>OW799206.2:5003529-7729393 GCA_941918905.2 Xestia sexstrigata
ATCTAAAGAGTTCTTGGAAACTGTTTTTTTTAATACCTCAAAAAGAAAACCTCTCATTATACTACACACATCAAAAATGTCTAGGGATCAAGCATTTTTATGCGGATTTCTTGAGATTGAGATGTGGCTTTGTAATAAATTTATGATTTTATAAATTTATATGGATCCTTTTTGGTGCATTTCATAATTTGAATCAGGAACTCTCAATCAAATTCGAGTAAAAGATGAAAATAAGCTGTCAATATTTTCCCTATAAAAACATACAACGCATTGAAGACATTATTAGTGCTACTGTTTCCCTACTACTGATTAAAACCAACGTTATTATGGAGCGGCGACGTCATTTAAGCAGGGAAGAAATGCTCAGAGCCGTGGGAATGATAGAAGCTGGTTCCCGGCAACGTACTGTAGCTTTAGCTCTGAATACAAGTCAGAGTGTTATCAGTCGACTTTGGACACGTTACCGAAGCACTGGTACCGTGGCTGAGCGCCATGGAGGACGGTATCGCTGCACCACACGGAGACAAGACCGATACATTCAAATCTTAACTCGAAGAGCTCCAACAATAACCGCCATGATGTTAGCCGTGAGGCTTCATCACTCTTCAGGGAACTTAATTAGCGACCAAACAGTCAGAAACCGCTTGCATGAAGTGAACCTTCATTCCCGAAGACCGCTACGGGTACCACCTATAGCAATGCACAATCGTAGGATTCGATATCAATGGGCTCTTGAACACAGAAATTGGGCAGAAGAACAATGGCGTTTCGTGTGCTTTTCTGATGAGTCTCGTTTTGGTATGAGACCGGATACAAGACGTATACGACACTGGAGAACCCCTGGACGCCAACAGCGATTAAAATCCTGCCAGGAAGTCCATCCTTATAGTGGTGGAACCATCATGGTATGGGCGGGTATTTGGATCGGCGGAAGAACTGAGTTGATTTGGATCAGAGGCAACCTCAACGCTCAAATTTATGCTGAGACGATTGTATCAGACGTCATCGTTCCTCTACAAGTGCAAATCGGTCCCTTATTTCAGTTAATGCATGATAATGCACGACCGCACACCGCAAGAGTTGTAAGACAGACTCTCGCCGCAGCTAACATCAATGTCCTGCCCTGGCCTGCTCAGTCGCCAGACTTGAACCCGATTGAGCATGCATGGGATATGCTACAGAGAAGAGCTCTGCCGAATATGGAGGGTATCCAGTCGCAAGAAGACCTTTTTTTGTTGTTGCAACGAACATGGGCGGCCATTCCACAGCGTGATTTGGATGAACTCATTTTGAGTATGCCAAACCGATGTTCTTGTGTTGTTAGTGTTCGCGGTAGAAACACGGATTATTAATTGTTTAAGTTACCCAATAAAATTTTAAAGAAAACTGTTATTTCAGTCTTTTTTTCGAACTTTAATGTTAGTGGTTCAAATGTCAAAAATCCCTTTATTAGGAAAATGGCAAATTTCTTTATTAATGCAAAGGTGACTTGGTTTATCGTTACTGTGACAAACGAAAACACTTTATTTGATGAATCCTTAAAGAAAATTTTAATTAATATCAATCAGGAGAAAAGTTATTGCAAAAATATATGTTGATCCCTAGATACTTTTGATGTGTGTAGTTCAGAAGAATTTGGAATCCCCAATAAGTTCCAAGACGTACGGAAACTGCCTGGTTGAGTTTTTAAAGGTGATTTACCCATACCATTAGACGCAAGCTGATTGATGTGTGTTTTTTCCCACCCTGACGTTTGTTTCATAACCTTTGTATTTGACTTAAATCTAGAGTAGTCTAAAGTCCAGGACTGCCGATAACTGACAGATCGAAGAAACATCGCGTCGCGCAAAAAGTTGTGATACTGAAATGTGATTGGGTAGGCCATATCTGTCGTATACCAGCCAAACTGTGACTTCTCATACCGCAAAACTTACTAGGCTGGACAGGGTAGCTGTAAAGCGCTAAGGCTATGGTCTCCTATAAACGCCGTTGGCCGCAAGCGTCACGCCGTATGCCGCGTCACGATGCTTACTATAGAAATATACTGTTGTGGTCTCTTTCACACGCTGACGTTGGCGTGTGGACGCCGTGGGCGGCATTCAAACGCTTTGCGCCGCGCGCGTCTCTAGTTATTTCGAAGCATTGCAGCATGAATGTCGTATTTGGCGTCAGTACAGAATGTCAACATTTGATAAAGAAAAAGACGAATTATTAATTGAATTAGTCAAATGTTAAATTGCATCTTCGTATGCGTCGAATTTATATCTTTTTATATCACACGACTACACGCGAGCATTATTTGTCGACTACTGTTGTGAACGAGACGTCGTCGTTCGCTATGAGATGTATTGACCGCTGACGCTCTGCCTGGAGTTCAGACGCGCGTCGATCGGAACGTAAACGCTGAAGTCGGACGCCGCATTTAGCATTTATTAGGAGACCGGTGCCATATATAGCAGGACGAGAGCTCAACAGTCAACACATCAAGTGAAAGTTATGTGGAGACTCCTGTGTCTCGAGTTTACACGAAATAGGGGGTGGAGGGGTGGGGGGGTTCTTATTATAGTTTAGTCTTCAGCATTACCTTATAATGACTCTTAGTTGCTGCCTTCTGTGCCGCCACGTTAACGGTCATGTAGTTACTCGCGACGGGCAACCAGGTCTTGTTGGCGGTGGAGAAGCCGGCGTTTGTGGTATTGTCCCAGTGGAAGGGCGTACGCGCAGGATCGCGACTGCTCTTCCAGTAGTTGATAGGATCATTGGTGTTGCAAGCCTGAGGGTCCTTAGTGTCCACCCAGCTAATGTTGCCATCTGTCATACCGAGCTCTTCTCCCTGAAATGAGTGGTTTATTTAAAAAACACTCCTTTTTCCGATAAAGGAAATGGTCTTGCAACGGGAAAGTGTGGTTTATTATGTACATGTAACTAGCCGCGTTCTGTGACCCTCTCGATTATCAAGACACGAGATTGTTTTGTTTGTTTTTGCATTTATGTTTGTTATGCGTTGTGTGTTTATTGTTTATTTTTTCTAATTTTATATGCACGTCATGTCCCTGCGATAAATAAAGATTTTGTTAATTCTTTTCTTTCATAGAGGAAAGGTTTTTTTTTATCGTGTAGTTAGGAAAGATTAGGTACAGGTCCTCGTGGCTCAATAGTAACAGACGCACGGATCGATATTCTAAGTTAGATGTCGGTCCGCAGATGGGCGACCATGCATTAAATACCGACACCCCTCTGTGCTTGGAAAGCACGTTAAGCCGTTGGTCCCGGCTGTCATTTGTAGATCTTTGACAGTCGTTACAGGTAGTCAGTGGCCCGAAATGCAGACAACCAGTCTTAACAAGGGTTATTGTATTACCCAGAACTAACTGTTATTGTGCAAAATATTTAATAAATTTTCGGAAAAGCGAGTTAGGATAAATTATTAAGGTACAGTGTTTCACTTACCTGATAGGTGATGGTGACTCCAGGCAGGATGAGAGCCAACATGTTCATCGCGTCCACTCTGTTCACGCCATGCCTCGTAGCCATGCGACTTTGATCATGATTTCCGTTCTGTAATACACATACCACAGTGAATACTCAAATTATTTGATATAGCTTACTTGCGTAACGGTTTGTGTGTGTCATATAATGTCGTGAATTGATGACCACTATAGATAAATAAAAATATAAATTAGATAACGTTTTTTTTTACATTTATGTTGGAACTTTGTAAAGTGGACCCCTTAATTGGTTAACCATAAGGTTGATTATCATTCGCACGTCATAAAACTACAAGGACTATTTGTCTGTGTGACGGTTAGATTTCAATTTTAGTGATACTTGGAAAGGGTTTGACGCAGAATGTGCACAAATCAAAATGTGCACTTGACATTTTGCAAAATAGCACTTCTCTAAATGTGCTTTTTCAAAATAGCACTTATAAAAAAAAAACGGTTTTTATTTCTGTAGTGCTCATTTTGAGAAGTGCTATTTTGCGAAATGCACATTTTGCTTTGTGCACATTCTGCGTCAAACCCACTCGAAATAGTTTTCAAAGCGCGTGTGTAATTATTATGATTTACCCTAATTTGATTTACCCTAAGAGATTTATTTAAGATACTAGAGGCTATCAGAAAAACTGTTATGACACTTCTTCTGATAGACTGAGGTGATGGAATCCCATTTTTTATCCATTTTTATGTGTGGGTCTTAGAGTCACGAAAAATAGTGACATAAATGCTAATTTAGACACGTTACACTAGAACTAAATGAGCGATAGCCAGTTGGCTTTTGCAAACAGATTAATTTGTTCGCGTCTTAAATATATTTCATTTTATTTGTTTACACCAAAAGCACAGATTCGAGGACACTTACCACCCAATTAGCAGTCCTATTAACTGGCATATTGGACATCCACTTGTCGACCACACTCTTCATATCATTCGCAGTGGACGAGCCACTCAGTTCCCCAAGAAACACGAAGTTGAAAGGCATTGAACCTTCACGAGTTCCGTCTCCATAGTACCGCATCATCATTGCCATTTCAGTGTAAGCTTCTGTCATCATGATCTTGGACTCGTTCTGTCCGAATTCGTCGAGGACTGCCCTCCAATCGTACACGACGTCGTACGTTTCGTTGCGATCCCTTGTGTAGGGGTGAAGAAGGTAGTTGTAACTATCGGCGTCGTCAGTAGTATCTAAGGAAACGAGATACGGATATTAGCAAATTGTGAAGAAGAATAAGCTGATACCTTTTTTGAGTCTACAGGGGTTGTGTTGATGATTCTAACTCTGTAATGCCATAATAGGCTAGTTTCCACCATCAATAAATGGCAAATCTATTTAGTCCGTCAGTTAGAGGGGTTATTCACCAACTGGACACGAAAGACTGGACAATCGTGTGTCTAGTTGGTGAAATTCACAATTAGTATCACTTATTATTTCGTCATCTGGACACGCCAAGATTTTTACGCGTGTCCACATAGTGAAACTTAAATTAACTCACTTCTATGTTTTCGCCAACTGGACACACCCAATTCTTTTTTGCAAAAAACCATAATAGCTTAAAAAACCAGCCAAGTGCGTGTCGGGCCACGCGCCGTGTAGGGTACCGTAGTAGCCCGTTATCACAATATAGAATGAACCCGTTGGTACAACGCCATCTAGCAGCTTTGTGAAACTTATGTGATTTATTCTAAGGATTTTGTATTTGATACAAAATTATCCAACAACATAGGGCGTCCCCCCACCCCTCTAACAGCTAAGATAACTTTTTAGTTTAGCAAAAATAGTCGTTGAACTTGGGTGGATAATTTTGTACCAAATATAAAATCCTTAGAATAAATCAAAGTGACTAAGATGGAGTAGTTGCTTGCTTATAACGGGTAAAGACTTCCATTGAAAAACAAAATCTAAACTAAAAAAACAAAATAAATTATCATAAGTTTCACAAAGCTGCCGCTAGATGGCGCTGTACCAACAGGTTAGTTCTATATTGTGATAACGGGCTACTACGGAACCCTACACGGAAAAAACATTTGCACCTACCGGGATTCGAACCCGAAACCCTAAGAACGTAAGGCAGCCTCACTACCGCTGCGCCAATCGGGTCATCAAAATGTGAAAGTAATCTGTCTGCCCATCTGTGCGTTATCTTTTCACGCCAAAAAGTTGAACGGATGTGAATGAAAGAGGCTCAAGTAGATCATGTCCTAAACGGAAAGTACTACCACAATATAAAGTACCCTTTGTTCTCAGCCATAGGATACCTTTTTTTTCGTTAATTCCGAGGCATAATATCCGACTGAAGCCGAAAACAAAAGCTAGAGGTAGAAGTATTTATTTTAAGGGGGTTCCCCCATGCACACTAGCGCCACTTTAGTAAAAAAATCAGAACTCGTTAAATACACAATTAATATAAAATCTGATTGACAAAATCAATCTTTTGGTCTTCTAAATTATTTACGTCTGCTTAACTCATTGAAACATAGCTCGCTGTCGTTACAGATACAAAATGGAAAAGTGCTAGCTAGTGTGCATGGGGGAACCCCTTAATGTGAAAGTGATTTCTCTGTTCTACATACAACTGTTAACAGTTAAGTCCCCGTTTGGCCCGTTTGTGATTATGTGCTGTGAGTGTGAACTTACTTGAGAGTGGTTCATTGAGGAATGTGCCGTCGGCGTTTGGTTCCACTTCATACAAAAAGTTGACCGCGTCTATCCGGAAACCGGATACTCCTTTTCCTAACCAGAAACGAAGCACCTCCTGAAATGTTTCGTTGACTTTTATCTGAGATCTTATCTAGCTATCGATGAAATGAGCTTTTTTTTTAAAGCTTTGGCAAGGGGCCTGAAAATTAAGGGCCTAAAGTTTTAACAAATTTTTCAAGTCGTCTATTGCTGATTTTCCGAAGGCCGTTTTCTATAACTTACTTACAAACTGACAGTTAAAATGCCTACTCCCGTACATAGGTACAGGAGTAGGCATATTAACTGAGTCGTCTAGTTAAATTGCTGATTCTCCGAAGGCCGTTTTCTATAACTTACTTACAAACTGTCAGTTAATATGCCTACTCCCGTACCTATCGATGTTTCTATAAACAAGGTTAGTCCTATCCGTGTCACCTACCTGTCACTTGATTCATAGAAAAATCAAAGAAAGCTTTTCTGTGACGCTTTGTTTCTAACCGTCCAGTAAGCAAAATGTCAAACAGACAGATAGCAACCTACCGAAACCAGCTAGTAAGTTATTGACAATGGCCGTTAGGCGCATTGGGAACGAGGGTCATTCTGGGTTATTGATTAAATTCAAAAAAATGCATTACAGAACAATTTTTCTTATGCTTGGTTATAAGTGCTAACATTTACATCTCGTTCACTTTTGCCTCGTAGTTCGAGAGATCGCGCTACTGCTGTGCACGAGTTCTTGGGATCATTTCCCAGCTCCAGCGAAGTGAAATTGGGTTTTTCTGAGTAGCAGCCTGGAGCTTGGATTTGTGCCTAGTTGGTGGCAATAGGCTCACCCCCTACTGTATGGGATTTAAACATAACTGGTGTTTGGGTGTATTCAAACACCCACATTTCGCTAGTTATACAGGTAAACCTTTGGAGGCTACCTACAAGTGTGACATACAGGGTGTAAACAGACCGTTCACAAAGCTGTCAAACAAGCATTCTGTACATCAAACTCAGTAACTCTACGTAAAAATTATTGCTGGCAAACGACTTTTTTTTTTGGGGTGAAAAATCACGTTTTACGGTAAAACTCAATGTAACGCAATCAAAACATTGTCTTATGGACGCATTTAATATGAATAGTAAACGGGTTAATGAAGATAATTAAAGTTATGACCATAAAAGCTAGTTTTTGAAAAAAAAAAAAGTGAGAAAAAGTTGGAACTTTGACCTCCAATATCTCCGTAACTAGTAGGTTGCCAGGTTTGGTCCCAAACAAAAAAAAATATCGCAATGTCGGGGAGAACAAAGGCCTTTCGGCTTCGTTAAGGGTATATTTACACCATTTATTATTATATTTAAGTACATACTTTCATCTCTTCACGGAGATTCGCGTTGCGGTAGTTGATGTCGGGTTGTCCGACGACGAACTGATGCAAGTAGAACTGTCCTCGCTTCTCGTTGAACTCCCACGCACTGTAGCGGAACTGACTGATCTGAACGGAAAGTGGAAGATGCTTAGTATAAGATTGTGTTCGTCTGCAGAATGGCATCTCCCATCCTACTCATATTATAAATGCAAAAGTTTGTGAGGCTGTTTGTTACTCTTTCACGCAAAAACTACCGAACGGATTAGGATGAAATTTTTCACACAGATAGTTTATAATCTGGATTAACACAAAGGATACTTTTTATCTCGGCAGAAAGATCCCATGGGACTATTATCAAACTTCACGCGGGCGAAGCCGCTGGCAGAAGCTAGTCGGTAATAAAAATGAATTCACACTCAAACTTGCATCCTTATTTTAACCCCTTGGGGATGAATTTTCAAAAATCCTTCCAGTGTTCGCTTGGGTTAGTAAAGGACTCTTGTGCAAAAGTACATGCTTATAGACCCAGCGGGTTATGGACGAATTAATTTATTATTTATTTTTTACAGATAAGCTGAAAGGGAGTCAGTCATGGTACGGACACGTTATTAGAAGGGATCAAACACATGTGACTAAAAGAGTGATGAATAATTAATGTTGATGGATGGAGAGGGAGAGGAAGACCAAAGCAAAGATGGATGGATTGTGTGAGGAGCGATGTAAAAGAAAAAGCACTAAATGATTGTGTTACGATCGATACGAAAGAATGGCATATAATGCCAAAATCAAAACATTTTTTTCAATTTGATGACCCGAATGGCGCAGCGGTAGTGAGGCTGCCTCACGTTCTTGGGGTCCCGGGTTCGAATCCCGGTAGGCGCAAATGTTTGTGTGATGAGCATGGACATTTTGTTTCAGAGTCATGGATGTTTATGTGTAAATTATGTAGACTGAAGCCGGAGGATGCAGAGAAAGCCAATTTGCTTAAAATAATTTAATTATAAAATAATTACATTATGGACTACATTCTAAAGAGGTGATAATTGGTCGATGTATGTACCAAGAATGAATATTTCTATGAGATGATTAACTACGCGGATGCATGAAAATTATTGCGAAATTAGGGTGGCATGATTTAGTGACGCATTTGCTGAGTCGCGCCTCATGTCGGCGAAGGTTGTGGTGCGCGGAATGGAGGTCAGTTGCAGTCAGCGTTTCTGCTATATCCTTCTATTACAGCGATGCGTAATAATCGATCTCCCTGTTACACCAATATGTAACATGTATTATGTATGTATTTACAAACAAAAAATATCTGTGTAGTATATCAACTATATGGTGTCCACGACACAAGTCTCGTTGCTTAGTGTGGCACTAGATGGCGCTGTGTGTAATATCCAGCGATATTTATTTATTCAAGTATTTATTAATGAGGCCATTATAAGACATTTTTCTTTTGAACGTCAATGGTACAAGTGGCATGGGACAAGGCATGCATATGATGATTTTATATTGAATTCTCTGCTTAGGACGACTTATTCCTCAACTGGCGACTGTGAAACTCGCGAGTGCGTGCTAGTTGACGACAAAAATAAAATCGGAAGGTGCCAACTCCCGCGTACTCGTGATTTACTCACTCGCCAGTTGACGAATAAGCCGCTAGCACTAGATTGCTTTTCCAATAATATAAGGAAGGTACAACTTACCCAGTTACTTGGCGGAATTCTAGCGCCTGTTGCGTTGACTGTACCGTTGGCCCAGATGTAATAGTCGGTGTAGTTGGCTTCTCTGTTTATAGACCTCGTGAACCAGTCGCTCTCGTTACTCGTATGGTTGGGCACGTAGTCCAACACCACGCGAACGCCTGCTCATCAGTGAATGTCAGAAACTTCTTCAGGATAAGAAGAATACTTATAACATAATAACTGTCCTAAGAGAAATGGTGTTCATTTGGCAATCGTATCGCAAAAAATTTCAATCATCACATAACATCACGCCTGTAACCCCCGTAGGGTTAGGCAGAGGTATACCTTACAGTACAACACCCACATTTCGCCAGTTTGGTTGAGTCCCATGTAATAGGGGACGAGTCTAATTGCCATCATTCGGGCACAAATCCAGACACTCTGACTGCTACTGAGAAATTCCTGTTGGAAAAACCCAATAACACTTTGCCCAACCTGGGAATCGAACCCAGGACCTCAGCAGGGTTCATCAGTCAGGCTTTACGACCACTACACCATGGACGAGTCTCACTCGTAAACGAATAATGTTCCTGGGTCACCTAGAGGCACTAATTTGAGTGAAATAATATAAAAAAGAACGCAGCGCCGCTTACCTTATTACCCGTATTCACTCTCCTTTCTTCATCAGTCTGTCATAAATAGATATAGTATTTATGAACAGACTTCCTGATGATCTACTTAGCTTTTCCAAACTGTGTTGGGGTCAAACTCCAGTCTTAAAGGATGCTGCTGAACACCAGTATTTTGTATGGAGCGACTGCCTTTCGACCTCCATAACCCTGTTAGTACTGGGTAACTGATTACCGATAACCCTTGGTAAGTTTCATGCACGAGGTTGTGAGTTCAAATCCGGGCAAGTACCAATGTGACTTTTTCAATTCATATGTTCTTTCTAAGTTTATCTTGGACATCACAGACATCGGTGAAGGAAAACATCGTGAGGAAACCTGGACTTATAATGAATATTAGTCTGAAATCGCCAACCCGTCTTGAGCAAGCATGCCTTCTCTGTTGAGAAGAGGCCTTTGCCCAATAGTGGGACAGTAATAGACTAGTATTAATATTATAAATAATGCTAAGTATAAAATGTGATTTTAGTACGACTTACCCAGTCTCTTAGCTTCAACCATGAGAGCGTCGAAGTCTTCCATTGTTCCGTAGTCTGGCGAAATAGACTTGTAGTCTGCTATATCATAACCGAAGTCGTACATGGGTGACTTGTAGATCGGAGACAGCCAGATCGCATCTACACCTAAGTCTTGTAGGTACGGCAGCTTACTTTTTATACCTGTTGAAAATGTAAGGTTTATTATAGTTAGACGTCCACGTTCAAACATCTGTACTACACACCTGACCTTTCTGAAGAAACTATCACCTATAAGATCAGTGTTACTAGATTAAATATTTGGGCCTAGTAGGTGGTCATGCCAATAGAGCCATCAGTGGCGTTTGTAGGTCTTCAGAAGTGCAGGTGATTGTACACTGCAACGTATGGGAGATGGCCTGGTCAGGACCATTGGAACAAGAGGCCTTAAGTGGGCTTTGGACCTGGATCTACGTGTAATTTAGATATTACCAGTTCAGAAAAGGTCTAGTTTCTTCTGCATCAGCCACATCATAAAAAAAAAGTTCTAAAATGGTTACCATTTAGATCTCCAATCCCGTCTGCGTTGCTATCCATGTAGGAGCGCGGGTATATCTGGTAGACCACGCATGACGTCCACCACATGTCCACGCACGAGACGCTCGCGATCGTCGCAACAACCAGGAACAGCGTGAACACCTGCATTTTGACTGAATACACAAAAAATATGTTTACATTAGGTTTATTTTCACTGAATTTATTCAATACTTATATTGTCACATACGGGATACTTATTCACGGAAGATATCCCATAAGTGACAATATAAGTTTAGTTTTAAACCGTGAAAGCTTTAAACCGTGTTTGAATTTATTCATTTATAAAGTCCGAAAGTAGCATTCTGAAATGCAGCCGCTATGCCGGGCACCAGCAGTGTTAAATATGAGGACAATGACAAACCCTGGCACCGCGTTCACGAATGCCATCAGCTAGTGCGCATAATATTATATAGCAGTGCTACCTTCCAGAAAAATGTATACCGCGTTATCGATATCGTTCAGTTTCAAACTTTGTGTTTTTAGAAAAAATATTTTAACACCCACACTAAGTTCAGGTTGCACTAACACTTTTTGCGATTCTTCAATAGTAGGTACATTAGTCATTCTGAAATCCACTTGACTTACATTAGAGTTGATAGTCGAAACGTGTAGAAATAATAACAAAAATTGATGGAAACATGGATTTGAATAGACTAAAAGTAAATTAGGGTCCAAATAAGAAGGAAGCACCGAGTTATGGGATGCATTGAGTACTAAGATATATTTCAATAACTTTAAACACCTACCTGCTTTCACTGCAGCTTCACCAATGACGATAGTCACAAACTGCAGGCCCTTATATAGATTCAAGTGTGCACTTGAGCACTCGATATTGTTTGCATTTTCGCGATAATATCAATGATGATTATAAAACTAAAGTAAGTCCCTTCAAAGATACTTAATTCATGACGATCTAGATCTGAGTTTGAAAAAAAAATTCTATTGTTCTGCATAAAAAAAAGAAGCATATGAGACTCGGGGGATAATGTAGCTTCCCGTAAGTGAAAGAATTTTCGGATTCGGATAAGTAGTTCCGAAGATTACCCCTACATACAAACATTTTTTTATAATATTAGTAAATTGTAGATGTAGACAACCAATCCCTCATCTCCGAATAAGAATAATTTATTTGCGTGAAATACAGGTGCTACCCAGTTGTTAAAAATGTGTGCGTTTCGACGGCGCGGCCAAGGCGTTTTTTTTAAAAAAAAAACTATGCCAAGATTTTGTAAAAGTTGATTCCCAAAATAACAAAATAATTAAAAAAATTCTAGGTAAAGGGTTAAAGTATGAAATTACCGATTTGTACTGAAAAATTGAAACTCGTTTTTTTCTAAGATATAACTATATTAATTTAATCAAAATATTTACCCTCATTATCACTGCTGCTCATTATCACTTACGATATATACGCCTTTACGATAGAACTCTGAGGATCTAGATTCGACAAACTGTGTCAAAGCATTTTGTACTGCCTCCTGGGAAGAAATTTCGATTCAATTCAGCGTTATTCACCTGTGTACGTGGTTCGTTCTTCAAGTCGAAGTTTCCATTACGAAAGCGTTTAAACAAAAAACGCACGGTGCGTTCATTAGCAGTTGCCTCTCCAAACGCAACGTTGATATTACGAGCAGTTTCTGCCGCGTTAGTTCAAGTTTTTTGTAAAACACAGATTTGAATTTGTCAAAATTTGAAAAAATATGAGAAAAATTCCTAGGGTTATATTTTAGGAGCTGTAAGACTAAAACCCCATGGCCGCGCCATTGAAACGGTCAAAAACACGTTATCGCCGATATCTCGCTGAAAAAGTATCGCAGAGGTCTGAAGATTTTTGTAAAACCTAGATTTGAATTTGTAAAAATACACAAAAAAATCCTAGGTTTATATTTCAGGAGCTGCAGCACGGTATCGCTTAGAAATTAGTCGTGATTATTTATCGAAGAAAGTATTAGTTAGATTTTTTTTGTAAACAAAACCTAAATATGTAGAACTGACGATAATGGGCAATTTTTTTTTTTTTATAATATAAAACCTGTAATAACGTTTTGAATGATTCGATAGGGTGACCATGAGTTTACAGCAATCTTTCTACCAACCCTTTTTCTATTAGAAATTATTTCTCAAGGATTCTAAATTAAATTAAAATGAAAAGTAGGGGGACGCCAAGCGTATTACAACCCAGGCCACTCAAGGGGAGCAGAGAACCTACGCGCGGGCCACTAATGATATCCCTGAGCGACTCGCCGCGCCGTAGCGATCTGCTTCTCGCCTCCATCCCGAGATATGACGACTGACGAGGGCGAGTACATCAAGCTCAGCCTTGAGGACCACATCGTGGAAACGACTCGAACCGACCCCTACAAAGTCCCGGCCTTCCGCGTTTACCCAAGCCCAAGGGTAGCGGATGGCACGGTTCACATGTGGTGCGAGGGCGACAACCCCCTGACTTGGCTGATCCAGAACGTGCCCAAGATAAGACTGCCGAACACTGACGCAACGCTGACAGTTATGAAACAGTCCGACGTACCGACCCGGGTCCTAGCGGCGCTCTTCGTACCCTGGTACAATGGGGACATGAAGCCCTGCTCCAGACGGTTCTGCCCTGCCAGAACCCCTGGTACGCCATCGGTAGGTGGTCCCTGTACAGGGCGACATCGGTCGGTGGTGATAACTACGGGACTTATCTGACCCTGGGTATCCCACCGGACGAGGTCGAAAAGGTCTTGGGGAGGGAGCGACGGATATCGTACCTACTTGGGTCAATATACGTGCGCTTTTTCCCCAACACCCACCCATCCGACACCCAGACTGACACTGACATTGAACGGACGAAACCGGCAGCGACTGAACTTGACCTGACCATGTCGCAACTGGAGGAGGAGATGGCCAGAACGGCGATGGCTGATGCCGACGCTGTGATGATGCCAACCTCACCACCAGGGTGGATAGAGCAGCTGCTCTCATCATCACCGGCACTCAATGAAGACCAGCACGGGCTGGAAGAGGGGGGGGAATCATCCAATAGATCAATCTTTTCTCAATTCCACCCCACTGCCACCCACATCGCATCCCTTAAATATTATCCAGACCAACCTTCAGGGCACTGGAGATGGAACCCCGAACCATTGCACTCATCCAAGAACCGTGGATCCGTAATAACAGAATATGGGGCCTTGGTAATATTGGAGGTAAGCTGGTCCTCGAGACACAAGGCAGACACAGATAAACCACGAACCTGTGCCTATATACCCAAAGATGTACCCACCACCACACTCACGCAATTATGTTCCAGAGATCTAACAGCCTTCAGGCTTAAAACCGACGGCGATGCACCCGATATCGTCTTGGCCTCGGTATTCATGCCTGGCGAGGATGAAGACTGCCCACCAAAAGGGATGGCCGAACTGGTGAGGAATACCTCACCAGGTCGGCCATCCCTTTTGGTGGGCACCACCACCACCACCACCAGGTCCAGGTTGGCATCTTCACAATAGTGAAGATGCCAACCTGGACCTGGTCATCTGCAGGGATTTGAACGCCCGTCACCCGATTTGGGGTTAGTGGGTTCTCCACTAACCTTAACATCGTAAACCGTGGCTCTGAACCCACTTGGGTCACATCCCGCGGACCATTGACCTAACGCTGGCTTCGGAAAGCGCGGCATAACTTATCTCTGACTAGCATGTATGCAACGAGCCTGCCTGCTCTGACCATTGGATTCGCTTCTCACTAGTAGCTAACATAAAAACCCGAACCTAGACGCAACCCACGCCGTACCAATGTACCCGGCTACAAACGGCTGTTGGCCTCCCTACAGCACCAAATGCCCCAAATTCTAACAGATCCCAAATTTGAAGACACCGTAACAAAACTCTCGGAATTTATAATCGAATCCTACCACGCACGCCTGCTGCAAACTAAAAGATCCAAACAGAGCAAGGGTAACTCCTGGTGGAACGCGGAACTTAGTAAGCTCGGGCACACCATGCGCAAACAATTCAACAGAGCCAATAACACCAGATTATCAGAAGACTGGGACTAATACAAGAAAACACAATACACCTTCAAAAAACATATCGGGAATGCCAGCACGGCAGCGTGGCGGAAATACTGCGAAAAAATTGAATCGAACAGCGAAGCCGCGCGTGTGTTAAAGATCCTATCTACCGATCAGGATCGCACCCTCGGGTCGCTGAACAACATATACACCAAGTCGGACCACGAAACAAGTAAAGTCCTTTTGGAAACCCACTTCCCAGACTGCAATCTCTCCGAGGACAGAACCTGGGCAAGTGAGCCAACGCACACACCATAGTAACCGCAGAAAGAATAAAATGGGCAATAAAGACTTTTAAACCATACAAATCCGCAGGCTGACTTTCCCCGCCCTGCTACAATGGGGAGTAGTCGTCCTAACGCCATGGCTGACCGTCATCTACCAAGCCTGTATAGCACAGAAATATATACCACTTGCATGGCGAGAGGTGAAAGTAATTTTCATCCCTAAAGATAAAGATAATTTATTTGTTAAAACACGCGTATACATGCAAATTAAACACGCAGGATGACATAATATTAATATTTTGTACGTCCATGTTTCACCAATATGGCGTACAAATTTAAAAAATTTACAAAATAATACTATCCCTAGCCCCCTACCATCCCTAGCCCTATACCAGGCAGCCTGACATTTTTCCTACTGAAAACCGTCGAAAGAGACTCTGTGATCGACACATTCGGGACGGAACCCTTCGGGAGCGACCACTTCACAAACAACAACACGCGTATTCCACAGGAAAATCAACAGAATCTGCGCTGCATAGTGTGATCTCCAGGATCGAATATGCAGTGGACCACAAATGCTCTTCACTAACCGTCTTCATTGACATAGAAATAACAAAAATATTCTCCGACTGAGAGCCGTACAAGTTACGGTAAACGACACCACTAGAGCCATAGTGGCGAACGGCTGCCCCCAAGGTGGTGACCTTTCGCCATTACTATGAAACCTCGTAGTAGACAGCCTCATCAAACGTCTCAATAGCAGAGGCTACTACACGGTGATCTATGCTAATGATCTGACCATAATAATAAACGGCATACACGAAAAACACTCTATGCAACCTTATGCGCCAAGCCCTAAGGATAGTAGAAGACTGGTGCAAGGAATACAGACTAGCAGTGAACCCTACCAAAACCGAACTCGTCCTCTTCACAAAGAAAAGGAAGCTGGCAACCACCCTTACACCTCGTCGTAATAGAGGAGGCGGCCATAGCGACTTTCAGTCAGACTCGAGGTATCCGGCACCCTAAGTAATGATTCCAGAATCAAACACACACGCATCAGAGAAGATGCAATCAAAGAACAACCGATGATGGCATCACTCATCGACAGAACCCTGAAGACCAACTGCTTCCAAAAACACTACAACATAGAGCTCATAGAGGAGTTACGTGTGACTACTCAGGGACAAAAGAGCTAAGAATCTACATTGATGAATCAAAAACCGACGATGGCACAGGCGTCGCCGCGTCGGGTGTTCTCCGACGACCTAAACATTAAGATATCCAAACCACCTGGAATGCTCAACTCTGTTTACCAAGCAGAGTGTGTAGGTATTATCCAAGCGGCACACGCTATAGAGGCCAGGGAAGTTACGGATACTAATATTCGAATACTCTCCGACAGTGCCTCAGTTCTTCAATCCCTAAAGAGTAATCAGATCACGTCTAGACTAACACTAGAATGGCCCTAGAACGAATCACGGTACTAAACCACAACACGGTAACGCTACAATGGATTAGAGGTCACAGTGGATCACTTGGAAACGATGCGGCTGACGAACTTCCCAGAAGAGGATCCAGCACAAAACCATTGTGCCTATTCCTTTCAAGCAGCTAAGAAGCTGGTTAAAAGATCACACTCGAATACAAGCGGAGACATGGTGGACCTTGACACCAGGATGTAGGCAATCCAAGGAAGCTACGCCATCCCTGGATGAAAAGCTGTCCAGGCGCAGAAGGCGAAGAGATAGCCTGCGTCTGGTGGCGGGGACCATTACTGAACACTGCTCACTGAATAAACACTTCCACACCCTAGGAATCACTGACATCCCTGAACTGATCCCTGTGCAGAGCGTGCATGGAGGCGGAGGAAACGGTGGCGCATGTGCTCCTTGAGTGCACCGGCGTTAATAAGATTCGCGAGGAGACCCTGGGAACACCAAGATCCCTTGCGGATGCCCTGAGGAGACCGGGAAGTTTGATCTGCTTCTGGAGGGAAGTGGGCTGGTTGGAGTAATCGGCCACCATGGCTCACGCACAATGGTCCACTTCAAGGACTAAGTGCGGAAACCTAAACCCCATGATAGATAGATAGACCTATATAGCTAAAGTAGATTGACAGGTTTAACAAATTCTTAATACAGAAACCGACGATAGGCATGACGACAGTATCAAAAAATTGCAAATCTATTTAGTCCGTCAGTTAGAGTATTGGAAATTAATGGACACGTATTTTTTGTTTTAGTAAATCAATGAATATTGACAAAGATAAAACGCATCAAAACTCGGGAGTGGGGGCTCGTGACGTCAGAACTAGCTAAAAATTATACCTAGGCGTGACGTATTGAGAATTTTAAAAGCGTCATATCTTCGTCAATTGTGGTTTACGTGACAAAAGAAAAAACACGTGTCAGATATTTTTTGATAATCAAGTGACGGACTAATTAGATTTTTTTTGTCGTCTCGCCTATTAGCTACAGTACGTGCTAAGTAACGATAGTGTCCAATACAAACAAATGGTCTGAGTTGCAATTGTCACTTTATTGAGTCATTATCTTAATTTAATATAAAAAATAAGTCAAACGGAATTACACATATTTTCTGTCATATTCAATAAAGAAAATACAATTTGTAATAATAATTATTACACACACGGACAATTATTTAAAAAGTACTAATATGGACATTTTTTTGTCATTTACATACTATGATGCAGGGCACTTGCTTCAACATGTACTTTTTATTTACCGGCTATATCTAACGGCTTCATCCCATGCTTGCAACTTTACAGTAGGTATAGAAAAACGGATCTTAAGCTGTATCTATTAGAAGAATTTACTTAGTAATGTATTCGTTGTTCGTCACATCGGTTTCCACATGAAGTCAAATGTTTCGCTTAAATAATTTTTCTGTTTTAGAAATTCGTCTCTATTCTAGACAGTTTTAAGTCCGTTTTTCAATTCTGTCACAAGGTGCCTTAGGTTGGATGAATGACGACCATAGCACATGAAGAACACTGTATTCCTGCGTGTCAATTTATTTAATAAATGTCTTGCATGTCTTATCCGTCTATGCATTCTGAATTTATTATGCGGTAGACTTACATGAAGCAATTGGAAAAGTTTCGCAAATTTTCACCGCATTTTTTTGCTTTACTAAGTTCATTTAAATGGATGCAAATTAAAATGTCTGTAAATACGTATAAATATTATATGCCTATTGAGTTTAATGTCTACTACAGTTAGGAGGCATACAGATGCGGGCAATGTTATTTTTTACACGAGAAAAATAGATTTATTCGTAATGCTAAGTACTTTGTACTATTTAAGTGTACATGTCAATGGGAGTCGAAACAAGACTATTTTGTACACAAGTGCGATGGAAAAGAAAAAAAAATCTGGAAAACGGAAGACAATCGGAAAAAATGTATGTTCTGTGTCTAAATAGATTATGATTTAGACACAGAAAGTTCAAGAATCTTGAAATTAATGACATCCACTACGTTTATCGCTATGAGAAGTTGTGGAAAACTCAGGAACTTTCAATTAATGCTGCCATTCATACACCGAGATTATACACGTTTTTCGTTCGTCAATTATAATAATACTTTAGACTGGCCTCAAAGCCAGAACGTATACATACTCAACTTAAATTTATTAAAATCAATTGATCACACTCATTCATTACAGATTCTTATAACTTCATAATATTTACAAAATGTACAAGATTTTATTCTATAATCGTGAGATGTATCAAACTTTAATTTTTCTCCGAAAACTTGCTTTTCCCATTTTTATTATATTTGCAGTTAATAATAAGCTCAGTTCAAAGTCACTTATTATAAGATTGCGTCTACTCATAATGCACGCTATATTCCTGTCGTGCAAATCGCATAGTTAGGCCTTGTTCCCATTATGTCGTGACGACAGATGATCGTGTAGTTTTAAGTGTCGTGGCTTGTGTATTTATATGGAGGTGTTTACATATTATAGGACGACGCGATTACTGTCGTCCACTTTTGCCAAATAAAAACCAACGATAAATTAATTGTCACGACATAGTGGGAACGGAGCCTTAAAATTACGCTTATTAAAGTACAGACGCCAGCACATCAAGCTACCCGAAACTGTCAAATTTTCCCAAACAACCTTGAACCTAATGCTTTAGCGATAAAGTTGAAAATCTATTAAAGAAATTTGTCAGGTGTTAGTAGTTTGATCTGCTGGTCTGTACAGCTAAAAAATAATTTTAAGAACATTTTACTATGTTCTTGTTATTCATTCTCATAGAGATTCCGATTTGCGTCATATGATATGTTGAAATGTACATAGTGATACTTGTTACTTAACAAGTATTTTAACATACCGATGGTATTATTCAGTACACCAGTCCCACCATCGATGATTAACGAGAGCTGGAAACTCTAAACGAGTTTTTTGTTTGACTCAGTTCTCGCCAAACAACCAGCGATTTTTTTTTACTGACACAGGACTTTTGTAGGTTTTTTGAGAGAGAAAATAGTCGATAGAGTCGTTTCCTTGTCGGCGGTGGGCGATGTCTAAAGATGAACGTAAATTTAGCGTGCGCTATGAGCAGTGTGCACAATCGTATACTATCAACGTTAGCTACTACAAATAATTTAGTCTATTTGGAAGGGCAGGTTGGCTGCTATTCTCGGTTTTTTCTTCTTCATCGGCCGCGATGTCGGATCCTGGTGTTGTTGCGCCATCTGTCGCAATGATTGAGGTGTTATTTCAAAATTTAACGTGTTTTACCCATTGAGCTATTACTACTACGTATAGAGAAGACAGCGTGAACAAAATCTGTGCTCCGTGGCCGGCTGCAATTCACTCAGTCGCTTGCTCACTACAGAACATGTATATATACGGAGTTAGTCGCCCCCCCCCGCGCCCCGCACTGCGCACAGATTTTGTTCGCGCTGACTTCTCTATACGTAGTAGTAATAGTTCAATGGTTTTACCATCGTTTCTTTGAGACGATTGTGCATCTAAGCTGCAGTTAGGGCAAAAAATACTAGTTGGTAGGAAAAAGTAATTTTTTGTTTAAAGGTATTGGCATGTTAGGACTAAGCCAGACCTGTCCTTACTCGTAGTTTCCTGTAACACGGTTCCTATCTGCTGCTCAAAAAAGTAATCATTCACTATAACACGCAGTTTACTAACAATTTTTGCAACCTGCGAATCCTGGCGAATAAGTCTCAACTCTAACTGCAATAGGATAGATGACACCATAAAACTATAATTCCAAGACACCAATCTCTAAAAACAACACTTTATTTTGGGCCTGAAAACTCGATTTATTTTCAATTAATTGCCAAATTCGATTTTAAGTTGCTTTGAAATCAATAAATAGTTGAGTCATTGAGTTGACCAAACAGTAACGTCACAGTTGGCTATTGCCATACAAAATCTATGAGAGAACCGCGTTCTGACCGCTCTTAAAAAGTATCTCAATGGATTGGTGTGTCATCTACCCCATTCGCCAGGATACACAGGTTACAACAATTGCTTTACTAACTTTAAAAACAGTCAACCTTGATATCTCGGCCTATAATTTAAAGCTAGATACAAGTCTGCAAGAATAACATAAAACTCACCGGCGCGTTATTAGGCTGTGGTTTCGGTATTGTAGACTTGGACGCCTGATTTTGTCCTGAATCTCTTCTGTGAGAAGAGCCGCTGGGCTGGGAGACGCGTCTGTTAACAAGAACAAATAGTTAATAACTTACTACTCCAGGCATACATAAACTTTTGACAGTTGATAGTTTATGGGCAGTCAAAATGCCGAAAGTCTGACAACCAGTCTTACGCAGGGACATTGTGTTTCCCAACTCGGTCGTGGATGTCAGATACGTAGTAGTTCTATACAGGGTGTAAAAGACCTCATCACGAAGCCGTCAACTAAGCATTCTGTACATCAAGCTAAGTTACTTTACGCAAAAATTATTGCTGGGAAACGACTTTTTTTTTGGAGTGAAAAATCATGTTTTGTGGTAGAACTCAATGTAACGCACTCAAAACATTGTGCTGATGGATGGATTGAATAGTACGGGGGTCGTGGAGGTGTTTAAAGTAAAAATCTTACATTTAAAACTTGTATTAAAAAAAAAACTTGTCAGACAGTTGGAACTTTGACCCCCAATATCTCAGTAACTAGAAGGTTCCCAGGTATGGTGTAGAACAAAAAAATGATCGCAATGATGAGGAGAACAAATGCCTTTCGGCTTCGTTTAGAGGTGTTTTACCCTGTATAAATTACTGGTATTCAGCTGCATCTGGTTCGAATGGAAGCCAATGTATAAACATAGTTGAGAAAATACTAGTTAGTTAGACAGATGGTGACTAATCGTAAGTAGCTAACGAGTCAATCACCTTCGTTCTGCATCCCCCCTTGGAGGAATACAATACAATACAATTATGCGCGATGTTAGGCTATGTTAAGGGGAGTAGAAGGAGCTGAACGCTGAGTTTTATAATGCAAATAAGCATATGAATCACTGCAATAAACAAAACCAGAAAATATATATGATATTCAGTGACGAAAACTAGGTTGTAGTAATCAATTACAAATCGGTAATGGTGATCTGATTCTATGATATGTTGAAACTATAATTGTTACGTTACGAAACAGGTAGCGCCGTATCTCTCTGCCACAGGGACCAAGACCCCATGAACGCCAGACCTACGTCATTTTAAAAAAGCAGAAACTTTTTCTGTGTAAGAACCTAATTATAGGTATGAACAATTGAATATTATGAAAACTCGGTCGTGGTACTTTGGCAGATAACAGGTAACAAAGTTGTGCTAAATAGCTGCTAAGTTACGTCATACTATAAAGCGTGTTTTTTTATATTAAATAAGGGTTAGTATGATAATTCACCTCCTCCACTGCCAGACAGTGTTCTGGAAACTAGGGCATGCAGAATCGGGTTTCGGCCCCATAGTAAGGTATCTCCACAGAAAAAGTCTCAAATTTTATAGTACGGTCCTTGACTTAGTCTTCATAAAATCATCATGTGACATGTTACAACACTTGAAATTTGAAACGTGATTCTGAACAAGTACATAACAATAGTGATTGTTCACGCGAAGATATGGAAATTAACAAGACCTTGCATGGCTTAGCTCTGACTTGCTGCCTTCAATAGTTATCAAGCACTTTAACTGGAGTGGCGCTAGGCACATATATGTGTTGTGTCCATCGAATACACTGAGTAACATACTATCCCGCTTGTTTTTTCCGCAGGGATAGGTAGATGTGCTCCCTTAGTACACCTAAATATCATCAGTTGTGTTCAAGTCACCTGTTATTGAGGAGCAATGCCATAAATAGGGCACAAATTCTGATCTGGAACCTCTATTCAGAGATTCCATAAAGAAATTCGTTAATACTGCCCAATCTTGGGATCCCGATTATACCCATTCCATTACGAACGACGATAACAGTATAGTATAAAATATTTATCTCTAAATCTCTCAGTCTTCTTTAATTCGTAAGTACCAAAAAGTTACTGACATTTTGTAAAAAAGCTTACCCGTTTTCGTCAGCTAAAATGCGTTGCTATTTAAAAGGTCTAGTGGTTTGGACTAAGTTTAAGTCTATGCATGATTTTTTGTATCACTCTAAACAAAGCGTATTAACATCAGAAAAATAAATTCCGTTTATCTAGAAAGAGATAGAAACAAACGTTTAAATGGTTATAACTTTTGTGCTGTTTTGCCGATTTATGTCTTGTTTTCGCTTTTTTACATTATTTTTATAGTACTTTAACATTCCGTATCAAAATAAAAAAAAATGTATGCATATTCCTTAATACATGTATCGCCGCCATTTTACAAATGTAATAGTTTCAAGTAAATAAGAGACTCTTGAGATGACTATTATAAAATACATTTGTAAAAAAAAAAAAACATGCCTCCAAATAAATTGAAATACAGGCAGGAAAATAATGAGTAAGTAAATCAGAAAATATTTCGGCTGCAAAACCGGCCTTCGGTCAGTCGTTATTGATTATTTCATTACTCCGATAACGTATCACACGCACAGGTACTCTGGCGAAGATTACATGCTGCACGGAAGTGTTTACCGAATGAGTAAGCCTTTACACTGGAGTGCAGCATTGTGGGATTTTACAACGATCCAAAGACAATCACGTTTACAATGATAGCGATGAATGATTCAGTTTGATTACTTGAGAGGTATTAAAGCGAAGGCAATAATTTAATTGTTAACTATGTAGAAGGAGTAAGCAGAACAGTGTGAAACAGACCTCTAATCGAAAGTAAATAATAATAATTAATAAACTTCACTTCACGCCTGTAATAGGCTAGTTTCCACCATCAATAAATTGCAAATCTATTTAGTCCGTCAGTTAGAGTATTGGAAAATAATGGACACGTATTTTTTGTTTTTGTAAATCAATGAATATTGACAAAGATAAAACGCATCAAAACTCGGGAGTGGGTGTCGTGACGTCACAACGCACTAAAAATTATAGCACGGCGTGACGTATAGAGAATTTTAAAAACGTCGTATCTTCGTCAATTTTGGTTTACGTAACAAAATAAAAAATACGTGTCAAATATTTTTTGATAATCTAACTGACGGACTAATTAGATTTTTCAGGACAAGCCTATTTCTGCAGGTTTAGGAAGAAGTGTTTCTTTATAACACCTACATTACGCCAGTTATGTTTAAATCCCTTGTACTGAATAGGGTGAGATCTTATTGGCATCAACTAGGCACAAATCTAGACCCAGAGCTGTGACTGACAAAATCCTCTTAGAGAAATCAGCCCAAGACCAGAGGCGCTTGTGCTAGGGCGTCGATTTTTTAATTAAAAACACTCGTTTGATGTAATCCTTACTATATATAGATATACGCGAAAGTTTGTATGTATGGATGTTTGTTACTCTTTCACGCAAAAAGTACTTAGCGGATTTGGATGAAAATTTGCACACAGATAGTTTATAACATGGATTAATACATAGGACGTTTTATCCCGGTAGTAAGATCCCATGGGACAATTATCAAACATCACGCGAGCGAAGCCGCTGGCACAAGCTAGTATTTTCATAATTTTAAGAATTCAGTCATATCTATGGATGATACTGATTGTACGTGCTTGCAAATGTAATAAATACCCACCTAAAATATTACATTCTGTATTAAATATAACTAACCTTTGACTAGTCTGTACTTGCAGCGGTACGAAGGGGTTGTTGACCTTATCTGCGTTATTTTGCGCGGGCGCTGCGGCTTGCTTGTTGCTGTTCGCTGGCGGCTGTACATTCTGAAACAATCGGAAGATATTAAATCTGGACTTTGACACGATTAAGGCTCATAGTCTACTATTGCAACTTTAACGGTTATTTTTTACATGTACAGCCTCTGGTATGGCCACGTATTGTTTTTTCTTAGCCTATACTGTAAGTGTGTCCCACTTCTGTGCAGGCCCCCCTTCCTCCTTCCAAACCTCTCTGTTTTGTGCAATTTCTGGCCATGTTTGCTCCGTGAACATGATCAGATCGTTACATCACCTTCGTCGCGGTCGAACTCGACGGCGATGTCCACCCTCAGGCGCCTAGTGTGAGCTTTATTGAGTATTTTAAGGCAGAGAGCTAGTATACATTAGTACATTTCAAAAGCAAGCATCTTGACACGTTTAGCAAGACACTGGTGTCGATTCTGTTGTGCACAAACTAAACTTAATTTAAGCTATAGCTATCTTTTTCTCTCTAATAAAACGAGAAAAAGTCGGACGTAATTTAGAGCTGACAAATTTAAATGGAACTAATATTTCCATACAAATGAAGGGTGCCCGTAAAAACATGCCGACTAAAAACACGGTGAAGCGCAAGGCATAAACTAGTTTGACGTCTCTAACTTAGTTCATTGCTATAGCCGTCCTTTACTCGCACTGCCTTTTAGTAAAAGATAGCCTAAATTAAGTTTAGTTTGTGCACAACATAATCGACACCATTGTACGCGGCAGACGTTTTTTTATAACGTCTTTACCCTTAACGCAACCTTACTAGAACAATAACTATTTATTATTGAAAGAAGAATTCTACAATAATATTAGCTCTTGTCAAAAAAGGACTAAAGCACCCACCCAGCCAAAATAATATAATTCAAATATGGGCTTTATGTATTGCTCTTTCGATATACTTTACATTGGCAACATAAATTAGCAGACAGGTGGGATTGGAGTAGTTTATGTGGGCTAAGACCTTAAGAATGATATAAGTGTTATTGTGTTTTTCCATCAGGAATTTCTCAGTAGCAGCCACGGAGTCTGGATTTGCGCACGGTTGACAGCAATAGGCTCGTCCCCTATTACATGGGAATTAAACATAATTAGCGACATGTGGCTGTACTATTAGGTACACCTCTGCCTAACTCTTAAGGGATTACATGCGTTATGTTATGTATGATATCGGGGTAAACTAACCAACTCTGAAAATCCCTAGTTTTGCTTAATTTTCAAATATTTTTGGGTAGGTAACGACATATTTAAGTATCTATTCCTAATTTTATTACATTGCTTCTGTATTTCGATCATTTAAAGAGGCTTTCTTGTGAAAATCGAAGTTTTAGTCACGTTTAATAAGTACAAAACACTCGATAGATAACGAGTTGTTACACTTATGATAAGGCACTTCACATTGCGACCATACAACTTGTAATCCCCGACCATTGGCGCGTTAATAAACTCGGTATGTTTAAGAACTTGCGACACGACTCGACTTCGCACGGTTTTTTTTAAAGAGACTTGACAAAACATGAATATTACTGTATTAAAAATCTAATAAACCGGAATAAATTCTCTATAGATTTGTATAGTTTTGAAGAACAAAGCAAAGAAAAGGAATTTCAAACAATATCGCTTTGAAATGACATGAAATGTCCTAATTTTTGAATAATAATATAATCAAGTAATCCTTGTCGCTGGAAACGGATGTTGTGTTGTATGAGAAGTAAACTAACGCCTTTCAACGAAGTTAAAAATGTTTGTAGAAGTAATATAAAATGATTATTTTTTGTTAAATTCTGTGCTTCCATTTCCAGTATGTCCCATCTGGTTTACCAACTTTGTCTTAATGTAAGATTACTTTGAGAATCGCCAGTGTAATCTTTCTTTACTGAGTCAATATTATTGTGTGAGCAATCACTTCACAAACAGAAAGTTCCCCGGCTCCAATAATCTTGATTACATACTTGCTACGCAATATCCGTCTGCAATATTATATTTTGCAATCAAGGCAAAATAGCAGGTAAAATACCAAATAATAATACCTTAAAAAGAAGTCATCATCAGCCTATAATGTTCCCACTGCTGAGACACGGCCTCCTCTCAATGAGAGGGAATGGGCTATAATCCACCACGCGGGCCCAGTGTGGATTGGTAGATGTCAAATGTCTTCGAATTTTTGGTTCTAGGGCATGCCGGTTTCCTCACGATGTTTTCCTTCACCGTTTTTGAAAAACAGTGGTGATAAAATAAATTACACAAAGTAATGCGAAAAAGAAGTAAGTAACTAAATTCACCTGATTATTAGTTTGGTTCCAACTTGGTCCCAAGGTGACATTGGCCCCAACGGCGCCAACACTCGGCAAATGTTTGGGGAAGCCCGGTTGCTCGAAGCCTCTGTTCGGTTGGTGAGGTTGGTTGCGGGGCCCGTTGTCCTGTTGGTTGCGGAACGTGAAGGGTTGGTTGCGCTGTTGGAAGTGCGGGTTTTGGAACTGCGGGAACGGAATCTGGCTCGGTCCTGGACCTTGGAACGGTTGCCCGAAGGTCGGGTACGGCGGGAGGGGTGGCTGGCTCTGTGGGAGAAACATTGTCATAAGTTTAGTAGTACCAACCCGAACTGGGCCCACGTGGAGGATTATAGACCATTCCCTCTCATAGAGAGGAGGCCTGTGTTCCAGCAGTGGGAACATTAGTTACTAGCAACAGTTACTAGCTAGTTATTTGCTCGGATTCTAGAGGATCTTCTTCATGATAAATAAAGATCATTGACTTATGACATATTTTAAATTCTTACAATTTTAAAAACACGATTAAGTAACAGCCATCCAAGAACAAAAATAAAACACTTTTAATTAGAGATACAATTGACAACTCGAGTAATCTCAGCCGACAACCTGGCGAGGTCGAGTTTGTTCGAGGTATTTTTTGATTTTGTATTTACGACTTATCGAGATTGCATTCCCTACTTATAACAGTAGTGGAAAGTATGATTGGCATATTTTCTTATGGACATAAAGTCTTTCATAACAGGCACAAAAAGGGACTAAATGACTTCAAGTATACTTCAGGTAACAAGTCGCACCTTATAAGTGTTGTTCCAGTCGTTGTTGTAGACAGGCGGCGGTCGGTTGTTGCTGGTGACGGGCGCGGTCTCCTTGCGCCAGTTCTGCTGCTGTACCGGGCCCCTGTGACATACACACACTATAATTAAGGCGACTACAGGAGCTAAACGAGAGTTTTATAATGCAAAAAAGCATTAGATTCACTGTAATAAACAAAACCAGAAAAATATATGATATTCTTCAGGATATATGCTAGTACGATATTGTTTTGAAAACATAATACAACTAATTTTACTCGATAAAAAAAAATCACAAACTTATCTCAAAAAAATCCTTTTAACGAGTAAAAACCATACTAAAATACATGCGATCATTCAGATTTTTTGGCAAATAATTCTACAAGCAACATATTAGCATCATAGTGTTTTATTTTTCAGTCTAATCAATAGATTTTTTGTAAATCGCAAAAAAAAAACACTCATTTCGCACTATTCGGCCCGCAGTGACTGACGTAACAACCCCTTTGTAGTGCAAGCTGATTAGAACTTTATTCTAACAGTATTTCAAACGAATTTTTGAACCACCAAAAATAGAGTTACTAATTTAGCTCCAGTAGTCGCCTTAACATAATTATCATCCCCCGTTTTAGAGCAGAAGTGTCTAGGGCGACCACATTTCGTTATGGTATTCAAGTTTCTATGGAACAGCTGATTATTTCATCACGATTACGTAATTAGATAGATTCATTTATTTAAATATGCAAATAAATGCCCCGTGCAAAAGGTTGCTCAGTTTTTGTTTTCTGTATCACGCTCTTATGGACACACCTTTCTCATACATGCTGATGATTGAAGCTACTCGGTTAATATAAGAAGGGTGATGAATTAGAGAAGCTATTTTATGTTTTTTAACATTTACTTGAAGTTTAGAACGCATCATAAAAGGCGTATATATATTTAAGAGGCCAGCGACCGATGCGTAGTTCATACAAACGTAATACCAAAATAATTTGTAAATCAAACATATTCTTAAGGTAGTGTGTTTTTATTTCGATTAGATTACAGAATATCTATATTCCCAAATATATATTTTGAAAGGACAGTGATATAAATACGAGATATGAGGAATTTAAAATTTCTATAGAAAAAAAAAATTAACTCTTTTTATATCAGTGTCCATTCAAAATATATATTCGGGAACCTAGGTATTCTGTATTCCAATCGGAATAAAAACACACTACATTAAGAATATGTTTGATTTACAAATTATTTTGGTATTACGTTTGTATGAACAACGCATGCTCCGCCGGCCCCTTAATATCGTACCGTCAGTGCCATCTAGTGTACCTATTACATAACGCTTCAAGTAGTTTCAAAGATAACAATAAGGGGGGCGTCCACAGACCTAGCCGAATGTATCATTCATTCCCGTCGGTCTATAAGCGTTGTAACATGTGTACAGACGCCAGAACAACAAGCTACTGCAATCTGTCAGATTTCTTTAATATATTTTCAACTTTATCGCTAAAGCATTACGTTCAAGATTGATTGAGGAAATTTGACAGTATCGGGTAGCAAGATGTGCTGGCGTCTGTGCGCTTTGAGATCAATGAAATAAGGATTAAATTGAAATGATTAATCAAAGTTGTAGTCTATACCTAAAATAAGTTTTTGGTATGTCAAAAAGTGTCAAAATCATTTTCATTAAATGTAATGTGTTTCTTACCCAGAAAATAAACTCCAAAACGCAGGAGGGGTGCTTGCACAAAAAGTAACATAACATAAACGTATGTTATGTATTGGTTAGTTCAGTCAAAGGCCACGTGTTTCCATCGTACAAGAAGTTCATAACACGTTGACTTGCACTGTAGTAACACTGGTCAATTTGGTTACATGCATGTAACCGACTTGCGGTGAAGTATTTTCACAAAGCCAGTACATAAATGCGAAATTTGTTTGTACTATTATGTATACCTCTGCCTAACCCTTCAAGGATTACAGGCGTGATGTTATGTTATGTAGTACTGGAAAGCGAGACAGACAGACAGACAGACAGACACACACACACACACACACACACACACACACACACACACACACACACACACACACACACACACACACACACATACTCCTAGATTTAAGTTTAATTTCTTTTCTTTGTATGTAAGGACACTCCTACATTATTATAATTGTTACTAGTTTTCGAAGAGCGGGGTCTCCTAGCACAGGTATTTATCATACTTAAAAGGAAGCCTCTATGCAAGTTTACTGAAATAAAATTTATTATTATTAAATCTAGTACATAACATATTGGTGTATTCTTTTAGTAAAATTCTTCTCTCTTCTAAAAACTCAGACCAAATAAAAAACCAAGACATAGCACTGCGAACAATAATGTGAAGCCAGCTCAGAACTAAGCCCCGATCTGTGCATACACGCTCACACGCACACATTTACATCAAACTAAAATTAAACTAAGCCCAAAAAAGGCTATGTAAATGTTTACGAAACCGGCTTCACTTTGTTGTTCGCAGCGCTGTGTCTTGGTTTTTTATTTGGTCCGACCTTATCGTGAAATAATACTTCCTACTTTGACATAAGACCTATTTCGACTTCTAAAATACTATGTGTCCGTGAAAACGTTCATCAATACAGTAGGAGAAAACTGCTTTTGAATTTTGCTAAGTGTATCCCATCCTTAACATGGCATCTGACTGACTGAGTTTATGATCTGCCAAGCTTCAAACAGGATGCAGCTGTATACCGCTATTCATCATAGCGACTGCCTATCTGGCCTTCAGTTATTACGTAACACGATACTTATTGGCTATTGGTTAGACTTTGGGCCTGTTTCACCACCTACGGTAAAGTTCCCGTTAACTGACTCGGCAGGTAATTTAATGTAATAGGAAAGATGACACACCAATCAGTTGACATACTTTTTAAGAGTTGTCAAAACGCGGTTCTCTCATAGATTTTGTAAGGCAATAGCACGCTGTGACGTCACTGTTTGGTCAACTCAATGACTGAACTATTTGTTGATTTCAAAGCAACAAAAAATCAAATTTAGCAACGAATTGAAAATAAATCGAGTTTTCAGGCCCAAAATAAGGTTGTTTTTACACTTAAAGTACTTACGGGATAATATCCGTGATTTTCTTTTTGTTTGAGCTCTCCCGGGATAAAAAAAAAATGATGGAAAAGCCAAGTCTAAAACAGTGCATTAAACAAGGTTTTTTTTTGAGATTGGTTTCTTGGAATTTCAATCTACCCTATTTAATATAATTTTTAACACCCTTGCTCGTAAAGCTGATGTAATTCCACCGGTTTTAAATATGTAAAGCGGGTCATAAAAAACGCGTGTGTTACCAAAGCAAATAGTTAAGTTATAGCCCATACAAATTCCATAACAGTATTATTTGCCATTTCAAATATGGAACTGATCGCCGCCGCACGACTCCAGCTAGTGAGCAGCGCGCTGTTGCTATTCAGTTGCCATGCAGGTGAAAACTAATGCTGAAGAATCCCTGAAAATAGTCTGTCTTCACAAAAATCTCCTTACCCTGAACCTACAAAAAACTAACTTCATCCCGTTTTCTATTCATGCTAGCACGAAACCCCCAAGCATATACTCAATTAGAGCTCACACCTGCCTGGACACTGCAACTTGCTCTTGTATAGCGCTCCCCTCAGTGACATCAGTAAAATATTTGGGCGTAATTATCGATGATGGGTTGAAATGAAACAAGCATATTGAGTCTACTTCCAGCAAAGTCAGGAAAACAATCCATCTATTCAAGACATTAAGGCATTCTGGTGACTTAGACACCCTAAAAATGGTTTACACTGCACTTTGCCAGTCCATCATCGGCTATTGTATTCTAGCTTGGGGTGGATCGGCCAAAACAACGTTCCTTGAGCTGGAGCGTGCGCAAAGGGCGGTACTTAAGGTTATGTTGCAAAAGCCTTTTCGCTATCCGACTCATAACCTTTATACCGAGCTCAAACTTTTAACCGTGAGACAGTTATTTGTACTCAGAATTACTCTTTGGAAACATAGCCAAGTTCCTCTCCCAGACTCAAACAAACGTGGTCAAAGTATAGTTTGCCCAATTCCTAGTCATAGAACTGTCTTCTCTAGAAGACAGCAGTATGTGCTGAGCTCTCTTGTCTTCAGAAATATTAGTAAGACCATCCAAATAGCAAGGTTAAGCAAACACGAAGCAAAGACTAAGCTGAAAGACATGCTGTACCTCTTAGACTACGCTCAAACTGAGGAACTATTAACTACTCACACATAACTCACAACTTTCCATACCTAACACAGTTCGTACACCAAGCAAACAATTGATTGTTCCGTCTCACACCCGACACCACCATATTCACATACTTAGGCTCTTCATATCATACTCACATAATACACCCATCTCCCAGTCACACGCACGCTCACATTCTCACATACACACACAGTCACAAACACACAGTCACAAACACACACTCACATACGCACACTCACACAATGCAAATAAATCATACGATTTCCAGACACACAGAATCCACCACACAGTCATTTTATACTTTTCAAATTTAACTTTTATATGTTAGTTTTTTTTTTTCAACTTTTATCATATTAACTTAGTATAACACTGCATAATAATATACTCTTTCAATAATATCAGCTTACCAGCTCTCAATTTCCATAAGGTTTATTATAGTGTCCAAGTGGCAGTAGAACACTGATTCCTAAGTCACAGGTTTTCCTAGTTTAGGAGTCAGGGTTTCAGCTTTTGTACGCCTTAACTATTGTGAACTTTAGCTAGATATTAAGCATATTGTAAGGATTTGTATCAATAAAGTAATTATTATTATTATTCAAATTTCGAACTAATCGCCGCGCGGCGCCAGTCAGTAGGCAGTTAAAATGGCGGGAAAGCAACAGTGTGCATTCACAGATTGAGTTTATTTAAAATAAAAATAAAAACAGTTTATTCGGTAATGTAAAAACTTGGCTGCTTGCTCTAGCGGCTTTGCCAACATTTTCACGTAGCCACGGCAGAAAATAATCCTCGCGCCATTTTTCTCAAATTTTCTTTTCTTTGTACTTGTATTGTGAATATCTTTTTTTTTCTGTTTCCTCGCAAATGTGTTAAAAAACGTCGTACGATATACGTGCGTATTGGTTATAACATGCTCGGCTCAATTACGCTCTCGCCTTCGGCTCGGGCTGAAATTCCGCCTCGCATGTTATAACCATCTTAACGCACTAATATCGTAATGTACTAAACTCCCTTCAAAATGGTAAACTCCCTTCAAAATGGTTGAGTTGAATGGTGCTGATCCATGCGTCATGTTCGTGAACGGGCGCTGTCAGTTGTGACTGGTCGACTCTTGGTTGCCATGGCTTATTTGTATGTTTATTTTAGAATTGTATTTTTTGTTTTTACTATGGACACTTTTAACGTGCACGTCTTGCTACATTGTTCTCACATAATATACCATCTCAACATGAATGATGTAACCAAGATTTTGTAACAATATTTTGATTTAAAAGAGTGTCCATGGAGTTTCTTGCCCGTTCTTCTCCATAGAGATCTACGCTAGGGAATGGGCAACTACAGTACTTTCACAGTTTTAATGTCTTGTGACTGGGACTGTAGCTACATTTAACTTTGTTTCGACAATTCAAAAGTGCCTGTAACTGGCCTACTTGAAATAAATGCTTTGATTTTGATTTTGTACTATTCTGTTCCATTTTTGAATTTAATCGGTAAGTAGTGGCTATTTGGACATGAAATAGGCCCTTAATGAGTTGAAGAGTACAACACTCACCTTTGTTGTTGGGGTGCTGGGGCCGGCGTGGGTTGGTTGTCGTTCTTCACGCGCCAGTTACGATTCTCTGGCGTTGTAGGCTAAGGAAAGATAAAAACTACATTAACATCTTCGAAACCGAAAGACGTTCATCATCATCAGCCTATTAATGTTCCCACTGCTGGGACACAGGCCTCCTCTATATGAGAGGGAATGGACTATAACCCACCAAGCGAACCCAGTGTGGATTGGTAGATGTCACATCATGTCTTCGAATTTTGTTGGTTTAGGACATGCCGGTTTCCTCATTATGTTTTCCTTCACCGTTTTGAGAGCAGTGGTGATGAAATAAATTACACACCTGGGCGCACTGGGCCACCGCTACTCTAAAAGACGTCCAATGCTGGAAATAGGCATCCCCGAAAGGGGGGGGTTTTGCCATAATCGCCACGCTTGGTAGGCAGGTTGGCGATCGCAGTACAGTTGTTACAAAAACACAGATAATGAAGTTGCCTACTCTATGGTAAGTCCTTTAGTCGCCTCTTACGACACCCACGGGAAGATGATGGGATGGTGCTACTCTCTACGTCTGTCACCATACATTCTGTTACTATAGTTGTTGCCAGTTAAGATCGCAATAGCAGTCATTGACCCACCCATATTTTTTAAAGTTCTTAACTTTGAAATCCAAAAATAAGCCCGTTCAATTCTTAAATCATCATCTATCGTGATCTTCAACATTTTTTCTATTGAAAAACGATACATGGTTTATTTGTTTTGATTCGTACGAAGAGATATTAGGGAAAGGGCAATGACCGCTATTGCCATCTTAACTGGCAGCAACTATAGTACTTATGTTACTCTACAGTAATAGTACAATAATGACAATAAAACAGACTTAAAAAAAATCTGCGTTGTTTTTTTGACTCAATTTAAGTACTGCAAAGCATTAATTACCTTAGTCTTTTTAGCTTCAGCATCGGTCTCGCTGATCTTCAGCAAGCTTCTAAGTAAGTGTGTGGCGTTGTCCTGTTAACAAACAAATCAACAACTATTCGTTATTCATATCTCTTGTTTCGGTAATTGTTTGCCAGAAAAGTCAGAAAGTTTCATTGGAAGAAGACAGGAAACTAAGTAACTCGTCAATGGCATAAAAGTCAGAAGCCCTATTCTGAGAGGGTCAAACTCGGAATCAAAATAGTTTATTACACATAGGCCTACACGGGCACTTATAAAACGCCGAGAAAAAAAGTGCACGGTTAGCGTAGGTCGTTTCCTATATGGCCCTAGCCGGGGATCGTGGAAGGCGCACTAGTTCCCATGATCCCCGGTGCAAGTGTGGGAATGGAACACCGGGGTGGTTTTTAGTCGGTTAAAGTCCGACAGACCCCTCCGCCCACCCCAGGGCAGAGGACATCCGTGTGGATTTTCCACCCCGGCAACAAAAAAAAAAAAAAAAGGTCGTTTCCTATGGAGAAGAACCGACGAGAAACTCTATGGTTTCTCTTTTAAAATGATTCGGTTTTACAATATTATCATGTTCCAGCATTAGTACATACTTAAGTATGGGGGGACAGCGTAGGCCCGACAATAAATCGTTACTTACTACACAAAAAACGTGAAACAAGATAAAAACTTAACAAGCATCTAGGAACCTACAAGGCCTACACTGTTCACACATTCACAAACAATAGGCATGACGACAGTATCAAAAAATTGCAAATCTATTTAGTCCGTCAGTTAGAGTATTGGAAATTAATGGACACGTATTTTTTGTTTATGTAAATCAATGAATATTGACGAAGATAAAACGCATCAAAACTCGGGAGTAGCTAAAAATTATACCTAGGCGTGACGTATTGAGAATTTTAAAAGCGTCATATCTTCGTCAATTTTGGTTTACGTAACAAAAGAAAAAACACGGGTCAAATATTTTCTGATAATCTAACTGACGGACTAATTTTTTTTTTTGTCGTCTCGCCTATTCTTAAAAGTTCAGTATATCCAGATAACGATACTCCTATTATGAGGGTCTTTGTGAATCCCTAATAGGCTTTCACTTACTTACGCAAATAAATGAATAATATGGTTGGTACAAATAAAGCATTCTGATTCTGATTCTGATTCTAGGGCAGTACATACCTGTCCGGCTGGTCCATTTGTAGCATCAGAGTGGCTACTGTGGTTGCGATTGTCCGGCGACACCGTCTTATCTCCCGGCGGACTGCAACGTTACATTATTGTTTTAAAACTTATTATTTATTACAAGAAGAAAGCCCGTGTAATGTGCCCGTCCAAAATACTTTTTCAATAGAAGATCCACATTGAAAAAGTATTTTTAACTTGTTCAAGAGTGACGCGTGAGGTACAAATTCAGTGAAACTTAGGTACAGTCGTGGTCTTTTCCGCCTGATCAGTTAATTTTTTTTTCGCTTAAATCATGCGGAGGCGCCGAGCCACGCCCCCTTAAGTTTTAGGCCTATTAGGAAAGCGTCAACTTTGGCGCGCAAAATAACACTAACTCTCGTTTAGCGTTCGTCGTCAGTGAGCTTCGACGGCCGATCGGTATCTTTTCATTCATTATTTCTATACAAAGTCAACGGGGCGGGGCTAGAGAGCGTTTCTATGTTGTAAGTGCAAACAAAAGTTAGCTTAGTGGTGATCAGGCGGGAGTGTCGTCGATAGTATGTGTGGACAAAATATAAATAAATAAATATCGCTGGACATTACACACAGCGCCATCTAGTGCCACACTAAGCAACGGGGCTTGTGTCGTGGACACCAGAAAGTTGATATACTACATAGATACTTTTTGTTTGTAAATACATAGTTATTATACATATAAACATCCATGACTCGGAAACAAATGTCCATGCTCATCACACAAACATTTGCTTCTACCGGGATTCGAACCCAAGACCCTAAGAACGTAAGGCAGCCTCAGTACCTCTGCGCCATTCGGGTCGTCGTGTGTATCAGGAGTGTGGGAAAAGCAAGCACAAAATCGGTCCCAATGGAGACATCTTGTGCAACGGCAGGTCTACGGGTATGAACAGAGAAGAATGTCGCAGCTAGACATAAAGCGTGATGATCTTAAAGCTAGACCACCTACAGCTATACCCTACAATTTCGTCAAAGATGTTCTGACATGTCCGCTTTGTGCTCGGAGTTTTTCGGTCAAAGTTGGATATGCTAGCCACTTGACACCACATGATAGAGCAGCACACCAAAGCTCTCGACAACCACACTAGAAAGCCATCGAATGAAGTCGCTGTGTCATCATCAATGGGAAGAACTGTGCCGAGGAACATTCTTAAATTTATTAGCACGCACTATTAGACTTTTACACAATTGTTCATCATCTGCCTAGCCTTTTCCGAAACTATGTTGGGGTCAGCTTTCAGTCTAACGGATGCAGCTGAATAGTAGTAATTTACATGAAGCGACTGCCTGTCTGACCTTCACAACCCAGTAACTGGGTAATAGGATACCCCCTGCTAAGACTGGATTTCAGACTAACGGGTCTGACTACTCGTAACGTCTGTCAGAGATCTATAAATGATAGCCAGGACAAACGGCTTAACGTGCTTTCCGAGACACGGTGGAAACTCGGTATGTTATGATGGTCATCCATCCACGGACCAAGCACGGCTTAACCTTGAAGGTCGACCCGTGGGGCTGTTATTATTTAGCCACGAGCTCCTCCGACTTTAATGCAATTGTTATATAAAGTATAAATTGCAGCGATTGACGTGCGATGAAAATTAAAATAGTTTATAGTTACCTATAGTTAGCGAAGGCAGAGTGATGTCCGTCCTCCCGTCGCAGCAGGTTGGGTGTCTGCGCGTGCGGCAGGAAGTAGTCCTGCGCCGGCGCTACGCTCACTGCACCGCGCAGCTTGCGACCGAACGACAGGTTCAGCATGTTCGAAGGAGATAACCTGTCCATAACACATGATATTAACACTATTCATGGTGTTACCACTGCATACTGTTTCAATTTTTGAAAAAATAAAATAAAAAAATTTCTCGTCGACGCGAGCCTACTGCCCGTCCTAACCTACGGTGCGCTAAGCTGGTCAGCTATTGAACAACTGCAGATTTGCCAGCAGGCAACGGAGCGCAGCATAATAGGTGTGAAGCGTACAGATCGCTTTAGAAACATCATCCTATTCACATTCCGATTCGATTCCGATTCGGAAATTCGTATGTCTATCTCGCTCGTTTTCGTAATGCCAAAAAAAGATACACATACGACTTACTCAGCTTAGCGCACTGTAGGTTAGGACGGGCAGTAGGCACTTGTCGACGAGTTTTCTTTTTTTAAAATTTTCAAAAATGTTAACAGTTTGCAGTGGTAACACCATCAATAGTCTGCAGGTTGCAGATGTCGGAGAGAAAACAGCCAAGCTAAAGTGGGAGTGAGCTGGCCATGTAGCACAAATGTACCCGGGGAGGTGGGCTAAGTGGTACACCTGTGACGATCTGATCTTTTTTTGCGGGGAGAACATGGCCATGAATCCAACAAGATAGAGAGGTTTGGAAGGCGAAAGGGGAGGCTTTTGCTCAGCAGTGGAACACATAAAAAGTTAAGAAAAAAAAAAAAGAAAAGTTGCATGAATTTTTGTTGCCTGCTAAAGATAGGTCTATATCGGACAAAAAAAAATCTCTTTCTTTCTTTTCTCAAGAAAGGAAATTAATAATACAATGGTGTCGATTCTGTTGTGCACAAACTAAACTTAATTTAGGCTATTGCTATCTTTTACTAAAAGGCAGTGCGAGAAATGAACGGCTATAGCTATGAACTAAGTTAGAGATGTCAAACTAGTTTATGCCTTGCGCTTCACTGTGTTTTTAGTCGACATGTTTTTATGTGCACCCGTCATTTGTATGAAAATATTAGTTCCAATTAAACTTGACAGCTCTAAATTACGTCCGTCTCTTTCTCGTATTATTAGAGAGAAAAAGATAGCAATAGCCTAAATTAAGTTTTAGTTTGTTCACAACAGAATCGACACCATATTAACTCGTAATTTATGGTTGCAACTTCAAGTTTACGATCAATCAATGCCATCGATAATCCAGTGGGCATTGTTAGGCAGGGTGTATGCAGTCAGCTCACCGGAAGCCGGAAACCGGAATCATTTGAACCTGTAGCCCTACCAAACCTAGTATATTGAAAAAAGACTTACCTATAAAACCTCGCCTCCTCAAACAGATCCTCAGTCATAGCTCCTGGGAAAGGTCTATCAAACATGACGAGGTAAGAATGGTCCGCGTTGAGCTTGTCACTCAGGCGCACGGTGTTGTTGTTAGGCGGCGCACAATCCGCGACGATGGTCCCGGTGTACCCGGCGGGCACGGTCATGTGTCGCGCCACGCACACGACGCGGTCGTACAGCTTGAAGTCCGCGCGAGGGTCGGGCGCGATGTTGCCGCTGTGGAGTTCCGGCTGACGACAGGAAAACGGATATGAATGTTATACCATGCTTGTACATACAAGCGATAGGCAGAGGTGTACTCCCATATAATATCGTGGTAAGCTAACAAAATCTCTATGATGTTAATAGGGAATATGCACGTAATTTTTTCTTCACTTAAATCAATAAAATACAGTATTATCAACCCAAGAAAAGTATTAAAAGTTAAGACTACTGCTTGTTGCACAAAAATAATATTAAACTCTTGCAATTTTCTACGACAGTTCAAACGTCCGTAGCTGTCGCGGCCATGATGTGACGTTATTATCCACGATGTGCCTTGTTTACATATAATTTTTGTGGCCTTAATAAAATAATTTTACTAATTGTATGTACGTAAAAATTGCAATAACAATATAAAAATTAATAAAAATTTATTGAAACTTTAAGCACTTTTCAAACAAAAGTGTTTTTTTGACACAATGAACTTTGACGTCAATACCGGCGTTATCGAGGACGATGCGTTTTGAGGGTGCGTTCCGTTTCACCAAAATCATGCTACATAAAACAGTAAATTGTAAAATAAGTGATGTATTAGAAACTTAAACAAGTGTACCACTATGTTTGTAGGCGCCAATACAAGCCATTTTTCATAAATAAAAAGAGTTTTGTATTTCATGCATATTCCCTATTCTCCGAATCTAAGATTTTATCTTGATCAAATGACAGTGGCAACAATGTACCGCTCTAAATTTCCCCCACATTTTACCCGTTGTGTTAAGTCCTATGTACAGTCTAGCGCATCAAGCTACTACAATCTGTCAAATTTATTTAATAGATTTTCAACTTTATTGCAAAAGCATTAAGTTCAAGGTTGTTAGGGAAAAATTGACAGTTTCGAGTAGCTCATGTGCTGGCGTCTGTACCTATTTTGTTATTAACTTACCTTATACAGTAAATTCCACTTGACCTGCAAGGTGACCTTCTTCTCCTTGCTCTTTAGCTCCTCTATCTGCCTGTCTAGGTCCTGTGCGAGCACCTTCATCTCCTCAGGCTCCAGCGCTTCGGAGCCACACTCCCGTCGGGCCGCGCGGCAGTGAGGCTGGTTCTTTATCCATGCGGCTATGTCTTGTGGTTTGTTTTTGCTGTAGGACGAAAAATGGGGGATTTAAAAACGCTTTCAAATTAATAATATAGATATTCATTTTAGGAGTTGTACTGGTGGATGACGGCAATGCTGGAGCCCTGAGACAGCTAGACGGGGTCGCGGCAGACCGAGGAGATGGCGGGACGCCTTGGATGACTTAATTTAGGCTATTGCTATCTTTTACTAAAACGCAGTGCGAGAAAAGGCCGGCTATAGCTATGAACTAAGTTAGAGACGTCAAACTAGTTTATGCCTTGCGCCTCACCGTATTGGAAAATAATGGACACGTATTTTTTGTTTTTGTAAGGGCCAAGCCACTAACAGTAAAATAACCGACTGTTTCGTAATCGGCCCGCTAAACGTAAACATGAGGTGGGAATTTTGGTGTTCACCACAACTTATTCTAGCTCGGTTATGTAAACGAGCGTTTTAGGAATGAAAGACCGAATGATTATAATACAGTCAAATAAGGTGGGTAACTTAACACGTAAAAACCGTACAAATGCAAAACATCTTAAAATGGTTGCGTTATACCCATAGATAATACACTATATAATAAAGCCACGTCACACGTCGGCAGATGCATCTGCACTACGTCGTCTTCGGATGCGTCCGCCGACGTATAGAAGGGGTAATTTGTGCATCGGTTGTTGGTATTTAACGTTCGCAGACGCGTCCTCCTCGAATCCGATTGTTGTCGGTTTTTTGGCACAGATCAAAGGTTTTCGGTTGCATCTGCAGACGTGTAGAGGAGGCTTAATACAAGATTATACCTGAGATGACAGTTCTCTAACCATCAAATTATCTGTTTTTTGAAGTTTTGTTTATTTTCGTTTGTAATATTTTTTAAATTAAATACAATGGATAAGAAGCGCAATGCTAATTTTACGCATGACGAAAAGGAAATTGTCACTAGTTTAGTGTGAAGTAGTGTCGTCTGGTGGAATACAAACGAGGAGTTCGCAAAAGTCTTTCAACGGTTTCAAACTCGGCCAAAACGTCATCCTCTTCCAAAATATAATTCAAAGCAGACTGCATGTTAAATTCTCACAATAATATCTGGATGTAACCTTAAAATTCGTTATAATATATTTGCAGTTTACAAACGTCAAAATACACCGAAACAACCTCTCCGAGGTGAGTTAGGCAAAACAGTTGATTAGCGTGTTTAATCGCTTGATTTGCTTTGGTGAACATGAAAATGTGCTTTAAACAGCTGTTTTTAGATAATCAGACTGTTATCTTTTCGGTGAACTTGGCCCTTAATCAATGAATATTGACAAAGATAAAACGCATCAAAACCCGGAAGTGGGGGGATCGTAACGTCAGAACCAGCTAAAAATTATACCTAGGCGTGTCGTATTGAGAATTGTAAAAGCGTCATATCTTCGTAAATTTTGGTTTACGTAACAAAAGAAAAAACACGGGTCAATTTTTTTTTCATAATCTAACTTACGGACTAATTAGATTTTATTGTCGTTTCGCCTATTGCCCAGGAGTGGGACAGTCAAGGCTATAAAAAAATAACTGGTGGATATTAACAATTTTCATTATGGGATAAACTCTGAATTCGTTTTTGTCTTCTTAACTTTTTTTGGAGTGATTTTACAAATGATCGAAAATTCATGTAATAATCGAAAAGAAAATTTGTCTATTACAAAACAAGATCTTAGTTTAGCCTAAACTTACAACTTTAAACGTGTTTTTTGGATGTTGAACCTTTTACTGGATTAGTTTAAGTAATTTATACTAGCGAACCCGCCCCGGCTTCGCACGGGTGCAACATATACATAAATGGTGTAAAACACCTCTTAACGAAGCCGAAAGACACTTGTGCTCTTCGTCATTGCGATCATTTTTTTGTTCTACACCATACCTGGGAACCTTCTAGTTACGGAGATATTGGGGGTCAAAGTTCCAACTTTTTGACAAGTTTTTTTTTTTAAATACAAGTTTTTAATGTAAGATCCCCCGTACTATTCAATCCATCACAATGCTTTGAGTGGGTTACATTGAGTTCTACCACAAAACATGTTTTTTTTTTTTCATACTATGTAAAGATCAAGAAGAATGAAATCATAAAAAAATGCTTGATGGTATAAACCTGGATCTAAAGATAAACCTTGATTTATACTAAGCCCGATAAAGCTGTAATAGCGGCGTGACGCTAGGTCCGAATATAGGCAAGCCCGTTTAGTCAACTACCGATGTTTTAGGAAATAATTTAATAAATTAGTGTTTTGCTATTTTTTATAGTCTCATTATTGTAATACGCATGCATAATTGACATACGCGCCATCTATACGTACGTATCACTACACCAAAGTAACATTGCTAACTGTTTACAATTCAGACGTGCAAAATATGTATTTCAATCGAAGGCCACTAGATGGCATTAAAATTATTGATTTGTTGTTATAATGCCGTACATTTTATTAATGCAATTTAATGTCAATAAAAATATCGATATTTGATATTACTAAATCTCAAAAAATCACTCATAAATTAATATTAGTCCACTTTATTGTATTTAGCAAATAACCGCAAAATTATTATTATGCGAAATATGAATTAAGTACCTATCACTATTCATGTGCACGAACAAAACTTTGTCATAGCTAAGTACTAACTTCAGACTATGCAATCGAATACTTAAACATAATTACGAGCGACGAAAATATGTATATTTCCGAGAAAAAGAATCATTATTAGGACTTGTACAGTGAAGATAAGAGCTTACTCAACGTATTTACATACCTTTTTGACGGCAATATTCGAATTCACATTTTACTAATAAGTCCACTATGATAATTATGATTAATAGAATAATATACCACTATTATTAATCAATTATGGAATCACTTGCAAAATCATAGGTAATCACATCGTGGCAAAACCTTTCACTCAATTTTAAATAACAAAACTAAACCATAACTTTAAAATATTGTTCTCAAAATCACAAAACTTTAAATCACAATCAATCAAAGCAAAATATATGGGACTAATTTGAAATCGTCCGTTTCTATCAAAAATCACGCAAATGACGCAAAGCGCCGCTTCTTGCGCATTGGTTCTCGCCAACACACATTCTCTCAAGCAAACTTACACGGATTTTCACGCACACATTAAAAAAAGCCCCGCATTAATTTCAATACAAATTTCCAACTAGAACCTAATATTGTTATCAAAAACACAGACCATTTCCTAGCAAAAACTAAGAGGTCCGACTGGTCCGAGAAGCCGAATGCAAGCCAGCGAGTGTGAAAGAGAAAACGCTAGAACTACGTCACTGATAGCGGACTAAACTTGAACTCTTCTTTTGTATAGTGTTAGAGCGAGCTAGAAGAGAACATTTTGACAACGTCGCGATTCGTGTTGTGCGCGAATTTATAATAATTTCTGTGAAGGATGATACCTACAGTTCAGTGAGGGCGTAATCCTGACAACCCCGCATCAAATTACGTTGCGTTTGGCGCGTATAGATATATAGCACGATAGCACGCAATACGTTGAGTTAAATATTGTTTTTTTTATGGAATGTTTATTTTTCTTATTAGTTGAGTTTGATTGTAAGGCAAGCCTGGCTTTTCAGCTTGTAGGGAAATACCGCCACTAAGCTGTAATATCCCACTAGCCTGTTATTACTTGTACTGTAAAAACACTCACCCAATTTCATTCGGAAAGAGATCGCTCTCGAAGTAGATGTCTTTATTGAAACCGGACAAGGTGTCGAAGAGCTCCGGGTACTGCAGCTCGTACGACTTGACCAACTCGATGCACCGCTCTGAGTATAGCCAGGAGTTGGTCACCTTACAGCGACGAGTGTAGCCGGAAACTTCTAGATTCTATGGGAAAAAGATAATAATATTATTATACAGGGTGTAAACAACCTCATCACGAAGCCGTCAACCAAGCATTCTGTACATCAAACTAAGTAACTTTACACAAAAAATATTGCTGGGAAACGACTTTTTTTTTGGGGTGAAAATTCATGTTTTGTGGTAGAACTCAATGTAACCCACTCAAAACATTGTGCTGATAGATGGATTGAATAGTACGGGGGTCGTGGAGGTGTTTAAAGTAAAAAACTTACCGTCAAAAACATGTGAAAAGTTGAAACTTTGACCACCAATATCTCCGTAACTAGAAGATTCCCAGGTATGGTATAAAGCAAAAAATGATCGCAATGACAGGGAGAACAAGTGCCTTTCGGCTTCGTTAAAGAGTCGTACTTACCCACTAATGGCGCTTTGTTATCTTGTTTCGGAAAAGTGACACTTTCAAAGATTGTAATCCCATACAATAGTTGTTTGTACTGAAGCCAGCTATCGATTAATACAGGTTTTATGCGGGGCTTCTATTTTGAAAATAAAAACCCGTTGATTCGTTTGGTTATCCTGCCCCCCTCTTCGATTTTTTTATTAACTTACATCGCCTGGACCACATTCAGACAAATAGGTACAACGATCGATATACTATCAGAAATCGCTAAAAATTCGACCAAAAGCCAGAATATTGCGAAATTGGCACATTCTAAAATTCCTGGTAGAAATGACTACCGTGGAAACGTCTTTTGTCGACGGAAGAATCGACAAGATTACAAATTGTAGAAAGATTTCTATCGTCGTAAGCATGGCAATCTTAAAAATGTAGAAATTTTACATTAAATGCTTGTCTTAAGAAAAAGAAAACTTGTGAAAAAGTTGTAACTTTGACCCCCAATATCTCCGTAACTAGAAGGTTCCCGGGTATGGTGTAGAACTAAAAAATCGCAATGACGGGGAGAACAAGTGCCTTTAGGCTTCGTTAAGAGGTGTTTTACACCCTTTATGAGAATATGCTGTAGATTGATGTGGTCGGGTTTTTCCTTTAGGAATTTCTCACTAGAAGTTACGCAGTCAGGATTTGTGCCCGGTTGATGGCAATAGGCATGGGACTTAAACATAACTGGCGAAATGTGGGTGTACTATTAGGTACACCTCTGCCTAAACCTTCGGGGATTAAAGGCGTGATGTTATGTGATTGATTTTGTTGTGTGTTACCTATAAGTGAGATATTCTGTCAGTGATTTTAAAATGTCTGATAAAGTCGGAATGTTTTTAATACGTTTAGCGCAAGCGGGCATAAAGTTTTATTTTCTTATTTTATTTGTTGAAAAAAACAGTTACATGCCAAGCTTAACTAGAGATTCTTAAAAAAGCACAATACTAAGAAATACATTTAAACACAATCTATTCCATATTTATGTTACTACACATGTAACCCACAACATTGTCCACGAATTCACAAAGGTTTTTTTTTTTTTTTGCATTGAATTTCTCACTGCTGGGCAAAGGACTCCCCAAAGTTAGCTTACTTACCTTTTTATTAACATGAATGTTGATGCATGGAGAGGGAGAGGAAGACCAAAGAAACGATGGATGGATTGTGTGAGGAATGATATGAAGCAAAAAGGTGTAAATGATAGCGTGACAGTTGACAGCGGAGAATGCAAGAGAAGAACGTGTTGCGCCGACCACAAGTAACATGGGACAAGGCCAGGAAGATGACTTACTTTTTTATTAAACTTCAAGTTAAGTCCAATATTGACTTTGTTAACGCCCTCAGTGGGCATGTCGTGTCGTTGTCCCGCCACTACCAGCACCGTGCCCGTGATGCGAGACAGCAGTTGCGCTGATACTCCTGCGGATATTAATTAAAAATTATCTTTAAGAACTTTATGATCTCTGCCTAGCCATTTCCCAACTATGTTGGGGTCGGCTTCCAGTCTAACCGCATGCAGCCGAATACCAGTATTTTACATGGAGCGACTGCCTATCTGACCTCCACCTAGTTAGTACTGGGTAATACGATACCACTTGGTAAGACTGGTTGTCAGACTTTTCGGGCCTCTGACTACCTGTAACGACTGTCAAAGATCTACAAATGACAGCCGGGACCAACGGCTTAACGTGCTTTCCGCGGCACGGAGGAAACTCGGTATGTAAGGGTGGTCACCCACAGACCAACCTAGGCAAGCACGGCTTAACCTAAAGATCGACCCGAGCGGCTGTTATTATTTAGCCACGAGCTCCTCCTCCTCCTTAATTTGATCATTGTCAGCTGTTTATACACGTTTTAGGGTGTTCAATCAACAATAAACTTACAAGTATGTTTAGCCAGCCCACTCAAAAAACAGGAAAATTATATGTTTATTTCATTACTTTTTTCGAGTACGTTGATGCTGCAAGCAAGGTCGTAATCTTCTTCATAGCGTATCGAAGGCAAAAACCAAAATTAAAGTCCAAAATACTCCAAGATAACTGCCGAACGGATCATTCCCACTAGTTCTATTACACAGTTCTACGGTAGAAGTAATGGGTATATTTTTTCTCACTAGTCCTACGATTCAAGGTGGTACAAAATCGTAGAACTAGTGGGAACAAAAATCCCATTAGTTCTCTATTGGGAATTTTCTTCCCACTCATCTCATCACTCACAAATTTTTTCCCCCCAAATTCCCACTAGTTCTACCATAGAACTAGTGGGAATGATCCTTCTGAACGGTCCGACAAGCGATAGAAAAGGGGTATGTTTATGTCACAATAGGCTAGTTTCCACCATCAATAAATTGCATATCTATTTAGTCCGTCAGAGTATTAGAAAATAATGGACACGTATTTTTTGTTTTTGACTGACGGACTAATTAGATTTTTTCAGTTCAAAAGCCTATTAGGTTGAAGTTGGGTTCGTTGCTCACTGTGGTAAAATAAGTTAGAACAGACTTTTCAACCTTGTGAAATCTGTGCGACCGTGAGTGAGGTTGGTATAACGTATAACGTACCGCAGGCGGCGGCGGCGTGGTTGGCGGAGCGGTAGGGCGAGGCGCACACCTGCGCGCTCGCACGCGGCTCGGCGCGCTCGCGCACCGACACCTTGATGCGTCCGCTGCGGATCGACTCCGAGTCCACCACCTGACGGAGAAACTCATGCCTTTACATAGATATAGCTGGTGCCAGTTAAGATCGCAATAGCGGTCATTGCCCTTTCCCTAATATCTCTTCGTACGAACCAACACAAATGAACCATGTATCGTTTTTCATTACAAAAAATTTTGAAGATCACGATTGATGACGATTCAAGACTTGAACAGGCTTATTTTTCGATTGAAATCTAAGCATCTAAAAGCTAAGGACTTTAATAAATGCAGGTGGGTCAATGACCGCTTTTGCGATCTTAACTGGCAGCAGCTAAAGAATAGTTTTTTATTATTTATACTATACAAATTGCTGGGTTCAAATGTAGAAAGTTTACAGAACCAATCTTTTAAAGACTATCTTCGGATGGATCCCTTAATTAATAGAACTGTTTGTTCTGTCACGCGGGAATCCAAAATGGAGAACGATGCATGACACGGACATGAATTTGCCTCCCAACACACAAATATTTGTCACATGCGTTCGCCACTAATATGACACGTGCACCTGTGATACACCGATAGTCATATTGATCATTAACGAAGGAGGTTCGTCATGAAAATTCATCTTTTTCATCTATATTTGGACATGATATTGTCGAAAAACGATTTCTTTCTTAGATCTTTATTAAATGACGGCATTACTTCCTAAAAAATAAACTGGGCTCTAGAGCTATTTAGAGGTAAGTTTTAGCCCGCGAATGCATCAAAGTGGATAGAACCAGTTCATCTTCAAGGAGTTCGTCCAAGCAGACCCACCGGTGGATCTCCGAATACTGATGTGTCTTCCAAGACCTTCCTCTGAGATTTTATTGTCTTCGAAGACCCACTCGGGCTAGTAGTTTAGGAGAAAAATGGCAACATATATTTGAACAAAGAAACAAAAAAACATCCTTTCATCCCAAACGCGTATACCGTCTTCATTCCGTCGTGGGTAAAAATAGAAAACGTAGCGTCAAAGGTAAGGGTTCTTTTTTTTTGGGACAAGCCCGCCACTCTGTTCCCAAACCACTGTAACTCCTGAAGGCAGAATCAAGTGGCGACCACCAGAAAAGCGCCGAGACAATGAAGCTCGACGAGGTCCCAGAGAATGAATTTAACTGTCTTGGATCCCGCAACGAAATTAATCAGAAAAGTATAGTGGAGGAGTAGGAAAAAACCGTAATTTCCACTTCCCTCCATTTCAGCAGGAGACAGAACGAAACAAGGCCAATAGGCACAAAAAGACGTTTACAACTGGGATAGGCCCAGTTGCCTAGCACCACGGATAAATATTAACATTAATGGGTCCTAAGTTGTGAGCTGTTATATTTGATTCCAATAATAGGTATGGCAAAAACGCTTGAACGCACGGAAATTTGTTTTAGTTTCCACAAGGTCTGTATAGTAAATAACTCCGGATGTAACCTGTACACTATCCAACATAATGTTGCGTTCATTCTGCCAAAGACTGCACTCCCATAAAATGTGATGTGCTGATTGTTCATATTCGCAGTCAGATGTGGAACATTGACAAAAAGGCGAGTCAACAAGCTTGAAAGAAAATAATTTACTCTTAAAGTTACCACGACCGGTGAGAAATTGGGCAACACAGTGATCAACCTCCAACCATGTCCTGGCCAGCCGTTCACGAACGGATGGAAAGAACTGGTGGAGGTGTCGGCCCTTGATGGAATTATCCCACCTACCTTGCCATTCAGACAAAAGTTCCTCCCAGACGGTTGTGGTTTGAATAATCTAGCAATCTTAACACGGTCACGTAGGGTTAAAAAGTCTGCGTCCGCGGTCTCACGTGCGTTATAGTACATTGCAGCCCGTCGCTGCACTTCAAGATCAACTGGAAGTACACCTGCAAGTACCGGTAAGGCTTCAGTACTAACCGTCCTATACGCTTTGCATAAGAATATCAAAGCCAAACGCTGGCTTTGAAGCAATTTACGTCGTGCCGCTCCTATGGTGGCCCTATCGGCCCAAACAGGTGCCCCGTAGCACATACACCCTAAGTAAGTAGCCCCATAAATGGTCTTTAAAGTTATAAATGACAGACCCCACGTAGATTTTGATATTCTCGTTAAGGCATAAAAGTTCTATTTAGCTTTTTCACCGACAGTTTTTATATGATCTATGAATGAAAAATTTCTCTAAAGATAAGGGTTCGTAAACTCGCGCTCGTTTCGCTCACATATTAAATAACATTCTTTGACTTTTGTCCCCGAAGTGCCGGGCCTCCGCCGGCCTACTGCCCGGTGCCCATGCCGCCCATAAAGGATTATTTGTAATTGTTTTCTTTCGTACATTTAAGTTCCTGGTGGGTCTCAGGGGATATGTTGTGTGTATAAGTTATATTTTGTATGTATTAGTATATATTTTTATGTTCTAATGTTATTTTGTGTATTTTATCTATGGGCCTTAAGATGCCTGATAATAAAATGTTTGATTGATATAAAACTAAATAGTCACACAGGTCCTACCAGTCAGTAGGTCTTGGGAGACACATCAGTATTCGGAGACCCACCGGTGGATCGGCTTGGTGTGTCCTTGAAGACGAAGCTGATAGAACCTCGCAGTATTCTTTTCTTTTTCTTATATTTACGATCTTATTTCATCGAATTAAAGTAGATAATACAAATACAACTCACAGTAGCAAGAGTCCCGTAGTGCTGGCCCAGCGTGAGTAGGAACACGGTGTCCCCGGGCGGGTAGGCCTCCTGCGGCGTACTGAACTTGCCGCCCTCCTGTATGATGTGTGCGCGAACATCTCGCACTACGGCCTGGGCAGCGTACCCACACGGGATGCTGCACCACTCAGGCTCTTGGACCATTTTCACGTTGTCTTGGATCAGGTATTTAAAACCTACATTTACGATAAGTCACATTAGGTCAGTCATTTCATCGTAGGTTGCAAATAATTCACGAAAGACGTTCGAAAAGCCTCCGAACCTGTCTTCTTCACTAGACATAGACATGTCTAAGGGATTTAGTAGCCAATGTTAATGGTTTAATGTGCTGTATATCGGGTTTTGTTCAATCTACAGAACTATTGTTGCGCTCAAATTATAGCACATTTTTTTGACACGAAAAATGTGCTATAATTTGAGCGCAACAATAGTTAAGCAGGCATGTTAAGAAGTTATAAGCAAACAAGGTTTATTGAGAACCATTCAGTTAGCACATATCTTTTAAAGCTGCAAACTAGGTACTACACTATTAGTATCACAAAAACATCACCATCAATCAATAATTTTTTTTCCTAAGTCTTTTTTTTTTATCCTAGAAATAAAATTGTACTAGTCTAGTTTACTTTTACCTAAGTGCACATTATTATTTTAAAGCGACTATTATGTCATCCATAATGGACGGATGGATGACCCCTATAACAAAGGTTTTACCTAGCATGGGGGTCATTGATCATTTCTTTGTTTTTTGTACGCTTAAATTCAGTTTCATCCTGTTATATTTGTACTTTTTGTGTCAAATAAATATTATTATTATCAGTTCAGTGTATTTGCGACCTGATGCAGATTTCGTGTCTACGGTGACTAGCCTAAATAGGTAGAAAAACATTGTACCAATCAAAATTTGTTACATTTTTCTCATAAAATTTAATAGGAAGGAGGGACTCATTCCTAAAACTGTTAATTGTAATTAACTCACCTTTTAAATTGACTGCATGAATGATGGTCCTGACATCACCCAATTCTAATCCAAGACGGTTCATATTGCTAAAACAGAAAATAACATAAATAGAAGTCTACTCTTCGTATAATAGGGAATATGTATGAAGTACAAAACTTTTTTATTTATTAAAAATGCTTTGTATTGGCCCATAAGAACATTGTGGTACACTTGTTTAAGTTGCTAATTCACCACTTTTTTTTTTTTTTTTTCGGATGGGAATTCATCAAATGACTTCTCCCGCTCTGGGCGGAGCAGGAGGGGGAGTGTCAGACTTTTACTGACTAAAACCCATCCATGTTCCTCCATCGCCCTTTGTGTTCCGGGGCCACGGTATCTCTTTCGAATAGTCGCGCAACCCCGGCAGGCATCGGTCCTTTCGGACCCCTTCCTTTTTGCTGACTCTCTTTGAGGCGCGCGTGGAACACGAACGCGCCGTCGACACGGCCTGTCGTCATGAGACGGACGGACGGCGAGCTAGCCCATAGCCCACCGTCCACAGGCCCGCGCCTACGGTGGCCGGGGGCCACGTCGTGGCCCCCGACGCCCGGGGCGTCTCCCGCGGCGGCCGGGACGCTGTGAGGTTCTCTCCCTCTCACGTTCCGCCACCTCCTTCTCTAGCATTACTGCTTCGCAGAAGGAGGTGACGGCGTCCCATTCCGTCTCGCTCCGGACCATGGCTTGCACCAGGGCCGGACGCGAGAGGTCGCCGCCGCCAATCGCCGCTTCGAGGACACGGCGGTGCTCCGCCCACGCGGGGCACACCTCCACCGTGTGCTCCACCGTGTCCTCCGGTCGATCCTCGCAGTGGAAACACCCGGGCGTTTCCTCCCACCCGATTCGGTGCAGGAACCTCCCGAAAACACCGTGTCCGGTGAGGACCTGCGTCAGGCGGAAGGTGAGGACGCCGTGGCGTCTCTCCAGCCACTCCTCAAAGAGGGGACTTATCGCCACTATCGTGGCGTGCCCTGCACGGGGTTGCGACAGTCGCTCTCTCCATGTCGCCATGAGATCCCGCCGGAAGTCTGTCCGCTGAGCGACAATTTGTCGCGGCAGCGGAGTTTCCCCCCGGCGAAGCGCCTCCGCGCGCCATTCATGCAGGCGCGCGAGGACTATCGCTTCCAGATCCCATGGCGGCAATCCGGCAAGGAGGCACGCCGCCTCGCGGGCGATCGTGCGGTACCCACGGGCCAGCCTTACGGCTACCACCTTTTGGGGCGCGTTCAGGTAGTGGGCTGCACGCAGCCTCAAGGAACGCGCCCACACCGGGGCCCCGTAAAGGGCCATGGACCGCACGACTCCCGCGTAGAGCCTCCGGCAGGAGGCGTTCGGCCCCCCCAGGTTGGGCAGGAGCCGCCTGAAGGCAGCCCCAGTCCGTTCCAGTTTGGGGGCCAAACGTCGGAAGTGCTCCACAAAGTTCCACCGGCTGTCGAGGACGAGTCCTAGGTACTTCAAAGTCGACTCGACACCGATGGATACCCCTCCTACCGTGAGTAAGGATCCCGGAGGTGGCGCATTCCGAGGCTTGTAAGCACATGGCCTCGGACTTGTGCAATGCCACCTCGAGACCCAGTTGCCGGATCCTCTCAACGACTATCGCAACCCCGCGTGTCATGATTTCGGCCGCCGCCTTCGGACCCCCCCTGTGCCAGCACCAGCGTGTCGTCTGCATAGCAAACCACGCTGACGCCGCTAGGGAGGTCGGCGCGCAGCACCCAGTCGTAACCGATGTGCCACAAGCTAATTCATCACTTATTTTACAATTTACTGTTTTATGTAGCATGTTTTTGGTGAAACGGAACGCACTCTCAAAACGCGTCGTCTTCGATAAAGCCGGTAGTGACGTCAAAGTCTAAGTGTCAAAAAAACACTTATTTGAAAAGTGCTTAAAGTTTCACTAAGATTTGATTATAATATAGTTATTAGTTTAATTTTAAAATTAATTTATTTAAATTATTTTTTATTAGTAAAATGATTCTATTAAGGGCAAAAAATTAGATGTAAACAAGGCAGATTGTGAAAATTGCACGAGTTTAATATTATTTTTAAGCAACAAGCAGTAGTTGGACTTAACTTTTTATGCTTTTCTTGTGTTGATAGTACTGTATTTTATTGATTTAAGTGAAGAAAATACGTGCATATTCCTTATTTTTGGATAATAAGCAATCATTCACTGTTGAATTGACTTTTTTTTTCTTTTAAATTGGAGGCATTTACAATTTTAATATCATATATGAGTGTATAATAAAAACAATAAAGCACTGTTACCGTACCGTACCTGTTACTGTTTAAATCACGGGTATTATCCCGTAAGTACATTAAGTGTAAAAACAATAAAGTTCATTTGTGTATAAACTATCTACAGAAATTACAAACACGCAAGTTGCAAAGAACATTATTTTAAACTCGTTTAGTACCTAATAATGTGAAAAACCATGCCTCAGAAAACACGTTAAGCCGTTGGTCCCGGCTGTCATTTGTAGATCTTTGACAGTCGTTACAGGTAGTCAGTGGCCCGAAAGTCTGAGAACTATTCTCAAAGGGGTATCGTATTTCCCAGTAGTAACAGGCTTGTGGAGGTCCGATAAATCAGTCGGTCCATGTAAAATACTGATATTTACAGCTATTAACATACTTGGGAAAAGGCTAGGCAGATAGTGAGAACTTATATGATAGAAATAAAGTGACTCACTGCTCAATGATGGTAGATCTCTCGCTGATCCACTGTTTGTGCAGGTTGCCGAAGTTAGGTTCAGTGGTGTAGGTGGGCTCTCCGCTCACGTTGTTGTTCTGTTTATCGACGTAGTGTAGACGCATCTTCTCGTTGGACACCGATATTACTCTATACAAATTTTGAAAATCAGTCTTAATTTCTTAGCAGTAAGGACGGTTTTGCGTAGTTCGGGTGAGGTTCTTAGCTCACATTTTGTTGAAAGTAATAGGCTAGTTTCCACCATCAACAAATTGCAAATCTATTTAGTCCGTCAGTTAAAGTATTGGAAAATAATGGACACGATTTTTTTGTAAAACCATGAATATTAACAAAGATAAAACGCATCAAAACTCGGGAGTATGGGCTCGTGACGTCAGAACGCACTGAAAATTATATTTAAAAGTTTTTTAAACTGAAATGGTCACATTGCAAACCGACAATAGTCCGTTAGATAGTTTTTCCAAAAATCTTGAATAAGTACATGATTTTTTCTTTTTTCACGTAAAAAAAAATGAAGACGATACAGTGCGTCGAAAACTCCTGTGACGTCACATTTGAGTACATTTTTTACCGGAAAGTGACGTCACAAGCCCCCACTCATGATCTTTGACGCGTTTTATCTTCGTAATTTTTGATTAATTTGATTAAACAAAAAACACGTATCCAATATTTTTCGATAATCTAACTGACGGACAAAACCGAATCATATTTTTTTTTGTCAGGAATCATCCCTATTGCATTAATAACGCTGTAATAATGTTACTAAACTAATATATTACATACTTGGCTCTAGTAAGATGCGGCCACCCGACCCATATGACTTTGCCCAGCAGCTCATGCGCCGCCTTCTCCAGCGACTCTACCTTGTCCGTCTCCGGTATGATCTCCACTATCATGTTGTCGTTGCGCGACGGCTGGTCGAATACTTTCACTTTGCCTTTCTTGAGGCTGGTCTGTGGAATTATTAAAAATTGTAGATTCATGAGAATGAGCTGGACCACCATGCATCGTTGAGTAATATAATAATTTAAGAGAATAGGGTAGATGACAAAAAAATCGAATTAGTACGTCAGATAGATTTCCAAAAAATATTGAACACATATTTTTTGTTTTTGCACGTAAACAAAAAATGAAGACGTTACAGTGCGTCGAAAACTCGTGTGACGTCACATTTGAGTACATTTTTTACTCAAATGTGACGTCACAATCAAAGATCATGAGTGGGGACTCATGATCTTTGATACGTTTTATCTTTGTCAATTTTTATTAATTTGATAAAACAAAAAACACATATCCAATATTTTTCGATAATCTAACTGAGGGACTAAACAGAATCTTTTTTTTTGTCAGTCATCATCCCTATAGAACGATTTCTTATCTTTCGTGACTCTTTTAGTATTGCCAGAGTTCTGTTTAGAAAGATTTGTTTTAACTGAAAACTGTGTATTTTTTTGCTTTTGTTTATCAATGAATATGGACAAAGATTAAACGCTTCAAAACTCGGGAGTGCGGTTCGTGACGTCAGAACGCACTAAAAAATATACCACAGCGTGAGTCACGCTGTGGTATATTTTTTAATTCTCAATACGTCACGCTGCGTGACGTATTGAGAATTTTAAAAGCGTCGTATCTTCGTCAATTTTGGTTTACGTAACAAAAGAAAAAATACGTGTCAAATATTTTTTTAGATTAGACTAATTAGATTTTTTAATTAACAAGCCTATTCTGGTTGATACTGGGTATTCCGTAAGTTCAAAAACTCAATGGTATAATTTGCCTGACTAGAGGACCGAGCAAAAGGATGCACGAGTCAAAAAGATCGCACCATTCAAATACTATTCGACTAATAATGAATAACTCACTTGATACTTGAGGTGCCTCATGGTGGGGAAGCCCGGGAACAGCATGTCTCTCTTGGCGTTGGGCAGCATGCCCCTGCGGAGCATACTGCCGGGCACCTCGATCTCTTGTCCCTGGTATGTAACTACTACTCACTTGATACTTGAGGTGCCTCATGGTGGGGAAGCCCGGGAACAGCATGTCTCTCTTGGCGTTGGGCAGCATGCCCCTGCGGAGCATACTGCCGGGCACCTCGATCTCTTGTCCCTGGTATGTAACTACTACTCACTTGATACTTGAGGTGCCTCATGGTGGGGAAGCCCGGGAACAGCATGTCTCTCTTGGCGTTGGGCAGCATGCCCCTGCGGAGCATACTGCCGGGCACCTCGATCTCTTGTCCCTGGTATGTAACTACTACTCACTTGATACTTGAGGTGCCCATGGGCGTGCGCAACGAAGAGGCAATTAGACCAAGCCTACCCTACCAACTGGGGGAATTATTATAACTAATGAACTATGTAATAAACTAACACTTTGTACAAAATATTAAAAAAAAGTTCTAACTCCTGTTCGAATACTTATAGCAATTTTTCGCGCCCGTGTTACGTAACTAACACTGTACTGGAAGTTGCTACGAAGCTCGACGCTCACCCGCCGGACGCATCTTATAGGCAAGCAATCCACTTGCCTTAATCCCATTGATAAATTTACGCACACAGCGGCACATTGGTGCATATTTTCGTGTGTATGAACCGCACACATGTATAGATTGCAGCCATTTGTGGGCGGTAACTCCTGCGAGTGTAGCTGGGCTATGATTGGCTGCTACAACACAAGGCCAGGATTCAAGGTGGATGTTCTTTAGCCCGCGAAATTCAAATTTCCTCACATTTTTTGCAATTTGCAGGCCAGTGTTATGTTGTATGTTGATTAAAATGTGACTACATACGTCTTACAGCCGCAAATCATATAATCATCAACATACAACCTAGCACTGGCCTGCAAATTGCAAAAAATGTGAGGAAATTTGAATTTCGCGGGCTACCGTGCAGCAAATGCACTAAGCAGGGTTGGTTCCGGTTCCTTTCCAAATTAAATATAAATTTAGTGGATTTTGTATTATCCTGCAATATTTTGTTGATCACTGTTGTGAACCAACTCGATATGAAAATGATGCAATTTTATTTGGTCGTATTTTTCCATCGACAAATTAGAAATTATATTTTTCTGAAGGAAGCCATTATTGTTTCATTGTGACAAGCAATTTATATCGCGATCTTGAATGTTTTAATTTTAACATATTAAGTTATTTACACATTTGTTTTGAAACAGAAAACGTACATTTAACAGTAACAGTAGTGTAAATATTAATTTTGTTGTGTATTAATTGTTTATTCACCTAACAATGGTGTTTACTTGTGAAGTTTGTGCTGATAATGTGTGTTTGTTAGAAGTTAAAGGCAATAAGTTTTCTCTATTATCGTATAATGACAAGCTTCAAGTTGTGTCTAAAGGTAGATGTGTACCCGAATTACGAGAATTAATCCAAAAATATGGTAATCCAGCGCGTACTCGTCATTTCAATCCTCAAAATTATGCAACATTTACCTGGCTGTGTGGCTGTATACATACAAATAAATTATTTTGTTTTCCGTGCATTTTGTTTAATACTTCCAGTAAGTGGAGTGAGGGATTTATTGATTTGCATAATTTTCATTCCTCGGCCAAAAAGCATGACCTATCAGAAAAACATATAGAGGCTTGCTTAAAGTTAAATACATTTGGTAAATCACGTATTGAAACTAGTATTAACAGCCAGTTAAGATTAGATATAGAAAGGCATAATTCTAAAGTAGATAGGAATAGAAATATTTTTCAAAGACTGATCGATGTCGTATGCTTTCTGGGAAAACAAGAATTAGCTTTTCGCGGCCACGATGAATCATTATCATCAATGAATAGAGGTAATTATTTAGAAACAGTAGATTTATTAGCAAAGTATGATGGAGTTTTAGAAACCCACTTACAAAATGCAAGTACCTCATTCACGGGCATGTCGAACAGAACGCAAAATGATTTGATCTCGAGCGTTGCATCTGTGATGAGTGATATTATTAAAGACGAAATTAAACAGTCCGATTATGTTGCTGTCATGGTGGATGAAACACCGGACATAAGCGGCCGAGAACAATTAGTTCTGATTTTAAGATATTTTCGTGATTCCGAAGTAGTGGATCGATTTATTAAATACGTAGATGTCAGCGCGGATCGGACCGCTGTAGCTTTAAGTTCTATAATTTTGGAAATTTTAGAAAACTTAGATTGTCATTCTAAATTAATTGCACAAACTTATGACGGGGCAGCAGTTTTATCCTCTCAAATTAACGGCGTACAGGCTTTGGTGAGGCAAAAATGTCCGCAAGCTATGTATGTTTGGTGTTCCGCACATGTATTAAATTTAGTTTTATCGAAATCTTTTGAACGGGTTCCTGAAACCAAACGCTTTTTTAGTATAATAAAATCAATTGCGGTTTTTTTTCACAGTAGTACGAAACGAATGGCGTATTATAACGACTTTGCCGTTATGAAAAAGCTGCCTCGTGTCGCGGAAACAAGGTGGACATATCACTCGCGCACGTTAAATATAATTAAAAACGAGTCCACACACCTCCTCCAGTTGTTTGAAGAAATGAATGAAAATACACAACACTGGGATGGTGATACATTGTCACAAGTCACTTCATTTTTATTTAACATGAAAGAATTTGAATTCAATTTTTTTTTAAAAACCTTCGCGGATATTTTTGCTGAAACCGATGTTTTATACGACATTATACAGAAAAAAACTTGTGACATCGCGTATTGTGTTAAAAAGATAAAACAATTCGAGTCATTTTTAGCTCGTTACAGAGACAAGTTCGAGAACAATTATGATGCAACTGCCCTCATAACCGGACCACCCAAAAGAAAGCGCAATGTCGATAATATAAAAATACACTATCGGCGAATTTTTAACGAAATTATTGATAATGTACTCACCGAATTAAGAGATCGTTATATGAATATAAAAAAATTGAAATTCTTTGAGTTACTTTCTTATGAGAATTTTAGTAAATATAGTGAACAATTCCCTGAAAAAGAAATCAGAGAATTCACTAATACTTATCAGGCAAATTTTAATTTTGATAGATTAAAAAATGAATTGCGCTGTATTTATAGATCGCCTGAATTTGCGAATTGTAGCATATATGATATCATTCAAAATTTGTATAAAAGTAACTTAGATAAAGTTTTTTCAGAAGTTTTGCGTTTGGCGAAGTTTATTGTTACTATCCCAGCAAGCAGCGCATCGGCAGAACGTTCATTTTCGTCCTTAAAACGTATCCACACCTATTTACGAAACACACAAAGTCAGCAACGACTCACAAATCTATCTTTAATTTCTATAGAAAAAGAATTAATGGTCGAACTACGACGCAAGCCTACTTTTTATGACGAGGTCTTAAAATCATATTTGAAAAAGGATCGGCGAGTAGATTTAATTTATAAATGAGTTGATCTTGCAAGTGACGTGTTCTGTAACTATCACCCACTCACTTGGTTAAGATATTTGAGGTGGCAGAATCTTTCTTCTGTTTGCATCGTTAGAAAATCGTGAGTTGAACCTTGAATAATGAGGTGAGTTCTTGAATTCTTGCATTTATAACTTTTGTTTTTACAGGCTTATTTTCAAATATTATAAATCAATAAATGTGACTACTTTGAGGGCCATCATAATTATGTAGAGCGACGGACGTTGTGGAGTTGCGCGTTTTTTTTTTGCTATCATTATTTCGTGGCCTACCCAGCCTGGTAGACGACTGCACGCCGCTGGAGGTGCCTCATGGTGGGGAAGCCCGGGAACAGCATGTCTCTCTTGGCGTTGGGCAGCATGCCCCTGCGGAGCATACTGCCGGGCACCTCGATCTCTTGTCCCTGGTATGTAACTACTACTCACTTGATACTTGAGGTGCCTCATGGTGGGGAAGCCCGGGAACAGCATGTCTCTCTTGGCGTTGGGCAGCATGCCCCTGCGGAGCATACTGCCGGGCACCTCGATCTCTTGTCCCTGGTATGTAACTACTACTCACTTGATACTTGAGGTGCCTCATGGTGGGGAAGCCCGGGAACAGCATGTCTCTCTTGGCGTTGGGCAGCATGCCCCTGCGGAGCATACTGCCGGGCACCTCGATCTCTTGTCCCTGGTATGTAACTACTACTCACTTGATACTTGAGGTGCCTCATGGTGGGGAAGCCCGGGAACAGCATGTCTCTCTTGGCGTTGGGCAGCATGCCCCTGCGGAGCATACTGCCGGGCACCTCGATCTCTTGTCCCTGGTATGTAACTACTACTCACTTGATACTTGAGGTGCCTCATGGTGGGGAAGCCCGGGAACAGCATGTCTCTCTTGGCGTTGGGCAGCATGCCCCTGCGGAGCATACTGCCGGGCACCTCGATCTCTTGTCCCTGGTATGTAACTACTACTCACTTGATACTTGAGGTGCCTCATGGTGGGGAAGCCCGGGAACAGCATGTCTCTCTTGGCGTTGGGCAGCATGCCCCTGCGGAGCATACTGCCGGGCACCTCGATCTCTTGTCCCTGGTATGTAACTACTACTCACTTGATACTTGAGGTGCCTCATGGTGGGGAAGCCCGGGAACAGCATGTCTCTCTTGGCGTTGGGCAGCATGCCCCTGCGGAGCATACTGCCGGGCACCTCGATCTCTTGTCCCTGGTATGTAACTACTACTCACTTGATACTTGAGGTGCCTCATGGTGGGGAAGCCCGGGAACAGCATGTCTCTCTTGGCGTTGGGCAGCATGCCCCTGCGGAGCATACTGCCGGGCACCTCGATCTCTTGTCCCTGGTATGTAACTACTACTCACTTGATACTTGAGGTGCCTCATGGTGGGGAAGCCCGGGAACAGCATGTCTCTCTTGGCGTTGGGCAGCATGCCCCTGCGGAGCATACTGCCGGGCACCTCGATCTCTTGTCCCTGGTATGTAACTACTACTCACTTGATACTTGAGGTGCCTCATGGTGGGGAAGCCCGGGAACAGCATGTCTCTCTTGGCGTTGGGCAGCATGCCCCTGCGGAGCATACTGCCGGGCACCTCGATCTCTTGCCGCCATACTTGGAGCTCTGTGGCGTGGCACTCGGGTATGGCCGGGAAGTATTCCGGGGCTAGAGTTACACCTGTTACCAAGAGAGCAATCATTGGTTCATTCAAAAGTGCCGTAATGGTCTAATTGAAATAAATGCTTTGAGTTTGAGTTTTGTTATTTATAGCTTCTCATGTGTTTGTGGGAACAGCGTGTGGTGATTTTTATAAGTCAATTGCATGATTTAGTTATAAATATCGCTGGATATTACACACAGCGCCATCTAGTGCTACACTAAGCAACGAGTGTGGTGGACACCACATAGTTGATATACTACATAACCAAACCAAAAAAACCATTGTTGTTGTCTTGTTTAGCATTCAAAATATATATTTGGGAACATAGATATTCTGTATTTCAATCGGAATAAATACACACTACCTTAAGAATATGTTTGATTTACAAATTATTTTGGTATTACGTTTATATTAACTACGCATCGGTCGCCGGCCTCTTAAGTGAAATCATTCCTTTGCACCTCTTTCAGTATAGAACGAGAGAGTATAACATACCTTGATTTTGCGGAGACCAGTTATAGACCATCATAGGTCCATGTGAATTGCGATTCTTCTCTTCTTCTGTTAACCTCTGATAACAGGGCTCCATTGCTGACAGTAGATTTACCTAGTAAAAATGTTCGCGGTTTCATTCCACTTATTTATTGTCTTGTATTGTAGGTGACGGGAACATAGCTTAGTTGCAATCTGACTAATGAGGTCAAGATATTTTGAAATATAAAAAGACATGACAGATTTTCAACCAATGAGAATGCTTGATACAAGCTATACTAACGAGAGTACTTTTACAGTAACCTGCCTCATTGTTTTCAAGGGTTACTGTGGTAGATGCGGACATAAAGCAAACGTCTGAGTAGGGCAGTGAATATTTTTTTTCTAAACTAAAATCATCATCAGCCCTACAGCAGTTTAATAGGGAAGATGACAAAAAAGATCTAATTAGTCCGACAGTTAGATTTCCAAAAAATATTGGACACGATATTTTTTCTGTTTTCACGTAAACCATAAATGAAGACGATACAGTGCGTCGAAAACTCGTGTGACGTCACATTTGAGTACATTTTTTACTCAAATGTGACGTCACAAGCCCCCACTCAAACCCACCAAATCTTTGACAAATTTTATCTTCGTCAATTTTTATTAATTTGATAAAACAAAAAACACGTATCCAATATTTTTCGATGATCTAACTGACGGAGAACCGAATCATATTTTTTTTGTAAGTCATCATCCCTATTAAGGCCAGCCATTGTTGGACATAGGCCTCCTCAATGGCACGCCACTCCACTCGATTCTCAGCAGCTCTCATCCAGTTGCTACCAGCCACCCTGCCAAGATCGTCACTTCAGCTCGGCTGCGGACGTCCCACCTTACGCTTGCCGATTCGCGGTCTCCACTCAAGAACACATCTACCCCTACGGTCATCGGTTCTATCCGAGATATCGATTTCTATACTAACATTTTTACAGGGTGTAAACGGACTCTTCACGAAGGCGCTAACCAAGCATTCTAAGTAAACCTACGCAAAAATGATTGCTGGGAAATGACTTTTTTTTTGGGGTGAAAAATCACGTTTTACGGTAAATCTCAAAGTAAGGCACTCAAAACAGTGTGGGTGTTCGGTTCAGTTCGTGGAGGTGTTTTAAAGTAAAGTTTTTACGAAAAACATGTATTTAAAAAAAAAAAACTTGTGAAAAAGTTGGAACTTTGACTTCCAATATCTCCGTAACTGGAAGGTTCCCAGATATGGTCTAGAACTAAACAATGATCGCACTGATGGGGAGAACAAGTGCCTTTCGGCTTCGTTAACGCGAGGAGCTAAATTAGCAACTCTATTTGTGGTGGTTCAAAACTTCGTTTGAAATACTGTTAGAATAAAGTTCTAATCAGCTTGCACTACAAAGTGGTGCTAACGTCAGTCACTGCGGGCCGAATAGTGCGAAATGAGTGTTTTTTTTGCGATTTACATAAAATCTAACAAAAATTGGACTTGGAAATTCAAATCCAAAAATCTGAAAATCATCTGAATCTTTTTTTCTGAAAATTGAAATTTGATTGGACTAAAAAAATAAAACACTATCATGCTAATACTCGTATGTTGCTTGTAGAATTATTTGCCAAAAAATCAGAATGATCGCATGTATTTTAGTATGGTTTTTACTTGATAAAAGAAATTTTTAGAGACAAGTTCGTGTTATTTTTTTTTTTAATTAGTTGTATTATGTTTTCAAAACACTATCATACTAGCATATATCCTAAAGAATATCATATATTTTTCTGGTTTTGTGTATTGCAGTGAATAAAATGCTTTTTGCATTATAAAACTCGCCTTTAGCTCCTGTAGTCCCCTCAAGAGTCTTTTTTACACCCTTTATTTTCTCACTCTCACATTCAATCCAGCGTCTGTCACGAAAGTTGACGTTTAGCGTTTGTTCATCCTTACCTCATCAATAAACGGGATAAGCACGACCGCTTCCCAGTCATTCCTCTTTCCATTGAGATCGGTCTCAAAGTTCAGCGGATAATAGTGTACTATCGGGGAGTCTTCATCAGTCATCAAGTCGTGAAACGGAGCTGGTAGCAGTTGCTTGCTCGCTGCTGGCAATACTGCTAGAAGCTGCAACATAATATGCTCTTTAAAGACACACTAAAGAAAGAGAGATATCAAATGCATTTTAATATGGAGAATTATTTCATTGTGATAGAAGTCTGCCTCGTTGGTCTAGTGCTAATTGGTGAGGTTCGAGTTCGATCCACGCATTAGTAGTTACTAATGCGTGGATCTAACTAACAACATCGAACTCTATCAATATAAAACTTTATTTGGGTTTTTTCATTAGTAACCCAGGAGTTAGCGTTCCAGGCCATAAGTAGTTTCTTATTAGATGGAGCTCATATTATAACTGGCGAAAAGTGTCTCTTGTTTCATTGATTTGAAAGCTTACATTAAACCCAAAGCTTCGTCCATATTTCCGACGTTTCATCAGACCAGACGGCAAAAATAAGCATCTAGCACCTTGCTGTCCGTTGAAATACCAAAAGATCGAGGACAACTAGAATAATCACCTGCTCAAAAGGCTTAAAAGGTTCTCCAAGTTCGAATTCAATCTTCAGATCCTTAAAGCCTTTAATGTCAGAGATATAAGGCGCATAATGGTGTGGATAGTACCAGCACCAGGATGGGCAGCCTTTGTAGTAGTAGAACAGATTCCACTGGATCGCCCGAACGTAGCCCTCGGCTTGGTCGGCCAACACTTCCCTTTAAAACAAATCGTTGTGTAGGACACTGTTGAGTTTCTAAAGTTATAGGGTGTTTGGTAAAATACTGCAATGTTCTAAAGGTTATAGAACACATAAATAGTATGATTGGTATACATCAAAAGCAGGGTAGACATATTTGTATTGACATACAGTATTTCAGCAAGGAACAAACCGTCGCAATCGGTTCACACACACATGCAAAGCGTTACACAAATAAGCATGCTTCTGGTAACAAGGTACTAGTTAGTATGTCAGGGCTCTCATCGAGACGAGGTGTTTACGTTTTATGAGTACCATAGTAAAATTTCAGCTGACAATCCTAACACACCAGCGCATATCCTTATACTGTGTCAATAATCAATTAAGCTTCAAATTTTGAGCCAAAGGTCTTCGGCTTGTCAACTGAAAAAATCTAATAAGTCCGTCAATTAGATTTTCAAAAAATATTTGACCCGTATTTTTCTTTTGTTACGTAAACCAAAATTGACGAAGTAACGACGCTTTTAAAATTCTTAATACGTCACGCCGCCGTGGTATAATTTTTAATGCGTTCTGATGTCACGAGCCCCAACTGCCGAGTTTTGATGCGTTTTATCGATGTCAAAATTCATTGATTTACAAAAACAAAAAATACGTATCCATTATTTTCCTTGACTCTAACCGACGGACTAAATAGATTTGCAATTTATTGATGGTGAAAACTAGCCTTTTATTTGGCGTGTCATGCAGCCAAATAATAAATGAACAGAGAATAATAAATTGTTCATTTGTAATATACAGGGCCCAAGGGTCACGGGCGCTAAACCGGTTACCACGTATTCAGTATTAGTTAAGAATTATGTTTTAAATACCTACGTTTTAGCGTCTATTCCACCTTTTATAATCTATTTATATGTTTATTACAAATACAAAATTTATTATCTAATCAGCAATTAAATTACAATTAATTGACACAATACAATTTCCTTGTATAAACACAATGAGTAAGTAATATTTATTGATAAACCCTATTTCCCTATAGCAATATTGAGGTCGAGAATAAATGCATTATTGAAACACAGAATTTAATTTACACATCAACGGTATATGGACATGGTGCCTACAGATCTAATCGATTATTAAAATCGATATCACGGTTAATTATTTTCAAAAAGCATCGATATTTCTCAATCAATCGTTGAAAGATCGGTAAATCTGGAGGCACATAGTTTGCATGTATTTACCAAACACCCGTGCAAAGATAATTATGTGATTATATTAACCGGAAGACGTCCGTTTCCGGACATAAGCCGCCCCCGTATAGTTGCTTTACGAACGGGTCTGGGCCGCTTGCGTCCAACAAACAAGATATATAAATATATAATTCTGCTGGAATCGCATCACAATATAAAATTTTGAATTGAAGAATGATTTATCCAAGTTCAAAAATGGCAGTCTTGCAATTGATGTTTTAATTTTTTTATTTGTGTTTTTGGTAGATATCCTTTGCAAGTTGTTCCACAAACACGGAATCTGTTTCCCAGTCAATACCATTTTATAATCACATTCGTTTAGAGTGGATTTTTCCAAACTCTTAATACCATTGTCTAACTGTTTAAAGCTAGTTTAGATCAACTTACTCAGTGACTTTCGAATAGTCTAATTTGTTCATGTAATAATCCTTTTTGTGTAGAATGAACTCCATTTGTATGTTTGCTTCCTCTGGAAAAAACAAGTGAATGCTGAAGGTTGAGAATGCAAAATAAAATGAAAAACAGAAATGTTTATTAATAACTCCTTTGAGTTTCTTTATTAAAAAAATACATAATTATATTTACCATCACTAGTCTCCTCATACCCATCATCAACAACAGCGTCATCATCCAAGAACTGCAAAATAATATATGAAACTTCAACAATATTTGCAACAAAGCTAAAATCTTTTGCAGAACAACAAAAATACAATCATGCAAAACATAAAAGCGAATGGAAAAAAGTTTTCTCAATTTACTTGGAAGTTCGCAGCTGTTTTAGCCTCACACTGTAGCATGTAACACAAGAAACAAAGAAAAACCTTGAATTCACTGATTGACATTTGACAGTCCCGACCTATGGGTTACCCTTAAGTAAAAGACATTACACTTTGCCCAAAAGTTCCATAAACAAGGTGTATTTTTGCCTCCTAGTCAAAATTCAGGAGCTTGTCACAAAAGAGATAAATAATCAATATAAATTACGATACCGGGTCAAATAATTAATTAAGTTGCTATTTTAAATTGTATAAATTTGACAGTATTTCAGAATAACACGAAAGTAATAGAAGAATCACCCATCGCGCGACATATTGTCTCTGTGTGCGTTTATTTGTGTGTGTCAAGGCGCGGTTAAAGGGCCAGTTACAGACGGGCTGCGTTTTAATACGGGTGGTTTACACTTACCGATTTCCGAAAATAAGAAAAAAATACCTACCCATTTTATTATCGATTCGGGTCGAGAATCATTAGCAGAAGATTCTCCTTGAATTTGGCCAGGATGCAAAGCGACACCTTGTATACCGAAAGTGAACGCTAAGGATGATTTGTTGAATATTCATCTCCTAAAAGGGTCCTACAAGGTGGAAGGGACGCTAAAACGGTAACCACGTACACAGTATATTATTTTGACCACTTACTGTACTTTAGTAGGAAACTACAATAAAAATACTGTTGAAAAATTTTCACTGTGGGGATTCAGATTTCAGAATCATGTGCTGAGTATGTGGTAACTGTTTTAAGGTCTTAGCCCAGTTACACTACTTCGCTCCCACCCGGCAAAAATAATATAATTCAAATACGGGCTTTAAGTATTTCTCTTTAGATATACTTTACATTGGCAATGACGGCGGTAAGCCCGCTGACAGCGAGCTGTCTGCTAATTTATGTTGCCAATGTAAAGTATATCTAAAGAGTTTTTTGCCGGCTGGGAGTGGAGTCGTTTATGTGGGCTAAGACCTTTAGCGTCCCTGTTTAGGAGCTGAAAGTTTGCATGGAAATTCGTCGTTTCATGCCGATGGCAAATCCTATCGAGGCTACGGCTTGATGTTGTATTCTACTAAAATTCTTATTCTACTTAATTTGAAAGATCTCGAACATAGTTGTTACTCTTTCTTACTTCATTTGCAAGAAAAGGACAGCAACATCTTTCGTTCTTTGGCACCAGGGCCGCAGGGCTAACATCTTATACATACCATTTCATGTGTAGCATTGATGAGTGCTTGCAGCTCATCATCTGGCTGATTTGATTTGATGTCATCCACGTTCACGTTGAACGTTTCATCGTTATTTGGTTTGTACTGCGAAATTAAATGTTTAAAACTTATTTAGTTGCATGTAGCAATGTTTAGGTGACCTGCGAGACTCATAAAAATCATCTGCCTAGCCTTTTCCCAAGTTTTATCGGGGTCGGCTTCCAGTCTAACCAGATGCAGCTGAATACCAGTATTTTACATGGAGCGACTGCCTATCTGACCTCCACAACCCAGTTAGTAGTGGGTAATACGATACCCCTTGGTAAGACTGGTTGTCAGACTTTTTGGGCCACTGACTACCACCGAGACAGACTCGCGAGACTCATAGAAAGTGGCTAAATCAAAATCAACATATTTTATTTCACATAGGCCTGGATGGGCCCTTATAAAACGTCGAAAAATGTGCACGGTTCGCGTGGGTCGTTTCCATGGAGAAGAACCGGCAAGAAACTCTATGGTTACTCTTTTCGCTAAGGTACCATGCATTACGGTTGCAGCATGTCCGACCAAACTTTGATATCAGATGAAAATCATAATCTGAATGAATAATGAAGACAAAATAATTTTGTACAAAAAAATAAATGTATTACCAAGTTCACTGACGATCGACCACTTTTCAACCTTATTACTTAGGGCATAAGGGTTACCGTGGACAACTAGTATTTACAACGGGCACGATTAAAAAAAAAACACAATGAAGAGAGCATCTGGATGAACAGAACATGCATGATAAAACTATTGAATAAAAATTAGCAGCGTTTTCCTTACAGATCTTTTAATATAATGCATGCGACGAGTTCTTAGGGACTAGTTTCGGGTTCGAATCCCGGTAGGATCAAATGTTTGTGTGATGAGCATGGACATTTGTTTCCGAGTCATGGTTATAAACAAAAAGTATGTGTAGTATAAATCAAATATCTGGTGTCAACGACACAAGCCTAGTTGCTTAGCGTGGCACTAGATGGCGCTGTGTGTAAAGTCCAGCGGTATTTATTTATTATTTTATGTATTTTCTAGATAAAAAAATATTACAAAAGTGACCAGTAACTAACCTCTCTTCTCTCACTAGCATTAGGCCGCCTGCCAGTTTTCGCCTCAAAGTACTTAAGGTCCGCGTACGTGTCTTGGAACTTCTCCATATCAATCTTGGCTAGCTCCTGCATGAAGATTTCGAACCTTCGCAGGTTTAAATCACCAGACTCGTTTATGTAACCTAGAGAAAAATGGTTATTAATGGATTGTTTCAACACTTGTGATTAACTTATCAGGCACTTCAGGCAGAATATTTCAAACAGTTTTGAATTCATCAACTATGATTGGTGAATAAGAAAATAAGGGGAAGTCGGGGAGTTAGTTATTTTGAAGCCTTATAATCTTGGCAAACTAAAATTAATCATAATCGTTGCTCCAACATAATTTTGTGTTGCAAACACACAGGGCCCACGTGAATCGCGGCTCATTCCCTCCATTAATAATGAGGCCTGAATCACGGCATTACACTTTATAGCCAGATTATTTTTGTTTATGCCAAGAAAAGAATAAACATGTTTCAAACTGTTCTGTTTTCCTTTTTAGTGACTATAGGCGGCTTTGGAAAACATTAAAAGTTGATGCTAAAAAATACAACCCATTGATAAATGAGTTCTTTAATAAACATGAAATAAAAATAAGTTTACTCACCATCTAAAGTAGGCAACACAGTCATATAAGTCTTATAGAGAACAGGCAAGGCATCATTACTTATGTGCATATTGGGCAAATTGGGTATAAAATCATTGCCCACCAGGAAGCCCATGAGCACCCAGTCATCGACAATCTTCTCTATGTCGTACTGGAAGGGCAGGTTGCCCTTGATAGATATAAACTCTTGTTCTAAATATTCTCTTAATAAAGATAAGTGTAGGAGGTAGAAATTAGTCTCTTCGGGGCTGGTTGCCCGCTGTGTCGTTCTGCCGAATTTTACCTGTTAAAGAGACCCATTTATTATATATTTACTTGTCAGGATTATTTCCAGGGGGGTGCATCTTCAGTTCCTTGAAAGCTCAATTTTTTTTGCATTCCAAATCGGTTAACTTCGATTTTCGTTTGTTAATTCGTACAAGGAGTTACTTTGTCGATTTATACAGAAAAGCAATAATAAAATGTACGTGCGTAAATGTGTGTGCGAATGTAATCGAAAAAAAAAATAGTATTCAAAAGCGAACGTGGCGTGAGCTTGAAAATTTTAACACCAGTCTCCAATGAGGTAAGGTTTTCTTTTGTCTTTTATTTTAGAAATAGCCTATTAAATATTCTGCCTAATTATAAAGGAAAAGCTTTTCTTTTGCGCTCGGATAAATTAGGTTATTTTTACTCATACTAACAGAGAATAGGAGTAGAAAAAAATGTTTCTGCCTCAGATAGATTTGTCTGAATCTAAATCTTTCCTATGTTTTTTCTATTCAGACAGGGGGGTGCAAGTGCACCCCCTTGCACCCTGCTTCCGGCGCCCATGGAGGTGACTGCTGAGATGACGAGTAATAGAGAAGTATGGAAGAAGACATGCTGCGCTGACCCCAAATAAATAAAGAGAAAAGGGCAGGAGAATGATTATGAATTATGATTTGTCTTCTTAGCTGTTTATTAGTCATGGTTCCTTCATAGCAGCTGAAAAGCCCGGTTTGGCCCTAAAAAACTTAAAAAACAAAACATAATACCCAAAATACGGTATCTAGTGTTAGGGTCGTATTGAACCCCATCGTCTTGTACACCTACATGCTGTACTGCTTACCTCTTCTCTGAGCAGCGCGAAGTGCGGCTCGTGCGTGCACATGCCAAGCATGATGAGGTCGGCGTCGAGCCCGTACAGACAGTGTCTGGTGTTGGGGTCGTAGTCGGGCTGCGAGCGCGACCAGCGGATGTAGTCCATTATCTTGTGCTCGCCTTCACCGGGAGTCTGTTAAGAATGAGGTTTTTTAGCAGTTTTCTATAATGAATTGATTAACTTAATCTCAATCGACGTAGAGTTGATAGTATCTCTTACACGCTATTTTCGACTCGATTTTGTAAAAGTACCTAAGTATTAAATTCAAATATTAAAAACTTTTGAAACAATAAATTCTATGTAACAAGGAAACCGTATGATTCGTCATAATACAAACTTTCGCCATCTCTTAAAATTAATCGCACTTACCTCATGTCCCGAGAGAATGACCTTGACTTTGGACCACAGGGGGTCGGTGGACATCTTGTACTTGACGAAGAACTTGAGCTGTTCGTGTAGGCGTGCCATAAACACGGTGCCGGGCGTAATGCAGTTGCTGTCGAAGCGTTTCTCCGTTGGCAGTACTTCGCCTGTGTTAGAGAAAGAAGGATTTAGTCTACGGGAAAGAACGGGTTTTGTCTACGGAAGAATCTAAAAAATTACACATGAACTAAAAGAAATCTGTCATTTTGTCAATTCTCCCGTCGACAAAACCCGTCTCTACGGTGTTCATGGTACGCGGGCTAGAATGAAAAGTAATATGAATACGAAACGGCACGATCTTTAAGCATAACGTGATTTACAACTGGACAATCACACGTCGGGAATAATACATCGTGAATGAAGTTTAAATCGCGCTTTAGCCTTGGAAGACCATAAAAGCCAAGTTATTCTTACACTTTATAGGGTTATTTATTTTACTTATCAACATCTCATGGTTTCTTAAATATTAGCCACAAAATAAATAAGGACAAACATATACATTCGGCGTGTTTATTTGCTAATTGCAAAGCTATAAATATTATATTTCATTTGCAACTTGATGATATGAATAAACAAAGAGTGCTAATGTATTATAAATTTAAACAGAAGTGTGCCAGCATAAACAATATTTTATCAAGCCTTTACTTTTTTTCACTAATAAACCAAGAAATAAACATATAATATGCCATATACCTTTTTCTCTAGCGTCTTCTTCTAATTTTTCTGCTTCCCTTGCTGATCTAAACCTAAAATATTGAATAAAATTATTTAAGTTCTCAATTTCATACCATTGCAATACTATTTTTACTAATATTATAAAGAGGTAAAATATAATTCTTCACTGACGGGAAGCTACATTATCCCCAGAGTGTCATAGGCTACATTATCCCCAGAGTGTCATAGGCTACATTATCCCCAGAGTGTCATAGACTAGATTATCCCCAGAGTGTCATAGGCTACATTATCCCCAGAGTGTCATAGGCTACATTATCCCCAGAGTGGCATAGGCTACATTTAAACCGTTTCCGTACATCATGGATGCGCCAGCAAAAGCTTGTAAATTATATGGAGTTATAGGCTGTGTATTGTGTAAGTAATTATATTTTCTTAATTCTTAACATACAAGTTTTATAAAAGCAATGAAAGTTTGTGAGGATAGATCTATGTATGGATGTTGGTTACTCAACTGAACAGATTTGGATTAAATTTGCGAACATAGATACTGTACAACAGGATATGTGTAATCCCGGTAGTATAGTCCTGTAGCACAATTGACAAACACCATGCAGGCGATATAACTATGATGCATGTACAGTGGAGGCTAGTGGATGGATATTTTCTATTTTCTTAATTCTTGGACATGCCAGTTTCCTCACAATTTCCTCTATTGTTAAAGAGCAAGCAGTACTGATAAAATAACCTTAATTAATTAAGTACCTTCTGCCTCTCTGCTGGTTCATTTTTGCCCTGGGGGCAACTCCATCAATGGCCATAAAGAACAACTTCTTAGGCTTAATAATTTGAAACAGGATACTAAGATAGTGGAATATGTCTTGGAATATTTTTTCTTCCGTTATACGGAAATGCGGGTTTGAGTCATCAGGATGGGAACAGTTGTGTATGATTCCATTCATATCCAGATACATGTTGTCGAAGTCTGGTATCTGAAACAAAAAAGATTTTTTTAATTAGTAACGGTTTATTGTATGTTTCTACAGACAATCATGGATTGTTGTTTAACATTTGACCGCCAGACACGATTCAAATAGCTAGTAAAACAATGCAAATAGTGATCATTATTGGATTTTCCTTAAGCATGTTAAAGGGTCTAAGTAGTCAAAAATGGGCATAAGTGAAACAGAATTGAAATATTGCATTATAAGTTTTCCAATTTATACTATTACAACACGTTCCAAAGTCGCTGGAAACCAGAGTTAGGGCCAATTGAAAATGGTGCAATTGCCTGTATTTTGTCCAAGATTTTATAAAGTAGTTTTTAAAGTAGATCATATTGAAAACATTGTGCTAAAGCTAAGCACATAGAAATGAATCCTAAGAATATACAGTTAAGGATGTGTAACCAATCCCTTATATTTCAAGTTGCTCTATTTCTGTTCTCCGTTGAGTTAGGTGCTTTTTTTTAGAATGAAATGAAGTCCTAATCATAAACTACTAACAACGCCTAATACTCAGATTTCATATAAATAAATTGCCTTCCTTTGAATATTGTGTTGATCAACATTATGGTATGCTATGACAAACACTTGTGCAATGTTATCACAATGTTTATGCAATAAGGTGAAAATTATCTGGACTGAAAAATAACCCAGGAATATAATAAAAATTACCTGTTGGATCACAATATGACAACAATAAATCTCATGCAACATTGCATGATGTAGGTAGTTAGATTTCGGGAGCGGAGCGGCACCGAAAATAAAATGTTAGGGTCCATTATACTAAGAGTTTATTAAAACGACCTGAGCCTACAGAGTTTGATGTAAGACTGAATAATCTATCTAGTCTAATATATACTTATAAGAACTTAAAACTAAGCTGGTGGTCGCTGGCGCCTGCACATCACGCCACATCTGGCTGATAAGGACTAAAGTGCAGCGTATGAGCTTATGGCTCTACCACAGCAATAGTTATGGTGAGTTCGGAGAATGAAATAGGTAGGGCAACTTTGGTCAAAGGGTCAGGGGTACATCAATAGAACCTTTAGAAACTTGTTAATATTATGTTTTGGTAACATGATCTGCAAGATAATCTATTACAAATTTACTCAACAATTACATTCCTCCAAAGGTAAATAAGTTTCAGTTAGTTATGAAACATTGTTGTATTATGTATATATGTAGGTATATGATGACAAAAGAATACATTAAGATTTTACCTGATACTGCTTCACCAGTTCGTTGAGGCAAGGGTACCTCTCGCTGGTATACCTGAAGAACTTCGGTACACCCATACTGATTGATTTATAGGCCAATTAATTGCGATAGTAATGCTTGATATGCGTTTGTTGTGCACTGACCCCAAACTGAAATAACCTATTTTACGGTTTTACCAGTATCTTTTGCGGCGGCGCACACTGTTAGACAATGGCGCTACCCACTGTTTTACGATATTGCGGTTTTGGTGATCAGATGAATTGTATATAATGTGTAATGAAAAATTATCTTCCAGCAACCTACTACATCGCGGAACGGAGAATTTTTAGTGTTGCACGAGAGGAAACTTACTAAAAAACATGTTTACTCCATGTCAAAAAACAAACAACCTAATCTTTCAATAGTCGATTTATTTTAATTTTAAATTTTGAATCGGACGAAATAGCCATAGAGTTGGCATAGCTGGACTTATGTTTTCCAACAAGCCCGCGAAATTCAAATTTTCTAAGGTTTTTTTGCAATTTGCAGGCCAGTGCTAGGTTGTATATTAATTAAAATATTATTCGCGGCTGTAAGACGTATGTACACACATCAACACGGTCTAGGGATATTTCATACTCAATTAAATAACTCGAAAAGTACTGGCCGCATTGGAATCTTTTATACACCGATTTGTTTGTAATTTATCTCAGACTAATTCCAAATTCAAATTTTTGAAAATTCTTTTGTTTCGGTGGCATAAAAATGTCTTGATGTATAGGAGAGGGAATTTTCATTTGTGCGAAATTTAGAAAACAATACGAATTACGTTTAGTTACAGTTTTTTTTTAATTTTTAAACGAAAGATAAAGTTAAAATTGAGGTATTGTAGCCATGCAACGCCGACATTTGACGAGGGCGGAGATGTTACGAGCTGTGGGAATGCTGGAAGCTGGATCTGTTCAGCGTAATGTTGCTGAGGCCATAGGGACCCATCAAAATGTAATTTCAAGATTGTGGACACGCTATCGTGCCACAGGTGAAGTAGCGGAGAGGCACCGGGGGCCAAGTCGCATCACTACCCCCAGACAAGACCGAGTTTTGCAAATTACTGCGCGAGCACAACCAAATGCAACGGCGACTCAATTGGTCCAAAGGCTGCGAGTGGAACACCAAGTGCTTGTGAGTGACCAAACTGTAAGAAGGCGACTGCATGAAAGCAATCTACGCTCTCGTAGACCACTCCGGGTCCCACCTTTACGGAGAGGCAATCGTGGACGACGATTAGAATGGGTTCGGAACCACGTGGACTGGGGCCGTGACCAATGGTCCAATGTGCTGTTCACGGATGAATCCAGGTTCGGCTTCCATCCAGATTCACGAAGGACGCGTGTTTGGCGAGTTCCTGGACGATGGAGCCGTCTCCAGAACCCTCAGGAAGTTCACCCATACCAAGGAGGAACAATTATGGTTTGGGCAGGAATTCGTCTTGGAGGACGGACGGATCTCGTTTGGGTGCGGGGCAATATGACGGCAGAACGATACGTCCAACAGGTGCTGGGGCCCGTAATCTTGCCCCACAGAACACAAATGGGGCAAGATTTCCTGCTCATGCACGACAATGCCCGGGCACACACGGCGAGAACGGTAGCAGCTTGGTTACATACACATAATGTTAGGGCCTTAGACTGGCCTGCTCAATCGCCAGATCTAAATCCCATTGAGCATGCGTGGGATATGCTGCAAAGAAGAGCTCTGAAAGAAGTTCCTGAAAATCTGGCTACAGAAGATCAACTTTTTGCGCACTTCAGAAGGACATGGGACAATATTCCGCAGCAAGACATTGACAACCTTGTTCTGAGCATGCCGAATCGTTGCCGATGTGTTATGAACATCATGGGCGCTTTCTCAGACTACTAACTTCAAGTTTATAAACACAAATTAAATGATTTTTCTATTTTTTTTCAGTTTTTACTCACAAATTAAAAGTCATTTTTTTTCCATAAAATCCTGAAATTTTAATCTATACCTTAACCATTATTAAAAAATGGTAGAATATTAAATAACGTATCTTTTAAATATATACATGTCATATAAATAATTAACACATTGATAGTAATTCGCTTTTTTAAAAATATCCCTAGACCGTGTTGATGTGTGTAGTTACAGAATTCTAATCATTAAAATCATCAGTACAACCCTCCATGTTCATAAAGGTGTAGGAGTAGGAACCAAAAAAAAGAGGCAAAGGCATATCTTCACCTCTAAGAACTTGGAGGGTAAGAGTGGTAATACATTTTTACAATTAATAAATAATTTAGTACATACAGCTGTATTTATTCAAATTTTAACAAAATATCCATACTTGTTAATGAATTAGAAATTTTTCAAAATATACATTAACAAGACAAACAAATTTCGAAAACATGATTTTCGTCTTAGGATACTGTTCATAACGCTAAATATTTTCCTATTTCAGAATAAACTAAATAATCACATTCTGTAATACCTGACAATAACATACATAAATTTTGCATTTGAGTAAAATGCTGATTATGTATTTTATTTTTATTTTGATTTCATCTAAATGGGAATCGCATTCATTTCTCTAAGTTCATTTTCCTTTAAGTCAATCTCACCTTATTTATCCATAGCTGTACCGTCTAGATTTCTCCAGAAAGCATTGCTTTTGTATATCCTGCAAACGGTTTATTATCATGGACTATTGACAACATAATTAGTGTCTCGTCCATCAAGAAACCACATAAATCTGATTTATAGTTAATTAATTAATTTTTCCGTGACGTAAATGGGAAAGGCTGGTCAAAGCTGATTGTAGATGGCGCGCATAGCTTAGACCCAATCTGACCAATGAGGTCAAATTATTTGGAAATATATAATGACGTTGACAGATTTTCAACCAATGACTGATGTTTGGTTCATGCGATGCTAGCGCCATTAGTTCCACCAGTTGCCCACCCCATTGCATTGAAAACTGTCAAAGTGTCATTCATAAACAGTTTCACAATTTTGACACTGAAGCGCTAGTTAGAATCGTAAGAAGAAGAAAACGTAAGATTTGTGCCAGTTTTCACCTCATCGCTTTGTCCAATTTAGTCGAATTTTACCTCAAAGAAATAGGCTGTGGTAGTTCGACCTAAAAGAGTAGATTTCGCTTCACTAGCTTTCATTATTTACCTGTATTTAGACCATGACATGTCAGCTTTAGCTTGTCTATGGATTAATGTCTTGTCTTGAATGTCTTGTCTTGGCGTTGTAAACTTGTAAACATTATTGAGGATAGTGGAAAATTGGAAATATTCCCACCTGACTATTAATTAGAATTGACCACAGTAAAATATTCTGAGCGTAGCGTTTCCCACTCAAATCATATCTGGCACTCCATTTTGTGTATTCTGGAATAGATAACCTTTTAGCTGTGTTGTGATTTATTTATGATAAACCATGGAAAACGATGAAATTGGCAATGATTTGGTCCGCTTAGACAACGGATATCTTGTTGACGAGGAAAATAACATTCGTTGCGAATATGTCGTGAACTCAGACGATGTTCTAGGTATGTATTCTAGGGCTTTTTCTACGTTGTACTATAGACTACTTGAAATCTTGAACATTCTTCGACGTACCTACATTATTATTACGTATTACGAACTGGTGAAGAACCACTTCACTTGGTGAATCCACTTCTCTATCGCAACCAATAACCATTTCGATAGAAAGTTAAAATTCTAAACTGTTTGGTTTCCCAAAAGTTAACTAGTTAGATGGCCTTCAAGTTCTAATCTTAAATCATCACCTGCCTAGCCTTTTCCCAACTATGTTGGGGTCGGCTTCCAGTCTAACCGGATGCTGCTGAATACCAGCATTTTACATGGAGCGACTGCCTGTCTGACCTCCACAACCCAGTTAGTTCTGGGTAAGACTGGTTGTCAGACTTTTTAATGGTATTAAGCTTTAACACTTTTTAAAACTAGGTAAAATCCGGAGAAACCACAATAATTGTGGTTTCTCTCTATTAAAATTCAATCTAATATAATTATAACATTATTGTAAAATCCTAAATTCTGCGGTCTCCTTTCAGATGAAGAAAACAACTCAGATTCCGGGAGTAAGAATGCTCCACTGAGGGAGCAGGACAGATTTCTCCCTATTGCAAATATTGCCAAGATAATGAAGAGAGCAATACCTGAAAATGGAAAGGTAAGATTCATTTAATAAATAAGTAACCAAAATTATGCACAGATTTATCTAAATCTACAAGCTCAAGCTATCCAGAACAATGTAATTGTTTTGATTCTCCATTTGCATCTTAAGAAATCTATTGACATTTTTTCAATACGTTAGAACTGCAGGCATGCATACACTATTACCTCAAATTAATCTTGATTGTACCAGAAAAAGTTATGTTATAGGTAGTATTAATGTATTAAATGCACTCTCAAAATCCAGAATATGAACTAAAAAAGGGCAAAATATGCACAATCAGGTTTTATATAGAACCGCGTAATGCAACACGCCTAACACAATTAACTACTGAAATAAGCACTATCAATGAAAAAGTACAAAAAGGTTTGCAGGTTTGCTTAAGCATATAATCCAATGTCTATTTATAAGAAACCTTACTTGACTCTTTTTCTTTTGACTATTTGCCCTTTAATTTTTATTAAATCTTATTTTTAAATACCCAAAGTTTTTACACTTCTTTTATAAAAATTGTAGATAGCAAAAGATGCTCGAGAATGTGTCCAAGAATGCATATCAGAGTTCATCTCTTTCGTCACAAGCGAGGCCAGTGACCGGTGTCAAGTGGAGAAGAGAAAAACAATAAATGGAGAAGATGTGCTCTTTGCTATGAACGCACTAGGCTTTGATAATTATGTGGAGCCTTTGAAGCTGTACCTTAAAAAATATAGAGAGATTGTGCTATCACCTGTAAGTAACCCTGTAAGTTATCTAAGCTTTTTATGGTTAAATGTAATCTCTTTATTATTTACAAATACAAGTGGTCACCCATCCAACCTAGGCAAGCACTGCTTTACCTAAAGATGACCCGAGCAGCTGTTAGCTATTATTTAGCCATGAGTAACTAACTAAACTATGAAAATATTTTATATTTATGTTCGATGGAGAACAAGCAACATTATAGCACGCACCATATAATGAAACACCACCAAACCAGCAAACTCAAATGTAAGACAGTAGGTAGTTCTACTTAAGTATTAATCTACCATTATTTTTTTCAGGTCACGATGAACAAATTGAACAAACCTATTATAGTGTATGGAGGTTAGTTATCCTTATTTATTACTAAACCCATAGGAATTACTACACTCATCGTCGCTAAGTCAGCTTGAGCCAGCCAGAAAGGAAACTTCCGCCATTTTATTTTATTTTCAAAATTGCAACCACATGTAGAACCTGTATTAATTAAAATTAATTAGCTGGTAACATATAAGCTATCAGAGTTCTTACTCTGATAGCTGATTGTGCCATCAGTGAATATTCTTATATTCACTGATGGCACATTCAGTACATCTTTTATTTCATTACATACATAATTTATACGGGTTAGTTTTCAATGACCAGCCAAATTTTGAGAGATGGTTTAGAATCGATAATATTTTGGATATAATGAAAAAAAAACGACATTTTCATAAATAAAATTTCATTCTTGTCCGCCACTAAAAAGCGAACGTGTGGATTTTGCAACAGCACAATTCAGTTCAAAAACCTAGGTAGGTAGCAGTTAGCACACATAAATGTGCGGTGCATGCACGCACACAAGTGCATTCCCACTAGGTTGTTTATGATTTAGGAAATTGTCAAATGAATGCTATTTTTTATTTAATATTTTTCAACAATAATATTTAAAATGCACTTTTGGTTTGAAATCTAGATCTTAATTTTAAATTTTGGCTGGTCATTGAAAACTAACCCTGTATAAATAAAATGGTGGAAGTCAAACAATTTAAAGCACTTTATTTATGTTCATGGGCTAAAAGCAAATATTCCGACGCTGTGTCGAGTACCCTGGTGCGAACCGAAACGAGGCTGATGTTGCCTTTTTCGCTCAACCAATTGCACATCGACAGCACCTCAAGTCAATTTCGGTTAGAAACTAAAATTTTCCCAATCAAGATTGAACCTAGTACACTAGCAATAAAGTTGATATCTTGATGTGCTGGCGTCTCTACCTAAAGGCGTATACACGTAGAACGCTCTGGTTGTCAGCGCTGGCAGGTCGGCGCCGATAATTGTTGAGAGCCCACGACACTAAACCTAGTTCGAAAATACTCGCGCCATTAAAAAAAAAACGATTTTTAGTATGATCTACATTTTTTTTTTTTTACTACCGCCGCCAGGTTTTTTTCATTGCGGCATCGCCGTTTCGTGTTCCTCCATTAATAACGTGGCTCTCGTAACTCCCAGATGATATATTATGTTACGGCTAATACCCGAAGTGCAGCTACATCTAGTTTTAGCCGGCTAAAACTAAGATGCAGCCGCACTTCGGGTATTAGCTGTAACATATATATCATCTGGGAGTCTTATCGAACTTGGTTTAGTAATGTGGGCTCTCTATCTATAAGCGCCGACAATTCCTGACAGCCAGCGTTCTACATGTATACGCACTTATACATATATGAAAAATGTATGGTTTCCTAAAATGTACTCTATTTGCCTTTTCAGAAGATGGCACCGCATGTATTCCAGGTGAACATGACAATGAAACACAGACGGAGTCAGCAGTACTTTATCCATACAAAGAATTAAAAGTAATAGAAGATTTCACAATTGCGTGAACAAAAAGAAGTACTAAGAGTCTAGGAGTGTAAGGTTATCATGTTTCATACATTTTTATAGGGCGACAAACTGATTCTGGTATGTATTCGTTCCCGATAACTGAAAAAGACTGGCTTTAAACACTAATTTAATGATGATATTATTCGTTAAAAAAAAACCTATAAGGCCACTTGTCTACGGCGCGGTTTTTTACCCGTACGTCGTATTATGGTGAAAGCGCCGGGGTAGCCCGCGAAATTCAAATTTTCTTACGTTTTTTGCAATTTGCAGGTCAGTGGCTAGGTTGTCTGTTGATGAAAATATGATTCGCGCAAGTTACACGCATGTAATTACAGAATTATAATCATCAATACAACCCTCTAAGTTCATTTAACTCCATTGAATTACTTTTTCATGAAAAAGTTATTGAATGGGGGGGTTAAGGTGAATGCTCCAGGGTAGCCCGCGAACTTGAACTTGGAGGGTTGTATTGATGATTTTGATGATTATAATTCTGTAACTACATACGTCTTACAGCCGCGAATAATCTTTTAATCAACATACACCCCTAGCACTGGCCTGCAAATTGCAAAAAACTTAAGAAAATTTTAATTTCGCGGGCTGGTTGGAGCATTCACCTTACTTTGCCCTAGACACGGCGTACAAACCGTAGATTTTCACGAAAAAAAAAACGTGTGTGGACGTTAGACGCCTAACAATTTATTCCCGCTCGTATTCTGTAACACAAACCCACAAGGTTACTGTAACTGTTACCTAGTGTCATCCCACTGCTGGGCAAAGGACTCTCCCCATGACTTCCAAATTCTTCGATCCAGGGACAATGTGGACCACTGCCCGCTTAGCATGAACGCCGTAGAAACGAAAGAGAATCGACAAATCTTTTGTTCATCTGTCATTGAATCGACAAAATGACAGATGAACAAAAGATTTGTCGATTCTCTTTCGTTTCTACGGCGTTCATGCTAAGCGGGCCGGTCGTTGGTCTTGTCCAGCTCGTCCCGCCATCTCCTGCCCACAAGGTAAACCTGAAATAATGCCCAAATAAAATCTCAGGTGCCAGAACGCAAAGGCATTTAGTTGTATGTAAACAGGTGTAAGTCAGGTTACGAACTCCTCAAAACATTTCCTTTCATGTACAGACGCCAGCACATCAAGCTATCCGGAACTGTCAAACTTTCCCAACCAATCTTTAACCTAATGCTTTAGCTATAAAGTTGAAAATCTATTAAAGAAATTTGACAGATTGTAGTAGCTAGATGAGTCTGTTCATCAAGCACTAAAGTTCAATTAATTTTCCATGCAGTGTGTCAAAAATAAGTCAATATACAAAATTTTATTATGTAACAATAGAAAAATGGCTAGTCTGGGATTCTGGGCTAGAAAATAATAATGAACCGTCTTTTCTGTGTGGTTACTCTAAAAAGAGTGGATTGTATTTGTAAGTATTGTTATTAGAAATATACCATCTAACTTATTTGTGGTTTCTTATTTAATTCTTCAATACACATACTTGCATGGTCGGGTCTAGTATCGACGTGGAATTTGCTTGACCTGGCCAGAAAAAAACTGTGTCCATGGAATAAAAGCATAAAACATAAAAAAAAGCTTTTATTTAAATACTAAGAACAAAATAAACTTTAAATTAAACAATTTATTACATTAAACAATTTATATGATAGAAAAGCTTGTTGCTTATGGGAGAAGAAGAAGACATGCTGCGCCGACCCTAAATAAATTGAAATAAGGACGGGAATGCTGACGATAAGTTTGTCGAGAGATTTACCTGCTAGTCATCTTGCGACAAGCTTTTATAGTATTCAAAGTTAATTTTCATATTTTTAGAGCATAAAGGTTTGTTACAATTTTTTTTTTTTTTTATAAGTACTACTTATTTATTTATCTTTCGCTAGTTTCCTCACACATCTCAACAAACCCTTTTAATTGATACCCCATTTCATGTGGGTGCATAAAAGATAACTAGTTCGCCATATTAGATTAAGAAAGAAGATTCCTTAATGTTACAGCACCATGCTGAGATAGGGGCCTTTTGGCTTAGTACAGGACCAATTTAATTTCATGTATTTTTTTTTTCATTTTTCTGAATTTTAATTTTAATTTTTTATTAGCTGTACTGTTAATTTAACCATTTTAATTTGTGTTTTGTCCTGTGCGGGCTAATAAATGTTTTTTCTTTCTTTCTTTCTTCCTTCTTTCCTTAACTAACCATGCATTGTCATCCAAACTTAACGTGTATTATAAGTTTAGGTCAATCGGTTGAGGATAACTTAAAAAAAAATATTTGTAGGATTTGATATAAACAAATATACATCCGAACATTGCAAGTTAAATAACAGCTTGTATAAAAGACGCCTCGTTTTGTTTCGGACGACACGTCACTTGTCAGACGTCGCTTTTACTGCATGGACATTCATTTATAGCTCGTTATGATCGGCAAAATCAAAATCAAGGCATTTATTTCAAGGAGGCCAGTCATCATCTATCTATATATAAAAAAAACATGCCACTTGTATGACGAAGCATCATTTGATAAAATTATTAAAGTAGAATGAAATAAACATTCTACTTTCTCAAAAATTGACAAAATTTTGTCCAGTTAAAACAAAATTTTGTCCTGCCATTTTTGAAACTGGGTTCCAACGTGAAAATCTCTCGGTTTCGTTACATCTGAAGGTATAAGACCGGCTATACCTTCCGATGTAACGAAACCATAGCGCGATTTAGGAATCGTACTTCAACTAACAACGCCATCTATTAGAGAGCTGAGAACTAAAAAGTTTGTCCTTCGATAGATGGCGTTGACATATTCAAAGCCTTGTCCGCTGATTTTTGTGTGGAATTGAGTCTCCTGTCTCATCTATCTTAGTCAATTGTTCAGAGGTGCAACATACTTCTTGGGCCGTGGATAGGGGACCACCCACTACATACCATGTTTCCTCATACCACGGAAAGCACGTTAAGCTGCTGGTCCCGGGTCGTCGTTTGTACATCTTTGACAGTCGTTACAGGTAGTCAGTGGCCCGAAAGTCTGACATGTCTTTCCAAGGGGTATCATGTTATCTACCCAGTACTAACTGGGTTGTGGAGTTCAGACAAGCAGTCGCTCCTAGTTGCGGAAAAGAGTAGGCCAGGCACAGAACATTAATAACCTGAGTTGGCAGATGATGATTTTATGTAGTGTGTATTAATCATTTTCCAACCCCCATTTTGAATTTTCAACCACATAATCCCAGACATCCATCAACTCGGACTGGGCCCGCGCGCTGAATAGGCTAATTTCCACCATCAATAAATTGTAAATCTATTTAGTCCGACAGTTAGGAGTATTGGAAAATAATGAATACGTATTTTTGTTTTTGTAAATCAATGAACATTGACAAAGATAAAAAACGCATCAAAACTCGAGAGCGGGTGCTCATGACGTCACAACGCACTAAAAATTATAGCACGGCGTGACGTATTCAGAATTTTAAAAAGCGTCACTTATATTGTCACTTACGGGATATCTTCCGTGATCGCGGGTTACTCAACCCGCGATCATGGCGCTTGCAACAGCGTCGAAATATCGGGAGCTCAAAATAAATAACAATCACTGAAGATATCCCGTAAGTGACAATATAAGTTTAGTTCTTAAAACAGTGTTTAAAAGCGTCGTATCTTCGTCAGTTTTGGTTTACGTATCAAAAGATAAGTGTCAAATATTTTTTGATAATGTATCTGACGGACTAATCAGATTTTTTCAGGACAAGCCTATTACAGCCCACTCCATCACACAGGCCTGTTTCCCAGCAGTGACGACGCTATAAGAATATAGACGCTTCTTCTTAGCGTGTCGATAACAATTCAAATTGAGTCAGCCCAAAATTTGGTGAAAGTTTGGCATTTTCAGTAGCGTCCATCAGCTCCTGTGATGTGCAAATAATAAATGAGACACAAAATCAAGAGTTCCGTCGTTTGTCGGGCAACACCAGTCATTTAGGTTGCATTTCCACCAGAGATTTGCGAGGCAGCTGGGCGGTGCGAGGAAGCCTAGCCCAACATAGTTGGGAAAAGGCTAGGCAGATGAAGATAAAGTTATGGAATCAGGCTTACTGATGTTCTATATAGTTTCTGCTATAGGAACATACGTGAGTTCGGTAATCCACGTTACATTATTATAGAGAAATTGGTATGGCTAATTAGGCTGATCTTTTTTTGGTTGTTTGTTGGTTTGTACCTATGATAGACTTTTTTGCTCATTTTCTTCATTCGAAAATTGCACCTGTGGGAAAGGTGAAAATTGCACCCGGCCTGTCGCTAGATTTAAATAAAAGTCTCGATCAAATAATTATATCCAATTTTAATAATCCTTAAAATAACTTTGTCTTACACATTATTACCAAATATCGATAATGGGACGGATTTTGCACATAAATTTATTTATTCCAATCAAAACATACTACTCCCTAAACTTATCAGTGATATAACCAGGCAAAGGCATGAGATACAGAAACTTATTAAAAATCATGATACCAACAGAAAAGGCGAAGGACACACCTAAATTGAACTCGGGATTAAAGTCACCGGCCGCATAAAGGTCCCCGTTGAAATTCTTAGAAGAAAACCGTTCAGTGAGGAAAGCTTTACCGCTAGCATATCTGCAGTTAGCATTAGAATTAGTGTTTATGGTAGAAGAGGTTTGTATAAGACTAGGTATGGTCGAGGTGCAGTTTTCTTGGTCACTGTATGGGAGGATGTTGAAGGTCGGCTGCTTGAAGACGTTTCGATGCATGAAGATTGAGGCGTAGCGTGTGTGGGTGATGTAGGTTATGTAGTACAGCCATTCTTCGAAGCCTTTGTAGGATCTGCAATCATATCGTTGAGAGAAGGGATTATTTAGTTTAATTTTCAGAAGGACGTTGAGAGGTGCTGGTGAATATCTGTTTCTTCTATCAGTTCTTCATCATAAACCACAGTTGCAACTTTGCGAGATAAGAATTGTCATTGCAACATAGACGCACATCAGACGAAAAGTTTCCACTGCTGTATCAAGGTCATTTCCAAGCATCAACACAACCTCGCTTCGTTCTGTCTTGCGCTGCCCGCATTCAACGGTTTCCTAATAACTTCGCGAGGTAGGGAAGATCGTCTTGGTAAGAATCCCCCTGTTGCACGCTGTTTTCCATACGCAGTCAACATAAACAGCCATGACTCCAGTGTTAAGACCTCCTTTTTCTGAGAGGGAGCGGGGCTTAAGCAACCTAGCGGCCAGTGTGGGTTGGATGTCATGTGTCTTCAAAGTTTTGGTTCTAAGACATGACGGTACGCTGTCACTAACTTGGGAACATTTTAAATACATCTGCCCCAGCTACTCTCAAGGTAAAAGGTAAGAATATAAGTTAAATACTTTACCTGAGTACTCCACTAGCCAACATAACGTAGATGCAAGTGATATAGATGTTGACGATGCCGGCGATCAGGCCATTCTTGACGAACATCATCACGGCTATAGCCTGCTGCTCCGCGTACACGTAGCACGACCACAGTGCTAGAGCGAAGTACAAGAAGTCCAGGTTCTCCGAGATGTCTGATAGGATCCTGTGGGAAGAGGGTAGTTTTTAATTTTATTGTGTTGAAGTTTGTGGAATTCAGATCTTCATAAAGACAGAGCGAGTGCAACGTATCTACTCTCATCTTGAAATCGGAAATCCTGGGGGCTTAAAATGGCTGCTTTATCAGAATCGTAATATGAATCATGTTAAGAAAATAAAAATTCTTAAAATGGAGTTTAGGTTCATGAGCATAAAGTCCATTTTAAGAATTTTTGATTCATGTTAATGATTTTGCTAAAGCGGCCATTTTAAACACCCTGATATGTCTAAGGACTCATTTCCGGAGATGCGGTGCGTTGACTTGCGCGTCGCGTGCGGCGTGGCGTCTCGCGACGACGTGAGCGATAGCAGTAAGTGGTGTTGATTCTGTTGTGCACAAACTTAACTTATTTTAGGCTATTGCTATCTTTTACTAAAATGCAGCGCGAGATAAGGACGGCTATAGCTATGAACTAAGTTAGAGATGTCAAACTAGTTTATGCCTTGCGCTTCACCGTGTTTTTAGTCGACATGTTTTTACGTGCACCCTTCATTTGTATTGAAGTATTAGTTCCAACTAAATTTGACAGCTCTAAATTACGTTCGTCTCTTTCTTGTTTTATTAGAGAGAAAAAGATAGCAATAGCTTACCTAAATTAAGTTTAGTTTGTGCACAACAGAATCGACACCAGTATATAAATACGTGTCGTGCAGTTTTCAGAAATTTTGTCTCTTACAAGAATAGCAGCAAAACAACTGAACCACAAGACGATACAAATTTAAAAGGTAATTCCCAAAGACACTATTTTAATAAAAAAAAATAAACATTAATTCCTTAAACATGACAATTATTTTATTACTTACAGATTTTTGTATTTTGGAAAAGACTTCTGGGACATCTTGTATTATTTTCGACCGAAAAAAACTTACGGGTAAATAACAACCGCGGAGGCCAACGTGCTCAGGAACGAGAATGGCAATGACACAAGGTTCCAGGACAGAAGTAGACTGGCACCACTGTATAAGCCTTCCTGGGACTCCTGGTAGTATCGCGTTCGGTATGGACTATCTGTGAACAGAGTAGAAACATCTCGTTGATAAAAAAATATTTCGGGGCAGTCTTTGGGAACTGCCGATAGAAGTGAAAACTAAGTAACAATAGAATCAATCAAAAATAAACTTTTTCCTAATTGCATAAGGTTGATTTTGACTAACCGTTCTATGAAAGCGTTCAGTAACGATGATGCGAGTTCCATGATTTTTGTTCACCCAAAAAGTGCTCAACGCGCCTAAAGAAGTTTTCACTTCAACATGATGCAAAACGAAAATGGCACCTTTTAAAAATAAAACCGTTTATTTGCATCAAACATGACGTAAAATAAAATATTAAGTACAAGAAGATCAATAATTACATTACTGAAATACGGAAAAGAAGCAGAAGAAGAAGAAAGAAGAAAAAGCATTTATTAGCCTGCACGGGACAAAACACAAATAAAAATGGTTAAACTAACACTACAACTAATAAAAATTAGACAAAGAGAAAAAAAAATATTAAATGATATTTGTCCTGTACTAGGCCAAAAGGCCCCCATCTCAGCATGGTGCTGTAACATTAAAAAAACGTCACAGTGCTGGTATTCTGATAGGGCCCAGAGTGATGCCACGGTCAGAGGCCCTACACGTCTCTCTCACTCGCACTCATCTGCAGACGTGCGCGAGAGGGAGGGATAGATCCGAATATTCGGACGAAACGTTAGAGAGTAGGGCCTCAGATACGGATAAAATAATAAATACATAAAGTGTAAACGAAAAAATAATACAAATAAGTGAAAAATAGTAATTACATCTACACCCCACGTAACCAAATCTAAGTACCTATTTTGAAGAAGAAAAAATCGTTTTTCTTCTAAGAGTAAGGAAATTGAAACTTACATAAACAAATCGTGTTCATAATGCTGATGAAGTAGGTTCCCACCATCGCGTTAAATATCAGGCCGCTCTTAGTGATGAAAGCTCTTTGATAATCCTGTCAACAGTAAAAAAACATTAAGTTCCTATTCCTTCTTCTTCGAACCTTGGTAAATACTTTGTTGTAGCAATATTTTAAGGGGCTCCCCGAATTTTCGGCGTGCACACTAGCGCCACTTTAGTAAAATATTCAGAACTCCCTAAATACACAATTACACAATCGATATAAAATCTGATTGACAAAATCAATGCTTTAGAGTTTTAGATTATTGACGTCTATTTAATTAATTAAAATATACTTCACTGTAGTTACAGTTAGAAAAATTGCTAAAAACGGCCGATTTTTTTCCCATTTTGTATCTGTAACGACAGCGAGCTATGTTTCAATGAGTTAAGCAGACGTAAATAATTTAGAAGACCAAAAGATTGATTTTGTCAATCAGATTTTATATTGATTGTGTATTTAACGAGTTCTGATTTTAACCCTAACTTATACCCGCGGTTTCGCCCTCGTGGAGTTAGATAATTGTCCCACGGGATTATACTACCGGGATCAAAAATAGCCTATGTGTTAATCCAGAATATAAGCTATCTTGACACTAAATTTCATCCAAATCTATTAAGCCGGTTGAGCGTGAAGGAGTAACAAACATACACACACACAATCTTTCGCATTAATATTCCTAGTGTAATGGGTGCCAACCAAAATGATGCCTTTCTTATTAGATCGTCTCTAACTAAACGAGACTTGAAAATTACTTGAACTGGCATATTTTTGGCGTGAGTAGTCGACAAAATCTATTTTTAGGCGTCAAATCTTACCTTAGCTTCGTTGTAGAATATCCACATTATGAAGAAGTACAATGGTAAGCTGAATAGTCTCATGAACATTTGTTTCATTCCATTCTTCTTTAGGTTGAATATCGAAGCTAGTAACCTCCTGCGAGAAAAAGATGGCTGTCTTAAAACACACCTTAGAGTTTAGAAGGATGACATAAGATAAGAAAAATGTATTGTTTCGGCTTTCCCCGTAGTTTCCTTGTTTGTTATTGCTTGTTTTTACAGTCCTACCGCTGGGCCAAGGCCTCCCGAAGACTTTCCAGGCATTCTTTTCCCGCGCCACGAACCTCGTTTTTATATTGTGGTTCTATGTAAAATAGTGGTATTCAGCTGCATCCGGTTAGACTGGTAACCGACCCTAAATAGTTGAGAGAAGGCTAGGAATTACCGAAGTTTATAGGATTACGATGACTGTCAAGAAGTCTTTCGAAAAATTTCAACTTACAAATACAGCATCCATATAACTTGCATCCCTCCGGGTTTCCCGTAGTTCAGCTGTATCTTATTCGGGTTTACGATTCGGTTGTTCTCATGCAGGTTTCCTTGCATTATACCCTGGCCTTCCAGCTTGAACTTCTCAACCAGTGCTGCTATCTGGTGGTTGGATTCTATGAATCGTTCCCGAGATCTTCGGTCTACCGTTGATAAGCATACTGTGGAGATAAGACGTTGGAATACCATGAACCGTTTTATGAGAAGTCAAAACTATTATGACTGTTTTGTTGCGAAAAATGGATGTCGCTATTCCTGTATAGCATCCATCTCTCTTCCACACCGAAATATTTATGTAGATACTGTAATAGTGAAAAGTACTTTTGAAGATGGTCGATGTTTAAATATCATCACAGTATGCCCACATTTCTCAAAAGGGTAGGTTTTATAGTTAGTGTTATATATATTATCAACATTTCGCAAGTTATAAGTCCCATGTAATAAGAGACGGGATATGATAAGATGTCGAAGTATTTCCAAATAGTTTTAAATTCACTGAACGTCTTAACAAAATGAATAGCAACTTACAATAATACATTAACGGGTTCTCCAGTTGTGGGCAGGGGAAGCCAATGCTGCCGAAGTAATCCAGGAGGTTCCTCGTGGGTCCAGCGTACACCACGTCGCCGAGGCATAAGTACACCACGCGGTCCAGGAATGGGAACACATCTTCAAAAATATTTTAAGGTTGAAAGAGATGGGAATTGGGTCATCAGGTTTCTAAATGGGTCACTACATGACATCACTGAAACTGTTACTGCACTGTTAGGGCAGAGGTGCACCTGTCTAAACCTTCGGGTACACCTACATTTTGCCAGTTATAATAATAACAAGTAATGTTTAAGTCCCAAATAATAGGGTGCGAGCCTATTGCCGTCAATCGCACACAAATCCACACTCCGTTTGTATGAGAAATACTTATAATCTTAATTCAGGAGATAGATACCTACTCCCACGATCTCCAAAACAAAAGAGTCTTTATATAATAAATATCGCTGGACATTAACACACAGCGCCATCTAGTGCCACACTAAGCAACGACGCTTGTGTCGTGGACACCAGATAGTTGATATACTACATAGATACTTTTTTGTTTGTAAATACATACTTATTATACATATAAACAAACATGCATGACTTGGAAACAAATGTCCATGGTCATCACACAAACATTTGCTCCAACCGGGATTCGAACCCGGGACCCTTAGAACGTAAGGCAGCCTCACTACCGCTACGCCATTCGGGTCGTCAATATATTATATACTTATGTAGTGTACCGAAATATGCGTTTTGGGAAAAACAAGTATTTACTAATCAATACCTGTTGCTAAAAAAATACAAAACGTACCCCAGTCCACAGTACAATGACCCAGTAAACAAAATTATGAAATGCGCAAGTGAAAATTGACATACGATACGAGTACCTTCCTATTTCAACATAATAATATGTACGTACAGCTGTGACAACACGCAAACAAAGGTTTTCAGAGCATAGTCATAAAGTAAGCCACAGTGACTGGATTGTTTGACAAAATGCCATGATTAGCATCATAATGGGGCTATGTAGGTGAAATGTCGATGTACGAACGTGTCAGTTTTTAAGTATTTGGGTCAATTGTTTCTATTTGTTTTGGTTTAGAGTTTAGATTGGGTCAGAGTTATATAAAAAGTTTCAAGAAATACTTATTTGTCATGAAATTACAGGCTTGTGTCGTGGACTTTTAAATTGTATTTCTATCGTTTTTAGGAGGAGCTCGTGGCTAAATAATAACAGCCGCTCGGGTCGATCGTTAGGTTAAGCCGTGCTTGCCTAGGTTGGTCTGTGGATGAGTGACTACCCATTACATTCCGAGTTTCCTCCGTGCCTCGGAAAGCACGTTAAGCCGTTGGTCCCGGCTGTCATTTGTAGATCTATGACAGTCGTTAGGTAGTCCAGAGGCCCAAAAAGTCTGACAACCAGTCTTACTAAGGGGTATCGTATAACCCGGTACTAACTGTATATTTCTGTTGCCGGTAAACAAATAATAAAAATAAATTAAAAATGAAAGGGGGCTCCCCTACTACGATGGTACGGAACTCTTCATGCGCGAGTCGGATAATAATTACTACAAGTATAGGTAGGTACAAGTACGACACATTTTGGCTTCAGCCGCTGCGAAATTCGATCAGAAGCAGTAACAGTAACTAACCCAATATGCGGCCAGCCTTATTTGGAGTAGGTACCTAGGTACTAGGTCCAGCCAAAACGGTACCGACACGTGGACAAGGCTCCGGACTCTGTCAGAATAGGCATGACGACAGTATCAAAAAATTGCAAATCTATTTAGTCCGTCAGTTAGAGAATTGGAAAGCCGTGTGGTATCCGGCAGAGTAGAATAGAACCAACCCATTACACTCATGGGTGTCGTATAAGGCGACTAATGTCTGAGGCAGAACATCTTGCGCCTCCATAGACCAGAGAATGGGCAGCAGCGTTTTCTGTTAGTCTTTCATCACTGCGATCTCCAATCCGCCTGCCAAGCGTGGAGATTACGGCAAATTCCTCCCATCATGGGAGAGGCTTATGTCCAGCAGTGGATGTTATGGGCTGTTGTTGTTGTTGTTGTTGTTGGACACGTATTTTTTGTTTTTGTAAATCAATGAATATTGACAAAGATAAAACGCATCAAAACTCGGGAGTGGGGGCTCGTGACGTCAGAACTAGGTAAAAATTATACCTAGGCGTGACGTATTGAGAATTTTAAAAGCGTCATATCTTAGTCAATTTTGGTTTACGTAACAAAAGAAAAAACACGGGTCAAATATTTTTTGATAATCTAACTGACGGACTAACTATGTCTGAGCCGGTCCGCAATCTGTCCGTACTGGTTTACTTCTAAAGCCAAATATTACCTGATCTAGGTTTCTCCATAGTAAGTATGATGGCGGTGCCATATTTCTTCGCTGCGTTAGACAGTATTGAAATCACTAAGTAAGTGTTCAGTGGATCCAAGTCCCATGTCGGTTCATCAAGAAGTAAAATAACTGAAAAAGAAGTTGCATTCAAGTAAGTTTGTCATTTCTTTTGCATAAAATTGAATGTTATTTTCGTATTACGGTTCCGTACAAAAAATTAAAAAAAAAACGGAACCCTTATGGGATCACTCGTGCGACTGTCTGTCTGTCCGTCCGTCTGTCACAGTTAACTTGCTCCGAATCTACTGGACCAAATCAGGTGAAATTTGGTAGGATGGTGTATCTTATGACCCAAGCACAGATGTGCAAAGTCACTACATATTATAAAACGAAGTCGCCCGCCGCGTCTGTCTGTCTTTATGTATGCTTAGATCTTTAAAACTACCTACGCAATGGATTGATGCGGGTTTTTTTAATAGATAGAGTGATTCAAGAGGAAGGTTTTAGTATATAATTTGCGGGCAGGCAAAGCCGCGGGCATCAGCTAGTAAATATATATATTTTTTAAATAAGGGTCATTTTCAAGGGACAAATTAGGAAATTAAAAAAAACTTTACTTACTTACTACTTAGATATGACAATATCAAATGAAAGGGCTCATTATGAGCATCTCAAATAATTATTTTTGTTATGTTATTATTGTTAAAAAAATAGTTTTGATTTTATTCAAGAAAGAAGACGAAAATGACTATTCCCCCTGATCTCTGAAACTACTGAGCTTAAAATTTTGAAAAAAAATACAAAGTATAGTTCATTGCTTGTAGAATAAAGGAAAACCTATAGAGTTCTAACAATTGAAAACAAAGTGGTAAACTCAACATAAGACGCATTGTACTGAACGCGAGTTCAACTCGCACTTGGTCGATTTTTATTATTTTTTATTATACTTACTTGGGTCTCGTATAAGCTGCACTCCTATGATTAATCTTCTGTATTCGCTCTTTGTAAGGTTCGTCACGCATTTGTTAGCAACCTACAAATAAACTTGTTTGTAAATACATTGTGTTTATAGAGGAGTGGCGTAGAAACAACGGAAAAATAGAGGAAGAATCGTTGTCAAAAGGAAAATAGTACATTTTGATACAAGTGGAGAAAGTTTGTTATTGCGTACGAGGCGGAATTAACTCCCGAGCCGTTGGCGAGTATGTTTTTTAAGCAGAGAACTGCAATAACAAATGTCCACGTGTATCAAACGACGTTTTTCAATACACTTTTGAAAAAATAAATTATAAGAACGAAAAATATTTTTGTCATGAATTACTATGAAACTATGATTTTTATTTTATTTTTTTCCGCGCTTTATTTTCGCCAGGTGAAGGAGAAGCAAAGTTAAAAAGCCGCTAAACAGCCTACCTAATATAAAAATAGTTTTTTTTTTTTAATATATTTTTGAATTTAGAATACAAATCAATGTTAATGTATTTATGTTTGTAATGTTTTTGTTGTGTATAAAAGTAACTATTAGTTTTTAATAATCATGTTTATTTATGATATTCTATTTATAAACACAATTTGAATATTCAAAAAATATTTATGCCGTAAAGACGCTTAGTGCTTTGCCAAAATTTAAAAAAAAAACATTAACCTCAGACTATAGGCATTGAACCAACTTGGACTAAGTATAGGTATAGTTATCTGTGGCAATTTTCATTCCTTCAAACGTGCGGGAAAATGGAAAAAAACGCACGCGTGTGAAATACATTGCATGTTGTACTTAATCGTAGTGCGTTATGGACCAGTTTTCGAGGAAGTGTATTGAAAAAGTAGTTACTCACATTTGATAATGCTAGGTCAGCCATTACTTGCTTCACTTTCGACGATTTCAAGTACCCTGAAATCTAAAACATAAAATAAAATGTTAACATCAATTTCATTCTCGGGTGATTAGTCGAAATCACCAGCGCAGCTATTGAAGTTCAGAGATTAGCAAATATCGTTAAAAAATATATATATAAACAAATAGGTTCCCCGATCGATTGAACGAGGCTTTAAAAATGGTACATAAATTACTACACCAACAGTAATAGGCGAGCCGATAAAAAAAAACTAATTAGTCCGTCAGTTAGATTATCAAAGAATATTTGTGTTTTTTCTTTTGTTACGTAAACCAAATTTGACGAAGATATGACGCTTTTAAAATTCTCAATACGTCACGCCTATGTATTAGTTTTAGCTAGTTCTGACGTCACGAGCCCCCACTCCCGAGTTTTGATGCGTTTTATCTTTGTCAATTTTCATTGATTCACAAAAACAAAAAAATACGTGTCCATTAATTTTCAATACTCTAACTGACGGACTAAATAGATTTTCAAATTTCCAACCATCCACTGTAGGTCTCTAAATTGCGGAGTCTATGTTTATAATTAAGTAAACCTAAATTAATTACCTATAAGCACTTTTCGTATGGACCATCATTCCATTCTATTCTGGAGAAGGGCGTCGGTAGCTGCGCTGCAGTTTAATCTACCACCTACCATCGTTTTACCTGTTTACTACATAGTCTTGGTCTTGTGTTATTGTTCCGAAATAAACTTTCATTTTATTTTTATGTCGTTTCCTATAAAGATTAAAAAATCTGTGATAGTGTGCGCCAGATAAGTAGGAATTAAAGGTCACTTTAAAGGTCACAATTAAAGGCCTTTAATTTCTCTGCGTAGGTACCCCGACGAAAGTCGACGAAGTTGACGAAGTCAAGGATCACGATAAAGGTAGTTTCGGGACAAGTTTATGTCATTATTTCTGTTTTCGGAATTATGTATTTGAATAAATGTATGCGGGTTAATGACCTCTAATTCCTACTTATCCTGCCGCAGACTATAGTAATCAATGCCTCCCCTAAGATGACCCACTGACCAAATATTTCATTTCATTTACCTTAGTGAGAGATAAGCCAAGAGTTTGCTGCACACTCAGTCCTGGCAGAAGTCGTGTGTTGTGCCGCACCAGTGCGCATGTGCTGTTGAACTGATCGGCTTCGAGAGGCACCCCCTCCAGCAGGATGTGGCCCTTTGCTGGCACGCGGCGGGCTATCACGTCGAGGAGGGCTCTCTTACCGCTGCCTGTGGGAAAGAGAATTATAAAAACTGGGAAAAATGTGATTCATCAGTGGCAGTTTTGGGGGTTTTGGGGGTAATTGTAGGTAAATTTCTTCAGCCATTTCAGTGGTCGCTTTTTAGCAGCTTAACATATAAGACGTGAAATCAACACAATGGTAGGAAGACATCGTGTTTATTCAGCATGTCCAACAAAAAGAGAAACTATAAATTTTTGTGTCCATCTTTTTGTTCAAAAGATTTTTTTGCAAATTGCATTTTCTTTAATTAATTGGAAAAGTTAGTATCAGTGCGTTTTCAAAAAATTTACACAAATAAAGATTTATTTCGTTCGGAATCGAATCGGTGACTGAATGGTACGCAGCAGCAGATATTACAAACTGAGCTATACCTTTCGATCCCAGGATAGCCGTGACCTCTCCGCTGTGCGTGGTGAAAGACACATCTTTGAGGATGACCCCCGTCTTCACGCCACCGGTCAGGCGCTGGAAGAAGCTTCCTGGCTCCACCTAGGCATATAGAATAACTATTTTTAACTGAAAGACGTGGTACGCATTGCAGGATAATTGTCAACTTTTGGATCCTGTGTTGAAAGTTCAAATTTCAACAGTGCTAATTTGATATTTAGGTGTCGCTTAGTGAACTTAGACATTAGTCATGAGCTCATCTTTTCATGCAGAAAAGTCTCCGTTTGAACTGAGCTGATCACTAGTTCCGTTCTATTTCTAGTGAAGTCCAAAACAAGTAGGCAAACTCGAAATGAATGAGTGAGTAATTCATAAAACTGTTAATGTGTTTACGATCGAACATTTCTTTCCCATCTAACGTATCCCAGCTGTCATCCGGATTCGGCCGGAAGTTTCAAAAATATTTATTATTATGTGAATAAAAACAATAGGAATTTAAGGTACGCCGCTGGTTCGGTGCTGACCCAATAGGGTAGATAACAAAAAAAAAACTTAATTAGCCCGTCAGTTAAATTATCAAAAAATATTTGACCCGTATTTTTTCTTTTGTTACGTAAACCAAAATTGACGAAAATCCGATGCTTTTGAAATTCGCAATAGGTAGGTACCTACGTCACGCCGCCCGCCGCTCGCCGTGGTACCTATATAGTATATTTTTTTGTGCGTTCTGACGTCACGAGCCCCCACTCCCGAGTTTGATGCGTTTTATCATTGTCAATATTCATTGATTTACAAAAACAAAAAATACGTGTCAACGGCGACTGACGGACTAAATAGATTTGCAATTTATTGATGGTGGAAACTAGCATAATAAAATTGAAAAATTATGGTATCTTTTGAAACAAAAAAAATACAGTGCGCTTATTAAATAAAATATTATTAGTCTAACAATTATGTAATCTTTTATTCATATAGAAACATTAGGTACATTGCAGACTATTTAAAAAACAAAGACAAGACATCTTTTTGGGCTCAATCTCGCCGTATAAAAGATATCAACGAACTCGCCAATTTTCATTGCACATTACAGTAAGCTGTCTAAAAGGGGCTAGGCAGAAGTTAGACGTTTCAAATGTAAGTTAAAATTAAAACTCATCAGAAAGGCCTTTCTTTGGAAAGAACAGTTATTTAAAAACGAGTTTCGAGAAATATAAGTTCAAACCTTGCCAAACTTCGAGAAACCAAAGTTTATTATTTATTTGTGCGTATAAAATGCACGCAAAAAAGGTACAAACAAATACTAGATGCGCCAAAAAGTCCTAACAATGATAGCTCTAATAATTTAAAGTTAACTTTACACAGTGTTGCAACTGTTCTAAAGACACAAAACAAACGCTCAACAAACCTGTCCCGAATGGAAAACATTACACAGCTCCAACGTGTAGTCACTTCCAATCATGTTTAGAACTTATTTCTTTCAAAAAATTCAATCAAAACATTAAATATTGTTTAAAAACACAAACAAATGCATCTCAGAGCGACACAGCCTCCGCTTCAACGAGATGCAGCACACTAAACCATCTGCGGTTAACTTCAAACTGAACGTGACAGTTACCAACGTTGCCAGACTTACCTGTGGCTTACTTCATTGCTATAGATGCACTTGATTTTTAAAACAAGTTGCTGTTACGTGGGAAATGAACCTTGTTGTCATCAACATAGGCTTTACTTCTGTTTATGCTTGCTCAAACATGGGAGTTAAGCCAGTTAAGGCGAAGATTGAACAAAGTTGGGCTGGGGGTTTAAAATGGCCGCTTTGGAAGAATCGTAATATGAATCCGTTATGAATCACGTTAAAAAATTTAAATTCTTAAAATGGATTTTATGATTCTAACCATAAAGTCCATTTTAAGAATTTTAAATTTTTAACGTCATTCATATTACGATTCTTCTAAAGCGGCCATTTTAGGCCCGCTGTTGTGGTATTCACATTTTAGTACCTACTTACGAGTAGGCAGTAGAGAAGAGCAGAGTAGGTAAGAGTATAGCACATTGAAGTAAGATAATATTTTGAGCATGTTTGCATTCAGCTGTTGATAAGAATTGCTATGAACCCTGATAAAGGCGACAGAACTCATTGGGACAGGATTTGCCTATCACATGAGACCTAAAACTGTCTTCGGCTAATAACGCAGAATGTGCAGCGTCCCTCTTCGGTATTTTGCGCTATCCCTGATCTGGCGCTAATCCAGACTTGTCTGTTATCACCCCATCTTGGACATTTCGGACTCCTTGTCACTGCCACCTGTCACCTACCAAGACTGTATTTTGCTAACTATTGTCCTCTTTTCTTTTTTTTTGGAAGTATCATTCAATAGTATTTTTGCAGCACTTAAATGCTACCTCAGAAAGCGCATCGCCTTAACGATGAAAGCCTCATTTTTCCACATAATTTCTACGCATGGTTGCCATCCATACTCACCGTGAACCTCAAAAAGGCTAAACGCTATCTCCATCCCTTTCGCCCCCGCCACAAAGCCTGATATGAAGGCGAGACACCCACGCAATACTACCTTCTTTATGTTGATGCATTCCAATGATTAGTCGTCTCGTTCTTTTTACCTAGGTTAGGCGGGGTTGGACAGAGAAGGGGCGACTTGCGCAGTGTCACTGACTCAGTACGACTCCATACAGTCGTATAGCCGCTGGAGTTGGTTTTACTCGCTAAAATAACAAACTTATATTTAAACGAGGTCTGTTATCGATACGAACGAAAATTAAACGATATAGCAACTGAAATAACATATGAAAATTAAATGTTATTTATGTTTTTGTGAGTTTAGTGTCGTCGGGTTTGGGTTCAGTGTTCAGTGATTCAGTGTTGGGTTTGAAGTGTGTTCCACCAGAGTCCCGTTGGAACGTGTTACCGGTAAGTTCAATGAAAATGTTGAAACTATTAAACTTTTTAGACTTTAAGAACGTTTCTTGTTGTGTGGTCCGCCATTTGAAACATTGTTTCTGTTAAGATTATTAATCAAAATGAATTGTTGATTGAGAAATCGTAGGTGTTATTTTGCTACTCAGTGCACAAAACAGTGTTTAAGATTTAGCGCTATCATCGGAGGTTAAAGGTTTAAATTAGCTACAGGCCCGGTTATTCGAATATTTGTTATGTTGTATGTGAACCATGTAACCATCAATCAGTATTTTTTGCAAGCAATCCTACTGTCGTCATAAAAAATCTCACATGTTTTTTATTCCGACTTACCTGTTTCAAGATCCCAAGACAAAATAAGTACTGTTATCATTTTGTTTCGACTTCAGTAAATTAATATAAACTAGCCATAATTTTCTTAACAAAAAGTTCCGACCACAGTTACCAACGAGGCCACTCGGAGTCCTCAATGAGGCGTTGAAAGTCGCGGATTATTTCTCTCAAATCGATTCTACACGAGCAATAATTGCTGTTAAATATTTGCAAAATGGCTTTGTTCCAAGTGAAAAAATGCCTGTCCTACTATTCTGGATTATTTAGAAGTGAAAATTCTTCTTCTATTGTCCTAGTGGCCCGTTCAAATGTTTATTCAATTGTTTTTGAATCTATGGGGTCTTCCGTTTATAATGATTGGGGTAAGTAGTACTTTCTTTATGACCATGGCCAGAAATGGTAATAGGTTCAGACACTATTGTGTACATGTGTTCTAAAGTTCAGGATGATCTCCATAACCGAAACCTTTAAAGAAGTATTCAAATGATCCAGATACAAATTAGCACTCCTCTCGGAAAATCTAACCTTGAATCACACCAAAATTAACTCCTATCATAACTCAACTTATTCTAAACTTTTCTCATGATTCGACGAAAATGTTCGTGAAACAATAGTCGGTGTTAACGAACTTTAGCCGTAGCCAGTCCGAGGTGAGTCAATGTGTTGCAGACTGGCGTATCGTATCGTAGGCATCATGTCGGAGACAAATCACTGACCTTACCATCAACATTAATCTTGCATTGCATAACATAATTTTTTTTGTTTTTTGCTGCGCTGGTCATGGTCGTAAGGCTCTACTGCTGAGTATGAGGTTCGCATAAAGTGGTATTGGGTTGGAGTGTACGGCTGTGTACGTAACGAGGCACCGAGAAAAAAGGACAAAAAAAATTAGCCAAAAAAGTGTTATTTTCGCAAGTCGCTTATTTTCTCGATTCTATCGTATAGAACACCTAATTATAAGGCTAAAAGTGTCTTGGTGTTAGTTGTCTCCGACTAACCGTTTGTCGTATAAACGATGTCGAAGGGATTCCGTTCCGACCACAGAGGTTAGGTTAGGTTAGAACTGAGCCCAACTACGCTAAGCTACCTCGAAATTGGTCGCAGTAAAAAAATGATGCCCCGTTTCGTATCCACTGGACCCCCCCCCCCCCCCTATTACATTGTGAAATGTGGGTGTGCTACAGGGTACATCCCTTCCCTTTGGGTAGTACAGGAGAAAACTATTTTTTTAAACAAGTTTTAAAAGTAGTCGAAAATTTCGGTCAGAGTGGCACCTTCACTTGAGATTTACTCTTGATAATGAAGATGAAAACCTTCCCCCAATCAACCCCATGAAAATATACCGACTAAATGTAAGACCAAATATATCAATGACCTGACATGTTGAAGAAAGAATACGACATTATAGAAACCTAATCGATCGCATGAGAATTTCAGAAAGCTGGTATGGATGACTTTTCCTGGAGTAGATCTCGTATTTTGATGACTATACGTATTTTGATTTGGCCCTACTCGCGGAGGAAACCTAAAAATACCCCCATTTGAAGTAGCCAAAATAGTTAATAATAATTACTCTTTGAAGACCCTGAAAAGTTAAATGGAAGCCTAAAGTTATTCTTAAATCTACCGAGGTTGGAGGTCAATGTTACGGATGCAACAAAAAAATTTTGACCAACAACAAAAGGTATTTGATGATTCATTCAGAGAGTTGCATTTAGTTCCTCTTTTTGTAGCGTTTAACATTTTCAAGAATCTGCGTATAGTTAATTTGACGGCCGATTTTGAATCGTCAAGCGTGCAAAATAATTGAGGAAAAATTTGGGCTTTTTAAGAGCCATTTGAAAACGATTAGAAGCTGTTTATCAATTTTAATAATACTGCAGACCTAGATTATTGCTATAATCATTCACGACGCCCTACTTCTGAAGAGTAACCTCGTTCTTTGGAAGATTATAAGAGTGAATGAGTAAAACGAATCATGTCAAAGATTAAGCAACTGGTAATTCTGCTGGTTTGCCGATTCCCGGTTATTACACAACATAACGCCTGTAATCCCACAAGGGTTACGCAGACGTATACCGAATAGTACACCCACATTTCGCTAGTTATGTTTTAAGTTGATGGCATTAGTCTGGCCCTCTATTCCCATGTAATAGGGGACGACCCTATTGCGATTAACCGGGCATAAATCCAGACTCCGTGGCTGCTATTGTTAAATTCCTGATGAAAAAACCCAAATAACACTTTGCCCGACCCGGGAATCGAACCCAGGACCTCATGCTCAACAGTCGTACTTGCAACCACTCGACCGATGAAACAGTCCTGGTTGTTATGGCCCAAATGGGGAATTGGGGGAAATAGGCAGTGCCGGTGATGACGTAAAACAGAATCATATCTTCTTAATCTATACTATCTATACTAATACTAATGGTGTCGATTCTGTTGTGCACAAACTAAACTCAATTTAGGCTATTGCCATCTTTCTCTCTCTAATAAAACGAGAAAGAGACGGACGTAATTTAGAGCTGACAAATTTAGTTGGAACTAATATTTCCATACAAATGAAGGGTGCACGTAAAAACATGTCGACTAAAACCACGGTGAAGCGCAAGGCATAAACTAGTTTGACATCTCTAACTTAGTTCATAGCTATAGCCGTCCTTTTATTGCACTGCCTTTTAGTAAAAGATAGCAATATCCTAAATTAAGTTTAGTTTGTGCACAACAGAATCGACACCAATATATATAATATACAATAATATAAAAAAGAGGAAAGATTAGATTTTTTGTTTGTTTGTGTGTTTGTTACGATTTAACTCTAAAACTGCTCGACCGATTTTAAAAACTCTTTCATCGTTAGAAAGCCACGTCTTTACTGAGTAACATAGGCTGTATTTTATCCCCGTACTCCCACTGGAACGGGAACTACGCGGGTGAAACCGCGTGACGTCCGCTAGTAATATTATAAATTGCGAAAGTTTGTGAGGATGGATGGATATTTGTTCTCTTTGTTACTTTTTATCCCGGAAGTATGATCCCGTGGGACAGTTACCGAACTTCACGCGGCTGAAACCGCGGGCAATAGCTAGTGAATAATAAAACGTAATAGGTAGGATTATAACGTGATATTCGAACTACTAAATTAAATAACGGAGGTATTTGGGCCGTCTGCATGTTACCATTACCACACTATTAACAGAGGCTGGCCTTAAAAAATTAGTTAATTCGTAAAATTAATATTTAGATCTTATTCTTCGGTCTGTTTAGAACAGCGTAAGCTGAGGCCAATTAAATGTAGTTGCCCCCGCAGTAGACCATGACTGTGTGTTAATATTTCTATAGTTTTCAACTGTTGGATTTATAAGAAGGGATGATTTGGTATGTTTTGCCACGCGCCTTGAATTGTTGAACCGATTTTTCATGACGGAAACTCAAATAACCAGTGCAAAATGAAACCATGTTTTCGGATTGCCATTTATAAGCATGCGTATTAAATACTGTTTGGAAAGGACTGAATGCTGTTCTCGTAACTGAAAACAAGACGGCAACTTAAAAATACCTAACAGTAGGTACTTCAAGTTACTGTATTCTCATTTATAAAGGCAAAATTATAAACCAAATTCTTCAAACTATACAAAGAAAAACAGGATACCCTGGGGAGTTGATCAAATCTATCGCAAACATTCCGGTTACCTACCACGAATAAAAAGAATGGCCAATAGGTAGGTACGCACCAAATACTGAACACATCAACACAGATTCTGCGAATAAAACAGTAATATGAGCAAGTTCACTGACATTATTTGCATTTGACAACATACTCGTAATTACCTGTGGCAAAACTTCATGCATTAAATGCTTAATTTCGTATTAATTTGCGTTCAGTTAATAATAGTGATACTAGTTTCGCACGTAATGTTGCTTGCGAAAGAAAAGAAATTGTATCACGGAAACGTACACGTCCGAGTTGAAAAGTATCCTATGTCCTAATGCTAATCCAGACCATGGTCTACGTTTGTGCCAAATACGCTGATACGATGTAAAATTGTTACAGACAGGCAAAGTTTATCTGTTCATCGATGTTTCCGATATTATAACATAACATCATATCTGTTCTCCCCGAAGGAAGGTTTAGGCAGAGGTACACCTAATAGTACACATACATTTCGCCAGTCATATTTAAGTCCCATGTAATAGGGGCGAGCCTAATGCTAGCGACCGGTCACAAATCCAGGCTCCGTGGCTGCTACTGAGAAATTCCTAAAGGAAAAAGTCAATAACACTGTTAGATATCCTTTGTCCAAACCTAGTTTAGAGAAAACATAAGGGAATTGTTCCTCCCATCATGGGAGAGGCTTATGTCCAGCAGTGGACGTTATGGGCTATTGTAGTAGTAGTAGTAAACCTAGGTCATGGACTAACTTTCTGCCAAACATCAACATCCGTTCAGCTTGTAAGATGAAACGAGAACAGATAAACAGACACACAGAGTAACTTTCGCATTTAAAATATTTGTATGGATGTTCGTATGCTTGAGCAATGAACTCGCTCGGTCTACATCTATTATCTAATGGGCTAATTAGCACAGTGTGCGCAGCAATTATTTCTTACTCAAACTACGACCATATTGCACGTCTCGTTTACTTTAACAGTGGTATTCTTTTAACTGACTTTAAATGGCCAATTTTAAGTAGATGTTTGGGAAGTATCCGGTTTTATAAGGCCATTGTAAGGCCCTTTATGGATAACTAACGGACGTCACGCGGTTTCACCCGCGTTGTTCCCGTTCCCGTGGGAGTACGGGGATAAAATATAGCCTATGTTACTCGTAGATAATGAAGCTATCCATTGCTGAAAGAATTATTCAAATCGGTCCAGTCGTTTTTATTACATACAAAAATAAGTAGAGTTGAGCAGTGGTAGCGGCCCCGAACAGTAAGTCATGGGTTCGAACCCAGACATGCGCATTACTTTGTGTAATTTATTTCATCACCACTGCTCTCAAAACGGTGAAGGAAAACATCGTGAGGAAACCGGCATGTCCTAGAACTAAAACTTCGAAGACATGTGACATCTACCAATCCGCACTGGGCCCGCGTAGTGGATTATAGCCCATACCCTCTCATAGAGGGGAGTCTTTAAATATTGGACTGCTTCGTTGGTCGAGTGCTCGCAAGCGCGACTCGCGTCGGGCAAAGTGATATTGGGTTTTTCATTCCTGATGAAAAACCCAATATCACTTTGCCCGACCCGGGAATTTTCTGAGTGGCTGCCACGGAGTCTGGATTTGTGCCCAGTTGATGGCAATAGGCTCGCACATTATTACACTTATCGGGACGGGACTTAAACATAACTGGCGAAATAAGGGTGTACTAGATATAATTTGGTACACCTCTGTCTAATCCTTCGGGGATTACAGGCGTGATGTTATGTTAAAGATTACAGTCTGGTCTAGATTTGGATAGGCTTGAGTGCATTTCTGTTTCCATTGGCACGTAACCTACTTTTTGTTAGGCTTTGTCATAATTGTAGGAGGACCGCTTTATAAAGATAAATCTTCGATATCTTTCCTATCCCTAATAGGCGAGACGACAAAAAAAAAACTAATTAGTCCGTCAATTAGATTATCAAAAAATATTTGACCCGTGTTTTTTCTTTTGTTACGTAAACCAAAATTGACGAAGATATGACGCTTTTAAAATTCTCAATACGTCACGCCTAGGTATAATTTTTAGCTAGTTCTGACGTCACGAGCCGGGGACTCCCGAGTTTTGATGCGTTTTATCTTAGTAAATTTTCATTGATTCACAAAAACAAAAAATACGTGTCCATTAATTTCCAATACTCTAACTGACGGACTAAATAGATTTGCATTTTTTTGATACTGTCGTCATGCCTATTGAGTAGGTAAGCTTTTAGTGGTTGCTCTTATCTATTAATGCAGTATCTTTTAAGAACCATCAAAACCAATTCAAGCTTACTCCAAACCAATCCTTACATACCACACACACCCCTGTCACTCATCTATCACATAACAGCTCCGTACTTTCTACGGCCATAGCCTGCCTGCGCAACCCGTCAGTATGATGTGTGGTTGTCTATAAAGACACCTGCAATCATGGTTACAGTCCCGCTACCCATTACCAACCCGCCATTACCGTCCACCTCGTGTTACGTAAACTACGATACACTGCACTTTAAGATTTGTTGAGCATCTCCGCGATTGCAGTATTAGGAAACAAACTCGGCGATTTGTTTTCAAAATTCGCAAACATTTCTACTCATTGGTATTTCCTTTTGTGATAGTAAAGTAGTATGGTATGTGGCTGTTGGCACGTAGGCATTTTTGGTCCTTGAAGTCTGAAGATTAAGCCAAAATAAAAGGTCTTTTCAGACGCTAAAAAAATTTTATAATCCTATTAACTCAATGTCCTTTTTAAGACTAAAATGGTTTATTATTTGTTACTTTTATTAGTAACTACGTAGGCATTTTTTGGTCCTTTAAGTACGTTACAGTTTAATCGATTTTGCAAAAAATTGGCTTGTTTGGACGCCTGTAAACATGTTAAGATATCCATTATCGATAATTAAAATGTATCAGCTAAAGTTTTCGAAAGTTGTATAAAGCAGTTTGTTAAAAATCATTTACAATTTAAAATGAAAATCTCAGAAATCTTTTACCATTTTCACAGTTTACAAGTGTTCTATGGCCAACCAGCTTAGCTCGGGTCAGATCCGTATACTTAACAATATAATAAATTATAATAACGTAAACTTGACTGGTACGAACCGGATTAACTAGCTTTCCAAGGTGGAGAAGAAAGCGTCCTTTATACTATTGAGCTCAGCCATTTGTAGTTTAACAGAAGTATATAATATATTAATATTATGTTTATAAATTCGTTTACTTAGGCTGCTGTTTTTATAGAAGTTTTCTATCGAAAACTATCGTAGCTGAATCAAAATCATTGAACAATTTGACGAGCACACAAAATTTGAAAACGTAATTATTTTAAAAACACTGAAGAATGTCTTTCTTCCGTGTTTTTAAATTATTTACTTTTTTACTGGTATCTTTGAATGATCTATTTGAAATAATTGCTTGGAGTTGTTGAGTTTGTCAATCACAACCTCTCTAAAGAAGCACGTTTTATCTGTTATTCAATAACTAGTAACAGCTAAAACGAATGACTTTCTTTCAATCAAGGAAAGTGTTTGGCTCAACTCGTCGTGAGCACGAAGGGTTTACAATTGCCGTCGTTATAATTATGCGAATATCGTGACGAGCTGTGGTGTTTACAGACTTAGGGCTTACCCATACTTGATAGCAATAATTAGCAAGTTAGGAGGTATGATCAAATTCTTTAATCATACATTATGATTTTATACAATACTAGCGACCTGCCCCGGCAAAAAATGCAATAATGCAAAAGTGCAATATTGATATAAACCTTCCTCTCGAATCACTCTATTTATTGCTGAAAATTGCATTAAAAACCGTTGCGTAGCGTACAGACAGCGGGAGCGACTTTATTTTATACTATGTAAAGATTTGTGAACTAGATGAGTCGTTTCGAACGAGTATTTAAGGATCTTATGATCCAACTGAAATGTTTCAAAATAAAACCTTTTTCTTTAGCAATTTTTTGCTTACCCCCATGGGAAGTAGACGTAAATTTATGTACATACCAGCTGTTCGTGTAGCTTTTGGTCCGAATGATAGTGCATTTTTTAATTTACCTGATCAGACAGCCATAATCTTGTCTAATTTATATCATGGTAGTAAACCGAAACCCGAAGGCCACGATTTGTCAGCAAAGCAAAGATTTATTCCTGACAATCGGCTTTCTCAAAGAAAGTTAGAAAACAGTCCCATAGTTGCTAAGTTGCGAATTATACCTGACAAGTATGAGTATTCCCTTACTGTTGGCGCCTGTTTTTCAACGAGACATGATAAAGCAAGTCATTGACCTGCTTAGCAAAGCATGTTTCCTATTGTACCGTCGTATCTTATGTGTTAGTGTAACTATGACTAAGTAGGTATACATAAAGGCTGTAAACCTACATTGTATAAATATAAGTATGGTATGCGTCGTTTTTTTAAAAAGGATTTTATACATTGTAGTGGCTAGCGACTCGCCTGCTTCGGATGGTTTTACGATTTGACAAATCATTAAGATTTAGTTACTAGATATATGTTTGTACGCGGCAGGCCCAGAAGGAGATAGGACGAAGTTACTTCCTTTCACAAGGATTGGCGTATAACAGCACTAGATACGGATATAAAGTGGAAGGAGGGAAGGGAGCGCTTTGCCCTGCAGAGGGTCACAAATGGCTGATAATAATAACAATAACAACATCAGCCCATAACGTCCACTGCTGGACATAAGCCTCTCTCATGATGGGAGGAATTTGCCGTAATCTCCACGCTTGGCAGGCGGATTGGAGATCGCAGTGATGAAAGACTAACAGAAAACGCTGCTGCCCATTCTCTGGTCTACGGAGGCGCAAGGTGTTCTGCTTCAGACATTAGTCGCCTTATACGACACCCGTGAGTGTAATGGGTTGGTTCTATTCTACTCTGCCGGATACCACACGGCTAAATATAACTATAACATAACAATATGTAAGATTATAAACCTTGCGGAATAAATTCTCTAAATAAATGACCATGAAAACTTCAAATAGATAAGAGAGGAGTGCAGGTACCTCTACTACCTACGTGAAACTCTTAGTCAGTTGTCAGTATCGCTGAATTCTCCTTAGTGGCGTCATGCGGTCAGCAAAACTATTTAGGTACGAACATCATTATAGGTACTCGTACTATGAATAACAAAACAACCACAGGTGTCTGTTTTCTAAGATGCAGATCTAAGAAAACATTAATGAGTCACCAATGACGGGTATTGTTCAGATTTAAAGCTCTACCTACTACTATTCATTATTAAAGTATATCACATGCCATTCCTGATTAAGGCAGACAAGGTAACCCACATCTTGAATTATGGAAATAATCGCCAGTATTCGGCCTTGGAACATTTTTTGTGACTGCCTATTGAAGGTATCCGTCTAGCTTCATTATCTGCGTGATCATTTTCATAAACTCTAGATCTAAGAAACAACAAGAAAACTAAGGAGCTGTGAAGCCATCTCTTCTCTTCTAACTTTAAAGAAGGCGCTAAATTGTCATGCTCTTAATCAACTCATTTACTGGTTCTGCCATAATTTTAAAGATTCCATCTCCATTTCTATTTTTATGCTTGTAAATATAGATAAGATAATATTGGCTATAAAAAGACCTAAAATGAATTCAAGTAGGTACCTAATATTGGGGTCTTTTATATATCCCCATTCAGAAAGTACCTTTTCAGCATCACGTAGAAATGTCGACATAAAAATTATTATTATCAGCCATGTCCTACAAATCATCAATAGCCGTGAAGGCGACTACATCGGCGCATGCAGTCCAATGGTGCGTAATCTTGCGCAACACCATTGTTTGTGGTGGGCAATTTATTATTTTGCGCATCCGAGGTCGCGCATGTAGGTGACTGCAATCAATGATCGTATCTGGCTGTTAATAAATAATTCATAATTTAAAATTGTTGACGATGAAAATGCTGAATTTGTACAGAGTGCACTGAAAGATTGCACAAAAGTTGGGTAAAAGAAAAATGGGAAGATGACACAGCGTAATGTCCAGGGGTCCATTATCATCAGACAATAGACGGCCACTGCTGGACATAGCCCCCCCCCCCCAAGCTCCGCCACATCGATGGGTCCAGTGTTTCTCGCATCCATTAGAATACCTCGGAGACAGCTGATGAAATTGTGAATATAAGGACTTCAGCTTTCGTCAAGGGTCACGTTAAGATAATCTACTAAAAAGACCCCTTTAATATCTCACACATAAGGACGACGCGTAAAAAAGGACCAACATCTAAACTCAATAAAATAAACTGGTCCTATCATACATTTCCTGCCACGTATCGTTGTTTGTCCAATCATCCATTCCATTCGCACTACAGCAAAAAAAACTTGGATTACAGATTTATGCAAGTATGTTAGTAGTAATCATTAAGCTGAGATGCGCATGCGTTCATTAGCGGTGGCATTGACATCTGCGTCGTGGGATGATGGCATCATTGCGTCATGTCATAAGTCTATGCTACTGGTATCATGGACTACTGGCCTTGAAGACTCGGTAGATTTATGAGCAGATATTAGCGAAACGTCATTACTCAATCAAGAATAGAAAAGGCTTTCGATGTTATTTGTTTTTGTTTTCAGTGAAGAATAAAAGTTTGACACGTTACAGCTGTTGTAAGTACTACCGAGTTCACTAAGGGTTCTTATAGGCGAGCGGCACGTTGCTAACGGCAGATAAACTGCAGCCGTCGCTACCTGTCGACGGCTGCCGTCGACGCGCCGGGTGGCAGCCGCCGAAGCGTCGATGGGTGGCGACACTTGCAGCTGTGGCATGCCGCCTAAATGTGTGTCGACGGCTGCCGTTGATGCGCTGCTGGCGGCAGCCGCCGACGCCACTGCAGTTTATCTGCAGTTGGCAACGTGCCGCTCGTCTGTGAGAACCCTAACGGTCGAACACTTTTCGACCTTATAACTTAGGACCATAAGGGTGAAAAGTAGCAGACCGTCAGTGACCTCGGTATTACCCGACGGCAACGAGCTGAATCTTCTATCATATCTAACTAAGTATGATATAGAAATTACTTTTCGTTACGATACCTTTTCTGCCAAGAAGTTTTCAATACATATTACCTACACTAAGAGACACCTACAATTTGATTTCAAAGGTTTTACAATACACATTTAACACAAAGGTATATTATCATGAATCATCAATCAGAGACAGACTTTTATCAAAATGACAGGTATAAAATTGATATTCAACATCATACGAGTACGAGTATAATGACCGAAACGGAAAGAGGGACCGATATAAACACGTCACTCACATCCGCTACTCTCTAATTTGTTGGTAATACTACAAAAATCAAACGTTTTGTGAAAACGGAACCAGTTTTACGGTTCATTACACTATTATAAAAAAATACGTAAACAAAGATACAGAATTTTAATTCGTTAACCGGTTTATTCTGACGGTAGAAACCGGTGTTTTAGTAGCTAAAATGTTTTTTTTAATAAAAGCAGATCAATGTTCAGGTTCACTTTCTACAAAAAAAAAAAACTTGTTTCGACTGCAACGGATTTAAAAAATTGCCATCAACCGGGCACAGATTCTGTGCCCGGTTGATGGCAATAGGCTCGTCCCCTATTACATGGGAAATAAACATAACTGGCGAAATGTGGGTGTACTATTAGGTACCCCTCTGCCTAACCCTCCGGGGATTACAGGCGCGATGTTATGCATCGAACCCACATCTTGGAATCGTGAGTGAATGTTTCTACTATCATACATTCAGCTTCCAATGTACGATGTCGTGTGTTTCTAGTTTCTACTAATACATTACATTTTCCGAAAAGATAACAAGACAGAAAGTAAATCCTTCTGTCTTGCTATCTAGCAACTAAAACCGCTCTATTTTACGCCACTTAGAAGATTTAAGGAAACCGATATACCAAAATGATAGTCTGAATTGCTATCACATTTTCTATCCACAATACCCGTAATTTACATATAAGCGAACGGGATTTATAGCGGGCCGGCCAAATGGCGCCTAATAATAAGATTGTTCTCACAGTATATAATGTACATCACTGAACGATCGTAGGTACTTTGTCTCCGTGCTTAAGGCTTGTGTACAACGCGCATCACGGTTAGCTTTGTAACTGTTTTTGCAGATTTTTGTCCGAAATATGGAGAAAGAAGTGCATTTATCTCCTGTTGAACTTGTAAGTGTTGAACAACCAAGTTTTCAATAGATTATCGAAGATCTCAAGGGACAAAAATAACAGCAGTAATTTTCAGGGCAGTGCCAGCAAAAGTATTAAGAGGAAGGCCAAAGAAAAGATGGATGGGTTGTGTGTGGAATGATATGGAAAAGAAAGGCGTAAATGATGCCGTGACTCTGACAGGGGGGGGAGAATGGAAGGAGAAAACGGGCAGCGCCGACCCCAAGTAGAATGGGACAAGGCAAGACAAGGAAGATGTTAATGATGTTGGTACAATATCATTGGCAGACATTGGTCCTAAGGTACGGAAACCTATATTTTGACTACTAACCTTTACCTAGTTAGACGAACCTTATGTTCTTGTGAAGTAACTAGCGGAAGCTGTTCTGTATGGTGTCGGACGTAAATAGCACCATCCCATATCATCCCGTGGGTTTCGTAAGAGGCGACTAAGGGACTTACCAGAGAATGGGCAGCAGCGATCTCTGTGATTTTGTAACAACCGTACTGCGATCGCCAACCCGCCTGCCAAGCGTGGCGATTATGGCAAAAACCCCCCTTTGAGGGAGGCCATTGGCCAGCAGTGGACGTCTTTCGGCTGAAATGATGATGATGATGAACTAGCGGAAAACTGAATTGCTGTATAGTTTTTTTTTACCATTATGAGGAAATGTAAATCTATAAGAGTTACGGGGAAACTGTTTGAGGAACTATTTATGGTTTTTCATGTTTTTTTTTTATAAACGGATACCAGCAGGAAAAAAATCCGTCACCGGCAGACTCAGTTACCCGGATATCCTATGGATATGGATTGCCGCATACTGTCCCAGTTAAATAAAAACTGCGACTTGTCTACGACCTTAACTAGAAAAATATATCTCCCTGCCTAGCCTTTTCCCAACTATGTTGGGGTCGGCTTCCAGTCCAACCGGATGCAGCTGAATACCAGTATTTTACATGGAGCGACTGCCTATCGGACCTCCACAACCCAGTTAGTACTGGGAAATACGATACCACTTGGTAAGACCTAGTTGTCAGACTTTTTGGGCCACTGACTACCTGTAACGACTGTCAAAGATCTACAATACAACAGCCGGGACCAACAGCTTAACGCGCTCTCCGAGGCACGAAGGAAACTCGGTATGTAAGGGTGGTCACCCATCCACAGACCAACCTAGGCAAGCACGGCTTAACCTAAGACCGAACCGAGCGGCTGTTATTATTTAGCCACGAGCTCCTCCGAACTAGAAAAACATATCTTTCGCCCAATTCTCGCTTACCATTAGATGTAGCTCAACCTCAGTAGTAACAAATTTTCGCACGTTTGTAACTGAATTACTAACAATGGACCATAACGCCGGTTAAGTAATTCAATATCATTTATTAACGTTAGCGTTACTCCACTTTAGTTTTGTACAATGACCGTCAATATTGAAGTGAGGTTATGGACGAGTGAAGCAACTTTTGCTTAGTGGGGGTTCCGTCATTGATACGAGCATGTTTGAATGGCATACAGTATTTTTCGGTTCTCGTATTATTTTTATTAAATATTAAACTAGCGGCCCGTCCCGGCTTCGCACAGGTGGACATTTATTTTCCCTAATTCCCCCTCCCCCTAATTTTTTCTAGTAATAAATATAGCCTGTGTTAATCAGGGATAATGTAGTATTCTAATGGTGAAAGATTTTTTAAAATCCGTTGAGTAGTTCTTGAGTTAAATCGTAACAAACACACAAACAAAAAATCAAATCTTTCCTCTTTATAATATTAAGTATAGACATATATTATAGTGTATGTGCCTATCTTTATAATAAACCTGAGGCCTCCTTAAGATCTTTGTAAACATAACGCACAACATACGTCGACTTTTTAAATCGAAAATACAATTATCCTACAGCATTTTAGTTAAGCTGTTTGCGACAAGCACAATCAGTATCATCCGTAGATATGAATAAAAATCGAGCTATAGATATTCTTATTCATATGTGAAACGAATATTTTTAATTGAAAAATCGACGTATTTACGTTTAATTTTAAAATCGACGTATTTATGTTTCGCGCGCTCGTGCTAGGGCCTCTGAGCATGATTTTATCATCTACTGTAATAATAAATCTAAAGTTATTATCACTATAGTGTCACTAACTAACCTGTATTGAACAAAAGCCTCCCTCTTCATTTTCTGCATCATTTCTTTCGGTAAGAGTCAAGCTCACCTCGCCTGCTTCGCCTTACGCTGTTGTCTAGCGTTTAATTATGTTGTTAGCCTATTTTTCATCTAACATGCGGCAGTAAAGTAATCACATACAGAAATAATCACTTTGCTGTCCCTGACATAAAATTGTACGTACGAAAAGAAAATGAATGCCGCTGAAATGATAGTTTCATATGACACGATGTTATCAGCAATATGCAAAAGTGTATCATTACACCGTATGGATGCCGCTATTCCTAACGAATACTATTTCACCTTGTACGACATAGCTATTTCCAACATTCTTAACTGTTCATCAGACCTGAACATCTAACTGATGCATTACACTAAGCGTTTACTGCATTCAGTTTTAATTGTTAGTTAACACTATTGTAGATTGTAGACTTTACGCAACTAAGATCCAAGGCTTACTGAAGATTCCTATCATCTATTTTTGTTTTTAAAAAGGTACAATTAATATAATTTACAGCACTAGTTTCACAACGCAGGATAGTTTCCTAGCGTACGCGCAACGATACCTGCGCAAGAGTGGCGGCGAACGGAACGGACGCCATTGTTTTACATTTTTATCAGAATAACGATCCAATGTGGATTAGTGTCGATGCTGAATCGATCCACGTCGGCTTTCGCTTTACATTACCTTTTGATCTGTTCCAATGATATGCGGAATGATTGTTGAAGCGAAGAGTTTCTCTCGATAAAGCTCGCAGATCTAAGAGAAATATTTGTGGAGATGGAAGAGATGAGAACATTTTTGTGTTGTGTCGCTGACTATGATTCGGTTCCTAATAAGGACAACAATATGAAGATGATATTTAATATCGTTTATATGGGAACTTAAGTGAAAACAGTCATCCGAGTGATCACACCTATAATAGACGCAGAAACATGAAGTCGGTCAGAAAGATTATGTCCATGCAATAGATTAGAAACGATAGCCAGATATCGTACAAGATAGATAGGTTTGAAAGGAGAACTTTGGAAGCCCTTGGCGTGTCTTGGCCCATCAGCAGTAGGAAACTTGACAGGATAACAAAAAAACAAGAATAAAATGATACGAAGAAGACAAGTCGGGACGAATAAGTGATCACACTCCCTTGATAGCAATGACTAGAGTCTAAGTTTGTGTCCAAAATTATGATTGAGCTAAGCGTGAGTTTTATAATGCCTGAAAGCATATGATTCACTGCAATAAACAAAATTAGATAAATACATGAGGATATAGGTATGCTAGTTAGATCCACCTTCATCTGTTAGCGAAGTAGACACAATAGTTAAACAATGGCGACTTCACTTATTTTGATAACTTGACAGCCGAGTGTGAAAACATAATACGACAAATTTTACTCGAAAAAAAAAATCACGAAATTTTCTTTTAACGAGTAAAAACCATACTAAAATACATGCGATCATTCTGATTTTTTGGCAAATAATTCTACAAGCAACATATTAACATAATAGTCAATCAATAGATTTTTTTTATTTCAATATTTATTCATTATTTTCTTCAAAACCTGGCCGCCCAGTAACTCTCTCGCTCTCGTATGCTTCGATACAAATAAACAGTGTGCGCGCATTAGCTCCTGTAGTCCCCTTAAGGTGAATGCTCCAACCAGCCCGCGAAATTCAAATTTTCTTAAAGGTCTAGCAATGACTTTGACCTTGAAAAAAACTTTCCTCGACCTTTATGAACTTGGATTGTTGTATTGATGATTTTGATTATAATTCTGAAACTACATATGTCTTACAATCGCGAACAATATTTTAATCAACATACAACCTAGCACTGGTCTGCAAATTGCAAAAAACGTAAGAAAATTCGAATTTCGCGGGCTACCCTGGAGCATCAGCCTTAAAAAGAGATATATGCATGTACCTATTCAACATATAAGTAAAAGAAAAAAAACTAGGACAGCAATTTAAAACATTTGTTTAAGTGCAATTTTTGTCGTACAACATGAAACGCTAAACAGTAAATAACTGCATTATTATCTCTCGAAGTAATTCCGGCTGTTACTACAAAAGTATAACAGTACATAAAACGGTATTTACTTAGTATTTATCTAACCAAACTGACACTTCACGCAATTAACGTGATTCTGAATCGGTGTCAATTAATTGTGAATTGGTATTAACTTTAATTCGACAAGGTACACCGTGGTATAATTAGTGCTAATTTGATTGTGCCAGAATTAAAAAATCTTTTATTTGGGTCCACAATATACAAAATCATCTTTGTCGAACAAAACATGCGGAATGTTGACTATTCATTCATTAATTGAGTTATTTACGATGTTAGCAGAATATACCATACCATTATTAAGTAGTCGAATACGAATTTCCTTCAAATCCTTAGGATGATTGTATTCAAACATGTGTTTCTCAATTAGGGTGCTGGTCCTCTGATCCGCAGGTGGTCATGGAGAGCCAAGATTTTCTAATCATCATAATTATGGATCTTTGCACGGAATGTGTGTTTGCGGTTAGAAGGCTGCTGGTTTATTTTCAAACAAATGTAACTGAACGTCTTAACTTTTATGAGACAATCAGTTGTTGTCTACATACTAAAATGTGAAAATGGTCTTTTTCTCTAATATATGGCCTGGGGCGTTTTATTACAACATCCTGTTGGAATCCAGAAGAAATTTATTGGTCCTAGACCATTAAATTCAGTAAAGTCAGTCTTTCAGTAAAGTTGTATGGCGTTTTTATTACTCCATACATAGAACTTACTTTGTTTCAGCTTTTTGCCTCACGATACGTGTGATTACACTTATTGTAATTATACAAATAAAGTTAAAACAGTAATTTACCCATTGTGTTATTTATTATTGTCTCATGAACTGTATTGCGAATTTGCGACCCGTTGGTCTATGGCATTGTAAATATTTCTCTGACTGTGAGACTTATACTTAAGGACCAATTTCTTGATTTAAGAGAAAGAAGAACTATGTGTTTGACTGAATTTGGATCTTAACTATTTCTAGCAGTACAAAATATGTAAAAGCTCCTGAAGGACCTAAGGACCAAAAATATGTGAGGACCAAAATGAAATCTAACATGTCTTGAGTACACGCATTTATTTCGCCAGTTCTTTATGTTTAATCCTCAGGTATTTATTAGGGGTCAACCTAATTGCCATCAATCGGGTACAAATCTAGACTCCAGGCTACTATTGAGAAACACTACCCTGGCTGGGAATAGAACCCTAGACAACTCAAGCTCAACAGTTTAGTAGCTTTTGCAACCACTAGGCCAAAAAGACAGTAAAACAAGTTCCTTCTACGTTTTAATTGCCAACTATCTCAAAGGTTATCAATAAAATAATTGTATCTCAAACAAAAACGGTAAATCCACCTTTATATTGGTAAATGCAATCTCATCATCGAGGCGAAGGCTTCCGTTATGGACAAGGAATGCACGAGCTACCGTTACCCGCATCTGATCTACTTCGCTGATAGTTTGGGCAGGAAATTATTAGTTCTACATTAGTAAGTAAAGTTGGTACTTTACTTACTAATGTAGAACTAATAATTTCCTGCCTGTTGTTGAAAATAACCAAAAACGTGTTATAATAAAAAGATTCAGATAAAGTTTTTTTAACCAACTTTATCTGAATCTTTTTATTGTAACAACAAGCGATTTACTAAGTGCTAAAATGTTTGCTGCAGTAACAAGAACAGCGAATGAAGGAGGCGCAAATAGATTTTGTAAACTTACCTTTTGGAATATACTAGAACATTATGAGAAAAGAAACTGTGTATGTTATGCAAAATAATTCTGAAGAAGTTTTCCTGAAGCTTCGTTCATGAAGTAACAGTGCTCTGCTTTTGCATACGAGAAAGCTCCGTTTAGAGACAACGACACACGTACTCAAAACTTCGATAAAACAGTCATCATCGGCCTAGCGTTTTCCTAAGTATGTTGGGGTCGGCTTCCAATCTTACTGGATGCAGCTGAATACCAGTATTTTACATGGAGCGACTGCCTATTTGACCTCCACAACCCAGTTAGTACTGTGGGCAATAAGATACCCCTTGATAAGACTGGTTGGTAAAACAGTCATGTACAATGAAAAAGCGTGTTTAATAAAGTGCCCAAAGGCCTATTTTTAGATCATCTTGATTATAACAATAGGCTTGTCAACTGAAAAAAATCTAATTAGTCCGTCAGTTAGATTATCAAAATATATTTGACCCGTATTTTTTCTTTTGTAACGTAAACCAAAATTGACGAAGATACGACGTTTTTAAAAATTAATTGAGTCAACATGAAGACGTGAGTGATCTGGTAGCACAACTGAAATATACATAAACGTGTCTATACGTGTAACAAATAACTTAACAGTATCAATCATATTTTTATGTTCATTAGAATTGTACAAATCATAATAAATCATAGTTTTCTAGCGAAGTAGAAATCATAGATATTTTTATGGCTTTGCTGATTGAAACGATCTGGTCTCAGATATTTTAATCGTTGCTTTAATTTCTATGTTAATTTGTGGAGCAAGCCGGAAATAGACTTTATTATGAATACTTTTACTAGATACTATCCATTCATCTTTGATTTAAGAAAACAGTATAACTTTCTTTCACTTTTATTTATTACCTTATCAACCTTGCTATAAGTATGTTTTCTTTCTTTCTTCTTTCAATGAAACTTCGTTCGTTTCATACCACATTCTCATTAAGTATTTAATGTTTTTTGTGTTCTGATCAGTGATTACTTTAAATTTCCATAACGTCATTTGTTTTATTTCTCTTTTCAATTGCGTCTACATTTTGTCATTGCCTTTTTTAAATTTGACCTTTACCGGCCTGTACATGTCCAGCTGACATTGTACGTGACTAGAATATTGAAAAAACTGGTGATGGACCATAATTAGGCACTTGACGCTTGCATTGACATTGAGTAAGGTCGCGTTACCCAATTATTGTCCGGCCGTGTCAATATTATGGCATCGAATTCCATACCATAAAAATCCACTGGACTGGTTACAAATTTCTTTTTCTGTTTATCCTGCTATTGAGTAATGAATAACATGAAAAATGTATACGGTAGTAATTTGAAATAGTGCTGTAACTAAGAGCAGCTACATTTTTAACTATAGCTTCTTGGAAAGGTTCAGTGACAATTTTTTGGAGTAATGTAGTTCTACCACAATCTGATCTGGGTAACACTCCAAAATGATGTTACCAAGAAAATAGCACCTATAAACAATGGAATTTTAATTTACGGCTATAATCCATGTCTGTGAGTTATTGGCACGACCTTGCACTTATAGTAAATGCGTTAGAATGTATGCCAATTGCCAATCAAAAATATTATCACATAAAAAGGTTAAAGGTTAATGGCATCAAAAATAGATTAATTTGCGAGACAAAATATATTTGCAAAGTATCCGCCTACATCAACACCCTGTCATTAAACTAAATTAAAAACTCGATGATTTATTTAGTTCACTAACATTTTAGGAAGTTAATGCCAAGGTTCCAATTTAGCCAATGTTTCAATGCAGTAATGACCGCGACGAAAGCTCGAAACAGAAAACGGCATTCGTTATTTAATTTAATAACTTTGATACCATGAGAAATCGTATTAAACGTAATCGATGCTATTTCGTAAAAGATTAATCAGAAAAGAGGTTCTATGCTCTGACTTTTTCACAGCCATCTTGTTTTTTTTTCGATATATTTTCATCAAATTTTATTGTCACAGAGAAATGTTTATAGTGCTGACAGTACTTTTGGCGTGTGGCAATATTGTTATGTAGAACTAATACCACAACCTTGTTTATCATGAGAGTTTTCACAGAAATTTCACTAATGTTTACCAACAGCGCTGTCCTGGTAAACGTCATTCAAGTGCCAAAAGATCTACATATGTCGCACTATACCGAACGCCGATCACGTTGTCTCCTCAGCAGTTGAGCTGTGAAGAGGTTGCACTTATTCTATTTGTATTCCGTTTAATTGGCATCTCGCCGATCGGTCCGGACGCTTTCTTCGGTCGCATCAAGGTTACATTGCTCTCACCCGCTGAGCTCAGCTGTTCTTGTGTTTTGTATGCCTGATGGAGCGCGTCGCACGTCCCCCTTTTAACAGTTTTAACTTTCGAACACCGTGACATGGACTTGGGATAGTGTTAGCGTAGCTGTTTGTTTTACGATCTTTGCTTGAACTTGCTTGATTTAAAATAATTTTTTACCTTAAGTTTTGGCCTTAATTACCCTACCTAGCATAAAAAGCTTAATTGACATTTAGAACTTTAAGCTGGCGAATTTTGGATTTAAATTTTGAAAGAGAGAAAGCTCACATTCTCCATGTCCGAACCAAACGTCATTGACATAAAAACAACGAGAAATCCTGAATTCTAAAAACTCGTTTGCAGATTTCGGCGAGATTTTGATGATAACTAACTACCTTAATAAAACATATGGTCAATTTGAATGCCAACGATGATAATTAGTGTCTATTAGGTGGTTACGCAAAAACTATGCTTCGTGATTTATAATTCGTTGAGTTTTGTGCAGCAGCTTTCAAGGCAACAAAAAACCATTTGAAAAACTTGAGGTCAAAGACTTTCGTTGGAGACTGGACGGTATTACCCAGGTACCTTCTCATGTAGGTATTTATGCCAGAAATAAATTGAATATAAGACCTATCTGATTATCTGTACCTAAGTAGTTGTAGATATAGGACCGGTAACTAAAAGGTTGTGTGTATATTGGTTATCATGGTATGGGCATATTGGGCACATAATGCAGAGGAAAGCGTCGTCGTGCTATAAGAGTAGGAGAAGACCGCAACGGTACGACGAGTAGACTGTGTAACTACTAAGATGATGCCTAAAAGGGAAGTAGGGAAGGAGAAGAACCCAAATAAATTGGGATAGATACAATTTATTTGGGTTTTTCTGCTGATGATAAGTTGTCTATAACATTTTATTAAGAGTTGCTGAGGCAAGTGCTTGTGATATCGAAATAATATGAACAGTCATCTACACTAATAATAATAATCTACACTAATTTTATGAAGAGGAAAGATTTGTATTTTTGTGTGTGTGTATGTATGTTTGTAATAAATAAACTCAAAAACTTCTGCGCCGATTTCAAAAATTCTTTCACCATTAGAAAGCTACATTCACCCTGAGTAACATAGGCTATATTTTATCTCTGTACTCCCACGGGAACGGGAACTACGCGGGTGAAACCGCGTGACGTCCGCTAGTAAAAGATAATGAAGCAACATGACCCAACATTATAATAGAATCATCTAAATGTTTAATTCTAAACAATACATGGTTGCAATGACTTGCACTGGTCAGTTACAGAACATAAGTATAACTATTGCACTAAGTACAGGGTGTAAAAGACCTCATCATGAACCCGTCAACCAAGTAAGAAGTACATCAAATTATGTAACTTTACGCAAAAACGACTGGGACACGACTTTTTTTTTGGGGTGAATAATCATGTTTTGTGGGAGAACTCAGTGTAACGCAATCAAAACATTGTGCTGATGGATGGATTGAATAGTACGGGGGTCGTGGAGGTGTTTAAAATAAAAATCTTACATTAAAAATTTGTATTAAAAAAAACTTGACAAAAAGTTGGAACTATGACCCCCAATACCTTAAGGTGTAGAACAAAAAAATAATCGCAATGACGAGAAGAACAAGTGCCTTTCGGCTTCAATAAGAGGTGTTTTACACCTTTTATAGATGTTTCAACGTTAATGGGACACTAAAAAAACCGGAGAATTATACTTTATTATAATACGATCAATCTGTTTGCCGAAAGCATAAATTCTTTTACCATGTAAAGAGGTACACAGGCTGTCTTTGCAGTCAGAACCACTTATCTATGGTATGTTGGTATCAGCGCTAAAATAGTAAAAAGTTTCCATCTCGTTCTCATGATCAAAAATCGATAATTCAGAGTTTATTGTAGTTAATAATTATAATCTTTCACGATGAAAATTATTAATCATTTAGTAAGATTGCCAATGCATTAAAATACGTTTAAATATGGTGCTCTTCGGTTGGATTTAACCGGATATGTTCGTCGTATTGGCCTTCGTCCGGATCTTATTTGGCTTTGCTATTTGTCTGGACTTTTCGAATTATGGGGAGATTTCAGTAAATTAAAAAAATAGTTAAGGTTTACTTTCCGTCAGTTAGAAAAGGTATCCCAAAATTAAAACTGCTTGTATAGCGAAGTAACACAGCTTACGTATTCCGCCCGATCATTACCGAGGGCGGCTCTCAAGTAATCGATGTTAGATTTAGCATGAAATTGTAAACATAACGTATTATTTAATGCAAGTAATAGTGCCTAACAGTGGTTGAACAGTTGTCACTGCGCGTCATAACTGTTGGCAGCGGATCAGTTACTGTCGCAGTCCATATGACGCAAATAATGTGTTATTGCACTTATTGCTCACTGGACTTGAGCAATTATAGCTTATTACCCTGACTTTTCCATTACACAGTTTTAATGTCCCGTAGAAAACGGAGCGTTGACTTAAGGAACTGTCCAAGTTTTTCTGAAGAAGAAACGGTTGAACGAAACTGTACACTGTTGATTGCATGAATTTTAGTTTTTTTTGTTCTTAGATTCTTTCTTCTTGACTTCATAATAACGTTCGGTAAACCCGTTTGAAGTCTCCTTACGTTACTCGATTAATTTTTAAATGTAATCTAAGAATAAATTTTTCGCCGTCACTCATCTAGTGGAAGTTACTGAAAAAAGCAAAACTTGAAAAATAATTATTTTTCGATCACTCAATCGTGGAGACAGTCTTTTTTTCAATCTGCTTTATCAAAATTTTAATAATGCACAACCTAAACCGCTAAAAAAAATGACACAAGAGTTTTACGTAAACATACAAAAAGTGGTTAAATAAATACCCAAAGGGGTAAAAAACAATAGTGAAATAATAGGCAACTATAAAATACAATACTTGGGAATGGAAGTCCGTCATTTTTGCCAATACAAATTCCATCGAACAGATTATTAAAGAAAAAGAAATCAATTATGATCATTGTTTACCGACCTACGAGTGTAGTGTAGTTTTGATTTCAACGACAGTCTGTTATGGTGTATGTGTGTATGTGTTAGCCAAGTTTCCGGACCAGTTAACTGATGAATTTCATTACTTGTTTCTCGAAGTCATCGACTGGTTACTTGGTTAAACGCCCGCTTACATTAGAACATCTATGTCCAATCGTTCGTGTAAATGACCTTTACGGTTGACTTGATCGAGGGTCAGATAAATGACGATGTCTATTGTCGAATTAGTTCTTAGTCTTACTCATTGGTATTACGAGAATAAAAGCAGGAAAACATTGAAGAATTTTGCGAGAACAACGGTTGTAATAGTATTCGTAATGATGATAAGTAGCAACTTTTTCTAGACTTATTTATAAAGAGGTGTGAGGAGTTCCTGGCTAGATAATATCAGCCGCTCAGGTCTATCTTCAGGTCAAGGCGCGCTGGCCTGGGTAGGTCTGTGGATGGGTGACCAGTGACCACCCTCGGAAAGCACGTTAAGTCATAGGTCTCAGCAGTCATTTGTACAACTTCTCCATTGGTCTGACAACCAGACTTATCAAGGGGTATCGTATTACCCAGTACTACCGGGTTGTGGAGGTCAGATAGGCAGTTGGTTAGACTGGAAGCCGAACCCAACAAAGTTGGGAAAAGGCTAGATAATGATTTATAAAGAAGTGTAAGTTTGGATGAAGAAGTGTAGAAGGTAATTTCCGGGACTGCTCATCCAATTTCAAAAATTCATTCACTGATGAAAAGTTACATTACGGAGTGCCATATTTGTTGATTTGCTTCTACGAAACGGACGTAGTCGCGTGAAGAAATAGTAGTTGTTGATAAACACGTTGATATTTTTAGTACCATTATTGTCGGTAAATGTCAGGAATGCTATCAGAAGGACTGTTCAGCATGTATACGGGCCGATTATTATGATAATCGTTAATGCAAGGTTTAATTTAACATCTCTATGCATGGCTACTTAAATTATCCTTAATTACGCATGTAAAGAGGATAACCGGAGACCATTATGCACCTGCACACTTCTACGGGTCGATGATTCCTTTAGATAGGTTTCGACCTGAACTCTGCCACTTCAACGGCGTTGTGACCGCCTGCAACCAGTACTAAGGGCAAATTTTACCAATGAAATTTTGACACGATCAAAGCTTTAGGGTTGTCAATGCCATGGACCATTGCAGGTCATGAACGCGGTTTACGTGCTGATAACATCAAGTTTTAGATAGAAATTGTTTTAGGTAGATATTTGGATGTAGTAAGAATGCTATAAGGGCTAAGAAAAGAATAAAGCAGAAGATGGTGAACTCAAATATCAAGATAATTTGATACGGCAACTACAACTCAAAAAATTACCATCTAAAATCATCTCCCGTTGCGTGAACAATAAAAACATAACATGGCAAGTTGGCCTCGTAAGTAATTACATTTTACAGCTAACTTGGCTTAAGACTAGAGTACACGAAAACTGGGCTAATCAAAACAATGTGGACAGTGAAATGACGGCATCGTCAGCCTAAACATTCAGAACTCACCGTAAGTTAACGGGTGACAGCTTAACCTTTAAGTTTTTCCCACTGCGAGACGAATCCATGACTTGTCAGAACATTAAAAACTGGAGCATGATACGAGTTTTTATTAGATGCAAGAAGCTCTGGGATTAACTCTGATAGTAATAACAGCTGGAGATGATAATTTTAAAACGTTTTTTACGAGCATTTCAACGGTTTTTTGCCAAGTATTAAAGCACAAACTTTACTTACTTATTTACTTTTTTATCTATTTAATAGACTACTGTGTCCCATTGATGGCAAAGGGATCCCCTGCTCCTTCCAAACCTCTCTGTTTTTCACAATTTCTGGCCATGTTTGCGCCTCGAACATGATCAGACACCGCTTTCGCCGCGGTCGACCTCGACGGCTCTCGATGTCGTCCGTCAGGCGTCCAGTGAGTGACGATCTTTGCCAACCTCTCCGCGTGCATTCGTGCGACGTGGCCAGCCCACACCCACTTCAGCCTGAATTGATGTATGAACATGGATAAAACAGAATGAGTTAGTTAAGGATCGTGCCTAGCAGGTGTCAATCTGTAGTATCTCGCGACCCGCTTGCAAAAAAGCATGAGTTCATTTGTGCATTTGTTTGTTGTTTCAGAATTACTGTCGAAGTTCAGGATGACACTCAAAATTATGGCCTACTTTTAAAATATCACACCTATCTAAGTAGTTTAAGTACCTATACAAAAAACAAAAACATTGCTACCATGCACGCACAAGCGTTTTTACATGCATAGTCAACATTACAATAGTCAATACAAATTATATTTTGCTGTGATTGCAACATGCCTTATTATTGACGTTTCTAATTATTGCAGCAAAACAGATCAATTATGTCGTTTATTTAGGAACTTTGACAGACTGACAGTTAAGTATAGTTATATCATTCTATGTATGCATAGGTTTTTATTGTATGTGATCCCTTTTGTGGGTAGACTTTTACAATACAATAAATTAATGACTACAATCTTTTTTAGGTAGAACGTGTCGATCTCAATTTTTTTCTGACCGATGTGTAAATAAAACATCTTCATCACAGGCTCGTTTTAATCCCGGAAGGAACAAGACAACAAACAAATCAGTTTTATGATAGCAGGTCTGATCTAATGTTATAAGAATAAAGGCCTTTTAGAAGACGCTTCCAAACCATGCTAAATTGCATAATTTTGTAAGTACAACCAAAAAGGCGTTTTTACGTAATTTTCTAAAACGTTTAAAACTCGGAACTTATAAAAACATTAGCTTATGTTCCGAAATCGCCCCTCGAGATTGTAATACCGGGATGACAAGTATCCTATCTGTTCATCCAGGTTAAACTATCCGTGAGCCAAATTTCAGTCCAGTCCAGTTCTAACTCCGGCCATAAGTTTTTGTGTGAAAGAGTAATAAACATTCATCAATCCATCCTCACAAACTTTTGCATTTATAATTTTATAAGTAGGATGACATCTTTGTGGGATGTCTCGCGTTCTCCGAGATTAAGCTCTCGAAACACTACCGATCATCAATAAACAGGGCCAACGGTCTAACTGCGAAAATTTATTTAATCCGTGTACTAAAGAAAAAAAGAAAGAAAGAAAAAATCTTTATTCATCGCAGGGACATCACGTGCATACAAAATTTGAAAACAGAAACAATAAACATGACAAACATTCAGAGTACATTCAGTCAAAAAAGTATCGGGAATGGATGATTTGTTTATGGTTCCAAATTCAAATTTTTGTTTTTTTGTAGTTGTTAGATTGGCACAACTGTTTTCCATTTTGGCGCGGAGTTTGAGTTGCATCTGTTATTTATATTAAATACAGTGCTGGTTTTAGTAATATCATATATAGTGTGTATTGCGAATTTCATAATGGACAAAAATATCGAACAAAGAGTTTGTCTTAAATTTTGCATCGCCAATGGAATTTCGTGTTCGGAGTCACTGAAAAGGTTACAGAAGGCTTACGGTGAATCGACTATATCAAAAACTCGTGCTTATGAGTGGTTCAAAGCGTTCAAAAGCGGTCGAGATGTGATGGAAGATTTGCCTCGCTCTGGTAGGCCGTCAACGTCTGCAACTGAAGTTAACATCGCAAAAGTGAAGAAAATAGTGACTGAAAATCCCCATTCAACTCTGAGAGATAGCCGCCGAACTTTCTGTATCTCACGAGTCGATCCGTACCATTTTAACTAATCATTTGGGTATGAAACATGTTGCTGCTCGGCTAGTCCCAAAAGATCTGAATTTTCTCCAAAAACTCAATCGCATGAAAGTCGCTGAGGACATGCTAGAACGAGTCAGTTCGGACCCAACATTCATGAAACGCATTGTTACTGGTGACGAGACGTGGGTTTACGAGTTTGACATGCAAACTAGTCAACAAGCTTCGGAGTGGCGCCCTCCAACTGAACCGAAACCGAAAAAACCACGCCAAAGTCGATCAAAAGTCAAAGTCATGTTGACTGTTTTCTTTGACTATCGCGGTGTTGTGCACTCTGAATTCTTACCGGAAGGTCTAACGGTAAATAAAGAATATTATTTGAGCGTTATGCGGCGTTTAAGAGAGCAAATTCGACGAAAAAGGCCAGATTTGTGGAAAGAAAATTCTTGGATTTTGCACCACGACAATGCGCCTTCGCACAAGGCTATCATTGTGAACGAATTTTTGACCAAACACTCAACAAATACCATCCAGCAACTACCATATTCACCAGATATGGCTCCTGCTGACTTTTTTCTTTTTCCTAAACTCAAATTACCACTTCGTGGCACCCGTTTTCAATCGATAGAAGACATAAAGGAGAATTCGCGGCGAGAACTGAACTCAATTCCGGAAGCAGCGTTTAAAAAATGTTTTGATGAATGGATTATTCGTTGGCGCAAGTGTATCGTTTCTAAAGGAGCATACTTTGAAGGTGATAAAATAAATTTGGATGAATAACAGACATTTTGTGTATTATTGATCTATTCCCGGTACTTTCTTGACAGAGTAGTATTTCAAAACGGAACATAAACAAAAAGTAAATTAAAAAAATAGTTGACAGCTTGCACAATTTTTTGAGTATCAATTTATAATTGTATATCTGTTTTTGGTTTAATAGTTTCCTTATCTATTCTGCAATTCATTGTTAATTTTATATAGCTATCTCTTGTATTTTGCGATCGCCAAGTGTTTTTGTATAACGTGTCAAATTACGTGCAAATATTTCGCGAGCATGCGCGGCGAGTCGTCGCGCTTCGTCTTTTGACGTAACGCGGTCGACGCTGATCAGAGGATAAAAAACATGGCGTATTTTTTTTAAAGCGGGACTATCACAGAGATCAATTTATGCAGCTATCCCACGAGGTCTACAAACAGTGGCGTTTTTTGCGGGGCAACACTGCAACTAATTGCATTAGCCGAACTGTTTTTATGACCAAACAACCGGATGTCAAGCCAATAAACTACTGATTGTAGTTTTTAATTGTACCTAGAAATATGAAGTACGGTCTAGAGGCTACCTACCTAGTTACTACTTTTGTTTTGAAAGAGTTGGTCAAAAGTACTTAAATGTATTAATTCTGCATTGTTAGTGGTCCGGGGTTCGATTCCTGGGTCGGGCAAGGTGTTACTGAGTTTTACAATCTAATTCCTCGGTTAATTAACAACCTACCTTCCGATTTGCGCAGTGACATTACGGCAAGAAATATTAAATTAAAACTTAAGTCCCACTACCTACAACACATTGAATGCTCAATGTGAAATGCAGTTTACGTAGTAACTAGTATATAAACAGAGATGAAGTTACCAAATTTCGAATAAAGGTACATAATTATATTAATATGTTGTATTTTATTGTTTACCTTGTTTTTGTTTTTATTATGATGTAGAATTACATGTAGCATTAAGCACAAACCTTATTGGTTTAAAAATGATATGCAGCAAAAACAAATGTAATAATTTATAATTGTTATTAAAAAAAAAATCAGGAATTTCTTAGTAGCAGCCACAAGAATGGATTTGTGCCCAGTTGATGGCAATAAGGTCGGCCCCTACCTACTACATGGGACTTAAACATAACTGGCGAAATGTGGGTGTAGGTACTATTAGGTACACCTCTTTTTAACTCTTCGAGGATAAAAGGCACGATGACTGTTATGTTATGTTTTAGCAAATTGAAAATAAACTAGATTACTTTCTTTTTATCAAATGAATGTACGGAAACGTATAAGTACATTTATATCCGCCTTTAATTTAAAGAGAAACTTATTTTTTTTTTGTTTCACTTCAATTCAATTCAATCAAATTAGTTAAACATAAATTCAAGTAAGGAAGCAAGGAAGCATTTCTCTTAGCTAATGAATCTGTTAGCTGTCCTTCCTACCCGGTTATTTCCGCTGTATGGTTATGTTTACATCGTAGCCGACTTTCTAAATCTCCTCCTTCCGTCCTTCGGGGTTTTACTCCGAAAAACACCCAAAGCACAGCAAATTTTTCTCTCTAGGTCAACAGTCAACAACAAATGAGTGATCTCAAGAAGCATTGTGAACTTATTCCTCGCTTGCAAAATCTTTCCCCAAACCGTTCAGGATCTCTTTATCATATTTTCTACTGGTCCACAGTCTTCAAAAGATCTCGGTAAACGTTTCAAATATTTTCCTCACCTGTTCTTCGTCATCTAAATAGTAAGCTAAAAATTTAAATAATGATCTCCAAAGACTTTCGATCAGCTTACTGCAGAATTAACCTATTCTTAGGGAAATCTTCTATTTCTAATTTGTTCCTTGGGATATTACAATACTCAAAGCATCTATCTACGTTAGTAACAACCGATCTCTCGAGACTTTCGTTGAACTCCTCAGCAATGTCACGTACCTCGGCAGATGACCTCGTTTCGCATCGGATCTAATCGAGTAGCGCTGCACGTTCAACGTAACATCTCCATTGTCGTGACACTGATCAGTCGCACGTGTCGTTTTAGGAGACCTACTTAGTTTCACTACCGTATCAGGCACGTATTAAATTTTTGTGATGTTCTTAGGCATCCTTAGGCCCATATAAATGGCACCTGCGTTGTTCTATGGGATTTATAGAAAGAGCCTTATAGATTTTGAGCAGCCGGTATGACAGTTTTTTCATTTAGGTACCAACCCGCATGTGGACCGTGTGGTGGATTGTAGCTCAGGTTGTCACTCGTGCAGATAGGAGTCCTGGGTCCCTGGCTCCAAGCACTGGAAGCATTATAGGCTGATTATCATATTTTATGGTTATGCTATGCCGGTTTTAGCATATCCGTCTACTTATCACAATGTAGAATGAGTTGACATACAATATCAAAGAAAAACTAATAGGTAGGAGGTAATAGAACATATGAAAACCAATTTACCGATAGCTTTCAAAGTATGTACAACAAGATCAGTATCTCGCAACAATTAATACAATTTCCTATGGATTGCCAAGCTAACAAGACAATTTTATATAATGAATCATCATAATTTGTAGCGTGTATGCTAGTACATAAGTGCGTTACATATAAGCATATATAGAGAGACAGTAGACGTGTGAAAGATTCGTATCGGGGGTCGATTCTTATGCTAATGATATTCGCATGAGGTTACGCTCGGTCAAGGTAACTGTGTCATCAATGCAAACATATTTTTAATGTTTTCTTAATTAATAAATCGTTTTTATGGCAGTCATAAAAGTGATGAAAAAAACTGGAGTAGTAATAATCGAACTCACATACGAAGGGTTCCGTAACACCGTCCAAAGTTTGAGAAAAACACGTTTCTTGTATCCTCTTTTTTTATTTTCTTGTTGTGTGTACCCATTATGGTTCAAAAGATACATCCCTGTGACAGACGGACAGACAGCGGAGCCTTATAGGGTTGCGTTGGCACCCTTTGAATACAGAACCCTCAAACAGTAGGAGAATTAACGGGTAACTGTCTATTATGGCATACCTGACGGTTAAGGAAAACAAGAATGAGAGGAATTTTCCATAATTTATTGGCATTTTCTCAGAACTTATGAGCCAGCGTGGTGATTTATGCTCGTTCCTTTTCAATACGGCATGACGACTTGGTCTTGATGTGGTAAAACGACCAAATGCAGAAAATATAATGAAGGGTCACAGGGTACACTGTCGTAAAACGTATTACGTTATTAAAACATGTATCTGATTGTATCTGATTAAATGCGTAAGAAAAAGGGCCATTTTCTCGAAGTCATGTAATGTCATGTTTCTTGAAGTCATGTAAAATTAAATGGTTACATGATACGATAACGAAATTAAACAAAGTAAGAAATACAACGAACAGTTAGTAAATAGTTAACTGTTAATCACTGCATCTTCTACTGCTACACAAACTTCAGCAAAATCTTGGATAATTTTGCGAGAGTTTAAAGAAATGGCCAAAGGACCTTAGACAAGTGAAAATGGCTTTCAAAGCCTTTCTGTTTTTACAAAGAATTTTAACAGGGTTTACGTAAGTTTATCGGTAGATCATGTCAATCCTCAATCCACACACATTTTTGACTTTACCATAATTGATATTCTTGTACTCCATCTTCTCAATTCTACACTTTGTTTAGGACCTCAGCTGTTTCAGCCGTGTGGTATCCGGCAGAGTAGAATAGAACCAACCCATTACACTCACGGGTGTCGTAAAAGGCGACTAATGTCTGAGGCAGAACACCTTGCGCCTTCGTAGACCAGAGAATGGGCAACAGCGTTTTCTGTTAGCCTTTCATCACTGCGATCTCCAATCCGCCTGCTAAGCGTGGAGATTACGGTAAATTCCTCCCATCATGGGAGGGCTTATGTCCAGCAGTGGACGTTATGGGCTGTTGTTGTAGTAGTAGTAGTTTAGGACCTCAGGGTCCTCAGGTCTCTCTGATGTCTCGCTACAGAACCTGAAGCTAAGAACACATCTCTACATATTCATTTACATTACCCTACTCGTTTCTTCAGAAAAACCTCGTCAACATTAATGGAATCAGCCGAATAAAAGCGTAAGTGGCACATGCATATGCATGCGTGCGTGCGTATATTTACTTTTCAAATGGAAGACATTTTTCTTTGCTATCAAACGTATTATTTCACGATTGCCGCTAATACTCCAATTACGTTAAAGCAGCAATCGTGTTGTGTGTTCATCCGTTGTTAATCGTCTCTGCGTAAGCGCCGTGTCGCGTGCGCTCTTATTAACAAGCCGTTAGATTTAACTAGGATTGTCTCACATTAAAAAAAATGGCGAGGTGGAATTAGTTTACCTGAGTCCTAAGAGCTAAAACATACATTCATAAACTGTCGCCTTTTTCCCATGAGGGTTGGTAGAACTACAGACCCTCTCCAGGCTGCCAAGATTCTTACAAGCTGCTTATTTTTTAACTCATACTTTACAATACTTTTTACTCCTTCTAAATCCTGCCCATATAATACTTAAGTCAATTGTATGACTGGTACATATCACTGGTTGTTTGTCAAGACTTTTAGGCCCACAGAAAATCAAAGGAAAACATCTAGATAGATAAGCTGACTGTATAAACTGATTCGATAAATGAAATCTTTTTTCTTCTCCTTGACAATTTCTTCCTCTGCCAACCCTAGTTGCGTATGCGTTACTATTAAACATTCATTTCGTATCCAAGAACAGTGTGTAGTTAAATCACGGCCATGGCGGCGGACTGATCATGAATTGTGAGAGAAAACTAACTCAAACCGACGCGGCGACGGAACGAAAGAAAGAAAAGGTGTTTGATTGATACAGCATGATTAGCTTTTAGATGGCTTGATTACCGTTGAAGTGGAAAAACCAATGTTTGTTCTAGGGGTTCTACTGTTTGACGAATTCAGAGAACAGGGCTGATTGATATTTATTGTGTTTTAATATTTACATGTACCTATATCCTCTTCTTTATCGTGGTTAGTGCCTAACCTGGTGTCAGAGTTTTGTACCGCCCATGGGTCTTTGACTTGGCTTTACCGGCCGTCGAGAAATATCTCTCAGGCATGCTGGTTTCCTGACGATGTTTTCCTTTAAGGACCTTCTAACCCTAAAATTAGCAACTCTATTTGTGGTGGTTCAAACTTCGTTTGAAATTCTGTTAGAATAAAGTTCTAATCAGCTTGCACTACAAAGCGGTTGTTACGTCAGTCACTGCGGCCGAATAGTGCGAAATGAGTGGTTTTTTGCGATTTACAAAAAATCTATTGATTGGACTGAAAAAATAAAACACATAAGACCTGCTTTATAGTTAGTTCAGTTAGTATGCAAAGTTTGATGATCTAATTTGAAGTACTTTTTGAATACCAGCGGTTTATTGTTCGATTTGGAGGTAACTTTGGAATTTTTTTCTATCGAGAAAAGTTTATGGAATCGTGTTTTCGTCACACATAGTACTTAGCATTTATCCTCAACTTTACTATATATTTATTTCAAAATTAATGCTGCAGTATTTTAGGCGTAACGGAGTATCATGCTAAGCCATTTGAGGGGGTATAAGCCCTTAAGGATGCAAGCCTGTTTTTTCTTTTGTAAACCAAAATTGACGAAGATAAAACGCTTTTAAAATTCTTAATACGTCACGCCTAGGTATAATTTTTACCTAGTTCTGACGTCACGAACCCCCACTCCCGAGTTTTAATGCTTTTTATCTTAGTTAATATTCATTGATTTACAAAAACAAAAAATACGTGTCCATTAATTTCCAATACTCTAACTGACGGACTAAATAGATTTGCAATTTTTTGATACTGTCGTCATGCCTATTATGTATAGAAAATGCACATAAATTAAAAAAATCAGAGGAGCGTGCCTTGGGTTCGAACACGAGACCTATGACTTGGCGGTCCGACGGTCACACAACTAGGCTATCACTTCATGAAGCTATTCATGAACCTATTCCTAAAAGAATGATATATTTTTGGATAGTGACACTCGCAATAATTAACATCATACCAAATTGTAATTGCTATTTTTAACTGCCTAGCGGAAATAATAAGAAATTAGAAGGTTATGTTCTTGAAATATTTTCGTAGATTCCGGAAAATTCCGACCCCCGGAAAAACGTACTTAAGAATCTATGAAATTATTTTCAACCATTAAATTTGGTCTATTTGCCTTGATGTAATATAAATAGAAAATTTGATCTATTATTTCATTATAGATAAAAGTTCCTTGGCAATAATAATGTTTGGATTGCCAATTCGCAACTCCAAGGTGTCACTTTGCAAAAATTCGCAATTACAAGAATCCACGATTTGATGTGAACATTGCACCCTGCAAGTCGCACTAACGTTGCACAAACGACTATCGTTGTAATCTTGACCCACATTATGTAGTAAAATATAATTTTAATTATAAACGACGCGACGTGCAAATTTTACTCACCCGAACGCCGCGTGCCTGCTCTTGCGCATGTAACGCAAATAGTTTTATTGTTGCTAAACTTTTCGCAGCAATTTTATTTTATTATGTACATAATAAACAGTACTAATTTAATAAACGATGGCTTGCTAAATTTTATTGTGTAGTTTTGTAGTAAAAATAATGTTGAAAAATAATATTTTGAGGCAGTGATTAAATTACAGCATTGTTCGCGTGTTCATTATTTTAGATGAAGTGATTGAACTCTTAGAAATACGGTTTTTGTTCCATGTGTTTTCATGTAGGTTAAAAATAAAAATCGGGTTTAATATACCCGACTTTTTTTTTGCTAGGGAATTGATCCTTGTCTAAATTATCACACGGGAAATTCACGTATTTATTATAAGGACGTAGGGAGTCAGTCTGACGAACAATTAATTTCCTTGGCTATAAAAACCTAAAACGCATTTACTTACAACAAAAAGTTTTTACTAAACGGTTTGTAATTAGAATTGACGTAATACCTCTTTTGCAACTTAAACCGGTTTAGTCACCAACTGGACACGAAATGCTGGACACACGTGTGTCCAGTTGGTGATACTCACAATTAGTATCACTTATTATTTCGTCATCAAGTTGTGTTTATAATTTATTAACCTGACTGTACACTTTAATGGGACTGTACCGTTTTTTTTTTTGCAATAAAAACTAGGTGTGTCCAGTTAGCGAAAACATAAAAGTGATTTTTGAGAATTTTAGTTTCACTATGTGGACACGCGTAAAAATCTTGGCGTGTCCAGATGACCAAATAATAATTTATACTAATTGTGAGTTTTACCAACTGGACACACGTGTGTCCAGTCTTTCGTGTCCAGTTGGTGACTAACCCCTTAAACCAACTATTACAGTTTCACGCGTATTTTCTTACGCCAATGCATCTGTAGCTTTTCGTATCGTGACTAGTAGCCGTTTGATTCTCAGCTGTGCCATTATTGTGATCTACTGGATTCGCCAGCTAAGTTATCGCAGAATTGTCCACACTTATCACCTGATGTGAGATAAAGTAAGTAAGTAACACTAAACGTTGTAATTAAAACTAGGTTGTGTTTTGAATATAAATCTGTCACTCTCTCTTTAAATTAATACTCTCTCGTTGATTGGACCGCTCTGGACGTGATGTTCCGTAGTTTCTCTGGGATTTCTTGTTTTGTTTAAAAGTGTAATTGGTCGGGTTTTTTTGAAAGTCTTATAACTTACAGAGAGATTCAATCAATTGGCGCAACTTCACAGACTTCATGAAATATTGTTGTGCCCTAACAGGATCCATGATTAGTTTTAAGCCCCCTTTTACATTTAACATTGTGAACCATATATCTATACTATCTATATTAATATTTTAAAGAGGAAAGATTTGATTTTTTGTTTGTGTGTTTGTTACGATTTAACTCTAAAACAGCTGGACCGATTTAAAAAATTCTTACATAGGCTATATTTTATCCCCGACTCCCACGGGAACGGGAACTACGCGGGTGAAACCGCGTGACGTCCGCTAGTAGGTATACTCGTATAATAAACAAATATGACATAAACGGGAAGAATCAATCGATGAAGTACCTACCATTTGTTGGCATTCCTCATTGTTTCAATCGTCATCGAAAATCATCGCTAAGCTATGAGTTCCTAGTAAAAATATTAAAGTCACAAAACGTATCTGTTTCGAAAATATATATAATTATAATCTTTACTGATCATAAACTGTACAGTTAGTTTTATCGAAGAATAATGAAACATATTTTAGTAAGAATTCGTTTTCATTGCAAAACAATCAATTTTAATAAGTATTGTCAGTAATATTATAAACTTTATGATACTTAATGTACCTATTTAATTGCAAGCCATTGTTGACACACACAAGTAAGGTAACATTCATTGCAAGAGAAAATAATTCAGTAGAAGTAACAGTGGGCCCAAAACTAGGCACAGCCTGTATCTTGGTGGCCCAAAGATATCGGTATATCCAAAGATAATATCTTGTCGACTCAATATTCGAATCGAGCATTCGAATTTTGAAATAATCACTCGATGTTCACTGATTGAATAAATTCATCGATTTATCGCTGCCAGTAACTGATCTACTCGACAGATGATTACTATGGAGAAGGGCTTTTTGAATATTAATGAAGATTGCAACATCACTGGCAATTCATTGTTTTTCAATTCCGCAATAAAAAAACCGGATAATCGTAGTCGTAGGTAGACATAGTACCTACCTAAATGTTGCAATGATTTGTCGATGATTGCTTCGGTACATTCAATGACAATAAATCATCTAAATCCTGACACAAGATTAATCTGTATACGATGAAAGACCGGTTTTAGTGCTGATTGATATTATTATTGGTTTTGTTGATCAATCAAATTGTTGTTATTTGCGTATGAAAAGGTAACATTGCAAAACATTGTCACATGTACCTACACTTTGTAGCGTGCCCAATAGATTGGCAGTATACTAGCTGAAATCAAACACTTAACAAAAAAAAACGCTTATTCAGCCACAGACCGCCCGGCCAACACCGTTGTGTCTATAGAACCACGTTTTGCAAAAGAGTTCGTTTCATAAAGAAAGCTAGTTGGGTGAGCACTTTGAAAAGAACTTTGAAAATTCATCTCCCTTCGCTTTTTTATGGGAAATCTTATAGGCTTGCTTCTACAATAAAAGACTTCCAATTACATTTTCTCACATGCCCAACCGTTGACTCACAATCTTTATTACCAACAGACACAATATTTCATACCTGGTCAATTGCTCCGGAATCTAGCTCAACTGCCCAACATTCCAGAACAAAGTAGACTAGTTCATTCTGTTAGGGCATGAAATCAGAAGCCACGGTACTGGTAACTGCAATTTGCTTTGCCCGCGTTGCTAATTTAGCCTCTTTAATCTTACGAGATCATTGGTTAAGAGGCTGTGTTGTATTAGCCAAATTGGTGAGGAAAATGAATGTACAGACAATTGTGGAATATCAATAAACGGTACTGGAATATTTAATGTTCAGTAGTGGAATTTTGAAGAACTTGAAAAGATGAAATAAAGGAACGTATAGGGGCTTATTTTTAAGTTCTGGTTTTTTCCGGCATTTTTTGCATTACAGAGGTAAAGTTTGAGACTAGAGCTACTCATACGATTTCAAAAATACTTTGAGATAGAGACCTACCTACATATTATATATTATATATTCCTTAACGCGGATGAAGTCACAGGCAGAAGCTAACTAAACAAACATCAATGCGAAAACCGGCTAACCACTACGAAATAAAGGCGGAATCAAATTCAATTGACCACCATGGAATGGACGTCTGTTGTCTGCACAATAGAACTATACGTAAACTAGCAACGTAGAATAGTAATTACATCTGGAATTTCAAGCCTGCCTGTCGCTTTCCATGGCGACAGAAAGAAACGACTTTCTTTCTAACGTGCACAATTGTTTCTACTTACTTACACAGTGTAATTCATTCCTTACGCGTGCGTGGCGTAAGCACAAATCTTCCAACGTAAGACCCGCTCGGTAAAGGAATTAGTTCCACATTGGGATGTGTACGATTGCCTCGCGAGGTACCAGAAAATTGCAGGCTCATATGCGTGACCGTTACGAATGTATAGATTATATATGTAACTGCTTTCACGAAAATGTATAGTTTTCCCTTTTTCATGTCTGTGCCTATGTTTTGTTGCAGAATTCGTGTTGGACACGGAAACCGTTGTTTGAATGGTAAGTACAAAGTAGTTTTTATCGATTTTCGCTAGTACCTACTAACTGATGACTCACACTAGCAACAGTATGGTTTACTTAAACCATACAGTTGTTGGATCAAATTAAATAAACTAGAGAAATTTCTCAGATTTGTTTTGATATCGTAACCCCCATTGCATCTGTGGAATTTTACTAGCTAATTTTATTTAACCCTGTAAACAGTAACGGTATGGTGTAGGTAGAGAATCAACGATGATAACACCAACGATACTGATGTCATGGTTATAGGAATAAATTAAATAACTAAATTAATCACGAATAACTTTTTAATAACCGCGCCGTGGAACAGAATGAGTAATGGTTACTTAAGAGATTAACTCTTAAGTAACCATTAACACAGGCTTACAAACTTTTACTCGCAATAAAATAACGACATGATTATTATGTTCGCTTTTACGCAGCGTCCAACATATTACTAGTTTTATTAACTCGTAACAAATGAGAGCTTATTACCAGCATAATGTTGTAGCGAACACTTTACTATTGTAATGTTTTATAACAATGCAAAAGATCGTTTTTATCATCATCATTATTTCAGCCGAAAGACGTTTACTGCTGTACATAGGCCTCCCCCAAGTGGCGCCACGTCAAAGATCGGTTTGGTAAAGAATACAACATAGCAGGTACGAAGGCACCTAAGAAGCCGATTCCAGCCAGCTTCCCTTTGGAAACAAGGCTCTATAAATAGTGTGTAGGTGTCAAATCAACGTAGGCGCAATGAACTGGACTTCTATTCCAGAATTGGCTCCAGACTAGGATAGGTAGACCAAATAAGAAGACAAGGCGAAATCGCTAGCAATGGACACATATTGCTGGTTCAGAAGTCAATGTAACAGTAGCAGACTTAAGAATGAGCTCGATCTAACGGCAAAAGCTGCAAAATTAGTCGGTGATCTATAAAGCCATCGTAAGCACGAATAGAATCTAATCACCTTCCTACTTTCTTACACCTATTAGCAAATTACTACCCTACTATTGAAAACTGAACTAAATCTCGCGAGAAGTGCGATAATTATATCGAATTATCCACTAATCGGTCAATCGATCGATGCGCTCGCGCGTGTAACGTTACGTTCTGTAGGAAGTGAGTGATCGTCTGCGTTAGATCGTACGCTACACGTTTCAGGAAGGAAATTAACCGATGTGTTACGAGAGGAATTTGTTCAATTATTGATGTTAGCGAGTATTCTTTGGGAAACCTTCGCTGTGCTCTAAAGAGAGTTAGCGTAAATGTCACTGACATTATCAGCATTTGTAGTAACGTAGCCTGGAAAATATCGTAAGGGAAGTTTTGATTATGACTAAGTGTGCATAGTAATAAGAGTAGTGAAAGTTCAAGGAAATGATATACGAACAGTGTGAAATATGACTGAAAAGGGCTAATAGAGAAGTATGGAAGAATAAAACATGCTGCGTCAACCAAATAGTTTGGGATAAGACCAGGAACAATAAGATGATTAAATTAAATCAAAGTCAAAACGTTTATTGCGAACTAAGTGTACAATGTTGGTGTTATTTTAGTACTTATGACTTAGCTTAGCAGCCTTCTAAAAGCAATTAAAACCATCGATAATGTTTATCATATTCATTCATTTTAAGAAAGATCAAATTATCAAATGCTCAATATGAGTCCCTTCCTGTTGAATACAAAGTCGCACTCTTTTGATTATTTAGCTTACTGTCAATTTTTTGATCTTGTTGTGGTGAATATTTAGAAAAATACGTCTAACTTCTGCTTGTAGCTCGTGGCTCGTGATTCTTGGAAACTAAGTTTTTTACATAACCCCATAAAAAAAATCTAACGGGGTTAGATCTGAGTATTTGATAAATTGATTAATTTTGTATTAAAAATGTTAAAATTCATGGTCTTCCTTTTATTTCTGACACTATGTTATTTAGCAAAAAATAATCCTTATGATGAAGCCTTTCGATCGGTATGATGAAGCTACAGGGTGATTATTTTTCTCGTGTAACGGGTTCGATTCCCGGTTCAACCATGTAATTATTTAAATATCTATGAATGCAGTTTGAGGCTTATGTCCAGCAGTGGACGTTATGGGCTATTGTAGTAGTAGTGAATGCAGTTTAAATTGTTTTTTAAATTCAAATAATGTCTTCTTTCAGTAAAATGTTCCATCTACAATATCCAAGGTACTTTCTCTCCAAGTGGCATATCCGTGGGACGCCCTGTATATAAGGCTTAGCGTTCTATACAGCGTGGTTACGCCCGCCGCCGCTAGTTTCTTGGGAACATTACCAATTGACAGTGTGGAGGAGGAGTTTTATGACGCCATTTTTATTTTTTTTGTTTGAGTTAGTTATAGATTAGTTTATTTTAATAGATTTGAAAATTGAAAATAATGTACATATTGATAAACATACAATTAATTAAGTTTCTTAACTGATACAATATAAGATACAAACGGTAACGAAGCATTTAATAATTATGATCGATCACAACTTTTACTTTCACGTGGCATTTGCTTTGCGAAGAAAGTTTCTTGTTTCGATAAAAGCAGAGTTATTTTGAGATAACATTTTATAAATAAACTTGCAGTGCCAATAAAGCGAAAGTTTTTGTTGAATAAAATGTGCAGACTTAATATATATGCTTGGCTGCAATTTTGTGGAGGTCAGGGTGGTCGTCCGAGTTTCCCCGCATATGTATCAGTGTATAAATCTAAAGACCCGTGTTTTATGCTCTCAGTTCTCTCATCTCGTACAATAGGCGAGACGAGAAAAAAGAACTAATTAGTCCGTCAATTAGATTATCAAAAAATATTTGACCCGTGTTTTTTCTTTTGTTACGTAAACCAAAATTGACGAAGATATGACGCTTTAAAATTCTCAATACGTCACGCCTAGGTATAACTTTTAGCTAGTTCTGACGTCACGAGCCCCCACTCCCGAATTTTAATTCGTTTTATCTTTGTCAATTTTCATTGATTCACAAAAACAAAAAATACATGTCCATTAATTTCCAATACTCCAACTGACGGACTAAATAGATTTGCAATTTTTTGATACTGTCGTCATGCCTATTTTGCTTATTTGCCAACCAGCTTTACGTGTACGTTACCCCAGCAGGAAAGTGTCTCCTAGAGTTATATGAGTGGAACGTTTAGTTAGTGCCTTATCTGCTGTAAATGTGCGCCCACATAAAAAATGTGCGCCCCTGTCGTTTTGAAAAAAACGGAAAAAAAGATTCCTGCTGGGGTAACGTTTTTCCAGCAGGAAAATTCTAAACGAATGATCGGAGAGAGAAATATTGTGCATGGCCTTGTAGGTTATATTAGTGCCAAAATGTGCCCCCAAAAATAAAATGTGTGCCCCTTCAGGTTTTCGAGATATTGCATTTCCTGCTGGAGTAACGTTTTGCAGAATCGTATATCTCTAAAACCATTGCATGTGCCCCTGTAGAATAAACATATACGAGTAGCTCTTAATGTGTGCCCCTTATTGCCCCAATTAGATTTAAGAAAATATTCATAATTTCCAAGTTATCGCGGTTTTATGAAAACTCGAAAAAACATCGCAGCGCCTAAATGAGACAAGGTATAAGCTCGCTGAAAACTGTATTCGGCCCATCTTGACGCTAATAATAATTATATAAAGTTTCAAAACTGTTCATGCATGCGTTATTGAATAATCTTGCTATAAGTCAAAATGATGGTGTCATAACATTGACGGCAAAATACAAGGAACCAGCTCAAGGACTTAATACTAATCACATTTAAATACCACTACTACACGCAGTCATCAGTTTAATAAACTCAAACTCAAAGCAATTATTTCAATTAGACCATTACAGCACTTTTGAATGTCAAAAAAAAAAACAAAAAAAAAGCGAAGCTACATAGTCACTCACAACTCACAAGGCTCAGAAGGTGATCATTTATAGAACTTAGAACACACACCTAGCTAAACATAACTTAGAAAACATTTTAAAACAACATAACATCATGCATGTAATCCCCGAAGGATTAAGCAGAGGTGTACCTTATAGCACACACACATGTCGCCAGTTATAAAGGGTTGTAAAAAAACCTCTTAATGAAGCCGAAAGGCACTTGTTCTCCCCACCATTGCGATCTTTTTTTTGTTCTACACCATACCTGGGAACCTTCTAGTTACGGAGATATTGGGGGTCAAAGTTCCAACTTTTTTTAAAAATACAAGTTTTTAATGAAAGATTTTTACTTTAAGCACCTCCACGACCGCCGTACTATTCAATCCATCCATCAGCACAATGGTTTGAGTGCGTTATATTGAGTTCTACCACAAAACATGATTATTCACCCCCAAAAAAAGCCCAGCAATAATTTTTGCGTAAAGTTACTTAGGTAGTATGGTGTACAGAATGGTTGGTTGACGGCTTAGTGATGAGGTCTTTTACACCATGTATTTAAGTAATAGGAGGCGAGACAATTGCCATCCACCGGGAACAAATCCAGACTCCGTGTCTGCTACTGAGAAAATTTTGATGGAAAAACTCAATGAATATTTGCCCGACCCGGGAATGGTCAACTAGGCAGTCAAACGGCAAATTTTGAAATAACAACCTTCGTATAATTGTATTCATAAAGTTATATTTTAAAACCGTGCGTGTAGTCATAATACATACAGTCAAGAAAAACTCGTTGACCCACTGCAGTCCCAGAATGGAACTATCAACTTTAAGAAAAAAGCCTTTGTGAATGAAACTCGATTGAGCAACATTCAATTTCATTCCTTTTCGATTATAGGTAACTCGATGATCGCGCAGTTTAATTCGAATGAAAGCGAATCAGAGAATCATTACTAGCCACAACGTAACTGCAATTCTTTACGATTATTTCCCAATAACTTTACTGATCTATGTCATCTAGAAATGTCGTAAAAAGTTAATAAGTCAATCTCGTTTATTGTGGTTCCACAATAGTTATGATATTGTAAATTATATTTCTTTTGAGGGTCAGATTGGTTGTTGTGACTTGTTTTTTTTCGTTTTCAAGAAGTGAGCTTAAGAGAGTCAGTGTTCCGCAAACTTTTTGTGTTCAAGGTACATCTAAGAAATCGGAAAATTTCTTAGATGTACCTAGCCTACAATGTTCCCACTGCTGAGGCATAATAATTAACATTTATTATTAAAGTTTTAGAGAGAAAGAAGCCTTTTCTTCCGAGGCACACCAACTAATGACTACGCTACACCAGTGTCCCGCGGCACACATTTTGCGGAACACCGACCTACGTCATGTCCTTATCTCCATTTATTTGGGGTCTACGCAGCATGTTTTCTTCAATCAATCAATCAATAGTCTTTATTTGTAAACACAGGTTACAACAGTGTGCAGAATGGTTTCTTCTCTTCAGTACAGTCCATCCATTGTTCCTTTGGTCTTTCCTGTATAGGCAATGTTCCTTACCCTTATAAGCACATTCATAGTCAACAGATACCTATTCGTTATGCCTAATATTTCTTACTTTAGCTGATGTTTTACATACAGCTCCTTCTGCTCCTTATAGTAGAAAATTACCAAAAGCGTTTTGTTTCCAAAATTAAAAGGTACAGCTATTCCTGGTAGTACCAACCCAACACGCACGGGTGTCGTATAAGGCGACTAATGTCTGAGGCAGAACACCTTGCGCCTCCGTAGACCTGAGAATGGGCAGCAGCGTTTTCTGTTAGTCTTTCATCACTGCGATCTCCAATCCGCCTGCCAAGCGTGGAGATTAAGGCAAATTCCTCCCATCATGGGAGAGGCTTATGTCCAGCAGTGGACGTTATGGGCTGTTGTAGTATTCCTGGTAGTTGTATCCACATAACAAATTAAATTATCTCTGTCGAACCGATTTTCTATTCGCTTATGAGAATCTGCAACATTGTATCAATAATAGCCTTCTTGATAGAAAATCCGCGTATCGACCGACTTGTGTAAATACATTCCTTCGGTTCCCGATGGAACACCGTTAAGTAATCAGTTTTAGTCGGTTATTAAGCACCTACATACATGAAAATGGAAGACGATATTGAAATGTAAAGCCAGGGAAAGTCATTGTTAAGGGGCCTGTTACAAAAAAACGCGATATTGCAAAGTTTCCTCGTTGAAATTAAAAAACAGGTCGTTATCTCTACTACAATAATCATAAAGCGAATTTTAGATAACTTTTTCATTTATTTAGTAATCATCATTCTCACGAGGCATGTTTTGGCAAAAACTCACGGAGACCTGATTTGGGGGCTCCAATTTGTAGATTCTGTTGAATGTAGACTATCACAATATTTTTTTTCATATCACATATATATCTTATACTTCAATAATCATAGAATGTATATTCGTTATATGCTTTTAATGCAATGAAAAAAAATCTGGACCAAATTCAATAATTGACCGAAAAGGCTTCGAAACATGCTGCGATATCTCCGAAGTTGTCCATCGTTTTGACGTAATATTTATACCAAAATATTCTTTAACATTTGTTTTAACTATGCTACTTTTTTATTTTAAATGGCTACTATTATTTTTTAATTAATTAAATAAAAGTACTATAAATGCTCTGGCATGGGCGACGACGTGCGGCAGTGTATCGCTGACCACTCTGACCCCACGGGTAAACACCATTGCTAAGCTCCTCCCACTCGCTCAATACACAGGCTCTAGTTCTTATCCCTAGGTACTGCAATAATAATTACACTATAATTTTTTGACATCGAAATTCAAATTTTATTACGATTTTTGCAATTTCCAGGTCAGTGTCAGGTTGTATGTTGATGAAAAAGTGATTCGCGCAACACGTATGTAGTTTCAGAATTATAATCATTAAAACCTAAGTACACAACTGTCCCTCCCTCCTCTCTCTCTCCCTTTCTACCCACTTATGTATCCAACACTCTTTGTCATAGGCGCAACCTCGCCCTGGTAAAATATGTTTTTATGATTTTTCGTGGTAAGTTTGCTGAATAATCAACAAATATTGGAATCGTTAGGATTGCTCGTTCCAGACAGGAGGCTACGGTTGGGACCGAGGGACGGGCTTTTTAAAGTTCCGGCAACCCGTACACACGTACCCGAACTTAATAAAGTAATAAAGTTTGCACCAGTGATTCGTGCAATAAGAATACTTAATAATGTCTTTCGGCGGCGTTTAGACATAATTATTTTCTTGCTCTTTGACGGAATTCCAGAGGGTGACACTTAGTTTGTTGTCCACTGTGTAATTTGTATTTCTACCCAGACCCGTTACTTGGGACTTAATAATTAGGTATTTATGACTACTTTTGTTAGCTGTGTGATATTCATTATTTCAGAATAAATAAATAATAATAAGTTCATTTACCCCATTCAATAACAATTTCATGAAATGGGCTAGTGGGGTTGAATTTCGCGGGCTACCTTGCTTCTGCCTTAAATGGCCATATAACACGACAGATTGACGTAGGGTGTCAATTTTCTGAATAGCGAGCGTATCCTATCAAACTGTCATTTCACCTTTTCATTCCTCGACTGTACATAAAATTCACCTTGTATTTTGTAGAAGCCGTGAAATTAATGGTAGTTAGGTGCCCAGTTAGTTACCTAACCGTTGATTAAGCCGTTAGGAGATCGCGTGACTCTAACCCGTTGATAATAGTGTAGGATTTAAGATACCTACATGGGGTTAAAGTATTCAAACTTAAAATATTACCTCTCACTTTATCATATTACTTACAGTTATAAAATACAAGGTTCGTCATAAACACGCACACCCACACCTAATTAGGTAGGTACACATTTACGTACAAAATGGATGCCTTTTGATTTCATAAATTAAAAACTATCGAACATAATTCTGGTTGATTAGGGTCTACCAACATCAACAGACGACGTGGTAGACCTGGCAGGAGACAGCGAGACGAGCTGGACACGGAGAGAACCAACGACCAGTCCACTATCCCAGCATTGGGATGATACAGGCTAACAGTAAGAGTGATTATTAAGAACCCTAGCGATTTTCTTGCGGTTTAAAGAAAAAGAAGAAAACCCAACCCAACTTTTCCACAGTTCTAGTACCGAATGTAAATCTAGGGTTAATATTAAAAAAACATGGAATAGATTAGCCCTGAGTTTTACGATAGCATCTAATCCTAATCTACATACCCAGGTAAAGATAATCCGACAGATTACAAATTCGTGACTAATTTTCCTCAGTTGATTCTAGCAAACAACTGCAGCAACTTAGGGTTCTTACAGACGAGCGACACGTTGCCAACGGCAGATAAACTGCAGCAGTCGCCACCTATCGACGGCTGCCGTCGACGCGCCGGGCGGCAGCCGCCAAAGCGCCGACGACTGCCGTCGACCGACGTTTGCAGTTGTGACATGCCGCGTAAATGTGTGTCGACGGCTGCCGTCGACGCGCCGGCGGCAGCCGCCGACGCCACAACTGCAAGCATCGACAGCAGCCGTCGACAGGTGGCGACGGCTGCAGTTTATCTGCCGTTGGCAAAGTGCCGCTCGTCTGTAAGAACCCTTAGCAATAAAACAGATCGCTGTTTTAACTGGCAAACTATGACTAATACACTGATACCCAAGTTTTCAAGGAAAACGAAAGGAAAACCAGTACTAATGAAAACTTGTACGGAAATTGCTAATCTGTTTACGGGTTATAAGTTTCCATTTTGCTATTAGCCCAAAGATCAGATTTATATCTTATGTGTGGGCTAGAATTAAAATCTCCAGTTATTAAAGGTACTATAATTAGTGTGATATTTAAAGGAAGTAACAAATTAAGGACCGTACTAAACTTTAGATTCGTTTCCTTTCATTCAATGGCGTCCGGTTGCAATGGCAGCGACATTCTTTCAAACTGAATAATATTTTCGCTTGCGCAACACCCCTGAGTAATAGAGTTCGAAGTTGTAAGAGATTGCGGAAAGTGATGATTCAATTGTTTTTTTATTCCATTTCAATGAGGGATTTTCTTTTTAGTTTTTTTTTTTCGTAGTACGTTACTGCAAGGAACGGAACGTAAAAAAAACTGATTTTAACAAAGCGCGAGAAAACTAGGTTATATTCCAAATGAAAGAGTCAGCCAACGAGCATATGTGACGTGATGCAATGTTTTTTTTCCAAGCGTTTTGGCTTTGACACGAAGTAACGTAGTCAGTTCAACGCCATTGCATCTAGAGAGTTCTTGGAAACAATTTTTTTTTAATCCCTCAAATAGAAAACTTCTCATTGGGTGGACTGCACTTGAAGCTGTTGGTCGTGGCTGTCATTGATCTTTGACAGTCGTAACTGATAGATAGTCAGAAGTCCGAAATTTTCGGGCTTCTGTCTGAATATTCGTAACTTACCATGGGGGTGGTCTCTTGTTACCCAGTGGGTTGTGTAGGTCTGTTAGGTAAGTAATCACTCGATGGAAGTTTATTGGAAAAGGGCTATAGGCATTAGGCAGATGAAGATGCTGCAATGTGTTGGTGGGACTGAAAAGAGAATTTCTCCCACTTTCAACCATCGATCGAAGCTTCCTTTGTTAGTGCAAGTTTTAGAGCGTCTTATTTGTTGTAGCGTATATTAAAAATGTATTTGTTTTTTCGTAAAAAAAAAACTGCTTATCTGTGCCAAATACCGCTCTCAGTTTATTTATTGGACATTCGTAATTAAATGAATGCCGTTTAGTTATGCTTAGACGCTTCTTTACATATGCAAATAATCATATAACTCGTGCTTATGAAAGTGAAATCAATATGCAAATCAGCCACTTAGCAATCTAGAGAAAATCAATAAATACAAATTACCCATAAATTCTATTTATCGTTGAAATAATTATTAATTACAGACATGAGACCAAAAATGTGGTCATTTATTTGAAAGTTTGAAATGGAGGGTTTAAATTGTTGTGGAGATGAAATTGTTATAATTGATATTCAGATTTGATTGATTATTTATATTCGTAAACTGTTTAAAACTGGTTTTTGGTAACTAAACTAGTTAGAAAATATCGCTGGGACTATTTTCTCCTCCATATATTATGTTGATTTTGTACGTCACTATCAAGGTGTCAAGCTTTTAATTGTTAAATCTGGCTTGAACACTTAATATCTCCCTAAATCCTGTAACTTAAGCTGAGTTACACCATTTGTAAAAATAGTCTTTACCTTACTAATATTGTAAATGCGAAAGTATGTGAGGATGGATGGATGGATGGATGGATGTTTGTTACTCTTCCACGCGAAAACTACAAGACAGATTTGGATGGAGGCACATAGATAGTTTAAAACCAGGATTAACATGTAGGATACTTGTTCTCTCGGCAGTACCATCCCGTGAGACAATAACCGAACTCCACGCGGGCAAAGCCGCGGGCATGAACTAGTAAGAAATAAACTGCAGAGTCAGCCGTTTACTAAGTACCAGTTTCCTTCCATATTACCACCAGGGTCGATTTAATCAAGGAATATCAGTACGGCCGTTGTGATAACAGGTTACACCATGCCATTTTCGTATATCACCGTATAAATTAGACGCGTCTATAATGTTATTTTAATTTACGATTTCCTATCGTGTGAATTGTTGACAATGGCAGTAATACCATGGATTTCTAACGGGATGCTTTTGTAGGCAATTTTACATTGCATTTTAAAGTAACCGTCATCTTTTTCGCATTTGGTCTTCATTATGTCGTTATAGATAAGTGTGTCTTTCAATATTTCCTTGATAAGTAAGTATTGTAACTTTGCAGGGGTGAGATTGAGAAATTATGCCAAGTAGACCTTTCAGAGAAAACCCGGTGTTTCTTTTGAATTGGAATTTTGGAAAAAAAACGAGGAGATCGTTTGCTGTAAAAGATATTTCGAAGCTAGGTTTAATAATCGTCCTCTTGCCTAGCGCTTTTCTAACTAAAATGTTGAGGTCCTACCTGCATACCGTAGGTATTTTACATGCCATCTGCCTAGCCTTTTCCCAACTATGTTGGGGTCGGCTTCTAGTCTAACCGGATGCAGCTGAATGCCAGTATTTTACATGGAGTGACTGCCTATCTGACCTCCACAACCCAGTTAGTACTGGGCAATACGATACCCCTTGGTAAGACTGGTTGTCAGACTTTTTGGGCCACTGACTACCTGTAACGACTATCAAAGATCTTCAATTGACAGCCGGGACCAACTGCTTAACGTGCTTTCCGGGGCACGGAGAAAACTCGGTATACAATAATGGGTGGTCACCCATCCACAGACCAACCTAGGCAAGCACGGCTTAACCTAAAGATCGACCCGAGCGGCTGTTATTATTTAGCCACGAGCTCCTCTACGAGGTATTTTACATGCAAACTAGCCTAAATAAAGATTAGTATACCTAGAGCAGATTCATGATATGTTTATGAAGTTATGTAGCACATGAGACGACTTATCGTAAATGCCGGATTACTTACCACTATCTAAGCCGTAACATTGAGATTTTATTAGAAACCGTAAAACTTCTTTGGCATGTAGGACATGCAATGTCTTTATTCTCATGTGTATGGGTATACAGAAATAAACTTGTGATAAAAGACTTTATTATAAGAGCCATTAGTGTCATTTAGTGTCTGACCCCTCTGATCCTAGGTTAAAGATTGCCAGCAGGTTAGATTTCTGCGAATATTTAATTGATTAGCTTTTACTCGCTTCGCTCTTGTTGTGTACGATAACTAACTAACCCACGGGAACGTTTTAATAATAAATAATAATAATCCATTAAAAACAAAATTTTTTTTTTTTTTTGTTTTTGTTTTTTTTTTTTTTTTTTTAATGTAGCCTATGACACTCGGGGATAATTTAGCTTCTCGTTAGTAAAAGAATTTTTGAAATCGGATCAGTAGTTCCGAAGATTACCCCTACATACAAACTTACAAAAAATCTTTACCTCTTTATAATATTGGTACTTATAGGTTAACGGTGACTCGGTGAAAATTTGCGATAACGCACACAACAGTTTAAAAATGTCAATAATAAATTTACGTAGGTAATTTGATAAAGATTTAAAGTGACATAAAGTGGGAAAAGACATTTTGCGGCCATCACAAATAGATTGGATAACGGCCAGGGTGACGATGATACAAAAGTTTCGTAGCAAAAATTAGGAGCTCCTGAAATTGTAAAAGAGAGTTGAGAGACCATCAATGATGTTAAACCACCAGTCAAGTGAAACGGAACAATACGGGTTAAAGAAAGCGCTGCGCTGAAATGAACAAGAATGAACATATGTTTTATTGCTACAAGAAAGTAAAATCGTTTATAAATATTGCTCGTTTCTGCTGCATTTTACGGTGCATTATGGCGCAGGCGCAGTAAACGTATACACGGTTTCACTGAGATTAACCGACATCTAAATGATTGCCTAAATATATTTCTACTATTGTATTGTCAACTCGCGGTACAGAGCTGAACCATAAAAGTGATTTATTTACGCATTAGTTTAGGTAGCGCCTACTGTTTGTGAAAACGAGCAATAAAATGCTGTTTTTTACGATGTGGTTATGAAAAGAGGTGTGCTAGCTGGTGTTCACTCCGATAAAATTGATTATTTTACGACAGTTTTCAACACCATATCAACATATGAAACAATAAGTGTTAGAAAACTCAATCTAGATGAAATCTCTCAAGCAAACAATCAATCTCACTTCGTTCCACTTATCAGCAATCTTTTCTTTTTAATAAAGACGGAGCGATGCGCTTCACAGTTCACACATTGCGTTTATAAACACTTGGTGGAAATGAGTCCTACCTCTAAGAAGGTTAAAGTTGAATTTTGTGCCACGTTCTGTGTGGCGAATTTGGAAAAAGTATATCAAATGAAACCAAGAAAAGCAGATGTCAGTACTGCATGGATCTTTGCGCGCTTGAATAACTTTGTCAGGAAGGCGCTGTTGGTACAGATGACCACTTTAAGTGTGGAGTTCAAGGTGGCGCTACTTGTTAAGAAAAAATGCATCGAAATGTCAAACTTGGTACGTTTATTTTAGTTCTGTGTTTTCCCGCCTGCACAGATACAGGTTGAAAGGACACAAACATTTTTTGTGAAATTGTATTAAAAAAACAAGATGGCGTCGATAGTTCCAACTAAGGTCAAGCGCCAAAAGATCCATGTAAATTGTATATGTACCTATTTATTGACAAGAAAAAAAATCAAACAAATGACGTCGATAGTAAGAGTAAGAAACAATTTACTGACTATAAGGCAAACCCAAATATAATTATGAATGTTGGTGATACCTACTTAAATGTTGCTTTTGCTTCAATGTATTTTCGTTGTCACCCTTCAAAAACCTTCAACACACTACAAATTCTATATTATGTGATAATATTCGTTGGAATGGTAACGGTACAACCTTTAGCCGGTATGTTGCGTGAGTCAGCTGAGGCAGTGAGGCCTGCCAAGCTGGCGCATGCGCGTTGAAATATCTCTGCGTGTATGACACAAAGAACGGGTGACTTTGAGCTGACCGCATGAACTTAAGTGTTGAACGTGAAGGATTTTGAAAACAAGTTTAAAAATAAAGTCAGAGAAGACTACTCAGTCACTTTAACGTTTACTGTACTATGGTATATGCATGATTTTTTTTTATCACTCTAAACAAAGCGTACATCAGAAATAACAAAGTGAAATTATCTTTTTAATATCTGATCTATAAAAAATACTAAGTTATAAGCATTTGAAACTGCTGATTGGACAGAGAGATCCGATACAGCGAATGACGTCATTCGCTGCATCGACGTACAAAATCCATACTAAATTCTGTTTATCTAGAAAGAGATAAGTAGAAACAAAAGTTTAAATGGTTATAACTTTTGTGTTGTTTGGCCGACTTATGTCTTGTTTATGCTTATTTATGCTTTTTATAGTACTTTAACATTCCGTATCGAAATAAAAAAAAGAAATTTTATGCATATTTCCTATTGCTTAATTTATAAAAATGAAACAATGCCTATCCCTGGTATTTATAGTCAAGTTAAAGTACTATTAGGTACTTGAGTTTTAGTAATTAATTTAAATAATAAAGCAACCATTTTAATACAATAGATAAGAATTTGAATTATGTAATAAATACGTGAAAGAAAGCAAAGCTTTTGCTAGTTCTAACCCCAAGCAATTACTAAACTACAGAATAAAAATCGTACCTCCAGGATACGGGTATCAAGGATACGGGTAAAAGACTGCAAAATGAAATATTGATTTTTTCAATCAGATTTTATTTTAATTGTGTATTTAACGAGTTCTGATTTTTTTACTAAAGTGGCGCTAGTGTGCATGGGCGAGCCCCTTAAGTTTTTGCTACTCTCCAGACCCTCAGGAAAGACAGAAAAAAATCTTGAGGCCTGTGATGCCTCTCAAAGAGATGTCAGCAGATAGGAAGGGGTTCGCAAGGGCGGATGCCCTGCAATTTTATTAAGCCCACGAATTCTTAATGAGAACATCGCAAGTAACGATCCACCTATGAAGTTAAAAGACCGGAAAAGTTACGGATAGTATCGGATGTTATGTTCTAATTTATTCAATAGAGTTGCGCTTGCACCGGTAACGCGTAACGTAACACGATTTACAATCTCTAATTATTGTTGTGAATTATTGCATATTACTTTAATAGTAAGTTTCTTGTCTTCATTATGGTAGTTATCTCCTTTGGCGATCTTGTTTTTTTTTTCTCTTTTATTTATTCTAAGGATTGATTTCATCATCATCATCATCATCAGCCTATTAATGTTCCCACTGCTGGGACACAGGCCTCCTCTCTATAAGAGGGAATGGGCTATAGGTAATCCACCACGCGGGCCCAGTGCGGGTTGGTAGATGTCACATGTCTTCGAATTTTTGGTTCTAGGACATGCCGGTTTCCTCACGATGTTTCCCTTCACCGTTTTGAGAGCAGTGGTGATGAAATAAATTACACATAGTAATGCGCCTGTCTGGGTTCGAACCCACGACTTACTGTTCGTAAGTCGGGGCCGCCACCACTGGGCCACCGCTGCTCTCTCTCTAGGATTGATTTACCTTATGTTAATCACATTTTCTTAGAAAATGAATCATAGTTTGTATTCTGATTTTTCGCTTTTACGCTGTAGGTCTAGAAGACTTGTGTACGAGTTTCTTGGTAAAATTTTGTGTTACGATAACGGTCCCTTAAATATACGTATACCATGTATAAAAATACCGTAAACCATGTATCTACTCATACATTGTTAAGGTACCTATCTACTTTAAAGTACGGTCGGAGAAGCACGTTGGAGGACAAAGAAATTGCGAAAATGACAGCTCATATAAGTAACGACTATAAGTTGTACGCGGTTCCCATGTTAAGTTCAAGTTTATTCACAGCAAATTGGGCGAATTGCAACTATTCATAAATTAATGGAAATATATTTATGACTACTAAATGTCTCGTGACTGCGCGGCGAAATATGTCATGACAACTGAGAGCTTTGTCGTGACATATGGCACTTTAACGTTATAAAGAATTATTATGGAATAACGGAATGCGGATCTTTATTAGTCAGAAATTCTGTACCTTAACATTCGTAGATGAAGTTTAAAATGGCTACTTTGGTTCAGAAGTACCTATTTATGTACGGTCGAACAAGCTATTTGGTTTAACCCACACTTTACAAAGTAAAATGTAAACCAAATAGCTTGTCCGACCGTACAGTCGAGGACTTTAATTAATGAGCCACTTGCCGCTATTCGTATTTTAGCCATGTCATACAAATCGAGATTAGTGGATAATATTCGTACATATTACTGAGTGACTGCGCAAAGTCAACCAATTGCAGGCGTAGCATAACCCAGAGATAATAAAATTGTTTTAGCGAAGCCATAGTAACGTTGGCCTAATGAGAAATAATTATAATATTAATCTCATGAATGTATAACTGCAATTTTGAAAGTATTGAAGGTGGCTTATCAATGAAAGTCCATGACTGTACCTACAAGATTTTGACTGGCAACGACTGCCAATACTTAAGGCTGATGCTCCAGGGTAGCCCGCGAAATTCAAATTTTCTTACGTTTTTTGCAATTTGCAGGCCAGTGCTAGGTTGTATGTTGATTAAAATATTGTTCGCGATTGTAAGACGTATGTAGTTACAGAATTATAATCATCAAAATCCTCCAAGTTCATAAAGGTCGAGAAACGATTTTTTCAAGGTCAAAGTCATTGCTAGACCTTTATGAACATACGAGTACAACCTAGCACTGGCCTGCTAATTGCAAAAAACGTAAGAAAATTTGAATTTCGCGGGCTGGTTGGAGCATTCACTTTAAGGATAGAGGCACAACACAGCAAGAAGTTGGAAATTTGTTCCAAATTCTCTGCAAAATCGATGAAATGCACCTGATAAATAACATAAGTACTTAGGTACAAGTTACTATCTTAATATGGACAGCAGCTGATGACGTCTAGTTTTGAACTAGATACACCCAGTGCTAAGTAGGTCAAAAATCTCCTTATATGCTTCCCTGGAGGTCTTACCATGATATGTACCTACCAACAATTTAAATTTCAACAATCTTGAGGATTCATAACAGAAAAGTTCAACGTCCGCATAAATTATAGCGTAACTAACACAACTTAACTACTATCATTCAATCTCTGCAACAAAAACAATAATAATAAATCAAATAGCCCACGAAGCCAATTTGTCTCAATACCTTTGTTCTAACAATTGCGACCAAGAGTGGTTACGTGCGATAGAATATGGCGGGCCACGGGTCGGCGACCTCATAGCGCCTGGCTTGCATGCCATCCCGGGTAAAAATAGCTCCTGTTCCGAGCAATATAGCCTGCGCACACGCATTGCCCATTTACTGGAGAACAGAGAAATTTGCGTAGACACTGAAAGGTATGGAGGCGTAATAGAGAATGCGTGCGCAAGAGTCACGCACTGGCGTTTTGTGCTCACCGGATTATTTGCTTGACAATGTATGTCAGATGTAGATTATGATGGCGTCAGAGACCGGCGAGCTACCATACTCTTATGTTTCTCAATTATAGTATGAGTATTACTAATACAGGGTGTAAAACACCTCTTAACGAAGCTGAAAGGCACTTGTTCTCCTCGTCATTGCGATCATTTTTTTGTTCTACACCATACCTGGGAACCTTCTAGTTACGGAGATATTGGGGGTCAAAGTTCAAACTTAAAAAAAAAAAAAAAAATGTAATATTTTTACTTTAAATACCTCCACGACCCCCGTACTATTCAATCCATCCATCAGCACAATGTTTTGAGTGCGTTATATTGAGTTCTACCTCAAAACATGATTTTTCACCCAAAGTGGTTATATTATTAATTAATAATTTTTGCGTAAAGTTACTTAGTTTGATGTACAGAATGCTGGGTTGACGGCTTCGTGAAGAGGTGGTTTACACCCTGTATATAGTAAACAAATCTGCCACGTTGGTCTGGTGGTCGCAATCCCAACTGCTGAGCATCAGTCTGGATCTGGATTCGATTCCCGGGTCGGACAAATTGTTATTGGGTTTTTCCAAAAGGAATTTCTCAGTAGCAGCCACAGAGTCCGAATTTGTGTACTGTTGGTGGCTCACAATTACATTACGGTCCACGTCCTCCCACAGACAACCCTGTATCCCAGCTGTGGGCTCATTATAAGCCGATGATGAAATTACTATGTTATTGAACGCTTAACAAGTAAGTATAAAATTAATTTTTCAACACACTTGCTCATAAAATGGCTCTAATTTCACCGCAATTAGGCACATAATGACACCTATAATCAAACTGTGACTTTTTCATTACTATTATTCACAAGTGAGTTATAGGGTTTTTTTTTTGGTTGAGGTGCTTGTTGCTTTGTTCCTACAAAAGTTGCTATATAAAAAAAAACCTGTTCAATAGTACAAATAAATTAATTTACCTATTGCTTGCTCATTTCACTGAAATGTAACTTTTGTTTTCTCTGTAATAAAGAAAACTTTGAATTCCCCATTTTGTACGTGGATTCGCTATCCGCGAAAAGCCAAAAAACAAACCTAATTATTTTAGTCTATGGCCGATCGCCATTGTTAGATGCGCGCGCATAGGAAAACTTATTAAATTTTCCCGCCATTGCGACTTTTCATTACTCGTTTTCACTTTTGAAATTATAGTTATTTATGAATAATTAATGTCTACAAGTACTAGTTATGAAGAAAATGATTTATGTTGTATACACCGCCCGATATAAGATGTGAAGCCCGTTTACTACCCGAAAACTCCAAGGACAAATATCTATTATCTAAATGATTTTTTTGTATTATTTTCTTCACAAGTGTGTTGAAAAACGTCGTATGACACACGTTTGTATTGATGATTACCGTCCTCGGCTCTCTTAAGACACTTACACACTTATAATGTACTATAATCACAGCCACACGCGTTGAGTACCTATAATGAATGTTTCTATTTCCATTTTGTCGATCTCATAACTCATTAAGTTAATGAATATCACCGTCATAAGGCGAATGATATTTATAGAAGATGGTTTCGCAGCGGTATTAAGAGTGCCTTACGTTCTTAGGGTCCCGGGTTCGAATCCCGGTAGGAGCAAATGTTTGTGTGATGAGCATGGACATTTGTTTCCGAGTCATGGATGTTTATATGTATAATAAGTATGTATTTACAAACAAAAAGTACCTATGTAGTATATCAACTATACTATCTGGTGTCCACGACACAAGCCTCGTAGCTTAGTGTGGCACTAGATGGCGCTGTATGTATTGTCCAGCGATATTTATTATTTATTTGATAAAGAAATGTTAAACAGGTATTGGATGGCGCCTACGCACGCTTCGAATCCCCTGGCAATGTATCAATGTTCAAAGTCAAGAGCCTCACTTTATGCAATCAAGGCAGTAACAATACAGGCTCAGAGGTCTAACACAATTTATTACTTCGCATCCACAATGCTGACTCAGGACTCCTTTTATCCCCTTTGTTAGGGTTCCGTGGCCGCAATACTCAGCGGTGGTGCCTCAAGAGAATCCCAATCAACCTCCTTTGAGTTGTTGTGTGGTTATGTAGAGAGGATCTAATCATTGAAACTGAACGCGATTAACCCATCTGAACGGCTTTCATGAGGTATCATCTATGCCAGCAGCCATTGAACGCGGTTTATACATTGATAGAATTCGCCTTTCATCGTCATTCTCATCATAGCCCAGAATGACCCACTGCAGGCTGCAAGCCTCCCCCTTTCTTATGCCAACTCCTCCCGGGTCTGTACGTTCCTTATCCAGGAGTTTCCCGCCTTTACTGATAATTATTCCGATGGTTTACTCTAAACCTAAATCCCTAACTAGAGATTTTAGTGAACACTACCGAACCCATAAACAACCTGTTTTTTTTTATATCCCGTAACTCTAGGGTTATATTCTGTAGGTAAAAATTATACTAAAACTTCTAGAATAGGTGGTCCAAAAATGCATAGTTTAGGGGATATCATCAATCATAATTATAAAATATGTATCTAAGTTTCATTGATAAATACGAGTAATTCATTTTAATTCAAACCAATCATTCATATTTAAAGCTAAAAAAATGCGACGTTGTCATATTTCACGTAAGGGTGTTTTACGTTAATAATCGTGACATTGGTGTCGATTCTGTTGAGCACAAACTAAACTTAATTAAGCTATTGCTATCTTTTACTAAAAGGCAGTGCGAGAAAAGGACGGCTATAGCTATGAACTAAGTTAGAGATGTCAAACTATTTTATGCTTTGCGCTTCACCGTGTTTTTAGTCGTCATGCTTTACGTGCACCCTTCATTTGTATGGAAATGTTAGTTTCTACTAAATTTGACAGCTCTAAATTGCGTCTGTCTCTTTCTCGTTTTATTAGAGAGAAAAAGATAGCAATAGCCTAAATTAACTTTAGTTTGTGCACAACAGAATCGACACTATTGCCGAATTATTTTGTATGAAAAATGAAAAAAAAAAAAATTGATGATAGATATTGAAATTCATAATGCTAGTTGATTCTTTGATATGGCCTCAATCATACTCTAGAGTTATTGGATATAAAAAAAAAACAGGTTGTATATAAACACTTAGGGACACTTCGAATTCCTTTTATTGTAGACCACGTATGTTATTGTAAATCTATTCAATTTTACTATTTTTGTTACATTTCGCAATGAAACGACAAGGTACTAATTGGTCACGCAAACGTTGTAAGTGCTAACTAAAATCTTAAGGTATTTGGAGGACGTGTTATGTAACGTGGGTGGCGCCCGCGCATACAGACAAGTATTAAGTTAACGACTTCGTAAAGTTCGTACAGAATTTAAATTTCACACAACCTTGACTTATTTAATTTGTAAACAATGCTGTCTTTTATTAATCTATCTCATAAGTTAATTGACACGGCAAAGTCGGCAAACAGATCATGCTAAGTAACTAAAGCACTTAATTTCTGTGCAGTAAAAGGTCTAGTTTTGGTTAGTGGCGTTTGATGAAAACTCGTTTGATTTCTGGTTTTTGTGTGTGACTTGTCAAAAGTAAATAATCAGACTACCTTAATTATGAAAATATGGAACGGAAGTACCTATTATTCGCTCTCTCTCTCTCTCACACTCTTTGCTCTCTGTTATCTTTATTCCAATTTATTTGGAATCGGCGCAGCATGTTTTCTTATTATATATTATTTTATCTTCTGACATGTATGTCATCATAGAGATGTATCTCTACTAACAAAACTATGGTCTGAAAATAAAGTTTAATTTATTTTTTATTTTAATAATATACTTCTTAGTAGTTACCATCAAAAGCAAAGCAATATTATTCGTTGTGATATTTTCTACACGACATCAGGTCCAACAGGAGGTGATAAACTTTTATTGAAAATACTTACCCGATGAGTTACAGCGTGACATTTCAAAGCTTCCTCATCGGTAACTACAGAGGAGGGAAGGCCGTGTGTGTAATACGAAATTACTTGTAATTAACATACAAAGAGCTTATCATGATCCGCGCCCACTGGCACGAACCTTCAGGCTTAATCATGCGTTGATTAAGGTGCATGATGGAACCTGCCACTTACCCACACGGTAACGTTCAAAGAATCGTAGACAATAATTATATTAAAACTGATGCGTTATCCATGCTATAATTACTAGATTGTTATAGGGGTAAAACCATGGTAAAGCAATCTGTATCATTTAAAGTCAATTTTCTTAAGTATACCCAGACATTTTTGTGAGTTTACCTGAACATCAACGTAGATAAAAGAGCCAAATACGGTCATAATAACATTGTATGAAGTAAGCTTACGGCTACTTAACATTTTACCGGAGTAAGATCACCTTTATTAAATGCAGGTACACAATTACACATGACTACATGACTCAGTGGTAAACACTGCAGATAAGATCAGTACATAGGTACATAATAATAAACTTATAAAATAGGTTGCACCAACAAGACCTGAGCACGAACACTAAACACATACCGACGACGATATAAATTATGGCTGTATCTTATAGAAAAGATAAAAATCAAATATGGGATTAGATAACTATATCTGAACACAATACAGCCCACGCAGTTGTGGCGAGACTCGTGTAAGTTGCAATCAGTCATAACTGTGATGAAGCAAAGTGGTATGTCTGGAACGGATGTTGAAGAACTAGATCCAATAACAGATGGTGTAGCTGTAGGTGTACCAACATGAGCACGGTAAAAAAACTTGTAATAGTGCGAATTTAACCCTCGATAGTTACGCGATACATTACCCCTACGGGCATATCTATTACCAAGCTTAGATTTCTAGATGTCTGAGTCCAACAAATGATTTATTATGAAAACTTGGGTGGGCTAACGAGTATTGTGCCCGATACTACACCATAATTCACGGTTCCGGACTAAATAAATGAAGACGAATCGCTGAACTGACTAGAAATCCATCAAGCCATTAATAAAGAAGCAGCAATTGTTCTCGTTCATTATCTTCATTATTATTTATCCCATACAATGTGCGAGAAGACTCGGTACATTACTCAATGCCTTCGTCGGTAAAGCTTGCTGCAATTATCATAAAGACACGCAATGTCTTAGAACCGGTAGTGCAGTATCACGATATCGAAGTAGGTGAGGGTCCTCCAGTGACTTCCGAAGTGACACCTATAGACAATAATGTATAGTAATCGAGAAGTGATTATTTCGTTACCGGTTGGACTGGCTTAGGCTAATCAGCATATAAAGCTGGAAGCTGGCAGTAGTAGCTGATTGAGGCTAGTGATAAGGACATGATGGACACTGATCATCAGTAAACGCATTAATTAAATGCAAATGATGATCACATGATAATCATCTTTGTAAGTAAGAGGCTTGTTAATTTTATTCATTAGTAATTATAGATTGTGACAGTGACAGCTCTTGAACGCAGTTTAAATGTGCTGATAGCGTTCAATGTCATGGTGAAATTCGCCCTTACATTATGAGAAATATCTCAAACAAAACCTATCGTTACTACTAGACAGCTAATACTTTACTTCCATTATTAATGGTTTGAAATACTTCAACCACGTCAACTGGTTTCCGACAGCTTCAACTTTTTGCCAGTCTATGAAGTTGTCATTTAACCAATTAAAACGCTACGACGCGACGCTTAGACGCTAATATAAATCATGCAAGTTAGTGATTCAATAAACTGGATCTTCGTAATTTTTAAACAATGTGTATGGGATCTCACGGTTAGTTAATGGTTCTATTTACTGCCACATAATCGATGTCTAGTTCAAGGCATGGTGTTGTTTCTGTGATGTATGTAATGTCTGCAGTTCCCGTAAGATGTTCACATACGGAAGGAACGGTTGATTTTTGAAACTTCATCGTATTTCTCGACCAGACCACTTCTGCAAGACATCAAAAAAGTTTTTAATTGGTCTTTAGTTGGTGCCAGTTAAGATGTGAATAGCGGTCATTAACCCACCTACATTTATTAAACTTCTTAACTATTAACTACTTTGGCTAATAAGACACTGGAAACTGGACTACAGCAGTCCTAGGTCAGGCGAGTCAGGGGCCTTTTTTGCACCATGCGTGTAGACACTATTTTGTTGATATAGCAATGTAGTATATTATATGCTCGTCCTTATACGGAAGTGCAAAATAATAGTACCAATGACCTTCCTCACGAAAAGTGACGAACCGCATCCAAATTACATCACATTAACAAAATGGAAATTAAAAACAAATGCTCGTTGACATACTCATTTGTTTCGCAACGTCGACAATGAGATGTTGAGATTGGTCGTCGCGCATACGTCCGGTAACTAGTCAACTGTTGGTTCGTTTGTGTTGTGACACAGTATAAAAAAGATAACCAGTAAATCAACTAGGTCTTTTTTGTGAAAGCAAACGTTCTTCTTCTTAGCGTGTCGATGGCAATCTTAATTGTGTCGGCCAAGAACTGAGCTGCTACATAGTTTGGCGCTTTTGGTAGCGTCTGATCAGAAGGCATTCGTTGGTGTTTAAGGTTGTCATCTTAACTTTTTATTATGTTGCGCTACATACTAAAACGTAACCACTGGTCTCGACGCGACAACCCCGACTTCCTCACGAGTAATTGTATTGTATTGTATTGTCTAACGGGCTGGTGTCCGCAACTCCACGTCAAAGCGCGTATTTTGCGTATGGGCTATAATCCACCACGCGGGCCCAGTGCGGATTGGTAGATGTCACATGTCTTCGAATTTTTGGTTCTAGGACATGCCGGTTTCCTCACGATTTTCTCCTTCACCGTTTTGAGAGCAGTGGTGATGAAATAAATTACACAAACTAATGCCGCCTGCCTGGGTTTGAACCCACGACTTACTGTTCGTAAGTCGGGGCCGCCACCACTCGGCCACCGCTGCTCTCTCCTCACGAGTAAACTGAAGCATGGTTCGAATTCGTGTAGGTACATGAGTGTATGAGTCGATTCAGACCATTTGATCCTAGTTAAAATACTGTATGTTAATACTAAAATGTCCACTGTGATTTGTGACGCAACTTGGTGCGGCCTTTGATTCGGCATGGTAGCCGCCAGACAGACGGTTTGTACGGGATATGGCCAATGTCGATCGCTGTTGGGAAATGACATGTGAACATACCAATAATGGACATGTATGCTAGGCTTGCTTTCGAAAACTACACAAAAGAGCATTGCAGACATTGTTTTTTTTCACAGACAGAAATAGGACCGTCTTTTATAACAGTCATCAGCTGATTTGTCATAGAAGACAGGCCAAATGATAATTTACATTCCAATCGTCTAACAGCACCGTCTTTTGTTTCAGATCATCATGGAGCTTGAACACTGACTGACCATGTGTAAGCTCAAGAAATCAAAACACGAAATAATATTGGAATGACATTCGTAAGTGTTAATAACCTCCGACGCATAAAACATCACAATCTCTTGACATTGCACGCATGTTTGGAATAAAGTAATAGCATGTTGTGTCTGACTAATTTTTCTTGTTTTTTTCTGCCCCCATCTTGTGTCTCGTGAATTTTGCGATGGAAGGAGTAGAACTACCCTTAAGTAATATTTATTTTATCATTTTACCTCTGTGCTCTTGGTGAGGCCTAATAGTTTGTCCTAACAACGACACAGTCTCACGGAATATATGAAGCGCTTACTTCTGTACCATTCGTCACCTTTTCAAATATTTCCTGTCCAATACATCTATGGAGCAACAAGCTCTTTAATCTATGATACAGGGAGTACAATCTACAAAACCAATAATCCTTTTTCACTGATGGCGAGTGCCAGAAGTTACCATTTATTAATTTAACAAAAAAGCTCAAACCTCACAATGTATTCCAACACAGACACACTAGAGGCCTACAATGTCGCAGTCGGCGCTGGGCCTCGGCGGGGAGCGGAGGTACTCGGTGCCATCCAACCCGCTGATGCACGACCACCGCGGCATGCACTCGGAGGATTTGCACGCGTGGTCTATTTACAGGTGAATATTGTATCTATTAGTACTTGTACTCTAACACTTATAGATGGAGAAGCGATCTTCTAAGGAAAGACGTACAAGAGAGCAGCTTCCTAATCTAACCAATCAAAATCGAATCTTTTAGCTGGGGAAAAGGTCTTCAAAATAAGGACAGACAAAAGAGTAGAGCAGCCTGTGTTGCAGTAGGTAGCCTGCAAAGGAACGGAAGCTACCGAACCACCGCCTAGTGCATCGTTTTCTAAGAAGTCTCGCATCATGAAAACTTAAATATCATCTTTGATTATAAGTGGCCCTTTATATGACCATTTCTTTGAAAATATCATATAAACGGTCATCTAGGCCTATGCCAAATTGGGCCTTGCTAGCATTTGCTCCTGTCTTTGTGATATTGCTTTCGTCCGACCCTGCCATGTGTTTGTGAAATGGTCCACAATGCGTTTGAGTGTTGGCTGATTTTAGAACATCTTTAAACAGCAGCTGAGGTACATTTTTGTAAAGATGGCGTTCAGAGATAGACGCTGTTATGAAAAAAACGCTTCAATTTGAAGTTTGTCATTATTTTCGACCCATATACAACTCAATACAGGGTAAATCTAAACACGATCTCACCGTCTGGCGTGAGAATCATGACGGTAACACAGATCACGAGCCAGATAACGCATTGTTAATAAAAGAGCGTAACATAAACATTATTGTTGTCATGTTTTAGGCAAAACCTGAACTCGGACTTCACCGACAGTGCGTTGGGGAGTACGGACAAGAGTCCCCTGCCGTATGGGAACTTTCAGCTGAGGGACACCACCGTGCAATCTATATTGTCGCACCCTCGATATGGACCCAAGTAAGTGTACTGTCATTTTTTGCCGAAATATCATCTAGCTAACATTTTCGTTGCATATACGAAGTTAGCCCAGAATGAGTGATTTCGTCGTAGCTAGCCTCTTCTTTCTGGATCGAATAGTCAAACATTTTCTTCAACTTAAAATTTCCTGTTACCGAATTAATGTTATTAAGAATTCTAGAACCACCTACCAGCATAGTTTAACCATTAAAATTTATATTAAAAACATACCACATAAAACTGGTTGTAACACACAGTACCTAACTTTATTACAGAATCGGCCTCGCCGTTAATGAAATTTATGTCACGGAGTTTGCTTTACCTTGTCCTACAGCAAACCTTACAATTTGTCACCAGATCGGCTCTCGGCTCCAATATGTACACGTACCTGAAGTTCGGGCTTCCTCGGGTGTTTCCGCCGAATCACAACGGATCACAGCGCTCGGGCACACCTAAACCGAAGACTTCTATTGGGAGTGGTATAAAACCTGTGCCTAGGTAAATATTGAGTACGGTAAAGTTACCTATGTGTTTAGGAATATACTTAGGTACAAAGTCCTAGTTCTGTTAAGTACTCAATGACTGGGGTGGAGTACATACAGTACGCAATACACCAACTACATGAACCTTTCGCAAGTAAACGGATAATGACGTAGTGTGTAAGCATGTTGTTTGTGACTTATTGTCAGCTTATCGCATATGACATCTACGAATACAATAGGCGCAAACAAGCCAAGTTCTTGACTTTTTACATATTTGTTTCGACATCATGAACGAACGGTTAAGTAGAGGTATTATAAAGGGGGAAAATATAATGACCACCAAAAATATCAATTGATCACAAAATTTAGTAACTTGAGCACCAAATTTTAATGAGGTTTTTGATGACAAGTTATAGTTTTGCCTAGGCCTACTTGGGGCACCCCGACACGGTTTTTTTTATAAACCATTCAGAAGTAGGAGCCCTACGAAGCGGGGCTCCATCGACCGGGTCTCCCTCGACTCGGATGCAAGAGCATCCGCACAGTTCAATTTCTGGTGGTCATTACCTAAAAAATAAATTTATTGGTTCTAATTTCACGATAAAATGGGGATTAATTTTGATGATCATTTATTAATTTTGGCAATCAAAAGTGATTTTTTTGCCGTTACATTTTGCTAAATCTGGTGGTTCGTTAATTGTATGTCTATTATAAACACAGATATGTTAACCCGATAGTGGACACAAATCCAGAGTCCAGGCTGGTACTTTTTATGGTAAAATCCAAAACAATTTCGGCTGGTCAGCCAAAACTGGATACCACGATCAGCTGGCGCACTTGCGACCACCTAAGTTTATAGGGATTATATTCAATTGACATACTCCTTGCATTTTCTCACAGGATCCAAAGGCAAAGTCGAGGAATGCGCGAGACCTCTTCAGGTTACGACAGTTCTGACAACGAGACGACCACAAACTACAAATACAGTCGGAAATATCGCTCTGACCCGGATTTTAGGATGCAGAACGTACATCCTTCTCTGCAGGTAAATACTTTCTACTAAAACACGTTTGATGAGTCAAGAACATGATTCCTTTCTCTGGTCGAACGTTCGTCCGAGTAAAAACGGTCTCATTTTCATTTGTTACCCAAACACGCTAACAATTTTACTTTTATCGCAGTACTAATTAAACAAGTTACTATGTTCCTCTTGCCCTATGTTGGTTTACCGACTGTTAGATATGTAAAGGTAGGTCAAAACCTAATACAATAATTTTCAAATATATCTTTTCGATATTTTCTCGCCTCTCTAATCTTCATTTCTCTTCCAGCCGAATACTGGAGTACCAGTCGTCGCAATGCAGCAAGCCGGTATCCGCGGCGATGGTCAATGGACGAACTCTCGAAACAAATCAGTCAGTGAAGCCAACCTTCTGGGTATAGATGCTCGACCACAACATCGCACTCATTATAGCAATAGAAGAAACAGCGTCGCCGAATATGTTCCTGATGGAGACCACCAAAAGTACGTTCCACATGGTTCTTATTAGGTCTAATAATTTATAGGTAATATTCAAAAACCTGAATACATAAGGCAGTATAAACGATCAGGTTGATGCCAGTAATGTCTTACATCTGAGATGCCTACGACTGTTTGCTTTTAAACAAGTTGGTAACATGGTTACCGTTATTAGCCGGATGCTAAAGGTGAATCATCGCCAAATATCGCAGTTGAAGCGAGAATCAGGCATCTTTTTTTTATCTCGACATCATCAATTGCCGAATAACTATTTCATATCTTTGTTGCAGCTACCTAATGTCACCTTCCCACCTGGGTGGTCGCATGTCGAAGGCAGGAAGCCACATGTCCATCGCACAGTCCAGAAAGCATTCTACACTAAGACCGGGAGACCATCTCGACGGATACACGCATTCAGCGTATATCTACCCTAATTATTATGTGAGTACTCTCCAATTCAGTAAAACATCAGATTTCTGTGTTATTGACCTCATCGTCATCCTCCTGCCCTTATCTCAATATATTTAGGGTCGGCTCAGTACTTATATTATATCTTCTTCTTTTAGAAATCTCGATTAGTCGTCTTCTCAGCAATCAAACTATAAATGATATGTCTTAAATAAATAAATAATAAATATCGCTGGACATTACACACAGCGCCATCTAGTGCCACACTAAGCAACGACGCTTGCGTCGTGGCGTATTTGGAATCTATACCTTCACACAACGCTCATGATGTCAAAGACCGTGTTGCCGTCGGGTATGTTTTCAAATCCAGAAATCGAGAATTAATCAATTAAAACGTACCTTTGCCTAACATTTGTGACGTCACTGGCCGGGTTGACATCGGGTATACTTTCAGAAAAAGGATTTCGCGCGTAGGCATTTTAAAACATACCCGACCGGTTGTTTATATCAAGAGAAATTGGATGCAATTGGGACTTTAGGGCACCCCGACTCGGACAGGTTAGGTTAGAAGGGGATGGCGGGGTCGTGTGAGCGAGCGAAGCGAGCGAATAGACCCCGCCATCCCCTTCGTGGTTATTTTTTTATAAACCACACAGAAGTAGGAGCCCCGCGAAGCGGGGTTCCGTCGACTTAACCCACCATCAACCATGCACAGAAAAAAAAACCATGCACAGAATAAATAAGTTTATTCTTATTATACCAAACATTGCGCACCCATCGACATCGACAGCCAGAAAGCTAATAAGTAGGTAAGTATTAGAATTAAAAACAAGTTTCAGACAGTGAAACGGGTATACATTACAGTATAGCAAAATGGAGTATCCTACATGAAAGTATACACCAGAAAAATGTTGCGGTCGGGTATATTTTGAAATCCCTAGCACGAACGTATATATTTTTATTGTATACCCGAACTCAACACTATAGAGCGTTGGCTAAAGGTATAGATTCCAAATACGCTGCGTCGTGGACACCATATAGTTGATATACTACATAGATACTTTTTTTGTTTTTAAATACATACTTATTATACATATAAACATCCATGACTCGGAAACAAATGTCCATGCTCATCACACAAACATTTGCTCTTACCGGGATTCGAACCCTAAGAACGTAAGGCAGCGTCACTACCACTGCGCCATTCGGGTCGTTAAGTCTTGTCTTGTTTATATATTTTGTTAGAAATCCTAATTAAATCATTATCAACTTTCAAACCATCCCGTCCATCGTTTGTTTGGTTAATCTGTTTTTAAAAACATTTTTTCTAAATATATGGGGTTTCGCTTGTTAGTGATAAGTCAGCAACAACTTAATCAGAAGAGAATTTTGGTTTTCAGGTAAACAGTTTAGAAATAACGGCACCGGAGAACAAGTCAACGTTGCTAGTATCTGGGCTGAGCTTCGAAGTGAAATCGGGAGAAATCTTAGCTGTTCTAGCAACTTCCCATCACGAGGCCACTGGTCTACTGGATGTTTTAGCAGGAGTACGAAAGGTATGGGCTTCATATGTATGTAGTTGAAATGAGATGCACATAAGCAATCTAAGTAAATCTAGTTGTACTGTAACTTGTTGGAGCTATCATAGTTTCGGTGTGGGAAAAAGAGACGGAACTATTAACTATTAAAAAAAACAAATAGCACCATTCCGTTTTAGCAACGGAAAAACTTTGACCACTAACTACGGATTTTTAATCACACATTATTTGTGACCAGAAACTGACAGGCGACATTGTCCTGAACGGGCAGCCGGTTGCCTCCTCAACTCTTCGGAAGATCGCCGCTTACGTTCGTAAGGACACGTCATTATGTGCCGCCATGACAGTTGAACATACTTTAAGGTTCCACGCCGCTTTGAGAAGACCAAGAAACAACGGACAGGTCAAGATGGATGATAGGGACCGGGTACGTAGCTTTGTTTTATTTGACTCTTTGATTATCGATGCACTTAATATTGCTTGCTTAAGGGTGCAAGATACAACGCTGTTCAAACAAAAATTTAAACATACTACCAGGCTTAACAAAATTCCAATTTTTTTCAGATAAACCTGCTAATAGAAGAACTAGGCCTAGAACAAGTTCGGGACACCAACGTGGGTCGCCTTACTCGCTCCGAGATCCGTCGTTTAAACGTAGCTTGTCAGCTCCTTTTAGACATGGCTGTATTAATCCTGGACCAGCCTACGAAGGAGATGGATATATTTGACACCTTCTTCTTGGTGGAATATTTGAGGAACTGGGCCAGTACAGGCAGAGTTGTCATCATGTCGCTGCATCCACCAACCTATGAGATATTTGCTATGCTTACTAAGGTGGGTAGGTGAAAGAAGAAAAGTCGAGTGTGAAATCTTGATTTTTTCCTGAGCCAAATTGGGCTCAGAGTTCCTTTATTATTTTCTAACATTTCATATTTTCTTTGATGTTTTAGGTGGTGTTAATATCAGCCGGTAGAACAATGTTTAGCGGGTACAGAAGGGATATGTTGCCATATTTCGCCTCGATCGATTATCCCTGCCCAGCTTTCAAGAACCCCTCGGATTACTATCGTAAGTATTGAAATTCACTTTTAGGTCCACTGGAGGAGTTGTGTGATCCATTTAGCATTTAAGTAAATGCTATGAGCCATTATCTATCTTTATTTGTTTGTCTTTATCTTCAAAGTGTAGTTTCTGTGTCGTGTCGTGGTTTAAAATTTAGACCACCACACTGCACTGCTCTTCATGCAGTTACTAAAAGTGTTCCACTCTTGCAGTGGACCTGGTAACTCTGGACGACCTATCAGCAGCAGCGATGCTGGAGTCGTCGGGTCGTATCTCGGCGCTGGCCAGCGTGTTCGCGGGCGCGCACGCAGCGCCGGAGCCGCCGCCGCCGGTGCCGCTGCCGGCGCCGCTGACGAGGCCCAATGTATTCGCGCAGACGGGGGCGCTTTTAGAGTGAGTATATTGACTTTTTCGCACATTAGATGTGAAAGAGCCAACACTTTCAATTGACAATGCCTTTATTTTGTAGGAGATAAGGCGGTTTTCATAGTGTTACCAATGTTTATTTAATAGTTTCGTCCGAAATCAATCTGAACTTGTGATATTTGCGTTAACGTGCATAGAAAATACAAAATGGATTTCAGGACTGCGTTTGTGATGATAAAGTGACACATTTTTTTAAAAAGCGAATTGTTTTCTTAAATCTCCAGAAAGAGCCTGTTGTTTACACAATCGACAACTCTGTCGAACGTAATAACGCGAGTGCTCCTCGCGGCTGTGATGTCAATGATCACCGGCGCCGTGTTCTGGGACCTACCGTCTACGGATCCTAAGGTAAATGATAACGATGGATTAAGATGGTAGATGATGCTTCTTCTCCTGTGAAGGATAGGCTTCCCAAAATAGTATGGAAAGGCTAGAAAGTAAGTATCAAGGCTGAATATGAACGGAATATTCTTTAGTTGTATGCCAATTTTTTGATGTTCGCTCAAAGGCTCGTTTATTCTATTGAAATCGCTTTATCGGTACTTCGACAGACAGGCCTGCCCAGTTCATCCTACTGCATGCGCTAGCTATTAGCCGTTTGACTGCTCATTTGCCATAATTTCATTCTGCGATTGACTTTACTTTCTCATCCGTTGTCTTTCTTCGCAGCTTACACAAAACGACCGGATAGGCTTCCACTACACAGTAATGTGCCTCACTGTGTGGCCGATCCTGTTGTGGCTGAGTGCGAGAGAAGCGAGCTCCATGCGACACCACGTGGAGAGGGACATTGCTGTGGGGCTGTACTCCAGAACTGTCTTCATATTGTTTGATGTAAGTGATTTTAGCTTGACAGTATAGTTCTGGATGATAGGAAGCTTCTCTTCAGTTTTCTTAAGAAATCGATCAGGGATCATAAAGCAATCTTATAAGGACTCGAACTGGTATCACTCTCATAGATCATTTTCTTATATTCATATTCTGGTGATCCTTTTTTTAAATAAGTAGGTCGCTAGTCTTATTGCCAGTCGTCGCTTAATACTTTGCGGTATGATGCATTGTCATGGTCCATCGCGCAGAAAACATATGAAATAGGAAACTAAGTAAAGATCTCGGTGGGTGACTATTTACCTTTGCGGGTTTTGCAACTAGAGTGCAGTCAATCAATCAATTTTTTTTTGTGCCACACTAGAAAACCACTGATCTAAGTATTAATTTCTTTCTACCGGTCCCAAGGCATTTTATATATAAATTATGTTTTTGTATTTCAGCAATTTCTAGAGCTATGGTCGGCGGGAGTGACATGGCTGGCGTACTTAGTGCCGAGCTACGCCATGAGCGGACTGTACGCGCAGTCGCCCGCGTCCTTCGACGGATTTTATTTATACTTAGGTATGTTGAAGTATGGAATAAGTGAACCGAGGACCTAAGACCACCAATGGTACCAAAATGGATCTATCTATCGCGTACATATTTTGGATGTCAGCACCGCAAGACTGATCGTTGTGGGGATTTCTGAGGACCAAAAATGTCCAGCAGTTGATTTCTTTCGTCAAATATGATGATGATAAAGTAGACAAGAGGTGTAGACATCGGGAATCTTTCCCAGCATCGCCCTCAGAAATGTGGGTGGACTATGCAACTGACTTTGTTCCCAGTTCACATGCGATCATTCATTTTCTCTAGTTTCTGATATTCCGGATCATTTTCTGTTTTTGTTTTGTTTCCGAATAGCTCAATGTTTCATGGACCTGCCAAAATCAATCAACGAGTTGTCCAGTAAAAGTCCAGACCTTTCAAATCTTACCACCCCATTTCAATCTCATCAAATGAATCGCCTTTTTCAGGTTACATGGTGCTCTATCTAATAAGTATTCAAATGTTATGTCGAGCGACGATATTCCTTGTGCCAATGGAAAAGACTGCGGCAGTCATATCAGGTTTCTGCCTCCTGCTGAGCACCCTCGTCAACGGCGTGACAATACACGAACGAGACCTGCCAAGCTACGTCACGTGGCTGCAGTATGTGTCGCCATCCAGGTGGACCTTGCCGGAACTATTGGGGAGGGAACTCAGTGAAGTTGCTTTGAGAAGCAGTATTAGTAAGGATGTTCGGTGTCCTAATAAACAGGTGAGGTTTTTAAACATTAAAATATGAAATTATAATTGCAACAGCCAGTGTTCCCCCAGTGTGACCCCTCTTCCAAAAAAGAATATGGAAAGAGCGGTCAGGTAATGCTGTGCACTGACTGTACATAACGTTTAAAATAGAAAAGTAGATGGTAGGTCGGCTAGTGACTAAATCAGTTGGGCTGCTGGCCCGAAATAAAACAATGTTATAACAGGTTGGAAAGGATTCTCAGTTTAAAAAAATCATTATTCCTTTTGCTCTGAGAAAAGGAATCACTTTATAACTTGGGTTTTCCCCAAGAATGTCATATTATCAACAAATCTCGCAATTAGGGTCGAACCTCACCTAGCACCACAGAATCGCATTTTTCCATGGAGTGCGCGGCAGCATCGACGATGCGTTCCGCAGCACGCTCTGTGGATTCAACCGTGTGTTGTTGATATGGACTGGGTCCTTTATTAAAAACTTTTTCTTTCCTTTCAGATACCTTACCAGGATATAATAGTACAGTCGCCGTGCCCCCCTCCAAACGGGACACAAGTCCTCTCAAACTACGAGTACCTCCGATCCAACCACCTCTGGGAGTGGAGTGAGGATACCTTCCTCATATCCCTCGCTGTATTCTACGCTGTGTTCGCGTTCATAGGTCTAGTGGCTTTTGTCGCCGATTGTACCAAGTATACGAAGAGAAAAGACCGTGCGTCTAGGAGAGGACATAAAATTAGTGTAAATACTCCTTGAATTTTAAATGAGACTACTGGTGTTTGATTTTTTTATACTATACGCTAACTTCTGAAAGTTTTATGATGTAATCTGCTGATATATACATGCTTCTACCTGATTGGTTGATAAGTAAAAGTAAACAAGTTGATATTGGATAGGAGCAGATTTCAGAGTAGACTTTCAGAAACTAAACTGGGAGTTGTGATTAAGAGGGGTAAACCAATTTTGATCTGCTATAGGGATGAGTATTTTGCAGTTGAAAAATGATGTCGAATTATTAATTTTAATGCTAGCAACGTCGGCAGGTAAAGAATATAAAATATATAATACTATTATAATGTTCTACGGTTATTGCTCAATTTTAGGGCGATTTTAGCTTAATAAATATATTTGAATGATTTGTAATAGGAAATATAAAAGTCGAACAATGTACAAAAGTATGAATTGTCATAATAAAATTATTTAAATTAGGAGCGACTATTCAGGTGAAAAAAAGGCTGACTGCAAGCCTTTCGTCCATATAGGTAGGTATATCTACTATTTTAAGGATTTATTATTTTGTTTATAACCTACAGTTTTTATTATGGGGTGAATAGGACCTAAGTGGACACTACTACACGACTTTGCAATTACCTAACTCGGTGTTGTATTCATTGAAAATTGTAATCATTGAATCTTCTGTTAGATCTCATGACTAGGTACTGGTTGATTGTTGAAATTATTTTCTATACTCAAGGACAGCAAACTACATGAGATATAAGAATGGCTTCATGATTTAGTCTTAGAAATTTCGAAATTTCTCGAAATTTCAGCTTCTGTTCATCCCATTACTGTGAATTTAGGTATCCACCTACATTTCATTGTAGAAATGTGGACGTCTATCAATCTCCGATTCTTAATCGCTTTCTCTTCTCTACCTCTTTATTAGTAGAAAAGTAAAATAAGCAGCAAATACTGGCAATGCCACTTTTTAATAATTATTTTTCTAATATGGTAATGTTGCTGCATCCCTGTACATACAGTTGCTATAGAAACTAAAGCATAATAAATACATATACTTAGTTAATTTTTATTAGTTTCAATATCAAGGAACGGTAAAGAATAATTATATCGTTTTTTATAAGAATGTACGATGATTACATAGGTACCTACTTAAACACATTGCAAATATGTAGGTTTTTTCTCGTATACAAATATTACGTCGAAAAATTAAAAATATCAGTTACTGCAAATTTCAGCCAAACCCACTGATACATGTTACCCCGGTACACCCAAAAAGCAAAAAAAAAATGTTTTTGTATTCTTGGAAAGCGTTCGAGAAAATGTAGATTATTTGAATGATTACTAGTAAGGGATAGTAAACCTTTTGTTCATCGAGGTCTTAATACATGAAGTGCACCATGGTTCTTTTCGCGCTTCAATGACATGTAAACATTAGTAAAATTGTTGGAACTTTTTTGTACAAACGCGGCAATAGAACCATGACGCTCTCTGAGTCCTTTGTGTCAAATTAGTTTTAAAGTGAAGCCATATCACTTAATTTTAAACGTTATTCATAAGTTACCTTAGTGTCAAAACTATACATAATGTAATAATAAATAATAGTAATTTAATGATTGTATTCGTTTTATTTCATGATCCTCTATTACACCAACACGAGATATTACAAAAAAATAACAATGATTTAAATTAATTGTTTTATGTGATAAATATAATAAATTATTATAATTGAACACAACGTATTTTGTAACAAAACTTACACAATACATACTAGATTTTTCTGTACAATTCATATTTAACGTAACGCAATTTCGAATAACTATATCATTAACTTTAGAAAACTTGTAATAATTAGACAGAACATGATTGACAAATATATTGATGATTAAATTAAATATTTTAAGGTTTTTAACAAAACTTATACAGTACCTAAATTAATTTTCGCATTGCCCATAAAATCTAATAAAACTTTAGTTATGCCAAAACCTGCATTAACATTGATTTAAAAAAACATATCTGATCTCCACAATACCTAATTTAAATTATGATGAGGTAGGTATACTTACATTGGTCCAAAAGTCATGAATTTATATAATTTTATCCACTTTTAGTGCTCATATGAAACAACTCGTGGTACCGCTTACATATCTCGCAGACGCAAGGTTTAATCTCAGGTAAAAAATATTTTCTTGTTTTCCTAGTAAACGAAATTTCAGGTAAGAAATATTTTCTTGTTTTCTTATTCCTGGAATGTTTACCTTTGTCATGTTCTATATAACGGCTTTCTATGACAGTCTTAGGCGTAGAATCATCGTCAAGACGGCAAGCATACAATTCCTCTGAGTTGTCCAGTGATCTAGAATGTAATAATCGTATTAGTTTTGAATTGTCTGTGTTCTGCATTACTTGACCCTTTTTACAAAGAAGAATGGGGAAAAAGAGGTCAGGTATTGCTGAGTATTGTAAGTACTTCAAGCTGAAAGTTGTACCTTCTAAATCTTACTTCTTACTACCTACTATTAAAGGGAAGTGCAGGAACTATAGGTGGCAGCACTAAATCGACAAAAGAGACACTATGCGGACAGTAAAGGAAACTTATCAGACCTGTCATCGTGCTTTCGATTATATAAATATAATAATAAAATAAAATAAAATAAAAAGCCTTTTATTTCTTGCAGAATTATTAAGGTTTATAAAGTATTTTGTTAGTAGCATAAAGTTTAATTTGTTTTTAGTGTTAATTTTTGTTTTTTTTTATATAGCATTTTTATCCCGCAAGAACCCCTCCGCAAGTGAAGGCCTCCTCCAAGGTGTTCCAGTCGTCTCTGGATTTTGCTTTTTGCATCCAGTTTTGCTTTCGATTAAGTAAACAAAATTATCTCTTCAATTATATTATTTTTGAATATGATAAAAGTTATATAATATGTTTTCCGGTCTATCAATAATGATCGTCAGCGTGGCCAAGATATGTCAAAAGCTCTTAGAGGCCGGCCATGTATTGGAGGTTGAAGAGATAATACTTAAATGAAGAAAATGAGGCTGTGATAACTGGCAAAATTGTCGCACAAACTAAAATATCCAATGTTTACGACGTGAACATAATGGTAAATAATTTTCTGAATTACCTTTTCATTTATGTATTTATTTTTCAAAGTAGTTCTACCTATAAAGTAAATACAGTACAATTATTTGAGTTTTTATTTTTTGAGCTTGACTGCAACAGAAACAAGTGCAATTTGTAAATGCCTTTCAGGGAAATGTAAGCACATCTGCGCCTTAGTTATATGTATTTAAATTCTCCTGAAAGCGCCAAATCAAAAACTAGCGATGTCCAACAATGGGGTAAACCATCTATCGGCAGTTATTGGGTTACGATAAAGAACTGAAAATGTCCGAAGTTCCATCACCAGTCAAAAAGCCCCAACTTATTAATTTGATGAAACAGCTAAAATCACAAGATATTTTCACAGCTACTATAGGAGAATCATTAGCTAACACACCCATAGATATTTTACAGTTAGAAGAAAAATAAATTATGGCAGCGGAAACTCTAGTTGATAAAGTTAAAATTACAAAAAAAAAAATGAAAATATTCGCCATGTAATACAAGATATATTTATGCTGCAATGTATCGCTAGTAACTATTCTTCTAAAAGTTCAATACCAGAGTATTTATTTGATTTTTATAATAGTAAAGTTTGTTGTGATGTTGATTCTGGTACAAACATTTATTTTGGAACCATCGATCAAGCAAATAATTCTAGTACTATTCTTTGGAAAGTACTTAATAAAATTTTAAGATATTTGATTTATTTTCATTTTTTGTGGATGTATTGGTACATCCAGAAATGCAACAATGCATTATGATTTGCTAGAATAATAATTTTCACTAATAACATTAATTCTGTTTACTTGATATAAATGTCAATGTCAAGTATATTAATAGAGTACAAGATTCGGATTGGCGACACCAGTCGGCAGCACCTTCGTTGTGCACGTTCCCTTTATGTGCGCAAGGATTGGATGGATGTTTAGTTAGTCAATCACGCCAGAACGGCTGAACGGATCAGGATGAAATTTAAATAGCACATAGGCTACTTTTTACTTTTTCTAACACATGTATATTAAAATTTCCAGCGAACGAAGTCGAGAGTTGAAGTGGTAGGTACTTCATAGTTCCATACCACTCGACAATAATTATTTTATGGAATTACTATTCAACAGTTGTGCTGCAGCTCAACAATACTCCTACTATATTGTACTATAAGTTTCCAAACCGACAGTTACTAACTACAGTATGACAGTTTTACTACGACTCGTCAATCCTCCTACTATTGCACTTATTAGAACGTTGCTTTCAATAGATAACCCGCAACTTTAAAACTGCTTACGTTACTAAAGTAGCACTACAGCTCAACAGTTACACTACAACTCAACAAGCCCGCTACCATCGTACACACGGCGACACATCAAGCTATACATATCCAGTATTGTATGAGCTTCCCGTACAACGAGAGATCAGGTTTTGCATAGCTTGATTAGCCGTCGTGAGTACTAACAACGTTGTACAAAATTTCTAAAGTCGTTCTACTTTTGTCTACTACAATATGACAGTTACACTACAGCTCAACAACGCTCCTACAATCCGACAATAGGCATGACGAAGTATCAAAAAATTGCAAATTTATTTAGTCCGTCAGTTAGAGTATTGGACATTAATGGACACGTTTTTTTTGTTTTTGTAAATCAATGAATATTGACAAAGTTAAAACGCATCAAAACTCGGTAGTGGGAGCTTGTGACGTCAGAACTAGGTAAAAATTATACCTAGGCGTGACGTATTGAGAATTTTAAAAGCGTCATATCTTCGTCAATTTTGGTTTACGTAACAAAAGAAAAACACGGGTCAAATATTTTTTGTTAATCTAACTGACGGACTTATTAGTTTTTTTTTTGTCGTCTCGCCTATTCTACCACGATCCTACCCTTAACCACCTTTCATCGATCTCGGTATTTTGGCCTGCTCCTGCGCACTGATTGGCTCTCCACGGTGATGCGTGCACATTATAGACACAGAAATCTCGGCACAGGCGCGGACGACCTGGCTTGCAGCGTGACGGAGGTACGCACTTTGGTCTACTGAGTACAACGATTGGTTGATGGCGCTGTTAGTACATGGTCTATGTCAGAGTTTTCATAAACACTGATCAAAGTTTGATCAGTGTTTATGAAAACTTCAAATCTAAGAGACGTTTAAACGTCAAGAAAATAATCCTTTCATAAATCACTGTTCATACAATCTCTGCAACTATGATGATCAACGCCGCGTTATAAGGGCCTTGGTTGGGAACGATGTTAGGCAATTTTAATGCTAGCATATTATAAGCCCCTTACAAAATGGTTCGTCTTTAGGACCTACTTGGATGTCTCTCAGTGCTTATGAAGTTCTGACTTGACACATACTAAAGAGTGATTTTTGTTATTCAAATATATAGTTCACTACTAGCGGACGTCACGCGGTTTCACCCGCGTAGTTCCCGTTCCCGTGGGAGAACGGAGATAAAATATAGCCTATGTCACTCAGTGTGAATGTAGCTTTCTATAGGTGAAAGAATGTTTGAAATCGGCGCTGTAGTTTTTGAGTTTATTCATTACAAACATTCAAAAATACAAATCTTTCCTCTTTATAATATTACTAGCTGCCCGTCCCGGCTTCGCACGGGTGGACTTTTTATTTTTTTCTATTCTATCCTATCTTTCAAGTTGGATCAAACTGCACACGGTGTGCAAATTTTATTATAATCGGTTAAGTGGTTTAGGTTCCATTGAGGACAAACATTGTGACACGAGATTTATATATATTAAGATATAGTGTAGATATACATAACATACTTGGGAAATATGCAGTTGTTATTATGTTCATCTTTTTTCGGCGTCAAGCTGCAACATGACCTCGAAGCGGTTGATGACCTTGACCTTGTCGCTGATGGTGTACTATGTTTAGAGCACTTCTTTCTGGAAATTATAATTTCTATAAGATCGCCGACCGAGTTTACTCCGTGCCTCGGGAAGCTCGTTAAGCCGTTGGTCCCGGCTGTCATTTGTAGATCTTTGACAGTCGTTACATGTAGACAGTGGTCCGAAAGTCTGATATAATAAGAATTATGATTATTTTTCCTTTTTCTGTGAAACTACGAGACGGCAAATCTTACTGGCCTGGGGCGTGCCAACTTAAAATGTGGCATTGCACGTCACTTGCACAGCCGTGCACAACATGCACTATCGAAAGATCAATCAGCACTTTACGCAGAGTAAAAACTTGGTTGCGTTCGACAAATTATGACAGAAGACGTGTTTATAAAAAATATCTATTGAAGATTTTGCCTTTAATGGGTTACTGTACCGATGTACTATTTTACACTACAAGCTGCATTTCCCAAACCCTAATCAAGCTGAAGCTCGAGTACAGTGGGTAACGCATATTGACGAAACCTGTGTAGGTAACGCGGTTGTTTGTACGAACACAGACGCCCCCCGTCCCTATCGGTTAGTTCCCGCATGGCTGCGCTTACCTGACAATTAACATCGCCCGATTTTGCCGAGACGCTGCCGAAATATTTTGAAATGTGAGTTGATGTTTTGTTTACTTATAATTCCTAAATTACCAGAGAATGGCCAGCAGCGTTCTCTGTGTCTTTGTAAGAACTGTACTGCGATCGCCAACCCGCCTGCCAAGCGTGGCGATTATGGCAAAACCCCTCAAAATGGATACGGCATTACAAAAATGGCCCCTAGTACCCGGCAGCCCGTCTACTCTCGACTACGGCAGCGGTCGAGGTTACGACGTGGCAAGGCAAGGGGTGCAAAGAATCCCCGGATGGGATCCAGCTGCCTATACCAACGACTGGACCTGGCAACGTATAACGCACGCACACTCCGGACCGACGAGAAGATAGCGGAACTCGAAGAGGAATTGAGCAGGCTGCGGTGGAGTATTGTGGGATTATCTGAAGTCCGAAGAGAGGGGGAGGACACGATAATCCTGAAATCCGGCAACCTACTCTATTTCCGAGAGGGTGACCGGCAGTCCCAGGGTGGTGTTGGGTTTATCGTCCACAAGTCCCTTGTGAACAACGTGGTGAAGATCGGGAGTGTGTCGACCAGGGTGGCGTACCTTATACTCAGAATATCCTCAAGATATTCGCTGAAGGTCATACAGGTCTACGCCCCAACCTCGGCACACCCCGACAACGAAGTGGAGACCATGTATGAGGATATCTCTAAAGCCATGCATGGTCTCAAAACTCACTTCACCGTTGTCATGGGAGACTTCAACGCGAAACTGGGCAAACGAGACGGGGATGAGCTGCAGGTGGGGCCATTTGGGGTTGGACGTCGGAACTACCGGGGCCACCAACTGGTTAGTTTTATGGAGAAGGTATATCTCTATACGATGAACTCCTTCTTCAAAAAGCGTGAGCACAGGAAGTGAACTTGGCAGAGCCCCGATGGTGCAACCAAAAACGAGATTGACTTCATCATGTCAACCAAGAAGCAAATGTTCAATGATGTCTCTGTGATCAATTCGGTGGAAACTGGGAGCGATCACCGCATGGTAAGAGGCACATTGAACATCAATGTCAAGCTAGAAAGGTCTCGACTGATGAAGTCTACGCTCCGTCCAGCACAGATCCAAATCCAAAACCCCGAGAGCTTTCAGCTTGAACTCCAGAATCGTTTCAAATGCCTAGGAAGCTCAGTGGACGAATACAACGATGGGTTCGTGGAAACTGTCCATACGACCGGGTCGAAGTTCTTCAAAACACGTCGTACAGATCAGAACAAGAGACTCTCCGATCAAACTCTCAAGCTCATGAAGGAACGGCATGAGATGATTCTGCAGTCTTTAGACGAGGCGTTGAAATACCGGCAGCTCAATAGACGGATCTCTAAATACTTTAAGAGCGACCTCCGCCGCTTTAATACCGAGCGTATTAAAGACGCGATTGAGCGGAATAAAGGCTCCAAGGTATTTGCAAGAGATCTGGCTATTGGGCAGAGCCAGCTCACGAAACTGAAGACCGACGATGGTAGGATCTTATCCGCCAAACCGGAGCTTCTGAGGGCTCGCAAACGACCCAAGAGCTAGACTGACCCGACACTATACGGAAGACATCCCGGACGTCAGCCTGTACGAGATTAGGATGGCTCTGAAACAGCTTAAAAACAACAAGGCACCGGGTGATGACGGAATTACGGCCGAACTCCTGAAGGCGGGTGGAAAACCAGTACTTAAGGCCCTTCAGAAGCTGTTTAATTCCGTCATACTCGAGGGTAAAACGCCACAGGCATGGTGCGGGGGTGTGGTGGTACTCTTCTTCAAGAAGGGTGACAATGCCCGTCTGAAGAATTATAGGCCCATCTCACTTCTAAGCCATGTCTACAAGTTGTTTTCAAGAGTCATCACGAATCGTCTCGCGCGCAGGTTTGTGTAAACAGACAGTCGTTCACAACTTCACAGTACTTGTTGTCAAAGTTAAGTGCATAATTCTGCTAGGATTTCATTTATAATGAAAATATAATTATTTTATTTCAGAATGGGGACATAAAATTATAAGAAAATAAGGTACTCATAGTGAGGAAGATGCAGAAATCATTAGGTGCCATAAAACCCGGGAAAAGCATTAGGCAAACAGCTGCAGAGCATCGCATTGTCTTTTACACTTTAAAGAAAAGAAAATGAACTGACCTGGGGTGGGACATTGTGGAGCGCAAATAAAGTGAATATATATGAATATGAAAAACAAAAATAATGTATTTTCGTTTTTCTTTCAAATTTTTAAGATTTAGATTTTTTTTTATACCGAAAAATAATGCGTATTTTTAATTACCCATAAAACCACTAGACATATTGTTAACCAGAGAGTGATTCATTCTTGACGACCCGAATGGCGCAGCGGTTATGAGGCTGCCTTACGTTCTTAGGGTCCCCGGTTCGAATCCCGGTTGGAGCAAATGTTTGTGTGATGAGCATGGACATTTGTTTCCGAGTCATGGATGTTTATATGTATAATAAGTATGTATTTACAAACAAAAAGTATCTATGTAGTATATCAACTATCTAGTGTCCACGACACAAGCCTCGTTGCTTAGTGTGGCACTAGATGGCGCTGTGTGTAATGTCCAGCGATATATTTATATTTATTCTTCACCACCTCAACCTCGCGGTCAATTCTGCTCTTTAAAATAAACCTTATTTATTCTGTTTTCAATTATTGGAGGTCAATAATTACCTACTTACCTATTACTATTCAATACTTACCTATTACTCTGAAAGCTGATAAAATGCTAAAATTTTAAGCCAATCTGATTGATATGTTATGAGATATGAGCGCAGAGAGGTAAAAAAAAAGTGAACCACCGTTTATCCGGTGACCTACCTTCTTACACTATCATAGTAGCTCACCTATGGAAGTTGGCAGAATGGCAGGCTGCTTGCTGCATTTGCCTCTGATGATCTTCTCGGCACGGCGGTGGATAACAGGCGCTTACATTGAGCGACTCCACATTGCACGGATGATTCCACACCTCATCGATGCGTACTTTTGTTGCTATCTCAATTTTTGGGGATAAAATACCCTGAAAAACCATTTAGAACCAATTATATTTGTGCATAAAAATTATAAACATGACCAATTTTATTGTATGGATTTTGGATAATAGTTTTTTTTTTGCAGTTTGGTGTCTCTAAAGAAACATGATTGTTCATTGTCGTATTTAAATTAGATAGGTGCCTGTTATTTGGCTCATTAAAAGATAACTTGAATGTAAAAAGCTTAATAATTTGGGTGTTTTACTGTGTATTTTTTATTTATTTATTTATTTTACTATATAAGTACACACAGTATACACCACAGGAAAATACATTAAAAATATGAGTACAAAGGAACTGCTTATTTCTTTCTTTCTTTCTCCTATTTAATGATGATTAATTAAATAGCATTTAACCACACAGGTTCTAGGCTCCACCTAAACCTATATTCGAGCCTGTAGACGGGCTTGTCCGCATGAAGTAAAAAATTTCCAAAGCCAACACTGGCAAACAGGAAAACCAGGACAAAGCTAAAGGAAAAAAAATGTACTAAAAAATTATTACAGGGAAATCTTTAGACCTCCTCATGAGCAGATCTACTCCGTCGTTTGAGCACATGTTTGGTGGAAACAGTACGTCATTGAGTGCGCCGAGGTATTGGGCAAGAATCTCACATTCACAGGCAGTGCCTTCACACCATTGCAACAGTTCACAGTATATTGATTCTTCTTCTGTAATTGAAATGTTTTGCGGTTATTAGTTGTGTGTGTTAGACCTGTATCTTGTAAATCTTTCTAAATGGTTATCCAAAATGTTTAAATTTTTTGGTATCTAAACCTTATTTCATTTCAGTCTGTTAGTGGGCCGATTTTTGCCATTGTCCTTTGATAATATTTTGACACGCGGAGAGTATACGGGTCCAACACACACTGTGTTGGCCCTGTATACTGTCTGCAATGTAGTTTCTAAATGGTTATCAAAAATGAATGCGTTTTTTGGTATATGTATTTTTTTGGTACCTACCTATTTCATTTCAGTCTAATAATGGGCCAATTTTTGCCAATGTATTTTGTTCATTTTTTGACACAAGTAATCTGAATCTGATGATTGAGAAGCAGACAAATCTATTCCTTCAAAGACTTACAAATTAAAATAATAACTGAAGTTATTCCATATATTTTATGTTATATTTTGTAACAGTAAAAAAGTGCAGGTAGTAATACCCCTAAATGTAAAAAATATTGATTAAAATACTTACTCAACAAACAACAAATGTTATTCAATGCACAAGATTCCTGAAATCTTTTACGGAAGTAGAACACATCTTTGAACATGAGAGGGAATGTTGGGGGCAACAAGCAAGTCTGGTAGCTAGTGCCGAGGGCAAACATGGTTAGGGAGACACGGCCATCTTGACACAACCACACTCCTGGACATGATACCTGGAACATAATATATAAGATGGATGTAACATAATCAGTCTGTACAGGGTTGAAGGTACACCAACACAACTCAAATGGTTACGACATATTAATTTAATTTTCATACATTTTGACCAGATACTACATAATTCCGAAAGTCACAATTCCGAATTTCAAAATACTGATTTTCATAATTCCAAATGGTTCAAAATTCAGAATATAACAATTCCGATTTATCATTAATCCTATTTTCATTCAATTCCAAATATTCTTAATTACTATTCTCAAAATACTGAATTACATTATTCCGACTTATTGATAATAAGAAACATTAAAAAATCATTATTCAATTACTTTTTTTTTTCATTTTTTTTTACCTACATGTTGAGAATTACGCGGCAGGGGGAAATTCGGAATTGTAACTTCAGTAATTTAGTTTTTCGGAATTTTTGAATGTTTGAATGTGTAGCACTCAACTTTTGTGCCAGCTAGAATTTTAGAGTGGTCATGCTGGAAAGGAATCTTGAAACCTGTTTATCTACGTTAATTGAGAGGTATCAAATTACTAATTAGTGGTATAAAATAGTACAATTTTTTATTACCATCTAAACTTATAATGAATGTGTTCATGGTTGTGCTAGGAAGTAGAACAATAAAATTTATATGTGGGATCAGAATGATGTACTGACTACTGAGTTAGTGGTAACTGTTTGTGCACTGGTATTCTGTCCACCTTGCAATGTTCTCATTGCTAGGATACAGGCCTTCTCTCGGTGAGAGAGCTTAATGTGGATTGGTAGTTCTATAGTACGTAAGTACATATAGTAGTTCTATAGTATGTAAGTACATATTATAGTAGTTCTATAGTAGACGACCCGAATGGCGCAGCGATGGTGAGGCTGCCTTACGTTCTTAGGGTCCCGGGTTCGAATCCTGGTTGGAGCAAATGTTTGTGTCATGAGAATGGACATTTTTTTCCGAGTCATGGATGTATATATGTATTATAAGTATGTATTTACAAAAAAAAAACTATCTATAGTATATCAACTATCAAGTGTCTACGACACAAGCCTCGTTGCTTAGTGTGGCACTAGATGGCACTGTGTGTCCAGCGATATTTATGTATGGATGTCTGTTACTCTTACTCTTATAATAGTAGTACTTAGTAGGTAGTAGTTCAAGTCTTTGAATTTTCTGTTCTAGAACATTCTGCTTGCCTGATACATGATTAATAATTATTTTACAAATTACAAGATTAATTAGAATTCTTTTGCACAACAGTGGAAACATTTTTATAAAACTATTCATACTCTGTACTGACTGTAGTATTTTGGGCCAGCGCAAGGTCAAAGTGTTACCGACATACGATCTTCTGTAGACAATCAAAATTACATACTTACAAGAACTTTTGTTTGAGAGTGGTGTAGGTATAATATTATTACTATGAGTAAATCAATTTATGTACATGAGCTTGCTAAATGTCTGATGAGAGATTTTTAGTAGAGAAAGTGTTTAGCAGTAGACGATCTAATTAGTTGTACTATAATAAGAAGTTATGAAGAAAGCCAGTAACTTACCCTCTGAACAGCTACTTCCACTGTCAACTCGATAGTTTTTGGCATGTTGCAGCATCACTTCGCCGATTAAACTAGCTTTCACTACACAATCATGAATAAACGTAATTTTCGAGGAAAGTCTATCATAATGGTCTAATTTCTCATCCCAATTTGAAATAATGTAATGTTTACTTTTTATCAAATAAACAATACGATGTCATTGTCCACTGACACTCACAAATAATCCTAAAGCATTGTGATTGGTTCATAAATCAATAACGATAACGTTTTACGGAATGCATTGAAATGAAAAATCCAACCAATGTTTGGGTTTTTTGGTTGTCATGACAACTTCACGTCAAATGTCAAACAAAGCTGAACTGTCAACTGATTCCGTTTAGAAATGAAAATGTTTTAATTTCCTTATTTATTTATTTTTGTCTGTTTTTTACTTGAGGGCAGTATTATAGTTAATATTTTTAGTATTATGTTAGAAGAGGCTTGAGTCCGGATTGATGGATTACTAAGATTATGCGTACCAACATAACACCAACACCATACACGCTTATAACCACTGAACAAGAACGAAATTTATAATGTCATTTTGGAGTTTGTTTGTCAAAAACAACATTTTGCGCGCGTTGTACTTGTATTGTGGTGCATTGGTTATTTTGTATTTTTCTTTCATTACTCTAAAACCAATATGACTAGAGTACCGTCTGTTATTCATTGGTTCCGGTTAGATCTACGAATTCACGACAACCTTGCTCTACGCAATGCTATAAATGAAGTAAGTTAATAAGTTTACCTGAATGCAGCTAAGTACTTTTATTAGGTATAACCACACCACCACACGCACCTTCTGGATAATATAATTATTTTCTTTTAATGAGCTTACATAAAATTTTCTAAAGTTTTGAAAACTGCGCTAATAGTTAGTTATTAGATGCAAATAATATAACCTTTCTGTTTTTCTTTTTAGGCTGAAAACCGTAAACACCATTTAAGGCCAGTGTACTTCATAGAACCTGATATTAAAAATAAAGTTGGAGTCAATAGACTAAGGTTTTTAGTACAAAGCCTCCAAGATCTAGATGTAAATCTAAAAAAGCTGAAAACCCGCCTCTACATTATAAAAGGAAATGCTGTTGAAGAGTTGCCTAAACTATTTGATAAATGGCAAGTGAAGTACTTGACATGCCAGGTCGATATTGATCCCATCTATGTCAAACAAGATGAAGTAATTGATGACATTGCAGAGAAGAAGGACATCTTCATTGTCCGCAGGGTCCAACACACTGTTTATGATGTTCACAGTGTCTTAAAAAAGAACAACAACAGTGTTCCCATGACATACCAGAAGTTTCTTTCACTAGCACAAGATGTACAAGTAAAAGAATGTATTGAGATTACTAAAGAGATTTCTGATCACTGTAAGCCATCGGATGGAGATTCTAAAAAGTATGATGTTCCAAGTCTTGATGAATTGGAGCTTGATGAATCAGCATTCGAACCCTTAAAATACCCTGGAGGTGAAACTGAGGGACTAAGGAGGCTGAATATGTATATGGCTCGAAGGGAATGGGTTTGCAAATTTGAGAAGCCATACTCATCCCCAAACAGTTTGGAACCAAGCACTACTGTTCTGAGTCCTTACATCAGTCATGGATGTTTATCAGCAAAACTTTTTTATCACAAGCTGAAGGAAGCTTTAAGTGGCAAGAAACATTCAGAGCCACCTGTCTCCCTGTTAGGACAATTAATGTGGAGGGAATTCTACTACACAGCAGGAGCTGGAACTGAAAACTTCGATAAGATGATTGGTAATGCTGTTTGTACTCAAATTCCTTGGGGTACAAATGAAGAACATTTGAAAGCTTGGGCAGAAGGAAGGACTGGATATCCATTTGTTGATGCCATCATGCGCCAGCTTAAGCAAGAAGGTTGGATACATCACCTGGCTCGGCACATGGTTGCTTGTTTCCTTACAAGAGGAGATTTATGGATATCCTGGGAACAAGGAGCCAAAGTTTTCGAAGACTACTTGTTGGACTATGATTGGTCTCTGAATGCTGGTAATTGGATGTGGCTGTCAGCATCTGCCTTCTTTTATAAATTCTTTAGAGTCTACAGCCCTGTAGCTTTTGGAAAGAAAACAGACAAAGAAGGTTTATACATAAGAAAGTATGTGCCAGAATTGAAGAAATATCCTACTGCTTTTATTTATGAGCCTTGGAAAGCACCTAAAAGTGTTCAGACAACAGCTGGATGCATTATTGGGCAGGATTACCCAAAAAGAATAGTTGACCATGATAAAGTGCACAAGGATAATTTGCAGAAGATGTCGGCTGCTTATAAATTAAATAAAGAGAGGAAAGCATTAAAGCGACCATTGTCGTAGTTTATATATCTGTTAATTGATATTTTAATAAGATCTGTTTTGTTTAGTAATCATACAACATTTTTTAAATATTAAGGAAAAGTGATTTTTTTAAATAGTTGCCTCATCTATGCTACCTCAATAATATTACCTAAGCAATCATGATATTATGTTTTAAAATATATTCGATGCCAAAGTTTTTTTTTGTAGCCTTGCATGTCTCGCACCACCTCTCTTGGGCTGAACCTAGGAATTCTAGGTCGACCATACGCGCCGGCAGCAGGGTGCAGTTGCAACCCCCTGTCTGGAAACAAAATACATACAAAAATCATTGAGCTATTAGTACTACGAATAGAGAAGACAGCGCGAACAAAATCTGTGCGCAATGCGGGGGGCGGCTAACCCCGTATATATAATGCTGTGGCGAACAAGCCACTGAGTGAATTGCAGCCAGCTGACAGCATTTGAATGGAGCACAGATTTTGTTCGCGGTGTCTTCTCTATACTAATATCTACAGCTCTATGACAAAACTTAAGGATTACGATACGCTATTGTATGAATAAAAACTTAGTTTATGTTGCTGTCTACACCTTGTCAATTTTAGGATCCTCATATTATTTTCCTGTGATGGGCCAGCGGGCGTGTGGCTGACACTGGCAGAGCCACCATCAGGGATTTTAATTTTGATAACACAAAAATGTAATCGCTAATTTGTCGAAATTAGTCGCCAAATATCAAATTTGGTCGGTCACTGGTTCAAAAGATATAAGGGTTTATAGGTGGCCCTTCTGGAGAGAGCCTACCCCAGCAGAGCCACATTAATATCTCAAAAACTAGGGCACCTAGCGAAGATCTGTTTTCTCCCATATTTACTCGCTAATTAGTCGCCAAATATCAGAATTGGTCGGTCACTGGTTCAAAAGATATAAGGGTTTATAGGTGGCCCTGCTGGAGAGAGCTTACCCCAGCAGGGCCACATTTATATCTCAAAAACTAGGGCACCTAGCGAAGATCTGTTTTCGCCCATATGTACTCGATATTTAGTCGAAATTAGTCGCCAAGTTACAGATTTAATCGGGTCCTAGTTCAGAAGATATAATGAGTTCAATTATTAAGGTATAGTCCAAGAGCTAGATCGAAGAGTTCACGAAAAATTACCAAGAAAAAATATTTCTATTATTATGTGTAATATACTTCTAGTTTTATCGGTCTAAAGTCCTTAGAAATGACCGAGAGAAAAAAATTCTCTACTACATACATGTTTAATGTTTTTAATTATTAAGTTAGAGTGGCTTCAACTTCTTTGAAACCATTAAACCGTGCTCTTGGTCTATTTAGTGTCAAGATGTACAGTCGCATGCAACTGTTTTACTAATTTACAATGTTGAGCTCTAATTTACGTTAGAATAATAAATGACATGTCCAATGCACTTAAAAGCCCGTATTCGTAATTGTTCTTTTAATATTTTACACAAACAAACCTCGCTGTACTCCGGGTGGATGACTAAAGAAAAAATCCTCTAAAGCAAGTTTGTTAATTTACCTATTTTTTTTTTTAATACTTTGAGCGGCGCGAACACCGCCGACGCGCCGGTGCTCGCTCTGTTCCCCGTTTTTGTATTTGCGGAATACCTAAAGATAACAACATTCGAGTTCCTAACTATTCTTTAAGTTCCACTTTAAACTGGCCGACTTTAACTTAGGTACGTCACGGGCAACTCGTTATAAGTAGCTCGTCTGTACACGCGCATCTATCTCTTTCTTACTTACCGTGTAAATGTAACGGAGCGCAGCGATCTATCTGCCAGCGACTAAATGCACACATTTTGTTCGATACTTAAATAATTACATATATTTATTGTAGATCTTGTTTTTAGGTAATGAATACTGCTTTCCTTTGGTGGGTTGAAGTTATAGAATTCCTCCAGACGTCGTAGATACTTCTGTCTAAAAACTACTTTAAGTATTTTGTACTTGGTTGTACTATTGTATGGGGAAATTGAATTCTTTAATATCTTTTTAATGACACACCGACTAATCTGTAACTTGGCAACTAATTTCGACTAATTAGCGAGTAAATATGGGAGAAAACAGATCTTCGCTAGGTGCCCTAGTTTTTGAGATATAAATGTGGCCCTGCTGGGGTAAGCTCTCCAGCAGGGCCACCTATAAACGGATAAACCCTTATATCTTTTGAACCAGTGACTGACCAATTCTGATATTTGGCGACTAATTTCGACTAATTAGCGAGTAAATATGGGAGAAAACAGATCTTCGCTAGGTGCCCTAGTTTTTGAAATATTAATGTGGCTCTGCTGGGGTAGGCTCTCTCCAGAAGGGCCACCTATAAACCCTTATATCTTTTGAACCAGTGACCGACCAAATCTGATATTTGGCGACTAATTTCGACTAATTAGCGACTAAATTTTTGTGTTATCAAAATTAAAATCCCTGATGGCGGCTCTGCCAGTGTCAGCCACACCCTGCGGGCCTAAAATGGCCGCTTTATCAGAATCGTATTAATATGAAATAGGTTACTTACAACTTTAAAATTCTTAAAATGGACTCTAAGGTTATGACTGTAAAGTCCAATTTAAGAATTTAAATTTTTAACGTGATTCATATATGATTCTGCTAAAGCGGCCATTTTAGACCCCCTGCTGTTAACTCTCCGAAATCTTGGACAACTATCGAAAAATCTAACTATCTGAGGCAAAAGCAAACATTTTTGAGCTCGCTTCGCTAGCTCATGGTCTCTGGATCATTTTGATTGATCTAACATACGAGTATAACCAATCTGAAGCCGCTAGCAACCTCAAATAATTTGAGCTTGCTTCCTATATTAAACAAGAAAGTGATTGACCAGGAAATGATTGAGGCTGTATGCACTAACACCCTTGCAAGTAAGAATTTTGAAAACAACTGACAGCTTACCAGCTGGCAACTGTCAAAGTCATCTGTCGCGTATGTCATCTCGCGATCGAAATATTTTGTTTTGATTTGTTTTAACTTTTTTTTGGAAATAAAATGTAATTCATCGCTGTAACTTAGAATGTAGAACAATAAATAGTATGCACAAAGAGAGTGCCAAGAGTATGCCTGAAGGTGGTTCTGAGACACATTTTATAGGTAAGTTTCATGAGCCTCTATAAAAGTTTAGATTTTCTCTATTATAGGATTTTAAGACGATTAAAGATAAAGAAATCAGAGTTTACTGCGTTTTTTTGAATTATTTAGAGCGTTGAGTTGGTGGGAAGTAATTTAAATATAGATTGTATTTCGATGTCTAGAATGCAATAAGTTTTCGAGCAACGCCCACAATCTAGCATGACATGCTCGAATTACCGTTACCAACTACTTACCTACTTCATTTATTACCAGTTCTATCAGAAAAAACAAGCAAAGCTTTCTTTTTCTTACATATTTTCCTAACTGTAGATATTCTCCTAAAATAGTTACATAAGGTTTCATTCTTTACTAGGGTTTCATTTTCATTGAGGTTTCTGATAATTATTAATTTAATTTAAAAGCATCCTCCTTGCTAATATGATCTTAACACCTGATAAAACAAACCTACTTTTTAAATGAATACATACTTGTAATTACAACACTTCCAATGAATTACCTCATTTCAATTTCAATATAAAATAAATTCAAAGTACTAGGTAGTATATGAAATATTTTATATTGAAATGGGTAAATCCTGGATGATATTTTGGCACACCAGCAAAAAGATTTCATTCCCAGCAGTGGGTGAAGGGAAACTGTGGATGATAATGATATGCATCTCACACGTTGCACATCTGTCTACAACAGTTGTCTAGTCCAGCGTTACTCAAAGTGTGCTTCGCAGAACCCTAGGGCTCTGTGGATCCTCTGTAGGGGCTCCACGAAAATACTGGTCATAATGATTAAAAAATATACCTAAGATAAATAATGTTTCAAAGAAAGTTAAGTTACTATATAACAGTCACTAAAAAAATAAAAAAAATTAACCAAGTAAATTGTAAAACAGCAAAATCTAGCCGACTAGCTTTGAATCTGTTGTAGTAATCCATTTCTAGATATTTTTTTAAATTATTTTAGGCAACAAACGTGTTTTAGGGCTCTGTCAAATATTTAGGTTTCCAAAAGGGTTCTGTTGCTAAAAAACTTAGAGAACTGCTGGTCTAGATAAATAGAAAAATAAATTATAAATAATTGGGACAAGGGTAAGAGAATAATTATAGTAGTAGTGGTTAATTGTAGTGTGTGTGTGTAATTATTGTAGTGTAGTAGTATATTGTAGTATATCAACTATCTGGTGTCCACGACACAAGCCTCGTTGCTTAGTGTGGCACTGGATGGCGCTGTGTGTAATGTCCAGCGATATTTATTTTTTTACCACTTACTTTACCGTACCACTATGTGTGTGGTTCCGGTTAGTTTTCAACGGTACTTCATTAAAATTCTATGTTACATGTGATAACGGTCAGGTAGCATAATTGCACAGTTAATTTCAATAGGTAAGTAATTAACAAACAAGTCTATTGTTTCCCGGGTCATTGAACTGTTTTGTTTTAGTAGATTTTATTAAGGTAATGTAATTTCTATGATAGAATTTATTTAGTTAAGTTCGTGACTAACTGTACAACTTATTTTGTGGGATATTATTGTATGAGTCACTTTGCCATTAGATAATATTAACTAGTATTTGCGTTGTGCGCGCAGCTCGCGGTCTTCGTGTATTTGAGAAGTATTCCTTACCCTTATAAAATTTTGAGAATCCATAAGAATCCTTAAATGAATTGGAAAATCCATTAGTCCTTAAAAGATTTTGTAAATTTTTAAAATATTGTTTTTGTAAAAGTTGCAGTCCTTTTAATTTTAGGGGAGTTTGGGGAGGCGAGGGGAGGATATACAAATTTTAACACCCCTCAATAGTTTTAGGTAAGAATCAAAAGATTTTGCAGTAGTAAAAAAAGGGGTGGAGAGGGGGGATTTTTTTTAAATTATTTCGAATAAAGCATCGCCAACCCGCCTGCCAAGCGTCGCGATTATGGCAAAACCCCCCAAATGATTAGCGCATCACAGAAATGGCCCCTAGTGCCCGGCAGCCCGTCTAACCTCGACTACGGCAGCAGTCGAGGCTACGGCGTGGCAAGGGGTGCGAAGAATCTCCGGAAAGGATCCGGCTGCTAATACCAACGACTGGACCTGGCAACGTACAACACGCGCACACTCCGGACCGACGAGAAGATAACGGAACTCGAAGAGTGCGATGGAGTATTGTGAGATTATCCGAAGTCCGAAGAGAGGGGGAGGACACGATAATCCTGAAATCCGGCAACATGCTCTATTTCCGAGAGGGTGACCGGCAGTCCCAGGGTGGTGTTGGGTTAACCCTTGTGAACAACGTGGTGAAGATCGAGAGTGTGTCAACCAGGGTGGCGTACCTTATACTCAGAATATCCTCAAGATATTCGCTGAAGGTCATACAGGTCTACGCCCCGACCTCGGCACACCTCGACGACGAAGTGGAGACCATGTATGAGGATATTTCTAAAGCCATGCATGGTTCCAAAACTCACTTCACCGTTTTCATGGGGGAATTCAACGCGAAACTGGGCAAACGAGACGGGGATGAGCTGCAGGTGGGGCAATTTGGAGTTGGACGTTGGAATCGCCGGGGTCACCAACTGGCTAGCTTTATGGAGAAGGAGGGGCTTTATATGATGGAACTCCTTCTTCAGAAAGCGTGAGCACAGGAAGTGGACCTGGCAGAGCCCCGATGGTGCAACTAAAAAAGATGATCAATTCGGTGACAACCGGGAGCGATCAACGCATGGTAAGAGGCACATTGAACATCAATATCAAGTTTGAAAGGTATCGACTGATGAAGTCTACGGTCCGTCCAGGACAGATCCAAATCCAAAACCCCGAGGGCTTTCAGCTTGAACTCCAAAAAAACCGTTTCGAGTGCCTAGGAAGCTCAGTGGACGAATACAACGATGGGTTCGTGGAAACTGTCCATACGACCGGGTCGAAGTTCTTCAAGGCACGTCGTACAGATCAGAACAAGAGGCTCTCCGATCACACTCTCAAGCTCATGAAGGAGCGGCGTGAGATGATCCTGCAGTCTTCAGACGAGGCGTGTAAATACCGGCAGCTCATTAGACGGATCTCTAAATCCTTGAAGAGCGACCTCCGCCGCTTTAATACCGAGCGTATTAAAGACGCGATTGAGCGGAATAAAGGCTCCAAGGTATTTGCAAGAGATCTGGCTATTGGGTAGAGCCAGCTCACGAAACTGAAGACCGACGATGGTAGGATCTTATCCGCCAAACCGGAGCTTCTGAGGGAGATCGAGAGCTTCTATGGACAGTTGTACACGTCAACCAGTAAGCCCGTCGTAGATCTAGCAAACGACCCAAGAGCTAGACTGACCCGACACTATACCGAAGACATCCCGGACGCCAGCTTGTACGAGATTAGGATGGCTCTGAAGCAACTCAAAAACAACAAGACACCGGGTGATGACTGAATTACGGCCGAACTCCTGAAGGCGGGTGGAAAACCGGTACTTTAGGCCCTTCAGAAGCTGTTAATTTCCGTCATACTTGAGGGAAAAACGCCAAAGGCATAGTGCAGGGGTGTGGTGGTACTCTTCGTCAAGAAGGGTGACAAATGACAATGCCCAGTTGAAGAATTATAGGCCCATCTCACTTCTAAGCCATGTCTACAAGTTGTTTTCAAGTGTCATCACGAAACGTCTCGCGCGCAGGTTTGTCTTTTTTCAGCCTCTCGAACAAGCCGGTTTCCGAAAAGGCTTTAGCACCGTGGACCACATTCATACGCTGCGGCAGGTTATACAGAAGACCGAAGAGTATAACCTGCCCCTCTGTTTAGCGTTTGTGGACTACGAGAAAGCCTTCGATTCGATCGAGACCTGGGCTGTACTGCAGTCTCTCCAACGGTGCCAAATCGACTATCGGTACATCGAGGTGTTGAAGTGTTAGTACAAAAACGCCACCATGTCAGTCCGACTTCAGGACCAAGCCTCGGAACCTATCCTCCTGCAGCGAGGTGTGAGACAGGGAGACGTCATATCTCCGAAACTGTTCACCGCTGCACTGGTCTTCAAGGTTCTGGACTGGAGGGGGCTAGGCATCAAGGTCAATGGCGAGTACATCACTCACCTTCGGTTTGCCGACGATATAGTGGTCATGGCTGAGACCATGGAGGACCACAGTACAATGCTCGATGACCTCAGTAGAGCTTCCGGAAGAGTGGGTCTTAAAATGAACATGGACAAAACCAAGGTCATGTCGAATGCCCATGTCACACCCATTCCTATCAAGATCGGAGACTCTACACTCGAAGTTGTAGACGATTATGTGTACCTGGGACAAACGGTCCAGTTAGGTAGGTCTAACTTCGAGAAAGAGGTCAATCGTCGAATCCGACTCGGCTGGGCAACGTTCGGGAAGTTGCGCGGTATTTTCTCGTCCAGCTTACCACAGTGTCTCAAGACGAAAGTCTATGACCAGTGTGTGTCGCCAATGATTACATACGGGACCGAAACGTGGTCGCTCACAATGGGCTTCATCAGAAGGCTTAATAAAGTCACCCAAATGGCAATGGAGAGGGCTATGCTCGGAGTTTCCTTGCGCGATCGAATCAATTCAATTCAAAATAATTTATTATCTCTCCACAAACATGACAAATTATGTATAATTATGTATAGAACTTAAAATTACGGTAGATAAGTTTGTGAGAGACTGGTGTCTGCACTAGGAAAACCTGTATAGCAGATCACCAGGGTCCCACCACACGGTATTTCGATTATTTAATTATAATATAAACAATATTAATTAATTCATTTTAAATGTGAAGGGAGAGTGCATAAACAAGAAAAAATTATAAATAAAAACAATTATAAATTATTATTTAAAAATTAAATTTTAAATTACAATTATAAATTAATTTACAATTTAAGGGGCTCCCCCATGCACACTAGCGCCACTTTAGTAAAAAAAATCAGAACTCGTTAAATACAGAATTAATGTAAAATCTGATTGACAAAATCAATGCTTTAGAGTTTTAGATTAATGACGTCTATTTAATTCATTAAAATATACTTCACTGTAGTTACAGTTAGAAAAATTGCTAAAAACGGCCGTTTTTTTCCATTTTGTATCTGTAACGACAGCGAGCTATGTTTCAATGAGTTAAGCAGACGTAAATAATTTAGAAGACCAAAAGATTGATTTTGTCAATCAGATTTTATATTAATTATGTATTTAACGAGTTCTGATTTTTTTACTAAAGTGGCGGTAGTGTGCATGGGGGAGCCCCTTAAATGAAATACGCCAAATTAAAATAAGAGAAAAAACAACACTTGAGCAAAATTCAAAATGCGCAATATGTGTGGGGAAGGTTAGGTTAGGAAGCAGAGCGGAATTATTTGGGATGGGAATGAATTCCTCTGTTGATGCATAATCTAATTTAAGGAGCCATTCTACTAGAGCACTCTTACAAGCTTTTTTTGGCAGGTGATAGATCGTGATACACTCATTGATCTTGTTATACAGATGAGAACCAAGGAATATTTAAAATCTTTGAGAGAAGCTCGTTCTTAGACCCTTAGGTGTAATGCAAACAGCATATTTCCTACGTTTACCTAGCACAGAAAGGGGATCAAAAATGATAGAGGAGTGCTTCTTAAGGACAATATTTAGGACAGAGTTGTCTCACTGTCAGAACTTTGCATTGTTTGTACAAGGCCACAATAGGATATAGGTATGGCAGAGAGTGGGCCACTTTAAGTACCACCCTCTGGGCTCGCTCCAATTTCAAAAAGGTTGGATTTCGGTTTCCCCATGATGTAATGCAGTATGTCAGAAGGGATTGGCACAACGCATAATATACTCATCTGATGACCTCGTTGTCGGCTACATGACCCAGATTTTTGAAGAGAAAAATTAATTTACGAATTCGCGATGTAGGGCTGTCTAATGTGGTTGGTAGCTTAAATTGTTATCTATTAGAATTCCTAAATACTTTATTGAAGTAGTATTTTCGAGGACGGGACAGAAACAAGCGTGAGTGTTTGGGTCAGTGCAGGAGTGCGCTTTGATGTGGAGATGGGATAACAAATCATTGCGTTTGTTAGTCAGAGAGAGCGATATATACTTAGTTTTGTCAACGTTAAGGGTAAGGACATTACTTTTTAACCAAGACAACAAGCCTTTCTGTGCGTGATGATAAACAGCGGCCCATGAGTCTGATGTAAACAGAAGGGCTGTGTCATCGGCAAACGATATAATTTTACCATATATTTAAATATACCCTCCCCTCCCCGTCCACCATCTGGGAGAACAATTATGTCAGTGAGTCAGTCAGTCAGTGGTAATCGAGCTTTATATAATAGAATTTGGTGATTTTCCCAGTAAGGGTTCTTACAGACGAGCGGCACGTTGCCATCGACAGGTGGCGATGCGTGCAGTTGTGGCATGCCGCGTAAATGTGTGTCGACGTTTGCAGCGCTTGCAGTTGTAGCGTTGGCGGCTGCCGCCGGCGCGTCGACGGCAGCCGCCGACGCTACAACTGCAAGCGCTGCAAACGTCGACATGTGGCGACGGCTGCAGTTTATCTGCAGTTGGCATCGTGCCGCTCGTCTATAATAACCCTAAATTGAGATACAGCAACAGTTCAAGCCAAAGCATGAACTTGGTTGACGGTTTTGTACTTAATCCATCCATAAAAGTCAAATAAATCCCAAACATGACAACAAAATAACCAACTCATTAATCATTATTAGACTAATATATTCTGCTTGTTGTATACATTGCAATCAACTAATCGAATAAATAATATTTATCAATCTATTATTGATTCTGAATGTATTTAAATAGGATGATGTAAATACATTCAGTATCAGTAACTCCCATTATCTGTATAGCCAGTACCTAATCATAGTAACGTCACAGAAAGTAATTGTTTTGAAATAGTAGGTACTAGGGCGACCAAGCTCTGCTCAGGTAAATGTTAAGGGTTCTTACAGACGAGCGGCACGTTGCCAACTGCAGCCGCCGCCGACGCTTGCAGTTGTGGCGTCGGCGGCTGCCGCCGGCGCGTCGACGGTAGCCGTCGACACACATTTACTCGGCATGCCACAACTGCAAGCGTCGACGGCTGCAGTTTATCTGCCGTTGGCAACGTGCCGCTCATCTTTAAGAACCCTAAGGAACCCCCCGGAACACAAAGGGCGATGAAGGAACATGGATGGGTTTTAGTCAGTAAAAGTCTGACACTTCCTCCTGCGCCGACCAGAGCGAGAGGAGTCATTTGATGACTTCCCATCCGAAAAAAAAAAGGTAAATATTAAGAAAACGAATTTTCTGATATTATGAGCCCTGCTTAGATTGATTTTTCTGATATGAGGAGCTCGTGGCTAAATAATAACAGCCGCTCGGGTCGATCTTTAGGTTAGGCCGTGCTTGCCTAGGTTGGTCTGTGGATGGGTGGCCACCCTTACATACCGAGTTTTCTCCGTGCCTCGGAAAGCACGTTAAGCTGTTGGTCCCGTCTGTCATTTGTAGATCTTTGACAGTCGTTACAGGTAGTCAAAAGCCCGAAATCCGACAGTCAGTCTATTCACGCTTTTTTTATAACTATTGTGGAGGTCATATAGGGCAATCACTCCATATAAATACTGGTATTCAGCTGCATCCGGTTAAGACTGGACAGTTGGATACCCCAACAACTATGTTGGGAAAAAGCTTGGCAGACTATGAACTGTATTTCTTCGACAGTTGTCTGAAATGGCGGCAACATAACACAACAAATTTGGTGTAGTGTGTCAGTTTGATAAACAATTTACTGACTGTACTTAATACGTCAATGGACTGCTTCATTCACGCAAAGCTAGGTCGACTAAAGACGACCTTTAATTTTGAACTCGTGTCTTGTTTGGTCTTTGTTGCGAATGAATGAACTGTATTGTTACTATGTACACGAGAATAATATTATGTCTGTAGACTTGTAGTTTGCGACGTTATTAGCTATCCCAGCTTTGTGATATAAATGAGTACTTATGTAAGGATCGTAGGAGGTAGCGTTCTTTAGTTTCTGCCTGCCTCCATGGGAAAATGGCGTGAGTTTTGTGTGTTTCTAGCCTAAAACTACAGCTAAAACAGAGTCGGGCAACAGAGTCGGGAAGTCTTCCAGGGAAGGCCCGGACTCTACTAAAACGGAGAAACGCGGAGCGAAGAGAAGTTGGTATGCAAGATTCGACTAATCACAGGAAAGACGTCAGACGTGATGTAGATTTCAACCAATGTGATTGGTTGGTTTTCGAAATGTCCTTTATTTTCATGAAAGCCCTAAAATTAGTTAAACTGACGAAAAAACAGACAGAAAGTAACTTTAGCAAGATATTAATGTTATTTATCAATCAAACATTCTTAAACGTCGTTTATCTCGAAATAATCGTCGTAATGTCATTCACATTTCTCTTGGATGTAAATATTTTGGCCCATGTTTTGACGTGCACTCTTGATAATGACCGTGTGACCTATAACAAGCGAAGTGCAGTTCACGTGTTTCTATGCGTGGCTTTCCAACGTGGCCAACGGCGGCCTAAATATGGTTGAGAACTTGTCCAATAATGTACAGCAGTTCAATAGAGCAATTAGAACATGCTTTGCATGGTTGATAAATTGTCTACAAAGAGTCGAATAACTTAAACTTGCTAAGAAAAGCCCTAGTTTAGTGGATTAATTGCAGTGATAGCCTAGTGGTGTGACAGTCAAGCCAAAGGAATTGCCAAGTCATAGGTCACCAGTTCGAAACCAAGACACGCACGCACCTCTTAAAACGATCCTGCTTTAAGATGTCATGGTAGGCCACCAGTTCGGTTTCCGCAAGGGGCGCTCTACGGTGGACGCCATTATGCGCGTGAGAGCCCTCATGACGGGGGATGCGGTGTCCCGGGGTGGGGTTGTCTTGGCGGTGTCTCTCGACATCGCCAACGCCTTCAACTCCATGCCCTGGAGCTGCATTAGGAAGGCACTCAGTTATCACCGGGTGCCGACCTACCTCCGTCGTGTGGTCGGGGATTACTTGACGGACATAGCCGTCATCTACCCCGGTCGCAGCGGAGAATGGAACCGGCGAGAGATGTCGTGCGGTGTTCCACAGGGATCGGTTCTAGGGCCGTCCTTGTGGAACATCGGGTACGACTGGGTGCTGCGCGCCGACCTCCGTAGCGGCGTCAGCGTGGTCTGCTATGCAGACGACACGCTGGTGCTAGCACAAGAGGGGTCACACGAGGCGGCGGCCGAAATAATGACACGCGGGGTTACGATAGTCGTCGAGAGGATCCGGCAACTGGGTCTCGAGGTGGCATTGCACAAGTCCGAGGCCATGTGCTTTCATGGGCCTCGGACTGCGCCACCTCCGCGATCCTCACTGACGGTAGGAGGGGTATCCGTCGGCGTCGAGTCGACGCTGAAGTACCTGGGACTCGTCCTCGACAGCCGATGGAACTTCGTGGTGCATTCTGACGTTTGGCCCCCAAACTAGGAACGGACCGGGGCTGCCTTCAGGCGGCTCCCGCCTAACCTGGGGGGGCCAAACGCCTCCTGCCGGAAGCTCTACGCGGGAGACGTGCAGTCCATGGCCCTTTACGGGGCCCCGGTTTGGGCGCGTTCCTTGAGGCGGCGGGCCGCCTACTACATGAACGCGCCCCAAAAGGTGGTAGCCGTAAGGCTGGCCCGTGGGTACCGCACGATCTCCCGCGAGGCGGCGTGCCTCCTTGCCGGATTGCTGCCATGGGATCTGGAGGCGATAGTCCTCGCGCGCCTGCACGAATGGCCCGCGGAGGTGCTACGCCGGGGGGAAACTTCGCTACCGCGGCAAATTGTCGCGCAGCGGACAGACTTCCGGCGTGATCTCATGGTGACATGGATAGAGCGACTGTCGCAACCCCGTGCAGGGCACGCCACAGTAGTGGCGGTAAGTCCCCTCTTTGAGGAGTGGCTTGAGAGACGCCACGGCGTCCTCACCTTCCGCCTGGCGCAGGTCCTCACCGGACACGGTTGTTTCGGGAGGTTCCTGCACCGAATCGGGCAGGAGGAAACGCCCGGGTGTTTCCATTGCGAGGATCGACCGGAGGACACGGTGGTGCACACGGTGGAAGTGTGCCCCGCGTGGGTGGAGCACCGACGTGTCCTCGAAGCGGCGATTGGCGGCGGCGACCTCTCGCGTCCGGCCCTGGTGCAAGCCATGGTCCGGAGCGAGACGGAATGGGACGCCGTCACCTCCTTCTGCGAAGCAATAATGCTAGAGAAGGAGGTGGCGGAACGTGAGAGGGAGAGAACCTCACAGAGTCCGGGCCGCCGCGGGAGACGCCCCGGGCGTCGGAGGCCACCACGTGGCCCCGGGCCTCCGTAGGCGTGGGCCTGTGGACGGTGGGCTATGGGCTAGCTCGCCGTCCGTCCGTCTCATGACGACAGGCCGTGTCGACGGGGCAGGAGTGTTCCACGCGCGCCTCAAAGAGAGTCACCAAAAAGGAAGGGGTCCGCAAGGACCGATGCCTGCCGGGGTTGCGGGACTGTTCGAAAGAGATACCGTGACCCCGGAACACAAAGGGCAGTGAAGGAACATGGATGGGTTTTAGTCAGTAACAGTCTGACACTCCCTCCTGCTCCACCCAGAGCGGGAGAAGACATTTGATGATTTTCCAACCGAAAAAATGTCATGGTACCCCGTGTATAGTAGCTATCTACCGTACCAAACGGCCGTTTTGGGCGGTATTGTGTAATACGGATCTCGATTAGAACTAAACAACAACGCCCTTCGATCTGACCTCATCTGTGCCATCTTAATATCCCCATCGAAATTCAAGAGTCTGACGAGACTTGATAGCATAATGTGTCAGATAAACCATCCTTTTCCTTTACGCAAATATTTCACCTCTGCAGAGCAGATAACATTCATCGATTGTGTCAAATATAAAAGGGCAAGATAACAGTTTATAGGTTAAAATTAGAATAGGCGAGACGACAAAAAAAAACTAATTAGTCCGTCAGTTAGATTATCAGAAAATATTTGACCCGTGTTTTTTCTTTTGTTACATAAATCAAAATTGACGAAGATATGACGCTTATAAAATTCTCAATACGTCACGCCTAGGTATAATTTTTAGCTAGTTGAGTTTTGATGCGTTTTATCTTTGTCAATATTCATTGATTTACAAAAACAAAAAATACGTGTCCATTAATATCCAATACTCTAACTGACGGACTAAATAGATTTGCAATTTTTTGATACTGTCGTCATGCCTATTGAGATAAGATATCGGAGCTCACAGCAGGAAGTATTGAACCATCTATATCGCTATATAGTCCGGCTATCATAGTTTAAGGTTACACAAGTCGGTCATTCTTCCATATAAACGTAGTATGGTGTTTACTCGTCTGTTTGACGGTGAAGGTTCAAAACTAAAAATGGTCTTGTATGGAAGCAGAATTCGAAAAAAAATATTGGTTTGGAAGTTATGAGCGTCGAAACTTTAATATTTCTCCACTAATTTTAACTCATCTTTGGGCGTAAATAAATAACTTACGTAGTATGTAAGTGGAAAAAGTGAGACCATACAGGCATAGAGAATTTATTCAAAAGTTCAAATAATTTATTTTGAGTAGATACATCCAGTAGTTTTTCCATAATATCTAAACGCCCAAAGGTCAATTTATGAAATTTTACGCGCTCATTTTAGTTATAAATCGTCGTAGTGTTTCACTAAATAAATAAATAAATATATAAATGTGCGGATTCGCGACCGCGTGAACAAGTGACACACAAAATAAGTTGTAAATAAGTAACGATTAAATTTATTCAAATATCAAGTAACTAGAGCTAGCAATTACACTTGACACGAAAAAGTAAAATTAAATAATGGTACAATAAAGGTAAACATTTGATTAACAAGATCACGGCGAGCTTCGGCGAGCAAAATGATCGGGGTCAGAAAAAGGACCTCGCACGACCTTAGTTGAAAATAGACTGACTGCCTCGTCCGAAGCTCGGAACCACTTCCCACATCTGCAGTTTACTATTGTAAACAAAAGATGCGGCAAAACGATTGAATTCTAAAGTATAATAAAACACATGAAATACAAATATACAAATGGGTACAATAAAAGATAACTAAAAATAATAGAACAATGAACCTTAACTAAAGAATCATATAAGACCTATAACTTAAATTGCTTTGCAGATGTGGGAACGTGGGGAGAACACAAAATGAAACTTTCTGAAATAATTACAATAATTACTTCTAGGAAAATATTACATTCTTAACAACTACGCAAGGGATGGGTACGTGAGACACAGTCGCCACATAAATAAAAACGACTTAAGTAAATGAATACTAAATAAATTAAAAACTTTAATAAATAGCATTCATATTAGCCACGCCCGCTAACGAGTTCGAACCGCGTCGACTTGTGCACCCTTAATCATAATAAATTTTTATGGAATCTGTAGTTCAATGCTGGTCACAGCCCGATCATTTCGCAATCGTTCAAAACATGAATTTGATCCTTGTATATTTGCCAATCCGTAAGTTCGTGAAGGTGTTTGCTTTTACTTTACACTGATGCGGTTTAACAGATTTAGATAAAATCTAGTACGCACAATACGCAGTCATACATAGGTACCTACATCATCATCTTCCTGACCTTGGTCATACTTGTCCTCTTAGTTACTTGGGGTCGTAGTCGCAACACATTTTTTACCTTCCATTCATGTCACGACACAAACACCCACGTTGATCCTTTTCCATTTTTCTTGGGGTCTTCTGAATAGGGACTACTGAATACCATCTGCTGCATTCCTATGTCTAAAATACTTTTTACCCGAGTGTAGTGTGTTCATGAAGTATTTCTCCCTAGAGTCTCCGACCTACAACAAAAGTATCTAATTTTATAACCCATCGTGTGTGAGTCGTCAACAATAGTCGTAGAATAGTACCTATAGAACAAAATATTGGATATTCGTTTGTATGGCTGACTGCAGTAAAAAACAGCAGATTTTCCTTAACGTTTAATATTTATATAGGGTATGTATTCTTGATGTGTTTTCTTCAGTTCCTCTGCAGATTCGGTGGCGTTTATGCTTTCAAATGCAATGTCAATATTTTGGAAGTCGAACCTAACCTCGTGCTAGCTCCTCAGCTTCTTCATTATGACCTTTTCCACAAGTGCTAAACCGTCATGCCAATCACGGCTTTGTAAGGCCATAGCTATAAAGCACCTCACGTTGTTTCGTCGACCGAATTCATTCGAAATGACTCATAACAATATATTTTCACAGTTGTCAAGTTAATTAAGCATAAAAATAACAACTCAAACTATGATGAACTACCTATCTACATTAAATGACAAAATTCGTGTCTTCGAAAGTGCATAGTACTCAAGATGCACTGACCCGCAAGTAAATCATTGATGCGACCTTAGAATGACCGTCTGACCCGCCCGGCTATCGGTGACGAATAGGAAGAAGTGCCTTTAACGACCAGACAATTGTCCAATTGTGCGCACACCCGAACTCTCTAATCTATCTGATGATAGGATAACAGCCTGTGTTGCAAATTACCTCCTCTTTGGTTGTGGCACAGTGTAACTACTTACAGTAGGAAAACACTTCTATTTTCGTAGCAAAAGCAATCGTGCGCGGGTAGGGGTTTGTGGAGCCTATGAGACAGAACTGCAGTTTGCAGCAAGAACGGCAGTTTGGGCCAAAAGTAGTGAAATGTAATGTAGGCATAGGTCAGCTTTAAACTTTATAGGTCAGCTTAGTTTTTTTACCGCTTGAGTGTTATTGTTAGTAGGGCTGACATCAGGTCCTGTCAAATATATGGGCGTTGAACAAAAAAAGAAAACATATTCAAGTCCTATTTCCTAGGGTGGCCAAAATGTTCGTTTTCACCTTTGGCGATGTGAACGCTTCAGATGTCACATTAAACGTAGCCACATACTGAGCCCAAACAATACAATTTGCGAATGTACCGCCGATACGAAAATTAAAGAACAAAGAACCACTGCAACTAGTTACACTGTGGTAGTAAGAATGTTAGATTGATAGCTGAATAGACAGCGTAACGAGGAGAGATTGGCCACTGCATAGACTCTGCGCTTGCGTCTTTTAAACTGTACTAGTTTAGGCAGTGCCGTAAATAGGGCGGTGCCACAGGTGCCCAGGCACAGGGCGTAGACTCTGGGAGGTGCAAGAATGGCCAGACCAGACAGGACTATTATTTTTTCGGTTCGCTCCTGATAAGTTCCCGCTGCGCCCCTAGTGCTCGATTCCAACACATACGTACCATGCCAGTATCATCAAAAACGTCTGTTAAATTAGGCAAAACATCGCTCTAATTTTTTTGGCAGCGCACGAGTTTATTTTTGTAGTGGCCCAAAAATTAAATCTTAAGCATCAGGGTGAGCAACGCATTAAATTTGCACAAGTGAACTTGCGTTTGAGTATTAGTGAGTGAGACACAGGGAGTGGTCTAATACTCTCGTAGGCGAAGGGTCCACTTAAATACTCGTCTGCTTGTGGCCCACATCAGTTCTAGTTCTTAATCCGAAATATTAGATAATTGGTTCACCAACACCAAGTGTGCTTTATTTTATCACCCTGAATGAAATAAAGTAGGCCTATTGGCATATAGGCATTGCTCTAGCTAGGGTACCTATAATATCTAAACACGCAGTTATGCTCGCACGGGGCGCAAAAATAGTACATTGTTCACCGAGAGGAGAAAGTGACCGATTACCGTCGAGGGTGTCGTTTGAAGCCCGAGCCGTAGGCGAGGGCTTTAAAACATCCGAGATCGGGAATCGCACTTTCTCTCGAGTGATACATAGTGCTTTATACTACACCTACGAGGAAAATAAAAAACGAAATCTTTACTAATTGAAATTTATATTGAAATTGTTGCAGTTAGTGAAGTTTCCATTAATGTTTGTTTAAGATGTTTGCGACAATGTAGGAGGAATTTCACATGTTCTTTTTTCAAATTGTTTATCCTGCCGCCGCAGGGTCGCACTGCCAGCCCGACACCATCCAACACACAGCTAGTGGCCAGTGTCATTTTGCGAACTTGGAGATAAAAACTCACTGTAAAAACTTTTTGGCTTTTGATATTTAGGTTACCGGCGCATAGTCTTACCCAAAATTGAAAAAGAAAAACCACGTAAGAAATGGATTTTCATACACTTTTCTCTCCCGCTCAGATGCGTTTTCTCCCCGCATATTTGTTCGATATACAATGACGTACTTTCTACCGTAAATTTGATAAAGTATCAAGGTACTTTCCAAGCAGGTGTAGTATAAAGGCTATTTACGGCACTGTTGAGTAGTATGCAATTTTGTCTAGACTCTATAATGGCAGTTTTCCTGTTGCTTCTTGGTACTTTTCCTATTGATTCTTGGGGTCTTTCCAATGACAGCGTAGCCCTGGTTTAGTTTTCTACCTACAAGTATAAAAATACAGTCATGTGGGTTGTAGGTGGTTAGGTAAGACAAGCTCGTGATGTGTTCTTATTCATTGTTTTTTCTTATGCGCAGTTTTAATTTAAATAGAGGCGTTTAAATGTAGATTTTCCTTACCTTTCCGTGAGATTTTAACGTCAATTCCTTCAGAATTAAGTCATCGATGTAAACAATAGCGCCAATCAATATTGACTTAGGTTTTGTGTATGTTGAATGTTTGAATTTACTCAGACTTAGATAAGTAAATATTAGAACAGAAGTTATTAATCTCGAGCACATTTGATATGTCATAAGGTAGGGGCAGAATGAAGAGATGCCTAAGATTAGATAATTTTATTTCCTGAAAAGAAATTTATATCTACATGACACTTACTTTTTGTCAAAGTCGAAAGCAATTCCGCGGGAACGCAAATATTTATGTAAGTAACTAGTCCAATAATGAAATGAATTTTATTTTGACAGATGTGGGTTTATCATATCCCTGAACATATCACCAATGCTACCAGCAACTTAGATCTTCAGAATGGGTGACTGAAACTTTACGGTAAGTGGCTTTCCTTACTATGACGGCCGTACATATGAAGACATTGGTCTTATGGTACGCCTAGCGCAGGTATATTGATTACATTGGTCCTTCAGCCCTTTTTGCATCAAAAAGACTTTCAATCCTATCATAAAGGGGGTAAAAAACCTCTTAACGAAGCCAAAAGGCACTTGTTCTCCCCATCATTGCAATCATTTTTTTGTTCTAGACCATACCTGGGAACCTTCTAGTTACGGAGATATTGGGGGTCAAAGTTCCATCTTTTTGACAAGTTTTTTTTTTCACACAGACACCTTCACGGTCCCCGTACTATTCAATCCATCCATCAGCACAATGTTTTGAGTGCGTTACATTGAGTTCTACCACAAAACATGATTTTTCACCCCAAAAAAAATCGTTTCCTAGCAATAATTTTTGCGTAAAGTTACTTAGTTTGATGTACAGAATGCTTGGTTGACGGCTTCGTGATGAGGTTGTTTACACCCTGTATATCCTATTTAGTAGATCAGGATACAGGGATGGCTCGCCCCCCTAGTCAGTCATAACTGGTAAAATGGGATTACTCCCTGCTCAACTATTCTGTAAAAACAGGCGTGATATTATGTTTCAGATCAGGATCAGACCCAAATCGTATCATAATAAGTTCGTTATTTTATTGCATGATAATATTGAAACTTCAACAATATTTTGGAAAAAAAAACCCAATGTTATGTTGTGACATAGGTCTCACCGTATCGCAGTATGTAATAAATGGTATAATGACTACATACGATAGTGTGTATTTTCACGAAGAAGCCATGTGCGCATGAGTCAATCACATACCTAACTTGAAAGATAACAGCATTACAAGGCGATTTTAAACTAAGACAATTGCAAGTAATCGTTTTTAAACATCTAACTATTATTTTATGATTAGCAGATTGATTTGTGTAGTGAGTTGCAATATTTTGTCTATTTCTCTGATAGTGGTGCTAGATCCTGATCCTGAATGAAATTTATTTCCGTAAGCTGTGAATGCTGTCATCGATAAATTTTCAGCCGTCAAATTCGCAGTTTATGTTTGGTCCTTAGCGGCGAAGACTGAAATAGTTGACGATCCCAATTTATTTGGGGTTGGCGCAGCATGTCTTCTTTTTCCATACTTCTCTATTACTCGTCATCTCAGCAGACACCTCCTTTCTTGCCATATCATCCATCACACGATCCATCCATCGTTTTTTTGGTCTTTGTCTGCCCGTTTATACCCACATCCACATTCATACACAATAATTTTCTCAAAATATAAAAATGAAAATAAAAAAAACTTAAATTTAACTTAACATATTGTGTTTCCTTAGTTCCCATATCAATGCAAATCTTTCGATTAATTACGCTCATTAATAAACAGAGCTACACACACACACACACAAACACACACACACAAACACACACACACACAAACACACACACACAAATAGTCTTGTGTACATACGTAGGACGTAGGTACGTGCCACAATCTGGACCGAACAAGATTCGTTTAAAATGACTTGACATTTATTAATCAATACGTTCTTGACATCGAGATGTGGGGGTAATCGTATTATGTGCCTAATTTGATAAGCGCCATGTGATAGTGTGATGATTGGTGAACTTTCAGTTAAAATCTGGTTATTTTTAATACCTTTCGGACAGTGCTTATCGTATCTAAAATAGTGATAAATATAAATGTTGATGGATGGAGAGGGAGAGGAAGACCAAGGTAATTGGAATTGTGTGAGGAATGATATGAAGCAAAAAGGCGTAAATGATAGCGTGACGGTTGACAGGGGAGAATGGAAGAGAAGAACGTGTTGCGCCGACCACAAGTAACATAGGACGAGGCCAGGAAAATTATGGACGGTGCTACTTCTAGCACAGACCATCATATGCCGAATCTTCCTCAACTATGTTGAGATCAGCTTCCAGTCTAACCGAATGCAACTGAATAGCAGTATTTTACATGCAGCAACTGCAACTGATTGATACCCCACCATCATGACAGCTGTATTGACTTTCATTTGGCACTGACGTTGGTTTATAAATATTTTTACCTAATTGTTTTCCTATGGCTTATAACTTATTATTGTTTTCAATTTATTATGGGTAATAATTGATGCCAATTTGCCTGCTCTCAAAGCATCGTTAAACAGTATGTCAGTCATCAACAAGAATACAGTCTATATGAAATATGACACGCATGACAGAGCAGTTTTAGAAACAAGTAAAGAATTTCTGTTGTCATTCTTAGTTAACAGACGAACACGTCCGAGTCCGGCTAATTTACTGACTTACAAAGGCTATGTTAAAGATGGGTCTTCGTATCCATCATACCGGATAACTTTTTATCACCTTCCCAAAAAAAATGGGTATATTAGGTGAACTGAGTAGAAGCTTATGGCATACCTAGTATTTTTTTTCTTTGTTCCACAGCTTAGAAAAAAAATGATTCATCATCAAAAAACGCTACAAATTTCAAGTAAACTTTTCATATTAGAACAAAGAGAAATTTAAAATATATATATATATTAAATACGTAATACAATTAAATGCGTATGATATAAATTTCGTTTTTTTAGAACTTCTGTTTAAGAAAAAAAAAAATTGAGTATGCCATTTACTTCTACTCCGTTCACCTATTACTTATACCCATTTTTTTTGGAAAGTGATAAAAAAATCACTCTGTATAGAAAATCAGTCAAAACGTGATGTTATGTAATCGTCTCATTAGTCTGGAGGTTGTAAATACAACTTCCGAGTGTCCTAAGCTCAGTGGTCGAAAAGAGTGAAATGTTGCCTTACGATTTGAAAAATCTTTGAGTTCTATCCCTTTTGCTGACGTTGGGTTCCTCTCAGTGTAGGTGTCATCGTAATATACAAGTAACCAACCATACGTACACTATTTGAACAGTGAGTGACCTGTAATCTTTGATTATTCTTGTAAGTAATGAAATCTACAACGCCACATAGGAACTAGGCACCATTCCGCTCACGCTAAAACCTGGGCCGCGCAAGAGTTATTCGTGGGACTTCTTATATCTCCGTTGATCCTCATAGTTTTATTCACATGTTCTATGCGGTTATAGATAATTTGGATCAAGTATTTCTGGCCACGGGTTTTCAGCCATTACAACCGTGACGATTACGTAGGTACATGATGCAACTGTTACGTTTTTTTTTCGGTGCGCGTGCGCCTATGTCGTCATTAGCCATGGCCGATTGGCCGGTGCGATATAAAAGTGCATCGAACGGTCCGTTTCACTTTTCTTATTGAACACGCATTGCACCGTGATATGATGTGCATATACGGAGAAAGTTGATTCGATTAATGTCAACCAGATCTTGATTATGTGGGTTCGTTCTTGTGTTGCAGATTTTTCTTTTGTTTTTATGATAGAGAAGGAAAATGCCCCGAGGAATTATTTCCGATGTCTTGAAATAAAAGAAAAAATGTACCTAATTGTAAACAAGCCACCTCAACTCATAGACTTTGTCTCATCTTTGTTTCCATCGCCTGCCATAGCAGCATAGCATCATAATAATAAAAAAAAATGTGTTAGTAAATAAAACTTTAAACTACTTAAACCAACCGGTTAACTTCTACCAACCGGGTTGCAATTGCGTAGTGCATCTGTAATCAGGGATATTTGCCGTGTGTTCATCATTCCCTTTTAAAGTGTCTATAAACAGGCCCCTGCGAGTTGGATTCGGCCCCTGGCCCCTGGCACTTCTACCAAAACTCCGGGAACACATAATCTCAATATATTATACAGGATGACTTTTTTATCAATTTAAAAAAACGGTTCCCTATACTTAGATTTTTTTAATTTCATCAAACCCATACGTGTAGGGGGAAACAATGGATAGGTCTTCAAAAATGATTTTGAGGTTTCGAATATCATTTTTTTCTAAACTGAATAGTTTGCGCGAGAGATTCTTCCAAAGTGGTAAAATGTGTGCCCCCCCTGTAACTTCTAAAATAAGAGAATGATAGGACTAAAAAAAATATATGATGTACATTACCATGTCAACTTCCACCGAAAATTGGTTTGAATGAGATCTAGTAAGTAGTTTTTTTTTAATACGTCTTAAATCGTAAACCGCAATTTAGTTTTCATTTTACTAATCAATAATTTAATAAAAAAAAAATACACTATTATTAAAACATCGATCAAAGTTACAACGAACTACAAGAACTTTTATATTATGTTACTTGCTGCTACGGAACTCTTCATGGGCGAGTCCGACTCGCACTTGGCCGCTTTTTTTTAAGGAACGTGATAAAAAAGTCATCCGGTAAATAGCAGACAGGTAAATAGAGAGAAAAAAATTGTGTGATCAAAAATACTGAAGTGTATTTATTTCCATTTAGTTTTTTTCTGCTTTTGACCAGTCAAAAGTCATTATGTCGATGACCACATGTCGTATCAAGTTTTTTGTGCGAAATAGTTTACCAACAATGATGATCTTCCCAATTAACATCAATGACGAGTAAATAATGAAGACCTACTTTATTGCATCAGACCTTGTGGACTGTGGTTATCGCACGTATTAAGCGGGGACCATTGGCTGATAAGAATCCCGTAGGAATTTTAACTCGTGTCAAAAACGTTGCGGTTCTGTAGCTAATTTAACTAGCAAATTTGTTAATTTCTTCTAAATGTTATTTTACAGAAGTAGTAAAGTAACATTTGCTAATTAAATGTCCAGGTTTGAAAAATCCCTGTTATTAGTAATTCCCCATAAGATTCCTTATTCTAAGTTTTGGATTTTTCAGACCTTGGTCGTCCTTTAATCACGAAAGACTTACAGGGGGAACAGGGGGAAAAAAATGACGATTGCTTTGGGTGGGACGTGGGACGAAGAACATTAATTTGATGTGTGACGTGTAAAATATTTTTTGCTATAAAAGGGGCCTCTGAAAAGGCACGTGATTAAAGGACGGCCCCTAATGAGTATTTGCGGTTTACTTCTTTTTCACCGATTTTCAAACTTGCTCCGAACTTAGGTCACGTAAACATAAATTACGGTTTATTCTTCGTTCGTCCTAAAGTTTTATTACTCACGACTACAAAATAAAATAAAAATGTTAACTATTTGTAAAACGGACCCCTAAAAACATGTTAACGAGACCCAAGTAGGTACTTAATATTTTTTTTACTAAAAATGATAAGATACGAAAATATAAAAAAGATACACAATAAAGATGTCTGCACACGAGTCACATAGTAAGTTATCTTTTGGCACACGATCACTCGATAAACTTGATTAAGTACCTAACTAACTAACCTTATCTTACTTTCAAAACATTGAACTGGAAACTTCAAAACAAAATTGCACAAGTGTTGAAATCTATAAATCGCCATGTCATGAAAAATTACGTCATTATTTTGTTCTATGTTTTTACAAAACAACCATGGAATTATAGAGCTTAATAGATTTGCTGAATCATGCTTGTAATTTTTAGTTTGCAGTATCGCTTGAGTGAGGTTTTCAATTATATTTTTGCAGCAGCTTTTATCGACTGAGCAGAGCAGTGGTGATCCAGTGAAATGGTCACAAAGTGACAATTATTTTTATTTATTTATTTAAGCCTCTTTAATTCCTTAGTAATAATAATACTTACATTTTTTTTTTACATAATTTTATCTAAGGACCTCTCGACGAGTATAGGCCTCCTCCATCTCACTCCACTTTTCCTATCTTGGGCTGTTCTCATCTAGTCGTTTTTTGTGAATTTTATAAATTCGTCACTCGACAATAATTTATAATATAATTAATATTATAAATTATTGTCACTTTACGAGCGACGAATTTATAAAATATAGAATTTATAAAAAGCGAATTTAAGAATTTTAACTTGATTAATATTCCTCATCATATCAGCCCGGTATCACCAACTGCTAGATATAGGCCTCTGTGCAATTTATTTCAACAACAACGTTCTCAAAACGTTGAAGGAAAACATCGTGAGGAAACGTGTTGTAGAGGCCCATTCACACAAAACTACGAGTAGGTATTTAAAAAAAACTTGACTTTATAAAAACATATCATTTATTTGGGTTATTCCCAAAGTACTCCAAAATGAGTTCCCAAACTGCTCCATGAAAAACATAATATTTTTAATTAGGTTCATCTACTCCATGCGCCATTTTTATAGAAAAGCTAATTATAATATGTACCGGATTTTTATGTTGTCTTTTACTATGATAGGGTAGCTGACGTACAGTCAGCCTCAAAAGCTTTGCATTTTTTATGTAATTATTTTCGAAATCGTCCAAATTCAATTTCTTGCGAATCGATTCCAAATGGTTTAAATTGATGAAATGTATAAAAAAGTACCCTATACTTTATAAAAAAAAATGAAAATAAAAAACTGTCAGGCACCCGTGTCTGACGTGTCTCGAACGGTACAAATAATAGTCCGTATTAAAATGCAAACCCAAAACAAAATTCACAGATAAGTAAAAGTTTTTAAACTGACCCACAATCATGGTCACTAACACAGAATAACACTATCGTTAACACTAAAAATGGTAAATTTACCATGTTTACTATTTTGTTGTGCTGTGCTATCAGGAACTCAAAACAAATAGTAAACATGAAAAATCAACAGGTTTTATCTTTGGGTAAATATGGTAAAATAAAGCTTTCAAAAAAGCAATGACAAACTGTGTTTGGCTTCCATCGACTAACTAATCTATTAATTACTTTAGAGGTCCACATGGCCAGATCACGGGTTAACTTCTTCTATGAATATCTATGATAGTTGTTAGAGCCCGGTTAGAAGTAGTCTAGAAGTTTCATAGATTTAGCACAAACTTAAAATAAAAATTGTCGAAGCATTACCTACAGTTGCAGAATGTGGAGAATTTCAACTAAAATATTGATAGTTACGCTCATATTTGGTTAGGGCTACCGCACACTTGAGACAAAACTGTCTTGAGACAGACTATTTCCCTACTAGTGCGAACGAGACAGACTATTTATCTCTCACTCGCGCTGTAGGGAAATAGTCTGTCTCAAGACAGTTTTGTCTCAAGTGTGCGGTAGCCCTTTTTTTTTTTTTTTTTTTTTTTTTTCGGATGGGAAATCATCAAATGACTTCTCCCGCTCTGGGCGGAGCAGGAGGGAGTGTCAGACTTTTACTGACTAAAACCCATCCATGTTCCTTCATCGCCCTTTGTGTTCCGGGGCCACGGTATCTCTTTCGAATAGTCCCGCAACCCCGGCAGGCATCGGTCCTTTCGGACCCCTTCCTTTTTGCTGACTCTCTTTGAGGCGCGCGGGGAACACGAACGCGCCGTCGACACGGCCTGTCGTCATGAGACGGACGGACGGCGAGCTAGCCCATAGCCCACCGTCCACAGGCCCGCGCCTACGGTGGCCGGGGGCCACGTGGTGGCCCCCGACGCCCGGGGCGTCTCCCGCGGCGGCCGGGACGCTGTGAGGTTCTCTCCCTCTCACGTTCCGCCACCTCCTTCTCTAGCATTACTGCTTCGCAGAAGGAGGTGACGGCGTCCCATTCCGTCTCGCTCCGGACCATGGCTTGCACCAGGGCCGGACGCGAGAGGTCGCCGCCGCCAATCGCCGCTTCGAGGACACGGCGGTGCTCCGCCCACGCGGGGCACACCTCCACCGTGTGCTCCACCGTGTCCTCCGGTCGATCCTCGCAGTGGAAACACCCGGGCGTTTCCTCCCGCCCGATTCGGTGCAGGAACCTCCCGAAAACACCGTGTCCGGTGAGGACCTGCGTCAGGCGGAAGGTGAGGACGCCGTGGCGTCTCTCAAGCCACTCCTCAAAGAGGGGACTTACCGCCACTATTGTGGCGTGCCCTGCACGGGGTTGCGACAGTCGCTCTCTCCATGTCGCCATGAGATCACGCCGGAAGTCTGTCCGCTGCGCGACAATTTGTCGCGGCAGCGGAGTGTGCGGTAGCCCTTAGATTTGAATCCGACCTTAACCTATAGTCGGGGAAAATGCAATGCGTATGATGCCTAGAGTGGGTAGGTACTAAAATGGTCTTAATTTTCCTAACATTTTCTTGTGAAACGTTTATCCTGCAATTTGTAATCAAGCGGCACATGCTATGTATTTGTTTTGACGTAGGTATTGTTCTTGTTTCCTCAAGATAGTTTCCTCAACTTTTGGACTAATTATCCATTTCTTGCTTCACCGTTTTCCCAGTTTAACACACCTATATTTTGCCATAGGTATATTGATGCGCCAATTGCTTTAGTTTAGGTAGTTTTACTGTTGTTGTGAAATAATATCCTTTTGAAGATTGACCTTATTGTTCAATAGTTTTTGCTCGTGGCTTCGGCTGAGAAACATAACCTTTTTTTTTTTCGGATGAGTAATTATCAAATGACTTCTCCCGCTCTGGGCTGAGCAGGAGAGAGTGTCAGACTTTTACTGACTAAAAACCATCCATGTTCCTTCATCGCCCTTTTTGTTCCGGGGCCATGGTATCTCTTTCGAAGTCCCGCAACCCCCGCAGGTCCCGCAACCCCCGCAGGTCCCGCAACCCCCGGCATACACAAACAGAAACATACCCTATGGTGTAGCTTTTTATCAGTGTAAGTTTTTTTTTTAAATCCGATGAATCCTTTCAGAAATTATCTTCTGCATTAAAAACTTATGACGACCCGAATGGTGCAGCTTTAGTGAGGCTGCCGTTCTTAGGGTCCCGGGTTGGAATCCCTTGGTAGGAGCAAATGTTTGTGTGATGAGCATGGACATTTGTTTCCGAGTCATGGATGTTTATATGTATAATAAGTATGTATTTACAAACAATAAAAAGTATCTATGTAGTATATCAACTATCAGGTGTCCACGACACAAGCCTCGTTGCTCAGTGTGGCACTAGATGGCGCTGTGTGTAATGTCCAGCGATATTACTTACGAACTTAACCTCTTGATAAGTATAAATTTAAATATAAATCTTTTTGAAACTAGGGGACCTGCTAATACGGCCATTTTACTCGTAGGGTTCAGAGCACCTTCTGAAAAAGTTTAATTCCTATTTTTTTTTGTTGGTTAAGGTTTATTTTATTAAAATTTTAGAACTCATTTACATCGTGAATAAATATGAATGATTCAGCCGCATTTTAATAGGTCGGTATGCGTTAGAGCTTTTAAAGGAAAATACGGACTTTCTGGATTGTCCTCTTATACTGACATATAATTATATTTAATTAATAGGTAGGTCTTGGTAGCACTCGTTAGCAATTATTTTGACATTAATCGGGATTTCCAGTTTTTGTGATGGGGGTTTTTCAGTAGGTAACAATAATTTTATAGACCGATTATTAATAAAATGTTAAAATGCTCTTTTAATGATTGAAGTTTATTTCTTCATAATAATTGATGAAATAAACTTCAATTATTGAAAGAACATTTGTTATGTAGCTGATTTGCACATATTAGGAAGGCAGGTACTGGTAGTGACGATTACTTAAATTTTAGTAGCGGTGGTTAATTTTCCAGACATGGAAAAGTTAAGTTTCAAACTTTTGAAAAAAATCCTTTTCGAAGAAAACTGTGGTCAGACATATTTTGTTAATAAGTAGTTTCGTTTCGTAACCGATCGTTGATTTATTTATCGAAGTCATGGAAGTGCTTTCAAATATGGAAACCTTAACTTTTTTACTGGCCGAAAGGTTTTGGAGCAAAATGAGCCACCAAACCAGTTTAACGGGTAGTCGTGAGGTTTTCCTTATGTAGTTTACTGCCGAAGTGCAACCGCGTATGATGTAGCAAAATGTGCTATGAATGTTATGTTATTACTCACTTAGCTATTCATTATATAGATAGCTAGAGTGACTGACTCCACCTGACTCGTTCAGAAAACTGCTCGACTCTCATTGATATAATTACGGCGCCGCCAACACAACCTGTTATCATTCAGCGTTGAACCGCCGCCGAAGACGCGCGCTCCGCCATTTTGAATATTTAGTTCGATTTTTAAAAGTTTTAACCGCCTATTTAATTTTTTAAAGTTTGTTCTTTTTTATTTGCTTTAGTGAAGTGTTTAGTGCCAGTGAGTACGGACGGTTTTATTGTTTTTAAGCGGTAAGTTAATTATTATTTAGGTAAATATTTTTAAGCATTTCAGGGAACTACCTAATTTTTTTGGCGTTGATTGAATTGTAGGTAAACATTTTATCAAAGTGAATAAAACGAATGCATTCAGGAATATTTTTAACCATATGTCTATGCAGCAGTTTACGAAACAATTATCGAGAATAACAAATAACTAAGTTAAAATTTCGTCTTTTTAAACGTGAATGAATTAGTGGATTTACGAAATGTTTGTGTCAATATACATAAATATTTGTTTTATAGCTTTAATATGCGGATGTTTAAAGTAAAATAAAAACTAGATAATGCTTAGTAAATAACAGAAGTACCTAGGTAGATAATGTATATTAATCATTGTGTAAATAAGACTATCTGTAAGGTAACAGTAAAAGCTAACTACCTGTAATTTAAACACTTGAAACAACAAGTACTTATAATTATTTTACCAAAGTACATTATATCTTATTCGGGGTAATCAAGTGATCTATAAAATAATAAACCTTAATTATCTGGCTTTATACTTTAATTACTTTTGCCCTTGACACTCCATGAAACGTCTATGTATGGAATTATAATTAATTTACATAATAGATTTTTTGTGCAAGTAATCGACTTTGAATAAATCACAATGCTTTTCAAATTTAAATTCTATTCCATTAAGTCCTAAATTGTTTATGCAAAAATATTTGAATTAGCAAGCATTTTGACATGCCGTCATGTTTATTCTAATCGTTCTAGTTTTGTTTGAAAAAAGAACATGGCATAGAGAGGTTTGAAATGAGAAATTAGGTTAAAAGTATGCTAGGTACCTATATCATAGAGAATGGGAATAAAGAAGGTTAAAAAAATTACTGTAAAAAGATGTTCTGTTACAGCTATATAACGACCTCCTTGTGTTTTTGATATTAATGATAAGTAAGTAAATATATCTTCGTCTGGAAATTATACCTATTGATGAGATTTATTGCAATGATGTTCATGCCAGAGAGAACAGAATCAAAGCTTTATCCTTTTCTTATCTAGTATCGGTGACCTGTGAACTGTCTATGTTCCTTTTTAGGGTTCCGTACCCAAAGGGTAAAAACGCGACCCAAAGACTGAGACTCCACTGTCCGTCTGTGTGTCTGTCACCAGGCTGTATCTCATGAACTGTGATAGCTAGACAGTTGAAATTTTCACCGAATGTGTATTTCTGTTGCCGCTATAACAAGAAATAATAATAAAAAATAAAGGACAGTACGGAACCCTTCATGCGCGAGTTCGACTAGATGGTCGGTTTTTTTTTTAATTCTAGGGTCTGCATATCGGGTTTGTATTAAAATTTGTCGGCAGAATTGGTGGTTTAGTAAGTAAGACTTTAGCCCTCGACGCAACAGGGAAAATAATAGGTAGCATGATTTTTTCTGTTTTATGTTAAATAATTTAGTAAACGTGATTTTTTAATTCTTTTATTTGGTCCCACTGAAACGGTTAGTAAAGCATTAATCTTTACCTTCTATAATATTTAATTTATGTACAGAAAAACTGTACGGGATGCAAAAAAAGAATTTTTTTTTTCCAAAAAACGGGGCTCTAAGGATATAAGATCAGTCCTTGTAACTTGTATGTATTTTCTTGCCAATAAATATTTTTGTTTTTTATTTTTGAAGAGAATATTTTTGGATTTACGACAGCTTTCGAAATTGCGGAGTATTTATTGACGGACATACCTACACGCACTTACATAAATTAAACAATGTCTCTGCACTACAGATTTGCGTAGTTTAGTAATGATTACAGTATTATGCGTTAGTTCCAACATGTTAAATCTTTGTAAGTATAGCATGTTTGCGATAATGTGTCAGGCACGTGTGTTGAGAAAGTGCATGAGAAATATCGTTCACTTTATTTTTCTTATGTGGTTGGTATGCGTTCGGTCGAATGGGTATGTTTTTAATTTTAGAAGTGAATATCCTTCTAATATTATAAATGAGAAAGTTTGTGAGGATGTACGAGTATAGATATCTGTATGTACAGATGTTTGTCCTCTTTCACGCAAAAAATACTGAACGGATTTAGATGAAATTTAGCACACAGATAGTTTATAATCTGGATTAACACATAGGATACTTTTTATCCCGGTAGTGTAATCCCGTGGGACAATTATTATCGATCTCCAGCTTCTTCAATAATACATTTTGACTATTGTATAGATATTGACTGCCTCGCTGGTCTAGTGGTCGCGAACGCGACCGCTGAGCATAAGGTCCTGGGTTCGATTCTCAGGTCTGGCATTATCGTTGGGTTTTTTCCATCAGAACTCAATAGCAACCACGGAGTCTGGATTTGTGCCCGGCTCGCCCCCTAATTCATGGGCATGGGACTGAAACATAACTGACGAAATGTGGGTGTAGAATATTTTCACGCGATTTTACATGGATATGAAATTGTTTGTAAACATAATCTACCTCATACATGGCATGTACCAAATTTTTTTTTTTTTTGTAATTGTTAGGTACATAGTAACACTTTCATAATTAGTACCAATAGATACAAATAATGTATTGCCAGTATAGCGTAACATTGTAGAAAGATTACACTTGGGGCCGTTGTGAAACGGTGCACTGTATCAATTTCACGTGCGTACACTTGCGTGTCACCTCACGTGTAATACGATAGGTTCAGTGCGTATTACAATCACCACTTTCTGATAATCGGAGTAGCCTTCGATCTTCTAGAACTTGTTATCTTGAATCGGAAGTGTAATGACACTTACCTATACCGGATGACTTTTTTTATCACATTCCAAAAAAAAATCCACAGCTTAGAAAAAAATTATCCATCATCAAAAAACGCTACAAATTTCAAGTAAACTTTTCATATTAGAAAAAAGAAAGAGAAATTTTGAAAAAAAAAAATGGAAAATATCGAATTTTCATCAATCATACGCAATACGCATAAGATTTGAATATCTATTATTTTTTTTTATTTTTATTTGCAAACAAAAAAAAACTAATTATGCCATTTGCTTCTACTCCGTTCACCTATTATACCCATTTTCTTGGAAAGTGGTTAAAAAGTCAATCAATATTTTAAGCGCAAAGGATCTTGTTTTGATCTTTTTTCTCGTTTCGCAGGTCTGCTGTCAGAAATTTCTTAAGAAATAAGCAACATCTATGTAGTCAAATATTACATCGAAATCAAAACGTGCAGTTTCACTCTGGTACTCTCAGTTACAACTGGTAGTATTTATTTTAAAACATTTGTTAATTTGCCGTGTAAGAGAGTACAAGTTGCAAATATCTTTGGGTAAATTAACGATGCTTCATCAAAGAGGAAAAATGCTTTTCATTGAATGTGATTTTTGTTGACGTACAAAATACATAAAAGTAAAACAATTACCACAATAACCCAAGCATTATTTGTCATCCAGGATAACGTAGGTACTTTCCGCCTGAAACAATAGACATAATATGATACTTAGGAAACCTAAAATTCAGAACACCTCAGGGAAACACTTTTTCTGGTTTATCCACTAACAAATAACGAATACCCATTCATCAATGAAATTATTATGCGTAAAGACCATATACAGGAAAAATGATTAATAACACTTGTCACCCTTTTGGTCTAGCACCGGAAAATGAAGTCGGAAATTAATTGTTGACGGATATGTCTATCTCTGCGTTGATACCCAGATACAAGTTGTAAAACTTGTTTTCGATAAGTCGCAGGGTTCGTAATTATCAATATAATTATTTTCTTTGATAAATATCGGATAATATCAATGCTAAATGATAATTTCGCTACCTACTGAAATATTATGTTAATTTATTTAGTTTTAACTCAAAAATAAAACACACAAACACAAAAATTACCAAACAAATCTGTTTGTTAATTAATTAGACACAAATCTTGTTTTTTTTTTACGCGCGGAAGGGGCAAATTCCGTTTGGATACACGTGGAAATTATAATTTTTTGTTTTTATCAAGATAATTTTCATGATAATTATGAAGATGAATGATTTATCTCACTTCGAACCCTGATAAGTCATGCAAAATAAGACGTCTTGTGAAAATGTACACATGGTTTGAACCATGTATATATTTTCATACTTTTTCACAAGTTTGCGACTCGAGAATAAAACAATTTCTACTTAGAGCTAGTACATAATTCTTTGGTAGTTGCTACGGCTCGTTAAATCTTAATAATTGGATTTCTTATTTAGTAAATTTTATTTAATTTTTAACCGACTTCCAAAAAGAGGAAGTTATCAATTCGTCAGATTTTTTTTGTGTGTGTATTATATGTTCAGCCTTTTTTTCGCCAATTGTGAACCGATTTCGATGATTCTTTTTTTGTTTGAAAGAAAATTATTTCTTAAAAAAGGTCTAGAAAGACTTATTTTTATGAATATACATACAGAGGCCCTACTCTCTTACGTTTCGTCCGAATATTCGAATCTATCCGTCTCTCTCACTCGCACTGATCTGCAGACATGCGCGAGAGGGAGGGATAGATCCGAATATTCGGACGAAACGTTAGAGAGTAGGGCCACTGGTACACGAGAAGATGCACAACGTTTGTATTAGTTTTTCAAAATGATCGAATTTTAATTTGCCTGACAGTTACCAACCCGTACTAAGCCCTCGTGTGGGATTGTAATTCCCAAACGGATGGCATAATTATGTCCCAGCAACGTGAACATTATCGGCTGATTAAAACATAACATCACGTAATCCCCGGAGGGTTAGGCAGAGGTGTACCTAATAGTACAGTCACATTTCGCTAGTTATGTTTAAGTCCTATGTAATAGGGGGGGGGCCTATTGCCCTCAACCAGGCACGAATCCAGACTCCGTGGCTGCTACTGAGGAAATTTTGATGGAAAAACTCAATGACAATTAGCCTGCTTCGGGAATCGAACCCAGAACCTCACGCTAAGCAGTCGCGAATGCGACACGTGGAGCAACTGGGGGTTAAACGGCAAATTTCAAAATAACAACCTTCAATTATATTCATAAAGTTACATTTTAAAACTGTGCGTGTAGTCATAATACATAATTACAACCACCCTGTGTTCCAATAGGACTTTGCCCGACCCGAGAGTCGAACTTAAGACCTAATAGGCTAGTTTCCACCATCTTGATTGAAAATCTATTTAGTCCGTCAGTTAGAGTATTGGAAAATAATGAACACGTATTTTTTGTTTTTGTAAATCAATGAATATTGACAAAGATAAAACGTATCAAAACTCGAGAGTGGGGGTCGTGACGTCACAACGCACTAAAAATTATAGCACGGCGTGACGTATTAAGAATTTTAAAAGCGTTGTATCTTCGTCAATTTTGGTTTACGTAACAAAAGAAAAAATACGTGTCAATTTTTTTTTTGATAATCTAACTGACGGACTAATTAGATTTTTTCAAGACACAAGCCTATTGCCCAGCACCAGCGCTAGCGACCACTACCAACGAAGTTGATTAAAACTAAGGTTAATATAAAAGATTTCTATCAACATTGCATTGCATAATAAAACTGTTATTTAGCCAGCCAATTCTCTCTCTGAAATCCACACATTTATTAAAACTTTCATGTAAATATTAAATTACGCAACATCAACGTCCTGCCGTATATCTATTTACAACACAATAGATACAGCCATAGTATTTGAATGCTTGATACCAGGGATTAGAGCTGATAATGTCGTGTTTGAGCACCACTCGAGCTATCACGCACTTGACTGCGACAGATTATTGTATTAGGACATCATAGATACATGGCAGGAGACTTTATCGTTAGGGAAATGTTGTAAATTCCATAAAGGATTATGGTTTGCCGATCAAATTCGTACTTATGACTTGAAAGCGTCATAAGCCGTGACAGTCAGTCATACTTACATGATAGTTTTTTGAGTAGATAAAATCATTGACAACTGGCAGAATGCAACTGCAACTGCAACTGGCAACTGGCTGGAGTATGGCGTGCCTAAGGGCCAACAAAAATAATACGGCAAGCCCTGGCAAACATACTTTTCAGAAACCCAGGCAGGCCAAGCTTTGAGGCTTGTATGAAAATACCACCGCTAGAAAAGAGTAGTACTCATAAAAAATAACAGCTTTATCTATGGAACCAACCACAGATCATTTTTTTCTATGATCTGTGGAACCAACTCTGTAATATGAAAAGGTAATCTGCTTCCGCACATTTTCATTGTTTGTGCCTCATGCACTTTTGTATGTTAGAGGAGATTTGTTTTGCCATATTTTAGACTAAGTCCCATAGTAAAAGTTTTTTTAAAAATAATGACAGAGGAGATTTGTTTTGCCATATTTTAGACTAAGTCCCATAGTAAAAGTTTTTTTTAAAATAATGACTGCAATGACCCAAATAAAGAGACTTCAGAACAATATCCCATCTCTAAGCCCACTATCGGACAAGATGGAATTCATAGAAGAAATTTGCTCCGATCTAAAACAATTTATACACAAACATGCAATGCATCTAACTATAAATACGCACTCCAAGGCTGTCTAGACCGGTAGTTAGTCGTTCAGCTAAGTTTAATGGCGTCCCTAGTTAAACTGGTGAATTCCTACAGTCTATTAACCATTGATGATTGGAATGCAGCACATCAAAGCTTCCACCCAGAGATAAAGATGAAAGATAGAAAGACAAAGAAAGAGGGTAGACAGATTTGTCTGCTCCTAACAATTTATTTTCCATCCACCCGCATTCTCCAGTCAACCCGCGATCATGGCGCTTGCAACAGCGTCGAAATATCGGGAGCTCAAAACTATTAACTATCACGGAAGATATCCCGTCAGTGACAATATAAGTTATGATGAAATATTGTACTGGGCAGTTTTATTTTTCGACGGCATTTTCTTATCAATAGACTACTATTGCCGCAATATTCTCCCTTTCCTATTTATCCTTCTAAAGGAAAAAGAGAACTTTTTAATATAACTTTTTGCCTTAGGCCGCCCAAGTGTCACCTGCAAATTTTCTTTTTACATTTTATCTGTGATTTATACGGTGTACATAATCTCTCATCTGTAGTTTTAGTGTTATACACAATCACCTTTCAAATTGGGAAGCGTTGTCAGTTGTAATTTATTTTGTCCTAACATTAATCTAGGTCAAGAACTTCTGGTCTTCTTGTCTTTGATATTTCTAAGTATCTAAAATCCCTAAGCAACAGTTCCATTATTTCTTCCATCAATAAGTTAAATGTGTTTGACCGGAACGCAATCGTCGGACCAGAATTCCTACGTCTTCTCAGCTATAATTAGTCTGCATCATTTCTGACCTAAGTCATAAACCGTCGGTTACACTGTTTCACTATGTGGTAGGCCAAGTCTAGGTACTCGTCCGCGTTCACAAATAGCCTAAATATTATTACCAATATTTACTACAATCAATACCAAAGGTGAAGAATTTGTTTGTTTGTTTGAACGCGCTAATCTTTGGAACTACTAGTCTGATTTGGAAAAAAAAAGGTTTTGCATGAGGAAGGTTATAGTTATAGGATATTACCAACGCTACGACGCCTACGACCGAGCCCAGCTATAATAGAAACGGCAGGTGGAACCGCGAAGCACAGCTAGTTACTAATATTTACTGCATCTTATAAAATCCCTTATGTATAGTCTCTACTAAAACTAGAATGTGCGTTCTGAATTTATTATGTGATGTTTATGTCCCCATTCGATTGCGGTAAGCGCACCTTTGCTGCCAAATCCTTGGGTACATGTCAATAAAATATTGCTTGACCTAGGATAAGTGATTCAGGAATGTTTCCTTACTACTGTTCCATTAGGCATTAGGATTTACGCTTCGCCACAAAATTCATTGCAAAGATCGAAGGTCTCCAAGAAAATTCTCGTGTTCCATTTGCAATTATAGTTTCGTTTTCGTGGTCTTTTCTTCTTCGTGCCATTGGCACGAGAGTATTTGATATTTTGTTGGACCAAAACTTCTCCACCTCATTGGTGTCGTCAGTGGTAGCGCTGAGGCCTCTTTGATGCATGTTTTGGGGTTCATAGGATAGGATAGGAGTCGGAGCATTATTTGTGTCACAGGTCCCGCTGCTGTTGCGTCGAGGTAGCAAGCAAGGCTCTTTAGTAAATTGATCCCGCTCATTTGGATCCCGCGGGATCAGTTTACTAAATTATTATTTTTATGTCATTTTGTTTAGTAGATTGGTACCGCTCTTAAAATAAAAAAAAAATGCCGTCGAATTTCAAATTAGAGTAACATTATGTAGAAAAATGTTAGGAAGAACACTTACCGAGTTTTCAATACACATTTTGTTTTGGCATTTCTAATCTGTTTATTAAACTGTAGACAACATTCCCAGGATTCAAAGTACTATGAGAGTATTGTTGTATACCTAATAATCGGATATTCAACAAAGACCGGATTCAACGAATTTGTAAATATGATGAGATAATGTAATAGCTACTAGTTGTCATGCGTTCAATACAATGTACACGTGAATAGTTGCAACATCCTAAGTACAGATTCAGGACTATATATGGGTATACTATTAAATGGAAAAAAAAAAATCATCATCATCATTTCAGCCGAAAGACGTCCACTGCTGGACATAGGCCTCCCTCCAATCTTTCCACTGTAAAAAATAAATAAAAAATAGCCTTTATTCCCTCTAATTTACAATTCTATATTCTTAAAATAGCGAATAGATTATTTTTGATGTCATTTGAGAAATTTCCTTTGAATATTTCTTTAATTATTTATTTAATGGAAAAACTATGAAAAAATTAATGGAATTTCTATACAAAATATCGCATCGGTTGACGCAATGAATATGAGCAGTCCAATTTTTGTTTACCCTTGTCCTTAGGGCCTTAGTTGCCCTGTTTGATGGTCTAAATCTTCTTCTTCAAGCGTGCTCTGTCCCACTACTGGGCAAAGGCCTCCCTCCACTTTTTCCACTTCTCGCGAACCCGCGCGTCTTCCTTACAATTCTGACAGAACCTGTCCAGTTCGTCACTCCATGTCCTTCGTGGCCTGCCCCGACCCCGCCTCACTGTGCCAGGGCACCAGGTTCCGGCTATTTTGGCCCACAGTTTGTCCGTGAAGGTATAAACTTGATTTAATAAAAAAAAAAAAATACTTGTTTCTTCTTCATTAGATACTTGTGAAGTTTCGCTACGTAATTTTAATTGACCCTTTAGTAGTAGTAGTAGATCATTGTTACGATTCTTGTTGACATCGTTCGCGCCGACTCGTCTGCACATTTCTATCGTATCAAAGCTGACTGTAACGCCCACGTGCCTTGCATCAGAAAACCTTTTATTTATAAACTCACTAATCTTGAACACGTACCAAGTGTACCAACCACTAGGTATGTTATTACGGAACTGTTTAGTGCAAGAAAGTTTAACTGTGTCGCTAGAAAGTGTGTTTACTTTTCTATTATTGTGGAGATGTTAATTTGGTTATAAACATTTGGAAGGGTGGTTAGGTTTTGTCTAGCTAGTTTTAGTCGTAAAATGTTTTAATGGATTTTATGCTTATCCATCCCTGCATCGCACGGTTTATACGATCTGACAAAATATTGACATTCCTTTATTAGGCTTGAATTCCTGCTACGCTGATGTCGGTCGCGTACATCGGTCGCGAGTACGAGTATACATTGTGTTCTATATAGCGCCATACTGCGACGCTGACGTCAACGGCGCGTATGTTGCTAATGTTTTTCTCGCTGACGTTTGCGACGCACATCAGTGTAGCAGGAATTTAGGCTTTACACGTAAGTTTTATTGTCAAATCAAAAATTAACATGCGTAAAAAGAAATACGTCATTTTAAATAAAATAACATAAATCTATCTCTGTTCGTATTCGTTTTCTCACATGATTAAATCAAAATAAAATAAATCTCAAGTTTTACTCACTTGTTTTTTATTTTCAGTTTGTTAAACACATTGCTGTGTGATTGTTTTGAAGAATGTGGTTCTATGCAGACTGTGTTTGAAAACATACCTGAAATAAAATCTGCCACTAGACTGATTATTGCTCATTCAGTTTCATGCAAGCCTACACTTTAGACTGTGCGCAGGAGTTGATTTATCCGTTGAGTGGTTATGAGAACTTTTTGATAGTTTTAGTATTTAAACCTTTGTGATTTTAAAGTTTTTAGAACTTACCAGTTACTACGACATCACGCCTGTAATCCTGGAAGGGTAAGACAGTGTACGGTGTGTGTGTAAGTATTTTTTTTTGTTCTGCGATATTAAATAATACCTACTTAAAAGTTAGATTTTTGTAAGAATAATTGCCAATAAAGCGTTTTAATTACTAATTGAATAAAAAAAGTTGCAAACAACTTTCGAATCTCTTCGATTATATGAGTAATTCGAAAGTAAATTTTTATTCAATAGCCAATACATCCTGGTATAATTTGGCATTGGTACAAAATGTTCATAGATATTTGAATTATTCATTTGAAGTTTTTTTCTGTTTCAAAAAATTAACGTTATTTCTTTATATAAGAGACTCTTCCAACACGTACTTTTAAAATGAATCTATTTCCTTTGGAAAGCGCAAATCTAACATGCCTGTGAAAACTAATACGCAGTAATTGCAGTAAAACAGTTATTTAGTGAAAACTAGCTCGACTAGTTAAGTTAGTGATCTTAGTGGATATCTAACTCACCGAGGCGGCAAACATAACATAAAATAATAATTTTCAATTATCCTGACAACTCCAGTGACATTTAATTAACAGTTTTTGTGCTCATGAATCTGCTTTTCTTCATTAGTTATTTGCATGCTGTAGAAGGAAAATCTTGTTGTACAGTCAGTCAGGAACAATAAAAAAAAGGAAAATCTTGTTGTACAGTCAGTCAGGTACAATATTATTATGTGTTTAGTGTTGTAGTACGTGTACCGTAGCGAAATACAAAATCGATTTTCTTTGCAAAAATTAAAATAGTGCGTGACCACATGCATTATTTAAAAACAATAATGAAACTCAATTTCAGTCTTAAATGTTTAAAAAAGCCTGTTTAAAACAGGTTTTTTTTTAATATAATTTATTTTATCCTTGAACTTGGCTTCTTCTGTCTTAGAATGAAGTCTCCATCTACTCCTGGTTTAAAAAAGAGTAATTTGCTATACTCGTATTAAACAGAAACTAGAACAGAAATTACCTCATCCTTTTTTTGAATTCGGTTAAAGAGGAATAATTAAGGCGACCACTCCAAACAAATAATTGCAAAATTTTCTTCACGTAAATCGATTATGGCATGTAATACTGGTTCATTATAATATAATTCTCCGTACATGGCTGTGGAGTATGGATATAATGAGCAGTCCAAGGTTGGACCCGTTTGACTTCACCAATTAACTCGGAAACAGTTCGAAAGCTGCCCCATCTGACAAGTACAGTCAGCGGCGGAATTTGCAAGTATTTGCAATTCCGGAAGGAAAGATTTTGTATATCCGCAAATAAAATTATGAAGCCAGTTACATATGTGAAGAGAAACTATTTTATTTTATACTGTCTGCTAATACTTCTGTGACGTCTAGGTTTAAATTTATTTACGGTAGACGGAATTTTAATGCATGTCATGTGCATCGTGCGTGATTGAAGTTTCATTTACATAGTACGTAGATACCTATGTAATTTCGGTCGTTACTTAAGTAACTGCGCTTTAGTATAAAACTAAAATTTATTTTTCAAACCCATTCAATTGATTTTGTGAGTTACTACCATAATTATTGCGAAGCAAATCTCAAACAGCATAAATTAATAATAGCAAAAACAAATTAAACAAGCGCAAACATCAAACAAATTCTATTGCAACACCTTGCAGTTTACAAAACTAGTGTTTAGAAATTACATTGCAGCCTGCAGCCGTGTTTAAAATAACACCAGTACCACGTATAAAATTTGCGATAACGAATGTGTGTATTGTTTAAAAACCAATGAAAGAATTATTTTAATTCATTGCCATGTTGCTTAAATTCCAAGCATGAACCTTTCACGTGAAAGAAAAAATGTGGGGTACTAACCTGTAATGAAGGTATAATAAATTTGTTTAATGTTAATTGAATGTGGCGCATTGTACTATTGTAATAATTTAAAATGTACTTGCGTACGTACTTTGTGAATGGCGCAGTAAGATGGCAGGAACTATGATTTAGCGAAACTAATTTTTGGCGACATTTTCTAGGCAATTTTAATTGACAACTTCAGATATGACATCAAATATTTGTAAAAAAACATTGTATTTTTAACCAACTTCAAAAAAGGAGGAGGTTATACTTTCGTTCTTCTGATTCCGACTCCACGCTTGGCAGGCGGATTGGAGATCGCAGTGATGAAAGACTAACAGAAAACACTGCTGCCCATTCTCTGGTCTACGGAGGCGCAAGGTGTTCTACCTCAGACATTAGTCGCCTTATACGACACCCGTAAGTGTAATGGGGTGGTTCTATTCTATATTATTTGTTTTTTTTTATATTGTAATTTTATTTGAAAGAGTGTACTCATGAGGTGGTCCCATTTAAATTTGGTGATGATCTGATGCTGATCTTCGGAGATATACAATGGAACTCTTCAAAAATAGACGGCAAATCTGTAGTCATTGCTGCAATCGGTTGAATGTTTATTGTTTATACAACATCATGATGTAACATCACGCCTGTATGCTCTGAGGGGGTACGCAGATGTGTACAATACACCCAGAATTTGAAAGTTAGGTATGTTTGTGGATGGATGGACAAAGATTTTATTGGCCTGTCAGAAGTATTGTGAGAGGAATTTATGAATGTGTGAACCTTTATTTTGTTATTTTGTATATTTAAAGTTTATGTTATGTATTACTCTTTTAGTTCTAGTTTTAGTTACAGTAATTGGTTTAAATACAACCGTTGTAATTAAATAAATAACTGTTAAGTTCCATTTATTCCTTCCAATAATTAAAAATTAAAATTATTAACATTATTAATAATACATGTCATGGTTATAGAACCATGACATGTATTATTAATAATGTAAAATAAATTTATGGCGACTTGTTTGGGAACAACTAAAAATGGACAAATAAATAAAAAAACGTTTTTGCAATAAATAAAACGGACTTCAAAAAAAAACACAAACATAAAAAAAAAGTCGGTGACGTTGTTTGATTGATTTGGTGTATTTATCACCGGCTTCTGAAGCTAAAGTTATTTTCACTTTTGTGTGTTTTTTCAAGTCGGTTTTATTTTTTGCAAAAAAGTTTTTTAGTATTGTAAATCCTTATAATAATTGAAGAATCCTCAAAGTTAGTCAGTACGGGGCAGTTTAGATTGGAGCGCTTACCTTCACAAATAATAATGTCTAATGCTGTAGATGGCCGCACCATACACCTCAGTACGTTAGTAAATTGGATGATAAGAGGCGAATCGTGAACATCAGTGTTACAAAATACGTTTGCGTTACTCACATTACCTATTAGCCTACTTATGTCTGAATTCAATTTTTTGAACCATTTAATATTTTTTTACTTTTATTTATTTATTTATTCAACGGTTTATGTACATACTACATACAGAAAATAAGAAAGGAATAGAAAAATAAGTACAAAGGTGATGCTTATTTCTAAAGAAATCTCTTCCAGCATACCTGCGAAAGAAGAGTAGATAAAAAGAGATGTAGACATAGTTTGTAAAAGATGAAAAAATAGAATATTTAAAATCTTAAAGCAAATAAAGAATTTAAATATAACATACAATATAAGAATATACTTACTTATAGAAGACAAAATATATAACACAAATATAAACTACAAAATAATATATAATAATAAATACCTATGCAACTATGACGAATTGGACAGATAATGTTCATTATCATTTGACATTTATTCGTTCGTTCGGAGTTCATTCCGCCACTTCTTGCAAAAGGCGGGCTTTTTGGAGGACTGTCTTGTGATTTTGACGTTCAAAGAGCAAATTCTGCAAATTCTCAGCCTAATTTAAATAAATAACTTTCGATTTTGTAAATAAAAAATGCCATAAAAAGAAAAAAAAATATGATGTAGGTACTTTTGCCTGACTGTATTTTCTGACAACGTATAGGACAAAAAATGCAATTTGGCTTCAACTGCACACAGTAATGGCTGGTAGGTAATAACGGGTTGACGCTTTAATTTGAGATGCAATGACATCATCGGAATCATTTTGAACAAAATTTGACATTTCCTTTCTTTGTTGCAACATTTGACTGAGTTTCCATATTCAATATTTTACATTCGTATACTGACTTTATCAGTTTCGCTGGGACACTTGTATTTGTAATAGCATTTAAAGAAGTATTGGCAAAGTCATTTACCATGCATTTTATGGGTCCAAGAAGAAAAAGTAATGTGTTCCTTGCACGCGATACCAACTTGAGCCAAATAAACACGTTTTCTTTCATCTACCATAGATTAAGTCTCTCATCCAAGTATTTTTTTGTTTATCTGTTTATTTGCAATTCATGTGCGTTGCATAATTTAACATCCCAACCAGATAACGAAGACGATCAGTAGGCCTATTACGTATCTTTCTGATATCCAGTGACTATTAAGCTTCGGTTGTACACCGAACTTTGATGACAACCGAGAATGTCATAATATTGGTATTACGTATCGCACTGAGTGGATATCACTTTACGGTGACTAACAGCCCGGATACGGTGTAACGTCTTTCACGAAAGCCACTTCAAACTCAGTTGTCATCAATTTGTTGTCCACTATGCTTACATAATCGAAATAATATAAGTATCGATACGAAAGCGTCTGTCAAAATTAGTTGCGGTGACTATCAGCCACGATGACAACAAATGACTTTATATTTGATCGCGACTGGTCATACATAATACTAAACTAACCTTTTGACAGTTAATTGATGAACACTGAGCCCAGTTACTATCATTTCGAGCTGTCAACAGAGATACGTAATAGCCCTACAGAAACCGTACGTGCAATATTACCGCTGTGCTATCATGCAAGAACATTATCAGCGTTAAATATGGAAATGTTGTGGAGCAGATCACAATCACTCGTTATCTGACATCTTGGTCCAATCGACTACAATGAGATTATTGTCACAGATATTGAGGCAGCGTCCTCGTCAGCTTCCGATGTGCCTACTTACGTCTGACCTTTATGATTTATTATATTACTTGCGTTAGTAAATCACATCTTAAAAGTTCTGACGTACAGTCGTGGTCTTTTCCGCCTGATCAGTTTTTTTTTCGCTTAAATCATGCGGTGGCGCCGAGCCACGCCCCCTTAAAGTTTATTCCTATTAGGAAAGCGTCAACTTTGGCGCGCAAAATAACAATAACAGTGCGCTCGGCCGATAGGTATCTTTTCATTCATTATTTCTATACAAAGTCAACGGGGCAGGGCTAGAGAGCGTTTCATGTTGTAAGTGCAAGCAAAAATTAGCTTAGTGGTGATCAGGCGGGAGTGTCCTCTATAGTACATCTGTACTAGCTGTACCCGCCATTCCTCATAAACTGTGCTATCAAATGACAAAAGGGAATTTTCCAAATCTGTCTAACAGTTTCAGAGATTAGCGTGTTCCAACAAACACAGTCTTCAGCTTTATTACATTATTATAGATATAAATAGGCTACCGACTGTACTTTTGCCCTTATCACTAACTGCGAAAACTCAGTGAATTAATCTATCGTCTTGAATATTTCCTACTGATTACCATTAAATCATCATGCATGAATATTTTTTCTATACTATTTCACTTGCGGGAAAGGTGGTGAACTTACTGTCTTCGTAATAGAGGCACGGAAACGTATTCATTATGTAGATTACTATCTTTTACGCCGTACTTTTTTTATTACGTCACAAGACTTAAATAGATATAACAAAAACTGGCTATCGATTTATTTGTTATAAGTATATTTTCTTATGTAACGTAGGTACTAAGCTTAAATTCACCATTCAGTTTTGTGTTACATATCTGCATGATCTATTGCATGATTTAAATTGCAGTCAGACGTCAGAAAAAGATGTAACATTTACGACATTAGAGTGACTTGGCGAATTCTAATTCCTAAATAACGATGTTATGTCAATTTGCTGATCTTTTGGTTCTTTACAGGTTTTTTTATTTTTTTATTATTATGTCTTGCAGGTGTCAATCATATTTACTAGGCTACGGAAAGTGTAGAATGTTTTTACTGTGCTCGTTCATCGCAAATAATATTATATTACCCTAATATGCTTTCTCTCTGTTGAGGCGTCAATATCGGTTGAAATAAACGTTTTCCCAAAACAAACAGAAGAGGAAGGAAACCCAAAGAATATTTGTATCTGTTTGGAAAAAGCTGCATGTTGTCATTGTTCCAATGGTGACAGAAGGTTGTTTACGTTTGTTTACACAAGGCTATGTCCGGCTTAGCTGTTACAAATTACAATACAACCGGTCCTCGAGAGGTTTACTCTACAGTGTTTCCTTATTTATGTTTTTGTAACCAAAACCTGATGTGTTTGATGGAGGCGATTATTTAAAAAAATAAAATAAAAATGTCATAGTGAAAATTACGTTACTACTTAAAATATTTTTATTAGCCTATTTAGCACTAGACAAAGAGTACACAGTCATATTTATGATGCTGACTGTACCTTTCTCATTATCTTTTGTTTTAATGTAATTTGAAGAAAATAGTCATCAAAGTGACTTTTTATCCTGACATAAAATATACTACTACTACTGCTGCATTTTTTTCAATTCAATACAAGATAAGAAGAGACTGCTAGAAGAGTTATTAACTTACTTCATAAAACATCATAATACACAATCAATCAAAAACACACGTGTAAATAAGAAAAAGTACATACAACTACTGACACATGTATGTCACATTTTATAAAAACTTATGTATAGTCCGTCACCACGTGTCAAAATAATTATCAACTACCCACAAATCACAATATACGACACACATTGTGTTTCAACAATGACTAACGTACGTAAGTTACGGAGACTACTGGATTAATAACAGAAAAATATCTCATTTTTCTGTTGTTACTGTGACAATGACTAACGTATGTAAGTTCTGTTGTTACTGTAACAATGACTAACGGACGTAAGTTACGGAGACTACTGGATTAGTAACAAGAGAAAAACATCTGTTGCATGAAAGCCTTGCAAAGTCATCATAAAGTGGAAAACAATTGAACCTTTTAAAGTCATTTGTAAGTTATGATTATTTGTTCTCATAGAAACGTTGAAAGAAAACGTTTTTCACATCAATTACTGAAAAACCAATAAATAAAGATGGCATAATTGTTTTTTTTTTCCAATTTGTTATGTGTCTTAGCCGATTATATTAACAAAGGTTAAATAATACTAACAATTTTATACGAAAAGTGCCTCAATCAAAGATAAATAAATAAATATACGTCAGCTTACGTCAAAATAATTGTCAAGTACCCACAAATCAAAAGTCCAAAGTTGTCTAAATTGTTCAATATTTTACTTCTGGAATCTTCAGACTGGCTGGTTGACTGGCAGGCTGGTTGGTTGACATTTTCAAAGTTCACCAGTATAAAAACAACTAATGTTTGTTACTAAGAATTTAAATTGGCGATAATATTTTTTTTATATTTCTAAAGGCTTCCTTGGTGGTCTGACGGTCTGGCACAACGGTACGACTTTTCAATTCCTGGGGCCCAGAAGGTGGCCACATTAATCGCGGAGTCAGTATTAGCGTACTCTAAATGTATAGTTCGGTTCAAACTTAATGTTGGCTCGGAAGTTAGCTGCAAGTAACGGTCAGCGTATTATACAGACAAAACGATGCGTCATCTGCGCCACGTTGATACCTGAAATTGTTGTCTGCGAAGCTTTACATTAGATGTTCCGAATTGCCATACAGTAAAGCGTTATTTCTGCGCAGACCGTCACTCGCAGCTAACTTCCGAGCCGCCATTAAGTTTGAACCGAACTATACTAAGTGTACACTGCAGCTAGTGAATCGTGATCTTGATGATATTTTCTGTAACAAAACTAATCATTATTTAGAAACTACGTTGGGATTGGGAGGTACTGGCCAGCAATGGCTTGCAACATATCTTAAATTAAGACTGATCTACTTAATGTAGGTTTTGGGTCAACGTTTTGGGTTACATTGTATTGTGTTTCAAACAAAGGTCAACCACCAATCCACTTGGTTATGCACCTACAATTTGGTCAATGATTAAGTATGGTTCGACTTTAATAGGTACCAGTGTGTGCTAGTTGGTTTTGTTGTAATGATTCATCGAACTATTTATCATGCAAGGTAATTTCTCAATGATTTGATTACATTACTCAATTAATTTCTCGATTGATGATTCGGGCCTTCGGGGATCCGGTCCTTCGGGAATCCGGGCCGTGTGGGTTTAATATCTCATCAACTGTGTGATACCACTAGTTGGTATTACCGACCTGAATGTCTCTGCAATTTTTGCTTACTTAATCATCCATTGGTGACAGGCTTTTGATGAATCGTGGTCACTGAACTTTTCATCTCCTCAGAAAACTTGCAAGTTGGTAGGTACATGTAAGTACAATCAACACACTTCGAAATGTCGCGAAAGCGGCTTTCATTCATGACCGTGTCACTCCCTCCCTTTAGTACAGGCGCTGACAGCGCTGTTAACTTTACTCAGAACAACTTTATACGCACATTTTTTATTATTTTATTCTCAGAGAACTACAGAAATAGGTTACGTGCGTGTTTTAATGGTACTAGTTCACATTTGCGCGCTTTGACGACGAGCTTTGCAAAGTTAATATTAACATGCGGTTGATTGGTATTTGCTGTTAGCACACATACATAAATAAACTCAGGACTTTTTCGATTCTTCCATACTCCTTTGTTTCGTCCACGTTCATAAGTTGTGGATGGATGGATGAGGTTGCATAATCTCGTTAACCGAAAGTTTGATTGATTTAAAACACTATTGCAGAATATAATTACCTAGGACATGTTGCACAGATTAATTTCGTTAGGTTACATGACAAAATCGTCGTCAAATTGGCAAGTTACTAAGTAAGCATGATAGCAAATATTGGGCAAGCTTTTGCAATTTTTAATGAAATGTAAATTGATTTAAAACCTTTATCACCTGTACAGGTTTTTAGCAATCTTTTTGTCATTTAACTGCATTTCTGTAGCCATATTTAAGCACTTGAAGTTGAATCCGTCTTCAAGTAATCAGTATATCTTTTATACATTAAAAAGTCTTTAAAGATTTACCGTAAAAATATTAATATTTTGAAAAATATAAAAGCATTTCATGGTAATTTTTTTAAATTAATGCGTTATTCAAAGCTTGTCATACTTATAACTTCTCATTGTAGCAATTAAAACAGGGGTGATTGTCCTAACTGCACTTTTAAGTTCTTTTGTGTCTTTAGTCCTGACTACTGCTGTACTAAATATCTACTTTAGCGGCTTTTCATAGAGGCTTTATTAATACCTATCTACATGATGTTCATATTATAAACCGTTGTTTTTTTTTGTCCTCTTTAACATAATGATATGTAGAGCCTTGTTGATTCACGTGTAGGCAAATAAAAAGCTTGGCGGGGTCATCAACATTGGCTTAGCTGAGTGACTCATGAGATAATGTGACCTTACATAAGAATGTCAAACATATAGGTATTTATTTTGCTAAATCATTGCGGTTTGCTCGTGGCAAAATAATAACAACCCTCGGATCAATTTTCAAGTGCAGCCGCGCTTGAGTTGTAGGTACCGATGGGTGTCCACCCATTACATAGCGAGTAACGAGTATCCTCTGTGCCTCGGAAGGCACGTTAAGCCGTTGGCCCCCTGTCTCACTTGTAGTATTTCTTTGACAGTCGTTACAGGTAGGCAGTGGACCGAAAGTCTGACAACCATTCTTACCAAGGGGTATCGTATTGACCCAGGACTAACTGGATTGTGGAGGTCAGATAGGCAGTCCCTCCATGTAAAATACTGGTATTCAGCTACCGGTTAGACTGGAAGCCGACCTCAACATAGTTTGGAAAAGGCTAGGCAGATGATGTTCCGGTTAAATTAATAATAATAATATTATATATATATTGAATTGAGTCAGCCGTTTTAATTACAGAAGTTTTGATTATCCTCGGTTTCTCATCAGTAATTCTAACGTGTGTGAATACTGTTTTAAATAAACTAAATGCTACTTGTACCATTATAAATATATATATATATATATAAATAATATATAATATTATATATATTATATATTATTTGCAATAATATTTGAATGGACATGAATATTTTAAGACACATTCTCAATATTGATTAATTGAAGAGGTTTTCTTGCTTTTATACTTCATTAAATTTTATTAATGTAGGTACATAAATAAAAAAATGCTAAATGCTAAAAATAGAAATAAACTGGCTCAATATCAACCTGTAACACATACTTGCACGTGAGGATAACAATAACAAGTGGTAAGTTAGTAAGTAATCTAGAGAAATGTGTCAATGAGGTGTTGTCGTAAGTGTTATCTTTTGTAAAAAGTCGCGTGCGCAGACGCAATAATTATGTTATTGGATAAATAATGTTACAAGTGACGGCGGTTGTGGTTGCATCTTGCAAAAGCCTCATAAAAGTAAGTACATAGTTTCAAAAACCAATATTACTTACACAACACTTAATTTTATTCTATGTCTATAGGTACTAGGTATGGACGGTGATGTCAAGCTATACATAACCTGTTTATGCAGATCTCTTATTGTTCGGGAAATCTATACAAAGCGAGGCCATTTTATACTAGTAATGTACAGCTTTGTGTCCACATGTGTACCAAATTACCAATGTCAGATAGAATTTTCCTACAGTTAAAGCATGTTCGTAAGTCATAAGGCGTTAAGTCGTAAATGGGCTATAATCCACCACGCGGGCCCAGTGCGGATTGGTAGATGTCACATGTCTTCGAATTTTTGGTTCTAGGACATGCCGGTTTCCTCACGATGTTTTCCTTCACCGTTTTGAGAGCAGTGGTGATGAAATAAATTACACAAAGTGCCTGCCTGGGTTCGAACCCACGACTTACTGTTCGTAAGTCGGGGCCGCCACCACTGGGCCACCGCTGCTCAATTGACAATATCTGGTCCTAAATGACCGAACTTATGGCCTCCCACTAGGACCGATGACCTGGTGAAGGTTGCGGGGATCCGCGGGATGCGAGTCGCACGGGACCGGTCGATGTGGCGACACTTGGGGGAGGCCTATGTCCAGCAGTGGACGTCTTTCGGCTGAAATGATGATAATGATGATAATGACTGAACTTATCTGACTGTGAATCATTCAGTAACACTGTACTGGACAATTGAACGTGTTACAAGGGCTTACTCCCAGGAGCTCCAAATCTCAAACAATTGCTCTCCATACATTGATTCCCAACTGCTCCATAATTTTATTAGTTAAATAATAAAATACTACAATTTTTCCCAGCGGCTCCAAAACAAATTGCGTAAGTTCAATAAAACACAAATTGCTACCATCAATGTTATAATTTCGTGGTAAGTAGTTTCAGTACATAAGCAGTCACAAATCTATACCTACTTGAAAGTTTTTGGAGCTCATGGGTTTTTTTTTATTTAATATTATTAAATTGGTTTGTTTATTTTGGAGCCGCCGGGAATAAAATTATGGAGCGCCTGGGAATAAGCCGTTACAAGGACGAACGGAAAAAAAAAATGTTTGAAAGTAATGTTTTTAAAAACCTTTCAGATTCATAAAATGTTTGTTTATTTTTTAGTAACTTCTCTCTTTACCTTCGTTATTGTTTATATTACGTACATAGAAGACACTATTAAAAATAATTAGTGTCTTAATCTTCAATATTATCGATAACTTTCATTTAAATGACGTCACATCAGTACAAGCAATTTATAATGGTACAAGTAGCATCTAGTTTATTTAAAACAATATTCACACACATTAGAATTACTGATAAGAAACCGAGGATAATCAAAACCTTTGTAATTAAAACGGCTGACTCAATTCAATAAAACGTTTTCTTCATGAATAATATCAATAACATCAATATAATGAAAATATTATTGAATTAGATACGACTACATTTAAAGCAAACACTAGACGCAATCGTATATTTTTCTCTAGTCATATTCATGTAATAATAAAAATAACAGCTGATACGAATGCTCTTGCATCACTATCTTTTTACCCGACTACGGTGAAGCCACATACTTACATACAAAACAATAACAAAAACATAAGTTTAATATTTTGACACAGATTCATAGGCGTAGTCACTCTGTGTAGAATACTAATGATGATGATAATTTTGATCCAATCAATTTTGGTCCTACTTGTTTGAGCATGGATCAAAGGACCAGCTGTAATGATCAATCTACCGTGATTGTAATCTTCCGGATTAAGATAGCCTATTGATATGATACCTTATCTATTAACTTACTTTTCGTCATTACTATAATTAGGCCAGCTCAATGACTTCATTACCTTTCTTATTATTTATTATAATCAATCTTCAGTTCGCGATATATAACCAAGATATATGATAAGCTACGCGTAAGCTTGTCTGGTACGTAATAAAAATCGCTGCCTTAATATTATTTGTTTGATCGGGATTTGGAAAAATTCAGCAGTACTGTATCAACAATCACATTGTAGTGGAAAATTGGTCCTTTGCTTTGGCGTGTCAACTTTATTAGCAACTTGGCTATTGATTCCTATTTTGTGATAGCTTCTGTAGTGTGTGCGATTTTAATAATAGTTGATACATTTATTGCAGTGGTAAGTTATCAAAAATTCATTGTATTTCTGTTAGTTTGAGTAACTTTTCCTGTTTCAACCTCAAGTGTGATCTGCTGCAATGCAATTTTTCGTTACAGATCGTAACGTTGGTTTAATCATATTATTAATTGCACAAAATTTAATTAACCAACTCCTCTTTCATCCTTGTTATTATTTCTTAAAATCGTTGCATTTACTTTGTTGCGCTGCGTTTCTTCTTTAAGGTTATACACAACATTAATTTTTAATTGCATTTCTTGAAAGGAAGTTTTGATGAATGACTGGCATTATAAAACTTGTGTTACGCAATGGCAGAATAAACGAGAGATCATAATATTTAAAAATTATGCTCTGACATTTTATATAATTTGAGAATGTCTGTAGTTTATCTAACGATAATTAAAGCACTTGTGAAAGACCATTAAAAACATTGATAGTTGCTATATACATAAGTATGCAGATATAGGTAATATAAACATTATGATTTCATGTAACAACTAGCTTCAACGCTAGCGGCGTGCCTTGGGGTCAAAAATACGTCAAGCCATTAAGGCAAGCAAAGTGTTCAGAAACCCTAACATCATGGAGAGTAGTTGGTTATAGGGGCAGGCCAAGCTTTTAGGCTTGTATGAAAGTACCGCCACGAGCCACGAAAACACGACTAAAAGCCACGACTTCTACCCACAACTTTCCCCACTTGAAAAACGTATTCTATGGCACTCGGCAAGTAGTGTTTGCCACTAGCAGTAGTGCTTTCCATCAATGAAAGAATTTTTGAAATCGGATGAGGAGTTTCAGAGATTACCCCTTACAACCAAACTTACAAACTTCATAATAATTGTGTAGCTGTAGATAAACTGATTAACCCAATGAAAGACCGCAGTGCAGTGTCTTAAATATTCCTTAGCAGCAGACTCACTGCAAATTCTGAAAAATATATGAACACAACTGTATCTAGTTGCTTCGTTAACATCTGATGGACTAACTCAAATGATGCATCTTGGTTTAATAAAAACTCTGTATGCGACAGTCTACTTGTAATCTTTGGGACTGTAATTCTGTTTTATCAATGCAATAGCCGCCTAGATAGACAAGCTTCTTTATTGTTGCTTTTCTTTAATCTTTAATAGATGTGACGGAAAAATACATGAATTTGAGGAAGAGTAAGCAATTTTGCACAGTCTCGCCGTATAAAGATCAAGTCAGAGATAAACATGGTCAATACCGTATCACCATACGGTATGTAACCAACTTGTGAAGTGTTAACCAAAGCATAAATATTTTAGTATTGTAAATAGGTTACAATATAACGGTAGAAACCTTCTCTTTTGCATTCTTAAGAGTCAAACGTGTTCTGACTCGACAATATTTGTAGAGTGTGATGGTATCAGTTAGAAACATGATGTTTACACTAATTAGAGTCTAATTTACGATAAAATTGCATGTTCGGTCGTGATATAGTTAAACACCTACAAATTATTGCATGTAAATGAGCACACTAATATGATATCTGATATCGAAAATGTTAATCAGCAAACAAACATGTCGTAGGCGCTTGATAAAACAGCTTACAGTTTTTGAGAATTTTTCGAAGCCTTAGCAAAATGCGACTCAAAAGTACGTTCGACCAGTTGCATGTTGCCAAAAACAAATCGATTAAGTTGCAACGGTATGAAGTGACTGTCCTCGTGAGAATCTTTGGCCCAATATTGGCATTGTTTTTGTTGCCAACCGCAAGCCACACTGGTACAGGTTCTAAACGGATGGACGCTTTTTGCTGTACATCCATCAGTCGCGGTGTAAGTGTAACGAATGGTGGTTACCAAACTATCTAGTTCAGATTAGTTGGGTATTGAATCGTTTGCTAAGTCGTCTATATCTTCAAGGTTCGTATCAATTGTTGGTAATAAACCGCCAATTGTTGCTGACGAAGCGTGCATTTCCTGATCATTTTATTGATCACATTTTATAGAAAAGTTTCAATTCCATCAGACTGCCCATCGTGTTACCTTATGTAAAACTTTTAATTTTTATACCTGTATTTTTATGGTTCTTATTAAAGAGTATTTTATTAATAAGGTATAACAGAATAAGCGCAATAACTCTTAGGCCGTGTTCAAACCAAACGTTTAGTCGGCCGCCGACTTCGCGAATGTTTGAAAAACAAAAGCGAATCAGTCGGCGGCTGAAGTAAATCTTTCGTACATTTTGTACTGGATACTCACAGTCGGCGGCGGACAATACGTTTGGTGTGAACGATGCCTTAGGTAGTGACAGACCATTAAAGGAAATGAGTCCCTATTCCATAAGGAAAATGAGTCAAAAAAAAATTGGTCTTTCCGTACAAAATATCGCATCGGCTGACGCAATACGTTTAAAACGTCCAGTTTTTGGCCTAAGTTCCTTAAGAAAAGTTGTCTAGTTTGATGGGAACACCCTATATCTATCTAATTCAGATTACGCCTGTAAATGGTTATCGAGGTTGTTGTGCTGTTTTCCCTTTTATGATAAAGGAGATTCTGTGCCACTTTGTGCGCCGGCGACTCGCATTTTACCGTGCATTGGAGTAAAAAGTGTTGTGTGCTGACCTGCTTACAGACCACGCGGTAAAAATTACTGAGGTGGTAATTTTATATCTTTCACGGTTTCTAAACAATATAGAATAAATCTTACTTAGTACCATGAACTATCTATTGGAATGCTTTTCAATAGAATGGGTTCTAGAATATCATTCAATGCCATGTTTATCTCACATTTGATCTCTGTTATGGATATTCATTTTTAACATCTGACCATTCGTAATGCACTGTGATTTTCGCTGTTTAAAAGTAAAGTTGCATTCTGCTCCTTCTTCATTCAGTCTTCTGCTGGTCTTTAGGTTCCTATTTTTAGTACCTATCTCTGAATAATAGGGAATATATTTTATGGATCAGTCATTTCTTTCAATAGGTACGAGTACTTGTATATAGGTACTATGATTATAGCTGTTATTAGGAGTCAGGATTTGCGCCCGGTTGATGGCAATAGGTTCGCCCCCTTTTACATGGGACTTTCTTCGGGGATTACCGGCGTGATGTTATTATATTGCACTTGTACCTTTTAGCTAGAAATTGTATCACTTATTTTAATTATTCTGCGATTTAAGATCAAGCCCAATTACCTTTGATGACTTTACATGAATTTACGCGAATGCAATCTTATCTTTTATTTTAATGGTTTTGATATCTTCAAGATTTAAATCTAATCTAGGCTAATGAACATGTTCAAAGATAATTATAATCGTAACTGTTAAGTTCTGGGTTTAGATTACCTTCTGTTATTTAGCCTTGAGAGCATAATAATAGTCTATTTGATGAATAATATTGCACCTATATAACGTTATTTAATAATGGACATAAACATATTTAAAAGATCGTATGGCTAATAAAAGCTGTCAACATAACTGCCTACTACTGCAAAACATTATCATTTAATTATTGATGAAACGTATTGGTGTTGAAATCGTGCAGTTATTTTATGCATAAAACTTAAGTAGCGACGCGCGACGTCTAGATTATCTCTCAGCCTCATAAGATGTTATCTGGCTTTATTTCTCGGAGATGTGTTCTAAGCCAAAGTGAATTAAATTATATAGAATGACTATACGATGTTATGCTTCTAGCATTGTCATCGTGGCCGTAGCATAGATACTCTTAATGAATTTAAATGCTTTATTTCCACAATGTTGCCTCCAACGTTTATTAAATACAGATCGTCATATTGTGTAAGCTGATGACCTCATAGACGTGTTGATGTCCTATAATATGGCCTTTAGGAATGTTCTATTTGCTCGATGACAATACATCAGATGACTAAATGTGCGAAAACATAATCATTTGAACTTTGTAAAGGGCTTTTGTGTAGTGACAATTGATTTGTCACTCATTGTAAATTACTGTAATAAGAACTCAATTATATACACGTAAATACACATTTACGTGGAGTGGAGTTTAAGGGATTCCCTATTGGGAGCGAGGCGTGAAGGTTACACAACCTTCACGCCTCGCTCCCAATAGGGAATCCCTTTAAATAATGGTCATTATTAAAAGGTAATAACCCAACTTGTACTTTTTTCATCTATAATAATTTAAAAAAGAGGTAAAATCTTTTTGAAGGTTGGTTTTTAGGAGGTAATCTCCGGAACGAATGATTCAATTCTAAAAATTCTTTCCCTGGCAGAAAGCTACATTATTCGTGGGCTATAAATTGTGCATATTAGCCGAGCTATCACAATTTTTGCGGACAAAGTCGCGGGCGTAGTGCTAGTCTGACGATAAAGTGGTATAGATCATCACCATCACCATCATCATCATTTCAGCCGAAAGACGTCCACTGCTGGACATAGGCCTCCCCCAAGTGTCGCCACATTGACCGGTCCATCCAGCGGATCCAGCGGATTCCCGCAACCTTCACCAGGTCATCAGTCCACCTTGTTGGAGGCCTTGCAACGCATCGTCTTGCGTCCGGTTTGCGGTCGCCACTCCAGAACTTTTCGGCCCTATCGGCCATCCGTTCACTGCCCCCTGCGCAGGGCACATTGCTCGCAGTTAGTCGCACTTAAGTTTGGCATAGATAAGAGGTTTTAATCAACTATCTAAACTAATATTATAAAGAGGAAAGATTTGATTTTTTGTTTGTTTGTTACGGTTTAATTCAAGAACTACTCAACCTATTTTAAAAATTCTTTCACTATCAGAAAGCTACATCTTTACCGAGTAACATAGGCTATAAATTATATTGATATCATGCAAATTGGCCGAGTTATCACAATTTTCGCGGACGAAGTGCTAGTTGAACTATAGAGTAGCAATTTAACATTGCTCCGTGCTTACGAGAAATTGATGGATCCTAGAAACAGTTAGTACAGACGTTTGACATTCATTAACCCGAACGGCCAATTGCCTAGTGATCGAATCAAGCGCGACTGCTGAGCTTTCTGGGATTACAGGCGTGATATTATGTTAATATCAGATCTTTTTACACGACCAAATGGAAGGGGTTTTGATTTTAGCAGTCTATGTATTTATGTTTGTAATTACGTATGTTCCTCCGAAGCGCCTAAACTGTTCATCCGATTTTGATAAGTAAGGTGTCAATCGATTCGTTATTATGGCCCGGGTAACATAATTATATAGGTTACATTTTATTATTATTATTTTTTATTTTATTTAGTAGTCGGGATTTTAGTGTAGTATACCCCAGAAATTCTTGTTTCAGGATTAAATTAAATAAACTAGCGACATCCCGTCTGCAAAGTTTTGCTAGGGAATTTATTATATTCAAGTTTTTACAGTCACCATCTGCATAAATTGCATAAATTTTCATAAAGCTAAAGTTAACTTAGACCAATTGGCGCCGATCATTCAATACATTTTCACTGTCAATGTTTAGAATGCGTACAATAACAAAAATGTAGCGTAACCTTGGTTTCATTATGTTCAAAATAAGTTGTCGAGATATGGTCGGAATGCTAAGCAACATGACTTATAATACCTACGTTAAAACAAAAACAATGATTTGAGGAGTATTTTGGAAAACCGAAGGTTCTCGATTCAACCCGTTTGTTGAACAACCTGTTATGTGAGATTATTTAGAGACACAATACAGATTTCTTTCCCAAAGCTCGTTTTCTCACAGCTGGGAATCTTAGTCTGATCTGTTGCGTCTGAGGCTCTCTTGAATGGGAATAATATAGCAATTTACCACGATAGCTCAGTTCGGGTTACATAACATAACATCACGCCTGTAATTCACGAAGGGTTAGGTTGAGGTGTACCTAATAGTACACCCACATTTCGCCAGGTATGTTTAGTCCCATGTAGTAGGGGTTGAGCCTATTGCCATCAATCAAGCACAAGTCCAAACTCCGTGGGTGCTACTGAGAAATTCCTGAAAAAAACCCAATAACACTGCTCGACACTGTCCGAATCAAACCCAGGACCTCATGATCAGCAGACGCGCTTGGAACCACTCGACCAACGAGGCAGGTTTAGGCAGGGCTTATATTGTGAAAGTGATATCAGTTCAGTTATCTTTTGGTACATACATCAGCAAGTAGGCAATAAAAAAAATCAGGGCAGTCTTTGGGGACTGCCGATAGAAGTGAAAACAAAAAGTACACAGGCCCCTACTCAGTCGTAGCACTGGTTATGCCCCGCGCATGCCTATGTGGTGCTACGCCGTAGTGGATCGCCTACGAGTGCTATGAAGCGTGACCGCACGTTAAGTCAAGTGACGATGAGTTCAATGTTTTTTCTTCACCCAAAAAGTGCTCAACGCGCCTAAAAAAGATTTCACTTCAAAAATTAAGATAAATGTTTGACGTAAATTACATAAACTTCTTACTATTGTTTAATCATTAATATGTACACAAAATTATCGCACAATGTATTCAAAACACAAATGATTAACTCTTAGTAGGTACCTATAATAAAAGGAATGCAATCACATGTTTCAAGCATAAGCAATATAAAAACACGATTTGATAAATTTCAATTTTCTCCGCAATAGTTAGATGTTTTATCGCTGAAACCATTATTGGCAGTACATACATTGTTATTCAATTTTTATTGTAACAATCGATGGTTGGTCCTTCGTTGTGGTGGTATGTAGCAAAATTTTAAGTTATTGTTATATTTTATTATTGTTTTTTAATGACTTAATTTAAATCCTATTTTTTTTGTTTCCTGTCTTTGTTTGTGAGAATTTTGTCGTGTTTTAAGTAAGATTTTATTTAACTTGCCTTGTTAGTTGTATGTATTGGTCAAATCTTGCAATTGAATTTCAAACAGTTCCCCTCAATTCAGCTGAAATTTTGCACACTCAAAAATATTATCACCAGAACCAATTCTGGTGATAATATTTTTTTATCTGCATCATTGGCTTTGTTCAATACACTGCTCAGTATATTAGGGGTCGTTCCATGTCCTAAGATTCTCTGGTTTTGTGCTAGTATTTTCTAGGCCTTGAGATAATCTTCGATTTGATTTGGTCTTTCCAGCAGTTTTAATACAAGGTGGAACAGACACTGCGTATTACCAGTACCTACATGATTCTGACCCACATAGACATTTTTCATTGACCGTATGGGTTATTGATATTTTGAAAAATACTGTTGTTTTTTTAATATCCGACGAAAAAGTCCTCAAGTGGGGTATGTGCTCGATGTCCTCAAGTGATGCTCCGTCGTATATTGTAGCAATCAATTTTTTTTAATATAGGTTTACTTAATGAACTGTGTCATATTGTTTCACCATTTCTTTTTTTATGAACCTATTGTTAGCTTAGCGTTATGAAACAGTTCACACAGTTCAGTTCAGTTCTACATTAGTTTCAAGTTCAACAATGATTCATTTATTGAGTAGGTACTGCTGTTGTTTGTCTCCGGTAATTTAGTTAGATAATTGTGATTGTAGCAGTGGCGATGATTCCATACAACTCGTTTCCTACCGGCTTCCCTCTTACAAAAATTGCCCCTTCGCTACTGGTGTAGGGAGTTCTTTCATCGCGAGTCAGTTGTTAATAAAAGAAAATACGTAATCCATATTGTATAAGTTTGTGTTATTGTTATTTTTAATAAAAAAATCTCAACGGACTCTGATGCCGAGATTTATAAACGTTACTTATGTTGAGCTTAGACATAACTATCTTACACTTGAAGTTTGACAGTTCGTCAGTCAAGTACTTATAATAATAATAGTCCTCCTGACCGCTTTTCGATCACGGCGGCCAATCTTAGCGAAGATTAGCCATCGGCGCGGGAGATATTATAGTACACAAGTGTGTGCGCAGGCACAGGTGCACTCTCTGTTCCTTTTTGTCTCATAGTCCGATGGGACGGCAACCTGACACGACCGGAGAGAGATCAGGCGTAAGACCAATGGCTTAACGTGCTTTCCGAGGCACGAGGGTATTTAACCGCCAACTTCCAAACTCCGAGCTACCACTGAGAAATTTCTAATGGAAAAACCCAGTAGCACTTTACCCTTTTTTACCCTAAGTAATAAGATTGCAAAGTGGTCGACTGTCAGTGAACTCGGTAGTACGTACAACGTACGACGTACGTATAACGCCACGTACGTACGTACGTATAACGTTTAAAGATCTCAACCTTACTTGCCAAGGTTTGTTTTGGATGACTGTTTTTTTTGCTGTTTCTTTTCAAACCTGCTTAGTTATTTTTTGCAGTAATCTAGCAGTTTATTATTACATCATCAAACTACCTGCCAGGTGGTGCAGAGTCAAGGCTTTCGAGTAAAAACAAGTGCGCTGTTCGTTTAGTTATCGCTCGATGATGTTTTATTGCTAATTGGAACCACGATGCATTGTTACCATGGTACCTTCTGTGTAATGGTTGCACATACAGCTGCAATGATATAACGGCAGTAAGTACCTACAATAAATGAAATTTTCCAAGACTGTAAGTAAGGTATTATGTACCTACTTTAAATAAAACCACCGGTGATTTAAACAACCCAGCGATTCCTCAGAGCTCGCGCGCGGTCTATAGGTTCCTACTACTTCTCCAATTTTTCTTATGATCAATTTCGGTTCAAAGACAGTTTATTTATCAAGCGCAGACGAGTTGACGAGTTAAATGATTCCTCTGGAAATTAGATTCGTGTGAGGTTTTTTGGTGGGTCGCCACTGCAGTTTCTGGTTGACGGAAATTGGAGTGTTTAGGAATAGTGTGATGGGGCCATGCATGACAGATTGGTCCTTACGGTGTTAACATAAAAAGCCATTTTTTATTGTTGTCACGTGTCTCAGATAACTTAAATGTATTTCAAGAAAAACAAGTTCAAGTTCGAATTAGACGCTTAAATACAACCGTGTCGTGTATAATCTATTACGTATATACTCAGGATATTTCCATAGAATACGCTGACATATCAAGGTGAAATTAGTACAACCCCATTCAAGGCCATTTTAGTTCTTATTATGTTTGCATTAGTACCTACCTTATGTTTGTTTTTAATTTTACTAACAGCCTCTATTGCTAAGCGTACGTAAAGACTAACAAACTGACTGATAATAAATTACTAAAACATCGTCTGTCGTTTCATTATTCATTGAATAAGGGCCATGTTCACCAACAGTAAAATAACCGACTGTTTCGTAATCGGCCCGCTAAACGTACCTAAACAGTTGTTTAAACATGACGTGGGAATTTTTGTGTTCACCACAACTTATTCTAGCTCGGTTAGGTAAACGAGCGTATTAGGAATGAAAGACCGAATGATTATAATACAGTCAAATAGGGAGGGTATCGTAACACGTAAAAAACCGTACAAATAAGAAACATCTTAAAATAGTTGCATATACCTGAGATGACAGTTTTCTATAACCATAAAATTATCTGTTGTGTTTGAAGTTTTGTTCGTTTGAAATAGTTTTTAAATTAAATACAATGGCTAAGAAGCGCATTGCTAATTTTACGCATGACGAAAATAAATTGTCACTAATTTAGTGTTAGAGCACCAAGGCGTAATTGAAAACAAACGCACCGAAATCCGTGAACTAGTGTCGTCTGGTGGAATACAAACGGGGAGTTCGAAAAAGTCTTTCAACAGTTTCAAACTCGTCCAAAACGTCATCCTCTTCCAAAATATAATACTAAGCAGACTGCATGTTAAATTCTCACAATAATATCTGGATGTAACCTTAAAATTTGTTATATTTGCAATTTACAAACGTCAAAATACACCGATTAACTACTAACCGGGACTTTAAACAACCTCTCCCACCTCGGTTAGAGAAAACAGTTGATTAGCGTGTTTAATCGGCTGATTTGCTTTGGTGAACATGAAAATGTGTTTTAAACAGCTGTTTTTAGATAATCAGACCGTTAACTTTTCGGTGAACATGGGCCTAAATGTTTATTTATTTGAAGGACATTTTTTTGTATGATTAGTGAATACTTATGAATAACTGGAAAGTTGGGTTAAATAAAAGAACGATGGAAGAATATTATGAGAAAAATATAGTGACAAGGACACGGGCAACAGCTATAGTTGGTGCCAGTTAAGATGAGAATAGCGGTCATTGACCCACCTACATTAAAAACTTAAACTTAAACTTCTTAACTTTGAAAACCAAAAATAAGCCTGTTCAAGTCTGGAATCGTCATCTATCGAGATCTTCAACATGTTTTGTAATGAAAAACGATACAATGGTTTATTTGTTTTGGTTCGTACGAAGACATATTAGGGAAAGGGCAATGACCGCTATTCTCATCTTAATTGGCACCAACTATAGTAAATAAATAATTATACCAGAGAGAGCGCTAGCTTGAAGTGGATTGAGACCTTCTACATTACGGTATTGCCTACTTCATTAATACAATTCGTGATTTAATTATAAGTAGCAATCCAACAAGTAAACGTACCTCACAGTTAGTAGTTAGCCTTCAACACAGCAAGCTAACCGTACGTTAGTGTCGTGAGGTTCGTTTGAATTTTAAGTGATATTTATTTGTATGGGCTGACAATCAACATAAAAACCTACATTTATATCTGGTTATTTGTTCGAAGCAGATGGTAAAATAAAGTTAAGTATAGGTAGATCTATTTATTTTCGTATCGCATTTATATTTACCTACATTACCTATTTGGCACAGGTTTTTGTCAACTTAGACTAATGCAAGTTTTGAAACACATACTATGCGACACCTAGAATAAAATCCTATAAAATCCCGCTGTTTGAATTTCGAATAACATGAACCTAATTAGAGGCAAGTTTAATCAAAATAAATGAGTGCACCAGAAGTAAAAACCGTTGTCTATGTACTTATCTAGATAAGATTATCAAGTATTTTATCATAAATTCGGAATCTCCAAAATACAAATCAACAATGCAATCATAATTTACCTTTGTAGGAAAATATACTGACGTGTATACTTTTTCTTTTGCTAATTGTTTTTTTCTTTGTCCACAGACTAAAAAAGCATAGACAGTAGAAGAAGATGGCTGCTCTAGCATCAGTATTGAAGCCGCGCGGAGGCGCGGACGCACCCTCTAGTCATAGTTTAAGCCTGTGTTTTGTTATTGTTCTATTATTAGGTAAGTGTCAACAACAATTAATTAATTTTGATAAAGATAATGAATATTGATGTAGTGTTAGCAAGGTACAAGTTGCCAGTGGTCAAGGCTCTGGAGAGAAGAAATTTCCAAGAATAATATGATCCCTCTCATAGAGAGGAGGCCTGTGTCCCAGCAGTGGGGACATTAATAGGATGATGATGGTGATGCTTACTTACCACTTTCTGTATCAAGACTTAGATCTTGTTGGCTATTGAAAGCCTCTTCAGAGGACCTAAACAAAATTACGTTCTACCCAGCGAAAACGATGATTTAAAAGTAAAAAATGCTCATGTCAATAATTATGTTGAAAGTCGTTGAAATTATTTGAAAGCGATAGTCATTTGTCAAAGCCCTAGTGGTAGGCGAGGCAATAAGGGTCAATTCACACCGAGACGCGACGCTGCGCGCAGATTTGAATAGAGTGACTCAAAATATAACTTTATTTTCGTCGCGTCGCGTTTCGGTGTGAACTGAGGGTTAAGACGACATGCTTGGTAAAACATTATAGTGATGCCAGTAACTGTAACTACAATATTCTAAAAAAATGGGCAATTTCAAATTTATTCTGTCTTTATTTCTAGGCATCCCAAGTGCACATTCCCAATTAGATATGCTGTATTTAAGTGAAACGGATCTCAACATCCTAGTGGATGACACGCATCTCATGAAACTGATACAAATGTAAGTAAACGATTAACATTGCCATTCATTCGCTCACTCACTCGATCATTCATTCCTAAAGACAGTGCCAGTGAGGACCTCTTGACATGATATGCCCCATCTTTTCTGCACAGTCATCAACACCTTTCAGGTTTTAAACGAAACCTATGATAGGGGGCTATGCAGGCAACTCCATAATGGTCGGGCATGGATTGATTGAAATCGATATGTGCAGAAGATCCATTCACTCATTCATTCATTCATACAAACTTATTATGTAATACGGAAGTCTAGTCAATTAAACATTAGTTAGATTATATTGTAATCAAGCACACTTCTTTCTTAAATATTTAAAGAAGGAACTAGTTCCTGTCTTTATTCATTCAAATGTTTTCATAACATTTTAATAACTAAAAAAAGACTTACATTGTATAAATATCAGATTGAAATTCAATTCTGTCTAGTATTTTAAGTTCTCTGGTAGATACCTAGTGCATATTTATCATGATAGTGTGAAACAGGTTCCTGGTCTTAGAATCTGAAATCTGTTATAATACTATCTTTTAGGCTAGAATTATTTAGATTAAAGTCTTGCAGACTAAAAATTTGTAGATTTAAATCTCATAGATCAAAATAAAGATTTACGCGTCAAATTGAGAACCTCCTTTTTGTTTTCCGTTGGTTTAAAATAAAATAAAAACAGAATTCTATTTAAATACCAAACCCATAAATAACACAAACACCTTAATAATTAAAATCTGATAAGCTAAAATTTTAGACTAAATCCTTATAGACTAACATCGTTTAGACAAAAAAATCTTTCAGGCCAATATCGTGGGGGCTAAAGTGTGATTTATGTAAAAATTATCTTAAAAAAATACGTTAACCCTTTCCAGCGGCCAATACAACGAGACCCTGCAAGTGACAGCAAACATCCAACACCCAGACATTGTGCAGCTCGTCCCGCAAACCATCGAGATCCCAGGGTCCAAAGAACCGAACTCCACAATCAAGATCACGCATGATATCTGCGCCTACGCAAAGAGCCCTGGACATTCTGAAGTTACGTTTAATGTTACACCTGCTGGATTTGTCAAGTGAGTAAATAATGATTTTGTTGATTGAGTTTATCCCATCCTCCAAATTGATGATTTGGTGTACATTACTCCCTAGAGTGAGAGTACTGAGTTTCAGTTTACACCTTAGAGTAGTTATTTGTGCCTCAAGTCATTATTTGTGCCACAAGTCATTATTTGTGCCACAAGTCATTATTTGTGCCACAAGTCATTATTTTTGCACGTAAATTAAATTAATTTAAGATGGTCGCTTCATTTCCTGATTTTCAGACCTGACCTTTCAGTTGATTAAGCTGTTAACATATTATGCGTTGTTCCTCCAAATTCTGTTATAGGATGGAAACTACCTTCTGTATAATTGTTTGTGTAGCACACAGGGCCACTTTTAAATTAATAGGAAAAACTTAAAAAGCATTGATCATTTTAAATTGTTTGTATTTTCCGGATTTTCTTGATGCCGATACCCATCAAATTCGTGAAGTTTTGCCCATGCATTTAACCTTTTGATCGCCAGAGCAAAAAAGCACGTGCTTTTTTTGGCGCCACGCCGAGCCACAATTACACCAACCATTTTATCATACACTTGTGTCTTTTGGTGTACAAGACACGCGCTTGCTTGCGTATACAGGGTGTAAACAACCTCATCACGAAGCCGTCAACCAAGTATTCTGTGCATCAAACTAAGTAACTTTACTTTACGTAAAAATTATTGCTGGGAAACGACTTTTTTTTTTGGGGTGAAAAGTCATGTTTTATGGTAGAAGTCACTCAAAACATTGTGCTGATGGGTGGATTGAATAGTATGGGGGTCGTGGAGGTGTTTAAAGTAAAAATCTACATCAAAAACGTGTATTAAAAAAAAAACTTGTCAAAAAGTTGGAACTTTGACCCCCAATATCTCCGTAACTAGAAGGTTCCCAGGTATGGTGTAGAACAAAAAAATTATCGTAATGACGGGAAGAACAAGTGCAGCCTTTCGGCTTCGTTAAGAGGTTCTTTACACTCTTTATTTGACATTAGCGGTCAAAAGGTTAAGAAGATCGATCCTACTTAGATTTGTGTTAACCTACGCACCAACATCGTTAGCTATATCTACCTGTAACTTAGATTCCTTTACTACTTCCAGCATGGACACAGTATTCCTCCGTATCACAGTGATGCACTCCCACGCGATCAACGTGATCTCTTACATCATGGGCTGGATCTACTTCGCGGCATGGTCGGTCTCCTTCTATCCTCAGATTTACATCAACTTTAAGAGGAAGAGCGTCGTTGGACTCAACTTTGACTTCTTGGCACTGAATATCATGGGATTCACTATGTATTCCTTGTTTAACTGCGGGCTTTATTTCTCGAGGGATATTCAGGTATGTTTATGTTTTAAATTCTTCTTTAGGAAGAGTGTCGATGGTAAAACGTTAGAATATATTAGGTCCAAAATTGAGTTACACGACCTCCTCGATGACTATTTACAATTAGGAATTGGTTTTCGGATACCAAAAAAAATTACAAATTATTTAATGAATTGAAATACAAAATTTACAAAAGAATTTCGTCTTTCGGATTTTTTTGAAATGTATAATTTAAGCGGGCGGGTTGGGGGGAGCATTAGGGAAATGTTAAATTCATACATACAGCCTGTATTGCTTTTTGCCCTCGAACGTAAAGAAAAAACGTGTAAATTTTCCAATTAGGAATATTACGTTTTCCAACAATGCAGGCATTTGGAGAAAAACACTATTATATTGTCTATTGTGTGACTGCCTCATTGGTCTTGTAGTTGCAAGCGCGACCTCTGAGCATGAGGTCCTGGGTTCGACTCGGACCTCATGCTCGGGTCGGGCGAAATGTTATTGGGTTTTTCCATTAGGAATTTCTCAGTAGCAGCCACGGAGTCTGGATTTGTGTCCGGTTGATGGCAAAAGGCTCGGCCCTGTCATGGGACTTAAACAACTGGTGAAATGTGGGTCTAATATATGGTACACCTCTGCCTAGCCCCTCAGGGATTACAGGCGTGATGTTATGTTACTATTGTATAGGAATGATGACTGACTAAAAAAATATGATTCTGTATATATATGTCCGTCAGTTAGATTATCGAAAAATATTAGATACATGTTTTTTGTTTTATCAAATTAATAAAAAAATAGGAAGATAAAACGTGTCAAAGATCATGAGTGGGAGCTTGTTACGTCACATTTGAGTAAATAATGTACTCAAATTTGACGTCACACGAATTGTCGACGCACTGTATCGACTTCATTTTTTATATACTTGCGTGAAAAAAGAAAAATATGTGTCTAATATTTTATTGGAAATCTATCTGACGGCCTAATTAGTTTTTTTTTGTCATCTACCCTATTGTATCCAATATACCTGGTTAGCTCGGTCAAGGGGTCCCACTTGATTACCGTTCACAATGACATAAGCGTAGTTTCAGATAACAATAATAGCATCAACAGTTTATCTACCCATTCTCGACAATCATGATAAACCCGTAGTACTTAAGCGTATGCTAATTGTATTCATAGATAATCTTGCTTATGGAAACACGTGCTATTTACTCCAAGGGCTTGGTGATGATATTTTTAAAATGTGTGTAATATCAAAATATAATAAAAATGTAGGATATAGTTACTGGTAGATAAAAATACTTGCGAGTTAACGAGTGGTCGGTTCCTGGATAGTTATTTGTTTTTTTAACGGCACGGTTGGCGCAATGGCTGTGCAATTGACTGCTGCGCTGCAATTCGCGGGTTCGATCCCCGCACGGTATAAGTTTTTGTGTGGCCTACAGATACTTGTTCCGGGTCTAGCTGTTTGTGTATGTAAGTTTAAATGTTCGTTAACGCATCCACGGTACAGGAGAAATTCCTAGCGGGCAAAGCTTAAAAAAAAAGTTATTCCGCAACGTGTCAAGGAAAACAGAATCATTCCCAGGTATCTTCAAGGGCGGCATTAGCTTTTAATAAAGCCGGTAGCTGGGCGTTTAACTGATTAAAGGATTAATCGAACGCCAGACTAGGTAAACTCTAGTTCTTATAACAAACTCACAGCTAAACAGAAATAAAATCTTCGATTTTCTTAACAAGGTACCTAGTGTTTAGTGTAGCTTTATAAAACCAGTTACTATATTACTATTTTCACTATGTTTTCCAGAGCGAGTACTTTAGCCGTCACCCCCGAGGTCTGAACCCGGTACAACTGAACGATGTGTTCTTCTCCCTACACGCTGCCTTCGCTACATTGATCACCATCACACAATGCTTCTTGTATGAGGTAAGGTGTACCTACCTTTGCACTAGGTTCTCAATATTCGACTTTTACTTGAACACATCTATCAGATCATCTATGATTGAATTTCCAACTGTGTAGTAAAAATGTACAGTTTATAGCACTTGCGGGTTTAATTTACGGATAGTGAAAAACTACAATACTTTATTCAATTTCTATGGACCTTTCAAATCTTAAATCTTATTACCTAACACGCTTTTATTGGGTTCACCTGTAACTAACTAGATATGTAAAAAATGGCTTGGCATGGTTAGCTAAGTGGCGTCATTCTAAATCCAATATGGCGGATGCCCGAAAATTCCTTTTGAGAAAACAATCGTCACCTGTTAATTAATGTGAGTAATGCCATAACTTCATTTCGAACCAAACAAAAACAAAGACAAAATAAAATAAATAAACAATAAATATCGCTGGACATTCCACACAGCGCCATCTAGTGCCACACTAAGCAACGAGGCTTGTGTCGTGGACACCAGATAGTTGAAATACTACATAGATACTTTTTGTTTGTAAATACATACTTATTATACATATAAACATCCATGACTCGGAAACAAATGCCAATGCTCATCACACAAACATTTGCTCCGACCGGGAATTGAACCCGGGACCCTAAGAACGTAAGGCAGCCTCACTACCGCTGCGTCATTCGGGTCGTCAAAAATTCTAAAACAATTCTTCTTTAATTCCAGCGCGAAGACCAAAGAGTATCAACGACCGGTCGCAGTATCTTAGGCGTGTTCTCAGCTATCGTCATAGTGACGGCCGGAGTGACGTTCGCCGGCAAGCTGGAGTGGCTCGACTTCCTGTACTACTGCAGCTACATCAAGTTGTCTATCACGCTTATTAAATATGTGCCTCAGGTTTGTAGTTTTAACACTATACTGGAGTAAAAAACTTGCCCAATTTGGACTTAGGAGTCAGCGTAGACATTATCTAGATCAGCGGTTCTCAAACATTTTTAGCAACGGAACCCTTTTTTATCATCCAAGTGCCATAGATACTAATTCTGGAATGCTGCTTTTGTCTTCCTTACTTCTTTCGGAAGAATATCTATTATCTAATTTTCTTCTTACATTTTTCAGGCCTACATGAACTACAAACGCAAATCAACAGTCGGCTGGAGTATCGGCAACATCTTCCTAGACTTCGTGGGAGGTTTCCTGTCCATCCTACAGATGGCGCTGAATGCCTACAACTACAACGATTGGATCTCGTTCTTCGGCGACGCGACCAAGTTCGGCCTCGGCCTGTTCAGTCTCGTCTTCGACATATTCTTCATTCTACAACACTATGTGTTCTATAGGTATGTTGAAGTTCGTTTTTTGAAGTTTTGAATTAGGAGTTGTCGTGTATCTTTTGAATTTTGAGTGTTTTCTTCTTTCTGGTTGAAGTGTGGTTTATTATTTATTCCTTTTAAGTGAGTTTTGTCTTAGCATGACATTAGTATTGAGTGTTTTACCAAAAATAAATATATTTCCTTTTTTACATCTTTTCGGGTTAGAGTATGAACGAAATATTGTTTAATTGTTTCATGCATGATTAAAAAAATATTTAAATCAAAGAATAGTAAATTAAATAAGTAAATTTAAACTTTTCGTTCAAACTCTAGAAATCATTGGGGAAATTCATTTTGATCAATAAAAAAAACAAAGTTCATCGATCATTCAGGTATAATAAAAATCTATAAAAAAACAACTTTTGTCACGACAACTCCTTTAGAATAAGTTTTTCCGGTGCTTACTAACAAGATGTTACGTGGAATGGAACTTTTCTACCTTTTCTTATTCCTCTAACATCTAAAGGTGATATCAGACAGTTCTTTTCTTATTCAATTTTCACTATTTTTATGATCAGACGATTTCACACAGTCTCAACATAAATATGAAGAAAAAAATTAAATAAAGCATTCATATGGTATTTTCTAAGATTTTCTATTTTCGAGGAGCTCGTGGCTAAATAATAACAGCCACTCGGGTCGATTGTTAGGTTAAGCCGTGCTTGCCTAGGTTGGTCTGTGGATGGGTGACCACCCATTACATACTTGTGTATACAATTTATGTCTGATATTATCCTAAGCGGTGTCGGGTCACTAACATAGCCTTTATCGTCCTGTTTTCACTAACGCCTACACATTAACTCACTTTGTAACAAAATGTCAGTCTTCTGTACTTTATTCAAACTTCAAGACTGAAGAAATTAAAAATATTTGAGACGACAACGCAACATTATTAAAAGATAAAAAGTTGAATCGAGATATGTCACATTGATGAAAAACGGAAGAGATACATATATGGAAAAAAACGTGTTTCATGATGGCAATAGAGTAAACAGAAACATCTACCAACATCCTTGGCGTAGATGATCTATTATGCGTCTGCCCAGAACTTGGTTGTGACCATAGCAGTGTGAAGATAGCATATCAAAACTGTACATAAATTGCTGTATTGTTCAGGCATCAGGGCACGCGGGATACGATATCTGGTGTCCTATGATTTGTGGAGAATACTAATGAAAAGTACATTTTACACTGAATTGAGATACTTACAATCACTGAGAGGAAGACTGATCGACGAAGAAGTCAATAGCAACTAAACGCAATCCGGAGGTACAGCAAGATAAACAAAGAGAAGATATAGACAAAAAATTAGGCAGAAATCACGATGATTGCCTATCCCATTGTGGAATACAGTTAGAATGATAAGATATTAAGAACAATCATTAAAAACAATGTGACAGAAACAATACCGATCAACAACCACCAATCACCACCAAAATATTTTTTGTAACAAAAAAAAAAATTACAAAAAATATTCGCACAACCATCATCAGGGATCATTCGCTTAAGCTTCACGCACTTTGGGGATAAACAAAATGGCGGATTTTTTACGCAATTGAAGGAACAATTTTTTGTGGTATATAATTTCAGAGAGGGCAAAGAATTTGTGAGGGTTAACAGTAGTGACGAGGGTTCGGAGTTGTCAAGCAGTAGTGAGGGGCGAGAGTATTTTGTTTTGGTACAAGACTGGTATGTATAAAGCCTTCTTTAACACACGCTGTATATTATTATTTTTCTGTCTTTATCTTTAACTTCTAGTAGATTTAGAATAGCTTTGGTTTGAGAATTGAGGTGGCGAGAATATTGGTGATTGTTTTAATTTTATATGTATTTTATATAATAAAAAAAAAAATTGCCCAATTTTTTTTTGGCGAATTATTATTCTTTATGTAAGTAAAAATTCAAGACTTTAAATTACGTTAAACTATTATTCATTTGATAAAATATACAAAAAAAAAAACCATAAATAAAACTTGCAATAATAATATAAAAAAGAAAAAAAAACTTGCAAGAAATTATAGATTCGCCACCTCTGCCCTGTATTTAGACCCTCGGTCCACCTTTTCACCTTATGAATACATTTTAGGCATGCCGGCGAGAAAAAGTATGACCTGGACGTCAAAGCGTGATGAAAACACACACCCAGCCCTGTACCAGTTTTCCATAGTAATTTACAACTTATCATTAATCCAGTAAGGTTTACTTTTGAACTACAACTTTCAAATTGTTGCTGATGTCTGATTTTAGCTTTATTATGATATTTTTTGTTTGTATAATGATGTTTAAGAAAAATATAATTAAGGATTGCAATGTTTTAAGTTCTAAACAAATATATTTGACAGATTAGAGCAAGTTAATGAAAAAAAAAGTTTGAAAAACAGTATTCATTGGGTAATTTAATTTTATGTAAGTAATTTTGGGATATTATTATCTCTAGCATCCGATTATAATCTGTCACTGCCATATATCGTATTTAAACTTGGGATACCAATAGACACACGTAGCAATGCAATAACTCTCAATTATATTATGTAAGTATATTTATTTTAATATAATTAAGACATGAATACAGTTATTATTTAGTTAGGTTACTGTCCGATAAGTTATTTTTATAATTTTCTGTTTAAAACATGGTAAACAGACTGATTTTCGTTGTATTTTGCGCATTTATGATTTTTATGGGACTTTCTATTGGATTATTTGCAATCCCTTAATAAAAAACTGTGATCAGGTATCCAGGCTATGTACAGATAAATACGATTTTTCTGGTATAGTATGTAGTATATAAACAATCAATTTGAATTGAGGATCAGTACTAATTAATTATTTGTGTGCTTTTTATCTTATGGACATTAAAAGTTAGAACAAATAAACATTAAAACTATAGCTAAGCCACACCCGCTACTCCAGTCTTATTATGCGCGTGAGCATATGAACAGTGAAACCAATCTCTCTAAAGACTTGCAGAGCTCAAAAACTTTTAAAATTCATAAGGCGATTTAAAAAAAAAATGATAAATTGGTTAAAAACTGAATTATATTATATTTACAATTTTTATTATATTAATGTTTGTTAAATGACATAGTCATTCGCTTCAAGGATCTGTGATTATAACACATTTTATATTAAAATGTGAAATGATAATATCACTTGCTGTTTTGATTGCCATCCTTAAAAATAAGCTTCGGTCTTTTCCCATTCCTATCCTTTGATTCCGACAAGAAACTTCACTATTAAATATATTATTTTAGTTTTAAGTTAAAATGCAATAAGTTACTGTTAAAAATCTCAGTTTTATTTTATGTACTATTGTCAAATTAGTTTTATTGTTAGACGTATACAATGTGTATCGGAAAGGTTTAATACATAATCAAATGCAGGGGTCCTAATTTGAATATTTTGTTTTTTTTTTTCTATTCGTTTTTTAAAAAGCATAGCTCTATTAAATAAATAGATAGCGCTGGACATTACACACAGCGCCATCTAGTGCCACACTAAGCAACGAGGCTTGTGTCGTGGACACCAGATAGTTGATATATTACATAGATACTTTTTGTTTGAATTTCTCTTCGTTTTGTTTCTTGCTGGTATCTTTTACAAACAAGCGGGCTTTATATCGATTGTAACCCTTTCCAATACATGTTGTGTAGTTAAGGTTTTTGTTTATGGTATTCAATAAATTAATATTGGTTTGGCTGTGTTTCTCTTTTTCTCCCTTGATTCCACCTAAAGTTATCTAACTTAAAAATAAATGTTATAATATTTATACTCCAAATATTACAAGATTGGGATTTAAAATTGTCGCAAACACTATCTTACATACATATACTTATCGTATAACACTCATACTACAAGGTTGGGTTAAGAAATGGTTGTACACATAAAGTATAACAGAAACCTTATACTGCTTCTGATAAAGTCGCAAATAGAAAATCTCAATTATATGCCATGGGTGAGTCAACATATTTTCCACTTTATAAAATAAGGGCAAGGTGGATATTTCATTGGCTCTTAAGACGTCACTCTGCGTCAATAGGGAATGCACAAATGCTGTCTTTTTGACACTCTGATTAAAAATACTCTGTCGTTGACTCTGACGCCAGATGTCACAGATTTTAATAGGAAACTTCACAACAAAAACTAGGTACCATGTGCTATTTCAGCGAGATAATAAGGAAGCCTAACTGAAAACGTCGTTATACAGTAGAAAACAAATTATAACGCAGCCCGCAGTCTGGATTCCTGATTCCGATGTTCTCTATATTACATGGAATTTAACATATCTGTCGAAATGTGGTAACCAGCTATATAACTGGCGGGCCATTCTGGGATAGCAAGCTTGATGTTAGGTTATGCTAATAAATACTAGTTTACATAAAATTTATTGTGTTGCACAGGTTTTCTTTTTGTTTATTAAAAAAAAAAAACATAGTTTCCAAGAACTCTGTAGATGGCGTTGAACTGACTACGTTACTAGGTGCTAAAGCCAAAACGCTTGAAAAAAAAACATTGCATCACGTCACATATGCTCGTTGACTAACACTTTCGTTTGCTTATGCTTCCGAAAATAACCATTACATCCAAGGGAAATGATGTGACGTTCAGTTCCTTGCAGTAACTTACCAAGTTCAGCGTCATCTATCCAGCGACCAAAGACATTCAAATATTTAACTAATTCTTATAAATCTCTTTGCCAGCGACTAAACTCTTTCCGAGTTTAAAAAGAAAATCCCTCATTGGATCAAGATCATGTGTCATCATCATTTGTCTAGCCTTTTCCCAATTATGTTGGGGTCGGCTTCCAGTTTTAACCAGATAAAACCAAATACCAGTAAAACCAGAACCGAAACTGAATACCAGTATTTTACATGAAGCGACTGCTTATCTGACCTCCACAACCCAGTTAGTACCGGGTAATACGATACCCCTTGGTAAGACTGGTTGTCAGACTTTTTGGGCCACTGACTACCTGTAACGACTGTCAAATACCTACAAATGATAGCCGGGACCAACTGCTTAACGTGCTTTCCGAGGCACGGAGGTAACCCGGTTTGTAATGAGTGGTCAACCATCCACAGACCAACCTAGGCAAGCACGGCTTAACCTGACGATCGACCCGAGCGGCTGTTATTATTTAGCCACGACCTCGTCAAGATCATAACTGATCTGACTGATGCATGTAGGCAAGGTGAACGTACGATATAATCATGACAGTCTCTGAGTATTTAATTTTAGTGTGTGATACACTAAATATATATTATAGTATGTGTCGCCCTTTTAATGCACGGGAAAAAAGGGGCGAGAAATAATAGGATTTATTTTACCTACTGCGACTGCAGTTGCCAATCGGTAAAAAAATAGGTACTACCAATAGCAGATGACTTTTCATTAATAAAATAACACGCGTTTTCACTAACAAGTAGACAACGTATAAATTGACGGGAACGTCGTTGAAGCTCGACTCGCTGAGAGCTGAAATGTCGATTAGTACGAACGGGTATAAGTTCATTTCTATTGGTCAACCAAAACCTATCTGTAGGCCTAGCCAAGTTACAAACGTTTCGTATCGATTCTCTTTCTACAATCGTAAAAGCCTCGGCTAAATTGGTAACCAAGTTGACACACTAAGTCGATCGCTCGTTCTCTAATGTCTGTAGAAAAAACCTACACTTTAGTCTATGGTGAGCGTTCCTACCAAAGAGTAAAGATCAACATTGTAGAAACAAGCTCTATGTGGTCTGTGGTAGAAACGATAACATTCTGTTCTATCATTTTGAAACTTGTCTACGAATTTTCTATTCGTGTTGATCACGTGATTTAACGTTGAGATGATGTCATTCTCATACGTTTGAATAGTTTTCTACTAGCGTTAACGATTGTAGATTGTCAACTTGGCTAAGCCTGCTGAACTTACTGGTCGGCGATGGTAAAAGGGAAACTGTTAACAGTGCCAAGCAGCTGGAGGTGTGTAAGTGCTTATACACGTAGAACGCTGGCTACAGGCGCCGAACGTCGCCGACAAGTTCCGACCTGCTTACGCGGCCGGCACAAAGTATAGCGATTGCCTGCGCCGACTACCTGCGCAAACCGGTGCCGATAAGCGCTGGCAGGACAGCGCCGGCAGCCAGCGTTCTACGTGTATACGCCCTAATGGTGGCAATACTGATACCTACACACGTGGACCAATGAACGTGCTGAAAACAAACTGTTACTGAAGCATACATAGCGCCTTATTACGAAAACCTTTAATTACGCAGTTGCCCTGTGAATACTTAAGCTGCTCCTACAAGCGACTGTAATTTAGCGAATACTTATAATACGAATATGCACATAAACTTAATGCAAATAGGGTTCATTTTCGTATGAAACTCGATTGAGGCTTAGACTTTACTGTAGAAATTTCAACCTTAGTACTCAAATACCTAATACCAGCTTGCCTTAATATTAGGTAGGTATCAATACTCAATGAAAACATCCCAGAGCAGGCATCTTTTGAAGAATGCTCTTCATGAGTGACAATGTTGTATTGATCGGATCGGATGAGACAATGTTACTATAAGTTACCTAAAATGTTTTCTATCTTCCGTCTGTGGCAGAAGCAGCAATTGGACGCTCCTTCATTATCATAATGGTGTCGATTCTGTTGTGCACAAATAAACTTAATTTAGGCTATTACTATCTTTTACTAAAAGGCAGTGCGAGAAAAGGACGGCTATAGCTATGAACTAAGTTAGAGATGTCAAACTAGTTTATGCCTTGCGCTTCACCGTGTTTTTAGTCGACATGTTTTTACGTGCACCCTTCATTTGTATAGAAATATTAGTTGCAACTAAATTTGACAGCTCTAAATTACATCCGTCTCTTTCTCGTTTTATTAGAGAGAAAAAGAAAGCAATAGCCTAAATTAAGTTTAGTTTGTGCAGAACAGAATCGACACCAATATCTGCCTAGCCTTTTCTCAACTTGATTGGGGTCTAACCGAATGCACTGAATAACAGTATTTTACGTTGAGCGACTGCCTACTGAACTTCACAACCCACACCCAGTACTAGGTAATATATATGATACCCCTTGTTAAGACCAATTTGTCAAAAGTAGTAACGACTGTCAAAGATCTACAATAGGCATGACGACAGTATCAAATAATTGCAAATGTATTTAGTCCGTCAGTTAGAGTATTGGAAATTAATGGACACGCATTTTTTGTTTTTGTAAATCAATGAATATTGACAAAGATAAAACGCATCAAAACACGGGAGTGGGAGCTCGTGACGTCAGAACTAGCTTAAAATTATACCTAGGCGTGACGTATTGAGAATTTTAAAAGCGTCATATCTTTGTCTATTTTAGTTTACGTAACAAAAGAAAAAACACGGGTCAAATATTTTTTGATAATCTAACTGACGGACTAATTAGATTTTTTTGTCGTGCTTTCCGAGGCACGGCAGGATCTCTGTATGTAATGAATCAATTAAAAAAAATGATCATCCATGCACGGACAACGACCTTAGCAAGCGTTGCTTTGCTTAACTTCGGAGATCGACCCGTGGGGCTGTTATTATTTAGCCACGAGCACACTCCTAATAAACTAAAAATATTAACAAGGCATCTGTTATTACTCACCGTTATTATTTTACCTTAAGACCTATTTTATGTACTTACTTCAAAAAACGAAAGACAACCCTACCAACATATTGTCATATGCAAATTTTCTATCAACAGAGAGGCGCGGTACGCCCAGCTTCCTGGCAACACCACATCTACTGAAAACCTGACTTCTAACGAAGAAGAAAACAAACCTGACGCCGAAGAACCCTACCAAGGAGCACCAGCCTAACACGACACGAAAAACAACACGAATATACTCTGTCTCTTTCACTCGAAACTTAAACAAGCGAGAGCGAGCAAGCGAGTAAGAAAATTATGACGTAGCACTTTGTGTGAAGCTAGGGAGTTAAAATAAATGATAGACGCGGGAGTATTTTTCCAATCACGGAAAGCTTTGGAATATAACCGACGAGCCAGCATTGATGATAGATAAACGATTCTAATTTATGCCAAAGACGCAACATAACGACGAACTGTTATTTCGAAGAGTCATTAAAGGTGATGGGATTCTAAATAAAGACTCGTAAACAGAAAACGCGGAAGTTGATACAAACTAAATAAACTTTGAAATAATAACAGTACCTATACGAACGAGATGGTTTTCGAAGAAAAGGACAATGGGCGTTTTTGTATGGGCTCTATCTTCTTCACTGAGGACAAATCGCCCATTCTCTTTTAGACTTTATCGCGATATTAAATGAGAGGGAAAACAATGGAGTGCTTATTATGCAACAATGCTTAAAGAACAGCTTATCTCATAATATAACTATGTTATATGAACGAAAACCCGCTATAAAATCGTTATAAAATAGACAAACAATTTAATACATTTTCATGAGAAATGAAGTGAATTGTGGTGTGATAACGGACAATAAAAGTGTGAATAAAACGATTTGAATACAAAATATAATAAACTTTAGTGCAAATGAAGTGAAGAAGGGACAATAAATGTGTGGAGAGGTATTCTTTATGATTTAATTTTTATCATGTTTTATAGTTTTTAAGGGTGTTAGCCGTGGGTGGCATGGGTTTTAGATATCTATTTGAGTATTGACCAAAGATTCCAACTCAAGTCATTTTTAACAGTTTACGTTAAACCGGGAAAATAAATAGAAAACAGGACCAAAAATAAATCGACCGTGACTGGTGTGTAGGTACCTCTACACCATTATTGTCTATTTATATTTTTGGTCCTAATTTCGCTCCTATGTTTTTTGCGGTCAAAAAGTTAAGGTCCCTTGCCAGTTACACAAACTGTCACATATACATGACAAGCAAGCGCGTGCCCTGTATGCCAAACGACACAAATATGTGACAAAGTGGTAGGTGAAATTGTGGCTTGGCGTGGAGGGCACGTGCGTTCCTTTATGCTCTGGTGTTCAAAAGGTTTTTGGTAATGTTGTGATTGGTCATTTAACTCATAATTTTATACAAATAATGACCGACTGAAATATAAATAACCTGTCTTCAGAGTTACCGATCCGTTACGACTTAAAAAATCCATAGAAATAGATTAGATAGTGATATTACTATCTACTCTACTTCTATGTTTTTTTTTTTTAGTTTGTATTTATGTTTATTCTGTAAGTACTAAAAATTATCCTTGACACTAAAATGAGACTGAAGTACAGCCCACGTAGCATGCCCACCGTAGAAACGGGTTTCTTCGAAGAAAGAATCGACAAATATTTTGTTCATCTGTCATTGAATTGACAAAATGACAGATAAACAAAAGATTTGTCGATTCGTCATGCTTCGCGGGCTGGTAGTGAACGAATGATATACTAGTAGATCGGGATATAGTATACAGACGTGTTTATCCAGACATGTCATTCAGATATAGCTCAAATTTCAGTTTCATAATGTTTAATTAAACATTCCATGTAATTGCATTTCTAAAATTTATTCTATGTTTGTTTTATGCATTTGCTCGTTATTTTTAGGACAATGTTGACTTATTTTACGTTTTCATAAAAAAACTCATGTCATTCGGGTATTATTTAAGCAATGAAAAAGTAATCTTATAATGTTTATAGGTAGGCAAATATTTAAAGAAATGTATTTTTATCTTATAATTGTTTTGCATAGTCGACCTTGATTTACCACCTTAGAGTTCAATGTTGCATGTCTTATAATGACAAAGTCTGTTTCGATGTGACAGATACCAGCTCAGACCAAATAAAAAGGTAAAGACGGAACTCTGCGAACAGCAAAGTGAGGCCCGTCAAATTACGTCTCGCTGTGAACACTCAGACCAAAAAAACAGTTAAGACGGACCTCTGCGCACAGAGAAGTGAGGCCAGTTTCGTCAACATGTGCATTTATTGAGGCGTAGTTTAATGTTTATATGTGCGTGTGAGCGTGTATGAACAGAGCGAGACGTAATTTGCGCTGGCCTCACTTTATTGTTCGCAGCGCTATGTCTTGGTTTTTTACTTGGTCTGAGGATACCAGTAGTTTCAGCCTAAGGGCTGACTTCACCATTGAAAATAAATGCAATTAGCTCATTTGAACTGCATTCAAGATCTGCTGAAAGAATCATCCATGATTGTTATGGAATATTTATACTGCAGTTCTTGAACTTGGTTAAGATGTGCTGATGGCGCTTGTTTCATGGGTGAAATTCGCCCATAAAAAGGCTGTTTTTTGTTGTTGTAAAAAGTGGTAAAATACTTCTGGTCATACACGCACGCCGGTTGCGATTACTACGCACCTGAACTTTCTGAAGAACTTCACCAATAAGACTGGACGAGGCAAAACGAGTATGTATGTATAGATCGTAAGAGGTGGCATTCTGTGGTTTCTGCCTACCCCAATGGGAAAAAGGCGTGAGTTTATGTGGTAAATACTTCACCATTTTCGGTCGACTATTTATGACTACGACTATGTATTAAAAAAAATGTATTCTTTTAACATTCCGATATAGGCCTAACAATCTATCTCATTTAGATAAATAAGACTTAGATTTTATACTGAAATGTTTAACCACACCGATAACAAAGCAATACTAACAAGCATTCACTTGTATGTTTATAGTTACGTGGAAAAAGGGAAAAATAATATTTTTTTGTAAATTATGTGTTTTATTTTACTGTTTTTTACGACCTTATTTGTTACCCATTGTTAGTGTTAATTCCGCGAAAGGTGGTGTGACGATCTGCACCCCTAGCCAAGTTGACAATCTACAATCGTTAACGCTAGTAGAAAACTATTCAAATGAATGGGAATGACATCATCTCAACGTTAAATCACTTAATCAACACAAACGAATAGAAAATTCGTAGACAAGTTTACATCGTTCAAAATGATAGAATAGAATGTTATCGTTTCTACAATGTTGATCGCTAAACTCTTTGGTAGGAACGCTCACCATAGACTAAAGTGTAGGTTTTTTCTACAGACATTATAGAACGAGCGATCGACTCAGTGTGTCAACTTGGTTACCAATTTAGCGCTTTCTACAATCGCTTACGCCGAGGCGTTTACGATTGTAGAAAAAGAATCGATACGAAACGTTTGTAACTTGGCTAGGCCTGCTGATCTAGCTCGCGGAGTCGCGGGGCAAACGTGGCCAGAAATGGCACAAAATAGAGGTTTGGACGAGAAATGGGAGGTTTTTACCCATCTTACATCCAAGACGCAGAGCCACACTTCCGGTCACAAAAATATGCACGTACAGGAAAAGCCTTATTTAGCATTTGTGAGACCTGAGTACGGTAAGGCCACATCGAACGCTTATAGCTTCGTTGCATACGAGACAGTAAAAGCCACGGGCACCAGCTATTTCGCTACTTATTAAATCTCAGGTTCACAGATGGTCACAAAACAAATACAGGTCTACACTCTACAATGACACAAATCACGAGGTAGCCCCTATGTTTACTCAGACAGAGGAGATAAAGTTCCACATCTCACGGCCCACAAAGCTCAGTCATGTGACGGCCTATCTAGAGGAAGCGATAGTTGGCATAATTTATGCTATCGCAAGGCTCCTGTCCCGCTGCGGGCGGTTAGCGAGTAGAGATAGAAACTATGTTAAAAACCGGCCAAGTGCGAGTCGGACTCGCGCACGAAGGGTTCCATACCATAATCTATACAAAATTAGACAAAACGGCAAAAAAATCACGTTTGTTGTATGGGAGTCCCCCTTAAATATTTATTTTAGTTTAATTTAACTATTTATTTCTAAAGTGAATATACTACTTAATATTCTGTGAATATTTCAAGCGTCTACCTGTTGCCGGTTGACTGCGTCGTTGGTCTAGTGGTCTCAATAGCGACTTCAGGGCATGAGGCTGGTCCTGGGTTCGAATCCCGGGTTGGGCAAATTTTCATTAGGTTCATCCATCATTTCTCAGTAGCGGTCACGGCGCGGCGTCTCGATTTGTGCCCGGTTGATGGCAATAAGGTTGTCCCCTATTGTGTGGGCCTTGAACATAACTGGCGAAATGTGGATGTTCTGTTAGGTACACCTCTGCCCAACACTTCGGGGATTACAGGTGATGTTATTGTACGATGTTACATGTTTTATTGAACGTCATCGTTTTATTGGTGTCGGCTTCCAGTCTAACCGGATGCAGCTGAATACCAATATTTTAGATGGAGCTACTGCCTATCTGACCTCCACAACCCAGGTAGTACTGGGTAATACGATACCCCTTGGTAAGACTGGTTGTCAGACTTTTCGGGCCACTGACTATCTGTAACGACTGTCAAAGATCACAAATGACAGCCAGGACCAACTGCTTAACGTGCTTTCCAAGGCACGGAGCTAACTCGGTATGTAATGGGTGGTCACCCATCCACGTCATCCATCCTAGGCAAGCACGGCTTAACTTAAAGATCAACCCGAGCAGCCGCTCGGGTTGATCTTATTGACGTTATTATTTAGCCACGAGCTCCTCGAACGTGACCTCCAATATTTTGTAAAAAAATAGTCTTCGTCGTTTCACTAGGCGACCACTGCTCTAAGTCTTGGCCCGTGGCAAAGGCCCCGATTTAGGTGCGGTAGGTCGTGGTTTCGAACTCAGGTAGGCACTTTACTTTGTGTATGTAATTGATATGTTGTCGTGAGACAACCGGTATGGCCTTAAATCTAAGACACGACGTTATTTACCAGCGTCGCTAGTCTAGTCGATTATAGGAGGTCGTGGCTTAATGATATCAGCTGCCTCGGTTAGACTAGAAGCCGACCCCAACATAGTTGGGATGTTGGGAAATGGTGTGTCGGATAGTGATACGTTAGTCGACTCTCCGTCGGCGATGGGACAAAAGCCTTATGCTATCGTAAAGCCGTCTGGCAGCCATTGACACTGTGAACTTCGCGCATGCGCGTGACGTGAGATGCAGATGTGTGTGTGCGCATAATAAATGGTGACGGTTAACTTTTAGTTGTTTATAGATAGATTTATTGCAGTTTATAGGTTTCTTATCTTATTTATCGAATATTTTTTGTTATTTTGTCGTATTAAATTAAATAGAATGTTTGAAGGCAAAATTACAAAATTATTCTCTACTTTTTAAACAACTTCAAAAAAAGGAGGAGGTTCCCAATTCAGTTGTATTTTTTTTTTAATGTTTGTTATCTCATAACTCCGTCATTTATGAACCGACTAGCTAGAAAAAGCTCACAAAAGGTGTCAATTTTCCCCGTTTTTGCAACATTTTTTATTAATGCTCCGCTCCTATTGATCGTAGTGTGATGTTATGTAGTCTAGACCCACTGGATCATACTAAAAGGATAAATAGTATCCTACATGTCAATCCAGGTTATAAACTCTATATATCCAAATATATCCAAATTTCATAATCATCACAATTATACCTAATCATCACAATCACCATCGCTATCACAATCACCATCATTATCACAATCACGATCAGTATCACAATCACCATCACTGACACAATCACCATCACTATCACAATCACTATCACTATCACTTTGGAACTCCGTTTCAACCCCTTATAGGGTGAATTTTGATAAATCCTTTCTTAGTGCACCCCTAAACCGCATAAGGAACCTATGTGCCAAATTTGGAATCTCTAGACTACTATCTACGCGCTATGTATAGGCACGCGCCGCCAGCCCATCGGCCGGTACCGTGCGTCGCAACCGCTATGTCCCTGCATTTTAAATCTGTAATACCTATCTTCGAAAATATTCACTTAAATTACATGTTGTAAAGGGCCATATTGATCTATATTAAATGCACGATGTACTTAAGATACTTAATTGGATAAGGATTAATGCTGTATTGCTTAAAATCGCTTCGTAAATAAGCCATTATTTCTCGTAAAAAGTAAAGGATAAAAAATGCTTATTGTGGGTTATCCCTAAGAGATAGACATATATCATTGCGGACTTTTTTGTAGACCTTTTTAAGGTGTACAATACTGTAGTACATTATTTTGATATATCTCGTAGGGTTCAGCCAGTGATTACAAAGTAAGCGCAAAAAAAATGTATTTATCTACGGCATCACATTAGAAACCTCTAAAATTATCAGTGTTCCACTACTATATTATGCATGATATATATATAGATATAAACCTTCCTCTTGAATCACTCTATCTATTAAAAAAATCGCCCGCATCAAAATCCGTTGCGAAATTTTAAAGATCTAAGCATACATAGTAGGGACAGACATACAGACAGACAACGACTTTGTTTTATACTAAGTGTAGTGAAGTAAAGATTTGAAAAAAAAACTCTTTTATATGAAAGGATAGGTATACTTCCCGATTGGTCCCATAGAAATGTCATCAACATCGGTTCAGTAATTTGTTTTTTTTTTTATTAATGGATACCTATCTTTTTTCTTCTTGGGCTTGAAGTATTTTACATGAAGCGACTGGCTGTTTGACCTCCACAACCCACTGAATGACAGACATACTAAAAACCGAGCAAGTTAAAGGTAAATATTTGAAATATCCACTTGACCAAAGAGATTTAAAAGACTTCATATATTTGAATTGAATGTCTTTGTACTTGACACTACAAGAAACAAGTGTAACAAAATTATGATGAGTAGGCAGACAATATTATAGCTGGCCAAATACATAGTTCAGTAAACAGTAGTATAATGATAATATAATAATACTTAATAACACTATTTACCAAAACGCGGGTTCAACAGACACAATGTACTTAAAGGACACACTTTTGTTAGAGAAAGTCGTTCATCCTGTATTTTGTAGGTATAATAACAGCGATGCGACTTTGTTGATTTTCTATTTAGGAGAATGAGTTCGTCATCATCATCTGCATAGCTTTTTAAGGTCCCGTACCTCAAAAGGTAGGAAAAGGAACCCTTATAAGATCACTTTCTTGTCCGTCTGTCCGTCTGTCACCACCGATTTCCTCAGGAAAGGGTGGACCTAGCAAGTTGAAATTTATAATATTCGCGATAACTTGTAAGTACCAAAATTTACCTTAATTTTCAACTTTATTTTTATTTTTCGGAATTTTCCTTTTTGCTGTAATGTAAGGACCTTGCTTTTAACCAAAATTGACAATTCTAGGTCAACCGGAAGTACCCTATAGGTTTTGGGTCGAAAACCTATATGGTATACCCCGTGTTGACCTTATAATCACAAAATTTGGCAAAAAGCAAGGTCTTACAGCACATGTAAAGGGAAAAATCTGAAAACCGTAAATATGTAGTTTAATAACAAAAAAAAACGATTTTACTATACAAACTAATTATTTGCGGTTGGTGCAATTGCCGTTTCCAAGGAACGAACAGCAAAGTTAAGATTGTCCTTTCAAAAGTTTGTACGGAACCCTGTTTGTGCGACTCGCTCTTGGCCGGTTGTTCCAACTATCTTGGGGTCGGCAGACTGGAGTCTGACCGGAACCAACGGATCTAAGCCGGGACACGGCTTAACGTGCTTTCCGAGGCAGGGAGGAAACTCGATATGTAATGGGTGGTCACCCATTACATATCGGATCAAACCAGGCAAGTGCGGATTAACCTGAAGATCGGCCCGAGCGGCTGTTATTATGTAGCCACGACCTCCTCAGAGCGAGAAGCACTAGAACTAAAAATATCTCGCGACCAATTTTTTCCGCATAAATTGGAACGTCGAGAATGAATCGAAATTAAAATCTTTCTTCTCAGAGCCAACTTTGCCAAGTTTATTCGTCACTAACTAAAACTGCATTGTTTACGGTTAAAATTGGTCTTAGTTTGAAGATGATATGGTCTATTCTGCAAAGACATCACCACCAATCGGCTACCACACATGTTGTTGTACATCCCGTATGATATACTGGTAGCCGATCGAGCTGTACGTATCTGGATAATCAAGATACCTACAGCTTAGAATCTGCCTGTCGGTCTTCCTTGTAAACTGAGGGCAACATAACGTAATGCATTCTATCCATTTCATTAGTGAAAACTTTAATTAGAAGACAAGCAATAACTTAAAAAAAAACACATCGTTTGTTTCATACACTTTAATGGACCATAGCTGCATTTTTGTGTGAAACAGCAGTTTTTTTTTTTTTTAATTATTAGCAAAGTAATTCGTTGAAAGATTTCCAATGAATTCACAAAAACACAAAAACAATGTTGTATGTATTATGTTATTTAAAATAGTTTAATTAATTACCACACTAACGCATTAGGAATTCCCTGTAATGTTAGTTGTGTTTGTGATAAATAAATAAATAAATAATAAAAAATAAAATCATCTTCGAAATTCTGCAGATAATTCAACTGATGAACTAAAAGACAAATAAACACCAATATTTCAGCTGGCGTTTCTCCAAAAATAATGATGAATCGAACATCAATGTGTTTGGTACAACATGAAACAAGCAACATTAAACTCATGGTTTATCAAAATCTATGAATAGACGGCCATGGTCTATGGTATTCCATTGATCGTTTATAGTTATGCCTCGTTAAAAGAGATAGTGGTTTTTTTATTGCTGGAATGCTCATTTTATTGTTATGAATGCGAGTAAAAGCATTTTTTATCAGTGCAAGGTACGTTTTTAAGGTAAACTGAAATAGGTATTAGCCATAGGCTGCAGGTTGTCTAGATTATTATAAATAGGTTGGATGTTTTAAATCTGCTGATATTAAATATAATATAGGTAAGTTAGTATATGGAACCTAATGTAAGAGGTTATAGCTTTGATTTTCGTTTGGAAGCTTTGTTGGGTTCAATAGAAGCGGCCGTGAACGTAAAATGAAAATTTAAATTTTCGTTTTGACGGCTTGGAACTCGGTGGCATTATAATAAATAAAAAAATATTATAATAAAAAATAATAAACAACAGCTGGGACAAGGGCTTCCTCGTTGAAAGAAAGAAAGAAAAAATATTTATTTGACGTCAGTTAATAAAACACACACGCAATAACGTTCGTTGGACAAAAGATAAGCCATAAATACTAAACGTTTTTTTTTGGTTCTAAGACATGACGGTCCTCTCACAATGCTATCCATCACCGGTTTGAGAGTGGTGGAGATGAAACTAATGACACAATGTCAGGTGCCTACTTTGATCCGATTCCACGTGCTGACTCATAAAGTCGAAGCGTCTTTGGGTAACCAATGAATCAAATCATGAAAACCAACCTAATTTTCTTTCATTTTTAAATAGAAGCGTCACGTGGCAAGTGAACAAATATTGTCGGTCCTCACATGATTTAGTCGAGATACTGTCGCCAGCCTCTAACTAGCACTGATGTGTTTGCACGGTGCCCATTGTTGACCGCGACTTGTGAATTAACAACACAAGTAAATACTTCATGATGTCCTCGATTCCTGAAACATGTTTATTTTTTGTATTATGTATGTTGTTTTTGCATACGATGTAGCAATTTAATATAAACAAGTTCTTGTCTGCAAGTAGTGCACTTACTGAAACCCCAGTTTGCAAGTCCAAATTTGTATCGAATTAATTGCTGGTCATCCTTCCATTAGCTGGATACAACAAGCTCTCACCTCCAGAGCTGCAATCCATATTTTTAAAGTTGCTGATCATTCCGTTTTCTCTACGTGTTCACTAACACAAGGATTTAGCTAAATTAATGTCTAAATAAATGTTTTTTTTTCAACATGGGACGCTGTTGTGCTGGGCGTTGTAAAAAACGATGTAATGGATATAATATTCTATAGATTAGTACCAATTTTGAAAATTTATATAATAAGACTACATTTAGTATTTTTAAGTGGCAGTGGGCAGGGCACATTACTCGCAGAACGGATGGCCGATGGGGCCGAAAAGTTCTGGAGTGCCGTCCGCGAACTGGAAGACGTTGCGTTGGAAGGCCTCACACTAGGTGGACCGATGATCTGGTGAAGGTTCCGGGGATCCGCTGGATGCGTCGCACGGGACCGGTCAATGTGGCGACACTTGGGGGAGGCCTATGTCCAGCAGTGGACGTCTTTCGTCTTTAAATGGACATGATGATAAAGACTACACAAACAACATAAATTAAGTATCAATATGGCCGTCGACGAAATCGTACACTTACACTATAACCATAATAAATTAATGAATTAATGCAGTTGCACTTCACTGCAGTTTATTACCCATCGGCCATCATTACGAGGTAAACTAAACTATTAAACGATAGTTCCAAGCCCACCTTGGTTGGCGAACAAAATAAATTAAATGTAAACAATAATTATTGTTAGTACGTCTCTGTTACGGCTGCGGGTTAATTATTACTATTGAAATATCATCATCTGCCTAGCCTATTCCCAACTCGGGGTCGGCTTCCAGTCTAACCGGATGCCGCTGAATACCAGTATTTTACATGGAGCCACTGCCTATCTGACCTCTACAACCCAGTTAGTACTGGGTAATTCGATACCCTTTGGTAAGACTGGTTGTCAGACTTTCGAGCTACTGACTACCTGTAACGACTATCAAAAATGACAGCCGGGACCAACGGATTAACTTGCTTTCTGAGGCGCAGAGGAAACTCGGTATGTAATAAGTATTTACCCATCTACGGACCAACCTAGGCGAGCGCGGCTTAACTTAAAGATTGACTCGAACGGCTGTTTTAATTTAGCCACGAGCTCCTCTATTATTGAAATATGTATAATAAGGACTAATACCAGGCATTATGAATATTGTAACAACGTCTAGAAGTTTCTATACTTTATTTAATGAAAACTTGGCTACGGTGGACATATTGTATTATAGGTAGGTAATCGTCAACCTCATTATTCGTAGAGGGTCTACGGTCAAGGTTGATTGTGCTACGGCGTAGCGCACAGAGCTACGACGAAAGTGACAGAGCCTGAAAGTGGTAATGTCGATTCTTATTGACCTTTTTTTTTTGATATTTTGATATGTTTGGATACTTGTGAATACCAGTGCGTGGACTAAAAGCTCGAGAACTTAGTAATGGCATATTGTAGTAATCATTTTGTTCTGTAATAAAATTGTAGATCTCATTGGCCGCGATTTTCTTGTTGACATTGTCATTATGCATGCAGAATTTCCTCGTAAAAAGAAAGTTTGTCTATGTTTTGAAATAATGATGCAACATGTAATGTTCAGTGTTATTAATTTGCTTTCATGATGATAAATGAGAATATATCTGAGGGTCATATGATTTGATATTTCTATCACAGTGCGTTCTTGAAAGTACACGTCAAAGGCTTCTGTCCTCAGGGTTAATTTAAGATCGCGTCTCGACTGACGAGCTTTGTCGCGAGAAGAAAATAACGATAAATCGCGGGAAAATCGCATTCCTTGTCAGTTCGCGCTCGAACGCGGGGGAGCTCGCACGCGTCCGTCTTAATAAAATGCGCGGGAAAACATTCGAATCTTAACTCGAATAAGGTGCCTTTATGTTTATTATAAAAATAATGTGATAGTAATTAATAAGTGAAATTATTCCCTGTGATATTGTGTACAGATACTTTTTTGTTTAGTCAAAGTGAAATTTTGACATAATGGCGGACGAAAAGTAAGTATTTTTAATTTGTTATATTTGTGAATTATTATTATAGTTGAACCTGTTATATTTTCTGCCTACCGAAATATTATTTTTAGTTTGTTTTCTTTTAAAACTACGGTACTAGACTATGAGTAGGGTTTAAAATATAAATACGTTGAATACGTCAACACTTCAGGCAGTCACACACGGCAGGAACGATACTAAAATTAAATTATAGACACCCAGGAATAATTATTTTTCTGAAGTACTAGTGTTTTGATTCGCACATATCTAAATGTGGGTAGTTTACGTAAACTCGCGTATCTTTAGCTACGATAACTTCTACATAGGTATATAATGTACGTAGCAAACACCGGTATGTAAATAAACATATCTTCTGGGTATATTTATTCCCTTTTAATAGATACTTACGTGATAACATTAAATTATGTTGTAATTTTTAAAGCTATTTCTACTGACTACCTATTTATTTTTATTAGTGAGGATTTATTATGACAGTAATTAAACTACCAGGAGTACGAGCGACTATTGTTGACGATATCTCATACCTACCTACGTATGTATAGACGTACGGAAATAGCGTGGACCGAGGTTCAGTATAATAATATTGGGAATGACATACGTATTAAAAATGCGGTGTAAGTGACATTGTGTCAGAAACTTTTACCATTCACGCTGGCGATGGTCGAGGATAACTTCTAGTCCTACATAAACGCACCTTTGGGTTGGATTCAGTGCATGGTTCTAGACCAGCATTTAAAATTGCATAACATTACGCCTGTAATCCCATAAGGGTTAGGTAGAGGTGTACCTAATACCACACTTAAACCCACACATATTTCGCCAGTTATGTTTAAGTCCCATGTAATATGGGACGAGGCTATTGCAATCAACCGGGCATTTCCAGACTCCGTGGCTGCTACTATAGTACATTTTGATACAAGTGGAGAAAGTTTGTTATTGCATCCGAGGCGGAATTAACACACGAGCCGTAGGCGAGGGTGTTTTTGAGCCGAGTACTGCAATAACAAATTTCCACGTGTTTTTTTTCAAACGACGTTTGTCAATACAATTTTGAAGAAATAAAATAAAAATACGAAAAATATTTTTGTATTTTTAAAGAAACTATGATTTTAATTTTCTTTTTTTTCAAGCTTTGCTTTCGCTAGATTGAAGGAGAAAAAATAGTTTTAAAATAACACTATTTTTATATTAGGCTGTTTAGCGGCATTGAATTTAGAACACAAATAATGTTAATTTGTTTATAAAAGTAAACATTATTTTTAAATAATCATGTTTATCTATGATATTCTATTTATAAACACAATTTGAATATTCAAAAAATATTTACGCCGTAAACACGCATTATTGCTTTGCCGAATTTAAAAAAAAAAACATTCACCTCCGACTAGAGGCATTGAACCAATTTGGACTAAGTATAGGTATAGTTATCTGTGGCAATTTTCATTACCGCACACGTGTTGGAAAATGAAAAAAATCGCACACGTGTGAAATACATTGCATGTTGAACCTAATCATAGTGAGATAAGAACCAGTTTTCGAGGAAGTGTATTGAAAAGAAATTCCTGATTGAAAAACCCAATAACACTTTGCCCGACTTGGAAGTCGAACCCAGGACGATCAGCAGTCGCATTTGCGACCACTAGACCGACGAGGAAATAATTTAAATTTATTAAAAGTTATTTTAAAAATTCACCTGTTCCATATATTTTGATAGAGTTTGCACGTTTGCATGGAACAGCAGATTTTTTATAATGAACACCGAGTGTCATTTTCACACGAAGAATATTTAAATTAGGATAGTAGTCTTTAGGCAGTTCTACACGTGTCATGAATAATTCAGTTCCATAATTGATTTAGTATAGGCAACCGATTGGGAATTATTATTTTGAGAAAAGTCGTACACAGATGCTCAAAAAGCCGCTAAGCTGAAGTAGGAAACTGGGAACTGGCCAAGTCTGCCTCATGCCCAATGAGCTGTGGGCCAAATATAACCACTTTCTGGAGCCCTGACACAGCCAGAAGGCGTCGCGGCAGACCTCGTAGAAGATGGCGGGACGAGCTGGACAGAACCAGAAGTCATAGGCCTTTGCCCAGCAGTGGGATGAAGCAGGCTATCAGTATCGTACACAGTTTTTACTGAAATTGCTAAAATTAACTAACAAGTTGACAAATTAAAATAACTAGGACTAATAGAATCTATTTAAATTCAACATAAGCTAACCCCGTTATCTAAGTGGGCAAGCGAGCACGAGGACTGACCAAATATACATAAGCAAAGGTATATAAATATGTACATAGGTACAAATAGGTACAGTCACGAGCACCAATATAGTAAACACTTAACAATTTTCAAAAGTGTTTTTTCTCCTACTGTTCTGATTACAATTTCATGTTGTTACGAACATAGTATTCTAGAACTCATATTTTTATGAATAAGATCCTATCTCCAAGTAACAATATTTATTTCCCGCGAAAATTGCTTTAAATTTAGGAAAGTGTATACATATTGGTGCTCGTGACTGTACGCATGGTGACCAATCAAGCTTTACAATACCAGTTTATGCGGATCTCTCATTGTTTTGGAAATCTATACAAAGCGTGTCGCCTTGTGCACACTCCGGACGCATCAGAAGCCACATGCTAGCTTTAAAACTTACCAAGTGTTACTTAAGTAACTATTGAGCGTTTGTGGACTAGAAACTGGAGGTAAAGTGTGGTTTGGCAAATAACATTGAATATCCCTTCCGCTCAAAACCAGGCAGTCAGCAATACAAACAGGCAGATAGAACAGGCACTGTGTTAGAACTCAAAAATCGCTTTCCATCAGGCGTTATAAGATCAAGAACAAAAATAAAAAACAAAAAAAAAAAGAATCATTCAAATAGGACTTCTCTGTAAAAAGTTATGCGTTGTCATAAATACCCATACCTACCTACGTGTCGAATTGAGAACCTCCTCTTTTTTTTAGTTGGTTAAAAAGTCAAAATAGGTTGTTCGTACATTACATTCTGACTCCCACAAAACAAAACATTGACATTGGAAAATACAAATAAAAAAGCATAGGTACTGAAAAAGATCCCAGTTCTGTTTTACAATTTATCATCGTTTATTTATGTTAGACAATAGTTAAATGTGTGCACCATATGTCGTAGATAAAGTGCAACAGAGGAACATTATTCTATTATCAGAAACTATCATAGTAAAGCTAAATAAAACAGTTTCGACTGCATTGTCTATGCGCTAGTGTCGATAAATAAAGATCGTGTTGTTCATGAATGAAATATTTCAAGTAGATATATTGAAATGGATAGTTACAGCAAATAGAAATATAAATAGTTTATTTGCATTGAATGTAGGTACATACATGAGTAAGAAAGGTAGCTGGTGGCGTTCTGCCTACCCACATTTAAAAAAGGCGTGAGATTATGTATGTATAAGGCATATTTTTGCGTATCTTCGATATTTTATTCACACGCTCAAGTAATATAAGTATAACTGAACCCAGCATAATAAATCGATTTGTTTACCAAGTAAAACTTACAGTAGAATACCTACCTGGAATTTTGAAGCATGGAAATTCGAATAAGATTTTTTCTTGGGTTTCGCGTAGGTACCTACACATTTACCTGATCATTATAATTTTCATATCATTTGGCCATTCTGACTTAAATTTCAGTGTAAGTAAATAATAATAAAAGTTGACGTTGTGCCGAGATAAAATCGCTCAAAGTAAATAAGTTTACGTAGGTACTACTCATGTACCTTGTAGGTCTGTATTATCTACGGTGTTTACTTGTGATTTCTTGATATCTTATGCAGTAAAAGATTTTATTGTTGAAAAATATTTTTTACTTATTTGTGGAGTGATAAATTTCACAAAAGATTCATGAAACTTACACTTGTGCTCGTTCCGGCTTCACAGCACAAATTTTTATTTATTAAATACCTTACGACCGCGGCTTATCCCAAGGGATCGTACTACCGGGATAAAAACGTATCTAATGTGTAATCCGGTTATAATCTCTCTGTGTGCCAAATTTCGTCCAAATCCGGTCAGTAGTTTTTGAGTGAAAAAGTAATAAACATCCAAACATCCATATATATTCACAAACTTTTTCATTTATTACATTAGTAGGATAAGGTTTAAACTTCATGTACAAGAGTGGTACACAGGTGAACCTTAATGTCACAAGGCATTCTCTACCTGTCAGTCAACCTTTGGGTTAAATAGGATAGCATTGTAAGTAAGACAATAATTAAAAAAAAAAAAACCTATCGTAAACGGACAATTATAAATTAAAATAAACTAAACTAAATAGAACTATCTTAAACTACATTTAAACTTAACAAATGGCGTCAAAAAACTCCTTAACACATGTCCTCAACGCCGTCAACTGGTAATGTCCCCAGGAGACTGTTGTCATTATCACGCTGTATGGCAACGCTAAGCTATCGTAAACTGGATTACATTGAAATTGAGATAGATTTATTTATGAGTTGGTTTATTACCTAAAGATACACAAATTAACACTCCGAAAGAAATAACTAAATTATAGTGAAAACCGCATTGAATCAACGCTGTTGCGTAGATTTGATTTAGATGACAGTGAATTTAAGGGTTGCAAAGGGTAAAGTATAAAAAATTAACTGTCTAGCTATCACAGTTCACGAGATACGGCCTGGTGACAGACTGACGGACGGACAGTGGAGTCTTAGTAATAGGGTCCCGTTTTTACCCTTTGGGTACGGAACCCTAAAAAAGAAGTAGAAATTTTATAAACGATCGAAACACAGACAAAAAATAACCAGACTGGTGATATTTTATGTCATAGACTCAATCTGAAGCCTGTGACATCATCACAGTGAAATGCTATTAGGTACGACCACAAATAGTTGATTGATGTTCAACGCTTGAGTTTGCTATGAAATAATTAATGTTACGTGTCAATTAGATAACGCAATAAATATAGAACTAGGGACTTATTCGTATCAACGTTCACTATACTCTCATGTATTATTATTGCACATTTTCACATTTTTCTTTGAAAGGCATTATTGAACGCCCAAAGTCGTTACAGGTAGTCACAAGTTCAAAACCAGCAACCCATTTACTGGGTTTCGTAATAAATAGGTAAATGGAACATGCACTCATACAATAAATTCCTAATTTACACAACACACACAAAAGCAAAAGCACAAGAAAAAAAAAAAAAGAAAAGTCTTGACAAAAAAAATAAGGTCAAAGAAAATACCCTCTTTTGATCATGAAAAGGTCAGTCTCTACTGTCGTGCTATGGAATTATTAAGTACTATGTCTGTACGAAGTCTAGGGCAGGCGGGGTGAAGGGTGTGATAAAGTGTCGTAGACCTTTGCGTACTGATAAATAATAATGGGCGAATCAAGGGCCAGCTGATTGAAGCTGAATGTTTTATTGCGAACAAATGTCAAGTTGTTGTGTAAACAAAACAAATGTTTCAGTTACGTCTTACATCTATGAAAGTCGGCTTCGGATTAGTTCTTAGCTTTTTTTACCACAGCCTTAGTTAATTTTAATCTCTGTCTTTAAAGGCTTAACCAAAAGAGGCCCAGTTAAATCCCCATCCTAAACTAAAGTACTTAATTAAAAGTCAAATCCAAATTTTTTAAGTTGAAACTTTAAAGAAACTTAAAAAAAAAAACGTTCGGCTACGAACATTTTCGTCTACTTACGTAAGGCAACTGAGCAAATTTTCTCAGAATCTGAAATTTCAACCGGGTTGCCGACCGTTCACGTGTTCATGCGCCGGTGAATGGGAGCTGGCTCCATGCCATTGCCCTTCACCTTGCCAACTCTTCGGCAGCGCAATGCCGGTAACATTTTAGTCACGTGTTCGCAAAAAACCTGAATGTGGGTAGTTCGAAAATGCGCTGTCAAAGATATTAATATTGTGTGGAGTTGCAGATGAATGTGTTTGTGTCAGATTCTTAGGAATTTGTGGGAGTTTTGGTCTAAATGTATGTTGTGAAAAGTGCATGAAATATTGAGTGAATATCGAAAACAAATGTTCTCAAAAACGCTAGATTGTTTCTGGTTGGAAGAATGCAAAGAAATGAACATGCACTCAATAAAAATAGCGTTTTTGATGCCCACGCAAATTGTAAGTTCGTTTGGTTATAATATCAGTGTTTCGGATGCATAACAGTTGTACAACTGAATCAATAAGTTTCTAATTTATTCATTGGAACATTTGATGGTAACGTCATGATCAAGTAACAATATTTTGTGTGGTATTATACTACAACTAAAAAACCCGAGAACTAAAAAATTACGCTCAAATTAAAATCGAGGGTTTAGGTACATGGTAAAATCGACTGCATGCATATGTTAACCAAGCCAAAATAACACACCACGAAGGTTGAGGAGATCGTGGAGTATGTCCGAGCGAAGACCAGCTGGACCTTGAGGGTCGAGAAGTTGGAGTCGCGACACAACACGAATTTTAAGTCGTTCGTGCTGCGAGTTCCGACTCATCATATTGAGACCTTCCTCAAGGAAGAGTTTTGGCCGAAGGGTGTCATGTATCGGCGATTCCGCGGAAGGCTACGCGACACCACGCAGCGCAACATGACGCCGTCTCTTCGTGTACAATAGTTTAATTAGGTTTTTGTAGTTTATATAAATATGTATGTTAGTCTGTATGGTATATATGATATGGGTCTTTTGTTACCTGAATTAAATGATATATTATTATTATTATAACGAATCGATTGACACCTTCAGTGCAAGTACGTAGGAATCGATTCGATAAATCTGACAGTTATTCTCGACAAAATGAGTTTTTATCTTTGTTACAAACTCATTTTGTCGAGAATGACTGTCAGATTTATCGAATTGATTCCTACGTACTTGCACGGCTTATTCATTAAAATCGGATGAATAGTTTAGGCGCTACGGAGAATCAAACTTAAATACAAACTTAATCGGACATACATACATACATAGATTGCTAATATCATAACTCTTTCTTTTGCTTCGCCGTAGACGGGTAAAAATACACCAAAATATATCTATTATTTTACATCGTATATGTGATAGATCGCTGTAAATCGTCCCATAAACCAAATTAATGTTACAATGGAATGCTACGCTGCTTGGGCTAGACCAAGACCCAATTTCACCTCACACCACACCTCCTATCCGTTATCGCTATCTTACTAACGCCTACTGCGGGTAAACATTATTAATCACAATAGACACACACAGTATGTAATACACAAGTGTGGTGCACTGGTAACTGATTACCTAATCGATGGACAGTCGTAGATAGGGCTGCTATTGAAAAGTTTCCAAAGTGCTGATAAAAAACCCGGTGTTTGCAAAAAAGTTCGAATATTTTCTTTATTTATGTACACACAAAATACAGACAGGACAATATATCTAAATATACATTTTTTTTTTCAAATAAAACTCATGGGGTCAAAAATGTCACCATACATGTCCAGACTAGTTCAGGTGTGAAGGACTCGACTCGCAACTGGTCATCATCTGCCTAGCCTTTTCCCAACTATGTTGGGGTCAGCTTCTAGTCTAACCGGATGCAGCTGAATACCAGTATTTTACATGGAGGCGACTACCTGTCTGACTTCCACAACCCAGTTAGTACTGGGTAATACGATACCCCTTGGTAAGACTCGTTGTCAGTCTTTTCGGGCCACTGACTACCTGCAACGACTGTCAAAGATCTACAAATGACAGCCGGGACCAACGGCTTAACGTGCTTTCCGAGGCACGGAGGAAACTCGGTAGGTAAGGGTGGTCACCCATCCATAAACCAACCTAGGAAAGTACGGCTTAACCTGACGATCGACCCGAGCGGTTGTTATTATTTAGCCACGAGGAGTTCCTCTCTCTCTCTCTCGGCTCGCAACTGGTATGATGTATAGACGTGGACGAAACAAAAAGAGTATGATAGGATAGTAGCAGCCTATTAGGTTACGTTCTCTGCCTACCCCCCTGGTAAAAAAGCGTATACATGGTAAAAAAAACCCAGAAGGGTGGGAACCCTAGCCGTAGATTGATTAATGATGGGTTATAATGAACACGTTCAAGTGCTTTATCCGATAGGGAAGGTTTGGCAATGACGTCAAAACATAAAATTAGAATACTTAGCTAAGCTTAGATTTGTTCTGGATCCTGACTGATTCGCCAGTTTTCATTTTCCCAGCAATATTCGTTGCGTTGTTTACGCTGACGAACAGACGAATTCTTTAAACTTATGAAGCATTAGATTAGAAATGTCCTTCTAATTATGATTGAAAGCGTGTTACGCTATGGAGTGCAGATTTCTTTTTGTCTCTTTTAGTGTGGGATTCATACCAAAGATATCATTTGGTAATTGTTAGAATTGTTAGCGGTAGAAGTTTCTATTTCACTTCTATTTCACCCTAAACCTTTTAATAAGTAACCTTACCACAATTCTCAAAAAATGTAAAGCTATGTCCAAGACCTTGTGATGCTTTTTTAACTTGTGAAAAAGTTTGATCTTTGACCTCAATATCTCCGTAACTATAAGGTACCCAGGTATGGTCCAGAAAAAAAAAATCGCTTGCCACGAGCATTGGAGCGCAGTATATTAAGTGTTAAATTAATGGATCGAGTTCGAAACACAATTTTGCGCTACAAAACAAATATAGTGGACGGGGCTCAAAAGGCTTGCCAACTCAAATGGGACTGGGCAGGACATGTCTGCCAACTGACCAACGGACCAACTGTGGGCCAACATAACAGGAAATTGGTGCCCTGACACAGTCGGGAGGTCGCGGGACGAACTAGACAGGTTCAGGTCCGAACTGGAAGGAGGAAGCGCGGGTTCGCGAAAATTGGAAGGAGTGGAGGTTTTTACACCCGTTATGCCCTTGAATATACCAACCCACATGTATTAAATAGCATTCTATTAATGGAGTCTCTCTATTTAAACGTAAACAACTAGGTACACATGTAACCGACAGACCCGTACCTCTATAGATTTTACTTAATTTATTTACTTAACCTTGCTGTCACATGATTTAAATTAATTAAATTCTTGGAAATAATTGAGTAATATATTCTATAGATAATAGGACAGTGATGACTTGTATTGGTATTAATTAGATACGTTATGGCAATAGGGTTTCAGGGTTCAATAACGATTGATTCATGCTTTAGTACGTAATACTTATATGTTGCATAGGATTGCATAGTATTTCGCTGTGATTGGACTGGGTCTTTTAAGAAATTCCTTCTCTGCATCCTACGTCTTACTTCGGTGGCAAACACAGGTTGGCAAATACGACTTACATTAGCCCTGATGTAGGATATTAACAAAGTACCTGTTTTTAATTTTTATTTTATGGAACAGCAAAGAGTTACATTGTGAAAACTTAAAACCATACCATAACCATAATAATAATCTGTTGAATACGTTAAATATCCCTTGAATACGTTTGAAATACCCCACTTACAAACTTCAAGCCACAAGTGAGGTCTGCTCAATGGTTGCTGAGAAGAATTCTTAGATACCTACTTAGTCAATGTCTAGATCTTTCTTTCATTTTCGAATATCTTCAGTGGTCGGGCTTAGCTTTGTCTGTCGTCATAAATCTTGTGATTTCCTTATGACCAACTAGAAACTATGCTCACCGTTTTCCAGGCTATTTTCATAGGTTTCCGTAATCCTTTAAAACAACACAGAAATTCATAAATTTCAGTTCTCAAGAATCACGCGAGCTTGCGTAAATTCGCGCCAAATTCTATATCTTTGTACGAAGTCCGTTCCCGTTGGGGTTGCCAAACGCCAAAATGAGATGTTTATTTATGTTTTATCACGTGTTCGTCTCGTGTCCAGCAGTTTTCTGGCAACGTTGTATGTGTTTGATAAGACGAGTATTTGGAATCGCTAGCCCTGGAAATTGCTTATGATTTTTTTTTGCATATTTTTAGCGCTAGTTTGTTTTTTTATTATCATATCATTCTTTTGCTTTTGTAACGTTGTAATTTTACACCGTATAGTCAGTCAAAGATATGATATGGCTAGAAAGGCGGGGACAAATGAGATGACGACTAATAGAGAATAAATGGAGGAAGTAGACAAACTACCGTCTGCACCGTCTCCAAATAAATTGAGATAAAAGCAGAAGAAGAACAACTCGATTGATGATAAGGGTGTGACGTGTGACTGCAAACTAGCCGGGATGGGCGCACTAAGAGGATACCTATAAACTGACCTAATTGATGATGCCTTCGATCCATATTACTAATGCTAACGTGCGTGTTTCAGCACATGTATGAACGCTGACGAACCGAAAGGAGTCTGTAAGGATTGTGGCATTCTGTAGTTCCAGCCTATGCTCACGGGGAAAAGACTGATTGAACTGAATGATATGTATACCTATTAAAGTATCAAATCCGCCGCGTTACAGGCATGCATCGCACTTATGTTTTAAAGGTTTTAGATACGCCAACGATTTTAGAAGAATGACATATTTGAACGTAACTTTGTTTTCTTAACGATGATGGTTCAGATTTTGTCACAATAGAATTGCTTCGTCGATTGTGCGCACATTTTCTTGTTTAGGCAGGTATCTACATAAATGTGATAATACTGATAATATTATGAAGACATTACTTGCGTAAGAAAACCATGATGCATTTTTCCTGACAAAAAAAACAAATGGCGCTTAATTTTGTCAAGAACAAAAATGTTGACATTGAAATTAAATATAATGTGGCGGATATGAACGGCAGCCAGAAGCACACCCCCATTTCTTTTTTCAGTTCTTCAGTCACAAATATTATAAAAAAACCTTGGCTCAACATGTTGTTTGGTTCCAGATACTGCCAATATTGGCACAAACATTAGTTCTGCAACAGCATATTTGTTTCTACCAACGTTGGCCACGATTTGGCGCCAACATGAAGCCAAGGAAACACGAAACTCGCTTTACATAACCAAAGTGGGTGTGGCAAAGTTATTTCAGTTTCCAATACGAAGCCAACGAAAATACTGGTTTGCTATGACGTATGGTACCGGTAATGAGAAATGAAATTCAGTGCCAGACGTTAAACATAATTAGAGACTCGTTAAAATTTTCGACATTGAAAAAAAAAACTGTATTTTAGTCTGCAAAACGTTTATGTAACTGTATTTACTGCGTTTGTCTGAGCACGTGAATATTTCTGTCATATAGAACGAGCATTAATATACGGTTTCATACAAAATCTTCCCCTTAATATAATCGTAATTTTCTACGCAAGTATCCGATAAAACATACATTTCATTGCAAATACAACCGATTAAAAAAAAAGAATATTATCGAAGAGGTTGCACTTCTAGATAGATATAGATATAGATTCTTCGTGGAATTGGTGAAGTTCTGGGCTTAAGGATATGGTATATAGGCACCTATCGTCAAACCAAACCACTTTATGGGACGAACATCGTAATCGTGGAAAAAGTGTGTTGTCGTAGGTATGCAGTAGAATATCTATTCGACCTGAACGTATGGGATACACACTGTAGATTAATAATTAGGTCAAATTATACACGAGCTAAATTAAGTATCTACAACAAACAAACATTCAAAGACACCACAAAACGATGAACAACTCCATTCTCCGCTATCGCGCTATCATAAAGTCATTGTTACTGATATCGGATGAGCAGATATGCTCATCATCCGCTTCAGCCATGCCATCCATGTGGACACCGGGTGGCAAATAAAACTATAATGTACATTTATTTATTTAATCTATTGTCAATCACGCTTATCTATCTTATCAAAAAACGTGTTAATATAATGTTTCAAGACTGATTTGTATATCACGTTTGCTGCAAATCTTTGCGATTTTGATAGAACATTGTGTTTCTAGGTGTGTAATAGTACATTATGGTACAAGTGTGTAATGTTGGTGATTACCGCTGAGGCGTCATTGAGACCCGAGCCGTCAGGTGAGGGTCTTAAGAGAGCCGAGGACGGTAATCATCAATACACACGTGTATCATACGACGTTTTTCAACACACTTGAGAAGAAAAATCATTTTATTATCGAAACTTTTTTAAGAACAAAGCAACTCAACCAATAAATAAAAACCCTATAACTCACTTGTGAATAATGGCAATGAAAAAGTCACAGTTTTGTCTGGTGTCATTATGTGCCTAATTACGGTGTAATTAGAGCCATTTTATGAGCAAGTCTGTTGAAATAGTACAATTTGATTGAGTGGAGAAGTGGAGAAAGTTTGTTATTGCGTACTAGACGGAATTAACTCCCGAGCCGTAGGCGAGAATGTTTTTGAGTCGAGAACTGCAATAACAAATGTCCACGTGTATCAAACGAGGTTTTTCAATACACTTTTGAAGAATTAAATTATAAGAACGAAAAATATTTTTGTCATGAATTACTATGAAACTATGATTTTAATTTTCTTTTTTCCGCGCTTTACTTTCGCCAGGTGAAGGAGAAGCAAAGGTATAAAGCCGCTAAACAGCCTAATATAAAAAATAGTTTTTTTTTTTAAATATATTTTTGAATTTAGAACACAAATCAATGTTAATTTGTGTATAAAAGTAACTAGTTACTATTTATTTATGATATTCTATTTATAAACACAATTTGAATATTCAAAAAATATTTATGCCGTAACTCAGACTATAGGCATTGAATCAATTTGGACTAAGTATAGGTATAGTTATCTGTGGCAATTTTCATTCCCGCACACGTGCGGGAAAATGGAAAAAAACGCACACGTGTAAAATACATTGCATGTTGTATTTAAACGTAGTGCGTTATAGACCAGTTTTTGAGGAAGTGTATTGAGAAGAATATTATTTATAATACTCGTATAATAAAGTAAATATTGATATCTCTAAGTTTTTTAATTTATATTTTAGCCTTGACAAAAGCGTTCTAAACAGAACGCTTTTGTCAAGCCTAAAATATAAAATATGTAATTGGTAGTTCGATTTTCTGGACAAGACGTAGTTCATCTTTTACAATTACTTACTATTATCTCAAAGTAATTTGTTTATATTCGCCGAATAACAAAAGATAAAAACAAAAGTCAAAGAAAGACAAGGCTTAAAACAGTGTTTAAAAGACAGCACTCCAAAAATACCTACATAACTACCTACAGGTATAGCTGGAAAGAAAATAGTAAACAGTTCTCCAATGATTTTATGAAACCATGCCAAAAGGTAGTTCAGAGGCACCTGAAATAAAACATGTATTCATCCCGAAATACAACTCGCATTCACAACGCTCATAGATGTCAATAAAAATTCTAGCAGTTCTCTGCAAACGAAAGAATGCAGTCTAGAAATACTTTGATTCACGAACATACACAAATAGCTTTAATTAGCAGTAGGTGTATTATTTTTCTGTAGACTTTACATTTATTTAACTTTAAAATTATCTTCATATTGAGTTTAATATGAAGATAATTTTAAAGTTAATTTGAATTTAAATTGAAAATTGTTTATTTCATTGTGTTTGATCAAGTTTGATGCTATGTATTGTATTATATATTTTTATGAACTCAATGGAATGAGTAACATTCCAGTATATTGTATCCATTTATTTTATACTGCCTTTTAGGACTATTGCTAATACTTGAGATTATTCTAATGTACGCGATTTCCACATAACTCAATACGTATGTACTCACACATAATTGATTATCAGTAAGATTATCATTTTATAATGATAGAAGTAATATCGATACGATTGTTTCATAATTTATTGAATAAATAAGTCGTCATGGGTTTTCTCTCGTTTTTAGGGTTCCCTATCCTTAATAGTTTGGCTCCGCTGTCTGTCTGTACGACCGTAGGTCCATGTGTAACAGGACTGTATCTTTAACCTGAAATTTTAACAGTCCTACAATAGCCGCTGTAACAGCAAACATAACAAGAAATGTGTTTTTTCAGCGGTGGTACGGAACCCTGCGTGTGTGAGTCCGACTCGCACTAAGCGGTCTTTTTAAAGTAAACTGCAAATAGTGCAATGTGATAATTGTTATTGAGATTCGTGAGCTGTCATATAATAATGATTTTCATAATATCAATTACCATAAACTTGAAAATAAGATTTATTTTGAGAATATGTCAACTATTCGATTTACTGAAGCCGAAATTTAAGTATGATCTTGTGGCATATTGCCAAAAACATAATCACTACTTGATTGATGATTTGGTCGTTTATTACCCTTTTGATCAGTGATCACTTCTAATAATATAGTGATAATAATACCCGACGAGACGATCCAAGCCGCTGGATCAAGGGCTTGATTCAGAAAGCGGTACTCCTGGACACGGCTCGTATTGTTAGGAGGTTCCTCTCTCTGGAGCCCTGACCACCGGTAGCTTGGACCCTGTTCCCAATACCAGTACTATATTAAAAAAAATATATATATTTTAAAATATATTCAATTAGTGAAAAGATGAATAGATAGAATGTTGATATGTAGCATATCAACTGTCTGGTGTCCACGACACAAGCCTCGTTGCTTAGTGTGGCACTAGATGGCGCTGTGTGTTAATGTCCAGTGATATATATATTTTTTTATACAGGTGACTTTTTTAGCACTTAAAAAAAAATGGGTATAATAGGTGAACGGAGTAGAAGCAAATGGCATAATATTATTTTCAATTCAAAACATTTGAAATTCAAATCAAACGCGTATTTCGTATGATTTGAATTTCGAAACTTTCTTTTTTTTTTTTTTCAAAATTTTTCTTTCTTTGTTCTAATATGGAAAGTTTACTCGAAATTTGTAGCGTTTTTCGATGACGGATCAATTTGTTCTAAGCTGTAGAAAAAAAAAAAGAGCTAGCTATGCTTTAAGCTTCTACTCCGTTCACCTAATATACCGTTTTTTTTTGGAAAGTGATAAAAAAGTCATCCGGTATATATACGAGGACCTGGGATTGCCAAACTTGTCACCAAATCTTGGCCTGAATCAATGTAGAATGCCATCGAAAGAAGAACCATAACAACAGCATAAAAAGAATTTGACAGTCGTCATCATGTCCCAAAATAAAACTGTCTAAGATAATAAATAACAATGGCATGTGTCAAATGTTTTTTCTTTTGATAGAAGATAGTATCAGCCGGTAAATCAGGTGAAATAAGTGTAGGTACTTACATATTTATTATACCAGATGACTTTTTTATCACTTTCCAAAAAAAATGGGTATATTTGGTGAACGGAGTAGAAGCTTATGGAATATCTAGTTTCTTTTCTTTTTTCCATAGCATAGAAAAATTGTTCCATCATCAAAAAACGCTACAAATTTCAAGTAATCTTTTCATATTAGAACAATAAAGAAAAAAAAAACGAATTTCAAATCATGCGCAATACGCGTATGATGTTTAAAAAAAAAAAAAAACATTTAAAAATAAAAACTAAATATGCCATTTGCTTCTACTCCGTTCACCTATTATACCCATTTTTTTTTTGGAAAGTGATAAGAGATAAGAAAGTCATCCTGTATTTACCATAGTTTATTCTATTCGAGATTTATTCCCTCTCATAGAGAGAGGCCTGCGTCCCAGCAGTGGGAACATTAATAAGCTGATGATGATGATGACTCTATTCGAGGGGCTACTGGGTTAGTAACAACAGCAATAGTTACGGTTATATTAAGGGTTAGCCAGCTTTCAGATGTCGGTCCGTGGATGGGCTTCGATAAACACGTTATGCTGTTGGTCAGGTTAACATTCCAAGAAATGTATTTGACACAGTTAAGGGTAGTGAGAAGCCTGGAAGACCGACATCAGTCTGACCAAGAGTATCGTGTTAGCGGTCTACCTCCATAACTCTGGTTGGGTTAATGGAGGTTAGATAGGCAGTGGTGTCGATTCTGTTCTGCACAAACTAAACTTAATTTAGGCTATTGCTAACTTTTTCTCTCTAATAAAACGAGAAAGAGACGGACGTAATTTAGAGCTGTCAAATTAAATCTAAACTAATATTTCCATACAAATGAAGAGTGTACGTAAAAACATGTCGACTAAAACCACGGTGAAGCGCAAGGAAACTAGTTCGACATCTCTAACTTAGTTCATAGCTATAGCCGTCCTTTTCTCGCACTGCCTTTTAGTAAAAGATAGTAATAGCCTAAATTAAATTTAGTTTGTGCACAACAGAATCGACACCAGTGACTCCATCTAAACTAATATTAGAAAAAGAGGAAAGATTTGATTTTGTGTTTGTTTGTTTGTTACGATTTAACTCAAGCACTACTCAACCGATTTTAAAAATTCTTTCACTATCAGAAAGCTACATCTTTACCGAGTAACATAGGCTATAAATTATATTGATATCATGCAAATTAGCCTAGTTATCACAATTTTCGCGGACGAAGTCGCGGGCGAAGTGCTAGTGTAAAATAATAGTATTCAGAAACATCCAGTTAAACATACTGAATGCAGACTCGTATCATAGAAAAGCTAGCTAGATAAAGAGTTTGTTGTGACACGAGAGCCCTTGCTACGTAATAGTGTATCTAAATCTACATATATATTATACTGTTACTGCCGTAGTATATTAATACTTCTTTATACTCGAGTAGGTACCTATCCGCTTTGTTTTGACGTCACCAACAGATCTGTAGCTATTTTGATTTAGAAATAACATTTGTAGATCGCGTGATGCAATGCGTAGGAAAAAAAAATATCTTGCGGAGTTTTTGTCGCAAATAATTGTGCGTTTCATCGTCACTATCTATTTCTCTTCTCTCTTACCTATCTTTATTTTTTCAGTCTTATCTGTTATATGACACCAATCAGCTATTTTCAGAGGTGAAAAACAGGTTTCTAACTACATATATAGCATAAGAATACACACATCAAAAATGTCTAGGGATCAAGCATTTTTATGCGGATTTCTTGAGATTGAGATGTGGCTTTGTAATAAATTTATGATTTTATAAATTTATATGGATCCTTTTTGGTGCATTTCATAATTTGAATCAGGAACTCTCAATCAAATTCGAGTAAAAGATGAAAATAAGCTGTCAATATTTTCCCTATAAAAACATACAACGCATTGAAGACATTATTAGTGCTACTGTTTCCCTACTACTGATTAAAACCAACGTTATTATGGAGCGGCGACGTCATTTAAGCAGGGAAGAAATGCTCAGAGCCGTGGGAATGATAGAAGCTGGTTCCCGGCAACGTACTGTAGCTTTAGCTCTGAATACAAGTCAGAGTGTTATCAGTCGACTTTGGACACGTTACCGAAGCACTGGTACCGTGGCTGAGCGCCATGGAGGACGGTATCGCTGCACCACACGGAGACAAGACCGATACATTCAAATCTTAACTCGAAGAGCTCCAACAATAACCGCCATGATGTTAGCCGTGAGGCTTCATCACTCTTCAGGGAACTTAATTAGCGACCAAACAGTCAGAAACCGCTTGCATGAAGTGAACCTTCATTCCCGAAGACCGCTACGGGTACCACCTATAGCAATGCACAATCGTAGGATTCGATATCAATGGGCTCTTGAACACAGAAATTGGGCAGAAGAACAATGGCGTTTCGTGTGCTTTTCTGATGAGTCTCGTTTTGGTATGAGACCGGATACAAGACGTATACGACACTGGAGAACCCCTGGACGCCAACAGCGATTAAAATCCTGCCAGGAAGTCCATCCTTATAGTGGTGGAACCATCATGGTATGGGCGGGTATTTGGATCGGCGGAAGAACTGAGTTGATTTGGATCAGAGGCAACCTCAACGCTCAAATTTATGCTGAGACGATTGTATCAGACGTCATCGTTCCTCTACAAGTGCAAATCGGTCCCTTATTTCAGTTAATGCATGATAATGCACGACCGCACACCGCAAGAGTTGTAAGACAGACTCTCGCCGCAGCTAACATCAATGTCCTGCCCTGGCCTGCTCAGTCGCCAGACTTGAACCCGATTGAGCATGCATGGGATATGCTACAGAGAAGAGCTCTGCCGAATATGGAGGGTATCCAGTCGCAAGAAGACCTTTTTTTGTTGTTGCAACGAACATGGGCGGCCATTCCACAGCGTGATTTGGATGAACTCATTTTGAGTATGCCAAACCGATGTTCTTGTGTTGTTAGTGTTCGCGGTAGAAACACGGATTATTAATTGTTTAAGTTACCCAATAAAATTTTAAAGAAAACTGTTATTTCAGTCTTTTTTTCGAACTTTAATGTTAGTGGTTCAAATGTCAAAAATCCCTTTATTAGGAAAATGGCAAATTTCTTTATTAATGCAAAGGTGACTTGGTTTATCGTTACTGTGACAAACGAAAACACTTTATTTGATGAATCCTTAAAGAAAATTTTAATTAATATCAATCAGGAGAAAAGTTATTGCAAAAATATATGTTGATCCCTAGATACTTTTGATGTGTGTAAAATAACCTCCACTTTTAGTGTAGTGTAAATATTTATAGGATTTTAACTTATAAAAAACTAGCGGACGTCACGCGGTTTCACCCGCGTAGTTCCCGTTCCCGTGGAGGTATAGGGATAAAATATATAGCCTATGTTACTCAGGGTGAATGTGGCTTTCTAATGGTGAAAGAATTTGAATGGTGAAATCGGCGCAGGAGTTTTTCAGTTTATTCATTACAAACATACACAAACACAAAAATACAAATCTTTTCTCTTTACAATGTTACGACCAGGGTATGGGATAAATTAATTACTAATATTTAAACAACAAATAACTTTACCTACTACCGTAGGTACGGGTACGACGTAACAATAATATTAGTGTAGATTGAGTGTAGCTATTGTTTGTATTGATTTAGTTTATTTTTAACCGACTTTCAAAAGAAGGAGGTTATCAATTCGTCTGTTTTTTTTTTTAATTAGGCTGACTAGACTAGTAGGACCGTTACAGTAAAATTAAGATGCACAAACACAAGCTTGTAACCAAAATTATATTTACCAACTTAGTTTTTGTTTACCCCAAACCTGGAAAAGGTCATTGAACTAGGTACATAAACTTTTACTTTATAATAATGGGACTACATAATAATACCCTTTAAAATTAGTCAATAATACTACCTCAAATGGCTTAGCATGATCCTCCGTTACGCCTAAAATACTGCAGCATGGTAAAGTTGAGGATTTATGTTAAGGGCCTATACTACCTCAAATGGCTTAGCATGATCCTCCGTTACGCCTAAAATACTGCAGCATGGTAAAGTTGAGGATTTATGTTAAGGGCCTATACTACCTCAAATGGCTTAGCATGATCCTCCGTTACGCCAAAAAACTGCAGCATTAATTTTGAAATAAATATATGGTAAAGTTGAGGATTAATGTTAAGTCCTATATTTGGCGAAAACACGATTCCATAAAATTTTCTCGATAGTTAAAAATCCCAAAGTTACCTCTAAACCGAACAATAAACCGCTGGCAATCATAAAATACTTCATATTAGATCATGAAACTTTTTATACTAACTGAACTAACTATAAAGCAGGTCTTATGTGTTTTATTTTTTTAGTCCAATCAATAGATCTTTTGTAAATCGCAAAAAACCATCAATTTCGCAGTATTCGGCCCGCAGTGACTGACGTAACAACCACTTTGTAGTGCAAGCTGATTAGAACTTTATTCTAACAGAATTTCAAACGAAGTTTGAACTACCAAATATAGAGTTGCTAATTTGAGGTAGTATAGGCCCTTAAAGTTAGAAGTAGTAATATATTTTTGTTCACATAAATCGACAAAATGAGGTTGCAAATGTTTGGTTGGCGCAAAGTAAACAGCCCTCCACCCTTTGACCAGAGCAAGCCATTCTTCAATACATTTCGTAAACGAGGAATGAAATCTGAGTAAATAGGAAGCTAGTGGTCTTCTCCTCCGATTTCCTTAATTTCATCTCCTAAAGGAATTTAGAACCCGATAATGACCTAAAAGTTGGCATGCGATTGAAAATAATGTTAGTTGTGCACGTGGATAGATGAAGTGCCGACGTATTCGTGCTATTTGAAGAACGACGCATATGTTTCCTAGCGAGATCTTTAGGAACCGATCCAAGATCGGTTGTGGCTTAGAATTGATCTTTCCACTTCTAACGTAGGTCGTGGTTGGTTTACAGAGCTGCAAACTTAAAAATCACGATCATCATCTGTCTAGCCTTTTCCCAACATGTTGGGGTCGGCTTCCAGTCTAACCGGATGCATTTGAATACCAGTATTTTACATGGAGCGACTGCCTATTTGGTCCTCCACAACCCAGTTAGTACTGAGTGGGTAATACGATACCCTTTGGTACGACTGCAGGTTGTCAGCCTTTTTGGGCCACTGACTATCTTTAACGACTGACAAAGATCTACTGACTCCAAAGTCACGATCGCTGTTAAAAACATAAAAAGATCTAAAATTAAACATCACTAAATCAACAGCAGATTTACAGGCAGTTATTCCGGGTGACAGGAAAATACAATCTATCTTTTGGCCGCGTCTTGGAAATTATTCCACGGCGATGTACTATAAGGTATATCGAATACCTCACGGCAATGTGCTAACGGGATGAAAAATATCCTTTGTCTCAATGCAGATCATGGTCGACCTGTGTGACAAATATCAAAAATCGTCTAGCTGTTGATGCACGAACAGGTAACAGACAGAGTACTTTCGCAATAATTTGTATGTAATAAGTGTTGGCGCGACCTTCCTCCGCGTGAAATTATTATAAAAATAGTTGATGCCCGCGGCTTCGCCCGCCCGCAAATTATATACTAAAACCTTCTTCTTGAATCACTCTATCTATTAATAACCGGCCAAGAGCGGTCGGACTCGCACACCGAGGGTTCCGCCCAAACTTTATTGAATGAAAGGTAAATTGCGGTTTACGATTTATGACGTATTGAAAAAAAAACTATTATACTTACTAGATCTCGTTCAAACCAATTTTGAGTGGAAGTTTACATAGTAATGTACATAGAATATTTTTTTAGTTTTATCATTCTCTTATTTTAGAAGTTACACCGAGCGGGCACACATTTTAGCACTTTGGAAGTGTCTCTCGCGCAAACTATTCAGTTTAGAAAAAAATTATATTAAAAACCTCAATATCATTTTTGAAGACCTATCCATAGATACCAAAGACGTATGGGTTTAATGAAAAAAAAAATGTTGAGTTTTAGTTTTATGAATGGGGAACCCCCAAAATTTATTGTTTTTTTTTTTCTATTTTTGTGTGAAAATCTTAATGCGGTTCACAGAATACATCTACTTATTAAGTTTCAACAGCATAGCTCTTATAGTTTCGGAAAAAAGTGACTGTAACATATGGACGGACAGACAGACAGACAGACATGACGAATCCATAAGGGTTCCGTTTTTTGCCATTTGGCTACGGAGCCCTAAAAAATCCGCATCAAAATCCGTTGCGTAGTTTTAAAGATCTAAGCATACATAGGGACAGTCAGACGCGGGCGACTTTGTTTCATAAATGTAGTGATATTGCTTTCTTAGTTGAATCAGATTTTGTTATCAAGTTAAAAGGTTAATTTTTCGCAAGGAACCCTTACTATTTTTCTCAAATAAAAGCAGCCTATAGTTATTCCTTATAACATCAGCTACCTGGTAAAAATCAAATCGGTCCAGCCGTTTCGGAGGTTAACTGGAACAAAAAGATAGACAGACAATAAGTTATAACTACCATATATATTTTCAAATGCATTCAGTAAAACGCTGTTATTTTGAAATTGCAAACAGACAGTCCAATTTTACTTGTTTGCATATATATTATTTAAGTTTGCATTTATCTATTTTACTAGATGACTGAAAAATATACTTAATCTTTACTATTTGCATGCATGATATCCTGATAAACTATCTTCTCAAAGTGTTTGTAATTACTTCTACAATTTTAGCAACCAACAAAACTTAAGGGGCTCCCCCATGCACACTAGCGCCACTTTAGCAAAAAAATCAGAACTCGTTAAATACACAATTAATATAAAATCTGATTGACAAAATCAATCATTTGGTCTTCTAAATTATTTACGTCTGCCTAGCTCATTGAAACATAGCTCGCTGTCGTTACAGATACAAAATGGAAAGAAACGGCCGTTTTTAGCAATTTTTCTAACTGTAACTACAGTGAAGTATAATTTAATGAATTAAACAGACGTCAATAATCTAGAACTCTAAAGCATTGATTTTGTCAATCAGATTTTATATTAATTGTGTATTTAACGAGTTCTGATTTTTTTACTAAAGTGGCGCTAGTGTGCCATGGGGGAGCCCCTTAAGTGAACATACATTTGATAAAAGTTCTTCACACCCTAAATATTGAATTCCTCTGTTTACATAAACTTATTTACTCTGTTTTAACGTTCATTAAATGTCACATTTACTTTTCTACGTATTCAGACACCGTGATGTCATTCGATAGCTTTAATTTTTTTAACCGCAAGTTAATGTCATTTCATTGTTATTTTACCTAAAGGCAAAATGATTATGCGGTACCGTGAACTTTATTCTCGATTCCATAAGGTTTATGTCAGAGTGAAATATTCTAGACAACATAGCATGACATGTTTGTGTAGCCACATGACATTAACAGAGTTTTGATAACAGGCCCTTTTGGACAAGTGATATTCGAAATATATTTCCTAGCACCGTGATAGAAATAGCAACAGTGTTAGGTTTATTAAGAGATTTTCACATTGCTTAGGGTATAGATGGAGTAGGTATTCTTACGTAGTGCAACATAAAGGGTGTAAAAAACTTTTTTACGAAGCCGAAAGGCACTTGTTCTCCCCGTCATTGCGATCATTTTTTTGTTCTACACCATACCTGGGAACCTTCTGGTTACGGAGATATTGGGGGTCAAAGTTCCAACTTTTTGACAATTTTATTTTATTTTAATATAAGTTTTTAATGTAACATTTTTACTTTAAACATCTCCACGACCCCCGTACTATTCAATCCATCCATCAGCACAATATTTTAAGTGCGTTACATTGAGTTCTGCCACAAAACATAATTTTTCACCTCAAAAAAAAAAGTGATTTCCCAGCAATAATTTTTGCTTAAAGTTACTTAGTTTGATGTACAGAATGCTTGGTTGACGGCTTCGTGATGAGGTTGTTTACACCCTGTATAATAATAAGATCAAATCAAAAATCAAAATCATTTTATTAAACAATAGAAGTAATACAGCAGTGTCATATAAATCGGTGAGGCACAAACTAACCATCGCTTGTATTTTGCGGCTCGGGAGCACGAATTTTTCAATTTAAAATAAAACTTACCTCTAGTTAGTTACAGATAAAAAATGTAGTTACAGAAATAGGTATATTAATAAATAAATATCACTAGACATTACACACAACGCCATCTAGTGCCACACTAAGCGACGAGGCTTGTGTCGTGAATACCAGATAGTTGATATACTACATAGATACTTTTTTTTTGTTTGTAAATACATACTTACCGGGATTCGAATCCGGGACCCTAAGAACGAAAGGCAGTGTCACTACCACTGCGCCATTCGGGTCGTTAATGTCGTTATAGTTAGTACTTAACTCAGTCTTTTTATGACTGTTAGTAAGTATATGCGAAGAAACGAGATTAATACCGTTAATATTACTGCAGTGAGTTTACATACTAATAAGCCAAGATAATGATAATGATGAAAATCAAATACTAAACCACGGTAGTACGGTCGAACAAGCTATTTGGTTTACAGTTTAACCAACAAATTACATTGTAAAATGTAAACCAAATAGCTTTTTCGACCGTACATGTGATTATTTGTAAACTGCTATCTGATCAAAAAGCATGTGATGATTTCACTCAAAACTAGTTCAACAAACACGAAAGTAAACTAATTAAACAGTTGTAGTCAGTCGAGTATTTTCATTTATTTGAGCTAGATCAGTGTCGTATGACAGAAAATGATGACGCGTTTCTGATTTGTCGTATAAACTTGTATTGTTGGTATTGCTATCTTTTACTAAAAGGCCGTGCAAGAAAAGAACGGCTATAGGTAAGAACTAAGTTAGAGATGTCAAACTAGTTTATGCCTTGCGCTTCACCCTGTTTTTAGTCGACATGTTTTTACGTGCACCCTTCATTTGTATAGAAATATTAGTTCCAACTAAATTTGACAGCTCTAAATTACGTCCGTCTCTTTCTCGTTTTATTAGAGAGAAAAAGATAGCAATAGCCTACATTAAGTTTAGTTTGTGCACAACAGAATCGACACCATTATCTTGTAATGAACTTGCCTTGAAAAAAAACTAATTACTAATTAACATAGGTCCCGGCTGTCAATAGGCGAGACGACAAAAAAAATCTAATAAGTCCGTCAATTAGATTATCAAAAAATATTTGACCCGTGTTTTTTCTTTTGTTACGTAAACCAAAATTGACGAAGATATGACGCTTTAAAATTCTCAATATGTCACGCCTAGGTATAACTTTTAGCTGGTTCTGACGTCACGAGCCCCCACTCCCGAATTTTGATGCGTTTTATCTGTGTCAATTTTCATTGATTCACAAAAACAAAAAATACGTGTCCATTAATTTCCAATACTCTAACTGACGGACTAAATACATTTGCAATTTTTTGAAACTGTCGTCATGCCTATTGGGCCGTTTTCGAGTCTTCACGATTGCGCGCTCACAACATATCTGTTCACAAGAATATCATTGTGACTGGGCCTGTTTATATTCCTTGCTCTAAAGTTTATTCCAGTTAAATAAATCTTTATTACACAAGAAATTCTGCCCCTGTCACATGTTATTGGGGTTGGTGGAACACGTTTTCTTTTTCCATTATCCCGTCTACCGTCACGCTTTCATTTACTACTTTTTTCTTTCAAATATTGCTATGATTTATTACACGAAGAATTTGATTTATATTTTAAACAAAAATGTTGTTGCATTACCGTACATCCATTAAGATCTATTAAAAATCAAAACTTATTTGTATTCGTCGAAAATAAAAGCCGAACGCAAGAACGTGTAACGTTTGACGTCAGGAGTTAAAAATGTACAAACGTTGGTGCCAATAACTGCCAATGCTACATATTGGTGCAAATGTAATGAAACGTAATTGGCCATGTTTGTTTACAATGTGTGTTAATGTGTTGCGGCGCTGCACGAAACGGAATCACACGACTTTATAATGGAGCCCCCACGTGATAATACGTTTATTTGCATAAGATATTGTGTTCTATATTGACTTCAAGTACTGTTAATTTGAAACCTAGCTGCAATAACATCTTCTGTTATTGAGCAGCGATTTAACAGCCAAGATACATGAATGTAACTAGAAAAGCAAAATGAAATATTGTAAAAATGTAATTAAAGAAAAGAAAGAGAATAGTGTAGCTAGTTGCTACACCATTATCTTTCTGAAGATGATAATGATTCGGTCACATATAATATATGGCCACCATGATGCTTCGGGGGCGTCAGCAGTCGGTTATTGCGGGAGACTCTTCTTCCAACTGGTGTAATCTTGATGCTGGCGTCCCTTGTTCTGATCTTATTACTACCGAGCTTCAGTGTGCGTATCATCTTTACGCTGATGACTTGCAGCTTTACAGTCAGGCAGGTGTTGACAACTTATCTGATGCGATTGAGGAGCTAAACCGGGATCTAGCAGTGTTGAAAAACAGGTCTGATCGCATCGGGGTAGTCGTTAACCCAACCAAGTGCTAGGCTATCATTGTAGCCCCCATAGCTTGAGAAGGCTGAATGGTTTAACGGTGCCGCCGGTTACTTTTGACGGCAAAGTGATGCCGTTTAGCTCTGACGTCAAGGATCTGGGTTTGTATGTTGACACTTGCCTTGACTGGCGTAAGCAGGTTGCGATTGTGAGCAAGAGAGTCACCGGTACGTTGCGGTCGCTCTATCGGTTGAAAAACATTCTCCCATCCCCAAAAAAGGCAATGCTAGTTCAGTCCCTTATCTTTCCTGTTCTTGACTGATGTGTGTTACTACGACCTGCAGATCTCCTCAATAAACTTGACCGACTTCTAAATAACTGCATTCGATTAGTATTTAATCTCCGTAAGTATGATCATGTGTCTGCACATCAACACAGAGCGTTAAGAGATTTGACAACTTTGTTTTCTCTTCTATACAAACCCACTTCTCCTTCTTATCTTACTTCTCACTTCCAATATATATGCTCTGCGCACAGCAAGAATCTTCGTTCTTCCAATAATCGTCTTCTACGATGCCCTACTCACCGCTCTGGCTTTCTTAAATCTTCTTTTCCTGTCCAAGCGGTTTTGCTTTGGAATGCGCTCCCTCTGAATATCAGGATGGCAACCAGTCGGCTTACATTTAAAGTAAAAGCTCGCAAACACATCCATAAGAAGTTAGCAGACTTGTCCCACTAATTTGTTGGTTTTCTTCATCTATGTTTTTTTATTATTTTTTATCTTTCCTCACATTGTATAATTTGTTGTATGTATGTATATAAGTATTTATTATTATATTTTATTCTTCAAAATGTTCTGTTCTGTTGCACCTACTGTTTTGTCTCTGCATCACCCTAAGGTAGACTGGTAGAAAATGCCCAAGCCAATTAAGTCCGCCTTTGTACATTATGTGCATAATGTTTTAATAAAATAAAAAATAAACTAAAATAAAATGCAATATTTATGCAATAAAAAAAACAAATAGATGCGCTAAAACTTTTCTTGCTATAGCAGAAAAGATATTTCTGTAGGTACCTAATCCTACCAAGAAGAAGGGCCTTTGCAAATGTGGAATGTGATCCTTTTATTTTGCATTAGAAGTTGTATATTCATCTGTACCTCTTACTTAGGAGCAGCTTGACGAACCCTTTTCTGGCGAAAGGCCCTCTCAACCTGGTGACTGATTACGGCACTATGTAAGTTCTTGACTGTCTTCTTGGGATTCGCTTTTGTCTTCATGGGTGTATCCTGTATTGTTTCCATTTTGGGCAAAAGGCTTTCTGAAGGCCCGGTGTGCGATTCCATTATGGGTGTGTTGATCCAGTTTTTGATGACGTTATTTTATATTTATATTAAACATACTTGTTTTATTTTTCATTTTATCAGTATTTTAGTTAATTCATTGTCTAGCATTAGAGGAATAAGATTTCGATCCGTGTGAGCATAATGTTTCTGTGAGTTTGCGCATTACGATTTTTTATATTCTTCATTTTTTTTTTGGTGATGGTCGGTTTACTTAATTAGTGTGCGAGTTCATTGGAAAACTATGTCCATCTTTAAAGGTGCATGATATTTTTGTTGGTGAAGTTACTCTATTTTCTTAACTTGTTTCGTTAATGAATTTTTACTTTATCTTTCTCCTGTCAAATTGCTGTTTCTAAACTGACCTACTGTTGCCTTGTAATATCGGACGTTCTAGCCACTCCTTCGATTCCCCGGTTAGCATAATTACGTATTAATTAGGACAATTGGAAGCAGTTTCGACAGTCTTGTCGCTTCCTCTCTTTGATGATGACGTCACATAGATACACGATAGCTACCATAGGACTTTTTTCTTTGTCTTATAGATACTTCACTTGGTTTAACTACTATTTGTTTTAGAGGTAGTTATTTAATTAAATCTAGTTTTGATAGAAATTTTATGTTACAGTCGTTACGAGTAGTCAGAAGCCCGAAAGCCAACCAGTCTTACCAAGCTCCATGTAAAATACTGGTGTTCTGCTGCATCCGGTTATACTGGAAGCGGACCCCAATATAGTTTGAGAAAAGGCCAGGCAGATGATAAAAATTTCATCCTAAAATTAGTTGTGTATGGAAACTCTATGATTTGGAGACTCTTCTTCACAGGACAGGCGCGATTTAAAAGATAAATTATAAAAAAAATAAACGTAAGGTTTTTTCTCAAATAATAAACTGACTGTAAAACAAACCTTACTCCCCGAAGTTGTTCTCAACCTTAGTAAAAATCATTTATAGCAGTGGTTCCCAACCTATGATCCGCGGACCACCGGTGGTCCACGGGAGCTTCGATTATGGTCCGCTCAAGGTTAAAATGTTATTCGAACTTTTTAACTTGCACAGAAGATGCAACCTCAACCCTACCTTATCAAAAACCTATAAAAGCGAGGTGCTAAATGTTTTTGAGCTTGCGCTCTAGCAAGATTCATAAGCATTTCTGCAAAAAATTACTAACTTATTCCTATTTCTAAATGAATGATTGCTAAATTTTTGAGTCTTAATTCTAAAGGATTTCATCTCATTTTCCAATTTTTGCATTGTTGAGTGAAAAATTCACCCCCTAGATATAATACTGTAGGTGTCCATGTTTATCTAGGACCTTATGGCCCCTGCTAACAATAAAGACAACAAAGTGGTCCCTGGTCCAGAAAGGTTGGGAACCTCTGATATATAGACATACATAAATCACGAAGTAATAAAATAATTTCAACATACGAAACTCGATGCTTTATTTACATCAACTTCGGAACTGCCGTGCAAGTACGTAGGAATCGATTCGACAAATCTGACAGTCATTCTCGACAAAATGAGTTTAAAACAAAGATAAAAACTCATTTTGTCGAGAATAACTGTCAGATTTATCGAATCGATTCCTTCGTACTTGCACTGCTGGAACGAATATTACGAGGTGGTAAATAAAGTAAATATTATAGTGTGCCAGGGCCAAAAGCAGACAAATATTGTTAGACGTAAACAAATGAAAAATTCATACAGTTATCAACCAGAGTTCTTGGTAAAATTCTTGAAGCTTTGTTAATATCTTAGTTAAGCTATGTGATCTTGAAAGCAAATCAGTACTAATAAAAGTATTATAGGCTTGTCTGTCAACCATGTCAAGCGCTTCTACTGAGCATGAAGTCCTACGTTCGATTCTCAGGTCGGACAAACTGTTATTAGGAATTTCTCAGTATCAGCTACGGTGTCTGGATTAGGGCTCGGTTTTTGTCAATAGGCTCGCTATTACATGGCACTTAAAAATAACTGGCGAAACGTAGGTGTATTATGTGCACCTCTACCTTATTCTTCGGGGTTACTAGGCGTGACGTTATGTTAGTAAAACTGTCATCATAATCATCATCATCAGCCTATAATGTTCCCACTGCTGGGACACGGCCTCCTCTCAATGAGAGGGAATGGGCTATAATCCACCACGCGGGCCCAGTGCGGATTGGTAGATGTCACATGTCTTCGAATTTTTGGTTCTAGAACATGCCGGTTTCTTCACGATGTTTTCCTTCACCGTTTTGAGAGCAGTGGTGATGAAATAAATTACACAAAGTAATGCGCTTGTCTGGGTTCGAACCCACGACTTACTGTTCGTAAGTCGGGGCCGCCACCACTGGGCCACCGCAGCTCTACTGGGCCACCGCTGCTCGTTCGTAGAAATGCGTGTAAAACTGTCATTTACACGCATTTGTACGAAATCGTCTAAACATCGTGTCTAGCATCTTATTACCCACGACATTGGTATTATCACAGTTGTCGCAATCGACCTCACACCTCTGATACTGATTGGTACTTAGATTGTCTAGTCTACGTTTTAATTAGATTTCTTTCCTTAATGCGTACTTTATTGTGCATTTTCGACAGCTTCTTCGGCAAAACAAAAAAAAATTGCTTGGCCCAATTTGCTAAGCGAACTCCGCTGACTGATCCAGTCATAACATCAGGCAGGGAATAGAATAAAATTGTGCATACCTTTTTGATCTTGAAACTAGCCTACTTAACAGAGAATTTAATAACTAAATTGTTAAGGGTCCGTACGTAGTAAATACAAGATCTGTCTTCAGGATAAGGTTTTATTGATTTGTATTTCATTGTTCGATGTGTCATCAAATAGGTCGAGGTGCTTTAGAGGGCTATCACAATTTTTCTTGTATTGAGTGTTATAAGAGTCTAAAATAACGATATATTTTTTTCTTGTATTAACACTCAAATACAAGAAAAATTGTAATTGCCCTTTTAATAACTTTCCTAGTTCGTCAAAAAGTTAACAATCTTTTGTAATCTAAAATACCTTGAAAGCCTTTGATTTACAAACCAGGCTTCCAAAGTATTAGGATCCCTTGGACTACGTCAACTACTTGTAGATATGGTGTTCATTACACATCCTTTCCAATATCAAACATGTATTTTTTTTAACTGACATGATCTCTAACCGTTAACACCATCATTCACACTAAAACGGGAAAAATAAATGAGAAAATATGGTAAATATCCCGTTGTAAGTGTTAATGAAAGTATTAACCGTGTAAGTACTTCAAACCCTCGACGAGGTCACCTCCCACTCAGACCAGAAGACCTCAATTTAGAAGCAATACTCATGCACAAACACACTTTGATAACCAGTGCAGTTACCATCAATGACAGCACTAATACTCCTAATGACTTTCCTCCAGCGTTGCAGAATAATAAATACTAGATTTTATGGCGGTTTTCGTGGCCTACCGTTACTTTTGACCTTACTTAGGTACTAGATCAGGCTCGTCCTGAATACAATATGTAGGTCCTTACTTATATCGTTGGAAAGTTTTCCCTCGGTTTGTTAATTGTAATGATGAAGTATTGAAATGATTTGTTATGTTCTATTGAAAAGCAATATTTTAACTTTTTATCCGACTTCTAAAAAAGGAGATTATGTATTCGGCGCGTTAGTTGGTAGTTTTATCTCCACCTTTTTGTGTTTTTTTTTTCTTATTCTCTTCTTGTTAGGGTTAAATCAATACCTATTAGTTCAATCTAATTTTGTTTAATAGAAGAATTAACGACGCTGTCTAAATGTGAGCCAGTTAGCAATATGATAGCAAGTCTAGATTTAGTTGATTTCTGATACTAGTGACCAACCCTTCTGGTTTTTAAATACATAGGTGTCTTCGCAGGCATCGCCCAGATTATTGTTTTAGGCCAAAAGAGTCATTCATGTACAATATGACTCGTATTCGATCTGACGTCATTGTTAACCCCTGCTGTGCTTACTTGCCCTCTGGGTGTGAATATAGCTTCATTCATTGAAGCGTTTATTCGGGTGGGCACGTAAGCAATCTAAGAACCAGTATTCATTCTACGAATAACACTCGGGACTATAACAAAAACCCTGGTTGGTATTATGCTGTAACCAGAATGTAAAGAAGATTTCGAAATGAGGGAGTAATGATATGAACTCATGGAATTTACACATTCACATTTACACGTTCATCAGGACGAATAAAAAAAAACAAAAAGTATGAATATGTTCTTGGTCCCGGCTATCATTTGTAGATCTTTGACAGTCGTTATAGTACAGGTGTCCGAAATTCTGACCACCAGACTTACCAAGGGATACCGTATTGCCCAGTACATGCCACACTGGGTTGTGGAGGTCAAACAGGCAGTCGCTCCATGTAAAATACTGGTATTCAGCTGCATCCGGTAAGACTGGAAATCGACCACAGAAATTTTGGAAAAGACTACTATCAAATCATGATAATTTGATTGATTGATTGATTTGTTTTTTTTTTTTTGTTTTGTAGGTATACAAACCTACCTTCTACCACCTATTAAGATTTAAACTGTCCTATTATTATTGCAAAAAAAAATAAGTTCAAGATTTTTAGTTCAACGCTTTTAGCCGCCATTTAACTCTGGTTGGAAACAAAGTTACGCGAAACAAGCCATTAATTCAGATAACCCACTGATCTTAGGTAGAGTTAATTGATATTTGTGCGACAGCCAACTAAATGAAGATGATATGATAGTGCCTTAACAAACATTATTAGTCTTATCTATGTCTTCTTTCGCGTTATCTAGTACCTACGCGAGTTTTCAGTTGTTCTCAATCTTCGTTTTATCTTAGGTTTGTTATTGGGAGGAATTTACGCCTATTTGCTAAACTAACTCGCATTCGGTTGTCGTGGTATGGGTATGTGACGCGGAGAATTGACGAAAATGTCGTGAAGAAAGTTTTGAGTATGAATGTGGATGGATGGGTATAAGAGTAGAGGAATACCAAATAAACGATGGATGAGCTGTGTGAAGGATGATATGGCAAAAAAGAGGTGCTTGATGATATGTCGAGTAATAGATAGGTATGGAAGAAGACGTGCGTGAAGACGCCGATCCCAAATGAATGAATGAATGAATGAATTGGGATAAGGGCAAGATAATGAACAGGATGCCCATTTGCAAAGGTCATAAATAAAGGGTGTAAATCACCTCTTAACGAAGCCGAAAGGCACTTGTTCTCCCCGTCATTTCGATCATTTTTTTGTTCTACACCATACCTGGGAATCTTCGAGTTACGGAGATGTTGGGGGTCAAAGTTCCAACTTTTTGACAGATTTTTTTTAAATACAAGTTTTCAATGTAAATTTTTAACTTTAAACACCTCCACGACCCCCGTACTATTCAATCCATCCGTCAGCACAATCTTTTGAGTGCGTTACATTGAGTTCTATCACAAAACATGATTTTTCACCCCAAAAAAAAAGTCGTTTCCCAGCAATAATTTTTGTGTGAAGTTACTTAGTTTGATGTACAAAATGCTTGGTTGACGGCTTCGTGATGAGGTCTTTTACACCCTGTATAGTACTAGTCGCTTATTCGTCGAGTCGATAAAAAACACATTTTAATCCTTAATTATTTATCTCTAGTTGAATGAAACACCTTTAAACGAGCAATTCTTGTGTATAATCTGAATCTCGGAAACGGCTCTAACGATTTTCATGAAATTTTGTATGCAGTTTCGGAGGCGATAGATCGATCTAGCTAGAATCCATTTTTAAAAAACGTCGTTTACCAAAAAAAAAGCAAAGCTCGGTCATCAAGATATTAAATACATCATTAAGGGCCTATAGCCCCTCAAATGGCTTAGCATGATCTTCCGTTACGCCTAAACTACTGTAGCATTAATTTTGAAATAAATATATGGTAAAGTTGAGGATTAATGCTAAGTACTATGTGTGACGAAAACTCCATAAACTTTTCTTGATAGAAAAAAATTCCAAAGTTACCTCCAAATCGAACAATAAACCGCTGGTATTCAAAAAGTACTTCAAATTAGATCATGGAAGTTTGCATACTAACTGAACTAACTATAAAGCAGCTCTTATGTATTTTACTTTTTTAGTCCAATCAATATATTTTTTGTAAATCGCAAAAAAACACTCATTTCGCACTATTCGGCCGCAGTGACTGACATAACAACCGCTTAATAGTGCAAGCTGATTAGAACTTTATTCGAACAGATTTTCAAACAAAGTTTGAACCACCACAAATAGAGTTGCTAATTTTAGGGTTAGAAGGGCCTTAATGTTACCTGAATAAAAATATAATCTAAGAAAAACTAGCGCCGCCCGTATCGATTATAATAAATTAAACCTTTACATTGTATTTTAACTCAAGATTTTCCTCTCTACAAACGAATAAAATTATCATAAAAATATCAGTGCAGTTTTAATACATGTGATGTATGCATCACATGTATTAATTTTTTTTTACATTATGATTTTATAGTTTATGCCATTGGCTTCGGCTGCGTTGAGTTGGTTAATTTTTAAACCTGGATAAAAAGTATTAACCAAACCCGTTCAGTCGTTTTTAGCGTTCGAAGGGTAACCAACGGGACCCTATTACTATAAGCCTCCGCTGTCCGTCTGTCCGTCTGTCCGTCTGTCTATCAGCGGGCTGTATCTGTATCTCACGATCCGTAATAGGTAGACAGTTGACATTTTCACAGATTGTGTATTTTTGTTGCCGTTAAAACAACAAATAAAATGAATTCAAAATTAAAGGGGGCTCCCCTTGCTACGATGGTACGGAACCCTTCATGCGCAAGTCCGACTCGCACTTGGCCGGTTTTGATTTATTAACAAACATACAAATTTTCACATTTATATTTTTAAAAATATAGGCAATTATCATGTTTACAAGTCAATGTATTGATGTTGTCCATATTTACGTTGATAGTAAAATATTGAGTAACATTGGCTCGTGAGGGTTAACGCGAGTATGAGGTCGAAGAGGCCTCGCTATCTGGAAGATAACCCTTAAACTGCTCTCAGAAGTCTTTTTGAACAATAAGCTTATTATTAATGAACGTGTGATAATTATGAATGATCACAGTAAAGAATTTATTTTACCAGGAAAGACATCGTCATTAAAATTATTAACGGCCATTTTCAATAACTTACTAACAGGTAACGGAAGGTTACTATTTCTGTTTGTTTGACATTTAGATTACGGACCGTTAGAAACAAAACGTCACAGAAAAGCTTTCTTTAATTTTTCCATGAACAAAGTGACACGGATAGGATATTTCAAGATAACTTTGTTTATATAAACACCAATAGCTACGAGATGAAGGCATGTAATTAACAGTTGTACGTAAGTTATAGAAGACGGTCGTAAATTAATGCATGATATTAGATTAATAGTAAGCACAGAAGACACATACAGCGCTGACCTCGTATAACTTGACGTAGAGAGAGGAAAATGACGATGAACTGAAAACTGCTACGTTTTCGGATGTAGAAACATTTTTTTGAATGTTTTGAACAAAATCCTAATTCTATCCTAATCCTAACTAATATTCTATATGCGAAAGTAAGTTTGATTGTTACCTTTTCACGCCTAAACCACTGAACCGATCATCCTGAAATTTTGCAACCTCCCTCTCATCCCGAAAAAAAGTACAGTTCCCGAGGAACGCAAACAACATAACGTTCTTACGATAACAGATGTCGCCACGTGTCTTTCGAATCTGAAATTGAATTAAATTATATTATTACAAGCAGAGTGCAACCCAAATTGATTGTTAAATTTTTAATTAACGCGAGCAACACCGCGAACAGAAGTTAGTATTTAAATATACCTAGGAACTTAACGTTTAATCTAGATGTGGGGCACTTCATTTTCAGAATGATTATAGTGAAAAATTACCACCAACCCACAGTAAAAAAAGTATTTTCCTCTATTCCTCACTCCAAAATCTCACCCCATATTAAAAACCAACCATCTTTGTTTCAGAAAAGACTCCATACCCTTTATCAAGAATGGAATATCACCGACCATCACGAAGACCCCTCTCCCCAACAAGATGATGGGTAAAGCTGGGAGGGGCGCCGCCCTCAGGCAGGTGATGGCATCCTTCGTTGCCAACCTTGGTACCATAAATACGGGCATGGCTTTCGGCTTTTCCGCCACGTCGCTGCCTCAGCTGAAGGATCCCAGTTCCAAAATACCTATCACGGATGATCAAGCAAGTTGGATTGGTAAGAATTAGTTTTTTTTTTTTTTTGTTTTTTTGATGAAATGAAATGAAATGATAAAATGATGTTTATTTTTGCAAGTTCTTACAAACACGTTTACACGTCGTTTTTTTAGAATTATATGGGGCCTGTGTTTCGTACCTGACTACTCTGAGAAGAAACAGCCGAAACAAACTCAGAGGTCATAGTCTCTAGGGCACGCCACGATAGTGGCGATAAGTCCCCTCTTTGAGGAATGGCTTGAGAGACGCCACGGCGTCCTCACCTTCCGCCTGACGCAGGTCCTCACCGGTCCTTTTCGGGAGGTTCGTGCACCGAATCGGGCGGGAGGAAACGCCCGGGTGTTTCTACTGCGAGGATCGACCGGAGGACACGGTGGAGCACACGGTGGAGGTGTGCCCTGCTTGGGCGGAGCACCGCCGTGTCCACGAAGCGGCGATTGGCGGCGGCGACCTTTCGCGTCCGGCCCTGGTGTAAGCCATGGTCCGGAGCGAGACGGAATGGGACGTCGTCACCTCCTTCTGCGAAGCAGTAATGCTAGAGAAGAAGGTGGCGGAACGTGAGAGGGAGAGAACCTCACAGCGTCCCGGCCGCCGCGGGAGACGCCCCGGGCGTCGGGGGCCACCGTAGGCGCGGGCCTGTGGACGGTGGGCTATGGGCTAGCTCGCCGTTCGTCCGTCTCATGACGACAGGCCGTGTCGACGGCGCGTTCGTGTTCCACGCGCGCCTCAAAGAGAGTCAGCAAAAAGGAAGGGGTCCGCAAGGACCGATGATACCGTGGCCCCGGTACACAAAGGGCGATGAAGGAACATGGATGGGTTTTAGTCAGTAAAAGTCTGACACTCCCTCCTGCTCCGCCCAGAGCGGGAGAAGTCATTTGATGATTTCCAATCCGAAAAAAAAAAAAAAAAGGTCATAGTCTCTTTTGAAGTCGAAACATTGTTTGTTTAAATGAGTGTTAAGCGAAAGACCCTGATTTTGTGAAGGGATGTCTTATTTGTTCACCCCTAAAGACCCGTTTACACTAACAGTGAGTGAAACCTAAATGTTATGCCTAAAAAATGGTTGCACCGACCGATGGATTGTCCACTATCGTGACAGAGCCGAGTGTCGAAAATCGTAGAAACATCGACGTTGCAGGAGAAATACGAAACGGTTTAAAAACAATTGCCAGTCCGATTTCGGTGAAAACATCGGAGAAAAATCCTGAAGATGACTGATTAACCAAAATCTAAGCTAAATCAGTAATCCGGAAGTGTTATTGCGCACTTTGCGCAGTTAGATATTAGATAATTAGTTAGTTTAGTTCCTCTTATCTCACATATATGTACATCGACTGTAATCTCGAGATTACACTTTGTAAACACTACAAGATAAATTACCATAGACGAGTACATAGGCAAGCATGTTATGTTTTACATAATAATGTAGACCTGAGTTATTAGCCTAGCCTAGCCGTGTGGTATCCGGCAGAGTAGAATAGAACCAACCCATTACACTCACGGGTGTCGTATAAGGCGACTAATGTCTGAGGCAGAACACCTTGCGCCTCCGTAGACCAGAGAATGGGCAGCAGCGTTTTCTGTTAGTCTTTCATCACTGCGATCTCCAATCCGCCTGCCAAGCGTGGAGATTACGGCAAATTCCTCCCATCATGGGAGAGGCTTATGTCCAGCAGTGGACGTTATGGGCTGTTGTTGTTGTTGAGTTATTTCTGAAGTATTAGGCATTATGTGTATTATTTCTAGAAGGGAAAATGGTCTTCCTATTGTGTTAACATTACAAACAAAACTAAGCCTTGAATTTACAAAGAGATTTCAGGCTAATCCCAAAAAATACACCTTCTTTGGCAAATGCAATTAGGCGGTATTTTATATAACATGGTAAGGTAAAGAAGTTTCCTGTAGCGAAAAAACCCATTTTTTTTCACGACTATCAATATCTTTTGCGCTATAAGATCAATTTTGTTTTATAGAAAAAAATATACTAGCGTTTCGTTACTTTTTTCTTTTTTAAGGGCCTAGATAAAGGTGATGCATTTTCAAAGTGTTCCAAAATTTTCTCTTTAATACACTTCCTCGAAAACGGGTTCTTATCGCACTACGATTACGTTCAACACGCAATGTATTTCAGACGCGTGCATTTTCTTTATTTTTCCCACTGTGCGGGAAAAATTTCCACTGGAAACATTTACTTACTTACTTACTTACTTAGAAAACACAAAACTAAAATAAATGTACCAAGTTTCACATATCGATGCGTATTTTTTCGGCAAGTGGCGCCATCTCGAGCTGTCGTAATCGCTGGAAAAATGTCATTTACCTTGCCTTGGCGCTGTTTCTATTTTTTTACCTTTGTCTACTACACAAAAAGCTTACATTCTCTTTCCATTGTTTCAGCTAGTCTTAGCGCGGCCGGTACGCCAATAGGATGCATCGTCAGCGGGTACCTGATGGACCACATCGGACGCCGGAAGACGCTCATTGTCACAGAAATACCTCTCATACTCGGATGGCTTATCATCGCTTTTGCGGAGAATGTTCCTATGCTTTATGTTGGTAAGTGCTGGAGTGGCGACCGCAAACCGGAAGACGTTGAGATGGAAGGCCTCCCACTAGGTGGAGCGATGACCTGGTGAAGGTTGCGGGAATCGGCTGGATGTGAGTCGCACGGGACCAGTCAATGTGGCGACACTTGGGGGAGGCCTATGTCCAGCTGTGGACGTCTTTCGGCTGAAATGATGATGATGATGTTGGTAAGTAAAACAGATCCTTAAAAACCTCCAAACAAAATAAAAATCTTATTTTCGAGCTGCTGACGTCACACACGATGTTATGTTTAAACTGGAATTCATGAACTACCTCTGCTTTAATACGTCTGTGATCCTCAAAGGGCTGGGTAGAGGTGTGCAGTACACACACATTTTGCCAGTTCTGTTTCCATAATCGGGGTCTGTGGCGGCATTGCATCTCATACGAACTCTGCATTGTACGGCATACCTGACGTCACACAAATCATACAACAGTCAATGCAATAACCCATCAGACACAAACACCTATTTGGTCAGAGGGACCTCTCATTTTAACAGACGTATCTATAAGGTTCCATGTAACAAGATGGATTCAGAGTACGGTAACAGGTACGGTGAAAAAAAATGGTTTTCAGGCATAATTTTTTATTTCTTATAGTTATTCAGGCGTTTGAGTAACATAACAACCTGTGGCCCAGAAACCAAAACTACGAATCGCCATATATACATTATTTTTATTGGCAATTACCATTAAACATAACAACTTATTATGACGTACGCAATCGTGCGAATAAATTGGAATCTCATCATAAACAATGTACCTAATTAGTAAGCAAACTTCATAATAATGGTTAGGCTGTTTCCATTCTCATAACAAGTAAGTATATTGGTTTGACGTTCCAAATGTTAAAGGGACACAAATTTCTTATTTCGATTCTTTGTAACTAACTTGTGAAATGTGGTGTTAGCTCGCAATGATGCTTAGGTACTTCTTTCACGGTAAGCATCATTGCGAGATAAAATTACAGAAAATATGGCTTATCACCAACCCGTTACTGAGCCCGAGTGTAGTGAATATATTATATCATCGTCATTATCATCTCGTTGCCCTTGTCTCATTCTATTTGGGGTCGACGAAAACGTTTACTTCTTCCACTCTCCCCTGTCAGACGTCACGACATCATTAACTCCTTTCTCTTTCATATCATTCCTCACAGAACCCATCCATCGTTTCTTTGGCCTCCTTTTCCGTGTAGCAAATAATGGCCCACTCTTTTTTACAAAGAGTAGTACAGTGTGTTCCCCACCAGTGGGAACATTATCTACAAATGCTGTTACTGATTACAGGCAGGCTGATGATCGGTTTCGGTTCGGGCATGGTGGGAGCTCCCGCCAGGGTCTACACATGCGAGGTCTCACAGCCACATCTCAGAGGAATGCTTGGCGCTCTCGCGTCTGTTGGAGTCTCTACTGGTGTCTTGATACAGGTATGCTGGTGCTAATGAAACTTACTGGTATAAATGGCACTAACAACTTGCATGCAGGTTGTTTTGTTTACACACTGTACACAGTTAATAATTATTTTTGGGAAATTATTAATCGACGAATAAAAATTTTGTAGGCGACTAATATACTGAATGGACGACTATTATACCAAGTAAGTAACTAGTTATCCGGTCATTGCAAGGAGAACAAGAAGCCAGAGCGAGCGAAGCGAGCTCGGGACTTGTGGCACCCTGACTCGGACAGGTTTGGTTCGGAAGACACACATCATACGAGTACATATCTATAGGCTTTGTCACCAGGCTTATGCCGAACATGTGTGTAGCACCCCAAATACATGCAACGCGAAGGTTACTAGACTCCCGCACTTTTTACACGATGTTAACGTGTACGCACGATGCGGTCATTTATGAACCAAGTGAAGAAATAGGCGAATTTACGCGGCTGCCTTATTTCCGGGAGGCATGTGACTTTACTGGTCACACATTAGTAAAGTTCATGAGTAGGCAATTAGAGTGCAAGCCGTCATGATTAGCGAATGGGCTGATAGAGTGAATCACATGACTTTCCGTGGTTTATGCCGTGGTCTTGATGAGCGCTAGTTCTATGTCCTACGAGTCTTATCATGATTTATTTATATCCACACAATTTGTTCCTCCCATCCTATTATATCTCGATTCGCCGTCATTTCACAAATTGACAACTTTTCTTGAAACATTTATCATAATAATTGGTAATAACTTGTTATTTGATTATGTGGGGACCATGTGGGTCACATTTAATTTTGTTGTTTGTTTTTTCCCATAACTGTCTGGCAGTTAGGTACTATAGCGACCTACCCAAATTTCCTTTCTTTGGTATTGTTTGTCGTTTCGTTGAGCTTCTCGAGTTATAAGTCGAGCTACACGATAACTGAGTTCTTTCTTCAAAAGACCATCTCAGACACTATTCTGCTTAGTCCTCATGTGAATTGAGCAAGATTATGTTTGGACTTCAAAAGAGACTATGACCTCTGAGTTTGTTTCGGCTGTTTCTTCTCAGAGTAGTCAGGTACGAAACACCGGCCCCATCTAGTTTCAAAAAATGACGTGTAAAAGTGTTTGTAAAAACCTACTTGCAAAATAAACATCATTGATTGACGATTATTCTTCATGAATTCTTATTTATTTAAAGTCACCTAAACATTTTTTTAAGGCGCCAAAATACAAACAACTTCGGCACGGTAATATTACCTATAACTTCGGTGTGCTTATGAATTTTAAATAATTGCATGCATTTCTCAACAACAATAACTCATTAGGCATAGAATGGGCACTTACAGTCACGCAGACCAAATTTGCTTGTCCTATTGTTGACAAATGCATTTAATATTTCGTTATCGACATGGGGGTAAGCAGACTGGTTTAAAAATGCAATTTCATTTTGCAAAATGGCACAAGATTTTGGTTTATTTCGAACCCGGTCGCAGGTTAGGATAGGAACGATACGCCGGGTCAAGTTAAGAAGACAATTACGTTCGGTACGATTTTCTTTTTTATTCAAGTTCCTAACTCAATTCGCGACCGGGTTGGGATTTCGGGTCAGGTACGGAATAAACGTTAATCTACTGTAAAAGCTTATCCCTATGAGTTAAAATATTCCTCTTCTCTAACAATGCCAGGGTAGATTTTGGTCCATTTCGCCATTAACATAGACATTACGGCTTATAATCCCCGAAGGATTAGGCAGAGTTGTACCTAACACTAAGTACTCCCTTAACACCTACCTTTAGCTCATTGGGGTCGGCTTCCAGTATAACCGGATGCAACTGAATGCCGGTATTTTGCAGGGAACCACTGTTTATCACAATTAGGTACTTAGATGAGTTTTGAATATTTTGTACAATCAGAGCCACACCTAGAAAATGATAACCGGGTAATGGAATTTTACAGCGCGAAAATGAATTTTCCTAATCTGTCAAACACGAATTTCACAAATAACTATTAATTAAACGTGTATTCAAATTAATTAAGTGATAAAATTTTGCCAATTCAATCTAGTATACTTGGGGCAAAATTGCAAGTTCATATTGATGTTATCAATCATTTTACGTCTTACGTTTGAAGGTACCTAGTCACGATTGTCAACAGGGTAACTAAGTGTCATAATTGAACGGTTGGTTCTATAAAATTAGAGCTGTCACCTTTGGGCAAACATTGGCGACAACATTTGTACTACATGGGTAAACTTCACGTGGTTCCTACGTAAGGAACACTATTGATTGATAGTTGTCGTCATTCATTATCATGATTGATGAGTTTGTAATCTTTTCTATTACATAGAAGGGGCGTTTATGCGATTAATTTTGCTATCAAAAGGCTATTTTGAAGAAGCAAAGAGTTTGGTTGTTGAAGTATACACGTGTTCGGCACCATCGGATAGTCGGGTGGCAAAAAATACATTCTATTTTCTTGTCTGGCCTGTTGATCAGGACAACCCGAACAGCCGTACGCTTATCCCTTCTCAGTCCACAAAGGACTGGGAAAAGTTTAAGTGGGACACACTTTTGCTTCATCCCATCAAATCAAGTTTGGTCGACGTAGGTGTGAGGCAATCCCTGTTCCTCTGGGAACAACATTTCATCAGCTTCATCAGCTTGAGCTAGCCTACCTAAACTAGGTCAGTTACTAAATTTCACTAGATTAAGAGGCCAGCTTATACTGGTTTAGTTACCGTTAGCGTGCGCCTACTGTATACATTTAGAGAAACAAAAAATTTATGAAAAAAACGTATAATTAATCTTGTCTAATTGCTTGTAATCAAATTCATGTTTCATTTCTTCCAGTACGTGATAGGCAGTTGTACATCATGGAACATTCTGGCAGGCCTCAGCGCAACGATACCGATCCTCTCACTCCTGGGAATGCTGTTCCTCCCGGAGACCCCGAACTACCTCCTGCAGCAGGACCAGAGGCAGAGAGCTGAAAGTTCGCTAGTAAAGCTGAGAGGGTCGACGTGCAACATAGATGATGAGATTCAGAAGATGATTGCGTTTAAGGAGAAGAATCATGTTGATCCGTGAGTAAATATTTTTAATATTACCGCTGAACTTGAGGTCTAAGGTTCGATAGCCAGGTTGGGCAATTTAGTGTATCTTAGGTTTAAAAGAATCTTTGTTTCGTTGGTCTAGTGGTCCCAATCGCGACTGCTGAGCTTAACGTCCTGGATTCGATTCCCGGGTCGGACAAATCGTTGTTGGGTGTTTCCATCAGGAAATTCTCAGTAGCAGCCACGGAGTCTGGATTGTGCCCGGTTGATGGCAATAGGCTCGCCTCCTATTACATGGGACTTAAACATAACTGGCGAAATGTGGGTGTACCTACTATAAGGTACACGTCTGCCTAATCCTTTGTGGATTACAGGCGTTATGTTATAGTATGTTAAGTTCTCAGCCTGGAGTCTGCTTGAAATCCCAGCTTATGTCAATAGGCTCGCCCCTTTTACATAAGACGTAAACATTGGGACACGCAAACATTTGGGACCAGTGGGGCGGGCTTGTCCCAAAAAAAAAAGACATAAACATAACTGGTGAATTGTGAAGTGTTACTAACGTAGTTATAAGGTTCTTTTTACTGACACAATTTGTATTTGATCATAAATGTATGTTAGTCTGTAAGGTCTATGGGCCAAAGTTGCCTGACAATAAAAGGAATGTTGTTGAAATGGGGCGATGTATTATAGGTAAGATTCTGATAGGCCGACGCTAATTTTGAACTTCAAATACATAATATTCGAACATAAAGTTGGATATTATAATATCATCCGCCTAGCCTTTTCCCAACTATGTTGGGGTCGGCTTCCAGTCTAACCGGATGCAGCTGAATACCAGTATTTTACATGAAGCGACTGTCTATCTGACCTCCACATCCCAGTTAAGTTAGTATCTACTGGGGGTAATACGATACCCCTTGGTGAGACTGGTTGTCAGACTTTCGGGCCACTATCAGTAACGACTGTTAAAGATCTACAAATGTCAGCCGGAACCAACGGCTTAACGTGCTTTCCGAGGCACGGAGGAAACACGGTATGTAAACGCTGTGGTGTGTTAATCCATTCGTGGACACTCCTAAGTTAGTTGTTGGGACACTTCACGACAGTAACAGGAGAGTATCCTGTGGACTTTTATACAACCCTAAACGTCTACGTTACACGCATTACAAATACTTCACTAATATATTCTAAACTACTTACACTTTAAACATTACTTAATTTAGTTTTGATTCGTTACCAAACATACCGAGTTTCCTCCGTGCCTCGGAAAGCACGATAAGCCGTTGGGTGGTCACCCATCCACGGATTAACCTAGGCATCGACCCGACCGGCTGTTATTAAACAGCCACGAGCTCCTCACTCCTCGAAAGTTAGATATTATAATTATAAGCACACCCTAAAACGGTATTTTTATGTAGGTAGTTCATTAAATTCTGTGCCAATGTTTAAACAACGTGTAACACAACATAATTATTAAGGGTAAAGCCATATTTAGTCAAACAATTTGCTCTCATTTAACTTTGTTTTTCACGTTTCTTAGTAATTGTATACGTAGTAGATTACCTATATCATTAGCACAATATCGACGTAGTATTTACAAACAAGTATACGGGATTGTTAAATATTTATACTTACATTGGATTAATCAGTGCTTCAACAAATAAGTTTTTATGCAATTCAAGTGTTGAGTCTGGGTTAATCACAAACATCTTTAATACCCCGTAAGAAGCGTTAATTACTTTTTCTTTATTCAAATCTTTTTGTCAGAGACTCTAAGTACTAAATTATACTTTTGTTCTAATAAATACAAGCTTTTATAAAAAAAATGGTTTATTTAAACATTGAACGCGTGTACAGAGTTTTCTGTCCGTGCTATTAACTGTTGAGGAGTTCTCTTGTGATGAAGCGATCCTGGCTGAAGGATCCAGTCACGTCTGTCCCAAAAATGTATTGTCACCAGACGTACAAGTGTGTGCAAAATTTCAGCTCAATCAGTTGGGGCGAACTGGTCTGAAATTCAGTAGCTAGATTTGAACAATACATACCAACAAGCTAACTAACTAACAAGGCAAGTTAATTAAAAGCTTATTTAAAAAGGGTCTTGGCAATTGACAATAGTTTTATAGCGTTTCGTTAGTAGGTATATCGATATCACAGAATAGAATGTAGTCATAACGCCTATAATTTCAAATTATTTACAAGATTTTCCCAACAACATTGCTGACACTGACAGCCTTCATTGAAGTTTCCAATGTAAGTACGGAACTCAACGAAGAATGGTGCTTAGTCAATAATATTGTCCATTACCTACGTTATTAATATGTAACATTTTACTCACAATGTTAATAGATAAATATAATGTTATGTTAATAGATGGAGAGTCACGATCTAAACTCATTTGTCTGGCGTAGATAAAAGCAGTAGGACGATATTTATGATATAATATAAGTCTATAACAAGAATATGAATACGGATATTATACATCTATGTTTACGCCTCGTTGTGCAATTACTTCCTTGTTTTAAGTTATAATTAGCACGCGTGTGTGTATTGGATATAATAGGGTATATGACTAAAAAAATCTAATTAGTCCGTCAGATAGATTTCCAAAAAATATTGGACACGTATTTTTTCTTTTGTTACGTAAACCAAAAATGACGAAGATACGATGCTTTTAAAATTCTTAATACGTCACGACCGTGGTATAATTTTTAGTGCGTTGTGACGTCGCGAGCCCTTACTCTCGAGTTTTGATGCGTTATAACTTTGTCAATATTCATTGATTTACAAAACAAAAAATACGTGTCCATTATTTTCCAATACTGTAACTGACGGACTAAATAGATTTGCAATTTATTGATGGTGGAAACTAGCCTATTGCACTAACTAACTGGTATAAACAGTGTGCAGACTGCCTCGTCGGCCGAGTGGTCGACCGCTGAACATCAGATCCTAGGTTCGATTCCCAGGTTGGGGAAAGTTATTGGGGTTTTCCATCAGGAATTTCTCAGTAAAAGTCACGGAGTCTAGATTTGTGCATGGTAGATGGTGTACGTCCACCCTTAACAAATGTCACGTAAGGCCGCAATACCGTCAAGGGTGTGACGGTACATGAAAATATATGATAAGTTAAAGGAACCTGCGAAGACCTACAAGCCTAACAGTCCCTACGACCCTAAGCCCTATAAGCCCTACAGCCCTAACCTACCATATACCTAGTGTGATAAATAAATATATAAATAAGTTCAGGATGCCTGCACCATGCGACCTAAGGTTACAGACGGATAGTAGACAGGAATACCAGGTTCGGGAAGGGTACACTCACTGCCAGTCCCGCAGACTCACGAGACTGATCAGAGATGGCTAAAGGTGTCTTGGCCACAGTGAGGGGTAATGAGACAAGAATATAAAATTCAAATCTGATTTATTTACAAAATGTTCTGCTTATATACTACTTATTTCTTAACACACACTATTATACAAAGTCTATGTGTCCTATGCGTGTAAGATGCAACCAAATCATTCTTTTAACTGGGCCGCGCGTCAGCCAGGCCGAGTGCTGAGTCAATGTCCAAAGGTAACATTGAACAGATGGCAATCAGCTCACCCCTATTACATGGACTTAAACACTACTGGCGAATATTGTTCTATACCCAAACTACAGACTAATGTGAATAAAACTTTATTTGACTACCAATCACAATTATCATATAATTTCAGACTGCATGGCTTCAAGGAAACGATCAAGGCTCTGCTGTCACCATCTACTCTGAAACCGTTCACCATCCTGGCTGTGTACTTCTTCGTCTACCAATGGTGCGGCGTCAACACCATCACTTTCTACGCCATCGAAGTATTTCAAGTACGTATGCACCATTGGAGTCGATCACGTGTTTTCATAGTCGGAACAAACAAGGCCATCTTGTTTTTTTATACAACTCCCACAGATAATTTCACAAATATTCCAATGGCAACATCTAAGGATGTCATTAAAACGCTAAAAGAACAACGTTGCTCAATTGATTTACATGTATACCGCCACATGCGAACTACATTCCTTTCCTACATCACGAAACGCCCGACTAATATACACTGGTCCTCTGTCTGCCCTAAACCCTGCGGTCAGATATATGAGCCCCATGAGCGACATGGAATCAGTTTCTCTTAAATAAAATGCCTGCGTTAAAAAGGAGCTTTGTTTTAACAAAAAATAATTTAAAAGTTATTTGTGCTCTGTTTATTATTCGATATGCGTTCATAGAAACGCGTTGTTGCGCCGACCTCAAGTAACATCGGAGAAGGGCAGGAATGATGACGCGTTCATAGAAAAGCTCCTTTTCAAATAGCGAACGACATGCGTCACGAACTCAAATTGTTGATAAACTAATAATTTTTGAGGTAACTATTTTGCTGTGCAATCAGTATGTTTGATAAGGATTGGGATTTTTTTTATAACAGCAAGATCTAGCCGTTGAAAAATAACTCGTGTGATTTTGGGCCTGTATTGAGAGGTAGGAGGCCTAAAGGGTTAAGTTCCTTATCCTACGTAGAAAAGGTAGGATCTTTAGTCTGGTGTTGTGTCTGGTGGGCAGCCCGAAGTCGGGTTTTTGTAATCAATCATCTAGGCTCCTCAAGTTTCAACCAAAGCAGAACTACCTTCTATCAAAACCTTTATTTAATATCTCATTGTTCCAGGCATCTGGCGCGGGTTTCGACAAGAACTATCTGGCAATATGTATGGGTGTAGTACGAGTCATATTCACCGTAATCGGATGTATCCTATGTCGGAAGTGTGGCAGAAGGATTCTTACCTTCATATCTGGTAAGTACTTAAAAGTAAATGTTGTAAAGAGGGAAGAAAATTCTTGTGCAGGTCAGCTACGCAAACTATGACCACAAGACTATCCCGCTAATATATAATATTATAATATAAATCATTATTAATGCGAATTTAAAGTTTGGATGTATGGATGTTTGTTAATCTTTCACGCCAAAACTACAGAACGGATTTGGATGAAATTTTGCACACAGATAGTTTATAACCTAGATTAAAACATAGGATACTTTTTATCCCGGTAGTAAGATCCCATGGGATCCCATCCCACAATTATCAAACATCAGCTACCAGGTACAAGCTTGTCATTCGGCCGGCTCGGTGCCGTGCCGGATAGAAACCAGTCGTAAACAAGAGCCTTAACGGTTACAGTAAACCACAGTAAACATATTTTTTTTAAATGACCCTTGTATTTTTCTCCCCAGCTTTGGGCTGTGGCACCACAATGATAACCCTGTCGGTATACATGTACTTCGTGAAGTTCTGGAAGGACAACGAGCTTCCTATACAGCACTCCTGGATCCCGGTCCTTAGCATCTTCATCTTTGTCATCGCCTGCACGCTGGGCTACCTGATCGTACCCTGGGTCATGATTGGAGAAGTTTATCCAACACAGGTTAATATTACCTACTTAGGACAAAATTTACTAACGAATCTGAACGCGATCAGTACATCTAACTTCGTTCAAAACCTGTAACCTGATGAAACTAGCAGTTTCTGAACGTGGTTTATTCAGTGGTATCTTAGGCCTGAACTCTTGTCTCGCTGACGTCAGCGTCGCAGTATGGTGTTTTATAGAACACAATATAAACTCGTACGCAACCGTCAGCGCGACAAGAATTCAGGCCTTAGAATGCCATTATTTTAAGGCATGTATTTAAATCGATATCTGTATATTCCCTTTTTTCGATCAAAATATTTCAAAGTTAAACCAAAAATACTGACTTGCACTCAAATTATGCACACTAAATAAATCAAATTCGATATACTGTTTAATGGTTTTTGCATAACTGTTTTACTGAACGAATAACTATTATCAATATAGTATATCTAACAATTCTTTAGTTCAACAAACATATTAAAACTTTTTTAAGGAAAACCATCATGTTAATGGTATTTGCAGAACTGTTTTTTTAGTTATTTTAGAACCTGCTACGACTCCATAGCGCGCGCTCGCTTCGCTCGCATATTAAATAACACTCTTTGAATTCTGTCCCCGAAGTGCCGGCCTCCGCCGGCCTCCTTCGTCGGCCTACGGCCCGGTTCCCATGCCGCCCGTAAAAGAAATTCCGTAGTAAGATTGTATAATTTAGAGTGCAAGTTAGTATTTTTGATAAACAATTAGTTTTTTTGTTTTATAAATCATATATCCGATGTACGAACCACATTTTTGGTGTGAATTCGATAAAAAAAGGTCATCTCGTTTTGTGATTTATTTTTAGTTTTTTTTTGCAGTACATGTTTAGTTAATCAATTGGATTTTTTGCACAGCATTCATTTTTCTGGTATGCATTCAGTTAATTAGTGGAGTTTCCTAGTTTGCTGAAAAATTATACAGATGTGCATTTAAAAATATCCCTTATTTTAGGCTTACTAAAGGCAAGGTTGGAGCTGTTGATGTCACATAAAGCCTGTCAGCTAGCTATGGACACTGACGGGGGTGTACTTGGAGATCTCTTCGGTATCTAATGCGAAATTAGATGACCCGAATGAGGGCGATATAATATCATTATAGCCTGCCTTGCAACACCTATTTTTCGACCAAACATTTCCAACTGTCTAAATTCACTTCCATCTTATGCAAATCTTTATCGTTCTTCCTAGATAAATGATATTTAAAAGAAACCATTATGCCCAGCAATGTCCCACATTATGGGCTGATTATGAAATTAAATAAATATGAAATTGGTTTAAGAAAAACTAGATGAGGTCGGTGTTTTCTATGCGACTACTCTGAGGCGAAACATAGAACAAACTCAGAGGTCACAGGCTCTTTTCAAGTCCAGGCAGAATCTAATTTGTCATTGAGGACAATTGTATGCAGTATTATGTCAAGTGTGTTTGTATTATTGTTGAGGTTCTTCAGAAAGGTCAGGTACTCGCAATCGGCGTGCGTTTATAAACCAAGCATAGACGTGGTCACTGCCTACTACCCCTGGCCGTACCCCGTATTAAATTGTTGTTGTCAGAAGTGGTTTTAACTAGTGTTACAACACTATTCCCTGGCGGTATCGTTTAACTTTAAAAAACCCACCGTACCACCAGGGGTACGACCAGGGGTACAGTGGGTCTGCCCCGAACGTGGATAGAGGCAAAAGGAATATGTAGTATAGGCCTTTCCCCATGGGGATATTGTGCTAACTTTATTCTTTCCAGGTGCGTGGTATCGTGGGTGGTCTGACGACGTGTGTGGCTCACATGTCCGTCTTCTCCGTGGTAAAGACCTTCCCTTTCCTGAGGGAAAATCTCAACGACTACGGGGTGTTCGGGTTGTACGGGACTATGTCTATATGTGGTAAGTTTCTTCTCTTTGTTCGACTGTCGTGTCGTCCTTCTTCTTTTCCAATCGATGGTAAATGTTCATAAAGTTGTGTTTATGTTACAGTCAAAACTGTTAATCGGTCAAAACCACTTTCGACTGATATCAGTCAAAATCCTTATGAAGTTAAAATGCGTTATCTGCATTAAAATTATGTTGTTTTAGAACGCCTCAGTTGGTAATTACCTAGTCCTAGAATTACTTACATGATGTTTTTCAAAGGGACACAAAAATAAAACCTAACAACCTAATAATGTAAAATAGTTTTCACTGATCAAAAGTAGTTTTGACTGATTAACAGTTTTGACTGTGACATATACACTCTGTTGAATATGTCGGTACCAACATAGGGATATGATTTGATCAAGAGCACCGCATTTGCAATGGGTGTCACTGAGGTCCATAATCCCTAATTTCACTAGATTATGCTTGCAGTGGCTTACTTGGGCCCGATTTAAAAGTGGTGTTAAATCCAATTTTAAAGCCATATCCAAATATTAATTAAGCACGTTAAGCCGTTGATCCCGGATTCCCGGCTGTGTCGTTTGTAGATCTTTAAAAGTCGTTACAGGTAGTAAGTATCCCTAAAGTCTGACAACCAGTCTTACCAACCGCATTACCCAGTAAGAACTGGGTTCTGGACCTCAACAACCCAGTCAGTACTGGGTAATACGGATAAGCAGTCGCTACATGTAAAATACTAGTATTCAGCTGCATCCGGTAAGACTGGAAGCTGGCCCCGATAAATTTAGAAGGCTAGAGTGATCGAAACAATAATTAAAAACACAAAAACGTGTGGAGGTCTGATAAAAACACATGCGGGGCAGTCTTTGGGGACTACCGATAGAAGTGAAAACTAACCTGGTCGGGGCTCCATACATTTTGAAAGATCTCCCCCCCTCCCCCCATCACCCTCCACCCGGGGTCACCCGTCAGCCCCCAGCCGTACACTGCTAGGGGGGGGGTACACGCACTGCTAGGGGGGGGGGTACACGCACTGCTAGGGGGGGGGGTACACGCACTGCTAGGGGTTGTGCCCCGCGCACGCCTAAGTGGTGCTACGCCGTAGCGGATCGGCTAAGAGTGCTACGAAGCATTCGACGACGATAAGTTCAATGTTTTTCTTTTACCCAAAAAGTACTCAACGTGCCTAAAGAAGTTTTCACTTCAAAAATACTGGACTAAAAAGTCAGCTTTCTGACAGTGGCATCGTTGTTCTCAAAAGTGTAGACCGATGTCAACGATTTTTTTTGTTAGTGATAATAATGTTAAAGCATTTATGTTTGTCTGTTACAGCAATAGGATTCTTCTACTTTTTCCTCCCTGAAACGAAAGGAAGATCTCTACAAGAGATAGAAGACTACTTCAGCGGCAGAACAAAATCTTTGACTAGACGCAACACATTGACTACTGGAGCGTGATCGGATGGAAGAGAAGTCATAATGATGATTTTGTGATTGATATGATGTGATGTCATGTGATGTGTGAATGCTGTGTTTTCGTATGAATTGGTGAGCTCAGTTGTAAATTATTGTACAGACGCTAGAACATCAAGCTACTACAATCTGACAAATTTCTTTAATAGATTTTCAACTTTATCGCTGAAGCATTAGGTTCTAGGTTGATTGGGAAAATTTGACAGTTTCGGGTAACTTGATGTGCGGCGTCTGTTCGCACGACCACCAATTAAGTTATACAAAACCACTTTATGTGGATCTCTCATGTATCGTAAATCTATACAAAGTAAGACCGTGTTATACCATGTACGTGTTGCTTGATGTGTCGCCATGTGTACCCCACCCAGTCGACACGGCGGAAGAATTAAGGCGTACGTTTGTGCGTGCTGTGGAAGTGCAATTAATGCATTGTCTTTGAAAACACTATCCCGTGCCGTCCTGTTCCGTTACTGAGACAAAAACACTAACTTATATGCGACCTTTTCTGTTTTATTTTAGTTGCAATTTGCATAGTTTCAAGTTTTGTTAATTTGAACACCATTTTCCGAGGGAGCTCTTCAATTTAAACGAAGTAGTGTGCAGTAAGTGTCATGTTTTAAGATAATCGTCAAATTGTACATAACACACTCATCGGAGTTACCTATTACCGTATAGTTCAGCAAAGCTGCTAAATATTTGATATTATAATTATAACAATAAACTAAATCAGGAAGAGATTTTTTAACATCTATTTTTATAGTAAGTACAGTATTATCTCATTGAACTTGTAAATAAATAAATTGATTGAAATGACCATCTACTATGTAAAAAGCTTTTCATAATACCTAACATAAACCAAATATTTTTGTAATTATAATTTAAAAAAGGAATATCAAATATCTACGATTGTCTAATTATGTAAACTTAAAGATACTGAGCAACTGAGTGCCTTTCATTGCGGGGCATTTTATTTACTTAATATTGTATGAACGCAGAACGCGTGTGGTTGGTTCCTATATTGTAATTGTTAAGACTCATTTTCACATGTCCTATTTATCTGGAAATAGATGTTGTAATAGGGCACAGCAGAAACAGAAAATTACATCGGCTTCATATGTCCAAAGTTTCTTTACTGCTTCATTGCCAACTGGCGGTAAATGTAGGTAGGATTCGATTTTTACCAACAAATTCTCGGTTACAGCCGAAGTACCTATGGATTTACGTTAAGGTCAGGTCCTGAAATATGGCCTGCTTCCTTTGGAAGATACCAGCATGGTTAATGATGTCATGTCCGAGCTAGTCCGATGTATATTTCTAGTATTATTTTTCGATTTGTTTATTAATGTGGGTGCTGGAACATCTTCATTGATTAATTTTCATCCTACCATCTTGCCCATGGTTTACTTCAATAATAAAAAGTTTATTAAAGTGTAAAAGGGTTTTAACAAATGTTGTGATTAATTGTTTAATTGATGAGATATTGTTGTATATTTTGTGAAAGTATTATACTGTAGTTTGTGTTAAGATTAGTGTGAGTAATTCTATTTTTGTAGATATTATACGTACGGATAAATGTGCCATTTTATAAATGTTTGAGTCACAAAAATGTGGTCACAATGAAATTCTGTTATGGAAAGGACACAAAACTTTAATGGGACAAAAAAAGAGGATTCCATAGAATTCTTGCCTCAAATCCAATTGTATATCATGCGATTTAATATTCTACAAGTCTACAAAAATATCCAACAAGTGTTGTTGTCCTTTACAATTGAATATATAAATAATACATAAAATAAGGTTACCATTTTTCTCTGTCTTCAGCATACAATGCATTTTATTTATTGTTTAATTTATTATATAATGAAATAGTGAAGCATTTTGTGATAGCGATTTAGAATAGTACATGTAAAGCAAATGTTAAACATATCTGATTGAAAATAAAGAAAATATTTCATTCGTTGTCGTTTTGTTTAAAGATACCTGTAGCCCAAATCACTTGCTTGATTTTTAAACAGTGGCTGTGAAGCAATAATTCAATGAATTAAACCCCTACTCAGGATTTTGTGAATCACAACTCACAATTGTCGTTCGATAGTTACCTATGATTCAATAAGTGAAAAAACAGTAATACAAATGATCTCACATAAACATATTACAGTAAATGTTACAATTGATTCAATACAGGGTCATACAGGTCGCGGCACGTAACTCTAGCGCTGACCGTTATTGCGCAGAAGTAAAAAATAAGAATGACTTGGGGCATGCGTTGCGCCGATTGGCTCTCCAGTCGTAGAACTTGCGCAGATATCCCCCCCACGTTTCGTTCAGCGCTAGAGTTACGTGCCGCGACTTATACAGGGTATCTCTTATTTAAATAAAGGGTGTAAATACGAAGCCATAAGGTACTTATTTTATTCTCCTCGTCCATTTTTTTTGTCCTAGACTATACCTGGGAACTTTCTAGTTACGGTTTTTTTTTTAAATACAAGTTTTTAATGTTGTAGGAAAGTTTAAATACCTCTGTGACCTGTTTACTTCTCAATGCATCCATCAGCACAATGTGTTGAATGCGTTACATTGAGTTTTACCGTAAAGTGTGATTTTTCACCCCCAAAAAAAGTAATTTCCCAGCAACATTTTTTGATGTGCGTGTGGTCTGAGGGCCACTTTGTTAAAAAAAATGTGCTCAGGATTTAGTGAACATTCCCAAAGAATTGTGAAACTTGGAATCAGATTATGTGAAAGTCAAATAAGCGAGTTATAGACTGCAAAGTTGGACCCTCACATAGAGGATTGAGGGCCCGCCTGTACCTGATAAACTATGAACACTATAGAAAAAGTCTTTATGCCAAAGTCTAAGCTAATGTAGAACTTAGATTCTCTATGTTTTGCCGTGAAGCGTACAAATATGAACAGGCAAATGTATTGATTTAAAACAATATTTTTTTCAGAAAGTCTTCTTCTTGTGGTCCGTCTGTCAGTCCGTTTGTCTGTCAAGACCCTTTATCTCGGGAACGCGTGGAAGTATCGCTGCAATATTAATATTATATTTGCTGCAATCTAGAAGCAATTCCCTCAATCCTCTATGTGAGAACTGAGGGCCCAACTTTGCAGTCCATAACTCGCTTATTTAACTTTCACAAAATCTGATTCCAATTTTCACAATTCTTTGGGAATGTTCACTAAATCCTGAGCACATTTTCAATTTTTTTTAACAGAGTGGCCCTCAGACCACACGCACATCAATTTTTGCGCAGAGTTTATCAGTTTGATATACAGAATGCTTGGTTGACGGCTTCGTGCAGAGTCTGTTTACAACCTGTACGTACAGTCGCCAATGCATCAAGTTACTACAATCTTGATCTGTCAAATTTTATCATTCGATTTTGACATTCACCATCAAAATTGTATGGTTTAAAATCATTTGGAGAAATTTGACAGTAAATTGACTAGCTTGAATGCAACCGTTATGGTGAAAACAAATCGAGTTTCCCATAGTACAAGCTAAATCGTTATCGGAACTGATAACAACCATTGAAGACTTGAGTCTGAAATGTGTGTTCGTTCAGCAAAGTCATGAAATTGGTCCTGCTGCTGTGTTTTCTTACAGTACTGTGCGAGGCGGCCGTTCAATTGAACACTAAAGGTTTGTTAAAAAAAATAAGTATCATAAACAAAATACTATCATTAACATTTACTGCATAATAAACAGCGTGTTCAGTTCTCGTGACTTGTTACTTACCCTGTGTAAATCTAGCTTTATGCCAACAGGTTTAAAGAAAAGGAAATTCACTAATGGCGTGGAATTTAATAAAATTTCCCGTTCGACTCTTCTGAAACTTCTTACAACTCTCCAAGACAACATTCACAAGAACACGAAGCAGAAGAAAATGACGCCAATATTTACTGCACAGTTCGCAAACAACCGTTACACAAGACCGTTTATCTACCCAAATATCTACCATAGGAAAAAAGAAGAAACTCCTCCACAATAAAATAAACAAGGTGTACAAATCGTATACGAGGTGTAACATAATACCCTTCCTCTCGTGATCACGGAACTTGACAACTTTTGTTCTACGAGTTCTTGAAATTCGCAAAAAGAATATTGGATTTTCTACAGAATTGATCAGATAATGTATGGTAAAATTAAAACACAACAACATTTAACATTTCTTACTGACGATCGGTTTTCAAATAACAGCTTGTCCTTCGACAAAGGCCTCCTCCAAAGACTTTCACCTATCTCTGTCTCTTGCAATTCTGGTCCATTCTGGACTGGCGACTCTTTTGAGATCATCTTCCCAGCGTTTCATTTGTCTACCTTTACTTCTTTTACTATCCCTGGGATACCATTCTGATATTAGTCTAGTCCATTTATCATTCCTCTCTCTCAGCATATGTCCTACCCATTTCCATTTAAGTGTTTTGCATACTTTATTTACATCTCTAAATTTAGTTACATTTTTAGTTTTACTTAATGTTATTTTATCTCTACTTTTTACTCCGATTACACTTCTCTCTATTCCGTTTTGACATACTATTATTTTATTGTTTAGTTTCTCTGTTAATGACCATGTTGCACCCCGGGTGACATCGGCTACTTTATATTCCTTTATTCCCACGGGAACGGGTACTACGCGGGTTAAACCGCGTGACGTCCGCTAGTTATTATTACAGACAAAAAAAATTGAAATGTCGGTTTTCCCAAAATGTAAACCCGGTTTCTAAAATGTCTTATAAAAACCGGTTTAACCGGTTTTTTCGATTTCGGTACACCCTAATATGAAGTACTGTGTAATAGAGATTTTTACTTGGACCATTTTTATATGGAATTTGAAGAGTCAAGACAAATTCGAACGATTTGCAAAAAGATCAACGTATGAAGATGGACGAGTCGGAAAGAGAATATAAGGATCAAAGCAGTTAGTTTATGTTAATGACATGATGGTGGACAACTTCCAGTTACGATGTAAAAATTAATTCAAGAATTAGTGTGAGATACTGCAACTAAAAAGGCAAAAAAGTCAATGCAACAAACAAAGTTACCGACTTCCGGAAGTAAAGTTATTTTAGACTTTTTGGCGTTTCTTTGATAATTGTTTCTTTTTGCAAAAAAGTTTACTAAATCATGCTTTTGTCAGTAGTCGCAGATATTTCCTTAAAGAAATCCCATTATGTCAACAATGTCGATCAATCTGACCAAATGACAAGGTCAGACAAAGTTCGGACGGAGGGTCAAAAAGCCAAACATGTTTGGGCAAATCCGGACGAATGTTAACCTTAGCTGTCCGTATGCAGAACGGATAAAAACGAGTATGTTACGAACGTGCGAACGTCCTGATGCTCGCAAGGTCTCAATTTTATATAGGTAGTTAGCTAGTCCTTTCAGTGCATGCAAAGTAGAATACTTATACCAAATAAATCGCTTCTGCATAAATATTCTTTAATTTTATTTGCAACGCTTAAAGCCTGTGAATATTTTTATTAGCCTTCTCATGTAAAATGACGAGTGAGGGAAACTGACCAGTGTTACGCGGACTCGTCTATTTTGCCTACTCCTTAAAATCTTTCTATTTTGTGCTGTTGTACTCTTGAAATCGAGCTATGAAACTATAATCTACTTTTTCAATGCACTTCCTCGAAAACGGGTTCTTATCGCACTACGATTAGGTTCAACATGCAATGTATTTTACACGCGTGCATTTTTCCCGCACGTGTGCAGGCATAGAAATTGCCACAGATAACTATACCTATACTTAGTCCAAATTGGTTCAATGCCTATAGTCGGTGGTGATTGTTGTTTTTTTAATCTCGGCAAAGAGATATGCGTCTTTACGGCGTTAATATTTTTTTAATTATTTAAATAATGTTTATAAATATAATATCACCAAAAACCATGATTATAAAAAAAAAAATATAACTTAATGAAAAAATTAACATTTATTTGTGTTCTAACTCAAAATATTTGAATTTTCTGTTATTCATATTTGGCTGTTTAGCGGCTTTATACCTTTGGTTTTCCTTCAACCAGGCGAAAGCAAAGCGCGGAAAAAATAAAATTTAATAACTAAATAAAATTATTTGTAGATTTAATTTAATTTTTATAATTCATTCAGACAAAAATATTTTTCGTTCTTTGATTTTATTTCTACAAAAGTGTATTGAAAATCAGCGTTTGATACACGTGGACATTTTTTTGTTATTGCAGTTCTTGTTAGTTTTGGTGTTGAACACGCGTCAAAAGTTGTACACTTTAACCAACTTATCTGTGCGGCGAGAAAACACAGAACTAAAATAAATATACACAGTTTGACATACCGATGCATATTTTCTTGACAAGCAACGTCACCTTGAACTGAAACCTTATTAATAGACAATTCCTCGACAATTTCCTTCTTTACAGATTCTACTCTCAAGATGTGCAGGTTCTGTCAAAAATGGCATAACATGGTGTTGGTATTCACAAGAATAGTTTTTACCCGCATAGGTATATATATGATGCCCTGTGGTAGTTTACCAAGTTGTTAGATAGCATACTATAATAATATAGATGATAAGTGCAAATAAAGCATTATCGATTGATGGTCAAACGGAATATCGGAAAAATTGTGTTGACACCTTCCCAAATACTCTTGACAAGACTTGAAGATGGATAAACTTAGAAAAAGTGTTACATCGGCCTTTACTCCCCAAGAACCACCACTTGATCCTGGTATTATAACGAAAACTTCCCGGATTCAGCTATTTTATGGCGCTTGGGTGAACATGGCACAGTTAGCTATTGGTTTGGCCTTTGGATTCGCTTCGATTCAGATTCCGATGCTATCGAGACCTGACTCTGAAATACAAATCACAGTGGTTGACGCATCTTGGATCGGTAAGTAGAAATCCTTGTTGGGCCGTAGCTTGAACTTCTTGTTTGTGATGTAGGTATTTAAGCCAAGAAAACTCTTCTCTTCATATCGACGCAAGAAAGCAATCTTGTAGTATCTAAAAACTTTATAACTCGTAAACTAGCTGAATCAGATGGCACTAATGATTGCATTCTAAAGTTAGTCTAACATGCGTTTTATATTGGTTACAGCAATTGGTATTTCAATTTGAAGCAGCAATATTGCTGTATCTTGGTAGTTGTAAGCACAAAGCATTTAAAATAGTTGATTTAATGGTATTTACAGTATTTTGAAATGTTTTGTTAAAAAAAAAATGAAAAGTCAACGTCGTATCATAATAAAAAAACTTTCTAGGAAGACGTTGATTAGACCGTCCGACGCAGTATTTTTTTCTGATTTAAGTGATGCAATAGAAGAAAATTGCAGTTTATTGAGTTACGACAAAATCGCTTTCCAGCGACGATTTTTTAGGTACAAAATGCAAACGCATGCGATCCACCTCTCGCAGGAAATAGATTACCCACTCGGAAACGGATTGTCACCGTATCAACTCGAGCCATTCAGTACCTATTCCTTGTATGAAACTCCCATACTGCAACGCGCACTACTCGGAATCGTAACGTAATTGCCTCGTCCCAGGAAAAGCTCACGAAACACACGAGGCGAAAGACGATACGGTGCCGATTGCTTTGTTTACTTCCTTACAGTCCCGCGTTCGCATCCGTACGCAGCCGTAAGCAGTAGTTCGGCGTAGGTACTATTGCTATCTTTTTCTCTCTACTATAACGAGAAAGAGACGGACGTAATTAAGAGCTGTCAAATTTAGTTGGAACTAATATTTCCATACAAATGAAGGGTGCACGTAAAAACATGTTGACTAAAACACGGTGAAGCGCAAGGCATAAACTAGTTTGACATCTCTAACTTAGTTCATAGCTATAGCCGTCCTTTTCTCGCACTGCGATAGATCCGAATATACGTACGAAGCGTTAGAGAGTAGGGTCTCTGGTAACGTCACCTATCTGGTACTAAGAGTACCGTCGTCGGTCTAGCCATTCGGAGATTAGACGGAACAAACGGAATTAAAAAAAAAAGTTTATTTGTTATAAGTATCTACCGTTTAAACTGTATATTTCATAATGCATTCAGTAAAAAGCTGTTATTTTGAAATTACAAACAGACACTTATTTTTAGGGTTCCGTATTTTAAGTTTGAATGCATGTATAATTGTTTAGATTGATAATGATTTCTAAAATCTTATTCTTTATTTCATGTTCCAGTTAGTGCGGTACCATTAATGGTCCCTCTTGGTTGTGTGATTAGTGGCTTCGTGATGGACTGGATTGGGCGTGGCCACACGCTGATTTACTGTCAGGTACCCATGTTCGTTGGATGGCTTTACGCTTCCTTAGCGAAAACTGCAAAAGATATTATTATAGGTTTGTAACATTTTTTTAGTTTTTGGGCTCTTGTTCACGATCTTTTCTGCTCGGCAAGGCGGCCGCTCAAAAGTTGTGTTTTAAGTATTATGGAGGCTTGCATATAACGCAGCCCGTTTGTTCTCGCACCGTGGCTGCTTTGGCCGTGTCTCGGCTTCTATGACAGTCGATGAGCGCGTGTTGACCAGGGTCGGACGTACACACCGTGTATGACATCATTATCTCACCTCAGTCCGGGTAGAAACTAGGTTTGCGTATACCTGGCGCCCGGCACTGCGCCGTGCTGGCTAGAAACCGAGTAAACCGACGAGGAACTTCTCATAATAATGCAGTTTTAATTTTATTTGTAGCGAGAGCCATTACAGGCGTGGGATGTGGAATGGCCATGGGACCTTCGAGAGCTTACGGCACTGAGATAGCGTTGCCAAACATGCGCGGAGTGATTGGAGCGTTCCCTAACCTGGCTGTGTCCTTAGGAATAACTTTTACGGTATTGTCAAATTTATTTTATCTCAACCAAAAATGCGGTCGGTGTTTATTTGATATAAACGTATTTTTCTATTGATTCCTTGGACGAATTTCACCCCGCGTCCGGGACAGTACTTGCCTCGATGTGGCTACAGCTTTTATCCTTACTACAGGAGCCCGACACTTACATGGCAGGCTTAGAAGGGAAACATCTATAGGCGTGGGTAAAACCAAAAAATAGCGTGGCGACGCGTCGCCAACTGTCAAGTTGTCAACCCGGCCCGAACAATCCCGAACATTACCGACCTGTTCAAACAGCTTAAGATCTACATATTTGTCCCATGGTTTACAACAAGCCAGCTGGTCTCGGGGCACAGCGCTGAGTTACAATCACGTGACTACGAGTTCGCTTCCAGCATTTAAGGATTTTCTTTTTGTGAATCTAGTCATTTTCTTTTTATTTTTGTTTGTGTGTTTGTTTTATATTGACTTTTTTAAGCATATTACTTGTACAAAACAATTTCTATGTTTCACATCTACCAGGCGTTCCGTTGCGGCTCACTTTTTTTGTAAGCTGCTACGCTAGTGAAAGTTTAACCTTTAATAGTTTTTGCCCGGCTATGTAATGTTATGTTTCATTCTGTTTTACGTATTTCAGGCTGCCCTCGGCAAATTCTTTCCATGGCAAGTCGTGTGCTACATCTGCTCCGTCTTCACATTTCTATGCTTCTGTTCATTTATTATTTTACCTGAAACGCCATACTTTATTTTGCAAACTAAAACTGTGGGGGAAGCACGAGCCAATCTAGCGCTGTTCAGGGGACCGCTATACAACATTAATAAAGAAATGGACCAACTTATAGATTTTAAACAGGAGAACAACCTTCGTAAGTAGGTTGTATTTTGAAATCACTTATTTAATATTTTCTTAACTCGGGGGTGGATCTGGTATCTGGGGCCCTACTCTCTAACGCTTCGTCCGTATATTCGGATCTATCCGTCTCTTTCATTCGCACTCATCTGCAGACGTGCGTATTCATAACGGTCTCTTCAACTACTTCCGTAATCGGGTAAAAAAAAAATAACCGAGCTTCAAAAGAACGCTAAGAAACAGTAAAATATTTTGTTAGTTTCATTTACTTTTTTGCTACCGAGTATAGAAGAATCGGGGAGTCCATTTTAATGCCAATTCATAGGTTTCATGTAAAATCCAGAATAACAACAACAAACACGAACAATAAAAACGAGACAACAAACGAGTCGAGATTATATACTATGAAACTATGACTTTTTGAAATCAGGAAGCGCCAGTTGCCAGTGCAATTAAAAAAAATCGATACATACATACATAATTGATTTTGATCGTTAATAATTTTAATTTGATTTTACTTGATGACAAATTCTCTAACTTATAATAACGTTTAAAGGCACCATCAAATTTTTCATAATATATCAGAAACAAAGTCTGTTTTTTATGTCGACTACTGTCCTATCGACAATAGATATAAATTGGTTTCTTATTTTAAAATGGCAACACTTCCGTGCCGATGTTTTGTTGATCCTGATAATCATTTCAAAACTTATTAATTATGTTAAAATAAAACTTACTTTTATGATAAAGCGTATAAGTTGATAATTGTCATGTGTTTTTAGCACAAATCTTTTTCGTGTGCGTTTCTTGGCCAAAAATGGGCAATTGCCTTTGTATGGGGTACCGCCTAGGTTTCCTCTGCCAATTGAATAATGAATCAAAATGTAGTAAGTATAGAAGTAGTAAACCGACTCAGTAGTCACGGAGTAATCGGTGTACTTACATGGAAAAAAATATGTTGGCCGAAAACACTTGACGACCCGAACGGCGCAGTGGTAGTGACGCTGCCTTACGTTCTTAGGGTCCCGGGTTCGAATCCCGGTTGGAGCAAATGTTTGTGTGATGAGCATGGACATTTGTTTCCCAGTCATGGATGTTTATATGTATATTATGTATGTATTTACAAACAAAAAGTATCTATGTAGTATATCAACTATCTGGTGTCCACGACACAAGCCTCGTTGCTTAGTGTGGCACTAGATGGCGCTGTGTGTTAATGCCCAGCGATATTTATTTATTTATTTACTAACTCCTTATTTTTTTGAACTCGGTTAAAATGTGCCGATCCGAATATTCGGCTGAATTATTTGGTTCTTAAATCATTGGTGGTTTAGTGGGGTACCTGGATGGTTTAGATTCACAATCGGATCTAGTGTGTGTGACGCTGTTGTCGACATCCAGAAAGGACAGGACAATGACTGTTGGATCAGCTAGTACTTTAAAAAAATTATTATATATCTCATCTGCACCATCTTCCTGCCCTAGTCCTGTTCTACTTGAGTTCGCCGCAACACGTTTTCCAATAATACTTTGCCCGACCTCGATCCCAAGACCCCACGCTTAGCAGTCGCGCGAGCATTAGACCACAGTAAAACTAAAAACAAAAAAACGTAGAAATAAAACTTTTTAACTTGATGTGTTCCACTCCAGGACAATGGCTTCCCTTTCCTCTTTCCTTCAATGAACAAAATATTGTAAAAATGTTGTCGTATTAATCAGATTAAGATTTCACGCGAAGAATCTGGTAATCGCACATTACTGAATGGTTGAAACCATTGATAGTCGCTAAAAAGCTGTGATATTCATTCGTGTGTAAAAAATGATGCTTCCATCAAATAAAAAATATTTTCCGAATAGCTTTCAGAAGCAATGTAAAAAAAAATTTGGCAGTTTTTACAGAGTCTGAAGATTATGAATAATTATGTAATAAAGGGTGTAAAAAGACTCTTAACGAAGCCGAAAGGTTTTCCCGTCATTGCGATCATTTTTATTTTGTTCCAGACCATACCTGGGAACCTTCTAGTTACGGAGATATACAGGGCGTCCCACGGATATGCCACATGGAGGGAAAGTACCTTGAATATTGTAGATGGAACATTTTACTGAAAGAAGACATTATTTGAATTTAAAAAACAATTTAAACTGCATTCATAGATATTTAAATAATTACATGGTTCAACCGGGATTCGAACCCGTTACACGAGAAAAATAATCACTCTGTAGCTTTATCATACCGAACAAAAGGCTTCATCATAAGGATTATTTTTTGCTAAAAACATAGTGTCAGAAATAAAAGGAAGACCATGAATTTTAACATTTTTATCTCTCATTTCATTTTTATGTACAATATTCAAGGTACTTTCCCTCCATGTGGCATATCCGTGGGACGCCCTGTATATGGGGGTCAAAGTTTCAACTTTTTCACAAGTTTTTTTTAAATATGTATTGTAAGATTTTTACTTTAACATCCATCTATCAGCACAATGTTTTGTGTGCTTCACATTGAGTCCTAGCGTAAAACGTGATTTTTCACCCCTAAAAAGAAAGTAGTTTCCTAGCAATAATTTTTGCGTAAATTTACTTAGTTTGATGTATACAGAATGCTTGATTGACGGCTTCGTGAAGAGTCTGTTTACACCATACAACTACATGCTGGCTTTACCATTTTATTCGTTGGGGGCGTCCATTGATTTAATAGAATATTTTTTCTGGTACAGGTTATCGTTCAGGAAAAGTTTGGGAATGTTGATTAAGTGGCGCTAGTGTGCCATGGGGGAGCCCCTTAATAGAATATTTTTTCTTGTACAGGTTATCGTTCAGGAAAAGTTTGGGAATGTTGTTTAAGTGGCGCTAGTGTGCCATGGGGGAGCCCCTTAATAGAATATTTTTTCTTGTACAGGTTATCGTTCAGGAAAAGTTTGGGAATGTTGTTTAAGTGGCGCTAGCGTGCCATGGGAGAGCCCCTTAATAGAATATTTATTCTAGTACAGGTTATCGTTCAGGAAAAGTTTGGGAATGTTGTTTAAGTGGCGCTAGTGTGCCATGGGGAAGCCCCTTAATAGAATATTTTTTCTTGTACAGGTTATCGTTCAGGAAAAGTTTGGGAATGTTGTTTAAGTGGCGCTAGCGTGCCATGGGAGAGCCCCTTAATAGAATATTTATTCTAGTACAGGTTATCGTTCAGGAAAAGTTTGGGAATGTTGTTTAAGTGGCGCTAGTGTGCCATGGGGAAGCCCCTTAATAGAATATTTTTTCTTGTACAGGTTATCGTTCAGGAAAAGTTTGGGAATGTTGTTTAAGTGGCGCTAGTGTGCCATGGGGAAGCCCCTTAATAGAATATTTTTTCTTGTACAGGTTATCGTTCAGGAAAAGTTTGGGAATTTTGTTTAAGTGGCGCTAGTGTGCCATGGGGAAGCCCCTTAATAGAATATTTTTTCTTGTACAGGTTATCGTTCAGGAAAAGTTTGGGAATGTTGTTTAAGTGGTGCTAGCGTGCCATGGGAGAGCCCCTTAATAGAATATTTATTCTAGTACAGGTTATCGTTCAGGAAAAGTTTGGGAATGTTGTTTAAGTGGCGCTAGTGTGCCATGGGGAAGCCCCTTAATAGAATATTTTTTCTTGTACAGGTTATCGTTCAGGAAAAGTTTGGGAATGTTGTTTAAGTGGCGCTAGTGTGCCATGGGGAAGCCCCTTAATAGAATATTTTTTCTTGTACAGGTTATCGTTCAGGAAAAGTTTGGGAATGTTGTTTAAGTGGCGCTAGTGTGCCATGGGGAAGCCCCTTAATAGAATATTTTTTCTTGTACAGGTTATCGTTCAGAAAAAGTTTGGGAATGTTGTTTAAGTGGCGCTAGTGTGCCATGGGGAAGCCCCTTAATAGAATATTTTTTCTTGTACAGGTTATCGTTCAGGAAAAGTTTGGGAATGTTGTTTAAGTGGCGCTAGTGTGCCATGGGGAAGCCCCTTAATAGAATATTTTTTCTTGTACAGGTTATCGTTCAGGAAAAGTTTGGGAATGTTGTTTAAGTGGCGCTAGTGTGCCATGGGGGAGCCCCTTAATAGAATATTTTTTCTTGTACAGGTTATCGTTCAGGAAAAGTTTGGGAATGTTGTTTACTCAAGCCGCGTGTAAACCTTTTACGTTGATGATGATTTATAATTCGATCGCACAAGCTGCCGGTGTCTCCATCATTTTGTTCTGGAGTATAGATCTGTTGGAGGTAAATTACTTATTTTTGTGACAAATATACGGTTTTACCGCATTTTGAATAACGGTTGGCGCAGTGCCTGCGCTGCGTGTTGCGGTTTCGATCCCAGCACGGAACTACCATTTGTATTATGCTGTTTGTGTAGTGAGTTAAAATGTTTGTAAACGCACCCACGATACAGGAGAAATGCCCTGTGGCCCCCGAATAAAAGAATTGTGTAATGTTTAAAAAAAACATGGATCCATAATTTATCCCTGAGGAACCCTTTGTTTTCAAATCAAATTGAAATCATCAAATGACTCCTCCCGCTCTGGGCGGAGCAGGAGGGAGTGTCAGACTTTAACTGACTAAAACCCATCCATGTTCATTCATCGCCCTTTGTGTTCCGGGGCCACGGTATCTCTTTCGAACAGTCCCGCAGCCCCGGCAGGCATCGGCCCTTGCGGACCCCTTCCTTTTACTGACATCTCTTTGAGTCGCACTTGGAACACGAACGCGCCATCGACACGGCTTGTCGTCATAAGACAGTCGGACGGCGAGCTAGCCCATAGCTCACCGTCCACAGGCCCGCGCCTATGGTGGCCGGGGGCCACCACGTGGCCTCCGACGCCCGGTGAGTCGCCCGCGGCCGTTGGGACGTGAGGTTTATCCCTGAGGAACCCTTACGTGACAGATGTCACGTAAGATGACCAACGCAGCTGATTTCCGCGAATACTATTATAAGCATTTTTTTTGTAATTGCAATTCTTGATCAACCTTGTCAAAAGCCTTCCGAAAGTCCATATAGATAGATAGATAACATAGATAACATGGATAAACCATTTATTTAGTGCACACAAAAGACATAGCACAACACACAGAAGTACGATTAAATGATACAATTTACATGATAAAAAAACAAGGTGCCAATATACAAAAAGAAAAACATTTACGAAATAAGTCAGTATAAACACCGTCAGTTTGTAAACGATATATAATATAACTCGATGAAAACTCTTTCGGTCGCTTTTGGAATTGTACTTTGAGTTTCTTTGATAGCAGCAGCTATGACTTCGAATCAATAAATTAATTTAAAATGGCTTTGAATCTGTAATTTTGTGACTAACAAAAACTGAATTAATTAGTTATTTATCTGTGTTTTGTTTTTAAAGAAAGCAAACTCATCTACTGATCTGCACACTGGTAATATTCTGATGGGCGTGACTAGAGTACTTAGCGGCATATTCACTTCCGTACTCCTCTATAGATATGGCAGAAGGCCCTTGGCTTTGATTTCAGGTTATATTTTTTAAATATTATTCTAGTTTTTGTAGCCAAGCACAAGTTTAGTGTCAATGGTGTAAGTAATGAAGCATTTGCTGCAATGTTAATTTTCAAGACTTGGCCGTATCGGGGTATGTTACGATGCAGGAATCGGCTCAGTGGTTAACTGTCAGCATAAGAAACCAATTTAAAATAACCATAATTATGCTCGTGTGCCTACATATAATTATGGTAAAGATACCATTTTAAAACGAAATAAACCTTTTTCCGCTGCATATTGAATAACCCTAAATTTCAAATCTATTTACTTAATTCTTTTCTGTATGTTTTCAGCCATCGGAGTGACTATCGTCTGTTGCGTATTTGGAGTCGCCTTAATGGCCAAGGACAAACCAAGTACGACACCTCAAATATGTTTAATGGTGTATGTGGTTTTTGGTAGTTTAGGGTATTACACCTTACCATTCCTAATGGCTTTTGAATTATACCCGTTACAAGTAAGTCATAGTTTTTGGTAAATATACAGTGCGTTTCGTAATCATTTCCATACCACTTTCAGCTAAAATGTACTTTGATATTGAGGATAGGACGACTAAAAAAATAAACTTTATTACGGTGTTATATTATACCATGGCAATAAAATGCCTCTTATGAGGTATTTGCCAGCTATTCCACTGTCTAACACTGTCCGTGTTTGTTTGTCTTCAAATTTTGATGTATAATTTCAGATTCGAGGGGTACTCGGTGGAGCAACAATTTCTATAACTTCTCTTATGATCTTTGCCAGTACTAAGCTGGAACCCTTTATGTTGGAAACTTTAGGCATTGCAAACACGTTTATAACATTTGGTTCATTTTCATTCATAGGTAAGCATGCATGATACGTGAGTTGTCTCTTTAAAAACATAATTTTAACTAACTGCCTTGCGCCCGCGACTGCACCTGATTAAATTATTCTGATGTATAAACAACGTTTCATAAAAATCGGTTCAGTAGTCTTAGTAGTAACATACCTCCAACCTTACAAACTTTCACATTAGAACAATATAGTGAGATAAGATTAGCAAGCGTTGTGTGATTTCTGTTCACTAATTCACAGGTTGCGTATTCATCTTTTTCTGGGTGCCAGAAACAAAAGACTTGACATTACAAGAAATAGAGGAATACTACAAAGATATGCGACCTACACTATCGTCCCAAAGACGTCTTGAATCATTGAACCAGTTCGACGATAATAGAGGGCGCAGCAGGACGGGTAAAGGAATCAAAGAAGAATTGGAAAGGCTTAATCGTGAAAGTTCCTCCAAAACCACTATGCTTGCTCAATTAGAGGCGCAAAAAAAGTTAGCTCAGCTTATAGAAAAAGAGATAGAAGAACAACTTAAATTATCATCAAGTAAAATAGATCTTAAAAGTACTCTAGAAAGAGAAGGGGGTAAAGATCATGAAAGTATAAAATCAACGGACGTTAAAAAATACGAGGAACAAGATCGGAAAACTAATAAATCAACGGGCATTAAAATATATGAGGAAACAGATCGAGAAAGTATAAAATCAACGGAATCTAAAAAATCACGTGGCATTACATTTGGCGAAACCGAAGATATAAGTATAGATAATGTAAGCACTAAAAGTACAAAATCATCGGACAGTAAATCAATAAAATCACCTCTCAGAGTAATTTACGAGCAAAAAAAATTTAATAAAGATGAAACAAAGAAAGACACTCCTAAAGATGAAAAGAGAGATGAGGCAACTCCTAAATATGAAAAGAGAGATGAGGAGACTCCGAAAGATGAAAAGAGAGATGAGGAGACTCCTAAAGATGAAAAAAAAGATGAAGAGACTCCTAAAGATAAAAAGAGAGATAAGGAGACTCCTAAAGATGAAAAGAGAGATAAGGAGAATCCGAAAGATGAAAAAAAAGATAGAGAGACTCCTAAAGATGAAAAGAGAGATGAGGCAACTCCTAAATATGAAAAGAGAGATGAGGAGACTCCGAAAGATGAAAAGAGAGATGAGGAGACTCCTAAAGATGAAAAAAAAGATGAAGAGACTCCTAAAGATAAAAAGAGAGAAAAGGAGACTCCTAAAGATGAAAAGAGAGATAAGGAGAATCCGAAAGATGAAAAGAGAGATGAGGCAACTCCTAAATATGAAAAGAGAGATGAGGAGACTCCGAAAGATGAAAAGAGAGATGAGGAGACTCCTAAAGATGAAAAAAAAGATGAAGAGACTCCTAAAGATAAAAAGAGAGATAAGGAGACTCCTAAAGATGAAAAGAGAGATAAGGAGAATCCGAAAGATGAAAAAAAAGATAGAGAGACTCCTAAAGATGAAAAGAGAGATGAGGCAACTCCTAAATATGAAAAGAGAGATGAGGAGACTCCGAAAGATGAAAAGAGAGATGAGGAGACTCCTAAAGATGAAAAAAAAGATGAAGAGACTCCTAAAGATAAAAAGAGAGAAAAGGAGACTCCTAAAGATGAAAAGAGAGATAAGGAGAATCCGAAAGATGAAAAAAAAGATAGAGGGACTCCTAAAGATGAAAAGAGAGATGAGGAGACTCTTAAAGATGAAAAAAAAGATGAAGAGACTCCTAAAGATGAAAAGAAAGATGAGGAGACTCCGAAATATGAAATGAGAGATGAGGAGGCTCCTAAAGATGAAAAAAAAGATGAAGAGACTCCTAAATATGAAATAAGAGATGAGGAGACTCCGAAAGATGAAAAGGGAGATGAGGAGGCTCCTAAAGATGAAAAAAAAGAGGAAGAGACTCCTAAAGATGAAAAGAGAGATAAGGAGACTCCGAAAGACGAAAAAAAAGATGAAGAAACTCCGAAAGATGAAAAGAGAGATAAGGAGACTCCTAAAGATGAAAAGAGGGATGAGGAGACTCCGAAAGATGAAAAAAAAGATGAAGAGACTCCTAAAGATGAAAAGAGAGATAAGGAGACTACTAAAGATGAAAAGAGAGATGAGGAGACTCCGAGTGATGAAAAGAGAGATGAGGAGACTCCTAAAGACGAAAAAAAAAATGAAGAGACTCCTAAAGATGAAAATCAACCAAGTACAAGTAAGAAAAATACTTAATAGGAACATATCAGTTGTTCCCTGTGAGTGTATGGCCGAGCATGGTTTCAATGCAGCATAGTCAACAGAAGATCCAACCGAATATAGTGGATAGTCTATGGTTTAGATACAATGGGGTGAAAGTTAATGCATCCCGAGTTGTGGAGAATGCATAGTTTTTTACGGCTTGACAAAACATTGAGATTTCTCTATTAGGTTTAAGATTAATATGAATGTATTATAAACAATTGGATAGAAATATCAGTTATTATTATTATAAAACTTACGGAATCAATTCACTTATGTTGAAAACCGCATCAAAATCCGTTGCGAATTAAGAACAATCAATAACCACACAGACGTACACGAAAAGTGTTTTTTTTTTATATTTCTCCACTGCTGTGAATATACAGGGTGTAAGAGATAGTCGTTTGCAAACTGACAGGGGTTCATTCAGCTCCATGTTTTGAGTCATATTCCACTGGAATTTTTCAGTTACTATTCCTTTATTTCAATGTAAAACTACATTCTCTGTACGCAGCACTCCATTTATGTCAATAATACGACAAAAATCGAAAAACCAACAATGAATGTTGATTATACTCAAATGAACGACGCGTGAAATCAGCTGTTCACTTCCTGCCTACCTATAGAGTTCATCAAACTCGTCGTCGCGCTTGCCGTTCGCTACGTGCGTTTTGCCACGGCACGGTATTTGATTTGTTTTATTCCTTCATACGTAATGTATCGTACATTACGTATGAAGGAATAAAATAAATCAAATTTATTGGGTTCCCGTTTTTTTATTGGCCTATATTGTCCCACTGCTGGCCAAAGGCTCTACGTGCGGTTTTTTAGGCCAATCTCTCACAAACGCCTCATTGGATTCCCATAACATTCCTATAATAATTTCTTACAGGTCATCTTCCGGTCGCTAATACTGAATTCACTCCATCAGTCTGCGGAGGGCTTTATCTTACACCCAGGTAGATAAAGAAATAAATCTATGGTACAACATCAACAAAAACGGGATCTGAATTGTGAATGAATTGCTGTTGCCCGCGACTATTTTGGCGTATTTTTTATAAACCAAGTTTCTATTCAAATATCTATATTTAAAAAGTACTGTAAGCTATTTAAATTCCAGGCTACATAACCGTCAAATGTATGATTACAAACATAGACTTAGTATATACTGCCGTATAGACGAACTGACAGCTCGATAAAGCGTGACCAATTTTGATTTGTCAGTGTGTGCGTTAGTTAGCGATGTACCTTTTACTTTGGAGGACTATCGATAAGTGATTGAAGTTCGACCCTTGGAGGAAGATGTTCTATAGGCTGCCTTTGTCTAGATTATAATTTTTACATTATGTTAAAAAAATAAAACTAACATTTTATTAAAAATCGCTCAATACTGACCTTTAAACAGAAAAATCTTATTTAACTGGTTCCTTACAGTTTTCTTTCCTAAATTATTAAGTTTACATTCATGTTTAAGTCGAATGTCAAAGTAAATTTCTATAATGTGTTCCATTACGACCACTACGACCACTTAAAATATCTTGGTCCAAATTTTGGTTCTCCAAACTCAAAAATAAGCCGAAATTATCTTCTAATATATTATAAGAAGTACAGCTTGGCAAATTGTAGATTTCAACAACGAAACGTTTCGATTTTGTGGTTGGTTTTGTGGATTTTGACCTTGACTGATTTTATTATTTTCAAGAATAAAATTTTCAATCTGTAAACAAAGTTGTATCACGTCTTTGGATTCCAACCAACGCACCCAATGAATCTCAACTATTTTCCTCGAATTATACGTATAGTATATATACGTAAAGGGAATCTGTTGTACAAATTATACAAAACAATTAGTTTATGTATTTGTTAAAAGTTAATTAACTTTTTCCTGATTAAATGGTTCAGTTAACAGACGGTAAACGTAAGGTAGCATTTATTTTCATAGTTAACATTCAAGATAAAATATCGACAGTATCGATAAATTTAAGTCAATCCCTAGCGTACATGTAAAAATAGATTGATGAACAATATATTCACCAAAATCATATAAATTATCAACAAATGGACTTTTAGCTATACAAAATATGAAAGTAAACAAAAACATTGGTATTATTTTTTATTTTAAACAGGTAAAAAGGCAAATTTTAACCAAAAATAAACGCGTCTTATCAGTGAGTGGTCCTGAGTACCTATTTACTTATGAAATGTGCAATTTTCAGGTTTATTTCTATGATTAACACCACATTCACGCACAGAACAAGTAACCATTGTTTAATACCTACTACTGTATTCACTGAAAATAAACCACGATGTACGCTAAAAATCCAAAATACTGAGGAGTTGATTCCCCGCGTGCCGACTTGTGCAGACCTGTCATTCAAAACCGGTCACAGTGATATTAGATTCGCGATCCTTTTTCATCTTGCTATATTTCCATAAGGGATTTTCTTCTCCCTCGCACGCTTTGTTGGTCTATATTTACTAAGTCTATGATTACAAACACCATAAATGTTTGCACATTTGAAACATGAATAGAAATAAAACTACAAATGTTTTTTTGTTGATCATTTATTTAACGTAATAAGCGTAGGTATATACTTATTTTTTTAAATGACGTCGTCGAGATGTGCCACGTCTCGTCGTTGGCTACGCAAACTTTGGAAAACTCGCTGACACATGTTGCGAGGGATCGCGGATATCTCCTCGTTGATGTTTTATTAAGGTACACTCGACTTTTCATTTAAAAAAAGTTGTGTTACTAATGAGTGTGTGAGTTGTGAGAAGCGACCTCCTGCATCGTGACTAATAAAACTGCGTGAAGCGACGCACAATTTCCCGCTACCCGCGCGCCCCTCACTTTAACAGTTTTTCAAAATCAAGTGTTGCTATTTGCAAAAAAATTTGGTTCTGTATCTTTTTGGTTTAGGTGTGGATGTTTTTTTATGTTTGTACTTTTATAAGCGCGTCAACACTCGTATATATAATATACTAGTCACTCGTGAAACAAAAATACGCTAAAATCTGTAATTTGGTTACAGTATCCGATCCGGCGATCGGAATCGACTTACACACTAATGGCATGCAAATGCAACTGATGCAACTCATTTACACGAATTCCAAAGGACTTGAAAATGTTGTCGGTGGCACGAGATGTGCAACTTTCCTATATCTTGAGTATCGCCGGGCATTGAGCGCGTACGCAAGGACAAGTGGTTACGCTAATGAATGTGCTCGCTTTTTTATTTCTAAAATTAGATTAGAAGCACGCTCTTTTCTCAGCAAACCCTTTCATTTGATACCCAATTATGAAAACTAACTCGTTCACCTTCTTTGGGAGTCCGTCATATTGGATAGCTCATAATGGGTTTAGGCGCATAACGACAGAAACGCCTAAACCCGTATGCAAAATTTCAGTTCAATTGGGAACCGGGAAGTGGGTCAAAATTGGCCAAGATTTTTACTTATTTACAGGTGAAGCTAATAAAAACGTGTTAAAAATGGAATAGTTTGATGGTTTTTGGGGCGATAAAATAACTAAACAGTTTGATGAAAGCTGATTTTAATCTTCTAAAGCCATTAAGCTATTACTACTACGTATAGAGAAGACAGCGCGAACAAAATGTGTGCGCAGTGCGGGGCGCGCGGGGGGCGGCTAACTCCGTATACATTCAGTCAAAAAAGTATCGGGAATGGATGATTTGTTTATGGTTCCAAATTCAAATTTTTGTTTTTTTGTAGTTGTTAGATTGGCACAACTGTTTTCCATTTTGGCGCGGAGTTTGAGTTGCATCTGTTATTTATATTAAATACAGTGCTGGTTTTAATAATATCATATATAGTGTGTATTGCGAATTTCATAATGGACAAAAATATCGAACAAAGAGTTTGTCTTAAATTTAGCATCGCCAATGGAATTTCGTGTTCGGAGTCACTAAAAATGTTACAGAAGGCTTACGATGAATCGACTTTATCAAAAACTCGTGCTTGTATTGTATTGTATTGTATAAGGGGCTGGTGTCCGCAACTCCACGTCAAAGCGCGTATTTTGCGTATGGGCTATAAATCCACCACGCGGGCCCAGTGCGGATTGGTAGATGTCACATGTCTTCGAATTTTTGGTTCTAGGCCATGCCGGTTTCCTCACGATGTTTTCCTTCACCGTTTTGAGAGCAGTGGTGATGAAATAAATTACACAAAGTAATGCGCCTGTCTGGGTTCGAACCCACGACTTACTGTTTGTAAGTCGGGGCCGCCACCACTGGGCCACCGCTGCTCTAAAACTCGTGCTTATGAGTGGTTCAAAGCGTTCAAAAGCGGTCGAGATGTGATGGAAGATTTGCCTCGCTCTGGTAGGCCGTCAACGTCTGCAACTGAAGTTAACATCGCAAAAGTGAAGAAAATAGTGATTGAAAATCCCCATTCAACTCTGAGAGAGATAGCCGCCGAACTTTCTGTATCTCACGAGTCGATCCGTACCATTTTAACTAATCATTTGGGTATGAAACATGTTGCTGCTCGGCTAGTCCCAAAAGATCTGAATTTTCTCCAAAAACTCAATCGCATGAAAGTCGCTGAGGACATGCTAGAACGAGTCAGTTCGGACCCAACATTCATGAAACGCATTGTTACTGGTGACAAGACGTGGGTTTACGAGTTTGACATGCAAACTAGGCAACAAGCTTCGGAGTGGCGCCTTCCAACTGAACCGAAACCGAAAAAACCACGCCAAAGTCGATCAAAAGTCAAAGTCATGTTGACTGTTTTCTTTGACTATCGCGGTGTTGTGCACTCTGAATTCTTACCGGAAGGTCTAACGGTAAATAAAGAATATTATTTGAGCGTTATGCGGCGTTTAAGAGAGCAAATTCGACCAAAAAGGCCAGATTTGTGGAAAGAAAATTCTTGGATTTTGCACCACGACAATGCGCCTTCGCACAAGGCTATCATTGTGAACGAATTTTTGACCAAACACTCAACAAATACCATCCAGCAACCACCATATTCACCAGATATGGCTCCTGATGACTTTTTTCTTTTTCCTAAACTCAAATTACCACTTCGTGGCACCCGTTTTCAATCGATAGAAGACATAAAGGAGAATTCGCGGCGAGAACTGAACTCAATTCCGGAAGCAGCGTTTAAAAAATGTTTTGATGAATGGATTATTCGTTGGCGCAAGTGTATCGTTTCTAAAGGAGCATACTTTGAAGGTGATAAAATAAATTTGGATGAATAACAGACATTTTGTGTATTATTGATCTTTTCCCGGTACTTTCTTGACAGAGTAGTATATACATGTTCTGTAGCGAGCAAGCGACTGAGTGAACTGCAGCCAGCTGACAGCAGTTTGTTCGCGCTGTCTTCTTTATACTTATTAGCAATAGCTCAAAGCAAAGTCTAAAGCACGGATAGAAATATTTAGGTCGATCTCGGCCATTACCAGAGAGTAATATGAGAGACTGATGTCAAACTCAAATGACACATTCATGACAGATAAGTGACAACATTGTATTCGTTTACAAACGTTCCAATACAGTGTGTGAATAGACTCTTTACGAAGCCGTTAACCAAGCATTCTATACATCAAAAAAAAAATATTGGTGGAAAGTTACTTTTTTTTTGGGGTGAAAAATCACGTTTTAAGGTAAAACTCAATGTAACGCACTCAAAGCATTGAGCTGATGGATGGATTCAATAGTGTGGGGGTCATGGAGGTGTTTAAAGTAACATTACAACAACAACAACAACAACAGCCCATAACGTCCACTGCTGGACATAAGCCTCTCCGATGATGGGAGGAATTTGTCGTAATCTCCACGCTTGGCAGGCGGATTGGAGATCGCAGTGATGAAAGACTAACAGAAAACGCTGCTGCCCATTCTCTGGTCTACGGAGGCGCAAGGTGTTCTGCCTCAGACATTAGTCGCCTTATACGACACCCGTGAGTGTAATGGGTTGGTTCTATTCTACTCTGCCGGATACCACACGGCTTAAATACATGTTTTTAAAGTAACATTATTACATTAAAAACATGTATTTTATACAAAACTTGTAAAAAATTGGAACGTTTTACCCCAATATCTCCGTAACTACTTAGAAGGTGGGAACCTTCTGGCTTCAGGAACAAAAAAATGATCGCAATGACGGGGAGAACAAGTGCCTTTCGGCTTCGTAAAGAGTCTTTTTACACCCTTTATAGTTATAGTTTACTGGCTATCTTTATAGTGAGATACCATGCACCTGTCTAAAGGCACCGTCTAAGTTGTGCAGTTTTCCTGTAGATAAAAGAGCACAAAGCTAAAACTACGTGAAGGTTTGCAAAAGTGTGTAGTCAAGGCACTGCAGACCCACCGTACCCCTGGCCGTACCCCTGGTGGTACGGTGGTTTTATAGTTAAACGATACCACCAGGTAATAGTGTTGTAACACTAGTTAAAACCACTTCAGACCCTCTAGTAGCAAGACTTTTCTAGAATAAGCAAATTTAGAATCTGCTACGACTCCATGACGCGCGCTCGCTTCGCTCGCATATTAAATAACAGTCTTGCCGCCGGCCTCCTTCGTCGGCCTACGGCCCGGTGCCCATGCCGCCCATAGACGATTAAAAAATACAACACTATTACCTGGTGGTATCGTTTAACTTTTAAAAACCCAGACGGTGGGTCTGTGTCTCAATCACACTTACTCGTATTTTAAAATCTCTGATTTTATTTCGCTGTCAAAATCACAGTGACCTTTTGTTAAGTTGCGTTAAGATCGCTTTTGAGTTCCATCACTGACAAGAATTTTATTTCAGGCTGCTGTTGGGTCGGTCTTTTTAAATCACAGCGATTTCTATTTCTGTTACGATAAGGTTCTCATTGCATAGCGGCGTTTTTTTCTCTGGTAGTAGTAAGTACTAACACTAGGCTCTAAGTTGCGTGTTTACTAACAAAAAGGACTTAGTTTGAAATAAAATAATTGTTGATTTATTTATTGCTGTTCAGAGGTTAAATAACTGTAAAAGGATGGACCCAGCTTCACATGGATTTAGTTACACATTAGCTACAGCTTGAACAACTTTCTCAGTAATATTAATTCCTGTCATAAAAACATCTATATGTATTTTCTCGTCGTGGCTGTGTAGTAGCATCGGTGAGTCCATGAGTGGTGAGAAGCTGATCCCAGGTATACCTTGACGGCGAACGTAACGTATGTCGGTTGCGCCTGGGCAGGTCACACAGCGTACTGAGAAGCCCCTGAGGAAGAAAGCTTTGACGTAAAAATTACGATGACTGAATAAGTGAAGTATTTTTTGGATTTATTACTAATAATACTAGGTAGTAGCTACTTATTTTTACTGACTTGGGTCGTAAGCCCCTGGGTTCGATTCCCAGGTCGGGCAAAGTGATAATGGGTATCACCATCAAGGATTTCTCAGGAGTCACGGAGTCTGGATTTGTGCCCGGTTGATGACAATTTGGCTCGCCCTCCATGAAAACACATAACATAACTGAACTGGCGCAATGTGTACTAATCGGTACGCCTCTAGGCTCTGCCTCACCCTCCGGCGATAACAGGCGTGATGATGTAAAATGTATTGAACAGCTGCATCACCAGCCTATAAAAGTTGTAAAAAAACTCTTAACGAAGCCGAAAGGCACTTTTTCTCTCTCTCTCTCTCTTGAAATTGATAAGCAATCTTTCGACCATGAAAATTAAAGTAGTTCCTCATAGTTACTACTTTAAAGAGATTGTATATTTAATTGTTTAGATTAAATGTTTTAATTCTTTTTACTTATGAAATAAGCAATTCTCTCATCATGCAAATTTAAGTAATTGATGGTGATGGTTTGGTGGTGGTGGTGTGGTTTTGTGGTGATGGTGATTGGTGGTTATTGGTGATTGTTGTTGTTGTTTTTGTGTTGTTGTTGATTGATTGTTTGTTGTTGTTGTTTTTGATGTTGATTGTTTTTGGTTGTTTTGTTTTTAGGCACAATTTCTAAGCTAAATACCTACGACTGTTGACCGGCGAATCTGACGTTCACCCATCATTGCGATCATTTTTTTGTTCTAGACAATACCTAGGAACCTTCTAGTTACGGAGATATTGGGGGTCAAAGTTCCAACTTTTACAAGTTTTTTTTAAATACATTATTTTAATATAAGATGTTTAAACCCCTCCACGACTCCCGTACTATTCAATCAATCCACCAGCACAATGTTTTGAGTGCGTTACATTGAGTTCTACCACAAAACATGATCTTTCACCTCAAAAAAAAAGACGTTTGCAGGCATAATTTTAGCGTAAAGTTATTAAGTTTGATGTACAGAATACTTGGGTAACGGCTTCGTGATGAGTCTGTTTACACTCTGTATATCTGGACTAGTCATTACATTCCCACTCCTGGGTCACAGGCTTTTGCATTGCGAGAGCCGTAATCCACCTCGCGGGCCTAATGGGCTTATAATAACCGTTGATCTGTCCACGAAGTAGACACAATAGTTAAGAAATGGCGTCCCGATCGAATCGGTCGGGTGGACAGTTAATGATTTTGTCATGTTAGCGGTAAGCAGGTTTTGGTACAGTCAAAAAAAGGGCTTACAATACATAAATCTTCCTTAGAATAATGAAACAGCATGTATTGATTCGTCTTGGCTTTTTGATGAGATCAATGAATATCTTGAAATACAACTTACATGTCAGCGACAACTTGCTTCATGACAGTCCAGAAAACTACGCTGCCATCTATTTTAGTGCTTTTTACTTGTGGGTTCTTGACAATGTACTCGAAACTCACTCCTTCACCCGCTTCCTCGCACCATCTCAAAATCTATAGATATTCAAGCATTAAGGTACAACCACAAGGACACTTATCAAGGTGCGGTGATGAAGTAAAGCTGTGAACGAGTGGCGTTCAAGAAATGGAAAGAGAAGAGTTGGTCGTCCGGCGGCGAGATGGACAGACGACATCGGTGTCATCGCGGGGATATCCTGGATAAGTCTAAGAGAGAGTGGAGCTTGCCACAAGCAAAGAGAGGCCTATACCTAGCAGTGGGTGAAGTGAAAGGATGACGAAGCTACAATTTCAAAGGGGACTGCGATCACAAACCACGGCTGACGACAGGTTTTGCATTTTTGTTTTTTATTTCTATCCTGCTCTGTCCCACTACTGGGCAAAGGCCTTTGGTAAGCTAAGCATTTTTGTTACTCGACAAAAATGCTTCTGAAATTTGCTGGCTGTTGGCGTTTTCATAGTGTTACATAGAAACCAGTCGTAGAACTGTAGACCGCCATTGATTGCGGACCGCTTTTGTGGTTGCGGTGGTTTTCGCAATTTACCTTTATAGACCAGGAGGATATTGTGGTATATAGTTATATGATTCGTTACAGCAAAGTAACTATCGTTCGTTTTAAAGACACACTTATAGGACTCTTTAAAGTGGATCCTTTGTCTCAACATTATTATCATTTCAGCAGAAAGTCCACCCACTACCGTCTGTGCTTCTCACTTCCTAATAGCCTTCACAGGGTTCTTTGTTAATTCCGCATCTATTAAGGTTAGTGCTATCTAAATTCTCATGTTTCTTGTTCTCCAACTTTATTCTAATGATAAATGAACTAAGTGCATGCTTACTTACCATTCTTTCAAACTCATCGTGGTCCACGTCGGGAGCAATTCTTATGTCAAATGATACTGACAGCGTCTCTGGCAACACATTAATCTGGACTCCTCCCTATAAAATGATAGAATAACACGATTACGAGTATATTCTAATTATATCCATTGTGTTGATGAAGAGTGCTGTTCAGGCTCATGGCCCAGAGTTTATGAGCAATATGTATTTAGGCTTCGATGGAAGTCCCTAAAAACTATATGTGAATATTTATAGAGCTCTTGGTCACGAGTTAGATATGAAAGGGTTGCAGACTAGTTAGAAAACTTGCATGTAAAACCAATGATATTATAAGTATTGTGTAAAACAGTGAATGATTTCTCTAACATATTGTTACGAGCTGGGTATGGGATAAATTAATTACTACCGATTGAACAACAAATAACTTTACAAATACACTACTGATCACTATTCGCTTAGCTATCGCACTTCTAGTTCACTTCGATTCGCTTCGTTGTGTAGCCAAAATCAAACTGCCTGCTCCTGCAAACACGTCGACTATTTATATGGCGACCGAACGTTCGAGAAAGATCCACAACTTCCTAGAATCCTCTAGACAATTCCATAGTGGGTCATGGTCCTTCGAGAAACTTCCACAACTTGTACCAAGGAAAGAAGTAGGTACTTTATGCCCCCGACGTACGGGCGAAAATACAATGACAATTCCTGATGTTCTTTTGTAGGTAATTTGCGAATTTGTACCTACATTATTCGAGACTCGTTCTACCTACCTACTACTACCTACCTACTTGTAGGTACCTACTACCGTAATTGTAGGTACGTACGGGTACGACGTAACAATATTAAATCATGCAAACGGATTCCGTAGCTCATCTGACAGGTAATTTCATACAAAATCTGTCCCATTTTGTAATCTGGTAAATAGCGCCTAGATTGTGTAATGACATTGTAAAACTGCGGGACTAGGAAAAGCTCACCGATATTTGTGTCAAGTTGATGCTTGTAACATCGCCGTACCAGACATCCCCGACTGCCTTCGTCTTCTCCTCAGCGCGAAGGGTCATAAACTTATCGATTATGTAATGTAACTGTGAACAGAAAACGTAGATTAGCAAATCAATTTAATACATTCGGTCACTTCCGTTGTAGATGGCTATAGAAGTAGGGGAACACCAAATAAATAATGGAGACTGTGTGAAAGATGATATGGCGAGAAACCGGTGAACGTGTGGAAAAAGAAGAATGCAGCTTCGACTACAAAGGGAATATGCATAAATTTTCGTTTTTTTATTTCGATACGGAATGTTAGACTAGGTACTATAAAAATAATGTCAAAAAGCGAAAACAAGACATAAATCGGCAAAACAACATAACGCAAACGTTATAACCATGAAACTTTTGTTTCTGTCTCTTTCTAGATAAACTGAATTTAGTATGGATTTTGTACGTCGATGCAGCGAATGACGTCATTCGCTGTATCGGATCTCTCTGTCTAGTCAGCAGTTTCAAATGCTTATAACTTAGTATTTTTTACAGGTATAAAAACAAAACTGCTATTTCAGGTGTTAATACGCTTTGTTTAGAGTGATAAAAAAAAATCATGCATATATTACCCTATTGCGATAAGGGCAAGCTTCGACTACAAATGAATTGGGTTCTGTCCCTTCAAAAATAGGGCTACAGGGCTGCCTGTGTCTAGGATACAGGCTCCTCTGTAAACCTATCTCATCATCTGCCTAGCCTTTTCTCAACTATGTCGGGGTCGGCTTCCAGTCTAACCGGATGCAGCTGAATACCAGTATTTTACTTGGAGCGACTGCCTATCTGACCTCCACAACCTAGTTAGTACTGGGTAATACGATACCACTTGGTTAGACTAGTTATAAGATATTTTTGGGCCACTGACTACCTGTAACAACTGTCAAAGATCTACAAATGACAGCCGGGAGCAACGGACGTGCTTACCGTACCTAGGTATTTTACTTGGAATGTTTTCTTTATTGAAGATTTATGAAATTGCTACTGACCTTTTCACCAGCAGTTCCCGATGGGAGTAGGGAGCCATGCCCGGGCTCGCCTCTACACGTTACAATGATTTCTGTAACACAGCAGTACATTATTTTATCATTTAAACGTATCGTCAAAGCAAAAGGGGTATGATAGAATCTTTGCAGTTGGCGTTCTTTAGTTTCTGCCTACCCTCATGGGAAAAAGGCGTGTTTTTTATGTATATGTGTAAAAATAATCTTGTCGTAACTTCTTTGCAAAGACCTTACCATTACTATCTACCTAGTGTTATCCTATGTTGAGGTCGACTTCCAGTCTTACTGGATGCAGCTGAATACCAGAATTTAACATGGCGGGACTGCCTATTTGAACTCCACAACTTAGTTATTATTGGATACCTTATTAGTCCAGGAATATTAGGGGTTTCACCTCGGAATGAGAGATAGTCAGCTATAAACTTGTATAGACCTTTATTCTGGCACCCTTTTTTTTTTTCGGATGAGAAATCAACAAATGTCTTCTCCCGCTCTAGGCGGAGCAGGAGGGAGTGTCAGACTTTTACTGACTAAAACCCATCCATGTTCCTTCATCGCTCTTTGTGTTCCGGGGCCACGGTATCTCTTTCGAACAGTCCCGCAACCCCGGCAGGCATCGGTTCTTGCCTGCTTGGACCCCTTCCTTTTTGCTGACTATCTTTGAGGCGCGCGTGGAACACTCCTGCGCCGTCGACACGGCCTGTCGTCATGAGACGGACGGACGGCGAGCTAGCCCATAGCCCACCGTCCACAGGCCCGCGCCTATATACGGTGCACGCCCGGGGCGTCTCCCGCGGCGGCCGGGACGCTGTGAGGTGAGGACCTGCGCCAGGCGGAAGGTGAGGACGCCGTAGCGTCTCTAAGCCACTCCTCAAAGACGGGACTTATCGCCACTATCGTGGCGTGCCCTTATTTTGGCACCCTAAAACTTGTCTCAAAACCTACATAACGTAGGGTGTCCGCGACTACAGATATTCCAAGGTCCATGGTCAAAAAAATCGTTTTTTTACACATTTATTGCAAATATATCGCTGCCTATGTGTTTTATGCTATTTGTAAAAATTTAAAATATTGTAGAGCATTACATTCTCTACAACTTTTGTTAAAACATTTTTTTTTTATCTTGAACCTTTTTCGCGCGCAGTATTTTAAAAAAAACCTTGTTATAAATATCTAAATATCTACGTGTCATAAATGGTACATTAATTACGTATTTTTCACACTATAAGTAGTAAAGTTACCAAACAACACGTTAATTAGTTTCATCAGCAGGAACTCTGTCTGAGTTTTATTACAGTATTTTAAAGTTGCAACACAGACGTTATCTCATATCATTATATGTATATTTCACACACTCAGGCCATTTAAATGGACACATACATATTAAAATAATGATTGTCATCTAGGAAAGAGCTAATGCTATGAATTGAGCAACCTTCTCCTTAATTATGATGATGTTTCAAAAGAGCGGTTTCTTTCAATTTAATGCCGGTAGGTAAAATAGATAATCATAAGGGGTCTTCAGGTATTCTACGATTTGCTACGAAAGTCCCAATCCACGTCCTGCAAACGTGCAGGACACATTGTGACGATATTGGGACATTCATAACGAAACTTGGTCGTTACCAAGTTTCGTTATGAATGTCCCAAAATCGTCAGACCTCAGTCGTAATCGTCAGACGTCAGATGTCAGACCAGAGAGTGAAAACAAAATGTCTAGTCAAACTTAAGTTAAAAAAGCTGCTTCGTATGCCCGTGACTCAGAAATTCACTACGAATAGTCCAGTTAAGCAGAAGCCAGCCCAAGCTCATAAGTTGACATGTGAGATGGCATAAAAACCGGGGTTGCGGGACTGTTCGACCGGGGTTGCGGGACTGTTCGAAAGAGATACCGTGACCCCGGAACACAAAGATAAGAGATGAAGGAACATGGATGGGTTTGAGTCAGTAAAAGTCTGACACTCCCTCCTGCTCCGCCCAGAGCGGGAGAAATCATTTGATTTCCCATCCGAAAAAAAGAAAAAAAAAAAGATTGCATAAAAAAACAGGCCTGTGAGAATCGCTTTAGTTAGCTGAATATATAGAATAATCTATAATATTTACGTCCACCATACCACAGATAATATAATAAATACTTCGTACCATACAAATAACGGGTATAAAAAGTTGACATATGATATCGATATTTGTTTATCTACGATATGAATTGATACCAACTTAATTGAAAGTTACGAGTGGCTAAATAATAAAAGCAATCAAAAGGAGTTGTTCAAAGGTAAAGCTAATTCGCTAAAGCTAGTTTGTGGATGGTTTCATTAATTAACATATCGATATGTTAAGCCGTTGGTCCCGGCTGTTGCAGATGTAGATTTGTAGATATTTAATAGGCTTTTCAGGTAATTAGAATGATGTCTGATGAATTGATGATGAGATAATAGTTTAGTATAAAAATTACTTAGTCACTCTGTTACGTTTTAGAGTGATGCATGGTTATTTTAACATGTGGCTAGAATCGGAACTAAAGGCACTATCTTGTTTTTTTTATTCACATAAATACTTTAAAATATGATTACCAATAGCTCCCTGGTGCCGAAAAACAATCCAACCTCTGCTAGTTAGGATTTCTTTTGTGAACTTCCCACGTCAAAAGGATACTCACGTCTCGATGTCCTTTCTCCGTGAAAAGCTATGATCTCCGTAGGATGCAGGTTGGGCGCACTCTCATCTATCGCAAAACCAAGGTTCAGCTGCCTAAACTCAGGCGACTCTGAAAATGCACCCATACCGTCTACGCCACCGATTTCTTCGTCTAAAAAGAAAACACACATAGTGTTAGTTCTAGATTCTGAAAGCCAGATCAATTTCTGATCACTTAATGTAAATATATTTTTAGCCATTGTAAGCTGGTTGACAAGAAATCAGCAATTAGCATACAATTTGCAAAGCAAGAAGTCACATCAGCGTGAGTTCGTGCTAACTACATAAGAGTAGGTACTGTAGATAGGTACTTATGTGTAAGTATGGTTTAGCCAGACATCCTGTCCTATACTATTAAAAAAGTGAGCAATATATAACGATTTCGATGAAAATGTGCAATATAGGTAGGTGTTTCATCATCATCATCATCAGCCTATTAATGTTCCCACTGCTGGGACACAGGCCTTCTCTCTATGAGAGCGAATGGGCTATAATCTACCACGCGGGCCCAGTGCGGATTGGTAGATGTCACATGTCTTCGAATTTTTTGGTTCTAGGACATGCCGGGTTTCCTCACGATGTTTCTTCACAGTTTTGAGAGCGGTGGTGATGAAATAAATTACACAAAGTAATGCGCCTGCCTGGGTTCGAATCCACGACTTACTGTTAGTAAGTCGGGTCCTCTACCACTGGGCCACCGCTGCTCTAAAATAACTATATAAGACGCCAATAAAGTAATTCTATCGACATCGACGTAAGACAGGTGTGCAATTTATTTCATCAACACTGCTGTGTTGATGAAATAAATTACACAAAGTAATGCGCCGGTCCAATATAGGTGTTTACGGGGGCGAAAAATCGATCTAGCTGGGTCTCATATCTGGGCAAAATTCGTTTTCTCTATATTAACCCGAGCGAAGCTTGGTCGGCCAAGTGCTTAGGAAAAATATTAGAAGCATACCTACCTATAAATGACGCACATAAGTGCCATGAAAGCAATTAAACTGTCAAATAAACATGAAAAGATGATAAATATCACCATATCACAAAATATTAACCGTTCTCCAAACGGTGATGGAAAATATCGTGAGGAAACTGGCCTGTTATGCTAGAACAAAACAATCGTTGATACGTGACATTTGGCAACCACCAACACGCCCGGGGCCGCCGTGCTGGATTATCCCACTCCCTCTCCACGAGAGGAGGCCAGTGTCCCAGCAGTGGGAACGAGAATAGGTAAATACTAACCAGGTACAAAAGATATATGAACGGTCCTCTTAAGCCTAACTCCAGCGTCTTTCAGCCTCCTGATAGCTTCTAGGTGCATCATGCCTATGCTCTTCATGTCTTGAGTGCCTCTCGCGTAGATATACCCATCAACTGTCAAGACTGCGTCGAATGGAGGGTAGGTCCATTTTTCCTGGAATTAGGTGAAGAATAAAATGTGTTGGTTATTTACTAGCGCGCTAGAAACAAATGTTGAGTTGCACGAAACCAACATTAGTTTAACGGAGACTTTAAATTCATGCCATCCCTTACATTTTGTATCAAAGAGAAAGTGACAGCATTAATTTAAAGTTTCCGTTAAACTTACATAAGTTTAACGGAGACTTTAAGACTGTATAAGAGGTAGTACTTTTTTTAGTAAAGGAATCCAACGTTGTGATAAAGTGTAGTGAATATTTTCGCCGTAAATCGGCTCTTCATCCGTGGTATCGCCCAGCGCTGATAGTAATTGCAGGGGTGGTTTCGTACAACTCACCGAAAATCATTTTTGTGTCTGTCAGTGTGAATGCTTTGTTGTTGTATAATACTTAATGGATTTTGTTAGGGTTTTAACAGTCATTTTGGAATTTTATTCCGAAAGATTTTTTTATAATGCATTAATATATAACTAATCGACACAATATATCTGACAAACAATGAAGCGTAATTCTTGATTCCTTAGCCTCTAGTTAAGGGCTATATATCCCTCAAATGGCTTAGCATGATCCTCCGTTACTCCTAAAATACTGCAGCATTAATTTTGAAATAAATACGAAAACGTAAATACGAAGACGAAAACACGATTCCATACACTTTTGTCGATAGAAAAAAATCCAAAGTTACCTCCAAATCGAACAATAAACCGCTAGTATTCAAAATGTACTTCAAATTAGATTATGAAACTTTGCATACTAACTGAACTAACTATAAAGCAGGTCTTATGTGTTTTACTTTTTTAGTCCAATCAATAGATTTTTTGTAAATGGCAAATAACCACTCATTTCGCACTATTCGGCCGCAGTGACTGACGTAACAACCGCTTTGTAGTGCAAGCTGATTAGAACTTTATTCTAACAGTATTTCAAACGAAGTTTGAACCACCACAAATAGAGTTGCTAAGTCATACTTACTATAAAAGGCGAAGCACATGAAGACAAAACATGCTTACGTACATTATATTATTATGATTCACACTTATGAATGTAATTAAGTAATCACGGAACCCATTATTGCTGACGGGCTAAAATCTAAGTGTAAATCTGTATAGTACCTACGACTATTTATATCGGTGTTACTAGACTACTGAATATCCACGAAATTGCTTTACTTACCTACGAATAAAATACGAACATAACACACGTTAAACATTATTCATGTATTATTTTTCTTAAAGTTACATTAGGAATTGTAAACATTTATTTATTTTACTGATATGATTCGTCTCCAGCGAGATATTACCTGTCCCGATAACAGAATTGTTTACAAGCAAATGATGGCAGGATTACTCTGTCGAGATAAAGTAGGTACAAAGCGTATAAACAGCAGATGTTCTTTATGTACAACTAGCACTTCGTCCAAGACTTCGTCTTTTATTTATCGTCTTCTATTTAGCTTTCTATTAAAATTTATTCATGTAAAATACAGGTATTCAGCTGCATCCGGTTAGACTGGAAGCCGACCCCAACATAGTTGGGAAAAGGCTAGGCAGATGATAATGATTTAGCTTTGTATTGGTGTAAAAATGGTTAAAATAGGTCCAGTAGTTTCGGAGCATATTGGGTACAAACAAACAAAAACATTTTCCTTCTTTTTAATATTTGTATATACACAGATATTATCCGTTTCGATATAAATACGTAGCGACTGTCTGATCCTATATATGATATCCGAGAGGTAGATCAAAGAACGTCTCGGCAAATACCAATACAAATGTGCAATTGGAGCACAGAAAGTTTGGAGTTATTGATCCCCGTTCTGAGTTTCTGACCCTGTTAACAGACAGCCTTTAATTTGAACTGATCAATGACTATTAATGAATCAGTTCCAATTAATGATTGGACCCATGATTTTGTACTGTTTCTGTACGTACGAGCGCACAGGGTGTAAACAACCTCATCACGAAGCCGTCAAACATTCTGCACATCAAACTAAGTAACTTTACGCAAAAATTATTGCTGGGAAACGACTTTTTTTTGGGGTGAAAAATCATGTTTTGTGATAGAACTCAATGTAACGCACTCAAAACATTGTGCTGATGGATGATAGTACGGGGGCCGTGGAGGTGCTTAAAGTAAAAATCTTACAATAAAAACTTGTATTAAAAAAAAACTTGTCAAAAAGTTGGTCCTTTGACCCCCAATATCTTCGTAACTAGAAGGTTCCCAGGTATGGCGTAGAACAAAAAAATGGTCGCAATGACGGTGAGAACAAGTGCCTTTCGGCTTCGTTAAGAGGTTTTTTACACCGTTTAGAAAGTACCTATAGGATTATTTTCCTCGCGCCGATTGACTACTTTCCATAATGCAACAGATGGCATGATGACACGGACTCAAAAGAAAGCCTATTTTTCCTGTGCAGGGAGGTTAGGTTAAATAATAACAGCTGCACGGGTCGAACTCCAGGTTAAACCGCGCTAGCTGCCTAGGTTGGTCCATTGACCCTTTGGTCCCAGCTATCCTTTGTAGATCTTTGACAGTCGTTACAGTGGCCCGAAAGTCTGACAACCAGTCTTACTAAGAGGTATCGTATTACCCAGCACTAACTGGGATGTGGAGGTTAGATAGGTGGTAGGCAGTCGCTCCATGTAAAATACTGGTATTCATCTGCATCCGGTTAGACTGGAAGCCGATCCCAATAATGTTGAGAAAACGCTAGGCAGATGATGAGAGGATGGATTCACAGCATTCTTTAAATCAATCAAATTCTTACCTCATTTACAGGCACGACGTCCATATGTGAGTTTAACAGTATAGAAGGTAGTTCTGGCTGTAGACCCTCCCATGTTATCACCACCACTGGTTTCTTGGGCACAAACTCTTTGACGAAAACCGGCAGATCGAGAAGGCGTGCTTGCTTCTTCAAGAATTTCACACAGTCCCCTACACAAAAAGTAAATTCGTCAGTTGAAGGTTCTACGATATGAATAGGACTATTGTTGCCAGTGTTTTTGTTGTTGTTTCGTCTGCGGTTTACAATGAAAAGTAGCCGTCCTTCTATCCTGAGATAGCAACCTTCCGTTACCTGTTAGTAAGTTATTGAAAATGGCCGTTAGTGATCTTGCGTAGAAAAATTAAACACACAGGCAGAGTTGCTTTCGCATTTACATCATTTAGTATGGGTTGGATTGTCTTAATTACAAGATAAACTTTATCCTGTTGTTAAGACAATTTAACCCAATAAAGGATTTAATTTGATTAGAATCAGTATACGTTCGAACGAATCAGTATAAGTTGCAACGCGATTTTCCTCGTGTACTGTGATTGCTAACGTCAGTTAACTGAAGGAATTTAGTTATTACCTAAAGAATAAAATATCTAGTGCCAATTAGGTTTAGAATATTATACCAACATTTAACATGGTGATTAATTTTCTAAGAATAACCGCGTTGGCCTATTTCGTCGCAAGCGCATCTATAACTGAGCCTGCGGTTTTGGGTTACTTTCCCGGTCAGACAGTGTTTTTGGGTTTTCCATTTAAGAATTTTCAGTAACAGCCCGGAGTCTGGATCTATGCCCGGTTGATGGCAATAGGCTCGCACCTATTAATGAATGGGATTTAAATATTCCTACTTTGTTACGGATCTTTTTAATTGGGGAGTTTCGACCACATTTCCGTTATATTATGATGACTGCAATAAATACGTCTTTTTTTAATTTATTTATTTATGTTATGCTATGTCAAATCAATAAATTTGCGTAGACTACCACGACCGAAAAATTTAAATAAGGCAAAAAATGAGCCAAACAAAACTACCAAAGCTAACAACTTCAGGAAAATCATCACTTTGTGTCGTGTTTTCTTGGAAGTCGTTTGTTCCTATTTTGTAAAAAAAAAACATGAAATCTAAGTATTAATATTTGGCATAGTATTTGGTATGTATTTCATACATTAATTGCAATACTCCATACAAGTTTCTTGTATTAAAACTCACCATAATCAATATCAGGATGGACGCTTGGAATTCTCAAATACTCCCGAAACCTTTGTACGACTTCATCGTTCTCCCATTTCGAATTCATCGCGCGCGTTCTTTTTTAAAAACAAATTTTAAAAAGACACAGAACGCGTGTTGTTCTTCCCGTTTATGAAGTGATACTAGTGTGTCCTAGTGAGAAGCGAGTGACGACAAGTACCTAATCGAGTATGCAATTTGTGTCTTATCTACTATAAATGTTTGTTTCCCGCTAAGTTTGTTTACTCTTTTTACGTTTTTATTATCTCGACTGGTTACTGCTTAGTAGCATTTGTATCATTGAGATATAATATTGGAGATCAGTCGCTTATCATTATTTGTCTAGTATCAATATGGGGAACACTCAAAAATTCCGAAAGACTAAATTCCGAAAGTCATAATTCCGAATTTCTAAAGTCCGAATTTCATAATTTTGAAGAGTTATAATGTCTACGATTTAAAATCCCGAAGTTCATAATTCGGAAAGTCATAATTACGAATTGTTTGTTGTCCAAATTTCATAATTCCGAATAATCAAATGTTCGATGGATCGTTAGTTTGAAAAACTTGCCAGCTGTCATAAGGAGCGTAGGCCGAAGACCGGCGGAGCGACGACGACATTTGTGACAGAAAGTGGGTGTGTAATGTAAAATGCGAGCGTAGCGAGCGCGCGTCATGGAGTCGTACATAGCAGGTTCTAAATTTACTTATATCTCAAAAACGGTGCGTTCTATCGCAAAAATGAAAAATTTGCCTCTTTAATAAAGCCCCTGTCGCGTCATTCTCAAAATCTAGGTTAAAAAAAAAACAATGATTATGATATTATCAATAAGTTGGACTATTGAAATTCAGTATTTTATGAATTATGAACGTTTGGAATATTGAAATTTCGGAATTATGAAAATAGGATTAATCATAAATCGGAATTGTTATATTCAGAAGTTGGAACCATTCGGAATTATGAAAATCGGTATTTTGAAATTCGGAATTGTGTTTTTCGGAATTATGTAGTGTACCCATCTATAAGTACCTATCTACCAACATGTATTTATCTTTACGTTATTAGTGACTAGCTTCTGCCCGTGGCTTTGCTCGTGTGGAGGTTAAAAATTATCCTACGAGATCGTATTACCGGGACTAAAAGATTTTTTATGCTATGATATATCCAGAATAAGGATAATCCGTGTGCCAAGCTTCCAAATCCGTTCCTCTCTAATGTAACAGACATTGCATTTATAATATTTGTATGTGTACCGGTATCGCATATTTATAACACATATTTTTTGCATGTGTATACATTCTGTTGGGTTTTTTGTTGTAGTATAGTAAATTATCAAGGTAAGGATTTTAGCGTAGGGCATTTTCATGATTTTGGAGCTAAATTATTATTTCTCTGTTTTCCTACTAAACTAAACTACTTAGGTAATATGGTTAGGACATGAATAGGTATGGAACTATTGCAACAGTAGGTAAGTGTCAACATGGATAACGTTTAGTAACATTAATTATTAGCAAACATGTCGAGTTCGTTACCCTCCAGTTAGTCTTACAAGTCCCTAAAACAACATTCTAGTATTCTAGAAGTAGTATAAACATGGTATAGAGCTCTACTATATCACATACAAGCTATAGCCCGCGACCTTCATTCGCGTAAAATAAAATGAAAATATATTAAGTACTTCACTTTTTGAATCGGATTTAGTTTCAAAGGGTTTTATTTTTTTGCACGGAACCCCTTAATCTTATTGTACAATAAAGTAGCTTAAGTTATACCATAAAACATCGGCTAACTGCTAGTAACGCCCCGTCAAAATCGGTCTAGCCGTTGAGGAGATTAGCCGGAACAAACCGACAGAAAGACAAAAATAAAAAAAATAAAAATTTTGTTAAAAGTACCGTCGGTATATACTTTCTCATACATTCAGTAAAAAGCCGTTATTTTGAAATTACAAGCAGACACTTCAATTTTATTTATTTGTATAGATTCTAGTTTGCTTAGGGTATCTTGTAGATCGTCTGCGGGATGTGTACTGAAGTAATATGTTGATTTACTAGACCATAAACTAATAAAATAATTCCCTAAACAAATATTTCCATTGATATGAAATTCCTTGATCTAATAATGAACGTCATTTGCTGGATTTAACCCTTGGGACGTATTTTTCACAGAATTGTTTATGTTTTTTTACAAGGAGCTCATGGCTAAATAATAACAGCCGCTCGGGTCGATCTTCAGGTTAAGCCGCGCTTGCCTAGGTTGGTCTGTGGATGGGTGACCACCCATAACATATTAAGTTTCCTCCGTGCCTCGGAAAGCACGTTAAGCCGTTGGTCCCGGCTGTCATTTGTAGATCTTTGACAGTCGTTACAGATAGTCAGTGACCAGAAAGTCTGACAACCAGTCTTACCAAGGGGTACCGTATTACCCAGTTCTAACGGGTTGTGGAGGTCAGATAGGTAGTCACTCCATGAAAAATATTGGTATTTAACTTCACCCGAAATAGGCTAGGCAGATGATGTTTGTTTTTGCGAAGTTTAGAAGAGGCCCACGTCCAGCAGTGGAATTAATTTCAGTATAATGACGATTATGGTAAAGATGTCTCTAGTGCGAATTTCAGGATAAATCATTGCATATTAGGGCCTAAAGTTACTGAAGAAACATTTGCAGTTATTTTCAGAAAAAAAAAAACAGTCATAGGAATGTGTAAATGATGTCGTGACGTCTTATAGGGAAGATTGGAAGAACAAAACCTGGTGCGATTGAACCAGGACAATAAGATGAAGATGATTACATTTTATATGAGCCATCGCGCACTACAAGCAAGCGATTCGTCGATCAAGAAAGGAACCGTTCTCAATAGATATATAAATGTTATCCTGATTATGATAATACACCACGTGAGATCCACCTTTTAAAGTCGATAACGAAGAAAAACGCCCCCCCTGGGTTTTTTGTGAATTATGGTGATCACGAGCTTAACGGTCTGGGCACAAAGCCAGACAGGTTGTGCCAATATAAATACAATAGCGGACGTCACGCGGTTTCACCCGCGTAGTTTCCGTTCCCGTGGGAGTACAGGGATAAAATATAGCTTATGTTACTCAGGGTGAATGTAGCTTTCTAATGGTGAAAGAATTTTTGAAATCGGGGCAGTATTTTTTGAGTTTATTCATTACAAACATACACACACACAAAAAAATACAAAAATACAAATCTTTCCTCTTTATAATATTATTAGTGTAGATGTAGATAAGTTGGCACTATTTGTTACGATTCGAGGAAAGTGGCGTGCCTGGGAAAAGGGACCAGCGTTGTTTATATCGGTAGAATAGCTAACAGAGACCCCTAGCAGGAGTGCACGGGGTAAATGCAACGTAAATACGGCGATTTTTTAATCGAATTAACCTATAGCATACTTATACCTGTTATATCAAATTAGCCGACATCAATACAAACAAGTTTTGTGTGAGACAAAATGTTCTAAAGTGTCACGTTTACGAGGAGGTTTCTACAATAGGCATGACGACAGTATCATTTAGTCCGTCAGTAAGAGTATTGGAAATTAATGGACACGTATTTTTTTTAATCAATAAATAGTGACAAAGACAAAACGCATCAAAACTCGGGAGTTGACGTTGACGTTGTTTCTCGTGACGTCAGAACCAGCAAAAAATTATATCAAGGCGTGACGTATTGAGAATTTTAAAAGCGTCATATCTTCGTCAATTCTGGTTTACGTAACAAAAGAAAAAACACGGGTCAAATATTTTTTGATAATCTAACTGACGGACTAATTAGATGTTTTTTGTCAGAAACAGCCAGTCACTTATTTAACAACACTTCTGCTCTGAATGACAGACGCCTAGGCAAAAGTTATTAATAAATTTTGCTCACGTGAAATATTGGAGTCCAAAAAAGTGAAGGCGCAGCGCAGGCTCAAAATTCAAGGTTTTTCGTTGTGTTTTCATTTTTTATTTACAATAGTCAAAGGCACGTCCAGTCAAAATTCCCAAAACATAGATTAAAAATAAAACGGTAGGTACCGGACACACGCAAATGCGTAGCTGCCAGGGGTAAAAAAAAAACAAAAGAGGTTTTTTTTCAAGAAGCGGTAAATTACATGCTTGTTAAATAACATCAATTACGTTACGCAAATATTCTTATTTAATCAATTTTCCTCCCTTATTAAGATTACTGTAATCGGACTTACAATGTTTACGGTAATGTTTAAATATTTTTGACTGTCTAACGGTTGTTGCTTTTAATATATAACGATTAATGGCCCTTTGAAACAGTATTAGCTTGATATCTTCGATGAACCTACTTTTTTATGGGGGAAATAGACTGTGACTGTGATATAGTCTTCTTTAACTTTTTTCAATTAGGAGAAATACCTATCAAGTATTTAATTTTTAAATCAGTCGGTAATTACGACCACACCATGATACCAAGAATGTTGCAAAAACCATTTTGTGTTGAGAACTGCTTTAAAATACCCAAGAACAAATACAATTACGACATGTCTGGCCCTTACATCATATTATCAGCTTGAATGAAACGGAACGCAAGCAGAAATCGGCGCGAAACCCTCCTACGCGGGCCTTTCAAAAATCGTCACATTCGCGAGTTACGTTCCATACCGCGACCGGCCGCGCACCTTTCGCCGCACGCCGTAAAAACTGATTAAAAAACATTTTGAATTCCGATCGAAGACACAAGCTCGCATTTTAAATTCCTTTTTTTTTCAAAGCGACATTTTTGGCCGCTGATACATTTAAATATTTTTGAAAAAAGAAAAAATAAGTGTTTGTGCAAAATGGTTCGCAAAATCGGTGGACTCCTGTGTTGCCTCTGCGTTTTCGGTATTTCATTGAGTGATAGCGCTATATCAGCAGATTCTGTAAGTACTCAAAAATAATTTACAATTATTAGAAAACCCTTGCAAACAATGACCAATATTGGTTTGGGTTTGATGTCCATTGACAGTTTAGCATAAACTGTAATCGATGTTATAACACTGAATAAATCAATGAGAAGTCGAATATAACTAAACTACACTAACTAACTACTAAACTAACGTAAATTAAATCATTTATTGTGTATGTACAAGACTTTACTGTTTTATTGATTGTCAGTAATTAATCTAATTATAGGAAACAAATGCAAGGAAACAGGCATTGAATTTTAATTGGATTAACTTGTAGACATTGAATAATAAGTTTACTTTCGATGCATTTATAACATAAATCTTTCAAGTTAATGGTTTGACAGTTTAAATGCATTCGAATTAAGTGTCATTATTTAATCAAGCTCAAAATTGCGTAACATCCTCCTCGAATTTAACAAAACAAGTCATCTTGTTCTACCTGTGGGCCTAGTGTGAGTTTTTTTTATTGCAAACGAATCCGATCACTTTAAAGTAAACCTTAAATTGTATGGGCTAATTGTGTTTCCCATTAATGACACTCGAGTCCAGACGGCATTACTTCAGTTTCAGTATATATTGAAGTTTGCAAACATTATTTCTAGGTATGTAAGCCCTTTGAAAACCTCTTAAAAACATAATGTCTTAGGAAACGACCGTTTTAATTGCTTACATATGCTTTCTAATTAGTACGATAATGTCAAAGGAGGTCTCCAAATAAAATAATAGTCTTTTTTTATTACATTTCATGACCTCAGCTTGGCGCATATAAAGCTGTTCTAGTTACTAGGTCGGCCTTGAGTATTGAATGTAACTTGTCAATCCAGTGGACACCATTATTACAAGACACATTAAATATTATCTAAAGGAGCTTTAATTTAATTCCTACATAGTTTTTTTCCTTGTTTATTATGGATCTACTTTTAGTGACCGCTTTTTTATATATCTATGACCTTTATTTTTTACTGTCCACAAACAATTATGATACGAGTATGGCGCCTATGTATAATAACTTATCTGATTTGAACTCCAATTATATAATGTGGAATTTATTTTATACTTGTATATATTTTTATTACTATTAGAGAGTTTTATTGTGTAAATAATTAGTCTGTTTTAAATAAAACACAAATGTGTAATTAAAAAGTGTAATGTTTGCTTGTGAAATAGATTGACGTTAGAGCTGGGCATCCAATTTTTAGCACATACTAAGTAGATTGAAGGGCGTTAAACATGGTAATTTCAAAGACACAGTGATTCACACACGATTCATATTCAAAGACACACAGGTACATAAACCTTGAATGGTTTAGACCTGATTAGTTTTACAATTAAGCTCTATTTAAAGGGTCTGTACAAAGTGGAGGAGCTCGTGGCTAAATAATTACAGCCACTCGGGTCGATCTTCAGATTAAGCCGTGCTTGTCTGTCTAGGTTGTTCTGTTAACGGGTGACGACCCATTACTTACCGAGTCTCCTTCTTACCTTGGAGAGCACGTCAAGCCGTTGGTTGCCAAGGGGTATCGTATTACCCAGTACTAACTGGGTTGTGGAGGTCAGTTAGGCAATGCTCCATGTAAAATATTGGTATTCAGCTGCATCCGGTAAGACTGGAAGGTGATCCCAACATACATAGTTGGGGAAAGGCTAGGCAGATTTTGATAAAGGGTCTGTTCAGCATTGTACACAGACAAATTGTAAGGCATAAAAGAGTAAGTAAACGTCCGGCTTCAAATACATAACCATTCATACAATAACATACATTATATATTAGTTACATGACACAAAAGCAATTCACAAAAAAAATCTTAACAGGTCGGCACGTGTTTTTTTTTCTGGGAGATGAGAGATGTATTCAAACAAACGTACCTATTACCTACTAAGCATTGAATCAGATATTCAAATATTCATAAATTCAAAGACCCGTTTAATTAACAATGAAACTGAAGGAAACACGCGTAAAGCAACTTGTATGCGAACGTTACCAATAGCAGGTGTCGTCAACAATTGGTGCGTGCGAATGCAGCAAGGTGAAAGTGCTCAGTCAACGCACTCGCGTTATGCATATGCATATGCTAATTATGGCTGCCATTCCGAAAGCAAAGCAATTAGAAATGTACGTAATGAGTTAAGGTGCATCAATACCGAAGTTACTTTTTGTGTTGAAACGTTTGAAAGTGTTCTGATACTTCGTCCAGTTGGTTTTAGGTTCGGACAGAGCTCTGCGACTTTAAAGGGGTTATAAGTGGCTTCGGACAGCTCAGGTGCACGTGAAGTTGCACAAAGAGCAGCACATAGGTATGACATCGTTTCTGTAGTTACAGTCTCACTGTGCTTCTCCAGAAAACCCCCATCGGACTAAGTTGTACCTCAAGCGGCCCAATTCGCTGCGTAGGTAGTCGATTAAGAGATTACTTTCTGGACCATGGTAGTAGATAGCCCGCAGCCTCAATATAGTTAGCTGAAGGATTGTGAAGCCGCAGTGGGCAATAACGGCGGAGAGCAAATGCCGAAAAAGTTATATGAAGTAACTTAGTGTTATCATAATTACAAAATGATGCTCCACAAAAAGTAAATTGGGTGTGTGGATGCCACCTTGAGAAAGATAATATCCAAAAGAAACAATAGATATTGTTATAGATACCACTGTAAGAAAGTAATGGATTTTGATATGCTTTCACAAAGAAACGGATTTAACCGGTTACGATAATTTCGGCAATGGTTGTGTCTAAACTTTCTTGGTTACGGTGGGTTAGTAAAAACGCGCTTCAGTAATTCACGAAACGAATTATAAAATGCAATCTTACTGAAAAAATAAATTTATGTATTTTATTCATTTGTTGTTTAGCTGATCTTATCAGGTTCAAACTAGATATTCCAAACAAAATGAGGTATTAAAATGTCTGCTCTTTCATTCGGTTAGTTTTAATCGTTGTTATAACAATATTATATTTATGAAGTTTACGAAATTGTGCACCCTGTGGTTCTTGATATGCTAAACTTCACTGCATTTCGTAAACTAATAAAAGTTAAATTTGGACCGCAGTGATATTAATTTAATCAATAAAGTTATATTGGCACGTGATTTCGAATGCCAATAAGATCGCTCACTTCCCGTTAGTGTTGCAAGAATGAAGGTTTTTTTTTAAATTAATACAAAGGATCAATAAAATCTTTTTTACACACTCCGATAAATCATGTCCAAAGACATTTTATATACTTACCCTATGGTAAGTATATAAAAAAAAAACAGAAAAACAGGAGAAATGTGATTGCATGTTTCAGTATGGCCGTAATAAAGCAAAATTGCCACACTAAGTTTGACACAATCCGCCGACAGCGACCAGTTGCCCATTGCAAGGACATTAGTACGATTTTATTCGTATTGCCCCATCTATTATGTTTTAATCCTTTGGGCATGTCCCTCTAACTTACACAAAACGGAATAACGAGAACCATATGCCTGAAATGCAATAAAATAATTTTAATTATGTGTCAAAAATTCTAGCCCAAATTTCTCCCAGATAACTCTATAAACAGGTTGAGAGATTTCCTTTTTAAAAGTTCGACGTACGATTACATAAATGATGTTGCTCCAATGCCGGCTGTGGCCTCCTTACAACCGTGGTAAATGGTAGTCCACGCTAACCGAGCTACGAATCAATTACTTTGCACCACAACCTAGGTAACTTGTTTCAGAGATTACTACACCAAGATGTGCAAATGTGTTTAACAAAACAGATAAAAATATTTTTCCTCCTAGGATTTGAGTCATCAAGCAAATTTGAGTCTTATCCCGAGTAGTTTATCATACCCTTTACTCTAATCATTTCTGGTTCTATTTAAATACGACGATAATACGTAATAATAAATCGTATATCTAATAATTTCTCTGACGAAGACCGAAGGTTTGACATCTCTGATATTATAACAAGACGACTGTCAAGAATTAAATGTCGTTTTATTTACATTGACAATAATTTCCAGGTTATTAATAATTAGCATTTTATTAAAGGAAATTGTGTGTTATTGGTGTTTCATGTAAATAATAATATGTATGACCTGGCTTAGAATTGAATCTATAGTCACTTCAGCCTAGTACTTTCTGTCCTACAGCACCAAATAAACAATAAACAAATTAAAGTGTTAGGTAATTCATAGAAAAAATAATTTTATAATAAATTTTACAATTTGACCTGCAAAGTAGTGTGTTGGCCGATGTATTTTCTTCTTTAGTACATAAACATTATGTTTATATGTAACGGTTTTTCACCAATACGCTAAACCAATTCATGCTTTCTTCACTCCATGTTTGTCACTACGTATTTAGTCTCGTATGGTCAAATAGTTTTAATTTAAAAGTGGGTCCCATTTTTACGATGCTGCTACATTTTACAGATCTGAATTGAATATCGGTACCTACCTGTTTCCAATAAATAATCTACAAACCGTCTTCCAATTAAGAGGATTGGAATCATACTTATAACAATAATAACAAATTGCTTAAAACACCGTTAATCGATTAAAATCTCGCTTTTACATCAGTCAAATCGATTTAATGTTTCATGGTGATTGGTGAAATAATTAAATTATACAAATGGTGTTTCTAGACGGCCCATTTCTTAGCTGATTCTGATTAAACGAAGACATATCCTAAAATATATAAGTTTAAAGGAGAAATAAAATTGATCTAGACGCTGATGATTCTGATTATTGACACAATAATAGTTTAACTCAGTAATGAGGTTTAGCTTAGTCTTCTAATAAAACACCTAATGTGTTATAAACGTTTAGTCGTTGGTCCCAGCTGTCATTTGTAGATCTTTGACAGTCGTTACAGCTGTGGCCCGAAAGTCTGACATCAGTCTTATCAAGGGGTACCGCATTACCCAAGACTAGTTGGGTTATGGAGAACAGATAGGCAGTGGCTTCATGTAAAATACTGGTATACAGCTGCATTCGGTTAGACTGGAAGCTAACCCCAACATAATTGGGAAAAGGCTAGGCAGATGATGACCTAATATATAATATTTCATAGTAGTGTAAGCTGTAAGGTCAGACAATGAATCTGCTTGCTAATATACGATCAGTAGGTTCACCTATCAATCAACTTCAAACAAATAAGGTACCTTGGTACTGAAAAGGTTAAGGATGTCTAGGGCCAATCAACTGTCATTCCTTAGGATGCAAGGAATGGTGCTGGCTATAAAAATAATGTAGGTAAGTAGTATGAATGGAAATGTAGGCCAGAATAGTACGTCTGGATTTTTTTCATTAATTCATTGAATTTTCTTGTTTTACATGGGTTGGCATCATCACAGAACGTCTTTATATTTTACACTGACTGAATTTTCTATGAGCCGTCGTTCCTCACTTGCTATAAAGTATTTAAAATAATCCTTTTTTTACCGAGATTTAGATCATCAATTTTGTTCATAACACGAGTTTTTACATTGCATTTTTTTTTTAACTCTAGTAAAGCTAACATCAAATCTTATTTTTTTTAATCTTAAATATGAGTAGTATAAGGTCTTGCAGGTCCGTCATTGCAACCCACACAATGCCTTATAAAGCGAGCAGATAGTCTACGTAGCGAGGCCGCACCCACTCGGGTCGAGGTGACTGATTCACATCGCCTTTTGTTACAGAATTTACACCAAAATGTTATCTTGCATGAGACAATACTTCAAATATTCACATGCATGTTCTGACTGCGTCCATTCTTCACGATGAAAAAGATTTCGATAGATATGGTTGTCTGTTATTTTTTGTTCGTATGTCATCAATTTGTTAAGTCATGAATCTAACTGAAACTTTAGAAACGAAACTATGAGGTATATATAACTACTTTATATACTGGAATTAGGGTACAGCAATATCGGCAATATACATAATAAGCGAGACGACAAAAAAAATCTAATTAGTCCGTCTGTTAGATTATCAAAAAATATTTGAGCCGTGTTTTTTCTTTTGTTACATAAACCAAAATTGATAAAGATATGACGCTTTTAAAATTCTTAATACGTCACGCCTAGGTATAATTTTCAGCTAGTTCTGACGTCACGAGCCCCCACTCCCGAGTTTTGATGCGTTTTATCTTTGTTAATATTCATTGATTTACAAAAACAAAAAATACGTGTCCATCAATTTCCAATACTCTAACTGACGGACTAAATAGATTCGCAACTTTTTGATACTGTCGTCATGCCTATTTATTATTATATGCGATAGTTACTCTGTCCGTCTGTCTGATTACTTTTCATATCTGAATGGCTGAACGGATTCAGATGAAACATAGACAGGTTGACCATGACGTAGATTAGGACAAAAGTTCATAATGCGTTCCAACGGGATCACACCCTAATTAAACGTGGGCAAACGCTATTGATCAATAAATTCAACTACAATCAAGGTATCCTTATTTCGCCTTGAATACGCCAGTAGAAGCAACGATCTTACTTAATGCTGCACTATCGACCGTCACGGATAATGTTGCAAGAGACAATGTTTCGATCATGCACGTTGCACACCGTAAGTGCATTAGCGATGAGGACAGCATACTTATTGTATTTCAAATATCCTGTAGAATTTGTGAAACTGAAATATCTTCGATAGATAGTATTAAAATCAAACAACAATCATTATTTCGCCCAGACCTTGTGCTCAGTATATAGGATGACTGGTAAATAGTGTACGATACTTAAACACGTTTTATTGAAATATTCATTGTAACTCATGATAACAAACAACTTTTACTATGTTTAAGTAACGTACACTAATAGGCGAGACGACAAAAAAAACTAATTAGTCCGTCAGTTAGATTATCAAAAAATATTTGACTTTCTTTTGTTACGTAAATCAAAATTGACGAAGATATGACGCTTTTAAAATTCTCAATACGTCACGCCTAGGTATAATTTTTAGCTAGTTCTGACGTCAAGAGCCCCCACTCCCGAGTTTTGATGCGTTTTATCTTTGTCAATATTCATTGATTTACAAAAACAAAAAATACGTGTCCATTAATTTCCAATACTCTAACTGACGGGCTAAATAGATTTGCAATTTTTTGATACTGTCGTCATGCCTAATACCAGTCACACTATATAGGTGGGCGCTAGGAGGTGTCCTGCACATACTACCATTTGTCATATAAAAAAATTCAAGAAATCCAATGATAAATTAAATCAGCAAACACTTATTTATAAGTTAGAATAGATTGTAATTTAATCATCATTATTGCATTGCAGTTTTAAGACAACTACGACAAGCGTGCAATACGATGGTGGAATGTCAAGCAAGTTTTAATAATACTTAGTGTCTTATTTTATATCTGTGATATAAAACTTAGGTAACTCACAATACAATAATAAAATTAACAAAAACATAAAAAATATATTCGCAGACCAATAAAATAGTCAAGTTTGATAATACAATTTGTATCGATGTTCCGCCAGTTACATAAGTAGTCGTTCAGGTTAGAGCTTCGCCAATTTGTCTCAAGTTGAACCGCGGAGTTGGACCTATTGGCTAAGACTAAGAGTTTAGTCTCTTGCATCAGCAGACTAGTGCTGACTGCAGCTGTACGGAGTTTGGCAATGAGGACACAGAATTGATATGGACATACTAAATGGTTAATTAATTCAGTTTTCAATGTGTTAATCATGTAGGTGGTTGACAGTTTTTATGACATGATACTTAAATAACATGAAGATTGATATGTTTGTTGCCTAACGCAGATGCAGAGGAAATTAGATGATCAGTTTCTGGAGACAGGCAGATTTATTTTGTTTATGTATTTTTTTTTGCCAGAAACGTGGTGAGTGAGTTGACGAGTAATAGAGTAGTATGGCAGAAGACATGATGCGCTGATCCCTATCAATGTCAGATGAGGGAGAATGATATTGATGATATATTTTGTTTGACATGTTACCTGAAAAAGCCGCCTTTGTACTTTGTGCTTGAAGTGCTATAGAGGGTGTAAAATACCTCTTAACTAAGCCGAAAGGCACTTGTTCTCCCTGTCATTGCGATATTTTATTTGTTCTACACCATACCTGGGAACCTTCTAGTTACGGAGATATTGGGGGTCAAAGTTACAACTTTTTGACAAGTTTTTTTTTTAATACAAGTTTTAAATCTAAGAACTTTAATTTAAACACCTTCACGACCCCCGTACTATTCAATCCATCCATCAGCACAATCTTTTGAGTGCATTACATTGAGTTCTTTCACAAAACATGATTTCACATCCCAAAAAAAAGTCGTTTCCCAGCAATACTTTTTGCGTAAAGTTACTTAGTTTGATGTACGTTTGATGCTTGGTTGACGGCTTCGTGATGAGGTTGTTTACACCCTGTATAAACAAAGAATAAATAAATTAAATCCTACTTCATACATAATATTATAAATGCGAAAATTTTTGAGTATGGATATACATCCATACTCACAAATTTTCGCAAATTTTTATTTTCAATAGTAACAGTTACTCTTTCACGCAAAAACTACTGAACGGATTTGGAAGAAATTTTGATCACAGATAGTTTATAACCTGGACATAACATAACATAGGATACTTTTTATCCCGGTAGTAAGATCCCATGGGACAATTATCAACCTTCAAACAATTAGGTTACATGGTGTAAGAATGCTATGGTGCTCAATGGCTCGTGTCAGGCCATGCGTAATCTCTGTCCCCATTTTTATGACAATTGTTAAAACTCGGGGTCTAAATAAGCCGTCTAGTCTTACATGGCGGCCCATTACGTTCAATTTAATTATGTAATCTGTTCTGCCTCCATGGTCTAGTGGTTGTAAGTGCGACTGCTGAGCATGAGGTCCTGGGTTAGATTCCCGGGTCGGGCAAAGTTTTATTGGGGTTTTACATCAGGAATTTCGGTTGACTTAACCATGACTGTCAAAATGTGAGCGTACCTACCATTAGATACACTTCTGCCTAACCCTTCGGGGCTTACGAGCGTGAAAAAACGGCGTGATGTACGGTATGAAAGTAGCTGTATCAAATCAATCATGCAAATCACACAAGTTCATGTTTCCAGCTCGCGTGAACGATAATTGCACACTAATCGAGTTTTCCCTCGATTCCTGGATTCCTATTAAAACTTTCCACCGGTTGCACATTATAGCAATTTCGCTAAATAGACCCGTTATTTGTGAGCATAAAACCTCATGATATGACAACTTTCTACTGCCAGGCTTATAAGGGGAGGCTCAGATTAAACCAGTGCCTAACCGTCTATGTCTTATGATTTCACATCGTCATTTTCGCCTACATGTTGTGTTTGACGCGGACGCCTTGAATATTATTGTTGGTGGTCATATAATGATTACTTTTATTAAGTTTGGCTTCGTGAGGACATGTTCAGCTTAACATTAGAAGGTATATTAAGGGTGAGGCCAAACGAGCGTAATTATGTGACACGCGTAAATTCGGTTTCATACATAGTTGGGCGTATTTTACGTCGTCACGTGAGCGTGACACAAACCAGACTTTCGTATGAAAATGTTGGCCGTTTGCGCTCACCCTCAAGGAGGTTTTTTTCTCTTGTATGATTAAAATTTAGGGTTTCTGTTTTAGTAACTGTTTTTATTTATATTAATGTTTGACTTACAAAGCCTTGGGAGTAGTGATAATTCAGTGGTAATTTACGAGTTTTAGGGCGTGAGTTCGAGCCTAGGCAACAGTGTTAATTTGTGTATTTTAACCAGCATGTCTCAGCTTCAAAAATTTGAAGACATGTGTTATTGACAAACCCGCAACGTGGCCGTGTGGTGGATTATAGTCCACTCCATTCTCATAGAGAGGAGGCCCGTGTCCCAGCAATGGGAACTTTATAGGCTGAATTACGTAATAAAGCTTTGTCTATTGTTGTTAGCATTTTTAGAGGACACATTACATATCTACATCCGAGATGTTAATTAAATTCTTTACAAACTATAGGCACATTTCTCACAAAATCCATTAAAGTTTTGACTAAGATCTGTATCCATTCCTAACCGCATTCTCACGCTTGGCACAATGTTCTAATGTTCACTATGTGTTCACAACGATTTATGACATATGATGTAAATATTTATGAAACGGTCAACGTCCTAGACTGTACTAAAACCTTCACTAACAACCATATTTCTAACAATTTCAAAATAATTATTTTAGGTATTTGTTTATTAATCTAATTTTAACTATACTCTTACTTTATAGAGTAACTTCTTATTTTAGAGCTTCATCATTTGCCTAGCCTTTTCCCAACTATGTTGGGTTCGGCTTCCAGTCTAACCGGATGCAGCTGAATACCAGTATTTTACATGGAGCGACTGTCTATCTGACCTCCACAACCCAGTTAGTACCCAATTATTTTAGAGCTTAAGTTTACGAAAAGATTTTTGTACCTGTGACATTTCTTTCGAAATTACTGCAAGCAGTTATGGATTTGTTGACAGGCGGCTTTGGTAATACTTCCATAATATATGCTAATGCTTCGGTCAAGGTCAACTATGTTCACATTCTTTGGCGGCTGGCTGAGCAACTCTCTGACTCGGGTTTAAAAATAGATGTAGAAACATTCGAATATTTTCTGTCCTGCACTGCCAATTTCTTCGTGGTCGGCGCAGCATATCTTCTTCTTCCATACTTCTCTATTACTGGTCATCTCAGCAGTCACCTCCTTTCTAGCCGTATCATCCTTCACACAGTCCATCCATCGTTTCTTTGGTCTTCCTCTACTCTATCTATTTTTAAAACAATTTTCTCTTCTTCTTCCTCTGGCTTAATATAATATCTTCTTTCCTTTGCATTATATCAGTCCGTTCGTTGTTAACTTTTCCCGGTTCAGTTTTTTTCTCTATGGAACTCAGTGTTAGTGAGGTAGCTTAATTCTAATTGATTATTTGGTTTGATAATTATATTAGCTAAACACTTGACGATTTAATAAGCTGACAAAAAGCAAACTAATTAATGCTAGATTAACTGTCGATCACTTAGACTAATCAACCGAGTATTGCTGGTATTAAGGTGATCCTAATTTATTTGATCACTATTAGCTGTTTGTTCAAAAAGTAACAAACTTTACGCACCATTAGTTGCTAAGTGACATTGATAACTTCCACAGTGTGACGAAGGTATTATATTTTATACTGACAAACCGGACACTGAAGATTCCACTCTAATAATTTCTGAATGTCAAAGCAAATGCCATTCATTATAATATTGTCTTACATTAATTACTCTTATATGATGCAAGATTCCTCGTAACTTAATGAAACTGATAAATACCTACGATACCAAATGAATTCCGCATCAATACGTGGAATTAGGATCTTCTTGCTTTGATTTGGGTCTTTACTTTCCGGTTTGCACGTTGCCTTTTAGTGCTAATGAACTTAACCATCACAATGGCTTGCGTAAAGATCGAACTGTTCTTCTGCCTGCTCTGGGCCTCTGGGCCCATGTTTCTTGGGGTTGAAATAGGCACCATATTATTTTTCTGTCTGATTCTTCTACTGAGGCCTGTCAACTGTTATTAAATTCAGGCTGTTTCTCGTTTACCACATACAACCATCATCATGTACCATATCAATCAACGAGTTTTAGAATACGTATAGAAAGCGGAATTAGAGAATATTTTCATACAAAACTTTTGATTTCGAACATTTTTGATTTAGACACTCCTATGTGGCCCTCATAAGCGGGCGTATGACACACAAGACAGACCGACTTGTTACTTAGATTAAGTTCGTCTTGTCCCGTCTACAGCTCGTAAATATTTGAATGTCTTTGACACCAATACATCACTCGTTTCGGCCGAAGCATTTAATTTTCGATGAAAAATCAACGATTCTAAATAGTTGAAGTCGGAAAAGGTTAGAAACACGATGCTCAAATCCTCAATCTCCCACGTCTCACAAACTTGTGCACCCACATAAAAGTCCTTGACACACCAGCGCTAAACAAACGGTCATTCAATATCCGATTAGTAAAATCTATTGTCTTTCGATTGTTACAACAATGGATAAAAGCTCAGATAGTTTCGTTACTTTGTGGCACGAGCAATGACCATGTCTAATCTTCCGTATCAGTGCTAAAAAAGAATCACCTATAAAGCAGCATTTTGTTCTACAATGGGAACTTAGGTTGCTAGGACTTTAAACCGTTGGTCACTGGCTGTTGGTCGTTGGCCGCTGTCATTTTTTGATCTTTGCGATCGTTACAGGTAGTCAGTGGCCCGAAAATCTGACAACCAGTCTTTCCAAGGGGTGTCGTGTCGTATTACCCATCACTAACTGGGTTGTGAAGGTCGGATAAGCTGTCGCTCCATATAAAATACTGGTATTCAGCTGTATCCAGTTAGACTGGCAGCTGACCCCAATATAGTCTGGAAAAGGCTAGACAAATGATGAATGGGAACTTAGATTGGCGTATATAAAGAAATCGCTTTCACGTCATGAAAACTGATACTTGAGATTTTTTTTGGGGTACAGGTATGTACTTATTAAATACGATTGAACTAAGATTGGATTTTTTGAGATGTTCCAAAGGAAAATCATACACTTTCAAATGTACAAGTTCATCATAGGTCCTAGACACAATATGAGAAAAACTATAGATTTCCTCCTATGTTTATCCTGACCTCATACCCAGACATTTTCCACACTAACTTATGTGTGCTCAAGCCTTGTATCATGCTTTCTACTGATGAAAATGTGAAAGTGTAACAAAACCATTTCAAGAATTTCTTTGTTTCAACTATACCTATACGTAGATCTTTACGCATTTTACTCCGTTTGATGGTTTTAATTCAATTAACTCTCTTTTACCATAAGTATGATGATTATTCTTTTTGGTTTCAAATTCTTTGAATTCTTTCGTAATTAAAATGGCCGTTTCTCAAAATGATCAGTGAAGTTTTCATGTTAAAATTCTTCGGTTTCCGTAGTTTAAACTGGAGAGTGTCATCCTGATTTTCGACAAGAAATAAATCACTTATCCGTATTACTACTTACCCGTTATTACTCATCCGTATTTTCCATACAAAATCGTACCACTTGAGCGTCCATAGAAACAATAGGGGAGCCATGATTTCTGCCACAATTGTAGTAGCAAGTGAAAGTGCAAAGTTCCCATGCCTACGCATTTTACAACACAGACCGCACTGTAGATAGACCACAGACACTACAGTACTAAAGTTTACTGCAAGAGTTATATATATCATAACATCTATCATAACATATCATGTTGATATTATCTGGTTGTCTATTCATGTCTACGAACGTAATAGGTTGTGAAGTTTGTGTCTTACTGACTGAACTTTAGTCGGTTTCCAAGTGTGATGACATTTTGTAGCATCCGTGTACATTGTTGTGTTAAATGTATTCTGCAACGTAACATACCTTGTAACCTCTGTCTCTGTCATGTTACTGGCTTCCTAGTAATTAACAAATTGAGTTAAAATTATAATTTTAAACGGGAAATTAAAGACAAGCCACAAATTACGCGCTTCGTCGACTCCGCCTATTACAAAAATATTGTTATTTTTACCATGTACCTATATATTGTATATGTTTACCATGAACTTAGAACTTTTGGTGAATTTTAACGCTAACAAAAAAAGAGTCTATTCTACCCAAAAGGAAACCTATGTTTGTTTTGTTGCTTCTATTTAGTGGCTATAGTTAATTATTTGATGATCATTTTAAACTTATGATCAATAAATAAATATATCGCTGGACATTAACACACAGCGCCATCTAGTGTCACACTAAGCAACGAGGCTTGTGTCGTGGACACCAGATAGTTGATATAAGTACTACATAGATACTTTTTGTTTGTAAATACATACTTATTATACATATAAACATCCATGACTCGGAAATAAATGTCCATGCTCATCACACAAACATTTGCTCCAACCGGGATTCGAACCCGGGACCCTAAGAACGTAAGGCAGCCTTACTATCGCTGCGCCAATAAATGATAGGACAATTTATGAATTAGTCATACTCAACTAAAATTTAGACGTGCTAAGTTATAAAAAATAAAGTTAAAAAACTATAACCCGACTACGAAAAGAATAAAAAAAAAAAACGAAGCTAGAAAATAATTCAAATAGAAATCCAGAAGTGCATAGGTACAAAAGTGGTCAGGGTAGAGCCGTGGTCACACCTGTCTTACGTCGATGTCGATAGAATTACTTTATTGGCGTCTTATACATATAGTTATTTTAGAGCAGCGGTGGCCCAGTGGTAGCGGCCCCGACTTACTAAAAGTAAGTCGTGGGTTCGAACCCACATTACTTTGTGTAATTTATTTCATCACCACTGCTCTCAAAACGGTGAATGAAAACATCGTGATGAAACCGGCATGTCCTAGAACCAAAAAATTCGAAGACAAAATGTTGCGTCTACCAATCCGCACTGGGCCTGCGTGGTGGATAGCCCATTCCCTCTCATAGAGAGAAGGCCTGTGTCCCAGCAGTGGGAACATTAATAGGCTAATGATAATGATGATAATGACTGTTTGAAAATATTGTTATGTCACAAATATATTTATGCTGGGAGGTAATTACAGTAGCTTACATCAATCGTAATAAGGTGGTTGGATAGTACCTACTTTTAGATGCACATTGGTACTTAGTGGCTAACTTAGTAATTTAGAAGACAAGGTGGTGTTTAGGAGGAGAAAAATGCTACTAAATAGAATTCGGTTTAATTGCTACCCATTTTTAATTATTTAAGTGACTGCCTCGTTGGTCCAGTGGCCGCCAGCGCGATTGCTGCAACTGTGTTCGACGCCGTAGGTCGGGCAAAGTTTTATTGGATTTCTATCAGGAATTTCTCAGGGAGCCTTGATTTGTGCCCGATGAGAGCAAAAGTCTCGCCCCCTATTTATTACAAAGGCCTTAAACATAACCGTCGAAATGTGGGTGTACCTGTACTTAAACATATGTATTCTTCTGTCTAACGCCTCCGGGATTATGTATTTTTTTATGTTTAATTGTTATTTTTAAGTCCAATCGACAATAGAGATCGAAATTAAAAAATGCATATATTTACGTGATATACAAAATAATAACTTTATGACGCGGACGTGACATTTAAAGACATAACGAGTTTATTCAATTAAAAGAATCTGACCTCTAGTTTTTGGATATCTTATATGATATTAGGAACGTGTTATTTTTTTTGTGAAACCTGGCATGAAAAAAAAAAAAAAAAAGTAGCAGAAAGTTATGGTCCGAGTAGGTGTACCTACCTACATTTTTAAAGATTCTATCTCGTCAGGTTATTTAAAATTTTAGTTTTGCTAGCGAAAGATATTCTTTTATTTATAGTGTTTTATAGTCCACCAAAAATATATCAGTAAAGCTTTCCTAAGCAATCGATCGCATAAATGATATCATCGTGTTTATTCCATTTTGACTTTCGACTGAAAAAGTTTATTGGTGTCTATTGAAGCCCAATATTGCTTCTGCGGTCTCAGGTGTGTTCTGTGTACTAAATCCGTTTTATTTCTAGGAATCAAGATGCCGAAACCCGCCCACCGCGCCGCAGAAGATAGAACGAGTCATAACCCTGTGTCAAGATGAAATTAAACTCTCCATACTTAGAGGTAAGACAAATTATTATTTGCTATATTAGGCAGATTTGTGCTGCCTACACAGTATTACCTTATTCTATCATCAATTAAAGTATACCCCAATAAACACACAAAACGTCTAGATGCGGACCTATTCAGTAGGTTAAGAAAATATAGAATCTGGGAAATGGGACGAGAAAATGTGTAATTATTCGTTTTAAGGTGAATGCTCCAACCAACCTGCGAAATTAAAATTTTCTTACGTTTTTTGCAGTTTGCAGGCCAGTATGACGTACGTGCGTATGTAGTTACAGAATTATAATCATCAATATCATCAATCCTCCAAGTTCATAAAGGTGTAGAAATGACTTTCTCTGTTTTTTTTTGGGATCCTACACCTTCATATGTCTTACAGCCGCGAATATTTTAATCAACATACAACCCAGCACTGGCCTACAAATTGCAAAAAACGCAAGAAAATTTGAATTTCGCGGGCTGGTTGAAGGATTCACCTTAATCGCAGATCTCTCTAGCTAAGACTAATAAGACGAGAGTAATATACATCGTTTTGCTTCAAGGTTTCTATTTCTTGAATAAAATATAGAAACCAACTCAATTGAGTTTTTTGAAGTCCAGATTTTCCATTTTAAGATTAATAGAGCATGATATCTCGTGGCTAAGCAACACAGCACGGGAAAATCTTCAAGGTCAAACAACGCTTGCCGATGTCGATCTATGGATGGGTGGCCGTAAATAACAAAACGAGATCCTTGTTCCGACGCCGTGCTCAGAAAAGACTAGTTTGGACGAGGGCAGTTGGCCCGGCTGTCATTTTTAGATGTTTTGCATTGGAATCGGAATAGGTAGCCATAAGCCCGATAGTTTGACATCCAGTCTGGTCTAGTGTAATGGATTCAGTGCTACTTAGTAACTAGATTGTGGAGGTCAGATTGAAAGTAGCTCCATGCTGCCATTCAGCTACATCGGGATAGACTGAAAGCCGACCCTATAGGTAAAGGTTCATCAAATGAATGTAGGTTAATGTCAGGGAAAAGACAGATTCGATGGTAACAAAAAAAAAACAAATTAAGGTTTGCTAGAGGAATTATCATCAATTCAAGTGATAATGGATTCACGGATGATAATGGTCGATACGCACGATTAATAAATTGAGGTCTTTGTTCATACTACACTTTACAATAGAGCAATCATGTTTATTACTCTTTTAGAATCAAAATATTTTTTCTCACAATTTAAAGGAACCTTGTACATGCACATTGCACTCGTAACAACATTTATTTAAAGCCTTAACGTAATGCGAGTAAAGGGAAAGATCGGTGATCGTAATACCAATGTCTAAATAGCTATGTACGTACATATATACATGTGTACGTATGCATAAGCTCTCGCCTTTGATCTTTAGTTTTTTAATGGAACCAGCGTTATATCGGTGTTAAGGAACGCTTAATAAGCTGAATATACAGGGTGTTAACGGACCCTCATCAAACTAAGAAACTCTACGCAAAAAATCGCTGGGAAACGACTTGTATTATTATTATTTTATGTGTATTATTAGCCGTACACCACTGACTACCCCCTTTACAATTTATGTTCGTACAGTCCATCCAAAGGTTGTCTGAAATATATCATTATCAGCGAAATCTGCCATTGTAACCATAATATTAGCAATATTGTAAAACAGTTGTCTTTCAATTTTGATGTATTTATAATAAATAAACTATATTCTATTCTATTCTGAATCCCTACGTAATATTGGAACAACAGGTCGGGAAAGGCAATACGTGTTGGGCAGTAGAGTACAGTCGCCAGCACATCAAACAACCTGTTACCAACCAACCATTCATCGCGAAAGCAGCTGGGAAAAATTAACAGTTTCGGATATAGAATCTTGATGTGCATTATATGGGACAGAGACTGTTTCATTGTGCATCTACAGTCCAATTAGATACTTCAATTAACCTAACTGAAAGGTAGTTTAGTGATATAGTAGGTACCAAACAACAAAATACAAGCAGGTTTACGGTTTCAGAGAGACAGATTTATAACAAAAATACTATCCGAAGTTGTCATGTAGGTACCTATAAGTTACGCCAATCATTAACATTCACAATAATCAAATAAATATCAATCATTCATGCTTCCTTCTTCCAAGACCCGTTGCGAAGTATTATTTATCTGTGCCCGTTGTATCGCACTAGTTGTCTAGTATCAAAACTCGATCAGTCGCGGTCACGCGTTGTCAAGGTCGGCGCATGCGCAGTGAAAGTAAACGCTCACCATACGTAACGAGACGTACCTACTCGACTTTTATAAGTTTTGTTACGTATTTACACTTGTATTTATCTGATCTTATCTCATAATGCGTAAACAAAGAGTTTTTTTAATCTGCTCTCCGGACATGAAGGATGCAACGCTTACCAACTCATTTGAAGCTAGTTTGCCCTGCAATTTTTGTTTAACACCCGCTCTTTTACAGCAGCTTAATATGTTTAAAGTTAGATGAACCATGCTGAAAAACAATGCAAGAGTTTCAGTGTTCTGAAAGGAGCCATATTTTTTATTTAAAGTCCAGCGATGAAGTTTTTATTATTAAACGTTTATTTCAGATTAAATAATCCATATAAAAATTAAAAATTAAAGTTACATAATTAATTAATTAAAAACACAATACAATTAGAATTAAACGATAACATATCACAAAAACTTTAAAGTAAACTCAAATATTATCATTAAATTATCTAATTCATATATTACACATAACTAATCGAATTACAAAATAAATAACAAGACATTCACATAACAAAATAGTATAGTTATGAATCTTAGAAGATTAACATCTATTCAGACTTTTTTAATATAAATAGCTACATAGTAGCGACCTCCCTACCGAAATAAAATGTATGCAGATCACGTACATATTCAGAGATGCAACAAAATAGAAAGACAAATATTTAAAAAGAGAACTTTCTAGTTCCATGCTGTGTTCAGTACCCGTTTGAATGCACTTTTGTGCAAGTTGGTACGCTAGTTGCCTACTAATGATTCGGTTCAATTAGCTCTTACAACTGTATGCTAGTCGTGCATTGCATTGTTACGTGACCTCGGTTTTAGAGTTTCAGTGTCTGCATTTCTGTTTTTTTGTTACTTTAGTGTGTTGTATTTAGTGAGCTAGAAAGACGTACTCAAAGCGGTTCCAAAATGTTTCGTTTTTTTTTGCTGCAATTCAAAGGCCTTCTTCTTTAGAGTGTCTTTAAAGTGCCTAACCTGGTGTCAGATTTTTTATGCCACTTATGGTCCTCTGAATTAGCTTTACTGTTTACATGCCGTCAAGAAATAACTCTCAGACATGCGGTTTTTCTCACGATATTTTCCTTGTCGAAACAAGTGATAATTAATCAATACGAATCCGAAATTCAGAGGTGCGTGTTTTGGGTTTGAACTCGAGACCAATTCATACGTTAAACTTTATATACATAGAATAGGTGATAATAATATAACACATGGCATGTTTGACATTAATAAAGAAGAAGAATTTTACGATGGTTAAGATTATAGGTAATGGTGTCGATTCTGTTCTGCACAAACTAAACTTAATTTAGGCTATTGCTATGTTTTTCTCTCTAATAAAACGAGAAAGAGACGACGGTAATTTAGAGCTGTCAAATTTAATTGGAAAACATGTCGACTAAAAACACGGTGAAGCGCAAGGCATAAACTAGTTTGACATCTCTAACTTAGTTCATAGCTATAACCGTCCTTTTCTCGCACTGCCTTTTAGTCAAAGATAGCAATAGCCTAAATTAAGTTTAGTTTGAGCACAACAGAATCGAACCAATGACTGCGGAACTAAAATTAATATTTTAATCAAATTAATAAAACGACCCTTTGGTTCTGATCTACATTTTGATGAACCAATACATAAAATTAACGTTAACATTTGCCACAAAATAGATCGAAATAAATTCATACACAAGTGACCTCATTAGGAATTATCAGATACGTTCTAAAGGCTACATTTTCAAGATCGAATTATAATGCAGGTTTAAGGAACTGTTTTGCCGAAAGCCTTGATATTTATCTGTGTACAATATTATTAAGATGCTTAGGCACGTACATGTATTATAAAGTCTATTATTTTAGGTATCTACCTGCCTGAATTAATAGATGTGCTGCTTCCTGTGTTTACGGATACAGAAACTGAAGATTTTATAACAATGATTGCAATTTATATACCTAGTATATGTTTTTATATGTTACGTGACATTCTTGTTTCAATCAAGCTGAGACCAAGCTCAGAAAAAAATGGTTCAAAACACCGACCTACTTTTAAATAAATCGCAGTTCACAATTTTTAAGCAAAAACTAATTTTATTGCATAAATTGACACCATCTTCACATTATCACCGTCATGGATGGATGGATGTTTGACAAACACTCTTGGTAGTTTATAACTTGCAACATTTCGTATTGGATGAAAATGATGAAATACTGAACTAGGATGTATTTTACTTCAATATAGCTAAGGTTTGGCAGGTTTATTGGATTAGACTTTCATACCAACAGCAACGCACACGGGCTTGAAAAATCCGAAAGGCCGACGCTGATTTATATTTCAACTTCTCAAGACACGACCTTGATTCCTCAGCTTCAAGCAATGAAGCCTGAACATCACCAATACTAAAATTAAATACCAATTGCCATTGTTTTATACAAAGTTAGTAAATCAGGGCGTATATAAAGGGTGTAAAACACCTCTTAACGAAGCCGAAAGTCACTTGTTTTCCTCGTCATTGCGATCATTTTTTTGTTCTACACCATACCTGGGAACCTTTTAGTTACGGAGATATTGGGGGTCAAAGTCCCAACTTTTTGACAAGTTTTTTTTTAAATACAAGTTTTTAATGTAAGATTTTTACTTTAAACACCTCCACGACCCCCGTACTATTCAATCCATCCATCAGCACAATGTTTTGAGTGCGTTAAATTGAGTTCTACCACAAAACATGATTTTTCACCCCAAAAACAAAAATCGTTTCCCAGCAATAATTTTTGCGTAAAGTTACTTAGTTTGATGTACAGAATGCTTGGTTGACCAACCACCCTGTAGAAATGAGGTTAACTTACGACAACGGTATATGGTTGAAATCTGTAAGACCCGCATACGTGAAGTGTCCTCAATGCATATTGACAAGTAAGTAAGTTTGTATAGTGATGTGGGAAAACTGTGAAAATTAAGTAGGTAAATAGTGTTATAGAGAAAGAATCTTCTGATGTTATGATTGCAAATGTGTTGAGAAATGTTAGTTAAACAATTTTCAATTATACAACTTATGGATTATGTGTAAAATCAAATGATTAAAAACAGATTTTAATTTAATACACGTAAGATACCAGAGAGTACAATTTTCAGAGACACATTCACTTGTAAATATTGTGCTCAGTGTTTGATTAAATCTAGCTTTCGTTACGAATGGACTCGCTTTTTGCAGTATAAGTATTTACCTAGATATTAATGTTAGTGAGCATTGGCCACTGATGTAAATAATGACATTAGCATCACAATAAAAATACCGTGTGCCAACCGACATCATTATAACAATAGAAATGGTCGTCATGGTACTACGGTGTTACTCGTAAACCGATGAAATGCAATGCTCTGTTTTGTGTTACTGACATTGTGAATAAGTTATCATCGTCTTCCTTACCTTTTCCCAACGATGTGAAGGTCGAATTCTAATCGAAAGCAGCTGAATACCAGCATTTTTTCATGGAGCGACTGCCTATCTGACCTCCACAACCGAATTACTGTTTTAGTGCCTAACCTGGTGTCAGAGATTTTATGCCGCCCATGGGCCTCCGTCCCTACATGCCTCAAGAAATATCTCTTAGGCATGCTGGTTTCCACACGATTGCTAATGTTTTTCGAAAGACTCACGACTATCAGACTTTCGAGCTCTTCAGATTACCCAAAACAAATGATAATTGCAATGCTTGTAAAAGGCTACTAAAGTCATAAAGTACTAACATAACTCACCACCAACATTGTTCACTTAGTTCGCAATAAACGTTTTGACTTTGACTTTTAATCATATTAAAAACTTACATGTACGTCAAAACACTTGAAAATATCTACTAAACCAACCAACCAACCACCAACATCCAACCGCCACCAACCAATACCAATACCGATACCAACCAACCAACCAAAACAACCAAATAAATTAATAATAAAAAACCAAAATAATAATAATAAAAAATAAATAATAAATAAAACAAAAAAAATAATAACATGATATGATAATATCATGACATGATAAATATCATGTCATGATGATAATATCATGTTATGTCATGATATTGGTAATATCTACCAATATTTTAGATCTTTATTCAATCAAATATTCATTCTGCTTCTGCCATTTTCATCAACGATACTGTGTGGGTACGTTACTACGTCAACAGTCACTAATAAGGAAGGTTGAAACCAGTAACTGTATTCGCTGAGATCATTTTCTGACTCATGTCTCCGTTCTGAACGAAAAATAGACTTACTTTGCACATAAACACTAGTTTATGACATATTGTCTTCACCGACGCACGACATGTCTTTGAAAACAGCTGAACTAATATTGAGCGGTTTTGAGATGAATAGTTTTCGAGGACATGAATTGTTCCGGTTGTGGTAATTGAATCATTAGCGAACCGAGACATTTAAATAGGTAGGTAATTAGGTATAGGACATTGCGAACAAAATCCAAATCTACTTGCAAGCAACTGGTGGCTCGCAGTTTAAGAGTGAACGTGCCAAACTTAACATAAATGTAGGTCTTGGCCTAATTAATTAATTCATTAGTTGCTTTTAGTTGACTTCAAGAGAAGATTTAAAAATAAAAAAAAACTGAATTCGAGGTCTAAAAAAACTAGTTTAAGTTTAAAAACTTGTTCTAAGTCAATATTTTGATGATTATCTTACCTTTAAAAACTTATAGGTAGGATAAACTTTCCGTTGAAGTAGCAGCGTGAGAATTGGGAAGATATAAAGTTCACAGTTTTAACAAAATTAATTAATCTTGGCTTTGCTTTATGAAGTTACTGAAACATGAGATCACACTTTTTCTGTTGCATGTATAGGACAGACATGCATATTTATCTCTATAGTATTTTACATTTGCAAGCAAACAATATATTTTTAACTGGTACAGAACGTGACATTCATGCATTTCCTGTGTTTCACATCGATTTATTTACATTTTGACGTAATATCTCGTCCAAATTGCCGCTTGCGTAAGACTTTTATTCGAATATATCCTAATCTCAGCAAGAAATCACTGTTAACATTTTAATTTTAGATCAATTTCAACAATATTATTCTGTTGCCTAACAAACGTAATATCTATGAGCGGATGCTATAAATATTAATTGTAAAATCACATGAATATTTAATACATACGAAACTGTAATGTCGCAAGTTTTCGTGAACTGAATCTGAGGTCAAATACAAGTAGTACCATCACGCTTAAGCATTGACCACCAAATATGGTGCGATAGCCGTTCGGTCACTTCTAAAGGGCTCTACTCACCAAAACATAAGATCCGCCGACACAGTCCACCAACACAGCCTCGCGGTGACCGACCGATGGTTCGGTTTCAGTTTGGGCCAGTTTCAGCCACAGTTTCGGTTTTAGCCAATTATTGGCCGAAACTTCGTTATGTTCCCTGGTAAAGTTGTCCACATTGATGACCTGAATCACAACGTAAGAGATATTGCGCTTATTCTGTTACGCCCTGTATGTTTCAATTCAGATCTGCTGAAGCTAGCTGAAGCTTCAGATCTGGCAAAGATTTTTAACCAGATCATAACCAGCGATATGCGATCGTGGTTCTACCCGCCGATATATCGGCAGCATGTCGGCGACTTGCATACCCGTTCAGTTGCCCGGCGACACGATTTAAAGTCGCCAACTAGCCTGCCGACATAATATGCCGGTCGGTCGTCGCGCGTCGGCTTGATGTGTAGAGCTCATTACGGAGTTACGGCACAAGAGACATTTTCGCATTACTTCGCGTTATTAGCGTATAATTAGCTTGTGTAATACCTCCTTAATATTGTGTTATTAACATTTCCCAAAAGTCCCGGTCAGTTTTTGAAAAAATTAATGCCGTAACAGAATTTAAACAGTTTTTTTTTCATATTCTTAATTTTGTCATCATTAGCTTTATATAATGTTTATTTGTAAGAGGAAAAACTGTTATTATAACGTTATTTCTTTTGATTTCCTGCTCTTTCATTCCTTCGTAATCTTCAGCACGATTCTAAAGGATAGCAATTAAGTAAATTATTTAAAGCATTTTACTTTTAACACGGAAAGAGAACATTAATATTTAAATACATGCGAATATTTACATAACATATTATGCTTGACCTTCGTCTACTTACATATAATTAATTTTAATATTGCATACGTCCATGTTTTCTGTATTTGCTCACGTTTTTGGGAGAGCGAATATTCTGTTCAGCCTTATAGTTTTTCAAAAGCCCCGAATTTCAATCACGATTACTATCTGCTAAGACTAAACGTCCGCCCATTTTACTTTAAATATAATATTAAAACATACATATTAGATTATCTAAGCAATAGTTCATCACGCACTTCATTTTAAAACGACTTAAAAAAGTAAATATTTCATATTTTTTCTTGTTTTGGTGGCTTTACTTATTTCAAAAGTTTAATACAATCATCAGTTACATCCATAAAACAATTTCCAAACGCAAAGATCCTTTGATAACTCAACTGAGTAACTGACCCATAAAACAAACAACATTCTAAACCGTCGCTTTGCGTGAGCAACTGACCCATATACTCATTGCGTCACGTTGCATAAGTTGCACACTTGCAATTGCAGGTTGCTGCACCGCAGGACATGCGATGTGCACTCGACTGTACCTGAGTTGTGCATTTGCGAAACTGTGCAAATGTTGGGTAGACACAGCTGCTTTGTGTTAATTGGGTGTTACTCCTCACGTATTAGCGAGGTTGATAGTGTAATCGTCTTAAGGCGTCGCATACCTAGTTTGATGCAATTTGAATTTAAATTGCATTAAATTGAGTAGATACTCAATTTATAGTAAAACTAGCTTATAGTTAGTCACCATCTGCCTAGCCTTTTCCCAACTATGTTGGGGTCGGCTTCCAGTCTAACCGGATGCAGCTAAATACCAGTAATTTACATTTAGCGACTGCCTATCTGACCTCCACAACCCAGTTTGAAATGTCAACATTGATTGACAAATTCCATTGAACTGACAGCAGGCGGAGTTACTATCGCATAAGACGTATGGATTGGCAATGGTGTACTTACTTGTCAAGTGTGGTCTAAGATGCTGGATTGATATTGCCTTTTTTGACATATTTAGCACAGGTCTGTTTCTTTTTTTTTCGTGAACTCCAATAAATTTATGAAAGTCTTTACATTGATTACCAGGGTGGGCAAGGTGTTATTTGAATTTTGCATCAGGAATTTCTCAGTAACAGCCACGGTGTCTGGATTTGTGCCAGGTCGGTGACATTAGGCTTTCCTTTATAACATAGGACTTAATCATAACTGTAACATATTAGGCACACCTTTGCCTAGCCCTTTGGAGGTTGCAACTTACAGCATTTCCTTCACCATGTTCAGTGTCGTCTAAATTCCACAACAGATGGCGAAAAACTAGCTTCAGCAAATTCTTTGATGTGTCTTTGATTATGTCTTAAAACCAGTATTACACTAGTGAATGCCACAAGCCTTACAAAATCTACAGAGGTGGTTTATTTACCAACCACAGGTAAAGCGATAGCGAATCTTATGTGGCATTATGTAAAGGCTTATGACTTTTTAGGTCTTAATGCATAAGTCTGTTACTACATGATGCTATATTGCATTTCCGACCTTTGAACTTTACGTGACTGCCTTATAAAGTGGTGCCATTTGGACCTTGGGTAGTAATCACTACGTAGAAGATCTAGGGCAATCCCAACCAGCTCAAATCAAGCTTTGCTAACAATAAGTGCGTCGGATTTTACATAAGGAAAAAATAATATCGTCATTTACTTAACATCACGCCTGTAATCCCTGAAGGGTTAGGCTGAGGTGTTCCTAATAGTACACCCACATTTCGCCAATTATGTGTAAGTCCTATGCAATAAGGCAGAGCAGCGATGGCCCAGTGGTGGCGGCCCCGACTTACGAACAGTAAGTCGTGGGTTCGAACCCAGACAGGCGCATTACTTTGTGTAATTTATTTCATCACCACTGCTCTCAAAACGGTGAAGGAAAACATCGTATGTCCTAGAACCAAAAATTCGAAGACATGTGACATCTACCAATCCGCACTGGGCCCGCGTGGTGGATTATTAGCCCATTCCCTCTCATTGAGAGGAGGCCGTGTCCGAGCAGTGGGAACATTATAGGCTGATGATGATGATGCTATAAGGGGCGAGCCTATTGCAATTTATAACCGGGCATAAATCCAGACTCCGTGGCTGTTACTGAGAAATTCCTGATGGAAAAACCCAAAAACAATTTGAAAAACTAACTATATAATTAATTATACATACATACGATAAAAAACGATTAAATAAACTACACTAAATTAACAATAAACTATATGAGAACATAAAAAAGGAAAAATAGTAAATGGTGTGGTTTTCTTTAGGAGAACTCATCTCAACAGAATTCACATTCTAAAAAATATTTACTAGAATCTGCTAAAAAGAACCTGAAGAAACATGACTGCTTCCAGGTAAAAATATCTCGAGTTCATGATGTTTTAAAGATAGATTAAGTAGACTTTTATTTGCTGTCATGTGTTAGTAAATGCTGATGGTAAATATTTCAGTTCAAAAATAACCTGAGAAATAGTAAATGTATTTCCAGAAAAAAATCTCAAAATGTTGGTGAATAACTAAAAACTAGGAGAAGTCCCAAAGCATATTTTTTTTGGTAAAACGACATTTAATTGTGCAAAATAAACGACATTTAAAAGTGCAAAATTGTATAATGGCGTTGAGAGGAATATCAGAATATCAGAAAACAATTCCACAGGTTATGTTATAATTAGCTTGTTTTTAACCGACTTCCAAAAAGAGGAGGTTATCAATTCGTCTGAATTTTTTTGTGTATGTTTTTTCGCCAATTGTGAACCGATTTCGATGATTCTTTTTTTGTTTGGAAGAAAATTACTTCGCGGTGGTCCCGTTCAAATTTGGTGAAGAACTGATGGTGATCTTCGAAGAAATACAATGGAACTCTTCAATTATAGATAGCAAATCGGTCGTAATTGCTGCAATCGCTTGGATATTTGTTGTTTTCACAACATCATAACATATCATCTCGCCTGTATGCTCTGCGGGTATGCAGATGTGTACAGTACACCCACATTTCGACAGTTAGGTATGTTAGTCGTTGGCAAAGAAACTGAATCAAACACACAAGTCACCAACTTCTGAAGCTAAAGTTATTTTTCACTTTGTTGTGTTTTTGAAGTCGGTTTTATTTTTTGCAAAAAAGTTTTTTCTTTTGACCCTATTTAATAATTTCTCGAGGTTTATTTATGTTTTATGACCACCGACCACTTAAAAAGCATTAAAACTAGACTGAACCTAATAATTTGGTATAATCGCCCGTTGGATGCGAGTCGCACGGGACCGGTCAATGTGGCGACACTTGGGGGAGGCCTATGTCCAGAAGTGGACGTCTTTCAGCTGTTATGATGATGATGATGATGAATCACCTGTTTTACTAACTTCGTTCTAAATATTTTTAAATTGCAGTTGACCTCAATGATTTACGATATGCATAAGATATTACGATGAGCTGCAATAACTGATTTGTACCCGTTAAATTGCATTATGTGATTAAATTCTAGAATTGTACACTGAAATTACACAAAACACTAGCTGTTAGGTAAGCAATATGATAATTTTAATTAAGTGTTTAGTTAACTTAGGATACAGTTAGGAAAAATAACTATCATCATGTTTTTATTATAAAAAAAATTACGGCCATTTTCAATAACTTACTAGCCGGTTTCGGTAGGTTGCTATCTGTCTGTTTGACATTTTGCTTACTGGACGGTTAGAAACAAAACGTCACAGAAAAGCTTTCTTTGATTTTTCTATGAATCAAGTGACAGGTAGGTGACACGGATAGGATATTCTTTGTTTATAGAAACACCGATAACTACGGAAGAAGGCACATTAACCAATAGTTATACGTATGTAGTTATAGAAAACGGCCGTTAGTGTAGTTCGCCCTGTATCATATATTATTATAATTGCCTGTTTTTAAGAATCTCAAGGCCAACCACTTAATTTGTTAATGATAGAAAAATTATTTCGTCAACCTAAAATTTCACAATAAATTAAACTAGATCAATTAAACCTTCATCTTTAACCTCAGTTTGTCACTCTACGTGACACTAATTAAGCATACATCAAAGCCACCGGGCATACATAAGGTTGACTGGTAGAAAACGCCTATGGCACTAAGCCAGTCCGTGCATTTATCTGCTTAAAGTATAGATAAATATATACTTGTATCTACTGCCTTCGATTCCCGGGTCGGGCAAAGTGTCATTCGTTTTCCATCAGGAATTTCTCAGTAGCAGCCACGGAGTCTGGATTTGCGCTATACATGGGACTTAAACATAACTGGCGAATAGGCATGACGACAGTATCAAAAAATTTCAAATCTATTTAGTCCGTCAGTTAGAGTATTGGAAATTAATGGACACGTGTTTTTTGTTTTTCTAAATCAATGAATATTGACAAAGATAAAACGCATCAAAACTCGGGAGTAGGGGCTCGTGACGTCAGAACTAGTTAAAAATTATACCAAGGCGTGACGTATTGAGAATTTTAAAAGCGTCATATCTTCGTCAATTTTGGTTTACGTAACAAAAGAAAAAACACGGCTCAAATATTTTTTGATAAGCTAACTGACGGACTAATTAGTTTTTTTTTTGTCGTCTCGCCTATTGTGGGTGTACTATTAAGTACATCTCTGCATAACCCTTCAGAGATTACAGGCGTGATGTTATTATACCCTATCTACTTCACTTGAGAATCTAAATTCAAAATGTTGACAGTGGCGGCAAAAAATGTTTCTGTAAAGAAGGAAACTCTCAGTAATTGAGTTTCCTTTGTTTTGCCAGGATATTGTAACACACTTAATTTACCAATCATTATTGGTATACTACAGTTATATATGGAGGCCAATTTACTGTCTGATTAGTATGCTTACACAATCTAATAATTTAATTTGTCCGGTTCTGTTACTGCAGATCTTGTTTTTGATGGTCGGTTTGAAGCAGATCGTATATGGTGTGCCCGATTGAATTTCCCATGAGTATACATTCAGTCAAAAAAGTATCGGGAATGGATGATTTGTTTATGGTTCCAATTTTTTTTTTGTTTTTTTTTTGTTGTTGTTAGATTATCACAACTGTTTTCCATTTTGGCGCGGAGTTTGAGTTACATCTGTTAATTAGATTAAATACAGTACTGATTTTAGTTATATCATATCTAGTGTGTATTGCGAATTTCTTAATGGACAAAAATATCGGACAAAAAGTTTGTCTTAAATTTTGCATCGCCAATGGAATTTCGAGTTCGGAGTCTGAAAATGTTACAGAAGGCTTACAGTGAATCGACTTTATCAAAAACACGCGCTTATGAGTGGTACAAAGCGTTCAAAAGCAGTCAAGGTGTGATGGAAGATTTGCCTCGTTCTGGTAGGCCATCAACGTCTGCAACTGAAGTTAACATCGCAAAAGTGAAGGAAATAGTGACTGACAATCTTGCCGGAAGGTCAAAAGGTAAATAAAAAATTTTATTCGGACGTTATGCAGCGTTTAAGAGAGCAAATTAGATAAAAGGGCCAGATCTGTGGAAAGAAAATTCTTGGATTTTGCACCACGATAATGCGCCTTCGCACAGTTGTGAACGATTTTTTGACCAAAACTCAACAAATACCATCGAGCAACCACCTTATTCACCAGATATGGCTCCAGCCGACTTCTTTATTTTTCCTAAACTCAAATTACCACTTCGTGGCACCCGTTTTCATTCAGTAGAAGACATAAAGGAGAATTCGCGGCGAGAACTGAACTCAATTCTGGAAAAATATTTTTATGATTGGATTATTAGTTGGCGTAAGTGTGTCGGTTCTGAAGGAGCATACTTTGAAGGTGATGAAATAAATTTGGATAAATAACTAATATTTTGTGTTTTATTGACCTTTTCCCGGTACTTTCTTGACAGAGTAGTATATATATTTCGCATGACGACAGTATCAAAAAATTGCAAATCTATTTAGTCCGTCAGTTAGAGTATTGGAAATTAATGGACATGTATTTTTTGTTTTTGTAAATCAATGAATATTGACAAAGATAAAACGCATCAAAACTCGGGAGTTGGGGCACGTGACGTCAGAACTAGTTAAAAATTATACCTAGGCGTGACGTATTTAGAATTTTAAAAGCGTCGTATCTTCGTCAATTTTGGATTACGTAAGAAAAAAAAAAACACGTGTCAAATATTTTTTGAGATACTAACTGACGGACCAATTAGTTTTTTTTTTGTCGTCTCGCCTATTGACGAACTTCCATAAAAACTTTCATCATCCCCCATCATCATCATCATCATTTCACCCGAAAGACGTCCACTGCTGGACATAGGCCACCCCCAAGTGTCGCCACATTGACCAGTCCCGTGCGACTCGCATCCAGCGGATTTCCGCAACCTTCACCAGCTTCAGGTAGATTTAAATTAAATTAATGTAATTTAAACAAATGAATATAATTAATTTAAATGAATGATTAAAATTAATTTAATTTAAATGAATGAATTAAAATTAATTTAATTTAAATGAAGAATGATAGTTTTAGTATTCAATTTCTCCAAATGATTTTAAACCATAAAATGTTCAAGGTTACGTTCAAAATCGAATGAGAAAATTTGACAGTTTGTAGTAGTTTGATGCGCAGGCGACTGTACTCTAGGATCTAAGGATAACAGAACACAGACCACCATGCAGAGATCACTGACTTGCTAACTACGCTAGGTTACTTAATCTAAGTACTTATCACTCACATAGCTATAAGAACGGCATGTATATATAGTTTCCCTTACGAGGTTTTAATTAGGTAGTCAAGTTACCAGTTAACGATTGCAAAAGCGACTTTGTGATAGATTGCTAGCCGGTAACTTTACTTGGTTTATTTTATGTGAAACTTAATTGTTATACGCACGATTATTTTTTCCTGGTAAATGTTCTTTGGTGGTGTCGTATCGTTTTTTAACCGACTTCAAAAAGGAGGAGATTCTCAGTTCGATTGGTATTTTTTTATTTTATTTTTTATGAATGTACACCGTTTATGCTGAGGTTTATGATCCGATTTACGTGATTCTTCTTTAGTCTGATGCGAATAGTTGCCATTTGGTCAACAATAAAAACAAGGTCAAAACTACTGGGCCAATCCAGTAGTTTTCATTTTATTAACATTTTTTGAGTCCGCGTAACACTGGTCAGTTTCCCTCACTAGTAATTTTATTTAATTCGTCACTTTCGCTGATTGGACACTGTGTGTGACTGTCGTGTGGTCTAATGTTATGTATGTTCACAGATTTCTCCCCCATTTGTGGAGCGATTCTCAAAATTCTTTTTATATTTGAAAGATTTTGACAGTTTAGGTACGTTAATTTCTTTTTATTGGGCCTATTACCATGACATGTATTGTTAATAATGTAAAATACACACATCAAAAATGTCTAGGGATCAAGCATTTTTATGCGGATTTCTTGAGATTGAGATGTGGCTTTGTAATAAATTTATGATTTTATAAATTTATATGGATCCTTTTTGGTGCATTTCATAATTTGAATCAGGAACTCTCAATCAAATTCGAGTAAAAGATGAAAATAAGCTGTCAATATTTTCCCTATAAAAACATACAACGCATTGAAGACATTATTAGTGCTACTGTTTCCCTACTACTGATTAAAACCAACGTTATTATGGAGCGGCGACGTCATTTAAGCAGGGAAGAAATGCTCAGAGCCGTGGGAATGATAGAAGCTGGTTCCCGGCAACGTACTGTAGCTTTAGCTCTGAATACAAGTCAGAGTGTTATCAGTCGACTTTGGACACGTTACCGAAGCACTGGTACCGTGGCTGAGCGCCATGGAGGACGGTATCGCTGCACCACACGGAGACAAGACCGATACATTCAAATCTTAACTCGAAGAGCTCCAACAATAACCGCCATGATGTTAGCCGTGAGGCTTCATCACTCTTCAGGGAACTTAATTAGCGACCAAACAGTCAGAAACCGCTTGCATGAAGTGAACCTTCATTCCCGAAGACCGCTACGGGTACCACCTATAGCAATGCACAATCGTAGGATTCGATATCAATGGGCTCTTGAACACAGAAATTGGGCAGAAGAACAATGGCGTTTCGTGTGCTTTTCTGATGAGTCTCGTTTTGGTATGAGACCGGATACAAGACGTATACGACACTGGAGAACCCCTGGACGCCAACAGCGATTAAAATCCTGCCAGGAAGTCCATCCTTATAGTGGTGGAACCATCATGGTATGGGCGGGTATTTGGATCGGCGGAAGAACTGAGTTGATTTGGATCAGAGGCAACCTCAACGCTCAAATTTATGCTGAGACGATTGTATCAGACGTCATCGTTCCTCTACAAGTGCAAATCGGTCCCTTATTTCAGTTAATGCATGATAATGCACGACCGCACACCGCAAGAGTTGTAAGACAGACTCTCGCCGCAGCTAACATCAATGTCCTGCCCTGGCCTGCTCAGTCGCCAGACTTGAACCCGATTGAGCATGCATGGGATATGCTACAGAGAAGAGCTCTGCCGAATATGGAGGGTATCCAGTCGCAAGAAGACCTTTTTTTGTTGTTGCAACGAACATGGGCGGCCATTCCACAGCGTGATTTGGATGAACTCATTTTGAGTATGCCAAACCGATGTTCTTGTGTTGTTAGTGTTCGCGGTAGAAACACGGATTATTAATTGTTTAAGTTACCCAATAAAATTTTAAAGAAAACTGTTATTTCAGTCTTTTTTTCGAACTTTAATGTTAGTGGTTCAAATGTCAAAAATCCCTTTATTAGGAAAATGGCAAATTTCTTTATTAATGCAAAGGTGACTTGGTTTATCGTTACTGTGACAAACGAAAACACTTTATTTGATGAATCCTTAAAGAAAATTTTAATTAATATCAATCAGGAGAAAAGTTATTGCAAAAATATATGTTGATCCCTAGATACTTTTGATGTGTGTAAATGCATAGCAAATATTTTTATAGGATATTACAACTAAAAACTTACCTGTTGTGGTGTTTAATAAAATAATAATGCATATCATTATGGTGAATACTAATTGAGTCCGATTTAGTTTATGAAATTTATTTTTTCTTTGTTTTCTCAATTCCATTTTGATAGGTATTTCTTAATTATTTTGACATTATCTATTCTGACATTACTTATTAATTTTAATCTATGTCGTTACCTACATATTAATTTGAATATATAACAGTCTTTTGGACAAAATCGATCAAATTATCAGACATACTTTATCATCTATTTTAAATGTGGCTTTGGGTGACCGAGCTTGGGCTCAAGCTACTCTTCCCATTTGCATGGGAGGACTCGGCGTCCGCAAAATTTCCAGTATTAGTTAACCGGCTTTCATATCCTCGGTTCACGGCACTAAGAAATTAATCAGAAATATCCTGGCTTCCACACTGATTGATTTTGATGTGCCGTGCTTCTCTGAGGCTATCGATGCTTGGAAACTCGCTTGCCCGCACACTGAAGAACCCGACCATCCATTTTCCCAGAGACGGTGGGACGAGCCGCTCTGCAGAATAGTTCAGAACAATCTGCTGAACTCGTCTCCTACTACTGCTGAGCGTGCGCGCCTACTGGCTGTGGGTGAGTGGGAGTCGGGTCTTGGGCTTCACGCACTGCCGTCGTCGAAAATAGACACATTGTTTGAAGACACGACCTTCCGCCTCGCTGCTGCCTTACGCCTTGGTGCCGCCTGCTGTTCTCCTCATCGCTGTCACTGTGGTGAAGCTGTCAACAGCCTCGGTCACCACGGCCTGTCGTGCAGCCGAAGTGCGGGGCGTTTTGCACGGCACGCGAACATAAAGGACATTATCCGACGAGCTCTTGTCACCGTCGGCGTTCCAGCTGTTTTAGAACCTAATGGCTTGGCACGCGACGATGGCAAGAGACCGGATGGCATGTCTTTGTTTCCTTGGAAGATGGGTAGGCCCTTAGTATGGGACGCAACTTGCGTCGATACTCTTGCGCCTTCTTATCTTCCAAGCTCGTCGTGCTGTGCTGGCGCTGCCGCTGCTGCTGCAGAGAACCTCAAACGGCGTAAACCATATTTTCGAGCCGTTTGGGGTTGAAACTCTAGGGCCGTGGGGTCCGAGTGCTCATAGCCTGTTCAAAGAACTTTCAAAACGCCTAGTTGACGCTTCCCATGACCCAAGAGCTGGCTTTTTCCTTGGTCAGAGGCTAAGTGTTGCCATACAACGTGGCAACGCCACCAGTCTCTTGGGCACATTACCAGCTGACAGCGTTGAGGAGGAGTTTTTCGATGCCCTTTTATAGTTTGTTGTTAGTTTTTTTATTTATTTAAAACTTAGTTTTTAATTAATTATGTAAAGATTATAAAATAAAATACAATGACTTATAACATTGTACAAGTTATTATTTATGAATTAATGACATTGCGTAATGATTAATTTTAATTTTATTTTATGACATTGTATAGGGTATTATTTTTATTTATTATTTCTGAATTTATAACATTTTATGACGTATAATAATAATAATAATAATAATAATAAGTATTTATTTCCAAAAAAACATAGCAGTTTGCACTGTATACATTGTTTAAAAATAATATTTACATTATGATGCAATAGTAGACTCTATCTTTTAAACTAGGACTAGCCTGTATCTTAAAAGATAGGGTTCAGGCAAGTGGATTCTGTTAATATTCACAACCAGAAACAAGTGAAGACAGTGTCAATGATTTTACTAACAGCTGTACAAAAATAAAAATTAAATAATAACAAAAACTAATCCTAAGTAACACAAGGAGTGTGAATGAGGAGACATGCAGTGTTCATGTGTATGTATGTATATGTAGGGGTGTGTGGGTGTGTGTGGTATGTATGAGTTTGTGTGGTATGTGACTGTGAAGGTGTGTGTGTGTGGGGGGAAAGTGATTCCGTGAAAGTAATGAATATATAATAATTCGATGTAAAGTGTGAGATGTGATCTACGAGTACATATATGATATTATATTATATTATAAGATGTAAGCTAGCAGATTCTCTGTTGCCACATAGATTCTCTGTTGCCACATAGTCCTGTTGTAATAGCCATTTACTTAATTCTTTCCTTAACGTATATCTATTTAAATCCAGTATGTTTAGCTTTTTGTGCAGATTTTTGTATAAATACTTACTTAAAACGTAAAATTGGTGTTGAGCAAAAGAGGTTTTATGTTTAACGCCTGAAGGGACATTTATGCGCTTTTTAGGATTTGATTTGGGCATGGATCTTTGAGTCCTGAGGGCTGACTGCAGAATGAACAGTTGTCTAACAGTTAAGACCTCGCAGTCCTCGTAGAGTTGTTTAGTTGGAAATCGGTATGGTTTTTTACACATAACCTTTAGTACAACTCTTTGAGCTCTCTCAGCTCTCAGCAAGTTGGTTTTTGATGCACCACCCCACGCAGTAATGCAATATCCAATTATAGACTGGTACAGTGCAAAATAAACCATTCTCAGTGTGCCCATATCAGCGGGATCTCTTAGCGATTTGAAAACGTAAATGAGCCGCAATATTCTGGAAGTTATCATATCGAGCTGTTTGTCCAATCTAAGGCATTCATCAATTTGCAAGCCTAGATATTTGACACTATCGCATCTGTCCAGTGTAGGGCAAGTACAAGTATTATATGAGCTCTGGCATGAGTGGGCAATTATTGTGAAGTCTTTAGAGGGCATAGTATTACGTCGGATTGCGAAAGGGATGTAACAGGTTTTATCTAAGTTGAGGGTTAGTAGGCTATCGTGAAACCAGTTCATGATCTGACTTAGTGCGTTCTCTGCCATTGTTTTAACCATATCCCAAGTCGGTCCATAAATGACGATTGCAGTGTCATCTGCATACGCGTAGATCTTGCAGTTAGGGAGAATCATTCTGCAGAGGTCATTCATGTAAATCAGGAACATAGTGGGCCCCAATATGCTTCCCTGCGGCACGCCGTAGGTCACAGTTTCCTCATCACTGAGATGATCACCTATTTTAACCAACTGAGAGCGATTTTTACGATAGTCTTTAAACATATCTAGTGCTGTGCCTCGTACACCCAGACGCTCCATCCTTGCTAAGAGTTTGGGAACAGAAACTGTGTCAAAGGCCTTCGAGAGGTCTAAAAATATACCCAAACATTTAGACCCACCATCAAGTTCCTTAGCCACAAATTGTGTCAGATCCAAAACAGCATCCTCTGTCGATACCCCAGCTTTGAAACCATACTGGTTATTCGCGATGATGTGATGTTTGTTCAAAAAGCCTTTGAGTTGCTTATTGAGGATCTTCTCAATTATTTTTGAAATTGATGGCAGGATTGAGATTGGCCGATAGTTATTTACACAGTCTCTGTTCCCGGACTTGTATATTGGAAGAATGATCGCCTTCTTTAGTGCTTCAGGAAAAGTTCCAGTCTGGATACAGCGATTGCAGATATAGGTTAAAGGAGGCACTAGTTCCTGGCGACATTTTCTTAACAGAGATGATGATATTCCGTCCCAACCCACTGCACAGTCATTACGTAATTGTGAAATGATCGAGTCAACTTCAGTTTCACTGACTTCAAGTAATACAAGAGAGTCGATTGGGGTTAGACTTTCGCATCGATCGTTGTTCGAAGGTACCGTGGCTTGCCTATTTGTTTTAATTATATCATCCGCTAAATTTTTACCAATGTTACTAAAAAACGAACATACCTGATTCACCGAGGATTGGGGACTATCGCATATTTTCAACAACTTGTCAGGACTGGTGCGTACCTTACGTGTATTTGTTATTTCTTGAATGGTTTTCCACAGTTCTTTTGGATTGTATTGGGCTTTTTGAAGTTCACATTTTTCATAGGTTAATTTAAGCTTTCGAAGCAGGTCATTGCAGAAATTTCTATAGCGTGTGTAAGTTATCTTTAGGGTTGTATTGTTAGGTGATTTATTTAATCTCTTAAGCATTCGATCCCTATTCTGAATACATTTCAACAAGCCAGGGGTAATCCACGGTTTTAGTATTCTTTGCCTCCTTGGAATTATAATTTTTGATGTATTATTTATTATTACGGTGTTTATTATTGATATAAATGTGTTTAGCAATTCATTTGTGTCTTGAATGTTATAAATATCCGTGAAGTTAATATTTTCTAGTTCTGGTAGGACGAGATTTTGAGTTTTTTGGATTTTGGGTTCTTTTGGCATTTCCTAGCATCAATATAATAGGTTTATGGTCTGTAATGTAAGATTTGAGTACTATTGTGGTAGATGGTAATTTTGATTTTAACAACACATTAATTTGAAGTTATGACATTGTCTAACTTATTAATTTAGATTTGATTTTCTTTTCGACTGTGTTTGTGCTATTCATTGTTTTTTTTTTAATTGTATAATTATAAACTTTGCATGCCTGAATTGGTACAATACAGTGGACTGCGCATTCACTTGACATCTGGAAATGTATAAAATGTACTGTGTTGAGCAATAAATATTTGAATTTGAATTTGCAAAAAAAAAGTAAAAATAAAAAAAAAAGCCGACTTAAAAAAAAAACACAAAAAAGTGAAAAATTACTTTGAAGTCGGATTGATTTAGTGTTTTTGGCAACGACTTCTGAAGCTTGAAGTTTTTTTGATTGATTTGGTGTCTTTTGTCACCGGTTACAAATATTAATTTAGTCAGTGATATCCATAATGTACTTACTACTTAGGTACTTACTAGGAACAATGGCCTCGTTGGTTGATTGATCGTAAGCGCAACATGAATTCTTGGGCTCCCGGATCGGGTAAAGTGTTATTGCACAAAAGTACTGCTTATTTCATACGATTTTTGTATTATCTTTTTCAATTTTTTTCTTACGAGAGGTTACATAGCATACTCTTCCACATGCTATCAATAAGTCCACCTAAAAGCCACGTTAAATCTCCAAAACCAGAAACGTCTCAGTACCTACTGGCATGCCTATCGAAAGTGAGCGTTGGTTAACTCGCTGCTGGATCGTGACCCGCCTGGCCTACATACTACAGTACTACTAAATAAATACTAACGCAACACTATTTACGAGTTTCTACGTATATTCGGTTAAGTTACGCGTTTCTTCCTTATGAAGCAAGATGCACTTTAAACTTTTGCTCTTTTATAGCTGGACATAGTGCCAGTGCAACTGGCAACTCAGCAAGGTTGTTGAACCACTAGCTATCACTGTGTGGCATTTTGTTTAGGACGAGGTGAACCTGTCCAAAAATACAATGCTGCGTTCTGGCCACTGGCTTAAGGCTGGGGTATCTGCTAAATTAGCAACTCTATTTGTGGTGGTTAAATACTGTTAGAATAAAGTTTTAATGAGCTTGCACTACAAAGTGGTTGTTACTGAATAGTGCGAAATGAGTGGTTTTTATTTAATTGTAGCCTAATAAATTATTAGATCAAAATGCCGATTGTACACTTTGTGAAAAAAAAAGTGACAAATATTTGTGTGAAAAAAAAATACTAAAACGTAATGCCGTTTAGGAATAGTTACGAAATTTCGAAGAAAAAATGCTTCACTTTGAATATTTTTTTCATATAGTAATAATAAAGTTAGAATTATTTCAATTGTACCAATTAAAGTTTAGAGTATATTATGCAACATATATATTTTTTGCACATTTCAAAGAGGAGTTACATGGAGTAAACCTCTCGTTAGCAGATACCACCCCCTTAAACAGTATGCACATTCTTAGTTACAGGGTGTAAAGCAAAAAGAGCAAAACAGGTGGTGATTCAGACCAATAAACTGTAGATATATTTTTGCCTATGGAATCAGGGCCGAAAAAATAAACAAAAGAGGATTAAAATAGTGAGGAATTTCTTAAGTGGGCCTACATATTTAAAAGTTTTCCACATCTTTCTAATTTCTCTTCAGCAATCTATTGTTAACAATTAAACTATTGTTTTATTTTTGGATTTGAATTCTATTGAAAAACACGCCATGAGCCATAGGAAAAAAAACAAACAAGCACTAAATTAATTCTGCGAAGCGATCATGTATTGCGTAAAATTATCGTACACCACTTTGGTAGCTAGCCGGCTTGGGATTAAAGCAATTAAGCCCCATGGTAACTAGCTAATTCGATTTAAACGAGTGCATAACCACATCCATCTTGGAGTGCGCACAAGTGCATTTATAGAGAAATCAGATACTCAGGTTCTTAAGTTTATGCCTACCCCGTTGGAAAAGTCGCGTAATCGTGGTTGAAAGCTGCAAGAAAATTGATAGATAAAGGATACTTAAAGACGTGGTATGGGACTAAGAGCAATATAATAATAATAAGGCGATATAAAAACAGTGTTTTTTTTTTTAAATACAAGTTTTTAATGTAAGCGTTTTACTTTAAACACCTCCACGACCCCCGTACTATTCAATCCATCCATCAGCACAATGTTTTGAGTGTGTTACATTGAGTTCTACCACAAAACATGATTTTTCACCCCAAAAAAAAAGTTGTTTCCCAGCAATAATTTTTGCGTAAAGTTACTTAGTTTGATGTACAGAATGCTTGGTTGACGGCTTCGTGATGAGGTCTTTTACACCCTGTATATTGTTTTTTAAATTATCCATTAGGTACCATTTATTTATTTCCTGGCTAAATGTTACTCTATCTCTATTTCCAGAGGCGCTGGACGTGATAAAAGAAGAACACACGATGCCAGCACAGAGGCGGCGCGACAAGAGAGAAGTGCCCTTCACACATGACGAGAAAAGAATCGCTGGAGTAAGTTATTCCACTCCTTTTATAATCTAGTGTTGAAGTGGAACAGGAGCTCTTGGCTAAATATAACAGCCGCTCGGTTCGATCTTTTGGTTAAGCCGTGCTTGCCTAGGTTGGTCTGTGGATGGGTGATCACCCATTATACACCGAGTTTCCGCCGTGCCTCGGAAAGCATGTTGTCGTTGGTCCCGGCTGTCATTTGTAAATATTTGATCGTCGTTACAGGGAGTCAGTGCCCAAAAAGTCTGATAACCAGTCTCACCAAGGGGTATCGTATTACCCAGTACTAACTGAGTTGTCGAGGTCAGATAGACAGTCGCCCCATATTAAATACTTATATTCAGCTGTATCCGGTTACACTGGAAGCCGACCCCAACATAGATGGGAAAAGACTAAGAAAATGATGGCTTGATGAGTCGTTGACTGTTACACTTCAGTCATTATCTGCCTAGTTTTTTCTCAACTTTGTATGGGTCTTCCAGTCCAACCGGATGTAGTTGAATACCAGTATTTTAAATAGAGCGATTGCATATCTGACCCGCACAACCTAGTAACAGCGTATAATGATATTCCTTTACTGAAAATATCTTCAGAAAACAAAATGTTAAAATGTGTTGTGTGCCAAGTCTAAGCGCTGATGAAATGCAAGTTCCTGCATTTCATCGGAGTTTAGACTTGACACACATTTACCACCTGTTTTTTGCTGACCAAATTGAACTACTTTTGGAAGTAGTACACCGACTGTAACGAAAGTCCTTTATAGTTACCGCACTCACTCAAAACAGAAACAAGATAAAGTGAACGTTTTAAAATTATTGATTCTTTGTCTCTTTACTTACAAGTCTTTTAATTAACCTGTTTATGTCCAAAATACAATCTTTTATCCACTTTACTTTCTTATTCTGAGTTTATCTGACTTCATCTTTATCCAACTAATCAAACATTATTTTCTTGTTTCCAGTGCCTGCTGCAGTGCGTGTACCGGAAAGTGAAAGCCGTAAGTATTAACCCAGTGAGCCACTCCATCCATATATTTTATCTAAGTAACTGCTAACTCGTTTGCACCGATTGCACTGATAAACGTAGGGCTGTCATTGGAAAGGAAAATAAACTAAGAAATGTTTGGAAGAGTTGGTTTTAGAAGCCGCTTTTTTATATCTTCCTGCCTTGCCTTTGTATTAACTTTATAATTGCACGTATCATAAATACCATAAACAACTTTTACTGTAGAACCAAACCTGAAATCGCGGACAAAAAACAGTTACATATAATATGTACGAAAAAAAAAAGGTAAATGGTTAAAATATAGGAAACAGTTGTTTTCTTTTTTCACGATTCAAAAAACTTAAGAAGACACATTAAAGTGTTTCAAGCCAAGTTCGGCGACAAACATGCACGAACCATTTTGAGCAACGTTTTCCAATTCCTTATTAAAATGCCCAAATCCACATTTTGAAATAACATAGGATGAACATTGCAAGTGCCATCCCTGATTGTTATCAACGCAATTCAGTTTTTGTGGAGCAAAGATGATCAAACGAACTTTCTGTCACAACGAGCAAGAAGCAGTTATTTACCTCGATATGGAAAGAAAAATCATATTGTTCGTCGTGGATACTATGTTCATGAGGTAGTTGAGGCTTTACACTTTTTTATCTTCATGAAAATGATGTTAAGGTGTTACAGAGAAATTGTGTGAAACTGTGACAGAAACTTGTACAGGAAGCTTTAATTTCTCAACATTCTGCGTTCTGGTACTAAAATAAAATCAAAATCGACATAAAGCTTTAAAAATTAAGCGTAATTGCTTCATTTAAAATGATTATTGGTCGTTACATACTCTTTAAATTACTGGCGTTTATGTTCAAGTGAACTTTTGGCCAGTAAGTCATTTAAAAATCAAACAACATTGTGAAACGCACGAACGTGCCCATTCCGACCTCATCAGAGCAATTACCCGTATGTGAAGCCCAACAACATCAACAAGAATAAATTAAAAAATATTATGAAAATATCCGCTTAATGTTAGGCGGCTATTCCCGTAACGTAAACCAAGGTTAACCCTATTCGAAACGAAAAATAAAATAATTTTAAATCGAGTTTTAATGCTTTATAGTTCTGTCACGAACTGATTACTCCAATTTGTTAACTATAAAACATGAGGGTAAAGTCGTAAATCTGAAAAAGAAAAATTCGTTGCTTATTTATTATTATACTTGAAATCCTTTGAGCAGGAATATTACGGTCATAAAAGATCTTCGGTATACGCTGTAATTTGTATTTTATTTGTGTTATATTCAAAAAGCGGTATTGAATTTAATAGTTGGGGGTCGGACCCGTCCGTTTGTGCTTGTCATACTTTTTTTCTATATAAATTTCTTTTGTATGAAATATTTTATTGCAAGTATTACACTAGTTAGGATCGTACAATAAAATCTTGAACGACTTGCTACGAATTGGTTTCAATAAATTTTATTTTTATCCTCGCAGTCATAATCACAATTTTATAACTTAAGTGGGCTAGGTTTTTTCTGGGATCTTTCGAATTCGGCTTTATGAGATAAGTCTCTGAAAAAGAAATAAATCTGTAAAACCTTCTTCAAACGAGATTGTATTTGTGCAGCTGCGGAGAAAATAACCATCCTTAGTTTCTTTTATTATATATATTGTACTGTTATTTGATCTTAGCTGCTCGTTAAATGTTTAGTATTTTTATGATACTGCCACCTGTCACCGTGTGTAGACTCAAGTCAGACTTTAATAAAAAAACTTTTATTTTAGGAATAAAACTTGAAATGGGCTGGACGGACATAAATAATACTGTCTAATAATACTTCTACATTTAGCCAATTAGTTTTAACACTCAGAAATTAGAAAAAAATCTCAAAAAATCCGAATTAATGCTGAAAATGATAATATGGATTTGTATCTAGATAACTGTAGCTGACCGACACGCGACAGTCAGCGACCGCATATCCAAAATGTTACTGCATCAACGTCGGATCACTTTTTTTAACCTCAACTGGAATAAGGAATATGCGTGTATTTTTTTCATCATTTATATCAGTAAGGTATATTACTATCAATCCAATAAAATAATTAAAAGTTAAGTTCAACGACTGCTTGTTGCTCACAAAAAATGTTAAACTTCTACAATTTTCTACGGCAGTTCAAACGTCCGTGACTGTCGCGGCCATTCATGTCATAGCGTTTGTCGTCATTTCCGTCTATCTACATTGCTTACATCTAAGTTTTACCCTTAATATAATAATTTTACTAAATGTAGGTATGGGCTTGATTCAAGCAAACATTGCAATAACAATATTATAATAACATCTTAGCGAAACTTTGAGTAGTTTTCATATAAAAGTGTTTCTTTCACACATAACATTTTGACGTCTGCACTACCGACGACGATGAGTTTTGAATTTGCGTTCCGTTTCACACAAAAACACGCTACATAAAATATGAAATTGTAAAATCAGTGTTGTATTAGAAAGATAAACAAGTGTACCACAATGTTTATATATGGGCCAATACAAGGCATTTTTAAGGAATAAAAAGTTTTAAATTTCTTGCATATTCCTTACCTATTCCTACCAATTTCATAACTGGATGCAAATGGGTAGTCCATCAATATCATTTCTTCTAACCTCATTATAAGAAATCCTATTGGGTTTTTGAACTTCCTTGTTGTTCTGGTGGTCGCAACCGCTACTGCTGATGAGGTCCTGGGTTCAATTTATCGGGCAATACATAACTGGCATAAAAAATACATACAGTCGAACATAGAACCTCCTCTTTTTTTGAAGTCGGTTAACAAAATAAGCGTGTATAATGTAACTGTTTCATTTGCAGGTGGACGGCTACGGTTTCCCGACTCTGGAAGGCCTGGTGGGGCTGTACTCTGACGGCGTGAACGAGCGCGGCTACTTCATGGCTGTGCTGGAGGCCTCGCGCGAGTGTCTCATGAAGAACCACGACCAGTTCTCCAGAACTGTTCCAATGGGTGAGTTTTCTGTGCTATTACTTCTTCTGCCTCACGAGCTTGAAAAAAAAATTAAAAAAGAATCGTACGTCTTGCAAAAAGAAAAAAAATGTCATGGGTCAAATAAAGGACGGCTTTATTTTTTCCCGTTGGCCCCACTAGTGGGGTCAGCGGGAATACACCGGGAAGGGTGAGTGGGGAAGCTTGGTTGACTCCGGACGTATTGTCACTCACGAATTAGGTGTGTTGCACTCAGTACACAAGTACAAAACAACTGAAAGTATTTAACGTTGCAAGGAATGTTGTCATTGCATGGCGACCCTCCAGAGCCGGCAGTCTCGACAGAGATAACGACAAAATCGCTAACTTTCGATTGCTAATTACTAACGAAAGAATTCGGTTGCAAAACGATGCTTGCGAAAATCGCATCTTGGATGTAGAGACTTGCATTTACCGCAAGTATCGTTATTGCAACCGAATTATTTCGTGAGTAATGAGAGCGATGAGAACGTGAGCAATCGAAAGTTAGCGACTTTGTCGTTATATCTGTCGAGACTGCCGGCTCTGGCATTTTAAAGTGAAACCATGATAGCGTAGGTAAATAGAAGAATATAAAAGGTTTTATATGTACCTATACATGGAATCAAGTTCACAATAATATGAAACTGTTCCCGTGGAACCAGAGAAAGAAGTATTGCTGTTGAAAAAACTGCTCTAAGGCTCAATATTGGGTCCTTTCCTCTTTCTCGTGTATATAAATGATCTACCCTATTTATTGAAAAACCAACCTCAAAATAATTATGGTGTTGTTTGCTGATGACAATTCCCTTATTTTTAAGATAAATAGACGGGCCTAGAATCTAGATGACGTGAATGATGCCCTACTTCAGGTCCATAATTGGTTCACAGCAAACAATTTAGTATTAAATGAAAAAAAAAACGAAATGCATAAGATTTGCTTTACCCAATGTTAAAAGTAGTGATTGTGAAATAATATTAAATAAAGAGAAACTTGAATTCGTAGATAAAACGGTTTTCCTGGGGATTACGCTTGATTCAAGGCTACAATGGGGTTCTCATTTAACATCCCTTGCGGCGCGTCTAAGTTCAGCAGCATATGCTATTAGAAAAATTCGTCAATTTACTGATGTAGATACCGCTAGACTGGTCTATTTTAATTACTTTCATAGTATAATGTCTTATGGCATTTTGCTATGGGGACGGGCTGCAGATATTGAGTCTATATTTATTCTGCAAAAAAGAGCCATCAGAGCCATATATAATCTTCGTAGGCGCGATTCTCTAAGGGAACTGTTTAAGGATATTGGCATCATGACGGTACATTGTCAATACATCTACGAAAACATAATGTACGTCAGAAAAAATCTGCATCTTTTTGGTAAAAGAGGTGATATACATAATTACAGTCCAGCGATATTTATCTTTCATGGAGTACTGTTTGAGATGCTATAATAAAATTCCACAAAGTATTCTTGAACTGAATGAGACGAAATTTAAAACATGCATCAAACGCACACTATGTAAGCAAGCTTATTGCAAGTTGGGCGATTATATCGCTGATAAAAATGCGTGGCTCAATGCTGGTCCTGCTCCACATGGACAGGGGCGCATAAATTGATAGTATTAAATAGAATTGTTGGAGCTGCTGAAGATTGTTCGACTGTCTTTGCATTGTATAGAATCAATCTCTAGTATTATATAATCGCATAGCCCATATTGTGTGAGTACTATGTACTAGAAAGCTATCATTCACTGAAATCCTACGTCTTTTCTTGACTTGAATGTGCCCTGGCGGTTGAGAGTATGTCACGCTCACTCTAATGTCTCGCTGATGGTGGCGCGTGTGTCGGATCATTCAATCATTTCACAGTTTTTATGTCTTGTGACTGGGACTGTAGCTACATTTAATTTTCATCTTTGTTTCGACAATTCAAAAGTGCCTGTAACTGGCCTACTTGAAATAAATGCTTTGATTTTGATTTTGATTTTTGATTTTGAAAGGATTTTTGTAAATCTAGCAATTTGAAAACTTTAATAATATTTTTTTTTGTTTCCAGACAACGGCCGCAACTGTGACATATCGTTCGACATATTCGAGTGTATTTCGGACCGTATTGGCGAATACTGCGGAACCGCGGGCTTGTAACCTGTAACGTAGTACATTGATGCACCAACACACTGCCTTCTTTATAATGTCATAATAAAACTGTCGATGTAGGTTTAACTATTGAAATTAACCATTCGAAAATACTAATAAAATTCTTTAATTTGTGACATGTTAGAAGATTACCCATTTGAACTTTGTCGGGCACTACCGTGCAACGGTTGTCTATTGTTTGCCCGAAGATTATATGCCATAATCATCATTTTCCCGAATTTCATTTTCCCGAATTTCATTTGCCCGAATGTTTCATTTGCCCTAAAAGACATATGACATACTTTTAATTGGCCGAATTTTAGATACCATAAGATACGAATGCCATAAGTATTGTTTGCCTTATTTTTATGTGTCATAATAATTATTAGACATAATATTTAAATGGCATAATATTTAAATGGCATAACAAGTATTAGACAAATATTTAAGCCCCGTAATAATCATTACATTGTTGATGGTGGGTTAGGTCGACGGAGCCCCGCTTCGCGGGGCTCCTACTTCTGTGTGGTTTATAAAAAAATAACGAGTCGGGGTAAAGTCCCAATTGCATCCAATTTCTCTTGATATAAACAACCGTTACACACCCGATGTCGATGGCAAATTATGTTATGGCATTTCATAATTATGGCATGTGATAATTAGGGCATGAGATAATTAGGGCTTACAATGATTATGACAAATGATGTAATGGTAAGTGACTTTATGGGAAACAATGATTCTGGCACGTGACTAATATGGCAAATGAGAGTAGGGCAAATGAGTATTATGTCGTATGATATTATGGCTGTTGACTATTATGGCAAATGATATTAGGGCAAATAAAATTCGGGTAAACGGCGGTATACCCCGTGCAACCACCCAGATTGTAACAATTAATGTTTCTTAGATTCTTTTGAGCATTGGACTTGGTTCTGCCAAATGAAAAAGCCTGAAAAATCAGTTTGACGTATTTAACTAATTTACTAATTTCTTAGTTAATTTGTTAAATACGTCAAACTGATTTAACATTGTAAATGTGTCATACTATCCAACATACCAGAAGGAATGCTAAGAGCAAGATTTAAAATTAAATAATGTAAACTATACAAAAACATTTAAGTACTTACTTTGGAAAATAGGAGAAATGATGTGGGTTGGTTTACATTTTTACATTTTCACAGAACTAAGCTCATTTTATCTTGAAACTTTAATCAAATAATAACTAGCAATAATCATGCCAACGTTACTTTACTTACTATTTTTCCCATTTTGTCTTTTGTACTTAAAATTCTACATAAGTTACCAACACGAATCAAACCACTAGAATTAAGATACATGTACATAGGTTGTAATTAATAAACTAAAATGTGATGCTCAATAATTTTAGTTGTAAGGTAGCTCCACAGATTTCCCATGAAAAATTGTAAAAAGATGCAGCTCTACGAGTCTTTGTGGCCTGTTTCATATCTCTGGATAGTCATAGAAAGACTAGTTGCGGGCTTTTATACAGAAGTGATGGAATAGGTTTAAATTTCGGCAATCTCAAGCCTGCCATTAATGTTTAAAACATTTGTCAAAATTGATTTTATTTCCAAGCTCATCATGCTGTGCTGACCTTTTTGGAAATTATATTTTCGAGCCGTTTGAGGTTGAAACTCTGTGGCCGTTGCTGCCGCCAGTCTCTTGGGTACATTACCAGCTGACAACGTTGAGGAGTTTTTTGCCAAAATGTATGTTTCAATTTGTCAAAATGTATGTTTCAATTTGTCAAAATGTACGTTTCAATTTGTATGCCAACTCTACTATGACTACTTTTACTCCTTAAATTAGCTGATCCTTAACGAACTGATAGATTTAACATAGCTTTAAGTTTTATGTAATAAAGTTCTGTATATATCTACTGCCTCGTTTTATTTATTTTCCTACTAGATTTACCTACATTTTTCTAGTGGATGCAAGCGCGACTGCAGAGCATGAGTCCTGGGTTCGATTCCCAGGTTGGACAAAATATTATTGTGTTTGTCATAAGGAATTTCTCAGTAGCAGCCATGGAGTCTGAATTTGTGCCCGGTTGATGGCAATAGGCTTGCCCCTATTACTTGGCTTAAACCTGTAGAAAATGTGGGTGTATATTAGGTCCAAATCAGCCTAACTCTTCTAAGATAGGAGTTATGTTACGTTTTTATGTTCTTCAACAATTTATAAAATGCTGTAGTCGAATATCAGTTTTACATTGTCTGATGATCTATCCTAATCTTTATTAGAAAGTACTAAATCAACAGTTGAAGAATGCTCTCCCACATAGAGAGAAATACTAAAAAAAAAAAAACAAAATGTCGTGAGGAAAGTTTTGAGTATGAATGTGGAGGGTTATAAGAGTAGAGGAAGACCAAAGAAACGATGGATTGACTGTGTGAAGGATGATATGGGTAGAAAGGAGGTGACTGCTGAGATGACGAGTAACAGAACTTAACAGAAGTATGGCAGAAGAAGACATACTGCGCCGACTCCAAATAAATTGGAATAAGGGCAGGAATCATGCCAGGGTTGCGGGACTGTTCGAAAGAGATACCGCGGCCCTGGAACACAAAGGGCAATAAAGGAACATGGATGGATGATGATTTCTAATCCGAAAAAAGGGGCAGGAATCATAGAAGTGCCAAATGTAAGCTTAAAGACACAGACACATCGGAGAACATCCTTTTAAAAAAACAAAGAAATATAAAAGTAAAAGACAGGGCTAGCAAAAATAAACATTTAGAAATGTAAGGTCATTGAATAACTCTGAGATTGTTGGCTAAACTAGAGTCATGAATGTTGGGAAACAAAACCCTCACGATAAACTAAATGCTATGTTTCAATTAACAGGCGTCATGCTTTACCCACTTGCAAACATGGTACCCATCCTCATTGAGAATGTGGTTTAAATACATTATAGTTACCTATTTGGAAGGAAAGCCCAGGTTTTTCAGGAAGCGTGATGAGAGTTCGTAGATACCAACTTATATATTTGAAAAGAGTTCCTCTTCCAATAGTTAGTCAGTTATTAGTTATATAGAAAGTATAGGTAATTTTTATACCAACAATGATAAGAATATTTAAGTGTTCAATTAGACCAGTAATCACTAGTAATGTCTATCTATTCCAAGGTTTTTGTAAACACTCTGCTCTGTGACTATTTCTTAATTATTCGCCTGTTTGATAACTGTTAGCAAATTTAGGAGTAGCGATTGCTAACCAATTGTGGTTTTACTAGCATAATATGTTGGCAGGCAAACATTTATAGTTTACGTAGCCACCCTAACAATTCTTAGGAATTGCGCAAAATATAGTACAAATTAGGTACATTAGACATTTATGTCACAAAAAGTGTTTTAGAAAACACTTTAGACATCGATTAGTATCTTATAAACGACAACCAAAATCATTATTATTATCTTCAGAAAAACATTTGTTAACACCATTGAGCTATTACTACTACGTATAGAGAAGACAGAGCGAACAAAATATGTGCGCAGTGCGGAGCGCGCAGAGGCGGCTAACCCCGTATATAGATTCTCTATGGCGAGCAAGCGACTGAGTGAACTGCAGCCAGCCGACTGCAGAACGGAGCACAGATTTTGTTCGCGCTGTCTTCTCTATACGTAGTAGTAATAGCTTAATGGATAACACACAAAGTAAACATTTTGTGGTTTCAGGAAGAAAACATTTAAGTTAGGCTATTGCAGATCTAGGCATTGTTTTAGGAATTAAAGATATCACTTCATCACTTCCTACCTCATCTGGGGGCACGGTAGTGCCCCCGCCAAGACGAGCCAAGCGAAGCGCAAGGGCACCACCTACCTTTTCTTGAAGTAATTTATGTCTAGAAACAAATGTCTATATAAGAACCGTCAGTTTGGATAAAGATTCCTTCACGTGATAATCGTTAAAAAGGCAAACTGTTCGGTAGATGTAAATCAGATAATGTGATGAGGATGTAAGTAGTTACTGAAGGTAACACATTAAGTTTTACGTAACTAGTATATCACCTTTAATTCGAATTAAGATAATATTTCAAAACGAGCCACTAATAACAATAATTTGACTCCCACGACTTTTTGTTTCCTGATTCAATAAAATTTGACTTTATCAGCTAAGAAATATCTATTGCGTGTTAAAATACAAATTATTGTTAGGCTACGACTGTTCAGATCGTGAGAGATCTAAGAGACTGCGGCCAATTAGTTTGTGAGGCTTGCTAGTCTTAGACAATGACAGTCGATTGCTAAAACTCCTGAAAGGACTGCTTGCGCAAGAGTTGATTGTTGTTCAAAGGGAAAATACATTGTCAGCCCCTTTTTTAGCAAGACCTAATCGTATGATCTGCATTACCTTTCCCATCAATTTTGGGATCGGCTGTCAGTTAAACCATCTACATGTAGCGAAGTAGGTATCTGACCTACAGAATCCAGTTATTGGGTACCCAGTTACCGTTACCCTTTGGGTAAATGGGTAAGACAAACACGTTACTAAACAAACCTTACATATAATTCGTCCAGTATTATAACAAATAGAAAACTGAAAGATAAGTTAGTGATCATTGACTTCATGTAAAAGGACTCATAACTCATATCAAACTTCTGAAGTAGGTAAGTACTAAAAGTCACGCAAGAAGTTTTTATGGACAAATCACCTGCACTTCCGATTATAACAGACGTTTGGCTGGACTTGCATCAATATGGTCTTCTCAAGTCAGTAAAACTAAATAAAATGTGCGGTAATTTTATCTGTACCTAAATGCTTATCAAGTTACAGCGAAAGATGTATGCAAAATGTATAACAGATCACAACGATTTGACCACTTTATGAAAAACTGCTAAATTGACGTCATCTTCGAAAACGTTTTCATAGTTTTACACGTTTTCATTTTTCATTCCAAAATTGTACCTTTATGTGTAGTGATTTTGGCAATCTGAATAATCAACTTTACTGGTCAACTTTCAACCAAACCTTTCAAAATACTAACTATTCTAGAATAGCTCATAGAATATTATGAACACTGAAAACCAGCCACACCAATGTTCCTCTAATCCTAGACAACATCCAACTCGTTTCAAACCACGCCAGCAAGAACACTTTATACAGTATACATAGGAAAAACCTACATTTATGATAATTAAACAAACGCAAAAGGTGAACCTTATCACGCTTGTACAATTGAATTTTGTATTTAAGCAGATTCGTATTTAGTAGTTAAGGTCGTGGGACATACGGACAGACACAATGACAGATAGTGATCATCAATTTTACTCAAGCTTTGTGTTTCACGAGGCATTATGACTAGGAAACGTATACTATTATGTATGCTGATTGAGTACGTAACACTTCAAACAGGAATTTGTATTATTTATAAGTGTGGGGGAAGAATATGTATATGGTGATTAATTTAGAGGTTGGCTAATTATGGGAGCTGAAGTTTTGAGCAAATTAAACGACTTGTCTAGCTTTTTAACTTAGGTTCATACATCATCCGGGGTTGCGAGACTGTTCGAAAGAGATACCGTGACCCCGGAACACAAAGGGCGATGAAGGAACATGGATGGGTTTTAGTCATTAAAAGTCTGACACTCCCTCCTGCTCCGCCCAGAGCGGGAGAAGTCATTTGATGATTTCCCATCCGTAAAAAAAAAAAAAGTTCATACATCATGTATGTATCATCATGCCTGTAATCCCCAACCGACGGGTTTGACAGAGGTGTACCTAATAGTAGTGTACACCCACATTAAACCAGTTATATTTTTTTTGTCCCAGGTATTATGAGACGACTCTATTGCCATCAACCGGGCACAAATCCAGTCGCCGTGGCTGTTACTGAGAAATTCGTGATTGAAAAAAACAATAACACTTTGCTCGACCCGGGAATCGAACTCAGGACCTCATGCTCAGTAGTCGCGCTTGTTACCACTGGACCAATGTGCTACGAGAACTTAGCTTAATCCCAGTAAATAACCTACACTGTTGATAAAAGGTTTCAACGGCATAAATACTGTATGAAAAATTTATGTAGTCGTCATCTTCGCATTATCAAAATCGCATTCAGCAAAGTTTTGACTGGGAAACTACTTTTATTTTTGATGTGAAAAATCGCTGTTTACGATAGTTCGCTATGAAACGCACGCGACCCATTGTGCTTATGGGTTTATGCAATGGTATATACAGAGGTCCCCACGACCTCTGCGTAGTTAAAACAGAGTAAAAAGTTTAAAAGGTAAACTTCATAAAGAATATGAAATCTTTAATTTCTGTGTAACCTGAAGGTTCCTACTCCCAAGCTATGGGAACCAGTACAAACGTCTTTTTGCGCATGATACAATGTATGGTTTTACCTACCAAGTCCGAGAGTGTTAATGTTGAAGACGTATTTAACTGAATTTTGTAACACAATCATAACAAATCTCTTACTAACGAGTTATTCTGTATAAAAATCACGTGGAAACCAAGAATCTCATTACAGAAACACTTAATTTTTTACAGCAAAGTGAACAGGATCCTGCATATCAGTGCTATCTTTTGAGGAAGTTATGTTAAAGAACATTTTGTTTGTGTTTATCACGCAAAGGAAGTCGATGTTCAGAGTGACCACATATATACAAGCACAATAACACAGCCTGCAACGTGTAGTAAGGTTCTTCTTTTCGGAACAAATATGAGAATCATTTTTCATCATAATGCCGATACCCATTTAGGATATTAGTGGTGTGAATCGCGTTTGAGACCACTGGCTGTACAAACAAGGATCTTATAAATTATGAAATAAAGAGAGAGGATAAGAAAGCAAGGGCCTTTATAGGCCGACAGTTTAGTAGGACGACACCGACTGATAATAATAAGATAGATACCTATGGTTTGACCATTATGTCTATAATAGAGGAGCCTGTTTAAATGAATGGCAACAACCCATATAATAACCCAACAGGTCTAAAGTCAAAAGTCATTTAATCATTTGTTAACACAGGTACAATAAATAGTTAAATAAGATTACAAGCGCGCTATGAACACAAGCATGTTGCCTGTAAACAGAGCATCAATTTAAACACTAACCCGCTTTCAACGAAACCACAAGGTCTCCAACAAAATTTCCCAACATGATTGAATATCGGCTGAGGAGGACGGAGGTCGTAGGGCACAATGGCCGCGTTCGAAGGGCATCTCGCATCTTCACGGTGGGCGGGCACCGGCGCCCGCGCTGCTTGTCAGTCGTCAAAACGAATTGAGGCGGGTACTTAGACAAATATGTGGTTGAGGTACCTATGTAGACATAATCATGCATTAAGAAAATATTATACGCAGTCAATTAATACACCTTCAATTAAGCCCATAATACATTTAAATCCTATGTTACCTAATCTATTCTGAATTAATTAATGGAAAATGGGAAAGAAGGCAAGAGAGAACCAGAAGTTTTTAACTAAAAAGTCACTTTAGAAGGATTACTAAAGTAATTCAAGTTATATTTCCATTAATTATGAAAGCTAATAAAAGTTTTGACATGCACACCAAAGCATTCCTATCAAATTCACACTTACTTTAAATTAGGTAGTTCTCACAGAACAAATTTTGTAACAAATAAAAGTGCCTATTAAAATGAATAGAAATCTGATAGTGTTAAACAACTGGGACTGCAAAGGACTCGACAGGTCCTCAATGTACAACAATTTATAGCGAAGACGATCAACTACCAGGAAAATCCAGGTCAAAAGGAGATACCAACGAATTTCAATATCAGGTACAACGCAGAACCACCGAAGCGTTCAGCAGTTGGTTTAACATTGAATGGGGGGTAGGTAGGAACGTAGGATGTTGCCAAACCTCTCCGAATATGATGCTGATACATTGGTGATAACTTCTGCCGCACTGCTACCATTGTGCTAAGCCACGCATTGTTTTCGTTAAGTACAAGAAGTTGAATAATTTAATTGAGGTGAATATATACGTATAATTAATTTACCTTTAGTTAAGATTATGTCCGGTTAGGTGAGAAGTTGAACAGGCTACATATCTTTAAATCTTGCTGGTTTTTCCAGGTTAGATAATAACGAAATACTAACGTACTCGTATGTCGATTTCAAATTCTAAGGTATGAAACCTTAGAATTTGAAATCATTATTCATCATTATCATTCATTCATTCATTTCATCATTCATTTTCATTTTTATCAGATTATTTATTTGATTTTCCTTTCCTCCAGATCTTTCACAAATAAATAAGTATATGATTTAATCATGAATTTTTATAACAATATAATTTAATGTAAACAAGCGAGACGCCTTACTCACACATAATGTTTCAAAATTAAGATTAATCCTTATTTTGAAAGATTATGTGTAATGTTTACTGTTTTTGAAATAAAAAGTTTTAATTTAATTTAATTTTTTTTTCCTTGGTACAGAATAAGCTGGTCATGTTTCGCGAAAGAAAACGCGGTTTCGCAAAAGATGGCAGAAATGGAGATAGGTATTTGAACAGGAGTAAGACAGAACAGTGAAAAAGTAGGAAGCTCGTCGCCTATTTGATTGCATTTACGATCAAAAATATTATGCCTATATTTTATATCCTGGTTTAGTTTGTAACTCTTTAAGTGTAATCCAGGTGACTAACCAACCGTCAAAGCTTCCACCTTAATTATCGCAACTGACCAGCAAATCGCTATTGTACTGCAACCTATCATTATAAATCTTCGGAGCAAGCCAAACTTATATATCGCACAAAACAATACTACGGGTGGAAGGACACATGCAAATGCGCCTCAAAGACCAGTTAAACCTGAGCCGTGTTATTAAAAGTAGTTGGAACAATTAGGTGTAGCTTGTGAGGTCAAGTTAGATGTTCGCTTCACAAGTCAGCGAGTACAATTCGACACTATAATCCGAGATGATCGCACCGGAACGAGCATCGGAGAGACTGTTTTCGTTGTTTTACGGTACAAATACGTTTAGGCGCTCAATTCTAAAAATATTTTGAAACTTATATATTTTTATATAGGTTTCAATATATTTTCCAAGGAATATCAATATAATTCCTATTTAATGAATCTTTTATTTACACCTGCTACTGCTCATATTGAAATGATTGAATAATATATGCAATTAAGCCCCCAAATTGGACAGATTAGTGCGATTATCAGAGGTCTTCAAACATAGCTTGACAACAACATACAAGTCATGACAACAAAAAAGCTTTATCATCCTACTTACTAAGCAATGCATCTCATCCGGCATCCCGTGGGACCATGCAACCACACCTAACAAAGGTCTCTCATCAGAATTAGACATTTATTACAGCATTGTGCTACATCCACAAGGCTCGTCGGACAAGGAAGTGAAACAAACGCCGGACGCTAATATTAATTAAGTCGATAATGAATAGAGCCCATTGGCGATGGTCCCAGTGTGCGTCCTTGAGGTATGCGCTAAAATTGACGCTTCAGGGAAAGAAGAATCGAAGGAAATATGACTTTAAGTTATTAATTGGTTATTGTTAAGGTTTAAAATGAATTTAGAATTAATTTCATATTAAAATAACTTGTTTCTCAAAAAAAAAGTAAGTGTTGACAACTTCAAAAGCTTTCAGTAGTTCGATTAAACAAAATCATCAGCTAAAAATATCTGACAGACAATTTATATGTGAATCTCGCTAAGTACAGTATCATTTAAATAAATGCATCCATAGGTGACTATATTATTTCTGTAGGCGTCTTTAATTAACTAAAATGTTAATTATGCTCATTGTTAGCATACGTGGAGTTATTGTCTGAATAAATGCCAGTCTGTAAGAGCATTTAAAGCCTGAGAACTTTAGTCATTCCAGCAGTTATTCTGGATACGCATAAATGTTGGTGCGTTAGGTATTTGTCATCTGCCAATTATGAACAGAAATTGTAATCATTAAAGTGTTACAATGGTTTTAAGTATCTAATTTCAGCTTAAACTTGGTAATTAAGTAAAAAGATTACTTGGTATAGATTTACAACATGTTCTTTTTTGTTATTATGTTGTCTTCCAATGCATATTCATTATTTCACTGAGATTTCCAAGCGGCACTTCCTCAAAAATACTGAAGAGTGTAGTTTTTAGAGTTCCGTAACCGAAGGGTAACAAACAGGACCCTATTACTAATCCTCCGCTGTCCCTCCGTCTGTCCGTCTGTCGGTCAGAGGGCTGTATCTCATGTTATATAATAGGTAGACAGTTGAAATTTTCACAGAATATGTATTTTGTCTGTTGCCTCTATAACAACAAACATTAAAGGGGGCTCCCATAATACGATAGTACGGAACCCTTCACTTGGCCGGTTTTTTAATTATTATTTCTTATCAACTGGAAAACTGAATATTGTTATATGTAAGTTTACATTTATCGGCCAAAGTCCATCGGTCCATGTAAGTACGTGGTCTTTGACTTAGAACATCTGGGAGTACAAAACAATAATATTGTACGGATCTATTATAACGACGAAGTTTGTACAATGTGAATCCAGTATAAAATATTCACCAAAATAAGCAAGCTTAGGTAGAATTAGGTTATCTAGTGTCGACCTCAATCTAGTCTAGACAAAAGATACACACATCAAAAAAAGTTTGTGATTACTAGCATAAGCTGATATAATTTTTTAAATTGAACTTTATCAAGAAAAAATCTTTGTTGTGTGTTTTCTTTAAATAGAAATACCCTGTTTGAAATTAAAAAATTAAACGAAGAATAAATTTATCTAAGAAGAAATCATAATAATTATAATCTACCGTAACAAAAAAGATTTCGATTTTTCAAAGTGATCGCAAACTTTTTTTGATGTGTGTAAGTCTCTATTATGTTTTTGTTTCAGCTGCATTGGTGTTAGTTACAGAATTTAATGGCCTATTATGAATTCATATTTACACGAATTATCAAATCATTAGTGCATTGTCTGGTTCGTAAGAGTTTAATCGTCCGAATGACTTTGAGTTACGATTCAGTTGGGAACTTGATTTTAAAAGTATAAGCAATCAGCCTCCCAATGATTGATGCCTAGTTTTTTACTTTATTACGATGAAATTACTAAATAATTTCGTTTATTCTCTGTAGTCAAGTTTTCATTACTAGATTCAGTTTCTACAATAGGATATCTTTAATTTTGAAAGAACTACTTAAAAGCTAGATCCCTGAAATATTTTGCATGTCCAAACATCAAGATTTGTGTTCAGTGGCTGAAAGATCGCGCAAAGAATAAAATATCCAGGCGCAACTTTTGGCTCAGAGGATTCACCTGGATCTTGCCTGAACTTAGCTATTTGAATAGTTATAATGCTGTATTAGGAAACAGCATCTAAGCACCATATAATTAAAGTTCACACAATCCTGGGTTTCTTATCTTGCTGGCTCTAAAGACGCGTTATTAATTTCTGAGCACATAATTACTACCATTTGGGCAGAGCATTATAATGATCGTAAACGATTTGTTCCTGGTTTGTGCTAGAGGATGTGGCCCCTGTATCTTTCGGCGCTGCATCTTGGTTAGGCTGTGTTTTACTGAAAGATATGCTGTGGAGGAAATATACAGAGTGGTCGTTTTACCTGTACGTCTTGTTTTTTATTTATAAATGATTGTACAATCTTGATTGTATAATAAGAAAAGCTGTTGTTTTGGATTACAAGTAATAAAATATAGAAAATAATAACTTCAGTGGCTCTTTAATTTTTCATGTTATCGATAAAACAGTAAGCAGCCTGAATCTTGTACATAGGATAATAAAATTAGATATCATATAGAAAGAAGGAACACGGTAATTAATTTATTTCCCTAAAAGCTTCCTAGCCGCCTGTAGTGTATGTCCACATTCCTGGGACAACGAGGTCCTCTCTATTAATATAGCGAGGGAGCGAGCCTTTTTTTTTTTTTTAGATGGGAAATCATCAAATGACTTCTCCCGCTCTGGGCGGAGCAGGGGGAGTGTCAGACTTTTACTGACTAAAACCCATCCATGTTCCTTCATCGCCCTTTGTGTTCCGGGGTCACTGTATCTCTTTCGAACAGTCCCGCAACCCCGGCAGGCATTGGTCCTTGCGGACCCCTTCCTATTGCTGACTCTCTTTGAGGCGCGCGTGGAAAACGAACGCGCCGTCGACACGGCCCGTCGTCATGAGACGGACGGACGGCGAGCTAGCCCATAGTCCACCGTCCACAGACCCGCGCCTACGGTGGTAGGGGGCCACGTGGTGGCCCCGACGCCCGGGGCGTCTCCCGCGGCGGCCGGGACGCTGTGAGGTTCTCTCCCTCTCACGTTCCGCCACCTCCTTCTCTAGCATTACTGCTTCGCAGAAGGAGGTGACGGCGTCTTAGGAAGCGAGCCTTAATTCATTTTAGTATGCCAAGGAACTATATCTAATGATTCTTGTTTAAGTCAGCATTCTCTATCAGCTTTTCACGATGTTAAAGGGAACCTCTCCACCTAGACCCCCACAGAAAACTTAACAAGATATTTCAACAAAGGTTTAAGCTATAATTTCTAGCTTCCACTAGCAAACGACCCTACTATTAATAACAATGACGTCCGGCCGTTTTCACGCGGTCTGCCTCCACTGGACGCTCATTTTTACCGCCATATATAAGAGAAGCCATGTTTTTTACCTCCACAGTTACCCCGAATTTGAACGAATCAACATACAGTGTGTGATGCAATAGTAAAATCATAGTAAAGTCTTAGTAATCAGTGGAAATGTATTGGACTTATAAAAGTGTGTTTCTAGTGTGTTTTTGTGCGGGAGTAAGGACTCAAGTAATTCCTGGGAAGGCTAGGGCCAGTGATGGAGATTACAACAGTGTCAATCCTGATGGATCGTTCGATTTCGGGTAATTGTTGCGTTCATTGATTGGCTTTTATTTGGAGTTCAACATATTTTAAATGCATTTTATATAAAAGTGAAGTTTTGTGCTTTAAAAGTTAAAAAAATTGTCAGTTCCTTTTTTATTTGCTTTTTTAACATAACACTAATTAAGCTGTATACATTGTATATTCATATGCATATACTTAAAGAATAAAAAAGTGTCATTTTCAACATAAATGAAATTAGAAATGAAGATGATTGTCATGTTATAATAAATGAATAACTATGGTCTACTCGGGGTCTACTTCCATTTTTACGGATAAGAATTGGATTATTTTGTTGCCAGATATAAATGGGGTAACTTTGATGTTACAAAAGCTTTTATCTGAGTAACGCGTTAGTATTATGTAAGCTTTCATTTACTTTCATAATATAAAATACCTAACCTAACTGAATTAAATGGGGTTACCATCCAAAGCACAAAAAATCTAAAAAACCAAACGAAATTATCTACTAATTCACATCCAAGGATTCCCAAACGGTCTATTGTCAGCCAGTATTTAGGTAGTTTTTTAGCAACATTAACTTTATCGCCATACCGCATACAAAAGGTGTTTATTAAGGCCGTTGCAATTCAATGATATCTGATCTTAGGTACGCCAACAAGGACCGAGGGGCCAGCTATCATTTGGCACATGCCAACACTAATGGCGTCGTCGGTGGACGGTTCGGAGCTAAGGACCCGGCTACGGATACTGTGAAGGAGACTGTTTATACTGCTGGTCCTAGAGGGTGAGTTTATTAAGAATTATTTAAATAGTAAGTACCTACCTATTTCGGATAAGCGAGAGTAGGTATTGCAAGAAAGTAGTCTAAGTAATTAAAGGTAAAGATTTACCTATAATATTTAAAGAGTGAATAATCTTTCTAAGTTCCGACGATTACCTACTCTAGTTGAATTAAGGAAGTGAAGAAAAAGTTGTCAGCACTGTGACTTCTACAGTTGTAGTAACGGAAAAATTTAATAAAAGGACCAAAATTATTTATCTAATGTTAGACTTATACTTTTTTCTATGAGGTTTATTTATTAATGATTAACATTTCATTTATTTTATTCATAAATAGATCCGGAGTATTCTAAACAGATGAGTGATGTTTTTTAATTTTAAATAACAAAATTATTGTGATTAAAATCTATTTTTATTGGACAATAAATCAACTTCAATGAACTATTAGATCACCGTTTTCTCCGCCATAACTCTTTGTTACACACAGATTCCGCGCGAAAGGACCAAATGTGCATCGAAACATGGACTTAGACCAAAGACCCCGGGGGAACATCGGTAACAAAGATGACCCCTACTTTGACCCCAGTGAAGACCCCAGCTACTCGTTCAAGATAGACACACGGACCTACACGAAGAATGAGAATGCTGATAGCAGAGGGGATGTTACGGGTTAGTAGATCATATGCCTACACAATTAAAATGTGTATTTGTAGAACTTTAGAAGTCTGCAGTAGCGGGACAATAGATAGCAGCTGCTAACAGATTTTTATCTATGAGGTGTAAACAGATAGGGCACGCCACAATAGTGGCGGTAAGTCCCCTCTTTGAGGAGTGGCTTGAGAGACGCCACGGCGTCCTCACCTTCCGCCTGACGCAGGTCCTCACCGGACACGGTGTTTTCGGGAGGTTCCTGCTCCGAATCGGGCGGGAGGAAACGCCCGGGTGTTTCCACTGCGAGGATCGACCGGAGGACACGGTGGAGCATACGGTGGAGGTGTGCCCCGCGTGGGCGGAGCACCGCCGTTTCCTCGAAGCGGCGATTGGCGGCGGCGACCTCTCGCGTCCGGCCCTGGTGCAAGCCATGGTCCGGAGCGAGACGGAATGGGACGCCGTCACCTCCTTCTGCGAAGCAGTAATGCTAGAGAAGGAGGTGGCGGAACGTGAGAGGGAGAGAACCTCACAGCGTCCCGGCCGCCGCGAGAGACGCCCCGGGCGTCGGGAGCCACCACGTGGCCCCCGGCCACCGTAGGCGCGGGCCTGTGGACGGTGGGCTATGGGCTAGCTCGCCGTCCGTCCGTCTCATGACGACAGGCCGTGTCGACGGCGCGTTCGTGTTCCACGCGCGCCTCAAAGAGAGTCAGCAAAAAGGAAGGGGTCCGAAAGGACCGATGCCTGCCGGGGTTGCGGGACTATTCGAAAGAGATACCGTGGCCCCGGAACACAAAGGGCGATGAAGGAACATGGATGGGTTTTAGTCAGTAAAAGTCTGACACTCCCTCCTGCTCCGCCCAGAGCGGGAGAAGTCATTTGATGATTTCCCATCCGAAAAAAAAAAATAATAAAAAAAAAAAAAAAGGTGTAAACAGATCCTTCACGAAGCCGTCATCCAAGCATTCTGTACATCAAACTAAGTAACTTTACGCAAAAATATTGCTGGGAAACGACTTTTTTTTTTGGGTGAAAAATCACGTTTGATCGCATTCCCATTTACATTGAGTCCTAACGCAACTCAAAATAAGGCACTGAAAACATTGTGGTAATGGATGTATTAAATATTATATTAATAGTTTTAACATTAAAAACTAATATTTCCGTCAATAGTCCACCTTTGTACAGTTTTTTACTTGTACATAAAGTTTTAATAAATAAATAAATAATATTTAAATAAAACCGTGAAGCTTTTGGAACTTTGACCCCCAAAATTAGAAGGTTCCCAGGTATGGTTTAGAACAAAAAAAAAATCTAATGACGAAGAGAACAAGGCTGGGTTCATTAAGGGTATATATATTTTTACACCTATATTTATTTTCAACTAGTGACTTGCTCCTTCCCCGTTTGATAAAACATAGAGATTTCTTCATTATAAAATGTGTAGGTACCTACTTATGTATATGTGTTTACTTCAAACAATTGACTCGTTCCACGGTTTATAAACTAATTCTTTATTCGTGTGAAAACTCGTAACCGACTTGAACCTCTTTTCAGTCAGACTGCATAATGTAAGATTCCTTTCAGGAGAAAATGTTAACAGTATCTAATCTAAATGGCAACTTTAGCAAAGGACTCGTCAAGTAATGTATTAACGATGGTGCACTGTGTAAGGGTCTAAATATGTTTCTTCTATTCTCTTGGCTGCTCAAGCTTTAAAATAACGTCATTTAAAAATAACGTTATTTTAAAGCTTTTATCCTTATTACGCACCATTATTAGACAGTGGATTCAAGTTCTCCTAGAAATGAAGACGACCACATGATGGCACCGGCTGCTTTAAACAAAGTGACATTCTATTCGCGATAGACTTGGGGTTAAAGTATGAAATTGCCGATTGGTACTGAAAAATTGCATTTTATTTTTTTCTAAGATATAACATATTTATTTAATAAAAATATTTACCCTCATTATTTATACATTGCTGCCATCTAAACGGAAGTTCATTTATGCCTTTACGATAGAACTCTGAGGATCTAGATTCGACAAACTGTGTGAAAGCATTTTGTACTGCCTCCTGCTGGGAAGAAAATTTTTTATCACGTAGAAAATTGTCCAAATCACGAAAAATGGTAGTCCGTTGGAGCAAGGTCTGGCGAGTACGGAGGATGACGTATAGTTTCTAACTGCAGCTCTTGTAGAGTTACAACGGTTTCTCGTGCAGTGTGAGGTCTTGCGTTATCATGGAGCAATAATGGTGAAGATCGATTCACGAGTCGGGGCTGTTTCACTGCCAGTTTCACCATCATTGTTCGAAGTTCGGCCTGACCAGACCTGAGAAAGCTATAGTGAATAACAGCATGAAGAGACCACCAAACAGTTACCATTACCTTTTTATTTGTAAGCTTTGCTTTAGGGCACTGTTGCGGCGTTTGACCTGAGGTCAGTCATTGCATTTTTCGCTTACGATTATCGTAAACAATCCACTTTTCGTCACATGTCACAATTCGATTCAATATTCCTACCGTGTGGTGTTTGACGACCCCAATGGCGTAGCGGTGGTGAGGCTGCCTTACGTTCTTAGGGTCCCGGGTTCGAATCCCGGTAGAAGAAAATGTTTGTGTGATGAGCATGGACATTTCTTTCCGACTTTTCCTTTTTTTCCGTTGATGTTTATATGTATAATAAGTATGTATTTACAAACAAAAAGTATCTATGTAGTATATTAACTATATGGTGTCCACGACACAAGCCTCGTTGCTTACTGTGGCACTAGATGGCGCTGTGTGTTCATGTCCAGCGATATTTATTTATTCCTTCATTTCTGTACCGATTCAACAAGGCAACACAAGTTTCCACAAGCATTTCTTTCTGCAGATCAGTCAAATCATGGGGAACCCATTTTTCATATTTTTTTCTTATTGATTTGATGCAAATGAGTCAATATTGTAGGTAGGGTAACGTTAAACCATGCCGCTAATTCCAGGATAGTTTGACTCGGATCGGCTTCTACCATCTCCTTCAATTCAGCGTTATTCACCTGTGTGGGCGGTCTACCACGTGGTTCGTTCCTCAAGTCGAAGTTTCCATTACGAAAGCGTTTAAACCAAAAACGCACGGTGCGTTCATTAGCAGTCTCCTTTCCAAACGCAACGTTGATATTGTGAGCCGTTTCTGCCGCGTTAGTTCCGCGTCGGAACTCGTATTTAAAAATAACTCAGATTTTCGAAGTATCCATCTTTACGTCTAAAGGCCTTATTACACGATTTATCGGGCCCTGCCCGCAGGGACAGGGAAGTGTAATAAGAAACAGGGAGTCAGGGTCCCTAAATACTAAGCGGCGCTCTGCCTGATCGGGGCAGGGCACACGATCGACAGGGCCCGATAAATCAGATAATGTAATAAGGCCTTTAGCTGAATAAAAAAACAATTGAAAGTCGAAAATCGAATGTTGCACATTTTTTAAAAGAAAAACCTCATAGGTGTCACGTGAAAAAAGTTTCACACAAAAATCTCACACCATGAAGATTTTATGTCAATTCGAAGTGTCTATTACTCAACGGCAATTTCATACTTTAACCCCTATTATTACGACAAGCTGCTAAACAAAAATTTACTCACCAGGTCACTACTCTTTCGTTGATGACGTGGGCGAGCGTCACGAGGTCTCCTACGTAGCTGGTAGGGACACCGGCTTCCACGTGTCCTCAGCAGTTCCTGATAACCCCAGCATCATCGGCTCGCCCTTCCACAGGGTGCCCCTTGTCAGGGGGGAAACCAAAGCCAGGGGAAGGACTGCTGTGCAGAGGGGGAGGGATGGGTCTTATAGGTATGGTGTTTCTTTTTCTAAATAAGCTACTAGGTTGGGTAAGTGGAATAAAACAGAGTTCATGGTCTTATTGAAAAAAACGCAGCAGTTTTTCCTTTCAAACTATAAGTAAACCATAAATTGTGCTGGTTTTTCTCTGTATTGTGCATAATGGATAAACTGATAGTCGAAGAAAGTTTCTTCAGATTGGCAGGGAACACGAGTTCAATATTATTTGAAAGATGATAGAGAATATAATGTGTTTAGGAAATATAACTGATCTTACTGCAATACTTATAGCCACGAAATGGACTTTCTAGTTCTTTTATATACATTTTCTACTGTTCAAACAATTTCTTGCACAGGTTTATATCGGCGGGTCCCGACCAGAGGAGAACAGAGAGCAGTGACTCGCAAGGCAACGTCAGAGGATCATACACTTTCTTGGATGACAAGGGTGTTCAAAGGTATGTAGTCTCCCAACAGCTTCAGAAGTTTAGGATGCACTAGAGCGGAGGACAAGAGAAGTAACTTATGACTATCTTGCACCATAAAACAATTTCATGGTGTCTCTGTCATCTTTTAACGATTGGCAGAAACAGAAATGTTTTCAGCACTTTTATCGCTAAACTTACAGGGTGGCCTCTCACAGGGTGTACCGATGGTCTTGTGAAACCGGCAGGGACCCGTTAGATTTCAGAAGCACAGGACTGTTTAATGTGACGACTCTTGGGGTATAGTCCATGAGGATTTTTTGGGATATAGTCCATTAACTTAAAACATTTCTTAGTTAATTTGATTTCTTTATCCACCCTATAGGACAGTAAACTACATAGCAGGCCCCGGCATCGGCTACCGCATAGTGAAGAACAGCAACGACCCCTACATTCCGCCCTACTTCCCTACGATCCCCAGTCAGTATGACCCTGAGTTTGTCAATGCTGGCTCTAAGTACGGCGCTGGAAGCCCACCCGCTGGGGCTGCGGCTGATGATGTTTTCAAAGGTACAGTGCTATATTTATTGTTTTCACTCTTCTGAAGAGGTCAATAGTGTCAGTGTCAGTATCACTGTGTTCTGACTATGCTCTTACCAACTTCGATCGTTCCAAGTTAATAAAATCCTCTATTGCAGGACCAGATGGTACAGCAGCATCAGGCCACGTAAAACCACCTCCATTCTCACCCAGCGAATCTGACAGACCTAGCAACACTGTCCCAGCATCAGGACCAGAACCCCCAGACGCTAGCCCTGCCGACGGTAGCGAACCCCAGTACAACCCGCCTCCGAACTTCCCTCAGAACGCAGGCTCAGATGACACGACCTTCATAGACGAAGACCAATCACCAACCGGACCATTCGGACCCCCTCCACAGTCGACGAAAGGACCAGGTGATGAATAGCACCGGCAATGATTGATGTTAGTGATCTTGTTTATAATTGTAATTTTTACTGCTTGAAACACGGCCTTCTAAAATTATCCGGCTCGAAGGACCAAAATTATGTTTGATGTTCCTTCGAAACTGGGTAGTTGAAGAAGTTTGTGGTTCGAGCGGTTGTATCGACCTTTTTGGACAAAACTTTTTACGGAATTGTCAACTTGTAGGTTGGCTTGTAACTTGAAAATTCCGTTGAAATTTTTGATTCTTGGTTACCAACAATCTGACTTGCGATTTTCTAAAGAAAGTTCAAAGCATGATTTCTCAAAAGAAGTTAACCAAAATCCAAAAAGTCGATCATAATCAGGTGACACAAGATCACGAGTTTCAATCCGCTTGCGCCGCCTGAAGATGCACTCGAATATTATTTATTATATTTGCTTGAACGCAATAAATATTATTCACAACCAATTTGGTTTTTATTACACCAACACCTTACGGCACGCAGCACATACAGCACAGATCGATGTACTAAACAAGGGAATTTGAACTGATTAAACAATTGCAGGCAAACCGGGCCGACCGTCGAGCAAACCGTATAGGCCGGCGAAGAAACCGTATGTGCCACTAAAACCTTTCCAGACACCAAAACCTTTCCAGACACCAAATGACATAAGCGACGAAGTTGTAGATGAAGTTATACACGATAATAACACACCAGAGTTTGCTATAGGATTTAATATAAACCATAATAATAAGCCAGGTACTACGATTATTAGGAATTTAGGAAGAGATTACTTTGGGGTTCCTCCAGGGGTGTCAGTAAGGGCTCATGTGCAAAGCATTGACTTGTACCCTTTCGGTTCTAAGCCCATATCACCTGCTGAAGCTCTAGAACACGATCAAACGTAATGTTTTAACGTTGAACGGTTTCTCTACATCGAAGTATTATTATTTTTAAAGCTGTTAAGGATTGTAATTTAAGTAATAAATACCTATTTCCATAAATTGTGTCGTGTTTGATTTCAAACATCTTGGTGCTTTTAGGGCGATAAGTGCTATTCAAAAACCTGACCATAAATGTGAAAATATCAGGCTTAAAATTCTAGTGAACGTGATACCATATCTTTGAAAACATTGAACCCTTCATTTTTATTAAGAATAATCTTTAGAAGATACCAAATGCTTTAGTATAAAATGAGTACTTCAGAACTATTACACAATACATCAGGGTTTACACACATAACTTTTTTGAAACTGCATACAAATAAAACACATCCAGAATTATTTTTTAAAAATTTATTCGAACAACACGACTGTAATAACAAAATGCAAAATAGTAACTGTTACAAGGAGTCGGGTTGTATGTATGTGTGTGTGCGTGACGTCATCATTCCATGCCCCACTCCCGTAGCCACCCCTTATGTAATAACGATATAGGAAATATTATGCATAATGGTGTAACATAGATCATAACAAGAATAGAATATTATTGGAAGGGTTAAATTTGGCAATCTCAAGTAGTGAAATAGTAACAGGAAAGTTAGTTTGGTGTTAAATTAATTTAGACTAAATCGATATATTTGTTTTTATAATTAAGTACCTAACTACTCGATTGTGAAATTGATCAAACAATGTCTAATATATTTTTCCTTAATAATTTCAAAAATGTTTAATATTGGTTACAGTTCGCTAGGATATTCAAATAAATTTAATATTAATGTGTAAATATTGTAAGACTTTTTTTATAAATAAATTACTATAGTTATAGACGTACGTATAATTTAAATAAACTATTTTAAACATAAATTGTGTCTTTTAACTAAATTAAATGTGTGCGGTATTATACACGGCCAACACTTGTATTAACCCTTACCTGTTCACTGTACTCAAATGAGGACATTTTCTCATGTGAGGACATTTCCTCAAATGAGGACATTTCCTCATATGAGGACATTTCCTCATATGAAGACATTTCCTCATATGAGGACATTTCTTCATATGAGGACGTTAAGTGTATGGGCTAAAAGACAATGTTCCTTTCTTACACCCCACTTCACCATCAGAATTTTATAATAACTAACTATGACTCTACAACAGACGATTTCTAACTATTTTCCTTTATTAGAACTAGAAGAGTTTTACAACTTTGTGAACTTAATAGAACATTTTCACTTATTCGAAACTTAGACAATGATACACATTGTCAAGTAAGTAAAAGTAATTTATTCGATACTACAGTAAATAAACTTCAATTAACAGAAGCTTTGCTCCTTAACCTTATCACTAGGGATGTATATAAAAATCTATTTATATAGATAGAAAAACATTATATAGAAAAAGACTATAAAAGGCAAATTAGCAAATCACGAGAAGAAGCCGTTATTGAGCGAATAATTTTATGTGCGTGCTTAAGATTAGATACAAGAGCTATATACAAAGAATTTTAGACCGAATTCTCAAGGCCTTAAAAGTCACAATACCTTTCAATACATTCTTACCATACCCGACAACTGGAAAAAGCACTTTTTAGTACATTGTTGATTAGACAATCGCAGACAATGTTACTCCTTGAAGTAATTTTTACTCACCTAATATATTTATATAGTTATTCAGTATGAGTTATATGACAGACACTCTACAGATGAAACATTAGACCATAAGGTGCAAAGCTACTGAATCAGAAATCCTACCTTTATGCTGTCAATGTATTTGAGACTGTTGAATATCTCTAATACATAATTGGGCCCAAGGCTTTAAAATGTATTCTTTTCGCTAAACTTGGTCAAATATTTTCATCCGTAGAAGTACACACAACGCTAGACTTACGATAATATCGTGCTATTCCTATTTTTATGACTTTATTCTAGTGTAAGAAGAGACAGATATAGAAACTTTCATCTCACAGCTTGAGTGATCAAAAGTTGTCGTTATTATTACACTTTTTACAAAGCTTATACTAACCTGTTATTCAGATCTGGTATTCTTATTTAATTTTGCGTTTGTTTATTAAATCGTCATCACCACAATTCAACCGATTACATACGCCTTTAAACTTCTCATATTCTTTAAATGTTATGCCAAATATTTAGATTTAATTCCAAAAATAGATCCAGACTTGGATGCAGGAAGTTCGACTCCTGATGATTCCGTTGAGGGACGAGCCACGAGTCGAGTTTAGGAGTATATAAAACATATCAAAACATACCTACTATGTTGTTTCGCGCTTCCCGCAAGTGTTTATTTTTGGGAGCAGTGCTACATCCTGAATCAAAATGCCTGGATCAATTTCCAGATTGAAACTAAATATTCTGTTTACATTTAATGTCATGGATTCAGGCAAAGTAACGCCTGATTCCATAAATGATACGATCCGTATTAAATATTTTGCATTAGCTTGTCACCACCCCTCGATTAAATTGTGCGATACACAATGTAATAGTCTTTTCATGTTTAACTTCGATGTATTATTTATTACAAAATCATTTACGTATGGTGAACGATTATTTTATTTAGTCGTCTAATGTATCCAATATATTAAAATGGTACTAAATGTTACTATGGACTGATTAATGCTTGTTACACATTAAATTCACAGCCAATATTTAACCTACCGCAATGACTATTTTTATTTAATTAGACGAAAATGTTGCAAATTATGAAGCACAAGCTACACGTATATATGTAGCTAGGATAAACGAGCTTGAGTTGTTTATACAGCTTAAATAACTAGATATTGGGGAAAAAACAAACAGATTTCACTTGATGCAGGATGAAAAACGTACCCAATTTTCTGCTGAATCAAGTAATACTCGTATAAACTAAGCGGACGACTTAAACAACGTACCAATTAACTGGTTGGGTAATTTTTACATTTTTGTTATTATACGCGGTGCTCTAATTCATCTTGTCCTCATTTGAGTTTACCTAATACTCAAATGAGGACAAGATGAATTAGAGCTTGAGTGCTCTGCTTACTAAAGTCGTTTTTGTCCTTATTTTCATAAATAACTAAGTAACAAGAACATAGGAGATACTCAATCTCAATTTATAAAATGAAAAGAATAATAATCTGTTTCTAAAATTTTACCATCCAATAAAGCAGAAAAGCTCCAAAAAGAATTTTCAGGTTGACGTGGGAAAATTAGTACTTCATGGACATGTTAGCCACTAAATACACGGCATATTCAATACATTTTAATTAAAACAACTGGCAACACTATGCAATCAAACTAATAAGCCTCTGATCAATAACTAAATAAACGATTTGTGCTATTTTTGTAAGCTTTTAACTAAGAGAAAATAAATATTTAAAACACATGAACATATTGGATTTTATAGATTCTAGTAATATAAAAAGGGTTATTTAAATAAATAAGACAAACAAAATGTAACACCTGCATTGTTTAATACTAGCGTAACTGCTAAAAACATAATTATTATTTTACTTACGAAATAAAAAATTACAATGATATTATTAATTTCTTCCCTACCTGCTTTTGTCTGATTCTTAACATAAGTATTTTGTTAAATAACAGACTGAAATACTGCAAAAAAAACTAAATGTTTCAGTTCCTACAAATTCGACTATTGCTTTTTTTAATAAAATATTTCACCCATGCTTGGATGCGACCAATTATGTTCTCTTTGCTTTAAGTGAAGTGCTTTTTGCTAAAAGAACATTAGTTAAAAGACTAGATTCCGTAAAACTATGTTACAAAATAAACACCATCCCTGAAGTTAAAATTTGAATATCTAATTTATTGGCACTTATAATATTGTGTTAGTTATTGCACATTCTCAAACAGAAACACAAACAATTACAGGGTGATTGGGTCTGGACCCGCCATAGCAAATTCGAATAATTATAGAGGAGGTAATTTACTAATTATTGAACCTTACTTTCCCTAACTAAAGTTTTATAGTTTGGGTGATATTTATAATTTTTTATACTTTATTGAGATTTTTCCAAACACTTTTTTTTGCATTATTTTAGTAGTTTTTTTATTATTTTTGGTAGTCATAATCATCGGTGATTAAAATACCTGGGAACTCCCCTCTAAGTAGGGTTAAAAAATAAGATAGTAGTATTTAAACTAACAAAAAAAAATCTGAAGTTAAAGTCTAAAGTAAGGTTCAATAATTAATTAGTAAATTACTTCTATATGCGAATTTGCTATGGCGGGTGCAGACCCATTCACCCTGTATACATTATTACTTAAAAAATAAACATTAATCAAATTAGGAAACCATTTTCTGAGCATACTATAAACTATTAAAACAAAAATGTATTATTAACTATTTTAAATACCTTCAAGAAAGAAAAGTACAATCATCTTTATTGTTTTTGTATATTTTACTACAGTCAAAATTAAGGCAAGAGAGAACATTTTCACTTTGGTTTTTAAGGGACGAACAACTGCTTTAGTGGACTTTTGAATATACTAAATTACATTCTTGTAAGTCCGTGAAAACGAATCAACAACTATTTCAGTACGACTTTACAACTTTACTTACAAAAAACTAAATGCTCGTGTGTGAATGCCAGCGCGTTGATCACTTACACTGAAATAATGATATTGGAAAAATAAATAATTGTACAATAAGGTATATTTCTGCAGTTCTTTTACAACAACATTCTTCAACACTCTTGAAAAATCACAACAAAACGTGTATGTAATCGAGGAACAAAATTATTGGTATAACTTGAATAAACCGATCTTCAAACCAGCGTAGTTCTGCCAAAATGTACCAAACCACATCAAAAATTTCACCTATTTTCCGAAGTAATTGTTTAAGACTGATTTAACGCTGATTAATTTTAACTCTGTCTTTATGGGGTTGAGCTAACTAGATACGTCACAACGGATCACGTTTTAATTTTTGAATAGTTTGACATTTTTGACTGAATTAATATGAGATTGTTGGCCAAGGCTTGTCTCATTATAGCAGAAACTATTAAATTAAAACTTATTTTAAAGACAACGGGCCCCATCATACACGAGCAAGCAAGTTACAATATTATCAACAAGCATTATATTATTATCCCTATACAACCGTTGTACTGCGTTTTACCGTTTGGTTCCAAGACGCAGGAGGTTCAGCCAATATTACGTGATTTTCATCTTTTTGCTGGTTTCCTCCAGCATATCCTTGATTTTGGTTAAAGGAGAACGCTTGCTATCTCCTCCCTTTCCGATGGGAGGCGGGAGATGAATGTGAAGCGGGTCGCGAAGACGGCCCAGATCTTTTTCTAATTTTGCTATCTGTTAAGGAAAAGAATTTTTATTTAGTGGTGCTTAAAATAGCTTTTTCAAAAATTAGTTTTAAACGCCAATTTAAAATACTGTCTGATATGAAATCGAAATTCAAAGTATCCTCAGACTGAACCGCCTCTAATGAAGACAGCTTTAAATATGGAGATGAAATCGAAATACCCACCTCAGACGAAGACGGCCTCGAATGAGAACAGCCTTAAATGAGGATATGAAATCGAAGTGCACAGTATCCTCAGACGGAACCGCCTCGAATGAGGACAGCCTTAAATGAGGACAGTGTTAAACCGTTTGAGTTCAATAAGGGGTAAACAATGTCTCCCATAGCCTGATATTTATACACAAAGTGCTTTACGTGATGCTATCTTATCAAGAGTAGGCGTAGTTATTAATACATCGCGTAAAAAAACGTCAAAAAATTACAATTTGACACGGGAATGATAAAAGAAAATCTGTCAAAGGCCTCGTTAAGACTAAAGGGAAGTGTAGCAATTAAGATAAAAGCTAGTTAGGGTCGGGCTCACCTCATCCTTGAGATTATTATATTGGTTGATGTCGAGTCCGATCTTTTTCGCCTTTTTGTGCAGAGTCAACAGGTGCTGCCTATCCTTAACATCCGGTAACACGTACTCCTGAAACGTTAAGTTAAATGTTATGAAAATAAATCAGAAACTTAACATTGCTGGCGATCTAGTGCAGCCATACTCAAATACCATGGATTACGGTCTACCTACTCACACAAAGAGGAACTTTGTTTCTCAGTAGTGAAAACTATATGTATACACAGTATGGTTTGCAGTTAACATAATATGCAGGTTGTTTTTTTATTAAAAAAAAAAAAATTGTCTTGCGTTTGGCCGTAACTCGCCTGATAAGTAGCGATGACGGATATCTCTGTTTTGTGCAATTTCTGACCACGTTTGCCCCGTGAATAATTATGATCGTTACACCACCTTAGCCTCACCTCCATTAAAAAAAAAAAACTAAGTAAATCATATTGCCCAAGAAATAACCTCACCTGTTTAGTCAAAACGAAGTAAGCATAGGTGGCCATCGCGGTGCCGTAAGTCACGAAGTAGGTGACAGGCTCCATGATGTCCCAGGAATACTCCCACCAGGTCAGGCGGGCAAGCACCCCGAACTGCACGCCCATCAGACCTAGACCCACCCATGTGAGAACTGAGGTACGACGGCTGGTCTCCATTTCGAGGCTCAGGCGCTTCTGGAAAGTGTTGAAAATGTAGGTGAGAATTTTGTCAAATTAATATTAAACAATGAAAGGGATTATTACAGTATACGTAGATTATTACTAAACACTGTTTTAAGCTTTCACGGTTCAAAACTAAACTTATACTGTCACTTACGGGATATGTTCCGTTATTAGACAAAGACGAAGAAAGAGGATAGACAGATTTGTCTGCACCTAACAATTTTTTCCATCCACCCGCATTCTCCGTTCATCCGCGATCATGGCGATCATGGCCTCCAAAAAACACAAACAAGAGACAGACAAATGCCATCCTCTTTACAAAGCGGAGATGTCGCGAGGCAGGCTGAAGAGTCGGAACAGCTTTCTTAGGTCGAATATTCCACCGTACCCATTTACAAAGTCAGAATAATCAAGGACCTTACCTCTTCCATCGGCTGCAGCTCAGTGGACAGCTTCTCAAGCTGCGCTTTAATCTCCCTTTCCTTCCTTATTTGATGTTCGCGCACGTTCAGCGCTTCATACAGCTGGTTCACTAAGTTCCGTACGTCGCTGAGTCGCGTCACCTCCTCTTGACTCAGGCGCTCCTGGTAGCAAAAGAAAATGTTGAATTATAAAGCTTGGCGGTCATTTGTACATCTTTGTTAGTCGTTACAGGTAGTCAATAGCCCGAAAGTCTGAATACCAGAGGTCAGATAGCGACTCCATATAAAATACTGGTATTTAGCAGCATCCAGTTAGATTGAAAGCCGACCCCAACATAGTTGGGAAAAATTTAGGCAAAACAACCCATAGAACAACGAATGATTTATTCTTTAACGTCTTACATAAGGACAAATAATAAACCAATATAAAAAACCAAAATGTATCACTTGACTCGACGTAAAAATACCTCGAAAACAACGTAAAGATGATAAAAAAGTAAATAATTTAATGCATCTGACGTTTACGAGCTTGCTAAGGAAAATCTATTGCGTTTCAAAGGTCAAAGAACCCTTGTTTATAGGTAAGTAAGTACCAGTTTGTAAGTAGGAGTGGGAAGGAACCATGTTGTTTGCTAACACGGACCGTCTCATGTATTATGGAGAGATGACGTAGGGATAAAGAGGAACATACATTGGAGGATGGGTTCAAACGAGTTTCTGTTGTTTTATGGATGTATGTCTATGGTGTTGGTCTTATCGATTGTGTCTCGTGACCTTAGTTAAGTGTGTTCTAATTTGGCATAGCCGCACGGCAAAATATATAATCGATTTTGCCGCCCGGCATAATGTGCCGAATCATTGTCGAATCAGGTGGACTCAAACATGTGCTACATTTGTACTCTACTACCTCTTAAAGGTTGTATTGTGTTTAAATGGATTGTATCAAGAACATGGTCCAAAAAGTAGCTATGAGGCTAAACTACTTATACCTATTTCCATGAAAAGCTGCTTTAAAGCCAGCGTAGGAAAAATAACATCATATATATCGCGAACGAAAGACACATTTTTAAACTGTAATTTTGACTACAATAGAGCCAGAAAATTACCATCGGATTTATGAAAAATATTCGCCATCAAATAGCTCAATATATCCCATCAAATAACAGAGATTACTCTCATATTTTATGGGTTTCATTTCTATATTTTTCAATACGACCCTTTGTCACACGACAAAGCGGAATAAAACCGCTTTGAACTGAAATCAATGCGGCGGCACTATGTTTTCGCCAAAGCAGAGCCCACAGATTGCATTGAAAGGTTGACAAATAAACCCACTCCGTTTTGGTCTTAATCAAATTTAAATTCAGAGGTTCCACTAGTATATGTAGTTGGGTCCGTTTTAATGTGGCATGCGAGCCGGTATTTCGGCGAATGACTTATAAATTGTCCTATTGCAGTGTGAAACAAAACAGGGAAAAGGGCTTTGGTCATCGCGCTTATATTGGGTTGTTGGCTATAAGTCCAGGATTTCTTCCGAGGTTTTATTTCAGAGAAAGAGAAGTGTAGCTGCCTGGACACGTTTACACAATAGCTATTTATTCACCAGGGGAGTAAGGCACAGATTACTAATCGAGTGAAGAAGAAAGAAGAAGAAGAATATAGTGTTTATTTGGCATTAAAAACATTACAAAATTGAGCATTAGAAAATTGATTGATTGATTGATTTTAGATTTGAGCATTTTAGAATTGTGCATTTAACGCCCGACGCGAAGCGGAGGGCCGTGAACCACATGAGTTTAGTAATCTGTACTTACCCTTGAGTGATATATACTGCTTTATACTACACTTAAGCACAAAGAAGTAAAAGACCAAATAGTGAAAAAAGCATTTTATTAAAAAGTTATATTGACATTGTTACAATTGTTACAAACTTTACCAAGAAAATTGTCTCTACAAAATATTTTTTTAATTTTAGCGCGTCAAACAGTTTTCGCGCCAAAAGACGTTAGAGAAGGTAAAAGCGCCACGTTTCGCAGTTCCAACTTACGCGCGTATTAAAGTGAGAGAGTGTTAAAAATCTCTCACTCTTCCGCATAGAGGTTTGAAGTTTGCCGGCCATATCGGAATGTATGCTACCTGCTTTAAAAGTGCTAGTGGCCAGTACTTTATAGTAAAATTAAATCGTTTGATTGACAACGTCATCAAGACTTAAAAAAAAACAAAACGCGTTAGTAAGGATACTACCCTGATTTTCAGGGCAGTAATGAAATTCCATACAATATAACTGCCTAGATTTTTGAGAAGGTTTAATGAACAGCTTTCAAGCCTTTTAGTGGGGTAGTATTGGTACACTTACTGAGCAAGTGTAGTGTAAAAATAATTACAATGCTGCTACGTTGGTCTAGTGGTTGCAAGCGCGACTGCTGAGGTTGAGGTCCTGGGTTGTATTCCCAGACTCGTCCCCTATCACATGGTACTTATAACTGGCGAAATGTGGGTTTGGTATTAGGTACACTGCCTAACCCTTCGGGAATTAAAGGCGTTATTTTATCTTGTAATTACAACGCTATTATACGGAGTATTTTGGCAGAAAGTAAGGTGTTCCGCCGACCTCTAGTAATATCGAAATTCGAGTCCAACAGTTGGATCATTAGTGATTGTGGGCATTGTGTCGATTGACATCAAAATTAAATTCATGTAACTGGAGAAAATGGAGGGGACTTTATACAGTGTGTTTTTGGTAAATGCTTAATGTGTACACAAGCCCGCCAACATCACCTGTGTAGACGCGATGTACAAATTGATGCTACTTATGTACTAATAAGTTTAGTGCTTGCACTTCTCTCTTACCTCAAATAGGATCGTGGTGGCATTAGCGGTATTACAGAAGCCCCAGTAACATTGCAATTATTCTTGAACACTTTCGTTTATACAAATGTAATACTTGATGAATACTGTTATACCTACTTTACTGTAGGAATTTGGTATTTATGGCATAAGAAGGAAAGGTGAGATTAAAAAATCACGAGGCATACAATTTTATGGGTTCCAGAAGAAAATACTTTAACCTTCGCTCCGTGAAAATTTATAGGCGTTACACGCACCATTAAACCCTTTGAGACGATAAAATTTAAATATTTATTTATGTGCTAAAAAATGTGGGGTAGTTCAGTGTTGTAGATGGTAAAAAAAGCTATATTTAATTCAATATTTCGTTAAAATTCAGCAAAAGCTAGACGCTATTTTTTTATTTTATTTTGTTTGCATATTGAACTAGGTAACAATAATTTATACTCAAAATCAATTCTTATTTATTAAAAAAAACTGTAACACTGCGGCAAAACTGCCTGCTTTAAAAAAGCTTGTCTTGCATTTTACTATATTGGATAGAGCATGACCATCTTGAAGCAGCCGACGTAGCTTGGCCGCATACAATATTGGACCAAGAAACACCTGCTCACAAGCAAAAACTTACTTTACGGAAAAAATCTAAAACTGCATGTTCGTATTTTCAATATAGGTATTTGTAACCAATACATTCCAAAAGGGGTATAAAATACTGATATGTTTCAGTCTAAAATAAACACGATAAGATCTCCGTGACATGCATCTTCTGAAAGAATTTCATTTCGTTTCATGATAGACATTTCATCTCCTTGCCATCAAATAATCCCTAAACGATCTATCTAGACAGTTTTAAAATAAATGTGAGCTATACTCGATATCCAATACGTAGTAAAGACGCACTAGAAATTTAAAATCTTTCAAGACATTTAAGAAAATGGGATAAGATGGCATTTGAGACTTGTAAGATTATTTTAGTGACAGTTCACATTATCTGTAATAGTCGCCTGAAAGTTTCGAATGAATATTTTCACGGCGTACACCTACGCCCGAAATGAGTGTAATCTTAAAATTATATTATCATTTATCATCATCTGCCTAGCCTTTTCCCAACTATGTTGGGGTCGGCTTCCAGTCTAACCAGATGCAGCTGAATACCAGTATATTACATGGAGCGACTGCCTATCTGACTTCCACAACCCAGTTAGTACCGGGTAATACGATACCCCTTGGTAAGACTGGTTGTCAGACTTTTTGGGCCTCTGACTACCTAACGACTGTCAAAGATCTACAAATGAAAGCCAGGACAAATTGCTTAACGTGCTTTCCGAGGGACGGAGGAAACTCGGTATGTAATGGGCGGTCACCCATCCACAGACCAACCTAGGCAAGCACGGCTTAACCTAACGATCGACCCGAGCGGCTGTTATTATATAGCCACGAGCTCACATAAACTACATTACAAAAATCACTATCAAAATACCGAAAGTAAGTAACTTCTTTTTCGTGTGGTTGTGGCTAACCTGGTCTCAGAGTTTTTATGTTGCCCATGGGCCTCTCACTTGGCTTTACATGCCGTCAAGAAATATCTCTCAGGCACGCTGGTTTCCTCACGATGTTTTTTTGTTATATAATTATAAAATAATTATGGTACACGATCACAATTTATAAAACAATTAAGGCATGATTTTTTTTCAAAGCTTGTTCAATATGACGATTGAAAGGGGCTTTATATGTTGAGGTTTGAGTCAGCTTTACAATGATTACTGTCTTAAAAACACATGAATTCATTATAAGACGGTAATAGTTTATTTTATTTATTTATTTGGATCTCCAACGAAAGATGCACAGATACAATATAAGTCACAGTTATACAAAGGTTCTTTTAAGTGTGTTCCTTCAATTACAGGAGACCACAGCATGCACATAAAACTAGATGGAAACACAAAAAAAAATAAAACAATATAAATAATTCGAAAAACAATACAAAAACCAAAACAATAAAAAGCATTTGATGACAAGAAATCATACGTATTCATTTATACATTTTTTATACATTCATTTATCAAATTAGAGTTTTATTAAAATTGAATTACAATTAAAATCAAAATCAAAATCAAAATTAAAATTAAAATTAAAATTAAAATTAAAATTAAAATTAAAATTAAATTAAAATTACTTAAAATCAACCAAAAAATTAATATCAAATTGCATTAAAATTATATCAAAATTCAAATTGCTTCACATGAAAGTTATTTTACATTAATATTGCAGTGGTTAATTTTTTTTTAGTTACGAACATAATTAATAATAAAAATAATCACCAAGTTGCATCATCACCATGTTGTTGTGCAGTTCTGTTCTAGTCTTTGCAACCGATATCCATGTAGCGCTCGCCGTCCTAGTAACTCTATGATAAGGGTTCATCTACTGATCTTTCCCTTAATGAATCGTTTACGCCTTGTACCTATGCGGAAGGAGCAGAAGTTTTCCAATGCGCAATCGTGCCTACCAAAGTTTTCTTGAAAGTTGGCAAGAGGGTCGAAAGGCCCGGCAAGTTCTATTGCCTTTTAATTTACTTTCTTACTTGGATAAATTGCTGGGAACTTGTGGGCTGATACCATCTTTATTTGTTTTGAGGATTAGAGAGTGAAGGATAAGCAAATAGTTTTGTTTTACCGATGGCGTGATTTGGTCAGAGAATAGTAATACTCGATGTATGGGACCATAATACATAATCAGCTGTTTTCATACAAAAGAGTAAACGTAACACGGTCTAAATGTATCGAACAGCCGATGTTTTTTTTTATGGGTTGACGAAAAGTTTCACCACTGGTTGGTCTAGATTTATCAGTTGAATTCGTGGCAGTCGATGCCTTCTACTACAACTAGTATAACTATGGTGCACATAAGTTTATTTAAATAAATGTTGAAAGCAACAAAATGTTAATAAAATTCTGATGCGATTGGTTGAAGCAGGCTTGAGAAAATAATGTTGGTGGATAACTCTAATTTATCTCGCAACATAAGAATTTGTTTGATCATTCGATAGACATAACAGGAGACTTTTACTTTTTTGCTACATTTGCTCACGAAAAGCCCTCACAGTGCTGCAAACAAAACCATTCAGAAGGCGTTCCAAGGTTACCGAATTTCCCTACCAAAATTATGTCAAGGTTGCTAGTAATATACACATTTAAGCCAGGGGAAGGACACCGCCATTTTCCTTAAGACCTCACATTACAATTTGGTGGGAGAGATAATAAGGTGACAGCGTATTACTTTGGAATCACGTACTTGGATTACTAATTCTTAGCATTTTTTACACGTAATACCCTACAAATACAGGTTGTATTTTAAGAGAAATTCTGGTTCGGTGACTGGCTTAACGGTCAGATCCTTGACAGTCGTTATAGTCGGAAGCTAGAAAGTGTGAGAACCAGTCTTATCAAAAGGTATCGAATTAAATCGGTGATTTTAGCGGTCAGATAGGAAGTCGCACTGCTATTCAATCGTATGTTAGATTAGAAGTCGACCATAACATAGTTGGAAAAGGCTGGTCAGAAGATGGTTACAGGATCAACGAACTTAAAAAATCAGTTTAATTCTCCTTCAAAATTGAGCTCTAAGTTCTTTTGACCACTATGTTCTTATGCCCTAGTACCATGCTAGAGTCTGTACTTAATATCTCAAAAAAAAATCACCGCGTACACCGGCTTAATATGAATTAAACACGTTTACGGGGTGAACTCCTTGGAGTCACGAGGAAAAATCTCGTCGCCGAAATATGCAAACACCAGATTGTTTCATTTTGCGACAACTCGACATGTTTCCATGTGTTTCATACAAAGGCTTGCAGATTGTTTACATGTCAAACGTTATTTAACCTCTAGAGTTTTGATTAAACTCGAGAAGTTTTGAAGTTTATGAACGGGTCCAAAATTGGGGTTGAAAACGGGGCCAAAATGTGTTGTTGCTCGATTTCGATGAGTTGTTTGTTTATTTGTACAGGTACGGAAAAAAGGTTTTTCGGCGTTTAATGCGTGTTTTATTTATTTAATATATTCTTCGGATGTTTAAGATCAATTCTATTTCAAATATAGTTTTCAGAGCATTTTTTGTTATACTGTTGACTTCAAAAAAAACAGCCGTTAATCGATAAGTACCAGTTATAACAACTTCGAATTCTATCTTTAATATCTTCCATTCATCATTATTCATTGTTCATCATTATGTAAAAATGTTACAAACCTACACACATCAAAAGTATCTAGGGATCAACATATATTTTTGCAATAACTTTTCTCCTGATTGATATTAATTAAAATTTTCTTTAAGGATTCATCAAATAAAGTGTTTTCGTTTGTCACAGTAACGATAAACCAAGTCACCTTTGCATTAATAAAGAAATTTGCCATTTTCCTAATAAAGGGATTTTTGACATTTGAACCACTAACATTAAAGTTCGAAAAAAAGACTGAAATAACAGTTTTCTTTAAAATTTTATTGGGTAACTTAAACAATTAATAATCCGTGTTTCTACCGCGAACACTAACAACACAAGAACATCGGTTTGGCATACTCAAAATGAGTTCATCCAAATCACGCTGTGGAATGGCCGCCCATGTTCGTTGCAACAACAAAAAAAGGTCTTCTTGCGACTGGATACCCTCCATATTCGGCAGAGCTCTTCTCTGTAGCATATCCCATGCATGCTCAATCGGGTTCAAGTCTGGCGACTGAGCAGGCCAGGGCAGGACATTGATGTTAGCTGCGGCGAGAGTCTGTCTTACAACTCTTGCGGTGTGCGGTCGTGCATTATCATGCATTAACTGAAATAAGGGACCGATTTGCACTTGTAGAGGAACGATGACGTCTGATACAATCGTCTCAGCATAAATTTGAGCGTTGAGGTTGCCTCTGATCCAAATCAACTCAGTTCTTCCGCCGATCCAAATACCCGCCCATACCATGATGGTTCCACCACTATAAGGATGGACTTCCTGGCAGGATTTTAATCGCTGTTGGCGTCCAGGGGTTCTCCAGTGTCGTATACGTCTTGTATCCGGTCTCATACCAAAACGAGACTCATCAGAAAAGCACACGAAACGCCATTGTTCTTCTGCCCAATTTCTGTGTTCAAGAGCCCATTGATATCGAATCCTACGATTGTGCATTGCTATAGGTGGTACCCGTAGCGGTCTTCGGGAATGAAGGTTCACTTCATGCAAGCGGTTTCTGACTGTTTGGTCGCTAATTAAGTTCCCTGAAGAGTGATGAAGCCTCACGGCTAACATCATGGCGGTTATTGTTGGAGCTCTTCGAGTTAAGATTTGAATGTATCGGTCTTGTCTCCGTGTGGTGCAGCGATACCGTCCTCCATGGCGCTCAGCCACGGTACCAGTGCTTCGGTAACGTGTCCAAAGTCGACTGATAACACTCTGACTTGTATTCAGAGCTAAAGCTACAGTACGTTGCCGGGAACCAGCTTCTATCATTCCCACGGCTCTGAGCATTTCTTCCCTGCTTAAATGACGTCGCCGCTCCATAATAACGTTGGTTTTAATCAGTAGTAGGGAAACAGTAGCACTAATAATGTCTTCAATGCGTTGTATGTTTTTATAGGGAAAATATTGACAGCTTATTTTCATCTTTTACTCGAATTTGATTGAGAGTTCCTGATTCAAATTATGAAATGCACCAAAAAGGATCCATATAAATTTATAAAATCATAAATTTATTACAAAGCCACATCTCAATCTCAAGAAATCCGCATAAAAATGCTTGATCCCTAGACATTTTTGATGTGTGTATATCAAAACACGGATTAAATCATAACCATTTCTTTTGGTTTTGCCGTAGTCGGTTAAAAAAGCAACCCTATCAACCTAATCTTATACAGCAGGTTATCTTTTGAATAAAAACCCCAGCTTTTACTTTGCAACCGATGCCTCGAATGCTATTGAAAACCGACCTCTGCCACTTCGGCTTACTCAGTGAAACTCAATGCATATTCTATGACTGCTTAAAATGATCATAATGATTACAAACTCTGGTCGAATCGGGTTGGATTCGACCAGAGTTTGTAATCATTATGACCTTCTTGCGAGCAATGCAATGTTAAGAGGCTATCGAGCAACGATCAAGTATTCATGGGGGATTCTAAATAGCGGTTAGGGGTTCTAAGTAGACCCATTGCTATTTATAATTTCGGAGTGTTTTGAAATTTTAACGAAATTTTACGGTTCATTTTTTTTTAGGGTTGATTCTGTATGGGGTTAGTTTTTATTTTAATACCTGAAGCACATTCATTTTAGGGGACAAATTGCTTAAAGAACTTTTAAGTTCAGCTTTTTAAGGTAAATTGACAAGAAGACTGACATAAAACTAGAAAGTCTACCGTGATTATGTTCGAGTACACTTAATTTTGGTTAATTCCTTTGATGATATTATACCCAAAATACTGTTACTTTCATAGTTACCGACGAAGTTTAAAATCTGTTCGCGCTGGTATACCTACATATATACATATGTACATAGGTATGTACACTACCGTCCATTAGTTTTTGCAGTGCGTAGTTCGCCCTGCTTGAAGCGGACTAAAGACAAGATGTCCCAATTGGGACATTTTCGAGTCCTCACAATGCGCGCGCTAGTAACATATGTGCTTAGTTTTTATACAGTGTGTTTGGCTACCGGTTACCGATATGTTAAGGGCAGGCCCTTAACATGTATTTGACTTTTTGTGCGGATAAGTCGGTGGCGCACAAAATGTCTGCATGGCATGCATACAAAAAGTCCGTCGCGGATTTTACGCAGACTCAACGCACATGACGCACATCTCCATCGTACGTCGCCCCTGCTAACGAGTGCAGATTGCATACTAAAAAGTGTGCGCCGTCTGCGTTAGCACGCTTTGGAGCAAACGTTCTATTTTTTCGCACACTTTTTGTGCGGCACGGCGCGGCGCGATCTGTCAGAATGACACGGATTCTTTGTGCGCCGGACTTTTTGCGCGTCGTATGTGTTACTGCATATAATTTAGCTTAGGTTCTATTTTCACAGACTTTGAACTTTGAATTATAGAGACCTAGAGACGTGCAAATGATCTTATTGTAAGGACAAAAGACGAGGCTATCAACTTATTTAATAAATTTTCCTAAAAAATAAGCAAAAAGTCTACCTACAAAATGATACCAAGATATTGACTCAACATCAATTGTTTTAAGAGTTATAGCCATTTGAACATAGCCCCGTCCCAGCACAAAGGCTCCACAATGTTGTATTTATATAACAATTTGATAGCCTCGTCTTTTGCCCTTGCAATAAGATCATTTGCACGTCTCTAGGTCTCCTAAATTCAAAGATATTAGTATTTCATTGAACATACCCTAGATCAACCGATTAGAAAAACAAAATGGCTGCCATTCGCGGGGTGTGGGGTTAGGAATATTTATAAACGTACATTTATCGATAGAAATGATTAAAAATTATTTGCCCTTAAAGTATTGGTAACCGGTAGCCAAACACCGTACAATTCCACACTCACTGTATAATTCCTTGCAAAAATCATACATTGTTCAGCTTTATATATTTAAGAAAACTAACGAAAAACCGAAGCAACAAACAAAGAACACTGCAGAGCACGTAACATCTAAACAACACTACACTGTATACTTTTTACGAGTTACGACTTGACTATATAACCGCCAAACTGCTCCACACGGAGAGCAGTAAAATAACAAGGAGACTGAGCTACTTAGTTAGGATCAAATATTCAGGCGCAGGTGCACCGACACGTGTAATCACGTGATAGCAGAAGTTCTACACGTGTTTACTTGTGATAAGGTGGTCGGGTAGTTCTCGACTTATGTTCACCTAGAAAACCAGGCTGGCATGAGCTCAAAGTGGTATGCATTTCAATAATTCTGGGTAGGTTACGGTCTTCTAGTAATAAATACCTTCTTGGATTCAGCCAGCCTAGTACTGTTCGTAAGGTTACTGCCCGTAACTAGATTAGTTATTCAATAAAATATAAATATAAACCCACCCCCGCCCCACCAGTGTGGACACGGGCGATGGGGCCAACGGGAATCACCATATAAATTAATATCAAGAAACTTTTCTACTTGACTATACATATCATAAAATTGGTCAACAGGATCAGCTGACCAATTCAAAAATTAATAAGTTCGACTGATCCCGAGGGATCCGTCTGTGTGGGATCAGTTTACTAAAGAGCCTGCTATAAATAGGTAGGAAGAACTTTTAATTACTTTTCGTAGATAGAAGGTTTTATTTGAGTAAACTTTGAGATGGTTGTATGGGAAGACTATTTGTGTCTGTTTGAGGAAGACTTAGAACTGTAGTTAATTTAAACCTTTTAACCCTTTTACAGAAGATTCGGTAAAGCTTCACGAACCCTGCTCCTCCCTGCCACTACAGCCGAGGTAGTTATTCTGTACCTCGTGCAAAAGCGAGGGAAGCTAACAGAAGAATTCTGCTGGACAGCGTTTGGGAGGCTTCATTGAGTCTTCTCATCGCGTATTCCACAGGACTAATCCGCCAAGGTCTTCATATCAGTACGACCTACATGTTCTGACTTAAGGGACTGAAACCTGGACGCTCACGTTACAACTGGTCCATTGAAGTTCAAGTTCGCTTTCATTCGAAGTTTAGTCAATCGCGGTGATAGACATTCTCAATTAAATCAGTCGTCATGGCGTACCTTCTAACTCACGCAAATCATATTTTTATTTTAAACCTTATGAATACAGTACATTGATATTTTAAACTTCGAAGTCCAGTATGATAGTCATGTAAAAGCCAGTCAGACACTACCCACTATAAAAATAATTTCATTCCTAGCCAAAATTGACATCTTTTACTTCAGTGCTGTATCGATGAACTTTACTATCAATCATAGAGCTTATTGAAACTTTTGCTGGTATTTTGTCGCGAAGTCTCGACAGCTTCTGAGTGACGTCACAATATACGATGTCGACAGCACGTCAAATATGAGTCTAATAAGCTGGCAAGCGACGGATTTATGAAGTTTTCCATCGAGTTGGCTGTGTGTGTGTTAAAATTTCCATAACGAATTTAAAAATGAGAAGGGTGTGTATTTTTGTTTGATTACCCAGTGAAATAAGCAAAGCCATTTAAATAATATTGGGTATTGGGGTATAATTCAACAACGAACAAATCTATGCAACCTCATAGTGCGTTTTATTTGATTTATCTTTTCTGTTTATAATATAGTATCGTGTAACGCTGGACAGGGGAGAATGGACGAAAAAAAAGTGTTGCGCCGATCCCAAATAACATAGGAAAATGGCAGGAAGCTGATGACTTAGTATCGTTTAAAATATTATACAGTTTCTTATAAAATAACAACCCTGTGTAGTCCAAACTTTACCAAAAGCTTCTACGTAAAAAACGGAAAGGTGATGTATAAAAACTAAAGGACTTCGCAGGAATTTTAGGAATTAAAAAACTCAGGATGTAGCACGCAGTGAGCCAACTTTGATTTATTTTATTTGACATTGAACAGAAAGCAAGGACAGTGAAGTAAACGCCTGCTAAAATACTTATAGCTAAAATGTTATTATCTACGAGTTGCGTCGAATTAACTGGAACCAACGGTGGGACTGATGCTTTAACATGCCCCCGGCCGTTGGAAGCTCGCCTTTCAACAGTTGTTATCTTCCAATAACGGGCAAATCTTGGAGAATGCCCTTCTGATAGTCCCAGTTGAGGTCCTGATGTCGGCAACTCTGCTTATGCCATCTGTGCCAGGATGAAGACCAACAACGCGGCCCAACCTCCACTTTAAGGGCGGCTGGTTATCCTCCTTAATGACAACGAGGGAATCCAGGTTCAGGCTGTCATTGCCCGTGCGCCACTTCACACGCTGCTAAAGCTCGGAGACATACTCCTTGCTCCATCTCGACCAAAAGTTCTGCCGTAGCTGCTCAATACGTTGATGGCGCGTCAGGTGATGAGTGGAGTGGTCCCGGATATCCTTTGCAGGCAGCGACGTGAGAGGTCGTCCAATTAAAAAGTGACCTGGAGTGAGAGGCAATAGGTCTTCTGGATTCGACGATAACGGTGTGAGCGGCCGAGAATTTAAAATGCCTTCAATTTGAACCAAAACGGAGTTAAGCTCCTCGTATGTAAGATGACAATTGCCCAACACTCGGAACAAATGAAATTTGGTCGATTTGACACCCGCCTCCCAAAGACCGCCAAAATGTGAGCGTAAGCAGGAATAAAATGAAATTGAATACCCTCCTGAGCTGCACTATCAGATAAGGAATCACAGTTGCGTTTCAAAAAATCAGCAATCTCATTATAGGCTCCTACAAACGATGTTCCGTTATCGGAGTAAATATTGAGAGGTTTTCCTCTTCGAGACATGAACCGACGTAAAGCCTGTAAGTAATTACTGCTCGTCAAGTCACCCACCAACTCCAAATGTATGGCCTTTGTAGTAAAGCATACGAAAATAACGATGTATACCTTAACTAATCTACATCCACGACCTTGACGACTAGACGAGATTATCGGGCCTGCGTAGTCAACTCCTACGCTTTGAAAAGGAAAATCGGCTGGTGAGAGTCTATGTAATGGAAGATTACCCATCTGAGGGACTGCCTGTGGCTTTAGGCGCTGACATCGAACGCATTGTCGAAAACAGGCTCTGGCTAAATTGCGACCAGCAAGTGGCCAGTAAGTCTCTCTAATTGTACTTAATAATAACTGAGGACCTGCGTGCATTAACCTGATATGCTCAAATTTAAATAAAAGTTTCACAAAATGATGAGTGGATTGTAATAATATTGGGTGTTTCTTTTCAAACGAGTAGTCGGAATTCTTTAATCTACCACCTACACGAATATTTTTATGTTCATCTAGAAACACGTTTAAGCTTAATAATTTAGTTTTATGTGATATTTTTTTATTTTGTAATAGTAGATTATATTCAGGTAAAGACTCTTTTTGCGACTGAATAATAATAAAGTTTAATGAATTTTGTAATTCTTGAGCGTTTAAATACGATTTATTTGGTGAACACTTTCTACATGCATTAATAAAACGAAAAACGTAACAAACAGAACGCTGTAATCTATTAAGATTGGAAAAACGATTAAATTCGATGAATGATTTAAATGAATCTTCGTTAGCCTGACGATCTTGAGCTAAATTAACTAAAATACTAGATTTAATCTCTGGTAAGATTCCTGGATTTATAGCAGGGGGTGGCCATGTAGTACTATCACACTTCAAGAACCAAGGACCGAACCACCACAAATCTAGTGATTGCATAGCGGCAGGTTCCGCTCCGCGGGTTATTAAATCAGCTGGATTGTCGTACGTCGACACATGCCTCCAAGTGCTTGCACCGGATAATTCTAGTACTTCGGCAACACGGTTGCGAACAAAAGTATTTAATTTAATAGGCAACATTTTTAACCAACCCAGCACTATCATGGAATCAGTCCAAAAAACTACACTAACTGGTGTAATACGAAGGGAATTGGCAACCTTTTGATATAAACGTGCTCCAAGCACAGCAGCACAGAGCTCAAGTCTCGGTATTGTCAGTGGTTTAATAGGAGTTACGCGACTTTTAGCGATTAATAATCGCACGTCGACGTCACCCTGCTCGTTGATGCTGCGAACATACAAACAAGCGCCGTAAGCTCGCTCCGAAGCGTCGGTGAAAATATGAAATTCCACCTGTTTGTATGCGTCACAGACCACACGACGTGAAACACGTAAATTATGAAGGCACGGTAAGGCTTTAATTATATTCGCCCATGTTGCTCCAACTTCAGGTGATAGCTGGTCATCCCACTTTACGCCGTCCAGCCAAAGTTTCTGAAGCAACATCTTCATGCTCACGACACACGGTGCTAACAACCCCAGAGGATCAAAAATTCGCGCAATTACTGCAAACATGCCGCGCTTAGTATTTTCTATGCATTCAGGAACATTTATAGGAAAACACAGATCATCTGTGTCAGTTCGCCAACTAAGACAAGTGTCTTATCGACGACATCACTTTCCTTGTGGAAATCAAAATAAGACTCGCCAGATGATTCTGAAATTAAACTGGGTTCGTTAGATTTCCACTTCCTTAAAGGCATACAACCAGAAGCCAGAGCATCCGTCACCTTATAACGCAACATTTGAGCCTTCTCAAATACGTCCGCACCAGTCAAAAGGTCATCCACGTAAAAATCATGAAGGATAACATCTGCGACCTTTTGATCCTGACATTCAAGACCGATCTGTTTGAGGCACCTAGTAGCGAGAAATGGTGTACTAGCCGTACCATAGGTAACTGTATGCAACTGATAAACCTTGAGAGTACTAGAAGCATCATCACGCCAAATAATTTGCTGCAGGTGCCTATCTGACGAATGTACAGACACCTGCCTGTACATTTTCTCCACGTCAGCAGAGAGGACGTACTTATGCATTCTAAACCTAAGAATAATTGTAGTCAGATCATCCTGGACCGTAGGCCCCACCATCTGTATTGTATTTAAAGAAATACCAGAGGTAGTGGGTGCACTAGCATTAAATACTACCCGTAATTTTGTTGTACTACTACTCTCGCGCAGTACTCCGTGATGAGGAATAAAATATGACTGTTGATCTTCATGAATATTACACTCTGACATATGGCCTAAAGAAATGTACTCAGTCATAAAATCCTTGTACATTTTATCGAGTGAGGGTTGGCTGAGATTTCTGCGCTCGAGTGACAGAAAACATCGTTTTGTACGATGATATGAATCGCCTAAACTATTCGAAGATTCCTTTAACGGTAACTTAACACTAAAGCGGCCATCTGCTAAGCGCGTTGTGTTTTTTATAAAATGTTCTTCACACATCTTCTCCTCAGCTGAATAAGTCGATGACTCATTACAAACTTCCTCGAGCTGCCAGAAACGCGTCAATTGGTTTCGGATGTCATCTAACTCAATCGAACTGGAAGAACTTTCATACTGATCTGTAATATTTGTAAAATTACATTTAATTGATGAAAATTGAGATGAAATATTACTAAAGCCGCCGTTAATTGGGCCGCAAACTAGCCAACCAAGTCTAGTTTGATAAAGTGTTGGTTTCCCAACACCTAGTAATATCTTATTAGATCCTAATAAACTCCAAAATACGTCTGCTCCTATAATAATATCAATAGAAGCGGGTGTGTGGAAATACGGATCAGCTAAGTGAATATTTGAGGGTATATTCACATGTACCTGTCTAGTGGGAACGTTATCAGTTATCGTGGGCAAGACAAAACATATTAAATCATTAGCGTACGATTCATGCAACGATTTAATGTGCACACGACACATTTTTTCCACAAGCGTTATGGACTTATTTATGCCTTGTATAGATTTATCTGTGTTGAAATGAGGCAGATTTAACTTGCTAAATAAATTATCTGTCATTAAACACGACGAACTCCCAGAATCTAGAAGAGCTCGAACGATGTGTTCTTTATTATTGACATCGTAGCACCTAACTAACGCAGTTGACAACAGGATGTCGCCTGTGCCGCTCGTATGCGAATGCGCTTGCGCAGAGATATTAGCTGAGAGCGCAACGTGACTATTGTTTGCGTCGGCAGTGGCGGATGACTCAACCTTAGCCTTATCGGTCGTACCATCAGCTGATTTGCTTGAAACAGGTTTTGGTTTGAAATCTGTGTTATGAATAAGCGTGTGGTGCTTGCGTTTACATATTTTACACCCTGATTTCTTGCAATTATTGGGATAGTGACCGTGACGTAAACAATTATAACACACCTTATAGCTCGGCAGTAAAGACATTCTATCGTTGACGCTCAATGATAGAAACTGTGGACATGAATTGAGGTTATGATCACCTTTACATTTTGGACAACTATGTGATGAGGAACTACTGGTGTTTTCTGTCGTAACAAAGGCTTTTATTTTAGTGTTCTGTTTTACATTAGTTGTTGAATGACGTGACTTTTCCAGTGTTTCTATTAAGTCGGCGCGATTGCGCATAAATTCAATCAGCTGATCAAAAGTGATTCGTCTAGATTTATCGATACGCTCTTTAAATTCCTCACATTCTTGAAACGTTTTAGGATCAAATTTTTGTCGAATTATATAGATAAGTAATGTGTCCCAACTATGAACAGGTTCGCCTAATGTTTTTAACGCTCTGATATTTTTGTTTACATTGTCTACAATACTTTTTAATGCAGTTTAGGACTCCTTAGTGATTGACTCGATATAGAACAACGCTGTAACGTGATTTTCAATCAATAACCGTTCATTATCGAATCGTTCACAAAGAAGCTCCCATGCCACATTGTAGTTTTGAGCAGAAAACTCAATTGACTGGATCACGATAGCAGCAGATCCGTCTAAAGATGACCTCAGGTAATGAAATTTATTAATCTCGTCTATTTCGTCATTGCCATGTATGAGACTTGCAAAGGTATCACGGAATTCGAGCCAGTTATCATATGATCCTGTGAGTTTAGGTAATTGGATTGTAGGTAACTTGACGAACTGACGCTTACTACTACTGCAATTCGATTTTACTTCATCTTGCTCTGATTTTGAAAAGTTAGTTAACATAATTTTAGCTTTAGCTAGCAACCCATAGTATTGAGATTCAACTGTGGTTCTTTCGAGTGTCTCAATATCAATAGCTTCACACATGCATTCTATTTTCAATTGAACCTCGTTAAATTCATTAAAAAGATCCTCTAATTTAGTGACTCGCAATTGCAACTCCATTACCTGAAAGGGGGTTATATCTGCATCCTTTAAATTACTTAAATAGGTTCCAAATACTGTTAATCTTCCTTTATAACTGCTTCGCTTCTTTTTAAGATCTTTTATATCAGTCATTTTGAAAGGTGAGTGTCGTAGACCTGTAATTACACAATTAAAATGTTAAATAACGAAACTATTCGTAACAAAAATACCTATCGTAATTACTAATGAGACTATAAGCAAAATTAGGCTAAGTTATGAATTGTACAAAGTTGACTTAGGTGTATCTATCACTGCTAATAATAACTACCATAGGAAATAATGTAAGGTTTACTATTCTAAAGAAATAAAGTAACAAACAAAACAATTATCTACTTTTTAAAAGGGTTACAAAGCAACAATTAATTTTAAAGGTTTATATTAGAAAATAATATTTGTATATTGAAAACTAAATAGCTAACTAATGTAGGTTAACAATAACACTACTGTACTGTATTTTAAGCACGCGTTAACTATAATTATATACAAATCTGATTTAACTTAATGCTCTGTAATTAATTCCTTGTAAATATATATATGTACACACTATAGAATAAAATAAGTAAGTAAATAACTTTGTGAATGTAATATAAATGTGTTACTAACCTTGTTATTAAATACTTAATTCCTATACCTCTTTTATTTTACCTGTTTTAATATTACTGAGTGTTGGGTGAATTTGACTAATATTTATAATGACACTTCCTGATAAATCACTTATTGTCCGAATCACTCTTCTTCCAAGCACGTGTTTTCACCTCGTCACTCCAGCACTCTTTCAATATAAAATTTCCAAAATATCCAATTCAGCTTATTCCACTTCGCTGATAAGTGAATAATATATTATCCGGTTCGGATGGACCATGTATAAAAACTAAAGGACTTCGCAGGAATTTTAGGAATTAAAAAACTCAGGATGTAGCACGCAGTGAGCCAACTTTGATTTATTTTATTTGACATTGAACAGAAAGCAAGGACAGTGAAGTAAACGCCTGCTAAAATACTTATAGCTAAAATGTTATTATCTACGAGTTGCGTCGAATTAACTGGAACCAACGGTGAGACTGATGCTTTAACAGGTGATATTCCCTATAATAATAGCACCTGATATCTAGAATTCAATAACATTGAACTACCCCTACCCTACAATAACCCTACGAGGAATACTAATGACCACTTCAACGTAGCTACTTCCAACAATACAGTTCGCGTGAAAAAACCATGTTAACGTTCAGGGTATAATTTTTAACGCAATTATTGCATGTCAACATGTATAGTACAGACGAACATGCTATTTGGTATACAGGCCCAAATATTCATCTGTCCACAACATGATCATCTGAGAGCAGCGGTGGCCCAGTGGTGGCGGCTCCGACTTACGCACAGTAAGTCGTGGGTTCAAACCCAGGCATTCGGCATTACTTTGTGTAATTTATTTCATCACCACTGCTCTCAAAACGGTGAAGTAAACATCGTGAGGAAACCGGCATGTCCTAGAACCAAAAATTCGAAGAAATGTGACATCTACCAATCTGCACTGGGCCCGTGTGGTGGATTATAGCCCATACGCAAAATACGCGCTTTGACGTGGAGTTGCGTACACCAGCCCGCTATACAATACAATACAACATGATCATCTGCCATTTCCCAGCTATGTTGGGGTCAGCTTCCAGTCTATCAGGATGCAGCTGAATAACTGTACTTTACATGTAACGACTGCTTGTCTGAACTTCAATGCGACCCCCCTTAGTAATACTGGTTGTCAGACTTTCTGACCTGTAACGGCTGTCAATGATCTACTAATGACAGCCGGAACAAATGGCTAAAGCAACGGACAGATTGCGTACTGGCTGTGGACACTGACAGATACTTCTGTAGATTATCTATCAGAGTTCAGTGTCCGTATCGATTTGACAGAACGTTAGACTTGCATCATTCTTTCTTTACACTAAACTGCTACATTGGTGATAACTTCCAAGCTTTTGAAAACTCAAGGCAGCGTTGGAACAGAGTCAATATTTTTTCTGCACTCCTCTCTTAGGATAGGAGTTGCAAGTTTGATACCTGTGTACCAACCAGCTTGTTCGGCTGTACCTAAGTGTTGACATGTACTCCATGATTGTACGTGCCTTCACGTTTTATTATCGTCTATAGTATGAAAGGGAAAATAGTTTAGTACTGGTTAAACGTAAACATAACTTTTATAAAATACCTTGACATTGCTACACTGATAAAATCGTTTATATGATTTGATTGCCAACCATTGTTTCGAGTATATGTTAAGTCATGATTCATAAGGGCTTTACATATTAAACACAGTCTTGTCTATGGTGTGCGAAAGCTCTAAGGGGTACTATTCATTTTCGGGTCGGTTTGATCTCAGACAGGGCGGCTAAATGTAATGTATATTTTGCCGCTCGGCAACCGAATCGTGCGAAATCAAGCCGAACCGAACATTTGTGTGTGTGACACATGTATTGGAAACCCTAGCTAGGATATTACTAATGCAACTGCGTTGTGGACACAGTCACATTTAAACATAACATTTTCTTATAACATAACATAACATCACGCCTGTAATTCCCTAAGGGTTAGGCAGAGGTGTATCCATTAGAACACCCATGCACATTTCACGAGTTCTGTTTAAGGCCCATCCCATGTAATAGGGGCGAACCTATTGCCATAAACCGGACATCCGGATAACCGTGGCCGCTGCTGAGAAATTTGCGAATGGAGAACCCAATAACACTTTACCCGACCTGGGTGTCGACCCCAGGACATTATGCTCAACAGACGCGCTTCCGACCACTAGACCAACAACGCCATCTTATTTATTTGCAATATCATCAACAAGGATGGAATTCGTTTCAAACTCCGACAAGAACGAATGTAGCATTTCTTAGCAGCTGTTTTGTATTTTCTCAGATAAATTTTTTCATAGGAAATTCTACCCCAAATAAATATTCGTAAGCACGTATTTTTTGTATAACATTCACACTATATCACGATTCGCATTTTTCTTACTTACATACTTGGTTAAAGAATTACCATACTTTCCTAAATATATAAAAAGTAATGGAAATATGTAGAAAATTATTACATTGACGTACATTTAATTTATGCTCAGATGAAGATTGATAGACAACGTTTACAAGATTGATCGTATAAAGAGAAAATTATGATGAAAGCGTTGTGGCACGCGAAAATCGTGTCGATTTGTTGTACATCGGAGATTTATGTCACAGTTTTACTATAAGTCTAAGTATGTGATTCATACCAACGATGATTAATAACAACCTTTCGGGAGTTTAGTCGTGATGATATGTTTAGTGCACTCCTTTTAAGGAGTTCTAATACCTACACTATCTTTAAGATCAAGTTATTCGCGGTCGTATGTATATTACGAGTATTTATCAAGGATTTCTAGAAATACCTCACAAAAACTAAATTTCTTCAAGAATCTGGATTTTTCCTCAACAATATCAAGCTCAAATTACGCCATAAACACTACGAATCACCCAAAATAAAAACTTCTACAGTCAGGGTTAAAAAGCCAAGCTACCGAAATAACGAGCGACAGTAACCAGCCACGTAAAAAAGGGCTTTCTCCTCAGCTGGCATACCGTATAGTCTCACTTTATGCTATAAAAAAAAATATATATATAAAAAAAAGATCCTTAAGGCTCATTTACACTAGGGAGTATTGCCCGTAGAAAGGCGAGAATATACTTACAAATTGTAGGCGAAACTCGCCAAGCGATTATTGCACTTCTGTGAGTGTGCAGTTGAGTTGAGTTAAATGATTGCTAAACGTGTCAAAAAAAACAGAAAACGAAAAGCGACAAAGCATAACTCAAACACCGAGACTCACTACGCGGTTTCCTCGAACTGACGTAACATAACATCACGCCTGTCACCGCCGAAGGGTTAGGCAAAGGTATTGGTACCTAATAGTACCCCCACATTTCGCCCATAATAGTTAAGACGCGCCCTTTGCCATTGTAGCGGCACTACGAAAAAGTAGTACAGCACATAGAACAAAAAGTACTACAGCGCCATCTAAGTATGATAAAAAATGAGGAACTAAACAGCAAGATACGTGAGATTCCTCACGCAAGCAACTTTATCCTATATACAAGAACCCGACAACAACTGTTGGACAGTGACCCTCAAAACATAAAACCCGTCTAGTCGGAGGATCCTCCCTTTTCTATGGGGGATGTAGAACTTTACACCCTGTTCTTCATACCTCCAAACTATCAACCGGACACAAATCCAGTCTCCGTGGCTGCTACTGAGAAATTCCTGATGTAAAAATACAGTAACAATTTGCTCGATTCAGGAATCGAACAACTATGACTCGAAATCAAAAAACTTGAATTTTTTTTTCTTTATACGGACCGGACGTTTCTATCTTTGATTCTAGACTTTGGTCATGCGAGAATTACACGAACTGTTAAAACGACAGAATTTTATAAATCGACTATTCCAGGACAGAAACTGCCTCTGTGAAAATAATCCTGCTGCAAAAGGTTCTTTACATACATGGAAGCTCGTTAAAACCAGACACTCATTACCGACGAATAGGTGAGAATGAAGGGAACTATTAAAGTTTCGCGCTGTTTTTGTGGAGTTTATCCTGGCTATTCTTAATTCGAGAATGTCCTTACTTTTTTTTGTTTTGTTTAGTATTTGTCCTGGATTTTGGTTTACAGTCAAAAAAGGAATGTCTAGGATAAGTAATTGACTATCCGTGTGCTAATTACTTACTAACACGTCAAATACTAAAATTCAGATGCTTCCGGTTTAACTGGAAGCTGACTCCAACTCAGCTTTCAGGAGCTGTAAGAAGTTTTAGGTCATTGGGAAAAAGAGATAATTTTTGATCTTGTCTTAATCTGGGGACACAGCAGTGGCCCCGCCAAGACGAGTCAAGCGAAGCGCAAGGACACTATCCTACCTTTTCGCGAAGCGCTTCGTCGTTTTTTTGAACCCTTATAACTTGGGTTTGCATTGTAAAAGATAAACAAAATTCTCGAGATATGTTGCCAATAGCGGACTTATTAAGCATAAGTATTAAGTTTTAATTGCATAGCTCTTATACTTTAGATTTTATTGATATTTAAAAAACCCTGATTTCCTCACTGATGATCATCAAAATACATACCTATGGTACTTCCCAATGTCCTAGAAAGCTGAAATTTGGTATGTAAGCTACTATTAGTACACAAACAACAAAAAAATTATAAAACTTTGACACAAGCAACTTACAAAAAAGTTAGACCTTGTAGAGTTAGGGCGTGTAGAGTTAAAAGCTTGGCTCTACATGAGATCTGATAACTTTTTGACCGTGCGAGTCATATGGTCTCGTATTGGCAACATTTTACATGAAAATGTTTTTGGTGGGATCTCTCTTTCTCGCACTCAAATGATGCCGCTAACACCACATGGGTGAGGAGCTTATCTAAACTAACATTTTAAAGATGTAATATTTGTAAGTTTGGATTTAGGAAGTAATATCTGAAACTGCTCATCCGCCTGTCTCGTTGAGCTAGTGGTCGCGACTACTGAGCATGAGGTTCTGGGTTCGATTCCCGGTTCGGGCAAAGTGTTATTAGATTTTTCTCTCAGGATTTTCTCAGTAGCAACCACGAGTCTGGATTTGTTCCCGGTTGATGGCAATAGGCTCGCCCCTATTACATAGCACTTAAATATAATTAACAAAATGTGGGTGTACTGTGAGGTGCGCGTCTGCCTATGTTATGTTATGCTCATCCAATTTCAAGAAATCTTTCACTTAAGGAAAGCCACGTTATTGTCGAGTGTCATAGTATAAGCGTTTTTTGCGGGCGAAGTCGCGTGCCGAAGCTAGTGGAGTACCAAATGTTGACATGTTGATGCACCATCATTTAGCAAGTTGCACTATAAGTCTAGTAACGACTTGGGTTTATGTAAGATCGTCAAGTTTCAGTGGTAGATCAAACACCGCTGCAATGCGGTGTCTTGTTCTACCTCAGCAAGCATGCCTTGATGGTTTATTCCGAACTGGTTGGTTATACTATATGGTGGCAGTATAATTTGAATGCAGAAACATTGCATGCCGCTGAATTTTGATAGCGCTCATTGCAAAGTAAACGTTTACTGAACGTTATTTTATAGCAAATTATTGATTTATAATACTTTTAGTCCGTAGATAGAGGTCTGTAGATAGTGAGATCTTGGTAGTTTTAAGAGACTAATCCTACAACTAAACAAATATCTACGTACAGGTAGACGACATTTTTTTTTGGACACGTTACAAATTTTTATTCCTGCAATTTTTGAACTGTCGACAATGCTTTTACTTCCTCATTACTTAAGTGATGTACGAAGATATATGTGATGTGTATGTGTGATATAATACTCCCAATGCGTCGATTCTTTAGGTCTTTAAAATTGAGAAAAACAAAGTAAACACATAACAAATCGCTTGCAAATAAAGATATTACCGCCACGAGTACATTTACCGGTAACCGACGAACCATATTAGGCGGTTTGTGGTCATTACCACTGTTCATTTATTCAGTTCTTTGGTTTGTCCAGAAATAAATAAAATGGCCGATTTACCGATGGGAATTTGATATAAAGAACAGATACAGCGAGTATTAAATTTTGTAATACAATAAAAAATTGTTATGAATATTTGACTAAGTTCAATTCTAAATCAATTAGATCTAAAAATATAACATAATTATCCTCACCTCTGTTTTCCGAAAGGATAGGTAATAACTGTTTTATAAATAATTATACTGTTTTATGTAAAAATATATTTTTAGAATGTTTGTTTGTAACATGAAAATCATTAAAACGTAAGCGTGTTCGTTGTAAGATAATAAAAAGGCGCTTTTAAGTTCATAAGCCCAGTAGATGCAGGCCTGGAACTATTAAAATTTTAGCTAACTTGGAGGTAACCTCGCTAATGAGATTACACACCGTACCTAATTTCCGTACTTATGTAATTAGAGGAAGTTTGGAGCTCATGTCAGTAATATGATCTTACAAAGAAAACTATGTCAGTATTATGATCTTATAAAGAAAACTTTGTCAGTTATGTGATCTTTGTTAGGAACTTTGTTCTTGATCATACTACTTGGGTTTAATCCTTACTTTTTCCTTGTTCTTCTACCTAATTCAAGTTTATTTTCGTCTAGCAAAGTTAGGGTCGGTATTAAAATAAGTGACACGACAGCTGGATGAACAAGCTGCTTGCTCACAGTATGTTGTATCTAAACAGCAACGTCAGAAAAACTTCGATGACAGAAAACAGCTATGAATTTTCGTGTTCCAAGATTTCAGATTTATCTACTCTACTTTTCAACCGACTTCCAAAAAGAGGAGGTTCTCAATTCGACTGTATTTTGTTTTTTTTTTTGTGTTTGTTACCTCAGAACTTTCGACTGCGTGAACCGATTTTGATGATTCTTTCTTCATGTGTAGTCCCATTTGAATGTGGTTAAGATCTGATGCTAATATTCGGAAATATACAATGGAACTCTTCAAAAATAGACGGCAAATCTACAGTGATTGCTGGAATCGTTGTAGTTTGATGAGAGTTTGGTTAGGTTCTGATTATGGGATCGATGACTAAGTAACGGAACTCTTCAATTCTTAAGAGAAAATTAACGATACTCGGCCGAATCTTATATTTAATGTAATTAAATTATTAAATTCATGGCAAATATTTGTTTGGGAACAACTAAAAATAAAAAACTTTTTGCAAAAAATAAAACCGACTTCAAAAAACACAAAAAAAGTGAAAAATTACTTTAACTTCAGAAGTCGGTGACCTTTGTTTGATTGATTTAGTTTTTTTGTCACCGACTTTTGAAGCTAAAGTTATTTATTTATTTTTGTGTTTTTTGAAATCGGTTTTATTTTTTTAAGTAGCCACTAATATTATACAGGTGTTAAGACCTGATTTTTTCTTTAAACCTCCTTTCATAGCGGGAGTCAATACACAAAACTGATGATTACAATCGGGGGATACAGTATAAAGTAATTCTTTTTCTTTTTTTTTTATTCAAATAAAAATATTGTAGATTTACAGATTTCCAGATTTTACATTAATTGTAACAGCAGGTAACACAGAATTGTATTCTACAATACGGTGGGTGAAGCTCTGTCCTCCTAGCTAGGCTACAAAATAGCCTGTGTTTAGGAGACACAGTTTCGATCCCATGAGTAATAATTGGGTCTGGGAAAGTATAAGATCTGCTTTTAGAATTTTAGAGTAATCGCATAACATTAAATTCTAATGAAAACGTTCCACTCAAATATTACTCAACTACAAGGGCCCTATACTGTATAAGGGAACTATAAACCAATACCTTACAATTAACGCCTCGTTTACCCCTACGACTGTAACTTGTATCAAACTGCGGGATGCCATATATCGGAGTTAGCAAGGCGGTCGGGGCTGTTCATTGGAGAGACGAGGCACTCAGCTAGGACTTCAGTTAAGTCGCATATTAACTGAAGCTTACCTATGTACTGAACATGTAACGTGGAACTTGTGGGTTTACAAGCTGTTTTTTTTTATATCCTGTAACTCTAGTTAGGGTATGAATGAGACCAAATCAAAGAACTGGCATATGATTTTTTTTTTATTATTTAGTTTATTTTGTTTTCATTGTTATTCTATTCTATTGTTTCATTAATTCGACAATGTCACGATTATTATCCCTTCGTCTATGAAGCCCGACCGAATTGGTCTGACGCCTTTGTTTAACTATTGTATCTACTTCGCTAACAGATGAAGGTTTAATAAAGGTTTAAACTCGTTTTTTTCTTTTTTTTTCGGATGGGAAATCTTAAAATGACTCCTCCCGCTCTGGGCAGAGCAGGAGGGAGTGTCAGACTTTTACTGACTAAAACCCATCCATGTTCCTTCATCGCCCTTTGTGTTTCGGGGCCACGGTATCTCTTTCGAACAGTCCCGCAGCCCCGGTAGGCATCGGCCCTTGCGGACCCCTTCCTTTCTGCTGACATCTCATGTAAAACACCCTTACGTGAAATATGACAACGTCGCATTTTCTTAGCTTTAAATATAATTGATGAATTCTTCGAAACTATGCATTTTAGGACCACATATTCTAGGAATTTTTGTATTATTTTTAACCGACTTCAAAAAGGAGGAGGTTCTCAATTTGATTGGTATTTTTAGGGTTCCGTACAAAACATTAAAAAAACCGAACCCTTATAGAAAGAAAGAAGGACACAGGACATAACATAAACAAAAAGATAGAATAGACATGACAAAATTATATAAAAGTAAACAAGAGAAAAATAAAAAACAATCAAAATGGTCCTGTGCAAGGCCAAAAGACTCCTATCTCAGCAAGGTGCTGTGACATTTAAAAAAAAAGTCACAGCGCTGGTATTCTGATAGGGGCCCAATTAGAGGATCACTCGTACGTCTGTCTGTCTGTCACAGCCAATTTGCTCCGAATCTACTGGACCAAATCTTGGGTAGGATGGTGTAATCCTATGACCCAAGCACAGATGTGCAAAGTAAAAACATATTTTTCTAAATAAGGGTAATTTTCGGGGGACAAATTAGGAAATTAAAAAAAGTTTTGCAAACCTTACTGTATCACATATCAAATGAAAGGGGTTATTAAGGGGATCTCAAATATATTTTTGTTATTATTGTAAAATAAATGGTTTTGATTTTATTCATGAAAGAAGGCAAAAAAATTACCATTCCACTCCCTGATCTCCGAAACTACTTAGCCTAAAATGTTGAAAAAAATACAAAATATAGTTCATTGCTTGTAGAATACAGGAATAGAATTCTTATAGGTTTATAAGAATTCTATCAATCTAAATATATAAAAGAAGAAACTGACTGACTGACTGACTAACTCATCTATCAACACACAGCCCAAACCACTGGGTCTACAGATTCCAAATTTGGCAAGTAGGTTCCTTGTGTGGTTTAAGGGTGCACTAAGAAAGGATTTTTCAAAATTCACCCCCCAAGGGGGTTAAACTGGGCTCTAAAGTTTGTATGGGGAAACAAGATTAATCAGACTATTTTATTAAAAACTTCACAGGAGTACTCCTATTGATAAATAAGTAGAAATGAGTTTCAGGTTTTTTCAGAATTCAACCCCTAAGAGGGGGAAATGGGGTGAAAAAGTCTAAAAATCAATGCACAGCCCAAACCGCTGAGTCTAGAGATTCCAAATTTGGCACATACGTTCCTTATGAGGTTAAGGGGTGCAATAAGAGAGGATTTTTCAAAATTCACCCCCTAAGGTGATGAAACGGGAATCAAAAGTTTATACGGGGAAACAAGATTAGGTAAGACTTTTTATTCGAAACTTCACAGGAGTACTCCTATCGATAAATGAGTTAACATTTGTGTTTCAGGTTTTTTCAGAATTCAACCCCTAAAGGGGGAAATGGGGTAACAAAGTCTGAAAATCAACATCGGTATTGTTTGTATGGTGTATCGGGTCGGGTGTATTACAAAAACAACGATTTTAAGATTTAATATGGCGGACCTGAAATGCCTTCATTCCCTGTTGGGGTGCGATGGGGTTGAAATGTCTAAAAATCAATATGGGTGTCGATACCCAGATTATCAGGGGTGCAGATTATGAAAATGGCATTTATTATGAGATCCAGAAGATGGCGGATTCGACTTCTATACAGGGTTATGGTAGATTTATTGTGATGTTTGTGATAACGATGATGATGATTGTGATAATGATGATGATGATTGTGTCAACGATGATGGTGATTGTGATGACGATTGTGATAACGATGATGATGATTGTGATACTGATGATGATGATTGTGATAAAAATGATAGTGATTGTGATAGTTATGGTGATGGTGATGGTGATTGTGATAGTGATAGTGACGGTGATTGTGATGGTGATAGCGATGGTGATGATGATGATTGTGATTACGATGATAATTATTGTGATTACGATGATGCTGATTGTGATAACGACGATGGTGATTGTGATAGTGATCGTGATGGTGATAACGATGATGGTGATTGTGATTGTAATGGTGATTGTGATTGTGATGGTGATTGTGATAGTGATTGTGATGGTGAAGATGATTATGATAGTGATTGTGATGGTGATGGTTGTGATTACGATGACAATGATGATAGTGATTGTGCCAACGATTATGGTGTTTGTGATTGTGATAGTGATGGTGATTGTGATGGTGATGGTGATTGTGATGGTGATTGTGATTGTGACTGTGATAGTGATGGTGATTGTGATGGTGATTGTGATAGTGATGGTGAATGTGATGGTGATTGTGAATGTGATTGTGATGGTGATTGTGATGGTGATTGTGATAATGATGATCATGATTGTGATTACGATGATAATGATTCTGATTACCATGATAATGAGTGTGATAACGATGATGGTGATTGTGATGATGATGATTATGATTACGATGATAGTCATTATGATTACGATGATTAAGATTATGATAACGATAATGGTGATTGTGATTGTGATAGTGGCGGTGATTGTGATGGTGATAGCGATGGTGATGGTTATTGTGATGGTGATAATGATTGTGACTTTGATAGTGATGGTGATAGTTATGGTGATGGTGATGGTGATTGTGATAGTGATAGTGACGGTGATTGTGATGGTGATAGCGATGGTGATGATGATGATTGTGATTACGATGATAATTATTGTGATTACGATGATGCTGATTGTGATAACGACGATGGTGATTGTGATAGTGATTGTGATGGTGATAACGATGATGGTGATTGTGATTGTGATGGTGATTGTGATAGTGATTGTGATGGTGAAGATGATTATGATAGTGATTGTGATGGTGATGGTTGTGATTACGATGACAATGATGATAGTGATTGTGCCAACGATTATGGTGTTTGTGATTGTGATAGTGATGGTGATTGTGATGGTGATGGTGATTGTGATGGTGATTGTGATTGTGACTGTGATAGTGATGGTGATTGTGATGGTGATTGTGATAGTGATGGTGAATGTGATGGTGATTGTGTATGTGATTGTGATGGTGATTGTGATAATGATGATCATGATTGTGATTACGATGATAATGATTCTGATTACCATGATAATGAGTGTGATAACGATGATGGTGATTGTGATGATGATGATTATGATTACGATGATAGTCATTATGATTACGATGATTAAGATTATGATAACGATAATGGTGATTGTGATTGTGATAGTGGCGGTGATTGTGATGGTGATAGCGATGGTGATGGTTATTGTGATGGTGATAGTGATTGTGACTTTGATAGTGATGGTGATTGTGATAGTGATTGTGATTGTGATACCAAGGATGGAGATTGTGATGATGATGATTGTGATTACGATGATAATGGTTTTGATTACGATTATAATGATGAAGGTGACAGTGATGGTGATTGTGATGGTGATAGTGATGGTGATTGTGACTTTGATTGTGATTGTGATAATGATGGTGATTGTGAGAATGATTGTGATAATGATGGTGGTTGTGATTGTGATGGTGATTGTGATAATGATGATCATGATTGTGATTACGATGATAATGATTGTGATTACCATGATAATGAGTGTGATAACGATGATGGTGATTGTGATGATGATGATTGTGATTACGATGATAGTCATTATGATTACGATGATTAAGATTCTGATAACGATAATGGTGATTGTGATAGTGGCGGTGATTGTGATGGTGATAGCGATGGTGGTGGTTATTGTGATGGTTATAGTGATTGTGACTTTGATAGTGATGGTGATTGTGATAGTGATTGTGATTGTGATACCGAGGATGGAGATTGTGATGATGATGATTGTGATTACGATGATAATGGTTTTGATTACGATGATAATGATGATGGTGACAGTGATGGTGATTGTGATGGTGATAGTGATGGTGATTGTGACTGTGATTGTGATGGTGATTGTGATAGTGATGGTGATTGTGATAATGATTGTGATAATGATGGTGGTTGTGATAGTGATGGTGATTGTAATGATTATTAAATTTGGCACATAGACAGTTCATAACCTGGATTAACACGTAGGACACTATTTTTCCCTTTAATATGATCCAGTGGGACGGTTACCGAACATTACGCGGGCGAAGCCGCGGGCAACAGCTATTGAAAATAAAGTAAACTCAATATAAGACTTTGGCATTGTACGGAAGTTACGGAACCCTCTCCACGCGAGTTTAACTCTCACTTAGCCGGTTTTCCCTTATAGAATAACTCTAGTTATGGGATATCAAAAAACACGTTGTGTAAAGAATATTGTAATCATGTAAATAAAAACCAAAAAACCTACGTTTTCCCGCTAGCAAACAGGAAAATCCTGGTCATTAAAGAGCTCTTACTTTCGAGCTTACTTTTAGAAATATTTCCTGATACTATTTGTAAATAATACTTCAATAATGTATTTCTATAGCTGAGACTATTCATTGTTCTTTTAAAGGATTTAGAGCCGGTTTACGAAATGAGTTTTTTTTTTTTAATTGGCAGGCAAAAGCTAACCCTAACTTAATTTTATAAATGCGAAAGTAAGTTTGTTTGTTTGTTACCTTTTTACGCCTAAAACACTAAACCGATCATCTTGAAATTTTCCATAAACGTTGTCAGGTGTACAGAAATGGACATAGGGTACTTTTCATCCCGAAAAAAAGTACTATTGCCGAAGAAAACCACAATAAAGTTCTTATGACAATATACGGCGCCACGTGTATTTCAATAATCCTGATATAATATATATATAAATATAATTTCAAATCTATTTAGTCCGTCAGTCAGAGTATAAACGGAAAAGGAAATTAATGGACACGTATTTTTTGTTTTTGTGAATCAATGAAAATTGACAAAGATAAAACGCATCAAAACTCGGAAGTGGGGGCTCGTGAGGTCGGAACTAGCTAAAAATTATACCTAGGCGTGACGTATTGAGAATTTTAAAAGAGTCATATCTTCGTCAGTTTTGGTTTACGTAACAAAAGAAAAAACACAGGTCAAATATTTTTTGTTAATCTAACTGACGGACTAATTAGTTTTTTTTTGTCGTCTGGCCTATTATATTATTATATATAAACTTTAGTGGTGTGTTGAAAGTTTAATTGTCAAATTCTAAATTAACGCGAGCTATGCCGCGGGAAAAAGCTAGTAGACCAATAAATGATAAAGGAACTGTATGTGGTCTACCTGGAAATTACACTGCATTGATATTCATGATACAGAATGTTGTCTCTCAATACGTCCATAGTGCGTATGTTGTGGAGAGATACATGCCGAACGGCTTTGATCCCATACCATTTAGTGTATAGGTATGTTAAACTGGTAGTACTATCTAACACAGCCTATATCTTGGTTTATGGTTGACTGCAGATGTACGGGCGAACAAGCTATTTGGTTTACATTTTACAATGTAATTTGTGGGTTAAACTGTCAACCAAATAGCTTGTTCGACCGTACTATGTGGGCATTAGTGTGTGTTTCAATCGCTATTCATGTAGACAATAGTACGTCATTCACTTACTGAATGTAATCTAGTTACATAAAGCTACGAATGGCAAGTGACCTGATATAACCAAAACAGTCTGAATTTAAATGAAAACACAAAATTTCTCACTTGGCCAGAGACATTGTTGATGTAAAAACCCAGTAACACCTTTGCCCGATCAGGGAATCGAACCCAGAACCTGACCATTAGACCTACGAGGCAGTGTTGAAAAGAAATTGATTTCTGAAAACAAAAGGAAGCTCTCTAAAACCAGATTAGAAAATTATGCAGCCAACGCGAATTTCCTACAGTTGTGACACGCCTCCTCTTTCTGAGAGCTACTTGGTTGTAGTGTATCTACTACGCGTGCTCAGTATAGGTTGGTGGATAAACCAGTGAACCGATTCATTACTGCCGTAGGTAATTAGGTAGTAAATCAGGCAACGTATTCAGCAACATCTGGGAATACAAGGCCCGAGGTAAGTAACCGAACTAATTATTATTGAGGCTTCGCCAAGTGTTGGTTTATTGGCAAATTGGGAAGCAAGTTGAGAACATATCGTGCGCGCCAGGTTGCGCTATTCATTTGAAAGGAATGATTTGTGGAGGAAGTTTTCTTCGTTAATGTTCCATTTAAAATTAGTTTCTACAAGTTATCGTTTAATTGTAGGCCTATAATGGTATATACGAATTGTATGTCACCCAAGCCGTGCCGCGCGATGGGATTTCATACATACATACCAAGATAAACTCACGCCTTTTTCCCATGGAGGTAGGCAGAAACCACAGAACGCCACTAGCAACGATCAATCATCAATTCAATTATCCTCTCAACAAGCCCAAACCATCTTCAGCTTCTTACCCCAGTCGTTAAAGTTAAGCTCTGTCTGTCAGCGAATGAATTAATTAATTTATTTTATTAAGTAGGTTATGGAGACAACATTATAATCAGACTTTAATGTTTCCACAGGTCACAGTTCTCCAAAAATACGACTCCTATTCGTAAACTTTCGTCTTAAGACCACTCTAACTAAAATGCTCTAAAACTTTATAGCGTGTTATCACTTATAACTGAAATACATACATAAAGCGTTAATATTACGAAGAGGTGTAAGACCTACTGAATATTTGTAGACGTCAAGTTTGAAAGCATATAACTTATAGTTTTATGTGACCTCAAAAGTAGAGTAAGATACTAAGAAGCGGTATAATACGATCGTATGTACTCCCATATGAGGGAGCCAAAACAACATGGCTTGTATACATCATATCTTCAATATTGTACTTATAATAATATGGAGGTAAGTAAGTAAGTAAGTAAGTAATCATTTATTCGTAAACATAGGTAATAATTACAAAAAGATCTTAAAAAATTAGGTAGTGCGCTATGTTTTGCCATTGACATACAAGGAGGATTGATAGTGATATGGTAAGAGTTGATTGACACATATCTGCCTTTTCTAAATTGAGCTGATTGCATTTTGATTGGTTTATCAATGGTTTGCTAAACTGCTCTATTGTTGATAAAAAAATTAAATTTTATCGATATTCGATCCGGCTTACTTCAGCAGCTAACTTCAGAACTATTGGCAGTTCTCAGTGCAAGTTAATATGTAGTTCCGCCTCTAAAGATACATTAACTCGCCTTTTGCCTAGTGTTTTCCTAACTACATACAATATTGGTGTCGGCTTCCAGTGTCGTGTTACCGGATGTATTATCTTTATCAATACTACCAGATACCTACCCTAAACTGCGTGCTCCTAATACGTTTGGACATCAAGGCCTACACCCCGGATATAACGTTCTAAAGATAACTAGGACATTATGGAGTGTCGACTTAACGAGCTTTGGGCCAGTCCAAATATTTACTCTACATTTAGTAGAAAAATGATACACTGTTAGTGAATAAGCTTGAATAACCTTTCGAGTAAGATGAACCATAAGGGCTACAAATCTGAGGCTGAGTACTTTATAAGATACTAGCTTAAGCCCGCATTGATTTCGGTACCTAATTGTCCCATGGGATCGTGTACCGGGATTAAAAGTATCCTATATGTTAAGGTTACAACCTATGTGTGCAAAATCTCATCCAAATCCTTCTATAGTTTTTGCGTAAAAGTGTAACAAATATCCATCCATCCATCCATCCATGCTCACAAACTTTCGCATCTATAATATTAGTAGAACTTAGTACCTACGTATTTTGTCAGAACGCTATTCCTGTTGCTGTGGCATTGCCAACTACAAGTCCAAGACAGAAACGGTCGTTTTCCTTCACGTTTAGGCTCATTCAACAAGGAATTGTGGAATTTCCAGAATAAGGGAATGGCATTTTCATTTTGAAACTAGGTACTGAATCATCTTCCTGCCCTTTTTCCATTCAACTTGGGGCCGGCGCAACGCGTTTTCTTCTGCCATTATTCCCTGTCAGACGTCACGGCATCATTTACTGTTTTCGATCAGATAATATACAATGGAAAACACTATATATCGCTTGGTTGGAAATTGTTTGAAACGACATAATAGGTTCAGCGAATTATCCTTGGTATAAATCATAGCTTATTAGCTTGTTTATACTTAATAAGTTAATCTGAAGTAGAAAATCGAAACGAACCTTGAAATAACGGGTAGGTACTCGGAAATGTCCCTGTCATTGAAAACCCGAGGTTCCTAGTATATTCAATCAATATAGATACTAGTACCATTGTGCGAGTATAGTACAGTCACTTTCCTGAAAGTTTTTTAACGCGTCTCGTTCACAAATCCTTGACATTAACCATTGTTTGGTTGAATTAATAGAACCTTGCTAATGGACTTTGCTATGAAAATTTATGAAAACATTTATCATCCCTTTTGCTTACACGGACCTTGTTCCATACTAATACAATGCGAAAGTAAATTTCTATCTGCCTGTTAGCTTTTTAGGCACGAACAGCTGTACGGATTATCATGAAATTTGGATACATTCTACCCCAGTAGTAAGGTCTCGTGGGATAATTTCCAACCCATAATCAGGCAAAACCGAAAGCAAACTCTAGCAAGCAAATAGATGATTTATATTTCTAACGCATCTCATAATTCCCCATACATGTTTTCAAAGTCTTCAAAAGCTGTACGTAGCATAATGCTCGCACGAGTTAAGAGAACGCTCCGAGCCATTCAAATGCCATCCAAGTGACGGCCGGCTTAAGGACGGCTTAACCCGCTCATCGAGACGTGTACGCAAGGATTAGGTGATCTTCCATGAGAGGAGGTGAGTTTATGAAATATCGTAGCAAGAATATGAGAAAATTTTGTCAAAGCCCTTTTGGTTGGGTACTTCCCTGGAGCTACTAATCCGTTTATTTATAGTTCCTTGAGGTTAACATAAGATTGAATAAGTGGAGAGGACTCTTGAGTATGCTTTGTAAGTTAGTCTGTCTATTAGTGTGTCTTTACGAACATAAACAGCTGAACTGGTTGTGATAAAAAAGTAAATAAACCGGCCAAGTGCGTGGCGGGCCACGCGCAGTGTTGGGTTCCGTTATCACTAATAATTTATTATGGTTTTATTTTTTATTTTAGATTTTGTTTTTCAATGCAAGTCTTTATCCGTTATAAGCAAGCAACTACTTCATCTTAGTCACTTTAAAGGATTTATTCTAAGGATTATATATATTCTAAGGACCCAAATTCAACGACTATTACTGCTAAACTAATAAAGTTATCTTAACCGCTATAATTTTACTTGAAAGTTCATTAAATGCACTATCATCATGATTTTTTCCAGATTTTTCAAGCCAGCAGTTTAGCTTTTAGGTTGGGGGGGACGCCCTACTGGAACAAATTATAAAAGACCTATTCAACGATTTTTTTTTTGTACCTAGTTGATATCATCATGCTGAGTGGTAACCTATTTTATCGACGGAACGACGTGCAAGCTGTCAACTATTTTTTAAAATTTACTTTTTGTTTATGTTCCGTTTTGAAATACTCTGAATGTTTGTTATGTTTATTGTTTCTGTTTTCAAATTTTGTATGCACGTCATGTCCCTGCGATGAATAAAGATTTTTTCTTTCTTTTTCTTTTTCAATTACGTCGACAAATCTCTACAAAATTACAGCTTTCTAGTTCTAACGGTATCTTAGCAAATCTTCGAACAGACGGACAGACGGATATGACCAAACTATAAGGGTTCCTTGTCAGGACTACGGAACCCAATAAAGAGGAAGCGAAGAAGCTTTTCCCTCCATCAGTTAAAACACCGCTCTCCACTGACATAGCTGCAGACTCAACTAAGTTGAATTTAAAAGTAAAAAAGCTATTAAAACACACCCAGTTACTTTACCCTAATTAACAAAAAATCTCTATTTAAAAATCCTGCAGCAACGCACTAAATTGCCCTCCCACTGTGTGTCCCAAACAAATAGAAAAAACGGGGCAAACCGAGACACAAAAGTGACCAGGCGCAATTACAGGGAGGTACTTAAGCAAATTAATTACACCATTGGGCCCCTGATACGGTAATTAACTATTAACTAATTGGTGTGCACGTAGCACGGAATGCAGGTGACGTGGATGTAATGCCTCTAGTTAACGTAGTGCGATGCGTTTTGCGGGGGCCCAGGCTGTAAATTATTTTTGAATGCAAACAATATATTGGCTGTTAGCCAAAACTGTTTAGTATTTTGTTTTGCGAGTAGTTAATTGAGAGAGTACAAGCAGAATGGATGGCCGATAGGGCTAAACCGGAACGTGCAGCGGGGAAGGTGAACCTGGCAGTGTAGAGAAGGTAGTAGGATTTCCGGATGTGGGCACAGCTCGGCCGTTATTCATGGCAAACTTTGGAGTCGAAGCAAATTTTGTCCAGCCGTGGTCATCTTTTGATTTAGGTCACGACAGTGATGACGAATTGATCATAAATAACAATATTAATTGACCAAGAACCGATAACCGTTGGGGTAGACAAATTCTTGAATGGAGTCCAGAAATCGGCAAGCGTAACGTGGGACGCCCTCAGGCTCGGTGGAGCGACGATCTTTTCAGGGTGACCGGTAGCAACTGGATGTCAATCGAGTAAAGTGACGTGCGAATGAAGAGGCCTATGTCCAGCAGTGGACTTCTGTAGGCTGATGATGACGAACAATATGAATTGTAGTGAACAAATCTCGATCTTTCTTTATTAGAAAAACCATTACCTTCAGGTTGTTGTAGCTGTAACAATCTTAGGTACTATTTACTATATCTTCTCAAGTAGTTGCATTTACATAGGTCGGTTGTTTATTATGGGTACAATAAAGGTTTTATGTGCTTACTTTACGGAATGAGAGCGATTGTGGCATTTTTAGTTTAGATTTATTTGGTCCCCTAATCCTCTTCCTTTTTGGTATGTGTCGGATGTAAAAGATCGTCGTGGATTAAAAAAGGCCAGATTTTCTGTCTCGACTCAATGGGGTCATTTGTCTGTCACTGTTATTTTTCGGGCCAAATCCCTTTTTATACCTAGTAACAATGGACAACCTACTATTATTTTACTAATCTAGTCACTACGCTTGCTTAGTAAGTACGAGTATTTACTCCTAAGTATTGGGATATACAGAGATAACGGGTTGTGTGTAGGGATGTAACATCAAGTTTCCTTACATAACTATGTTGAGGTTGGCTTTCAGTCTAACCAGATGCAGGTGCATTTTACATGGACCGCCTATCTGGCCTTCAAGATAAGTCACTGGGTAACGCGATAACCATTGGCTAGACCGGTTGTCACGACTTTTCGGTTCCTGACTATCAAAAGTCTTACAAAGTTAAGTATATTAACATTAAAAAAGTAACCAAAGTTTACTCTTTTGAACTTATAAGACTCATAACCCGCTGGCTCAGAAATGAGTTAATCCTTTGGTCGCGTCGTCACTAAAATATTCTCGCAAAATAATACCATAATTAAAAGTTTTATGACTTCGTAACAAACTTAGCACTTCGGATCGGACTTTAACTAATTAATCAAAAAAGTGATTAACGACGAGAATAATTGCGAAATTGTATCCTCCGCCATTAATCAAGATTGTTTTTTTGTCAAGGACAAATTATTTGTTAAGTTTCCGAGGAAAAGCGAACTCTATTATTCTTGTTCTTGGCTTATCAAGATGGACGCCTACGTCAAATTACTTTGACCTATATTTTCACCTGTTACTATTATTATTTGGTAAATAACTTTTTATTTTACCTTTCATATTGTGTGTTGAAATATTTTATTTCATAACTTTATTTCCTTTTCGTTATTTTGAATAGTAAACTATTTCGATTTTTTTGCCGATTCCGTCGATGAAGTAGTGGTTATAAAATATTAGATATTTTAGTGTCAGCTTTCAGTCATCTTAGACAAATTAGTACAGTAGTAAATTAGTACAATAGTTAAATAAATGCCATAGTAAAAACGTTTTCTTGAATTTGTAACGCTCGAGTTTTCATTTAAAATTTAAATAGTGCAATATTTAGGCATTTATTTAGGGGTCGCTTATTGTTAGCGAAAACAGGCATTAAGTGTAGTTTTAGGTCAATAATGACTTTAACTAGGTCTTACTTTAGTGTTTATTACCTGCCAAAAGTCTGTTCGCTGAAAAAAAAATATATGTATTTAAATATTACAAATTACGTAAGTGAAGATTAACAAATTCATGAATCACTGTTGGAACTCAAATCCATTTGTTAACACTAAATTAAATCTTTAACTCAGACCACGCCTCAGATGTCTACTATATCTGCATATCCCTTAAACCTAACACACACGACTAAATCAGAACTATGGCCAACTAATCGAACTGATATTCAATAATGACATCTAAAGTATGGTTCACAAGATCGAAGTTGGCTTGCCGCCAGTTGCCAATTAGACCGTATGACAAACACAAACGTAAGCCTGACAGAATATCAATTAAATTAGGTGTATAAGCTTGTATATGTACATGTATTTGGGAAGATATAGAGTGTGCATAGCTGAATAGATATACATAGCTGTGGCTGCTTTGATGTGGGTATATGTAGTATACGTAATTTATCTAACCTAGTTAAGTTAGAAATGATGGTTCAAAATATGGTGCAAAGCTGGTATATTTAAGAATAGTATCCTTTTTTACTAAACACGAAGACGATCTGAATGAATGCGAAATATCATTGCGATATATATATCGCAATGATATTTCGCATTCATTCAGATCGTCTAAATAGCTGTTAATTTTAGAAAGGAATTTTCTTGTGTATTTCTTCCAACCAGCAGCCTTGGGGTAATAAAATAGATCTGTAACTTTCATGGTCGATTTTTATTGATACCTTCCCGCTAGAAGATTAAAAGTCTCAAGCTCCCGCAGGTAAGTCTATCCTTGGCATAGTTTTGTGTGTACTCCAGGCGCCCGAATTTTCACTTTTACTTATTTTTTTATTTGGAGCACACCACACATTTTTAATATCATACACTTTCATTCCCAAAAATTAACATGACAATTGGCTAAAATTCATACTTGGCGTTAAATTCATACTATATATAGTATGAATTTCAACCCTTATCGCAGCTGAGTAGAGTGTTGTCCGTCCAGGAGTGCTTTTACTAAGCCTTTCAGGTGTAGCTTGATCAACATCTGCCTAGCCTTTTCCCAACTACATTTGGAATGGCTTCTAGTCTGTACGGAACTGAATACCAGTCTTTTACTTTCATTTAGGCGCATTACTTTGTGTATTTTATTTCATAACCACTGCTCTTAAAACTGTGAAGGAAAAATATGTCATAGAGAAGGCCAGTTTCCCAGCAGTGGGAAAATTATCGGCAGATTATGTTTTTTCTAAAGGTGCATAAAACACTCGTTTATTCATGAATACAACAGGTTTATAATAAACTTTGGCTTTGCCACCCAAAACTGCAGATTGTCCAAAGTATTATAAAACAAAGTTTCAGTGTTCCTGACCGCAGCGCTATGGACTGGCTTGGTACTACTTAGCACGATTTCCGAAAAACAGTTTAGTATGTAAAGCTGACCGCTTGTTCAGCGCTTGACATTTTCAGTTGGGACTGACGCAGAATATTGTTTAATAGTTTTGTGGTAAATTATTATACCAGATAGTACGTAAGCCAGCCTTCAAAACGTTGAATTTTACTTAAAGTTCTTGCCAGAACATAATGTGTATTTTTAACACGAAGCTCAAAAACCGCAATGTCCAGTCAATACCAACATTTGGCGAGATTGATTGCGTGGCCCCTGGCAGCAGTGATCGAATGGCGAGGTTGTGGATAAATGTTTGCGCTGCCATAAAAGCGGCCTCTGACAAATCGAAGAGTGATACACTTTAGTGACGCCACCTTTATCTAAAGATCGCTATTAATTCAGGTGGCGTTTTTGGCATAGTCTGCAACGACGCCACATAAATATAAATCTAAACTGGAGCGAAACTAGAAACAGTGACCTCGTCCAGCATGGTTGCTTCGTGATCGTGGACCCTTTGGCACCTCTATTTCAGTCATATGAGTATTCACCTCTCTTCCTTTACCGGGATATGAACTACGCTTGAAACCTGACTACGCAAAATTCTGGTTCGCCCAAGCAGTTATCTCCACGATTAAAAATATACATATAGAAACCTGACCACACTTGTCAGGCCATATCCTACAAGACCCGTCTGGTCAAAGGTGTAAGGATGTAATGAGGATGAATGTGGCGTTCTGTAGTTTCTGCTTATCCCTATGAGAAAAAGGCGTGAGTTTATGTATGTTCATCATACCTTATATCTCAAGGTAAGTACTAACCTGAGCAGGAGTCTTGACATAATACTCTGTGTCGTTAATGATGAGGCGGAAGTCAGTCTCGAGCAGCGCCTCGATAGTGTCGCTCGCGGCGATGCGCACGCGTTCGTCCGCCGCCAGCGCAGCCGCGCGCTCCACGCCGCGGTCTTCAGCCTTCACCTGGGGTAGATAGATAGAATATTAATAAAATGCAGTTATGTTAATGGGACAAAGCAGATGACTAACTTTTTGTCCTTTAGTCCATCAGAAAGGTTTATTTTTGGCCTGTACTGTTCAACTGCATGACCAGAAAGGATGACAGTAATAAATGAAAAGCAATCACAAATGAAAAACCGGCCAAGAGCAAGTCGGGTTCACACAATTAAGATTCCGAACCCAAATTCACTGTTTTATATTATAATTTTCGCTTCTGACATAACATAATTGATTTAATTCATTGTCATATTTAGTTATTTTATATTTCGTTTTATTATTTGAATTATTTTAACTTGCTTTATACTTTTGATATTAATTTATTTTATCTGACATGTATTGGTGTCTCATATTTTATATCATTTACCTAATTACGTTTATTTATTGCACGAATATTGAAGCCGAATATTGAATATTGAATATTGGCCGATGGGGCCGAAAAGTTCTGGAGTGGCGACCGCGAACCGGAAGACGTTGCGTTGGAAGGCCACCCACTAGGTGGACCGATGACCTGGTGAAGGTTGCGGGAATCCGCTGGATGCGAGTCGCACGGGACCGGTCAATGTGGCGACACTTGGGGGAGGCCTATGTCCAGCAGTGGACGTCTTTCGGCTGAAATGATGATGATGAATATTGAAGCTTGTTAAATTGACAAAAGTGTATATTGTTGTTTTTACTCCATAGTAAAAACAACAATATACACTTTTGTCAATTTGAAATTCATTTATTTCAGGTCATTGACCCATGTCAATGACCTGAAATAAAGGAATTTCATTATTTTATTATTATTAATGGCCTGCCGTAATTAATAAATTGTGTGTAATTAATAAAACTGCGCTAGCTTATAATTATCGTTTAAATGACATGTGACACGGATTTTTTTGCACTATTATGATTTGTTAACTAACTAAGGTTCCATTCCGACATTGCATAATCAAGATACAATGCCGACGTCACATCGTAGGAACGTCTACATCGGCATTGTGTAAAAATGAGTTTTAGCCCAAAGTTCGCCTTTGTGTAGTTTTTAACAGTGCTTAGAGCAAGTAATTAATGAAAAAATACACCAGTAGCCACAAAAACGTAAACAGGCCTTACTAGCAGCAGGTGCAGTGCACATAATTCATGTTAAAGCTCTAGTCGCACTGGGAAAATACATGTTTTTATTAATTCCCTGCGCCAGCTGCAGACGAAAAAAAAAAACATTTCAGGGAATGAAAATATCCAACTTTACCTTAACTTACCTTTGTGAGAATCTAATTAGGAGTATTTTTTAAGATATTATGTACACCTATGTATCTACTCACTCAATGGTTACCGAGAGACTGAAGACGAAGTTTTGGCAGACCTACAATCAGATGGGTGGATGTCATTCAAAAGATCTCAATCTACTTCTTCTTACCCGTGGGTAAGACCTGGTTGAGACTCACGCAGACCAGGGAAGAATGGCACATAGGGAGAAACCCAATACTCAGTAGTTGCTGAACCAGGTTGCTAACAACGCACGTGTGTATCTATGGTACAGAGCATTTGTGATATGCCATACATAAAAAAACCGGCGGGTAACGTAGGGCTCCGTACCATCGTAGTAGGAGAGCACCCTTTAATATTTAATTAATTTGTATTCCTTGTTGTTACAGCGCAACTTAAATAGACATTCTGAGAAAATTTAAACTATCTACCTATTACGGATCATGGGATACAGTCCGCTGACAGACAGACTTAAGGACGGACGGATAACAGAGGCTTAGTAATAGGGTCCAGTTGGTAACCCTTCGGGTGCGGAACCCAAAAAAGCTTTCTATTGATCTCCTATCACACACTAATCAACCCCCACGAGAACGTAATCTGATAATCCCAATTAAATCACACATAAATCTCGACCAACATCACAAGTTCGCTTATTAGGTACTCCAGACGGTCGAACTTGGACTAAGTAATAAACGTAATTATCGATAGTATCGGCAAGCCGGTGACTCAGAAGTTAGTGGATAGTCTATTGATTAGTAGTTAGGGTTTTGGGGGTCATCGGCGGGTCTTTAATTGGTAATCAATCTTAGTTCATCAGACCTAGACATTCAGTAACTTATTTTGTTGACGTAGGTCTTAATAAATGTTATATGGACGAAATTAAGATGGATAGATTATCGCCGAGTACAGTTAGTAAAATTAATTATTAAGCTTATTGACACAGACGAAAGTTGACCGTATATTGAAGTCACAACCTACGGGAACGTTTTAAATGTAGCCCATTACACTCCAGGACAATGTAGCTTCATGTTAGTGAAAGAATTTTCGGAACCGGATAAGTAAGTAGTTCCGAAGAATGGGTAATTTTCGGAACTACTTATTTACCATCTATAGTCTCGACCTAAGTCTATCGGGTCGAACATAGGCATCCTCGTATGCAAATAAGGGCCACTCAACAACGTACACACTGCATAATTGTGTCGTGAGTGGCAACTAGTGGCCTATTATGTCTGTTTGATGGGCACTTGTAGCAATCGCGTGTCTATAGGGAGCTGTCATGTTTGAGGAGTCAATAGTAACTGACTGTAACAAAATACAGGATGTAAACGGACTCTTCACGAAGCTGTCAACCAAGCTTTCAGCAAACTAAGTAACTCTACGCAAAGTACATGTCCAGTAAAGTTACAGCATTAAAAAGGTTGAACTTTGACCCCAATATCTCCGTAACTAGAAGGTTCCCAGGTATGGAACAAAAAAATGACTGCAATGGCAGGGATGACTGGTGCCTTTTGGCCTTGTTACGGGTACTTTTTCACCCTTTATTACCCCGTTAAAGAGTATGGAGAAAGAACAACCAAGTAGCTAATTGTGAAGCACACAATTATTGCAATGCTTTTTTATACAGGGTTAGTTTTCAATGAACGAGCAAATTTTCAGAGATGGTTTAGAATCGATAATATTTTCGATATAATGAAAAAAAAAACTTTTTTATTTTAAATAAATTTTAATTCCTGTCCCACCACTAAAAAGCGTACGTGTGGATATTGCAACAGCACAATTCAGTTCAACAACCTAGATAGGTAGGAGTTAGCACATACAAAAATTTGGCGGTGCATGCACGCACATAAGTGCATTGATTCTCACTAGGTTTATGATTTAGGACATTTTTAGGACATTTTCAAATGAATGCTATTATTTTATTTTATATTTTTCGACAATAATATTTAAAGTGCACTTTTGGTTTGATATCTAGATCTTATTACAAATTTGGCTGGTCATTGAAAACTAACCCTGTATTACAAATCAACTACTTATGCCTATTCATTCAAATTCAAATTCAAATTCATTTATTGGTGTGATTTTTGGTACATGTTACATGAGATCTTAATAATAAATAATTCGTTCCTCAAAAATCTACCTTGTAGGTGTACACTCTTTCACATACTTATTCAGTCATTATTATAAAAAAAAAGATTATCAACAAATTAAAATAATAATTACAATAAAACACAAAATAACTTAGGACAGAAAAAAACAAGTAAAACATTAAAAATTGAGTACACATAATTAGAAATATTTAATGGAAATAAAGATAAAAATAGTGTCAATAATAGAATGTAATTGCGCTATTTACGTTGCAAAGATATACATAAATGAATTTTTCATCCTTCGTATTGTGATAGAAAATGTTTTATGCAATTGGAGTGATGGTTTTAGCCTAAACTCTGAGACAAGACTAGTCTTTATAATATAGGTAAAAATCTCAAGACGAGGCTCAGGACCAGTTGAGCGATTTTCAGGAAAAGCTTTGCAGTGAAATCGATTTAGCCAAAATTATGAAGCCATGGGTCCAAAATTAAAATGATTGTTTTAATACGGTTCGACTCATGCCAGCGGGTTTTCCATTAATGAATATTACTTATAGATGCAAAGGTAAACGGTAACTGCTGTCCGTCCACCTGTTGAAACTCAGGTCCCGAGAATCATTTGAAGGGGAGTGAATAAGTTATGAGGTAATGAATTGATTTGTCTTTACTGCTATCAGGAATTGAATAGGAATTCACTCAAAAGTGAGCTTTTAGAGCAATCTGCGGTCTGATGTCAGATAGAACTCAGCACGAACTGTAAGTACAACATTTAAAAGTTCAATTAGAGGAAAACAAGCGAGTAAAACGTCCTGGGCCCAGTTATGAAAAGTAAACTCATCATTTGTTTCGAAAACCAGATATTGAAATTAACCTTACACACCCAAGTAGCCGCTACATACACAATAAGGCAAATTTCGACACTCAGTGTGAATGAGGTGCTCGTGGTCAGAGCGTGGCTCACTTGCCGGAGTGGAGTCTGTATGGCCTCCACATTAGACGACATACATGACTCCACTGACGCACGATTAACAAGGCTTTCTACTGGGACCACGTGATTTGAAAACACAATACCTCGAAACGAAGGAAGAAGATTTTATGCAACACCTTTCTTTCGCACAGAGACAGTGATGGCTTTCGCACTATGGCATGCGGAACCGGGTTTCGGTCTCATAATAAAACCGGTTTTTCCCAGGTTTAACTATGGGACCGAAACCGGGTTTTACCTTATTTCGCACATTATAACTGGATTCTTAGTTATAAGGTGCGAATTAGGGTAAAACCCGATTTCGGTCCTTCTCAAAATCATACACAACCCCAGGTCTCCAATTACAATAAATAAAGAAGACATCTCACCTGTTCTAGCAGATCGCCGACGGTCTGCGAGACGGGACGGAGTGTGAAGCGACATTTCTCGCGCCGTGACGGCAGCGGCACGGTGATCACAGGCAGGCCGCGCCGGTATGTTACCGTCACCTCTGAAACAAAATTATTAAAAAGTTAACGGGAGGAACATAACAAAACACCAAATGTATAGAATGTAACATGAAGGACGAAATAAGGTTGGTTTAAAGAAGTGATTGCTGATGTTGAGGTCCTGGTTTCGATTCCCGAGTCGGGGAAATTGTTATTCTGTTTTTCTATCAGAAATTTCTCAGTAGTAGCCACGAAGTCTGGATTTCGCTTGTATTACATGGGACTCAAACGTAATTGGCGAAATGTGGGTGTACTGTTAGGTACATCTCTGCCGAACCTTTCGGGATTACAGTCGTGATGTTATAAAAGAAGAGATCTGCAAATTAAAAATACTTTTGCCCTGCAAACCGTGAGAACGAAAGGACAGACATCAGTCAAAAAATTTCCCAGTTTTTAATAAAGTTACTTAAATTAAGGTTAAAGATAAAGTGAGACTAGGACTCGCTTTTACTCTTTCCAGTATGCTAAAAGACGTACAGCGAAACCGTTCCCACAAAACATCTTCGTTCACGTCTTTCATATCCTGCCGCAACATCCATTGCTTTCTGTTCAAACATCCTCGATTCTACAGCGTCTTGTGAGAAGCACCCTCGGGCTTATTGCTGCCTTTGTATAAGGGCGCTCAAACACTCCACCAAAGTGGTGGAAAGATCGTGACTGAGGTGTTTTGAGGTTATGGGGTTGACGTTGTATTGATTAAAGGTTTTTAATGCAATAAATTAACTAACGCTCATTGGCAGGACTTGAGAAATAACAGTACGTCATGACGATAAGTTTCGCTTTGTTTTTAACACGCTTTTATTAGCTTCAACTATAACTAAATGTAATAAAATCTTAAGAGTTATATTTGACTAAAATCCCGGTTTTCGAGTGAGCTCAAATTTTGCATACATGTTTAGTTTGGATGACAATACTATGTGGTTAGCTAAGTGACGTCATTTTTAATCCAATATGGCGGACTCATAAACTAGCAGACTAATTATTTTTAAGTATTCTCATGAAATGGGTATCAAATGAAAGGGTTTGCTCAGAAAATTACGAAAAATTAAATGACGTCAATCTAAAGCGCGTTTTTTTACATTCAATACAAGTACGGTCGAACAAGCTATTTGATTTACAGTTTAACCCACAAATTATATTGTAAAATGTGTACCAAATAGCTTGTTCGACCGTACATATTAAATTACATCACGCCTGTATTAGCCGAGCAGTTAGGCAGAGGTGTACCTGTATTAAAGGTATACACCCACATTACGGCACTTATTTGTAAGCCCCATAAAATAGAGAGTGAGCCTTATGCCCACAGTTAAACAGGTTTACTATAAAAATCTATCTAACATAAATAGGTTTTGCCAAATTACGCCCCCGTTTTACGACTCTTCAAATAAATGTGGCGTTGTGTAACTTTTAATGTGTTTTGTTGGCTTTATTGAACTTAATGCTACTGGTTAGATGTAATGGAGTGTAAACACATTAGATAGGTACCTAATTTAATAGGCCCTACGGATTTCAGTTGATATACAGTAGGTAAACATGTCCAACTATTTAATAGTTAGTCACAGTAATTTCTAAACTAAATACAGATTATTATTACAACATGCTCGTATAAGGTTTTAACTGATTAAAAGGGAGCGAACAGAAACTCATTTACACTTGAGTGGATTGGAAGCGGAACTTTTGTACGGAACCACTTTCCGAGGCGGTTTCGCGTAAAACCTTGGTATTCATCGTTCGGGAGTTTTCATGGCTCTTATCTGGTTTTCGGGAATTATTGGGACGCTGAATTTTGTTCGGAGTCTAGTAAATGGTTTTTTTATGAGTTGGATTTGGTTTGTATTTGAAATAGTTCATCTTGTAATCCACTGTTCACGCCGTGATTTAAAAAATGATGTATCTAATAGTTTCGTTTATCATTGTAATCTAAATAAGAAAACTAGTTACATCAGTTGTGAACTTGTGAATAAGAATTTGTGTTGTATACCCCGACTACAGAAAATTCGCGCTCTAATTAAAATCGGGGTTTACAAGGTAAAATCGACTTTACCTTTGGTTGAAGTCGGTTAAAATGTAGCCTATGTTACCCGGGCTATAATAACGATTCGATTGACACCTTATTCATCAAAATCGGATGAATGGTTTTAGTTTTGAATGGCTACGGTGGACCATACGTAAATATAAACATACATACAGACTGCTAAAATCAAAACCCTTTCTTTTGGCTTCGCCGTAGTCGGGTAAAAACTGGCCCATAAAGTCTAAAATATGAACTAAATACTTAACAACACATGCCCGAAACAACGTCAAAACACGTCCATGTTTTATACACGACAGTTTACCAAGTCCTGTTGAAAATTAGTGTCACAATTTCAAGTCAGATTATGTATTACTTTCTATTATAACAAAAGTAACTCATTATTAAGTTATTTTACAAATGATAAAGCCGCATTGACTCTGGTGTGCACATTGTTTTACCAAGGAAATTCATTAAAAAAACAACCTCGTATTCTGAAATTATCTCTCGAATTCTACTCGTATTGAGAAATGACTTACATTTTTTTATCTATAAATAGTCATACATAAGGTTCCATTGATAATGGTGTGGAGTTGTCTAAAGTAAATTGTTTCATTATACGCGAACGGACAACCTGATTGTCGGCACGCTCCACTTACCGCGTAGGTATACTTAGTCGCGAAAGTGTTAAACGTTTTATGAATTTATTAATTCACAACTATCGGTGTAGGTTTTGTTACTTTTCAGACTCCGCAATGTATTTTTCTATTAACATACTATATACATAGCTACATAACCTGACGCATTCGTTTATGACGGAAGACAGAGACCAGAGAATGCCCCACCCTACTTTTTTTTCTTTTTTTTCTGTGAAGTCAAAAACATTGTTTGTCTCAATTGAAGACCATTAAAATACTGTCTTTTGAACGTCCAAGTGTACCAACACGAAAACCAATTTATTGAATTTAGCTCTCCTCGTTAGTTGCGCATGGAGAATAATTAAAAAGAAACTCCTTTTTATTATTATTAGTTTAATAATACAATATAAATACCGGTGTGTTAAATGCAACAAATAACATCAAAATGCTAAAAGCCACCAGAAATACTGCGAATAGAATTACAAAGTCAAAAGAAACTCAAAACTTTTTCAACAAACAAGTTGTTTAATTACAAGCGTTAATCCAGAGCTTATAAATAACAATGCTGAACTGCGATGACTGTCCGACACTCATAAGTAGATAAGCTACAGGAACAACAATTAATTATTTCTCTTACACCGCACAATAGGGATTTCTAACCCTAAGCTACGGAACCAACTGTTGCATGATGGACGAGTTTAATATTTATGACACATTAACATTTAAACGTTTGTCTCCAATTGTACAACGGGAAGTCTTCTTAAGCGTGTCAAGTAGACGAAAACGTAAAATAAATTATTGTCATAGCTTATCATAAGTTCAGAAAAAAATTGTTTTCAGTTCCGCCAATTTACGACGAAGGAAAGAGGAAAACTAAACAAATACGTTCCGTTTTCGTAAGTAGCAAACAAAAAAGTATTTATATTCCGACGTTCCGTCAAAACGAATGTAGAATTAATTTGAACAATTCTGCACGCAACTGTACAAAATACTTTGTTAAACTTTCAAGCAGATTAATCGTTAGAAAGAGACGTACGATAATTATTTGTGGTAAATGTCACAAGCGACAGCGGGGAACGCTAATTTGTTCGCTTCTAAAGTTTCCGCTTATTATTCCTACTAACTGCGAAGAACATTCAAGTAAGCGCATAATTAGTGGAATTAAATTCTGAAATAACTTATCTGCTAATGTTACTTGGTTCGCGCACGTGAATACTTATAATTTAATTTAGTGAATCGGAACATTTAAAGGAGCAGGTAGATAAAGTTACGTGGGTTGAATAATTGACTTCTACTTTATCTTTTAGGTGATTTCTTTGTTAAGATGAAGTAAAAAAAAAACGAAATTTATTGTAACATTTACTGATAAGCAAAGCAACGCAACGCACTACTCGGTGTAGAAACATACAAGAATTCCTTTTATAACGAAGGAGAGCACTAAGAAAGAAAGTTTAAATGGTATGAAAATTCGTAATTTTTGCCTATGGGCGGGCGGGCATGCCGTCAGAAACGACTTATAAAATAAATAATACCTAATACCATTATTTTTTGGGGTTCCTTCGTAACACACTTGGCATAATCTTCTTTAAACGAATATTTTTAAGGCATAAAAAATATTTAAAATAGTTATTGCTTGGCCGAATGTTTGTATTCCCGAATTTACAATGGCATACTTTTAAGATGGCAGAATTTTATTTGGCATAATTACCTTTGGCAATGTTCAAATTCCGCATAATTTCGTTTAGAATAACGTTTATTTAGAGCGACGATTATTTGGTACAATTTCACTTGGCATACTATGAAGGTGGCAGAATTCCATTTGGAATAATTTTATTTGGCATTATTGGCATTTCTATAAAATAGCATTTTTAACCTTAAATTATAATTAAAATATTGTCTTAAAAAGACAATATGTTACGCTAAAAAAGTTAGTGACAGAAACGAATCGCTCCAAAACCGACTTCACGTAGTCTTGTCTGCCCTACCCCTAGAGTGTAATTTAAATTAGCGTAGGCGCGGAGGGTTGAGGCGGCCCGTGAGCTGAGGAGCAGGTGGTTTTAAAGCGAAGCCGGCCAGCAAGCCGAAGCTGCGGTGGTGAGCGTAAAATACATCTGCGACGATAAACTCGCGTGGGACCGCCGGAACCCTGCAGCGCCGGAGCCGTAACAGAAACCATGCCTGCTTCTTGTTGCATGCTTGCTTGCTTGCATGCTGCATGCAAGCATGGTGTATGCTAGTTTGCATGTTTGCATACTGCATGCTTGTTTGCATACTGAATGCTTGCTGCATTCATGAAATTCAAATTATCAGTTTTGAATGTATGGTAAATGAGTGTCTGCCAAACGATTTTCTGCGAAATGAAGTTTATGCTATCTACTGTTATCAGCGGCGTGCAGTCGTCCACCAGAATGGGCAGGCCACGAAATAATGATAGCTAAAAAAAAAACGCGCAACTCCACAACGTCCGTCGCTCTACATAATTATGATGGCGCTCAAAGTAGTCACATTTATTGATTTATAATATTTGAAAATAAGCCTGTAAAAACAAAAGTTATAAATACAAGAAGTAAAGAGAGAGTTTAGAGAGAGAGAGAGAGAGTTTAACTCACGATTTTCTAACGATGCAAACAGAAGAAAGATTCGGCTATCTCTAATATCTTATCCAAGTGAGTGGGTGATAGTTACAGAACATGTCAGTTAATTACCATATATTATTTTTAGATTAATTCTCGTAATTCGGGTACAAATCTACCTTTAGACACAACTTGAAGCTTGTCATTATACGATAATAGAGAAAACTTATTGCCTTTAACTTCTAACAAACACACATTATCAGCACAAACTTCAGAAGTAAACACCATTGTTAGGTGAATAAACAATTAATACACAACAAAATCAATATTTTTACACTGCTGTTACTGTTAAATGTACGTTTTTTGTTTCAAAACAAATGTGTAAATAACTCAATATGTTAAAATTAAAACGTTCAAGATCGCGATATAAATTGCTTGTCACAATGAAACAATAATGGCTTCCTTCAGAAAAATATATTTTCTAATTTGTCGATGGATAAATACGACCAAATAAAATTGCATCATTTTCATATCGAGTTGCTTCACAACAGTGATCAACAAAATTTTGCAGGATAATACGAAATTCCACTAATTTATATTTAATTTGGAAAGGAACCGGAACCAACCCTGCTTAGTGCATTGCTGCACGGTAGCCCGCGAAATTCAAATTTCCTCACGTTTTTTGCAATTTGCAGGCCAGTGCTAGGTTGTATGTTGATGATTATATGATTTGCGGCTGTAAGACGTATGTAGTCATATTTTAATCAACATACAACATAGCACTGGCCTGCAAATTGCAAAAAACGTAAGGAAATTTGAATTTCGCGGGCTAAAGAACATCCACCTTTGATCCTGGCCTTGCGTTGTAGCAGCCAATCATAGCCCAGCTACACTCGCAGGAGTTACCGCCCAAAAATGGCTGCAATCTATACATGTGTGCGGTTCATACACACGAAAATATGCACCAATGTGCCGCTGTGTGCGTAAATTTATCAATGGGATTAAGGCGAGTAGACTGCTTGCCTATAAGATGCGTCTGGCGGGTGAGCGTCGAGCTTCGTAGCAACTTCCAATACAGTGTTAGTTTCGTAACACGGGCGCGAAAAATTGCTATAAGTATTCGAACAGGAGTTAGAACTTTTTTTTAATATTTTGTACAAAGTGTTATTTTATTACATAGTTCATTAGTTATAATAATTGCCCCAGTTGGTAGGGTAGGCTTTGTCTAATTGCCTCTTCGTTGCGCACGCCCATGACTGTTATGCAAAGTAATATTATGACATAAAAAGTTCTGCTATAAAGGGTAGACCCTGTTTTCTGCCATCGCACAGCAAAACATTTTTCAGCAGCTGCCTTTGTTGTCACAATCTTTCATGAGACTCATAATAAACGCCATGATGCTCAGACCCCATAAATACGGCCTTAGTAAGCCATAAAGCAGTGACAAGCCCTTAAATAACTTAATAAATTATAAGCCATCCACAGGTGGTCGGTATACGAAGACCCTTAACTGCTACTTAGCTGTGCATTTACTTAATATCTCGGTCAAAATAACCTTTCAATTTATTTTGGGATCTTTTAGGGCCATATATATTTTTTTAATAACACTAATAAAGAAATATTTGGTATGCCAAATACGTAAGGTTTCTTTTTAGGATATTTTTCCAGATCAAGGCATCCTGATCCTGATTTTAACTGTTTTATGCTTTATTTTATTTAAGCAACGGAAGATTATAATAAGAGTAAGCTATTGCATTCAACACGTTAATCCGATTACGACATTAATGCAGAATTTAGCTAATTACTTCCTGCTACACAGATTGTTATTAAGAAAATACATGTTAGGTACGAACTTCGTAGTCTATGTATATTAGGGTGCGATGAACTTAGGGGCAGATGGTTGAAATCTTGAGACAATAATGGATCAGCGTCAACTAATAATGACTTTATTTAAACAAATAACAGGCCTATAGATAAAACCACAAAATATTAATTGATATCAATTAAACAATAATCCAACTGCTGGCTAATTCAACTACATCGTAAAAAAACACAACGTTTGTGTTTGAATTGCTTCTAATCTACCCGCTCCCGCTACCTCCTATGCACTGGGCCGCCATATTTAGTATGCGCGTACGCAGCACAAAGCGACGCCCGCACAGTGGGCAGACGTTGTAATTGCCCTGTCACTTTCCTAATTATCATCACGTTGTTCAACGTTTCTCTCCAATGTTTGATTTATAGATATCACTTTTGCATGCGACGGTACACATTACTTATTTTTACTACCTTCGTTTAATTCATCTAATAAACTTTTGATGAGATTGTACATTTTTTCGTTTGACACAATTTATGTGATGGATTATTAAATGAGTGCCTAAGGAGAGAACACGACGTCTTGGAAAACCTTAACGAAGACAGCGAGATGGAAAGACTGGTCCACGGCTGCAGGCTGCCGAGTAAAGTGGTAGGAATGGAGGAAGGAGCTTCCCAGCATTTCGACACCATAAAAATAAAAGTTTAAGATTTTTTGGACTTTTTAATGTTTTTTATATTTAAAAAAAATGTAGGTTACTAATTTGAGTAAAAATAAATAAAGTTATTGAACACAAAATTAAATGTAAATTATGTTTATAGCATGCGATTCGTTAAAGATTAATGTATGTGTTTGTTTGAAAAGCTAGTTTGCGTTTTGCATACAGAAATTAATTGCACTATTATGAAAATTTCAATTATCGACCATGTTTGCTTTGGTAAGTCACGCTACACCGCAAAATTAAGCACCACTTTAGTGAAAACAAGCACCACACCTCATCATCTTCTTGCCATTGTCTTAATTGCTTACTTGCGATCGGCGCACCACGTTATTTTCTTTCATTCTCCCGTCACTCCTGTCAGTACCATTTACTGCTTCTTTCATTTAATTTCTCATAATCCAGCCATCTTTTCTTTGATCTTCCTCTCCTTCAACATCCAATTATATTCATCACATGCGCTCCATCCCTGCACCCCACCTATAGCCGTGAAATCGTCGATTCCATTTATCGAGTAGGGTTTTATCGATAAAAAGTCCCAGGCCTAACCACTGAGCCAATCAGCAAAGCGATTTGCATTTTCATTAATTTATACGGTGACATAATATCGACACATTTCGATGTGTTCATCCTTTGTTGTCGCCAGTGCCTATTGTTATCCTTTGTTCGAATGACACGTAAATAAAAAATATGAAGTCATGATTATTTTATTGGTTTTCATACAACGGTTTATTGTTGTACCTGACCTCGTTAATAAAAGACATCGAAGAATGATTCAATATATTCTTACGAAGATCATTCCTAGGGCTTGTTTTTTAGTTTACCGATACATCATTATCAGCGATCATTTATTTACCCAAAAGTAAGTAACGAGTGGATAATACCTCTCTATAATTTAACAGTTTTAATCTGAAGCTTAAAAATCATTGAGGGATTTTATAGCGAGGTAGGTACTGGTGTCGATTCTGTTGTGCACAAACTAAATTTATTTTGGCTATTGGTATTTTTTTCTCTTTAATAAAACGAGAAAGAGACGGACGTAATTTAGAGCTGTCAAATTTAGTTGGAACTAATATTACCATACAAATGAAGGGTGCACTTAAAAACATGTCGACTAAAAACACAGTGAAGCGCAAGGCATAAACTAGTTTGACATCTCTAACTTAGTTCATAGCTATAGCCGTCGTTTTCTCGCACTGCCTTTTAGTAAAAGATAGCAATATCCTACATTAAGTTTAGTTTGTGCACAACAGAATCGACACCATTTTCCACATATTACTTATTTTCTTGAAGATAAGACAAATAAACTGTACCTATTCCGATCTTTGATCACGATAAAGACTTGTAATAAGGTAAGGAAATATTTGTAGAAAAGCGGCTAAGTCAACATATCCTTACAAAATAATATCGTAAATACGCCTCCATATTTTGTAGGAGACATATCCTGAATATCTTATTTTTAAACATGTCTAAATCGACAGTCTCAATATCCTGAACAAACGGAGATTATGCCTCTTTCCAACATTTTTTACATATTTTTATGTTGACATCGAAATATGACATGTCTGTGTAAAGATAAAAGTAGATAAAGAAGATTACAACGTCTTACAGGACTACATATCATCACGCCTGTAACCCCCGAAGGGTTATGCAGAGGTGTACTAGGTCAGGTGCAGCAGGTCTTACAGGACCTTCTATTTATTTCTTTCTTTATCGTGTGGTTAGTGCCTAACCTGGTGTCAGAGTTTTTATGCCACCCATAGGCTTCTGACTTGGCTTACATGCCGTCGAGAAATATCTCTCAGGCATGCTGGTTACACTTCCCTCCGCGCACTCGCTCGGGTTGGATGCAATCTATTTCGCTGTTGATTTTAATTACGATTTTCGTGTTCCGTGATCGATTCCCGGCTCGTGAGTTGTTACTAGTTGTGTGCTATTGTGCTAAGTGCTGGTATCGTAAGTTTTTTAGTGTTTTTACGTCGGTTTTACTGGTATTTTAGTTAATTTCGTTTACTTTCGGTGAGTACATTTACTTTCTTTGGTGTGTGGGTACCTCTAAATAATTTTATCGTCCGTTAATTCTGTTACTTTGCTTACGTTCTAATAGTTTATTTGAATTTCATAATTTATAATATGTTGTCCATTAATGATGACCCGCCTGACCGTGGCAGAGATGCATTCCATACACCCGGGTCGCCGACGACCTCCGCTAGCTCAACAAAACGTTTGTTTCGCGAAATGTCTCCTTCGTACATCTCGCCCGAGGATAGGTCAAAACGGCTACACACATCCAACTCAATTGAGAAGCCTTCGCCAATATTAAACGCCAGTACTGCGAGCAATGACAACTATTGCGATTTAGTTTCATCGGCGTCTGCATATCTCTCAAAAATTAACGACCTTGTTAATGATCAAGGGTCCCGCATTAATGTCGCAAATAAATCAGCCATCATGGACATGACTCAGCGCGTAACGGCCATTGTTTCTTTGTTAGCCATAAAATCATCCTCCAACGAAACCAAATTAGCCAATGCGAAACGCGAATTGGATAAAATTAAATTAAATCCTACTAACGTCAATACTAGTGATTATAACAAATCTTCGTATGCGGATTCTTTGAAACTTCGTCTACCTAAAGTTGGGCCAGCTGTTGAGTCGCGCGCCCCCCTTCCGTGCGTCGTCGCCTACCCTACCGCTGAGCGGTTAGCCGATTACTCGTCATCGTCCGCGACTAAACAAGCGCTAATGAAAGCGATTAAGCCTAGTGATGACGGATTTCAAATAGTAGGCGTTAAGAAAACCGCGAAATCTGGCGTTGTATTACGTGTCGCTAATGACAACCAAATAAAAAAGTTGCAATCGGTCGATGCTATTAGGTCCGCCGGCTTAAGACTTGAAAAACCGAAAGGCCGAAGGCCTCGTATATTAGTTAAGGACGTCCCATCCTCAATGGAAGACAATGCTTTTCTGCACGCGCTATACCGTCAAAACATTAAAGACGAGGTGCCAATAAATGAGGATGATTTTATTAAGTCTACTAAAATTATTCGTAGGCGTTCCTTAGATAATGGTCGCAAGTGGATAGGCATTGAAATCGAGTCCACAGTTCGTAAACATTTAGTGTCCACCAAAGATAAATTATTTATTGATTGGGCGACTTGCCGTTTCATCGATGATGTCGAAGTAGTTCGTTGTTTACATTGCCAACAGTTTGGTCACGTTAAGAAACACTGCGTTAATAAATCACCTACCTGTGCCAACTGCTCCGAAGCACATGAAACAAATAACTGCCCGCACAAGGATAATTTAAATTTTATACCGACTTGCGTGGCGTGTAAACGTTTTAAAAAACCGTTTGACCATCGTTGCGGGTCTCCCGAGTGTACCACGTACAAACTTAAGCTCGAACAGTTAATCCTCAACACCAACTACTAAAATAATGGATAGTTTAACTATAGGACAATTAAATCTCCACAACGATAGGGTGGCGACCTCTGAATTAGACAAATTAATTATCGATTATAACTTAGACATAGTACTTGTTCAAGAACAATACCAGAACGCTCGCTTACGTCACAAAGTAGTTCAGCTGGACAGCAAAGCACGAGCCGGAATTTACGTGGCGCGTTCTTCTAACTTTACAGTAACGTCTTTGCGTAACCTCATGACGCCCCACTGTGCCGTTGCGGAAGTCTCATCAGCTTCTTTTAAAGTTTACGTTGTGAGCTGTTACTTTCAATACTCAGACCCTGTTGCTCCTCATATACATAACCTCCGTCATGTCTTACAGTCACTCGCGGGCTGTAAAGTTATCGTTGGCGCTGATGTTAACGCGTCATCGTCTCTGTGGTATGGCAAGGTTAGGTCTACGGATTTCGACCGACGTTGTGCTGTTGAAGATTTTATAGCTGAAATGAACTTATCAATTCATAATACCCCAGATGCACCACCTACTTTTTGCAGCCCAATGGGCGAATCTTGTATTGACGTCACACTTTCTAGTGCAGACGTACGCTTGGATAGGTGGCGTGTCCTACCAGATGCGTCTTGTAGTGATCATCGCCTGATCGTGTACGAATTTGTTCCGGTGTCTTCTCAAGGTCCATCTCATATCACTGGTAATTTTAGATATAAAAGTAAAGGCGCGAATTGGGAATTCTTTAGCTCGCTTTTTGCGTGTCACGCCAAAGACTTCACTCGTGATGGGCTGTCAGCTGAAGAAAGTGCTGAAATTATGTCAGACACCTTCACTTACTGTGCTGACATCGCCATTGGTCGCGCATCTATGACCAACATCCATAGATGTGATTGGTGGTGTGACTACTTAATTGAACAACGTAAAAGCTATCGCCGAGCGCGTAGGCATTTAAACAAGCTTAAAAAACAAAAGGTCACCGGAGACCCACTCAACTTTGCTTTAAATGCGTTTAGAGTTGCCAAGTCCCGCTACAGAGCATCGGTGGAAAAATCCAAGGGTAATTTACTGCGAAAAATAGTAGAAAAATTAGATAAAGAAGGTCCGTGGTCTCCTTTGTATCACGAATTCAAAGCTAATCGATCAGTCGACCTGGCGTTTGTCCAGAACATTAAAGTCAATAATAAACACACCACCGGTATTGAGGAAACAACCGAAGTTCTATTAAATAGTCTGATTCCTGATGATTCGCCGGTAAATGACAATGACTACCATCAACAGATCAGAGCGTGGGCTGCTGTGCCACCTGAATCACCAGCGTCAGACCTTCCATCCATTGACGAATTCATTAATGTTGTCAGGAAACTGCCTCTTAACAAATCATCAGGTGAAGATAAAATATCTAATCGGATGATAATAGAAGCGTGTAAAACAGCGGGCGACGCCATTCTATCTGTTTTCAACCGATGTATTGCGGACGGCGTTTTCCCTCGCGTATGGCGACGTGGCTTTATACGAATAATTCCAAAAAGTGGTGATAAGCCACCGGACGACCCTAAGTCGTACAGGCCCATAACCCTACTGCCATCTTTAGGAAAACTCCTGGAGCGCCTTATCGTTCCACGTTTGCTGCCAGACGGGCCAAAGTTTCATAACAACCAATTCGGTTTCACCGTGGGAAAATCTACCGTAGACGCGGCACTTTCTGTTAGAAAAATTGTTAATAACTCGGAACACAAGTACGTGGTTGGAATCTTTTTAGATATTTCCGGGGCCTTTGATAACGCATGGTGGCCGATGCTACTACTTAAACTGAAGAATCGTGGCTGCTATAAAAACATATATAATCTTGTTTATTCTTACTTTTTAAATGGTTCCGCGAAACTCAAACTCGGTCATTATTCTATGTCAAAGTCCCTTACCATGGGATGTCCTCAGGGGTCGGTAATCGCTCCGTATGTATGGAATTTAGGTTTTGATGATTTTCTCGCGATTCCCCTTCCTCCCGGCTGTTCATTAACCGGTTACGCGGACGACGGCCTGCTGCTCATTCAGTCGAGTACTCGGGCTGGTCTCGAGAATTTAGCTGATACTTGCCTACGATTAATATCTCAGTGGGGCGATCGAAACCGTCTGACCTTTGCACCGCAAAAAACTTATCAACTAATTTTAAAAGGTAATCTTAAATCGTGGCCTAGTATTAAATTTAATAACGTTCCCGTGAAAAGAAAGCAATCCGTGTGCTACCTTGGTTTGGTCTTAGAGAGAAATTTTTCATTCATAGATCATATAAAAACTGTCGGTGAAAAAGCTAAAAAGAACTTTTATGCCTTAACGAGAATATCAAAATCTACGTGGGGTCTGTCATTTATAACTTTAAAGACCATTTATGGGGCTACTTACTTGGGGTGTATGTGCTACGGGGCACCTGTCTGGGCCGATAGGGCCACCATAGGAGCGGCACGACGTAAATTGCTTCAAAGCCAGCGTTTGGCTTTGATATTCTTATGCAAAGCGTATAGGACGGTTAGTACTGAAGCCTTACCGGTACTTGCAGGTGTACTTCCAGTTGATCTTGAAGTGCAGCGACGGGCTGCAATGTACTATAACGCACGTGAGACCGCGGACGCAGACTTTTTAACCCTACGTGACCGTGTTAAGATTGCTAGATTATTCAAACCACAGACCGACGTCTGGGAGGAACTTTTGTCTGAATGGCAAGGTAGGTGGGATAATTCCATCAAGGGCCGACACCTCCACCAGTTCTTTCCATCCGTTCGTGAGCGGCTGGCCAGGACATGGTTGGATGTTGATCACTGTGTTGCCCAATTTCTCACCGGTCATGGTAACTTTAAGAGTAAATTATTTTCCTTCAAGCTTGTTGACTCGCCTTTTTGTCAATGTTCCACATCTGACTGCGAATATGAACAATCAGCACATCACATTTTATGGGAGTGCAGTCTTTGGCAGAATGAACGCAACATTATGTTGGATAGTGTACAGGTTACATCCGGAGTTATTTACTATACAGACCTTGTGGAAACTAGAACAAATTTCCGTGCGTTCAAGCGTTTTTGCCATACCTATTATTGGAATCAAATATAACAGCTCACAACTTAGGACCCATTAATGTTAATATTTATCCGTGGTGCTAGGCAACTGGGCCTATCCCAGTTGTAAACGTCCCTTTGTGCCTATTGGCCTTGTTTCGTTCTGTCTCCTGCTGAAATGGAGGGAAGTGGAAATTACGGTTTTTTCCTACTCCTCCACTATACTTTTCTGATTAATTTCGTTGCGGGATCCAAGACAGTTAAATTCATTCTCTGGGACTTCGTCGAGCTTCATTGTCTCGGCGCTTTTCTGGTGGTCGCCACTGTTGATTCTGGCTTTCAGGAGTTACAGTGGTTTGGGAACAGTGTGGCGGGCTTGTCCCATATAAAAAAAAAAAAAAAAAAAAAAATGCTGGTTTTACTCGCGATGTTTTCCTTCACCAAAAACAAGTGAGTGACAGGATTATACGGCTCCGGCCCATCTCGTAACTTTCTCCAAAAGACGTGCGAAACAAGTGAATAAGTGTGCCAACTCGTAACTATTTTAATCTTCATACATTGAGTCGGATTTCGTCAACCATACATTTCAACTATTTATTGTACTGTATTTATTGTACAGTCAGCTCCCAAAGTTACAAGGAAACCATTTGTTGATGTTGCTATTTTTTGTCCCTCTCTGGCACACTAAGGTTTGTTACGAGAGAACTCAATACCTGGTCTAATTAATTTACCTGATTGTTATTGGAAACGAGTAAACTTTTAAGAATACATTCCTTAAGGCTGATTATACGTCAGCTATATTTTATTCGTGGAATACAATTTTACATCTGGAGATTATCGTCGTTTAAAAAATCAGCCAAAAGTCAATATATTCTACTAACATTTATGTGAAACAACGAACGTACAACATGAAGTTGCACCGTTTAGCAACATAAGAAAATCAACATAAAGGATGTTTTTATTGCCCAGCAAAAATCCCGTACAACAAGAGTAATGGGTGAATATCTTTCTATCGCTTTTCGGTTTCTCCCACTTTCCTGATTACTACCATTTTGGCGTGTGGTGATACAGATTGAAGCAATCTGTCACTATTAGTCAATCTCGACTTTGTGGCTCTGCGTATAAATGAACAAATCATTTGCTAAAGCGTTCCTTTTCACGCCATTGCGTGACAAAGTAGGAAGTACAAAAAGGTTTTTTGAGAAGAAAAAAATGATTTCTTACAAAGTTTGAAAGGGATTTTACAGCTAAAGATTTAATGTTAACGACTTACAGCAACATTTTCTTAGTTGCTATTAGTTATTGTCTAGTACTCAGGTTAACTCTGAAGTTAAAGTTACAATGTACCAAAAGTAAAAAATTCTTTCAATGCGTCTGTTTCCCCCAAAGAGACACATGTGGATAATGTGGATGCTTATTATAAATTTAAGCAGTGCTCCATAGTGCTAAAATGCTTAAAATTTATAATTAAAACCTAACTAAAGTTATCAGAGCAAATCTGTCGGATGAACGGTAATAAACTTATTAACTCAAGTATTCTGATCAGATTGTATCGAAACATTAAAATTCAGCCACGAATTTAACCGTAACCAACTAGAACTTTTTCAGTTAGCAATTCGGAAGAATATTATTTGTACTTTAGCGTCAAATAGCTTCGAATTTGTTTAAAAGAGACACGAAATATTGATTTATTCTCCGTTCGTCCTGAAGTTTTGTCGCACATTCCAAAAAATTTTAATTTTTCCCATAGGTACATTTAGTACTTACTTAGTGATGTTTATCATTTAACCAGAGTCTTTTAAGTTGTGGTCGTTCATTTACAACAAACTCCCGATCGAGAGCTCTTTTATGTCTCTCCCGAGACGTCTCTCAGAGTACCTAAATGAGATCAAGAGCAAGCAAGGAATACCAATCGCTACTATATACACTCACGCACTCGCTCTGCCTTGGAGTGTCTCGGCGAGAGTGTACAGCCACCATTATAATCATCGAAACACAAAGGATCACCACGTGAAAACCAGATTCGATTCTGAAAACAAAACCGCACCGCACTGGGAAACGCAGCACAATCGCTACGCCAAACCGCAGCGAAGACCTACAGGGGATCGCGGGGAAGACCTGGTTGATACTTGGACACAAAAACTAGGGAAGTATTGCACAAATGAGAGGAGGCTTGGGGTGAAATCACATTTACACGCACAGATCAGCATTTTCTTGCATCTTTTTCCCTTTCCGTCATTTAGGATTGCAACTCACTAAATGCGGAAGTTTGCGACCGAACTACTTGCTCCCCCGAATGACTCCAGAATGAGATAGAGATACTTTAAAACGCTGATCCATGCATGCAAATGTGATTTCACTCTTATATTTGCTGAGGGTGAAATCAAGCTCCCAATAATGATCATGACTAATAAAAAAACCTCATCTTAAAACCGGGAAACTAAATTCCTAGTAGTCCTACCTTATAAAATAAAACGTCAAATCCTCATTACCCCGCTACATACTAAATACCAGAAGTAGCAAACTAAATACGAATGCCAAGCGAGCGACGCACAGTACAATAACAATAGGCTTATATTAAACCTCCCGGCGGAAATCAAGCCACAGTTCCTTTAGGTTGCGTTTATATTGGGCAAGTCGGTACACCAGTAGAGTACTGGAATCAAAGCTATTCCAATTTGAAAGACTATCTAGTACATATTTTAACACCCAAAATGTTTTCTAAGAGAACTCCATGAGTAAATCTTGACGCAGTAATTAATTTCTATTATAGTTGTACGACTTAAGAACGGAGAATACTTCAGGATTTATCCTGCGCGGACATTGACAGATGGGACACTTAATATCGTGTCATGTTTTCTGCTCGCTCTATGAATCACTGAAAACGCCAAACTCGAGGTTGAATCAAGCCGAAGCAATTTAGATACGCTAAAAAGAAGACACAGTTGGAAACATATTATGTAGTACTAGTCTAAATACAAGCTTACATTTACAAATCAGATCGTTTACCAAATCTACTACTTAAAAAATTTAAAGATCAATTGACCAATTCAAAAATTCATTAGATCCACTGATCCTGCGGGATCGACCTGTGTGGGACCAGTTTACTAAACACCCCCAGTACTTGATATCTTACTGTACCAAATGTAAACGCACCCTTAGTTCTCGGTTCACAAAATGGGATGTATTTTGTATGTTATTATTTATATTTACTCCGTATTTTAATTAGGTTTGTATGTAATGTAACGAGTCGGGTACACGTAATGAGAATTTGTAAAGACTGGAACTTTGTTCACGAACCCAGTGTAATTGGGAAATTAGAATCAATGAATGCTATAGAATTTGTTGGAAAAGTTTGAGTCAGGTCAAAATATGTTACTGAGGATTACAAAACATGAGATCACGCCTATATTATCTGAAGGGGAGGTGGAATTGTGTAGTAATTCACTTTTCGTTTGGAAGTTTAATAGATAATAAATTACGAATGTGAAGGATTTTCAGCAGGAAAATATGCGACTAGCGGATATTTACCTTTCACCATTGTAAAGTGTGAATCAAGAATGTTACACAGTTCTTGATAAAAATGAAAATAATTAACATTCAATTTTTTTGATTTTATTACATTATGGTTCAGTTTTTGAGGAAGATTCTCTCAGGGGGGAATAGTGGAATAACTCAAAATGAAAAGGGGACAGTCCAGTTTTCCCCCCTGAGGGGGATTCTCTTAGGGGGGATTTGTGGAATAAGCCACGGGTGGTAACACATTTTACTATTAGACATTTTTCCTGCCTAATCCTTCGGGATTGCAGGCGCGATATGATGTTACGTGGTTTTTTTATTGTAAGCAACACATTAACCATACACATAACATATTTTTCCTTTAATAAAATTGCTGTCGTAAAATATCAATTGCAGTTACTAAAGGCTCTATGAAAAACGGTATAGAACGCTTTGGGTCATAAATATGAAGGACAATAATGAACTTCCATAATTACTTGCTTATTGATCATCAAAAAAGATCGATTATGCCCTACCCTACCCTACCCCACCCCTACCCCTACCCCCCTACTCTACCCTATTACCCTATTTATGTTCAATTAATTTCCTCGGTAATGAGATACAATAAATTATTATTTATTAATTTCCCGATACACAATCAGTGTTAAGAACAAAAGCGTTAATCACTATTGTGTGGGGATTATTGCTTCACAATACTACTGGTATCCATTATTCATGACCGTGATAATACTGCGATAAAGAACAGGCCACACCAATGCGTGTATTGTTTGGGGAAAATCGATGAAATAACGCAATGGCGTTTTGGAAATATAATCTGATTTCTGGAATTAATTGGCGCTTTAATCGCTTTCGTGCAGGTTAATAAGGGCACGTAATTTTCTTTTTGGTGTTCTTATTTACAAGTAATATTAAGTCATAAGTGCCTAGTCATTTAATGACCATATCGTGCAGTTGAACATTAACTGCAATACTCATTAAAAACCGCCCAAGTGCGAGTTGGACGCATGTAGGGTACAGTACCATCGTCGTACCTTAAATTTTTAATTTATTTTTATTATTTGTTGTTATAGCGGTAACAAAAATAAAATACATATTCTGTAAAAATTTCAACTGTCTACCTATTACAGACCATGAAATACACCCCGCTGACAGACAGACAGATGGACGTACAGCGGGGTAATAGGGTCCCGTTTGTTACCCTTCGGGTACGGAATCCTAAAAATCGGTTTAACCTACACAAGTATTACGTAACCTGCTCCAAATTTCCTATTTTAGATCAATTACTATTTGAACCACAATGTGGGTAAAACATACAGCGCCATCGCGGCAGATCGGGCGCAGATGGTGGGTAGAGCTTGACGACTACAGGCTGAATTGAACCACACAAGCTCAAGATAGAAAAGGGCCTTTGCCTTGCAGATAACATTCCTCAACACAGATAGGGTGGGTGTTCACCCTCAATCGGCTGCAGCTGAATTAGCGGAGGGTTTTTGGAGCAACTGCCTATACCTGCCCTCCACAACTCAGTCATTGGGTTACAAGATACCCCTTGACAGGACTGGTTTTCAGACTTTCGACCTTCTGATTTCTCGTAACGGCTGTCAAAGACTACGAATGACTGCCGGGACCAACTAATAGTGGAAAAATAATAAACATAAGTATTACTAAAATACTGGTTCACGACTGTTGAGCATAAGGTCCTGTGTTCGATTCCCGGGTCAGGCAAATTGTTATTGGCTTTTCCATCAGGATTTTCTAACTGGCAGCCAAGGCGCCTAGATTTGTACCCATTTGATGCCAGTAGAGTCGGCCCCTTGCTGGGTGTACTATATAGGTACACCTCAGGTATTACAAGTGTAACGTTATGTTATGTTACTAATTCTGTTTCCTATCAAATTACTAACGAAATCTTTAGGCCGTATTTACACTAGACACAAAGCCTTTCTGACTACCTTATCCGGATGAAGACCGGTAAGTAATCCGGATCTGTTCTCTTTGACAAACGAACCTTCGTCACTGTCCTTCTGCTTATGACATCAACGGACACCCGCTTCAGAAGTCACGTGTCACTTCTTGGAAAGCAATGAGATGTGAGTTAGGAAATGTATCAAGTTGAGTTCTAGAACACAATTAGTGAAATTAATACCTTACCAAAAGATGATATGGCTAGAAAGGAGGACTGCTGAGTGCTGAGATAACGAGTAATAGAGAAATATGGAAGAAGACATGCTGCGCCGACCCCAAATAAATTAGGATAAGGATAGGAGAATACTGATGGTGATTAATGAACCTTACCAAAAGTTACAGGCTATAGAAACTATGAAACTGTAAGTTTCGGTCAATATGTCATTTTTTTTTATCACTCTAAACAAAGCGTATTAACATCAGAAATAGCAAAGTGATTTTTTTTTTTTAATATCTATAAAAATACTAAGTTATAAGCATTTGAACTGCTGATTAGACAGAGAGATCCGATACAGCGAATGACGTCATTCGCTGCATTGACGTAAAAATCCATACTAAATCAACCGTTTATCTATAAAGAGATAGAAACAAAAGTTTAAATGGTTATAACTTTTGTGTTGTTTGACCGATTTATGACTTTTTTTCGCTTTTGTTCGACGACCCGATTGGCGCAGCGGTAATGAGGCTGCCATACGTTCTTAGGGTCCCGGGTTCGAATCCCGGTAGGAGCAAATGTTTGTGTGATGAGCATAGACATTTGTTTCCCGAGTCATTTATATGTATAATAAGTATGTATTTACAAACAAAAAGTATCTATGTAGTATTATCAACTATCTGGTGTCCACGACACAAGCATCGTTGCTTAGTGTGGTACTAGATGGCGCTGTGTGTAATGTCCAGCGATATTTATTTATTTATTTGTTATTATTTTTATAGTACTTATTTTAACATTCCGTATCGAAATAAAAAAAAAAACGGAAATTAATGCATATTCCCTATTATAGTACAAATGTAAATGCCCGGAGAGTTTTTCAGAAAGCATGTTCGACTATTATATTTTTATAGGCACCTAAACTAGTTGCGGGACGGGTGCTACGCACGGATGCAATGCCGACGTCATGTTAACACAACGAGATTTCTGTGCCACACCTAAGTTAAATTTAAATGTTTTAGAAACAGTAGATGTTTATTTTATACTGTGATCATACAGATTACGGAAATACACCCTAATAATTTCACCTACTTTAATTTGATAAACAAGTAACCCGTAAATAACTTCCCATGTTTACGTATACATTTTATTGTGCCAAGGTCCCTGTCATACCGGACCAATGAATGTTCGTTCATTCATTAACTGAGCGAGAGACGTACCACTTCATTCCCGGACACGATCCCGGGAATTCACTTCTGCGCTTCACGGGAATGAAAAATGTCCGGCATTCAGGCACGTACTCCCCGCCTTTACCCGGAATGTGCTCAAATTAAAATACGTACCCTGTACATTAGGATTTATTTATTATGATAAAGATTATTCATACGTAGGCTTGATTTCGTGTGTGGTGAGGTAAAAATGATTTGTTGTCTACAAACTCATAATTTTCAATTTTGTGATTATTCGCATTTTTAGTTAGGGATGGCAATTTTATTAAACAAATTGTGTTAGTTTGTATCTTTATATTCCTATATTCGTAGAGGCAAAATATAGTACCTAGCAGAAACAAAGAAAAATCTAGACCGAAACTACTTTACAACAAAACCGATTTGTTTGAGCTATATAGTTTAATGACAGTTTTCCATCTGAAGAATTTCCTTTTCGAACGTGATAAACCTCTATTTCAATTTTCCTGAACAAATAAGTACTTGATAATATTAATTTATATATCACATTAAAAAGCACTGAGCCAACCCTATTGAGAAGAATTTATAATTTAAGGGATGGTTCGAATGAAATAGAGCCAATCCCGGCCCGTACACGGAACATCACTTTTTTACCGTTCTTTTCATGTGCATTTTTGAACAAATCCGTAAATCTTTAGCCGTTTTATGAAGCATGACTTTTATTTTACAAGGAAAATATAACTTACTTGGTAAGGTTCGTTAATCAGCCTCACCTTTTTCGGTAACATTCATGCAAGGTGTTGCTGAAATAAATAAAAAACCAGTAAGAAAATCAGCAAGTAGGTACATTCAGGTCCGCGTTCGACAAAATGTAGGGAGCACTTTTTTTATTGACATCAGTGTTGGTCCCTTTCAAAAAGTTGTTTAAATAATGAGTTCAATAACACCATTTCAGGTTTCAGTTATATTTTCAGTTACATCTTGCATAATAGCATTTTGCAGTAATTGTATTTAATTAATGTAACTCTAATGTTTAAGCCGCGAGACAGCGTATCGGCAACGCTGGACGCTTTTCAGCTGCGGATGGATGGACTGACGATCTTCAAAATGTGGCTGGTTCATACTAGATGCAGAAGGCGAGGTACAGGGTGTTGTGGCGCAGGTTGAGAGAGGCCTATATCCAGCTGTGGACGGTGATAGGCTGAATTAATTGAACTCACGACTTATCGCTCAGCCATCTGTTGTTTTGGCCGCAGAAGCGTCGACCAAGAAGCTTCGAAGAAGAAAGTTAGGTCGGACAAGCAGGCGTCAGACCAGTATTGTCCCTAATGCATATCAAGTTCATTAAAGTTACTGTTAGTAGCTAGAATCTTTCGTTTTTCAGGCGAGTTGCGGCCAAACCCAAGCCTATTTAAAAAAGATACACATAAATATCCCATATTTCTTACAAATGTCACAGCATTGTCAATAATGTTTATCAAATGTATTTGGCACTGACATTTATGGTGTGAATGTTCCCACAACTGTACCAGTAAATAAAGATGTGTGTTAACTGCAGTTTTCCAATCGCAACGTACAAGAGATGCACTTAATCACCGCTTCGACAGATCCATCATACTTCAGTTAACGTGTGATTAAGTAGATTCCATTGTGGAGCTCTTCATCTGATCGCTCGTTTGAAAGTCGGCCATTAAAATATAAAAAAAAAATGTTTTAAATTTGATGCAGAATTTACTGGGTGGATACCTAGTATTACTTACTACTACTAAAATTATGTGACTGGTCAATCAACCTCAATTTTGATGGCTTCATCTCAATTTGATGTAAAATGTTGAAGATTCTTTCCTCTTATCCACCAAGCCACAGAACACAATGTCTCTTTCGATAATAATTGTTGATATTGGTTGCCAGAAATATTAACAGTTAAATGCTCAAATACACATGAAAATTTAAATAAAAAAAAAACAGTAACGCCTCACAAAACGAAATTCACTACAATTTCTTAACTGTACCAATTTACGAGAGAATCAACAACATTTAAAAAAATACAAATTAACGTTATACGACTTGTACAGGAGTTCTGATTTCATAACTTATCTCCTACGCTAACTGCTGAGCAAAATTGGACTGCGGATTCCTTCTACTTTTCGGCGCAATACCCGTCTTTTGCATACTCCTGTGGTAGGAACGAAATATAGACGAAACTCATACTTAATTAGAGCGAGTCATATGTATAATGCGGGTGGCCGGGGCGTTGACATCGATATTTTCAGTACTAGCATCTCAAAATTAAAAAGGACTCTGCAATTTCTTTTTTGATAACGTAAACTAAGTGAATTCAATTTGCGCTATTTGAAACTCATTTTTACCTATGATACTGTCTTTACAAACACTATCATAGGTAAAAATAAACTCTTTTCTATCTGCGAAAACTTTTAATTGGCCTTAATTTTGTTACTCTTAATCATGTGTACATTTTTAGCTGTAAGTTTTCCTGTAACTGTAAAATAAAATAAAAAAATAAAATAAAATAAAGAATAATTTCAGAAACTCTTTTCATTTTCAGTTATATTTCACAGCGATTTCATAACTGTCCACATCATTAATTCCGGAACTCAACAAAGTGGTCATTCATTAACAACCATGCCCGCTTCGCCGCGCCGCCCCGATATAGTTATGAGGTTAATCAGTCACCGTGGCAAGTAAATGGCCATGTGGACAGGCGACTCTCGGTTCCTTCCGGTGCTCGCGACGTTTCCATCGGGAAAGCATCCGCTCGTGTAATTAGAAGAAACGAGAGCGAAGCGATTTCCGAGGCGGATCGCGCAACAATTAGTAGCCCGTGGAGGAGGGGCGTGAAGTGTAAGATGTGAGCGACTGATGGGTCTAACAGGTTGAAAGTAATGTTTATTTAATGTTCATCGTATCGTTGAGCTCTTTGAGTTATAATTATATTGAATTATTAAATAATTAATTGTATTTGAGTCGAGCTACTTACACGATAAAGAAAGAAAGAAAAGGCATTTATTAGCCCGCACGGGACAAAACACACAAATAAAAATGGTTAAACTAACACTACAACTAATAAAAATTAGACAAAGAGAAAAAAAAATAAGTGAAATGAAATTTGTCCTGTACTAGGCCAAAAGGCCCCTATCTCAGCATGACATGCGATAACTGACAAATGCTTGCACTGACTGGTCAAGTGGACAGGTCCACTCAAATCTGTGTGGTTCTTTCTTCAAAAGACCACCTCAGACAATAATCTGCATAGTCCTTCTTTACAAAATCTTCTAAAGTGTCACGTTTCCGAGATTTAAGCTATCAAAGTCTTGTCATATATTTCGGAAACTTGACACTTTAGAACATTTTGCCTCATACAAAACTTGTTTGTATTTATACCAGCTATTGGTTAATATAGGTCATATGCGTGACCGCTACTTCGAAAAAAAAAACAAAATGGCAGAAGATAATGCGCAAAAATTCAAACCCCTTTTAACAACAAGTAAATGATAAATGATGTTCATTTTGCAAGTAGGTTTTTACAAACACTTTTACACGTCATTTTTTAAAACTAGATGGGGCCGGTGTTTCGTACCAGACTACTCTGAGAAGAAACAGCCGAAACAACTCTCAAGAGGTCATAGTCTCTTTTGAAGTCCAGACATAATCTTGCTCAATTCACATGAGGACCATGCAGATTAGTTTCTGAGATGTTCTTTTGAAGAAAGAACCACACAGATTTGAGTGGACCTGTCTAGTCAGTGCAAGCATTTGTCAGTTATCGTGTAGCTCGACTTATAACTCAAGGTAAAATTAAATAAAAAAAAAATAAAAAACCGCCGACACAATGTACTAAAAGTTAAATAAAAAATTATTTGTTAGGTCCAGTCATCACTCTATTTTGTCATCTCATTTTGTTAGTTAGTATTCCTCATTCCCTTTCAATATAGTGTACATTATTCTACTAGTCAAGCCATTTGATACACATATTGAAAGAGTTGTGAAAAAAAAAAATGTTATTCGCCATTTTGTGGTGGCGGCCATCTTGGACCGATTTTCATCAAACATAGCTAACAACACTCCCAACTAATTCACCTTTCAAACAAAATCAAAATCGGTTTATCCGTTCGGGAGCTACGAAACCACAGATAGACAGACAGACACACACACACACAGACACGTCAAACTTATAACACCCAGTCGTTTTTGCGTCGGGGGTTAAAAATATACCACCACGGAAAAAAAAACAACCACTCATCACCGACACCCACAACCCGCCATCAGCTTCTAACACAAACTTAATTAACAATAACGTAGATCTTGCGCGTGCGGTGCGCATGCGACGCTACGCTTCACATTCGCGCCGCGAGCCGCCCGGGCCATACGTTGCGGGCTATCGTCAGCACCACGGCACCCTGAACCTTCCTGTACCTCATCATACTAACCACGCGCGCTTGATAGCCTACACAAATCATTAAAGTTGGAATAGTTAGAAAATTTGGAATAGTCAAAAAAATCGGAATAGTCGGAAAAGTCATCGTCACTGTTTCAGTGTGGGGTGTCGTTGGTGGCGTGTGTCATCAGTGACGGTGTGTGTTGTGGAATGGGGTAGCGATGGGGGCTGGACACAGCGCTGAGTGCGAGGGCGGCGCCTACGCAAGTGACCCGCCCGCCCACGACCGGCGCAAGACACATAGTAGGAGGCGGAGGTGAGTTTAGATATAAGATTATTTGAGAATTGTGGAGGCAAACAATGTGTGCTATGCAAGGTGTGTCAAGAAGTGTTTGACATAATATAGTCATGTAATTTTGACTAAATTCACGATACTAAATACGTGATTAGGAATCAAGAACACAGACGGTTTCTAAAAACAGTATCATACACACATTACTGTGAATCCGTCAAGATCAGACAAAGCAGTTTTAATTGAAGACGTTCATAATTACGAGGCCGTCAAACTAGGGCAAACTAGAGATTACCAAGAAAGCTATTTCAGTTGCATTTTTATATCCATCTCGGCATTTACTCATAAAAATATATTCTTAACAACGCGTTCTATACACACATAAATATTCAAAAACATGCAAATATCATTGAAGCGTTTAACAACGGAACATTTTGCGTTCTTAAGTGTCGTAAAATGTCTATCACGAACACATACGAGCGTGAAAAAGTTTTACGCATTCATACTGCCTAAGCCGTTTTAGTAGACTAGATATAAGATAACAAGTAGCATTATCTTCATTTGATTATACACCTCACCTACTTATTCAAAAGGTTCAGTATCGTTAGGCAAAGTTTTCTCATTTAGAATACGGTTTCCTTTGCTTTGGAGTAGAAATGGGGTGTGCTAAATGATTAAAGTCTTTAATCATGCTTTCGTAAATATCGAGCGAATGGCTAGTGGAATGTGAAACGGTGTAGAACTGTCAACTGTAACACGATAACTTGTAAACAATGCGACCAGTAAAGTGTAAACAAAGATCTTGGTTAGAAATAGTGCTGTAGATACATCTAGTACGTCTGGTGAATTAGCTAAGAGCTAGTTATTACTTGAGTAAAAGTAATAAGTTTAGTAATTGCGTGAAGTTATAACTGTTAAAATTATTTTTTTTTAGTTTTTCTTTTTTTTACAGTTCTTACTTCATTCCAATTCTTGTCTATTGTATAAAAATGGTTGCATAAGTAGTTATTTAAACTCAAGTAATAACTTAAACTCAAGTAATTACTTAAATTCAAGTAATTACTTAAACTCAAGTAATTTACCTTAACTTGACTATTAATTCGGGTGTTCGACTGGACATTGTGTTTAATGCCCAGGTGGTGACGTAACATGTTTTTAGAAAAGGCGATTTTAATCCGTTAATATCTAAATGCTCTATGCCAAATTCGGGCAGTCTACCAATATGTCCTTAATTGGTTTTTCAGGTTTTAGTAGGTCAAGTTTTGAAGCGTTTACATACAAAACAGGAATTAAATATCATTAACTCTTTGAATACATTTACATTGTATAAAATAACTCGTAAAGCACATGATTGTGATATTACCTACTATAACCTCAAGTTTATTTATACAAGGTGTAAACGGGCCCGTCACAAAGCCGTCAACCAAGCTTACGTAAAAATTATAGCTGGGAAACGATATTTTTTTTTGTTGTGATAAATCACTTTTTTCCGCAAAATTCAATGTTTGAATAGTGCAGTGAACATGGAAGTTTTTAAAGTAGAGTTTTAAAAATAAAAACTTGCATTTAAAAAAATCTTGTGAAAATATAACTTTGACCTCCAATATCTCGGGTATGGTCCAGAACAAAAAAAATATCGCAATGACAGAGAGAACAAGTGCCTTTCGGCTTGATTAAGGGGTTTTTTTACTCTCAATATGATCGATAACTAATCTCCAATTGCTAGATACACAATCACGTTTGTCCAAACAAAGAAGTCAAAGAACTTGAACCATTAATATATTTACAACATTACATAAGCAGAGAGATAAATCATCAATATAACCGATTACGATAGGTCAAGGATTGAGTCTGTTCTCGGTCTAGACTATTGTTAGTCTTGGCACCTAGCCAGGCGTTTTGTTACAACTACACCGCATAAAATTGAACCCAAAAGTGTCTGCGTCAGAGATCAAAATTGTTTGACCAGTGTGTTAGGTTGGGTATTGCCATTTTAAAAAGAAACCTCAACGTGACAAAGATAGAGATCAAAATTGTTCAACAAGAGTGTAAAGTTACTGGTGATAAACATTTTGTGGTTGAAATGGTTTCATTCATAATAGATTTGAAATTAATGAAAATATTCTTGGATTTCACTCGTGGAAAAAACATCGTTTGTATATCCATGTTTTTTTTATGAAGATGATCATTATTAAAATGACGGCTTTTTAAAACATCATTATATAAGTACTTATAACTTACAATATTATAAAGAGGAAAGATTTTTTTGTTTGTGTGTTTGTACCCAATAAACTTCGAAACTACTGGACCGATTTAAACCATTTTTTTACCAATAGAAAGCTAAATTATCAGGAAGATCGAAACTTACGCGGGTGAAAGGCGGTGCGCAGTTAGTTTAGAATAAAACACTAAAACTAGTTTACCAATTAATGAATTAGTCTGAAGATCATTAAATTAATATGTTCATGAAGAAGGTATAATGAGTTCAGACCTGTAACTCAGACATTATTTTAAACCCTCTGATCTAGTGATTCCAAAAAGGTTTGTAGCCTATTCAAATACTTACCATCTTACTAATTTATTTGAATAAGCCATCACGGACTCTTCCCAGAGGCCCAACCCTTTGGCTTCTATATTTACTGAAGACCCCAGCGAATTTAATTACGAACCCAAGTGTTTGTAATTTGTTTAAAAAAGATTATTAATTTACCAACCTGATTCATAATATCTAATTTAATTTATTTTCCGGTAATGAATTATATGATTAGTGAAACTAGATCAATTACGAGCGAATATTTATTTAGAGTAAATGATACAACAATGTAAATATAACCACAGATCATGCATGAAGACTGCGAAATAAAGTCTAAACGGAAATTCTGGCAGCAGACCCAAATATAGTCCAAAGAAGAAGTTATCAAACTGTAAAGTTCAAATAAAAATTAATTATAAAAACAATTAAAAAGTCGAAAGCGTCCCTTAATAGGAAGCCAGGTTCCTCCCAGTTGCCCCTCGAGCTCTTTCATTAATGAGGAAAAAGTATGCAAGCACCAGATTTCGTGAATTTCGCCCCAAGGAACGAAAACAACTTCGTCCTTGGTCTTAAATGCATTCATAACAATTATAAAGTTAATTTACGACCATTTTATAATGCTAACTACTTTTCTGTTCTAACTAATAACGTTTTATATTAACAGAAGAAAAATACGCTGTTTCGTGTAAAACATTTTCGAACTGCGAGGGAAAATGTACCGCATTATAGCTGAAAAATTCGGGAGTCATTCCGAAGTCCCTCCGAAGTTGGGTATAAAGCCCCAATTACGAAGCTTTGGAAGGCCGAACGATGCTCAAAATATAATATATTTTTAAATGCGACAAACGACCACGAATCTAACCATCTTTCTCAGATAATAAGTTGTGAAATATGTTCCTAGGAATGCTGTAACTACGGCAGTTATATGCACATGTTCCAAGCTGCTAACTTAAAGTTTCATCATTTAGAGCAAATGCTTGGAATAGTTACTAGATTCTGTTGGTATTTCCGTTATTTTACTGGACACAGTAATGTTGCACACCGAAACTGTTTAATGTAATTTAAAAAGCGAAGATAAAATCATATTTTAACAATCCCGTTGTTTGATACACTAGTGTCCAAAAAAAATGTTATTTTAAATCGTTGAGTGACTTTTAAAACACTCGCTATACACAAAGCATTTACTGAAAGAGTTGTCAAAATATTTTTAATAACAATAATATATATTCTTGCAAGTTGCATTTAAAAATCATAAAAACGCCATAGATTAAGGTGTTCAATCCCAAACAAGCTATTCCTGTAATAAATTGTTCTTCATTTTTTTGTCGATGGAAAATTGAAGCACTACTATAGACTAGTGCTTCAATTTTACACCATAATGGGAGGTTATAAAACTATTATTCATCAACCATCGCACTTTTGCTAGTCATGATTAATTATTATATTTAATCTTGTGTGATCATTGATCAAGACATCGATTGGGTACATAAAGACATGCTCTTACATATGTATATTAATAACACCTGTCTTGACTACATGAGCAGCTCGCGTGTTACGAGGTATTTTCACAACACTTCGCACTTTTTCAGACAAATATCGTGTGTTTAGATGAAGTGTGATTAACATTCTCTAAGTTCAGTTGTTTTAGCATACTGTAACGAATGAATAGATTGTACCGTGATGTTCAATGACTCATAGATGATTAACGCTAGCAGTCCTTTACGTGTATACAGTTACCAACCCGCTTTAGGCCCGCGTAGTTGATTCTCTCTTAAGCCCCTCTCATGGAGAGGAGGCCTGTGTCCCAGCAGTGGGAACATTATTGGCTATAATTGAAGAGTTCCATTGCATATCTCCGAAGATCACCATCAGATCTTCACCAAATTGAAACGGGACCACCGCGGAGTAATTTTCTTCCAAACAAAAAAAGAATCAACGAAATCGGTTCACAATTGTTGAAAAAAGGGCTGAACATACACAAAAAAAAAAGTCAGACGTATTGATAACCTCCTCTTTTTGGAAGTCGGTTAAAAATTCAAAATATCCCACAAGGCTAGATGTACGGTTCGAATTAGCCGTTTCCTATGAAGAAGAACCGTGCAGCTACCTTAACTATACAATCATTGACATGACATTACAGGTGAAATAATTGGTTATTTCTGCTTTTACTAAGGTTTTCATGTGCATCAGCGAAATCTTGTGAACGCGCTCTCTCTGAAAGTCCCTTTCGGATTTGAAAACATCTTTTTTTTTCCATTTAATAGCACAATTCTTGAGAAAAGAACCCATAGGAACAGAGCAAAAAGAGCGAGAGAAAACGGCTGGTGGAACCACATATGTAAAACTTATCGAACTTGAAAAAGTCACCAAATACAATTTAACTTCCAACTCATCATTTTAACAACATAGAAACCAAATCGTAACTCAGCAATTTCGCTTCATAAACGCTTCCTGATAAAAATAATAGCAACAATTATCATCGGAGCGTTGTCTATAGATCCGAGCGATCTTAACGACGTCCAGTCTGCGCCGGCGCACCGGTACAGCAACAATTGGAGCATAGCCTAACTGAACGAGCTGCGAGCTCCGTTATCAACGTTTTTTTAGTTATCAATATGGAAAAATGCTACCGTATACTACTTGATTAAATACGTGTTTGTCTTGTGCTTTCTAGTGTTGATTGTAATGTTGTAACTAGGAAAAAAAGCGCTTTTAATCAATAAGACAAAACTTGTAGAAAAACGTGGTTTCTTGTCCGTCTGTCACCACCGATTTTCTCAGGAACGGGTAGACCTAGCAAGTTGAGGTCTATTCCCTATTATTATATTTATAAAAATCAAGGTCCTGGGAGCCGAGTCTTCTATTACAATAGTGTCACAATGGTCTTACATTGATTTCATAATTGTTGATCGATGCCATTGTCATTTTGTTAAAGGTTTGTAATCTACTAATTTTACAATGGTCGATCATTGGTCGGTCAATGGTCTCGTAATAGAACTGTGTTATAATGACATTGTTGTATTGCCATTATTATAAAACCTATTAATCGAAATGCTTTTCGAAAAACTAGAATTAAATTTGAATATCTAATCATGCCAGATTTAATTTATATATATTTTTACATCTTATTTATTAGTGTTCTATGCAATCTGAAGTAGTAATAAGTTCGTAAATAGCAAAAAACAATAACTTAATGTTTTTTGTTTAACGTTTGTGTAACGCGGATAATGTGATACTATACAATTCAATAATATTTTATCTGTTTAGCTGTCAAAGTCAAATGTGACATTACTGCTTACTGACGTTTTATCTGTTTTTATTTCTACCGGCTGGTGTTTTGATTTATTTTCATTTGTGTGTTTTAAATTATCTTTAATAAAGAAGCCCATATTTATTGCAATACAAAATGGTGCTAATTGAGAAAATTTCGGCTGGAACTGTCAACATTTTAGCAGATTACCGCGTAAGTCAGTCATCATTTGTCATTGTGTACGAGATCATTTGTCATTGTATCGAGTCAGTGGTTGATCGTTGGAAAGTCATAATGACGCCACTATATTAGTAGATTACAAAACTTGTCAAAATCAACAATTATGAAATCAATGATAGGTACACCATTCTGCCACTATTGTAATAGCGGACTCGGCCCCCTGAGTCAACACGATAAAAAGATATGGGCAAATTTAGATTTTCGCGAAAACTTGTAAGTACCAAAATTTTCCTTAATTTCCAACTTGTTTATATTTTTCGGACTTTTCCCTTTACTTGTGCTGTAAGACCTAGCTTTTAACAAAAATTGACAATTCTAGGTCAACCGGAAGCACCCTATAGGTTTTAGGTCGAAAACCTATATGTTTAATCCCGTTGAACTAGAATCACGAAATTTGGCGAGAAGCAAGGTCTTACAGCACAACTAAAGGAAAAAATCTGAAAACCGTAAATATGTAGTTTAATAACAAAAAAAGCGATGTTATTTTTACAAACTTATTATTTGCGTTTAATGGGATCGAACAACAAAGTCCTTTAAAAAGTTTGTACGGAACCCTAAGTCCGCGAGTCCGACTCGCTATTTTTTTTTAAGGGAAAGTCACTTCATTACAAAAGTCCACAATTTGACTCTTACAGCAATATACATTATACTCTAAATTATAGTTTTCGTAGTATCCGTGTTACTTCGGATGTGTGATTCAATGTACCCTATCGTTCTCATATGTTAGGTGAATTTTCCTGTCCCCGAAATACGACCGCATAAAGTTTTGCAATCCAAAAGAGGATTGGCAAATGCGAAAATTTTTTTTTTTTATCATGGCTCCTGTTTAAGTTACGTAGGAACTCGCTATCTTTCTTTAAAAAAAAAAGGATACGTTGCAATAGTAACTATAATCCAGTATTTAAGGTCAAGAACTACAAACGTTGCTTAACACGTACAGTAGCTAAGCGTTATTTCTGTCACTGACGCACAACTGTTAATCCACAAGAGAAAGATAGAGATGGGAACATATCTAAGTAAGACATAATATATTAGTCTGTAAAGTATTTTTATCTATGGCCCAAACTAGTCTGAAAATAAATAAATGTTATGCTATGCAATTATCGTTTATAGATCTCAGCCTAAAGCTAAATGACCGTCCGCATGTCACACTTATTAATCTCATTAGTTCATTAGTATATAAGTATGAAGACGCAATAATCTCTAGTTGTAAATACTAGAAAATCTTGGCAGTATACTCGTATTACGGAAACTATCGTAAAGACAATCCAGTATAACGGTAGAAGCAATTAAACCTAATACGAATTCCGCAAGCGTTTTCATCTGAACATAAATCGTATCTACTTAGCATTATAACTGATAGTAATTATGTATGAACGTTTGATTAGTGTCTGTGTTTTAATTACCACAAATGGTAGGATTTACGTCTGCTCATAGACGTAGTTTTCAGCTATCTTGTCGGAGCGGGGTAGGTTACGTTCCCTGTTCTAAAACTGCTTGATAAAAGTTAAAAAACAAACATGTTTATTCTAAATTCTTTCACCATTACTCACTAATCATTACAATACATCACGCCTGTAATTCCCAAGGCTAAGCAGAAGTCTACCTGATAGTAGACCCCCATTTCACCAGTTATGTTTAACGAGGTGATACTCGTATCACAAATCCTAATTCCGTGGGTACTTCTGGGAAATGAGTGATAGAAAAACCTAACAACATTTTGCCCGACCTGGAACCGAACCAGGACCAGGACCAGGACCAGGACCTCATCATCAGCAGTCGCGCTTGCGACGATTAGACCAATAAGACAGTGTTTTACATAATAAATACTAAAATGAATGACTGCGGTGTTTGTTGCTCCACGGAATCTGAGAGCGTCGCACCTTACGCTCAGCTGACGTATTTCTTTGAGTTATGTCGACTATTTATTTCAGTTCACTGCCGGGATCACATCACTTAGTTCCGGATTCGATCCCTCAGAGAGACTAACCCAGTTCAATCTTTAGTTGTTATAAAACATCAATACAAAACCGATAACTTCACAGTGAAGATGGACACACGCTAGGTGGCGCCACATAACCACGTGACTTTACTGTTTGGACACGACGTGAAGAGAGCGTGACGAATCGCACATACATAATAAGTGAGGATGATAACGCTTGACGACCCACGAACTAACATTAATAACATAAGAAGAAATTGATGGCACAGTTAGTGCAGTGGTTGAGCGATTGACTGCTGCGTTGCGTGTTGTGGTTTTGATTCCCGCACTCGACAAATACTTGTATGGCCTACAGATAGTTGTCCTGGGTCTAGCTGTTTGTGAATGTGTACAGCCGGAATACTTAGTGTCGGGAACCGTTCAAAAACAATATCTAAGAGAATTTGAAAGAGTTTTGTATTTCTTCATATAATTTGGTGATTTGAGGTATAAATGCTGCCGGCGATCGGCGGCGGCGACAACTCGCGTCCGGCCCTAGTTCAATCCATGGTCCGGAGCGAGACGGAATGGGACACCGTCACCTCCTTCTGCGAAGCAGTAATGCTAGAGAAGGAGGTGGCGGAACGTGAGAGGGTCTCTCCCTCTCTACCTCACGTCCCGGCCACCGCGGGAGACGCTCCGGGCGTAGGGGGCCACGTGGCCCCCGGCCACCGTAGGCGCGGGCCTGTGGACGGTGGACTATGGGCTAGCTCGCCGTCCGTCCGTCTCATGACGACAGGCCGTGTCGACGGCGTGTTTGTGTTCCATGCGCGCCTCAAAGAGAGTCAGCAATAAGGAAGGGGTCCGCAAGGGCCGATGCCTGCCGGGGCTATCTGTAATACACTTTATCACAATACGAAGGATTCTAGAAGAAAACACCAAAGGCATCATCGCAATGAAACATTCAATGCGGTTGTCAAGCATGATGACATTGCCATTTGTAAGTGTGTTACGCAATGACCATACTGGTTTAGAATTCTTGTTTACAAAGGGAACAAACAAAGGGAGCAATAGAAATTGAGATTTAGTATACAATAGAAGAGAATAGATTAGGATAGAATAGAATAGAATATTCTTTATAATGTACACCATACAGGTAACACTCATAAAAGAAAACATTCCACATATGGTGTCACAATGGGCCGTCTTATGGCTAAAAGCGATCTTTTCAACATAACCTTCTGATGGATTACAGAAAGAGGGAAGAGACAATACTACAGCTAGTCAGCGGTGTATCAATTACATATCGTTTTTTTTTTAAATGTTACAGCACCATGCTGAGATAGGGGCCTTTTGGCTTAGTACAGGACCAATTTAATCTCATGTTTTTTTTTTCTTCTCATTTTTCTGTTAATTTTTTAATTAGCTGTACTGTTAATTTAACCATTTTAATTTGTGTTTTGTCCTGTGCGGGCTAATAAATGTTTTTTCTTTCTTTATCAATACACATTCAATCTGTATATAAATATATAATAATCATGTAACAAGAACAGACAACCATGTAGTGATTTTTATGGAGAGTGGTATAATAGAGTTAGAATTGATGCCAAAGTCATCAATGAAAATGCCCCACTGATGACATTGGCATAAATCGCAGACCATTATTTCAGACTACACATAAAAACAGGTAAACGCCCAGCTTTAATAACAAAAAGCAGTCAAATCTCAACCACGAAAAAAATAAGGAAGGTAAATTGCGATAAAGCAAGAAAAATCACCATCTTTACCGCATTACGGCGTATTTGGTAAGGGCGGAAACATGGCAAATACATCGTTATTTAAGAGCCCTTACGAAAGCAATCAGTGAGCTATGAAATTGTCTTTTTAGGAAAAAGATAAATTCCTATAAAGCTTAACTATAATGTCGTAAAATTTTTATAGATCATTGTCACAAATGATTTCATCAAAAACTAGTTATATTTTATTGTTCTTCTGAAGTTTTTTTTTCATGCTGTGTTAAGCTGATATTTATTGTTGTTTTATAGGTTATATTTATGTACTTACATACTAAAGAACACAATTCTATAGGCTCGCCAGCATATGGGACTTCATAAATGTAAAATCTGGCCAAATAAAAAGGCACCTTTACCCAAACCTTCGGGATTACAAGCCTGATCTTATTTTTAAACAGAATTCACTTTTAAATGTAGAAAGTAGGTAAACTAGTAGCTTTTAAACAAGCAGTCACAATGCCAATGACCTGTCATTTCTTTTAGGAATATTTCACAGGAGAAAAATATGTTTTTCTCTCTTCGGAGACACTATTTGAGCGTGATTATGCATAATTATGTTATATAAAACAATATACAGTGATAAAACTAATCGCAGTTAGTGTGGAATAATACACGAAAAGCAAAACAATTTAAAATTAAAGATTTGAAATCTTTTTTATTTTTTGGCAACTGATATATCACAGCGTTAATTACTGAAAGATTGAACGTCTATGGAAAAAGCCTAAGCTTGACGCAATATTTTGTCGCCAAACTGACATTATGACAGCTGAAATGTCAAAACAAGCCTCTTATTTGTTTGAAAAATGTATTGTTGGTGGATTGATTTTATTTTTATTTGTCACTGGCAGAATAACATTATTTACCTAGTAAAAAAATAGAGTAGCATTTATGAAGAAATTTTTCATCCTAGATCCCCGGGTTTCTTCCAATCTAGGCGGGATAAAGCTAGCTTCTGCCGTAACGCGAGGTGAACTGCAAAATTCAACATTCATACTGCAGTGTGCAGATAGAAAGCAAAGTATTTTCTGGATTCATAGAATTACGGTACGTGGAGCGTTGCATATTTGTTGTATTAATGCTTTGAGATATTAACATGAATGATAAAGGGATTGGATTTTTTGTAAATTATGAAAACAGCGTAGGTATATAAATAAATAAATAAAAAATTGGATTCTCCTGAAAATTGATACTTACCCACCAAAAGCAATCGTAGTAACAATTACCTACCCTCATTAACACTTAAAACGAAACAGTTATCATGTTTATCATGGCGCTAGTAACAGTGCCAAAATCTCGGGAATCCATAACAAAAAATAAACAAGTTTAATATCCCGTTTTAGATGTTAATAGTTTCAGTGACCATGTTAGTTTAAAAAAATATAATCACTCTTTAACTGAAAACTTATCCCTTGAACATCAGGGTTTTATTATAAAGTTAATTTAATCCTTACTACACATGTGTTAGTTACTGTCCTGAAATTAAGTTTTCTGTTCTATAATTAATTATGTCTCTTTTCAGAACCAGAATCATCCATAGTCTCCGCAAAACCCAAACTTTTCACTTCCAAAACAAACACAAGTAATTAAAATGGCGGTCGCGCAGATGTGTTTAATTAAGTGTTTTTGCGTACGGTACGCGCCAAGTGCGCTGACTCTGCTGCTAACACTACATGGGCCGTGGTCCCTATGTTAGCGGGGATGATTAGTTTTAGTCGTTGATTTTATAATTTGTTGATACTTTTGGTAAAATTACGTTGACTGTTGGCACAGGATATTTAGATTGCGGACTGGCAGCGGACACTAACAGATACTGAGTACAATATCTGGTAGAGTCCGGTATCCGGAGCAAAACTCTTAAAATGCTGAAAAAAAATCTTTTTATTTTTTAAGTTATTTAGATCCTGGTATGCTATTTAAGACCCGTGGAGGAGCTCGTGGCTAAATAATAACAGCCGCTCGGGTCGATCTTTAGGTTAAGCCGTGCTTGCCTAGGTTGGTCTGTGGATGGGTGACCACTCATTACATACCGAGTTTCCACCGTGCCTCGGAAAGCACGTTAAGCAGTTGGTCCCGGCTGTCATTTGTGATCTTTGACAGTCGTTACAGGTAGTCAGTGGCTCAAAAAAGTCTGTCAACCAGTCTTACCAAGGGGTATCGTATTACCCAGTACTACGGTACTACAGTTCATTTTCATTTTTATATATTTTTGTTTGTTTTCTTTTTTTTTTCCCACAACTGTCTGGCAGTTTGAGTACTATAAGCGACCTACCCAAATGTCCTTTCTTTGGTATTGTTCGTCGTTTCGTTGAGCTCCTTGAGTTATAAGTCGAGCTACACGATAACTGACAAATGCTTGCACTGACTGGACAGGTCCACTCAAATCTGTGTGGTTCTTTCTTCAAAAGACCATCTCAGACACTATTCTGCATAGTCCTCATGTGAATTGAGCAAAATTATGGCTGGACTTCAAAAGAGACTATGACCTCTGAGTTTGTTTCGGCTGTTTCTTCTCAGAGTAGTCAGGTACGAAACACCGGCCCCATCTAGTTTAAAAAAAAAAAAAAAATGACGTGTAAAAGTGTTTGTAAAAACCTACTTGCAAAATAAACATCATTTATCATTTATCATTTACTAACGGGGTTGTGGAGGTCAGATAGGCAGTCGCTCCATGTAAAATACTGGTATTCAGCTGCATCCGGTTAGACTGGAAGCCGACCCCAATAAAACTTGGGAAAAGGCTAGGCAGATGATGATGCTATTTAAGACCCCTTTGTTGGTATCAGAATAATAGTCGTGCTTCATAATTAATAATACCTAAATGACTATCTAGAATAACATAAGTGCAAATATTTACGTAACTCATGCACCATAGCCACAACATCATGACTAATCGAACAGTAAAAAATAACACAATCCAAACAAAACACAACATGGCAAGCCCCCCACGACCCGGCACAACAGTCATCAAAACAAAACATGACATAACACTGCTCACAAGCCGCTCCCCGCTATCACTATGACCGCTACCCACTTAATATTATGTGTAAAAAAGCGTTCAGCGGAGCGTGGTCGCCTCTCTCGCGTTTCTCTACACCACATATTTCTCGATGACATACATGTAACGTTGAATCGCTTCACGCTAGGCGGTTGAGGCTGGCAATATCGGATCTTTATCGAGACTAAGATATGTTGTTGTGTTTTCACTTGCACTGGTGTCGTATCAGGGTGTTGGTGATATGGAGTTCTAAATTGTCTATCTTTTATCATTTTACATTTCTGAAATTGACACTATATCTTATTAAACCAAAATCACGTGTTACTATGTACGTACACGCTAATCTCCGAAACAACGGAACCAATATCAATAAAGTGTTTGTGAATCTGTATGAATGGTTCTAGCTTGAAAGATAGATCTGAAATGTAGTAATGAGAATCGGGTGGGTCACTAGTAATATTATAAACACGAAAGTAATTCTGTCTCTCTGTTACCTTGTCACGCCATAATGGCTGATGGCATATCGATGAAATTTGGCACACAAGTAGACCATGACCTGGGTAATTACTTATGTTACTTTTTATCCTAACATTACGTTTCCGTAGGATTATTTTCGAGAGAGTCGTTGAAATCGACGTTTTCATGAAGCACTTACATAAAATTGCATCTTTGAAATTAGAAATTCTGTATTCCTGTTGGCGTGTTGCATTTTCATCTTCTGAAGTATAATAAAATTTCAATATTCAATGCAATTTTAAGCCCCGTTCATGAATACGGGTAGATAGAGCAATTTCTTAGAGCGCAGCAGTCGGTACTTTTCAGTGTGCTAGATTTATTTCTGTTTTCTACTTATTACTGAAATATTTACTATTAATTCGCTATCTTAACCTTTTATTACTTTTTAGGGTTCCGTTGCCAAACAACAAAAATGGATCCCTGTAGATTCGTCCTGTCGATCCGTCTGTCCGTCCGTACGTCACAGAAATTTTAGAATCCATTTACACCAGACAGTTGAAATATGTTTTTTTTTTGCCTTCTATGAACCGCTACACAAATGTGATAAGAAATAAAAAAAAAAACTTGCAAATCTTGTTTTCCTTCACCGTATTGGGTGAGGAATACATTACCTACACAAAGTAAAGTAAAGAAGACCCGTAAGTCGGGGGACGGTTACTGTAGTAATTATATCAAGTTGTAAATATCACTGTCAGTTTGACAGCTGACATAAGATAATGTAACGGCAACACTAGGAAGCTCTCTTAGCTTGTTGCTAGGCTACGGGATATGATAAGATTAATTTAGATAATGATATTGATATTATTTATGATATATTTTTTCTCTTTTTTAATATCTCCTTTCGCAGGTATGCTGGAAGAGATTTCTTTAGAAATAAGCATCACCTTTGTACTATTTTCTGTTCCTTTCTATTTTTTTTTATATTTAGTGTTTACATAAATTGTTAATTTTTTTTTGTTACCCTTTACTGTTCCATTGCTGGGCAAAGGCCTCCCCCAATTCCTTCCATTTGCTCTTTTTCCGTGCCTCCTCGGACCAACCCTCGCGTCCAAATCGTCTCGCTGCCTTTTTCTAGGTCACCATCGCGTGGAGAATACAATAACGTCAGCAAATTATTTTATTAAATGAAGAACAAAACGGTTACTACTAGACCAGCAGTACTCAACCAAATATTTCCCAACTCTAAGAAATACATAAAAATCCTCAATGTATAATACATTGGTCTACCTATCGTGTAAATGGTACCACACGCATCCATCACGGTACACTATTACGGTTACATTTATGCTAATACTCCATTCTAATTGTTTCCATAAACAGCCTGATGGTTTCACTTTCAAAACGTAATGCGTTTGATCACATAAGATCGAAACTAACCCTTATGTAAAGATAAGATTGTATGTAAATAGGTGAATGTAGGTGGAGGAGTGCTTCCGTAGTTTTAGCGTAGATTAGACCACCCCTTGTATGTTTGGCAGGTTTGAGCGTAGACTATTTTGCACTTATTTCTTATATCTTGGTTTTGAGTTTTATGAAATAAGTTTTTTTTTGTAAATGTAAATCTTCCTTTTGCTTGGTATTTAGTTTGTATTAAGTTTATTGACAATAAGTCTTTATGTAAAACTGGCTTCGCCCCAATGGAGGTCGAAAATTATCCCACGAAAACGTAAGCAATACCGGAATAAAAAATACAATGACCTAGGTCATAGTCTACTGATTTTTGTTTAAAGTAAGATACGTCAATTATGGTACTAACAGGTCTACTAGGGTACTAAATGTGCTGATCGTAATTAGTTGCTTTATTTGGTGAAATTCGCTCTCCTTTAGACATAAGCCCTATTCAGTCAAATCAACTGTTTTTAAACATAGAGTTGTGGTGTTTTTAAGTTAATGAGTCGTAATTACATCAATTTGTTGAATGTAAAAATATAAACAAATAAAAAGGATGATAAATAGTACTATAAATGATGAATATAACGTGTAAGTATAGCATAATACTATATTATTTCGACGCTTAGATCACATAAGATAAGACGACAACCTAACCCTTATTTAAAAACAACGTTTTTATGTACATAAACATCCGTAATAAAAAGGTAGGTATGGTGTGTTTCCGTATGGTTTCTGTGTAGATTAGGCAACACCCTTTCTTGATGGCGTTTCGTCAGAGGTGATAAAAAGATAACATCGGTTATATGACTGCCATAGGTGAACAGAACAGTCGTGCATGTGTTTCTTTGTAGATCTTGCTTGTAACATTCATTGATGGATGGGTGAACATCTATTACATTCCGAGTTTCCTCTGTGCTTCGGAAAGCACGTTAAGCCGTCCCAATCCCGGCTGTCATTTGTAGATATTTGACGATCGTTTCGTATCAGTGCTACATAAGTCTGCAAACGAGTCTTACCTAGGTGTATCGTATTACTAATCGGCGGACAGATATTATGCAGTCGCTCCATGTAAAATATTGATATTCAGCTGCATACGGATAGAACGGAAGTCGACACCAAAATAGTTGGGAAAAAGCTAAGCAGATGATGAGTTACAAAGTCAAAGTCATATTTATTTGCATAGATTGCAGGTACATAAAATAAGTTGTTGTAGTTGTTGTTGGTAGTTGTTGTTATTGTGTTGTTGTTGTTATTTGTAGGTGTTGTTGTTGTTGTTAGTTGTTGTTGTTGTTGTTGTTGTGTGTAAGTTGTTATTTTCGTGATATTTAGGCAAATAAACTTCACCTATTCCGAACTCTGCTAATCACACACAGAGGTAGACATATAAAATAAACTGATGGACTATGTTATATAAGTTTCAATTCAAGTAAGTTAAAAGTCAACAACACCACAGTCAGTGACCTCTATTAAAACTTCTAGACAAACACCAAACCTGAACCTAAATTCAATTTTAAAATGTTTTCATGCTCAACTAGAATTATTAACTAAATAATAAATGAGACACGAGCTATGTATAAAGATGAACCTGCATATTTTACAAAACCTGTGCAAGAGAAAATTGTTTCTAAAAATAAATGCTGTTACTGAGAGAAAATGAAAAGAATTTCATTTACTTCGTCGGAATGAAAGCCTCCTGCTATTTCTTGAAAAAATACTGATAATTCTACCAAGAACATGTTCCCAGAAAGTAAAGCATTTAAATAAACATTTATGTGAATCCCGAATCCCCGAAATTGCCCGATTATAGCCAAAACATTGTGCCAGGCGGTAGACTTAAATAAAGAGTTCCTGTAGAGTGCCTAAATGTCTAGAACTGGAAGGTCCCGACATTATGTAAAGCGCTGAAGCCCTAAAATTATTAGGGTTTACTTTTTTTGCATTGTATATGCAATGTATATACGTACCAAACCCACCACAATAACACTAAGAGCGTTTTCACGTACATAAGGGACACTTATGTGAATGCCTGAATATTTTCAGTGTTGGAAAAACTCTCAGCGTTTAAAATCGAATATTGCGCTTTAGTGTTCATCATCTGCCTAGCGTTTTATGTTGGGGTCGGCTTCCATTCTTACCGGATGCAGCTGAATACCAGTATTTTACATAGAGCAACTGCCTATCTGACCTCCACAACCCAGTACTGGGTAATACGATACCCTTGGTAAGACTGGGTGTCAGATTTTTTGGGCCACTGACTACCTGCAACGACTGTCAAATATCTAAAAATGACAGCCGGGACCAACAGCTTAACGTGCTTTCCGAGGCACGGAGGAAACTCGGTAGGTAAGGGTGGTCACCCATCCACAGACCAACTTAGGCAAGCACGGCTTAACCTAAAGATCGACCCGAGCGGCTGTTATTATTTAGCCACGAGCTCCTCAATATTGCGCTTTAGTGTTAGTTACTGAAAATGAACATGAGGACCTCTTGTCCCACAAAACACAACATAATTAGAAATATTCATATTCATATTTATTTGTCTCTGTCAACTTCAATATAATGACAGAAACGTAACGTTGCGACCGATATTTTATTTAAATTTGTTTTTTGTTTTGTTGATGGCATCTCACGGATCAACCTAACAGGAGCTTGTCGTTTGCTTAACCGGAATATCCTATAGTTGCCTTGAGTGTAAGGCCTCCAGCCGAGCTCTTTTAAATTCGTTGAACGCTAAACGCTTTTATTTTATAGATTTGTGTTGCAAATGGTCCTCAGCGTTTTTATATTACCTATTTTATTAGTACCCTACTTCCCTACCCTACCCTACTTCTAACAATGTATTTAAGCTCTAATTTACTTCAACAATCCATTAGTCCCGGGACAACCCTACGGTGCTCCGTATAATCACTTGTTGAGTCAATCGTCCGACACCAAATGACATTTGAGTGTGTTCACCGTTTCCGACCCCTTTCATACCTCCCAACCTGGTCATATTACCTTGACAAATAACACCCTTTCATTAATATGAATCAGCGAATACTTTTAACGAAAAATACGGACAAATGAAATAGTAAGTTAATTTATTTAATGTTCCAGAAAAACAGAGTCGTATTTCATTTAGAGTTATTGTTAATGAAAAGAAGTTGGTTTATGTAGTGAATGTTTAGGTACTTGGTAATGGACTTTTCTTAATTATTTATTTTGTGGAAATACGTTGGGGGACTACTTTGTTTTTTTTTTTATATTACAGTGCTCCTTCAACGCGAGCGTTCGCCTGTAATGTAACAATCTAAAATTCGGTTTTATACAGGAACAAGTGAATCTGAACACTGTTACATTACAAGCAAATGCTCTCGGTGAGGGAGCGCCTTAATGTTAAATAGTACAAAGTCTTGATGAATACAGTTGAATATACTTCTAAAATTCGCCGGTACACTTGAGCATGATTAATTACGCACAGTGAGTGGTAAGTAATTAAACAACTAATCAACAAAATTATTCATCAATTAATAGACCGGATGTTTCTATTGAAATTAATAAAATTTTACTAAGATACAAACTTCGCAAAGTGACTTGTAAATTATGGATGACTGTGGCCGAGGATTGAGTACAGTTACGTTTTATTTGAGGGAACTACCAGTCGGCATCTTATGATGACGAACAAAATTTTTAAATATATCTCAGAGCCATCGTCATTTTTCTGCCTTTATGCCAATTTATTTGGGGTCGAACAATGATATTATAATAAACAGATATGTTATACACCTACAAAACCAGCCTACAAAGCCAGCTCACATACACGCAGTGACGCAGAATAAGGGCAAAACGAGTCAATAGGCGAGACGAAAAAAAATACTAATTAGTCCGTCAGTTAGATTATCAAAAAATATTTGACACGTATTTTTTCTGTTGTTACGTAATCCAAAATTGACGAAGATCGACGCTTTTAAAATTCTCAATACGTCACGCCTAGGTATAATTTTTAGCTAGTTCTGGCGTCACGAGCCCCCACTCCCGAGTTTTGTTGCGTTTTATCTTCGTCAATATTCATTGATTTACAAAAACAAAAAATACGTGTCCATTAATTTCCAATACTCTAACTGACGGACTAAATAGATTTGCATTTTTTTGATACTGTCGTCATGCCTATTGGCCCGTTTTCGAGTCTTCACGATTGCGTGCTCACAACATATCTGTTTATTAGAATATCATTGGGGTCGGGCACAATAATTATGTGTTCTTCTTCAATACTTCTCTATTACTTGTCATCACATCAGAAACCTCCTTTCTTGCGGTATCATCCTTCACACAGTCTATCTATCGTTTCTTTGGTCTTCCTCTACTTGACATATGTATAATCTCAGAGTAAAGTTGCAATAAGTCAACCTCTAAACCAACATTTAACCGTGGATATACAAAAATTTACAAAGTTACAAAACAAAAATATTGTCCCGTATCTACTTAGCTATGTCACAAATGAAACAGGAAACGGTTCAGTAACAAATCGTGCGATTAAATTAGCGTAAGGTCGCGTACACACAAGTGGGGTCGCGGTCGTACGATGTCGGCCGAGACTTAGCGGCCACAAAGAAATTATATGCAGAAGGATTGTGCTGTTATTCTTTCACTTTCGAGTAGCTAGATGTTTCTTGTACGAGTATGTCCCATATCTAGATATTTTAGAGAGTAATAGGAGATTTAGAATTACGGCATAGAGTAAAAAACTTTATTTCTCTCTTTCTGTGTTTTGTAATGTTAAATAGGCTTGCGTTTAGCTGCAACTCGCCTGTGAAGCGATGAAACAGCCTAAGGTGGAGCACGCTTGCCTAGAAGATCACGAGCTGTAAGAGGCGGTGAACCGTAATCCACCACACTGCCGGGCCTGTTGCGGATTGGTCGTATGAAGTGCAACATTGTTCGAAGGGGTCTGTAAATTTCGCAACGAGTATTTTAGTCGCTCACTTGTAAAACTTTTCGTTTGCCCATATACTCGCAGCATGTCTTCTTTATATACTTCTCTATTACTGGTCATCCCAGCAGTCTCATCCTTTTTAGCCATATCATCTTTCCTTAAATAGCATGCCCCTAAAATTTTCTCGTTGGAGAAGTTACAATATATCATCTACTTAATCATCCATTTCCAGCCCGGCCTTATCCCAATGTATTTGGGATCGGTGCAGCATGTCTCCTTCTATCTACTTAATCCGATTAAAAAATCAGATGAAACTGCCAAACAGGATAATAGTGGATTGGCTACGATTACAGTTATATCTACGAGCAAGTAAGCTTGTACGGTATTTGACCTTCTGCCTATTTTAATGTCGAGTAACTGATTTGTTCAAACAGCTCTCAGTGACCTCAGCAAATTAACGTTTTATGTGACTGTGGCGAATATCATACGGACTTAGGTTGGTACTCCTAATTTTATCCCTGACGTAGTCTTAACCGATGAATGGAAGCAACATGTGGTCGAAATGAGGGTAGCTGTGATATTGAAAAGGTTATGCTAACATAAAAATGAGCAAAAAAGACAGCTGCTTGGAGGTTTAAATTGCGAATTAAATTGCTCAAGCCTAATGTAATATAAGTATAAACCTTGCAATGCTTGCAGTGTTGCCCGCGTAGCATGACCACCGAAGAAACGGGTTTCTTCGAAGAAATAATCGACAAAATGACAGATGAACTAAAGAAATCTTTCATTTTATCAATTCTTTTTTCGATGAGTTAAATACGGTGGTCATGCTACGCGGGCTGGTACACAAACCTCTTTGTTAGACGGAGTGGGTTGTAGTCCACCACGCGGGTCCGGTGTGGATTTGGTGGATGTTACACGTCTTCGGATTTTCAGTACTAGGACGATGCCGATTGCCGGTGTTTTCACTGTTTCCTTCGTTAAAGATGCTACTCAAAAGTATCTAGTTACTTTCGCGAAGCATAGTAGACGACCGGCTTAGGAGATGTAATCTAGCAACTTTTCCTTTCCTGCAATTTAGAATCCTAATGTTTCCGTGGTTCCACAACCACAACGCATTTGTCAATTAGAAGTACAATTAAGCAAATATTATATGATATTTGGAATACAGCAAACATTCTCCTGAGTACCGTTTTTCTCCTTACAACGTTAGGAAAATCCGCTACAAAAGGGAAGTGTAGCCATAAGTATCTTAAATCATTAGCAATCTTGTTCACTTATATATCCCTTCGTTTACTGATTTCCCATTATCGGGATACATGGAAAGGTTAACGACCGTAAAACGTTCTAGAACCTAAGTTGGCGCCTCATACGTGATGGATTGGCGCGAAAAATACCGAACGATCAAAATGGCTGCCCAACCTTTGGGTTATTTATGGTATTCTAACTCAAAAACCTTTACGATAGCGTCCATTATTCGTATAGGTAGATATGAAAATAATATATTTCCATAAATCATAGGAATTTCGGAGGTTGATTTAACAGGGTTTGCAAATGGTGCAAATAATGTAGAGGGATCATATCCTTGTCTTTATGGAAGGAAAAGTAATATAGTGGTCCTGATAAGGGTTTCTATAAATCATTTTTGTAGGACTACAGATAGTGGAATTTCACAACTTCAGCAACATTTTTCAACGCCTAAAGTTACTGTCTACTTCAGGGCCAAGCTCCTTCTCATACAGCGAATAAACAGTGATATATACATACATAAATAAGCTCACGCCATTTTTACTATGGGAATAGGCAGAAACCACAGAACGCCTGCTGCTGTGCAGCAGTCTTAAATACTCGTTTTGTCTCATCCACGTTCATACACCTGGTCAGAGTTACCTATAATTATAATCACCATTATTCTCTTCCCCTTATCCCAATACATTTGTGGTCGGCGCAGCATGTCTTCTTCTTCTATACTTCTCTATTACTCGTCATCTCATCAGAAACCTCTTTTCATGCCATATCATTCTTTACACATTTTCTTTGTCCATCCATCGTTTCTTTGGTCTTCCTCTACTCATATACCCACCCAGATTCACATTTATATTCAGTTACTTTTATAATATAGAACTATTTAAAAAGAGAGGAAAACCTTAAAACATCTTCTCAATTTTGCGAAACGTGCTCTTCCGAAGCAGCCACATATCGCAGCTAATTGCCATGAGAGACCACAGTAACACGTCTGGTGTCTAACTACATGAAAACATTGATGGCAATAATGCTGCCTGTTGCCGCCTTTGGTCCGACAAAATCTACCTTTTCTCTAAGTAACATCAAAAGGCTTGAAGGAAAATGTGTTTCCTTGTCGTTGTAAATAGGATAATCAAACTTAATTTGGGTACAGACTAGAGGAATGAACCCTTTGTCACGTAACTAAAGTTTCAAGGGTCATTAATTAATTGGAGTTGCTAACTAAAGGAGCGCTAGAAACTTGAAATGTTCTTAAGTTTTGCAGTAGTTGTGAAGATGTATTCAGTAAGTTTTACACACGTGTTCTTTTGGGAAAGGTTTAGCAAGCCTATGTAAACATTGGACTACACGAAAAAAACTTAATTCCATTTGTTTTTTGTCGCTTTTAACACAGTACTGTATAAATAATGTGGTGTGTTAAGTACGAACAAGTATATCTTTCTGGCAGGTAGAAACACATAATATAAAGTAAACACTTCACAAGTATCGTTATTTAAAAACCGTCAAAACAAAAGCCTGTGCATAAACCAACACGTGAAAAAAAAACAATCTATTTTTAAAAACATCCATAAATTAAAAATAACAACGCGTCAGGTAGGTATATTATGTATGAACAACGGAAAGCAATCAACCGTTGCGGCTGAGCTAATACAGATGTTATGTTATGTGTACATGTGATTAGAAGGTTGTCTATGGGGGTCGATCTTGAATCTCAGAAAGAAGAAAATGTGGGATATGTCATGTGCTACGCCTGTCAACATGCACACATTGTGCATATGTGGATTGCAGTCTTACTGTGTGCGTAAGATCGAATAGTGTGTCAAAACTATTAAAGTAAAGAAAGGGTACAATAGGGTTATGGATTAAAATTTAATTCCAGAAAAACCTTATTTTGGATAAAAAATATAAATAGTTTAAGGAGGATTCGCTAGGACTGTGGCTCATTGAATGACTATTTCAAGAAAAAGTCATTCATTGGGATTAAATGAACTAAGAGGATTGTATTGATAATTTTAATGATTTTCACTATGTAAAGCCATATTTGTTACGGTCGCGAATCATATTTTGTTCAACATACAGCCTAAACCTAAATAATTTGAATTCACGCTTGGCCCCTTGCGAAGTCACACAACTCGATTCTACTACTATTAAAGGATTAGCGGTTAGCGATAAAGGGAACTTTTTTATATCATATTAATGCCCTAGCTTGATTAAAAAATGTCGGAATGAAGTCTCTCACTAGTATGTACCGTACCACATATCGCCACAATCTCACAAACCCAAAACGTGGTTGGATTGTAAAGGGTAGTAACCTAGTGGGCAAAGTCTGTTATTATGGCACTGTGGCATCGTTTGTCATTCGATCGGCCGGCTCTCGTATCGCGAGCTTACTAATTACAGGTGTCGGGTAATGTACGGTTTAACACATACATGAACTGATAACGGATATTATGTTGTTGTTTGTGACGTATGTTAATAGTAGGATAGCTTTACATATCAGGCCTTTCTTAATGTGTTGTCAGTATAAAAAATAAAATGTATTACTGAATGTTGCCGAGTTCTTATAATTAAGGTGGATGTACCACGGTAGCCCGCGGAATTCACGTATTTCTTACGTTTTTGCATTGAATGTAATTTTTATGAAATAGTCATTCAATGGGATTAAACTTATAGGGGTGGTATTGATAACTTTAGTAATTATAAGTAACTCTGTAAAGCCATATTTGTTACGGCCGCGAAATATATTTTAATTAACATACTCGTACAACCTGACACTGATCTGCAAAATTGCAAAAAAATAAAGATAATTTGAATTTCGCGGGGTATCGTATCGTTTCCCCCTTAAGCAACTAACCCAAGATTTTAATAAACTGATGTCCAGAATTAACTATGTTAAATATGCCAAATAGGCAACAGCAGTGACTACAAAGTTCTACTCAAAATTTAGAAAAAAAGGAGTATGTCACCGATCAAAGGAAAGAAACAAATACGGTATTCAAATCATAAAAAATACTCCCATCATTACCGTAACAAGATTACGTGGGAAAAAACAAAAAAAAATCTCAAAAACAACATCTACCTTCGCAAGATTTTTTTACACTTGAGTGATCAAAGAAAAAGCTACCAAAATAAACAAATTTATAAAAAACCTTACGTTCTACTTACTCTTCCTTTATGTATATCAATAGCATTTTGTATGGTAAAATGAGATGAAGAAAAATCTCAAGCAGATTCCATTTTTTTCCCCAATTATTACGAATTGATGAGGTCACCGGTTTTTATTCTAATACATCTCATTTACACTCTTTTTGCAAAAAGTTCTGAAGCTTTTTGAAGTGTAACACAAACAGTGAAACTCACTGAATAAAATTATGTGGATGGGATGAATTGATCTTTCAGGCCCTTGTCGACGAGACATTTGAAAAATTCATGAGCTGAGTTTGACTCTACGGCAAATAATTGTAACTAAATTGCCTGTTTAACAATAAACACGTTTCAGGTCCTTTAAGTAGGTAATTTGAAAGTCAGACAATAAACCTGTTAATGGTCTTTTTCAACTGTCGAATGCCGACTACGACTACTGCCTCTGTCTCATCTAAGATGTGGCCACATTAATTCCCCGGATGGGAGTAAATGTGGCTAACATATTTTTTTTATCATTTAATAATGTTCATTTAAACCCAAATATTTCTATGTGACGAATTCCATTTGACAAATACTCAGATATGTGCGGATAAATGTGCAAAAAAAACATGCAAAAAAAGTGCACCGGCCAACAAAAACAAAAAGAAAAAAAAAATTGTAGCACGAAAAAGAACTTTCAATTGGTCTGTTAAAAACTGCAGCGGGCTCCGAAGTTCAATTAAATAGTGTCCACTACGTGATATCGCTGTTCAGAAATGAGAGGAACCCATTTTACCATTCTTTTTTTAACTTTTTATTTATACGGGATTAACCTATTGGATTATAAAATTCACTTTATCCATTGCACTTCAAAATAATCAAATTAACTTTTGTTCAAAAGACCGGTAAGCGATTCTTTTTATTTTAGTACTAGCTGCGGGCCTAAAATGGCCGCTTTACCAGAATCATAATAAGAATCACGTTATAAATTTTAAAATCTTAAAATAGACTTTAGAGTCATAAAAATAAAGTCTATTTTAAGAATTTTAAATTTTTAACGTGATTCATATTACGATTCTGTTATAACGGCCAGTTTAGACCCCCTGAAGTGCAATGAATTTATATTTCGTTGATGAAAACTTACACTTACTACGCTCTTGCAGCTATTACATCCGCTCTTTATTTCAAAATAATTTTACCTGTAACAAAAACAGAAACAGAATTTAGTAAAAAAAACGTCACATTTACACATAATTATCCTAACAAAGATATAAAAGTATCCGGCTCGAAGGACCAACACCTAAGCAAACGGTCTCAATTGCTGGTCCTTCAATCCTAATTAACCAGATCAATAAATAAATCTCAGCACCGTCTTTATTTCTTTGTATCAACAAACATTCACTAAAAGGAACTAATGAGAACCTCTCGTTTACAGAAGACTAATTAGTTTTAGTCCCTCTGTCCTGAACACTCACCAGCTCCGCGTTTGTTAATATTACGGTACTAACAGCCAATTAATTGATACTCGCTTTGTTTGACACTGGTTATTGAATTGGAAAGTTTTCTTAGTTATCAAATGGTTGTAGAATTCTGCAGTCAATGCTAAAATAGTAGGTATCAATAACATAATAATAACTTATTTCTCAATTACAAGTGTACCTCTTAACTTTTCAAGTTATCGTTTTGCCGGAATAGGTACGGTTTAAGACATTTATTTCGCTCAAAAATAATACAATTATTCACTTCTACGAGGAAAAACATAATAATTAAGATACAACAAGCGACGATTTCGCTTGGTAACAAACTAAAATTAAGTTATAAAAAAAAAACGGCAAAACTTACAATTTATAAATTATTTAGGTGGTGTTTCAATAGTCTCTTAAAAGTTGGAAGTGATTTTGATTCCTTGATTACTTTAGGTAAAGAGTTTGGACAACACAGGGTTGTTATTTTATAAGAAACTGTATAATATTTTAAACGATACTAAGTCATCAGCTTCCTGCCATTTTCCTATGTTATTTGGGATCGGCGCAACACATTTTTTTCGTCCAATCTCCCCTGTCCAGCGTTACACGATACTATATTATAAACAGAAAAGATAAATCAAATAAAACGCACTATGAGGTTGCATAGATTTGTTCTTTGTTGAATTATACCCCAATATCCAATATTATTTAAATGGCTTTGCTTATTTCACTGGGTAATCAAAGAAAAATACACACCCTTCTAATTTTTAAATTCGTTATGGAAATTTTAACACACACACAGCCAACTCGATGGAATACTTCATAAATCCGTCGCTTGCCAGCTTATTAGACACATATTTGACGTGCTGTCGACATCGTATATTGTGACGTTGTTCATCGATACTGCACTGAAGTAAAAGATGAAAATTTTGGCTAGGAATGAAATTATTTTTATGGTGGGTAGTGTCTGACTGGATTTTGCAAGACTCTCATACTGGTCTTCGAAGTTTAAAATATCAATGTACTGTATTCATAAGGTTTAAAATAAAAATATGATTTGCGTGAGTTAGAAGGTACGCCATGACGACTGATTTAATTGAGAATGTCTATCACCGCGATTGACTAAACTTCGAATAAGAATAAGAATAATTTATTTAAAAAGTAAATATTACAAAAGTGTACATTTAGGTGCAGCAGTGTCCGCGGGCCTGTGGACGGTGGGCTGTGGGCTAGCTCGCCGTCCGTCCGTCTCATGACGACAGGCCGTGTCGACGGCGCGTTCGTGTTCCACGCGCGCCTCAAAGAGAGTCAGCAAAAGGAAGGGGTCCGCAAGGACCGATGCCTGCCGGGGTTGCGGGACTGTTCGAAAGAGATACCGTGGCCCCGGAACAAAAAGGTCGATGAAGGAACATGGATGGGTTTTAGTCAGTAAAAGTCTGACACTCCCTCCTGCTCCGCCCAGAGCGGGAGAAGTCATTTGATGATTTCCCATCCGAAAAAAAAAAAAAAAAAGAGGTAAATAGTTATAGAGTTCAGCCCCCTCATATACGACAGTCTTTCGACAGTAGTTCGTCCTCGGTGCTCTTAAAATTATATGGGTATATCTTGGTAATAAGAGACTGGATGTGGCTGGTCTAACTTTCCGTGGCTTTTTCTAGACTATGGAATGTCAGCCAAGAGATGTGAATAAATATAAACAACGCATAAGTACAGTCGATAATGGTTCCAAGGACGCGGAAGATGCCTCATGTTTATTCAACAACACAAACCCATATCAACGTATGTATGTTTTCACCTCCTTATTCACCTCTTCTTACATTTACTTCGGAAGCCCTTCGATAAAGTGCAAACAATATTGATATCCGCACACCTGTCTTCAACATAAGGATAAGATGCAAGCAAGGTTTCAGATCTTGAACAGTTTTTACTCGATAAACCAACCAAACAAAATAACATTGTAAATCAAAAAGAATCCGAAAGGATGTGTGTCATAATATCGTTATCCGTAATTCATTTCGAAGTTATATTATTTTGATTGCCAATTAATCTAAATAACCAATAAGTGACGATAAAGAAACTACAGGAAATTGAGAAGATTGTTGATAACAAGACCTTGAGCCCGCTGTTCTTAGAGCGAATCGTAACTACACAAGTTTATGTAAAGAAAGATCATACAATGTCTGATGAAGATACATCGTTCAGACTACACCGGTAACGTTTTAATCGGATGAGTGCACGGCGAAGGAAATTGTGCAATTCTGTGAGCGCATCTCTTGGGAGTTCACTGTGATTTAATTTGAACCAAGATTTCTATCTAAAATTACTATTTATTTATTGGCCTATCTACAATTGTTACACTGTTAATTAAATCAATGTTAATCCCTGTTAATTTAATCATTTACTTGAAGATTTCATAAACCAAGTTCTACTTGATTCAATTCTAACAGGATTATTTCTTCCGGAATTCCAATACGATAACTCGGAATTTCCTCGGAATTTCAGACATCGTCGAATACGAATTTCAAAGTCGTAATCAGTTGCTACAATAATGCAAAACCGAGAGAGGGCCCTTTCTAATATTTTCTCGAGCGTCTAAAGGAAATCGCCTTAGGGAATCATTTGCGAACATTTATATAGCGATATTGGGAAGGTGAATCTAAAAAAAATATCCCAGGATTTTCTCTATACACAGGGAGGAGGTATAATCAAATTTTAATCTTACTTGTGGTCGGAGGATAGTTAAGATGCTATCGGTAATTTTAACGATCTCATTATAGCACAAGTGTTTGCATAAAAACACACTTTGGGGAGCAAAAATATACGATCTCGGTTATTCTGCTCGGCTTTGCTCTGTATAATTTGTTGAGGGTAAATTAATTCTAGGTTTTAGGGCTGAGCTTTGATGCCAAAATACTTATATAATTTGTATTTTTACCTTTGGGCTAATGGTAGTAAAACATTAATTGGTATGCAGGCTTAATCGCAGGGTTGCCCAAAGACCTCCTTTATTTATCTTCCCACCTGCAGAGTTTTACTCCATATACAAGTTGAAAGGGAGGAGCTCGTGGCTAAATAGTAACAGCCGCTCGGGTTGATCTTTAGGTTAAGCTGTGCTTGCCTAGGTTGGATAGGTGACGACTCATTACATACCGAGTTTCCTCCGTGCCTCGGAAAGCACATTAAGCTGTTGGTCCTGGCAGTCATTTGTAGATCTTTGACAGTCGTTACAGGTAGTCAGTGGCCCAAAAAGTCTGACAACTAGTCTTACCAAGGGGTGTCGTATTACCCAGTACTAACTGGGTTGTGGAGGTCAGATAGGCAGTCGCTAAATGTAAAATACTGGTATTCAGCTGCATCCGGTTAGAGTGGAAGCCGACCCCAACATAGTTGGGAAAAGGCTAGGCTTTTCATTGATGATGATGATATGGTAAAAGGGAACCGTCGCTAAAACGGGTACCACGTTTTCAGTACTTACATAATTCTGAACTTCTAGGAAACAGCTGTTTTTTGTAATAACCGACGAAAAATTTCTATAACACCGGACTCAAAAATTTATATGACCCCGGGCTCAAAAATTTATATGACCCCGGGCTCAAAAATTTCTATGACCCCGGGCTCAAAAATGTCTATGACCCCGGGCTCAAAAATTTCTATGACCCCGGGCTCAAAAATGTCTATGACCCCGGGCTCAAAAATGTCTATGACCCCGGGCTCAAAAATGTCTATGACCCCGGGCTCAAAAATGTCTATGACCCCGGGCTCAAAAATTTCTATGACCCCGGGCTCAAAAATGTCTATGACCCCGGGCTCAAAAATTTCTATGACCCCGGGCTCAAAAATGTCTATGACCCCGGGCTCAAAAATGTCTATGACCCCGGGCTCAAAAATTTCTATGACCCCGGGCTCAAAAATTTCTATGACCCCTGGCTCAAAAATTTCTATGACCCCGGGCTCAAAAATTTCTATGACCCCGGGCTCAAAAATGTCTATGACCCCGGGCTCAAAAATTTCTATGACCCCGGGCTCAAAAATGTCTATGACCCCGGGCTCAAAAATGTCTATGACCCCGGGCTCAAAAATTTCTATGACCCCTGGCTCAAAAATTTCTATGAGCCCGGGGTCACAGAATTTTTTCGTCGGTTAGGCAGAGTGATGTACTGAATACGTGAGTGGTAACCGTTTTAGCGTTGGAGTCCTTTCCACCGCGTAATGGTAAGTAATAAGAGCCCTTCATAAATTCCGTCTTATCACAGTGATATTAACCCATTTCCCAAGCTCAACTTACCCATAAATTGTCACTTAACGCCCCTAAAAATAGGTGTTATTAAATATAGTTTTATCGCATGCCTTCACAATTCTGGCGAGAACAATAAATCACGCCTTTGCATAGAAATTGAGCTAATACTCACTGACGATGGCTTAATGAGTTCTTCCATTGATCAAATTACTACAGAAAAGCTCATGAGAAATAACTATTTTCATAGCATACAAAAATATTGCTGATATTTTATTGACCTACATAAGTACGTACACACATCAAAAATAGTTTGCGATCACTGAAAAATCAAATCTTTTTTGTTACGGTAGATTATATTCTGATTTCTTGTTCTTTTTAGATTCTTTATTTAAAAAAAAATAGGTCTATATTTTTTAATTTCAAACATATATTTAAAGAAAACACACAACAAGAAATTTTTCTTGATAAAATTCAATTTAAAAAATTATATCAACTTATGCTAGTGATAACAAACTTCTTTTGATGTGTGCTTATATACTTACTTATATATAGGTATACTATTAATTAAGGTGTCATTACTACAAGAAATAAATATTTTATCTCATACCACAGCATGTTAAACTTGGTCAGTATTGTAAACTGAAAACACTAAGTGGGATATAATATTATGGTAATCAATCGTTACATTTGTCTGCCTCGTTGGTCTAGTGGTGCGACTGCGGAGCGTCAGGTCGTGGGATCGATTCCAAGGTCGAGCAAAGTGTTTCCATCTGGAATTTGTATGTGTCGCCCTCTATTACACTGGCGAAATTTGGGTGTACCTACTGTTAGGTACTCAGGCGTCATATTATGTTAATACGACATTTTGCAATTTAAATAATTGCAGTATGTGCATACTAGCTGTCAACGAACCTATCCAAAGAACTTCCACCAACTTTACCATTCTCTGAAACTGCGTCAACGTCGGCAATAAAAGCAACTTCATACAATCCAACAAATACAAATACACTGCTCAAAATCCGTACCTGACGTGTATCTGTTGAAACGTCGACACACAGCGAGTCGTTAATCTGAACGGCAGTGTACACTGTACGCTGAATGTTAAGGGACAATTCCGGAAAACCTCCAACTTCCTAAAACCAACCGTATTTGAATATGGGAAAGGTACAGTTTTGGTTGTTGTAAGTTGTTGTGTATAGCAATGAGGGCTACTGTAGTAAAATGACTTTCGTGTTACGTTTTCTCGAATAAAATTAAATGGTGTTGCTTTTTTGGTTACGTCACCCATTATTGCATTGTTTTTTGTTTGGAATAAAAACGAAAATGATAATTATGTTAAATCAGTAAGTACATTAATTAAGAATAGTGACAGAAAAACGCATCATCCGAAGAGAATAGAGATCATTCATTCAATAAGTCTTACAAAAATTGGTGTATTGCTACATTTGCTACACATAAACATAACATCACGCTTCTAATCTTCGGGAGGCTTCGACAGAGGCGTACGTTTATATGTTGCAATCTTCCACATATGCACTTTTGTTTATTCCACGAATTATTTCATTATATTTTCTAGTTCTTTGAAATAACAGTACATGAAACCGAGACGTTAATTTATTTTTCTACTAAAAAATATACCTTCGATATTTTGAATAAATAATACATGCAAGGCTTGACACACTAAGCCAGGGTTTCACAAGATGACAGCGAGATCAAGCACGTCACCAGATAAACCCGCTGAAAACTGGCGGAATATGTGCCAAGTTCGTGAATAATATTACATTATAACATCTTATGGGTGATGTAAGGTTATACCTACCGACACTAGTGTGTAAATTGATAATAAAATACTTTTAGTGTTTTCACACTAAAATGGTTTTCAAGATTCTTCTTTATATATTCTTTATTTAAAAAAAAAACGCCTTTATCTAAGTGTTTCTTTCATAACAGACTATGGTAATCTGTTGGGGGGTCAGGGGGTGCGGGGTTGAAATAGAACATACAAATATTTTTCAGAACTCTCGTACCACATTAAGTTAAGCTTAAAAACATACACAGGATGTTCCTTTTTCTCTTAATGATTAAAGAAAACAAAACTAACGAAGATGCTAAGTTATCGAGCTCACACATGTTTCGCTAACAATTACATATGAAACAATTTAAATATCGAATAGAAAATCATTCACACTACGAGAATAAGTGGGGACCAACAGGATGCAGGCATGCAGTTGTCTCAACTGCCTGCTCGATAATAATAATACCAGTCTATTATTGTCCCATTGCTGGGCAAAGGCCTTTTCTCATACAGAGAAGGCACGAGCAAGCATTGATCATGACGGGTTGGCGATTTCAGACTTATATTAATTCATAGATTAATTATTAATGATTTCCTGAGCCCAGCGCATTTTGATAATAAAATCTTCACTTACGACAGCACTATGAATATTCATCACACGTACTTATAACGCGACTACGCATACTGAATAATTAAATAAATATTTCACACAGCTTATGAAATTTTGTATGTACTTAATTAATTAATTATAATTTCTAAGGTTATTAAAATACTTGCGAGTATCTGGTTGTAATAAAATTAATCTAATAAAGTTTATAACGGCAGTAACATTGTTTGTGGAGTAACTATTAAAAGCTTACTGGAGAAGAAGAATATCCAATCTATTTTTTTTTTGACAAATATTTTCTACTATTATAAAAGAAAATGAAAAAGATAAAGCAATATAATTATGACATTTATTGCTATGGCCTAACCCACATATATAGCTTTTATACCTGTTTGCTCAATTTCATCGAAATCTGTTTAGCTGATAAGAGTTTAGATTAGTTTAACAGACAGAAAGAGTTACTTTCTTATTTACAATTTAATATAATGGAATATTATTCATTAGAATTTAAATAAATATGAAACTCTTTAAAACTCCAGTTTCATATTTCTCAGAGTAAATTAGCAACGCCCAACTCAAAATCTAATTTAATTATAACCCTCAAAAAGCTGCGGGGTTATTGGAACACCGAAAGCTATGCTATGAATTAATTGAAAAGGGTAAACTTGTCGATTTCCCTACAATTTCAAAGAAGCTAACTAATTCCGATGCTGAGCAAGACGCTAGGATTAGTAAGAACTTGATGAATTTTTAATTATCAATGGTTGGTACTGGTGCCTACTTAAAGCAAAAGTCTTATAAGACTACTAACTCAAGTTAAGATAACCTAACTGAACTTACTAATTCAGAAAATCACGGTGATAAAGCAGGTATTTCAGTGCCGACCCCGGTTCAAAACCCAGTCAGGCACTATACTTTACGAAGATTTATTAATCACTTCTACTCTCAAAACGGTGAAGAAAAACATCATTATTATAGTTTGATTATGTTACCTAAATAAAACAGGTATTTTAGGTCACTAACAATTTTTATCGAATTGAGTTTAACTGGACAAGACCAGTGACCAGGTCCACATTGGCCTTGGATCGAAACAATCGAAAATCATGGAGACAGGAGTTTGCCCAACATGGATGCAGAGTATCAGTATTAAGTTTAGTCCCGAAGAACTCCCTTGAATTCAAAATTCTTGTAGCAAAGTTAAAGATAATACAATTGTACTCCACATTGATTTTGAGAGGCTACCCGACCTGTCATGGCTTGACTGTTACAACGCGTTTTTCCTCTCGCTTTGGAAACGTGTGTGGAATAACAAGTATATAGAATAAAATACTACTCTGTCAAGAAAGTACCGGGAAAAGATCAATAATACACAAAATGTCTGTTATTCATCCAAATTTATTTTATCACCTTCAAAGTATGCTCCTTTAGAAACGATACACTTGCGCCAACGAATAATCCATTCATCAAAACATTTTTTAAACGCTGCTTCCGGAATTGAGTTCAGTTCTCGCCGCGAATTCTCCTTTATGTCTTCTATCGATTGAAAACGGGTGCCACGAAGTGGTAATTTGAGTTTAGGAAAAAGAAAACAGTCAGCAGGAGCCATATCTGGTGAATATGGTGGTTGCTGGATGGTATTTGTTGAGTGTTTGGTCAAAAATTCGTTCACAATGATAGCCTTGTGCGAAGGCGCATTGTCGTGGTGCAAAATCCAAGAATTTACTTTCCACAAATCTGGCCTTTTTCGTCGAATTTGCTCTCTTAAACGCCGCATAACACTCAAATAATATTCTTTATTTACCGTTAGACTTTCCGGTAAGAATTCAGAGTGCACAACACCGCGATAGTCAAAGAAAACAGTCAACTTGACTTTGACTTTTGATCGACTTTGGCGTGGTTTTTTCGGTTTCGGTTCAGTTGGAAGGCGCCACTCCGAAGCTTGTTGACTAGTTTGCATGTCAAACTCGTAAACCCACGTCTCGTCACCAGTAACAATGCGTTTCATGAATGTTGGGTCCGAACTGACTCGTTCTAGCATGTCCTCAGCGACTTTCATGCGATTGAGTTTTTGGAGAAAATTCAGATCTTTTGGGACTAGCCGAGCAGCAACATGTTTCATACCCAAATGATTAGTTAAAATGGTACGGATCGACTCGTGAGATACAGAAAGTTCGGCGGCTATCTCTCTCAGAGTTGAATGGGGATTTTCAGTCACTATTTTCTTCACTTTTGCGATGTTAACTTCAGTTGCAGACGTTGACGGCCTACCAGAGCGAGGCAAATCTTCCATCACATCTCGACCGCTTTTGAACGCTTTGAACCACTCATAAGCACGAGTTTTTGATAAAGTCGATTCACCGTAAGCCTTCTGTAACATTTTCAGTGATTCCGAACACGAAATTCCATTGGCGATGCAAAATTTAAGACAAACTCTTTGTTCGATATTTTTGTCCATTATGAAATTCGCAATACACACTATATATGATATTACTAAAACCAGCACTGTATTTAATATAAATAACAGATGCAACTCAAACTCCGCGCCAAAATGGAAAACAGTTGTGCCAATCTAACAACTACAAAAAAACAAAAATTTGAATTTGGAACCATAAACAAATCATCCATTCCCGATACTTTTTTGACTGAATGTATTCTGTTTGTCTTCTCCTCTAAGATCAGGAAGTGGAAATGGACAAACTGTATAAATAAAGCTAAAGTTACTGCAGTCTAAGTGTGTAAAATTTTTACAAAAATGTTGACGCGGACAAACAAACAAGTCAGCGATTTTCTTTTTAACACTGTGTGGAACGGGCTTTCAAAATTGAGCCCTAAATCAAATAGAGTAAATTAGTTCACTGACTGACTGTTCGCTAACTTCCTCGTTGATCTAGTGGTCGCAAGCGCGACTACTGAGCATGAAAACCTGGGTTCGATTTCCAGGTCGGGAAAAGTGATATTGGGTTTTTCCATCAGATTTCTCAGTAGCAGCCACGGAGACTAGCCCTCTATTACATGGGACTTAAATATAACTGGCGAAATGTATGTAGGTACATCTCTGCCTAACCCTTCGGGGTCTATGAGCGTGATGTTATGCAACATTTATGTTAAATTAGTTTATTAGCAAAAATGAAACATTTTAACTAAAAGTCCTGCGATAAACAAAATTTAAGGTTCAACACGAAAATGGAAGGTTGAAAGTACGAAGCAGGAAGTGCGTACGGAGTTCCCCCTCCCCCTCCTACCTCCTCACGTTTCGGTTTCCGCATTGCGTCTCGTTTTAACATAATGTTAGTTATCTGAAGTGTACGTTTTAGTAGTAAATTAGATGAGCTGTGCTGATAGTTGTATTAGAAAACCTTGGTTGCGGTTGCAGTTCGACTGAAATTCATTAGAAAAGTTTTAATTCTTTAGAATACGATTGTAAAGAGGTTAGTAAATCCCCCACCCCACCTATCCTAGGATATTTTGTGTAACGGCAACAAAAGTAGGTACTTTTATTCATAAATAAGAAAGCTGCATGGGCAATCTTTTCATAGGTTATTTTTTATCTGATTACAAGAAAGAGTTCTTTGCCAAAATAGAAAGGTTTACTGGCTGAGCAAGCCATTTTCGTATATACTTCGGCAATGGTACAGAGGTGAAACGACGGAGTCGAGTCTATTCACAACTAATGAATTTTAACAAGTTCCGATTTATTATTATTATCATCTGCTTATCATTTCTCGACTATGTTTTTATTTATTTATAAAAGGTAGCTTCACAGCTTACAGTACATTAACATAAATAAAATAATCGAACATTACGCCAATTACGAAGTACACAGAAAAAACATTTGATTAGCCGAGATGACTTGAAGTAATTGGCATTTTAATTTGTGGTGTGTGCCTGTGTGCGTGTGGGTAACTGTACGGTGTTTGTGAATGTGTGTGATGATTTGTGTTATGTATGTCTATATACTTATGACCAACTGGCACTAGTGGCGACACTGAGTATCCCGCGTTTGATCCCGTTGGGGACGGCTTACAGTCTAACCGGATGCAGCCGAATACCAGTATTTTACATGGAGCGACTGCCTATCTGACCTCCACAGCCCAGTTAGTAGTGACTAGTGGGTAATACGATACCGGCAACGTGTACCTAAAGGATCTAAAGGATTTATTCTAGATCTACATATGACAGCCGGAACCAAAACGGCTTAACGTGCTTTCTTAGGTACGAAGGAAACTCGGTATGTAATTGGCGGTTACCCATCCACGGACCAACCTAGGCAAGCGCAGCTTAACCTGAAGATCAACCCGAGCGACTGTTATTATTTAGCCATGGCCCATGGCTCCTCCTTGTATGACCGATTAATTACAAAAAATAGCCAATTCTTAGGATGGATTTCAATCATGTAAGTTGTCAGTGTATCAATGTCATCATTGTTGGAATACTCATAGCTCTTGAGGCAGTTTAGATTTCCTGATCATGTTCTGTTATTAGAAAATACGTATCTCTATTCGTGAATATGAAACATTAAAGTAAAGAGCAATTATGAAATGCTATCATCGATCAAATACTAATTATGCACTTCACTACCAGTTTAAAGTATTGCCAAGGCCAATCTATTCTTATGAAGGCCTTTATCGCTATTTATAGCCTGTTCTAACGCACCATGGGGAAGCTATTTTTGTAAGTTGTTACATCCTGTATCACCCTCATGGGTTTTAACGTGAAAGTTATTGAAAAAATAGAGGTCCTTGGAAGTGTTTTTTCGTCATAAGAATTATTTTGTGGTACGGTTTTTTGGGGGTGAAAAATATATCACATTCTTTGTAGTATTTATATTCTTTTTCACTAGATTTTCAACGCTCAGTTCTTGTGCAATAAATATTCTGGCAATTATTTAGGATAAAATGTGAATGAAAATGTGAATGTGAAAACGAGCATGAGTGTTTTTCCGTGTATATACATAGACCCGCACGAGCTTCGCCTGATGACAGATTTTCTATCGGGGTTAAATTTTCCAAAATCCTTTGTTAGCGGATGCCTTCGACATCATAGCATTATCTAAACCAAACTTTAGTTCGATCAGCGCAGTGGTTGGAGCTGTGCTTTGATAGACAATCAAAACACCGTTTGTCCTGACTGACTATCAAATAGTCACAAACGGTTTTTTAAGATAAAGATTCCAAATTCAAATAATGAATCAGATTTTAAATAATGCTCAAACAATCACCAAAGTTTAGATTTTCAGTCGCACTTCACCCGGAGACCCACCAATAAAACTCTTTGTACACTGATTAAACATCGAAATACGCACAAAACTTTATACACCTACATCAGTATATACCCCATGTTTCTATTTTGTTTGTTTACATAACATAAGTACATGTTATTGCACATTATTTTCTTTCCGCATGTTGTCCCTCGGAAGTTAATTGAGAATTCATTAAATTAACGAACTTTGGATCGATGTTCGTTTTGTTTGTTGTTTTTATACAGTTGTGTAATGGTAAATAGGTGGTTTTTACGATTGTGAAAATAATACCAATTGAAGTTATTTCCTGATACTGATACTGTTAGCCTGCGTCATCCCACTGCTGGGCAAAGGCCTCCACCCATGACTTTTAGTTGTTTCTATCCAGGGCCAATGTGGACCACTGGTCCACCAACGACCAACCGCGGCAGGCCTCGTAAAGATGGCGATCTTCTACGAGGTCTGAAGTCATTTATACTTATTTAAATTGAGCGTAGCGGAAGAAACAAAAAACCGCCAAAAGTGGAGAGATTTGGAAGAGACCTACACGTGTGGCCAAAGGTTGAAGATGAAAGAGAGAGGGACACAAAATTTAGCGTTTTATTTGACTTTATTAATCACTAGCACTTCGCCCGCGACTTCGTCCGCGAAAATTGTGATAGCTCAGCTAATTTGCATGATATCAATATAATGTATAGCCTATGTTACTCGGTAAAGATGTAGCTTTCTAATGGTGAAAGAATTTTTAAAATCGGTTTAAAAAAAAAACAAATCTTTCCTCTTTATAATATTAATGTAGATTAAGACCCAAGTAAAAGACGATGAAAATGTTTAGAACAATTTCGGTGGAATTCTTATTTTGTAACTTTTAAAAAACGAACTAAGCATGTTGCCGCAACCCGGCCATTGAACTTTTATATCAAACATTCAAATTCGTTCAGCCGTTATAGCCACATAAACAACAGCTAAACAAACATTGAAACGGCAATCAATTTGTTTCAAATAGATTTGGCTAACGAAATATTTTAAATACCTAATGTTACAATGCAACTAAATACGTACAGAACATAATTATTCACTGTTATACAAATAGCACGCTCCTTTTAAAAACTTCTTTACAAAAATACCACTGCAATCTAAACAAAGTGTCAAGGACAGCCAGTCTTCGCCATAGGCCCATAGGCATACATCATTCAAGTCCCCATCAATATTGTAAGGCTTGTCACTGAAACTTTGAAGGTTTCAGATACTGTAACAAGGGAACTTGGCTGGGACATGAATGAAAAGTTTCGTTTATGGGGGCCAGATGTTTTTTGGTAATCTAATTTGAAGTTTTGAAGGTTTTCAGTTAAAGGTGTGTCTTACTAAAACTCTGTGGTAAAACTGTGCTGTGCAAGGCACGCATGGAAATTATATTTTGTAATGAACTTCGAACTTAAGTGAAAATAACGACCGAGGTAATAGGAAAAATCTTATTTAATACTTAATAATAATTACGTAAACATGTTTACAACCCACCGTATTCCATAAAATACTGTCGTTGTTCAATTTAGGTCAAAACCGATCACCGTAGTCCGAAAAAAAAATCCATTACCAAATGGGGAAGTTTATTCAACAAACTGTAAAACATTTTTTATTGCCCACTGAACGGAAACGCAAACTGCCTTTTACAATTTCGACAGAAGGGTTAGGGACCTCGCACACTACGTGACCACAACCACGACTTTTAGCCTCAGAATCTTCAACCAGGGATCTTATATTAGGGAATCCTATTCCAGCGTGGGAAAGAGATGGCTCTAGACGTCCTCTATAGCTCTGTCTCTTTCCCACACTGGGGTGACATTAAAACAATACTGCTTTAAGACGTCATGGTAGGCCACCAGGAAGAAAGTTTGGTTGCACGACCATCAGGCGTCCAACCAGTTCAACCGTGGCTGTATAGTGCGCTAGGTCCCTAAGTTCCATCATTCCGTACGTGAACAGAGCTCATAGGAACTCGTTTTCTGATTTACTGAAGACGTATAAAGATAGTTTACGAAAACACAGTCAATTTAGTACACCATACTCACATATGCCAACTTCGAGTTCATAGCCTAGTGCTCCATGGCTATGAAAACGAAGTTTTGGTGTTATGAACTATGCGCAAACACCTGACCATCAGTGGACAATTAGACACACTGAATAAGTTACTTTATGACTTCATAGGATAGTGCCTTTTTTAGGATGTTCTTGGCTGTAGGTACAGTCGTGGTCATTTCCGCATGATCAGTTTTATGTTTGCGCTTAAATCATGCGGAGGCGCCGAGTCACGCCCCCTTAAAGTTTAGGCCTATTAGGAAAGCGTCAACTTTGGCGCGCAAAATAATAATAACTCTCGTTTGGCGTGCGTCGTCAGTGCGCTCAGCCGATCGGTATCTTTCATTTATTATTTCTATACAAAGTTTCTATGTTGTAAGTACAAGCAAAAATTAGCTTAGTGGTGATCAGGCAGGACCGCGGGAGTGTCCTCGATAGTACTTCTAGATGTGGGTTGGCACTCGAGATTCTTTCAAATACGTACGATATCTCGCAAGTTATGATCCAATTTACATAAAACTTTGCTATGTACCTAGGTACTTAAAAAGCCCTGTGGTTTTACTATTCGTATCATCTATACTATCTTTACTTTATACTTATATTATAAAGAAGAAACATTTGATTTTTTGTTTGTTTGTGTGTTTGTTACGATTTAACTCTAAAACTCCTCGACCGATTTTTTTAATTCTTTCAGCAATGGATAGCTACATTATCATCGAGTAGCATAGGCTATATTTTATCCCCGTACTCCCACGGGAACGGGAACTACGCGGGTAAAACCACGTGACGTCCGCTAGTGATATAATATTATGGTAATAATAGAATATAACATTCAAAGTTATGTAATGTACCTTTGTATACAGATCCTTTGTAATGTGTTCCCTCGCGAGATATGAGTACGTTGGGTTTAGAAGCTAAATGTTAACACGTTTTTGGGTTTTATTCTATTACGGAAAACTATGTACGAATATACAAGCTTATTTGTTAAAAAGGGCACGACGTTCACCTACTGCCATGGTGTATAGGTACATAATATATTTCAACGATTATAATTATGTCTATTTAAACGTAGCACAATTTCCGCTGCCATTTATAAACATATCTAAAGCAACTTGATACCACATAATAGCATTATTACATTTCATTTTATATCAATACTAGCTAATGCCCGCGGCTTCGCCCACGTTTAGTTCTATAATTGTCTCACTGGATCATACTACCGGGATAAAAAGTACCCTATGTGTTAATCCAGATGATAAACTATCTTTGTGCAAAATTTCATCCAAATCCGTTCAGTAATTTTTGCGTGAAAGAGCATTTTTTGCGTAACAACCATCCATCCATCCTCAAAAAATTACCTATTTTATTGCTATCTTTTACTAAAAGGCAGTGCGAGAAAAGTACGGCTATAGCTATGAACTAAGTTAGAGATGTCAAACTAGTTTATGCCTTGCGCTTCATCGTGTTTTTAGTCGACATGTTTTTACGTGCACCCTTCATTTGTACGGAAATATTAGTTCGATTAAATTTGACAGCTCTAAATTACGTCCGTCTCTTTCTCGTTTTATTAGAGAGAAAAAGATAGCGATAGCCTAAATTAATTTAGTTTGTGCACAACAGAATCGACATCATTGCCGCGCTAAGAATAGACATAATTTAAAACAATATTTTTATAGCTTATACTGTCGTGGGCAAATCCCTCTGCCAAATTCTTTTCAAACTATTACTAAACCTAAAACTGTAAGTAACACTTTGTTAAGTTTAGATTTAGTTTCCTCTAAAAAGAAACAATATGAACAAATCCTTCTTTTCTTTTCGTCGAACACGAAAGTTTCTGATTTTGACAAAGTAATATTCCAAAGAATTTCTATGCTCGCAACAGTCCCAATATCTTTTGTAGTAAACGTGGAATCAATTCTGTTTTCTTTGAAAATATGGGACTTGGTATAGATTGTAGTTGTATTCCGATTTAGAACTAAACTAAATATGTTTACTGTCAAGCTGACACTGCATTATTCAGAAAGCGTTGATTTGTTTTAAATCTAAGAGGATTTAAAATTATCATCAATTACGTTACAAGTAGTCAGTGGCCCGAAAATCCAGTCTCACAGAGTTGGGTTATACGGTACCCCGTATAACCCAGTACCAACTGGGTTGTGGAGGGCTGCTCGGCAGTCGCTTTATGTAAAATACTGAAACTCAGCTGCATCCAGTTAGACTGGATGACGACCCCAACATGGTCGAGAAAAGGCTATAAGTCATTAGTCATTTATTTCAGAACAATATACATTGTGTAGAAATTTTGTAAAATAAAACAGTACCATCCAAACATAATAAAAACGATAACAATCCATTTAAAAAAACTTGTACAAAAAAGATTAAAAACATCATCAAATTTTCTGTAAATAATCAATAATAATAGAAAGACAAATAAAAAAAAATATATAAAAAAAAAACAAATTGTTACAAAAAGGTCCATAATAATATGTCATCTACTTAAAATGTCAGATATCAAAGTTTTAATTATACTACAGATAATACATATTATGTCATTTAATAATCTATAAGCGACAAAAACAACATGAAATTATAAAAAAAAACAATATTAAGTGTAAAAACAATTTAAAATAATAACAGTCAACATATATCATTTACAATCTCGAACAATAATATTACTGTTGTCGCTCATCATTTAGGTACTGATCGACGCTGAAATAGGCCTTCCTCAATAAATATGCCTTCAATTTATTTTTAAATAAGCTATGCTAGGCAGATAATGATGACGATCGAAAAACATCAACTTGATACTTTCACAAAAAGTAGGATCATAATAGCATTCATTCTGAACCTCTACTGTCAGAATTACACTTGATACCACTACTAGTACAAGGAATAGAGGGGCGGGGTTAGTGGTATACATATTTAGAGATGACCCGCAGCTCTAAAAATATCTACCCAACTCGAAACTTCAGCACTTCCGTCTATAAATTGAATTCCCAGCCTCTGGTATCTAAATAATATAATTTGCTTTATACAAACTAATTTCAGTAGACAACTTAACTTCATCCGCATAATTCCGCATCCGTGACTGCAAACTATGATCTGCCGCGAGACGAACCACAAACTTGTAAAGTGTCACCTAGTTCTCAAATTTATACAAAGACTTTTACATACAAACTGTTTAAGTAGATTTACGCCTACAGACCAATGATAATGTTATGTTTAAATTGGTGTAGAAAAAGGTTAAATATTACCTACATTACTTACATTAAAAATATGAGAATTATACCATTAAACTAAACGAAGAGTTCCGTGGATCGGTTTCATAACATACCGAGTTTCCTCCGTGCTACGGAAAACACATTAAGCCGTTGGTCCCGACTGTCTTTTGAAGATACAACCAGTCAGCGGCCCGAAAGTCCGACAGCCAGTATTACCAAGCGGTATCATATCACCCAGTACTAACCGGGTTATAGAGGTCAGATAGGCAGTCGCTCTATGTAAAGTACTGGTATTCAGCTGCATCCGGTTAGACTGGAAGCTGACCCCAACGTAGTTGGGAAAAGGCTATACGGCAGATGATGAACGCTAAGGAAAATGCGATTCAAAAACGATTTAAGTGGTACTATATGAATTAAATTAAATACGCCACGTACGATAAAAGAACAAGCAATGATAATGGTTCTTTATCTTTAAAATCTGTTTTTAGAAGTGAGGACTTTTAATTGGCCGTCAGTCTCACATACTATTTTTTTATCTGTTTATCTTAGCTGTAAGTCTTCCATAGTTAATAAATAAATAATATTGCAAATATTTTCGAAATCAAGACTATTAAATAGAAGTTTTCTGAAGTAATTTTTAGTGCATCTGTGCCCGTTGGCTTAATTTGTGAAGTTTGTAAATTAAGATAAATGTAGCATCTGCGGTACGCAATTAAATTATTATTCGTTCTGTGATTGATTGCCTTTTCCAAGAAAAAAAAAAACAGGGAATTATGAGGTTCTTGGAATGAACCTATTTTATCATTTCCTTACAAAATGCTTGTAGGATCTGTATTTTATGTATGTGTGAACCAATTCAATATAGAACAGAATTTATCCCCTTGTTTAGCCAAAACGGAACTTAAATCTGCCAAAGTGAGGTCTTAAATATAGGACGTTGTTTCTCGGTCAAATGTTTGGCGAACGGAATATGGTTTACGCATTGCAGGATACACGACCTCGATGCGTTCAACGCAATGTATAACTCATATAACAAATATACTGTGTAGATATACCAACAGTGTACATACAAACAAATGTATACAGGGAATGTTGATGTCACTGCAGGGCAAATGCCGAAATGAATGTTTTGATTTTACAAAAAATATAACCGTTCTTTTTATCGTTTTCCAATCTCCACGCAGGCAAAGCCGAGGGCAAAGTTAGTAGTTTTGATAATTCTCTTTTCACCCTGTACACAATGTAAATTAGGACGGACATATTTCTGTGAGGAATGTCTTTGGCATAACATCAACGAAGTTTTGTAGGTTAGTAGTACGACGAACGTTTTTAACTTTTCGATTTGGTTAAGTGCGTTTATCTGCATCGTACTTGATATTTTAATCGTTAGCAGTAACTTTGCCTTATTGAAAAACTGCGAATACAAATCAATTTGACAAGTTTTGTAGTAATAGCCATATTCATAGGCTTAGGCATAAGCGGCAGACACGCACCTCTTGTTTTTTGGATTCATACGCGAATTGTATAATTATCACTTGCTTATGTGAAGGAAAACATCGTAAGGAAACCACCATGCCTGAGAGATACTTCTCGACGACATGTAAAGCTAAGTCAGAGGCCCATGGGAAGCATAAAATCGGACACCAGGTTAGGCACTAACCACACGATAAAGAAGAAGATACCAGCGGCCATGAAAATATTGTTCCCGTCTGACATGATTTTGGTAAAAATTACTCTCATCCCAAAACCAGAAACATAGCTCTTTTACATGTTCAATCAAACAAATATTGCAATAAATCGGAGCTCAAATTCAAACACGTTTTTTTTAGCTAACAAAACAAACATCCCACATCAAACAATACAAAGAAAAAAAAAGACAAATCTGCCAAGTATATGATATACGAACCCAAACAACCAGCAATCGAACTCGAGCGAGATAAATAAAATATTCAACAATGCTGCGAACGTTCAGGCTTGCGTACTTTTTTTTAGAACCTCCGTACATTTTTTTTAGAGCCGCTGTACATTTTTTATTAAGGACTCACACGCGCATGCTGATTCCGTTTAACTCACACGATGAAGTTTACTGTTCTAAAGATGAGGATATTCGAGGAATATGTATGAGGCAAGATTTTATATCTGATTTCAGGAATGTACAACACGAGAATTGTCCAAATATTTAAAATAAATGAGAATAAAAGGAATGAGATCTTTTCTTAAAATATCTTGTAAAATCTCAAGATCATAATTACAAGCTGTTTTGTTTTGCTTTTATAACTCCTAGCAAATTCAAATACGATTTTCTCATGAAATATCGGAATAATGTCCAGCGAAAAAAAAACAAAAAAAAATACGATTAATATAACACTGTAAGTATATCCCGTAAGTGACATTTTAAGTACGATTATTATACATAGTTGGAGAAAATCACTTTTGAAAATTGTAACGTGTTTACATATTAGAGCTCGTGACTGAACAGAGTTCAACTATCCAGTTTCACAGTTTTGAATAATTTAAATAACATTCTAAATCCTCCTGTCACACCATACGCAATGGGGTTAAAAGGGACAGAGACATATAGCAAGCAGGCTCCCAAATACATAAATCTTTTTCGTTAGTTGACCATACCATAAATCCTCCGGGGTTTAGAAACTATGGTCCGTTCGGGAGTAAAAACTACATTTCCTTTCATCGAGCCTTCGCATTGCTTCCGAAGGGAAATAAAAATGATTGTGGGACTCGACTGTCCTTTGTGTGGGATTTTGTTTTTCAGACGCCGGTCGCTGAAAGATACGCAATTGAACTATGGTTGCTGAGAAATAGTAAAACTATTATAGTCATTCAAATAAACAAAATGTACGGGTTTCCTGGGAGGCAATTAAATTTAATAAGATTCGTGAAAAATTAATATATTTTCATACATGCATCGAAATAGTCTGACTACTGTTGTATGGGAATGGTTTTTTGTTTCAAGAACTCGACAATAGCTTCTTTGAAAAAGTTGTTTAAAATGACGGAAAGGCTCACCTCCTTGAACGATACAGGTTACTAAATCGCTACCCTAAATATGGTCAAGACTACATTCGTTTGGACTTTATAAAACAAGTAAAATAATAATTTAGTAAAAAAACTAAAATCTCTTGTATAACGGGCTAGTGTCCGCAACTCCACGTCAAGCGCGTATTTTGCGTATGGGCTATAATCCACCACGCGGGCCTAGTGCGGATTGGTAGATGTCACGTGTCTTCGAATTTTTGGTTCTAGGACATGCCGGTTTCCTCACGATGTTTTCCTTCACCGTTTTTGAGAGCAGTGGTGATGAGATAAATTACACAAAGTAATGCGCCTGTCTGCGTTCGAACCCACGACTTACTGTTCGTAAGTCAGGGCCGCCACGACTGGGCCACCGCTGCCTCAACTAAAATCTCTTTCTTTGGTTATTCCAAGGCATGCTCCACTTGCACACATCCAAATTCAAACAGTCATTGTAACTGTGAGTAACAAACATCCAAAAGTTTGCTTAATAACGTCGGTTCCATAGTTACCGAAAGCTAAATCTCAATAAACCACAGCTGCATTGGAGAGCTATTAAAATAATTGCACTGAACTTAGATTTCACTGTTACGCAATTTATGCCAGGCTCCGGTTGCTCGCAGTTTAGATCTCACTGCAAAGTTCCACTACAGTATATCCTAGGTACTATTGTAAACAATTCCATAGTAATGCAATTTTAATTAGTACTACATTTTCATCCGAGTTTCCACCGTGCTTTGGAAAGCACGTTAAGCCGTTGCAGGAAGTCAGTGACCCGAAAATCTGACAACCAGTCTTACCAAGGAGTATCGTATTACCCAGTAGCCACTGGGCTGTGGAAGTCAGATAGGTAGTCGCTCCATATAAAATACTGGTATTCAGCTGCAGCCGGTTAGATTGGAAGCCGACCCCAACATAGTTGGGAAAAGGCTAGGCTGTTAATATCTACATTTTCACACGACTGTTGACAAACTCGTCAACTATATGTGTTAAAAACTATAATTGCCACAAAGTTTGTCGTGGTTGTCGTTGACATAAAAAGTTATTTCCTCACGAGTAAAAGCAAAAAATAACGTTTACATTTTCGTATTTTTCCAAAATTTACAACATGTTAGCGGTGCCAACTAGCAGAAAACATGTACTGACTAAAATAAAAGCAATTTGAACTAAAACTTTATCTATTTTTGTCTCAACTGTGTGATAAACTTAGGTACAACTCATCTCGGGAGGCTGTAGTCGCCAAATGTGTAAGGACGCGCATAGGCGTATTTCTAAAATAAGTACTATAAGGAAAATGGGAATGCGTATTAAGTTTTCGTGTTATTTAATTTAATTTAGTCTATGGAATGATAGTAAACCTATTACATAATAACGCTCTCCCAGTTTCGCTCCAAATGTTCAAGTTTTGCTCAGAAGCTAGCTAACGAAAAAGTTAGACGTTACATAAATTAAATACATTAAATCAAGCTCTGTGTCAGCTTCTTATGCACTCATTAGCTAATAAGAAGGAATCAAAAAGAATGACTGTGATAATTTCTACCAGTTCTCCTATATATTATACATTTAAGGTTTACCTTAAACGTATAGCCCGGAGTCAAGACATGCTCGCCCTCTGTATCATGTGACTTGAACATAACTGGCGAAATGTGTGTGTACTATCAACAAAACTCTGCCTAACCCTTCGGGGATACAGGCGTGATGTTACGTTATGCTGTTTATTAATAAAATACCGCTTGTAATACTGCATATTGTCGGTATACTGTGGTCCTCATTAATTTGTGAGCGACACAAACTTTTAACACTCTGTCGGTATTCACGGTAATGGTCCATTAATTCTCCTTAGCTGTTGAAATATTAAATTATTGCAGGCTGCGGTGTGCAAGGAACCTTGTTAATATATTATGTTGATGCGAAAGATAGCATGCATTAAAAATGGTGTTTACAAACTTCCTCTCTTGAGTTTTCACCAAATGCCAAAAATTATGAAAACAAAAACGGTTTCGCTTTTCTTCTTTTAAATATAGAGAAAATGTAAAAAATAAGATTAAAAAGTTATTTATAAGCTTAAATCTGAAAATAATTAGGTAGTTGTTCGTGAATTAGCTTATTTACTTCCATTGCGACACTTCGTAACAAATTAAACACAGATGCTTAAAATAACGTCATCAAGCTTACTTAAACAACTAAATTGAATTAATAAACTATTCGCGATATGAAACAGCTACGTTACCGTAAAGTTACGACAAGTTTCACGCATAACCTTATAAGTTGTGTTGTCCAATACCTGTATAAACATAAATACTCAAGGCCTGTTCTACCACTTATTATAGTAGTACTTACAATTTTAATCATACTTCAGTGTAAGAAAAAAAAATAAGCCATTCAGGACGTCTAGCTCCATCTTTTACCCACACTTAAATACCTATGATTAAAATAATAATACTGCTGTAAGAGTTAAAAGTAGACCTAGTTTTCAACCTTGGTATTATCTGTCTATAGGTACGACATCATCATAATTACGGTCAATAAAAATATATTTGTTATCGATTATGATAAATTGAAATATATTATTCAGCAGATAAAAATTGCTCTATAGACAATTGTGTTTCTAACAATAGAAACACTCGATTAATATCATTGAAAACATAACCACTCAGCCGATTGTTCTTAAAATAGGTATTCCTAGACAATCCTAAGAATAGATATCTATTTGGAAACCGATCGACGTCATAAGCTTGAGGATTATTAGAATTTTGACATCAATTAGGAGTATTCGTATATTATTAGAGCCTGTAGTATTATCTTTTCACATTAGTTTGTGTTTTGATACAATATTATAGGAATTTTGTGTATTTTCTTCAGATAGAACAAACCTGCTACGCTGTTTTAAGAAAATACTTCTGGAATTGCAATAAAAAATAGCTTTTGGTTGGCTTTTGGCTTTCAATGTACTCAGCAAGCCTATTTCTTTTAACGCTCACCAAAACTCAAGAATAACTCCGTTTTTTTGAGGAGGTTAAATAGTAAACTATTTTATCAGCCTCATAAAGTGCAAAGTTGTTCGTAGGGACATCGTCACTGACATCAAACGGCTCTTGGGGTGTCCTCGGGCAGCCTCGAGCACAGGGTCTTTTACACTTTATGACACTGGTGATAAAGTTTACTATTCAATGTCATCAGAAAAATCTTTTGCAGCCCACGAAGCCGTATTCTACCACAATGAGCGATCGTAAGGAAATTGTTAAATTGGAGATAGTAAACCTTCATTGTTATTAGAAGAAGGACCTCTTATTTATAGAAAACCAAGTCCTTTCCGACCTGAGTTTAGGATAAGTTAGGCTCAATTTAACATGCAAATTACTATAGTTGGTGCCAGTTAAGATGAGAATAGCGGTCATTGCCTTTTCCCTTATATCTATTCGTACGAACCAAAACAAATAAACCATGTATCGTGTTTCATTACAAAAAATGTTGAATCTCACGATAGATTCAACATTTTTTCATTCACGATTCCAGACTTGAACAGACTTATTTTTGGTTTTCAAAGTTAAGAAGTTTAATAAATGTAGGTGGGTCAATGACCGCTATTCTCATCTTAACTGGCACCAACTATAACAATTTGCTAAGTTCCCCGGAATGTGTCGTGTCGAGAATCGAACCTCGACATCTTCGGGTGCTGCAGGCAGCGCGCGCGAGCCGCTGAGCCAGGCGGTGCGGTGCGCGGAGCGGGCGGCGCGGGGGACGCAGGCGACGGGCTGCGCGGGCGACGGGCGGCGCGGTACGGCCGGCGTCGCGCACTCGCGCCACACAGAACACTTCTCCTCGGGCCACCGCGTTGTATATATGTCGGTTTCAGTAAATAAATTCAGTTTGTACCAGCCAATTATACAGTCCACTTATTTCTCATCACCATCATCGAGACCTTCACACTGTACTCAACAGTTTTTGGTCCTTCGCGAAACTGAAGAAACAGCAGGAATCGTCGGTTTGTACGGGCGGACTTTGGACCCTCTTTGTTCGAGAAGGCTCGGCGGCACGTCGGTCGGCGTCGGTTGACATTCAAATTTGGACGGCGGACAGTTCGAAGAACAAAAGCGAAGAGAAGAAATATTAATGGTTGGATAAGACGTTGTTGTGAGTTCGTTCCATTTATCCTATTTTTTCCCGCTTATCTCTTTTACCAAATATTTCTGTTTCCTCCCTTGCCTAGCTTCAAAAATAGCCCAATTGAGCCATAATATTATTATAGTGGTCTAGTTTACACTACGTTTATTCATTCGTCATCATCAATATAATTATAGCACACATATAGCATTGAATCTTCAAGCTTGCTAAATTCACGTTTTCGTTTTATTTAAAATCATCGCCGCTGTTGCATACTTGTTCGCCGCTTTAACAAACTGGTTTGTTATGTACATAGGCATCGGGCGCGAACAACGTGAGAACGGCCAGCTGCTTCTTTTGTTCTATTGTGAAGCTAATTACCGTTTTTTTTTTAAATCACAATTCTTGTTATACAAAATTATTAGTGAATTAGTTCACTTTCGCTTGCTTACATTCTTCCTACCTTCAAATTTTCATAATGCCTGATAATCGCAAAACTTTAATAAAGAAACGATCATCTTTGAAGGCTAAGCTTACAACTTTCAATAAATATTTAAATGTCCTTAAAAGCTGCAAAGCGCTAAGCGATATGCAGATCGCTGAATTGGAGTGCCGACTAAGTAAAATTGAAGCGTTAAATAGTGACTTCGACACTTTGCAGGATGAAATCGAGATGCTTTGTGATGAATCGTCCGGCGAGGATGTGGAGTCGCCTTCTGAGCGTGAGCAGTTCGAAAACGAATATTTTGCACTGTTAGCAAGTGCACGCTGTCTACTGGCAGCAAAACGTCGTGATTCTGCAGCGAGCTTCAATGACGCACAATCAGGTGAGGACTTCAAGGCCAGTACTAATGTTAGATTACCTAAAATTGATTTGCCTCATTTCAGCGGGAGCTATCAGCACTGGCTTGAGTTTAGGGATGTATTTGCTTCCGTCATTCATAATAATAAACAGATTGACAATATTACCAAATTTCATTACCTTCGCGCTTCGCTTAAAGGAAGTGCAGCTTTAATTATTAAACATATTACCGTGTGTAGTGATACTTATAATATAGCATGGGATTCATTACTTGAGCGGTACGACAACAATCGTCTGCTTGTTAATAACCACGTACAAGCCTTACTTAACCTTGAACGTATACAGAAGGAATCTTGTAAGTCACTTCGTTATCTGGTTGATATAACAACCAAAAATATAAGGGCGCTTACTACATTGAAGCAGCCTACGCAATATTGGGATACTTTAATTGTTATTATGATGTCTTCCAAACTAGATAAAATAACCTTACGTCATTGGGAAGAACAAAAGAATAAGTTAAATGATCATCCGAATTTAGATATGTTTATAACCTTTTTAAGAAATCGAGCTGACTTATTGGAAAGTTTAGAGGATCATGAGAATCAATCGAATTCTACTCATAAAAATAAAACAAAATTAAATGAAAATAATGACAAGTCATCTACTACAACATGTCTGTTATGTGATCAATCTCATTCTTTATTTAACTGTAAATCTTTTAAAGTTCTTTCAATCGAATCTCGCATAGAAAAGGCTAAACAATTAAAAGTTTGCTTGAATTGCCTACGTCCAGGCCACACGAGTAACAGATGTAACTTGACGGGTTGTAAGTATTGTAAATATAAACATAACACGCTGTTACATCTCGAAAAACTCGATTCCGCCTCTAAATCAAATAGTGAAGGTGTTGTACTTACTAGTGGTACTATCACAGATTCTACTGCGTCTCGTATATTTCTATCCACAGCTATCGTGCGAGTAATAGACGATAATGGTAAGCAACACAACGCGAGAGTACTGCTGGACAACGGGAGTGCAATTAATTTGGTAACTCAAAGCTTCTGTGACCAATTGCAACTGCCGAGGCGCTGCGTGTCAACAGCTGTATCAGGTTTTAATAATCATGTTACTATTGGCACACAGTCTTGCACCGTAACAGTGAAGTCTCTTTGTAGTGATTACAAAATTAATATAAACTGTACTGTTTTCCCCAACATTACACCACCCATTCCAACCTCTTATATAGACGTAAGTAATATACGTTTACCACTAGGGATTACACTAGCTGACCCTACATATAATACACCATCAAACATAGATTTGCTTTTAAATGCAGATATATTCTGGGATATTTTGGGAAGAGAATCTATCGAGTTAGGTACAAATAAACCAATACTACGCGAATCAAAATTAGGCTGGTTGGTTACTAGACATGTAACAGAGCCACAACAATTTTCTAATTTATGTATGTTTTCTCAAGGCGATTCTAATCCCGATCTTACGCGGTTTTGGGAACTGGATACCTTAGATTCACCACATTCTAATATGTCAGTAGAAGAAATTGCATGCGAACAAAGTTTTTCAGCGAATACATTTCGTAATGCTGACGGCCGCTTCGTTGTTTTAATGCCTCTAAAACGAGAAGTCAACGCCTTAGGCGATTCGTTAAAGTTGGCCAAAATTAGGTTTTCCTCATTAGAAAGAAAATTTTCACGTGATCCAAATTTTAAAGAAAAATACATTAACTTTATGCGAGAATATGAATCCTTAGGACATATGACTGAGAATAAAAGATTCTCGTCCGAGGATAACTCCAGAATGAATTATTACCTTCCACATCACGGTGTCATTCGTGAATCGAGCACCACGACAAAATTACGTACTGTATTTGATGGATCAGCGGCCACCACGTCCGGTGTTTCACTGAACGACTTACAAATGGTGGGCCCAGTCGTCCAAGATGACCTATTTTCAATTATTATACGTTTTCGCCAGCATAAATATGTGGTTTCCGGCGATATTGAAAAAATGTACCGGGCCATAGAAATTAATCCAAGTCAGCGGTCATTACAACAAATAGTTTTTCGTTATGATTCCAGTCAACCATTGAAAACATATTCTTTAAACACATTAACTTACGGGACAGCATCAGCGCCCTATTTAGCTACTAAGTGTCTAACAAGCCTAGCTTCTATTGTAAGTGACCAACAAATAAAGAATGCCATTCAACATGATTTTTATGTCGATGATTTTTTGAGTGGAGCATCGTCAATCGAAGACACAATTAAATTAGCTAAAGGCGTGGCCACAACTTTGGCAGATGCCAAACTTAATTTAAGAAAATGGCAGTCAAATAGTCTTGACGTACTAAAGGCAATTTCTAGTTGTGAAACATCTATCACTCATGAATTTACAGATACAAAGTTAAATGAAGTATCTAAAACCTTAGGTTTAAGTTGGGAACCAAGTTCAGATAAATTATCATTTTCTATAAATATTAATAATAGTAAACATGCAACTAAAAGGCACATTTTATCAATAATAAGCCAAATTTTCGACCCTTTGGGGCTAGTAGGCCCATGTATAGTAGAAGCAAAAATGATTATGCAAGAATTATGGGTAAAAAGGTATTCTTGGGATGAGAAATTGCCCAAAGAAATAAATGATCATTGGATTTCTTTTGTTAATAAATTGCAATATCTTAACTATTTAAAAATACCACGTTGGATTGTTTGCAATGATCATAGTAGTAGTGAAATTCATGTTTTCACTGACGCGTCAGAGAATGCTTACGGCGCGTGTTTATATATTAGGTCCATTAACGGTTTAGGTCACATTCATATACAGTTACTTGCTTCAAAAAATAAGGTTGCACCAATAAAATCAGTCACTATTCCGCGACTGGAACTGTGCGGAGCGTTACTGGGTGCAAGACTGTTTGCCAAAGTAAAAACAGCGTTAACATTAAACATTCAAAAATGTCGTTTCTGGTGTGACTCGACCGTAGTTTTAGGGTGGTTATCGTCTCAACCCAATCAATTTAAACATTTTGTTAGTAATCGTGTAAACGAAATACAGGAGATAACACATGGTTACACTTGGAGCTACGTACCTTCAAAATCAAATCCCGCAGATTTAGTATCGCGGGGCTTATCTGCTGATCAGTTAAGTAATGATTCATCTTTATGGTGGCATGGACCACAGTTTTTAAAATTAAACGAGTCTATGTGGCCAACAATGCCAAACACAAATAAAAATCAAAAACCGAAAACCGAAGAAAAATTATGTCTAGCTACAAGTAAAATAAACAACAACAATCAAAATATTAATATAATAGCAAATTTATTACAAAAATATTCTAATTTTAATAGATTACAAAGAATCATTGCTTATGTACAAAGATTTATAAATAATACTAAAAATAAATCAAATAAACTTACCGACACCTTCACTCCTCTAGAATTACAAAATTCGTTATACATTATTATTCGGCAAGCTCAGTCTGAGATGTTTCCTACTGAGTCTGTTATCTTAAAAGCTGGCAAGGCTTTACCAAGCAATAATCGATTGCTTAGTTTGTCACCGTTCATAGATGGAAATCAAATTATTCGTGTGGGTGGCAGGTTGGACAACTCGCCGTATAGCTATGATGTTAAGCATCCCATACTCATTTGTAGCAAACATCATGTTACTAAATTATTATTTCGTATGTACCATTTAAAGTCATTACATGCAGGACCGCAGTTGTTATTATCTAATATACGTCAAACATATTGGCCACTAAAAGGTCGAAATTTATCGAAATCAACTGTGAACAAATGTTTAAAATGTTTTAGATACAAGGCTCAGACTATTCAACCCATAATGGGCCAACTTCCTTCTGATAGAACTAATTTAGAATTTCCCTTTCTACACTGTTGTGTGGACTATGCCGGGCCAGTGTTGATAGCAGATCGTAAGGGTCGAGGCTGCAGGCTCTTGAAGTCCTACCTGGGTATTTTTGTGTGTATGTCAGTTAAAGCTATTCACTTGGAGCTTGTTACAGAACTTACGAAAGAAGCTTTCATAGCCGCGCTAAACAGGTTCATTGCTCGCCGGGGGAAGCCACAAAGCATCTCGTCTGATAATGGGACGAACTTTGTTGGTGCATCCAATGATTTGCATACATTTCTCATCAGTTCTAATATTCAATATGACATGGCACAAGAAGGTATTGATTTTAAATTTACTCCTCCATATAGTCCTCATTTTAATGGAATGGCAGAGGCAGCTGTCCGTTCGACTAAATATCACCTTAGACGTTTATTACAAGCAGTTCATTTGACGTATGAGGAGATGGCCACATGTTTGGCTCAAATTGAGGCTATTTTAAACTCTCGCCCACTTACTGTCCTGTCTACTGATCCCTTCGACTTCACCGCACTCACACCTTCCCATTTCTTGATAGGACGACCACTCACGTCAATTCCACATCCACAAGTTTTAGAAAAGGATATTAGCTGCACTGAGCGCTATAAGAGAATCGAATATATCCGGCAACATTTCTGGGCCCGATTCCGAGACGAATATATCTCAACTCTGCAGCAGAGAACCAAGTGGATGACGTCCTCTAACAATGAACTCAAGCCTAACGACTTAGTCCTTATAAAGGACAAGACTCTTCCACCATTATTATGGCCATTAGGAAGAATCATTAACGTTTATCCTGGTGTCGACGGGATCAACCGTGTTGCTGAAGTGAAGACGAGGAGGGGCAACATACGGAGAGCATACAATAACATTTGCCCTCTTCCAGCTCAAGATAATTAACTTCCTCAACACTCATCTCAACGTGGGCGGGAATATGTCGAGAATCGAACCTCGACATCTTCGGGTGCTGCAGGCAGCGCGCGCGAGCCGCTGAGCCAGGCGGTGCGGTGCGCGGAGCGGGCGGCGCGGGGGACGCAGGCGACGGGCTGCGCGGGCGACGGGCGGCGCGGTACGGCCGGCGTCGCGCACTCGCGCCACACAGAACACTTCTCCTCGGGCCACCGCGTTGTATATATGTCGGTTTCAGTAAATAAATTCAGTTTGTACCAGCCAATTATACAGTCCACTTATTTCTCATCACCATCATCGAGACCTTCACACTGTACCAAAAACTGTTGAGTACAGTGTGAAGGTCTCGATGATGGTGATGAGAAATAAGTGGACTGTATAATTGGCTGGTACAAACTGAATTTATTTACTGAAACCGACATATATACAACGCGGTGGCCCGAGGAGAAGTGTTCTGTGTGGCGCGAGTGCGCGACGCCGGCCGTACCGCGCCGCCCGTCGCCCGCGCAGCCCGTCGCCTGCGTCCCCCGCGCCGCCCGCTCCGCGCACCGCACCGCCTGGCTCAGCGGCTCGCGCGCGCTGCCTGCAGCACCCGAAGATGTCGAGGTTCGATTCTCGACATATTCCCGCCCACGTTGAGATGAGTGTTGAGGAAGTTAATTATCTTGAGCTGGAAGAGGGCAAATGTTATTGTATGCTCTCCGTATGTTGCCCCTCCTCGTCTTCACTTCAGCAACACGGTTGATCCCGTCGACACCAGGATAAACGTTAATGATTCTTCCTAATGGCCATAATAATGGTGGAAGAGTCTTGTCCTTTATAAGGACTAAGTCGTTAGGCTTGAGTTCATTGTTAGAGGACGTCATCCACTTGGTTCTCTGCTGCAGAGTTGAGATATATTCGTCTCGGAATCGGGCCCAGAAATGTTGCCGGATATATTCGATTCTCTTATAGCGCTCAGTGCAGCTAATATCCTTTTCTAAAACTTGTGGATGTGGAATTGACGTGAGTGGTCGTCCTATCAAGAAATGGGAAGGTGTGAGTGCGGTGAAGTCGAAGGGATCAGTAGACAGGACAGTAAGTGGGCGAGAGTTTAAAATAGCCTCAATTTGAGCCAAACATGTGGCCATCTCCTCATACGTCAAATGAACTGCTTGTAATAAACGTCTAAGGTGATATTTAGTCGAACGGACAGCTGCCTCTGCCATTCCATTAAAATGAGGACTATATGGAGGAGTAAATTTAAAATCAATACCTTCTTGTGCCATGTCATATTGAATATTAGAACTGATGAGAAATGTATGCAAATCATTGGATGCACCAACAAAGTTCGTCCCATTATCAGACGAGATTATTAGTATTTTAAATGTACAATAATTTAATCGTATTTTTATGTTTTTTTGCGTTTGAGAGATAAAGAGAGTGTTTGGGACAGAAAGTTTTTGTGTAAACGTTTTCAAATTAAGCTGCTATGAGTGTTTTTTTTTTTACATTTTATTATTTGTCCCTCACGTCCGCATACTCCTTCGAGGAAACACAATCGTTAAATGGTATACTTAAATATTTGATTCACAAACCAATTTAATAATAGTTTTCAGCATTGATCAATAATTATTATTATTGACCAATTCTGAAAACGGATAATTATCAAACTGTAGGTTGTTACGGGGAAAACAGATCACATTTATTTTATCACTGGTTATTTGACGTTAGACCGAATAATAAAACTTAACGTTTAAATCAATTAATAACAATGCGTCGCTGGTCTTATGACCAAATTAATAAAGTCGCGCACTTGTGATCACGTACTCAGGTTGAGGTCAAAGTGCTATTGGGTTTTTACATCAAGAATTTCTGGATTCTGGATTTGGGCGCAGTTGATGGCAATACGCTCGCCCCCTGTTACATGGAACTTAACAAACCTTGTGAAATATAGGTGTACTATTAGGTAATAACATATCAACCCTTCGGGGATTTTGTTAACTCGATGAAATTTGTTATTCTTGGAACATTAAATAAAGTAAACTCATAACAGTATATTTGCTGACATTCCCTTATCGTTGTCACTTCTATCAAGCACAATGATCACGTTACCTCGGAAACAGGAAAAACACACATTTTACACAACATTAACAAAATGTTGACATAAAAAAGGGAACAGAATAATCTGACATGACATAAGCACCAAACATAAAAATGCGGTGTACACAATTTAGTATTTAAAAAGTTTCATAATTTTTAAGTGATTTACATTAATGTCACACAATTGGTTGTTCTATCCAATCAATGTAAGACACTAATTTGCCGTAAAACTGTTTGTTTTAGACGTAGTAAGTGATTAAAAAAATAAAAATAAATGTATAAAAAAAATCCCGCTGTATTTTTTGTTTCGTAATTATTTCCAGGCTTAGTATCTAAATAAACAAACCACATCAACACTCCTAAACAAGGATTATCTTTGTATATGTGAACGCTATTGCAATCATAAAGCATAAAGGGAATAACCGTTGACTAGGCTATACAAATATTTGTCACGTAGCGGAAAACAACCCGCGTCGCGGCGTCGGACATTGCTACGAACTCGGCCTCGGCGTAGCGCTACGCGAACGCTGCTACGCGGCTCAAATCATCAAAACTCAACGATAACAAATTCTGCAAACAAAAGTTTTTACATCACACATAAATTTTAAAACTATTTTACACTTCGCAAGTGTAAAAAGTTTCTCAGAAATTCTGTAGCGACCAAAACAGAAATGGCATTTTACTTTTGAGAGAAACATGCGTTTGTTTTACCGATGCCGATGTCGGCAGGGAAGAATTCTGGCAAACAACGTCAAAGTTTCCAAAGGCTTTTTCAAATGGGGGACCTAGATTTCTGTACTGTCTGGTGTGAAAGGCATTGGGCCGTAATCCACTTCCCGGAATGTCTTAGAATCCGTGATTCTTGAACATAAGCCGGTTTCCTCATGATGTTTTCACTGATAATAACTGTATCAACTATATTTGCTTCGTGCCAATACATCTGACAGGCAGAACCACAATATTTTTTTCTATATTTTATATATTCCTTGCCGTAAGTAATTTAACTATCGTCAATTGACTCTCCAAACCTGTATACTTCGTGCTCACAATTCGAGCGAGTCGATAGGCACTTACGCTCAATTTTCTCATTCCACTGAATACAGAAGGAATCCTGATAAAGATGTCTTTTATTAGCTGATGGCTATTTAACAGACCGTAAAATTGTTGTTTTTGTTTAGTGAGTGAAAACTATTTTTTCGTTGCGATATTAAATTTTGTGGTCTTAGAAAACTTTCAAAGGTTTTTGTTCGGTTTATTTCTGGTTCAGTTACACGTATTGAGACCTTAAAATATCACATAAAATATAATAGGATAGAGGAAATAACGCTGTGATTTATCTTATAGAATATAATTCAAGACATGCAAATTAAAACATTAAAGAATCATATAATAATGGCAACGTACATAAGAAAAAAACATTTACTTCACATAAAACGACAATCCAAAGACGACAATGCGTACTTATTTTTTTGCAAAAAAATATTTAAAATACGCTTGTACCATCTCTTACCATTTCCTGCAGTGCTATTCTCTAAAAGACAACAACGAGCTCGTCGTCGAGACAGCCTTGAGATCGATCGAGCGTGTAGCTTTGAATAAGACTGTATTCACTAGCGTGGTTGTGGTCGTCGACGAACTGTAGGCTGTATCCTCCCATCGCTGTTTCGTAGACGAATTAGGACTTGGAACAAATTCTTTAAATCATAATCGATCAATCTCGACTGAGAGTTTTAAGAGGTTAAAATATATATTTAAGGTCTGTCTTTAAGTATTTTAAGGAATAGAACAAAACTTTAAACATATTTCATAATTTTGGGAGTTTATTCCATTTTAAAGCTGAATGATGATTCCTTTGCCTCTCTTCTCAATGGTAATTCTTTGAAAGCTGTCATGCCGCTGACATGATTGAGGTGTGGTGTCAATTTGTCAAAGGATGGGCAAGTGAAAAAAAAATATCGATATTTATCGTATCATCGTACCAACATTTAAAAAAAATCGTTAAGTGTCGATAACTGTCGTGTGAAAAATATCGACATATCGTCAGTTTTCGTATGATTATTCATACATATTCTCAAAGCTTTCAAAATTCGTAAAAAAGAATAGCCATGAAATAAACAGTATTTTTTATTAATTTATTGCTTTCAATCAACTTTGGAAAAACTAAACAGAATAAAAAAATATAAAATCAAAATAACAATTAAAATCAAATTCACAAAAAAAAAAAAACGAAATTGATACGAATTCGATGCTCTAAAATAAACATCGAATATATCGCGATTAAAAATTCGATATATATCGATAATTGTATGGAAAAATATCGATATTTTTTGCCCATGCCTAATTTGTGTAATAACCATAGACTTAGTAAATATAGACCAACAAAGCGTGCGAGGGAGAAGAAAATCCCTTATGGAAATATAGCAAGATGAAATAGGATCGCGAATCTAATATCACTGTGACCGGTTTTGAATGACAGGTTTGCACAAGTCGGCACGCGGGGAATCAACTCCTCAGTATTTTGGATTTATAGCGTACATCGTGGTTTATTTTCAGTGAATAAAGTAGTATTAAACAATGGTTACTTGTTCTGTGCGTGAATGTGGTGTTAATTATAGAAATAAACCTGAAAATTCCACATTTTATAAGTAAATACTCAGGACCACTCAATGATAAGACGCGTTTATTTTTGGTTAAAATTTGCCTTTTTACCTGTTTAAAATATAAAATAATACCAATGTTTATGTTTACTTTAATATTTTGTATAGCTAAAAGTCCATTTGTTGATAATTTACATGATTTTGGTGAATAGATTGTTCATCAATCTATTTTTACATGTACGCTAGGGATTGACTTAAATTTATCGATACTATCGATATTTTATCTTGAATGTTAACTATGAAAATAAATGCTACCTTACGTTTACCGTCTGTTAACTGAACCATGTAATCAGGAAAAAGTTAATTAACTTTTAACAAATACATAAACTAATTGTTTTGTATAATTTGTACAACAGATACCCTTAACGTATATATACTATACGTATAATTCGAGGAAAATGGTTGAGATTCATTGGGTGCGTTGGTTTGAATCCAAAGACGTGATACAAGTTTGTTTACAGTATGAAAATTTTATTCTTGAAAATAATAAAATCAGTCAATGTCAAAATCCACAAAACAAATCAACAAAAGAAAAACCAACCACAAAATCGAAACGTTTCGTTGTTGAAATCTACAATTTGCCAAGCTGTACTTCTTATAATATATTAGAAGATAATTTCGGCTTATTTTTGAGTTTGGAGAGCTAAAATTTGGACCAAGATATTTTAAGTGGTCGTAGATATTTAATAATGGAACACATTATAGAAATTTACTTTGACATTTGACTTAAACATGAATGTAAACTTAATAATTTAGGAAAGAAAACTGTAAGGAACCAGTTAAATAAGATTTTTCTGTTTAAAGGTCAGTATTGAGCGATTTTTAATAAAATGTTGGCTGTTTTATTTTTTAATGTATTTACACTTTTTTAACATAATAATCTAGATAAAGGCAGCCTATGGAACATCTTCCTCCAAGGGTCAAACTTCTACCACTTATCGATAGTCCTCCAAAGTAAAAGGTACATCGCTAACTAACGCACACACTGACAAATCAAAATTGGTCACGCTTTAACGAGCTGTCAGTTCGTCTATACGGCAGTATATACTAAGTCTATGGTAATAACTAATTTCATTCCCTTGAAATAGAGCTGATTTATAAGATTATACAGTTAAATATGTGTAAATATGCATAATATCTGAAACATCAGGAAATCAATAGGCTTTTGTTGGTGTGTGGTCCCATCATAACTTAAAAAAACAAACTGTAAACAAACATTTAGCCTCTTGGTTAAACCACTGAAACGAACTCGTAGACTAACTAATTAAATCCTCAGAAAGCCTGTATATATGGATAAAATCTGTATCACGGGATATTGTTTTAAAGTTTAAAGCTTTCTTCAAATCATCACTATTCTTGGCTTGTTCTATTAAATATAGTTTTCTATGTAATCGAGCTGCCATTTTTTCAAATATGTAATTATAAGAATCGAAATTAAAATTTTGTTTTAAGCACAATTTATTATTTTTGTCAAGAGTACGCGCGATTATTGTAGCTTTTGGATTTTACAGTTGTCAGCGAGGCTGCGAGCGAGGTCGTAAGCGTATTCGTCGCTGTTTTTTCTTAGTAAATACCAAAATGTATGAAGAACTGTAAATTTGCCCTCCGTACTCCCTAGGTTAGTTTTAACTCACGGCCGTCACAGGCTTAAGCGCTAGTGTAGCTTTACTCAGCTTAGTGAATACCAAACTAAGTTTCACCGCTGCGGCAGCGCTGCACAACAAGGCAGTATCCTTAGAGAATAGCATTGCTGGTAACTGCAACTGTACATAATGGTAACAATTTTTCGTTGGTAGTCTTTAAGTCGTTGGTAGTCTTTGAGTAGCTCGTGGCTAAATAATAACAGCCGCTCGGGTCGATCGTTAGGTTAATCCGTGCTTGCCTAGGTTGGTCTGTGGATGGGTGACCACCCATTACATACCGAGTTTCCTCAGTGCCTCGGAAAGCACGTTAAGCCGTTGGTCTCCGCTGTCATTTGTAGATCTTTGACAGTCGTTAGGTAGTCAGAGGCCCAAAAAGTCTGACAACCAGTCTTACCAAGGGGTATCGTATTACCCGGTACTAACTGGTTTGTGGAGGTCAGATAGGCAGTCGCTCCATGTAAAATACTGGTATTCAGCTGCATCCGGTAAAACTGGAAGCCGACCCCAACATAGTTGATGAGTCTTTAAGTCGTTGCAGTAAGGGCGGCTTTCGTAGCACAAGTGTGTGGTTGTACACACAATGCAAGCCACTTGTGTTTTTAATCGCATCACTCGGGGTGGGTAAATTACGTTTCGTCTCTTGTGTACTGACAAAATATAAGGGCTGCGGATTTGCCAGATTCAATTTAAAAACGTATACATCCGTGTATAATGTGGTCTCAATGGGGAATCAAGGGAGGCAAAGATAACTCTCATCTATTGCTTTTTCATGTCTAAAACCAGCGGGAGATTATTTTTTACACAGAATATAACTGTGTATTCTGTTTAAATAATAATCTTCCGCTGGTCCCCCTTTTTAGAGTTCCGTACCTCAGAAGGAAAAACGAAACCCTTATAAGATCATTTTCTCCGTAACTACAAGGTTCCCAGGTATGGTGTAGAACAAAAAAATGATCGCAATGACGGGGAGAACAACTGCTTTTCGGCTTCGTTAAGTGGTGTTTTACACCCTTTATTTGGCCACTTTTATTACAGCGTCGGAGGTGTTGTCCAGATCGTCCAGAATACAGGTGAACAGACATCGGAGACAATCCAGCAGGTGTGACAGTCTGATCAGGAGTATTGCATTTCGGATCTTATCCTTTAAAGATCATTATCAGCAATACGTTGGCATTTTTATGTACATTCTGTGGAACAATATTTGTACATACATGCTTGTTCTGTATGGTGTCGGACGTAAAGAATAGCACCATCCCATATCTTCCCGTGGGTGTCGTAAGAGGCGACTAAGGGACTTACCAGAGAATGGGCAGCAGCGATTTCTGTGATTTTGTAACAACCGTATTGCGATCGCCAACCCGCCTGCCAAGCGTGGCGATTATGGCAAAAACCCCCCTTTGGGGGAGGCCCATGTCCAGCAGTGGACGTCTTTCGGCTGAAATGATGATGATGATGACATGCTTGTTTATTTAACACAGAGAGATAAGGCTTTGTTTGTTGTAAGCTGACTAATAAAACAGGTGATTCAAAATACACCTTTCCCGAATAAAATGCAACAGCTGATTTTTTGAGATCGTGGGTAGATTCTTATCATGTCGTGTCTTGTGAGTGGTCTAATTTTAAATGGAAATCGAAAAATACATTTAATAACGAAAGTTCATTATCATAAGCCTAGCCTTTTCCCAAATTACGTTGGGGTCAGCTTCCAGTCTAACCGGATGCAGCTGAATAGTATTTTACATGAAGCGACTGCCTATCTGACCTCCACAACCCAGTTAGTACTGGGTAAGACCTTGAGACCTTGGTAAGACTGGATGTCAGACTCATCCTTTAAATATACCATTACTATATTTATTGTAAACGTAAAACTACATATAGCGGAGTAGAAGATATCAGAATTAGGTTAATGTACTCTCAAATAATTGGGTTAAGAAAACGCCAACCAATTTCAACAATGCTTTTTCGCAATAACGAAATATTATTCAAAAGCCTATTCAATGATATCTTAACGAACGTTCATAATTCATAAGCAATCAATTTTACATAAAGAAAACCTTTGAGGGTAGGCCTTTTATCTTGAGTTAACTTTTCTCTTGGGGAACGCTTACAATGAACAATTTTCGTTATCTTTACGCATAAAAATCTAAATCCTAATAATGAACCTATTTTTGGTACAAAGCTAAGGCTTAGAAAACATTTTTACGTTTAAGGTTTCGTATTAAACTCAATATTTTCATCGTTCGCCTCAAGTTTGCTCAATCAAGCGCTGCTCTGCAAGAGGACAATAGGGAACAATTTTTTCTTCACTTATATCAATAAAATACAGTACGATCAACCCAAGAAAAGTATTCAAAGTTAAGTTCAACTACTGCTTGTCGGACAAAAATAATATTAAACTACTGCAATTTTCTATGACAGTTCAAACGACCGTAGCTGTCGCGGCCATGATGTGACGTCATTTACCACAATCTGCCTTGTTTACATTTTTTTTTTTGCCCATAATAGAATAATTTTACTAATTGTGTGTGCCCTAGTCAAGTAAAATTGCAAAAACAATATTAAAAAAAATCTTAGTGAAACCTTATGTACTTTTCAAATAAAAGTGTTTTTTTTTGACACATAGACTTTGATGTCACTACCGGCGTTATAGAGGACGACGCGTTTTGAGAGTGCGTTCCGTTTCACCAAAAACATGCTACATAAAACAGTAAATTGTAAAATAAGCCTACAATATACCTATTATTCTAGGTATTCTTGTTGTTCATCGGCATCTACAACGCCACATACGAACTACGCAGCATACCTGACGTAACACAATATCCTGAATTGCGACAGCAGAGTTATCCAGGATATTAAGACAGGACTGGTTTTAAAAATAACCCAGGTCGGTACTATTGGGCCTCAAATTAAATAAACGCTTTACTTGTTTAATGTTTTTTCGGCAAAAACTATTAAGTTTCAGCTGCATTTATGGTGCTACTGAATACTACCTACATTTGATTTTAGAACACATTATTTATTTCAAGCTAGACTTCAATGACTAAAAGCAGCATTTTAATGTTTATTTCACGTTTCGTCCGAGCAAACAACCCGCATTTCAACTAGCGGTGAAACCAAAATCCTCTCATACAGTTTTTGTTCAGTTAGTAATTTTGTAAACTTTTGGTACCTAAATACGACAAAACTTTTGGTACGGGCTACTATACGTCTGTATTAAGACTTGAACGAAAACCGCCCTTACTGCTATGAAATAAAGGTAATCATCATCATCATCATCGGCCTATAATGTTCCCACTGGTGGGACACGGCCTCCTCTCAGTGAAGGGAATGGGCACCACCCCGCGTGGTGCGTGGCCCAGTGCGGATTGGTAGATGTCACATGTCTTCGAATTTTTTGGTTCTAGGACATGCCGGTTTCCTCACGATGTTTTCCTTCACCGTTTAATAAAGTTAATGTGAATGTGCAATGTGATGTGGCAATATTAATGTCAAATTGATAGTATGGACGTGGGTGTAATTCGAAGTTAAATAAATGCAAACGTGCTGGCTTAAACCCAGGTGAGGTGGTGACCCGACGATCTCTGTAATTGATGTTGGGATAACTTATACAAGGTGAAGGTGTAATTGGCTCCTAAAACACAGGCTTCTGGTCTAGTTTAGGAGTCAGAAGTTCGCATTTTAGTATGTTCACTGTACAGCTTTATTTACTGTGTGATAAGTAATTTTGTAGGGTTCCGTACCCGAAGGGTAACCAACGGGACCTTATTACAAAGCCTCCGCTGTCCGTCCGTCTGTCTGGCAGCGGGCTGTATTTCTTGATTCATAATAGGTGGACAGTTGAAATTTTCACAGAATGTGTCTGTTGCCAACATAAATAAATAAAATTAAAGGGCGCGAGTGCGACTCGCACTTGGCCGGTATTTTCCTTTTTGTGAACAAACAAATCAATTATTTTTATTAATTTAAATAACTAAAAAGGTGAAAAAGTATTGACCAACCTTATTATGGAACCAACACTGACATAACGAAAATTATAACTGGTTTATACATTTGATTTATTTTTGCAGTAATATTATTCTAGTTTATTTAAAAATGCCAAACGATATCTGTGTACCTAATGCTTTTATTTTCTTCACGATTTTCAACTCGCGTTGTAAGTTTCAATGGCTCATAGAATTAATATTATTTCTGCTTCATATAACACAAACATGATTGTGTTAAAAGTTATTTGTTTGACTATTATTGCGGCTAAGTTAATCTCTTTTGTTTGTTGTCAATACCCTTTGTTTCTTACTATTACCTATTGGCAATACCGACCTTATGTTTATCCATAACTTAAAGTTTATATTTGATTTAGTCTAAAGCATAACATTTTCGTTATTTTATTTTATTAGAGGGTGATGTTATATTTTTATTACCCAATAATGCCCTTCTATCTTAGAAACAGTGACAAGTACAAACTTGTCACTGTTTCTAAGATACCTCAAGATACCACCAAATTGTATAACTCGCTTAAATTCTTTACACACTATAATTGTTTAGTATCCAATACAAGTGAAATAAGGTATGATTAATTCCATTAGCAGTGTACACAATGCCTACAACGCTCAAATTGCTATTAATTTACTAACTCGTATTTACTTTCCCAAATAATAATCTTACGAGTTAACACCAAACTCCCACGTAAACCTTTAATACAGTCGTATAGCAACTAACTAAAATATAGTTAACCTCAAATAACCTTTATTTTCTCATTAACTAAGCGTGTCTCGAACACTTTAAAAGCTTTTAAGTTAAAAGCCATTGAAAACGCAAGTGTTGTCTGGAATGAAACGCTTCACTTATGAAAAGAATTTGGACTAGTGTTGGGCAGTTGAAAACACTGCAGCTATAGCTAATCTAGGTGAACTAAATGGGTGTTTTGTTTTTTGGGGGCATAGAACTTCTTCTTCTAAGCTTGTCGATGGCAATATAAATTGTGTCGGCCCAGAATTGAGCTAGTAGTGAAATAAAACACAGTTATTTGTTTTAAATATCACTGTAGGTGACTGATAATTTTATGCCGTTTAAGTTTGAAAATGATATAGGCAATTTCATGGATAATGAATATTAAAAATACTTTTTTAATATTCAATATCCAAGATTTATCTGAGATTTAATTTTTTTAAGTTAACCGCCTCTAAAAAAACACAAGTTAGTTCACTCTTCTTTTTTAGATATTTTATATACATTCTTTTGCAGACATATCCCCATTATCATAAATTAATTTTCTTATCCATTTCTTGAACTCAGCTATTGACCATTATTATCGTCTGTGGATCTAGAGCTAGCGTTTATTCTTTTCGGAGTTGACATACAAGAGCTTTTCTTTTCCAACAGCTGTCATTGCTTTTAAGTACGTGTTTGTCCTAGGTTCGTTTCCATTTTACATGGTCTCAATCCAAATATCCCTAATAACTGCACTTAGTTGTTAATTACTGGCCTAGCGTATTAGCTAACTAAACCCGATTATTATTTGTTAGCGTATATGTCAAGTGTCTCCACTATAGTCCGTGGCACTCTATAAATAAATTTTCTCTATTACAACCACACAACGGTGTTTGATTATTGTTGTAAAGAACACGTCATGATGAACTCATAAAAACTACTTTCCCAACTAGATCCCCGACTCTTTTCAACTAGTTTTCGAAAGCCACAACACTAGTTAAGGCGTCGGATCTCATGTTGAGTTTATATAAAACGGGAGCGAAGTGAGGTGGGAGTTGAGGACTTTCAACATGTGTACGCATACTTACGATCAAGTGCCGCTGAGTGTGTTGCGTGACTTGCTTCGACCGTGGCCGACTTACACCGCGTGGTGAAATGCTTTTCTTTTATAATTGAAAGGTATTTAATACTACAATAACACTATTTGTAATTAATCTAGATAAGTGTTTATTTAATTATATTACTCCCAGTTGTCGTTACTCACTGCGGTCGCATTTATTTTTCTCATTTGCATTTTCTTGAAGCCTTCAGAGTTATTTTGAATCTCTGGAAACTACTCATTACTGAATTGTGTTATTTGTCTGTTCGTCATAAAATTATACAGAAACTGGGGGACCTCAATGCTCAAACTGTTACCGTTAATTGAGCACATGATTTTCGACCTTGCAGTATAGACACTCTTCGTTAAATAGAAACCATCAGCTCCAACAAATTTTTACTATACAGTTATTGCACTTTTATATGAAACAGCTGATTTCTAAGAAGCGTTACCTAGAGCGAAATGGAAAAGTTAGGAGATGGGCCGGAGCCCTATATTCTTGGTTACTAGATAATTTTACTTCAGGTGCAGACTATCATAGCAAATGTAATCTCATTACAACGCAAATTTGCGTTCCTTTCAAACGGTGAATACAGAGCCGGTTACTATGAGAGGTCTTGGTAAATAATGGCGGTCGAAACAATCAAATATGTATGAAACAAAAGAGTTGTGCGCTTCGGCAAAGCGATTACGGTGAATTTTAAAAGCGCTGAAAAGTAGAACCTCCTTTATCAGTACAATTAGTAAGGCGTGGACAAATATTTGATGTCATGATCTGCCTATTTTTTTTAGATCGATCAGATTGGCAGTCACTCTGTGTAATATAAGGGTATTCAACTGCATCCGGTTGGACTGGAAGCCGACCCCAACATAGTTAGGAAAAGGCCTGGCAGGTGATATTGGGGTTAGCCGGATGTTGAATAACAGTATTTTACATGAAGCGACTGCCTGTCTGGACTGAAAGAATGGTTATCAGACTTTCAGGTTTCTGACTACCCGCAACGATTGTGAAAGATCTACAAATAACAGTCGAGTCTAACGGTTTAAAGTGCTTTTGCACGGACCGACCTCGGCAAACATCATTTAACCATGATTGAGCTATCCGTGCGTCTTTTAAAATAGCCATCCTTTAATAATATCACTGCCTCGTTGGTCTAGTGGTCGCAATCGCGACTGCTGAGGATGAGGTCCAGGGTTCGATTCCCAGGTCGGGCAAATTTTTATTGGGTTTTTCCATAAGGAATTTCTCAGTAGCAGCCAATGGAGTCTGGATTTGTGCCTGGTTGATGGCGAATAGGGCAATAGGCTCGCTCCCTATTGCATGGGACTTATAACTGTGGGTGAAACGTAGCTGTATTATTAGATACACCTACGCCAAACCCTTCGTGGATTACAGGCGTGATATTAAATGTTTAATACTATCACCAATATCATTTCTTTCTTATACAGAGGATAAACAGAATTCAGTGCATTCCGTTCCTACTCTGTATTAACTTAAAGATTCAATTTATTCAACGAGAACTTCGTAAACTTTTCGCGAACCACATTTCCGTTTCTTTCTAGTTCTAGTTATGATAGATGTTAAAAGTTCTAGATCAATACCAAATTTCTTTTACGAACATATTGAAGTTTTTCCTATCATCGCAAACAGGACTTCGATGCGTACAGACGATAAAAGTTTTATGTGTTCGGGGACAAAGTAAGCATCTTTCACTCATCATTATTTGAGATGTAGCGTCACTTAAAAATAAAAATCAATTTTAACTTGAATTCAAATTGACAGAAATTAAATAGAGTAGTTAGAGTATGCTTAAATGGTTTGGTCATGTTCAGAAGAAGACTGAAAGGCGACTGACGAAAGGTATTTACATGAAGCACAGCCGGGAAGGGACGCGATAGAAGGACGTACAGTGTGCTTATTATCAATCGATCAAATTAAAAATTGATTATAGAATAAGTACTCATCACACGAACAATATTGGTTAAAAATATTTTGAAATAACCTGCCTGCATACTTATTGTTTCATGGTCCATACATCAGATGCTGCAAGTGTTAGTGGTTTTCGCTTTGAATGCAAATCGTGTGTCCACTTATATGGTATTGTATATTCGGGTAATAAATCCGTTCCGGTTCACTTGATTCGAGTTAAATTGTACCTACAGTTCCGTCCAATACTGAATAATGTTATGCATGCTCAAAGTTTTTTTTGTGTGAGGTAATATTTCATAAATTGAGCTTTAGCGTACTAGGAATTTTGTACACATCATTCCACAAATTCTCATAATAAATGTTAGCACGACTATTTCGCTTCGCTGATATACCAGCTTCCGTTGACACTAAAGTGTGAAAAGTAGCTAAAGGACGCACAATCTGCTACGCTCGTAGCTCCTTCTACGAGTTACGCCTCGTAGATACCGCTACGAATTCGTAGCACCACTCGTAGCAAGGAGCTACGTAAATCAAGTTTTGCTAGTCGTTCACTTTGGTGCAAAACATTACCCTTCGATAAAATGTTTAATGGCGAATTTACTGTTTGGAATAAGTTGTTTAATATATTTTAAGTGTCAAACCATAACAATGAATAACTTAGATATATATTTTTTAAATAAGATATTTTAGTATTTAAGTATTATTAAGCTTTTAAATGTAACTATTACGTGTATTTTAATAAAAAATCATTTCCTGCCAATTAAAAAATATTTTCGCTTGAAAAATTCTACTAAAAATTCTACAACATTCTACGATGTGTTCAAAACAGCTATTCTTTGAAAACAAGCTACGCAAATAAACAAATTATGGGCACACTTGTATAAAATATGGGGTGAAACGTCACCACATGTCAGGACAGTAAACATTCGATTTATTTGTGAAGGACAATGGTTACATAGGGGTTCATATCCTTGTTTTATGGTAGCCGTAAAACCGACGCCACGCTAAAAGATGAATTGCCCGCAAAATTCACGTGAAAAAGCTTAGTGTCCCTTTCAAAAGGAATCCAATTTCAGCCTGAACATTTTGTTTTTGGAGACAATCTTTTTGATAATAAGTTTAAATGTTTTTGAGTTCGTAACTAAATATTTTGTTGATTAAAATTGTATCGTTAATTATGTTTATTTTTCGAAGTTAATTAAAAATCTTTTCAGTATAACAAAACAACCGCTAGGGGATTCAATGTGTTGTGTATTTTTATTTACCTCGCAAAATAGACCGGTTGTTCTATGTAAAAACAGCATACATTACCTGTAAAAACACAAAATCTTTATTAGAAGACACATAATCATCATCTGAATACAAGAATAGAAAAAGATTAAAGATCTGCCGCTGTTATAATAGGAATTACAGAAAAAAGCATTTTGAAGGTTTGATATCTAACGAGGGGAGAATTTCGAACTTTGGTTGAAACAAAAATGTCCGCATAAAGCATGTCAGTGTTGACCTTCATACCCCTAAATATGAAACTCATATGATACGTATACAAATATATCAACTAAAAAACCTATTTAGGGGGGCTATGATCATCAATATCGTCATCATTTTAGCCGAAAGACGTCCACTGCTGGACATAGGCCTCCCCCAAGTGTCACATTAGCCGGTCCCGTGCGTCTCGCATGCAACGGATCCCCGCAACCTTCACCAGGTCATAAAACTACTGCAAACAACTTGCAACTTGTAACTGGTTTTATTTTGTTTAAGGTTATGAATGGTTTACGCGTTAGATGTACGCCAACCACTTTTTGCTTGTTACGTCAAATTCTTCAACTTTCCCGATAGGCATCTTGAAGTTATCAATCACACTTAAACGAATTTGATTATTTTTCTAGTCGCCAGTTGTATTTATAAAAAACTAGAATTTAAACTTTTTGGCAAAAAATAAATACCGACTTCAAAAAACACAAAAAGTAAAAAATTACTTTAGCTTCAGAAGTCGGTGACCTTTGTTTCATTGATTTCGTTTTTTTATCACCGATTTCTAAAGCTAAAGTTATTTTTCACTTTTTTTGTGTTTTTTGAAGTCGGTTTTATTTTTTGCAACGAAGTATAATTTTGTTACTTTTTTGTGCACACACATGTGCTTACTCCTTCACAGCATACCGGCATGATGTTATGTTGTGAACTGGTGAACAATAGACAGACATGAAATTTCAGCAATCCCAGTAAAATTGCTATCATTTATTGAGGAGTTCCGTTGCCTATCACCGCAGTTCTCCATCAGATCTTCACCAAATTGAAATGGGACCATTCCGAGAAAGTAGTCTTCTAAAAACTACCCAAAACGTTTCAAGTATTTTTTTTAAATAACCGATGAAAGATTAAAATGTGGGAGGTTTCAGAATGATGTACTGAATACGTGATAAAGGTATAAAAGATAAGGGTGAAAAATCATGTTTTGTGGTAAAACTCAATGTAACGCACTCAAAACATTGTGCTGATGGGTGGATTGAATAATACGGGGGTCGTGGACATGTTTAAAGTAAAAATCTTACATTAAAAACTTGTATTAAAAAAAAACTTGTCATAAAGTTGTAACTTTGGCCCCCAATATCTCCGTAACTAGAAGCCGAAGGTTCCCAAGTATGGTCTAGAACTAAAAAAATATCGCAATGATGGGGAGAACAAGTGCCTTTCGGATTCGTTAAGAGGTTTTTTACACCCTTTGTAACCTGTCGGACTCCGTGTTTATCGAAGACCTTATGGGGGATACTGACAATACAGACACCAAAGTATGTATGTTTGTATTTACGTATGTTCCTCCGTACCGCTTAAATAATTCATCAGATTTTGATGAATAAGGTGTCAGGATTATTTATTATGATCCGGGTAATATTGGCTACATTTTAACGGACTTCAACAATACAACAGTTTACAAGCAGTCGATTAGAGCGTGATTTTTCAGTAGTCGGGTTTTGTGGACAACACAAATTCTTGTTTTTCTTTACCTTTCACCAAAAAACATAGGACACATTATACCTACACAATTTTATTCATATTTACAAATTCCAGGTCAAAAACCACTATATCCATTAACCCCTCTATACAAAACCAACTCCCGTTGCAAACATTAACTTGTGTCAAAACTTCATTATTTTAAAAGCTCTGTACATCCGACAATGGCCGCCATTTTGTTTTTGCAGCACAAAATAATACTTTAGTTTACATTAAGTGGCTGAAATGTGAAACTACCCTCTATTTGCAGGAAGATATTTTGAATATTCGCGATATTTCCTTGGATAGTTTTGAAATTCAGAGATTCTACACTAAATCTCTGTACGTATTTATGGAATTAGATTGAAACATTTAAAATTGTTTTAGATTTAAGAATTCTGTAAGTATGCAGTCTTTTTATTTATAACTCTTTGTATAAAGATATCAGTATGTTCGATTCTAAGTGGCAAGCCCTGCTACCACCTATGAAAATACAAGCGTGATATTATTAATGCAACATTTAAAAACTAGCACAATTGCCTTATCATTTCACTGAAATATTCGTTCACCACAAAAACCAACAACAAACCACATACAAAAACACGCATAAATTATTTGTGTACGTTTCGATTAGGCTATTGTGTGTTGTCCATTTTTAAAATGATGCTCAAATAGCACAACCTCTCCTCCTTAAACATCTATATGTATACAAATAAGGTTTAAAGATATTTATTTCTCATAAGAACTTAATAAATAACAGTTCACTTAAAATGAGATACAAAGTTACTCCTTAATTACTTATATTATAATTGCATCTCGGGCGATGGTGACGTTATTGGGTAGAAACATGTTTCTTTAATTTACTTTTAAATATGTTAATATTATTGCATTTTTTTATGTCTTCCGGTAAATCATTGAACAGCTGTGCTCCCTCCACTAATACTGTTTTTTTGCCATAATTAGTCCGTGAATGTGCAGTCATTAGTTGAATTTTTTTTTTACTTCTTGTGTTGTATTTTATAACTTTTTCATGTATTTGTATGTTTGATTGTACGGAATTCGTGGTGATTTTTTTTATGAGAATGCAGGTGTAGTAAGTGTAAAGTTGTGTGAGATTCAGTAGTTTATTTTTTTTTGTATAATTTTTTAGTTGGATATAGATAGTGGTAATGAAATAATACTTTAATAATTTTATTTTGTATTCTTTGCAGTGGATTTAGATTCGATTTAGCGGCTGATCCCCACACCTCGATTAGGTATTCAAGGTTTGATTTTACTAGAGAGTTATATATAATTAGACGTACTTTTTTCGGAATACACAAATACACAGTACAAGTATATTTACAAATATGGCTATTTCCTTAACTGTCCATCGCTTCTTTGGTCGATGCTGATCCCGCCAAGTGTTTATAACTGGGGGCCTAAAATGGCTGCTTTATCAGAATCATAATAATCAGCCATTTTAGGCCCGCTGCTGTTTACAAGTGCGTTGTCCTAAAAAGCTCTGAACAAACGAAAACAGAAACTTTGAATCCAATTAGCAAATTAATGAAATTGAAACAAATTCAATGGTGGATCAAAGTTTTAAACAAAGCCCAAGGCCTTGGGGTTTAAACAAAATGGTCGTTATTATATTCCTTATATCCGACAGAAATTAACGAAAAGTTTTCAGGGAGAATGCTGGAGCCTTAGAACCAATCTATACCTACTATTCTAATCTGTGTCTTAGCAAAATGTATCTTTAATAAGTTTTAAAGTTTAGTTATTAAGTTTATAAGAAGCTGTTGTACTTTTCAATACAGCAGATGTTATGAACTTAGGCATTCTATAATTAAGTTGTTTAAGCGAAGTGTCTATATTAATAAGTCTACTCTACTACCTATTCACCTCTACCATCATCATCAACTCTATAGCCAGTTCCCAACTATGTTGGGGTCGGCTGCTAGTACAGCTGGATGTAGCCGAATACTAGTATATTACATGGAGCGACTACCTATTTGACCTCCACAACCCAGTTAGTACTGGGTAATACGATACCCCTTGGTAAGACTGGTTGTCAGAGTTTTGGGTCATAATACAATTATTAGGAAAAATAAACAATACCATGGTAAAACACATATACTTGTCGGATATCCGATTGATTTTTGATTAAAAGTTGTTAGTTTGAGTTTGAATTGTAACGACGGTTGGTGAAGCACGTGGTTTGATCACGTGGGCAGAGTTATAGTGGGCGGGACGCCATTTCGGACGAACAGTCTTGGACAAATCGTCGTAGTGAGAGCACCACTCTGAAACTGTCTCTTCGCCTACTTCCGCCTTAACGTATTTTGTACACGTGTGATTTAGTAGTTAACGCAATACAATTAGTGATTGAGTGTGTGTGGTTGTCTTGCTCGAGCACGTACGCCATGTCAGAGCCTGAACCAGGCAACCGCCCTTATCGGTTCTGTCGAGGAACTTAGGCGCGTTCCGACATACTTGAATCACTAGAAAAAAGCATTCCTTGACGTAGGGTGGCAAAGAATGATTTTTTCTGTTTCATTGTCAATGATATTTAAAAAGCATTATCAAGCTCATTCATACTGAGTCGATGTCAGTCAGTGTGAACCTGTTGGCTATCACAAAACAAATCTAGCAATGTAAATCTTTGTTAAAATAATCTTGCAATAAAATGAGACATTGTTTTAGAATTTGTATGACCAGATGTATGAACGTTGACGAGGCAAAAGGAGTATGTAAGGATCATTGCAGGTGGCGTTCTGTGGTTTCTGCTTACCCCCATGGGAAAAAGGCGTGAGTTTATATATGTATGTTTTAGAAGAAAAACAAACCTCTTTCATATCAGTAATTGCGAACTTTAAATCCAACAAATACAGCCACTACACACAAGTGGACCGTCTATCTCTGTTGAACTCCATATCGTCGGAAGGAAGTAACGTCATGCATATACAAGCGGTGATCGTACGAGCACTCCCACTCGACAAGCAAATTCTGATGACGACAGCTTGCGGTTAGGATTTAGATAAGGACCCGTTTAGACGAACATAGCTAATATAATAAAGTTGAAGAGTTTGTTTAATGTCTGGAATTTCAAGTCAGTTTTGAAAAAAATATGTTCGCAATTGATAGGCCAATTGTTTAGGAAGGTATATGATATTTACAATCAATCCTTACACTATTCTCCTACCATTAGGACCGAGAAACGGTAGCTATGTATGAGCTGGTGTCATTTATGATCGAGCTACAGGGTATTTCTATTTCAGGGGCCTGAAGGCCGGTCAAGTGCGCGTCGGATTAAGCACAATGAAGGGTTCCGTGTTCGGGAAAATAATTTACTCAAGCACAATATGCTTGCTTTTGATAGTACTTCTCAAGGAAACACAAAGTTATTCGTGCGGTTGTAACCGTCACACAACAAGTCTTGCTCCTGTGGCTTCATATCGGATGATGTCATAGTTATAATCGGATATGAAGTGTATCAATAAAGTTTATTTCTGTTGAGACAGCATACTGTGGCTGAAAATTGGACTGTTACACTTGTTTGTTCATAATATTCCCAGTATAAACGCTAGTATCGCGACTGTAACTGGTTATAGTCACATTACAGTCGCGTTGTGGTCACAACATGTGTGGTTATGATGTTTCAACACCAAATTAGACGCCTTGTCGCCTGTGTTCACCGATAATCGTGATGAGGTTGCGTTGTGGGTGCTAGCGGTCTTTACAACTAGTCCTTTCACTGTTATATTGATTCCGACTTTGTATCACTGTCAAACTCATAGTGTTAGATATTTAGAACATATTTACCTATTTTACACCAAAATGATTAAACAGCTCTTTTACATAATTATATTGCTCTTATTCTTTGGGTGATAGTGATCTTTATTTTCATTATAATACGGTTGGGTAGCTCCTACTGTCAAATCTGTCAGAATGACAATAGTATTTATTTTCGTTAAAATGCGGTTGCTTTTGTGTTGTTGTCATTGCTGACTGAGGTTTTAACCGTGAAATACCTGTTCAAAGTAACACTATATTTTTGTTCTGTAAAAGTTTCACAAAAACAAATAGCGATCAGATTCAAGCCCGAGTTCTGAAGTGACGCTCAAACATGAACCTCGAATCAATTTGTCGGATAACATACAAAATTCCACTAAAAGTTAGTTTTTACAGTAAACAGAGAACTGTGCTTGAAAATATGAGATTTATCGTAACAAAAAAAGTAAAAATGCTTAAAAGAATCTGTAGTTTCGAGTTGTCTATTATTGATCGTGGAAAATAAATAACGGTTGCAAAGATCGATCTTCAAGTTTAAGGGCTATATATCCCTCAAATGGCTTAGCATGATCCTCCGTTACTCCTAAAATACTGCAGCATTATTTTTTAAATAAATATATGGTAAAGTTAAGGATTAATTCTAAGTCCTATGTGTGACGAAAACACGATTCCATAAACTTTTACCGATAGAAAAAAATTCCAAAGTTACCTCCAAATCGAACAATAAACCGCTGGTATTCAAAAAATACTTGAAATTAGATCATGAAACTTTGCATACTAACTGAACTAACTATAAAGCAGGTCTTATGTGTTTTATTTTTTTAGTCCAATCAATAGATTTTTTGCAAATCGCCTAAAACCACTAATTTCGTACTATTTGGTCGCAGTGACTGACGTAACAACCGCTTTGTAGTGCAAGCTGATTAGAACTTTTTTCTAACAGTATCTCAAATGAAGTTTGAACCACCACAAATAGAGTTGGTAATTTTAGGGTTAGAAGGTCCTTAAGCAGCGCATGCTAAGGACGGGCCGTAGATTGACGACCATCCATAACATACCGAACAGTCGTCACAGTATTTTAATGGCCCAAAAGTCTGACAACCAGTCTTAGCAAGGGGTATCGTATTACTCAGTACTAACTAGATTGTGGAGGTCAGATAGGCAGTCGTTCCATTTAAAATACTGGTATTCAGCTGCATCCGGTTAGACTGGAAGCCGACCCCAATATAGTTGGGAAAAGTATAGGTAGATGATGGGTTGTCTATTATTTTCGTTTGCAAGATTTGCGGCTGTGCTGTCGGAAGAGGCCTTAAATTTAGTACTAAAGGAATTACGTTCAATCGAGATGTCATTTCAGATATGAACTGGGGCACTGCTGCTTAAATTATGAAGGGTCGAATTGAGTTTAATCTGAATGAATTATCTAATATATGGATTCCGTACGTATTGAGAATCTATAATCTCTAATGATTTCGCAATATTATTTTTGTTCTGGAATGAATATCGATTGTTTCAAATATATTTTGCTTTTATGGTATAGTAATCTACACACATCAAAAAAAAATGCGATCACTTTGAAAAATCGAAATCTTTTTTGTTACGGTAGATTATACATATTATGATTTCTTATTCTTTTTAGATTCTTTATTTAAAAATATAGATTTAGAATCAAACAGTGTATCTCTATTTAAAGAAAACATAAGTTGTTTTTATTGCGTGAAGTCTAAAGAAAACGATTTTTTAATAATTTAAGTTTCGGTCAAAACGACCGAATAGCAAATAGCAAATGAAACCGAACTCGTGACAGATAATGTCAGTAATATCTTCATTAGCCAACCAGCAATCTATTCGTATTAGTATGCCGAACTTTTACTTAAGTACCTTCAGATTCCGATATTTAATACAAGGTACGAAGGAAACAAAATACTCTTTTTATCTTTAGACAGCAAAAGATTTTTATGTACCTTTGTTCAGCTGCTAGGTACTAAAAACCAAATATGCGCATGTATTTGTCGTTTGCTTGTTAGAAAATCGAAACGACAAAGACGCTGTCTAGCAGTGGCGAAGGATCCATACAACTCGATTCCTACCGGGTTCCCTTTGAAAAATGGCACAGTCAGTTTTCTATAGACAAATAATATAATCATATTAAAGATATGTACTCCGGCTTACCTCTTACAAAAATTTACTCTTCGCTACTGCTGTCTAGTAAAATTGAGGCTTGTAAAACTAACCAATTTTTAGTTTTGACTAACAAAACGATTTTGCTTGCATAAAAGTATATTTGTGCAAACAAGGAAGAGTTTATGTTTGTAGTGGTTGCAATCTCTGTGAATTTGAGCAAAATTAAGTTTATTTATCATCTTTTGGCGGACTTATAACGCCTTAGGCTATTTGTATAGCTGTACTAAGCTCTAACTCAGTACAACTACTCAGCAGTACTCCGCACTACTCCACGCTACTGCGTACTACTCAGTACTATTCCGCACTACTACGTACTACTCAGTAATTCTCCGTACTTGTCCGTACTACTCCGTACTATTCAAACGCCTCAGTACAACTCATAACAACCAGTACTGAGCAAGATGATAACCTATCTATGCCAAATATACCTATGTTTCAGTTATATCATTGTACTGTACACGTGTACCGTTGTTTTATGTACTCTTTGACGAGAATTTCCGCATAGTGACAAATACTTGCGTGGCGTACTGATACACACATCAAAAGTATCTAGGGATCAACATATATTTTTGCAATAACTTTTCTCCTGATTGATATTAATTAAAATTTTCTTTAAGGATTCATCAAATAAAGTGTTTTCGTTTGTCACAGTAACGATAAACCAAGTCACCTTTGCATTAATAAAGAAATTTGCCATTTTCCTAATAAAGGGATTTTTGACATTTGAACCACTAACATTAAAGTTCGAAAAAAAGACTGAAATAACAGTTTTCTTTAAAATTTTATTGGGTAACTTAAACAATTAATAATCCGTGTTTCTACCGCGAACACTAACAACACAAGAACATCGGTTTGGCATACTCAAAATGAGTTCATCCAAATCACGCTGTGGAATGGCCGCCCATGTTCGTTGCAACAACAAAAAAAGGTCTTCTTGCGACTGGATACCCTCCATATTCGGCAGAGCTCTTCTCTGTAGCATATCCCATGCATGCTCAATCGGGTTCAAGTCTGGCGACTGAGCAGGCCAGGGCAGGACATTGATGTTAGCTGCGGCGAGAGTCTGTCTTACAACTCTTGCGGTGTGCGGTCGTGCATTATCATGCATTAACTGAAATAAGGGACCGATTTGCACTTGTAGAGGAACGATGACGTCTGATACAATCGTCTCAGCATAAATTTGAGCGTTGAGGTTGCCTCTGATCCAAATCAACTCAGTTCTTCCGCCGATCCAAATACCCGCCCATACCATGATGGTTCCACCACTATAAGGATGGACTTCCTGGCAGGATTTTAATCGCTGTTGGCGTCCAGGGGTTCTCCAGTGTCGTATACGTCTTGTATCCGGTCTCATACCAAAACGAGACTCATCAGAAAAGCACACGAAACGCCATTGTTCTTCTGCCCAATTTCTGTGTTCAAGAGCCCATTGATATCGAATCCTACGATTGTGCATTGCTATAGGTGGTACCCGTAGCGGTCTTCGGGAATGAAGGTTCACTTCATGCAAGCGGTTTCTGACTGTTTGGTCGCTAATTAAGTTCCCTGAAGAGTGATGAAGCCTCACGGCTAACATCATGGCGGTTATTGTTGGAGCTCTTCGAGTTAAGATTTGAATGTATCGGTCTTGTCTCCGTGTGGTGCAGCGATACCGTCCTCCATGGCGCTCAGCCACGGTACCAGTGCTTCGGTAACGTGTCCAAAGTCGACTGATAACACTCTGACTTGTATTCAGAGCTAAAGCTACAGTACGTTGCCGGGAACCAGCTTCTATCATTCCCACGGCTCTGAGCATTTCTTCCCTGCTTAAATGACGTCGCCGCTCCATAATAACGTTGGTTTTAATCAGTAGTAGGGAAACAGTAGCACTAATAATGTCTTCAATGCGTTGTATGTTTTTATAGGGAAAATATTGACAGCTTATTTTCATCTTTTACTCGAATTTGATTGAGAGTTCCTGATTCAAATTATGAAATGCACCAAAAAGGATCCATATAAATTTATAAAATCATTAATTTAATACAAAGCCACATCTCAATCTCAAGAAATCCGCATAAAAATGCTTGATCCCTAGACATTTTTGATGTGTGTACTTGTTTGAGTCGACATATGGGAGACTTATGCGTACTATGTAACCTTCGCCATTCAGTCTAAGAACAGAGCTATAAATTCGAAGATACTGTCAAGAATTTAAAATATTAACATACCAAAATTAAACCGTAGTCAAATGTCTGTTGAGAATTAAAAAACAGAAGACAAGATGATCGAAAAAAAAGCATGTTGAAAAAAAACTTATTCACTTTCTAATATTACCAAATCTCACACATATTCAATTAATCATCCTTCCTATCATCAATAAATATGACAAACACCAACTTCGCCCGCGAAGCACTCTACCAAAAAAACAAGAATCTAAACTGCCCGTAAATCATCGTAGATCGTCACAAAAAGTAGTAAAAACTGTGATTATTCACTCAATATGATAATCTAGCGTGACAATAGGTAACTGTGAACAAAATAGTTATCAGTGAAAACTAACCGTTGTTCCGTGACTGTCTGACTGGTAAATTAGGGGAGATTTTTGCCAATCATATATCCCGAGTCTTTTATATTCCCAGTGCTGGGCCACAGGCCTTTTTCGGGGAGAGGGAGTGGGCTATAATTTACCACGCGGACCCAGGCCAAATTTTTGGTTCTATGGCATGCCGATATCTTCACACTATTGTGCTTCACCGTTTTGAGAGCAGTGGTGATGAAATAAATTAAACAATATCAAGTAGCAGTTTTAGTTCGAACCCATGATCAACGACATGCAAGTCGGGATCTTTACCACTGGATTTTTGGAGGTTAACCTTAAACCACTACGGGTATCTCACATGAAAGCGAACAACGAATGTGCACGGTTGCCTAGACCCTAGAAGTGAAGCCTCCTAGGTATATTTATCGGGAACACAGACTCGTGCAAGGAGTTCCACTGAATTGTCGAGATTTTATTCACCGGTATGTATACCGGTAGTATTGTTTCTTCCTCTTCCTCTAATCCATCCAAAAGTTGTCTATAAAAGATTGCTTTTAGCGATAAAACCGCCCATTGTCCCACCAGATGGATGATGTATATCCCCGCTAAGCAGCCGTGTCGGAAAGTTATACACATTGTATTACTTTACTACGTCCTTACCTTTTACTACACGAAGATACGGACGTAGTAAATTCTGAACTACCTAAACACAAACAAGACTTTTCTAACTTACTAAAAACTTTAACAAAACGGTTATCTAACAAAAATCTCACTAGAAACAAAGAAAGGGCTCGTTGTTTCAAGAATGAAATTGCCAAAATATCCGCTGCTAAAGTTTTTGTTGACTTCATGGGCTAAAGATCATTTCTTAGCCGACGCTCTGTTGTTTACTATTCATTTTTGACGCTAGAGATCACCAAAAAGGCCTTTGACCCGACAGGGATAAGCAACATTTCCCGAAGTTTTTGCTTCAGTAGTCCTTCAGTATTGGGTTTATATAAAAAAGAAAAATGTCGTACTAAGTACGGTATCATCTTTTTTTTTCGAGTAAGAATTCTTCTGAACTTCTGATTTATTATAAGTCACTGACGCAATTTCAAATTCCATGAAACGATTTCTTTATAACTCGAACTCCTTTTTCCAATTTTACTTGTGAATTGCCATTTAACTTTCTTTCCAATAAATCAATTGGAAAGAAAACGTCCAATCTAATTTACACTTTCAATCAAATCAAGTTTTACATCAAATGTAACTTTACTTTGATCAAACCATTCAGTGCTTTCGTATTTGCATTCAAAATGGCTACTGATTCATCTGTTTGAATCTTAGAGTATAAATCTTTTAAGGCGTTCACAGCTCGTCGCCTTAAGGCGTTAAGGCGACATTCTACTGCTGCGTAGGAAATGGGAAGAGGTTACGTGTTAACTTTGTAGATTCAATTGTTTGACAGTCACGTATCCGTGGAAGCACGGTCAGAGGTTACGGATTCGCAGCGTTGGCACTTGGCAGCAACTCAAGAAGCCATTACTAATAATATTGGTGCCCTCGTAACTAGCGCTAACCCCCCATTTTTTTCTGTTACAGGTCAAGGGTTGCCTGTTTTTATAAGTAATCGATGACATTCTTGATTTGTATAGAAAGTGTTTGCAATACCGTCTCTAGTAGGATCTGTCAATGGATGATTGCACCTACATTTTCATACAAATCGAGTCTAAGTACACTAGCAAAACTTAACCGACGCTGCAATCGAACTGCGCCTTTACCCTAAGCGAAGTAGAGGGGAACAAATTGGTGCGATAGTTCCCTGAACAAGCTCTGTCGTTCAAAAGAGATAAACCGCAGAACAATGAGAGTTTCTTTCAATTCTTTTTATCACTTGTTGCATAATGAAAAACTACCTGAAGTTTAGTTCAAATAAATCGGTGCAAATATCTGTTGGCGCTATGTAGGGTATGCAAAAAATGGTGTATTCTTCAGAAATAAAGAGCGCGACTTCTAGAGACGAGTTTTAGCTCTGCTCTTGAGCAATTTTATTTTCTTTTTTTTCAACGCTATGTGAGCCGGAAATGTCTGACTTGGATGAGCGGTGTTTCAGACTCTGTGCTTATTGCATTATCATCTTAGCATTTGTAACAAACTAGCTTCTGCCAGCGGCTTCGCCCGCGTGATGTTTGATAACTGTCCCATGGGATCTTACTACCGGGATTAAAAGTATCCTATGTTTTAATCCAGGTTATAAACTATCTGTGTGCAAAATTTTATCCAAATCCGTTAAGTATTTTTTTGCGTGAAAGAGTAACAAACATCCATACAAACTTTCGCATTTATAATTTTAGTAGGATTCATCTGGTAATCGTTTTTTTATATAAAATTAAACTCTCTCATTGGTGAGCATGAGGTCCTAGGTTCAATTCTCAGATCGGGCCTGGTTATTGGGTTTTTTCATCCGGAATTTCTCAGTAGCAGCCACGCAGTCTGTATTTTTTCTCCTAAATTTGGCGCTTAAATCGAGATTTGGACTGGACATAACTGGCAAAATGTGAGTGTACCTACTAATAGGTATGCTTCTGCTTATGTTATTAAATAAAAAAGGTTTTTTTTTTTAAATCTTCTCCATTTCTGCTTTCTCACCTAATACGGTCATTGCGATCATTTTTTTGTTCTGGACCATACCTGGAAGCCTACTAGTTACAGAGATATTGGGGGTCAAAGTTCCAACTTTTTCATAAGTTTTTTTTTTCAAATACTAGTTTTGAAGGTCATAACTTCACTTTAAATACCTCCTTATCACGTTTACTATTAAATGCGTCCATCAACACAATATTTTGAGTGCGTTACATTAAGTTTTACCGTAAAACGTGATTTTTCACTCCAAAAAGTCTTTTCCCAGCAATAATTTTTACGTAGAGTTACTTAGTTTGACGTACAGAATGCTTGGTTGAAGGCTTCGTAAAGGGTCCGTTTACACCCTGTATTTCACACAGGCCATCTTGGCCATTCGTCTTTTCCTAAGACCGTCTCTTCTGCAATTTGTATAATGATTCATATTATACCCATACATCAGTTTTGGGACCAGTGGTTAAGTCAAATGAACTGACCGTGATAGCTTGCATATAAAATCACTAACTTTTTCAGGCCAATAAAACCAAAAATGTGCTAAGCGCCATTTTGCAGAAAAAAACGCAATTAAATCAACATTTTGGACTCTTTACGCATTATCCCACCTGTTGTCAGTTGTCACGCAATGTATCGTTCTAATGTCACGCGATTTCACGCTAGATAGGCGGGGAGCTCATTGACACGCTCATTGGGCGATTAAGAAACATAAACAATAGTACTAATGGGCTGCTCGACTAGGAATTAGTGAGTATCAACGACCTTACTCGAGGTCAAAATGTAGAGTGTAGATTTGGTGAGTACGGTCAACACTTTAACTTGTAAAACTGTACTTGAAATGAAATAAAAGCCTTGCCAAGTTAAAATCGTTATCATGGATGTGTGGATCACTGCACATAATTTATTTAAATACATTATAGTACAATTAAAAAAGCTAGTAAGCTAGGGTAGGGGTGTCAAATAGTTTTAGTAGCTTTTATTGCCAAGTGCCAACTCAGGGGCTTAATTCAAGATGACAATTTTGTGGAAAGAGTCGGTGGAGAAAACTTAAATTATAGCAATAGTCGCTCAACAGCACCTTAAAGTTAGTTTAATACTAGAAACAGGCCTGCCTTTAACTTATACGACGTCATAACTCCCGGTTTTCCGAAATTCATGCAAGTTTACACAAACGGTTACTACGTGTTTAGTACAACATTTCGAGTCCTTCCCAAATAGAAGTTTTTCATCGGTAATTAAAAAAAAAAACCGTTGTTCATTTTAAACGTGTCGTTCTAGTTACTTTATTGCACTGTAGAAAACAGCGGTTTTTTTTGAGTGCCCCGTGTATTATTGTACTTTACGTACGTTTCGTGAAAAAGGACATCAAAGTGCCAACCGTCATTTAAACTAAGCGACACTTCCAAATGCAAACAGTTCAACAAATCTGTTCCCAAAAGAATTCGGATTGCGTGCTTGTCAGTCACATGTCACGGCCAAACGCCTGGAAGTCACTTTAGTTCATTCATGTACAGTCAGCGACAACAAAATGGAAACAACCTGTGAAATTCACCAACAGTTTTCTCGTACAATTTTGAGACGACGATGATCAAGTAGGATATTTTATTGTATAACGGGATCATATGGCATTGGTGTTAACTTTGTGAACAGTGGGATGTTAACGTGTTTCCAACTCTTACATCGCCATATCATCACGGTGTTAACATGTTTTGCTCTTGACTGTACAACAATGTCAACGCCCTGCCATGAAACTTGGGGTAGTACCTACTTTCTTTATGATTTATCGGGCCTTAGCACGATTGGCAACAAAAGTTTTTCAGCACATCATAAATACGTTATTTTAAATTGTGCTAAATAACTTTTGTTGTATTGATACGGCAAAATACTGGGGGTTTAAAATGGCCGTATAATAGAATAATAGTATGAATTTCGTTTAAATCGTAAAATGTCACGAAGTTTATGGATAATTTATAATATTAAATGCGTCTGTGACCATTTTAGGCCCCCGGGCTTGTCACATTTTATCGCCGAAAAAAAAGGAAATGTGTTGCCAGTGAATTAAATTCTCTAATTACAGTTCTCACTTAATTTCTAACATGTTATTAACTTAATGTTTACGGGTTTAGTGACCCATTTCACAAGAGTTGCGTGACACAGTTACTTTACACTCCCAAAATAACTTCATTTTCTTAAATTTCATAAAGTTAATGTACCTACGTCCAAAATATTATCAGATCTTTATATTAAGGGGACCCATTTGGATATTTATGAGCTGCACGCATAGATTTTTACTGTAGTTGTTATTCCAAGCATGAATGTGATATTTTTTTAGGGTTTATATTTAAATGATTACGAGTTACTCCTGAAAAGTGGGTAATCGTTAATTTAGGATTTCTTATATGTTTCCTCTGTTATACTACATGCTGACATGTGAAATAAATTGGGAAGGAAAGCGAATTAGCAGAACATTTATTTTCCTTATGTATTCATAATTAGTTGCTACTTGTCGATTCTTTCCTTCCCAGAAAAGAGCAGATATAAGTTGAAGGAGCAAGCATGTCGAAATAGTCCCTTTTTTTTTGGAATCATCAAATGACTGACGGATGGGAAATCATCAAATGACTTCTCCCGCTCTGGGCGGAGCAGGAGGGAGTGTCAGACTTTTACTGACTAAAACCCATCGATGTTCCTTCATCGCCCTTTGTGTTCCGGGGCCACGGTATCTCTTTCGAACAGTCCCGCAACCCCGGAGGTCAAAATAGTCCCTTAATTAGGCATAATATTTTTTTGGACGCTACGAAATGACAAACCATACAAACGAGTCAACTTTTCGGAATCTATCTAAAATTATTTCAGTGAATGCCTCATTAGTCTACTGGCAACTGCTGAGCAAGATGTCCTGGGTTCGAACCCCGGTGTCGGGCAAAGTGTTATTGGATTTTTCCGTCCGGAATTTCTCAGTAGCAGCCACGGAGTCTGGATTCGTACCCGGTTGATGGCAATAGGCTCGCACCCAATTACATGGGACTTAAACATAACTGGCGAAATGTGGGTGTACTATATTAGGTACACCTCTGCCTAACCCTCTGGGGATTACGCAGGCGTGATGTTGTGTCATGTTATTTCAGTGTATCATTTGAAATTATAGTTGTAGTCATCGATTCATTTAATCATCAAGTAAATAGTTGTATTCTATCAACTGGATCAACTAATTTAGTTGAGAGCCTCCTTCGTTCGTGTCCGTGTTAATATGCGAGACACATATCCACGATGCCTCTTCCTTCAAGATTCCTGGAAGATTCTCTTAGCCTTGACCCATTTTCTTACTTAATGAATGAGTCTCCCAAGGTTTGGATTGATCAAGAGAGCCCAGTCTCTATATAATTGTCTTTAGAAGGCCATAATTAATATTCATGACCGTATGCATTTATGTAACAATAGTGCAGTGGTCACACCAATCAATTGACATACCTTTTAACCAATCTGTCAAAAGCAATTCGCCCTGACGTCACTAATAAATTTGTCAACACAATGACTTCAATATATTAATTGATTTCGAAGCTACTAAAATATAATTTTACAATTCATTGAAAACTAATCAGATTTTCAAGCCTAAAATAAAAGTGATTATTAGTGTAGTTGTTTCTTGGAATTATTGGTTAATGATATCTACTATCCTATTGGACATCGACAACGCCAATAGAAAAGCAGTAAGGGATATTTGGATGGGCTGTAGTAAAACTATGTTCACAAGTACGGGAAATAACGCTATCCTTCCAAAATAAAAACAAAATTATTAAACTTATAGTACTTACAGGATAATATCCGTGATTTTCTTTTTACGCACTACTGGAACTCGATTGTAACTCACGACAAAATGCACTCACACTGTATCATTAGGTTTTTCTTGATAGTGGAGTGGGTGGGTGGGTGTCTAGGTTTTTCATGATGCTTGCAACATCGTCGAAATATCGGGAGCTCATAGAAAAAGAAAATCACGGATATTATCCCGTAAGTACTACCTATAAGTGTAATGAAAAACCGTGAAAGTCTAAAACAGTACAGAATTATTAAAACACTGCAGCTCTGAGACGTGTCATGTTATTTAATTTTGGCTGCAACATTTTCCGTCAGACGCTCTACCTAAGATGCAACGGCACTTTTGTCCAAAAGGAGCTATATTTTGTGAGAAACTAAACAACAATGTCACAAAAATATTTCCAAGAATATGCAAAGAAACTTCCTATCTCACTGCATCGCGTGTCGAATCTCATTTATTCGGAATGTAGCTAATTCCTGCCTATTTAATCCGACTTGTGGCGGCCATCACGCAATATTGCGCGCGAGAACTTACAGGCGTCTGTCTTATGAGCTATAAATCTTAGTGTTAATGTCTCTTCACGCGTTCCTTCATACTGTTCAAGTTAAGATGCTTTGGATGTTTATTTATTGTTGTGGTCATTATTAAATATCAAAGCAATTGAATTATTCACTAACAAAATAGTGTTTACAAAAAACTTAGGGAAGATTTTGTGGCGATGCGACGCGCGGTTTGTCGGTGTACGCGTGTTAGGCATCATATGATTTCATGTCTTTAAGACCCAGGTTGGACGCAACAAGAAAAACCTGCTCAGGTGGAAATTCATTAATGACTCTGCCTTGGAGAATAACTGTGGTTGGGGCACTTAATATCATGTACTGCGTGTCCTGTTGGTTGTTCACTACAGGAACTGATGGACGCTACTGAAAGCGCCGAAGTAGGTCAGTTCTGCGCCGACACATTTAGATTGCCATCGACACGCTAAGAAGAAGAAACAAGCTTATGCGACATGAAATCCGCTTTCCCGCCCGACCGCGCGGACGTGCGATGTCGAGTGAGAATCGCCAAGTGACAGACAACGCTGTTCCCGTTGACCATCGTGGTCAAATGATTAGTCGGCTAGAATCTGCGTTACCGAATGCAAGGTGTCCAGAGTGTGTCGAATGTGTAGAATAAAAAGAAAAACTTGAAAGAGAAACAAAATGTTTGATTAAAGCATCCAGTACCTCGGGTTCCTTTGGTGTAAATTGTGAAGATTTTAAAGAAGATTGTAACAACGAAGTATTAAACAAATAAGCTGTGTTGAGCCATCGTGAAACCACAAGTTGGTAAAGTTAGTTAAATGTACAAGACAGGCGATGTTTATACCTTACAAAGCCCCTAAAGCCCAGTTTATAGATGTTTATTACAAGTTTTGAATAGTATTTCAGTATAAAATGATTAATTCACGCAATTGAAGTCACAAAAACTGTTTTAAAATTCTATGATAAAGGAGACTGTGCACATTTGTATGGGAAGTCAAACTCAAACTCAAAGTATTTATGTCAATAAGACCATTACAGGCACTTGAAAGTCAGAAACACCAAAAAAATAACCGAGGCTACAGTCACAAGGCATAATAACTTTGAAAGTACTGTAGTTACCCATTCCAAAGCGTAGATCTCTATGTAAGAAGTTATGTGGTCTATGGACAAATATCGATATGGTTCCTCTCACTAATACCTCGCTATCAATCTATAGCTAACATTTGCCCAGTCTCCGTTATTCAACACTCGTAAAAAAAAAAAAATCGCATCGATTCCGTTCATAAAATCCGGTCTGGGTCTGTAGCTGTCCACCAATTTTTGCGATGATTGCCAAATCCCCAAAAGGATCAGACAATAACTCTGAACCTTAAGTTTTCGTTTTCCTATAGGAAGCAATCGATCACGACCAATTCCCTAGGTGATAATTGGATAAAAAGATTGTTTGAGAGATAATAACGAAGCAAAAAGGAACTGGATTATTTAATTATCTTCATAAATAAATTAATAAGTTATTGTACAATGGCGACACGTTGAAACATCGAGATTTTCATACTAAATTTAAGTTAAATCTACATTAAATAACACATACAGAGTTTACTTGAATTCAGTATGTAAATTATTGACAAACTACAAATTAATAGATGTAAATAATAATAAAAAAATGTATGTAAGTACAAGTATCAAAAGGCAAAAATAATTACAGGTCAAAAAATTCGTCCACGTGGCTGTCATTAGGAAAAGTGCCCAGAAGGCTGGCAGCATTGCCACGTAGATTTTACAGAATAAATGACTTAATGCTCATAATGAAACTGCATCGAAGTTCATTATCTTCTTTAAAAGATCTTCGCAGTCAAACAAAAACATGAAAAGCGACTTCATTGTATACTACGTAAGTATAAAATGTTATACTTTATCATAAGATTTAAGTATCTTGACAACACATGAGATGTTGGATATAAATAAACTTATCTTTGTAATCAAATAGGTATATCTAAAACAAGGTTAAAGCATGACTATAATATCTTGAATGATGTTCTTGTAAAAAGAACAAAGTGCGTACCCTACGTCTTACTGTAGATAGTAACTACGTCTTCATTCAAACGCCGACCAATATAAACAAGAAGAAAATAATTATTTTTCACTTAAGATCGCTCTTTAATAACCCAAAAACAAGACTTAACAATTCTCATTCAATTTTAAAAGCCTGTAACCATATTTCATGCTACATAATGGAACATTCTCGGGGGATTTTTTGGCAAACGAGCCTGCGACCAGCCGCTTCAGTAATATTACCATACCATCTACTTTCATAACCAACTTTATAAAAACGTAAATATCTACAAGGACATACTATTATGTAAATAAAGATTTAAGTACTAAAATGTTTTTTAAGCAATGTCTAGTTAGGTAAAGTCTAGTAAACAGATCTCCGACTAACCCATCCTGTTTTACCATTAATTGTTTACGCAATTCGCTCGCTTACGCTCTTAACCTTCGAAAACTTTTTTTTTGGCAGTCGTTTGTTAGGGTAGAGGAACCATAGAAACGATGGATGGACCGTGTGAAGGATAATGATGTCGATTCTGTTGTGCACAAACTAAACTTAATTTAGGCTATTGCTATCTTTTTCTCTCTAATATAACGAGAAAGAGTTGGACGTAATTTAGTGCTGTCAAATTTAGTTGGAACTAATATTTCCATGCAACTGAAGGGTGCACGTAAAAACATGTCGACTAAAAACACGGTGAAGCGCATGGCAAGGCATAAACTAGTTTGACATCTCTAACATAGTTCATAGCTATAGCCGTCCTTTTTTCGAACCCAAGTAACCCATTGTTGCAAGCATGACGCGCCAAGGTTTTGTAACTTTAACAATCGCCTAGTACCCGACGAATTGTTTTTTTTTGCGCTTAGTAACTGCTACTACGCACAAAGTAAAGATGTCGCGTAACAAAAACTCCGTCCTAACGAGATTCTCTCCAAACAGTTACTTCTAATGACCATTCACTTGCAAATAGGCATCCATTCCAGCCCTAAGTGCTCGTATCATTCTTAATAAGTATACCCTAATTACTATTAGTGGTTCACTATATTGGAAGGAACATCTGTTTCGATAATTAAGGTAATATTGTTTGGCTCGGAACTGCCAAGAAGGCTAGAAAACGTTTGTGGATTAACACGAAAATTGTCTGTAAATCGTGCGAAGGTTTAGGGTAGATAGCTCAATTGAAATCAATTTAAAATAATAATAATTGAATGTACACATGCCAAATTCCGTACTTCAACCAATTATAGAGGTCGATTTTTACACAGATATTCGTTGACCTTATACGCTCTAGTTTTGATTACTTGGTTGTTCAATTATCATCATCTGCCTAGCCTTTTTCCAACTACAAACTTATGTTGGGGTCGGTTTCCAGTCTAACCTGATGCAGCTAAATACCAGGAGTATATATGAAATGACTGCCAATCAGACCTCCACAGCTCGGTCAGTACTGGGTAAAACGATACCCCTTGGTAAGTCTGGTTATCTGACTTTCGGGCCACTGAATACCTGTAACTACCGTCTGGTATGTAATGAATGGTCGCCCAACTACGGACCGTCCTTAGCAAGCCCTGAAGATCGACCCGTGCGGCTGTACAACCCAATTACTAGGTTAGCACTGGTTGTCAGACTTGCGGGCTTCTGACTACAAGTAACAACTGTCAGACATCTACAAACGTCATTGCTTAGGTATTGGGGTAAAAAATATATCCAAAGGTTACATTGCAAAGTTGCTAAGAAACAGGATCTATTGTCAAACGACCAACAAAATAATACCCGTCTTCAGTCTTTGAAGGGTTAGAGACGACTATTAATCACCGGCATACCAGACACAGACGAGACGAGACAAGACGACGCGAAACTTGGATTTCGACACGTCTCATTGCACATCTGACGATATGGATCGACGCCCAGTATCTCAGGCATGTGCGCGATGTCACGCGCCTAAACGTTTTATATGAGCCGCCACTCTAGACAAAATGATGAGGTCGATATCAGGGACTAGTGTTTGATTAAAATAATCTAGTTTTCATGTAGCAAGCATCTTTACAAACAGAAATAAGTTATGTTTCGATATTATTATAACTCTATTTATACTAACAGATATCATCATCATCATGAATGTCAAACATACAGACAGATACCATACAGTCATCCATATCACGAAAGGTAAAGACAACATCCACTGCAACTGTAACCTCAATTCTACATATTTGGTACAAAAAACCTTTAATATTTTAGCTAGAAAAACGCGCTTCATAATAAAGCCCTTATTATATTGCGCTTATGAAACAAGTTAATGTTATGAAAATGACATAATCTGAACTTGTTGGTTTCCCTGATAGTCCGTTCCGTCGAGTTAATACAGTCGGCCTAGTGGCTTGGTCACCCTTTTTTTTTCGGATGGGAAATCATCAAACGACTTCTCCCGCTCTGGGCAGAGCAGGAGGGAGTGTCAGACTTTTAAAGACTAAAACCCATCCATGTTCCTTCATCAGCCTTTGTGTTCCAGGGCCACGGTGTCTCGGCTTTGTCACTCTAAGGTAGTAAACAAGGTCTATTTATGAGACGATTACATATTATATTAATATCTACCTTAGTGAAGTTGCTATTCACTAGAAAGTGTTATTAAAGCAGTTATGAGATCGACTAGGTAAATGTGTAAGATCAACTTCAAATAGTCACCATACACGACACTAGCCCCATTCACTTTTTAACGATCTCCTGTTCTTTGGTGGCCGGTACTCTATTGAATATTGGAGCTGGGAGCGCCTGCTAGTTTATTAATTTAATTAAACTGTGTTCTCTGCAGTCTGCACATTGTTTGCGGAGAGGTTAACACCAGTGGTTGCGGTACTCATAATGTAGTGGCTTTACAATTGCAGTATGTGTGGTACGAATAAAATGTTTATGCATAGACAGGTCGGAACAGGTACTCTATTTATTGTAGACTTGGAAAAATGCCAAGGAACCTTAAAGAATTACCAAGGAACCTTAAAGAATTACGTATCAGCCTATCTAGATTGGAAGCTAAGGTTCATAAAGCTTTAGACTAGGTTTGAATCTTCGCTGGAGGCAAAAACAAGTTTGTTTATTTAATGGAATACAAAAAAATAAAAAGAACTAAGGTTTGTATGTGCAAATGGATTCGCCTTCGTCGAGTCAAACTTAAACTCAAAGCATTTATTTCAATTAGACCATTACGGCACTTTTGAATGACAAAAATACAAAAAAAAACAAAGCTACAGTCCCAGTCACAAGGCATAATAACTTGAGAAAGTACAGTTGTTGCCCATTCCCTAGCGTAGCGAGCTAGTTTTTGTGTTTTTTGATGTTTGTGTGTTGTTTTTGTTGTTTTGTTCTTCAATTATTTTAGGTAAAACAAGAACTACCTTTTGGTCAGTCGTTTTAAAACAGATTATTCTTTACACTGTTCTTCACATTTTGCAGAAAATCTCTACTATACGATTGACAATAACTCAGCAGATTCAGACTAACAACTGTATAATCGATTTGCAGTATCCGAGCCGAATCCATAAACCAGATAACGAAGTGCTAGTTAATTACTACCCACTCAATTAACAAGTCGGATTCAAACTGTCGACTAGTACTCACGCAGGCAGTTATCAATCAGCAAGGCATTACTGAAATGTAACGCGGTGTGCTTTTGTTTGTTTTATTCTCGATAGCACGCTTTTGTTTATGATAGCACAGTAGGGGTAGCGGAATGACGACATATATCTAAGTACGAGTATATTCTAGATAGGTTCTGATAGGTAGACTGTAGTGATGACTGCATACAGTGTTATCCTTAGCATATGCATCATCATCATCATCAGACCAGAATCACCCACTGCTGGTTATAGGACTCCCCTTTGTCCTTCCACACTTCCCGGTTCTGTGGTGCCCTTATCCAGGTGTTTCCCGCGATTTTGACGATATCTTTGACCAACAAGTCATCAAAACCTTGCTCCATCGGCCATCTCCCCGTCTAGCCAGATGTCGACGCACCGCCCGGCCCCCGACGCCGTAGCACTCGCACTCGATCTAGAAGGGTTATACCGAGCATGGCTCGCCCCATGGCATAAATCCCACTATAATATACCTACTACTGGGAGATAGGCCTTCTGTCTACGGCGGGAATGGGCTGTAGTCCACCTCGCGGTACCAGTAGTGGTAGATGTCAACATTTTTCGATCTAAGATATGCCGGTTTCCTCACGATGTTTTCCGTTTTAAGAGCAGTGTTGATGAAATAAATTACACAAAATAATGCGCCTGCCTGGGTTCGTCGAACCCACGGCCTACAACTCGTAATGTCTAGGCCGTTACCACTTGGCAACAACTGCTGTGTTTTCCTTGCTTAGTGCGAACTACTCAAACTGAACGTGATCAAGACCTCAGTTTCAATGGTCATCTCTTAGTAAACGTTCCGCGGTACGAATTCATCTGAAACGTTCACTTTCTTTATTTGCTCCTTCTTAACAAGGAACCAACCTTTCGATTGTCAACAATTATGAATAAGTAAATGATTTATTTATTATCAATACTTAAGTTAAATGTTAATGACAGCAACCGCCCACAATCTTCACTTCAAAAAATTTCTGTTTGATTAGACTTACGTCATTTCCAGTAGATTCACGTCAATACAATTATTTAAAGAATTGTTTGTGTGAAGTGTGGTTTGAGTATAAATATTCATAGAGTAGGAAAACTAGCGCCGCGTCGTCGTAGCTGGAGTGAAATATTTACATAGCTAATATTTCATACTCATTGAATTGGAATATAATGTTTCAGGAGCGGGTTGAAGTCTAGATCCATCATTCTTTGAGCAAACATATCAATTTCGGCAATATGATGAACAGCGATCGTAAAAAATGTGAAACGAATACAATTCTTGCCAAAGAACAATAAAAATAATCCAATAACTAGACTTACTAGCACTTTAGTTTTAGGCCACATAACATTACAACCATCTACTTTTATCACATCTTACCTATCAGTGTGCAAGAGTAGTGGGGACTCTGAAGAACGTGAGGAAACCGATATGTCCTTATAGAACCATAAACCCCACTCACTCTCACCTGTGTCCCAGCACTGAGTACGGTATAAGCTGACTATACGAGAATTCATAATTTTTTTAACAATAAATAGGCATGGAGCATGTTCGTCTAGAACAGCGTTTCCCAAAGTGGGCGATAACGCCCCCTTGTGGGCGCTGCAGGCCTAAAGGGGGGCAGTGAGAGACCCAGAAAAAAAATGGGGGCTTTGTGTAGAGGCTTAGGGGGCGATTTGTAATTTCATCTAGGAGGACTCTAGTAACGGACCAAGCTCTCGACTCTCGACTACAGCTTGTGAACATCAACTATATATTAATTAAGAGATCGAGATCGTTAGAAGAATATGTTATGTTTGTTTTATTTTGAATAAAATATACTCTGTCGCAATACAATAAAGTTGCGTTTCAATAATCATTCTCATTGGCAGGTGTAGCCCATAAGAGTAAACTTGAGACCTGAGCACCGTTGTGTACTACATACTGCGCTCAGGTCTCAAGTTAACTCTTGCGGGTTATAGTAAGTCTAGTTTAGAATGAATGTTTAATCTCCGCTAATATAGCTTACAAAAATTAATTTAATTTGAAGTTAAAGTATTTTTTAAGTAGGTGAAAAAATAGGGGGGCGCTAAAAAATATTTTTTTCTCAAAGTGGGCAGTAGACAAAATAAGTTTGGGAACCCCTGGTCTAGAAGAAACCGATTCACTTGAACTTTGAAGAGATCCAGATGAAAATGATCGAGAAACAGAGAAGCCGGCAGTGAGTTCAACAGCCTGGCGGTTCGCACAATAAATGCATACCGTGATAAAACAGTTAGTCCACAGAATCTGTGACAGCCCAGGGCAGCGCGCCAGACTTACTTTATAAATCGTCACTCATTAAGGCTTTAAAAGCACTCCATAATAATTATTTTTGTAAGATGCAAACGTTGTTAAGTGTGGTGCTTGTACAATTGTACATAAATATTAATGTCGCGTCGCGGCGTGGTATTGATGTCGCGTCTGTGTCGAGACGATATTCTGGTCGCTCGCAGCCAAGAATTACATGCTTTGTGGTTGATTGAGATGAATTAATGAGGGTTACAGCGAGACTAGGAAGAAGAAGTGTTCCTATTAACACTGATTAAAAACTACAGGTTTTTGCTGAAGTTCTCCATGCTTTTCAACCGACTTCCAAAAAGAGGAGGTTCCCAATTCGTTTTTTTTTTTTTTTTACCTCAGTACTTTCGACTGGGTGAACCGATTTTGATGGTGGTGCTACCCGTGTGGTCCCATTTCAATTTGGTGAAGATCCGATGCTGATCTTCGGAGATATACAATGGAACTCTTCAAAAATAGACGGTAAATCTGCAGTGATTGCTGGAATCACTTGGATGTTTATTGTTTATACAACATCATGATGTAACATCACGCCTGTATGCTCTGAGGGGGTACGCAGATGTGTACAATACACCCAGATTTCGACAGTTAGGTATGTTTAGTTCAATTTATTGGGGATAGGTCTACTCGTATTACCATGACATGTATTGTTAATAATGTAAAACAAATTCATGGTCAATATTTGATTGGGAACAACTAAAAATGGAAAAATAAAAAACTTTTTAGCAAAAAATAAAACCGACCAAACTAAAGTTATTTTTCTCATTTTCGTGTTTTTTGAAGTCGGTTTTATTTTTGCTAAAAGTTTTTATTAAATTAGATGATCGTAAGGAGCATGTAAGGATCGCAGCAGGTGGCGTTCTGTAGTTTCTGCCTACCCCCATCAAAAAAAAGGCGTGATTTTATGTGTGTTTGTATGATCGTAAATACGTAGATAATAGAACACAAAATTGATTGGTCAAAACAACTTTGTGTTTCCTGTCTGTCATAAGAATTCTGCTTTTTTAGGGTTGCGTAGTCCTCACAAGGGACCATTATAGTTTCGTCATGTCTGTCTGTCTGTAGGGGTATGTATATCAATTACGCCGACAAAGTGGTAAAATTAAATTTTGGAAAATATTTTTTGTTAGGGTAGCTCCCCTACATGTGAAGTGGGGATGTTTTTTTTTTCATCATCTGCCCCATTGTGTGGGTTTCGTTGAATAGGTATTTTAAAATGACTTAGGGGTTGCTAACATTATTTTTCGATTTAATGCTCCATTTACGAAATATTAAACTTTAAAGTGCAAATTTTGTGTTCCAGTAGGGCAACCCCTCCCCCCTCCCTCTAAAAGCTAAACTGCTGGGTTGAAAAATCTGGAAAAATTCGTAATTATAGTGCATTTCATAAAAACACAAAACCAAACACAAACAAACTAAACTAAACTTTCTATAATTAATTAATGTCATAAGTAGGTACCCTTATAATAATATTTGCTATGGTTAAATAATATGGAACGTGTATTAATGTAAGATTTATTCTTTTTTATTGTAAAGATATTTGCACACCTGTTAAGGTGGGATATGGCTTAGGAGCTTCTGTTGTATGCTTCACCTCATGTACCTACCCATATTGACGCAAATAAATGACTTGATTTGATTTGATTTTTATAAACTGTTTAAAAGAAAACTATAGCGGTTAAGATAACTTTATTAATTTAGCAGTTACAGTCGTTGGACTTGGGTGTTGGATAATTTTGTACCAAAGACAAAATCCTTAGAATAAATCCTTTAAAGTGACAAAGATGGAGTAGTTGCTTGTTTATAACGGGTGAAAACTTGCATTGAAAAGCAAAATCTAAAATATAACGGGCTACTACGGAACCCTACACTGCGCGTGCGTGGCCTGGCACGCACTTGTTGGTATTAATTTTAATTAATTTTAATTGACTTGACTCACATCATCGTCGAAGATAATATTTTAACTCTTTAGTATGGGTATCATAGTGTCTATGTTCTCGATTTAAAAATCAATAAATACCTGCGTAGCATAAGAAAACCAAAACCTTCACCAGCTAACTTTACAAACAAACTGAACGAACTTATTCCAAGATTTTCAAAGCAAATGGTGGTAAAACCTTCTGTACGAGGCAGAGATTGAAAGAAACTGCCTCAAACCACTTTACATATGACTCCTTAGATGAAGAATAACATGGAACTGTACTCAGGAGTCAGCTTGACGAGGAAATCTTATAATAAACATGTTAAAGGGTTCCCTCGTAATCAAATTATTTTATTGTTACTTGGCACGACATATTAAAATGTGGGGTTTACGAACTCACATAAAAAATAGGTTAACCGTTTCTATATTTCGCTTTTAAACTGTAAGATTAATCTAGATTTTAGTGGTACTTACAATAGTAGTCTGGGTTTGATAACCACGTTGAGCATGTTGGTTTCTTTTGCAAATTAAACATTTTGCAGCAACTTTCCAGAGCTGGTGTTGAGGTGTATGCCATAAACAAACGAAAACAAGTATATAAGGACGGTCCTTACATAGACCTTTTTGTTTCTGTAAGTTCAACACTTTTGTGTAAAGAATTCTGTGCTTCTAATCTAACCCATGTGTGCCTATGTAAAGTATTTCAGCGGTCCAAAATGCCTATGTAATTGTGACCTAGGCAAAAGGTTTAACTACAAAAAGTCCGATTATGAACGCAAGAACAAAAATAATTTGAAATTAAAACCCTAAAAGGTTTGTATAAGCAAAACGAATTAATAAAAACGCCACAAAATATTCGTGAACGACTCATAAAGGGTAACCGCGGAGTTTTGTATAGTGTAACAATAAACAGTGGTACCACTCGTTCACGTTAACGACACCTCTTCCTATGCTATAAAAGAGGATCGCGGCCCGACGGTCGTTACGAGACGCGTGTTTAATGTGACCATATAATAAGATAACACAGAAGGACCATTTGTTCTAAAAAACCCTTCAAATATCGCTATGTATGAAGGGTTTTCTATAACAGTTCACAAGCAGCGGCTTGTGAACTATAAATATAGAACACAATTTATAAGCCCGCACGTTTTCGAAGATACACCGTTTTTTTTTTTTTTTTTCGTATGGGAAATCATCAAATTACTTCTCCCGCTCTGGGCGGAGCAGGAGGGAGTGTCAGACTTTTACTGACTAAAACCCATCCATGTTCCTTCATCGACCTTTTTGTTCCGGGGCCACGGTATCTCTTTCGAACAGTCCCGCAACCCCGGCAGGCATCGGTCCTTGCGGACCCCTTCCTTTTGCTGACTCTCTTTGAGGCGCGCGTGGAACACGAACGCGCCGTCGACACGGCCTGTCGTCATGAGACGGACGGACGGCGAGCTAGCCCATAGCCCACCGTCCACAGGCTCGCGCCTACGGTGGCCGGGGGCCACGTGGTGGCCCCCGACGCCCGGGGCGTCTCCCGCGGCGGCCGGGACGCTGTGAGGTTCTCTCCCTCTCACGTTCCGCCACCTCCTTAACTAGCATTACTGCTTCGCAGAAGGAGGTGACGGCGTCCCATTCCGTCTCGCTCCGGACCATGGCTTGCACCAGGGCCGGACGCGAGAGGTCGTCGCCGCCAATCGCCGCTTCGAGGACACGGCGGTGCTCCGCCCACGCGGGGCACACCTCCACCGTGTGCTCCACCGTGTCCTCCGGTCGATCCTCGCAGTGGAAACACCCGTTTCCTCCCGCCCGATTCGGTGCAGGAACCTCCCGAAAACACCGTGTCACATCCGTGCCGGTGAGGACCTGCGTCAGGCGGAAGGTGAGGACGCCGTGGCGTCTCTCCAGCCACTCCTCAAAGAGGAGACTTATCGCCACTATCGTGGCGTGCCCTGCACGGGGTTGCGACAGTCGCTCTCTCCATGTCGCCATGAGATCCCGCCGGAAGTCTGTCCGCTGAGCGACAATTTGTCGCGGCAGCGGAGTTTCCCCCCGGCGAAGCGCCTCCGCGCGCCATTCATGCAGGCGCGCGAGGACTGTCGCCTCCAGATCCCATGGCGGCAATCCGGCAAGGAGGCACGCCGCCTCGCGGGCGATCGTGCGGTACCCACGGGCCAGCCTTACGGCTACCACCTTTTGGGGCGCGTTCAGGTAGTGGGCTGCACGCAGCCTCAAGGAACGCGCCCACACCGGGGCCCCGTAAAGGGCCATGGACGGTTCGCATGCCCGTGGAGTCCGGGCGTAGGGCGCCTGCCCTGACCTGATCGGCAGGGCACCCTCCGGACCTGGCGACGGCGGCCACCACCTCCTCCTCGGTCACCGAGTCGTCCAGACCCAGGATGCGCAGGTCTGCGCATCTGACGGGCCTGGACACTCGGGCCTCGTCCGCGTTTAGGGACGCTCTGAGCTTTTCAGCCAGAGCGTCACCGGACGAGCCACTGGTTTCACCGGGGATCTCCAGCAACCGAGCTCCCGTCGCGGTGACTTTAAGCCGGAGGCCCCCGGTGATCCCGAGCTCCCCGAGATCCACCGTCTCTTTTGCCTTCGCCAGCAGGTCGCGGTAGGACACGCCCCTCTTTTCCGCTTCTGGCTGTAGTGTAATCACTACAGCTGCGGTCTTCGGGGCGCGGAGCCTAGCCGCGATCTTTCTCGCTCTGTGCTGCCGTTGCCGCTCCTCACTTCTGGCCTTTTTGGCCGCCTTTCGCCCCTTCCTCTTCTCGCCGACCACCTGCCACCCGGCTTCAGCCGCGGGAGGTGTAGGGAGCTGAGGGGGCGGTGGCGGCGGCGGCAGCTGCTGTGCTGCAGGTGCTGGCCCACTCGCCGCTGGCACTGGCACCGGCACAGTCACCGCTTGTGGGGCTGCCTTGCCCTTCCTCCTCCTGGACGCCTTCTTAGCCGGCGCCGGTGTCGCCGGAGCCGGCTTTCCAGGGGAGGGCGCCATTGCCTTGCCGGAGGACTGACTCGACGTCTCAGGTCCGGGCGCGGCAGCCACAATTCCCTCCAAGACGGAAAACCGCGCCTGGAAGGAAGCCAGCTTCCGCCGCACCAGGTTCAGAACCTGATTTTCTACCGGCACCGGCTCGGCTTGTCGCTGCTGCTGGTGGCCCCCATTTGGAGGCGCCACGCGGGTGCCAGCCTCACGCAGACTGGCCAGGTCTGCGTGGAGCTTGGCTTTCTCCCTTTGGAGAGCCTCCATCGCAGCCGTCAGGCGGCTCAGCTCTGCCCGCAGTTTGGCCACCTCCTCTCCACCTATCGGAGGAGGAGGGGAAGGCCCCGCAAAGTCGGCCTCCGCTGCCGCCATGATGGAGGCGGAAACCGCAGGTATGGCCTTGAGTTTAGACGATGTCTTTATCTTCAAGGCCACGCCCCTTATCGCGGCCTCCACTTCCTTTGCAAACCTGGCCTTACGCTCCACCTCGAAGCCGCCAGGTGCATCCGCCTCGTCGCCAGATCCGTGAGCATTCGTGCCCGGGTGGCGCCCCTCCTCAGCTGGTCTCGCCGACCTCTCGGAGGTAACAGCCCCCCCCCTCTTGCCTCGGATCCCACCGCGCTTGCTAGTGGGGATCTTACGGGCCGAGGCCATCTCTCCCTCGGATGACGAGACTTGGTCGCCATCCTTCCTAGACCGCTTGCGGAAGAACTTACCGTTCTCCGCAGCAGTCCTGCCCTCACGCAGCGGGAGCTCTCCGAGCCTCCCGCACTCACATCGCTGGATGCGGCGTCGGACTCCGACCCCGCATCCCTCCTCTCCTCTGTTTTGCCGTTGCCGGCGGTGTTGGTTTTGGTTTTTGTTAGATTATCCATATTTGAACCCACGAGTATGGGGGAAATAAACGTCAATCTGGGCAGAGACCCCTGTACCCAAGATAAGCAGATTTTAGCATTTATTACTCACCAGGGGGTCTGCAGGTACCCTGGCGAGGGTGAGCACTAGCGACTGATTCGTTCCATGGGAACACCCGTCAGCCATACATCCCCTCGCGGTGCGCCGCCGCTTGGGATTCGGGGTAACTTTTTATAGAGGTTTTCTACCTCGCAGTCCGGGCGGTTAAGCCAAGACCGGTCCCTATCGAAGCCGCGAGACGTGATCCACAGCACTTCGACAATGGGATTACGAGACTGACGGTGACAAAGAAAGACGCATTGCTCGGAGGCAGGGTGAGTGCACACCGAGCCCGCCCTCACTCCTCTGCTATGCCCTCTGCTTTACAGAGGTCCCTCTGTAAAGCAGAGGGCATAGCAGAGGAACGCACCGTTGGTCCTGGATGGACCCCACCCATGTCAGAATAATTAGCCGCGGCAGTAACACGGGGAGTGTTACTGCCGCGGTTAGCCGCGGCAGTAACACTCCCCGTGTTACTGGAGGAGGGATAAAAGGAAATTCTCATTTCCTCTCATTCCCCGGAGAAGGATACTGACGCGCCCAGGGTGCACCGGCCCAGCAGCTGCTCTTCCCTCCAGACGTATCGAGAGGGACCAGCAGCCACCAGACACACGTGGAGGACTTCTGACATCGCACCCCCAAGATACACCCCTCTGCTATCTTTTGCGCTAGTAAAACATAATAAGATTATTCGTTAACATTGGGGTGGTTCCTACTCGTACCTAATTCTGACAAAAATATCAGAGTTTACCTAAAAGAATGATGTTAAGCAGTCTTTCGGGAGGGAATCTACCTTTTTCCACAAATAAAAGGAGAATAAATTTTAACCTACTGAACATATCTATTCTGTGGCGCGTTCCAAGAACTTTCGACTGTAACCTGCGGAATGTTTGTGTTTGTGAAAAAACTATTCGGAGAGGGGTTTATGGCTCAATTATATTACCGGATAATGCTATAACAGCATAGTTTCAAATTGAATTACGTTTACGCCCGTTATCCAATTTCACCACTTTGTAGGAAACCACTTTTGGCAATTCAAAAGGGATACAGTTTTACTTTTCATCAAAGTCGGACCCGAGACTCCTTAGAAAATTCTTCGCTATTCCTCATAGTTTCGGATTGAGCCAACAAAGCCCAGTTGAAATCATCCTGTATAGCGCTGACGTTTCTATGTCGTTTGACAGTGAGGCCAAACTCCCAATTCCTCAGTAAAAAACATTGATATTAAAAAAGGCCCCTCAAAATAATGAACCAGACAGTACTCAAAAAGTTTCCAGTGGATCCACAAGCCCACTATTACTCTTAGTATACAGATAGCCACAGAAAAATATACAAAAAATCTGTACTGCAGATGTCAAAGGATACTTCAGCTCACAATTCTCTAGCTACCCTCTTACTTTTAATAAACGCAAAACCTAGTTACAACTTTATCGTTCACTAATCATAACATTGAGAAAGTTTTTTCATCAAATGTTCGGTCAACTTTGTCTTTCTGTTACAGTGGTTTTGTATCAGGACGTTGTATTATTTATTTAGTTTGGGTCTCAACAGATTCTTTGGAAACGGATATTTTTCGAAAGTTTTTGGTATTGTTGTTACATTTACCAAAAACTTATACCTTGTCTCTCTGAGTGTATATTGGTATTTCCTACTAGGAATTTCTCAGTAGCGGTCCGAAGTGTTATTTGTGACAAGTTGATGGAAATAGGCTCGCCCTTATTACATGGAAATTATATTTTATTTATTATAGGATTTACAACAAAATACACGATGACATTTTATCACTTTCCAAAAAAAATGGGTATAATAGGTGAACGGAGTAGAAGCAAATGGCATACTAGCTGTTATTTTTTTCGAAAGAAATAAAACGAAAAAATTCGAAATTTAAATAATACGCGTACTGCGTATGATTTGAAATTCGATATTTTTCTTTTTTTTTTCTCAAAATTTCTCTTTCTTTGTTCTAATATGAAAAGTTTACTTGAAATTTGTAGCGTTTTTTGATGATGGATCAATTTTTTTCTAAGCTGTGGAAAAAAGAAAAAAAAAACTAGGTATTTTATATTTTTTGGAAAGTGATAAAAATTCATCCGTTATATTCACAAATCATTACAATTTAATACCTAGATAATGGACCACACAAAGTAAAAGTTTTTAGACTGACATGGTAAGTAACATTATTATTAACACTGAAAACGGACCCACCCGGAATAACTTCAATTTATCCGTGATCATGTACAGCGCCGAAACATCGGGAACTCAAAACAAACAGTAAACATGGTAAATATCCCGGTTTCAATATGAATAATAACAAAGTATTTCGTAGTTATTTTCAATATACTATTTCAATTACAGGAGATCACAGCATGCACAATAAAATATACAACGAATGTTAAATAATAATAACAAATATCAATTAAACATAACTGGCGTTTGAGTGTACTATGGGTACACATCCTTCTAACCTTTCGGGGATTACAGGCGTGATGTTCTGTTATGTATGTGTTATGTCTAAACTGTGGCACAAATTACCCCAAGTTGGGACAGTGTAGTATCATATTGAACTAAATACGGTAAGGAACAAAATACAGGAGGTTTCTACTTGTAGAGCTTCTAAAAAGTAACTGTAAATATGCCACAGTCCACAAGCATAAAGTATGATATGATCAACATACGAGTTTTACGCACCTACGTACTCGTTATGACTAGCATCCAATCATTCTTTATTGCAATACTCAGATGAGATCTTTTATCAATAAAGGAGCGGTAGTAATATTTACTTATGGAACGAGAAATATCTTTGCAAATACATGTTTGTTTTTGTGCATACAGTTGAGTGCAATAATAAACCGTTTTATTTATTTGGAACAAAAACGTCTGAGAATATTTAGTTTTTGATGTATCTTCATTGATGAACGCTTGTAACATTAGTTATAATTGTACATGGATCTTTTGACGCGTAGCCAAAACCAATACTGCCATCGCCATCTTGTTTTTATAAACTTTTATTTGACTTGCCTTATTAGTTAATCAGTTAGTTTGTATTGGTCAAATCTTGCGACTGAATTTCAAACCAGTTCCCCCCATCCGATAGACCTGAAATTTTTCAAATACCTTTGGTTCTGGGGATAATACATTTTTATGACAGCAATAACTTGATCCTGCAGCCATTATCACCTCCTCACGAGAAAACTCCTCAACTATTAATAGCATGGCAAAGAAACGTTGTATACGCGTTCAATTTTGATTGATAAACCAAATTCTTATTTTTTTTTTTTTAAATAACTTTAATTTATTATTTCATGAAACACACAGATGTTTACCGACCCCTGTCATTATAATAGAAGAGCCAAAAATTCCCTGTAGCTGTGTGTGTACCTACTCTATTATTGCTCCCGTTGTGCCTGTTACCAACGTTTTAGCAACTTTACGCCGTCCGAAGCAACACTCTCTGCGGTCTCTAACAATGTGTTCATGTTTTATTGTTTCAATTAACTCTAAGCCACAATGTCTTAGGTACGAGTAGTACGATTTGTTGTTCTCGTGACTACGTGTAGTAGTCTAGGATTTCAAGAGAAATGTGACCTTCAACATAAAACACTACATGTATTGTAACTTATAACCAACCTACTACCACTGACTTACTTGCAGAAGCGGTATTATTAATTGAGTTTAAGTTACAAAGGCGTACCAACACATATATGAGTATTTACGCAACAAATTGCATAGTGCACAAGTGACGTATGTTACTAATACAGGGTGTAAACAAACTCATCACAAAGCCGTCAACCAAGCATTCTGTACATCAAAATAAGTAACTTTACGCAAAAATTATTGCTGGGAAAGTACTTTTTTTTTGGGGTGAAATATCATGTTTTGTGGTAGAACTCAATGTAACGCACTCAAAACATTGTGCTGATGGATGGATTGATATTATGGGAGATAGTATGGGGATCGTGAAAGTGTTTAAAGTAAAAATCTTACATTAAAAACTTTTATAAAAAAAAAAAATGTCAAAAAGTTGACCCTCCTTATCTCCGTAACTAGAAGGTTCCCAGGTATGGTCTAGAACAAAAAAATGATCGGAATGAGAGGGAGAATAAGTGCTTTTCGGCTTCGTTAAGAGGTTTTGTACACCCTTTATAGTTTTAAAGTTCTAATTACTATCACAAGTTGTATTTTTGTTAGTTTGTAAGGGATATATCTATGGGCCAAAGTTAGCTGAAAATAAAGAAATCAGCGTCATCTTTCTGCCCTTGTCCCATGTTACTTGTGGTCGGCGCAACATGTTTTGTTCTTCCATTCTCCTCTGTCAACCGTCACACTATCATTTACTCCTTTAAAGTTCGCTGAAAATAAATAAATGTTATGTTAAAATAAACTTACTCTTTTGCGTAATTTTCATGACTGGACAGGTCCACTCAAATCTGTGTGGTTCTTTCTTTAAAAGACCATCTCAGACTCTAATCTGCATAGTCCTCATCTGAATTGAACAAGATTATGTCTGGACTACAAAAGAGACTATGTATGACCTCTGAGTTTGTTTCGGCTGTTTCTTCTCAGAGTAGTCGGGTACGAAACACCGGCCCCATCTAGTTCTAAAAAAATTACGTGTAAAAGTGTTTGTAAGAACCTACTTGCAAAAATAAACATCATTTCATTTCATTTCATGAAAACAAAAATAACAAACGAAACTAACAAACACCAACTTATTGAAAAAAGCCTACCAAACTTCTTCAGCCTTACAAAAAGGACCAAGCAATTACTACCACCCACAAAAAACCGCACGCATTCGCTAAGAGACCCCCATACCTGTATTTCATACTAACACCCTAACCTTTTAGTTTAACCAACGCCTACACGCGTGTTACGACTGCTAACTGTGAACAGAACAAATGAAAAAAGAAAGTTTGGAGCATGCTACGAGTAACTGCGAAACGAATCGCAGAGCGGAAACAAAAAAACTTTTTTGCAAAAAAATAACCTAATAAATTAAATTAATTAATTAATTAATTAAAAACTAATAAATTAAGAAACCGGTTTGCAAAAAAAAAAACCGTCTTTCTAAAAACCCGATAGTAGTAGGGGAGGGCTCCCCTACTTACTACTATGCATGCACTATGGTACGGAACCCTTCATGCGCGAGTCCGACTCGCACCGGGTCGGTTTTTTTTTAAAGACGGTAATTTTTTTGCATTTTTTTTTTTTTTTCGTTTGCGATATCATCAAATGACTTCTCCCGCTCTGCGCGGAGCAGGAGGGAGTGTCAGACAGCAGGAGGGAGGTGGGGGGAGGGGTTACCCTCCGGGTACCTTTCGGTGCCACGATTAACTAGTCCTTTTTAGGAAACAAAAGACGCACGCGTTTCGCATCGCCCGAAGCCGTGAACGGAGCCTAATATCTCTTGTTCCCCGAACTGTTTCCGTCAATGTTAAAACAAACTTTCTCGAACTAATTGGCTCAATTAAGCAGTTGATAAAACTATGCGTATAAATTTGTTAGTGAGGTAACAAAGTAATGTTAGTCGATTAATATATTAACGAGTTAGTATTCTATCTTCTTCTTTAGGAATAGTTTTAATTGGGTAACTACGGTTTAAAATTAAATTATACTATCCTACGACATACTAATATTAATACTACTACGTACTATGCGTGCTTAGGAAAGAACGTTAAGCCGTTTATCCCGGCTTCATTTGTACATCTTTGACAGTCGTTACATGTATAGTCAGTGGCCCGAAAGTCTGACAACCAGTCTTACCAAGGGGTATCGTATTACCCAGTACTAACTGGCTTGTAAATGTCAGATAGGCACTGTAGTAGATACTATCGTAGTAAAGTTCCCTCCATGTAAAATACTGGTAATCAGCTGCATCCGGATAGACTGGAAGCCGACTCTAACATAGTTGGGAAAGGCTAATGCTAGGCAGATGATGATACTATCCTACGACGAGTAGTTACCTGCGTATATCGGCAAGCGTAGCGTGTGAGGCCTCCTAGCCAAATAGACCGATGACCTTAAAAAGATGGCTGAAATAAACCCGACTCGGGGATACGGAGGACAGGGAGTTGAGGTGCATCTTGGGAGAGGCCTAAGCGACCTGCTATAGGCTGACTTGATTGAGTACGAGTTACAATACAAGAAATGTAATTTTAAGAAAACTGTAGGTACCTGTAACATGCATAAAGGTATTTTTTTGGGCACTATGTTGTTGTCTCGAGCATTTATTTCTATTTAGATACTAAATAAAAATTCCAGAAGTTGCTCCAAAAATTCTCAAATGATCTTAAGATACAGATTCTCATTCAACTTTGATGAGCTACTTTAGAAATTATAAAAGTATCTTTGAACGCAAATTTTCATTTAACATCATCGTCATATTCATGAAAAACAGGTGTAGGTAATTATAATTAGATTAATATCATATTGCACGTCACCTCATCCCATCCGAAGTGAGCAGTTCCCATTGGTATGTAAACTAACCCCATATTAGTGTAAACCTCTGTGTAGTCTCCGCGAACACATGGTTGATTGGCATTAATTAATGGGTATAATGTCACTGTGGGCCTGTGGATAAGCTCGATTCCCTCGACAGAGTTATGTAAAGGAAACGTAGGACTGTCAAATATCTTATAGGTGCAGTACTTCTACACTAATATTATAAAGAGGAAAGATTTGTATTTTTGAATTTTTGTATGTATCACGAATGTTCTTAAAAACTACTGGACTGATTTCAAAAAATATTTTGCTGTTAGTAAGCTACATTATCACTGAGTAACATAGGCAACAAATTATATTGATATCATGCAAATTAGACGAGCTATACAATTTTCGCGGACGAAGTCGCGGTCGAAGTGCTAGTGTTAAATATATAGCAAGTTTTGTAAACTGACGTAAGTATTTTTTTCAAAACTCCTTTACAAAAAGATTAGTCTACAAAAAACTTTTTTGTAAAAATCAAACCGACTGCAAAAAATCACATATAAGTGAAAAATAACTGTAGCTTCAGAAATCGGTGACTTTTGTTTGTTTGATTCAGTTTTTTGCCACCGACTTCTGAAGAATCAACGAATTCGGTTCACAACTTAATTGCAGCGTCTGTTCAGCGACATCGCTGAACAGACAAAAAAAATATTCAGACGAATTTATAACATCCTTCCTCCTTTTGGAAGTCAATTAAAAATATCAGAAATGCTTGTCCACATAAGTACAAAAGGCCTATAACAGCGAACTTGAAAGAAACAACCAAACCTACAATCAATATTTGAAGATAAATGTACATAATATTTTGGTTCAGCACAACAAAATTGGAACAAACTTTACCAATAAGTTATATTTGTTACGTTTGGCGACTTTTACGAACAGAACGGAAGTTATTCAACTTTTTGATAAGGATCCTATCGTTCGTTTGAAAGAAATAACTTTCTTTATCTGTCTGCACACTTTACACGAATATGGAGGCTCTGGGGCAATGTGACGTAGGCCTTCATAGCACAACATCCCACATGATTCATCCTGCCCACATTTCACCAGTTATGTTTCAACTCCCTTGTAACAGCGGGCCTATTGCCATCAACTGGGCACACATCTTGACTCCAGCCTCTATAGAATCCCGATGGAATAACCCAATTAAACATAATTATGTATACCCATAAGTACATACATTTCTTAAGATACTTACTACAACAGCCCATAACGTCCACTGCTGGACATAAGCCTCTCCCATGATGGAAGGAATTTGCCGTAATCTCCACGCTTGGCAGGCGGATTGGAGATCGCAGTGATGAAAGACTAACAGAAAGCGCTGCTGCCCATTCTCTGGTCTACGGAGGCGGAAGGTGTTCTGCCTCAGACATTAGTCGCCTTATACGACACCCGTGAGTGTTCGGTTCGGTTCTATTCTACTCTGCCGGATACCACACGGCTAGATACTTGCTGAGTTCCAAAAACTACTTATGAAAGCTTCACTGTTTCGTAACTATTAAGTAAAACTAGTAGCTAGTTTTTGCTTAATCTTTTCTATTAAGGGCAGTTATTTTGTTCTCAAATAACAACATGAAAATGATACCCTGTGAAAACAAACGAGACTACAATAACAAGAACTAGTCACAATCAATTTTTCCAATTAACTCAAAGTTAGTTTAAAATCGTGTTTACGTTTCACTAAGTTTCAATCAAACTGCCACTAAGTTAGGACTAAAGGATTCGTTAACAAAAGACAAAAACAGAAAAGCAATTTTAAAGTCAGCATTTTAGAGTCCGTTTTTCTTCAAGACAAGGTTTTATTCGATAAAGTTTATTGAGTTCGACCCACCACGTAACTTTAAATCCTTTAGTAAGTTAGACCGAAATGGATTTAGGTTTCTAGTCAGTCAGATACTAAGTCTAAGTTACTAGGAAAAAGGAACGAGAAAATTATACGCTATAGGAAAATAATATTTCGCGAAAAGGCCTCATATTCCAAATGGGCGAGGATTATCCTCATAAATGGAAAGTAAGTCTGTATGTTAGTGCCATTTTAATGGCTAAACTACTGAACCAAGTTTATGAAATAAGGCCGATAGTGGTAGTTCTGAAACTACTTTTGATCCTATATATTTTAGGCTTCCAACGCAGAGCCGCGAAAAATTCCAAATAGGTTTAGAAGCCTACAAGGTTAGGAAAATACTCACAAAATATTGGCGTCGATTCTGTTGTGCACAAACTAAACTTAATTTAGGCTATTGCTATCTTTTTCTCTCTAATAAAACGAGAAAGAGACGGACGTAACTTAGAGCTGTCAAATTTAGTTGGAACTAATATTTCTATACAAATAAACGGTGCACGTAAAAACATGTCGACTAAAAACACGGTGAAGCGCAAGGCATAAACTAGTTTGACCTCTCTAACTTAGTTCATAGCTATAGCCGTCCTTTTCTCGCACTGCCTTTTAGTTAAAGATAGCAATAGCCTAATTGTCATGCCTAATTGCCATTGTCTTAGTGATCTTCTGTACTTATAAAGTGGTTTGTCCTGACTATCAACGTACAGGTCAAACCAGTGGATGGATCGTACTAAAATTTGGTAAAAAGTTATGACGTAGACAACCGCTACAAAGGATTTTGGAAATTTCAACCCTTAGGACTGAAATAGGGGTAGAAAGTTTTTATAAAATCCGATAATCCGGCGAAGCTGGTGGGGGTCGGCTTATATTACAAAGAGGTAAAAATTTTTTTTAACTTTGTAAGTAATCTTTTTTGGGAGTAATCTCCGGAACGAATGATCCAATTCTAAATAATTCAAATCAATATTCAAAATCTAAATTATTTCAATGGCAGAAAGCTGCTTTATTCGTGGGTGTTATTGACTATAAATTATATTTATACCATGCACGTTAGTCGAACTATCACAATCTTTGCGGACGATGTTCGGGGCGAAGTGGTATAGTCTTCTATAAAACTTCACAAAATAATTCCTCATCCAATCTTTCTCTTATTCTCACATCAATGCCACAGACCACTAAACTCAATAACTTAATAAAATCACATGTTTCCCACCTTCGTTTCCTACTTTTATCTTTAAAACTACACATCTCCCATTTCCCATCGGAAGCATTTTACCGATGCTTACGGCTTTTAGTAAGAATGTGAAGTGCTGCCATATAACGAAGTGGATTAAAGTTAAATAGTTCCGGGTTTACGGTTTACTGGCCAGTAAATCCCTTGAGAGCATTACTGGGAAGCTGTAAAAAGGCTGCTGTCTGTATCTGTTTAATATTTAGTTGGTTAATGCAAAAGCTGAAGATACATACATACATAACACGACTCCTGTAATCCCCTAAGGGTTAGGCAGAGGTGTACCTAATAGTACAGCCACATTAGAGAAATTCTTGATAAAAAAACTCAATAACACTTTGCCCAACCCGGGAATCGAACCCAGGACCTCATGCCCAGCAGTCGCCCTTGCGACCTCTAGACCAATGAGGCAGTCAAAGTTGAAGATGTTTACAGAATACTAGCTAATAACTCATGGAAACGACGTACAGTAATAAAAATGATAGTCTAACCTAGGTCACTATTCTATACGTTGCTCAAAAAGCCGCTAAGCTGAAGTAGGACTGGTATACCCGACGAGCTGTGGGCCAAAATAACCACGTTGCGGAGCCCTGACACAGCCAGAAGGTGACGCGGTGGACCTCGCAGGAGATAGCGGGACGAGCTAGAACCAACGACCAGTGGTCCACATTGGCCCTGGATCGAAAGATTTGGAGGTCATGGGGGAGGCTTTTGCCCAGCAGTGGGATGGCAGAGGCTAACAATAACAGTAACCTAGGTCAAGGTCTTTCGGTGGGCTGTGTGTTTCATCGAAAGTTGTTGAGTGGTTAAGGTATGAAAAGGTACAAAGTTACCACCGCATGTATAATATTAGTATGGAATAGGGTAGATAACACCATAAAATAATAATTCCCAGACTATCTCTAAAAAAAACACTTTATTTTTGGCCTGAAAACCCGGTTTATTTTCAATTAATTGCCAAATTTGATTTTTAGTTGCTTTGAAATCAATAAATAGTTGAGTCATTGAGTTGAATAAACAGTGACGTCACAGTTGGCTATTGCCATACAAAATCTATGAGAGAACCGCGTTTTGACAGCTCTTAAAAAGTATCTCAATTGATTGGTGTGTCATCTACCCCATTTAATTAAAGCAAGTTCAAGCGATGTTTTACTTGCATGAATTCTTTAGACCCCTTTCAGCGTATAGTTTATTTACTGAGAGAGATTTAACCAAGGGTTGTTACCTATAAAGCTGAACAAGGATTAAGATACACACCGCCTAAATATAGCAGGCCCGTCTATTTGTGCGTACTAAATATCTACAAAACCTGTAAAAACGGCTAGCTTTACGGCAAAAAATCAAGACTTCACATCAGAAACTGTTTATTTAAAATAGCCTTTCGCTTTTATTAAGAAATTAGGCGTCTCCAAAATGTTCCTTGAAAAAACAAGGCAAGCTTTTGGTAAGATCAAGTCCTAAAGACGTCAATGACCTGTAAGTTCTATGTTTTTCTTATATATAAATCAAACAGGTCGAGTAAACTGATCCAAATAGATTGGCTATTGTTATGTAAGCGTCTTTCCTTTACAAATTTGTAAAGGAAAGACGATCCTAGCCCATTAGAGAGAAATGGTACAAGTTGTTTAGAGAGGGAACAAAAATATTTACCATTTGGAGTTGCTAAGTTGTCTAGACTTTTGTTATTCGAAGTCGTAAGGGTGAGTGAGAAGTAATTGCGTTGTGAGAGCTTCTTGATGGCAAATGTTTATTGAAAGATAGTTGGATATAACGAATTTCAACAATTAAACTGAACGTGATCAGCACCATTTAAACTAGATTTAAGAGCTGTCACTGTCAGTATTCTATGGTGATGAATGATGACACTTTTAGGTACGTGTTCATCGCGTTTATTTCGCTTTTAGTTTAGGGCTATAAATACCAAAATATAATGAGATTGGTGGTTAGCAGGTTTGTGGTTAGTTACGTAGGTAATTAAGACCTGTGCCCTGTTTATCAAAACTCACAAGTCTACACGTTTACAAGTTACACTTTACAAAGAAGTTTTTACAAGTTCGTGTACATTACGTTTATCAAAAAAATCTACAGGGCTTGTAAAATTCACACTTGTAGGTTCTACTTGTAAGTTCTAAAATCAAAAATGTATACCGCATTCTTTTCCCGCAATATTTTTCTTTTTAATTGAATATCCCTACTTAAACGCATGGCTGAATGGAATATTGTCTGTGCCTAATACTGATGGGACATTAAAAAAAGTAGGAGCGACAAACTATTCCCTCCCGCCTTATAATTATAATTTGAAATTAGCCGCAAGGTTTTGCGATTTCTTGAAAAATATCTCGAAATGCTAATAAAATAACGGTTTTACAGCTGATTTGCGACAAAAAAGACATTTGGTGCATTTAGCGACAAGATTTCCAAACAAAAAAAAAATAGAAGAGTGGAAGAATACTTATTTTAATTACATGTCAGTCGCTTGGTCTGGTTCCTTCTGGAAAAGGTTACACCTATGTCCGAGATACATTTTACTTATAATACAAAATGACGACTACAAGTGTAAAAATATACTTGTGAAATAAATAATGACCCTTGTTACTTGTAATTTACACGTGTAGTTTTGATAAACACATATTTGTAATAATATTTTTTTTACAGGAAAATTGCTTGTTATACAAACGATGTACACTGAAGGGGAGCGTCTCAATGTTATGCAAATTAAGTACAAAACCGTTGTTACTTTGTTGTTTTTTATAAATAAGTATCTGTTACATAATGTGCTAAGCTTTAATATCAAAGTAGTAGTAGACTTTGATAACCAATAAAAAGACGTTCATTATAATATTAAAACACTCCAGTACTTACCGTACCTACACAAGATACATAAAAAGTTAAAATAAAACCTTTTCTCTCTAAATACGAATTGAGCGAACACACTCATACCATCAAACAAAAAAAGCTTTTAAGTATTATACTTGTAGAATATGCATTATTTACCAATCTGTGAACATAACCCACGCAAAAAATCTCTCAAAGGCAAGCAAGCAAAGTGCTTTGTGATTTCGAAGAAATGGTCTAAAAATCGAAACACGAGAGTGAAACAAGCAATGGATAATCAAATAACTCAGTAAAAGTCACGAATCAGTTTTTGAATCACTGCTTACTTGCTGAGAGCCATATTTTATAAAAATAAGATTATATAAACGCGAAATTTTCGGCTTCACGCTCTTTGAACGCCAGCTCCAACTAAATTCCTGATAGAAGCTGTACGAAGGAAGTTTCAAGACAAGAAGGAATTTAAATTCATGTTCAACGTAAAACGGGCTAAATTGTTTGAAATTCTTGAGACCAAAAACAGGAATATTTCTGTTTGCAACGGTAATCATTATGATAGTCTTCATGTGACCTTTGAATCAAAAATGTCAAATAAAATTGACAGTCGTCGAAAACTCGTGACAGACTTCTGATTTATTTGATGACGGGTATTTTATTTAACCTTTTGGGATGCTCTTGTTGTTATTCAAACATATTTTGACGACATTAGTCGAATCTTGACCTCATTTTTTTTCTAAAATTAAAATGTTATATTATATGAGCCGGAGAGGTGATCTGTACCTCAGGATAGTCCTACATCAGACACCTTCCTCTATTTAAGATTGTGTATATACCAGCACCTGTAATTTGATGTCGAGATAAATAAAGATTATGAATTATTAATTATTTTCTAGAGACGCAGAGACAATAAGAAGCATTTTAGTGCAACATTTTATGAAAAGACCACTTCTTAACAAAGTCACTTCACTCCACACGGCAAGAATCAAGTGTCACGTTACGATAATTTGGTTTATAAGATCATAACATAACATCACGCCTGTAATCCCCAAAGGGTTGGGCAGAGGTTGTGACCTTACAGTTTTCTGGCTCCTACCAGGAAAATGTAACGAATATCACCAAAACTATCATATAGTTCAGTCTAGGTTTAATTCGTTAGAAGTTCTTAGAAAAATCTAGATTAATTTAATTTATTAATATAGCATAAAGACTGATTCAATTCACGCCATATTCGCGTATGACAGATTCGTGTTTCGACAGATTTATAGTCTAGGATCAAGTAAGTTTTCAGTAATTTTTTTATGGGCTGCACTAGCCGTGATAAATCAAAACTAAATGAAGTAAAGTTGAAAGTGTTAGTAGTTTAGAATATATTAGTAAAGTATTTGTAATGGGTGTAACGTAGATTTTTAGGGTTGTATAAACGTCCATAGGATATTCTCCTGTTTCTGTCGTGAAGTGTCCTAACAACCAACTTGGGAGTGTCCACGAATGTATTAACTCATCAAACGGCCATTGGGTACGAATACCCGAGGGTAAATGTAGTGGTGTGCAAGTCTGTGGGATGCAGTGTAGCGATGTTTTGGTAGAGAATTAAGTATAATATGAGATAAACGACTACGGGATATTGTCCAATAGCGGTCGTAGAGTAACCAATCCCCAACCTTGGTAGTACCCACAAGTGGGTTACCACTCCCAAGAGGCCGAAAGGGTGCCAATTATCTTTCGATAACGGAATGTGTGTAGGGGTGAAGAATATCTAGATGATGCCAGTCTGTAACGTTACATTTTCCTGGTAGGAGCCAGAAAACTGTAAGGTCACACTGAGCACTAACCTACCTAACTTTCAGTCTGGAGGAGAGTACGGTTAAAAGAAATAGTCAAGGGGACGAGATAAAAGATTTTATTATTATTGACACAACCTATCTTATAGGGCCTAACTAAATGGAGCTGGAACTAGCTAACCCTAACTAGGCCAGAGAAGCTGGTGAACAGAACTGATTATGAGCGTAGGATGAAGTGGAGAGAGGCGGCCCTCTGGCTGCAGTAGTGGTCGAAGGACGTCAAGCTGCGTCTTCCTTCCCTCTGGCTGTAGAAGTGGGTCGAGGGACGTTAGGCTTCATCATCGCAACAGAGAAAGCGAGAGTCGTCAGTCTTCCCCTTGGAGGGCCGGAGGCCGACAGTCTTCTTTTGAAGAGCCGGAGGACGTTAGAATTCTCAGACCAAAAAAACAGGTTGAGGATCGTCACTCCTATAGCCCGGGCAACGGATGTTAGAACATGCCACGGATACGCGCTGTGCGATGTGTAACTGCGCTATTGCGACATCGTCTTATTTTGAAGAACGGTAGAGGTTAACTTATAAACCTTCCAGAGGAGAGAAACTTTTTCTGGTCACTGTTATAACATTGAAGACTTGTGGTTCGTTTCAGCTCTCAACTTAGACTGATTTTCTCATGACGGCTATCGGTCATCAACAGATGATCGGCCTGTCGTTTCAAATTTAGACAATTGAAGCGATAGAAAAATAAAATGTACTAAAGAAGGTCTAATAACAATTTAAACTTATATTTTCACTTACGGGATATCTTCCGTGATTGGTAATTGTTTTGAGTTCCCGGTATTTCGACGCTATTGCAAGCGCCATGATCGCGGGATGACCGGAGAATGCGGGTGGATGGAAAATAAATTGTTAAGAGCAGACAAATCTGTCTACCCTCTTTCTTTGTCTTTTGCTACGCGTACAAGTTTAGTTGTAAACCGTGAAAGCTTAAAACAGTGTTTAATAACAATTTTATATGCAACCTAAGACTCCTAGATAGCTCCAGTAATAGATTAAAAATAAAACTAGGCCTGTCACTAATTGACATTACAAACGTAAACAAAAATTCAAAAGAGATAAAAATCTACAGAGAAACTTAAATAACATGAATTACAAGGTAAAAGGTATGCTAAGCCTCCAGGAAATGAGCATGAAGCTACCTAGAGAGAACGAATGCTTAAATTTTCAGGTTAATAATATCAAAAATCTAAGTATAAAACCCATGTAAAAAACAATATTACAAGGTGTGCCTAATAGTACACCCACATTTCACCAGTTATGTTTAAGTCCCATGTAATAGGGAACGAGCTTATTGCCATCAACTGGGCACAAATCCAGACTCCGTGCTGCTACTGAGAAACTTCTGATGGAAAAACCCAATAAGACTTTGCCCGACCCGGGAATCGAACCTAGGACCTCATGCTCAGCAGTCGCACTTGCAACTACTAGACCAAATTGACTGCCTCTGGCACTAAAGACTGGAACTGGAATATTCCAGTAGGTAAATGGCAGTGATGGAAAGCCAAGTAAACAAGCCTGTCAATTCGATTATGTTAGCAAAAAAACTTCTAGATATCGCAATAACTACGTAAACAAACGCAAAAACTGATTACGTTCACTGTAACTCGAAAATAATTGAGGTAGAATGTTGTTTTAGATAATTCGGCGTTTCCTAATACCTTGACCTAAGCAAGTGGTACAGTGATTTTCCGGACTCGTCATAAAGAAACAATGGGACGGCCATGTGTATATGTTTATTTGTTATAGTATAAGGCATCTGTTCTACCGTCGACGACGAAAGGACTGGCTATTAACAATTATCTGCTTCAGAAAACGTACAATAGTCTTTGAAGTTCTAACACCACGTAAGTCAAAAATAGCAACTTTACAGCAGAGTGAAAAAACTGATTTATTATATAAGTACCTAACTAATGGTACAATACCATTTTACAGTTTATGTTTATTTCAAATTAGAAAGAGATGTTGCTTGTTTCTGTGATTGGCTGAAACAACGCGTCTTCCGATTCTCTAGCAAACGGCATCAAAAATCTAAAAATACTTACGTGGGTTAGAATTTCTACGACGATATGATAATAGGGAAAATGCATGAAATACAAAATTCTTTTTATTTATTAAAAATGCCTTGTATTGGCCCATAAAAACATAGTGGTACACTTGTTTAAGTTCATCACTTATTTTACAATTTACTGTTTTATGTAACATGTTTTGGTGAAACGGAACGCACTCTGAAAAAGCGTCGTCCTCGATAACGCCGGTAGTGATGTCAAAGTCTATGTGGTTGAAGTTTGACCCTTGGAGGAAGATGTTCCATAGGCTGCCTTTGTCTAGATTATAATTTTTACATTATGTTAAAAAAGTGTAAATACATTAAAAAAATTAAACAGCCAACATTTTATTAAAAATCGCTCAATACTGACCTTTAAACAGAAAAATCTTATTTAACTGGTTCCTTACAGTTTTCTTTCCTAAATTATTAAGTTTACATTCATGTTTAAGTCGAATGTCAAAGTAAATTTCTATAATGTGTTCCATTATTAAATATCTACGACCACTTAAAATATCTTTGTCCAAATTTTGGCTCTCCAAACTCAAAAATAAGCCGAAATTATCTTCTAATATATTATAAGAAATACAGCTTGGCAAATTGTAGATTTCAACAACGAAACGTTTCGATTTTGTGGTTGTTTTCTTTTTTGTTGATTTGTTTTGTGGATTTTGACCTTGACTGATTTTATTATTTTCACGAATAAAATTTTCAATCTGTAAACAAAGTTGTATCACTTCTTTGGATTCCAACCAACGCACCTAATGAATCTCAACCATTTTCCTCGAATTATACGTATAGTATATACACGTTAGCCGTGTGGTATCCGGCAGAGTAGAATAGAACCAACCCATTACACTCACGGGTGTCGTATAAGGCGACTAATGTCTGAGGCAGAACACCTTGCGCCTCCGTAGACCTGAGAACGGGCAGCAGCGTTATCTGTTAGTCTTTCATTACTGCGATCTCCAATCCGCCTGCCAAGCGTGGAGATTACGGCAAATTCCTCCCATCATGGGAGAGGCTTATGTCCAGCAGTGGACGTTATGGGCTGATGTTGTTTGTTGTTGTTGTATATATACGTAAAGGGAATCTGTTGTACAAATTATACAAAACAATTAGTTTATGTATTTGTTAAAAGTTATTTAACTTTTTCCTGATTAAATGGTTCAGTTAACAGACGGTAAACGTAAGGTAGCATTTATTTTCATAGTTAACATTCAAGATAAAATATCGATAGTATCGATAAATTTAAGTCAATCCCTAGCGTACATGTAAAAATAGATTGATGAACAATCTATTCACCAAAATCATGTAAATTATCAACAAATGGACTTTTAGCTATACAAAATATGAAAGTAAATAAAAACATTGGTATTATTTTATATTTTATACAGGTAAAAAGGCAAATTTTAACCAAAAATAAACGCGTCTTATCAGTGAGTGTTCCTGAGTATTTACTTATGAAATGTGCAATTTTCAGGTTTATTTCTATGATTAACACCACATTCACGCACAGAACAAGAAGCCATTGTTTAATACTGTATTCACTGAAAATAAACGATGTACGCTAAAAATCCAAAATACTGAGGAGTTGATTCCCCGCGTGCCGATTTGTGCAGACCTGTCATTCAAAACCGGTCACAGTGATATTAGATTCGCGATCCTTTTTCATCTTGCTATATTTCCATAAGGGATTTTCTTCTCCCTCGCACGCTTTGTTGGTCTATATTTACTAAGTCTATGGTCTAAACACACTTTTATTTGAAAAGTGCTCAAACTTTCACTAAGATTTTATTATAATATTGTTATTGCAATTTTTACTGGACTTGAGCACATACAATTAGTAAAATTATTCAGCTACGGACGTTTGAACTGTCGTAGAAAATTGCAGGAGTTTAATATTATTTTTAAGCGACAAGCAGTAGTTGAACTTAACTTTTAATACTTTTCTTGGGTTGATAGTACTGTATTTTATTGGTTTAAGTTAAGAAATAATTACGTGCATATTCCCTATTGCTGACTGTCTCGTTTGTCAAAACAACAAGAGTTATCAAAGAGTACTCGTTCAGAACGCACACTTGGCGGGCAGAACACTCGCTGAGAGTCTCTCGCACGGTATATACTTACACATATCAGCGAGTAATTGCCTGCTCGTTGCTCCTCAATGCTTATCGCTAATTGACGGCTGTGTGACCTGCGCCTAAGGACACTAACAAATGAGGGGTCGAATGCCTCCGCCATGCAAATGCCATTGGGATGGCGTTTACGGCCCTCTTATGGGTACTGCATATGCAAATGGATTGGCGGATTTACCCTGCTGAGCGTGCGTAAGACCTTGCGCGATTTCTAGTAGGGTCATGAAAAGAAATATTATAAAGATGCTGCTTTGAATTTCGGATAGGAAACGCCCAAACAGATCATATTAGTAGGCAATTAAGGTAATATCGATAATCATACGATCGGATGGATGTTGTGGGTAAATTCATGTGGCGTCCACGCTCAGCATATGCTATGACACCGTGCGGGAATGCGCGCGGGAATGCATAGAACCGATTTTCAGACGGGTACAGTCGGCATTGAGGTAACGTCATCAAGTTGTGCAGCAGCGGACAGAGCTACAAGAAAGCACCTCATCAGCATCTGCCTAGCCTTTTCTACACCTAAGTTGGGGTCGGCTTCCAGTTTAACCAGATGCAGCTGATTGCTAGTATTTTACATGGAGCGACTGCCTATCTGATCTACACAACCCAGAAAGCACCTACCACCTACAAATTTACGTATGAATTCAGAGAGATCTATGGATAATTATTTAGGAAAGATACTTTGAGAACTAAACTTAGATTTGTGTATGGCATAAAAATAACAGCAGTATATTCCAGCCGCGAAAAGAAATCTATCGTGAGAAAATGTACTTATCTATTTAAAATCACATAAAAACGTTATTACCCCTTAACTGAGTTATGACATGCGAAAAGATTCCATTTCTTTGATCACGAAAGTCGAAATCGTGCTCCAAATACATACAAACTCTTGACATTATTAGATTGCCTGAACGAATCCTGAAACTTAGAGACGTTACCAAGCTAAGAAAACGATAGGGACTAGAGACGGCAGTACTAAATTGTAGGCCACACCGGAAACGAAGCTAAGTTTGTTTAACTTCGCTCACGTCGCCCAACTATGAGTTCTAAGCGATGTTTACCAGCAACGGGCACCTGTCAACGTCAGTCCCGCGCCAAAAGAACTTTGCAGCTCTGTATCTTCTTTATACATTTGTAGACTAGATGAAAAACTGTGTCCGTATAAAGTTACCAAATTAAGCCCTATTTTTATGAGCTCTGGGGGCACGTAACAACGTCTATCAGGCTTTATAAACTAGTAACATTGTAGCTAAGTCTATAAAACTACATACTTTATGACAAACTTGTAAAGATTCGAGAAAATATCCAGTTTCGAACATGAAAACTTATAATATATGGTCCATGTCAGCAAAGAGTATAACAATACCAGTGTTTTACATAAGATCGTTGAAAACTTTATCTTGTTACGTACACAGTTTCATGAGACTGTATCCTTGAAAATCCTTAAATGATAGCGTAACGGTTAACGTTGGCGAATGCAAGGAACAAGGGCAGTAAGGTAATCTGATGTTGTTATTATTTTGTGTGAAACTTCCTGCCTCGTTGATGTTTAACCTTAAAATACTCGCGCATTGGTCTGTGAGTCGTTCGTGTTTTTTTCTTTTATAATCAATGATGACATTTTGCACTTCCTGTTAGCTGCAATATTAGTTGCTACGATCATTTCAGAACGAATACTTTCATTGTGCGAATAGCACATAATATGGCCGTATTAGGCGAATATTGGTGTTAGACCGACGCGACGCGAGTATAGGTGTTACAGGATTTATCTTCTGTGATTTTGTACTGAAATTTAAATTATGAATGTTATGACTAAAATTATCTGGGTTTATTATAGCTCATAAGGTATCTCTTAAATAAATAAAATAAAAATAGCCTTTATTCTACCACAAATTTAACAGTTATTTAACAAAACTCAAAAATAATCACAATAATTGATGACTATATTTAGGATAATGTTTGAATTTAAGTTTTAAATTAATATCATTATTGAATGAAAATTATAAATTATCATTTTCATGCATAAACTCAAAACTCAAACTCAAAGCATTTATTTCAATTAGACCATTATAGCACTTTTGAATGTCAAAAATACAAACAAAAAAACAACAAAGCTACAGTCCCAGACACAAGACATAATAACTTGAGAAAGTACTGTAGTTGCCCATTCCCTAGCGTAGATCTCTATGGAGAAGAACGGGCAAGAAACTCCATGGACACTCTTTGAAATCAAAATATTGTTACAAAATCTTGGTTACATCATTCATGTTGAGATTATAGATATATGTGAGAACGATGTAGAAAGACGTGCACATTATGAGCGTCCAGAGTAAAACATTAAATCAACAAATTAAAAATAAAGTAATTAAAATGAACCGTGGCAGCTAAGAGATGACCAGTCCCAACTGACAACGCCCGATCACGAACAAGACGCGTGTATCGGCGCCATTCAACTCAACCATATTGAAGGGAACTAAATGACCCGACACACCCGCCACCATCAGCGAGACATCTGAGTGAGCATGACTTTCTCTCAAAAATTAATACAATACTACTCTGTCAAGAAAATACCGGGAAAAGATCAATAAAACACAAAATATTAGTTATTCATCCAAATTTATTTTATCACCTTCAAAGTATGCTCCTTCAGAAACGACACACTTACGCCAACTAATAATCCAATCATAAATATATTTTTTAAATGCTTATTCCAGAATTGAGTTCAGTTCTCGCTGCGAATTTTCCTTTATGTCTTCTACTGAATGAAAACGGGTGCCACGAAGTGGTAGTTTGAGTTTAGGAAAAATAAAGAAGTCGGCTGGAGCCATATCTGGTGAATAAGGTGGTTGCTCGATGGTATTTGTTGAGTTTTGGTCAAAAAATCGTTCACAATTGTGCGAAGGCGCATTATCGTGGTGCAAAATCCAAGAATTTTCTTTCCACAAATCTGGCTTTTTTCATCTAATTTGCTCTCTTAAACGCCGCATAACGCCCGATTAATATTCTTTATTTACCGTTTGACCTTCCGGCAAGATTGTCAGTCGCTATTTCCTTCACTTTTGCGATGTTAACTTCAGTTGCAGACGTTGATGGCCTACCAGAGCGAGGTTAATCTTCTATCACACCTCGACCGCTTTTGAACGCTTTGTACCACTCATAAGCGCGTGTTATTGATAAAGTCGATTCACCGTAAGCCTTCTGTAACATTTTCAGTGACTCCGAACACCAAATTCCATTGGCGATGCAAAATTTAGGACAAACTCTTTGTTCGATGTTTTTGTCCATTATGAAATTCGCAATACACACTAGATATGATATAATTAAAAACAGCACTGTATTTAATCTAATTAACAGATGTAACTCAAACTCCGCGCCAAAATGGAAAACAGTTGTGCTAATATAACAACAACAAAAAAAAAACAAAAAAAAAAATTGGAACCATAAACAAATCATCCATTCCCGATACTTTTTTGACTGAATGTATAATTATTGATTAAAACAAATATAAATTATCATTTTCGTGCATTATTATAGAATTAATATAATTATTATTTATTTTTCTTTTATTTAATTTGTGGAAGTCGCCTCTTTGGCGTAGGCCTCCCCCAGCTTCCTCCAGTTGTCTCTGTCCCTAGCCAGTCTTCTCCAATCTGGTCCACATCTTTCCTTAAATATGTCCACCCATCGCTTTTTCGGTCTACCTCTACTTCTTTGCCCTTCTCTTGGTACCCACCCATTCAGTCAGTTTCTTGGTCCATCTGACGTTGGTCATCCTGCACACATGGCCTGCCCATTTCCATTTTAGATTCCTTATTTTTTCGAGTATGTCAGTTACTTTGGTTTTCTTTCTTATCGTTTCGTTTTTTATTTTATCTGATAGTTTTATTCCTAACATGCTTCTCTCCATTTTCCGTTGGTGTGTGGCTAATTTGTGTTCATCTATCTTCCTCAGCGACCATGTTTGGCAACCATATGTTAGGCATGGTAGGATTACTGTGTCATACAGTTTTCTTTTTATTTCAATATTTACATCCTTATTGTTCATAATTTCCTTCAAGCTCCAGTACTTTTTCCACGCAGTTGCAATTCGTCTGTTTATTTCTTTTTCTGTAAGATCTTGGAATGAAATTGACTGACCTAGGTATATGTATTCCGTAACATAGTCGATGCTTTCTCCGCTCACTCTGATGGTTTGAGCAGTACCATTCGTGATAATTTTTGTTTTTGAGGCGTTTAGCGATAAACCAACCTTGCTGCTCTCTCTCACTAAATCGTTTATCATGCTGTCTAGCTGAATACTCTCCTCAGCAAATATGGCGATATCGTCCGCGAACCGTAGGTGGCTTAAGTATTCTCCATCTATTTTGATGCCTTGTTTTTCCCGGTTGATATTTCTAAAAACCATCTCCAGAACTGCTGAGAATATTTTGGGTGCGAGGGGGTCGCCCTGTCTTACGCCTTTTTCTATTCGGAATTCCGGTCCGTCTCTTTCCAGACGTATTTTAGCCAAACTCTTAGAATATATGCTGTATAGGAGCTCAATGTACTCTATGTCCAAGCTTTGTTGTATATGTGCTTTCCATATAGCAGTGTGTTCCAAGGAGGCGAAAGCTTCCAATCTATGAAGCATATGTACAGTCTTTCCATATTTTTTACTTTTCTCTATTAGTTGTGCCATGACGTGGATATGATCGATTGTAGAAAAATGTTTTCTGAATCCTGCTTGTTCGCGTGGTTGATTCTCGTCTAAGATTTTGGAAAGCCTGTTCAGAATGATTTTTGAGAATACTTTGTAGACATTGCTCATTAGGCTAATTGGCCTGTAATTGTTTAGGTTGTCTTTATCCCCTTTTTTATGTAGTAGAGTCGTTGTAGCTCTGGACCATTGTTTAGGAGTCGTTCTTTTTTCCAGTATGTTGTTGAATATAGTTTGTAGCGGTCTTTGTAGAGGTTCAGATAAACATTTTAATAACTCGTTCGTAATATTGTCTTCTCCAGGTGATTTATCATTTTTTTGTGTTATAATTGCAAAATCTATCTCTGAAAGTAGTATTGGAGGTACTTTTTCTACGGTTCTGGTTTTGTCCAAAATGCATTCATCAAAATTCGATGTTGTTCGTGCAGAGTAGAGTTCTTGATAAAATTTTGTTGCCTCCGTAATTATGTCTACTTGTTTCGTTAATCTATTTCCTGCTCTATCTGTTAAATGTGATGTCCATTTTGAAGATGTACGGAGCTCTTTATAAGCTTTTTTCACGGCTTCCGTTTTACTTATATATTTTTCAAACGTACTCATCCTGTCATTTCTTTCTGATATCTCTCTGTTAATTATCTTGCTTAATTTTGTAATCTTATGTTTTACTTCCTTGGTTCTCCTTTTCCTGTATAATTGTTTTCTTTCTTCTAGTAGTTTTTTCATATGGGTTTTCTTCTCGTCTCTTTGTTTTTTTTTTTGTTTCAGGTATTTGTACAAGTAGTTTAGTCATCTCTTCTTTGAAATTATTATATTAAGGTATCTCTTAGAAACTGTAAATTTGTCAGTCAATGTATATTTGCTAACATTTTACAACCTTTCCAAAAAAAAACCATTTATCAATTAATTATTACATTATTAGCATCATTATTTATATATATATATATATATATATTTAGATCGGTATATTTTCGGTAAATTATCATTTTTACGATACTTTTTGGTATATCCCCAGCAAACAAAATAATTATCCCCGTAAAAGTTATTTAAAAAAATGCCCCGTAGTGGCGTTCTGAACTTTCGGTCTGTCAGACCGTACGCGAGTATAGGTGTTATAAAATTGGGCGCGAGTATAGGAAAGTTAAGAGCGACTGAATATGTACTCAATGTCAATGGCAATTAGATCACCTCTTATTTCATAATATGGTCTTAAACACATCTAGATATGCAGGACACTGAAGTAGTTCTTATTGAAAATACAAGGCTTTTTTATGCAGGCGTCATATTTTCATAATATAGACAACGTTCGAGAATACCGTATTGTTTCTGTAGAGACGCTAGAATATGTAAACAAGAAAATATGTGAAGAAAACCAAGAAAAGTCTATTAACGCGCCTTAATTATAGCTGAGGTAGGGTACATGTAGAATGTTGTACATGCAGTAGCTACATCTGTACAGCTATTGTTTAAGTCTACTCATTGTTTTAATAAATAGGGATTGCTGAATATAAAGGGATGTATTCTCAGTCAGCGTGTGTGTTGTGTACTTGTGTATGACCAGTTGTATAATCGTGGACAAACCAAATGATGTAAAAAAAGAAGAAAATGTATCGTAACAGGTCGTTTTTGCCTAACTCCCGTGGGTAAAAGGCGTTAATTTGGAGTTTGGCGTTTGAAGTTTTATTTGTAGGTAGGAACCTACTCCTGGCGAAATGTTGGTGTACTACAGGCACCTACACCTCTGCCACTCGCTTCGTAAAAATATAAGCGTGGTGCTAAAACGACAAAAAAATTAAGATAAGAAGAATATAAGTGTTGATACTCTAAACCCGTATTTACATGAAAACAAAACACGTAAGTCGATAATACCATTGTCATTTACATAGGTAACTACTTCTTCGCCTTGCATCTTCATGGTTCAGCTCTTCCAACATGACAATGACAACTGGATAATGAGGGTATCCGGTCACGAATGTTAACGACATGAAATGCTATTAATATTATGGTGTATCACAAGACTAATGTACAAGTATTAGTACAGTATGACTGATTAAACCCGGGACTTACCCTCGACTAGGGACGTACCCGTAGACAATAGGCATGACGACAGTATCAAAAAATTGCAAATCTATTTAGTCTGTCAGTTAGAGTATTGGAAATAAATGGACACGTATTTTTTGTTTTTGTAAATCAATGAATATTGACAAAGATAAAACACATCAAAACTGGGGAGTGGGGGCTCGTGACGTCAGAACTAGCTAAAAATTATACCTAGGCGTGACGATTTGAGAATTTTAAAAGCGTCGTATCTTCGTCAATTTTGGATTACGTAACAAAAGAAAAAATACGTGTCAAATATCTTTTGATTTTTGATTGTCTAACTGACGGATTAATTAGTTTTTTTTTGTCGTCTCGCCTATTGGATGTGGTAATTTAAGTTATAAAACATGTAAATAGGAAACGAATGGTATCTAAGAGCTATCAGTGGCAGGTCTTGAACGAGGTTTAGATGAGCTGATCGCGTTTAGCTTTTTTGATAGAATCTGCTCTAAATAACAAATACAGTCGGTAAAAAGTGAGGTAACACAATTTGCATATAAGTAGTAGTACTAATGGGAACAAACAGTCTCACTAGTACCACTTAGTAAAAAGTGGTACTATAGAGAACGAGATTTCCCACTAGTACCACCGGTGGTATAGTTCGGTGGTTCTAGTGGGAATAAAGCAGACTTAGTGTGGTAAGATATGATTTTTTCATGGGTCTGCAAGGCATTATCATAACGTCAGGTATGATTCGTATTTCATTTATGAAACTGGACTTACATGACATATCGATACACAAACCTATTTCTTACTTCTATGGTAAAAAGTACCCGAGTTTACTACAGGCGAAAAAGCGGATGTCCATATGTAATTGATGTTGTTATATTGGATAATAAGGTCAAAGATAGCTTCAATTTTTACACGTATTTTAAACTGAAATCAAATTTTAATAATGAATAAGTACCATGGTCCTACGTTTTACCAGTCAGCCTGTTTAGAAATATCTAGGTACACTACAGATTTATCTCCGTGGCCTTCAGTTGTCCATAGATCAAGCTTCAAGTACTTTACATGTTGAGAATATACGTTTTGTAGAGATTATAGGTCATAACAAGCGAGTTTCATGACTAGACTTATGTAATGAAAAATATATTTTGTTTGTTACAGGTAAAGTAAACACCATGCGTTTAAAGAATAACGTCTCTTTATTAGGTAAGCGAGTGCAGATGACAGCAAAACCATTCAAGGGAATAAAACTACTAATATCAATGTTACAGTTACTATCACAAATGAGAAAAGCATTTACGAGTAAATCGTGTAATAAGGATTACAACTTTTTGATAGAACCTATTTCTTATTCATTATTATCTTACCTAATCCCAATTCATTTGAGGTCGGCGCAGCATGTCTTCCTCTTCAAATACTGACAAATACATATCAGGATGACTTTTTTATCACCTTACAAAAAAATGGGTATAATAGGTGAACGGAGTAGAAGCAAATGGCATACTTACTTAAAATTTTTTTTTTTCAAAAAAAAAAAAAAAAACGATATTCTAATCATAAGCGTATTGCGTATGATTTGAAATTCATTTTTTTTTTTTCATCGTTTCTCTTTCTTTATTCTAATATGAAAAGTTTACTTGAAATTTGTAGCGTTTTTTGATTATGGATCAATGTTTTTCTAAGCTGTGGAAAAAAGAAAAAAAAATCTATGTGTGCCATAAGCTTCTTCTCCTCTTGCTCCTTCTCATCCGGTATAATAAACAATTAAAAACAATACAATTAATAGGTACAGCCTAAGACAATTAATGTCACTTTAAAAGTGGCATATTGGTGTTGTGTCTGTATAACTATTTACCATTCTAAATCCCATCTGAAAATAACTAAAACATTAAACAAAATTAAATAAACCTCATGCTAAATCCCATCTGAAAATAACTAAAACATTAAACAAAATGAAATAAAACCTTAGAAGAAACAAATTCTAATAAAATGTCATCAGTAAGTACATTAAATTCAAGAAATAAAGAGAATTCTACTATGTATTTGTACAACTTCCTCAAAACCATGAGCAACAGAGCCAAAGAGAGACAATTATCATAATAATGAAATATTTCAAGAAAACAACGTTGTTTTAACAAGCTCAGAAAACAAATTACTAGAATCATTTCCATTAGAACATCTATTGTGGACACACAATAGAACGAAACATCAGATACCTGAGATAACCATTGTTCGAGTGTTGAAAGTCTTTGTCTAATAAAGTCTAATTTGTAACTCGCTACGTTAGCAAAACCTACCGAAGATCGTTAGATGGATCAAAAAGGTTTGATAGGAATACCGACCTTATTGTCTATGCTAATATTATACAGAGGTCTAGTTTGTATGCTTGTTAGTTTGGATGTAGGTCTTCCGACCTTTTTCGGAACTTTGGAAGGCACGGTTGGCGTAGTGGCTGAGCGATTGGCTGCTGCGCTGCGTGCCGCGAGTTCGATTCCCGCACGAAGCAAATTTTATATGGTCTACAAGTATTTGTTCCGGGTCTGGATGTTTAATGTTTGTAGACATACCCACGATACAGGAAAAAATCGTAGTGTGGGGCAGGGTTTAGAAAAAAAAACTATTGTTCCGATTCCAAATATTTTTTCACTAATAGGAAGCTACATTATCCCCGAGCGTCATAGGCTATTTAAACGTTCCCGTAGGATAGTTTCCGACTATAACGCGACCGCAACAACGCATAAAAGCTAGTTGTCTAACAAAAGTCTAATTTGTAACTCACTACGTTAGCAAAATCGACCAAAGATTGTTAGATTGGTCGAAAAGGTTAGATAGCAATACCAACCTTATTGGTTTGACTTTAATGGCACACCGCCTGATTGACCTACGTCTTCCAAGTCATCTTGCAGATAATTCGTCGACCTTTTTCGTGGACCCAAATAATAGGAATGGATTTGACTAAGATCGGATTGGATTTTATAAATCAGTGAGCAAAATCGAGTTATCGAAGGCTTTTACACAAATCTTGAGAACGTAAAGTCTAATTCGATTATTATACATGAGAAGGCTCGGCTTTATAGATTTTAAGCCGCTGTGCGCGTCTTGACTAAATATATTGTTATGTGTGTGGGAATGTAAGGTTAGTTATGTGGCAACACTGATTGGATAAGGGAATGTAAGATAATGGAGTGTCAACACTGTGTCAAGTGACGAATGAGAAAAATATGTACGACGATGGTGAAGACGTTACGTTCGTATATTTTTCAGAAGAATAAATCACTACATATTATAAAACAAAGTCGCCCGCCGCGTTTGTCCCTATGCATGCAGATCTTTAAAACTACGTAACGGATTTTGATGCGGATTTTTTTAATAGATAGAGTGATTCAAGAGGAAGGTTTTAGTATTCGCTACATATTATAAAACAAAGTCGCCCGCCGCGTCTGACCCTATGCATGTTTAGATCGTTAAAATTACGTAACGGATTTTGATGCGGATTTTTTTATTAGATAGAGTGATTCAAGATGAAGGTTTAAGTATTCACTACATATTATAAAACAAAGTCGGCCGCCGCGTCTGTCCCTATGCATGCTTAGATCTTTAAAACTACGCAACTGATTTTGATGCGGATTTTTTATAGTATATAATTTGCGGGCGGGCGAAGCCGCGGGCATCAGCTAGTAACAAATAAAGTTTTCTTGCCCCGTTTTATTTCGGCGATCCCACAAAACACACACTACATGTATTTAGTCAAGACGTGCTTGATAACACTATACATGAAATATAGTACTTATAGTGCAAGCCTTATAGTCATCATCATCATCAGCCTATTAATGTTCCCACTGCTGGGACACAGGACTCTCTATGAAAGGGAATGGGCTATAATCCACCACGCGGGCCCAGTGCGGATTGGTAGATGTCACATGTCTTCGAATTTTTGGTTCTAAGACATGCCGGTTTCCTCACGATGTTTTCCTTCACCGTTTTGAGAGCAGTGGTGATGAAATAAATTACACAAAGTAATGCACCTGCCTGGGTTCGAACCTACGACTTACTTTTCGTAAGTCGGGCCGCCACCACTGGGCCACCGCTGCTATAGTACGCATAATATACACACATCAAAAATGTCTAGGGATCAAGCATTTTTATGCGGATTTCTTGAGATTGAGATGTGGCTTTGTAATAAATTTATGATTTTATAAATTTATATGGATCCTTTTTGGTGCATTTCATAATTTGAATCAGGAACTCTCAATCAAATTCGAGTAAAAGATGAAAATAAGCTGTCAATATTTTCCCTATAAAAACATACAACGCATTGAAGACATTATTAGTGCTACTGTTTCCCTACTACTGATTAAAACCAACGTTATTATGGAGCGGCGACGTCATTTAAGCAGGGAAGAAATGCTCAGAGCCGTGGGAATGATAGAAGCTGGTTCCCGGCAACGTACTGTAGCTTTAGCTCTGAATACAAGTCAGAGTGTTATCAGTCGACTTTGGACACGTTACCGAAGCACTGGTACCGTGGCTGAGCGCCATGGAGGACGGTATCGCTGCACCACACGGAGACAAGACCGATACATTCAAATCTTAACTCGAAGAGCTCCAACAATAACCGCCATGATGTTAGCCGTGAGGCTTCATCACTCTTCAGGGAACTTAATTAGCGACCAAACAGTCAGAAACCGCTTGCATGAAGTGAACCTTCATTCCCGAAGACCGCTACGGGTACCACCTATAGCAATGCACAATCGTAGGATTCGATATCAATGGGCTCTTGTACACAGAAATGGGGCAGAAGAACAATGGCGTTTCGTGTGCTTTTCTGATGAGTCTCGTTTTGGTATGAGACCGGATACAAGACGTATACGACACTGGAGAACCCCTGGACGCCAACAGCGATTAAAATCCTGCCAGGAAGTCCATCCTTATAGTGGTGGAACCATCATGGTATGGGCGGGTATTTGGATCGGCGGAAGAACTGAGTTGATTTGGATCAGAGGCAACCTCAACGCTCAAATTTATGCTGAGACGATTGTATCAGACGTCATCGTTCCTCTACAAGTGCAAATCGGTCCCTTATTTCAGTTAATGCATGATAATGCACGACCGCACACCGCAAGAGTTGTAAGACAGACTCTCGCCGCAGCTAACATCAATGTCCTGCCCTGGCCTGCTCAGTCGCCAGACTTGAACCCGATTGAGCATGCATGGGATATGCTACAGAGAAGAGCTCTGCCGAATATGGAGGGTATCCAGTCGCAAGAAGACCTTTTTTTGTTGTTGCAACGAACATGGGCGGCCATTCCACAGCGTGATTTGGATGAACTCATTTTGAGTATGCCAAACCGATGTTCTTGTGTTGTTAGTGTTCGCGGTAGAAACACGGATTATTAATTGTTTAAGTTACCCAATAAAATTTTAAAGAAAACTGTTATTTCAGTCTTTTTTTCGAACTTTAATGTTAGTGGTTCAAATGTCAAAAATCCCTTTATTAGGAAAATGGCAAATTTCTTTATTAATGCAAAGGTGACTTGGTTTATCGTTACTGTGACAAACGAAAACACTTTATTTGATGAATCCTTAAAGAAAATTTTAATTAATATCAATCAGGAGAAAAGTTATTGCAAAAATATATGTTGATCCCTAGATACTTTTGATGTGTGTATATTCACTAAAACTAACAGACACCTATTTGAGTGCGTAACTAGTAATGCACTGTTTGAATTTTAAATCTCTACGCTGAGTGTCTATGAAGTTAGTAAAATGTTTTGGCAAAGCAGTCACAAATAAAAAGTACTCTGTGGCAGTCACTTAGCATGCGCAATCATGACAAACCATTCATGGATGCAACGACCAAATACTGTGAATCTTTGTCCCAGTTCTGTTTGTTCATGTAATGGCATCCACGGCAGAGTTAATCCTGTGTGTGGCATGAGTGTGACGTGTCTAATGAAGTGGTGAGCACGTGCCAGGTCAGGTGGCCCATTGTGTACGGAGATTAACCCAGCCACACCAAGTTACGTTATGTTTAGCGCGGCTGGCTGTACACGCGGCTATTTCTAGTATTGTTGAATAATGAATGTGTGCCATTTAGAGTGGCACACTCTGGGAAGAGTGGAGGTTTTACGTTTATTTGTTTTTTTTTAACACATAGTTTTCATGGGTTTTCACTAGCACAAGCTCTTTGTTGGAATTTATACGCTCGGCTCTATCTTGAGAGTTCGAATTCCAGGAGTACACTCATATTCATATGTACCTAAAACCGAGCATTAGTTTTTATAACAAATCAAACCTGAAACCTTTCCATGAAAAAACCTGTATACAATAAACGCTACAATATGAGAATATTTAACTTATCGCTTGTGATTAAAACGTATATTACAAAAAAAAAAAACTCTGAAAAGATTCAATACAATACCGATACGTGTATTGAAAAGGAAAATATTAACAAGATACGTTTTTGTACCTTTTTAAATGGAAGAATACACAAAAATCTTTTTCATAAAAAGCAAATATCAGCCGACAGAAAATCCTGTCGAGTCGTAATATTCCTAATATCTAAACGTCTTTAATGATCTCCGTGTAAAGATGTGAAAAATCTTATATGTCTGATATTATAAAGGATGGCGCCAACATGACTACACGTGGAATGATCACCATGGTTACCGATGAGAAAGAAAATACTTATCAGAAAAGAGTCGCCATATTTAAAGATTGTGTATAGGTCTCTTGAAAATCTCTCCCCTTTTGGCGTTTTTGTGTCATGGCTATTCAGTTTCTTCCGGACACGCACACACGATACAGGAAAAATTCCTAGTGTGGGCAATGTATTCAAAAAAATTTAGACTTGTTAATGACAGCAACCTAACAACAACCTTATTGCTTCGAGCATAAAGATCATTGTGAATTACACTGAGACATGTGATGTGAAAGGTCCTACATACCGTCAGGGAAATACTGTAATGGTGTTAACCCTACTTTATAGAGACAGACAGCGGTGCCCTCACTAGTTGTGTTACAAGGGTCGAACGCGGAGCACCTGAGTAAAATAGTGATGTTAAGCCCTTGCAGTGTCGTTGCTTGGAAACGAAAAATGCTACTTCCATAACATCATGCCTGTAATCCCCAAAGGCTAAAGCAGAGAGGTGTTTATATTTCGCCAGTTATGGTAATAGCGGACGATCCTATTGCTATCAACCGGTCTGCTTCAGAGAAATTCCGGATAGAAAAACCGAATAACACTATGCCCGACCGTTCGATTCACAATCGAACCCCAGAACCTCATTCTAGGCAGAAAAGAAACAGAGGGAATGCTATTTGGCTCTGAAAATTCGATTATGTTAGCGGTATCTGAAGTCTGAGCGGACAATCTGCGTTTGAATTTCGAATGAGCACTCGTGATTGAACAGCAGATTTACTAAAAATAGATGGATTTACGCGTTGCCTTAAGAGCCATTTCACATTCTCGCGCAAATTTCTAAGACTTTAGTCGCCTTATTTACTAACTTAGACAACATCCTGCCATTTTTGAATACATGTTAAAAATAGACTAGTCTTTCATATTGACACTTCATGTAACACATTTACAAAAACTTATTTGTTTAGTAAGTAATGATTAATCTCCTATAACTAGTTTACTGAAAAATCATTGCGCAGTCAATTTCAGACTCCTATATCTATCATAAATATTTATAAATTTCAATGAAAAATACGTAAAGGATCAGACATATACTTTTGTCGACACATAATGTACTAGAATTTCGATAATTAATTTCATTAATTAGTAAAAAAACAAAGTCTTAGGTCAATTTTTACGTTTTATATCGCTATTTTATCGTGATTTTTTGGGTTCGTGATGGTTTAGTTGAGGCGGAGCTTTATGAGGGGTACAGAGCGGCGAAGACCACCCTCCGCGAGGCTGTCCTGCGGGCCAGGGTACTGCCCTGCGAGGAGATGCTGGGGACTCTCGACAGAGATCCGTGGAGGCACCCCTACAAGATGGTGCGGGATAAACTCCGCACCTGGGCCCCCCACTGACGCAGAGTCTCCGGCCTGATCTCGTGGAGGACGTGGTGAGCACTCTGTTCCCTACGCGGGGAGAACATCCCCCCCCCCCCGCCTATGGCTCCGCCACCTGCGGTGCTAAAGGGGACCACCAGGATGACGACGACGACACTCCGGAAGTGACGGGTAGACCTGAGAGTGGCGGTACGCAGGCTCAGTGCCCAAAATAAAGCCCCGGGACCCAACGGCTTGCCTGGCAAAGCCTGGGTCCTGACCTCGGAGGCTCTCGGGCCCCGACTGGAGGGGCTCCTAAGCGCATGCTTGGAGAGGGGCCAGTTCCCGCTTCGTTGGAAGACGGGGAAGCTGGTCCTCATTCGGAAGCCGGGGCGCCCTGCGGACTCTCCGTCCGCATACCGGCCCATAGTGTTGCTCGTGGGAAAGCTCTTTCAAAGAGTAATTGCAAACCGACTCGCCGAGCACCTTGCGGGGACGGGGCCGGATCTTGCGGAACACCAGTTTGGTTTCCGCAAGGGGCGCTCTACGGTGGACGCCATCATGCGCGTGAGAGCCCTCACGACGGGGGATGCGGTGTTCCGGGGCAGGGTTGTCTTGGCGGTGTTTCTTGACATCGCCAACGCCTTCAACTCCATGCCCTGGAGCTGCATTAGGGAGGCACTCCATTATCACCGGGTGCCGACCTACCTCCGTCGTGTGGTCGGGGATTAATACTTGACGGACAGAGCCGTCATCTACCCCGGTCGCAGCGGAGAAAGGAAACGGCGAGAGATGTGGCCCCCAAACTGGAACGGACCGGGGCTGCCTTCAGGCGGCTCCTGCCCAACCTGGGGGGGCCAAACGCCTCCTGCCGGAAGCTCTACGCGGGAGTCGTGCGGTCCATGGCCCTTTACGGGGCCCCGGTGTGGGCGCGTTCATTGAGGCGGCGAGCCGCCCACTACCTGAACGCGCCCCAAAAGGTGGTAGCCGTAAGGCTGGCCCGTAGGTACCGCACGATCTCCCGTGAGGCGGCGTGCCTCCTTGCCGGATTGCCGCCATGGGATCTGGAGGCAATAGTCCTCGCGCGCCTGCACGAATGGCGCGCGGAGGTGCTACGCCGGGGAGAAACTCCGCTGCCGCGGCAAATTGTCGCGCAGTGGACAGACTTCCGGCATGATCTCATGGCGATATGGAGAGAGCGACTGTCGCAACCCCGTGCAGGGCACGCCACAATAGTGGCGGTGAGTCCCCTCTTTGAAGATTGACTTGAGAGACGCCACGGCGTCCTCACCTTCCGCCTGACGCAGGTCCTCACCGGACACGGTTGTTTCGGGAGGTTCCTGCACCGAATCGGGCGGGAGGAAACGCCCGGGTGTTTCCATTGCGAGGATCGACCAGAGGACACGGTGGAGGTGTGCCCCACGTGGGCGGAGCACCGCTACACAGCGGTGCTCCGCCCACGAGGACACCCTCGAAGCGCCGAATGGCGGCGGCGACCTCTCGCGTCCGGCCCTGGTGCAAGCCATAGTCCGGAGCGAGAGGGAATGGAACGCCGTCACCTCCTTCTGCGAAGCAGTAATGCTAGAGAAGGAGGTGGCAGAACGTGAGAGGGAGAGAACCTCACAGCGTCCCGGACGCTGCGGGAGACGTCGTGGCCCCCGGCCACTGTAGGCTCGGGCCTGTGGACGGTGGGCTACGAGTATGTGCTAGCTCGCCGTCCGTCCGTCTCATGACGACAGGCCGTGTCAACGGCGCGTTCGTGTTCAACGCGCGCCTCAAAGAGAGTCAGCAATAGGAAGGGGTCCGCAAGGATCGATGCCTGCCGGGGTTGCGGGACTGTTCGAAAGAGATACCGTGACCCCGGAACACAAAGGGCGATGAAGGAACATGGATGGGTTTTAGTCAGTAAAAGTCTGACACTCCCTCCTGCTCCGCCCAGAGCGGGAGAAGTCATTTGATGATTTCCCAAGCGAAAAAAAAAAAAAAAAGGAGTCTATTCAGTATCAAAATCTAAGCATTTATTTCAAGTAGGCCAGTTACAGGCACTTTTTAACTGTCGAAACAAAGATGAAAATTAAATGTAGCTACAGTCCAGTCACAAGACATAAAAACTGTGAAAGAACTGTAGTATTTATATTCAGTATCATAGGTACCTACTATAATAAAAAGTATATTCATACTATAATAATATTATAAAGAGGAGAGATTTGATTTTTTGTTTGTTTGTTGTGTGTTTGTTACGATTTTATTGAAAAACTACGCGACTATCATCATCATCTGCCTAGCCGATTAAAAAAAAACCGCCCGCCGATTTAAAAAAAAATTTTCAGCAATGGATAGCTACATTATCAGCGAGTAACATAGGCTATATTTTATCCCCATACGCCCACGGGAACGGGAACTACGTGGGTGAAACCGCGCGACGTCAGCTAGTTATACATACAGGGTGGATTTTTTCAATGCTACCTGGAGGGAAAATACTCTAAATACTGGAGATAGCAAATTTTACTCAAAGGAAGCTTTCCTAAATGTTTAAAAAGAAAATAATCTGTATTCACAGATTTTCGAAAATTCGCTTTTCCCTTCATTTAATATATCATGTTTGTTAGAGAGATTTGATCCATATCGTTGTCCCTATCGATTGATGTAAAAAAAGTACACGATGTTATTTTTCCGAACTTTAGTCGGTTTGATTCCCGTGTGGCAAGCGAATTTTCGAAAGTCTGTAAATGCACATTTGTTTTTTTTTATTAAATAAAGGAATGTTTCCTTTGAGTAAAATTTACTATCTCCAGTATTTCGAACACTTTCCCTCCAGGTGGCATTGAAAAATTCCACCCTGTATATGTAATAGAAACATACACATATTTACATAAGTTATATTTGTGTTTTATTAGTCCAGAAGGCTTTAATAGAATAAAGACTGAATAAATAAATTATCTTTTTGCATAAATCTCAAACCAAGGTGCATTGCGATTATAACGGCCCAAGATTGTTTAGTCTGTCTCGACACTCGCGCTGGATTGTTTGCGTTGTGTATGTGTGGATTGCTACGCACACATACACAAAGCTGCGGTCTTTTACCTAAACTCGAGCGTTGTAATTTTGAGAAATGGCTCTTAATTGGAACTAACAGTACAATCTTGTTGTTTCGATGTAATTCAAGCCCCAAAATAACCATACAGCACTGAAAATAGATAAATCTTTTTGAATGAATGAATAGCCATTCAGAAACGGGGATTAACTATTTCTCAACTAAATCCAGTTTTAATTCACCATTTTGTAACTGTGGTAGAGTGAGACAATAATAATTACGTTACCAGCGAGCTGTGACTCCCAAACCACATCTTGTTACAGGAGTTTCAAAGCCAAACGGCTTTCTCGCGGCTTGCGGCCTTCCCAACTTATGCAAAATTCAACAGTTTTACGCAAAGTGCGCACATTGTGCCCAAGTTGAGCTAATATTTGGAATTATTTGTGAACGATTCGGGCACAGGAGAGGGGGCGTTGAGTTGGTAATTCGGACAGTCAATTGAAGTTTGTTAAATGTTCATTGAAGACTTTCAGTTAATAGAGAATTTCCTCTATAACATACTCTGAATAAGTGAACATTAAAACATATTCACTACTTAATTGTTTACTATAGTGTAGACATGTTTTCTCGATATCCACATTATGAGCTTTACGCTCGAATTTTCATTTATAAGTCCTCAGAAAGAAGCCCGTTAGATAAAAATGATATAATAGTGTTATAAAAACACTTCCTCCACTTTTGGAAAATAATGCAACAAACACACACACACTCACGTACAAACCTAATCGGACACGACCCATAGAATTGCTAAGTCTTGGAGCCGAAATAGTCAAACATAACCTAAACAAATATGAGAGGGACCAATCTAATCAGGGCTATGAGCTATGAGATTGTTCTTCATATTATGTAAGGTCAACACTTTATAGATACGTACGTACGTCCGATCATAGTATATCTACTTATTGACTTTGCCAGATGAGGATACTTTGGATTCATTTAGTAAAATTTGATTTCAGTATGTACAAATCTCTAATGATTTGATTAAGTCACAATTGTAAAATAATAACGGCCTCTCGAATCGATCTTTAGGTTAAGTCGAGCCTCCTGCCGGGGTTGCGGGACTATTCGAAAGAGATACCGTGGCCCCGGAACACAAAGGGCGATGGAGGAACATGGATGGGTTTTAGTCAGTAAAAGTCTGACACTCCCTCCTGCTCCGCCCAGAGCGGGAGAAGTCATTTGATGATTTCCCATCCGAAAAAAAAAAAAAAAAAAAAAAAAGGTTAAGTCGAGCCTGCCTAGGTTTGTCCGTGGATGGGTGACTACCTATTAATTCCAGAGTTTCCTCCGTGCCTCGGAAAGCACGTTACGCCGTTGGTTCTGTCTGTAAATTGTAGATCCTTGGCAGTCGTTACAGATAGTCAGTGGCCTGAAAGTCTGGCAACCAGTTTTACCAAGGGGTATCGAATTAACTGGGTTGTGGAGGTCAGATAGACAGTGTCAGTGTAAAATACTGGTAATCAGCGGCATCTGGTTAGACTGGAAGCCGACCCTAACATAGTTGGGAAAAGCCTAAGCAGATAATGATGAATAGTCAGTAACAACAAAAATCTAGATACAGTTGACTGAGTCGTACAGTGCTCCCAACAAAAACCTATAAAAATCACTAATATTGACAGTCTTGTCAGTAGCGTCAACCAAATAAAAACCTTATTGAACCAAGAATAAAGATCATTTGGATTTTGACAGTGCTGCAAAATCTGACATGAAATATCTGTCAAAGAACTGTAGCAGAAAATTCCAGCCCTACCAACGAAATAATGTTTTCCCCCCTTAAATATCATGTGACATGTCCACGTGCGTCGTGTGGTTCCGGTAACACATAAATCTTTCCGTCACTTCCTATGGGATTCATGAGAAGGGACTAAGAGATTATTGTTACAGAAACAAACACCGACATTTTTCTTCTTTTCTATAGAATTATGTAGATAGCAAGCGTCACTATAAAATATTTATTTTTTATTTGACTAGTTTTTGCTCGCGGCTTCGCTCCCGTTACGTGCGGAAATAACCCACGGGAACGTTTTGAATGTCTGTCTTCTAAAAGCCTATATTTAAAAGCCTGTGGCTTCCCGTTAGCGAATGAATTTTCGGAATCGGTTTAGTGCTTTCGAAGATAATCCCCTACATACTAACTCTCAAACATACAAACTTTTTTTTGCCTGCTCTGTCCCACTCCTGGGCAAAGGCCTCCCTCCACTCCTTTCATTTCTACAAACTTTAAATCTTTATAATATTGCACCACTAGGATAATACCTATCTATTCTGATTTGGTTATCTTTAAGTGCGTGCGTTCGGAATCTGGTTTCAAGAAAAGGCCTATAATACGTGACTATAAACTAAGACATGCACGTTCCAGTGCGTGAAATTAGTCTATAACTAAAATGCTGACTAAATTAAAATCAAAAAAAGATTATTTTATAAATTTAACCATAATTAAAGACAACAGAACTTCTTTGAAAACGATAACAACCCTTATGATGACTGCAGGACAGAAAACACAGGGTTCTTTTTTTCTGTTTGACAGTACTTTGAAATTGGAACACGTCGTGATGTAGCCGCGTTTTAGTCAGATACAAAATGCAACGAAAAAATTCGAAATTAAAAAACTACTTCACTAACATTTTCAGTACAGGCAATCAAGGCAACGGAATTAGATTCACGTCTAAGAAAAATTCTGGTTAAAAATTCGCGAGGACTTATTACTACTTATGCAGTATAGAAGAGATAGGGGTATAGGGGGGGGGATAGGATGATTTAAGAGGTACAAGCGAATTTAGCGAATGTCACTTAATTTTCCTCCCCAAGTTAAGCTTACTCACTTTAGATAATAAAGTCCGTAGTCTCTTTGGAGACCTAGTAGGTACATAATGAATAATTTGGGTCGAAAAGTCGAAAGAGGTCTTTTACTTTGACTTTGTGCTATACGAATTATTCCTGAGACAATTTTCTCATATAATTATTACTTTTATGTGAAAAGTTTTTAAATTGAGTAGGTACAGACAACGGCAAACAATCTCTTGAACACTGAACTAATTAAATTCGTCCAATAATAACAGAAATCTATCATAGGTACTTTGATCGAAAAAACAAGCAAAGATTTTTCGCATCAACTACCAATGTTCCTGAGTAAATGAATTGAGCAAACGCCCGAACAATTTTAAAAGAAAATTCTCCAATTAGCAAAAATGTTCAGTTCACAAAAACCGCTCCATAAAAGTACAAAGTTAATATTAGCAGGCATTCCGAGTTATTCGCGAGCTCACAAAGAGAGCTGAGATCAAAAGCAAATTAACTGCGAAACAGTTTGTCAAATACTAGTGAAACGCTTTAATTTGAACGAGAAGAAACTTGTCTATGATTCATAGAGGAAGAATTAATTTTGACGGCTTTTTCTGGGATATTATTTTCATTTCTATTCATCTTAACCCTTTTATGAAATGTGGTCCTTCGAGCCGGATTTTTGCATGTATTGGTGACGGTGACGTTTGTGGCGTGCCCTTATTATAAATTATCTCAGTGTTACCAGCCAGTAGTGTCCTAGATCTACAGAAACTGTTGAATGGAGAACGGAATAAAAGAACAGAAGTCTTTAAAAAAAAAAATTATGTATTATCCATTTCCATTTTTAGTTGTTTTTTATTTAAGTTAATAAAATAATGAGAAATCAATGGGATACTTATAAACCTAAATAAGCAATACCATATGGTTTTTCACAAGCGTTCTGTACTTAACTGCGGGTTTCCCACCGTTAAATGTAATTATTTATGACCGCCCGAAGGCATGATTTACAAGTCTTTTTATGGTTCCTGAGCCTGTTATTTAATTGAAAACATAATTATATATTCAATTAAATAACAAGCAGCAATACAATTGTATTGCTCATTCGATTTCAATTTATTAATTACTAGCTATGCCTCGCGGTTTCATTTTTGCTCGGCTCCTGATAATATATACTAAAATAGGCCCTATTTTTGTATAGATTTGAATATTACTTACATCCTTTACCTTAATTCTAAGATAAGAGTCGAAAGGATATTTACCTGAAACAAGAAAAAACAAATTATAAAAAAAACACAAATTACACCTTATTGGCCGCTGTTAAAATTATAACTATGCGTCACAACATACTCGCCATAACAATACAATAAACTAAGTAAATAAAACCACAAACAAGATAGTTTGCCATAAAATTAGAGTCAACACAATAAATATCGTCATCATTATTCGCTGCCCTAATCCCAATTTAATTGGAGTCGGCGCAGCATGTCTTCCTCTTCCATAATTAGTCGACTTAAGGCTGCAGTCATGCAAAATTCACTCGCTGCGAATTATTTGCGCAACAAAGTATATTTTTTTTTAAAGAAACGGATGAAATATAATTTAACACGAAATATTATTATTGCACATAAGTTACCAATATATATATTAATAGTAAATAATATAAGTAATAGCTAGTTATTTTTTTAAGTTCATTTAAGTGGATTATGTTAGGTAAATCAAGCATTAAATACAGGTCTTTCGTGCCCAACATCATTTCGAGTTGTGTTTGTGCGCTTAGTTTATGGCAAAATAATTCGCAGAGTGAATTTTGCAAGACTGCAGCCTTAAAAGACACCCCTTCTCTGGCTATATCTTTCGCGCAGTCCATGCATCGTTTATTCGATTTTAAGCAACGTAAATATATTATAACAACAGTGAATAGGCATGACGACAGTATCAAAAAATCGCAAATCTATTTAATCCGTCAGTTACAGTATTTGAAATTAATGGACACGTATTTTTTGTTTTTGTAAATCAATGAATATTGACAAAGGCAAAACGCATCAAAACTCGGGAGTGGGGGCTCGTGACGTCAGAACTAGGTAAAAATTATACCTAGGCGTGACGTATTGAGAATTTTAAAAGCGTCATATCTTCGTCAATTTTGGTTTACGTAACAAAAGAAAAAACACGGGTCAAATCTTTTTTGATAATCTAACTGACGAGGAGCGCACCTGTTGTAATTTTTTTTTTTTTGTCGTCTCGCCTATTGTTATTCCACTTATTTCGCTAAATGGTTTTGTATTTGGTCGTTTAAAAAAACGTATTGCATTATAGTATCATCATCTGCCTACAGCAGTTCACTACTGGACACACGCTTCCTCAATCGCACGCCACTCAACTCGATTCTCAGGAACTCTCATCCAGTTGCCACCAGCCACCCTGAGAAGATCGTTGCCCCACCGACTCCGAGGGTCGTCCTACCTTACGTTTGCCGATTCGCGGTCTCCACTCAAGAACACTACCCCAACGGTCATCGGACCTACGGCTAAGATGACCGGCCTATTGCCACTTCAGCTTACACATTCTGTGAGCTATGTCGACGTTCTCTGTCGGATCTCCTCGTCATTATAGTATAACCCAGGTATTTCTTCATAACAATAACTTTTAGTAATCGCCTATTCAAGATTTCAGTGGAGACGGATTCGAAACAATTTTTTAATAACTTTCGTTCCGATATTTTCACTCGAGAAAAAAAAGGTCGATCACAATTTTTCAACTCTATTGTAAGACGTCGATACAATTATATCGAACTTTCCCCACAAAGTTTGATTTGACTGAGAAATTACCATTTCCCATTTTCTTTTTTCTAGATCTAATAGAAATAAATTTTACCCGTATGATGGGACAATGCGGGCTAAAACTAAACTAAAATGGTAATTATTAGACGAAAAAAATGGTAATGGTTCAGTAGGTAAACGAATTAAAATATCGATTGTTAAGATAAATCACTTAGATTAAGCAATTACTGCGACGGAAGGACAGACGACCAAAACCCTGATCAATTGGCTTTGTTGATGTTTCATTACGATAGAATTTAATTTGGGTAAACTTTGCTAACGAGATTGTAAGAACATCTTACTTTGATTAAGAAGTATCGAAACCATTACTAAGTCAATATTACATAAAGAATAATGAAACATATTTTTTATAAAATTAATTAAATGTATCAATAGTTTCACTTCACCAAAAATTGGTTTGGTAGCTTCATAAAATCACTAACGTAAATAAGTTTTGATTTTTCCCTATTCGATATAACCATCATTGAAGAAGAAAAAAACTGAGAATGAATAAGACTAAGAACGCCAAAGTTGTCATGCAATGATATTCTAATAAACAGATATGATAAACACCTACAAAGCAACCGAGAAAAGTGTTCCGCGCGGCAGCGGCAGCTCACGACCCAAATGGGCCGTTTTCAAGTCTTCACGATTGCGCGCTCACAACATATCTGTTTATAATAATATCATTGTTTTCATGTAAAATGTTTACCAATAGCCCCTATAATTGTAATTTAGGCCCCAAAAGATTCATGTAGCTCAGTACTACCTACATAGACAATATAAAAAAAAATTGGCAGAATAGAGGCAATTTTGCACTGAGTACTTGAGTTGGCAAGGTTTCACTTGAAACTAGTCTGAAATTAAGCTGAACAGGTCGTTAACACTGGCCGGCTGGGAGTGCAGTTCAAAGGCCCAATTATCGGCGAGAAGAAAAGTCCCAATTCGAAGACGGTGATAAAGATTATTGAATAGGGTAACTTTTAAACTAAAGAGAAGTTTTTGATACCCCATTTTGAGTTAACGGTGAAAGAGATAAGAAAAATAGGTTGATTAAGGTTACAGATGGTCTTTGGAGACGATTAATGATTTCTATTTGAGGTTTTCGTAATTAAAGTCAGGTGCGTTTCTGTACCACTTGTATGAAAGTGGACGAAGTGAAAGGAATATCTAAGGATCGTAGCGTTCTGTGGTTTTTGCCCACCCCCATGGGACAAAGGCGTAACTTTATGTACGTGTTCGTAGTTAAATCCAGAAAAGAGTTTTCCCTTTAAAATAAATAAGGATTAAGTTGACTAAAAACGGCACATAACATCGCCATCTTGTTTTTACAATACATTTAATGAAATTATTTCTCGTCTACGTCATTCGAACGCCAAAATATGCATGTAGCTCTGTAACATACTCATCATTTACGGAATGAAAAATGAACCTTAACTGACACAACACTGTTTTTAATTAAGTGACAGCCGCAATAAAACCTTCATTCAAAATGAATTCAGCACTCTAATTAATCATCTCGAAAAGCATAATAAAAAGACAATCGTAATAAATGAGACTTTTAATAAACGCCTTAATTGCCGTAAACGACAAAAAATGCTTTAACAATGAATACATTTTATCCTGCAGGACTTAATTCAGGGATTTTTCAGTTTTCAGCCAGTAATTAGGGAACTGCCTTTGATTAGAGCTGAAAGGACGTGCCAATTAAGATGAAATGCGGTTCTGTGGACTCTTATGTAACCCTTGAGCATTTGAAATGCTGAATTGAGCATTTGAAAATTAAATATGCAATGAAGTGAGATGGAAGAACATTACATTGAGCTGTCAAGTTCTACGATGGACTAATTGAATGACTGATTTGTGAATAAAGTTTCAGCACAGTATTAGCTAAGACTGAATCACCCACTACTAGGTTTACGAGTAGACCTCCCATTTTTCTGCCATACTTCCCGGTTCTGTGCGTCCCTTATCCAGGTGTTTCCCGCGACTGACAATATCGTCGACCCAACGAACTTTATGACGGCCCAGGGTTTCTTTGGCCTAAACTTGGCCACCACTCGGTCAAAGCCTGCTCCATCGGGTATCTCCTCGTCTACTCAGATGTCCTGGTCTACTTGAAATTCATTATTTAGGTTGTATCAACAGGAAAATACTTGCGTATTTGTGAATTTTGAGGGATAAAATATTTTATATATTAACTTTTAAAAACGAATTCACATCACTTAGTTAACAAAGAAGAAAAACGTATTATCAAACACACTTCCAAAGTTCCTACAAAAACGAAGTTTTTGTCGGACAATACCGTCGCTAAAGAACAAAATGATTCTACAAAAAATCTGACTGTCATCCTCCCAACATCCTACTATCAAAGACACAAACAAGCTTATAATTGCACGTGTTTATTATTGATCACGTTTCCGTAAAGCACGTGTTTTCAATAGACAGAGAAAATGAGATGACGTATTGTGATAAAAATATGAATGGCAATTTATAACTAAGCATTGGTAAAGATTTAATTCTGGTAAATATGTCATATTAAATTAGGCAGCAGTTTAATGATCATTACCTACTGATTTGAAAGATGCATAAAAAAAATGCGTAACTTTTTCCCAACTATATTGGAGTTGGTTATCAGTCAGTCTTACCAAATGCAGTTAAATACAAGTATTTTACATGGAGCGACTGCCTACCTGACCTCCACAACCCCGGTAACTAGGTTATGGAAACCAGATAGGCTGTCGTCGACAATACTTGGTTAGTCTACTTGTCAGGTTTTCGGGCTCCTGAATAAGAAAACACATCTGGTAATGAATAAAAAGAACCAGCAGTAAAAGACCGCTCCGGAAAACCATGTCAGAAATGTCTGAACTATGAAGAATAATCCTTAATACTGAAGAACATCTGAAAGAAACAAATGAATTCCCGCCATTGCCAGGTTCAAGGGCTACTTCCCTCGAGGATAAACACTTGAGTTACGATAACTACTTGACGGTCCCTCTTCATAAGTAAACAAACCCATTAATATTATCTATGTCTATTTAGTAGAGAGTATAGAAAGTAAACATACACACATAAAAAAAATTGCGATCACTTTGAAAAATCGAAATCTTTTTTGTTACGGTAGATTATATTATGATTTCTTCTTCTTTTTAGATTCTTTATTTAAATAACAGATTTTTATTTTTTTATTTCAAACAGGGTATTTCTATTTAAAGAAAACACAGAACAAAGATGTTTTCATGAAAAGTTAATTTAAAAAATTAAATCAGCTTAACACAAACGACATAAGCGGTCCTCATTTGTTTCAAATAAATATAAGGAAGAAGAATCTTCACATGGCTATGTTTGCATAAGTATCTAATGAAGGTCAGACTATAGTCTTTTTTGTCTAATTCAAGAGCTGATTAATATTCAAACCAGAATATCAAAAAGATAAATTCAACAAAACTAGAAAAGCATTTCAGTGTATCTTCAGTGTAGGTTTTTCCTTCTAAAGCCAACATTTATTTTGTACCAAGCATGTTTCTCTTCAAATTTATTGGAGCTTCGAATCCCCGAATGGAATACAAACCGACCAAAATAAAAAGACCATAACTTCGTATAAGTTGACAGGATTAAAATGAGCGTTTAGAAGAAGCTGGGTGTTCCATAACGTATGAAACTAGGAGACAATTTTATACTGACCCAGTTCACGTTTCTAAAATGTAAGGGACGTGATGTCTTGGCGTGTGCTTAGCATGCATACGAAAATGAAGTTTTTCTATGCTTGGACATAAGCTTGCAAAAACTTTGAAAATAGGGAAAGAAAATGTGGAATAGAACGTCCGGGGTTGTATGAAAGATGATACAGCTAATATGGAAGTAAACACTGAGATGAAGGTTGATATAGACGTATGTATAGAAGAAAAAGACAAGGCGACTCCAAATAAATTGGATAAAGGTCTGGAGGATAATGATCGAACGACCAAACATGAGGGACCTTGGGCCAATGCTTCCGTTCATGATGTGTGTGTAAATATTGGAGAGATAGACGAATACTTTATTAGTATCTTTTCTATTCTAGCGCTATGTTACTCCAAGGACCAGTTTGCTACAATAAACAGTATATTTTATAGTATACATAAAAAACCAGCTCTATCTAACAACTTTCAATGTTGCCTCAAAAATGTTAAATGCATTTGTCTGTTGCATAATGACAACATTTCGTCCTAATAGAAACATGATACATCATTTCACCCCTTTTTAAGTTTATTTAAAATCAAAAAACTTGTTGTAACTGTGGAAAATACATCAAAATGTCAATATTGTAACTTATTTAATGCATGCACCACAGAGTTTCCTAGGTATATTTTCCTCAATATTTTGAGTGATGAATGGCCCATTGGATATCGGTTACGTTTGAAACCCCAATCCGCAAAATATTTTACTCTTAGGTAATTGATGAATCAAATTGAGACTTTTAAAGAGCAATGAATGACTGGAACGTTGCGTATATTTGTTCTTATTGCATTTTGTTTACTCATTTCAGTAAGTTTAAGTTCCAGGGTGTAAATTACAACAGTGGTCGTTGGCATACCTCCCGAAACTACGAGATAGAAAATAACATTATTATTGTAATATTTTTTTATAAATTAAATACCACTTTGGTAAGGTAATACTACGGTAATATTATAATACAGTACTCCAACTTCATACAAACGGACGAAACGCGAGCTATACCTACGCGGCTCGATCTCGGGGTGCGCTCGGGGCGCAGACAGTCACGGCTGTACCGCAGTGTCGAACGGACGGTGTGTTGTTTTTTTAACAACAACCGCGCGATTTTTTCTCTAAAAATCAGTTAATATGACGAGTAGGAAATATTGTGCTGTTTTTGGTTGTATGAATTCGTCAATAACGCATCCAGACATAAGTTTTTTTAAATTACCTGGAAACTCTAAAAGGTAAGACTATAAAATAATTTTACTTACTAGTAGGTAGGTACATAATGTGTGTCTTTTTAATGGATAAGTGTTTCCTTTTATCTCACGAAAAAAAAGGTGTTTGGATTAATAAATAAAGCGAATAGAGTAACATGTTTTCAAATCCAATCAAAAAACAACACGCATTTTTATTGAACACTTCCTATTCAATATACAAAGTATTTCATTTATTTATATAAAAAGGATATTTACAATCACAAAACTAAATAGAAACAGAAAGTAGGCAAATGTAATTAAAATGCTGGAGACGGGCAGCCCTAACGCATGTTTACGTACCGCGCGGCTGTAGGCATTTATTTCTATCATGCGGCCGAGTTACACTACTGTATTATAATATTACCGTGGTAATACTTACAAGATGAAATAAAATGAAAGTTAAAACGATATTACAAAATTCATAACGAATTAACGACTGAGAGAGCTAACAAGAGCACTTGAAATGCTAATTACCGAGTTTAATTACAATGAATTTATAATTTTGCTTATAACGATCAAATCATAATGAGAAGTACTTAATTACATGGGAGGATAAGCCGACCCTTTTTTAGGGTTCCGTACCCAAAGGGTAAAAACGGGACCCTATTACTAAGACTCCATCGTCCGTCTGTCTGTCTGTCACCAGGCTGTATCTCATGAGCCGTGATAGCGGCAACAGAAATACATCATCTGTGTAAATTACAACTGTCTAAGTTGAAATTTACACAGATGGTGTATTTCTGTTGCCGCTATAACAACAAATAATAAAAATAAATTAATTAATTACATACACGGGGCAACCCTCCTACGATGGTACGGACGGAAACCTTCATACGTGGCCGGTTTTTTAATATTAACTAGCCCGAGACTCTGTCTGCGTAAAATAAGTTGTTTAAAATGTATCCGAAGAAATTCACATGACCTACCATGATGCCTTAAAGCAGTATTATTTCAATCTTAAATCAGTGGGGGAAAGCGATGGATAGGATCTGTATAGCTCCATCCTTTTTGCACACTGGAGTAACCCCCATAATGTAGCTTTCTAACACGTATTCAGTACATTGTGTACAGACCATTCAATATTCATTCAATCATTCACCGTCATTCCTATGAAAGCCATTTTAATTATCTAGATTAAAGTTAAAACTACATTACAATTATTTAATGGTCGGCTGACATGATTTTCACGGTTTAATTAATTACGAAGTCTGCAACGATAAAATTATAGTTTGTACATTCATTTCGCTTCATTTATTTAATATTGGAAGAGAAATTAATTCAGAGATAAAATGTGACATCACTGAAATGCTTTGGTACGTTATCTACCTCGATGTTATTATTACAGCTTTCATTTACTGATGGATGTGTTACTTATTGAGCTATTGATTGCAATATTATACTTTTAAAGATTAAACTTGCGTCGTTCGTACAATTTTGTGCCGTATATCAACATTAGGAATAGGGATAATTCCTGACTAGTGCGTAAAACACCTCTTAACGAAGCCGAAAGGCACTTGTTCTCCCCGTCATTGCGATCATATTTTTGTTCTAGACCACACCTGGGAACCTTCTAGTTACGGAGATATTGGGGGTCAAAGTTCCAACTTTTTGACAAACCTTTTTTTAAATACAAGTTTTTAATGTAATTTTTTACTTTAAACACCTTCACGACCCCCTATTCATTTTATTCCATCAAAACAAACAAATATAAAAAAAATATATATATATATGTGTATGAATGTGTATATATTTTTTGGAAATCTATCAGACGGACTAATTAGTTTTTTTTGTCATCTCCGATTAAAGAGCCGCGCAAGAATCGTGTCTACCTTCTCTCTGTGAAAGGAAGTAAGCCATAATCCACCACCCTGGACCAGTACGAGTTCCTATATACAAATTCACAAAAAAAAAACAACTTGGAGATTATTTCCTAAATTGAGAGATTGATTTTTTCGAAACTTCACCACAAACTAACGTTGGATTCATTCGTCAATAGTACAATAACATAACATCACGCCTGTAATCCCCGAAGGGTTATCCAGAGGTGTACCTAATAGGTAGTACACCCACATTTCGTCAGTTATGTTTAAGTCCCATGTGATAGGGGGCGAGCCTTTTGCCATCAACCGGGCACAAATCCAGACTCCTTGACTGCTACTAAGAAATTCCTGATAAAAAAACCCAATACCACTTTGCCCGGTCAATAGTAATATAAAATAAATGATGGACCAATAAAACCTAACACCAACACAATACGACTTTACAAATACCAATTCTAGATCAAATAAAAGCGTGAAGTACCAACACAAAGTGAGACTACCTACTGCATAAAAAGTAGCATTGAGCAAATCAATGCAATTCCGCTAAATCCGACCTTCGCAATTCGCCACTGTATGATGCTCTCAGCTGATCAATTTGATTTAATGAAATTATATAATGTTCCTTCTTGAAAAAAAAAACGGTCTTCACAAGTACTTGTGTCTGATTGTCGAATAGTTACACCTGTCATTATCAGGCAATTTTGGCTTAAAAAAAACATTTGATCGTGAGTTTTTTTTATTGCAGGCACGCTCTTTGTGACTCTACAAGGAAACAGTCTATAATTTATGGTTTCTAAGCAGTTATTATTTTATGACACGTTTAGTGTCTCTCAAACGCCATAAGTGATGGTTTTACAGCAAACAATACAATACCAGTGAGCTGTCATTATTTTAACTCGTTTTCAGCGTCTTTTATTCGTCTTCAAACATATTCTTTTTATCGCACGAAGACAACACTGTGTGTCATCAGTCAGGTTTAACTTCCAAGAGTGTTATGTTGTAAATAATCAGTGCAAATCATTCTAAATTCAGACACAATGTATTTAAAATAAAATAAAAATGACAACTCCATGGTAGTATGTATTGCCAAAATAAAAATATAGCTGGCATGCATAACATAATCGGTGCAAATCATTTTAATTTCATATTAATTTTATTTTGCCGACCATAAGTTTAAAAAAATGTTACAATGGGCTTACAGCTAAGAACAATTATGGACCCTGTTAGAGCACAGCAATACACAAGATTAACATTCAATTTGAAGTAGTTAATAATAGAAATTATTTACAAACAGAGGGTATGTAACACATTTATATGAGAGTAACATACTAGGTACAAAGGTAAATTCAATCTTATAGCATTCAAAACAAAATAACAATGACAACTCCATGATAGTATTGCCAGCATCAAAATATAGCTGGCATGAAAGAATGAAAAAGCAAAAAGAAGAGTGAATAAACATTTGAATATAGAACGCAGATTTAAGAAGAGCCATAGATAAGAAAGATATCGTGAGTACTCGTGATACGTAAGATGCCGTTTGCACTGCATAACAACGAGGTAACTGAGCATAAGCATCCCTGTTGACTAGCAAACCGAGTGGAACGACAACTGACTTCATTTGTTTACATCTAGTTGGAAAAAACTAGAAACTTTTCAAGTCTCATGATTATTTATCGTATACAACAACATTGAACATCGCTACTGTTCGGAAAATTGAATTGGTTTTATTAAACGAACCGAAAACAACTGTTTTATTTTAAGACGTTTTTTTTAAATTGAATAAGGTTTTGTATTTTAGTAAAGTCAATGTGATTTATTAAAATAGTCATCTGAATCACACTGAAGAAACTTTAAGCAATTTAAAAGAGTAACTTGCACAAAGAAAAAGAATCTGCAAGTCAGTTCACAGACGACAAGATTGATATTAACATTCCCACAAATAATTTTCCGCGGAAAAACACCAATCACTATTCACTAGGTTCCTATTTCAATTACTTCTCCTAACACGCCGTGATTGAAACTGGATACAATTATTTTTTCTTTGTTTTCATTTACCGCATCATTTGCGCCCTTGACTCCAAAATAATGGTCAATCACTTTGCAGATATATTCAGCAATACGTTGGCATTTTTATGTACATTCTGTGAAGCAATATTTGTACATACATGCTTGTTTATTTAACACAGAGAGATAAGGCTATGTTTGTTGTAAGCTGACTGATAAAACAGATGATTCAAAGACACCGTTTTGGAATAAAATGCAACAGCTGATTTCTTGAGGTCTTGCGTAGATTCTTATCATGACGCGTTTTTCTTGTGAGTGATCTAATTTTAAATGGAAATCGAAAAATACATTTAATAACGAATGTTATAGTTAATACAGGCTACCTAAATTTAAGGTAATAACTGAAAACAGCAGCAGCTATTAGTACGTTAAAAAACGATTTTATTTTCAGCGGTTTAGGACCAATTAATTTAAACAAACACTGGTGTGCACCGCACACAGACTCAGTGCGACGACGAAGTGCAAAAAAAATTAAAACTCGACTATAAAATCCCGACGTAAAACTGTGAGAGAACACACTATAAATCGCGTTGAAACACTAAAAGGGTATTTTAAGAGCTTTATACGAGTAATAAAATTTTAATGCAATAAAAATGTCCGGGATACTAAAGCTTGCAATAGAACGGGTAGACACCTTAACAGTGGGGCAGGATTAGGAGGCACTACCACGACCTTTAGGGTAAGCCTTTAATAGCTCCGTGATCCGCATGGCTTTGTACATGATGCGAACTTGTTTTAAAACTTGAAAATGCATAATATTGTGTTCTTTAAGTTTGCGGATGAAAAAATTGATCCTTTAGTTTTCAAAGTTGTAAAAAAGGTAAAATCAGCCAATCATATTTTTTTTATTATTTATTAATGTTCTTACTGGTGAGATACAGAGATCAGGCCCTCTCTATGAGTGGAGTGACCTAATTCACCTCGTGGACTAGTGCACTAGTGCAGATTGAGGGATGTCACATTCATGCGAACTTTTATTTCAAGGATATACCGGGCCTTAAGATGTTTTAGAAAATAAAAAAAATAAAAAAACATAAAATTGAATTCTAAGTCATAGAATGGCACTCAAGCATAAAGTAGAATAAGGACATACATGATCAAATATCGTGCATCGCCCACACTGCCTTTGAAAAGGCATTTACAAAGAAATAGTAACGGAAATGACCAGCTAGCTATATCATTATTATAAGACGGCCAATATTTGTTATACATAACTCCAAACAAGATCACATGAGTGCCAAAGTTCTGCAATAAGTAATAATTAAGTACCCTGAACAAACTTGCCCATTCAACTTTCAGCAGAGGTAGAATACACAAATACACTCCATGTTTTTCTTCTAAGCATCGCCAGATTAGAGCAGAACTTTTCGCTAGTTGGTAGAAACAGATTGTGAAGTACTAGAGCAAATAGAGTTGGGACGTGTTGGCTTCGGATTAGCAAATAACAACCGTATGCAGGAATCGTGACTCTCGTGAATAGAAAAGTAGTTCAGGAATAGTAAGTAGTTTGATAGTTGAAAAAGAATTTAGTAAGTTAGTTGGGTAAAGGCAAGTAAGAAACCCTGCATGAAGATTTTGGGCTTTCATCACTTTTTGGGCACTTTCTGTAACTGTGCATCAATTTGTCAAGTGTAAGTAAATCATCATTTCTAGTCATTTCCCAATTAAGTATTCTTCTAAGCCATATGTTTTTTATCGAAGTGAATATGGAAATAAATTGTTTCCTTCACACGACTGTCAATTACTTAAACTAGACCAATGGCTAAGGTCATATTTTTTTCGCTTGTTCAGTAACAAATCCTTACTTAACATGTAACATGTTACTATTACCCTAAAACATCACTGTTCGTTAAAACCAGCCTTCAAGAAGGCTATGTCAATGACGTCACATCAAGGATTGCCAAAGCACTAAATGTATCATTAGGACCTAATTTCGTTAGTGTGTGAACTGTGAACATCTAAATTAACAGCATGACCTAACCAAAGTCGTTCATGTTAAGGTTACTTAGCATTCAGCAAGGACAGGTCAAGTACATGCTTACGAGGCTCGACGTGCAATATGTTAACATTGCAAAAAACAGACGTAGGTACTAAAAAGGTCACAGTCTTCTTACTCTTAATATGAGTTGAAAATATGCTGTTAATGTAACGTTATACGATGAAATATATGCTAGGTTATTTAATACCTACGCGAAAAACAAACTCCAGTACTCCCGTCTACGTTTAAAACAAGAAACGTTACACCAGTATTTCACTTAGGCGTCCATGCGCAAATGTATTTTATTTTTATTCAGTTTTTCAAGATTTTCTGTTTGTGCCAAATAGGTATGTAATATTTAAAGTGTCTTCCAGCGCTGTGCTGTGGCCCCCCATAGCACAACATCATGCTGAGTGATTACCTGCTTGTCACGTCACAGTCACGACATGCAAGCTGTTTTTTGTTGTTCCGTCCCGTTGATTGTTTATTGTATATTGACAAGTTATATCATATTTTTATTAAACACAGACTAATAATATTTACATTATTTACACACTAACTCTATAAAAGAAATAAAAATATTTACAAGTATCAAAAAAGGTTACAGGGCGTCGAAAAATTCGTCCACATCGCTGTCAACAGGAAAGGTGCCCAGAAGGCTGGCAGCATTGCCACGTTGGTTGGCAATGCAATGCAATATTGATATATTTGTTATGCGTTGTATGTTTATCGTTATTTTTTATGATGCACGTAAATATTTTTTCTTTCTTCCGGTTCGTTCCTGATTGGCAATGATTACAGGTCATACAAGCTTTGTATTTCCAACGAAGATGAATTATTACTTCTACCTTTCTGAATTACTTCATCAAGCCATTCAACTGAAGAATTTCCGTCATTAGTGCCACAAAAACCTATCTTCCTTCCTAATATTGCGAAAATTTGCATATTATTACAAAAGGCTCGCATACAGCCAGTTTTGTCCATAAATTAACATAAAAATTGCCTATTACAAGTTGTAACAAATTGCATAGAAGAGTGGTCGCCATTCTGTATAATGTTGTATTGTACGTCAGACTATAATAAGTAAAACGATTGTCCATGAATGGAATATTACCTGTAATAGTACCTGTCTGTGAGCGCGTGATAAGCCGGACTTTGCCGGACATTGGCAAACGTGACTCCTTCATAAACCCTATACGATGTTTGCTGAATTCATGTTAATTAGCACTGTATCTAATATTAGCATTTAGGCAAACAATGCCTCTAAACATCAGTCACGACCTTTGTCGTCCACACCGAAGGGAAAATTCGATGTATTTGGTAAAATCATTCGACGTCATCGATTTGGTCGAACTTATTCGAAGATTGGGTAATATTGATACAACTTAAAAAACCGTCCGAATCAGAAAATTCTGCTCCCGGGAATTTTAAACTTATATTTAGGCATTTTCGATTCGGCTTAATCGGATTAGGCTTAATTTTTATTGCCTGATTCAAGCTGAATGTTCAAGACATTTACTTCAGTGACAAAAATTGCAAAGCCTCACTACGACCCATTCTCATTCCGGCAACTTATCATGCTCGTCTAACAACTGAAATTACGTAAGAATCTATCAAGTAGGTAGGTACTTTTTTGTGAACAAACAAACAAATCTTGAGTCGTTCATCAACTCGTCCCACAAGCCTACGGTAGCTTTATGACATCGCATGACAAGTATGATTGTTGTTTAACTGGTCATTTACGGCATTGCAATGAAAAAAAAATAGCGTACGTCAATAGTTACTGAATAAATTACTACAAACAGCCACAAATTCACAATTTTAGGGTTCCGTTACAAATGAGTGAAAGTGATAGAGTTGAACGAGATAAATAGTGCGAATGATTCCAATAGAAATACATAAAATACGTTCATAACAATGTCACAGTTTTCACTTATAACGTTAACAAAGAGAACAGAACATAACTTCACTCTTGTAGTCGCTGAAAGGTTAGGCAGAGGTGTAACTATAGTTGGTGCCAATTAAGATCGCAAAAGCAGTCATTGACCCACCTACATTTATTAAAGTTCTTAACTTTGAAATCCAAAAATAAGCCTGTTCAAGTCTTGAACCGTCATCTGTCGTGATCTTCAACATTTTTTCTAATGAAAAACGATACATGGTTTATTTGTTTTGGTTCGTACGAAGAGATATTAGGGAAAGGGCAATGACCGCTATTGCCATCTTAACTGGCACCAGCTATATAGTACGGCCACATTTCGCCAGTTATATTTAAGTTCCATATAATGAGGAGCTCGTGGCTGAATAATAACAGCCGCTCGGGTCGATCTTTAGGTTAAGCCGTGCTTGACTAAGTTGGTCTGTGGATGGGTGACCACCCTTACATACTGGGTTTTCTACAGAAAGCACGATAAGCTGTTGGTCCCGGCTGTCATTAGTACATTTTTGACAGTCGTTACAGGTAATCAGTGGCCCAAAAGTCTGACAACCAGAGTTTTTACCAAGGGATATCGTATTACCCAGTACTAACAGGGTTGTGGAGGTCAGATAGGCAGTCGCTTCATGTAAAATACTGGGTTATAAGCTACTAAATCGAAATCAGCAGTTTTTGAACTTTAGAGTTCACGAGCGACAGTCCTCCTAAACGCCCGCCCTTCACCACTTCCTAGTAGCTGGGAAGAAGTGTCGGAACAAACTCCTCAGGCTTTCTGGTTCCTACTGAGAAATTCCTAATGGTAAAAAACTGATATCACTTGGCCCGACCTGGGAATCGATCTCTCAGGCTCGCAGTGGCGCTTGCGATTACTAGACCAACAAGGGGAATGCGCACTAATAAAATTTCAGTTACGCTACACCAGTGGTTCCCAACCTATGGTCCGCGGACCACCGGTGGTCCTCAGGAGCCTCGAATATGGTCCGCGAAAGGTTAAAATGTTATTCGTACTTTATAACTTGCACAGAAGATGAAAGGTCAACCCACATAATTGAAACTATCAGAGGCGAAGCGCTAACATTTTTTGAGAATTTACTAAGCTATTCCTATTTCAGAATGAATTATTGAAAAATTTTTCGAGCTCACTTCGATTGCTTTTGTATCCTCCTTCACTATCTCAATTATAAAGGTTTTCATCCCATTTTCCAAATCCAAAAAATTCGCCCCCCCTAGATTATAATCCAGTCATGTCCATGTTTATCTAGGACCTTATGGCCCCTGCTAACAATAAAGACACCAAAGTGGTCCCTGGTCCAAGAAAGGTTGGGAACCACTGCGCTACACGGGGAGCAACGGTGGCCCAGTGGTGACAGCCCCGACTTACGAGCAGTAAGTCGTGGATTCGAACCCAGGCAGGCACATAACTTTGTGTAATTTATTTCATCACCACTGCTCTCAACACAGTGAAGGAAAACATCGTGAGGAAACCGGCATGCCTAAGAACCAAGAATTCGAAAACATGTGACAACTACCAACCCGCACTGGGTCCGCGTGGTGGATTATAGCCCATTCCCTCTCATAGAGAGAAGGCCTGTGTCTCAGCAGTGGGAACATTATAGGCTGATTATGCATTATGCAGACACGCTACTACGCTCATGTATATTGATAAACGAAAGAATGACTGCCGTACTGCATAGTAATTCGAAACATACGAGTACATAGAAAGGTTGGCTGATTCCCAGTTCCTATAACGAAAAGGCAAGCGAAGTCCATTTATTTACCTGCCGAACGAGTATTCGTGCATATTTGCTCTGCTCTACGGCTTCGTTTCGCTTTAAGTAGGAAATGCACAACAAGATTTTCAGCGCTTCAAGCGGCTGGTTTGTTTAGTTGCCAAACATTGTGCACTCGTTTCACTGTCTGATTTGTTTCCTGGCTATTTTTAACCAATAAACGTCATCACCCATCACGCCATCACGTCTGTAATTACCGAAGTGATAGGCGGAGGTGTTTCTCGTAGTACTTACACCCATTTCGTTACTTATGCTTAAGTCCTATGTAATGGGGGTTGAGCCTATCCATCGGGCATAAATCCAACCTCCGTGGCTGCTGCTGAGAAATCCTTGTTGGAAAAATTTTATAACACGTTTTCCCAACCTGGGAATCGAACCTGAGACCTTATGCTCAGCAGTCCCGTTTGCGACCACTCGACCAAGAAGTAACCAAAAAACTTTAACGAAGTAATCCACAAGTTACATAAACAATAAGTACCTACTATGTTTACCAGATTTGTAATAACCACCTTTCTACACTTATCAATAAGTCCGCAATACATTTCGTCAGATGCAACCATTCAGTGAATCGTTGGAGCGTGGAAAGCCCCGTTAATTCCATACTTGTCCGCGTAGTGGCCGGGTGGCGCTGGTACTGCACGCACGTGATGTATGCGCGAGCGCAGCTACTCAGACGCGCCGGTGCCGCGCGACAGCCTCCCGCGCACAACTTATCACGCGAGTGACATAAAAAGTGACTTTTTATATAATAACATTTATTTCTGTGTGAAACTGTGCCTTATCAGTGGGATTTATAACATGTTTTTAAAGGTAATGTCTAATTAAGTTGTGCTTAAGTTAGCCTTGACTTTGAAAGGTCAGATTGTGTTTAGTTTAATATTAGTAAACATTGTTCACGTAACAATTAGTTGTAATTAACTGTTCACATGCCTAACGATGCTTATTGTTTTCTTTGCGTATTGTCAATTTAATTACATAATAGTTTTAATAGAATGATGGGAATTTTAACTGAATTCGTCGTATGACAATCACATAGAAAAAATCTTTTAACAATTGTTTACATGATGATGTTTGACCTCACTGACATAGGAAGTTTAATAACTTAGAAAAAGGGTGAATACAACCATAAACTTCACACATTTTACCCACGGGGCGAGGCGGAAACTACAAGGCACTACTAAAGGTACATTAATCTATATTCGTACTAAGATAATAGCAAAAAACAATAACTTTTTTGAGGCTTACTTCGCGTTAAAATAAACAAATCGTAGCCTTTATTTTCACCTGTTAAAAATAACATCAAGGAACTCAAAACATCTGACCCAAGAATTCTGCTCGAGTTATTTTCCTCCAATTTTCCGGATCAAAAGAGGTTTGCTAATAGAATGTTCGTGAAATGGCAACAATAGTAAACGAACCTTTGTTTTAGAAGCTTTGTTTCTGCATTGGATACACTGCGAGGAACAAAAATATCTCGACTCATCTATAGAGGAACACCGCAATGTGTTCTACCCATTCTTTTGCCGCAATTACAACTAAATCGACACGTAAAGACTTAGGGACCGCCTTAAATGACAAATACGCTTCCAATACCATCAAATATAATTTCGTCGAACAAGAATTGTGTGAGCAACTTTAGATTACAGAATATTTGCTATTGACAAACTGACAATTCCTTCCCGTGCCCATTCTCAGATACGAAAATAGATGAAACTGATAAGAGATTCGATATCGTTCACTCTTCTGCAAGATTATTTATGTAAGAGACTGCTGAGAATGAGGTCCAAAGTTCGATTCCCAGATCAGGCTAGTAGTTATTGAAAGTCTGGATCTATGGCCGCTCTATTGATGGCAATAGACTTGCATGCATATTACATGGGACTTAAACATAACTGGCGAAATGTGGGTATACTATTAGGTACATATCTGGCTAACCCTACGGGGATTACAGGCGTGATGCTATGTTCTTTTATGTATGAGAGATTTTAATTATTTCGTGGTCGCTATAATAGAAAATTCCATTCTTACTGGACATTACTTGACGAACAAAAGGTACTCGGACAAGACCTAATGAGGCCTCAAGATCGTAACAATAAAATTCTCATTCGTAAAAAAATTGCGAAGTGCTTGGAACATTTTTCGCACAATTTTGCTCGAATTACGAATGCAAAATAAAATTCGAAGTTATTTTAAAAGTACCTACTGCTAATGTGCTCTCGAGATCGGTACGAGCTCTCGTGAACTACAAAGATTGATGAAGTGATGTTGACGAAGTGGAATCGATATAAACCCGTGAGATAGATAGTCCTTTGCCGTGTAGGAAAATTTCACGGTTATTTATCTGCCGGAAGCAGAACCATCTTTCAGCCAATTGCCTCGAGTCCGTATCGATTACTGTTCGGGGTTTATTCTGCCTTTAATTTTGTTTTCGGTTCGTAGAATTGATCCACTCTTTTTGTTTGACCAAAACTCGTAGTTTGTTTAACATACTTCCTTCTGATTTTTAAATGCTCTAGCGTTGGTTAAAAGTGTTTAAATTCGTGACCAAAGACTATTAAACAACTAAATCCAACATTTACATAACGAAAATAAGTCATTGCATCACTCTACGTGACGAAGTAAATCAAATACTCGTTTTTAAACATTTATAATAGTAATATCTATTACACGATAATGACATTATCCTTAGAACCTTATCACCAAAACATTCTACGAAGACCTTCAAAATTTCATCTGGTTCTCACTCACGTATATTCAGGACGTGATAATTATTTAGGAAAATTATCACAGCCGCGCCATCACGGTCACAGAGATTCAAATTCCACGCGTGACGTAGCTAACTTATCTCCCGGAGAAACTGTATCAAGGTCAAATAAGGATTTAACTTGGTAAATCTACTTTCTCTGTCACTTTAGTGCCCTCTTTTTTTAACATAATACTTACGTGCATGTTTTGATAATTTGGTGTAACGGGAGCGATGCGCTTTCCGTGTCACGCATAAAGCCTGTCTGCACGCATTGCCCTTTTTTCTAATGTTGCCAACTTGCGTAATTTCATGAGGATTAAATACTGATGGTGATGACCCAGTCACTTTTATGTAGATATTCTATGTATGTTTGCTTAATTAGTTCCTTATTACTCACTTCACTTAATTTAAACACGTTCGTTTTATTCGTAAGTATACCATATGTTTCCCGGAGAAAGTGACAGGGTTACCAGGTTTAAATTAATGTGTTAAACAGTACATTTAAATGAGGTAATTTTGTCGCTGTGTGCACTATTTCGAACTTTATTATTATAGCTGTTTGCGGCTTCTATTGTTTGTAGATCGTAGCTCATTGCTGCTCTATGTTCATATAATTTGTTGTAATTTAATGTGATTGTGTGCTGTTAAATGCTGATTGGTTGGAATATAACAGGAGTTTAATGGCAGCATTATCAGCAAGACTTATTTTATTTTAAAACTGTTGCTTAGCAAAATATGAATCGTGGCATATATACTTACCCAATATATCTCGGTACTAAAACAGCACCGATATAAAGTCAAATAGACATTTGAGATACTACTACAAAGGAAGTGCTCCTGCTGCGATGATGAGTAATAGAGAAGTATGGAAGAAGAAGATAATATGCTTAACTGACAATCAGTACAAATGCATGACCTGATGGTTTCCACTTCCACGTTAGAAAAGCGATAAAATAGAACTAAATAACATTTACATTATTTACACCCTAACATTTACATTTTATAAGAAATAAAAATATTTCACAAACATCAAAAAAAGTTACAGCGCGTCGAAAAATTCGTCCACATCGCTGTCAACAGGAAAAGTGCCCAGAAGGCTGGCAGCATTGCCACGTTGGATGGCAATGCTGATTCTTTGGGCAAAAAATAGGCCCGCCCTCTGGTCACGTGAAGAGTCGATCAACCGTTTGGCGATTTCTAAATAACTGATTCTTTTATGTAAAATAGGTTTCGCTCTTTGCTGCACCGACCCCAAATAATTGTAGTAAGTTAGTCCCAAAGTAATTTGGGATAAGGGCAGGAATGGTACTCATGATTCATGACTACGCTATTCTATTTAATATTTAAATTCTAGGTACCATGATATTATAAAAAACAAAATGATAATCCCGTCGTTTGTCTTTGCTTAGTTACCAATTGTGTTTAACTCTAACGTTATCCTAAATATATAATTTATTATGATAGCCGAGGGCGTGGTTGTGTAAACACGAAATAAATGTTACTCAAAACGTAAGTCGTAATTAACCTATGTCCTGTAATTAGGTAAACGTGTTTTGTCACAGACCAAGTAAGAGTGAAGGTGAAATTAGGCAACATATAATGTGCAAAGCGACTATTACATTATTTGAACGCGATTATCACGTATGAGTGACTTGACTTGACCTGTCACCTGTTATAGTTGTGTTTATATTAAAACCTTGTTGGGCAATACAGTTGCCATATTAAAGCAGTGTCTTGACCCAGTTAAAGTTTCATAAGGAAATAAACTTGCAGAACAGGCAATTTTTGTGTGTCTTCGGGACCGGTTTATTACAATCAAAAGGTTATGGCTTCATACGACAGTACATTTACAACTTTCCTTATGCTCTTCAATATTTTTTTTTTCTTGTTTCTGGATATTGGACAATAATAAAATGCCTGTTTTTATTTCCCAATAACCATTTAACACCCTTTCAAAATAGTGTTAAATCCAATTTACCAGCGCATATGTCAGATAGATACTGCAAGAACTTTAGAAACAAACAAACGGTCGCGATCAGAATTTGTAAGCCGATTAGACACTAAAACAACAAGCAAAACGATTGTTGCAAGTAGAAATAAAATTCTGCGGAAATTAAATCCGTTTAGTGGTTTCAGAGCGAAAATTGCGCTGAGTAAAAGCTTATTCGTGAAGGGTTTCAGTAACTAATCGTTGGCTGTTAATTATTGTTATATTAATACGTTTTTGAGCATAAGAACAATATCGTAGTTATTGCGATTTCGTATATATCTTATCTTAGTTATTCAATGTCATAGGGGAATTTAAATAGGCACTTTAAGAAAAAAGCGTTGACATTGGCCAGAATTTAGGCGAGTTAAAAATATTTCTTGCTGCTTGATAAAATTTATTTTATATTTATTACGTAGAATTTAAAAAGACGGTGTCACTGACCCTCAGATCAAAAAGTGCATGTTATTAAAAATGTAAATTCAATCACTATATGAAAAACCTCCAAAAGCCGTGAATTTTGTATGCTATCAACACTATTATCACGTTACACGATCAAACTCGCGTATTTGTGAAGAGACAATGCGGCAGGAACTATGCTCGGCAGGGTAGCAACGATCATCTTTAGCCGAATTCATCCTTATATATCAGACACTAAGGTTTATATTAAACAACATGTAATTTGTTTAGTTTTTAACTAATTTGCGGCGAGGAAACTCCCACACGCGGTTATTCTAATTTTTAGTGACGTCACCGCTTGTCGTCAAAACGGGGTCGTGGAACAGTGCGCTGAGTCTGAGCGGCCATTTTTTTTGTTTTGAAAAAAGTATAACCGATTGTTTTTTGTTTTTAGTTACGGAGTTATTAGCTCCGAGATTTATTGTGAATTGTGATAGTTATTGTTATGAATCTTCTTTGAAACATGAAGTAATAAACGCTGTTTTTCAATAAACGATGTATTTACTTCAAGTATCGACTTTCTTGAGACTGGACTAGAAAATCGGTTTGCAAAGCTCGTCCTGTATTTAATTAGGAATGATACAACTCACGATTAGGAGCAGTTAGGTCAGTTAGGGGCTATTACCTGTGAAAGTGATGCTCTACTTTTAGAGGGCTGGCACTAATGTGTATTTTCGTAATAAATCGACATGGTACCTCCTCTTCATTAGCCAAATTGGCCAGATTTACTTTTGCGTCTACCTATAACATTTTTTATGACTTAAGTTAGTCTATGCCACGATTTTTCTTGTCTATTACATTTACCCAGTCTTTGTCAATCAAACGTAGTGATTGGATAAGTACCTACACAGATTTAATTAGTAAAGACAGATTGAATTAGTTAATGAGAGAACATAAAAAAGGTCGTTACTCGCTACAAGATAATTATGATCTTTACTCATTATGGCAACTAAGTAACTAAAGTTGACAAGCAGATACATACCTCCTTTGAAGTCAGTAAAAAAAGTAACCAATACAAACAAAGCACTTACAAAATTCTACCTGCTTTTATAGATAACATCCTATCCCACACCCCCGAAAAAGGACTGGTTTTACCACTGATCACAGAATATTACGCAAGACCTAAACTAACTGAAGCCATAAAACCCATCTACCTAAATCCATCCACCAATTACAAAGATAATTTCCTATTCACCCCTCACTACACCCCCTAAAAAGGTCTTACTTTTACTAACAAAACCTCTGATCGTATAACAACTCAAGTCCTAACTTAACTGAAGTCCTATAACCCCGTACTTTATTACAGCTCTTACCTAGCATTAGTTGACGACCCTAACTCAGACTTAGGTACAACTTTAAGTGACAACGTAATAACTATGGGAGATAATAGCGGATTAGAGTATACAGTAGGTACAAGACTAGTTTAAATGTATGTACGAAATAAATAGGTAGTGCTTATCCCCCAAGCGGACCGCCCCTTAGGGGACGTAAACATTACTGGCGAAATGTGGGTGTAACTATTAGGCACACCTCTGCTTAACACTTCGGGGACCACCGGCGTGTTGTGATGTTTTGTTACTTACCAACAAATTATCATATGGCAGGTTTACAAAATTTAAAATTGTTTTTACCACATAATTTTCGACCCCTGTCATACTAAGTACTCGTATTGACATAATGTTTAGAAATAAAATTATTTATTTACAAATGATAATTTGGTTCAGCTGTTGGTTTTTCCAAGATTTGTGTTTGGTACGATCACTATCTTTCTTAAAATGTTGGATGAAATCACCTACGTAAGTTTTACGCTAGTAAATTGCCTACGCCAGTAATCAAGAAGGCCCTTCACTAAAGTTGTTTGCGTCTTCAATGTTGTTATCAAAACTAATAATATCATTTTCTGGTGCCGTATCTGATCAATAAAGCTACTGACGAAGTATTCGCAAACTTTTCTTCGCCTTGTGTATCCTGCAGCGAGGTTGTTGGTTCTCATAATAATATCAGCTTTCGAATAAACCCGAGGCTTCATTCTTATAAAAAAACGTTTCATTTAAATATTTTGATTGGCCTACTCAACCTCAGTAAAAATGACATTACAACGGCGAAACAATTTTGAAAGCAAATCTTGTATAAACTGACGAATTTTCGGTGTCATAATCTTGAGACGGGCGGAATAACGTTGAGACCAACGAAAAACGAAATATTATCCACAACACTGAGTACCTACTACTCAAATTCTACTCATACCCAAAATATTTCAATAAATTCCCCAAATCGGGGTTACCAGAGCAAAAAATATGATCCCTTTTTATGTTTTAGTCCCAGTAAAAGCCGATTGAGCCGCCACGTCACTTTTTTTTATCAGATAATGTCACTACTTGCTAGGTCATCCTGAAACGTGAAAGGTTCTTAGACGTCTAGGACAAATAAGATCAGTGTCCGTGACGACATGACCTTGCGTGACTGTCACAAAAGATAAAGGAGATTTATCGAGGATAAGATAATGAGAATCTTGCTTCTATTGAAAATATTACAATGAAGATATTTGGTAACTTACAAGTTACCAAATATCTTCATTGTCTTCTTCTTCAATTACAATTAATAAAATTAAAATTTGTTCAAAACCATCCATCAGCCGTTACTTTTGTGAATGACTTATATAGATTCGTATTCTCCAGATAGGTCCTTTCTCTTCTCCAACTAACATGATTAGTTCAATCATTTCTACACCATAATTACAATTTATTACTTGATTCATAGAACATTCCCAGCATCCGATGTAACAGTGAACGGTTAAATAGATCAACTGTTGTTTCATCGTTCAACAGATCATGCACGCATCATTAGGTGCGTAGTACTGTACCATATGTTCCATACGCGTGAGAGATTAGAATTACAAAATATTTATCGAGAAGCCGAAGAATATGTTAGTTTTTGCCAGCTTCGCAGCTTCGGCATTCGCGAAGACTAAAGAAAGTATGGTTGGTCCTAGTGAAAAATGATATGGGTAGAACTAAATAGCCCCTAACTATGGCTACTGAGATGACTGTTAATAGAGGAGTTAGGAACAAGACAAATGTTGGTTCGACCCCAAATAAATTAGGATAAGGGTAGGTGAAAGACGATATTAATGATGTTATCGCATATGCTATTGTTGGAGCAAGGGATCTTAAGAAACTAAAAATATGAGAGCAAGCAAAAATCATGCTATACATATTTTTTGTCGCATACCAGCCCGTGTAATTTAAGATTAAAATCTAGAATATGTAAACGTAAAATTACAGGTGAAAGATTTGCATCTGTTCATATTTTCACGCGAGCTACTTTTTCTTTCCAAAGTTATCTTGCTTTAAACAATATCGTCATAAAAACAGCATATTTTATGGGGTTCTAACAACTTTCTGCCATCACCAATGCATTTTAAGGTGTGGTAATAAAGCAATGAACGCCAGGAAATTAAGTATATCGACTACACTTTGAAATTACCGAGTATAGTTAGGTCTCAATTTTTGCCGCCATCTTTTCCGTTCTCACCAGTTAACTAAATACCTTTGCCTCTAAAGCCCCATGTTTACCAGCGGACGTAAACAGACTGATTTTATGATTAACAAAACCGCTATAAAATTGTACTGCAGAGACAAAACGGGACAGACGAGCTTTCACTGCCACCTGTCCCAGATAAGTATCCAGGCAAAAGCAAAAGTGTGGGCCTCTTATCAGAAAATGAGATCACGTTTGACGTCTCAAATTGTTTTAGACTGAACTTGAGTAGTCTTTTACTGAAAGAGCTATGAGAGTTTTAGGGTTTGAAATAAATCAAATATTCAAAGCTTGAGTAAGGCAGGAATTTTGGTCCCTCATGGACATCAAATCAGTCGAGGAACATAAAAACTATATGGCTAAGCTCGTTTTGAGGACAACCAGCATATAATGGCCCCGAAACATCAATAGTCTTACAACAATGCTGTAATGAAATAAAAGGGACAGGACGATATCCTCTCTCCATCTCTTTCTAGCTTCCATAGGTAGTTTGGCATTGCGGACATGAAATTCCACACTGTCGCAACGTTTGTTTTACATACAAATTGTGCTGGACGGGGATGTTCGGCAACACACCTTTAAGGAAGGAAAGTGTGGAAGGAAAATTGTGCATTTATTAGCAGTATGAAGATCTTGTTCACCTTCCATTATGGCATGAAGCTCTATTCCACCTGCATTTACTATTTATGACCAGTCCCAACTGACAGCGCTCGATCACGAACATGACGCGTGTATCGGCGTCATTCAACTCAACCATATTGAAGGGAACTAAATGACCCGACACACCCGCCACCATCACCATCATGACATTCTCTCAGCCACCAAGGCATATTCAAGTCAATGAAAGATAACTAAATGTAAATGGTGGCTGAACAATACAAAGCACTCACACATGTGCTATGCTATTATATAATACTAAGAACAGGAACTGGACATACGGATACGCGCCCCGAATGCAAATGAGAACTAGCTGAATCATTTGATTTGTCCTTTTCCAAAAGCCCTACCCTACCCTGCCTTACCTCTCGACCTGCCGATAAATGCTATAAAGTTGTCATAATTGAATAATTACATTCAAGAGTGTCCTTGAAATAATAAAATTGAAACGTAGGGAGGTAATTGTAATTCTAAAAGCAATTACGGCGAAGGGCCATTTTAATTTGGTGCGAAATTTAATCTTTCGTGTACCTACTTTACCGTCTTAAAGCACTTCAATATTAGCCATTCGAAAATGAGCACAGACGGACTGAACCGTAAAATATTTTCTACAGCAATGTCTCTTTTATCGACCTGCAATATTAAAATTCAAGAAAATATTGCATTGTCATTTGAAACCAATTTAATATCGAGTTTTCATTTGTTTCGAACATCTGTTTCTCATGAAAAAAAAAATGAATAAATAACTGGATAAACCTACCAAACCAATATTGCAGAAAATGTAATGTTGTAGTGCTAGAAGGATTTTTGGCGAATGGATCATGGTAAACAGGCGCTGTTAACATTTTGTAAAAAGGTATTGAAAAATCATGATGGCGACGTTTGTTCCGATTTTCGTTACCCCCCTAAAGTTCATAGTTTGCCTTCAAATCGTATAATTACTTTTATTAAAGAATGTTCTAATGAAAGACGTTGAAACAATTAATTTGCGTGATAATAACGTGTCTTGATTGAGTAATTATTCTGCATGTCTTATGATTAGATTCAACTAACTGTTACTAATTTCGTGTGAATATGCTAATGTAACACTCTGTGTCGAATTACGGAACATTCAAGTGACATAATTTCACATTGTGAAGTGAGAATGATGTCACGGTTGAATCGCTGAATTAGTCGAATAATTAAAGTAAACATTATTATTATCGACCAATTATAGAATGCTACAGAGTACTGATACATTCAAGTTATAAACTGAATTTAGTTAAAATACGAAAGAAAGCCAAAGTGCCTTGCTTTTTGGCTGCATTTTAAAAAAAACTAAATAGTATTCTCCAACAGATCTATGCCCACTATGGCCAGCATCAGCCACTGTGTAAAAGCCTTTACACGATTCACAGCCAATATAGCTGGCAGATTTCGAGGCGACGATAACATCTTGGTGCAGTACCGATGTCACTACGCGATAAGACACGTTATTCTTAAAGCATTCTATTATCATGCTCGCCTTCTGGAATTCAGGCTATACTTGTGAAGCTGAATGCCAAGATTTACATGAAATTGACTTTAATTCAAGACTTGCAATCTAATGACTTGACATGAACGCGTCAGATCTCTGTGGCCTTTTCCCAAACATGTTAACGTCGGCTTACAGTCTAACCTGCATTTTGTATGGAGTAACTATCTATCTGACCTCCACAACCCAGCTACTGGGCAACACAAAACCCCTTGGTAAGACTGGTTGTCTGACTTTCGCGCAGACTACCTCTCAGCAAGCGTTATTAACCTAGAAGATGCACTCGTGCGGTTGATACTGCAAGCCTATTTCGTGTAAAAAACGCGTGCCTTTTTGTCTTTGACTTGATGATCATCATTGTCATTTCAGCCCGGAATCACCCACTGTTGGGTATAGGTCTCCCCTTTCTTCTGCCATTGTTCGTGCATCCCTTATCCATCTGTTTCTTGATGATACGGTCCCCAAACTATTTCGAAGATGGATCGGTCTTGTCTTTAAGCCACCAGCCCCACTTACATAATCTACTGTTTACATTACCGATTCACAAGACCTTTCGTAAAGTTTTTATTTAATTTTACGGGCCTCCTGATTGTTCTAATTTAACTTGGGAAAAGTCCGAACTTGGCCCGTCAAAGTTAAGGGTAGTTATTCGTCGATGGGGCTTACTCGAGCGCACTATGTTGTACCTACTTTGTGCTCTATTTGTGGAAAATGAATGTTAATGTTTAATTTTATAATATCTTGTTCGTCAAATTTAAATTTTAAATATAATTATGTATGTATGGTACGGTAAGGTAAGGTATGTAGACCTAAGGGAGAACAATGGTGTGAAGCAAGGAGATAGGATCAAAGTTATTCAAATATGCACTCAGTTCTATATGTCCTTATACTCTGATAAGGTATTATCAGAGTATAAGGACTTATAGAACTGACTCTCCAACTCTGAAACAACGAAACCTACACATGCCCTGACAATATTCCAATGATATCTGGTTTTGAAGTTCATCGGGCTCTTAGTGGCATGGAATATAACCGAAGTCCTGGCGAAGACGGCATCACCCCTCGTCATGAATCGTCTAGAATCACTTCGAGTTGGAAAACCATCCATACTACCTTACATTTGCAACCTTTTCAACACTATTCTTAAAACAGGCATCTTCCCTAATCACTTCTGTCATTCGAACATAATTCCGTTGCACAAAAAAGGTGATAAATCCGATATTGGGAATTACCGCCCCATCAGCTTAGCCTCGCATATTTACAAAGTTTTTTATCAAAATTATCGAAAACCGCATATCAAGAACATTAGATTTCCATCAACCTCCAGATTAGGCTGGATTCCGCCGTGGCCTTTCGACTGACCACCTACAGTCTTTAATCCAGATCATTGAAAAACACCAGGAATTTAATCTACCGTTATACCCTGCATTCTTGGATTACTCAAAAGCTTTTGACAGCTTAACGCATACCGCAATATTTTCTGCACTCGGCACACATAACATAGAACCTACGTATATACAGCTGTTGCAAAAAATATATCAAGTCAAGCAAGGCGACCCGCTATCTCCCAAACTCTTCACAGCTACGAAAAGGTTTTTCAAGAGATAAAGGTGAAGGCAGGACAAAGGTGTTGTCGTCGGCGGAAAGAGATTAACTAATCTTCGTTTCACCGACGACGTTGTCCTTTTTTCTTCCTCAGCAGCTGAGCTAGGCCTAATGCTCGATCAACTGTGCCACGCCAGTCTCCAAGTCCGGCTTTCAATGAACATTTCTAAAAGAAAACTGATGACGAACAGCACAGAGCGTAACATAGAGGTTGGGGGTGTGGTGATTGAATATGTCCGTGAGTACATATACCTCGGCCAGATAGTCTCTTTCCAGGCAAGACAAGATAAAGAAGTTGCTCGACGCACCGAGGAAGAGCTACTACTGGTCGATGAAACATCTTATGAAGCGATCTCTCCCTCTCGCACATAAGCGGAAGCTCATGGACATGTGCATTCTCCCCACCCTCACCTATGGAGCGCAGACGTGGTCGCTTACAAATCGTCAGAAGTCCGCACTTGGGGTCTGCCAACTAACTAAGGAGCGAAGTATGCTGGGTGTCAAACTTACGGACCGCGTCAGAAACTCCATAATTCGCTCCAAAACCCAAATAGCTGATGTTGGCCTTACAGCTGCTAGGCTGAAGTGGAACTGGGCTGGTCACATCTGCCGCATGTCGGAGGAGCAATGGGCAAAAATTACTACTCAGTGGATACCAAGTAGCAGGAAACGACAACGCGGGAGGCCCAGAAGGAGATGGCGGGATGAGCTAGACTCTTTCGCAAAGGATTGGCCTACAATCGCACTATATCGCGAAATGTGGAAGGAGGGAAGGGAGGCCTTTGCCCTGCAGTGGGACAATACAGGCTTATAATAACTAAATATGTAAGGTACAATATTTTCTACAGTAAACACTAGGAACCTGCTGCTAAAAGTAGGCAGTTTTGAGAAACTTCAGCCATTTAAAAGTTTTACCAGGTAAAAAATTCCTTAAATGTTTCCCGACTGCCCGCATTTCTCAGCGGCTATGGACTACTTGATTTCAGACTTCAAAGTCCTACCAAAACCGTCTGCTACTTCAAAGTAAGAACACGTATATATCTTTTGGCATCGTCGGTGCAATTTCACAATACCGATAAAATTTTACCGATATATTTCTGCCTGCTCAGTAAACCGGTATTTCGATTCATATTCCCTCGAATATTGTCACAAACGGGCTTTTGACCCTATTGGAAAATTCAATTCCTGGTTGCGCGACCTTTCCATAACTTGTCATCAAATGTTCGCTGGATTCTTCGGAATATGAGTGCCGTACCTCGATTCAGATGGCCATTTCAACTACCATAGCCAGAATAAAAATGCTTTAATGAGGCTGGAGGGGTTTTGATGTAAATGAAGGTACGATACTCAAAATTGATTGTATTTGGAAACGAGATACGTTCTGAAGAGCAATTATCCTGAAATAATAAAGCCCTTTGTTACCACACACGTGCTTTGATCGAACACAAAACAGGTCCTGCTATTAAGATATTGCTTAATGTTATTGTTCCGAGAGATTTCGATCCTCAAACGAGTCAACTTATTCAGTTAAAAACAAATCAGACAACTCCAAATGGAATACAAACAGACGACTCATGACACGTGCGAAACACAAAGATCTAAAGATCAATATCCACACATTACAAGCACGTTCACAAAGCTGCTTAACCACAGAGCACACTAGCTCACCAATTCTGTCACGAGTGAAAAAGGAAACGATAATTTCCTTTCAGCGCAACACAATCGCATCTCTACATCTAGAGGCTTGATGGATGCCGTGTCCGTGCTGTGAGCACAGAGCTTTAGAACTGTTTCCACCAATATTAGGAGGACTGCATTTATCAACGTCCCTCTTTCAGCTAAAGAAGCGTTGAAGTGATGTTATTTAGCGTCTGAAGAATTCTCTTTGAAACGAACAATTCTCCAAATGAAATTCGCAATCAAGAGAACATATAACTTCTACGCAATCTAGACTCACCTGAAATACGACTTCTAAAGCTAGTACTTTGAGTAACGAATTTTCAGCCACCTGTACGTGCTTTGCTCATATATCAAAAGCGACAGTTTTCCACTTTGTTGTTCCTCTAGACTTCAACAAGTAATGAGGAATGAGTCGACGGAACAAAGTTGGGAGCTTCTGCATAGTTGATATGCGGTTTCGAAATGCAATGTGTTTCATAATGAAATTAGAAGTTTGAGGAAACTGTTGGAAAAGTTATCAATTAAATATTTAGTGTATTAGTGCAGTGATATTATTGTACTAACAGTAACAATCAGAACTTGATCATAATAAAAGAACACGTTCGTATGAAATCAGTCTTTATTTCTACAAAATTCAAGGAATTTTGCAATTCACTGTTATAGAAATCGAATTTAATAACAACTTATGTAAAACGCAATTAAAAGTTAATATGTATTATTTGTCGAAACGTGATGTGCTATAATGAAGACACAATGAGCAATCTAAATAATTAGAATACAATTAAATTGCCTATAGAATTTGGAGAATTACAAAACATTATATTATGTATAATATCTTCCAGTTATGGAATTATACAAACGACTGATGACACAAAAGCTGATATTACGTTAAAATACAAAGATGTACTCAATTATTTCAACACAACTGCTGCAACGTTGAAGAAAAACATGAGGTGAGGAAAGAAAAAGCATGTTCTAGAACTGAAAAATACGAAGACATGGGCTCCAAAAGCATGATAACTTAATGGATCAGCTGATTCTTAACTAATTGAAACAACGACCGAAGTAACTCCAAAGTCAATGACATTAGCAAACAAAAATAAGTGTTCAATGAAGAGACAATCGAAACAAATTACTTAACTTAATATTAAAGACCAAACTCAGTTGAGTAGCTGAAACTCAGTAAACATTGATAAATAACTTTGTAGATCACTTAACTTTCAGTGATGGGTTTGGTCCCCTTCGAGTATTCTACCTTTCAGTAAATAAATGGAAGTGACAATTTCAGTGGAACTAGAAACTATTTGAAGCTTCAGCTCTTTGTCAAAATGTCAACTGAGCTAAGAGTTATTTGTAACGTAAGTCTGTTTGTCTCATTTGTTTTAGAATTATATATTATTAGTGTAAATGTTAATTTGTATACGCGTGTGCCTATTACATACCAGTGTTATTAATAATTAATAGGTTTGACAATCCAAAGGCTCTTCTTACCAATCGATATGCAGCAAAACGATTTATTTATGGGATATTATGTTTCAAATACTGTTTAGTCAATTTGACTAGCAAAACTTCTAACGCGTACCCGTTAGAAGTTTTGCTTTCATAGACGATTCCTGAACAAACAAGTACAGATTTCGGAAACTTATCTATTTCTAGACTATTAATTTGTTAAACTAAGTTCACACAATCAGGCAATCTCCTGAATACCAGTGAAGCTAAATTTTGCTGTCTGGTCTTGAATAAATTATTATCTTCTAAAGGAAAATAGATTTTGTAAGCTACACGTAAACTAATTTCGCCAAATCACTAAATTAGATACGATGGTTTTTTTTTACTTAAGAACAATAGTCGAAGATGTTGTTTCTAGAATCTATTGTCTATGTTTGTGTTCAAAACATGACAAGTTGCAAATGTTTTTTATACATATAATTGGTATGAAGCCTTAAAAATACTTTTTGTGGTGTCTTTACGTCATCATAAGAGCCCATCTGCATATTGTATTTGTTATGTAGCTAGTGTAAAAAGTTATATTGCAGATTAATTGTCTCTGACATAAAGTCTTCACACACTTGTTCTGATTAAATCCTCAGCTTTTATTTCCTTCTATTTTGTCATCGCCCATTTTTTTCTTTAGCTTGGTGAACTTTAGCCCTTTGCATTGTTTAACTTCATTCTTCAAAAACAGAAGTCAAGACTTTTCTTTGGGGCCAAAACATTTTTATTTTATTTTTTCTTTTTAGATTTAAATTAGTACCTTTTCGGTATTTTTTTTGGTGGCAATATTACCCAAGACGTCAGACGAGGCAAAGGCGTGACTATTGATTTGTTAACAACCTTCTACAAAACACGCTTTCGCTAAATGATATGCAAATCAACACATATCCAATTCAAACGCTATTTTCAGTGAATAGGGTAAGGATAAATGAATGCAATACATGACGACGGTAGTTAGCAAACATCAAGACTGGTCAAGCGATATTGAGCTCTATTTTAAAAGCAATTATGACCGTTATGATTTAATATTATATAGATAAGATAATCTAATCCATCGTGCTCTAACGTTTATGTAAGGACTTATAGGATTTGCAGGACCTTGGCATTGAGTGTAAGGTTTAACGTTGAGTAGGTCAGACAAAACATGTTGTTCCACATACATAAATAAGCCTATACCTGTTTCGATCTTGAGCTGTAAATATTTAAGATACGAATTTCGCAGATCAAAAAGAACATAATGATGACATCATTACGTTGATACTGGCAACACAAATGAGGAAAACAGAAAAAGAAATAGACGGGAATGCTAAATAAGTAATTCCGCGGAAAACCATAATTTTCTTTTTTCCTTAAACATCATAAGGGTGATCAAAGATAAAATTAATATCGCAGTTATATTTATGTTTCGTTTTCTACAATCCGTGTGGTGTGGATGGGATTATTCGGATTCTAATGGGATTCTAAAATTTTTCGTTTCTTAGAGCTTACTTTCGTTACTTAATTTAAACCACTTTTGGAAGCCCGCAGTTTAGGTAAATAGTGTATTGTCAGTGAATTTAAGATCTTACGAATAAAGACTATAGATATACATCATTGACGCAGAAAGCGCTGCTGTTGACAGAAACTTCAAACTTCGTCAAAAACGTTTTTTTTTTAGTGATGGCAACGCTTAAACCAATTAAAAAAAACTAAATAAATAACCAAACCTTCGCGATCTGTTTGACTGCCCTTGACACATTTGTGAACTTAGCGACAATGACATGCCATAAACCACTGATGCGGGCATTTAATTGAATCGATATTTTATTATTTCGCTTTAGCCTTCTAATCGATTCATGATCGAGTCGCATCGTTTATCCGTAATTATTTTGTGATTAGAGTTTGAATATTAAATTGAATAGTCAGCTTTGTAAAACATGCGGTATGTAATAATAAAGTGTATGTGACAAGAAAACATGAATGAATAATCATCTAAGTAATTGACAATGTGGATGGCTAAAAGAGGAAAAAAGACCAAAGAAACTATAATATAATATAGACTATGTGATGGATGACATGGCTAGAAAGGAGGTGACTGCTGAGATGACGAGTAATAGACAAGTATGGGAGAAAGAGAAAAGTGTTATGTATGAAAGTTATGATGAAGTTATTGGTGATGGATAAAAAAATTCATAGGAATAGAGGCAAAATAAAGAAAAAATGGATATATTGCGGGAAAGATGATAAACAATGGTATAGCTTAAAGAAATTAAGATACAGAAGAAAGACTAGTGTGCTGCACAAATAAATCTTAACGGTAGGATGATAATGCATTAGCATTTAATATCCCTACAAAGATAATAATTGTGCTCACGTACAAAAAATACTATATTAATAAAATATTACTACGTACGTATATAGTAGGCACTTGATAATATGAACAGATAATGCATTATGTCATAATAATATCTACTGACAAGATAATTACTATAGACATGTTTTGATACGATAGCACTAATCGATAGTTTCGCGAACGTACTCGACATATCAAAACAAAAGGTATCAATGAAATAATCGATTTCACTTGAACACTGAATGAAATACACATTCATAATATTGTCTACTAAAAGTAGGTTAGTATACCGAATGTGAACCTTATTTTGTCTTAACGAAGACTACAAACTGACTAGCACTTGCAATTTATGAAAATCTCGGTCACTCTAATGAAATGATTCAGCGTTTGCATCCGAGTCTTATTCAATTAAAGATTTATTAAGTTTAAATCAACATGAAATGAGAAATTCATTTTTTTTCCTATTTGCTTGCGTCCATCTTGGTGTGATATTGCGGTTGACAATATAAGTAGGTAATCTGTAAATTTAGTTTTGTATTTCTTTATTATGTCTCTTTGTAATTGTAATTCAGGTTACACGCAACGTCCGTGAGGGCAAATGCCAAAGACCTCGAAATGTACAGTAAACCATTATTATTACACAACTGGTAATATTTTTTATGAATATTACGGTCACCGATTACTTTATTGGATAATAGATATTATTTGACACTAGAGTCGTGTTACAAATTAAATTATAGACGCTAGGTATGCATTATTTCCGGGGTTGCGGGACTGTTCGAAAGAGATACCGTGGCCCCGGAACACAAAGGGCGATGAAGGAACATGGATGGGTTTTAGTCAGTAAAAGTCTGACACTCCCTCCTGCTCCGCCCAGAGCGGGAGAAGGCATTTGATGATTTTCCATCCGAAAAAAAAAAAAAAAAAAAAAAAAAAGGTATGCATTATTTATTTGGTTTGGAAAGAGATGCTTTTTCAATTCATTGATTGTGGTCTTTAAGTATTTCTACAGCCATGAAACGATACGGTTGAATAGTAAACTTGTGTTCAGAAGCTTTTATATTATTTGATTGTATTATGGAAAACAACCTTAGTTTTAAACAACGGGAACTTAAAACAAAAGCGGTTTCATCCACAATCTACACCTGGTGCATTGGTGTAGTATATTTGATTTGGCAGACCCGGTTACGTGTCTTGCCGTGCACACTAGGAATTAAAAGCTAAGGTTGACTTAAGACTAAAAACAACTCTTGGAACAAATAGTCCATTAACCAAGGCTACCTCGGCAGTCTCGGCACAAATAGCAGACAAGTTCGCAATAAACTAGCAACAAAAGCGAATGATATCGGAAAAAGGGGAAAGTAGGAATATTTTTTGTGTCTCGAAGGTGTAGTAAAAATAAAACACTCGCGAATTCAACGCTAGATCAATTTTATAGCTGTACAGTCAAGAGCACCAATATGTTTACACTAAGCAACGCAGTACTTTCCACCAAACAAACGAGAATGGCAAGTTATGAAATACTTCTTATGTCAAAGTTGCAATCGTTATTACACGAGAAAATCGGTTCTGGATTAAAGTAAGCGTATACATATTGCTGCTCTTCACTGTACCCATCCGTGAGAAGATTAGGGGGGAAGAACACATCAATTTTAACAACGCACTATGTCATAGCAATGTCAGTACCAAAAGGTCAATGCTATGTCGTGAACTCATAACAGTCTACTCGACATTGAGGATAAAATTATGTCGATATCTACCTCGTGGGAGAAGACATATGTTTTCTCATGACGACAAGGGAACTTAAATAACTCTTGCTGTTTCACAGTTCCAGTTTTACTTTCAGTTTTAATAACGAAAACTTATAGCGCGCATTCTCTAAAGGGGTTAGGTAGGAGTGTCGTTATAGTATGCTCACTCACAATATTATGTCGCCAGTTTATGTTTTAGCCCCGTATACCCCCAAACAGCTGTAGTAGTAATTCTTCTTCTTAAGAGGGCTCTTCCCGGCCCGTCTATCGTCAACGCGAGCATGGTCGAAAAGCTTCTTGTTTCATCCAGAGCCATCGCGGCGATATTTTTTCAACTGCCCTGTGCCCTTGGCCCGACCCCGCAATACTCGTCACCCGCGCACCTCATACCGACTAACGCGAGGACATAGAACGAAAAATAGTGTTCAAAAATTTATAAAACTTGTGTCAGGAAATACGTGTTTTTGAATAAGTCTTACAAGTTTGTGAAATAAATATTTGTTATTTAGAATCTCCACTACATTTGCAAGGCTTCTATCAGGATATTTTCTTTACTTTTACAATTTATGAGTACATTATGAACGGCCAAAGTTGAGGTAAAATTTGTGCAAAACAACAATTTTTGGAGGCTTATACTGAATTTTTTCCTACAAATTTTTATTGTTTGCTTCGATAGAAGCCTAGATATAGTGTACAAGATACCTATCAGTTAAAAAAAATAAAGATATATGCGTAAAAACGGCGTAATCACGCACGAGCGTTTGTCAAAATTCTCGCGAAAAGTATGGCGGGTTGGCCGCTCTTAAGTCGTCAGCGTATCGATGATAATTCAAATTGAGTCAGCCCAAAATATGGCGAGTTTGGCACTTTCAGCAGTGGCCCTCAGCTCCTGTGATGTGCAAACAACAGGACAGACAGGGCACGATATCAGAGTCGTCTAAATCTAAACCTGAACAAGTGTTCCTTGCTTCGGCCAACCTGTGTCCGGAGTCTATTTAAAGACTAAGTAAGTAGGTAATAGAATATCATTTAGAACTTACAGTTAATACTGACACAAAATAAATAATAGTACTACATAGAGCTATAAAACTACACAATATAATTCTAATTAACGAAACTCTCTAGCACGTACTTTAAAACTTTGTTTAATAGCTCAATAATCTTTGTCAAGTTGATTTAGAATAGTCTGTAAAAGTTGTACCTGTAAATTATCCATATTTTATTGTTAAAATCATATAGTTTGCTAAGTTTATATGAAATTGCCAGACACGAAGAAGTACCTAATGATAAACATCAAACTTGTGCAACATTTAAAGTCTGAAATAAGGAAAAGTCCTTACATAATACTTGACAATAATAAAAATGTAGTTTCATAGTACTTAGTTAGATTAAGGAAATGAATGGATCCATGTTGTCCTGACAAGGAAAACGGAATCAAAGGCCATGTCAGATATTTAATCAAATAAACATGTTATTCATCTTTGTTAACAGTAAATCACTTAGCTTAAAGAGGACATCAAATATAGAGCATGTATGAGAACCTTGTATGGACACATTTCTGATACATGCTGTATACGTCTTTGTCACTTTAAGATCGATCAGAGAACAGCATCAATTGTGCATGTTCAACGGAATCACGTTTATTAAATATGATCATATATACTTATGTAGGTACCAACGTTCAATACATTTCCCCGAGCTACATCATCGTCGAAATTTGCAGAAAATCAAAACTACATTTTCAACCAACAATATTTGGTTCATTTCCACTTTCCAGCCGCAATTGGATCCTAATTAATTTGGGCTTCCGATTATAAGCTTCATTTAGCTAATCATTCTGTACTAATATGTAGGTGAAGTATTTGTCTTACAATTGAATTTTAGAACAATTTAATGGTCCTTCGAGCCGGATGCTACGGGACCTTACAAATCTAAACTAATCTACGCCCACTGTTTATTAAGTCATAAGCTTAACTTATTTTGCTTTTATTTTTAATACTTTTTGGCCCCAGTACCTGAGTGCCACGAAGTCAGAGGCATTGCTTAGAGCGTCAAGGGTGCAGGTGAGACATTTGAGAAAGTCCAGCCAGTCATGACTTATTTACATTTCATAATCTCGACAAATCTAGTAGAAAGCCTTAATCAGAACCCCGCAGATTTAAATCTCAATGCAAAGAAAGCCGCCACATACATTGGGCAACATTTAACAAGATTAAGAACGCCGCACCGGTTTGTGGTATACCTTGGTCTTTATTGTCCGTCAATGAAAAACTTAATGAGTTGGCAAACAAACCTGTATGGATTACAACCATTGTAAATGGCTGCAATTCAATGATTTGCTCATAATATGTTGTAATTTAATTAGGTTGTTGGCGCTTGATCAAAACTGATTTCTAGCAATGAAAGGTGGGTTGGTTGTCATCATTTGTAGGGTCAGCTCGTAACTTATAACTTTAAAATAGTAACTTGTACACATAACTTAATACTATGGATTGTTTCGTTATATTTACATACACCTCTTGACTTAATGTTTAGGAATAATAAGAATTAGAGTATATAATATTTCACAAATGAGACACCAGGAAAACAGAACATCTTAGAAAATGGCCCAGTTCTATTATTTTTCTTACAGCAAATCTTAATCTTTACTATCCAGCAGATTTGAAGAAATAAAGACAAATGATTGCTCAAGCGCATACATAAAGACCTGTCACTTATTACAAAACTCTAACGACAACGCATTATTACAAAAATCCCGATTAACGTAGATAGGTATTACACAAGCCCATAATTGCGTCTCGTTCGTGTTATATGCAATGAGTATGATACAGATATCCAACTCAGCCGCTAGATGACTAGATTAAGAGCCGCTTTGCCGCAGATGGTTATTAAGGTGAAATTGCTTGTAGTTAGCGTTGGGACACATCAGTTATTTTTAAAGGTATTATTACTAAAGTCGTCTCAATTGCAGTTATGTAGTGTTTCTTCTTCTTATCGCTGGCACGACAAATTTTATATTATGTAAGCTCACAGCTTCGTCGTCGTCGGTGGCTGCGCAAATGACTTCAGCTTCATTTTGGGCTAAGAGGAGGTGGAGCATGGTTTGCGACACAGCTCCACAACCACACCCCGTATGTAGTGCTGAGAGATTAGCACCAATATACATTGTAGTCTTTGATTAGCACAGGAACTGTTCTGTGCTAATGCACAGTTCCACAGGATGTCAGTCTACTGAAATTGTTTACCTATATTTATAGACATACAAAGTACGATAATAAGGATTAGAAATATGGTCATGCTAGAACTAATCTCATCTGAAACTACTAAACATCTGGCAGAGAAGTCGTTCCTCAGATAGAATACTAACTGTTTCTGAATACAAGAAAGTTTTTGTTTTAATCTCGAGATAGGAACCGAAAGTCTGAAACTTTAGACACGGCATCATATTGAAGACTAAACATAGATTTAGATGTATGTGCTAGCAAACTTACTTTACTCTTTCGGTTGTGGGAAGTGTGAATGGATTCCGATCCAAAGTGCAAATAGCCTCATACGTGGTTGTGACAGATTTTTCAGTGGAAAATTCTTCGGCCACTTTAACGGAGCTCAGCCCTGGTTCAATTCGCCGGTAAACATCGTTTCACACTCGACGAGGAATAAATTCGAGGGTGGGATTTACATTATACATTCGAAAAATGAGAATTTCAACCCGAAATTAAAAATCAGCGAACGGTAACTTATTTCGCCCAAATACGATTATTTAATCAGCCACGTGAAAACCATAAAAGCGGTTTAATATCTGGAACTGATATGAAATAACAAGCTGTATTCTTGGAATATCTGTAAGCAGATTAAATGTTTGAAGTTTCGCAAGTCTCATACTTATTATAGAAAATATTTCAATGAAAATTCGATGTTGGTTTTTCCGAGAAGTGGATTTTCTTTATTTCGTTAATTTGTGGTAGGTATGAATATGTGGTTCCTACAATGAGACCTGTTATCGTTTACAGTAACAGACGACACTATAAATTAAAAGTTAGAACGTTATCTTTTTTTTTGTGCATTTCGAAAACTAGGGTTGTCACACGGTGCAGTACAGTTTCACGTAGCGTTAAGATCGGTTGGCAAGAAATCATAACTTTTTTTCACTTTTATTCACACAAATAGATTTCAACGGTAACACTATACATTACTATCACTCGACGTTGCGTACTACCGTAACTAACGGACCATATTATAGCAACAGAAATACAAAATAAATCAATTCGTTACTTCTGCCTCCAATACGCTTTTCAAAAAGTACAAATAATTAATCACTCCGTCATCGCAGGTGGTCTGGGAGTGACGTTAGTTTATTTCGGACCTGTCGTTCGTTCCCGATCATTAAAATGCCAGCAAAAAATGGCAAGCGACAATTATTCACTTAAAAACTATGCTTTATGTCCGCATTTTTGTACATTTCAAAGTGTAAATAGAAATTACAGTAAACAAAAACATTCTAGTCAACTTGCTTTTAAGTTCTTGCGAATATTTCTACATTTTTTCACAGGCGTCGTACATTTTACGCGTTACGAATATTTTTGATTGTCAACTGGTAATTCCAACCGCTTGGCAAGTTAATCCAGTCGACATGTCGAAAAAAGGTGAGGTAGTTGGTTAACAGGCTTTTACACTAGGAATGTGGTACTCGAAATGTGCTTAGTTTGAGAGATAATATAAGCCCAAACTGGAAAAAAAAACGGAAAAGTTTGAGGTTAGTATCCCGCCCCCCCAGTTAACACAGGGCGCTCGTGGTCGAAAACTTGGGAGTCTTCCTAGTGTACCCCTAAACAATCTGTTGAAGTTCCATTAACTTCGGAATACTTTCCAGGTAAAAGTACGTAACTGCTGGACTAAGTTGGCACCTTTTGTTCGAGACGCGCTAAATTGTAATATTTCACTTACATTTTTCTTGGTCTTACGACCAGAGAATAAAACTACCTCCGGAGAATAATACTACTTATCCAGAAAAGGCAAAGGTCAACGACTTACAAGTCTATTCATTTTCTTTTGGTCAACGCAATGTTTATTTGGCTTCACGGCAAAAACAGTTATCTCGTTTTCTTGACTTCTTTGTGAGTACTTAGGTAATTTATTATTCTAATGACCGGAATTACTCTGGATTACTAAAACAACAACGGCAGAAAGGATCAAAAGATTGATTACAGCAGATTATGGTCCAGAAAAATCTTACAGATAAACCCAATAGTTGATTCAGTATCTCGCTACGGATGCTGCAGATGAATCAAAGTAAATTAAACTGGATTCTGTATCTTGATGAAGCCAACGCTTCTCGCTTCATGATTTCCTTGTTTAACTTGTGCAAACTACTCCTCACAGAAGTTTGTTTGATGACAACCGTCTGACAGCTCCAACAGTGGGCTTCACAACTATCAATCTAAATTCTAAAACCATACCAAAGCAAACCGAAATAGATGGCTATTTCAGGAATCGTTTTGATTTTGACGTTGTTGATGAGACATCAGGAGAACAGTGTTATTGGGATTCTGTCATAATATTAGTTACCTGTTTACAAATGAGAAAAGTTTTGTTCTCATTTGACATTGTTTATTCATAAATCTGGAATTTTAATAATAATTTGGCTCGTACCTACTCATTTAAACTGGGAAAAAGCGAATGGCATGTTATGATTGTGTTGAGGACTTAGTACAATAGTAATAAGTACAAAGTGCTATTAAGTGCAACACAAAATTACAGTATCAACAACAAACAAGTCCATATCAATTAAACCGATACCCTATTTTTACGGTAAGTTAATTGAATAATTATGTGCCGGGCACAGATCGCAACTGGGGTGTCACGGCCGGAAGAAAGCGGACACGACGGATGTGGGCAAAAAGTTATTGCATTATGGCGGACAATGTACCGAGATAGGGTTGCCATGCCATCTTTATTTTATATGGCAATAAATAACAGGGCGGTAAATTCTGGGGGTTGGCATGGATGATCATGTTTTTCGTGTATAGAGAAATGTATGTTGTTACTCCGAGTATCCTTATTAAATACAAGTTAGAAAAAAATAATACAGTGGCCGTTTATCTTTCATAATCCAGTCCAACGACATGCAGTAGGTAAGCATAATGTTGAATATTTATTCATGCATAGCAACCCTAATTGCGATAAACAGATCGAAAACACGCGTGACTGACAGGTAAGCATGACAGCGTTTTACATATGAATTAGGTTAATTAATACGTTAACTCGATGAGTGACAACGGATAAGCGTGCACTAGGTTACCATTTTTAATACTGATAATAAATTGAACATGTATTTTGGAAAGTACCTAAACTATCATGAAAATGTAAGATCGATTTCATAAACTAACAGTTTTTCATTCGACTTAGATTAATTAACCTTTTGAACGCCAGAGCATAAACACACGCGCGTGCCCTCCACGCAAAGCCAGAATTGCACCTACCATTTTGTCACATATTTGTGTCGTTTGGCGTACAGAGCACGCTCTTGCTTGTCACGTATATGTGACAATGACGTTCAAAAAGATAAGTAATTCATACAAACTCTGTCCCATTTAAATCATTTCGTGAGTTAGGTACTACTGTTCAGACATTGGGATTTAGGCCAGACAATTACTTAAAAGAATAAAACAATATTACTTGCTACGTGCGACGACTATCTCTTTATAGATGGTTGAAAAACTGAAACATCTAGAGAATTCATAAAATTGAATCTACGAAACACGTCCGCTTGTCAAACTTCTTTAATTTTATTTCGTTTACTTAAAGCCGTCATTATTAATACGTACGCAACTTGAAGCACAATTTAATGAAACGGACTTTGAATAAATTTCTAAAACAGCTGTTACCATTTTATGACTTAAACCGGAGAACTGAGAATAAGACCTATCTAATCTAAAAAAAGAATTAAATGCTTAAGTAGATTTTTTACGTAAATGAATGACACACTTTCCGAAGTATATCTATTAAATGTAGGTACCTACCTAACTTTATCTATTGAGATAGCAATCTAGAAAGTAGGTACATCAATATTTTAAGTATTTCTTCCTTTATAAGCACTCAATATCAATAATTAACGACTCGACAAATATCATGTCTTCGTTAGTCCGCAACACAAAGAAAAAATCCGGAATAAAAAAACAGGTTAAAACTTCTTCAAATATTATTAGAGCCGATAGAAGTATTAGATATTTATACGTGTGTTTACTTATTCAAATCTTTCAGTAATGTAGGTAATATTTAAAATCGACACTATTGACTACGGAGCATCAATTTTGTAAAGGTTTGACGGACTTACAAACTAGATACCACATGGTGTATCTAGTTTGTAAGTCCGTCAAACCCACTAAACTCTCCACTCTGTTTACTGTAACGTCCACAAATATACATTATGTAGAATAGATGGTCTATCTATATTTGTGGTAACGTCTTTATCTGTTTAGTTTCTTAAAATAATCTCTGACATTGAATCTCGAATCTTTCTATCTTTACGGTTTTCTAAATATAAGATTGGCGGCACCGCGACGCTTACGCTGAGAAAAAAGTATTTTCTCTGCCCCCCCAAGTATTTACGTCATTTTGTCTCGTCGGACGGGAAGATAACCTGGGAATTTCGATGACGTCTGGATAGACTGAAATAATAACAAGTGGCTATTTAGGACGGGAGATACGAATGTTTTAAGTGTAAGCGTCGCGTCGCAAAATAATGTAAATTCTCTGACTCAAGTAGAGTCAGATTAGAAATATTTCTTAAATATTTGGAACTTCGCAATTATTGAGCAAAATACATAACTAGATGTTTGGCATATTATCTTTTAATTACAAGGTTTCTGACTGTGAAGAAATTAATCGTGTCTTAATTTTAAATAACAGATAAACCAATTATGAACAGTTAACTCTGACATCATAATACGTATAATATCCTTGAAAGCTTTTTTGCTGGGTCGCTAAACTTGCTTAAATTCACTGCTGAATAATTACTATGTACAAATTATCGGTTATACAAACATGAACTACAGTTATTTGGTTATTAGTTGCCAATAGACTTTGTCTGTCAGTATCAATATGGCGTCTAAACGAATTTAAATAGCTATACGAAATAATACGTTACCAACTCATAAAATGTTAGTTTTTTAGGAGTGTTTACTTTAGGTAGGTATCTGTTACTGTCATGCCGAAGTAAATTGCCAAAAGTCTAAAATAACATCGGTAGACAAAACTGAAGTCATGTTAAAAGAAAATTATAGTAGGAACAACGACGTACACACGACACGACGTACTAGCCGTGTGGTATCCGGCAGAGTAGAATAGAACCAACCCATTACACTCACGGGTGTCGTATAAGGCGACTAATGTCTGAGGCAGAACACCTTGCGCCTCCGTAGACCAGAGAATGGGCAGCAGCGTTTTCTGTTAGTCTTTCATCACTGCGATCTCCAATCCGCCTGCCAAGCGTGGAGATTACGGCAAATTCCTCCCATCATGGGAGAGGCTTATGTCCAGCAGTGGACGTTATGGGCTGTTATAGTAGTATAGTATAGTAACGACGTACAAAATAGCTCCATAACTACTCTGAGAGTAGCATAAAATGTAGATATATTACGACCCAAATGGCGCAGCGGTAGTGAGGCTGCCTTACGTTCTTAGGGTCCCGGGTCCGGATCCCGGTAGGAGCAAATGATTGTGTGATGAGCATGGACATTTGTTTTATTTGTTTTATGTGTAAATGTTTAATAAGTATGTATTTACAAACAAAAAGCATCTATGTAGTATATCAACTATCTGGTGTCTCGTTGCTTAGTGTGGCACCTAGATGGCGCTGTGTGTAATCTCCAGCGATATATATATATATGTCCAGCTATATATATGTGTGTGATAACATAGAATTAGTAACGTAACAGCCTATAACATAATCATACGGGCTTCCTTAGACAAAGTATTAGTATCTTGTAAATGAACCTAATTATTACGTGAGGTCGTTTGAAATTAAGTTAAGACGCCTACTACGAAGGTGCAAGCAATGAGTTACAGTACGTGAACATTTGCACTTGTGTTATTGGAATATAAATCAGAAAAACAACGTCTTCTAGCACCAATTTAAATCACGAAAGTACCGTAGACATACAGTCTAGCTAGACCAGTCCGGAAGAGACTAAATCCTCGATAGCTTCTAAATAGGTACCGAATAGGTCTAAAATGCAGCCTTTTTAAGGTCAGGTCACGTTTTCCTTTTCAAGCTTTAGAGACGGGGAAGTAATTTGAAAGCCCTTGACAGACTCTTTTCGGAAATTGAGGATCCATTAGGTTTCCTCAATTTCTTTAGGTTTATCTTTTTCACACTTTCAGTAGGGATTTCCTTAAGGGTTTGTAGAAATATGTGCAGCTTTTCCTTACGAAAGTAGCTACAGTAAAGCTTAGACAAAAGCTATCAAGTCGATCCCTTCTTCAGCCAATAACGCCTATATTTTGTCGATAATCGGCTACACTTACCACAAATACCGACTAATCTTTCTTTGATCAGAACAATCTCAAGAGCCTTACTACGTGTTAACATGTGATTTAATCTTAGTCAAAGCGAAAATGTTTTAAACACCCTCGTGATTAATAGAGCCAAGAGATTTCCTTACTTCAAATAGTAATCTCTATTGATCTTCGAAAGGAACATAGAAGTTTTTTAGATGATCTTTAGTGCATCTTCATAATTTTCCTGCCTTTATCCCAATTTTTATTTGGGGTCGGCGCAGCATGTCTTCTTCTTCCATTCTTCTCTATTACTCGTCATTTCAGCAGTCACCTCTGTTTAGCCATGTCATCCTTCACACAGTCCATCCATCGTTTCTTCGGTCTTCCTCTACTCTTATAGCCATCTACATGTATTCTCAACACTTTCCTCACTAGATTTTCCCAATTCTTCCGCATCACATGTCCGCTTCTTTTGAGCATATCTACCTAAATCAAAATGATCTACTCACTCTGGCGGGGTAAATCGAAAATAAAGGGGAGGACCCCACCTTAATGCATGTTTGAGTTCATTGCTTAGTTTAATAGGACCAGCAACTGCCAACATTTGTAGTGTAGGGGTACGGTTACATCTTTGATCATAGGGTTATACAAAGTAAACACAACTATCTGTTCTTACCACCAATGTGTGTTCAACAATTTGCCGATTAAACAAAACTGTGATAGGGTAATTACAAGTTGGATTCCCGTACCCTTTCTAAAGAGTAGAAAATTTCGTTCGTTTAGCAAATATTATTTGACTGAAAAAGGAAAACGATTTGAGGCGTTCGTTGTTCTGAATATTTCAGCGAGTGCATTAGAACGGACTGCGGTACGTGACGGGAATAAATAAAGGTACACGCTTATAAGACAAGAGAAAAAAGTGAGTGTTCCTGCATTACGCATCGGTGAAAGAAAAAAGTAAAACAAACATTGAGACGTAACACTTTATTTTAAGATTCAGAATTCAACACGCTCATTATCATCTGTCAATAGCTGACATAAATATACAAACAAAAATGATACACGCGTTTCGAGAATACTTTAGCTTCCTGTTGTACTTATAATTGAAAAAACCAAGCGTACAGATGCATTATAAATGTCCATTTCCTCTACTTAATAGACTATTGTTCTTCTCTACGTGAAACACTCTGTAAAATTGAGGTCGTCCGTAGTGTACGAAAGCGTCATTTACCTATATTTTAACTACAATCATTGTCCGTAAAATGATCAGTATTCAACCTCTGGGGTACTGGAATCCCTATTCAGTTTAGTAGATATTCTCTATCAAATCGCAGTTTGTTAATCGCAAGCTGACGATTCCCTAAGATTGAAAGGACTCGATTAAGGGTTAACTTTAATATCATCTAGTTATCTCTTTATGAAAAAAAAAGGGTTTATTCGTGGTGACATCGTATTAATACATAAAATGTTACTTCTGCCAAACTGTAAAGCAGTTTGTTGGCAGATGTAGCTCCCATATAACACATTCTGCTTTAATGTTACCACTACTCTAGGTAATTTTCCATAATAAACTACGTTAACTAAAACTAAACACTAATATTTTACAATTGCACAAAAAGGCTGACCAGTAGTGAATTGAAATTGAAATACGAAACAAAAGTATTATCGTATTTATAGATAATCTGAAACAACGTTCACAAAATACATATAAATTGGGCAGATGTAGGAATAAACTATCTAAATCTTAAAAGCTCTCTCTATCCGAAGATTTTATTTGATGATAAGCTCTCCCCAAGTCAAGTCGAACAGATTCTATGCAAGAAATCATAGAACCCTCATCAATAATTACTGACACTCGTCACGCTTATCATAGAAATGGTCTACTGCAATCAACAGAATTTAATCCAGAATACGAATACCAACATTATCTCATGTTGTACGACGACAACGTGCGCAGAAGACATAATGGCCGACCATGAATGAATAAAAATAAAAGAGGAAGCTATGGTCACAGATACCACTATTTTAGTTTATTCCGTAAGGAACAACAGCGTATAGAAGATAATAACTAATGAATAAGAAATACCGGTACGTACAGAATCATTGTAAAAAAAGCTGACTTTGTTTTGTAGTAGTTATCAATGTTAGGATTAGTTCCCTTTCTTGCTATACTTGCGATTTGAGAATAAGGTATGTCGTAGATAACGGATGATAAGATATACCTAGTGGATTTTTACTAGTGATAAAAATATTTACTGGGAACATGCGAGAGACACCAAACATTCGGTGCGATGCAAAATTACATGTATAGAAAATAGATGCATTTCTCCGATACAAAAATAGCAACGCTCAATAAAAACGTAAACGAAACGTATCTGCAGATGATTTCACGCTAGTGGAAAAGCTGTGTTTAAACAAATAATATTGTGTTCAACCACCACACAATGTTATCTAGAAAAGTTTACAGATCGGCTTACCTATCTAAACCATTCACAAGAGTTGCAAAACAGTATTGTTTTTCAAAGCGTTACGGAAGCTTCAGTGGCTCTGAAAGGCTCGAGTGACCTGTCAAAAGATAACAGGCTCCCGAGTGTTAAGACATTTATAGACAGTCAGCGGTGAAAATATAGACATCCTACAGTGCAAAGTCACCGCTGCCAGTTTTGCGGGAGACTTCCATTAATTTTTCTTAATGTCGTAAGATAGTTTTTTACATCAAATTGTAATAATTTAATTCCACTTAGCTCATTTTCGAGCAACCATTAATATTTTATTTGAAGTATGATTTCTCATTCGTGAAACCATTTATCTTCGAATAATTTATCAATTGAACGTAGTTCTCTCAAAATGAATTTACAAACCCAACCCACATCTAGATTTTTCGTAGTACTTAATTGTAATATTTTAGGAAAGTAAACGGTTATTACATTGTATAGCGGGCTGGTGTCCGCAACTCCACGTCAAAGCGCGTATTTTGCGTACGGACCGGACGGAAGTAAAAGGTAATTAATTATATCTGTTCTAAGCATATGTTTTGGATGTATACTCGTATAATATACCTACTGATTTTTCTTAACAGTAATTAACTAGCTGATGCCCGCGGCTTCGCCCGCGTGGTTGTCGGTTATCGCGACCAAAAGTAATCATTATATTTTAGGCTTATTCCACTATTCTCCCCTAAGAGACTCCCCCTTACGGGGGGGCAGATCCCGTTCCGACAACCATCCAACAAATATCATTATTATTTCAGCCAATGTATACAAAAACTTGACAAATTATAAATACTAAAACCTTTCTCGAGAACCACTCTATCCATTGGTCAAAACAGCATGAAAATCAGTGCAGTAGTTTTTGAGTTTATCGCGAACAGACAGACAACGCGGCGGAGGACTTTGTTTTATAATATGTAGTGATTTACTACCTTAATTAGAATGTTATATTAGTTTAATATTTAACTCAGGTTATAAGAGATTGTAGGTTAGCTCTTGGCATCAGTAGATCTAATTATACGCAAGATATTCTAAAGATTTCAGACACCAACCAATTTGTTTTGTTTTACGTGTACTTACACGTTGTTTAAGATATTTCAGAGAATAACTTCACAAAACATACCCGCACAGTACCCTTTTATGAACAGCAGAATAACCACTTATCTTGTTTCCGATGTTACGTGCGAATTCCGGTGATCCTACATCGGATGTATGTATAAAAGGCATTAGGCAGTCATCACACGAGTCTGTGCGCCAATTACGACGGGCTCGATGCCGTTCGGAACTCGGCTAATCTGATCGGGATATGTCCATGCGTTTCCCACGTATATCGCATAAACACATTTTGTAGTAACACAAATAATATATCATAAGCCCGTAGGCTAATGCCACAATTTATAGGTTCAATTACGCGTCTATGTAGTTATGGTAAACCCGCGACTAGCATGACCTATTATAATTTGATTTACTCTTGAATTATAATGGTCATAAACGGTACATTTAACTTTGTGAACTATAATATTATTTTTCCGTGTTACAAAGAAGTTTATTGTTTCCATCGATCTTTACAGCGTACTTTTAACCCTGAAATATGGTAGGAATAAAATATCCCCATCACGAAAGGTAGGCACCTGAAGTTGTAAACCAGCTCATTACTTTTACATGATTGCAGTACTTTACGATCTACCCTCGAACGCAGAATATATGGGGCATGGGGGTTACACGCAGGCATATTTATACGTCTGTGGGTCCTAAAATTTTAAAATCCTTAAACGTACGTACTATAACGAAGCCCCGTAGTACACAAGGCGCCTCTTTATTACCGAAAGGCCCGTTCTGGCATGGTTTCAAATGTTCGCTGCAGATGTCATGTGCTTTAAGACTCGTTAAAATATTGTCTTAGAATTTTGCGGCACAAAGCTCATTTGTTAAAGAGTGGAAAATAGGTTATGATATATTTAATTTTGGAGAGTGAACTTTGCACACTTTTATTTGTAGAAATTCTTAGTATATTTTAAGTAGAGGCACAGCGGACCTACTTATATTCTAATTCAAATCCATCTTATTTTCAGCCATCCATAAGATTATCAAATATAATTCCTACGTTAATTGTTATAGTTTAAATATTTTCCTAAAAATATCCAATATCCAGGTTAACTTGGATGAATCGTCGTTTGCCTATAGCCTTTTCCTTGGATGAATAATGTCGAATAATTATTATCATAATAATAAGACACTCCATTTATGTAACTTTGTGATAAAATGACGCTGACCTATGAAGAATCATTGTGCCGGCGATAACTTTTTATTGTTTAACCCCGACGTCATTTATTCCAACTCAGTTTTAATGAAAACCTCAGCTTTATGACGATAATTTGAGAGAACCCAGTTTTATGAAAGTCATTTACTTCTTCAAACACCTGTAAGAGCAATTACGCTTTTTTATTTCGTCAAAGAATCAATCATGGAAATTACTTCTAAAGTTAAATGAGTGCCAATCGTGTTACTACTCAAATTCAAACATTCACAAACAACATATTAGAAATTGTCCAAAAGCACTTCACACAGACATATATATTTCTGTTGTCAACGAAATAGCTCTCGTCGTTGGCAGCGCGCCAGAATCGTACACACCACATAACGTCTAGTTCACTGAGATCCCATATCATACCGGAATATCAACAATCAACGCTCTAGGATTTAGCCTAACACCTATTGTGTACGATGTCACCCTTTATCAATGTTTGACCTAGTTGACGTCATAAAACTAAGTATGACTCAACGCAGCCACACCAAAAGATACATATCTTATGCAAACAATATTATCAAGCTCGTAGGAAATACATCTTAATCTAATCTATGCTGTTTTGTGTTTCAGACACTCGGTGGACTCGGTCGCGTCGTATTCTAGTCAGAATCACGTTGACCGTATAAGGGCACAGAATTTCTCAGCGGCTTCTTGTCAAGACGAAAGCGACTTCGGATCGATCAAGACAAGCCTCTTCAGACGATCGTCATCATCTAACTTAGAATATCCACACAAACGACCGGAGAGCGTCACTTCCAACACCAGCTCAACAAGAAGCCGCCTTCGAGAACTTGTCGAAAGGAAATCGAGTCAGGACGAGCACAAGTCCGCGGCAGACACCGTCGGTGATATACAGTATTTTGAAAACCCTACAGAAACGTTAGAGTTTGACAAACCGCGGAACTCGCTAGAATCTAAGAAAAGTCAAGAAGAACGTCCCAAAAAGAGGAAACTGTCAAAGGGCAAAGAAAAGGATAAAGACAAAGATAAAGATCTTTGTGATAATAAGAACAAAAAACACGAAAAGTACCAGAGTAAGTTAGCAGAATACTACAAATTACCTGTACAACTGCCTCAGGACGAATTTTACCAACATTTGACAAGGTCTAAAGCGGCAGAGGAACTCATACAAAAACGTTTCTCTAATTCCGACACTGAATTCAGCGGTAGTTACGGAAGATTGTGCAAACACAAAGAGCCTGAAGGTGCTAATTTACGACGCAGTCGAAGCTTGGCAGTGATAAGAGAGGAAACCTTCACTGATCTTCAGATACAAAATCACGCTAAAAGCAAGAGATCCCAGTTGATACCCCGCGCCCGCTTATTCGACAAGCCTTGCTTCAAAGACAGGTAATTATTCTATGACTTTTTTATTCTGACTTGGACTGCCTCGTTGTTTTAGTGGTCGCAAGCACGACTGTTGAGCTGTTGAGGTCCTGGATTCGATTCCCAGGTCGGGCAAAATTTCCCGGGGTTGCGGGACTGTTCGAAAGAGATACCGTGGCCCCGGAACACAAAGGGCGATGAAGGAACATGGATGAGTTTTAGTCAGTAAAAGTCTGACACTCCCTCCTGCTCCGCCCAGAGCGAGAGAAGTCATTTGATGATTTCCCATCCGGAAGAAAAAGAAAAAAAAAAAGGTCGGACAAAATGTTATTGGATTTTCCATCAGGAATTTCTCAGTAGCAGCAACGGAGTCTGAATTTGCGAAATGTGGGTGTACTATTAGGGACACCTCTGCCTAACCCTTGGCTTGCAGGCGTGATGTTATGTTGTTTTTATTTTTTGTTAATTTAATTTTACGTTATATCAAGTACAGACTTAAATCTTATGCATCTCTCATTTTTCAAGTTTAACTCAACGTTAATAGCGCTAAGCTTCAGATTGTTTTTTACAACCATTGTTTGATTTTGACATGTTTCGGAGCATTACCTTAGAAACTTATTTGACAACTCTGGCTATCCTAGATATTGACAATGGTAAACAAATATGCCGAAAATGTATCTATAATCTCAGATATTTTTATTTTGATTGTTAAACTAAGAATAGCTTGGTAAAACAGAATTTTGCACTTCTGATAATAACTGCCCGATAATAATAGTAGCTGATTATTATTATCGGGCAGTTATTATTGCTTGGTTTGACTAAGAACTTTTAAAAATATTCAAAAAAGCCCAATATAATATTGATCTCACAAGTATTATTTTAGTAACACAAGTTTGTGTGTCATTACAGGTTGCCAGGACGTGCCAAATACCAAACGAAAGAGGAAGTTCTGGAAAGCATTTACATTGATAGCACCGCTTCTTGTTTTGGAGATATAAACGCGCAGAAAGAAAACGAAAAACCAGATAACACTGAGAATAGATCAGAAAAAGAAGAGGTCGTATCGCGTAACGAGAGCCATCATTCGAGGTCAGTAAGTGGAAGTTGGCCGAACTTGAATGAAGAAATAAAACAGACAAACCTTTCTGAAGACAGCATCGGACATTCCCGTAACCCGAGTGAAATTGATAGTTTAGATTCTAACTACGTAAGAAAACATTATAATTTTGAAGCTCATAGAAAAAATTATAAAGATAGTTCACCTGAATCAGACCGATCTATTGTTTCGCCTAATCCCAGTAAAGAACTTTATGTAACAACTGACGAACACGGGACTGACAACGAAGATAAAGAAAGATCTAAAAACAATACACCAAAATCATTTACAAACGACAGTCTTTCGCGGAGTGACAAGGACAAGCCCGTCGAACCTGAGCCAATAAGCTACATAGAAACCTATGACAAAATTTCTGTAAAAAGTAAAAAGAGTGAAGAAAATACAAGTCCAACACTAGCAGAAATCGTACAAATAGAAGAATCGAAAAACGATAATGATATACAATCTATAGTCTCTGAAAACGACGAAATAGTGTCAAGCCCCCCTGATAGCATAACTTCCTATATTTCAATTTCAATTGCTTCTTCGGACAAGTCGCATAAATTGGAATACTTAGCTAATTCTCTTGCAGAAAAAATTGATGAATATTGCGACTCTCAATTTAAAGAAAACACTTCCATCGCATCGCACACCATAAATTCTGAAAATAACAATCAAGAAACAGATCCAATCTATACTCAAGTCAACAAGAAGAAGACCTTCGCTGACATTCGTAGAGATTCCTTTTTAAAGAAGAACGGCAACCTATTCAACGAAATATTGAAAAAACAGAACAACGAAGTGTACGTCAGTAACACATACATTGAAAGTGATACGTATTCTACAAAGAGTCACTGCACTTCTAAAAACATTACAACTGAACCTTTTGTTACCACCCTTATCGAAAATCAGTACTATTCGCTTCCGGATATTAATATCAGCAAGTGCTTAAGAAAATCAGAACGTATTGATGCTCAATTAAGAGAGGAGGATCCAGAAGACATACCTTGTGAAAACACATATGAAATAGCACAAACACATTTTAGGGAGATATTATCTTCAAAAGGCACTGAAAACTACGGTCAATTAAACAAAGCTTTTACAAACCCAACGCATAATATTAAAATTCCAACAAACAATTGCATTTACCTTCCAGAATATACAGAGCCACAATTAATACAAAACTTTAACAAGCTTGACGACGACTTAAAATCTATTATTACTATCGATAGTTCTAACGCTGACGATAAAGAAACAAACTATTTTCGTTCGGACAACCATCAAAACGAAAGAGAGATAAATGAAATAGAAGGCACAATCAGAAACAACAAGATCATCACAAAATCGGAAAGTCTGAAAATATCAAATTCAGATTATAAACCGGAGATAAATATAATAAAATCTTTGTCGAATGACAATATTAAAACATCAGTACAAGACAAGAAGCCACGATTGGGAATAATTAAAAAACATTATTCTCTTCGGCAACGAGATCCAACAGAAGAAGACGAAATTATTCGTATACCTAGCCCAGACACAGTAGAAAAAAGTATTTTGAAAACTAGTGATTCCACGACAGTGAAATCCCCCACTATTGAAGAATCAAAATCCCATTCACTTTTATCAAGAGTTCAATCATTCAAGACATCAGCAGAATCTAATATTGCAATAGTACCTCTAAGCGGGCACCAAACAATTGTTATAGATCCACCGCTGACACAAACACCTACCGAAAATAATAACCGAATAGAATTGAATCCTCAACGAGACTCGGAAACGAAGACAACTCTACCAGAATTAATAAGTTTGACAGAAAGACAACAAAAATCCGAAGTAGAAACAGTTCCGACGCCCGTTCCTGAAACTGTCAAAGAAGTAAGAAAAGTAACGGCAGATAATTGTATCGATACATCGAGTTACTATACACCTAAAGACCCTTTTATAACTATTAAATTAAATAAAGTAGTTAAAACTACAATACCAAAAATAAAAAAAGAAACAACAGAAAAAATTGCATTTGTCCAACAAAAGTTTGACAAACCACCTCCAAAGTTAATAATCAAGGACAACAAAAATTGCCAAGAGCAATCATTATATACATTCAAAAAAATAAACACCACCATGACTAGACCTCAGGTGTTACAGGTGATTGATTCAAAAAGTAAAAAGCAAAAGATTACAGCAAAACTGGAAAACAGCATTGAAACAAGTGCTGCAGTAAGTAAGAAACCAGAGATCCCAGTCGAAGTTAAAGAGGAGATTAAAACTCTTAAAACTGAAAGCAGTGTAAAAGAAAAACTGAACAACGCAATAAAAACCGATATCGAATATCAGGAAAAAATAAATTCAGTTAAAAACTATTGGTCAAAGCTTGTCGACAAAAATCCAGATGGCAATGAGAATATTAATAAACAAGAGTTAAAAGTTCTTCAAGAAGATTTTAACAATAATAATGACAATGATTTTGCAGAGGCAAAAGAAGAAAAGATTCAACAGAAGAACGATGACAGCAAATATTTATCAGAAATATCAGTGGGAAACATTATCAAGTCTTTGGAAAGCGTTAAAATTGTGGACAGTATACGCAAAATCAGTCAGGCGAAAATACAACTATGGAAAGACGAAACCGAAAAAGTTAAAAGTGACTCAGAAATAGAAGAATCAACATTGGATAAAATTGTTAAGGACTGTGATCCAAACCTTTATGATAAAAATGAAGTAGCAAAATCTGAAATAGATTTATCTAGAGATACTCCTGAGATAGAAATAGTAGAGTTAAGTTGCGATGATAATCAAAATCAAAAGACTCAAGCTACGCTTATAAAAGCAAAGGGCTTTGAAAAAGGATGTGATGACTTCGACCACGTTAGATACAAAGTGATGAAATCAGAATTATTCAAAAACAGCATGATAGCTAACTATCGCAAAGAAGCTCAGTTTGACGGCTTGTTACAGTATCTACAAGATTACAGCTTTCAGGAACTGTTGGTTAATAACAACATCGTAATTATCGAACCCGTTCGCACTAAAGTTGAACCGGCACCTAGAAAAAATACAGATACATGTAAAATTCCACCAACTTTGCTAAAGAAAAACGATAATAACGCTTGCCAGACTGACAAGCCTAAAAATGCTGTACGAAGGCATTTCTTTTATCATCCCATAAGAGTTAATAAAGAAATAATAGAAGAAGAACTCCCTAACCCAGATACAGTCAAGAAAGTGAGGAACTTATTCGAAGATACATTGAAAATGAAAAGTCCGATGACCCATGATCCACCTTTGGTTAATGAAAACATAGGCTTGACAAGAAGAGCAACTTCTTACAGAAATCTTAACGAAGAAACAAAAGGAAACAAAAATTGTGCTAGAAAGAAAATTATACGACAGTTGACTATAGATACAAACTTTGGCAATAAGAAATGGGATAATGCTAGCCTTTCCAGTGGTGTATCGAGCGGAGATCTAAGCTCAAACAACGAATATGAAACTGACGGGCTAAGTCCATACTCACAAAAAAATTTAAAAGATAATGTATATAGCTCAAGTGAAGAATATCTTTGTGATTCAATGAACCAGGATTTTTGCTGTGAAAGTCAATATGTAAGCCCAGATATTTTAAGAAAAATAAGAGAGTGTGGAACTTCAATAACATACTACGGAGGAAAAGTATTAACCTCAAAAACTGGTTCAACCGTGAGTCCTATGACGAAAGCCATAATGGAAGAAATAAAAAGTCTACAAAAAAATTGCAGTAGGGATTGTTATTCGTGTCAAACTAAGTGCCGAGGAGATACGTGTTCATGTCTCGTAGCAGATAAACATAAGCAAATCCTTTCGGAAAAGCAAAATTCCAATACGAGTTTAGATGCAGGAATTCAAAATCAAGACAAGAACAAACGGACGGAGGGGTTTCCAGGTTTTAAGTTTAAATTGGTGAAATCGAACAGCTGTAGCAGCCGTTTAGAGCTCACTGGTACAGATGATAGTAAAAGTCCACGAAACAAATTCAAAAAACAATTATCAAAAGAAGACCCGCCATTATTGCAACACGATGACGAAAACTCAGTTAAAAATAAAATCTGCCGCCTTGAAAGCTACACTAAAGGCATTATTAAGACTCCGTTTGACAATAAAGACAGCGGGATTAAAAAGGACATCGTTAAATCCAAAATTGAAGCTATAAAACAAAATGATGCTATTATTAAAAAGAAAGAAGCAGCTATACAACAAATGGTAACGGTTACCGAAGCCAAAAAAGAAGCAATGATCCCAGAACAACAGGACGAATGTTCAGAGGAAGATAACACCGCGGCACAAGCAGACAAACAAGCGGCTAATGCCCACACCTTCGAGAAGAAATTTTACTATGTGAATGATAATTTAGACCAAGGCAAAGTGACCACAGGAAAATTTGGAGAGATGGTGTTCGAAGAGTTTGAAGTTTTAGAGTCTTGCTACGATAGTTTGAATAGCAATAAGTCATTAAAATAATTAAATATGTCTCCATTATTATCATAAGCTTTTGCTTACGTTAAATGTGATCTGTTTTCGAATAACACTAATAAATTATTGCTAGTAAATGTAGTACCTATTAATATAAATATTTTTAGCTTATAATCATGTATCTAAATTAGTTTAGGTGTATTCTTTTAACATAGATAGCTGTTAACGTTCGCGATCAAAGTGTACCGTATTATTGGTGATGGTCTCTTTTTCTGTAATAAATGTATTTTATGTATGTTGTGGGTTGTTTAGTTTACTAAATCCTTACCATCAGATTGTTCGTGCTCGACTTTTGTTGGCGTTTTACTTCCATGTGTACATACACTTGTGAAGAAAGATCGGCGCACGGGCCGCCAACGACGGCACCATGACTCCTGTTAACAAAAAGAGCACACCTTTACTACGAAATAAAATTGTGTTATCCCTGAGGACAGACGATCAGTAGGAACAAGTTTTTGAACACAGATATAATATTTTCTTTATGGAAGTGTATTGATAAAATACTCGTAAATACAAAGCACGATTAACAAAATTAGTGAACTGTATAGTCTGTATAATCAGTCAACATCGTGAAATCCTTCAGTCATAATTCCATGAAACGTCAAAGAGAAACGGATGTTTTTCAATCTATGTTAACATTACGCATTTACATCCGAAATAATGATTGACATTTAGGTAGGAGCTGCTTTATAGCCTATTAACGTCGAATGACGACAAGCTGTGGCAATGTTTAGAATACCAATTGGCAAACCGCCGTGATAGATTTCCACAATAAACCAGTCTACATTTAAGTAAGGTATTGGTGCCGATTCTGTTGTGCACAAATTAAACTTAATTTAGGCTATTGCTATCTTACAAATTAAGGGTGCACGTAAAAACATGTCGACTAAAAACACGGTGAAGCGTAAGGCATAAACTAGCTTGACATCTCCAACTTAATGCATAGCTAAAGCCCTACTTTTCTCGCACTGCTTTAGTAAAAGATAGCAATAGCCTAAATTAAGTTTAGTTTGTGCACAACAGAATCGACACCACTGAGTTTATTTTTTTAGGGAGTTAACTAAGCGGCGCCACATGTCCCAACCATGTTTGTCAACCTTCATCTCAGCATTCACCTCCTACTTAGTCATATTATCTCTCACACAATCCGTCCATTGTTCTTGAAAGAAAAAGAGGAATTCATAGCATGACGGCTGGCAGAGAAGAATAGAGAAAAGAACGTGGTCCGCCGATACCAACACGGGCCAAGTCCAGGGAGTAGATGACAAACCATTTATCGTTTCTTTGGTCTTCCGAGGCAGATTCAAATATTCACGAAATAAAAAATGCAGTAACTACATTAGTAGCTTCGGAAATATTCTCTCCATTAGTTAATTACTATTTGGTAGCATTAGACTAATTACTACAATGCTAATAAATGGCATACAAGTGTTCGTGTCTGTCCAGAACAAAAGAGAGCATTTAGAACGTTTGTGGCATGGACTAGAATAAATAATTAATCACAGAAACGACGTAGAAGACAGAGATCTGAGAGTAGTCGACATTAATGCTGTCACTCATACAGTCAGTAAATAATTAGGCAGCTTCTTAATGTTAGTAATTAATCATTACTAAGTGTTTTCCGAATATACACACAAAATTGAGATAGATCTAATGAAATAAAATCAAAGAAAAAAGAGCAATAAAAACATTACAATGGAAATTACGTAATTGTTAATTGCACTAGTGCCAAGGTACCACTAACTTTACGAGTCTTTGTCTAGCAACTTCACTGAATCACGTGTAATGCGATGCGACTGTTTGCCCGCTAGACCGTGATAAGAGTGTTACGTTTACGCTTTTGAATCACTAAGTTAACTTGAAGAAATGTTACGATGTTTTAGGAGTGTAAACTTTATTTAGAATTTTAGGTTCTGAGCTAAGAGTGAGTATAAAATTGTTATTGTTCCTTAATCTTTCCTCCGTATCGGAGGATTAACATTTAGAGTCTTATCGTGCCGTGCATCAGCATTTCGTCTACCTTCTTTTATTCAATTATTGGGCACTGTTCCAAGATTTTTGTGACAAAAATAAGTTAATAGATTTTTGACCCGTAGCAAAATTGTCTAGATTGCGCACTGGATTTTCTTTTGTGTGTTGTGTTGTGTTGTGTGTTGTGTTGTGTTGTTGTGTGTGTTTTGTTGTTTGTTTTCTTTTGCTGTTGTTGTTGTTTGTTGTTGTTTTGTTGTTGTTGTTGCTGTTGTTTGTTGTTGTTGATGTTTTGTTGTTATTGTAGATGCTGTTTGTTTTTCTTTTGTTGTTGTTCTTTGTTGTTGTTTGTCTTTTGTTGTTGATGTTGTTGTTTGTAAAAATTGGAAATGTTATATAATCACATTATTTCGGCGCTGTTTTACTTTCATGTGGTGGTACATACTCAGAAATGTATTTTGTAGTATTTTTGTTCATAGTTAATCTCTTCAAGAATTCCCTTACAGTTGGACGAGCTGTATTCTTGCCTGATGCAAAGTTATGTTCTTTTTGTAACCTTTTGTCGGAACATTAAATTAGTTAAATAACCGCCAAGCTAGCCTGTACCGCGATTTAAATGCTTTATTTTGGCACCTATACGTACCAAAATGTTTACATTAGTCTCATTAGATCACATTTTCAGACTGTAAATAAAGCTATAAATAAATTAATAGTAGGTAGTTAGGTTTTGTTCATCCGGTCAGCAACTACAGGAAAAAACAGTAAAAAATACATGATTTTTGCATGAATCACTGTACATTGTGTCTGGGTCATTTTAATACAAATGCTTCGACCAACTGCTGCATGGGCTCTGTACAATACGTTTAACATTTTGAATGCACAAAGACATGCAAAGTTTATATCTTTTTATAGTGCATTACGAAGATCAAGCATTATTGCTGCATAGTTGTTTAGTGCTTTAACTACCTCAAGTGACAATCTATTAGGTAATTCATAATTATGGTTAGATCACTCGTAATTAATGTTCTTTTGAACCATGTTCCTTTACCTCGGAATAATTTAATGTGATATTAAAATTATATTACGGTCAGCTAGCAATTAAAGGTATTTCATGCAGGAATAATGTAAACACACCGATTAGCGTAGGTACAGTGCCAACAGTAACATAGGCAATATAATTTAACAAACAGCTGGGACCGATTGACTAAATGTTATTCGCCCACATAACAGGTGTATATTAAAGACCCTATACATGAAACCAAAAGGTACTTGATCTCCCCGTCATTACGTTTTTTTTTGTTCTAGTGCAAACCTGGGAACCTTCTTGTTACGGAACTATTGGAGGTCAAACCAACTTTTCCAGAAGTTCTTTTTTTTTCACATACATGGACACGCACACTGGACACGCACACTTACATACTGCTGGGCAAAGACGTCCCCCATATTCTTCCAGGGGGCCTAGTCTGCTATTACAATAGTGTCACAATGATCCATCATTGATTTCATAATTGTTGAACGATGCTATTGTCATTTTGTTAAAAGTTCGTAATCTGCTAACTTCATAATGGTCGATCATTGGTCATTCAATGGTCTCATAATAGAATTGTGTTACAATGACATTGTTGTATTGCCATTATTATAAAGCCTGTTAATAGAAATGATTTTCGAAAAACTAGAATTAAATTTGAACAACTAATCATAAATTTTTACATATTATTTATTAGTATTCTATGCAATCTGAAGTAGTAAGAAGTTCGTAAATAGCAAAAAAACATTAAGTCATGTGTAACGCGGATTAATGTGAAACTATACAATTTAATAATATTTTATCTGTTTAGCTGTCAAAGTCAAATGTGACATTACTGCTTACTGACGTTTTATCTGTTTTTATTTCTAGCGGCCGGTGTTTTGATTTATTTTCATTTATGTGTTTTAAATTATCAAACTCAAACTCAAACTCAAAGCATTTATTTCAATTAGACCATTATGGCACTTTTGAATTAACAAAAAAAAAACAAAGCTACAGTCCCAGACACAAGACATAATAACTTGAGAAAGTACTGTAGTTGCCCATTCCCTAGCGTAGATCTCTATGGAGAAGAACGGGCAAGTAACTCCATGGACACTCTTTTAAATCAAAATATTGTTACAAAATCTTGGTTACATCATTCATGTTGAGATTATAGATATATGTGAGAACGATGTAGACAGACGTGCACATTATGAGCGTCCAGAGTAAAACATTAAATCAACAAATTAAAAATAAAGTAATTAAAATGAACCGTGGCAGCTAAGAGATGACCAGTCCCAACTGACAGCGCCCGATCACGAACAAGACGCGTGTATCGGCGCCATTCAACTCAACCATATTGAAGGGAACTAAATGACCCGACACACCCGCCATCATCAGCGAGACATTTGAGTGAGCATGACTTTCTCTCAGCCACCAAGGCATATTCAAGTCAATGAAAAATAACTAAATGCAAATAGTAGCTTAACAATACTTGGTCCTCACACATGTGCTACGCAATTATACAATACTAGGAGATGGAATCTATACAAAGCAAAGATACTTTTACAATCTTCTGCAGCTAGCACAATAATTTGCCCAATTAGTTTTCCCCTATGGTTGTGGAGCATTGAGCCAAGCATTTTTATCATCAATGTAATCCACCAACTTATAATATGCTGGTCTACATAGTGTGCGTTTTATACAAGATTTAAATTTCGTCTCATTCAGTTGTAGAATGTGGGGAGGTATTTTATTGTAACATTTTAAACAGTACCCCATGAAAGATGAATCTACTTTAGCAAGCCTGAAACCTGGCAGAACTAGTTGGTCCCTATTTCTAGTATAGTGGTGTCTGTCACCTCTTTTACTGAATAATTGCAGATTTTTCCTAACGTACATGATATTTTCATAGATGTATTGACAAGGTACTGTCATGATATTAATTTCCTTAAACAGTTCTCTTAGAGAATCGCGTCTACGTAATTCATAAATGGCTCTGATAGCTCTTTTATGCAGAATAAATATAGACTCGATGTCTGCAGCGCGTCCCCATAGTAAAATACCGTATGACATAATACTATGAAAATAACTAAAATAGACTAGCCTCGCCGTATCAACACCAGTAAATTGACGGATTTTTCTAACAGCATACGCTGCTGAGCTCAGCCGTCCTGCAAGAGATGTTAAATGAGGACCCCATTGTAGCCTTGAGTCGAGCGTAATTCCCAAGAAAACCGTTTTATCGACAAATTCTAGTTTCTCTTGATTCAATACTACGTCACAATCACGACTTTTGACATTTGGTAAAGCAAATCTAATGCACTTTGTTTTTTTCCCATTTAGAACTAAATTATTAGCGGTAAACCAATTATGAACCTGCAGTAGGGTTAGTTATCTTTAATAAAGAAGCTTATATTTATTGCAATACAAAATGGTGCTAATTGAGTAAATTTCGGCTGGAAGTGTCAATTTTTTTGCAGATTACCGCGCAAGTCAGTCATTCATTTGTCATTGTGTACGAGATTACCATTCTATGCTATTTCTTTCAATGGAGTGTCAGTGGTTGATCATTGGAAAGTCATAATGACGCCACTACATAGTAGATTACCAAACTTGTCAAAATCAACAATTATGAAATCAATGATAGATCATTGTGACACTATTGTAATAGCAGACTAGCCCCCTTTTTTTTTTTTTTATTCGGATGGGAAATCATCAAATGCCTTCTCCCGCTCTGGGCGGAGCAGGAGGGAGTGTCAGACTTTTACTGACTAAAACCCATCCATGTTCCTTCATCGCCCTTTGTGTTTCGGGGTGTTACGGTATCTCTTTCAAACAGTCCCGCAACCCCGGCAGGCATCGGTCCTTGCGGACCCCTTCCTTTTTGCTGACTCTCTTTGAGGCGCGCGTGGAACACGAACGCGCCGTCGACACGGCCTGTCGTCATGAGACGGACGGACGGCGAGCTAGCCCATAGGCTAGCCCATAGCCGTCAGGGGCCACGTGGTGGCCCCTGACGCCCGGGGCGTCTCCCGCGGCGGCCGGGACGCTGTGAGGTTCTCTCCCTCTCACGTTCTGCCACCTCCTTCTCTAGCATTACTGCTTCGCAGAAGGAGGTGACGGCGTCCCATTCCGTCTCGCTCCGGACCATGGCTTGCACCAGGGCCGGACGCGAGAGGTCGCCGCCGCCATTCGCCGCTTCGAGGACACGGCGGTGCTCCGCCCACGCGGGGCACACCTCTACCGTGTGCTCCACCGTGTCCTCCGGTCGATCCTCGCAGTGGAAACACCCGGGCGTTTCCTCCCACCCGATTCGGTGCAGGAACCTCCCGAAAACACCGTGTCCGGTGAGGACCTGCGTCAGGCGGAAGGTGAGGACGCCGTCGCGTCTCTCCAGCCACTCCTCAAAGAGTTGACTTATTGCCACTATCGTGGCGTGCCCTGCACGGGGTTGCGACAGTCGCTCTCTCCATGCCGCCATGAGATCCCGCCGGAAGTCCGTCCGCTGAGCGACAATTTGTCGCGGCAGCGGAGTTTCCCCTCGGCGAAGCGCCTCCGCGCGCCATTCAAGCAGGCGCGCGAGGACTATCGCCTCCAAATCCCATGGCGGCGATCCGGTAAGGAGGCACGCCGCCTCGCGGGCGATCGTGCGGTACCCACGGGCCAGCTTTACGGCTACCACCTTTTGGGGCGCGTTCAGGTAGTGGGCTGCACGCAGCCTCAAGGAACGCGCCCACACCAGGGCCCCGTAAAGGGCCATGGACCGCACGACTCCCACGTAGAGCCTCCGGAAGAAGGCGTTCGGCCCCCCCAAGTTGGGCAGGAGCCGCCTGAAGGCAGCCTCAGTCCGTTCCAGTTTGGGGGCCAAACATCGGAAGTGCTCCACGAAGTTCCACCGGCTGTCGAGGACGAGTCCTAGGTACTTCAAAGTCGACTCGACACCGATGGATAAGACTAGGCCCCCAGGTACTCACGTGCGTGACCTCGAAGTTCTTTATTAAATACATTTTTTTTAATGCTATTACTTTATTTTAAACACCTCCATGACCCCTATACTATACAATGCATCCATCAGCACAATGTTTTGAGTGTGTTACATTGATTCCTACTGTAAACCGATTTTTCACCAGAAAACAAGTTTGATGCGTAATTGAAGTACTTTCTGTACTTCACTTCGTTTGAGTGAAGTACAGAATGTTTGGTTGACGGCTTCGTGAAAGTTCCGTTTACACCTTGTATAGAGTTACCTACTGATACTTAACAGTTTCTAATGAATCTGCCAGATTCTACTAATTAATCTAGAAACCATACTGCTAGACTGTACCAGAGTTCATGAACTGCAGGGCATAATAACAGATGGTTTGTCGAGAAGTATAGTGCCATACATAATGTTGATAAATGCGTTAGTTGGCCTTTATCGTATGAACCAGTACACAACCGACAGGTTTAAGGTCAATGCCCCATGAATTGATTGTTAGTTCAACATAGCCTTGGTGACATGTATTTATTTGTATGATGTTTTAGTTCACTAGCATCATCGGTTTATGGTAAAATTTGTACTTTTTCACTTCAGTTTACTTTACAATAAAAGATGGCGTTAATTTGAGAGATGAGTCGCAGCAAAAACAATAATGATGACAATGGATTCAAAATATGTGACGTCTACGTAATTCTAAAGGCAAGTGGTGTTATAATTACTTCTTTGCAGAGACTAACAACCTTTTTACATCGAGTGCTCTTTCATTCTTATCAAGCTAACAGTACAGAACAAAGGGAACACTCAATTGATATGCACACTTGGCAACAAGCCGAAGTCAGTGATGTTATAAATTAAACGATAAAGATCAAACGACAAATTAATTATAACGAACTTAATAATTCAACACGGCTAGATCCAATCGAAAATTATAGCAGTTTAGTAATTTTCTTGGTCGTTTACAATTATCTGTGTCTCGATTGAATCGAACTTGATTACGGTATTTCACATTAATTGAATGTGTTTTCAAACAAAACACATTCAAAGTTCAAACTATCTTTAATTAAAACGAATGCAGCTCGAAAAATTACGATGCAAATACTAGACCCATATCCATATGACCGTTTTACAATTATATCTTGCATTTCCAAGGTGGTTCTGCTTGAAAAGGACATTATGAGAACGTGTCAGTGAAGTTACAGAAAAGTGTCATTTTCAGTGCATTCAAAACTATTCCATATTTGCGGCAGTTCCCATTTAGATGGTAACGAGATTGTATAAATAGATTTTTTTCATTTTCATCATAATATGATTCTAGTTTGTAACTCAAGTGATACACTGCGCACTACACTACTTGACCATCCCTACTGCCACATACTCATTACTGGTAATAGGTACTTATCCGTCATCACTATCAAAATTCAATAAAAAATTAAGTGGCGTGACATTTGTGATTTGCAGCTTTAGTTCAGCGTTCCTTATTAATTTGATGTATCACTGTTTGCTTTTTCCTTCACTTGGTATAGGATCTTCCAAATCGATCTACCCGTTTCTCTTTGCCCCTTGTTGTTTTCCAATACGGTGATTTTATAATTAAAATGCAAACCATATCTACTGTGTCACATTAGGTCTCTTGTTAGACCTAAATGGAGTCACAGCATCAACACAGTAACAAATTCATCCGTAACGATAGTTGATTGTACACGGAAAATGACTCGGTTAACGATAAACAGTCATGCAAATAAACCGAGGTTTGTCGAACACTATTATTGAAATGCGTTTTAGATTAGATTTCTATAAATAACATTGCATTTAATCAAACACTTAATTGTCTATGATTTACATCAAATGATTATGCCATCGAACACATAATATTCTAGGAATCGGTTAGATCCGATCCCTGCATAGCTGCCCCATGCAAGTGAGCAATCGTTTAAATCGAAAAATACTCAGTATCTTTAATTCCTCATGACGATGACGCGATCTCATGACGAATAGCATACGTCATAGATTCGCAATGTGGTTTGTATATAATACAACTGACAAACACATGGTTAGTAACAGTATAGGGAAAAAACAAAAAGAAGAAGATTTTGAAGGCTTTCGATTCGAGTCCATTTTATTCAGATTTTAGCATGCTGGAGTAAATTTGGCAAGCACTTGGTGATGTAGGTCAATTACCAAACGGACGAGTAGGTCGTTTACCTAATAGTCATGTCACGCGATGTGCCAACTTTTGAACCGCTGAAACTGTATACGTATTAACAAGCAACATAAAATTTTCAGTGTGGTTCCTCATGGTGTTCTGGTATTCAGAATTCAACTCAGAATTCAACACTATGACTCGTCTTATATTAGTCATAAGATTGTTATAGGAACACCCAAGAGTGTGATGGGCGCTTGCAATGTAGTTTGATTTCTGCGTTTTACTACTGTTCAAAACAATCCAAGCTTTCTAATGACCCAGATATGGACCGCAAAACTAGATCTACCAACAAATGAGATGCGGAGGGCTGGGGACATTGTGTTGTAAAGTAGCTTTGAAGAGGCCTTTGTCCGTCCAGTAGTGGACTGCGATAAACAGAGTTGATTAAATGAGTTATGTATTACTTCTATGCTAGCCCTTGTCCCAAAATGACACCTATCATTACCTAATCATTTACTCCCGCTTCATTCATACCATCCCTAAACAGTATTTCTTTGGTGCGTCCATCCACATTTGTATTCTTTCCCTCTTAGTCACGTGCGTTTCGCCCCTCCTCATCACATTTTTGTCACCTCTTCTGCTTTCAAACAGCGTATCAAGTGATGATCCACGACGTCGTACTACATTGACACTTTGATGTTAATCTATATTTAGGACGACTGAGCTGAGTAATTATTTACAAACGTGAATAATACATTTACGAGAAACTAATTGGTAAAGCCAAGAAAATTTGAAGCGGATCCGGGGTGAGCTAGTAACTTTGTAACTTGGTGTTTAAACTTTACTTGACATGTTTAAGTTTTGCTCGCCTTTAAGTTCACATGTTCATATAATTTTGCACGTGTAAAGTTTCCTTGAACAGGTGTGTCTTCTCGTGTAAGTGTATCGTAAAGGACTTCGCAAGCCTCAAGAGAGTTGGTAGCAGCATCAACTTCATCTACCATTCTATCAAGAGTAGTCATTTTGGAAGCAAATCCAGGTTATAGGCAGATTAAAGCCTGATACTATTTCTATACTTTTTGTGCGTTGAATAGAAATTTCTATTTCTGTGTGAGATGATTTTATGACTTTACATTTTCAGGATTACCAGTGTAGATTATGATGGATAAAATATCGCCATGTTATCTAAGGTAGCTTACATTGAAAACCAGACAGATAAGATCACATCACGATGTCGCACGATCAAAATGTCGATTTATGATACGGGACTTGCATTGTTTTAGTAATAAGTGAAATTCATCTTTCTAGATCTCGTATGTATTCCTTGGTTTTTGTATTTTATGTCAAAACAGACATTGTGAAGATACAAAATATGACGATAATATTGAAGTAGTCCGTTAAAACATCATTTTTAAGCGTGATTCTGTCGTTTATCAACAAGACAGATAACGGGACTTTTAACAGTGGCTGTGGGAAAATCTAGGGCCCCAAACAATTAAGATGATTATCATAACTTTTACGGTTGTTGCTTTGTTGACTACCAAGTTCCAACTACTAAGTTGTTCTTTAAATTATTTTTGCCTACGTGACTACTGACCACATGTCGCCAATGAAACATTGAAACGAGAATGTAAACAAAAATAACGAGCTCTTATAATCCCTACGATTATTTTAAGAAAAGACGCCGTGGGAGATTTCGCAGAAAACCAATACAATAATCACAAATTAGATGATGCGAAAGTCAAAGAACATCTGATGCTATTAATGACATTTAATTAGGTACGCTTATCGGGGACCTAATTCTACAGACCTAATTGTGCCAGAGTTATACAAGCAGTAAATGAGAAATATTTGTCTCATCTACCTATAGGTTGGAGTACCTACTTAACAAAACAATGCCGTAATGGTAATATTACCTACTGGTCGCATTTATTTACATTTTTTGAGGGAAGAATTGATATTTTTACATATTTGTAAACCAAGAATTAGTTTCACAATAGGTACCTACCTAAATCCGTCCAATCAAGAAATTAATGTCCATCTATAATATCAGCCTTTAATTATTTACCCAGGACACGTGAATATTATTTAAATCTAATTATTACCTTAAATCTATTGCTATTGTAATCATACACACATACATAGTATAATTAGTGTAGATAGGTACCTACGGATAAAAATAATAAATTGGAATAACATAGTGAAGGTTGGAATCCACTATTGATGACGTTCCGGTAACGTTAATTTAATTTCTGTTATCGACGTTAATTTAACTATAGGATTTTTTTAATGAAACCCACACATAATAAATGTAAACTGACTTTTGGAGCCAGTTTTATAAATCTAACCGGAACCACGTAAATTACCACATAAATAAAATTGTGGTAAGGACTGATGGGGATTTTATTAATAACAAGCAAAGTAGGTAATTGTGGTCGTCTAATTCAAAAGGATAATGTTAAACGACAAAAGGTTTATCATCCCTGCTGTTTGTAATCAATAAAATAAAACTGATAACCACAAATTAAAAATAAAAACAATTTTTGACGTTTGACAGCTGCCAACTACATAACTATAAAATGATATGCACGTGCATAAGAAAATTGGACTCGTAAACGGCAATCTTAAATGAAACACCACTTAAAAAATATAGTAAATGAAAGAAAAGCATTAGTCACTTACCCTGCTATTTGACAAATCCCTAAATATCGGTGATAAACACAAACCACGATTTATTTCTAATTTTGCTAACAGTCGGCATCTAGAAACACACACCGTCGACGCCATCTTTACACTACGTATGTACAATACTGTAGGTATGTATAGTCTATAGTAACACCGCCGGTCACCGGTCCGGCCACACTGGCGCCGCGAAACGAGAAAGTAGAGAGACGAGCTCAGCTTCTTTATTGTCAAATCAAAATACATTCATTTATATTTCTTTAGCTTAACAATTGAAAAGAAAATGCTATTTACAGATAATGTAGAAGCTTCACCATGTTTCGGATTTTGTTCACCCAAATACTAGACTTTAAACCTTACTGAATAGTAAATAACTACTTACTATATTTTGACCAACTTGTAATCATATTCATGGAAGTTGCAAAGCTTCAATTTTTATCATTTTATAGCTTTATTTTACTTTACAAAATAGAAATAAACTTTCGAGTTAAAATGCGCGCGCAAATTTTGTTACATTGGCAGCATTGCGAAACTAACATAAAAAAATTCGTACAGAAATTGTAGACTTGCACATAAAGACACACCCCTATTCATGTTTTGAAATTTTGAAGGAATATATAGTTTAAAACAGTACGCACGCATCACTATCTTCCTCTGAAGTGGCTCTAAATCATTCAAATATTTGTACGCAGGCCATGCACCAACCTAACAAAAGCAAAACCCACATGCATGCCTTTGCTATCTACACATCAATCGTTTTTAAAAAGCCAGCTGCCAATGACAGCGTACGTCAACATGACATGACAACTTTTGTTCGCCGCGATTGTTTCTGATTTTTCTCCGCGTTTTGAAAATAAATACGTTTTCCAATGGCTGTTCCTGATTATAAACTAAGTGCTGTACTATGCGGCCATGCACTGGACGTGCGATGTGTAGCCACGACCAAAGAATTTTGTATATTATCTGCTTCACGCGACCGGACCGCAAAACTTTGGCATCCGGAAGGGTTGGTATTTGTATCCCGTTACGCCGTTGTTACTTGCCAGAAAGATAACAAAACTTTACTATTACAGGGTGAAAGACTTTGTGAACGTGGTGACGTACAGAGGACATAGGAATTTCGTATCATGCGTTTGCTGGCTGCCTCCTTGCGAAGCGTATCCCGATGGACTGGTGGTGTCAGGCAGCAATGACAATACAATATTGGGGTATAACCTGCAGGACGGCGCGATCCAGGTGACCCTAGAAGGCCACGAGAACGCCGTGTGTAGCGTCACGCCTGGACGAGACTCTGGTATTTTGTTGAGGTTAGTAATGTCCATTGTTTTCATGTGGCAGCTTAAAGTCTTAAACTAACCAAAAAAATCGTTTTCAGTAGTTAAAATGATGCAATGTTTTGCATCGAACTGTGTAGTTTTTCTAGTGTTTTTTTAATACCTTTATTATTAATTTGTTGACCTGACCTTCTTGGTTACTGTCTGAACTGAAAGACACATTCAGCTGTTTGTGTCTATTCCTAAACAGCAAGCACTCATGTATTGTATTTGGAATGTTTCAGGTCAAAGATAACAAATAGGTACATAATTTCATAATGTAGCAGGACTAATCAATTAAAAACATAATTTAAAGAGAATAGTCTTCATAACTAGATTGTTTACTTAATGTAGGTTAGACATCAGTTGGATATACATTAAAATAATACTCATAAACTTAAATACTTGTCTTGTCATTTTAAGTGGGGATTACCCTCTTTTTAAAAAGTACAAATAATGCTGATATATAGCTTCTATGGTATAACACTTCATAAAGTAATACAATGGTGTTGATTCTGTTGTGCACACACTAAACTTAATTTAGGCTATTGCTATCTTTCACTAAAAGGCAGTGCGAGAAAAGGACGGCTATAGCTATAAACTAAGTTAGAGATGTCAAACTAGTTTATGCCTTGCGCTTCACCGTGTTTTTAGTCGACATGTTTTTACGTGCACCCTTCATTTGTACGGAAATATTAGTTCCAACTAAATTTGACAGCTCTAAATTACGTCCGTCTCTTTCTCGTTTTATTAGAGAGAAAAAGATAGCAATAGCCTAAATTAAGTTTAGTTTGTGCACAACAGAATCGACACCAATGTATACAATAAAAACCTAGCCAAAAAATATAATCCATGAATAAAAATAACTATAATCCATGAATAAAAATAACTAAAAATCTCGAGAGTTTTAATTGCACCAATACAAAGAAAGATTAAAACTTTGAGGATATAAATAAATGAACTTAAAATCTCTACTACTCAATTTTAACCTATTTCACTCTACACAGTTCCAGTTGGGACAGTACAGCCAAGGTATGGAACGTGAATGCAGCACGCGTCCCGCCACTAACTCTCAAAGGCCATCAGGCCGCAGTCTGGGCAGCCGTAGAGCTGTTCAACAGCACCTATGCCACGGCATCTGCTGACAAAACTATTAAGTTATGGATGAAGGATGGCACTGTTATCACTAGTTTGACTGGTAAGGAAAAGATCCAAGAATAATATGCATTTTGTGAAACTGGCAACCAAATGGCTTATGTAAATACCAATCTGCATTTTTTATAAAATTTAATTAAGTTGCGCAACTGCTTTCAAATCCAGTCAAGGAAATATCATGAGGAAACCGAAAGGTCCAAGAATCAAAAATCCGGAGATGTCTACCAACACTAGATAATGGTGCATTCCCTCTTGCACACACATACTTCATAAACATGATTGACACCATATTCATAAGTTGGAAAAGAGCCATAATGAATGTGACAGATAATTAATTTTGGTGTTTGCAATTTTATATTTTAACGTAACCAGTTATCAACCAGACATGAACCATTCATAGATTTTTTATAAAGCTAGCAAGAAAAGAAGATAAATATTTTTATGCTAAGTTTTGAATATCTAATGATCCTAATTCTGTTTTCCAGGCCACACAGATTGTGTAAGAGCTCTAGCCGTAGCCAACCCTGAAACCTTCCTTAGCTGTTCCAATGATGCCTCCATCAAGCTCTGGACCAACAAGGGACAGTGCCTTAACACTTTCTACGGACACTCTAACTATATCTACAGGTAAGTTAAAATGACTAATACAGTGAACGAAAATGTAGTAAGAAAACCAGAATGTCCTTGAACCATAACCTCTGTCAAAACATGTTGTGTCCTATACACACATACTGTTGGTGGGTGCCCACTCCTTATAAGAGGAAGCCTATATCTCACCAATGCCATCATTAAAGCTGGATAAAGCATGAATGTAAAAGAAATGGTGTCAGAAGACATCATGTTTAACTTTTAACCTTTTGTAATAGATAACATGTTTAATGTCGTTGGAACGTTCCTAAATTTTACAACCGCCAACCATCATATTTATTCATGGAATAAAGCGACAAGTTATCTGCTTTCATAGCTGACTCAACAATTATTACTTCAAACTATCAATGAATAAGACAATGTTGCTGGAGATTTCAACTACTTTCTTTTTTTTTACAAATATTTCACCCATTCTGACTCTTACTACAGTATCAGCATGAACCCAGGCGTGCAGCAAGGTTTCGCAACATCCGGTGAAGACGGCAGTGTGAGGCTATGGGCCGGCGGCGACTGTGTGCGCGACATACGCCTCCCTGTGCAGTCTGTGTGGAGCATCACGTGTCTCGACAACGGAGACATTGTTACTGGTATGTTGACGTTATTAATATAAATTTCTTGCCCGTTCTTCTCCAGATATCTATGCTAGGGAATGTGCAAGAACAGTACTTTCAGTTTTTATGTCTTGTGACTGGGACTGTAGCTATATTTAATTTTCATCTTTGTTTCGACAATTCAAAAGTGCCTATAACTGGCCTACTTGAAATAAATGCTTTGATTTTGATTTTTGTTAAGAATATTGGTGTTTGAACTACAAAAAAAGTGGTATATTTAATGCATTTTGTTGAAAGCTAATAATAATGTTCTATGAACTTAAACTTGTCAGAAGATTAACTACCTGACGTCGGTAAAATTAATATTTCTCTATTCTTTGATGTTCTATTGCATCTGCATTCTGCTCAGAAAATTGTAAATATTATTTTCTTTACCAACAGGATCTAGTGACGGAGTAGTCCGCGTGTTCACAAAGGACCCAGCAAGATACGCGGACGAAGCAACATTGAAACAGTTTGAGGAAGAGGTCACGAAGATGCAAGCAGCATCCCAGCAGGAAATTGGTGGATTCAAACTTTCTGAGTAAGATGATTTCTAATATTTCATAAAATTAATTTTGCTTTGATTATGATCGGAGGCACGAGGCAGGAGGAGATAGAGTTGAGAGATGTTACTTGTGGTCGGCGCAACACGTTCTTCTCTTCCATTCTCCCCTGTCAACCGTCACGCTATCATTTACACCTTTTTGCTTCATATCATTCCTCACACAATCCATCCATCGTTACCTTGGTCTTCCTCTCCCTCTCCATCCATCCACATTTATATTCATCACACTTTTAGTCACATGCGATTCATTCCTTCTCATCACATGCCCATACCAAGACAGTCGATTCCCTAGGTTTATACAAGAAGAAATTTAAAATAGGGATAATGGCTTTGTTTTATATTAATAGACACTTTCCAAAAGTTTTTTTAAGCTTACTACAACACTTATACTACAATACCCTTTGGTTATGGGATTTCATTTAAACCATTGCCGAATTGGTAATACCATGCCAGCTAGCCAATCTGCCAAGTGTGCGGGGTCCTGGGTTTGCTTCCTAGGTCTTACGAACGTGTTAGTAGTTTGTTTGCATATTTCCTTTACTAAACTCTTTACTAAAAACCTTGCCATTGTAGGACTAAAAATACGTCGAACATGCTTTTACCAGATTACCAGGGCCAGAAGTTCTCCTAGAGCCCGGCAAAGCCGACGGTGTGACGAAGCTGGTACGTCGCGGCACCAACGTTAAGTGTTATTCCTGGAGCGCTGCTGAGAACACCTGGAACGAGATCGGAGACGTCATGGGAGCCCCGCCCTCCAGTGAAGGGAAGACTATGTATCAAGGACATGTGTGTAATATTATAATATACAGTAAAAATTCAACTGTCCAATACAAAATGTGATGTCCTCATGGAGAAAATTGTTTAGTTTGATGGTCCAACATCCTAAAATATTACTCCTTAAGAGTATAGTTCCAAGAACCAATTTTCTTTTTTAAATCATTAAATACTTGAGTCATTGAGTTATTCTGATCCCAGATTATATTCTGGAATCAAGCTTAAATAGATTGAGAAGACCTCACAAACTCTCCAAGGAGCAATAATATGAACTCTCTCAAAATACATCTTTTCTAACCTTTCTAAAATTTGACTGTTTGTATCAAAATACAAACAGTCAAATTTTAGTAACATTCAAAAACATTTTAATATTTAAACACTGTTTTAAGCATTCACGGTTCATAACTATACTTAAAATGTCACTTACGGGATATCTCCCGTAAGTGACATTTTAAGTATTTTAATATTTAGTAACATTTTTGTTCAATTGGTTCCAGGAATACGACTTTGTGTTCAGCGTAGACATCAAGGATGGAGCACCACCAATAAAACTTCCTTTTAACAAGACTGAAGACCCTTGGGTAGCCGCCCAAGCCTTTATACACAAGTAAGATATTCATCATAATGTTAATATAGTAAACCAACTACCAGTAGCCCACATTAAGACTGGGTCGAAGGAATTGGAAGTCATAGGGAGAGGCATGTACCCAGCGGAGCGAGAGGGAATGGGAAGCTGTCACCTCCTTCTGATAAGCAGTCATGCTAGCGAAGAAGGTGACGGAACGTGAGAGGGAGGGCCTGTGGACGGAGAGCTATGGGATAGCTCGCCGTCCGACGACACTGTCATGACGACAGGCCGTGTCGACGGCGCGTCCGTGTTCCACGCGCGCCTCAAAGAGTCAGCAAAAGGAAGGGGTCCGCAAGGACCGATGCTTGCCGGGGTTGCGGGACTGTTCGAAAGAGAAACCGTGGCCCCGGGACACAAAGGGCGATGAAGGAAATAATGAATAATGAAGGATGGGTTTAAGTCAGTACAAGTCCGACAGTAAAAAAAAGGCATGTGCCCAGCAGTGGAATGATATAGGTAACAGTAAGATTCAAGGCACATTTTATGCCTCAGAATTTTTTGAACTACCTTCAACGAAGGCGATCGGAAGTCATCCCTTTTTTAGCCGTTTCTTGCCGATCGGAGACTGCGTTCGGCGTCTACTCGCGTTACCCTACACGGTGGTCGACTCTGCATAGTTCGGCCGAGCGGGTTTTTCCGGATGGAACTTCGTAAATTCGATTTCCCGGCCGTGCCAAGTCACCCAAATAGCATGACACACCTCCAAAATAACTATATTTTTGATAGGTAATGGTAATCAGCACACTGTTTAAATTTTCAGGAATAATCTACCTCAAGTATATTTGGAGCAAGTCGCAAACTTTATAATCAGTAACGCTAAATTGGATTCACAACCAGTATCAAGTAATGGGTAAGTTATCTCAATTTCACTCGTGAGTTTCTTTGGCATGAAAGATTTTTGTATGAAGCGTGGCCGGATTAACTTCCGCCATTTTGTTATTTTTTTTTTTTTTTAAGTAGTGGCCACGCTTACTCCTACATCAATACAAACAAGTTTTGTACGAGGCAAAATGTTCTAAAGTGTCACGTTTCCGAGATATGAGCTATCAAAGTTTAAGTTCGTTCACCGATGGCATCTTTAGCACAACTTTTATTTGATCAGACATGCATGTCCAACGTGTATCAATCGATAGCTGGCATCAATACAAACAAGTTTTGTCTGAGACAAAATGTTCTAAGTGTCAAGTTTCGCGCTACCAACTATCGATGAATATAGGTCGTGTCCGCTACTTTAAAAAAAAACAAAATGGCGGAAACTAATCCGGCCCTCAAAACTCAAAAAACTCAAAGCATTTATTTCAATTAGACCATTACGGCACTTTTGAATGTCAAAATTACATATAAAAAACAAAGCTACAGTCCCAGTCACAAGGCATAATAACTTGAGAAAGTACTGTAGTTGCGCATTCCCTAGCGTAGATCTCTATGGAGAAGAACGGGCAAGAAACTCCATGGACACTCTTTTGAATCAAAATAATGTTACAAAATCTTGGTTACATCATTAATTTTGAAATTATACATATATGTGAGAACGATGTAGAAAGACGTGCACATTAAGAGCGTCCAGAGTAGAAAAAGACCAAAAATTCAAACCCCCTTCTTGGGCCCTATATTTTATAAGGGTGTAAAAGACCTCTTAATGAAGTCGAAAAGCACTTATTCTCCCCGTCATTGCGATATTTTTTTGTTCTACACCATACCTGGGAACCTTCTAGTTACGGAGATATTGGGGGTCAAAGTTCCAACCTTTTGACAAGTTTTTTTTTTAAATACAAGTTTTTATTGTAAGATTTTTAAGCTTTAAACACCTCCACGACCCCCGTAGTAATCAATCCATCCATCAGCACAATGTTTTGAGTGCGTTACATTGACTTCTACCACAAAACATAATTTTACACCCCAAAAAAAAAAGTCGTTTCCCAGCAATATTTTTTGCGTAAAGTTACTTCGTTTGATGTACAGAATGCTTGGCTGACGGCTTCGTGATGAGGTTGTTTACCACCTGTATATTCTATATGCTTAATGCGTCACAACTCATTGTTTTCAATAACTGACTCACTCCTGCTTTTTGAAAACTGCAACTAAAACAAGAACGAACGAGTGACGAGTGATTACTCTTGTTTTTAATTCATTTGAATTGACAAAAAAGCGTGTTTTAATTTTCAGAAAGTGAGTAACATGTTTTCTTTTTTTATCATAGCCCGCTATTGACGTAAGTCGTACATCATCACTAACACTTTCTTCTTTCTCCCTCACTCATCTTAGTCTTTGACATTTATTATTGTATGTACTAGTTATTTTTATCATTATTGTCTATTGCTGTGTGTAAATGGATCTTTTGGCTTGTGACCATAATAGAACGCCGCCATATTGTTTTTAGGGTTCCGTACCTCAAAAGGAAAAAACGGAACCCTTATAAGATCACTTTCTTATCCGTCTGTCCCTACCGATTTTCTCAGGAACGGTTGGACCTAGCAAGTTGAAATTTATACCTCAGTATATACTGAGGTCTATAGTCCCTATTAGGTGTATAAAAATCAAGGTCAATTTTAATCAAGGCAAATTGAGATTTTCGCGAAAACTTGTAAGTACCAAAATTTACCTTAATTTTCAACTTTTAACTACATATTTACGGTTTTCGGACTTTTCCCTTTACTTGTACTGTAAGACCTTGCTTTTTGCACTGTTTTCACGAATACTGCCTTACCCTCGCCTGCGCACGTAAGATCCTGTCTGTCTCTATCGTTGCACATTACGGTGGATCACGACTGATACACACAACTTTCGACTGACTGTACCCAAAAGTTTAAAAAAAGTCCCTTTTTTGTGATCCCCTAATTTTGCCGGTGTGTATTTTTGACGGACGAAACCGTTTTCCCGACGACGAAAACGGTTGCAAAAAACGGTCGTCGTCGTTGCAACTGGGGCCCTACTCTCTAACGTTTCGTCCGTATATTCGGATCTATCCGTCTCTCTCGCGCACATCTGCATATGAGTGCGAGTGAGAGAAACGGATAGATCCGAATATACGGACGAAACGTTAGAGAGTAGCTAGGGCCTCTGGTTTGAAGACGGCTCAAAGGAAGAAACTTATACAACGTGCGTTTTCATCGAGAGTCGTTCGTTGAATATGGAATATGCATGAAATACAAAACTCTTTTTATTTATGAAAAATGCCTTGAATTGGCGCATAAAAACATTGTGGTACACTTGTTTAAGTTCACTTATTTTGCAATTTACTGTTTTATGTAGCATGTTTTTGTTGAAACGGAACGCACTCTCAAAACGCATCGTCCTCGATAACTAACTCGGTATTGACGTCAAAGTTCATTGTGTCAAAAAAACACTTTTATTTGAAAAGTGCTTACAGTTTCAGTAAATTTTTATTATAATATTGTTATTGCAATATTTACTTGATTATAGCACATACAATTAGTAAAATTATATTATTAAGGCCAAAAAAAGTTGATGTAAACAAGACAGATTGTGGATAATGACGTCACATCATAGCCGCGACAGCTACGGACGTTTGAACTGTCGTAGAAAATTGCAGGAGTTTAATATTATTTTTGTGCAACAAGCAGTAGTTGAACTTAACTTTTAATACTTTTCCTGGGTTGATAATACTGTATTTTATTGATTTAAGTGAAGAAAAAATTACGTGCATATTCCCTATTGCGTTTTCGTCGAGTGAAATAGTTGCAGTTTCTTACAACTATTGTAAGGACTGTTTTGTAAACGAACGCGTAACGACGCGACGAGTGACTCTAGTGAGAAAGATAGTTGAATCATTGCGTTCTCGACTGTATTTTCTTTCATATGTGACTGTTTGAACTTTGAACCCAGGACAGAAAACGGTTCCATCGTCGCAGAACCCAAAACGGTCTTTGAAAACGGTTCGTTGTCGTAACGCCCACCACTACCCGGTTCTCAAATACCTTGTAGACCGCTTAAAACCGATACCCGGTTCTTTCAAGGTATTTGTAGAAACGCGCATACCCTAGCTACATTCGGCGCTCCCCTTAGCTTCGCGGACCCGCTGACGGGCGAGTCGCGCTACGTGCCGGGTGCGGGGGGTGCGGGCCTGGCGGGACTGCCGCCGCCCTCGCACGCGGACCCGTTCACCGGCTCGGGCGCCTACACCACGTCGGCCACCAGCAACACCAGCGAGAAGATGCTCATACCGCATGATGCTTACATTAGGTGAGCGAGACTTCCTTTACTTAATGAACATCTTTATTTTAATCACTGTTTTAAGCTTTCACGGTTTAAAACTAAGTTTATATCGGGAGCTCAACATAATAAACAATCACGGAACATATCCCGTAAGTGACAATATAAGTTTATCTTTAATTCACTCACTGACGGCCTAAGCTGCTGGGGCGAAGCATGAAAGTGAGAACTTAGGATGCCTTTTTCAAATTCTTCCGATAGATGGTTTAAATAGGAGACGAAAATTTATGAACATGTAATTATTGCCGAAGGAAAATCCCATCGGGCACAGTTTTTTTTTTTTTTAATTAAATTTATTCTTAATTTAATTTTAAAACAAAAAAAACTTGACTGTTGTTAATAATAACATATTTATTATATTCGTATGGAAACCAGAACCTACTTGTAAATAACTACGAAGCGTATAGGCAGTAGCTAAGCTACTCGACAATAATAATTATTCAATAAACAATTTCAGGTTCGACCAAGCAAACTTAAAAGCAATACACGACAAGCTCAGGGAATTTAACAGTAAAGTGGGAGACGGACTAAATGCCATGACAGAGGAGCAGTTAGAATCTGTAGTCAAATTGTGTGAACTGGTAAGTACCTACTAAGTCAAAACTTCTGTAGGTGCGTTGAGCACTTTTTGGGTGAAGGAAAAACATTGAACTCATCGTCAATTGACTTAACGTGCGGTCACACTTCGTAGCACTCGTAGGCGATCCGCTACGGCGTAGCACCACTTAGGCATGCGCGGGACATGACCAGTGCTACGACTGGGGGGGGGCACGGGGCTTAAACATAACTGGCGAAACTTGGGTGTACTATTAGGTACACTTCTACCTAATCCTTCGGGGATTACAAGCATGACGTTATGTTATGAAAATCCGAGGTAGGATGGAAAATTAAATTATTACTGTTGATGGAGTTTATATAATAATTTTAATGACGTAGGCTATTAGACAACATACAAAGCTACATACATAGGTAACATTGTTCATTCTGTGAAGTTGTTTTCTCTACATTATAAGATAAGCAATGTTGTCAGTCTGTCTAACAATATTATCCCATCATTCATTAAAACTTGACATTAAAATGTACACACATCAAAAAAAGTTTACATCTAAAAATTAATCTAAAAAGAAGAAGAAATCATAATATAATCTACCGTAACAAAAAAGATTTCGTTTTTTCAAAGTGATCGCAATTTTTTTTTTGATGTGTGTTTATCTCTCTAAATATGGACGACATTGGTGTCGATTCTGTTGTGCACAAACTAAACTTAATTTAGGCTATTGCTATCTTTTTCTCTATAATAAAACGAGAAAGAGACGGACGTAATTTAGAGCTGTCAAATTTAATTGGAACTAATATTTCCATACAAATGAAGGGTGCACGTAAAAATATGTCGACTATAAACACGGTGAAGCGCAAGGCATAAACATGTTTGACATCTCTAACTTAGTTCATGGAAAAGATAGCAATAGCCTAAATTAAGTTTAGTTTGTGCACAACAGAATCGACACCATTATCCATGTTTATATTAGAAATGCGAAAGTAAAACAATCCGTCACTATCTGTCTGTTTGTTACCTTTTCACGGCTGAACGGCTTTCAATGAAGTTTGTCACACGAGTAGACCATCCACCTCCAATCTCCACCTCGGTTAGAACATACGGTATTATTTTTACCCGTTTTCTTTTCGGCCGCAATGCTAGCCGAACAGCAGGCAAAGATGAGAAATTGTGTTTTTAAAAAACTAGCAACCCGCCCCGGCTTCGCACGGGTGCAATGTAGATACTAATGTGGGTAATTTAAACATAATAAAACTTTTCTCTTGAATCACTCTATCTATTGGTGAAAACTGCATTAACATCCGTTGCGTAGTTTAAAAGATCTAAGCGTATAGGAGCGACTTTGTTTTATACTATGTAAAGATATACGATTATAATTAGAAATAGAATAAGTTAATAACTTTATTACTTTGTTACAGAATAATGCTATCAACAATGAAACCATTTTGGTATTGAAGAAAATGTTGGAATGGCCCAAAGGTACGAACACTAAAATGTTACAAAGAAAATATATATTTTTTCCCCCAATTTATTTGAGAGGCGGTGAGGGAGTAAATACTTTTCGTATTGTTCTTGATATTTCTGGATATTGAGATGGACTTTAACATATTGAACTAGCTGACCCACGCAACTTCGTCTGCGTCACTTATGAGAGAAAAAAAGCTACAAAACGAATGAGTGTTCTCCGTTTTTTCAACATTTTTCATTTATGCTCCGCTCCTATTGGTCGTAGCGAGATGTTATATAGCCTTCCTTGATAAATGCACTATCCAACACAAAATAATTTTTCAATTTCGAGATTAGCGAACCAAACAAACAAGCAAACAAACTCTTCAGCTTTATAAATATTAGTAAAGATTAAAACATGAATTTGTGTGGCAATAGACCGGCGAAATGTGATTGTTACTAAACACCTCTGCTTTACCATTCGGAGTTTACAGGCGAGACGATAATAATCTATCTTTTTTTTTTCAGAAATCCTGTTCCCCGTACTAGACGTAACTAGGTTAGCAGTTAGGAATAAAGAAATAAACGCACAAATATTCGACACGTCGTACGGACCAACGTTCGTCACATATTTGCTGTCGTTGTTAGCACCAGGTATGTGTACACGTGTAATTGGTTTGTCATGCGCTTGGTAAGCGCGTGACATGTGATTAAAATACCTATGTTGGCAGATGTATGGGTGAATAATAAATTGTTGTTCGTGTTAATGTTATCCACATTAATGAGAACAAAATCTGGAACAACCGGAAATACATTGGCAGCCATAAATAAATAGCCTTTTCACCGCTATAGTCACGTGAGAAACAAGCGCGTGTCTTGTACGTCAAACGACACAAATATGTGACAAAATGGTAGTTTAAATTGTGGCTTGGCGTGGAGGCCACGCGCGTGCGTTTATGCTGTAGCGGCGGTCAAAAGGTTAAATCTCTGCCTTGTTTGGTTGCTGGCTACTCGCAAAAATTCGATTTCTTCGATCTAACCGCTTAATTTTACTATCTGTACTGTACTATCTGTTTTTAGTGCAAATTGACATGAAAAGATTCTTAACCTTTGCAAATTTCATGGATACAGACACACATTTACAGTACTTTCACAGTTCTTTTGCATTTGACAGCAGCAAGCTTATTATAAGTGGAGTAATGATTCATGTAATTTATTAATTGAATATAATTATTTAATTATGACTGTGAAGCAAACTCAGATTTACTGCACATTGGTACGTCTCCATACTTAAGAATACAAGTAATACCAGTACTTATATACTTTCAGATAACCTCCCAGCCAACCAGATGCTAGCGATGCGAGTCCTGGTGAACGCGTTCAGCGACCTGTCCGGAGAGATGTTGGTGCTGTCGGCGAGGGAGAGCGTCGTTCACTCGCTCATCTGTCTGTCGCAGCTCAATAACAACACTCAAGTAAACCATGTTTTAAGACAATAGTCTACAAGAACGCGTTCGTCACGTCGATGTCAAAGAATGCATTCAGCGTCCCCCCCTACTTTGTGTCTTCTGACCGTCGATCAATATGTCCTGACCCTAAAGGTCTTAAATCAATACAACCTAGGACTGGCCAGCAAATTGAAAAAAACGTAAGAAAATTTGAATTTGAGGCTACCCTGGAGCATCCACCAGCCCATATTTAAATTATATTCTTTTTGCCGGGTGGGAGCGGAGTCGTGTAACTAGTCTAAGAACTTTATTCTATCAGTAATAAAAGTTTATTTCGGAACAATAACACAAGACAAGTAAACAGGTAAAACGATGGTAGCTGCAAAAGTATAAACTTCAGCGCAGAAAATCAGTAATAGTCTGAACAAAGTCTGCCTGCAATGTAAGGCTACATTTGTAGACGTTAAAACTGTTTATGAAAACGAGTTGGAAGAGACTCCGACGCGAAAACGACTATCATCAGTACATCATTCTGCCCCCCCACCCCTCCTACATCGAAAATTTTCATCGGTTATTTAAAAAAAAATCAGCTGTCTCCTACAAAAGTGCAATACCTACACGGTCAAAATGTATGGAACAGCTGATCGTATTGGAATTCCAGAGTATTTATGTGTTTCATGTTGTTTGTGTCCCATGCCATTATATTCTCTGTCCTGTACACTGGAGGCGAGGAACTTATGCACAAACTTGCTAGCAAACCAAAGTAACATAATTTGTTTGTCACAGATCGCGGCCACATCTCTACTGCTGAACTTGTCCGTGGCACTAGCGCAGCAGCCCGACTGCGTGGACCTCGCGGACTGTCTCGTGCAACTACTCGCTAGGATCACGGATAACGAAGCTTATTTCAGGTGAACCATAAATAAATCAATATCGCTGGACATTACACACAGCGCCATCTAGTGACACACTAAGCAACGAGGCTTGTGGCGTGGACACCAGATAGTTGATATACTACAAAGATACTTTTTGTTTGTAAATACATACTTATACATATAAACATCCATGACTCGGAAACAAATGTCCATGCTCATCACACAAACATTTGTTCCTACCGGGATTCGAACCCGGGACCCTAAGAACGTAAGGCAGCCTCACTACCGCAGCGCCATTCGGGTCGTCGTACGTGAGCTACTTAGTTACACAAATCTAGAAGAAAATATTGTTATCAGTGTCAAAAGAAGCTTTAGAATGAAAACCAGGCTAGTCTTGAATAGGCTTGTGTATTAAAAAAATCTAATTAGTCCGTCAGTTAGATTATCAAAAAATATTTGACCCGTATTTTTTCTTTTGTCACGTAAACCAAAATTGACGACGATACGACGCTTTTAAAATTCTCAATACATCACGCGGCGCGCAGTGGTATAATTTTTAGTGCGTTCTGACGTCACGAGCCCTCACTCTCGAGTTTTGATGCGTTTTATCTTTGTCAATATTCATTGATATACAAAAACAAAAAATACGTGTCCCTTATTTTCCAATACTCTAACTGACGGACTAAATAGATTTGCAATTTGAAACATAGCCTATTGTCTCAATATCTGTTACCTCAATCGGAATTGCGACTGCCCTATTGCCTACCCGACTCGGGAATCGAACCCAGAACCTCATGCTCATGAGGTTCTGGGTTCGATTCCCGAGTCGGGTAGTCTAGATTTGTGCCCGGTTGATGGCAATAAGCTCGCCCTCTATTACATGTGACTTAAATATAACTGGCGAAATGTATGTATCTGTTATTATCACAAAATATGTCACTCTTCGACGGAACGCTGTTTAGTCCCGCATTGACTAAAAGTTTGGATTTTTTAGTTATCTTGAAAGATTCAAAATAAGTCACAATAACACATTTTTTTGGCAATCATAATTTTCCCCTTTTGGGTAAAATTCTAAATACAAAAAAGCTTGTGCTTGATGCAGCCATTCCACTAAAACTTTTTCTAATTTATGAAACTTTCCTACCTTTTGCTTTCTTCTCTACACACTTAATCGGTATTTTTCTTTGATTTCTCTATTCTTTAAGATGGTACGCAACGTAGAAACATAGTAACTGAAGCTCAGCAGCTAACTGACGTTTGATTTTGTTTTTGTGATTTTTCATCAAAAACTTTCAATTTAGCTTAATTTTTTCTTGAAGTGACAATGCTTTTGTCGCTTAATTGCATGAAAACATGTCTCAAGTTGCAGGGACCGACGTAAAATGGCGTATTATGCGAGAAATCGTATTAAGTGTGTTCTATTGTATTAATATTTTCGTTACAGAGGTTTGGTAGCCCTCGGCACTCTCCTAGCCGAATCTCCCAACAAGCTCCAAATACAAACTAGAATAGTATCCAGCACCCAGGTCCACAACCGACTGAAGAGAGACGGTGGCAACATTTCCGACCCAAGTAACGCGAAAATAGCAACACTGTCGCAGCAAATCAACAGTCTATTATGAACAAAACCTTCTCAACTACTCAATAAGGCTGTTATTTATATTATTAGAATTAAAAGATCATTTTTGTATGTTCTTATTGGAATCCGCGCACTGGATTTGAATAGCTGATCGTCGCTCCTCGTTGGCGCCTTTTTAGTTATTCATGGATTGATTCAGTGATTTTTAATATCTGATACAACTTGGAAAAACTTCCAATAACTTGCAATAATACGAGTTTGCCTTTAAAGTGCGTAATTTAGGAGATAATATCTTGCTATCTTATTCGTGTATCTATCGCCACCAAACCAATCTAACCTGTCACAATGATGTGATGGGATAACAAAATAATTAAAATATTAGATACATTTTATTTCTCAATATACATAATATTATATGAATAAGGTAGTAAACATCGTAAATGTTTGTACGAAGAGGTATTAATACCTCTTCGTACAAACATTTACGATGTATATATATACATATGATGATATGGTAATAATAAAATGTTCAGTTTTCCATTTTTTAAATCGAATTTTCAGGATTAAATGAAACACTGAAACAGATGAAATGTATATGTATTTCATAGTGTATACGTTATGACAACACTATACATTCGCTTGCTACCCGTCATCAATGGAAGCATGGTTTTATATCAGACATTTTCAGCAATAATAAATTGTATAAAATATATTAAAATAAAACTCTTTTATTTCATAACCTATACTTTACACATACCTATATTTTAATTAGATATTTCTCCATTGAGTTGAAGACTGATGACCGTTTTCAGTACACAACGCGCCGTCTAAATATCTTAGCGTAAAGGGTTCTGCCAACTACACATACCATGACCGTGTCGTACCGACAAACTCCGTCGCATGCCATGCACATAACGTATTGGCACCGGCTAAATATTCTCGTGTCACGCGACGGTGACGGAAAGGCTTCGTGGGTATAGTCATACTTCTCAATACAAAGAATATAGGTGAGAAATAACCGCGTTAGATGACCCTTATAGACGGGTATGATACGCTGTTGATAAGTTCTAGTGGGCATTAGTAGTCTGTGTAAGGTTGTTTCCGTGTCTAATACAGTCATAGTATGGTATGACATAGTGGACAGACTCCTTTAGGCAATACATTTAGGTATTTTTGAAAATGGGCACTAAACATTTATAAGAATGGGTTATAAACTGCAGTATTCCTAGTGTGCTTCGTGCAAAAGCAAAAGGCAAATGGTGGTGTCATTGACACTGGCTCATCAGGGATTTTATTTTGAAAACACGAAAAAATTGTGGAAATTTGTCGCCAAATAACAGGATTTGTCGGTAACTGGTTCAAAAGATATAAGGGTTTATAGGTGGCCGATCTGGAGAGTCTCTCCAGCTTGGCCACATTTATATCTCAAAACTAGGGCACCTAGCGAAGATCTGTTTTCTCCCATATTTTGTCGCCAAGACACCAAATGGTGCTGTTTTAAACTGCTATTCATCATCCATTCTAATAAACATGTTATACTTTAAATTTCCTAATTATTATGTAACGGTTAGTTAGAACAACAGTAAAAAAGCTAAATACATAACATATTCAATCACATTATATTACAGGGACCGGCGAAAAGCCAGAAAATTAAAAATATGCATACATATTTGGTTTACATACAGAAGTCGTCGTACGACGACCAGTCTTAACATAATATAAAAGAAAGTTAAATTAAGTGATTCAGTAACAATTTATGAACAAGTGTTTCATGAGGAAAGCTTGTGACTTTTGTTGTAATTTATTTTGATATCACATAATGAAATGTTGAGGTATAAGAAATAGCCGAGCGAGGCACAGTTATTAATATTTAACTCAAATACCCGATATTTGTTCATAAGAACCAAGGGTTAATCATTGACATAATATTGTGATTAACTAATAACTATTTTACGTCATAATCGATAAAAAGTGAGCATCGGCCAATCTCCAAACAAGCCAGCCACATACTTGCGGGTTTTCCTAACATATTGCCTCTCCAAATTTATTAATCTTATCCATCCGGTACTCAATCCATTTCTAATAAGGCATAGACTAAAGATTTCTAGCTCTATCAAGCAGAACCGTCAACTAGTAGATCAATATGAACAGATCTATATTCAACCTTAAGACCCGGTTACTGAGCGACTCGTGCGCGTATAGCAAGGCCTTAATCCCGCGCATATGCGACTAGCGACCTACCCCATCTTACTTCTTCTTCTTCAATTCTTCAAACCGACGGTTCAGATCATCAAAGTCGATCTCATCGTTAGGGTTCGGTGCGTTTGGTTGGTTGTTCGTGTTCGAGTCATTGCTATGAGGCACTGAAGGAAGGATCAGGTCTGATGGAACTGATGGCAGTTCGGGCAACTCCGGAAAATGGTTCGGAGGTACTCGGGAACGCGGCTGCGGCGTTGGTACGTGCGGCGGCATCGGTGTTGGGACGTGCGGAGGCTAGAAAATTTAATTCATAGTGTAAAGTTATTGCTACAAAGGGGCATTTGTACAATAAGCAGCACATTTTTAAATTGCGTTCAAGAGCAGTCAGTATCACCATTTGATAGAAACGTGCAACTCGCTCGTGCCTGTTGTAAAATGTAATGAATACTTTGGAGCTAGAATTTGCTATTCATATTTGAGAAAACTTGCTACTAACGTGAAAAATGTAGAGACGCATGACGGATTTAAAAGAACTCTTTAGTTGTAACCTTTTCATAATTTATGGAGAAGGTATCCTAACGTTTACAGAGGGTAATGATAGCTATTGTGCAGTGATGCTGGTAATGAAAGCCAAAAAAAAACATAATACTGGTAGCGAAAGCAAAAAAATAAATAAAAAATAAGTACCAAATCGTGGTGGATGCTGTCATAAGCAGGTGGCAGATTGCTCATTTCGTCCTGAAAATGAATAAATGGTTTCAAGCATAACACTCAAACATGCACTAGTCATAATTGAAATTTGTAAAAAAAAACGGTTTAGTTAAGAGTGAGATGAAAAGCAACATTTACGTTAATTATAGGCTTGCATATAAATTAATCAAGGTCTTAAAAAAATCAGACCAACGAAATTCGTAATATAAAAATTCTGTCCATAATATTCTTGATGACTTTTAGAAAGTCGGGGAAATTATTACTATTCTACTACTTATACTATTATACTATTGTTGCTAGTCAAGTTGTATACAACAAAATGTATAATGACATACACATCATAACTGTCATTCCTTGACAGCTGTATGCGATGGCTGCAAATGAGAGGTTTTCTTTTTGAGGTATTAAAAAAAACCTTAGTTTCCAAGAACTCTATAGATGGCGTTGAACTGACTACGATAGTTGGTGCCAAAGCCAAAACGCTTGGGAAAAAAAACATTGCGTCATGTCACATACGCTCGTTGACTGACAGTTTCGTTTGCTTAACCTTCCGAATATAACCTAGTTTCCTCGCGCTTTGTTACAATCAGTTTTTTTTAGTTCCGTTCCTTGCATTAACGTAGGTACTAAGTTCAGCGCCATCTATCCAGCGACTAGGAAAGAACTAAAAAGAAAATCCCTCATTATATAGGTTGTCAATTTGATTAATAATATCCCTGCATGGTAAATCTAAATAGGTAAAAATTTAGACCAGAATTTCTACATTTAAAATCTTCAATATCGTCTGTTTGCCTTACCTGGAGGAAGCTATTGCTCAAGGACTTTGAATCAACTCCTGGAGGCAGGTGGTACCCCATGGGAGGCTGGCTGGGTCCACCGTACGACGCCGGTGGCGTGGCGATAAACCCACCAACTTTACCGCCAGAAGGTGTCTATTGGTGTAGAATTAGTCACGAAATTAGTACAGAAACTAGTAATAAGTACTAATGAAAGCTAGTTTTAGAACTATTGATAGCTATAGTCTCCGCCAGATAAGTAACAATTAAAGGTCTCTTGCTCTTTCCTTAATTTATCTGCGTACCCCGACAATATACTATATTATGTTATGAATCGTTCTTTGTTATTAGAAAAAGTCAAAGATCACGATAAAGGTCGTTTCGGGACAAGTTTATGTCATTATTTCTGTTTTCAGTACGGGTTAATGACCTTTAATTCTTACTTATCTGGCGGAGACTATAGGTTAATAGATGACAAAAACATTAATAACAGCCAAATGCATTGCAAAAAGTAAAACGAAAAAAAAAAAAAAGCTCTAACAAAGTATTGCAAAAGTGCTGCTGATATTTTAAAATTGACTTTTTTTCCTGTAATTATAAAACGGTGCTTCGACTTAATTTAATATACAATCACTCCTCTACAGTGCTTGTATACAGCATGGCAGGGACTCCAATGCAGTGGCGTAGCTTGGGGGGGGGCGGTCGGGGCCACTGCCCCAGGCGGCATATGAAAGGGGGCGGCAGGAAGCGCCAATTTATTAATTTGGAAAATAAAAAAAATACTTAGATATTTGAAATCGCGCGCGCAATTTCATGCCATTCTTGCCATAGAAAACTATATAAATGTTGATATACCGAGTGATTAGTAATTGGGTGCAGGCCTTCAAGTGGGTGGTACTAGACCTTATTTGCTACAATTTTAACCCCAATAACTCGGGGTGCAAACTGGGTGTTTTTTGAGAAATCGACCTTAGTGTTTTTGAAATTTTATCACCTCTCCACCTTATGTTGGATTGTGAGAAATCTATGCCGTTCAGGATGTTAAACTGATACTTTTCTGATTCAATCAGAAAATTACAGCTTTAACTGTCTGCTAAGATATGTTAAAATACACCTGAGAGCGCATTAAGTAAAACAGCTAACATCACATAGCGGTAACAAGAAAATCTGCAAAAACGTAGACGTACGTCTTCCTTGTTGCAGATTTTCTTGTTACAGTACATGATCGAAAAAACTGTTCTACCCCATTTTATGAAAATACTACCTTCTGAGGAACGATCGTTGTTTTCAGGTTATTCACTTACTAAAAAAGTGTACTGTGTTCCATTTTGGAAAATTTATGAGACAAGGAACTCGGTTCTGTAATTTGCACGACAAGTGTCATACATTTATTTTGAGAAACCTGCCTCGAAAAACAAGGGAAGTTTCAAGAAATTTTCAGAACATGACCTTTATGGCGCTTATTTTCCAAAAGCAGATGTACTTTTTTGACAAATTGGTTTTCGAAGGATACCTACATTCGTTCATGAGCTAACAGAGAAGTATCAGTTTAACATCCTGAACGGCGTAGATTTCTCATAATCAGCATTTCTCAAAAACTACCCAGTTTAGACCCCAAGTTATCGGGGTCAATAAAAAACAAGGCGCGGCGTATTTCCGGTCGGCTCCAAGCGGCGAAACCCCACGCTACGCCACTACTCCGATGCGAACACGGGTTCCACGAATTCATTACATCATTCTGAGCAGATATAAATGTTTAATCGGTAATTTTTAGGTTTCCGTACCCAAAGGGTAAAAACGGGACCCTATTCCTAAGACTCCACTATCCGTCTGTCTGTCACCAGGCATCTCATGAACCATGATAGATAGACAGTTGAAATTTTCACAAAATGTGTGTTTCCGTTGCCGCTATAACAACAAAGAATAACAAACAAAAAAACCATAGTTCAGAACCCTTCATACGCGAGTTCGACTCGCACTTGGCAGGTTTTTTATTATTTTATTGTTTTCATTTAAATGGTCCAATTATGAGGAGGTGACGCGAAAGAATTTCGCACGGCTCAAGTGGAGGCGCCGCTGATCGTATAATAACTACGTATATGTTGATACTTACAGAAGGGTATGAGAAGGGCTGCACATTAGGTGGGGGTGGAGGTCCCCCGCCCATCGGCAGGTTGGGCATGCTCATGGGCGGCTGCTGCGGGTAGCCGATGAAGCCGGGGGGCATCGGGGGACCGTTGATGTCTATTAACATGGCGTCGCGACCTGTAAATCGTAAAATAATATTTTTGATTATATCATATTCCGCACCGATGGACCTGAAGAGATGGGCGAAGAACGTCCCTCACTGGAATCTTGATAAAGGAAATTGCCGTTGAGGTAGACTGCGGCTAAGGTGATGTGATCAACAGATCTTGTTAGCGGGCAAACAAGATAGGCCAATGAAAAAAAACCAGCGAAAAAAATGCGAGACGGATTCGCACACAACGGGTTCCGTATCACCAAACAACATAATAATTAAAAACATAACCCTTCTTTGGCAGTCGGGTAAAAATAAACAATAGTAAACCTCATTCCTAAGTGATTTTACCTTAATAGCAAAGCTAAATTTGTTTAATGAAAAAACAAGTTACAACTGCAGTTTCGAAAAAATTCTATATTTCAAAAACTAAACATCAAATCTATTTCAAAATAATGTTCTCTACAAGTTCTTTTTACGTTCTACAAACCCATTTTTTTCTCCTCTTTCTTTAAAAACTAGTGGTGACACTTTTTTAACGACATACTGACAGACAGACGGACAGGACGAATCTATAAGGGTTTTTTGGCATTGGAACCCTAAAAATCGATTTTCTTGAGAAGACCTGTGTCGAAGAGATGTCTTTTGCCTGAAATGGCAACCAAGAACCAACAGACAACATCCATATGATATTTATATGATAGATCATGTAGATTGTCAGTTTAAGATCCAAGCAAATTAATTTTGTCTTATTAAAATACATACCTTCTTCTTCCCTCATAACCTGCTCATCAGGCGTATACTCCACATTATAATTCTTGGCTATTTCTATCAGGTACCTCTCAATGAGGATCTTAGGAGGACTGTGCACCGACATCTTGTGTTTCAGCTTGTCACTCAGTGTGTTCACACTTTCATTTCTGCATGCATCAGCATATATCTTGCCATATTTTGCTGTCAGTAAGTCTGATATTACTTTAAGTTCCTGTAAAAGATGAGACAATAAGCAATTTAAGTCAAATTATTGATTATGCTGAAGATAATTGAATTAGAATGCTGTAAACAGGTAAATAATATTTGTTCCTTTGCTCTCTACACATAATCAGTTAATGGTTTCATGTTTTGGACACAGGTCTTCTTTAACAGTGGGAGTGGGCCATACAGGCCCAGGGCAGATAGGTGCATGCCACATGATTTTTTTGGTTCTTGGACATGCCAGTTTTCTCACAATGTTTCCCCGCACCATTTTATATTTTTAATATCCTATGCATAGGCGAAACAGTAAATTCAAGTAGGGTTTTGTTTATTTTTATATCAGATTACTGCTGTATTATTAGTCACGAAAAGAAGGAAAAGTTTTTAGTGATTAAGATAATGACTTCCTGTTTGCTGGATTTCCCTAATGGCACGGATATCTAAACACCAAATATTTTTTTAGTTTATCTATATCGTACTGGGCAATTTCTAAACCTCTCTGGTTTGTGCAGTTTCTGGCCATAACATTGCCCCATGAACATCCCAATTTATAAACTGGTCGTCAAAAAAAATCAAGCCACCCTATCAATTACATTTACAAAGTTGTTAATAACAAAAATATGCAGTGCTATAACAAAAAAATATGCGTGTTTTTTATGACTAGGGTAGTAATAACCACTTAAAGAAAGTGCCTTGGGTGACAAGTGCTTAAGTGGGTTATTTTCTTTTTTCATTACACTTACCTAAGATTTATCAATGTTTAATGCAGTTTGTTCTACCTCTGCAAGTCATTTGTCAAACACATAATTTCTACTATTCTTAGTAATCATTTATTGCTATCAAATTAGACATCATAATGTAGATAAAATGACAAAGCATCTTGGACATACACAGTAACATATTCCTTTTTAACAGAAATAACTAATTATTCGATCCTGAATAATGATCAAATAAAGAGTGAATTTTGTCTACCAATGACTGAAACTACTTCTTGACAATTTTTTTTTTTTAGAAAAAAATGCAATAACTTTGTACACTTTTCTTTGTTTCCTTTGTAAGTAATTATAGTTATAAACAGACAAGTTATGTGAAAGACAAACTACTATTCAAACTTTTATCCCTCTGAAGTAAAGTGTACACTTTTATTTAACAAATTTCAAAATTTTATTTAATAAATTTCTAAAGTGACTCAGTGTGTTGTTTGTCAGTGAATCCAAGATGTTTATTAACAGCCGTTATCTATAATTTACTTACGTATAAGTGTTAGTTAATATGCCTATGTCTCGCAACTATCGGTGTTACAATAAAAAAAGTTAGCTTGAAATATCCTATCCTGTCACTTGATTCATAGAAAAATCAAAGAAAGCTTTTCTGTGATGTTTTGTTTCTAACAGTCCGTAAGCGAAATGTCATACAGACAGAGATAACAACCTTCCATTACGAGTAGAGTTTAAGAACAACCAACCTGTACATCGGTGTGCATCCTCGGTGCCGCCCATATAAGTGTAGATATGGCTTCGGCCAGCCCCTCATCAAGCTCCTTCATCTGTGTCACAAGTCCAAACCTCGCTAAAATAAGGTCACAATACATCTCCACTATTTCCATAGCCTCCACCATGTAGTCCTCCCTGTAAAACGATTACAATGAATCTACTTTTCAGAAAATGTTTTTGTTTTAATAGAATAGATTCTGATCAAACATGATAATATAAATGTAGGATGGACATAAAACCAGCCAAGTCTGACATTCAAAAAACCTGACAAAAATCATATATATCTATGACAAAAATACAGTAGTCATCTCAGATTGTTGTTTTTGCTAAACTTTGTGTTTTGATTTTGCTTGTCCTAATTATAATTTGAATGTGTGATGTATAGAGGATACCAGACGTAGAAATAGATAAAATCTACACAATTAGACGATCCTTTTTCTTTATGAATGCCCAGCCTATTACGACATGACGCAATGCTATAATAAAGTAATCAAATTCTATTTCAAGGCCAGATTTGTTCTTGCAGGTATTTCTTTATTTTACTAAAGCACGCAAGTACTTACCTGATGATGTGTTCCACTCGTATTTTAGCTCTTTCACTTTTACCAGCAGCAATGTATTCTGCTATTTCCTTCCTTGCTTTCTGAGCTAACTCGGTTTTCTTTTTCTCTAGCAACTTAAGCCTGTTTATAGCAAGTCTCAAGTGAGTTTTGAGTTTAGTATAGTTGGTATTTGTGGAAAACATTTTGGAAATTACTATTTAACAATAATTTATCACACGCACGAGATTACGAATGACTAACGCGAGAATTTATTATTTATTGTTTGCGTGAATCACCAAATAACTTCGTTCGGTCTCCGTTCCAAGACTACTTCTACTGACTGACGCATGACAGAAGTAAACATTTGACAGCAGGATGGCGAATATTGTTTGTAGCATGTTTGACAAGGATAGAGTTGAACAATGCATATCATTATATCTATTTAGAATGTGGATTGTGAAGAGATTGAAAATGGTTGTCAATCTGATGTTACGTTTTGTTATTTACTACTAAGTTCCATTTAGTTATTTATATATAACTCCAAAATAATTATTACATTTTAATCTGATTGTTGACAGACCTTTTTACACTTTTGGATTGTTGTGTGATTAGTTACAATCAAAATTCCAGGGCCCGCTGAACTAAATAATCTTGCTGCACTACCCTTTGATCCACGCCTTCACACGCTTGCCAAAATCTCAACAAACAGCTGCCAGCGGAATAAGAGTTCTTTGCCGCTCACTTTAAATTTAAAATAAGCATTCTCGACAAAATGAGTTTTTATCTTTGTTATAAACTCATTTTGTCGAGAATGACTGTCAGATTTATCGAATCGATTCCTACGTACTTGCACGAAAAGTCAGAGATTTCTGAGGCGGGGGGGAGAAATTTCATTTCGAATTTTCGATTTTGCGGGTAAGTGTCAAGCTGCACGTACATAATGTATGTAGTTACGTAATTTCGAAAAAATTCCGCCTATTTCTAAAATTTTTGAGAAAGTTATCTATAACTGTTTTGCCAAGAACAAAAAGGCTTCCGTAAGAACACTACGATTAATATGGCACTGTTTGACTTATTATCTAATGTCATGTCATCAGATTGCACAGACTGGAAATCCAGTCTGTGCAATCTACACTGACATGACCAAGGCTTTTGACTATGTTGACCATAAGATTCTGTTGCACAAATTACATAGCTATGGTTTATGAGGAAACATTTTAAAGTTAATAGTTAATAGTTTCTAGGATATGTCCAAAAAGCAAATTGGAAACCATATAATGTATCAAAACCAAGACACGTAAAATATGGCGTCCCACAGGGTAGCGTACTGGGTCCGCCGCTTTTTTTAGTATACATAAACGATCTCCCGGAAGCAACCACGAACCAAATGGTTCTTTTTGCAGATGTTAATACAGCTATAATAAAATGTACTGATCCAAATAATTATAAGAATGACATCAATACTTGTATAAATGACATCATAAATTGGCTAAATAATAATAATTTGGTTATAAACCTGACTAAAACAAAAGTCATGCATTTTTATCAGCGATGTCTAAAACCAAAGGTTGAAATTTCCTACAATGGCTGTGATATTGAAGAAGCTAATAAAGCTAAATTCTTAGGTACTTATTATAATTGACAGCCAACTTACATGGAAGCCTCATGTTGAAGAATTATGTAAGAAACTCAGCAAATCCGCATATGCTCTATTTCAACTATCAAGGAAAGTTAACAGTCAGGCTCTTTTAGCTGCGTACCATGGACTGGTTGCGTCTGTGTTGCGGTATGGCATTGCTTTCTGGGGTCAGTCCACTGATAGGGAGCTAGTATTTAGATTGCAGAAGCGATGCATCAGGTCAATGTGCGGTCTTAAAACAACTGACAGTTGCGAGCCCTATTTTAAATCATTAAAAATTTTAACTTTACCTTCTTTGTTCATATTAGAAACGGCTTTATTTGTGAAATGCAATCCACATCTACACACATCAACACGGTCTAGGGATATTTCATACTCAAATAAATAACTCGAAAAGTACTGGCCGCATTGGAATCTTATAGACACCGATTTGTTTGTAATTTATCTCAGACTAATTCCAAATTCAAATTTTTGAAAATTCTTTTGTTTCAGTGGCATAAAAATGTCTTGATGTATAGGAGAGGGAATTTTCATTTGTGCGAAATTTAGAAAACAATACGAATTACGTTTAGTTACAGTTTTTTTTCATTTTTAAACGAAAGATAAAGTTAAAATTGAGGTATTGTAGCCATGCAACGCCGACATTTGACGAGGGCGGAGATGTTACGAGCTGTGGGAATGCTGGAAGCTGGATCTGTTCAGCGTAATGTTGCTGAGGCCATAGGGACCCATCAAAATGTAATTTCAAGATTGTGGACACGCTATCGTGCCACAGGTGAAGTAGCGGAGAGGCACCGGGGGCCAAGTCGCATCACTACCCCCAGACAAGACCGATTTTTGCAAATTACTGCGCGAGCACAACCAAATGCAACGGCGACTCAATTGGTCCAAAGGCTGCGAGTGGAACACCAAGTGCTTGTGAGTGACCAAACTGTAAGAAGGCGACTGCATGAAAGCAATCTACGCTCTCGTAGACCACTCCGGGTCCCACCTTTACGGAGAGGCAATCGTGGACGACGATTAGAATGGGTTCGGAACCACGTGGACTGGGGCCGTGACCAATGGTCTAATGTGCTGTTCACGGATAAATCCAGGTTCGGCTTCCATCCAGATTCACGAAGGACGCGTGTTTGGCGAGTTCCTGGACGATGGAGCCGTCTCCAGAACCCTCAGGAAGTTCACCCATACCAAGGAGGAACAATTATGGTTTGGGCAGGAATTCGTCTTGGAGGACGGACGGATCTCGTTTGGGTGCGGGGCAATATGACGGCAGAACGATACGTCCAACAGGTGCTGGGGCCCGTAATCTTGCCCCACAGAACACAAATGGGGCAAGATTTCCTGCTCATGCACGACAATGCCCGGGCACACACGGCGAGAACGGTAGCAGCTTGGTTACATACACATAATGTTAGGGCCTTAGACTGGCCTGCTCAATCGCCAGATCTAAGTCCCATTGAGCATGCGTGGGATATGCTGCAAAGAAGAGCTCTGAAGGAAGTTCCTGAAAATCTGGCTACAGAAGATCAACTTTTTGCGCGCCTCAGAAGGACATGGGACAATATTCCGCAGCAAGACATTGACAACCTTGTTCTGAGCATGCCGAATCGTTGCCGATGTGTTATGAACATCATGGGCGCTTTCTCAGACTACTAACTTCAAGTTTATAAACACAAATTAAATGATTTTTATATTTTTTTCAGTTTTTACTCACAAATTAAAAGTTCGTTCATATACGGTTTCCGTCTATGCTTCATTTTTTTCCATAAAATCCTGAAATTTTAATCTATCCATCCATCCATAAAAAACCATCATCCATCCATCCATTATTAAAAAATGGTAGAATATTAAATAACGTATCTTTTAAATATATACATGTCATATAAATAATTAACACATTGATAGTAATTCGCTTTTTTAAAAATATCCCTAGACCGTGTTGATGTGTGTATTTAAAAAATTATCAGAGGTCAGGAAAAATCCAATACGCACGCAATACGTCAATAAATTATGTCAAGTGAAATGTAAAACCGCACTAATGCAAAAAAGTATTTTTGGTATTGCCCCACGCATATATAATAAAGTACCTAATGTTATAAAAACTTGACTTTTTTAAAATTCAAAAGGGCGTTAAACGAAATTTTAATTATGAAAAGTTATTACCTATTCAATTGACGATTTTCTAAATGATGATTCACTGACTGATTGTTATACTTACTGTTACGCTATACACCTACTGTTATTGACTGATTTATAATTACATACCTACTGTTACTCATAATGACATATTATTGTTATTCAAGTTGGCATGATGTTATTAATATTCAGTGTGACATTATTAATATTTTTAATTTATTACTTTGAGCATGTTGACATTTTTTAATCTTTTATTACTTTGACCATGGTGCCGATTCTCTTGTCACAAATATCTCTAAACTAGACTAAAAATCACTAAAATTTAGTTTGTTCCTGTCAAACGACGTTTCCTATTCTGATTTTGATTAAAGTGACATGACTTAAACAGATTATAGTTTGACAGCACTAAGTTATTCAATTTGGTGAAAATGGCAATTTTGCTATTCTGAAATTGACGTTTTTACCTAAAATTTAGATAGTCAAACTAAATCAGACTATTTTTAATCGCGATTAAAAAGGTGTGGAATAAAATTAGTTGTCATGAACTAAAATTTACAAAGCACATTTCTCTCGTATTTCATAAATTTAAGTTTGGATGATTTTGAGTTCATTAAGGAAGTACATGTGATTGCAGCTGTTGTCGATTCGGCAGAAAGGTAAATTTAGTGTTATTTTATTATGATAGGATACAAACAAAATGCATTCATGAAAACTTACCAAAGGATTTTTGTACTGAACATGTATTGCATTTGCTACATTATTAGTTGGAAAAGAAGTGGATAAATTCACTTCTCATACTTAAAGCCACTTCCAGGTTCTGTGTCTATTATGAAATAACTATTTTTTAGAAACTTTCAAGAAAGAATAAAAATATTTGAGGTTAGAATTCTTTTTTTGTGTTCTTTGGCTAATTAACTTGTTTTAATTTATAGATTAGAAGCGTATGATCGAAACCAGAACTTTGGTGCCGACTGCAACGGTCAAGACATCGTATACCTGTGTCCACCCTGTGATACATTCACTGATATAAATGCGGATTCTCCACTTCCCATCACCACAGGCAATCCAAGAATATTTTCATAGGTACCTACATGAATACATTTGTTGGTCAAATTTTTAGAAAGCTCTCCATACTAACAGTGATCATAAATAAAATACTGTTTCATCTGATCACATTATACTCTAAAAAGCTTCTGAATATATATTTTCGTTATTTGTTTTCAGCTGTAACACTCAGCGTAAAGGACAGCATTTATATGAATATCGCCATCTTTTGACCGCCTGCTTTACCTCTGATGGCATTTACACCTATTTACGAGACCAGTGTAAAGCAAACAAGGACAGCTATATTGCTCTCGCAAACAATATTGTAATTTAGTCATTTACACTTTTAAGGAAAGAACATGAAGGCGAGATGATGCATATTTTAATGAAACGTTAACTCATTTAATTAACTTTTATGTACGTTGTACATCATTTAGAACCAGCAATTCTAAATAAATACCTACATTTACGTATAAGGACTATTTGAAAATAGTAAAAAGGCAGAATTAAAAGTATTCTTTTATTTAATATCCTTCATAATACACTCTCCAAAATTAGATATACCATTACACTTAAAGAGTTGAGTAAACTAACTGAATTTTTTTATAGGATTCGAAACCTGTGTAAAACTTTATGGATTTATCATCCTCTTTGTATCTATTAATAGACCCGTAGACATACTCATGGTCAATTTGAATACTTTTAGATAAAAACTTAGGTGCACTGTACACATGCTTGTTCACTGTTGTTTAATGTGTTTACTTCTTCTTCGAGACCTATTTCTAATGCTTAATGTTTGCTGTTGTATACATGGAAGTAACACTACTGGTTGAAGGTTGCGGTTCTACTTCAAAACTTTCATGAAATAGTTTTTTCTGCCCTTTTTCTCATAACGATGCTGTCGTTCGAGGGCGGCTGGATTTTCTGGTTTAGCTTCAGTGAAACAGAATACCCATGGTACAGCTGTCTTTTTATGGAACTTGGCTTCTGAAATAATAACGAAACCACTTAGGTTAACTTTTTTATTACTTACCAAGAATGACACAAATTTGTAAGAAATGCATAAAAGTATGTGATGTTACTGTGTTATCTCACCTGTATACTATGAAATGCACTCCACAATCGTGCGCTAGACACTCCTTGACTTTTTTAATGCGTAAGGCAGACTTCCATTGTTTTTTGAGTTTGCTTTCCTTAGGAAACTAATGAACTCCCCTATTTTTACAATTTAACGCGCTAATTTAGGCAATATTACAATAATTGCGGCAATTAATAACGATAAACAAAAACGATTGAAGAAATCATAGGATTTGACAGTTCATAATTCAAAGCAGGGTATGGTCGTAGAAAGTGCCCATGGCAGAGGAGTTTCGTTTTTTTTTTTTTTTTTTAACCTATCGGTTGATTGATTCATTATTTATAAATTTGGTTGTTTTTTTGTTTGTTTGAGGTTTCAAGCAAACAAAAATTCAATTTAAAGGACTTGGCCGAAAATAGTTTTTTTATTAATCAAATATTCTAACCAGGAAAATATGTGTACAGACATCGCAAAAAAGAACTGTTCGTTCTTATTATAAAATACATATTTAACAGACCTCCAATTTTGAAAAAAATCGTTTTTTATTTATGTGTAACTTATTACTAGTTAAAACGAACAAACCTTTTGCAAACATCAAGGATAATAAAGCGAACACACCGGAAAAAAAGTAAACCAATACTTGACAATGTCATGTCACTGTCAGATATTGACTGAAAGTGTCAGTCATTAGTGTCATTACTCAGGCTTTTTTTTGCAATTCAGATCATTTTCGTTCACTTTCATTCAGCTGTTGTCCATGGTCTAGTGCAATCTTAGTCTATGGTTTACTCAATTTGGTGACTGTCAAACTCAAATTTAAATGTGTCAAAACTTTATCTAAGTTTAGAGAATCTTGTTTTCAGAATAACTTAACAAAACCAACTAACTAAAAATAAGAAATTTTAGTTTTAGTTTAGGTTAGTTCAGTGTACAAGAGAATCGGCACCCATGTTGACATTTTTTTTAATAATATGTGCTTAATTCCAATGACATGCCACTTAATGTTAAATTTATTATTTTATTGTAAACCAATTATTACCATGTTGACATTTTTTTTTTTTTTTTTCTATTATATGTAAGTACCTACCTAATTCCAATGACATGCCACATATGGTGCCGATTCTCTTGTCACAAATATCTCTAAACTAGACTAAAAATCACTAAAATTTAGTTTGTTCCTGTCAAACGACGTTTCCTATTCTGATTTTGATTAAAGTGACATGACTTAAACAGATTATAGTTTGACAGCACTAAGTTATTCAATTTGGTGAAAATGGCAATTTTGCTATTCTGAAATTGACGTTTTTCACCTAAAATTTAGATAGTCAAACTAAATCAGACTATTTTTAATCGCGATTAAAAAGGTGTGGAATAAAATTAGTTGTCATGAACTAAAATTTACAAAGCACATTTCTCTCGTATTTCATAAAAGTTTGGATGATTTTGAGTTCATTATGGAAGTACATGTGATTGCAGCTGTTGTCGATTCGGCAGAAAGGTAAATTTAGTGTTATTTTATTATGATAGGATACAAACAAAATGCATTCATGAAAACTTACCAAAGGATTTTTGTACTGAACATGTATTGCATTTGCTACATTATTAGTTGGAAAAGAAGTGGATAAATTCACTTCTCATACTTAAAGCCACTTCCAGGTTCTGTGTCTATTATGAAATAACTATTTTTTAGAAACTTTCAAGAAAGAATAAAAATATTTGAGGTTAGAATTCTTTTTTTGTGTTCTTTGGCTAATTATCTTGTTTTAATTTATAGATTAGAAGCGTATGATCGAAACCAGAACTTTGGTGCCGACTGCAACGGTCAAGACATCGTATACCTGTGTCCACCCTGTGATACATTCACTGATATAAATGCGGATTCTCCACTTCCCATCACCACAGGCAATCCAAGAATATTTTCATAGGTACCTACATGAATACATTTGTTGGTCAAATTTTTAGAAAGCTCTCCATACTAACAGTGATCATAAATAAAATACTGTTTCATCTGATCACAATATACTCTAAAAAACTTCTGAATATATATTTTCGTTATTTGTTTTCAGCTGTAACACTCAGCGTAAAGGACAGCATTTATATGAATATCGCCATCTTTTGACCACCTGCTTTACCTCTGATGGCATTTACACCTATTTACGAGACCAGTGTAAAGCAAACAAGGACAGCTATATTGCTCTCGCAAACAATATTGTAATTTAGTCATTTACACTTTTAAGGAAAGAACATGAAGGCGAGATGATGCATATTTTAATGAAACGTTAACTCATTTAATTAACTTTTATGTACGTTGTACATCATTTAGAACCAGCAATTCTAAATAAATACCTACATTTACGTATAAGGACTATTTGAAAATAGTAAAAAGGCAGAATTAAAAGTATTCTTTTATTTAATATCCTTCATAATACACTCTCCAAAATTAGATATACCATTACACTTAAAGAGTTGAGTAAACTAACTGAATTTTTTTATAGGATTCGAAACCTGTGTAAAACTTTATGGAGTTATCATCCTCTTTGTATCTATTAATAGACCCGTAGACATACTCATGGTCAATTTGAATACTTTTAGATAAAAACTTAGGTGCACTGTACACATGCTTGTTCACTGTTGTTTAATGTGTTTACTTCTTCTTCGAGACCTATTTCTAATGCTTAATGTTTGCTGTTGTATACATGGAAGTAACACTACTGGTTGAAGGTTGCGGTTCTACTTCAAAACTTTCCTGAAATAGTTTTTTCTGCCCTTTTTCTCATAACGATGCTGTCGTTCGAGGGCGGCTGGATTTTCTGGTTTAGCTTCAGTGAAACAGAATACCCATGGTACAGCTGTCTTTTTATGGAACTTGGCTTCTGAAATAATAACGAAACCACATAAGTTAACTTTTTTATTACTTACCAAGAATGACACAAATTTGTAAGTAATGCATAAAAGTATGTGATGTTACTGTGTTATCTCACCTGTATACTATGAAATGCACTCCACAATCGTGCGCTAGACACTCCTTGACTTTTTTAATGCGTAAGGCAGACTTCCATTGTTTTTTGAGTTTGCTTTCCTTAGGAAACTAATGAACTCCCCTATTTTTACAATTTAACGCGCTAATTTAGGCAATATTACAATAATTGCGGCAATTAATAACGATAAACAAAAACGATTGAAGAAATCATAGGATTTGACAGTTCATAATTCAAAGCAGGGTATGGTCGTAGAAAGTGCCCATGGCAGAGGAGTTTCGTTTTTTTTTTTTTTTTTTAACCTATCGGTTGATTGATTCATTATTTATAAATTTGGTTGTTTTTTTGTTTGTTTGAGGTTTCAAGCAAACAAAAATTCAATTTAAAGGACTTGGCCGAAAATAGTTTTTTTATTAATCAAATATTCTAACCAGGAAAATATGTGTACAGACATCGCAAAAAAGAACTGTTCGTTCTTATTATTTATTTATTACATTTGGGAAAACAAACAGTAGTATATTAAGCATAAACAATTATGTCTTAAAATAAAACTTAACTAATATACTACCCACAACATTTTCCACAGATTACTATATTATAAAATACATATCTAACAGACCTCCAATTTTGAAAAAAATCGTTTTTTATTTATGTGTAACTTATTACTAGTTAAAACGAACAAACCTTTTCCAAACATCTGTTAAGGAAGCACTTCTAGAATAGAGCGCATCCAGTTGCTTTATTTACGTTGCTATGGGTTGTTATTTTTCTTCTAGTTTTGACTTCTCAAATATACATTTCTTTAAACAACATTTTATTTCTTATTCTTTAATATGGTAGCAGAGCGTTAACAATTAACATTGTTTGGTTGCAATAATGAAAAATCAACGGGTTCTCAAATATGCAATCGTCCGGCGTAAAAATCGAGATTGGTCGACTCGATGGTATCACTAACTGGCAAACATGGAGATACAAGGTGAAATTACTACTGAAGAGTACTCCAGGTACGCTAGAAGCAATTGAAGGCAAGTTAATTAAGCCGAAAGATCCAGGACAAACGGCTAAAACTGAAGAATTACAAAAGTTTAAGAATGAAATGGATATGTTTCAAAAATGTGACAGTCAGGCACTTCTAATTCTTACTACGAATATGACTGAAGAAACTTTACAAAAGGTAATGCGATGTGAAACGTCATGTGAGATGTGGAAAGAGCTTCATAGGCTTTATGATGGAGCAAAGGAAGACAGGAGTTACGATCTCTGCATGAGGTTCTTCCGCTACCAGAAAAGCGAGGAACATGATATGGCCACGCATATTTCGACTCTCAAGACTGTTTGGTATGACTTGAACACTGAGATTGAAGGAAATGATCTACCAGAAATTTTATTGATATGTAAAATATTGGATACACTTCCTGAGCAATATTTCAACTTTAAGTCGAGCTGGCTGTTGATAAATAAGAGTGACAAAAATATAGAAAACCTGACGACACAAGTATGTGCTTTTGAGAGGTCTTTAGATCAGAAGAATTTAGAAGAAAGCGGAAGTAGCAATGGATTTCTTATGTTAAGAGGAGAGAAGCGCTACGAAAAACAAGGGATTAGCAAAAAGAAATGGAAGAAATGCAATTACTGTGGAGAAGGCTTTCACAAAGTCACATCTTGCAAGAAGTGGATTGCGGACGGTAGACCTCCAAAACCTCCAAAGCAATCTTCAAATATTGAGATGCTGACAGGCCTAACTCTAGCCTGCGATAATAAGAAAACAGATAAAGACTTGTGGTATGTGGACAATGGCGCGACAATAGCCACGTCACTAATAGAAGAGATGTATTTCGCACCTTCGAAGTTTTTGACGAGCCTCATACAGTTATGACAGCCAATGGAGAGGTGATTGAAGCCATAGGAAAAGGCTCTATTCAACTTGAAGCTGATATAAACGGCCACAAAGAATTACTGGTCTTAACAAACGTATGGTATGTTCCAAGCATTGAACGCAATCTATTTTCTGTGCTAGTTGCACAAGATACGCTAAAGAATAGCATCTTTCAGTCAACTGCTCAGTCATGTTATGTGAAGAACGATGACAAAGTCATTTTAATCGGGAATCGCGACAAGTATGGTGGTCTGTACAAACTTAAAGTAAAAGTACTGATGCCCGAGCTTGAGATAAACCAACTAACGACGTCACAGAATCTTCAACTCTACCATGAACGCCTTGGACATCAGAACAAGAGACATGTAGCAAAACTGATACAAAGGGAGCTTAGAGTGAAGCTAGACTCAAGTTCTGCTGATATCTGTGAAGGCTGCGTCTTCGGCAAGAGCCATAGGCAGAAGTTTGGAGAGAGACCAAGAGCAAACAAACCTAGAGAGCTAATCAGTACAGACGTATGTGGTCCATTCCCTTACTCAATCTCTAAATTCAGATATTATGTTTTGTTCAAAGACTCCTTCTCAAAATATCGATGGATCTACTTCCTGAGACAGAAGTCTGAAGTTCACGCTCGCTTAAAGGACTTTCTAGCAGAAGCAAAAACTTCTGGACACGTCGTGATGGAGATGCTAAGCGATAATAGAGGGGAGTTCTATAACAAACAGGTACGTAAGACTTTGAGAAAATATGGCATAAAACAAAGATTTACGATGCTATACACTCCCGAACAAAACGGATCCTCGGAAAGAGAGAACCGTACAATCGTGGAGATGACAAGAGCACTAATGCACGCTCATGAAAAGATACCAGAGGGTTTATGGGCAGAGATAGCCAAAGCCTCTGTTTACATATTAAACAGAACGGGACCTACTCCTATAGAAGAAAAGTCACCGCATGAGCTCTGGTACGGCAAGAAGCCCAAGATTAATCATTTGAAAATCATTGGAAGCGATTGCTATGTGCATGTCCCAAAACAAAAGAGAGAAAGTAAGGTTGGCAGAAAAGCTGAGAAAGGCATTCATATTGGGTACGACGGTGATGAAGGATTTCGAATTTTCAATGTAAAGGGATTGAAACTGATCAGATCTCGAGATGTTGTGTTTGATGAGTTACCTTCACTTGAGAAAACTAAGATTGACACAACTTCTGCAATACCTGAACCAAAAATAAACACCTACGAGCTGCCAATGCCTCTTACAGATTCTAAAACTGTTTACGAAGAGAGTCACTCTCGTCCACCTTCAGAAGCGAATGAAAGCGTCGAAGAAAATTATGAGTCCTTAGAGGAAGATGAGCCTGTAAATGATGAACCTGTAAATACGAAACCTATGACACGACAACTGCGTGATCGAAGCCAGATCAGACGTCCACAAAGGTTTGAGCAGTTTGTTAGCGAAGCTGTATCTATTCCTGAACCGACTACATATCAAGACGTCTTGCGAAGCTCTGAAAAAGATAAATAGTTCGAAGCAATCCATGGTTTCCCTATCATCCACAGAAGCGGAGATAGTTGCAGCCAGTGAGGCTAGTCGTGAAATGGTTTGGTTGAGGAGATTGTTCCAAGATCTAAAAACTAATCTAGATACGCCTACTTTGCGAATCGATAATGAGTCTGCAATTAAGCTCGCATATAACCCTCCATACGAGCAGCACCGCAAGACTAAACATATAAAACTGAAACACTTCTATGTGCGACAGTGTGTATCCGAGAAGGATATAACCATAGAGCAAGTACCGACTGCAGAACAACTTGCTGACATTTTTACGAAGCCTGTTTATAAACCGAGACTGGTAAGGCTCTGTGAAGAGTTCGGCTTGAAGAAGAGGGAATGTTAAGGAAGCACTTCTAGAATAGAGCGCATCCAGTTGCTTTATTTACGTTGCTATGGGTTGTTATTTTTCTTCTAGTTTTGACTTCTCAAATATACATTTCTTTAAACAACATTTTATTTCTTATTCTCTAATAACATCAAGGATAATAAAGCGAACACACCGGATAAAAAGTAAACCAATACTTGACAATGTCATGTCACTGTCAGATATTGACTGAAAGTGTCAGTCATTAGTGTCATTACTCAGGCTTTTTTTTTGCAATTCAGATCATTTTCGTTCACTTTCATTCAGCTGTTGTCCATGGTCTAGTGCAATCTTAGTCTATGGTTTACTCAATTTGGTGACTGTCAAACTCAAATTTAAATGTGTCAAAACTTTATCTAAGTTTAGAGAATCTTGTTTTCAGAATAACTTAACAAAACCAACTAACTAAAAATAAGAAATTTTAGTTTTAGTTTAGGTTAGTTCAGTGTACAAGAGAATCGGCACCAATAATGTTAAATTTATTATTTTATTGTAAACCAATTATTTGCATGCCCATGTGACGGCAAAATGTGGAGAACTTTATCATAAATGAACATCTATGTACCTATTACCCATGTTTGCAAAGAATAAATGATTTGATTTGATTTGTAATTATAATCATTAAAAATCATCAATACAACCCCATAAGATCATTTAATCCCATTGAATGACTTTTTCATGAAATAGTCTCATTGAAAATAGTACATGAACATATAAAGGGTTTTAATGATAAGCAGGGCAGCGCCGCCCCTAAGTGCGAAGTGTGCGGCGCACACAGTGCCAAAGACCGATGGCGGCGCCAAGACAATAGAGGCGCCGCCATCGAAATTATTTTTGTTACACTTACACAACAACATATTTCTTTGTAGTGGAGTATCGATAATTATGTAAGTAGGTACAATAGGTACAACATATGCCCTGTAAAAACCAAAACCAAAACAAATCGAAAGTGTGTGCAAGATGCGCATTGATTTTCTATAAGTTCTAGCACTAAAACAATATATAGTTTAGGTATTAACGATTTTTTTTAACATTTATTTCGGTCAAAATTAACAAATAATAAAAAAATATAAGTTGAAACATGAAGATTCGTAAAAAAAAGGGGCGCTTCATAGGTTTCGCACACAGGCGCTGTGGGGGGTCGGCACGGCCCTGATGATAAGCCTTATTTGTTACGGTCGCATACCATGCTCTAATCAACATACAACTCGACACTGACCTGCAAATTGCAAAAAAAACGTAAGAAACCCGAGTTTCAGTGGCTAGGCGCTTCTTACCTTGGGCTTTTCTTAAGGCTCAACAAATAAAACCACGTTTCATACAAAAGTTAACATTTTAATTCGTTTCTTAGACAATCAATAAGTTACTGTTAAGTTTGTCGCTACCGTGGGCAGCTACCCAATTATCTATACTACATTAAGAATAATACAGTGAGTCAACATTCGATACATCTGATTAGTAAAAATTCTTATTTCGTAGATTTTAAGTATCCAAATCAATAAATAGTTCATGGGTTTCATGAATTTATTATTAACATTTATGACAATCTAACTTACATTTTTCTTTTAAATAGTTACTGTATATTTGATATTCTTAGCAGGCATCCTAATAACATTCTTATTTTTTATGATCAGTGGCAACAATTTCGTAACAAAAATATTTCAATATTTTGCTATCCAAACTTTGTGCAATTTTTAGGCAATAGCTTAATATAATTTATTTACTATTTTATATAAATTATGTTGACTTTACAAATGATCGCCTTCTGCATTGTATGAATTAAGTCCTTCACGAATCCTGACGCAAGTTTTCACACTTACGATACGACAGATAAGATAAGTAGGTACATGGAAGTGAGAATTAACGATACCGTCATCATACTAAATGCTCGCTATTCGAACCATCAGTTTTTAGCTGGCAGCGAATTGATTTTGTATTTTTTTTAATGTTTAGTTGTGCAGTAGGTTCCTAAAACTAGATAAAATCACTCTCTACTCATGAAGGAATTCCGCATTACTGCAAACCCTGTTAATTTAACTAAAAAATATATTTTTTAACGTGATTCATATTATGATTCTGCTAAAGCGACCATTTTAGACCCCCTGCTCATTTTTATTTCATTTCTCTTTTGCGGTGGGAATCAGACGACTAACCTCTTGGAAACTCAAACCTATTTCATGAAAACGAAGTCCGCTTCGCTTAGCCATTTCCGGCTCATTACTTATTCGCGGTGGAAACCGTGCTTTACTTTAAGGCGCGGAATCTCAGGGCGGGAAATTAAAAAATGTGGATAATAATCTGCCACCAATTTGGACAGCCAGCGCGGGAAACTTGAATTACATCCCGTGACTAGATGCGAGTGATTTATTGGTTTGAGACGACAACTCTTAACTCTTGGCATTTAAACAATGGCCCATAGAGTAAGTACTTGTATGGACAAGTAGGTATTAACATAGTCCTACATATTATTAATTATCTACGTAGAGAATATAATACATATATTTCTTAAATAATGCATTATCATTTTCATTGAGTGTGAATTGACATTAATACTTAAATGCTTATATTAAGAATACACCAATAAAATAACAGTGCAAAGTAACATTAAACATAATAACCCTCCTTCTGGCGCAGTCGGGTAAAATACTTAAACAGGTACAGTAGAATTGTAAAATCTAACATTAAGTACATAATCAGATCATGAAAATATCATAATTTTAGCAATACATAATTATCAAGTGTTAGTATTCGTAGTACCTAAGTATCAATCCACATACGAAGAGAAAAACAATATTTTTATAAACTCAACATGCAAGCTAAGCTCGTTATGATCATAAATAGTCCCATGTGAATATTTATGTGATAATTATTGTCACATCGATCATTCCTATAAATTGAATTTATATAAGTCACGAGTATTTACAAAGACAAAACTACAATAATAAATGAGTAAAAACAGCATTTAACATGAAAAAATAATACTGGTTTATCGTAAAAAAAATACTTCAAAATTTGCCATATTAACTAGGTAGGTACTCTAATTAGTTCTAACATTCAGTCATTTTCAGAAAATTTATTATTACTCGTATCACTAGACTTCTTAACAATTTTATTGCGAGAATTTTCGCAATCGTCATGCAAAACAACAGTAGTGGCACTAGCATTCGAGGGGCTTCGAGAGTGAGTGAGATTTGTTCGATTGCTGTCAGCTAGATGCTCTAGTTCGTGGCTCTCTAAATTAGGCACCCCTGAACACACAGAGCTTACACGCGATACTGATTTTCGTTCCTCAGCGGGTGACTCTTTTGTTGAATTACTTCCAACTAAGTGGAATAAAGAACACAAGAAAAATGTTGCATAAGTCCAGCTGACAACCATTATTATAGCCAAAAACGAACCTATCTGAGAATAAGGCAAGAGATTAGAGCGCAATAAAAATATACCAGCAAAGCCAGTAGTTAGCGCGGCGGCAGCAGTTGGACCTGCAGATGATGACAATGCACATTTGACCCGCGCAGACTTCAAACCGTTAGCATTTGCATAGCTTAGCGCATAATGTAGATTAAAATCCACAGCTAACCCTGCCGAAGTAGATATTGCTACACTTTCTAAAATATTGAGCTTCCAACCATTTAATACTAGAATAGCTATAGTTACAGTTGCGGAAAATATCATGGCTGACAAAGCGCACGTGCTAATCACGAGGCTTAATGTTGCCGGTACAAGTACTATAAAACCTAAAGAAGCCGATAGGATGAGGGCAATCACAGTTCCGCTAGCTAATGTTTTCTGTAGATCATAAAATTGTAAGTCTGACAAAAACCAGCCAGACTGCAATCCCGGTGGCGCATTTTTCAACTCTAGCTGTGTCCAATTTTCCACCTGATTGTAGAAATAATCCATCTCTTTGTACGACATTGAGTAGGGCACGATGCTTTCAAATTCTACTACCATAGCTGCGACTGTTGGGGGAGTGGCACTTCTAAGAAATTTAGGTCCCGCCACACCCGGCATAAACAGCTCACGGGGAGTTTGATACAAAGATTCCATAGCTTTAATGATACAGAAATCGAATACCTCTTTTTTATAAGGAAACGCTGAAGTCTCACAGCACGGTGTCCTATTTATTTTGTCAATATGGTCAATACAGCGTCTACTCATATACATTTTAAAGCTTTCAATAAAACAATTGGGAAGCAAAGGTCCCAAGGTTGGTTGGAAAAATGGTTGTGCTTTGATTCTTGTACAAAATTCTGCCAACCACTTTTGAGAATCAGGATCCGATATTGAAAAATCCTCATCAAACTCTAAGTGGCCCTTTGCAGCTGGGTTCATGTGATTTCCATTATCTATAGCTTTTACACCCCACACCCATCTAAGAGGCATCTTACTGCCTGTGCCAATGTCTTTACCAAATCTTTCGAATAGAAACCTACTACTGTAGAGCATGTCATATTGCTCAAAAGGATGGGAGGTTTGAAAAAGTTGAAATTGTCTTGAATCTGGCAATTGAAGACCAGGAAAGTAGAAAACTACGACAACACTGCCAATTCCAATAGCACCCAATACTATAACAAACATTATGTACAATCTTGTGACACATGTTATGATAAATACATTCAACATCACTCTAATATCTTCACAAAATTCACAAATAATTTTATGAATTACATCTAAAAGCTGTGTTCGTTTTGTACACAGTTTAACATCTATTATGAATACTGATGCAGGCAATAAACTTATCATTAAAAGGAAGTTGACTAGAACAGCTGTACCTGCAAAGACACTAAAGCAGTTTATGGCAGGAATGTAGCTTACACAGGAGGCAAGAAAAGCTACTGCAGTGGTCAAAGTAGTGATACTCATAGTGGTTATAGAGTGTCTCATGGTCTCCATAAGTATTTGAATGAGTATAGTCTCACCAGCACTAGAGACATTTTTAATGTCACTTAAAGCATTATCTTGACAAACAATATTGTCTCGAATGAGCTGCTTACTAACCATTTTCCAAACCTTGACATAGAGGAATGCATCATCTGCCCCAATACCTATTACAACGACTACTACTAATAAATTCATAAAGGGAAAAAAATCCAAATTGAACACATATATATACAAGAAGTATGCTATACCAATTGAATATGTAATAGCTATAAATAACAGCAGGGTAAGAATAACTGATTTTGTATAAACCCACACACATACAAATACGAACACACCACCCAAACCTATCAACCAGGTATCTTGTATCACCCATAAGTCAAATAATGCATTTTTCAGTCCAAAGTCCATGGCAGGTATAACAAGTGTTTCATAAGATAAATTTGAATTTTGCAATAGGTTGTAATAAGGTAACACGGTGCTACTGCTTGGTAATGGTAGAAAGAGCATGACATTCTTTACAAAAGACTGTGACAGATCCGTAGGTGTAAATGCTTGTGAATCTATTAAATAAAATAATAAATTATATATAGCATCATACTGAGAACAATACTTAGGGACTTTACACCTATCTAAATCACAAGAGGCCATTAGTGAGAAATCATGGAAGTAACCTGCACACTTCTTCAGAATTGTTACTGCACTGATCACATCTTGTTTGCTTAAATTTTCACAGGAAGTCTTGCCAGATATTAAAGCTATGTAATTTGGCACACTCCACACTGGACAGCAGAGCTCTTCGGAATGTAGATCCCTTTGGCACATCTTATAGTATTCCACTCCTCCAATTTCTACAAGCATTGACTGTAGTCTACACATTCTTTGTATGTTTTCAAATGTTAATAAAGATGTGTTATCTGTATTTGTAATAACTAAATGAGCATAATCTGATATGGGTGGTCCACAGGTCCCCGATGCATAGTTGTGATGTATGGGTTGGTCAGGTTTACGTTGCATTTCTTTTATTGTTACCCATTGTTTTCTTGTGTGGTTTCTTAGAAAAACTGTGTTTTCATCTTCAAATGTCTTGTTTTTTCCAAAACCCCAATGAACATGGGTATTAGATATGTTAGATTCTGATAGCGGCCAGTTCTTTTCAAAATTTGTGTCATTGTTGTGGTCAACTTTTTTCTTTCTAATTCGTCCTTTGTTTTTAGAGCGCCCTCGACCTGATCTTGGTTTGTCCTGGCGCGTTCTGTTGTTATATGCTTGGTTCATGCGTATCTGATCTTCAATTTCTTGTGGATTAACTGCAAGCCTTTTAGAAGGTCTGGTTTCATCAATAAGGTTTTCCCATGCAATGAAACGATGAGCTAGGGTTGTTCCTCGTGTTTCAAAGCCTACTATAGGATCAGAAAATGATGGTAAATCATGGCATACTAACGGGATCACAGTGAGGATGGTTGAGATCCCAGTTACAGTGAAAAGAGCAAGGTAGAAGTGTCGGACGATAAACCTGGCGTAAGCTGACAACATCTTTAAGAAATGACTTCATGGGCCTCATAGTTATTTCACAGCACCATCTTCTCATATCATCGTAACACATAACCAACCTATTTTAAGCTAACGTAAATAAACGATAAAAGGGATCACATTTCGTAAAACAAAATACATACCACATTAAAAAAATGGAAGGGCCTAAACTACACAAAATACACCAAAGACAACTACAAAAGTGTCACCACAGAACACTAATAACCTAGCAGTGTCACAGATAAAATGATTCACATCATTCACATACTATTCTCAAACTACCGAATTCAATAGTCCGACTATTTATGTAAATGTTATTATTACAAAACATTAAAAATACCAATCCATTTTTTTACCTAAATGTTGAGAATTACGTGGCATAGTCATTATGGGGGCAAATTTTTCATTATTTTTGTTTGCAATAGGACGTGCGTCCGACAAAAATAACGACGTTTTTGAGATGCAAATTTAGAACCTGCTACGACTCCATGACGCGCGACGCGCGCTCGCTGTGCTCGCATTTTAGATTACACACCCACTTTCTGTCACAAATGTCGTCGTGGTTCCGCCGGCCTTCGGCCTACGCTCCTCATGCCAGCTAGCAAGATTTTTAGGACAATGGGGTGAGCAACTGGTGGAACTAATGGCGTTAGCAGCGCATGAACCAAACATCGTCATTTGTTGAATATCTGTCAATGTCATTTTATATTTCAAAATAGATTGACCTCATTGGTCAGATTGGGTCTAAGCTATGGACGCGCCATCTACTATCAGCTTTGACCAGCCTTCCCCATTTAGCAGTTTATTCGAAGTATTGTAATATCTTTTTTCGGACTACCGATCCATCGAACATTTGATTCTTCGGACATATGGAAATCGGACACCAAACAATTCGTATTTTTATTTTCGGAATTTTGAATTTCGGGATTTTTATTAGACATTATGTTTTCGGAAATAAGACATTCGGACTTTTTATAATCGGAAAATTGAAATTCGGAATATAGTTTTTCAGAATTTTTGGGTGTTCCCGATTCTGACTATATAACACTGCTAATCATCTTAATCTAATAATAATGCTAATAATCTTCCTTGAGAAACTTGTCGAGATGTTGTGTCGGAACTCGCACCACAAACGACTTGAAGTTGGTGTTTGTACATTTCTTAGCACCATCTCGGAATGAGGTGTTTTCAATGCTAGCTTCCACAGAAACACGATAGATGGCGCTGTGCAAGACTGTGTAATTTTTTTTTTTTACCGTCTGTGGAACTGGCGTTCAATACCTTTTATAAATAAAACGGTGGCTAGTATGTGTGTGGGTTTTCTTCTTTTCTAGTTTGCTTGTTGGTAATCTGAATAAAACGCAAGTGGAGCATTATGTTCTTCTTGATACCTTTACTATGTATACAATTCTGGTATTGGTAAAAACTATTAAATTTATTAATAAAAATATTATCAAAAATAATATTATCTGAATCATTCAAAATATACTTTTATCAAACAAAAAGGCATTATAAAAATTATTTTAGTAGTTTTTACTATTGTTTTTGTGTCTTCCTTCGTTTGATTTAAGTTAATATTATTCAGATTACTGACAAGCAAGCAAGAAAGGAACAAATAGAGTACCCACAGACATTTACTATAGTTGGTGCCAGTTAAGATGAGAATAGCGGTCATTGGCCCACCTAAATTTATTAAACTTCTTAACTTTGAAAACCAAAAATAAGCCTGTTCAAGTCTTGAATCGTTATCTATCGTGATCTTCAACATTTTGTCATCATGTGGTTTATTTGTTTTGGTTTGTACGAACAGCTATTAGGGAAAGGGCAATGACCGCTATTCTCATCTTAACTGGCACCAACTATAACCAGTATTTTATTTTTAAAAGGCAAACGTTTTTACACTGAGTCTTGCACAGCGCCATCTATCTTTTTCAGTGGAGGCTGGCACTGAAACACCTCATTGCATTACGAAATACATACATTTCACAGGAAATGTGTTTAGTAAGAAGAATCTTTGAAACAATATTTTACACATTTCATAAGTACGGTCGAACAAGCTATTTGGTTTATATTTTACAATGTAATTTGTGGGTTAAACTGTAAAAGAAATAGCTGTAATATTTCCCAGGAATTTTGTACAATTCCTAGGTTTCATATATTTATTTTTATCACACCTCTTCTACTTAGACGCGTTTGAGCTGCCAACGCAACGTAGAGCTGGTCACGATATTTTTTATTATTAGCGTGGAAAGATTATTTCCAAATTCATTATTTTGATTGATTATTATAACATTGATTATTTTACATAACCATACACTGGTGAGTGGTCTATCTACTTACATGTCTACCAGACAGCATGGTTTTACAGGTTTGAATTGGCGGATCGTTTTTTACGACTGGAAACTGCTTAGTTAACCATTTTAGAGGGCACCTGTTTGCGACACAAAACGATTTATATACACAATGGCGGTAATCTGCGAATAAACTAGTTTTATGTAACGTGGATGGTCAAATGGCCAAGGTACAGACACCAGCACACTATGCTAACCGAAACTGTAAAAATATTTCCAATCAACCTTGAACATATTCCTTTATCTACACACATCAACACGGTCTAGGGATATTTCATACTCAATTAAATAACTCGAAAAGTACTGGCCGCATTGGAATCTTCTAAACACCGATTTGTTTGTAATGGGGTGGGCAACTGGTGGAACTAATGGCGCTAGCAGCGCATGAACCAAACATCGTCATTGGTTGAAAATCTGTCAATGTCATTTTATATTTCAAAATAGATTGACCTCATTGGTTAGATTGGGTCTAAGCTATGGACGCGCCATCTACAATCAGCTTTGACCAGCCGACCCCATTTATCTCAGACTAATTCCAAATTCAAATTTTTGAAAATTCTTTTGTTTCGGTGGCATAAAAATGTCTTGATGTATAGGAGAGGGAATTTTCATTTGTGCGAAATTTAGAAAACAATACGAATTACGTTTAGTTACAGTTTTTTTTTCATTTTTAAACGAAAGATAAAGTTAAAATTGAGGTATTGTAGCCATGCAACGCCGAAATTGACGAGGGCGGAGATGTTACGAGCTGTGGGAATGCTGGAAGCTGGATCTGTTCAGCGTAATGTTGCTGAGGCCATAGGGACCCATCAAAATGTAATTTCAAGATTGTGGACACGCTATCGTGCCACAGGTGAAGTAGCGGAGAGGCACCGGGGGCCAAGTCGCATCACTACCCCCAGACAAGATCGATTTTTGCAAATTACTGCGCGAGCACAACCAAATGCAACGGCGACTCAATTGGTCCAAAGGCTGCGAGTGGAACACCAAGTGCTTGTGAGTGAGCAAACTGTAAGAAGGCGACTGCATGAAAGCAATCTACGCTCTCGTAGACCACTCCGAGTCCCACCTTTACGGAGAGGCAATCGTGGACGACGATTAGAATGGGTTCGGAACCACGTGGACTGGGGCCGTGACCAATGGTCCAATGTGCTGTTCACGGATGAATCCAGGTTCGGCTTCCATCCAGATTCACGAAGGACGCGTGTTTGGCGAGTTCCTGGACGATGGAGCCGTCTCCAGAACCCTCAGGAAGTTCACCCATACCAAGGAGGAACAATTATGGTTTGGGCAGGAATTCGTCTTGGAGGACGGACGGATCTCGTTTGGGTGCGGGGCAATATGACGGCAGAACGATACGTCCAACAGGTGCTGGGGCCCGTAATCTTGCCCCACAGAACACAAATGGGGCAAGATTTCCTGCTCATGCACGACAATGCCCGGGCACACACGGCGAGAACGGTAGCAGCTTGGTTACATACACATAATATTAGGGCCTTAGACTGGCCTGCTCAATCGCCAGATCTAAATCCCATTGAGCATGCGTGGGATATGCTGCAAAGAAGAGCTCTGAAGGAAGTTCCTGAAAATCTGGCTACAGAAGATCAACTTTTTGCGCACCTCAGAAGGACATGGGACAATATTCCGCAGCAAGACATTGACAACCTTGTTCTGAGCATGCCGAATCGTTGCCGATGTGTTATGAACATCATGGGCGCTTTCTCAGACTACTAACTTCAAGTTTATAAACACAAATTAAATGATTTTTCTATTTTTTTCAGTTTTTACTCACAAATTAAAAGTTCATTCATATACGGTTTCCGTCTATGCTTCATTTTTTTTCCATAGAATCCTGAAATTTTAATCTATACCTTAACCATTATTAAAAAATGGTAGAATATTAAATAACGTATCTTTTAAATATATACATGTCATATAAATAATTAACACATTGATAGTAATTCGCTTTTTTTAAAATATCCCTAGACCGTGTTGATGTGTGTATAAAGGTAAAAATCTATTAAAGAAATTTGACAGATTGTAGTGGCTTGATTTATCTGTACTTTGGCAGAGGAGAAAGCTCAACTATGCCGTCTCTGTAGCTTATTCCTCTATGGCGATGGCGGTCACCACTGCGGGCAGTATCAAATAGCAATAGACAATAAATGACACAGAGTGCTGGCAAGATTGAAGATTAATTATTTCAATGGCAACAAGTTACTTTCATAAAATTTGAACAATTATAATTATTGGACATACTTGTAGTAGTAGATACACATATTTCATTCCCTTGAATTGTTTTCATGATCTTTAAAAGGCTTTGTTTACATATTTTCAGTATTTGCAACCACCAGAAAAGGTCACAAGAGCTTTAACATTTGAACATGGTAACCCTTTTATTGTCTATGACAACTTGTGATCACAAGACCTCTTCGCTTTTGAGTTTTCTGTCAAGGCAAAAATTGGGCGAAAAAAGGCCGTCCCTTTCGGGAATATCGGGTAAAACAGCTCCAATTTGCTAAATAATATATTTCAAGATGAGGTACTTCCTATCTTACCTGTTTTTCCTGTTGGTGGCGTTCGCGATTCTGTTTGTGTCAATGTTCTACCTTCTCCAAGGAAAGGGTGAGAATTTGAGTTTTGGATGGTTCCTGGAGAATACCAGCCCGTACATGTGGTGTACGCTGGGCATCGCGTTAGCCGTCTCCCTGTCCGTGGTGGGCGCAGCTATGGGCATTCACACGACCGGAACGAGCATAGTCGGTGGAGGTGTCAAAGCACCCAGAATCAAGACCAAGAATTTGATCTCCGTCATCTTTTGCGAAGCCGTCGCCATATACGGGCTGATCACTGCCATCGTGCTGTCAGGAATGTTGGAGAGGTACACAGAGCCCTTTGCTGACGAAAGGATTAAAGAACAAAACTTTTTGGCTGGTTTTATCATGTTCGGAGCTGGATTCGCCGTGGGCTTCGTCAACTTGTTCTGTGGTATCGCTGTGGGTATCGTCGGCTCTGGTGCTGCCTTGGCTGATGCAGCTAATGCTGCTCTCTTCGTCAAGATCCTTATTGTAGAGATTTTTGGATCAGCCATTGGTCTCTTTGGTCTTATTGTTGGTATCTACATGACATCAAAGTGCAAAATGGGCAATGCCTAATTTAAGAATATATAAATCTTGAATCTTAAGTGTAAGTATCAATTTGTATTAACAACATTATCTATCTTGTAATTAGTAAATGTGTAACTTGTTATAAAACTATGAGCATGATTCATAGCATATGTTTAAAATGTATAAAATAAAACTGACAGACTGTTTTCACCCCCAATTATAATTAAAATAATCCTTGAGCAATTGTCAAATTTCTTAAATTCAAATACTAATTTAATTTTAGTAAACTTTTTGTATCATTATTGATGTATTTAAGTGCTCTTAGTTTCTAAATGATAATAATAAATCAGTTTTTTAATCTAGGTCACATGATCTTGAGACTACAGAAATCTAAGTGTAGGTTATAGCATGTTTCAGTCACTTGACAGACAGTTAAAGTAAATTATTTCTATATTTGTCTTTATTTTCCTGCTTACATATTATTGTATTGTTAGTTCTTTAACTTGTCTGCCTAATTAAAATATTTGATTTAATAATATGATTTTTCATTACATTTTCAGTTTACAACAGCACTGGATATTACCAGCCTTGACCTACCCTAACAAACCGAGTGTCCAGTGCTCATACTTATCATCAGAGAAGCTTCAAGTTATATCATTGCAGTGTTGAACTTGTGTATCTTTCCTGCCTACTCTTTGTTGATGTGTTTATATAATGTAAATTATTTTTTTAATCTTAATGATCATTAAAATATCTGATCTTAGCACTTCATAGTTCATAGCGTAAAGTAAAATTTTTGATGTTATATCTGTACTATACATTCACTTTAATTGTTGTTTCATAATGATAAGACACTTGTGCTAAGAATTCAGATATTTGAACTGAGGTTTGGATTGTATTGCAGTATTTTATTGACAACTAAACAGTAACCAGTCGAGATTGTGTTGTATTGAACCTTAACAGTGTCCTAATGTTGAAATGACTAGGTACATATTGTTTTTAGAGTTTCTGTGGCCTAATATAAAGCTCTGCCTTGACATAACTACAGTACCATACCTTGTCATTTATAAGGCTATATACATTCCATAAAACCTTGTTTCAAGTTTTGTAAAAGCTTTGATTGGTCAGTCTGTAACCCATGTTATACATAGTAATAAATATAATGTACATAAATTTCGTATTTGGTGTGAGTTATTTTCCATTGGACACAAAACACCCGGGTGATGCTGATGACATTGTACACAGGCATCAGTAGCACCCTTATCTTAGTATTGCAGAGCACAAAGTTTTACATTTTATTGTTAGAACATCTTATAGGACCGATGAAAAGAAACTACTGTTGATTACTCGTAAAAGCTGTCTGTGTCTGTATGGAAAATATCTAAATTGTTAATGTTCTCTGGTATTGATAAAGCACTGTTTCCCTTTTAAATTATATAAAAATCAATTATTGTAATTCTCAACTGTAAATATTAGTTTGCTTACCTTACTAATTTATTGTACGTACTTGTAAATTCATCTGCTTAAACTTAACTAAAGAGTTGATATGTGGCCACACATTGTTGGTATTTGATCAATCGAGAATCGACATTGGCTATTAGCAGTGTTCACATTTCGGAACAAAACGAACGATAAAGTATTATATCAGTCTTTAAAACAGATTACTGATGTAATTCTAAGTAAAAATATATTTTATTTGTGCAAATGTAGATATTATGTATGTTGATGAATAAATAGATAAAAAGTTGTAATATTTTTATTTCTATCACAAATAAGTGATTGAGACAATTTTTGAATTGTAATGTTTTTTCTTTGATTTTGTGGTTTTAGACACTTTGATTTATAATATAGGTATACAGTATTTTCTATCAAAGGATTAAGAACTGCTGGCATAATATTTTGTTGTAGGTAAAACCTTGGAAATGGCCCTGAAAATGATACAAGTAGTCATTATTTTATTTATATGTATGTACCAATTAAAGTTTGCCCGTCTGTCAGTCTACCGATAACTAACCGTTTCTTTTAGAAAGCGGTAGACCAGAGATATATTGATTTAGGCATTATCTCGAATGCGCGTGAGTTTTGCTTACTGTTGTGTGATTGTGCCTGATAAGGGTATTATTAGCTCGTTGATACGATTAAGTTGGTACAAACAGGTATACGGGCTAAATTTTTGAGATGGGGTAGTAAGAAGGGTACCTACTAGGGTTGCCACCTTTATTATGAACAAATATAGTATTTTTCCCAAAAAAGGTGCAAAAATATAGTACTTTTAAGAAATTCGGGGTAAAAAAAGTACACATTTATTTTTAAACATCATCTGCCTAGCCTTTTCCCAACTATGTTGGGGTCGGCTTCCAGTCTAACCGGATGCAGTTGAATACCAGTATTTTACATGGAGTGACTGCCTATCTGACCTCCACAACCCAGTTAGTACCTACCCCAGTACTAACTATTTAATACGATAATTATTTATTTTTCCATATATTATATATGTTATTGCTGTTCGCTTTGGCCATCAATGTTCTATTGTTAAATAATTATAGGAATATGAACAATTTCAGATTCAGATTCATATTAAAATAATTTAACAATTTATTTTTAATTAAATTAATAGATGCTCTATTTCTTTCTTCTTTCCATTTTACACAAATTTGTTATTAACATCTTATTTGCACCATTTGCTCTTATATTTTTGAAGCCTTTTAGTGGCTTTTTAAGAGTTTCTTTTTGATTTTACTTCGGTGACGTGCTACCATCATCACTTTCCATGTTTTTTTTTTTTTTTAACAGCCTAGAAACAAATCTGGTGGCATTCATCGACAAATTATTGACTGTTTTACAGTTGACGTTTTGTTGCCGCGAATGCGTTTCGTTCTGGAACTCCCTGTGCAGCGCTGCGGGTACGTTCCAGAGCCCAGACTTCCAGTTACAGTTAATATAAAAAAGCGCGACAGTTGAATTAGGGATAAAATTATAGTATTTTTCGTACTATATTATTTTTCTATATTATATAGTACAATTGACTGAAATATAGTACGATACTATATATTATAGTACGGGTGGCAACCCTAGTACCTACCAACCTTAACTAAAAAAAAATTACCAATTCGTTCGAAATACGAAGTTTAATTTTTTTATGTTTATTTTCAGCCAGTGGTTGCAGCGGTTAGTCTGGCAAAGTCTGAAATTCATAAATACGAATTTGTTGTCCGATTTTCATATGTCCGAAGAATCAAATGTTCGATGGATCGTTAGTCCGAAAAACGATATTCCGAAACTTCGAATAAGCTGCTAAAATTGTCATAAAAGTCTTGTTAGCTGGCATGAGGAGCGTAGGCCGAGGGCCGGCGGAGCGACGACGACATTTGTGACAGGAAGTGGGTGTTATTGTAAAATGCTAGCGTATCCCGCTCGGGGTACTACGATGGTACGGAACCCTTCATGCGGGACTCTGACTCGCACTTGGTCGGTTTTTAAACATTGTTTTTATAATTCCTTAGCAAAGTAGACCAGTAGGGCTATTACGTATCTCTGTTGACAGCTCGAAATGATAGTAACTCTGGGCTCAGTGTCCATCAATTAACTGTCAAAAGGTTAGTTTCGTATTATGTATGACCAGTCGCAATCTAATATGACGTCATTGGTTGTCATCGTGGCTGAGAGTCAACGTAACTCATTTTGACAGACGCTTTCTTAACGATACTTATATTATTTCGATTAAGTAAGCATAGTGGACAACAAATTGATTACAACTGAGCTCGAAGTGGCTTTCGTGATTGACGTTACAACGTACTCGGGCTGTTAGTCACCGTAAAGTGACATCCACTCAGTGCGTTATATAATATCAATATTATGACAATCACGGTTGTCATCAGTTCGGTTTACAACCGAAGCTTGATAGTCACTGGATATCAGAAAGGTACGTAATAGGCCTGCAGTTAATTGATATTAAGGCTGATGCTCCAGGGTAGCCCGCGAAATTCAAATTTTCTTACGTTTTTTGCAATTTGCAGGCCAGTGCTAGGTTGTACGATGATTAAAATATTGTTCGCGATTGTAAGACGTATGTAGTTACAGAATTATAATCATCAAAATCATCAATACAACCCTCCAAGTTCATAAAGGTCTAGCAATGACTTTGACCTTGAAAAAATCGTTTCTCGACCTTTAAGAACTTGGAGGATTGTATTGATAATTTTGATGATTATAATTCTGTAACTACGTTTCTGCTTCTGGATTGACATTCCAATTGGATTTTCGCCCGATGATCGACCGGTATAGACAGAGGCTGAAATAAATTAGGGAGTCCTTTGCCCCGAGGCCTTTAAGACAATTTTGGCATGCACACAAGGTTGCAAAAAATAGAGCATGTGGACATTTTTTATCAAAATTATCCCTTCTGTGTTTTTTTAGCTTCGTTTGTAAGTACCTAGGTACTATGTTTGTGTGTTATCAATTTAAATTAAACTTACCATCATCGTCCGTAGGTACCGACAATACAATACAAACAATAGGACAGACAATATTATGGTAGCTTTATTTATTTATTTGGTACACCAACAGCAATACATACTAAGAATTAATGTGAAACAATGAAAATAACATAAAAGTGCTGGTATGTATGCCTATTATAGGTATACGCAGCATTCACCATAAGACAACAACATAATTATAATTTTTCAAATCTTAAAAATAAAATTTGATTATAATATAAAATAAAATAAAATGATTTTTTCGTATCACTTGCTCAAAAAAGTGACATTCTATGCCACAAAAAGCGAACATAACAATAGTAATTTTTAATCTGATAAAAACAAGGAAAGAAAATTGTACTGAATTTCATTCATTCTGGGGAGAATGTGATTTAAGTTTGGAATACTTACTGAAATTTATACTGAACTACATCTGTGTTTACACCATTGAGTTTGTATTTAAAGCATTATACATCTTTTTGAAAAAGGAATACGCATTTATTATGCAGTTAAGATTATTAAATAAAATTACGAAAACCGACGAGGCCGTATGAGCTTGATGCCTTGCTTTTCCGACAAAAAAATATTAGTCTAGGTTTTTGTTTTCTTCAAATACATAAACGTTAAGTTTATTTTTAATTGTCATTATTTTTAATAAATGCTTATCTCATATTATTATTGTGTTAATTTTTTCGCAAATGGTACGAAAAGTAGAGTATTTTCCTCGGTGATAAAGCTGTCTTAGTCTTGGGTGAACTTAAATCTCTACACTCAGGACTCACACACAGACACAGAGGGTGTTTTTAACACCCTCGCTACGCTCGGGACTAAACCTCGAGTCCTTCGTTACGCTCGCGATTTAAATCGTCACCCGCGACAGAAGACACTGCTTTATCCCCTTGGTTAATAATACTTACTTAATACTAGATGAAGTGATATTAATTATGATGATATACGAGTACATATGCATTATGAGTGTAATATGTAAAGATTTACATTTTTGTTAAATGGTTGCGCAGTTGCAAATGTATTGAGTTGACAGAAATTAGTTATTTAAAGGTTACTAAGCTTGTTAAGGGAAACACCGAATAAATCGGTTTCCAGTGATGTGTGGGAGCTGTTATAGTTTCTACGTATTCTGAGTAAAGGAGCATTGAGACCAAGGTTTGATTTGCGAAACGGGATATGAAACAGTCTGGTGATGGTATATCTGGGAGGTTTTGAAGGGACTGAATACGAAATTCGCTCAACTAAATCACTGCATTTTATGATTCCGTTGACAATTTTGTATAGAAAAATAAGATCGCGCGAACGGCGACGGTCTCGCAGCGTCTTTATGTTGAAAAAATGTAGGCGTTGCTCGTACGGACAGCGATGGCTTATTTTTCTGGATTAAAAAGCAAGATACTTTGTGAAGACTCGTTGAATTCTTTCAATTCTTTGCGAATGAACAGCGTAGAACGGATTCCATGCAACGTTGCATATTCTAACCGACTACGCACAAGAGTGTTGAACAAAACTATTCTGGTCTTTGGAAATTGAAAACCCCGAGTATTGCGTTTAACGAAACCCAGCATCTGTGCTGACTTCTTGACAACATCGCCGATGTGAGGTTTAAAACTCAGCTCATCGTCGTCTAGAACCCCGAGGTCACGTATTTGACATACTTTTGACAGTGGAGGATTGTACAGTGTGTAAGAGGTGGGAAAAGATGACTTTTTTCTAGAAAAACGAATGAAGAAGCATTTTTTTGTGTTTGGGCCATGTTGTTTGCTATGAAGAGTTTTCAATATTTTTTAGGTCACTATGTACAAGCCTACTGTCAGCAGGTCCCGTAATCTTTCTATAAATTTTTAAATCATCGGCGAACAGCAAGGCTTTACAATGTTTTATTTGGCTTGTGATGTCGTCTACAAATAACAAAAACAGAACTGGGCCAAGATGGGAGCCTTGTGGGATTCCAGATCGTGTGTGAAACTCATAAGAGCCATAACCATTAACGGCAACGAACTGAGAGCGATTAATAAGATAGGATGCGGACCATCTTAACAACGATCCGTGGACACCACTGAGCTCGAGTTTCGCTATCTAGGTGAATGGCTCACCTTATCGAACGCGCTGCTAAAGTCCGTATATATTGCGTCAACTTCGTGTCTGCTATCAAGCGCTTCAGAAATATCAGAAAAATATTTTACTAGATTAGTCTCGGTTGATCGCCCAACTTGAAAACCGTGTTGACTATCGGAAAGCTTAGTATCTAAGTAGTTGGTCAGAATGGGACAAACGAGACATTCAAAAAGTTTTGAGAAACATGATAGTATGCAAATCGGCCTGTAGTTTTTTATGTCGCTCGAGTCACCTCTTTTGAGCACAGGTACAACGCGGGCTTTTTTCCATTCGTCGGGGAATACTCCCGACTCCAAAGATCTGTTAAATAAAAGACTCAACGGCTTTGACAGTGCTTTACCACATGACTTCACAAAAACAGGTGGAATTAAATCGGGACCGGCGCCTTTGGTGCTATCTAATTTTTTAATTTTTGGTAGAACTTCTGATGTAAATTTAATACTACTTAGCACTTCGTTGGATTCTTTGATAGATTTGTTTGTAAGTAGGTACTTACCTAGGTACTATGTTTTTGTGTTATCAATTTAAATTAAACTTACCATCATATTCCGGAAAACATTGTTTTTGTAATTGTGTTGGGGATGTTTTGACATCCATATAGGGGGTCGATTTAAAATTTCAGTTATAAACGCCTCGGTATCCATTACCATAACGCTACAAAATCGTCTAAATTTTTTTGTTTATAAGTTCGCTGTCGTTACAGTCCTCTGTTTCGTGGCGTCGTCGCACTCATTCGCTTGTACTTTTGATCTCGTCGCTCTCCGCACCACGCGCCGCTGCAGCGATTCGCTCGGACAAAACCGCGCGCGTTTTCGCTATGAGCGGCGACTCGAGTCGTGCTTCAAACATTTTTATACTTTTGTTCTTACCGCTCGCCGCCCCGCGCTTATCCGCCGCTCACCGCGGCAAGGTCGTGAATGGGCCGTTAGAATTCGACCATGTAACTCTATTAGGTCGAAACAATTCTAACCTGCCCAAGGCAAGGTGTCAAAATTTTTCGAGCTCGCTTCGCTCGTTTTTAGAGCCTTACTTCTTTTTGTTTCGAGTCTCTCCTTTATCAAAGTCGCAGCCTAGTATTTCAGTCCAACATTCTATTTTAATGTTTTCTTCGGTTGATTCAAAATTTACATTAGTAAGTAGGTAGTTTTCCTTTCTCTCGAGAGTGGAGGGCCGACCGTCTCTAAAATGCCCGGGCCGATTTCGGGTCTCAGTCCGGGCCTGGTCGTAGGTACTAGGTACGAGTAGGTATATCGTATTAAAATTTAGTGTTTTTAGTTTAAGATCACGCCATGTGTGAATAGTGGTCCCGCCATTTTGATATCAAAATAGCGTTTTCTTTAGATTGTTTGTAGGATATTTTGAAATTTTATGAGTGTAGAATTTTACTATGAAGTAGTAGAAATAGGTATTGTATTAATTCCTATTCAAAGTTATTCGAAAAACCTGGCGGGGTCCCGTCATCTTGACTTTCATCAAAATCTGATTCAAATATACCAAGTAATATTTTTATAATAAAAAAACCGGCCAAGTGCGTGTCGGGCCACGCGCAGTGTAGGGTTCCGTAGTAGCCCGTTATCACACTAAAGAACAAACCCGCTACAGCGCCTTCTAGCTTGTGAAACTTATGATAATTTATTATGTTTTTTTAGTTTAGTTTGTTTTTCAATGCAAGTCTTTACCCGGTATAAACAAGCAACTACTTCATCTTAGTCACTTTATAAGATTTATTCTAAGGTTTGGTACAAAATTACCCAACACCCAAGTTCAACGAATAATACTGCTAAACTAATAAAGTTATCTTAACAGCTATAGTTTTCCTTTACAGTTCATAAAATTCACTATCATTATGAATTTTTCAGATTTTTCAAGCCAGCAGTTTAGCTTTTAGAGGAGGGGGACGCCCTACTGGAACAAAAATGTGCACTTTAAAGTTTAATATTTCGTAAATGGAGCATTAAATCGAAAAATAGTATTAGCAACCCCTAAGTCATTTTAAAAGACCTATTCAACAATACCCACACGATGGGGTAGACGACGAAAAAACAAGTTATCCCCACTTCACATGTAGGGGAGCTACCCTAAAAAAAATATTTTACCACTTTGTCGGCGTTATCGATATACACACCTCTACAAAATTACAGCTTTCTAGTACCAACGGTCTCTAAGCAAAACCTCGGACAGACAGACAGACGGACATGACGAAACTATAAGGGTTCCTTGTCAGAACTACGGAACCCTAAAAACAGGGGTTTGAAAGGACAAAGGGGAGGCCTTTGTCCAGCAGTGAGACAATAATTAGGCTATGAAAATAAATAAAAATCGCGCGGCCGAATGTCGCGGGCAACACCTATAGGTGGGTACTAGCTAAGTTTCGTATGAATTTGATTTTAGGGGACTGAATCGGAATAATAAAATTGCAAGTGTGACTTGTTGGGAACCCTCCTGGTAAAAAAGGTTGCAACGAGTTCACGAGTCACACCTGTGACTCAATGGGAAAAATAATCTCAACGAGTCACACTGTGACACGATTAATTGGGTGTGACTCGTTGGGAACTCACCGCTTCGTCACGTGACACAGTTAGAAGTTTTGGCAATTGGCGTTTTAAATCCACGTTAGCTTATCCACCAGGTGTGGCTGGTGATAAACGTTTCTGATATTTTAATAGTTATTCTGCTGTTAGTCTGCTACTGTTCTTGAGTTATAAAATTATGTAACTAACCCGACTGGTTTTTAATAATAATAATTATTATTCCTTCATTCCCAGTACTAACTGGGTTGTGGAGGTCAGATAGGCAGTCGCTCCATGTAAAATACTGGTATTCAGCTGCATCCGGTTAGAATGGAAGCCGACCCCAACATAGTTGAAAAAAGACGAGGCAGATGATAATTCCTTAAATTCAACTTAACAATTTTATACATTTTTAAAAATCCCAAAAAAAAACAAGTGGTAGAAGTGTAGCCCACTGTCCAAGCTTCCGGCGGCGCCCAGGGCTTCAGAGAAAGGAACCTCCTAGTCCTAACAATACGAACCGTGTCCAGCAATACCGCTTTCTGAACCGAGCCCTTGATTTAGTTGCCCAATGAGAGCCTCCTCAGATATTGCTCGAGGCTCTTGGTAAATAAGCCCAATGGCTGATACGACTATCGGCACAATGATCGCTGAGTCCACATCCCACATGCCGACGACCTCGCGAGTCAAGTCAATATACTTGATTTGCTTAGCTTTCACGCGGCTCTCGTCATGCGAGACCTTTATGTCAACAAACATTGCGCGTCGCTCTGCTCGATCCACCATACCTACCTTTATCAGGCTTATTGGCTACAATAGTCTGTCAGTGATGATGGATGTAAAATGTAATATTAAGATTTTCGAGAACTTGATCTGGAATATATCTATATTCGATTCCAAGGCTGTATTTTAGAGCAAATTGCTGATGGCCAATCCTAGCTACAAGGTTGTATCTCTGCAAGTACTCTCAAGTCAAGTAGCCTCCTTTAATTTGTACTTTCTAGCTATCACGGTTCATGAGATACAGCCTGGTGACAGACAGACCGACGGAGTAGAGTCTTAGTAATAGGGTCCCGTTTTTATCCTTTGGGTACGGAACCCTAAAAAGCAGAATTTGATGTATGTCTATAATAAAGGAAAAAAGAAAATCGAGATGGGTGCTAAAATTTTCAAGCTCGCTACGCTCGCTCTTGAATCCCACTTTTTTCGATTGATGGTCTTTTCTGCATAGATTGATCAAGTAACTCCTTGAATCTAATATATATTATATTCGAGGTGGAGTGCAAAAATATACGAGCTGTTTTCATGGAACTGACTGTTGGTTTAGTGGTCGCATAAAATCCTAGGTTAAGTGTTAATAGTGTTATCCATTAGGCATTTATTAGTAGCAGCTGCGACTGCTTTATCAGTATTTTCAACCACCAGAAAAAATAAAGAAAATGTTAGCGTGGTAATCTTTACTCTTTGGTGGTAACCCTTTTACTGTCTATGACAACTTATGATCACAAAGACATCCGCTTTTGAGTTTTCTGTCAACGAAAAACTTGGCCATAATAAGACCGTTCCCATAAAAAGTACTCCTGGCCGTCCTTTTCGGGAATATCGGGCAAAGCAGCTCCAATTTGCTAAATAAAATATTTCAAGATGAGGTACTTCCTATTGTACATGTTAATCCTGGTGATCTCGTCCGTGTGGGAGTTTGTGGCACTGTACTACGTTTTCCAAGGAAAGGGTGAGAATTTGAGTCCTGGATGGTTCTTCGCGAATACCAGTCCGTACATGTGGAGTACATTGGGCATCGCTTTTGCCGTTTCCCTGTCCGTGGTGGGCGCAGCCATTGGCATCTACACGACCGGAACGAGCGTACTCGGCGGAGGTATCAAAGCTCCCAGAATCAAGACAAAGAACTTGATCTCCATCATCTTTTGCGAAGCCGTCGCCATCTACGGACTGATCACAGCCATCGTGTTGTCAGGAATATTGGAGCATTACTCAGACCCCTTTACTGACGACAAGATTAAGGAACAAAACTATACGTCTGGTTTTATTATTTTCGGATCAGGAATATCCGTGGGCTTCGTCAACTTATTCTGTGGTATCGCTGTGGGTATCGTCGGCTCTGGTGCTGCCTTGGCTGATGCAGCTGATGCTATTCTCTTCGTCAAGATCCTAGTCATAGAGATTTTTGGATCCGCCATTGGTCTCTTTGGTCTTATTGTTGGTATCTACATGACAGCAAAGTGCAAAATGGGCAACTCGTAATTTAAGAATATAATATAAAACTTGAATCTTAAGTGTTAGTATCAAGTTGCTTAACATTTGTATCTATCTTGTAATTTGTAAGAGCGAGGCCACACGATGATACGCTGCGGCGCCGGAGCGACAACGTGCCGCCACAGCAGTATTGTTAGTGTGTCGAACGTGTGGCGCGCCGCGCCGCACCGCAGTAAACAGCGTAGTACTGCGGTGCCGCACCGCCCGGCTGGCACAGCTCGAATTAATTGCGGTACGGCGTCGCACCGCACTGTTAACGTATCGTGTGGCCTCGCTCTAACTGTGAGAAATGTCTAACTTGTTTTAAAACTATGAGCATGATTCATAGCGTATGTTTAAAATGTATTATACAATAAAACTGTTAAAAGTCTCGTGATTCGGTAATTATAAATCTTTGAGAACTACTGGATGAATAAGTTTAGAGTACAGGCTGTTTTAATCCCAATAAGAATTAAAATACATAATCCATATAATTTCTCTCATTTGGTCTACTTGTTTGATTTATTTATTTAATAACAGCGGTAAAAACCAAGTACAGTACCCACCCAAGTAACAAAAGGTTCTATAACCAAGGCGTTTTATCACCAAATAGTGATATAGTAGGCCTATAACGGTAACCATTGTGACTGCTTGTACTATAAAGGTTTGTAACAAAGCGTTTTAGTTCTCTACGATTATAGAGCACTTAATTTAGCTCTTAGAACGCTTACAGGACCATACAAAAGAATCTTTAAAGTGTTGCACTGTAATAGAAATGAGAAAAGCGATTTTGGTACTATTTAGTACCATAGACGTCCTTACTGACACTTTTTTGTATCATTTTGCTTTAATAAAGCGTCAAAATAACTTTTACAGTACCTACTAGTATTGAAGCAGTATCGAAAACACTTACAGGATCAATCAGCAATATAAAAGTACCTTGCACAACCATTACGTAGCCTTTTAACTTCTTAAAAGATCCTTCAACATCGCAATTGGGCTAATTCTGTTAAAGTCATGAAAACTCTTCCATAGTACTAAATAGTTCTATAGCGACTCCTGGTACAATTGCTAAATAACTTAAATTCTAAATAGCTCTACAAGTGAGTTTGTGTTACTGCTACGAGACTAAACCGTGACATAAAAGCACTAAAATTAATAACAATTGAACTAATTAGATCTATACTAGCTTTTCAGTATCAATTATACCACTAGTAGGTATTTCATAAATGGTGGCACGCACTATCGACTGTAACTGAAAATATAGCACATGGTTCTGCACAAAATATTTCTTTGGTACCAGAACAGGGCTGAACAAATAATGTTCCTTTTTGAACATTCGGCTTAAAATATGGACTGTTGACCATACGCATTTAGGTCTGCAACTGATTTACCTATCAAAGAACCGACATTCTTGCGCAGCTGATGGGGTATTGGGCGTGCCCGCATGCAATGAGATAGAACTTTTAGTTTAGTCAAAATAACTTGTGAGGTTGCATTAAAGACACACACAGGATCATTGTTTTTTAATGTAACTATTGTTTTTAGCTACACCTTCGTGGTGATTTCGCGACTGAATTGGTCGAGAAACTTGAAAATACCTACCTAAAGTTGTGTTTTTTTTGCTCTAATTCTAATAAAAAAAAACACAAGCTGTATGTTAAAACTGAGAATTATCCTTAAATACCTACATCTTTCAATTGTGGTAGTAATTAATCTCTTGGTTTCCGGATGGTATTTTCAAAATAACAATTTTTTATCTTAAGATTTAAAAATATCGACCTACTTACGTTTTCTAGGTACATATTTACCATACCTATCCAAAATTATGCCCCAGTATGCATTTAATGCAACTCCATACAAATCAATTTATTTGACTACACTATTTTATATTTGGTCAACGCAACCCTAATTCGTTTTGGGTGAAAATATGGCCGCTGTTTTTTACAATGATAGCACATTAGCAGCACCGCTCAAGCCACTGTGTACTATAGCAGCCATAGTCGGGACCAGTCCATCATCACCATCATCATCATCAGCCTATAATGTTCCCACTGCTGGGACACGGCCTCTTCTCAATGAGAGGGAATGGGCATATAATCCACCACGCGGGCCCTGTGCGGATTGGTAGATGTCACAGCCATGTCTTCGAATTTTTGGTTCTAGGACATGCCGGTTTGTTTTCCTTCACCGTTTTGAGAGCAGTGGTGATGAAATAAATTACACAAAGTAATGCGCCTGTCTGGGTTCGAACCCACGACTTGCTTACCAGTACCGGGACCAGTCCATATTTTAATAATTTAAATTTAATTAAAACACGAAAATTATAAGGGCGCGTGGTCAAATTTGAAATCAACACAATGATTTTATCGATACATTTTTTTTCGCTAGTGCAAGTTATGGCAGAGATACTGAATGTATGTCCTTTTTATTACGTTAAGCAACAATGGCTAATGACATTGCCATTGACATTGCATTGCATTAATATAACTTACCGATATATTTTGTTTTCTTTGGGAACAATCACGACGTGTGGTAAAAAAAATCACTGGAATCGTTAAAGCTGCAAAATAGCACTATAAACAGGTTTTGGTTATTTTTATAGCGCAAATTTGTGACTTAAACATTACAGACAGCACTATTTTAGTACTAAAAAGCGGTTCACTACACTTTTACATTTCAACTATCGAGCTGATTTATCACCGTAAGAGCCTTTATGTAATGTTTATAGAATAAATCCACTGACTCGGGCCTTTTTGGGGTTTTGTAAACGTTTACAACACCATTATAGTACTAATCATGAATCCTTATAGCACGCTCCAAAACGTTCTCAGGACTTATATAGTACCAAATTTTGTTACTTGGGTAACTAAAAGAGAAAATTAGGCAAGTACCTAAAGCATAAATGAAAATACCTATACAATCATAAATTCCTGTCACAGTACTTCTGACCTACCAATAAAATCTTCGTCCATCCATCCGCAAACAGATCGTCTGTGGATTAGAATCCAAGAGATCTAAGCGCAGCCAGAGTGCGAGGCATTTAGTAACCTTTTTGTATAATTATTGATTTATATTATGCTCTTGGGTTCTAAATGAGCAGTCGTATCATCTTGACTCGATCACCAGCGCTTGCTGCGTCAGCTATTAACGAGATCCTACTACGGTCTAGTCCTGCTGTTGAAGAGAAAGATAATAGGGTTGCCACGGTAAATAGCCAGTGCTACGTCCGATTGAGAGGCGCACTGGAAGTTGCGCTTTGCGAGTATCAATCCACCCCTACCGAACTTAGATCTAATTACCACGGTTACCCATGCATAAGAAAAATAGGGCGGTGGTGTGTGCCTTGGACTCGTAACTCAAGAATTTATTTGACAGTCGTGAGGACCTCGTTGGTACACACTTTATCCTGTACTGTGTGTCCCGAAGCAGAAAGTCTGTATATCGGCGCGGCGCGCGGCGGTCTGGATTCGGTGGTCTAAGCTGCGTTTTAATCAGTAGTCTCAGAATCGCATTTGTGTTTTGGAGATTTGGAGCGACCCGTGCGAAATATGACAGAAGTTTGCCGCCCGGATGATTTTAGCACGAGTTCATTGAGCGAGTAAAATAATTTTAACTGAGCGAGTGTGTGAATCTATCCCAGATATGGAAGTGGTTTTAATAACGCTGCACTGTTAGATGTACCTACCGTTGTTACCGAATTGGAAATCACCGGGACCGGACGGACACACAACACAACTTCTTAGTACCTATCTAGTTCATACACTCAGTCATCCGTAGTCTGGGTCGCTACCGCAGTTTCTACTTGTTCAACAGGAATACCTGTTGATGTTGATTGTGATTTAGTTTGTGTTGGTGTGTATTGGTTGTGTGTTATACCCACCTGCTCCATAAGTCAGGCCCATCACATGATTGTCGACGGTCTATAAACTTCTTACATCCATTTTGAGAGCGAAATTTATATATCTGCCTCTCAAAATGAATGTAGGAACGGGACTCTCGGTATTAAGGAGCTACTCCTCGTCGACATGACCATTAGCCAGCAGGTTCGTCGATCTCGCAAGGATCTGTCGACATAGGTAATTATTGGATAGATTTTATGAAGGCCTACGATTCGTTGCCACATACATGGCTCATGAGGGTGCTAGAGTTGTACAAGATAGATGCAAATCTACGCATCATAGGTACTCTTTCAGCATAGGTAGGTACCTACCTACTATACTTTTTGTACCTACGCCAGTATCCACTATAAGGCCTTGGTCTCGAAGTTAGCGGGCAGATCGCGGGGCGCTAGAGCGGCGTAGTGTTGTGTTATGAGAAATTAGTGTCCGAAGAAAATTTCGTTATTTCATTTTAGAGACGGTTGGCCTTCCACTCTCAAGAGAAAGGAAAAGTACTAACGTAAATTTTTAATTAACCGAAGAAAACATCTAAAATAGAATGATAGGCTGAATTGGTAGGCTGTGACTTTGATAACTTAGGGGTTAAGTTTACTAGCTACAGATGCAGCTGAAATTCTTTGAAAAGTCTAGGAACTGAAAAAAAATCGAGCTCTCCACTCCAGAGAAATTAGGTTTACTTTAGTCCCATTTATTCAGAAATAGATGTTACTTAATCGATTAGGGGAGACAATGTTAATAATAATAAAAATAAATTATTTTCCAAGAGCGAGAGAAGCGAGCTCGGAAATTCTAACATCCACAACCTGGACAGGTTACAATTAAACTAGAGTTACTTGATCCTTTAACTAGAGTTACTTGATCGTCTTGCAGACAAAGCCAAGATTCAAAGTAAGAGCGAGCGAAGCGAGCTCGAAACTTTTTTGACACCTTGCCTTGTTCACGTTAGAATTGTCATTGTCTACTATAAGTCGACCAAGTAACTCCAATAGGTCGACTTATAATAGACAATGTAGAGACCCAAGAGAAAGTAGGTTGCCAGAGCGAGCGAAGCGAGCTCGAAAATTTTTACATCGTGCCTCGAATAAATTCAGATATTAATAATATCTAAAATGAGATCTAAATGTCCTTATGCTCCATTTTTTGCAATCAAAATTGACTTTTAAGGCCTCGGGGCTGCCACGAGAGACGCCCTCGGCGTCGAGGGCCACTGTAGGCGCGAGCCTGTGGACGGTGCGTAATGGGCTAGCTCGCCGTTCGTCCGTCTTGTGACGACAGGCCGTGTCGACGGCGCGTTCCTGTTCCACGTTCCGTAAAAGTCTGACACTGCCTTCCGCTCCGCCCAGAGCGGGATGGTCATTTGATGATTTCCCATCCGAAAAAAAAGGCCCCGGGCTTCAGCTTCTGTCTATACCGGTCGATCACACGAAAATCCAATATAGGAAAGCTAATCTAGAGGCAGAAAAAAGGAACCATTGTGTTAAAAGTTTTTTCGCAGGGTTCAGTATCAACCGCGCGTTGGATTAAAGAAAATGTAAAAGTTTATAGCGAGGTAAAAATATTTTAGTTTGACAGTGTGGAAAATTTTATTAAAAACTTAAACTAAAAATCCTGAGCCTCTTGGACCTACCTTTACTACAGATACAGATATACTCCAAGAGTAAATTGAATTAGGTCCTCGACTTGAAGGTAGAGGACGTTATTTTATCGATGTATTGGAATGTTTTTTTTTTAAATAGCAAAAGATTGTCGACCGCCAGTCGGCCACACCGGCCCACCAGGCATCCGGCCTGGCATCGGGCATTTGCCCAATTTGCCCGTATGGCCAGTCCGAGCCTGGTACTCATCATTATGGATAACTTTTACTATGGGACCAAACCCTGAATCGCGAAAAAAAAATTTCGCGATTCATAAAAGTCGCCGCCGCCGTTCTGCGCCCGCTGACTTCGTGTCCGTGGCCTTAGGTAAGTATGTGCAGAATGTGCCTACCTAAACCTGACACCTAAAGGTAATATTATTTGGATATGTACCTAAGCAAAGAGACCAACGGAAAGGTGGGTGGTCAGACTGGATGAGGATGGCGAAGAACCGGGTGTTGTGGCACAGCTTGGGAGACTCCTATGTTAAGCACGAGCTTAGACCGTGCTGATTGTGGTGAGGGAACGGAATGATCCGGCTCGAAGGACCAAATGTTGGAGTATGATGCCGAACAGTGAAAATGTTATGTACTTGTTATTCGTGTACGTTACCGCAGCAGGAAAGTGTCTCCTAGAGTTATATGAGTGGAACGTTTAATTAGTGCCTTATCTGCTGTGAATGTGCCCCCACATAAAAAATGTGTGCCCCCTGTCGTTTTGGAAAAAAAACGGAAAAAACGATTCCTGCTGGGGTAACGTTTTTCCAGCAGGAAAATTCTAAACGAACGATCGGAGAGAGAAACATTGTGCATGGTCTTGTAGCTTATGTTAGTGCCACAATGTGCCCCCAAAAACAAAATGTGTGCCCCTTCAGGTTTTCGAGATATTGCGTTTCCTGCTGGAGTAACGTTTTGCAGAATCGCATATCTCTGAAACCATTGCATGTGCCCCTGTAGAATAAACATACACGAGTAGCTCTTATTGTGTGCCCCTTAGTTCCCCAATTAGATTTAAGAAAATATTTATAATTTCCAAGTTATCGCGGTTTTATGAAAACTCGAAAAAACATCGCAGCGCCTAAACGAGATAAGGTATAAGCTCGCTGAAAACTGTATTTGGTCCGTCTTGACACTAATAATAACCATACAAAGTTTCAAAACTGTTCATGCATTCGTTTTTGAATTATCGTGTCATAAGTCAAAACGATGGTGACATAACTTTGACGGCAAAATACAAGGAACCAGCTCAATCCCAGATGTGTAGGTGTAAACCAATAATGTGTGCCTTTAGTCAAAAATATATGGTGAAAATATTCAGCTTGGAATGTTTCGCATTAAGTAAATATAAACAAAAAACAAAACATGTAAAAAACGGCTGGTTATCCGACCAAATTCGAATAACTACTAAAAAGCGACGGATTCATACCTATCGATGACCTTCTTTACTTTACTCACTAACCGGTTCACACGTGTTGTGCCTGAGTACACTGAAGTAGAAAAGTAATATGTAATAAAATAAAGTTGTTATTGGATTATATTCTATTAGCTGTTTCTGTGACTTTGCACATGATTATTTACATTATAAATAGTAGCATGTGCTACTCCAAGGTAAGCTATCTTCTTCATTCAAAATTTCATTAAAATACATCCAGTAATATATGTGTGAACGAAAGACATAGGTACATCCAAATATTTGCCAGGCCTTTGACCCAAAATTATAGGGGATGTTTTAAAATTCATGTTCATGAAATGTGTGATGAATACCTACTACGAAAAAGAGGTAGCTCTTTTTTGTATATAAATAAAAAACCAATTAACACAACAGTAATAAAAAAAGACAAATACGTATGTATTTGTCTTTTTGTTTAAATATTAATTGATAAGCCGTCGGTTAGATAAAGTAACATTCAAGTTTATCATCAAGAAGATTCCCTTTTTTCGCCTCCCCACCGCTGCATATCTCTGGCCGCGCTCCATCCGCTGACGTCGTGTCGCAAGGAGTCGCTTTGTCTAGCTTGGAGAAAGTGAGACAGCTAGTACGCACACGGTATTAGTGGGACAGAGACAGTTACCTACCTAAACGTCGCTCCATATGAATAATACGAATTGTTTTTGACTAGGAAGTGCGTTTGGATTATTACTTGGTATTGGTAAACAGTTGCAGTAAGATAAGATAAGATAAGATAAGATAAGATAAGATAAAGATTTATTTCTCGCCACAATACATAGGTACATTATTGGGTTTCGTGAACAATACATGCGTTTTTTTATATTGTGGGAGACTGGTGCCTAAGCTAGGCGAAAGCCTGTATTTCAGGACACCAGGTCTCCACCCCTTTGGAAGTATGTACATTTGAACAGAATTATGCACTCGTACACAAATTAATACGGTAAGTAATATTGAGCAAAAGACAAAAGATTATAAAAATACACAAATCAAAACAGTGGTGATTATGATTACTAATTATACAATCAGGGTTAGTACGTGTGTATGCGGAAGTGAAGGATGTAATGTGTGTGTGAGTGATGGGTGTGTGTATGTGATGGGTGTGTGTGTGTGTGTGATGGGCGTGTGTGTGAGTAAGGAAAACGGAAAATTGTTAATAGCTGGATGCACAGAATTGTGATGTATCTAGATAGTATCCTTCGACACGCAAGTTATTTCGGGGCAGCTAGAAGTTTTTCCGTAGCGTCATAGCTTAACTCCAGAAGCCAGCTCGTAATTTTCGATTTACACTTGGTTTTGGCAAGTTCATAGATCGGGAGCGTCCTATTTATTTTGTTATAGAGAAAACGACCAAGGTAACAGAAAAAACGTTTCGAGAACATGGTAGTTAGTCGTTTTCCATGGCGATCTACTGGGTCAAAACGTCTTTTATTTAAGAGTGAGGAGTTATAGATAAGGAGTTCATGCTGTTTTAAGGCTGTTTGTAAAACAAACAACTGACGTACAGTTAGGACTTTAGCCTCTTTATATAAAATTGATGTGGGATATCTAAATGGTAGAAAAGAAGATACCTTCAAAATAGCTCTCTGCGCTCTTTCCAGTTGCAATATTGTGTATTTAGGTGCACCGCCCCAGGACGTTATACAGTAAGTTAATAAAGACTGGGCGAGGGCAAAGTAAATCGTTTTTATCAGCTTGACGTCAGCTACACTTCTGAGGGTCTTAAAAACAAATATTAATTTACGTAGTCTATTGCTGAGGGTGTTGATGTGTTCATTAAATCTCAGGTTGCAATCAAGTATAATTCCTAGGTACTTTAGACTAGTTACTTTTTGTAGGCGGGTGCAATCTAAAGTATTTTGATTTGAGCAAGAGTGGGCCACTATAGAATATAATGGTGTCGTTTGAGATACGTGTGTCGACTTTAGGGTAAAGGCAATATACTTTGTTTTGTCTGTGTTTAGTGTAAGTACGTTGCTGTGTAGCCACCTCATTACAGCGTCAAAACCTGCCTGTGCATGCGTGTAAACTTCATGCCATGAATTTGCGCTAAAGAGAAGAGCAGTGTCATCTGCAAAAGATACAATTTTACCATTGGGGACAGTGAGCATACCCAGCTCGTTAATGTATATGAGAAAAAGAGTCGGCCCAAGTACGCTACCTTGTGGCACACCATAGGTGACGGTGCGCTCTTCACTGACGATATCATCCACCTTAACGATCTGTGTACGCTCACTCAGGTAGTCCTCAAAAAGTTTGAGTTGAATCCCCCGTACGCCTATTTTTTCCATCTTGTGAATGAGCAAGGGTATAGAAACAGTGTCAAACGCTTTGGCAAGGTCCAGAAAGATACCCAAGACCTTCTGCCCTCCATCCATGTTTGTGACAACAAAGTTAGTCAGATCATGAACAGCATCAGACGTCGATCTACCAGCCCGAAAGCCATATTGTGAGTGTGACAATATGTTGAACTTTTCTAAGTAATCAACGAGCCTTTTGTTCATGATCTTCTCTAGAATTTTAGATAAAGCAGGGAGTACAGCAATAGGTCTATAGTTGTTAACACTGTTTCTGTCACCACTCTTAAAAATAGGATGAATGATGGATTTTTTGAATGGTTTGGGAAATTGTCCTAGTTTGAGAGCGAGATTGCAAATGTATGTTAGTGGCGGTACAACTATAGCCACATACTTTTTTAGTAGACCAGTAGAAATTCTATCCCACCCCGCAGAGCAGTCGTTACGTAGAGACATTATAAGATTAGCTACTTCATTTTCGTCCGTAGGTAATAGTGACATAGAATGTGTCAAGCTGTTGTTGATTGCCTGTGGTGTTTCAAGAGTTGGGCTAGAGACTATTTTTTCTGCCAGATTTTTGCCAATTTCTGCAAAAAATTTGTTTGCCAGATTAACAGATTGCAGCGGTGTAGGTGACGTATTTAATAATTGAGATGAGCTGTTTTTCCTATTAGTACGATTGGATATTGTGTTAATGGCTGCCCAGATTTTTTTAGTATTAGTGCCTGCATCGCTAATTTCTTTTTTTTCAAATTCTTGTTTAGTCTTTTTCAGTATCCTGTTGCAGAAGTTTCTGTATCTAGTAAAAGTTGTTTTTAAAATTTCGTTTTCAGGTGACTTTTTAGATTTTTTGTGTAGGTTATCTCTGTGCCTAATACATCTGAGGAGGCCCGGTGTTAGCCATGGTTTTAAGATATTTTTCCGATTTGCTATTTTAACTATTTTTGAATTAGAATCAATCACCTGTGTTATAAGGCTGATCATCAGTTCTGCAGCTATGTGAGGGTTTTCAGTTCGATAAACCGGTTCAAAGTCAATTTGGTTAAATGCAGCGTCTAGTAGGTCATAATTGGTTCGAATAGATGTTTTTTTTACACAAATTTTAGGCATTTTTTTGACTAGAAACAGTAACGTAGTATCATGATCAGTCAGTGCAGAGTGGGCAACATAAGTTAACGCAGGTAGGGTAGTTTTTAAAATAAAGTGGTCAAGGCAAGCTTGAAGTCGCGTGGGCAGAGTGTGTGCTGGTAATAAGCCATGTGAAGCAAGTAGATTTAGGTAGCTATGTTTGGTTGAGTCAAGACACTGATCATTGATGTTTATGTTTAAATCGCCGGTGATAATTATGTTTTTATAGTTTGCGATACTTAATAGGATCATATCAAGTGAGTTAAGAAAGTTGGTAATATCTTTGTTGGCCGGCCGTCGATAGATAGCCAATAGGATAGTGCTGACATCGATTTTTATTAGTAGGCAATTAGCGTCTTCAATCGATGGTTCTTCCACGGACACGTTCAGATTTTTATTGACATAGACAACTACCCCCTCATTTTGTGTAAGATTGTTATCAGTTTGGAAGTTGTTATACCCTTGGAGGTCTGGAATATACGTAGTATTAAGAAGCCAGCATTCCGTTAAAGTTATTACGTCCCATTCGACCTTTGTTCTGGCGAGAACAGTGTGTAGCCCTGCCATATTTTTTGTGATACTTCTAATATTTTGGTTAAGGATTTTGAGCGAATGATTTTGATTGAGGTTGGGTGGGACACAGTTATCTAAATCACAGATAAATGAGTCAGACACAGAGACAGAATCTATGTTGTTTATATTATTTTGTGTATTATCGAATTATAGTTGTTTTTATTAACATTTGCTTTTTTTGTGTATTGCTGGGTTTTGGGCAATTCATTCTATTAGCACTACTAGGGCATGTTAGGACATGGACAATGAGTGCCACTAGATCAGAATTTACAGAACAGTTTTTCATTTCTAATGAGTGTTGTGCTTTGAAAACATCCGTGAGTAATGAAACAATTGTATATTTTGTGTATATATGTAGTTGTATTGTAGATGTGTTATAATTGTAGGTGAAGTATTGTAGATGTGTTTGTAGGTAAATAAGTGGGTTAGTTATTAATGTTTGTACATTTAGAACTAACGACAATAGCAGATTGCAGTTAGTAGTTGTATTCAAATATGTATGACAACTTTGTAGGTATTTGTAAACAGATAAGGTAATAACAGATTTTAACATAGGTACATAACATATTAACAGGTAAAGGAGAACATTTTTAGAGAATATGGTATGGACAAGTACTAGTCATTTAGTTTTTTCGTGACGTAATTTGGCCAGGTCATCTTCAGATTTACAGTAGTTTACAGTTTTAGTATATAATAATGGCAGGTCGAAAAGGAACTTTTCCTAAAGAATAAAGACAGTGATTAGTAAATATAAAGATAAATTCCAAGCTGCAATTCCTTCTAAAAGCAATAATGTTTATATTTACATACAACAGGAACTGCGTGAAAAAATTAATCACAATATGGCCATTATGGCCATGCAAATATCTATTATAAGAAATAAAACATATTTTTTTGATTTCGATGATTGTTTAGACCTATTTGAAGAAAACGAAGAAACTGACCCCTATATACATTTCAAATAAGCCTTGCAGAATATTCGAACATCGTACCCCAAAATTCAATTAACCGTCTCCTACCAAAAAAATTGTCTAACGAAATTCAAGACCAAATATTTTTTTAAAGTAATATAGTGTGTACATTTGCTTTCAGTAATAGCTATGTACCTGCTGATCTTAACTTTAATTAAATCAAATGTACTGGCAGGTGTACCCAGTGTGACGCGCTACTGTCATTGAATATCTCTCCCCAATCTAAACATTGCGTAAAGGTTACTTGTAAATTAAATAACTACAACAAAAATTATCCTCATGACTCACTAATTAAAAACAGACTTACTTCTGATAGAGTAAACCGAATCAAAGAAAAGTTAAAATACCAACCAAAAAAGCCAACAACTTTCCCTAAATTACCCAATTTAAGAAAATTGCGTCATGAAGCCAGAAGTGCACTACAGTTTGACAAAAATACAATATTGTATTTGTACGCTATGGCGCACTGCATTCCTTACGATAATTTTATTCGTCCAATCAGTCTTGTTCCCTTTTTCACATATTTTTGGACGAATGAACAAAACCAATATTACAATGAAACTTTAAAAATAGACCGAAAATACTTTCTGTTGATGCTACTGGCTCCCTATTTCAGCCAATTGAGCCACCACCTTCTAATGATTTATTAAAATATCGCACTCCTAAACATTTATTTTTATATGCAGTGGTTGCCTACGCTGTGGATACCAGTGTACCAAGGTGCTACATGGCCTCCGAATCCCATACAATGGAGACGTCAGTTCGTCGACGTCAGAGCCACATGGATAAATACGTGGCAAATCGGAAAAGTTTTGCCTGATGAAATAATTAGTGACGACAGTTCTGCCCTCTTAGGAGCAATAACTAAAGTGTTTTTAAAAACCGAATTCAATTATTATTTAAAACAGTGTTTTGATGTGCTTGAAGGAAATACCGTAGCAATACCCTCTGTTATGTTCGCATGGAGAAATCCCATTTTATTAAAATCTTTATAAACAATCCTGTTTTGATAAAACATCCGAAAAAGTAAAGTTCTTTTATATTCGCTGCTTGAAACATTCAACAGCTCCGTTGCTATGAAGAACTTAAAACAGTTTTAAGAGACATAATCACGTTATCGCTCCATGAATTCAGGAGTGCGGACTTGAATGATTCACAGCCCAAATGTATTAAAGCTTTTGAAAACTTAAAGCTCCAAATTGTAAATCACACGAATCACGAAAATTTAGATGAGTCAAACAAACATCGAATTACTTCACAACGAAAATGATAAAGATGTTTCTTTACCTTTAATAAACTTTTATGATTTTAATTAGCCCCCAAAACTTTTGAACGCGACTGTACGGACAACAGCTTAGGTATAATACGTCCAAAAAAGATGGTCATCGATATGTATGAATCCGTCGCTTTTTAGTAGTTATTCGAATTTGGTCGGATAACCAGCCGTTATTTACATGTTTTGTTTTTTGTTTAGATTTACTTAATGCGAAACATTCCAAGCTGAATATTTTCACCATATATTTTTGACTAAAGGCACACATTATTGGTTTACACCTACACATCTGGGATTGAGCTGGTTCCTTGTATTTTGCCGTCAAAGTTATGTCACCATCGTTTTGACTTATAACAAGATAATTCAAAAACGAATGCATGAACAGTTTTGAAACTTTGTATGGTTATTATTAGTGTTAAGACGGACCAAATACAGTTTTCAGCGAGCTTATACCTTATCTCGTTTAGGCGCTGCGATGTTTTTTCGAGTTTTCATAAAACCGCGATAACTTGGAAATTATAAATATTTTCTTAAATCTAATTGGGGCACTAAGGGGCACACAATAAGAGCTACTCGTGTATGTTTATTCTACAGGAGCACATGCAATGGTTTCAGAGATATGCGATTCTGCAAAACGTTACTCCAGCAGGAAACGCAATATCTCGAAAACCTGAAGGGGCACACATTTTGTTTTTGGGGGCACATTGTGGCACTAACATAAGCTACAAGACCATGCACAATGTTTCTCTCTCCGATGGTTCGTTTAGAATTTTCCTGCTGGAAAAACGTTACCCCAGCAGGAATCGTTTTTTCCGTTTTTTTCCAAAACGATAGGGGGCACACATTTTTTATGTGGGGGCACATTCACAGCAGATAAGGCACTAATTAAACGTTCCACTCATATAACTCTAGGAGACACTTTCCTGCTGGGGTAACGTACACTTGTTATTCTTGTTATGTAGATTTGTAAGGTACGTAAATGAGTAGAAGAGTGATTCCCTTGATGGATTTATTGCTACTGAATTGCATGTATGCACATCTAAACAATATGGATGTGCATAAATGAGTATGACGTACAAACTACACAAAGGTCAATGTACTGCGTGGCTCGCATTATCTCTTGGGTTATTTTTCTAACTCATGGGTTACTTTAATTTTAGGTTACCTAGCCCCGAGCGACAGCAAAACTATGTTGTTATTTACCAGGGTGGAATAAGGTAGTTACACAGTTGGATGACCAGGTCTTTAGCAAACAGATGAAAATCAGCGGAAAAGTACCTACTTATTAGAATAGTTCTGAAAATCTGAAAAACTTTATTTCTTACTTTCTTTTGGGAATAAAACAACAAGATTTTAGCAATAAAATATTTTATTTCATTATAAAACAAAAGGTTTGTACCGCTATTTTATAAACATTGCCAGTAAAAGTACATAGAAAATGGTGAAAAAGATAGGTTATAGGTACATAATATCACAAAATGGAATGTAAGATATAAAAATGAGCCAAATGATTTATAAAAGTGGCAAATGCAGTTGTACAAAGCAATTTAAAACTGCTTACTTCTAAAATAATGTAAAACATACATTTGAGCAGAATAAACCTTAGTACACACGGCGACACATCAATCAATACATATCCAGTGTAACCTGACCTCGCTTTGTATGAGCTTCCCGTAATAGGTACCACAAACCACGGAATGTTTTTTGAGCAATGGTAAAACTAAATTTTGAAAAAAACATAACAAGAACGTGGATAGGTACTTATACTTGGCGTATAAATTCAAATTCAAATACGTTTATTTGTGACACATAGGTACAAGAAGGTACATGGTATTATAAAAAAGTTATGTCTCACCATTGAGCTATTACTACATACTACACGGTCACATTAACTTAACTCATCACTGGAATACGAGGCCTGCATTCCTTCCCCCCGCATTTCCTTAGCTCGCCCGGCAAGTGTTACCTTTATCTTTGTCTTGGTTACCGATACGCGCGTCGATAATTTGGCTAGTTTTCTGTTGTTGTTATATTTATATTTTTCATTATATTACCAAAAAACCAAAATAACGTCATCAACGCCAAGCGTCTAGTTAATGTGACCGTGTAGTACCTACTACGTATAGAGAAGACAGCGCGAACAAAATCTGTGCGCAGTGCGGGGCGCGCGGGGGGCGACTAACAAAATATATGTAGATGTTCTGTAGCGAGCAAGCGACTGAGTGAACTGCAGCCGGCCGACTGCAGTTGAACGGAGCACAGATTTTGTTCGCGCTGTCTTCTGTATACGTAGTAGTAATAGCTCAATGTGTCTCACTATCTGCTGCCTTGCAAGGCGTACAAATAATGTTTTTAACACCCTTGCTCGTAAAGCTGATGTAATTCCACCGGTTTTAAATATGTAAAGCGGGTCATAAAAAACGCGTGTGTTACCAAAGCAAATAGTTAAGTTATAGTCCATACAAATTCCATAACAGTATTATTTGCCATTTCAAATATGGAACTGATCGCCGCCGCACGACTCCAGCTAGTGAGCAGCGTGCAGCGCGCTGTTGCTATTCAAATTTCGCACTAATCGCCGCGCGGCGCCAGTCAGTAGGCAGCGCTAGCGCGCTGTTAAAATGGCGGGAAAGCAACAGTGTGCATTCACAGATTAAGTTTATTTAAAATAAAATAAAAACAGTTTATTCGGTAATTTAAAAACTTGGCTGCATGCTCTAGCGTCTAAATTTTGCCAACATTTTCACGCAGCCACGGCAGAAAATAATCCTCGCGCCATTTTTCTCAAATTTTCTTTTGTTTGTACTTGTATTGTGAATATCTTTTTTTTTCTGTTTCCTCGCAAATGTGTTAAAAAACGTCGTACAATATACGTGCGTATTGGTTATAACATGCTCGGCTCAATTACGCCCTCGCCTTCGGCTCGGGCTGAAATTCCGCCTCGCATGTTATAACCATCTTAACGCACTAATGTACTATTACACATTAAGCAGTTGTAGGTTGTAGTTTTTATAGACTCAAAGCTAGTAAGTAACTTCTTTCAACCTTCCTGATAACCTAGATATCTTGCATTTAAAGAATAGGGTAGATGACACCATGATAAAACAATAATTACAAGACACCAATCTCTAAAATTACACTTTATTTTGGGCCTGAAAACCAGATTTATTTTCAATTAATTGCCAAGTTCGATTTTTAGTTGCTTTGATATCAATAAATAGTTGAGTCATTGAGTTGAATAACCGCGTTTTGACAGCTCTTAGAAAGTATCATCTACCCCATTACGTAGACATTACACGGTTAATTTAGTATTATAGGTAATTACAAAATAATTTGTCTACTGAAAGTGAGTTATCACTTTAATTGGTTATGGATTTAGAAACTTGGTACATAAATCTACAATGAAAAGCATGGTTAGAAGACTTGAACACAAATAGCATTAAATTTTCTTAAACTTAACTAAGTCATCATGAATTAGGTAAATTGCCACTTTTGCGAACGGTTACGAAGAAACGCCTGATTTGATTAAATAGCAAAGAGTAGCAGTTCAGATAGAAAATATTCATCAACTTTGTTCGTATTCATAGTGCATTCTACGAACTCATTAAATATTAATTATGGCAATCTGACACTATAGAATATAGAATATCTAAATAAAGCTTTCACTTAATATTCCACTAGTATCGTAGTCCCTAATTTAACTACTAAAAGTGTAAAAATCTATTATTTACAAAATAGGTGGACTCTTCGTTAAAACGCTAGAAATGCACACAACACGCTATTTACATATAAAGTTTGATGAGAACTTCAAAACTAGAATCATCGCTTTTTATTAGAAAAATAATAACAATCTTCGGATTTGGTTTGTTTTCGGTTTCTCAAAACAGAATAACTTTGAGAATCATTATAGCTTTCTTATATAGGTAATGAAAAAGGGAATAGGATCTACGCTAAAGTTTTAAAATATCGCTTTCACACGAGTAGGTAAATGACAAATTCATTTAAAATTACGCAAACATTATAACATTACCTACTCTTATTAATACGTTGTTTACAAACGATAGTTTTGGTTTTCTTATACAAAAATAATATTAATTCATATTTGCACTAAAATGCATATATCTAAGTATTTGAACCGGATTAAATTCCAAAAGCAACGATTTTTTTAAGGATTTGTTAAATTTTGAGAAAAACGCCCCTAAGTGAACCCACTGACCAAAATCTTTATTTTTTCTTTTAATTTGGACAATAATTCGGCAAATGTCGACTAATATGCTAACTTATCTATTTACATGACTGACTTTGGGTGTCATAATTATTTATTTATTTATGCATGCATTATTTATCTATAGCAACACACGCTCAAATAAACTCTTTCTAAATTGTCTACTGCATTTGAGTGTATGAATAAAGGTTCCTAGGTTATTATATACAAGGTCTATATTGATAGAGGTTAGGGATTTAGGTATGCATAGTGGATTTGATACACTTATGTGAAATATACCTATTTTTGCAATAGTTTACAGGACAAGTTTAAATCTAAGAGTAGATTTTCTAACGTTAAACTCAACAAAAAATGAGTATTCAATACATTAGACTCTAGTTCAGTTCCACTAAAGTAACTAGTTTAAAGCAAGACATAAATTCAAAATAAATACTCGTTATTCTACACTATGGCAGTGGGTACTGATTGAACGACAGTCTTTGCGTAAATTATCACTCATAAAATTACTAAGAAGATTAAAATTAAATTAGTAACTAATTGAGATTCATTGGAAATCTTGTACTATATTGCGTTGTTATACTCTCGTTTCCGTGTCGTCTTCAGTAGTAGATTTCCTGTAATCATTATTTAATATTACTAAACGTATTTTGCAATATTTTATCCAAGCAATTGTTTCCATTGACACATGCATGACAGTAATTGTAATATAGTGCTGCATGGTTATTTTGGCACGTGACCATAACGAACGCCGCCATTTTGTTTTTAATACATTTTCCAAAGACAATTCACAAATGTGTACCAACAGAGCCCTTTGGCTAAGCCAATAACGCGTCAAAAGGACCGTACTGCACTATAATATTAGTTTCTATTCTAGAAACAACTATAGTTTAACGATGTCTTGACCACATTCATTATTCCAATGACTAAAAGTATAGTCTGTTAATATTAAGTTATGGTTAGAATGTGGTGAAGACTATGAATAAAGAACATTTTAGATTACCTCCTCCCTAAATGGTTGAAGATGATTGCGCGGCAACACCACCGGTTAGCAAAGCAAAAGATGATTACAATGAGTGTTTCTCATACAACCGCCACCATCTATTGACAATTGTATCATTATGGCTGGATAAAAAGTAAAATAATAAAAACCTAGAAACGATTTTCAGGAGCCAATTCTACAAAATGCCTTTCAAATGTGGTTACCATTTCAAAATTTTAAATGTTATTACTAAAAGCCGATCATTTGCAATAAAGTCCCGACACTGAGGTACTTTAAAATTTTACTTTTATATTTTGTAAAAACTTGGTTTAAAAAGTCCGGAAAAATGACAAAGCCAGGAAAAAAGAAACAAAGAAAGAAACATGTCGGGACAAATCCGGTGAATGTTAATTTTACGATCTATCTGACTGATTTCTTGAAGGCTATGGCTCTGAAATACGTTTATGCAGAATTCCGTACCAAAAGACGTACCTACCTACATACTTAGTTTTAGAAAAATATTCACAGAAAGTAGCCGTACCATTTTAATGTTACTATACGGAATTCTGATTAGCTTAGAACATAAAATGAAATAGTTTTACAAGCAGTAACAGTACCCATGCAGACAGAATAGGATTCAGACTTACTCGCTTGTCTCACCCATACTCGCTAGTGGCGCCCCCATCTGCTGTTGTTGATTCTCGGCTAAGAAAAAAAAAAACAAAAAACACTTGTAAAATCTAAAAGATAACACTGCACAGGGCTTGTACATACTCGTATAAACATCATTCACATTCATCACCCGGTATCATTTCACGATGCGACGTCGTATCGTAGGAATCTACGACATCTCAATGTGCCACGTTGCACGGTACGACGACGTTGAAACTGTCTTTCGCCGGTGCCGCATTCATTTGTTATTTGTCTAGTGCGGTCTATTTTTCGAAATTACTGCGACCGACCACACGACGAAACCGTGACACGTTGCGATGTCATGGCACGTTGCTATGTCGTAAATTCCCACGATACGACATCGCATTGTGAGACGATGCTGCGTCGAGCATGACGCGACGTTTCGTGTTTATGTGTACAAGCCGCGAGAAACTAAGTGCGAGACTTCTGCAATTTGTGCACAATATGCCGTGAACATGCGCACGTTTGGTTCATGTTTAGTATTAGAGCGCGTCCAGCGACGGAAACTATGTCCGGCACAGAGCCGCACACCGGTGGAATCACACCTCTATGTTTGAAAATACCCTAAGTTTTAATAAATGTATTTCAAGCTTTTTGCCCTACATTAACCATGCCCAGATTACTGATACAGTCTTTCGATTAACTTTTGATTTTATATCACTGTCAAAATAATAGTGAGCTTTATTCTCGTGAGAATAAAATAGCTGTTCGGATGCTGCTGGCAGAGGTAAAATAACAAAAGAGTTCTGTACCTAGTTAAAAGACAAAAAAAGTGCACTCTATCTAATCATCGTATCTAGATCTGCCTAAGTGTGCTGTAACAATTACCTGGATGTGCCATCTCACTACTACGAACTTGCGGTGCCTGGTTGATCCCACGCAAGTGAGCGTGGTCTTCCTCAGCTAAAGCAAGCAAAATAATAAGGTCACAAGCAGTTCAACACTCTCAAACGCTGGATAAGCTTGGGTGAAGAAACAAAAACAAATAAACAAAAGCACACTCTCAAAGTACAACGTCAAATATTAAAATGTTGCCAGTCTAAACAATATTGCTGGTGTGTATTGAATTCAATATTTTTTAGAACAATTCATAAAATTGGGCAGCTCATGAACTTGATAAAAAGGAAGGCACGTTTTTGGAGAATCTTAGTCCTGAAATCCTGCTACGCTGATGTCGGTCGCGTACGTCAGCGAGAAATCCAGTAGCAACATACGCGCCGCTGACGTCAGCGCAGTATGACGCTATTATATAGAACACAATGTATACACGTACGCGCGACCGACGTACGCGACCAACATCAGCGTAGGAGGAATGCAGGCCTTATTGTTATTATTATTGTTGTATTTTACGAATCAAAATTACATGAAGTGGGAATCAGAAACATACCTAATAACAAATTAACAAGTTAATCACTCTGTACAAACACAAAACCAATCACAAAACCATTGTTAAAACATTCACATACCAGTATAAGGGAACAAATATTTATCATGATGCTTATCCGATCCCTCTGACATTCTATCAGTATAATCTCCTCCATATTGACTATCCATTTTTCTTTGATAATCATTCTTCAACATGGTAGCTATGCCGGAATCCCGGAAATCTCTTGGCGGATATCCATCATGCTCCCGAGTAGAAACTCCGGAATCTCGGAAATCCCGGGACCCGTATAAATTTTGGTCTGAGTTTAAGTATTTTGTGGGGCTGTATCCATAATCTGATGTCCGTGTTGGGAGGTAAGTTTTGGACCCGTATGGGTTTCCGGGAAGGCGGTACATGGTCGGTGAAATGGGGTAGTTCGGGTCGTACGGTATTTGTTTCTCTGTGTCGGTTGGTAGGACGCCGTACATTAGTTCGTCATCCATTACGCCATATCTGAAAGGAGAAAATCGATCATCAGTTTTCACATGCATGCTAGCTTATTACGTCATGAGGTTGGCTCAAATTGATTTGAGGGAAACTTGTTGTTTACTTGCTGACTGCTTATTACAGGAGTTACCTACACATAATGATGCGTTATATTCTTGTCAGCACGTTTTATTTATTTTTTTGTACCTACATAATTTGTACTTGCCCTAAATTTAATTGTAGATTTTACAACAAGTGCACAAAACGTTCCATTTTTATCCGAGACTTTATTTTTTATTTTTTTATTGTTTTTTTAACTAAAGAACAAAACAAAATATAAACAGAGAAACATCACAAAAACCGGTTTGTCCGGATGTTGAGACACTTATAAGCTATCTTAATCCTAAAGCAAATAATCATTGGTATTATTTATGGTTAACACATAGTTTATAGCAAATTGTGAGGTAGTTCGTAAGTAATAACAAAGAAAGATTACAAAAAACAAACACGGCGCAGCCCGAGCCGAAGGCGAGAGCTGATAGTAATGTCAAGGATAAAATGGTTTTGTGGACGAGTTATAAACTCTGCTTTTCACTTCGATTGCGAGGAAATAAAACTGTAGTATAACATAACATTTCTTTAATTAAAATTTAAAGCAAAATTAGTACATTTTTGAATACTGAAGGAAATTGTTTTTCCCGGTATATCGCCGCTTTATTTTTTAAAATCTTACGACATTGATATTAAGCTTGGGCTGCAGACCTATACAGCCTACTATTAAATTAATGTTGTAATATTAATTTTCTTCAATTAATTAAATAACTTACCGTACTTGAATTAAAATTGTAATATCTTTTATGTCTTAAAAACACATAAGGCAAATAAATTAAAGTAAATATTATAAAAAACAAATTCTATCTATGAACTTCTTATTGTGTTTGGCTGTATGGCTTATTTTCTTTGCCTTAATATAGATACATTTATGAGTAGATACGTTAATGCACTTGTGCAGAAAATTCGATTTTGTGCAGCCTATATCCTGCACAAATTAGCACTTTCAGAGCATGAGAAGTGAAAAATGTTTTTATTCCCTAAGTGACAAACAAAAGAGTTTTATTAACTGTTATCGGTGAATCAAATGCCCTTTTTTGAGTGGCAATGGTAAAAAAAGATTTATCTATTTATCCCTGCTTTAGGTTAAATAAAAAGTTTAAAAAATCGAAGAAATGTGACATCTACACACCCGCACTGGGCCCGCAGTGCCGCGTGGTGGATTACGGCATTACGAACCACTTCCTCACACAGAGAAGTCAAGAGGCCCCGTGTTATCCCGATTCAAAAGTTCCAGGTTTTCCAGTACAGATACGCACCTGTTATCAAGCGGCAACCTGCTCGCGTCCACACTAGCCACATAGGTGTCGTGCACGTTCTCCAGTATGGAAGGCTTCATCCGATGTCGGCTGAGCTGGAACACGTCGGACGTGAGGTCCGGGTTGGGCAGCGGCAGCGGCGCGGGCGACGGCGACGGGGACGGCGAGGGGGCGCCAAGGTTCTCTGGTGGAAGGAATTTAAGTTTACTATACAGATAATCTAAATGAACATATTATGACGAAGCAAGTGGCGCCGTCTATTCGTTTCGAAGTTACTAGGAACTACCAAAGAAGTTCGGGTACGAGTGACACTGGCTGATGACTGTCGCTTTAGCGGAGCGTGGTAACATTGGTTGACGTCGCAGCTGCCAACAGATGACATAATAAAGGGTGTAAAAAATAAAAACCCCCGACACAAAAAAATTAACTCTAAAAACTAACAAATAATATTTTAAACCTATTATAATTCTTACCGTCACATATATTATGTAAGTTCAAATATTTTTATTTTCCAAGCGTCGTCGCGTCGGGGGACCGCTAAGTGAGAACAACAAGTGTAGTCGCAGATTGCAACAAAAGAATTTACTCGAAATCGACACCACCGTCAACGTCGTCTGCCTGCGTCTGCCTAGCGGTCCCCCGCGACGACGCTATTATACATAATGCTATATTCCGGCCTAATCCTGGTGATATTAAAGTTGCAAGTCCACTTTATGATGACCACTACTGGTACATAAATACATAATAACATTACATACATAACATTATTAAAGTGCTGTATGTGCTTTTAGCGCTAGGCTGTATTCGAAACTAATGTCGCCATCTTGTATTTTCAAAACAAACAATTTTTCATGCACCAAAGGAACCAAATAACACTATTTCAAGGGGGAAGACAACTGAAAATATCCTGTTATCATGTATAGTCGCCAGTGTACATGTACGGATACTCGAGCTGTAGATCAGTATAATTATGTATCTACGTCTCTTTTGAAGTAGGCGTGGTGTGATGCGTACGTCTTTGTAACAAAACTAAGTATGTGTTCCCTTACCTTTTATAATGATGTACTATTGTTAGGAAACGAAGAGCTGTGTCCACGAGAACACTGCCGACAAACTGTCCTGCAGTTTGGCAGAAGATTTGTGAAATACTCCTATGTAACTTTTGTTGAAAATAAAATAGTAAAAAGATGGCGTTTCTTATAATTAGTAAATTAGTCTTTGATACTTTAATTCAGCTGCAAAATGAAGATCCTAGTTGATTGGTTGCGAAACTTCCAGCAATCAACCCCATTAAATATGAATTTGGTTGAACCGCCAAAAATAAACCAATAACAGGTTTAAGTCGTACCTTCTCGTATATGCGAAGGCCATCTTGGCTGCATAGCAAGTGGTGCTCCTTCAGTAATGTTCGGCAGGTAACTCGCAGCGCTGCCACTAGTTGCTCGATCCCCTGCGAATAGCATTCAGTTTAAGACTTCCTGACAGTATTAAGTAATCCGAATTGAAAAATGTTGATGTCTAGAAGTCACGTCCAGGTTACTGGCGCTGCCGTCACTGAATCCATAATTTAGTTACCTAATAATATTTTTTACACACTTTTACCATGGAAACCCACGGTAATAGTTTTAAAAAAATATATTACTTTTTTCTTTTTTACTTTTTTTTTACAAACTTTTGCCATGGGAAGCCATGGTAGTAGTTTTAAAAAAATAGTATTCGCTGGCGTAGTCTATGCCACAAGAATGCATTTTTCCGGGATAGCAAGTCAAAAAATCATTCAATCGTTTTGTTGCTTCGTTGTTGCGAGAGTATAATACTAACTATTAGCTGAAGGCGGATGGCTGGATCTTCTCGTGCTGGTCTCGTCATCATCAGAAGAGTGGCTGGAAGCCAGGTCCAGGCTCCTGGCGCTGCCGTCGCTGTCGCTGTCGGTGCCCTCGGTGGGCTCCTCGCCGGTCTCTCGTGTGGTCTCGCCGTCCGGGGCCGCCTTGCGCCGCCGCCGACCTTCGTCTGGGTAGAATGGATTGAAGAGAGGTTACAGTGGAGTTTGCAACATAATGTTTTGTCGTGATTTACAATATTGATTAATGATTTTATGAAAATCAAATTATGCTGGTCAGGCCGTGCGTGCGAGTCTTCGGTATTTTACAAAAATGGAAATAATTTGATCTACGAATATGGAAAAATACCTAATTCTTCTCTCACAACTAGTTACCAAACAGCGAAAGAAAAATCTTCTCTTTTAACTGGTTAGGTAATTTTAGTTACCAAAGTGAACGAACGCGGTTTAGCACTAAATTATTTTGTTTTCTCTGTATAAATAAATATCCATCATTAATTTTAGGCTGTTCTGGAACCGAAAGACATAAACTCGATCATCGAACTCGGATCGATGGGACTGTTTTTTTTAAATACTTAACTAAAAAAAACTATTATAAAAACAATTGTTTGTGATTTTTTAAATATTTTTTTATTATTATAATTGATTTATAAAAATCACGAAACATTTTTTTTTTTTTAATACAATCCCAATCGTTCCGAATTCAATAATCGAGTTTATGGCTTTCGGTTCCAGAACGACCTAAAAATAAGCGTGTAAATTATGTTTAAATCGCGCGGATGTCTAAGCATGCCTCCACGATTCAAGCTTTCCGTGACTTCAATATTAACAAACACAGCAGGACAATTAGTAAGATAAATAGATAATAAATAGTGGTAACGTCATGACCAAGAGCTAGGTACACTCAAGAGTCTTTTAAGAGAGGTTAGAAAAGAGAGCAGGGTTTTAGAATATTTACCATCTTTCCTAGTATGTAGAGACGAGTCGAATCCTCGAAGGTAGGCGGGCATGTCGCTCGCACTCGTGTTGTAGTTCGACGTCGAAGTGCTTGTGTGACGTAGCTGACCGTCACTGCGACTGCGGATAGTACAGTATGACGATTTTAAGAGTGCAGTTCAAGGTGGCGTTGCTTGTCAAGAAAATTTACATCGATATGTCAAACTTAGTACATTTATTTTAGTTCTGTGTTTACCCGCTTGCACTGATAAGTTGGCTGAAGTGTAGTTTATAATTTTGGTAACACCGAGACATTCAGCGCGCTATTCGATTTGGAACGTTAGGCTCAGTGCCAAGAGTTGGTTAACAAACAGCACACTCAATATTCCTTAAACCCTTGGTATGGAACATGGATCCGCGCAATCCCGTTATACTGCTGGAACGCGGCTCCAGTCAAAACCACATCACGCGTTTTTTTTTATTTACGATTAAGGCATTTCAACACACAATCAATTCTTAACTACAAAGTTAGGCCGCATTCCCACTATGCCGTGACGACAGATAATCGTGTAGTTTTAAGTGTCGTGGCTTGTGTATTTAAATGACCCGATTACTGTCGTCCATAACTTTTGCCTACTAAAAACCAACGATAAATTAATCATCACGACATAGTGGGAACGCGGCCTTAGAGGTATTGCTTGTGTGTGACGTTGTGATGTGAAGACGCTTGAATGTTTGTATTTTGATCCTTATGTAGTGGTTTTAAGAAGGAATTGAATCTTTCTTGAAACCTTATCAAGTCTCTGAATGCCGTCTCGTGATTGGTTGAACAAAATAATGGAGAGATGTTATATTCGTCGGAAAATTAAAAAAGGAATTAGAAACAAGGAAGAACAGGTAGTTAGTTATTAATACAAATAAAGTAAATGCAGTGCTTACCTATAAGGACTAGAACTAGTTTTAGTAGTGGATCTAGAAGTGGTAGATGATGCTGATATTCCAATGTTCCTCATCTGACGTCCTGGCTCCGTACTACTATGATACGCCAAGGCGGACCTAAGACAACATTACATTATAATATAAACTTCGTTCTGCTCTTAATCTCTTCTTCTGTTCATAATTCGTCTGCTATAAAGTAGAAAATAGATAAGTTTGCTGTAGGTTTACAACCATGGCTGGTGTAAGATTTGTTTGATAACCGATCTTATGGAGATGATGATAAGATGACAAAGGTTCCTCAGATCTTTCTGCATGTTTCTCAGTCGTGAAAGAAGCTGTGAAAAGCAAAGCTCAAAACTATGAGAACTATCCAACGGTAGTTCTCACAGTTTTGACCTAGGATCTTCCAAAAATCTACTCCTTCAAATTTATACACACTGCACCGTTTTATGTCTAATTCTTACGCTGTCTCAACAATTAAGCTCTAGAACGCGCTACACTTTGATATAAAAAAGCTGAAAGCAAAATGGCTTTCAAAAGAAATGTACGGCATACTATTTAAAGTCAGACTAAATACCTCTCAATGTGCTGTATTGTCATAATAATTACTATTAAGTTTCTCGTATTCTGGGGGCTCTTTATATTTATTATAAATAATATGTTTTAGTTTATTTTATCAGCATTTTTAAGTATCGGTATTTATATTAATTTATTTTACCCTATCACAATGCTGTCCTTTTTAACCCAAAAGTTACTGGTAGAGAATGCTTTGTTTGTGGCATTGTTCGCCAATGTACCACTATTGTACATGAAGTTTAAATCAATAAATAGTGTGTGTACCGCACGCAAAATACGTGCTTTGACGTGGAGTTGCGGACACCAGCCCGTTATACAATACAATACAATACAAATTGTGTGTGTATATTTGGTGCCAGTTAATAACGCAATAGCGGTCATTGCCCTTTCCCTAATATCTCTTCATATGAAACAAAACAAATAAACCATGTATCGTTTTTCATTAGAAAAAAATGTTGAAGATCATGATAGATGACGATTCAATACTTCAACAGACTTATTTTTGGATTTCAAAGATAAGAACTTTAATAAATGTAGGTGGGTCAATGACTGCTTTTGCGATCTTAACTGGCACCAACTATAATTACCTGTTGACTTGTGATAGGTTTTGAGCACTACTGCTGATGATGATTGACGTGTCGACCAGAGGCACCTTTTTGCCTAAACATCTTAGTACCGTCCTGTAAAAGGTAATCAAATTCAATTGCTTGTACCCATGTGATTATTGAAACGTCTTTTTAGGGTTCCGTCCGTACCCAAAGGGTAAAAATAGGACCCTATTACTAAGACTCCACTGTCCGTCTGTCTGTCACCAGGCTGTATTTCATGAACCGTGATAGATAGACAGTTGAAATTTTCACATATGATGTATTTGTATTTTATTTATTGTTGCCGCTACAACAACAAATACTAAAACTAGAATAAAATAAATATTTAAGTGGGGCTCTCATATAACAAACGTAATTTTTTTGCCGTTTTCTCTAATGTTGTTTAGATAATGTTTAAGCTTTACGTGTTCCATGGTCCTTATAAAGAAGATTTAAAAGAAACAACATTGCCTGCTGTCTTGTATTGTATGGATCAGAATGTTGGACCACAAAAGGGATGAATCAAAGGCATTTGCATGTCGTGGAGATGAGAATGCTAAGGGGGATGTGATACTCGAATGGATAAAGTAAGAAATCAGTAGGGAAGGGTAGGGACTACCCTACCCTTCCCTACCGGCGCTACTTTTAGACTTCCTCTACTAAGAGGAAGTCTGAAAGTAGCGCCGGTGACTGAAAAGTTGTGTGGTAATCGCCTGTCGTGGTGTGGGCATGTGATGCGGAGGAATGAGGAAAAGAGAAGTATGGAAGAACATATTTATTTATTTATTTATTTATTATCTGCACTCAGCGCATCACGCCGGCTGTTCAGTAGTAATGCACATACCCACGATACACACCAACTATAACGGTTAAGAACCGTAAGTAACATGTTACCTCCTCAAGTTATCCCTGACGCGTATATTGAAAGCGATGTATCCGAGAGTAGCCGCGGCGGCGTGCGCTGCGACAGCGGCGGCCAGCGCCGCGCTGAGCGCGTCGCGCCGGGCGCCCGCCTCGCTGCCCAGCAGCAGCGCGCTGGCCCACGACACGCACACCAGCGGCATGCACACTACGCTCACCCCTAGGAGCATTCTGGGGCCAAAGCAGGACAGTTCATTATTTTTCAACACACTTGCTCATAAAATGGCTCTAATTTCATCGCAATTAGGCACATAATGACACCTGTAATCAAACTGTGACTTTTTCATTGCTATTATTCACAAGTGAGTTAAAGGGTTTTTTTTTTTAATTTTATTGGTTCAGGTGCTTGTTGCTTTGTTCTTAAAAAAGTTTCGATACAAAAAAGATCGTGTTCAATAGTACAAATAAATTAGTGTACAGTCAGCATCAAAAGTCGATGACCACATTCAGATTTTCAAAATCACTGTACACTATATCACCCATAAATCGCTCAACAAGATATGGCGCCAGTATTGAATGAACATCATTCAAGTTTAAAATTAACTGAACACTTCTCGTCAAAGGTCACTGAACACCATTTTGTCAAAAATTGCTGATCGTTATAATTTCCGAAAACATTTTAGCATTCAGTTTTACAAAAGTCACTGAACAATATAAAATGCTTGTTTTGGTTATCTAGTGTAATCACGGCAACGTCCAAAAATAACTTAACATCCTAGATAACAAAAGTTACTGAACATTACTTTGTTTCGGATACGTAGCGTGTAAACGTTTATCACCAAAAGTAGCTGAACTGCAAACTAAAAAAGTGGCCGTTACTATCTTCAGAGTTATAAATCTAATCTTGTCCTATCCAAACTAAATCATATAAAAAAATTTTAAATGGATGTAAATTTCGAATTTAACTTTCCAAAATAATTTTGTTTTTTTTTTCATAGTATCAATGAGAAATATTAGAAGTGGTTCAAGCGGTAAGCACATCTTTAAGCCTATTTTTCAAATTTATTCCGTCGACGTTATCTAAGCTTTCTATATTACGATTGAATTGTAACCTAATTCGTAAAGCAATAAAACTCATTTTCAAAATCACGCAGATTATGTTCAAATTCATACCGTCGACTTATTTTATGAATTTTATAGTACGATTGAATTAGAACCTAATCTATACAGATTAGGTTCTAATTCAATCGTACTATAAAATTGAGTCTTATATGTACACACATATAAGACTCATTTTCAAAATTCACACAAATTTTTTAATTCAATTCTTTGGGAAACAGTTGTGGGTATTTGAAAAACTGTTTACCCTTGAATGTAAAAAGAAGATTTCTATTTAATTCCATTCCCACCAAAGAGCCCGCCCGGACCTTTACCTCATTGAAAACTTATGGGGGCTTATGGTCCAGACTTGGGATGAAAGCACTCCTCGAACAAGGGAAAATCTACTAAATCACGCCATAGAAATCTGGGAATATTTTAGGGGACGAGATACTTGTCCAAATATGATAAACTCCATGCGAGAACGCCTCCAAAATGTCATCGTTGCCAATGGGGGACACACTAGGTTTTAATTCTAAGTAGTTTAAGCCTAATCATAATTGTAATTGATAAAAAAATAACTTTGTTTTTGTTTATAAAACATTGATTTGATTATGAAAGTTTAAATTTCTTGATTTTTAATTAAAACAAATAATAATTATTAACTGTAGGTATTTATTTATCGAACCATTTAATTTAATTTTGTTGATAATAAATAAAAGGGCGGTGATTTACATGTGCATGTGTCTACTTAATTTATATACCAAACATATATACCTACCGAAAAAAAATACACACACATATTAAACTCAAAAAACGTTTCATTTTGTTCAAGGACTTTAGAGATAAACGATGCTATGCTATTTTTGTCAAAAATTTGTTCAGAGACTTTAGAGACAAAGAATGTTATGCTTTTTTTACTATAACTTTGTTTAGCGACTTTTGAAAAGTGATGGACACCTACTTATGCCCTTTTATGATAATCATTCATTTCTGGCGCTTGTCAAGTTGAGCGATTTAGGTATAATACGGTGTACAGCGATTTTGAAAATCTAAATGTGCTCATCAACTTTTGATGCTGACTGTACCTATTGCTTGCTCATTTCATGCAACTTCGTATTTAAATAGATAATTTCAACTTGTAGGTAGGTTTTTAATAAATAAAACTTTCACTCAAAATAACTTTTGTTTTCTCTGTAATAAAGAAAACTTTTCCTCATTTTGTACGTGGCTAAGACGCTATCCGCCAAAAGCCAAAAAAAAGAAACCTCATTCTTTTAGTCTATGGCCAATCGCCATTGTTAGATATAGGGATAATAGCGCATAGGAAAACTGATTAATTTTTCCCGCCATTGCGAAAAATTTTTGACAACTCGTTTTCACTGTTAAAATTATAGTTATTTATTAATTAAAATTTCTACAAGTACTAGTTATGAAGAAAATTATTTATGTTGTACACCGCCCAATATAAGATGTGAAAAGGCCTTAACGTTATGAATAGTTTACTACCTGAAAACTCCAAGGACAAATATCTATTAACTACTAAATAAAATGATTTTTTTGTATTATTTTCTTCACAAGTGTGTTGAAAAACTTCGTATGATACACGTGTGTATTGATGATTACCGTCCTCGACTCTCCTAGGACCTTCGCCTAACGGCTCGGTTCTAAATGGCGCCTCAGCGGTAATCACAAACATTACACACTTGTACCATAATGTACTATTTTACCATCGCCACTCGAAAAAGGGCATTTTATTCATCGATAACAATGAATAAAACTCTCTTTTACTCATCGTCGATAACAGTGAATAAATCGCTCTTTTACTCACTGAGTGAAGAAAAACTTTTTGAATTTGCAACAATAAAACGTGCCAACAACAATATAACACTGAATTTCGAAAATTGCTTTGAGAGATTGACCAAGGGCTTTACGTACTTTCCGGCGCACGGAAGAAACTCGGTATGTAATAAATTAGTGTTCACCTATCCACAGATCGACCTTGCTAAGCGTGGCTTAACCTTGGAGATCGACCCGATTGGCTGTTATTATTAATCCACGAGAAATAGTAAAGTAAGTACTATAGGTACTTGTATCCCTCCCTCCTCCTTAAATGGTTGAGTTGAATGGTGCTGACCCATGCGTCATGTTCGTGAACGGGCGCTGTCAGTTGCGACTTGTCATCTCTTAGTTGCCATGGCTTATTTGAATGAATTATTTTGGTTTTTGAATTGTATTTTTTTTTCATGCTTTTACTGTGGACCATAGACTTAGTATATACTGCCGTATAGACGAACTGACAGCTCGATAAAGCGTGACCAATTTTGATTTGTCAGTGTGTGCGTTAGTTAGCGATGTACCTTTTACTTTGGAGGACTATCGATAAGTGGTTGAAGTTCGACCCTTGGAGGAAGATCCATAGGTTCCATAGGCTGCCTTTGTCTAGATTATAATTTTTACATTATGTTAAAAAGTGTAAATACATTAAAACAATAAAACAGCCAAATTTTTTTTAAAAATCGCTCAATACTGACCTTTAAACAGAAAAATCTTATTCAACTGGTTTCTTACAGTTTTCTTTCCTAAATTATTAAGTTTACATTCATGTTTAAGTCGAATGTCAAAGTAAATTTCTATAATGTGTTCCATTATTAAATATCTACGACCACTTAAAATATCTTGGTCCAAATTTTGGCTCGCCAAACTCAAAAATAAGCCGAAATTATCTTCTAATATATTGTAAGAAGTACAGCTTGGCAAATTGTAGATTTCAACAAAGAAACGTTTCGATTTTGTGGTTGGTTTTTTTTTGTTGATTTGTTTTGTGGATTTTGACCTTGACTGATTTTATTATTTTCACGAATAAAATTTTCAATCTGTAAACAAAGTTGTATCACGTCTTTGGATTCCAACCAACGCACCCAATGAATCTCAACCATTTTCCTCGAATTATACGTATAGTATACCTATATACGTAAAGGGAATCTGTTGTACAAATTATACAAAACAATTAGTTTATGTATTTGTTAAAAGTTAATTAACTTTTTCCTGATTAAATGGTTCAGTTAACAGACGGTAAACGTAAGGTAGCATTTATTTTCATAGTTAACATTCAAGATAAAATATCGATAGTATCGATAAATTTAAGTCAATCCCTAGCGTACATGTAAAAATAGATTGATGAACAATCTATTCACCAAAATCATGTAAATTATCAACAAATGGACTTTTAGTTATACAAAATATGAAAGTAAACAAAAACATTGGTATTATTTTATATTTTAAACAGGTATAAAGGCAAATTTTAACCAAAAATAAACGCGTCTTATCAGTGAGTGGTCCTGATTATTTACTTATGAAATGTGCAATTTTCAGGTTTATTTCTATGATTAACACCACATTCACGCACAGAACAAGTAACCATTGTTTAATACTACTGTATTCAATGAAAATAAACCACGAAGTACGCTAAAAATCCAAAATACTGAGGAGTTGATTCCCCGCGTGCCGACTTGTGCAGACCTGTCATTCAAAACCGGTCACAGTGATATTAGATTCGCGATCCTTTTTCATCTTGCTATATTTCCATAAGGGATTTTCTTCTCCCTCGCACGCTTTGTTGGTCTATATTTACTAAGTCTATGCTGTGGACAATAGTGTCCACAGTAAAAGCATGAAAAAAAAAATACAATGACAAGATGACACGATGACAAGATGTGCACGCTAATAGTAACGTGCACATCTTGCTACATTGTTCTCACATAATTTACCATCTCAACATTAATGATGTAATCAAGATTTTGTAACAATATTCTGATTTAAAAGAATGTTCATGGAGTTTCTTCCCCGTTCTTCTCCATAAAGATCTACGTTATGGAATGGGCAACTACAGTACTTTCACAGTTTTTTATGTCTTGTGACTGGGACTGTAGCTACATTTAATTTTCATCTTTGTTTCGACAATTTAAAAGTCCCTGTTACTGGCTTACTTGAAATAAATGCTTTGATTTTGATTTTGAATCCTTCGAAATCCTAATCTTTTGAATTAAATTCCCTTTTTTTCACTTGTTGTTTAATCTACTATTAAATAAAGTAACAAAATTCTTCTACAGTCCCTTCACAGCCACTTCACTCCTGAAAGCAGCAAACAATTGATATGAAAATAAAGTTCATAATGAGATCAAAGGCTTCAAAGAACTCACTGTGAAAGGACGAAGAACGGACAAGAAACACCTTGGGCACTCTTTTTAATTAAAACGATATTACAAAATATGAAGAAATAAAGTATGTTGCTTACCTCAAATTCCCAAATCCAATAACATGATCTCTAACAGTGAAGGCCGCTCTCGTAGCTCCCGCGAGGAACACTAGCGCTGCGCCCGCGTACACCGCCGCCGGTATCACAACCCACCACACTACTGGTTCGTGACAGCTCACCCAGCAACTATATAAATGTGTAGATGGAATCAGTGGCTGGGACTCAACATTTTGGCAAGTTCGGGCAACCCCCAGGTAGGCCAAACATGCTGTCCAGAAATCTTTAAATTGCAAATGGCATGTTATACGTGCAAGCCAAGCATTTTATCGTCGACTAGCTTTCACCCGCGGCTTCGCTCGCGTTAATTTAGAATTTGACAATCAGTTCGGCTTGTACTCTGCTTGTAATAATAAAATTCAATCATGATTCGAAAGAGATGGCGCTATCTATTATCATAGGAACTTTACTGTTGTTTTCTTCGGTAACAGTACATCTTTTGGGGATGAAAGGAACTCCATGTCCGTATCAGTTCACCTGACAACGTACATTTATGCATAATACCAGGATGATTGGTTCAGTGGTTTAGGCGTAAAAAGGTAAGAGACAAACTTATTTTCTCATTTATAATATTAGTATGGATGGATATGGATATGATTAATGATAAATGATAAATGATGTTTATTTTGAAAGTAGGTTTTTACAAACACTTTTACACGTCATTTTTATTTTTTAAACTAGATGGGGCCGGTGTTTCGTACCTGACTACTCTGAGAAGAAACAGCCGAAACAAACTCAGAGGTCATAGTCTCTTTTGAAGTCCAGACATAATTTTGCTCAATTCACATGAGGACTATGCAGAATAGTGTCTGAGATGGTCTTTTGAAGAAAGAACCACACAGATTTGAGTGGACCTGTCCAGTCAGTGCAAGCATTTGTCAGTTATCGTGTAGCTCGACTTATAACTCAAGGAGCTCAACGAAACGACAAACAATACCAAAGAAAGGACATTTGGGTAGGTCGCTTATAGTACTCAAACTGCCAGACAGTAGTGGGAAAAAAAAAAGAAAACAAACAAAAATATATAAAAATGAAACCCACATGGTCCTCACATTCACAATAATCAAATAAAATTAATAATAATTTACAAAATCAATGTCAATAAAAATCACAAAAATCATAAATGTCAATAATAATAAAAAAGTAAGATACGTAAATATTCCTGTCATATCAGTAGGTAAATGTAACAAAATAAAATAAAAAGTAAAAAATAATAAAATACTGAAATAAGTATTCATGTCAAATCATTCAATGTCAGAGTGTATAAAAGAAAGGAATTAATAATAAACAAGCGAAGTCCGAAATTTCGACATTCACAGAGCAAATTTCATTGGAGCAGCTTAATCCCAAGCCTTTTTATCTTCGAGATAGTTGTTAACATGATAGTAGGCTTTCAAGCACAGCTTCCGTTTTATAAACGATTTGAATTTATTTAGGCTTAGTGCTTGAATTTGGCTCGGAAGTTTATTGTAAAAACGTATACATTGGCATCTGAACGTACCCCCTATTTTTTTGAGCCTCGTTACAGGAACAACAAACTTGTGTTTGTTCCTCGTATTTATGTTGTGGATATCACTGTATTTTTTAAACAAATTAATATTTTTGTGTGCGTACAAAAGGTTTTCATAAATAAACTGAGAAGGCACAGTAAGAATATTAATCTCTTTAAATTTTTCTCTGAGGGAGTATCTGGGTCTTAATTTATAAATTGAACGAATTGCCCTTTTTTGCAAAACAAATATTGTCTGAATATCGGCGGCATTGCCCCACAAGAGAATACCGTACGACATCACGCTATGGAAATAACTAAAGTAAACTAAACGAGCTGTCTCTAAATCAGTTAACTCACGAATTCTTCTAACGGCGTATGCTGCAGAGCTAAGTTTTTTCGACAATTTGTCTATATGCTGGCCCCACTGAAGCTTGGCATCCAAAGTTATGCCTAGGAACACTGTGCTATCTTCCGGTTTCAACTCTTCATTCTTAATTAGTACAGTGGTTTCCACTTGTCTTACATGGGGTATCGTAAACTTAATACATTTAGTTTTTTTCTCATTTAGGAGTAAATTATTAACATTAAACCAATTAACGACTTTTGCCAGGGCGCTATTAACATCATCCGTAACTAACTGCTGACGTTTGAGTTTAAATAAAAGAGAAGTGTCGTCTGCAAACAATACTATGCCATGATTATCCTTTATGAGGTAAGGCAAGTCATTTATGTAAATAAGAAACAAAAATGGACCAAGAATTGAGCCCTGGGGTACCCCTATTCTTACTACGGATCCGGGAGATCTTTTCCCGTTGACATCAACTCTCTGAATCCTATCACTCAAATATGAAATAAGAAGATCCAGAGAGGCGTTACGGATTCCGTAGTGGTGTAGTTTCCTGATTAATGTTTCATGAAGAACGCAATCGAAAGCTTTAGATAAATCGCAAAAAATACCCAAAGCATCGCATTTGTCCTCCCAGGCATTATAAATGTGTCCTAAAAGTTCAAGTTCAGTGCGCAAGTATCAGTAGTTGAACGACCCTTTGTGAAACCGAACTGTGGTATGGATTATACCTACCACATACCTGCTACATTTTTAAACCTAAAACGATATGTAAGAATGATCATCGCTCGGTGCGTACTCACAAGAGCGCATTCCCGTACTGATGCTGGTGATGGCTGGCGGCCAGCGCCAGCGCCACGGCGGGCGCGGCGTAGGCGGCCCCCAGCTGCGCCGCCAGCCCCGCGTGGTTCACGTCGCGCAGCTCGCGCAGCAGGCGCCGCAGCTGCCACGCGTCGCACGCGCACCACGCCAGCGCGCACACCCACCAGTAGTGCAGCGACATGGCCATCAGCTTGCACAGGAACTGCACACATATCACACCCGATACTGACAACGACGGGCACCGGGCGGCCGGCCAAAGCCTAGACCCATCACCGAGAACGCGAAACGGCTACCGTCAAGCCTGGATTCCACCAAAGCGGGACGAATGAAACTAACGAAACGTTCAAGATTCGACCAATAACAGGAGACACGAAAGACGTGATGTGAATTTCAACCTATTTGAATGGGCGATTCTCGCAAGCTCTTCTCTAGTTTTGTGGAAACCGGCTCAAAGCTTAATGGAACTACCAGTGGTGGCTTAGTAGAAACGACCACAATTTATGAGTTGTTGGATAACATAATGACGTCTTCTTACAGATAAGAAGCTAGTGTCCCAGCAGTGGGAACAGGTCAAACTAATATACTTAAAAAAACTACTTGATAAAGAATTTAAAAGATTATATAATCAAGATTATTACTTACTTCGTTCTGCACCAAAGAACTCCTGGCCTTCAAAGCTATAAGGTACAGCAGCTCGGCCATAAACACGCAGAAGATGAGGTGCTTGTGTATGGAGTTAGAGACGGTGGCGGCACCTCCGCGCATCAGGCACAGCGCTGCCCAGGTCATGAGGAGGAGCGGCAGAGATATGCTGAATGCGGTGTATGATGTCACTGATTCCAGGAGTGAGGGTTCCGGGATGAACTGAAGGGAGAAAAACGGTAATGTTGAGTTTCTTTTGTTATTACCTGTGTTATGTTTTTGTGTGTTCATAAATAATTAAATATAGCATAGGCGTAACTTATGAGGAATGATTTAAATTAAATTATCCAATTTTTCTTCGTTTATGGCGAGCAGAATTTTGGCACAGTTTTAATTTTATTCTGCTTTTTAACATAATTATAAGATTGTGCGAAATGCTCAACATTTTGTGGGAACTGCGAACACTCTTATCAACTTTAATTTAGGTTTTGTAGATAAATTCCATAAATGTGTTTATCATTACCTTGTTGTGATCGCACAAGTGCTACCGAACATGAGGTTCTGGTCCTGATTTCCAGGTCCGGCAAACATACGCAATAACAATTTGCCTGAATTTCGTTGCATGAGTACGGAGTCTGGATTTGTGCCCGCTTGATGGCAATAGGCTCGCACTCAACATATCTGACGCTTACCTCAATATCAACCTCATCAACCAGTACAGCGAAGGTAGACAGATGGTTGCAGGTGCAGTTGATCAGAAGTGGTTCGTTAGAGTACGGCGACCAGTCGTAGTCGATCTCAGTGTGGCAACCGACGCGGGACCATTCTCCAGACCTGGGAGAAGCAGAATATTAGTCGAATTGAAGATATTGGCAATGGAATGATGGAGATTCTGTTTTAATTAGAAACTGATTTAAAAAATAGGCGTCGAAAAGATGAAAAGATCTTTACATAGTACTCAGGTATAAAACAAAGTCGCTCCCGCTGTCTGTACGCTTAGATCTTTTAAACTCCGCAACGGATTTTAATGCAGTTTTCAGCAAGAGATTAAGTGCTTCAAGACGAAGGTTTATATGTATATGTTACACCCGTGCGAAGCCGGGCCGACTCGCTAGTTAACTATAAAGCAAAGGCTTCAGTGGCCAAGAACTAATTATTCTTGTAATAGATAAGGTAGTACTTTTTCCAGCACTGAGTGAGTATGCTCGCATCCTAATCCAAACCAAAAAGATTGATCACCGAACGAACACAAAACTGTCGCATCGATTTTCGGCACTTTTTTATTCATCGCTGACAGATTGTACGCAAACGCGATGTTCATGTTAATATTCGTACTACCGATCGCTTTTTACACTGGGATTAAGAAGTTACAAATATAATAAAATCTGGTAATCATTTAGTAGATAGAGATGGGTGGTGTCCCTTGCTACGCTCGGGATTCTGCTCTAGAATCCTTCGCTGCTCTCGGGATACAATTTAGTCCCTCGAATTAAATTCCCTTTTTTTTCACTTGTTGTATAATGTATAATCTACTATAATCAAACTCACCCTCTCAAAGTAGACCAGTGCACACACTGCGGGTTAGTTCTAGATCCAAACGTCTCCCTGTGAATATCCAGCCACATCTGCAATCTAATCGGTCTCTTCAACCGAATCCCGCTCAAGCTCTTGTACACCAACTTCTTCTGCACTCCGTCTTTTGTTATATTCACACTTTCCATTATCAAAGCCATTACTTTTGGTCCTTCGTTGGCTTCTAACTTTTCAGCGACGTAAGATGATTCGTTTTCTTGTAGGTTGTCGCTTGTGAAGGATTTTTCTTGTTTTTTGAATGTTGGTTGTATGAGGACGGGCCCGTGGTTGTCGGTGTTCTGTGGCTCTTCGAGTGGCCAGCTGTTTTTTGATTGGCTATTAGGGTTGATGAGGTTGGTTTGTTGGTGGTGTGCGCTGCCTTTGTTTGTGTAGATTATACCTGTTGAGGGTAAACATGATAAAATATTCAGATAAAGGTAGATGTTTCTAGTGGTCTTGTTATAAAGAGGGGTTTCGGCTTTCGTGTTTGTCCGAGATTATGGCCTCGGTATTTATGATTTAGCTCTGCCTTTTTTCTACGCTTTTTGTAGTATTTTTGGAAAATATTTTAAAATACTCGAGCCGAGACCCAAACCTGAAACACAATTGAAGTATACAACAAAAACCATCGGCAAAGCCGCCTAATTGCAATGATGGCCGGCTTCGGAATTGTGTTTTTGGTGTAGCCTGAGATGAAAAGATCTCTAACGCAGACCGCTGCATACCTTCAACATCATCCACATTAGTCTCTATGGAGTTATCTTCGTCGCTGGCCTCCTTGGTCCACACGTACTCGGGCACGAACAAGGCCAGCTGTATGATGGGTGACCCGACGGTAATGTTGACGCCCCAACGCTGGCTGACGGACTCGTCCATACGGAGAGGCATCAGTTGCGATGCGTTGCGAGAGTATTGGAGGTACGAGAACACGGCACGGGATTCGTAATTTAGGTCGAGGTTTTCTGAAAGAGTTTTGTTGTATTAATACCTTGGTGACTATGATCAAAATAAGAAAGTATTATAAAGGAAAATGTAATCTCTCTCGAGATCACCATTACTCTTCTAGCGGTTCAACCACGACTTCGAATTGACCTTGATTTTTCTTCATCGGAATCATGATAATTATTTGGTATGGCAAACCAACTCATACTGATTATGGACCACCAGAAACGGGTTTCTTCGAAGAAAGAATCGACAAAATGATAGATTTATTTTGTTCATCTGTCATTTATGTAATTTTGTCGATTCTACGTCGACAAAACCCGTTTCCACGGCGGTCATTCTACGCGGGCAGGTTAGATTTGCTACTTGGATATGATTCAACTCTCTCATATTTTTTTGGATTCTCAGTTTCTATGTAAGTGACAAATGCTGTCAAATCGCGTTAACACGATCAGAGTATGCTCGGACCGAGTGGACTCCAACCCATCCGAGTGCGCTCGGATTATGGCTTACCAAAAATTACGTCCGAGTATAGGTATCCGAGTCCACTCCGAGCAACACGGCTATAACCGACTTAAAAAACAAGGTGGTTCCTATTTAGCCCGGTAAAAACAACAAGAAACTTAAAAAAAAACACTTACCTTGAATATTACTATTAGTAATCCCAAGCAGATCTAACGGCAGAAGCACTCTCGTGTACTTATCAAACTTATTCTTGCTCTTCACATAGTTATTATACTTCGGGAACGACACCGTAGGACTCGACGGCTTCCTATGCTTGTTGATCTTGCCATTACCATGGTATATAGGCGTTTGAATGGGAGAGTGTATGAAGGATGATGTGTCGGGTAAGACGACGCGTTCGGTCGTGTATGAGTCTATGTTGTAACGATTTAGCTGGGTCGGCTCGAAGCCGTAGATCGATTCTGCTGTTACTATGTCGACGCCGATTACTGAAAAGGAATGAGACTTGAATACTGGTTTTCCAACAGGAATTTCCCTATTTCACATATTGGGCTTAAGACTGTAATATCTAAGTAATAAGAAATGTCCGTCTGAAAAAACTGAAAATCAAAAAACAAGCACATTTTAAATTAAATAAAGTTGAAAGCAGGCGAGACCCAATTGAAATTAAATATAAAATTATAAAAATGAAATGGTTTCCGCCTGCTTCCTTTAGGAGTAATGAGGTCACAATGGAACGGACATACATACATGCGAGCGAAAAACATATTAACCCTCCTTCTGGTAAAAATAGAACGCGATGTTGACACATTTTGGGAGAATCCATTTCCTAGTCTCAAGGCTTGCTAATGCAACTTTTAACTTTTGTAAACTATAATAGTAACGCGTAGCATCGCGTCTTGTGTGAACTGACCCTTGTACTTACCTAAATTACTAGTGTTGATCTCAAAAGGACTTGTATAGGTATCGTGCTGGCTCTCGGCGAGCACTGCGATATATTTGTCGAACCGTTGCAGCAACAACTCCATGCCGTGGCCGGTCAGCTCTCGAATACGACGCCACTCCTTTGAGTATTGAGCGTCCAGGATCGTGTTAGCGGATTTTATTACGTTCTGGAAATTAAGGAGATCTTGAGTTTGTTGTAGCATGAAGGAAAAGTAAGAAAAGAAAAAGAAGAAGAGAGGAAGAGAAGTAGTAGAGTAAGAAAAGTATTGCGGGTGCTGTGAAACCTGTGATCTACAAAACAAAATTGACATTACAAACATTACAAAATTTGAATTGTAATTACTTGAGCTTTTCTAGTTTTTAGAGATTTGAATATTACTTTAAAGTTGACTTCCAACTACTACTCACTCGAAAAGAAAATAATGTCTCTTTTTGTACTGCATCACTAATATTAAGCTACCAGGATGTCAGCGCCGTACAGTAGTTATACGAGTATGTTAGACAGTCCACTCACCCGCACATAATCCTTATCCTGACTATGCGTAAGGTTCAAGCCAGCCTGCCTCATCTCATACTGCAGCAGCTCCAACAATATGCCCTCGGCTACCAGGCCTTCAGCGCCGTACAGGAGTTATACGAGTATGTTAGACAGTCCACTCACCCGCACATAATCCTTATCCTGACTATGCGAAAGGTTCAAGCCAGCCTGCCTCATCTCATACTGCAGCAGCTCCAACAATATGCCCTCGGCTACCAGGACGTCAGCGCCGTGCAGGAGTTATACGAGTATGTTAGACAGTCCACTCACCCGCACATAATCCTTATCCTGACTATGCGTAAGGTTCAAGCCAGCCTGCCTCATCTCATACTGCAGCAGCTCCAACAATATGCCCTCGGCTACCAGGACGTCAGCGCCGTGCAGGAGTTATACGAGTATGTTAGACAGTCCACTCACCCGCACATAATCCTTATCCTGACTATGCGTAAGGTTCAAGCCAGCCTGCCTCATCTCATACTGCAGCAGCTCCAACAATATGCCCTCGGCTACCAGGACGTCGGCGCCGTACAGGAGTGGTGTGTTCGCGCAGGCGGAGGTGAGGTCTGCAGCTAGACGGACGCCCACGAATGTGTTCACTGATAACTCGCCGGTTTCTATCTTGCTTAGCTGTGGTAAGAAGGTTGGCATGAAATGGTTCATAGTTACGATTAGTTCAGGGTGCGGTAAAATAATGAGCTTTCGGTCGCTATTCTTATCCGACTACGGCGAAGCCAAAAGGGAAGGGTATGTTTGTAGTAAATATGTTCCTCCGTAGCGCCTAAACTATTCATCTGATTTTGATGAATAAGGTAACGTGTCAATCGATTTGTTATTATAGCCCCGGTAACAGGCTACATTTTAACCGACTTCAATAATAGGAGGAGTCGATTTTACCTTGTAAACCCCGATTTTAAATAGAGCGTGTTTTTTCAGTAGTCGGGTTTTTTAGTTGTAGTATACCACACAAATTCTTGTCATGAGAACTTTTTTATTATAATGGTCAAACTCCAAAGAGCAATGTCTTTCGATTGGAGAAAAAACTAAAATGGCGGTCTACCATGGCCTGTATAGCAGTATTATTTTTATCTTACGTCACACCGAAGTGACACACCTGTACGATCTGATCACATACCTGTTTCCTTAGTTGATAGAAGGTGGATGTGGTGCAGTTAAACATGTCAGGTTCCTGCCAGGGTACTACTTGTGTCTCGTCACACATACGCGTCGCTTTACCACTTGTACCTAAAAGAACATGAAAGGAATGATCATTTTTATCTCTCGTATCAAATGTGTTAGTTGGTAACCAATTCATCTGCATAGCCTTTTCATAACTATGTTGGAGTCGGCTTCCAGTCCAACCGGATGCATCTGAATACCAGTATTTCACATGGAGCGACTGGCTATTTGACGTCCACAACCCAGTTGGTAAGACTGGTTGTCAGACTTTCGGGCAACTGACTACCTGTAACGACTGTCAAACGATTTACAAATGACAGCTGAGACCAACTGCTTAACGTGATTTCCGAGTCACGGAGGAAACTCGGTATGTAATGGATGGTCACCCATCCACAGACCAACCTAGGCAAACGCGGCTTAACCTGAAAATTGATCCGAGCGGCCACGGGCTCCTCAGTTGTCGTTGCTTGAGTACTTATGTTTGGAGTTAGTACCTACATAGGTACCTAATAGATAGTCGTGTTTTTTATTGGCTGTATGTATGTTTAACTTACCAGCAGGGCAGTCAGTCACGGCTTCAACACCAAACTTGGTCCGTGGCCACCACACGCCGTGAGAGAATGAGCGAGGACATCCATCGTAAACAACTGTTGATAGAAAGAGAAGGGCTAATGTATTAAACAGAAACTGACATAAGTAGCATGTTCCACTATATTTTTGTAGCATAGAAAATGGTCTGAGAAGCAAAATGCTCGATCTGTTATGACTAATAGGGTGAATTCAGTAAATCATACTAAGATGACAGGTACAAGAAATTATTTCAGGGACGTTATGTAAATTTGATTACGCAATGTATCGTTACCGTGGCAAAACGCAAGCGAACGGCAAGCGCGACGACGAGTTCTATGAACTCTGTAGCTAGGCAGGAAGTGAACAGCTGATTTCGCGCGTCGTCCGATAGAGTACATATTTCAAAATCAACTGTTTATTTGTTATTTTAGCCGTGTTATTTACAAAAATGGAGTGCTGTGTACAGATAATGTAATATTACATTGAAATAAAGCAATAGTAACTGAAAAAACGATTTAAAAAATGTAAATTTTCCTGATATTTTTCTCAAATTTTATGAAATAATTCAAAATAAGGAGCTGAATGCACTCTGCCACTCGCAATGAACCGAGCTTTTGGGCCTGTAGTGTTACTCCGCCACTTAATATTTGATGTAAAACTAGGATTACCTTCACAGCCAGTGTTAGGCGCGACCTCGGCGTAGAGATTAGCGCAGGAGTCGCAGGCGCGGCCGATGACGCCGGCGCGGCAGTGGCACTGGCCCGTCTGCACGTCGCACGAGCTGTTCGCTGAGCCCGCCGCGTAGCACTGGCACGGCAGGCAGTCGGGGGAACCTTCGGGCTTGTAGTGGTTCTCCTGCTCAAAGGTTAATCATATTTTAGGTATATTATTTTTCATCACACTTACACGTAAACAGTATCATAACGTGCAAGTTAACTTGGCCTTTGACCCTTTTTCTTCCCATGAACCCCAAGGTCGGGTATTTTTTTTTTTCATTTGTATCACTGCACACAGGTCATGCAGGTTCAAGTTCAAGCAAGGAGTTTACATCAGATCGAAATTAAAAAATTGTCTTAAAATGTTATCTGAACAGGAATCTTAATCTCGCTACATATTACTTTTACAACGTCATGGCTGTATACTTATTTGCCCTTAATGTTTCTGAACGAAATATTTGTATTATCCGTGGTGTGGGTTAAAAGCCCGCCATCCGCTTAGAAAACAGTTCACGAATTTCGTAATATTAGTTGTGCTGACTTGTGTAGTAAAGCCAATAAAGCTGTATTTCATAAATATAAAAAAAAATTGACGTAAATAAGTTTTTCTGCCCTATAATTTTATTTATTTATTCGCAAATGTGATGAGAAACATTGTATGTATCACGGGCGGTACGGGAATTACGAACCTCGACTCAGAAAGCTACTAGAGCCTCGATCGTAATTCCTTACATGCCGTCCTTAATACACTTTGTACTAAAGTATCTTAGGTTTTTCAACGAGCAATGGAGCGCAGCATCCTAGGCGTCAAACTTACCGACCAGGTACGCAACACCACACTGCGCTCCAAAACACAAACCACTGTCGTTGTTGAAAAAGCCACTAAGCTAAATTGGGACTGGGCTGGCCATGTCTGCCGTATGCCCGACGAGCTGTGGGCCAAAATAACCACCACATTGGCCCTGGATCGAAGAATTTGGAAGTCATGGGGAGAGGCCGTTGCCCAGCAGTGGGATGACACAGGCTAACAGTATTAAACATCTATGTAGCATATCAACTATCTGGTGTACACGACACAAGCCTCGTTGATAAGTGTGGCACTAGATGGCGCTGTGTGTAATGTCCAGCGATATTTATTTGATGAGCATTTGTCTTAAAGCTGCTGTGTTGGTTTAATGGTACAGGATCCTGGGTTAAGTGTTATTAGTGAGTCTGGATATTGGTCCGGTTACCCATGACGACTGTCAAAGATCTACGAACGACAGCTGGGCTTAACGTGCTTTTCAAGGCAAGGCGGCATTTTATCACTATTGTCAACCATTCACGGTCCGACCTTGGCGAGCAGTGCTTGACTTGTGTGGCTATTATTTAGATACGTCCCCCTAACAACTTGAGGAGGCTCTCGTAGCTAAACAATTACAGCCACTCGGGTTAAGCCGTGCTTGCCTAGGTTGGTCTGTGGAAGGGTGACCACCCATTACACAACGAGATTCCTCCGTGCCTCGGAAAGCACGTTAAGCCGTTGGTCCCAGCTGTCATTTGTAGATCTGTGACAGTCGTTACAGGTAGTCAGTCTCAGTGGCCCAGGAAGTCTGAGAACTAGTCTTACCAAGGGGTATCGTATTACCTAGCACTAACTGGGTTGTGGAGGTCAGACAGGCAGTTGCTCTATGTAAAATACTGGTACTCGGCTGCATCCGGTTAGACTGTAAGCCAAGGCCCCATATAGTTGGGAAAAGGCTAGGCAGATAATGCCCCTCACAACTTGCAGTGGAATACAAAATGTTGAAAAAGAAGGTTGTCTTACCTTGCAGTGGCAGTGCCCCTGTGTGGCGTGGCAGTGCGGGTGGTACCCCCGCGCGGCGGCGCACGCGCACGGGCCGCACGCGCCGCCCGCGCCGCGCCACCAGCCGCCCGGACACTCCTCCCGCCCGGCTGCCACGCAACCTGCACCTGGGGGACGGAAAATAGTAACTTAATTATACACATCATCAACATTATCATTTCAGGCGAACGGCGTGGCGTCCAATGCTATACATAAGCCTCCTTTAAAATCAAAATCAAAGCCAGGCCAGTAACAGGCAGGGCACGCTACAATAGTGGCGGTAAGTCCCCTCTTTGAGGAGTAGCTTGAGAGACGCCACGGCGTCCTCACCTTCCACCTGACGCAGGTCCTCACCGGACACGGTTGTTTCGGGAGATTCCTGCACCGAATCGGGCGGGAGGAAACGGGGACAGGAGAATCGGGCCCGGGTGTTTCCATTGCGACGATCGACCGGAGGACACGGTGGAGCACACGTTGGAGGTGTGCCCCGCGTGGGCTGAGCACCGCCGTGTCCTCGAAGCGGCGATCGGCGGCGGCGACCTCTCGCGTCCGGCCCTGGTGCAAGCCATGGTCCGGAGCGAGACGGAATGGGACGCCGTCACCTCCTTCTGCGAAGCAGTAATGCTAGAGAAGGAGGTGGCGGAACGTGAGAGGGAGAGAACCTCACAGCGTCCCGGCCGCCGCGGGAGACGCCCCGGGCGTCGGGGGCCACTATGTGGCCCCCGGCCACCGTAGGCGCGGGCCTGTGGACGGTGGGCTATGGGCTAGCTCGCCGTCCGTCCGTCTCATGACGACAGGCCGTGTCGACGGCGCGTCCGTGTTCCACGCGCGCGCGCAAGTACCGATGCCTGCCGGGGTTGCGGGACTGTTCGAAAGAGATACCGTGACCCCGGAACACAAAGGGCGATGAAGGAACATGGATGGGATTTAGTCAGTAAAAGTCTGACAATCCCTCCTGCTCCGCCCAGGGCGGGAGGAGTCATTTGATGATTTCCCATCCGAAAAAAAAAGGCCAGTAGCAGGCACTTTTGAATTGTCGAAACAAAGAAGAAAATTGAATGTAGCTCCAGCCCCAGTCACAAGACATAAAAACCGTGAAAGTACTGTAGTTGCCCATTCCCTAGCGTAGATCTCTATGGAGAAGAACGGGCAAGAAACTCCATGGACATTCTTAAATCATTTATGTCGAGATGGTACATTATGTGAGAACGATGTAGCAAGAGGTGCACGTTAAAAGTGTCCATAGTAAAACAGAAAATACAATTAAACTAAACCTTTTTTTTTATTTGTTAAATATTTTTATTTCTTTTTATAGAGTTAGTGTGTAAATAATGTAAATATTATTAGTCTGTGTTTAATAAATCTTTAATTCAATAAATAATAATATAATTAAACTAAAATAATTAATTCAAATTCTCCATACGCCGCCATATAGACTGGTCATGTGCTTCTCGCATCTATCGGAACCTCACGTCCCTCACAATCACAAGATGTATTTTTAATAACACGCTTTTATTAGCTTCACCTGTAACTAACTATATAAAAAAAAACTTTTTTGCAAAAAATAAAACCGACTTCAAAAACAAAACAAAGTAAAAAATAACTTCTGAAGCTAAAGTTATTTTTCACTTTGTTGCTTTTTTGAAGTCGGTTTTATTTTTTGCAAAAAAGTTTTTTATTTACTTTATGTATTGTTTTTATTTAGTTTTTTATTTTACCATTTTTAGTTGTAATATCTTATATAAATATTAGCTATACATTTATTTTAACATAACATAACATCACGCCTGTAATTCCGAGATTTAAGAGTTGGGCTGAGGAGTACCCAATAGGACCTACACCCACATTTCGCCAGTTATGTTTAAGTCCCATGTAATAGGGGGCGAGCGCTGGCGCAATCCTGACTCCGTGGCTGCTACTGAGAAATTCCTGATGGAAAAACCCAATAACACTTAGCCCGACCTGGGAATCGAACCCAGGACCTCATGCTGAGTAGTCGCCACCACTAGACCCGTTGGTCTCGTTAGGCAGCCATTTATTTCATATTGTTAACAATACATGTCATGGTAATAGGCTTATCCCCAATAAAATGGAACCTAACAGACCGAACTGTCGAAATGTGGGTGTACTGTACACATCTGCATACCTCCTCAGAGCATACAGGCGTGATGTTGTGCTATGATTTTGTGAAAACAACAAACATTCAAGTGATTGCAGCAATCACGACCGATTTGCTGTCTATAATTGAAGAGTTCCATTGCATATCTCCGGAGATCACCATCAGATCCTCACCAAATTTAAACGGGATCACGGCGAAGTAATTTTTTTCCAAACAAAAAAAGAATCATGGAAATCGGTTCACAATTGACGAAAAAAAGGTTGAATATACACACAAAAAAAAAATACAGACGAATTGATAATCTCCTCTTTTTGGAAATCGGTCAAAAAAATAGTTAAATTTGATCCACTTCGCGGTTTCCGATTGAGCTAAAATTTTGCATACATATTTAGTTTGAATGACAATGCATGGTGTTAGCTAAGTGACGTCATTCTAAATACAATATGGCGACCTCACAATCCTCCCAAAGATGGCGGACTAGTTATTACTATGTTTCCCTATGATATGATTCTGGGTAAAAAATTAAAGGAAACCCTTTAATTTTTTACCCAGAATCATATTCTGAATCAGAATCTTAGAAGAATACGAGAAAGCATTCTTCTAATTTCGGGAATGCACACTAGGCCTACTAGACCGATGGCGTTTCACCGGTCGAGTTCGCACGCATTCTATTCTCGTTCGCACGCATTCTGTTCTCTTATAGAAAAATGTAAACCAAACTCACCAGTCATCATATACCCGTCGTCACAGCTACAACTATACCCCTTGTCGGTGTCAAGGTGTGTACAGACTGCATGCGGCCCGCACGGCTGCAGCTCGCATGCGGGCATGCACTGCGGGCCCACTCGACCGACAGAACACACGCATTCTGTATTATCCCATGATGATACGCAGGTACTCTGTGAGTTTTATTATTGGTTAGAGCGAGAGGAAGAGGGGAACAGAAAGAGATGGAGCAAGGAGTCATATTAAAAGAATTTCAAAATTCGAATCAGCTAGCACCGTTGCGAAAAAGAGATGTACTATTACTTTTTATAAATTGTTGACAAGTATTTACAGAGTAGCGGAGTCAACGGTATTGAAGTTACAGATGTTACATTTTTCAAAACCACGTCAATTATTTCAATTTGTGCCTTATTAGTTAGTACATAAGAGTCAGAAGGAGTTTGCATCTTTTAGTTAAAATTATGAGTTTATGTAATCGTTTTTCTTTTTATTTAATGATCATTAGATATTTATAAGTATCAAGTCTGAAAATATTCTAAGAAATTTGAAAAACTGTCGTATTATTTTTTACACAACAAAGTTAACTAAGTAGAAATCAAATAGTAATGAATTGATAACACAATTACGAAAACTACTTACATATGGCGGGCAGATGGACAGCATACAATCAGAGCGGGACTGACACCCATCCCTCACGTTTTCTCTGACTGTCGGCCGGTTGAGAAGAGATTGAGCTGTTCCTACTCTTACATCCTAAAAGAATAATGAAATTTTGAATTTGGTATTTCAAAGATTTCGTTCGGAATACAAACGTTTGTTGATTTTTAAACTAGACGCTTCAACGAAAATCAAATTGAAGCGTTGTGAATAAGGGGTATTCACAACGCTTCGATTCGATTTTCGATTGGGAAAGTCGTATGTCTATCTTTTTTTGACATTACGAAATCGAACGAGACAGACATACGACTTTTCGAATCGAAAATCCAATCGAAGCGTTGTGAATAGCTATCCATGTCGAGGACAAAATCATAGCCTAAAAACAGATATTACAGTCGCCAGCGAAACACGTTAGGGCCTGCAAATTGTCAAATTTTCTCATTCGATTTTGAACTTAACCATCAACATTTTATGGTTTAAAATCATTTGGAGAAATTTGACAGTTAACACAATCAAATCAAATCATTAGGAGAAATTTGACAGGTTACTTGATGTGCTGGCGACTGTACTTATACAGGGTGTGGCGTAAGTAGTGGTCCACCGTTCAGGATTCGATGAACCAGATAATTAACTATAACAATTAAAAATTTAAACCATTTATACCCAAGGGTTCCGAAAATATTTCCTTTTTGTCTTTTACTTACGAAATTTCTACCTTTTATTACAAATTTGGTTGTAGTTTCAACAAAAGTCATTATTCTTTCATTTTGACTTCTGTTAATTACTGCTGAATACTAGAGCTACCATGACAAATTATGATTTTTTATGTAAATTCAGCTCTTTTGAAGAAAAAGTTGGTTCTTCTCTAATTTTAACCCAAATTTTTAACACACCATCAAGTTCAAGAGCGATTTTTGTAAAAAAAAAACGTACCACATTGTCAGTGCCCATGTATTTAATAATATGCCTACTAAATGCCGATTTCAAAATGATATCATTATAACAGATCCAATAATTTAACAAAAAGATATTCAATTTTAATTGAAGAAAAGAAGATTTTCATTAAACTACTTTTTTAAACTTTATTGCGTTAATATTTAAGATATTTGCTAAAAAATGCACTACAGTGTCAATGCCCATTTGTTTAAAAAAAAGCTACTATAACAGAGTTATGTAGACCTAACCTGTTACTTCAGGTATTTGAACAAAGACATTATTAAATACAGACATTTTTTCAGAAGAGAAACAAGTTTACAAGATTCTCAAAAGAAATAAAAACCAACACTAACCTGAATACATCCTTCAAAGTACCCGACCTCTGAAGCCAACAACCCTGCCGTAGAATCCGGTCCACCAATCAGAATCTTGCCGATATACTGTCCTTGAATCTTATTGGCTAACATGGGTAGTAGGACGGTCCTAAGTCCGTAGTCCACAGTAACAGAAATATCGGTGCCGAGCCATTTGATGTCAATGCGGTGCCATTGTCCGTCGGACAGGACCGTTGTGGGGAGGAACATGGACTCGCCATTGTAGGAGTAGTGGAGATGGCCGGATTTTAGCTGGGAGAAGAGACATTTTGTTTAATCTATTGTGTTCTGTCCTAGGCCTTCCAGGACTAATATAAATAGTACATTACTGCAGCGGCCAGCAACAGAGGCATTAATGGACGAACTTGTAAACGTGTACGTAAGTCCATCAATGCCTAGTTGTGGCCAAGGCTTGTATAGTACTTTTCTCAAATAATGCGAGGAAATTAAAACTCGCTTTCTATTTGCAAGCCAATTCGAAATTAAAATAAAACCTTTGATAAGTTACCTCCTTGGTTGCCATGTTTCAGAGTAAAAGATCGTTCCATTTTTAAATAACACGACAGATATGAGTTTACTATGTAATTTATTTGGCCGCTAAACACGACAGATACGGATTTTCATACAACTTTTGCCGGCCGCTGGTCGCATGTATCTGGCCAGTACAGCAATTTCGATTTATCTCGAAGAAGGTTGTCAAAATAATGCTCAAATCTCCAAGCATGTTTGAGAAAAGACAATTTAATGATGAACAAGAATGTACTTAATTGAAAATTATTGTCTAAAACATCTAACAGAAAAGTATTCATTTTTGCAGTTGTCATCTAGTGAATCCGATACGTTCAACAATCATCTTAAATTATGCGTTCGGAAATGCTAGTATACAACATATTGTTAAGCTTTAGGTTGGTGTTCGTAGAAATAATTCTTTTAGTGATAAAATAAGTGAAATGTACCTAAAAGGCGTTTTTTTTTTAATAATTTTACCACACACTAGGAATTTTTGCTGTATCGTGGGTGACGTGAGCCGTCCGTACCGTTCCGTGCGGGAATCGAACCCGCGACACGCAGCGCAGCAGCTTATCGCTCATTTACTGCGCCAACCATGTCGTCTGGTTGGTTCTACATTACTATAACCGATGCGAGTGAGTTGCAGCGCTTTTCACTGGCGCCATCTAGGCAGTTCACCAATAGAATAACTAATCCTGGGGCCAGCTCAGGTAAAATGACGTCATACCTCATTGCGAACGCTTTAAAGTCTCATAACGTTTTCATTTGAATGTTTTTTTCACAGTTTTGTTTCTTTTTAATGGGGAATTTTCCAGTGCTTTTTATGAACGAAATAGATGGTGCTGATCAAACTTGGGAAAAATAAAATGGCTCGTTTTTATGCCACAAAGCCTTAACTGAAGTACGGAGGAACCTAAGCTCGGCTCGACGCACCAGAAGTTTAGACGTAACGCAAAAACATTCAGAAGAACAATAGCAAAAACCATGCAAAAACTTGTAGTTCAGTTCAGTGATGCAAAAGAACAGTAGACTTTTTACGTTAATAATGTTTGACAGAAAAAAGGTTCTTTACAGTTCTCACTTTATATACCTACAACAATGAATAATAAATAAATTGTACTATTCAATGAGTTTGACTTTTTGCCCTGCTAAAAGATTTTACCATTGACCTTTATATAGCGTAGTTTATATACCGTAGTAAATTCTTTTTTCATTGGATTTGACCAGAACGTCGCTAAAAAACATATTCCCAAAGCTGATCAGCGCCATCTATTGACATATACTAAAGCGTTGTGACAAACGTCAGTGGAAAATTCCTCATTATAATATTCGACATGATTAAAAAAAAAATTGGACACTCTCCTACATTGACATCACATTTTCTTTAGTTTATAACATTCTATAATTGTTGTCGCTAACAGAATTTCACTTTGCATAGCCCTGTGGATTGGAACAAGTTGATTTTCTAAAATAGGGTTGTGATAATAAAACTCACAGTGATCAGTATAGTGCTGTTCTGTCCCACTTGTATGGACATGAGGAATGCGTCGTTCTGCCTCGTCCTGAGTGATAGCGCGTTGAGCCAAGGCAGTTGTATGGGACGGAGCAGTGGGTTGAATGAGAGCATGCCGTCGCCGCTGAACCGCCATGGTGGGGTTGTTGCTAGAGGAAGATACATATGTGATGAGATGGCGAAATCAAAGACTTTACGTATGACAGTTTGAAATTATTTTAGTATTCTAGGAATAGAAGTGAACCCTGAAATTTTCCATCTAGATACCTAGACTTGAATGATGCTGGATTAATTGATATTCTGTAATAGGGATGATAAATGACTAAAAAAAAGATGTATTTGTTTAGTCCGTCAGTTAGATTATCGAATAATATTGGATACGTGTTTTTTGTTTTATCAAATGAATAAAAATTGACGAAGATATAACGCGTCAAAGATCATGAGTGGGGGGGTTGTGACGTCACTTTCCGGAAAAAATGTACTCAAATGTGACGTCACACGAGTTTTCAACGCACTGTGTCTTCTTCATTTTTTGTTTACGTGAAAAAAGGAAAATATGTGTGCAATATTTTTTGGAAATCTATCTAACGGACTAATTCGTTTTTTTTTGTCATCTACCCTATTCAGTTGATTTCAGAATGACTGGTTGAAAAAGTCATAAAACGTTGGGAGTTGTAGCACAAACTGAACTTTATCTGTTAGTATTAAAGTTGTTTTTCCAAGAACACATGCATAGATACTTACAATCAGCACAATCCTTCCCCGTGTATCCTTCCGTACAATCACAAAGATACGTGTCCCACAGATCTTTGCACTCTGCTCCATTGTAACAAGGTGAAGAACTGCACTGCGACCTCTTCTCAGGACATCCGGCCAGTGTGCCGTTATCGGCCACATAACTGTTCAGGTCTACGAACTTATGGTCTATGAACACGTCGGAGATGCATCCCAGGAAGTCTTTGTTCTTCACTTGGAAACTGGTCGGAATGTTGGGCAGCCCGCCGATCTGAAGGGGGCCTGTTAGGTCCAGAAATCTGGAAGAGAGGACTAAATGCAGTGGCTTGCATTTGTTGATCACTTATTTAAAGAAGATTTATGGCAATAGGTAAAGCCTTGGCTGAGAAATAGGAAAAAAACAACTAATTCTTTAGGTTAAGCCACGCTTGCCTAGGTTGGTCCGTGGATGGGTGACCCTGACCACCCATTATATACCGACTTTACTCCGTGCCTTGGAAAGCACGTTAAACTTTTGGTCCTGGCTGTGTGATTTGTAGATTGTTTGACAGTCGTTACAGGTAGTCAGTGGCCCGAAAGCCTGACAACCAGTCTTACCAAGGGAGATCGTATTCCCAATATACAGGGTGTAAACAACTTCATCACGAAGCTGTCAACCAAGCATTCTGTACATCAAACTAAGTAACTTTACGCAAAAATGATTGCTGAGAAACTACTTTTTTTTTTTGGTGAAAAATCATGTTTTGTGATAGAACTCAATGTAACAACATCGTGCTGATGGATGGTTTGAATAGTACGGGGGTCGTGGAGGTGTTTAAAGTAAAAATCTTACATTAAAAACTTGTAAGTATTTAAAAAAAACTTGTCAAAAAGTTGGAACTTTGACCCCCAATATCTCCGTAACTAGAAGGTACCCAGGTATGGTGTAGAACCAAAAAATGATCGCAATGACGGGGAGAATAAGTGCCTTTTGGCTTCGTTAAGACGTTTTTTACACCCTTTATAATAGTAAGTATATTATATCCTAACTGACTTCCACAACCCAGTACTAACTGGATTGTGGAAGTCTGATCCCGAAATACGATCTCTAAATACAGAATCAGTGGCCCGAAAGTCTGACAACCAGTCTTTCTAAGGGGGATCGTATTCCTAATACATAGTAGTATATCCCACAACCCAGCCAGCTATCTATCCTGCCTATCTAAGGCCGCGTTCCTACTATGCCGTGACGATTAATTTTTCGTTGGTTTTTAGTTGGCAAAAGTCTTGGACGACAGTAATCGCGTCGTCCTAAACGTGAACAACTCCAAGCCACGACACTTAAAACTACACGATTATTTGTCGTCACGACAAAGTGGGAACGCGGCCTACGTCAGATAGGCAGTCGCTCGATATAGAATACAAGTATTCTGCTGTATCCGGTTAGACTGGAAGCCGACCCCATAGTTAGGAAAAGGCTAGGCAGATGATGATAAACTAGTAAGTGTTCATCCTGTAATCCTGCTTTAACCCATTCACGTATTAGTATATTTACCTGTGACAAGTCTCCGTAGCTATGTCGCATCGCGGCGGTAAGACCTTCCTGGAGAAGTTAGCGCACGCGTACTTGAGCCCGAAGTCCGCCGCTCCAGCCAGTGAGAGGGCTTTGTCGCAGTCGTCCAGGATCAGAGTGGCAGTCTACGAGAGGAAAATAATTTATATTTATTTACTAGCACTTCGACCGCGACTTCGTCTGCGAAAATTGTTATAGCTCGGCTAATTTGCATGATATCAATATAATGTATAGCCTATGTTACTCGGTAAAGATGTAGCTTACTAATGGTGAAAGAATTTTTAAAATCGGTTGAGGAGTTCTTGAGTTAAATCGTAACAAACAAAAAGTCAAATCTTTCCTACTTATACTCACCCTATTATAATAGTCGATCTCCACAGTATGCCAGTTCCCATCGGCCACATTCCCGGGCACAGTGACGTCAGCCCTCCCCCCGCCCAGCGCGAACGTGAACCTCACGCCCGCGCCCCCCCGCCTCCCGGCGCCCGCACTCACGGTCTCCAGCGCGAGGAAGTCGTGACGCTCGTTGTAGCGCCCGTTGTACAGGAGTAGACCGTTTGGGGATTGGGTTGCGAACCTGGTTGGGAAAATGGAATTTATAATTTACTAGCTGATGCCCGCGGCTTCGCCCGCTTGACAAATAATAAAACCTTCCTCTTGAATCACTTTATCTATTAAAAAAAGCCGCATCAAAATCAGTTGCGTAGTTATAAAGATCTAAGCATACATAGGCAGTGGCGGCCCAAGACCTAAACTTAATGTGGGCAAGGTACAATTCGCGAGGCCCCCTGATGGTGCAAGAAGTTAATTAACACTTAACTTTTACGACCGCCATAAACAACATCACCTTCCTGCCCTGGTCCCATGTTACTTGGGGTCAGAGCAACATGTTGTTTTCTTCCATTCTCCTCTGTCAACCGTCACGCTGTCATTTACTCCTTTATCATTCATATCTTTCCTCACACAATCCGTCCACCTTTCCTTTGGTTTTTCCCTCTCCATCCGTCAACATTTATAATTATTCATCGCACTTTTAGTCACATGCGATTCATCCCTCCTCATTACATGTCCATACCATCTTTCAACTTTTCTGTAACTGGCGCAACTTTCAAATTTCCTCTAATATACTCATTCCTTATTTTATCCATTTTTGTCACACCACACATCCACCTCAACATTCTCATCTCCGCTACATGCAATCTTTTTTCTTCCATCTTCTTCACAGCCCAGTATTCCGATCCATGGAGTACGACAGATCTAATCACGGACTTGTATATTTACCCCTTTAACTTGAGGGCATCCGTGGGACGCAAGGTCCGTGGTCGTGGTTGTTCCAGTGACCTGTCGCCATTTCATCCATCCTGAGTTGATCCGGTGCGTTACGTCCCGGTGTATTTCGCCAACCCTTGGACAAGCGACCCGAAAAAAAAAATACTACCGAAAATCGGAACATATCGGTATGGGCGTTCCGGCAAGAGTTATGGGCACAGGACTGGAGAGACAGCTGAATTCACAGAATAAACTGTGTATTCTGTTTTGGTCCTACTTACTTTCAGGTCAACATTCTCCAGTCTTTGCCACCACACCTCCAATCTGCTCTGGACATCTAGACCACTCTCGGCAACCAACACAATGTCATCGGCAAATAGCATACACCAGGGAGCCTCTTCCTGGATGTCCGACGTAAGTGGTTCCATTATTACCAGGAAGAGGTGAGGGCTTAGAGCCGACCCTTGGTGAAACCCGACAGCCACATTGAAGCTGCTGGTAGTGCCCTCTGTAGACCGGACTTGGGTACTACATCGACTGTACATCGCTCGGATCAACTGCACATACTTCCCAGGCATACCTTTCTCTTCAGGCCAACCACAAAGCCTCACGAGGTACCCGGACGTATGCCTATTCGAGCTCGATGAACACCATTGTGCAAGTTTTTGTGCGCACTTCTGTATTTTTCGCACCGCTGGCGGATGGCAAAAATGGGATCAGTCGTTCTCCGACCAGGCATAAAACCGAATTGATTTCATGAAATTTCATTCTCTTCTCTCAGTCATCTTTCAATAACTTTCTCCCAAACTTTCATACTACGAGTATACGCCATTACGACCGCCATAAACATACTAACAAAAAAGTCGCAGATAAAAATATTTTTAAATCATATACGAGTCGCTTCTAGGGTTGTCATACATCGATGTACGGGGAAATTAAGTACGAACAATTCTAATTGCATGGACTTGGAATGTACTACTTCATAAGTTCGAATACTGAACCCTGTGGCGTGTACTTTTGGATTTTCCATACTTTTTTAAATTTATTTTTGGCTGTGAGGCGCGAGTCTCTTTGCAACGCGAGGCCGTGGGCGGTGGCCCACACCGCCCACGCCTTACGCCGCCTCTGTACATAGGGACAGACAGACTTTGTTTTATAATATGTAGTGAAGTGAAGTAGTAGTAGGTAGGCTGAGTGTTCCGCCCCTCGTACGCCTTCCAAAGGTCAGGAACCCCAGAGTCTCAATGATACATGTAAGTTGGATTAGTAAATAACCCTCCCCAGTCGGAACAACCATTTTAAACACGCTAACTTCTTGATAATTTCGAGGCTAAGCACTGCAAGAACAAAAATTAAGACCAAAGAATAATCAGGTATTTACGGAATTTCTTTCTTGATTTCACTTGAATCAAAGATCATAAAGTTGATCACATGGCGAACAGAACAAAATTATGATAACCAGCTTAAAAGTCGACCACTACGACAGTTTAAGCAGCGAGGTTAATTTGTTCATCAGCCACGCATTAGCGTGTGTGTGGCCATGGGCTTGCTGTTGAGTGGCACTACCATTGTAATAACATACGAAATTCTATAGTTATCAAGCTGTAGTGCATAACGTGTTGTCTTTGCTACACACTCTATCCTGCCGCAGGTCTGCTGGAAGAAATTTCTTATGAAATAAGCAGTACGTGATAACATCCGAAATTCTAAAGTTATCAAGCTGTAGTGCTTAATGTGTTGTCTTTCTACACACTCTATCCTGTCGCAGGTCTGCTGGAAAACATTTCTTATGAAATAAGCAGTACGTGATAACATCCGAAATTCTAAAGTTATCAAGCTGTAGTGCTGAATGTGTTGCCTTTTCTACATGCTCTATCTTGTCGCAGGTCTGCCAGAAGAAATTTCTTATGAAATAAGCAGTACCTTTGCGCTCTTTTATCTTAATGTAATGTCCTGTTAAGTGTTTAGTGTACATAAATAAATAACCATAAATTGAGCTGTCTTCGTAGTTCTCTTACAAATTACTAACTGTGATACTAGCAAGTGGCTAGAAACAAACAGGACGGGTCGGCAAAGACTTGTAGAGAAGTTAACAACTTACTTCAACTTCAAATGCAGTCTATTCCTCCTCTTGAGGCCTGGAAACGTCAAGAAGGACGCCGTAGGGAAGCTCCTCGCCCTCAGCTCGCATAGCGGCGTGGTGTGGGCCGGGTCGATGGCACATCCCTGGCAGAGGAACCCTCCCTCTCTGTTGGACACGCACTGTGAGCCGCTGCGGCACACGGCCGATTGGGAGGAACAGCTCGCTGATGTTAGGACTGTTTCGCAGTTCACTCCTGTTGAAGATGGAAGCAGTTGAATGCCATTGTCACATATACGTGACAAGCAAGTGCATTCCCTGTACGCCAAACGACACAAATATGTGACAAAAGAAATTGTGGCTTGGCGTGGAGGGCACGCGCGTACTTTTATGCTTTGGCGTTCAAAGGGCTGTTTAACTACATCCGTAGCTTCGGATAACTTCTTGAAGAGATAATTTTCATTTTTTTTGTATTGTATGCACGTCATAATGTCCTTGCCGCGAATAAATATTTTTTCTTTCTTTCTTTCAATTATGGCGAATACAATTTTGGAGGTAATTATATTTTATCTGTTATTTAACTTAAATATATTATGAATAACTGCTACTGGTAATCTACATAAGATTCACCGAGATATAAGCCCAGAAAGGATCCTGGGGAAATGCTCCTAACATCGCGTAGACAAAATAAAAAGGAGAATTTATAACGGTATGTAGCTTACAAAATATAGGCATAGCCTGCTAAACATGTGTACGGGACGCGGGTTGCAGAATATTTAATACCTTTTTTTCTTAATAAACTTCCAGAGGACTTGCAAACGCTATACAAAACGAGTTCGAAAAGTTATAAATACAAATCAAAACGTTTCCTTATACAAAACTTCTCCTAAATTATGTATGTACCTTTAAATTTTTATCACCATCATTTAAAAGTACCTAAGTTTTATTGTACCTATCACTGTAGTTGTAACATTTTGTAAAAATTAAACGAACGGCTCGCCAGCACACAGATAAGCCCTGAGAGGTTTTCGATGTGTGGCTAAAACCAAACTGTAATAGATTAAGTTTTTTAGATATTTAAATAAATAATAATAATAAATAATAACATAAAACTGTAATAATCATACCGTTTTTTTTTTTCTAAAGTTGGTACTAACCCGTATACCCCGGTGCGCAGACGCAAGTGTACCCTCCTTCGCGACGGACACAAGTGCCGTTGTTGATGCACGGCGAGGAGTAGCACAGATCCACTTCGGTATCACACATGTAGTGTTCTTGGGAACCTAAAGGATAAACAAAATATGAGTAGTCTTTTAACACAAACTATCGTCAGAAATCAAGATTTTACCAACAGTAGATTTTTTTAGAGGGCATATTTGAGAAATGTTGCCTACAATATAAATGATAAATGTTGGATGTTCGGAGAGGTTTCTCTCTTTTAGTTCTAGTGTAGCAGTCTGTATCAAATATATCTTTAACACATATGTCGAGAACAGTTTTGCATAGTTTCATGTTGTCATGAAAGCATAATGGGTGTAGTACCCTTCACGATACCACGAAGCACAAAGCTGCGCCTTCTGCGCCTGGACAGAGATAGCCTGCGTCTGGTGGCGGGGACCATCACTGGACACTGTTCACTGAATAAACACTTCTACATCCTAGGTATCACTGACATCCCTGTGCAGAGCGTGCATGGAGGCGGAGGAAACGGTGGCGCATGTGCTCCAAGAGTGCACCGGCGTTAAGTTCCACCATAAAACGTCACCCCAAAAAAAAGTTGTTTCCCAGCAATAATTTTTGCGTAGGGTAACTTAGTTTGATGTACAAAATGCGTGGTTGACGGCTTCGTGAAGGATCCTTGGTAGTTTAAATGTCTTTTATACTTGTCCTATAAATTAACAGTTACCTGTGAATCCATGCGGGCATTGACAGGAGAAGGTGGTAACAGGGTAGATCGGCCTGAAGAGCACGGAGTCGCTGTTGATGAAGCCGGACGCGTTCCCGAACTTGAGCACCGTGAGGCACTCCTCGTAGTTCAGGCACGGCTCGTGCACGCAGATGTTGTCGTCAAATGGTAGGACCTGGTGGAAAATATAAGTAAGATTGGTTTTTTCTTCTTGCGGGAAGACATAGTAAGATTGGTTTTTTCTTCTTGCGGGAAGACATAGTAAGATTGTTTTATTCTTCTTGCGGGAAGACATAGTAAGATTGTTTTATTCTTCTTGCGGGAAGACATAGTAAGATTGTTTTTTTTTCTTCTTAAGGGGAGACATAATAAGATTGTTTTTTTCCTTTCAACGGGAAGACATAGTAAGACTCTTTTTTTTTTCTTGCGGGAAGACATAGTAAGATTGTTTTTTTTCTTCTTGCGGGAAGACATAGTAAGATTGCTTTTTTTCTTCTTGCGGGAAAACATAGTAAGATAGTTTTTTTTTCTTCTTGCGGGAAGACATAGTAAGATTGGTTTTTTTCTTCTTGCGGGAAGACATAGTAAGATTGTTTTTTTCTTCTTGCGGGAAGACATAGTAAAATTGGTTTTTTTCTTCTTGCGGGAAGACATAGTAAGATTGGTTTTTTTATCATGCAGGAAGACATAGGTCTACCGATTAAATTCGGTACTAGGTGACAATCCAGCATGCTCGAGGTCGTGGATTGAAACTTGGAAAATCTCATGGACTCACTCATATTAATGTAACCGTATCATCCACTTTGATTCCATGACTTTTTGCACATTCTGGTTGAAGTGCTGGGACTAATTCAATGGATAAAATGACATCTGTTTAATCACTCTATCTATTAAAAAAACCCGCATCAAAATCCGTTGCGTAGTTTTAAAGATCTAAGCATACCCCGTGTATGCTTAGATCGCCGCGTCTGTCTGTCTGTCCCCAGACAGACAGACGCGGCGGGGGACTTTGTTTTATAATATGTAGTGATAGTGATGATAGTGATAGTGGTGTCGATTCTGTTGTGCACAAACTAAACTTAATTTAGCCTATTGATATCTTTTTCTCTTTAGTAAAACGAGAAAGAGACGGACGTAATTTAGAGCTGTCAAATTTAATTTAGTAATTTAGTTTAGAGTTTAGATATTCTCTTACTAACCTTTACTGTAGCTAGCCTGGCCAGAGTAGCTCGGTGCAAGTACACTCGCTCCCTCAGATGTGTCGGCGAGTAGTACTGCGAAGTATCTCCCGCTACTCCAATCTCCGCGTCTGGACGACGGGCGGAGAATGATACATTCAGTATGTTGCCAGTTACGTCCGTGTCGTCCTGTGGAAAACATAAGATTTATGGAAAATTTTGAACGACAGAGCAAAAAGGCACGCGCGTGCCCTCCACGCCAAGCCACAATTTCACCGCAAATACCTACAAAAATCGGAATTCAAAAACGATTTAATTGTTTATTTCGTGTTATAGTGCACCGCACATTTTTTGACACATATTTGTGTTGTGACGTACAGGGCACGCACTTGATTGTCACGTATATGTGACAATGGCATTCAAAAGATTATATAATGTGAAAGGAACTCAACTTTATCCCATTCGAACAGCATTTGGTTTGCATACGCTGTTCCAGATATGGGACAAAGTTAGTTCATTATGGCGTGAACTGAAAAAAAAAGAAGCAGGCAAGCAGGCCAAAATGATAAATCAGCGTTAATATTACAGTTGTTGTAGATCATGCGCCTGCATCTTAGGACTTTAACACCATCGTCATAAAGTATAAATTGTAATTTTCGACGTGAGCACGACATTTCATGAAATGAATTAATAAACTTACAACAACATTGAGACTGCACCTAAACTGAGACTTCAGATCTCGTTTAGGTCATCTTCGGACGCTTCAAGATGGATAGTAATATAAAAAATATAGTTTTTTGCCTATACTACATACCTGAACACTAAAAATATAAATATTCTCCTTGGGGCACGGTATGATCGCCGCCAACCCATCTATGAAGAACCCTAGCAGCGGCGACAGGAACTGTTCTGCCGTCATGTCGTTCAGTCGCACGGTGATGGAGTTGAACAGCATCTGTTCCGTGATGAGGCGGACTGAGAGCTGCATCATTGCTTTCACTTCGTTTACGCCGTCTGTTGGGAAAAGGTATTACTTAGGGCTTGTCCAGAAAGGGCGAATCACGCGCGAGTCGAGGGTCTGGCGTTATGCACGCGATTTACGCGCGTATTTTGAATTCGCGCGATGATTGTGGACGCGATGTATTCGTGCCTAGTATCTCAATAGCGCGCGAATGAATTCGCGCGAAACGTTTCGCGACGAATTCGCTTCTTCTGGACAAGGTCTTAGATACGCATAACTGGGAAAATTGGGTATCATACAAGGTGGAGCACCGGCGCAAAAACGGTTAACGCGTATTCAGTACATTATTCTGAATTGAAATACCCTAAAAGGATAAAGAGTAGTAATAGCTGTATTATTTAGTTTCTGACTTTCTATACAATCTATACTAAAATTATTCCATTCAACCAATTTTTAAAATTAACTTAACTAACTAACTTAAACTATAAACTTAAAAACAAAAGGCCAAGAGCGAGTCGGACTCGCACACCGAGGGTTCCGCACAAACTTTATTGAATGAAAGGTAAATTGCGGTTTACGATTAATGACGTATTAAAAAAAAACAAAAAAACTACTTACTAGGTTTCGTTCAAACCAATTTTCGGTGTAAGTTTACATGGTAATGTACATCATATAGTTTTTTTACTTTTATCATTCTCTTATTTTAGAAGTTACAGGGGGGGGGGACACATTTTACCACTTTGGAAGTGTCTCCCGCGCAAACTATTCAGTTTAGAAAAAAATGATAATAGAACCTTAATATCATTTTTGAAGACCTATCCATAGATACCCGTATGGGATTGATGAAAAATAATTTTGAGTTTCAGTTCTTAGTATGGGGAACCCCCAAAATTTATTGTTATTTTTTTTATTTTTTGTGTGAAAATCTTAATGCGGTTCACAGAATACAATATCTACTTACCAAGTTTCAACAGAATAGTTCTTATAGTTTCGGAAAAAAGTGGCTGTGACATACGGACGGATAGACACAGACAGACATGACGCATCCGTAAGGGTTCCGTTTTTTGCCATTTGGCTACGGAATCTTGAAAATGGCGTCAAAAATCTCACCTCAACGCTGTCAACTGGTAATGTGCCTAAGACACTGACGACGTTACAACGCTATATGGCTAGCGTTGCCATACATCGGGGTAACGCCACCAGTCTTTGGCCAAGGTAAAAGTCAGCCCTAGGGTCACGGGAAGTCTAAGTGTTTATACCATACATGAGGTTTTGTAGAAACAGCATTTTTTTTAAATTGAATTACCTACAAAGTAATGTCTTCCTCTCTCTCCTCTTGGCTATACGCAAGGAGATGTCATAACTTAAGGGGAAAGCACCAGACTAGCCCGCGAAATTCAAAATTTCTTAGGTACGTTTTTTCTAATTTGCAGGTCAGTGCCAGGTTGTATGTTTTACCTGGTTCCCTCACCACCGGTAAAAGGTTGGGAACCCCTGTCTAGATCAATGATTCGTCATCATTCGTGGATTGAAAAGGAAGCATGATTGCTATTAATAGAACTGACCTGTGACAGATATCTCCATAGTGGCTAGTTTCGGGACATTGGTGTTCAGTTGTGGCGATAGAGTCATTTCTCCAGTGGTTTCGTTCAGTAGCACTAAGTTAGCGTTGTTGCCGGACAGAATGCGATATTGTAACTGTTGACAAACAATACAAAGACGTTTTATGTTTATTGTTAAAATGAAGACTGCCTTGTTGGTCTTGTGGTTGCTATCGCGACTGCTGACCATGAGGTCCTGGTTTCGATCCCTGGGTCTGGAAAATTGTTATTGGGATTTTCCATAACAAATTTCTAAGTCGCAGCCACGGAGTCTGGATTTGTGCCCGGTTGATGGCAATAGGCTCGCCCCCTTTTACATGGGACTTAAACATAACTGGCGAAATGTGTGTGTTAGTACTATTAGGTACTCTTTCGCCTAACCCTTCGGGGATTGCAGGCGTGATGTTATGTTAAAATTAAGTGTATTTTGTGATTGACCAGAAAATGTTTAGTTCGTTTTCTAAGGGTTTTCAAGCATTCTGTCGCGTGGTTGAAAGCTTGTCAAAAATAGTAGGTACTGTTGTTAATTTGATACAAGGAAATCAGCATTATGCAACGAAATCAGCATTATGCAAGGAAATTAGCATTATGCAAGGAAATCAGCATTATGCAAGGAAATTAGCATTATGCAAGGAAATCAGCATTATGCAAGGAAATTAGCATTATGCAAGGAAATCAGCATTATGCAAGGAAATCAGCATTATGCAAGGAAATCAGCATTAAATCGGGGTGTATTACTCTTCTAAAGAAAAACTGTCCTTACCTTATCAGTAACATCAGCATCATAAGCCGGGACTCTCCCAAATGGTCCCACAGGAAAACAGTCCTTATAATTATTGAAGATAATCTGAAAGTCCTTCATCATGGGCGCGTTATCATTGACATCTGTGACCAATATCTCTACCCTGACGTCGTTCCACAATGGCGGGCTGGCGGCGCGGATGATGAGCTCGTACTTCTTGCGAGGACTCTCGTAGTCCAGGTCTACCATGGTGACTAGTTCGGCTTTGTCGGACCCTTGGCGGGTTTCGAGGGAGAAGCTGTTGGAGTCGTCGCCACCTGGAGGGGAGGAAGATTGGTTGTCAGTTGTATACACTCTTATGAAGATTACCATCTTAATGCATATATGTATCCTACTAAGTTTCTTTTAGGATGTTTGAATTTATATTCCCTTAAGGTGTATGCTCCAGGGTAGCCCGCGAAATTCAAATTTTCTTAGGTTTTTTTGCAATTTGCAGGCCAGTGCTAGGTTGTATGTTGATTAAAATATTGCTCGCGACTGTAAGACTTATGTGGTTTTAGAATTATAATCATCAAAATCATCAAATAATCAATACAACTCTCCAAGCTCATAAAGGTGCAGGAATTACTTTTTCAAGGTCAAAATCATTCCTGCACCTTTATGCGCTTTGATTGCTTCATCTGGTTAGAGACGCGGACCCCAACATAGTTGGGAAAAGGCGAGACAGGTGGTGATGGTCAAAGTTACCTTCATAAATTGATAACATTTTCGTAACTAAAAGCACACACACAATAGGGTAGATCACAATCAATTGACATACTTTTTAAGAGCTGTCAAATCGCGGTTCTCGCATAGATTTTGTATGGCAATAGCACGCTGTGACGTCACTGTTTGGTCAACTCAATGACCATTTATAGATTTCAAAGCAACTAAAAATCTAATTTGGCAAATAATTAATAAACAAAATAACGTTTTCTTTTTAGAGATTGTTGTCTTGGAATTATTGTTTTATGGTGTCATCTACCCTATTGTTCAATCAATTTTGACACTGTTGGATATAGGCCTCTCTAAAGTAGCCACAACACCCGATCCGCATCGACTCTAATACGGATACCTTCCACCGCCGATATTAGGACTACTCCAGCAATCATATGCCCCATGGGCAATCAGTCCTCCAAAATAATACGTCCAACCAACTGACTCCAGCTTGCTTACATTGCAAGCTATGTAACTTCAGTAAATTCTTACCTTTAATAGAATAATGCACCACAGCATTAGGTCCTTCATCAGGATCATGTGCGTATATCTCTCCTACAGTGGTTCCTATGGGGCTGTTCTCTGGTATGTAGAACGTGAGGCAGTCGCTCTCGAAGACTGGTGGGGAGTCGTTTATGTCTTCCACTTTTATGTGTACTATCACCTAAAATTAGTATTGATTTGAGAAATAAGTCTAATGTATATATAACAGTACAATAGGCTTGTCAACTGAAAAGATCTAATTAGTCCGTCAGTTAGACTATCGAAAAATATTTGACCCGTATATTTTCTTTTGTTACGTAAACCAAAATTGACGAAGATACGACGCTTTTAAAAATCTCAATACGTCACGCCGTGGTATAATTTACAGTGCGTTCTGACGTCACGAGCCCCCACTCCCGAGTTTTGATGCGTTTTATCTTGGTCTATATTCATTGATTTACATAAACAAAAAAACGTGTCCATTACTTTCCGATACTCAACTGACGGACTAAACAGATTTGCAATTTATTGATGGTTGAAACTAGCCTATTATGATGATGTTTTCATTTTGGCAAGATATAGGGTTCGATTTTCAGCTAAAATAAGAATGAGCTTTGTAATAAGTTGCTCTATGATCAAAACCTTGATATTTGCTGTGAATTACAAAAAATAATCCTCTATCATATATTATAATCCTCTATCGGCCATTTTCAATAACTTACTGACAGGTATCGGTAGGTTGCTATCTTTGTCCGTTTGAAATTTAGATTACGGACGGTTAGAAACAAAATGTCACAGAAAATCTTTTTGATTTTTCTATGAATCAAGTGACAGGTAGGTGACGCGGATAGGACATTTCAAGCTAACTTTGTTTATAAAACACTGATAGCTATGAGACGTAGACATATTAATTGACAGTTTTATGTAAGTAAGTTATAGAAAAACGGCTTTTTTTTCGAACAGTCCCGCAGCCCCGGCAATAGAAAACGCCCTTATGTCTGCTTATTTTCTTTTAATAAAATCTAAAGTAAAATGCAACTGCCAGAGGAAATCAGAGAAAGAACTTACAGTAGAACTCTGCGGCGGGGTCCCTCCATCAATAGCCAGCGCCTTGAGGTCGTATGTGGCGACAGACTCCCGGTCCAGCGCCTTGTTGGTGCGCAGCACGCCGGACGCGGGGTCCACCACGAAGGAGCCCTCCTCGCGGTCGCGCGGCTCGAGCTCGTAGTGCACGCGACCGTTGAGACCCACGTCAGCGTCCGTGGCGCTTACTTGTGTTACTGACGTTCCTGTACGAGAAATAGTGAAAATGTAATAAATACTATAATACTATTTGTTATTTTTCTCGAAATCAATGCTAAAAAGTACACAACTCGTGAAAAAATATCATCTCGGTCCTTGTATCCCTCCCTCGCTCCGCTTAGGATTCTAATCAAAAATCCGTCACTGCTCTCGGGATCCAACTAAGTCCCTCAAAAATTCCCTTTTTTAACTTGTTTATCTATTTAGCGAGGTATTCAGAACTCTGCTCAAGAATACCTTTCAGAAAGAGACCGCGCGAAAAAATCAGAAAAACTGTAATTTAGGCTACGATAGCCATCTGTAGATCGAATGTTGATTTAAGTCACCTACGAATAAAGTTCTCCCACTCACCAACTAAAGCATCCTCCATGATAGTAGCAGTATACAGCTGTTGTTTGAACACCGGCGCGTTGTCGTTCACATCTACCACGGATATCTCCACGTCTGTGGTGTCTGACAATGATGGGACGCCGCCGTCTCGTGCTGTCACAGTTAGTAGATACCCTGGGCAAAAAAAAGGTTTTATAATGAATAAGGGCGCAAATATGAAATTAGAATTACTCACTCTAAACTGTTACTTAACAACAGAATATATATACGCTCCAGATAATTACTTACGACACTTTTCTCGTGATCATATTCATGAGAAGTCAATCGTTCTACCACAGACCGAGGAAACCTGGGTAGTCATGGATTTGTCTTGTCTGGTCTTGCGCCGCATAAAACACATTATATGTAGCCGTTCCTCAAAAGACCAACCACTTCTCGGAAAAGGATTTGGCTAAACTCGGATGTGTTAGTATGGGCCAACCCATCCGAGTGGGTCAGTGGGAGTGATTATGGGTTGCCACAATACGAGTTGTGTCCGAGAAGGTAGCCGAGTCCACTCGATCCGAGCATACTCTGATCATGTCAACGCGGCTTAAATATGAGCATGATCTGTCCCACAAAAAACAAAAAAAAAGATGAGACAGAAACTCACCGCTCATAGTCTCTCTATCCAGCAACTTGTTAGTAGTGATAGCGCCAGTCTGCGGATTGATGATGAACTCCTGGTCGTGATGAGCGACTGCCTCGTTGGATATCTCGGAAGAGAGGCTGTAGGTGATCTGTGCGTTGATTCCTACGTCGCTATCGGTTGCTGACACTACTAGGACTGTTGTGCCGACAGGTGCGTCTTCAAACACCTGGATGAATTTTTTTATTAACATTAGATAAAAGAGGTTTATAAGTTGCCCAATCTTCATGTTGAGAAATATGATAAGTAGTTGGTCGGCGTGTAACATTCGATTGGAGAACCGATATAATGATCAAAGAATATATCGATTCTTAGCGTAAAATCGTTGGTGGAGCAAATAAAAAAGCAGCTGTTTTTATCAGATTCAAATAAATCGTATTATTGGTATCAACTATTCAATAGGAATGCGATACTTAAGAAGTTACACTCTCTAAAACATTTGCTGATCTAGACCGAAAATCAAGTCAACGTTGTTTGCTTTTTCAAGCTTTGCAAATCTCTATAACATTAGGTGCGATTTTTCTAAAATACTTACCGAAGCCGTATAAGGAGCATTCTCAAACACAGGTGCGTAATTATTGGCATCAGTAATATTGATATGGACCATTGCGGTATCGCTCCTCCCGCCGCTATCAGTCGCGGTGACAGTCAGAACATATCGACGTTCTTGTTTGAAGTCCAACGGTTGCGCCACCGTGATCAGCCCGCGGCCATTTTGAGAGGTGATCGAGAATCTGCCGCGAGTGTTGCCACCTGTTATTTCGTAGTGTAGCCTGGAAAATAAAAGATGATTTAAATATAATGGAATCTTATAACGTCAGGTTGATCTTTAAGGATTTGGAAACCCTTTTTCCTAACCCCATCTATACTGTATTTTTCAATGGCTTAAATTAAAACTTGTTAAGATGTTTTGATTACGTATGTGACCGTTTGAGACCTAATAACAATTAATAGTCGCCAATTAAATGTTTATTCGCCTAACAAATAATTTCCCATAAAAATTCCATCAAATTGACAAGAGCATAATAATATTATTTTACGATTGTCAATTGTTATTTTATGGCCACAAGAACTGGCCACAACTGGCTGACTGTTCTCTCAAAACTTTGTGGGTTCACTACGCTACCATACTTCTAAATCTGCATACTCTTTGACCCCTTAACGATTATCTTCATCAGCATCAGTAGCAGTAAAGGTAACTACAGGAGTGCTGGGTGGTTCGTCCTCAGCTAGTTCTACTTCGTATTGTGGAGGAGAGAACACTCAGGCCCTACTCTCTAACGTTTCGTCCGTATATTCGGATTTATCCGTTTCTCTCACTCGCACTTATCTGCAAACGTGCGCGAGAGAGACGGATAGATCCGAATATCCGTAATTCGTCCGTACGAAACATTTAGAGAGTAGGGCCCCTGGGTCATTGTCGTTTACGTTCTGTACTAGTTGTAGTACAGAACGTAAAAGCAAAAGCTAAAGTAAAGTAAAAGTAAAAGCTAAAGATGGTGACTCTGCACCCCTTCAGCAACTGCGTCAGTCGTTGGACTGACGCAGTTGCTGAAGGGGTGCAGAGTCACCATCTTTAGCTTTTACCTAGTTGGCAGTCTTATTGTCACACTCTATTGTTACTTCAACGATTTCTATCACTCACCTATTATCTTCATCAGCATCAGTAGCAGTAAGGGTCACTACAGGAGTGCCGGCAGGTTCATCCTTAGCTAGTTCCACTTCGTATTGTGGAGGAGTGAACACTGGGACATTGACGTTTCCATCTTGAACTATCACAACGACTGAGGCAGTTGCTGAACGAGATGGAGAGTCACCATCTTTAGCTCTTACCTAGTCTGCAGTCGTATTGTCACATTCTACTGTTACTTCAACTACTTCTATCACTCACCTATTATCTTCATCAGCATCAGTAGCAGTAAGGGTCACTACAGGAGTGCCGGGAGGTTCATCCTCAGCTAGTTCCACTTCGTATTGTGGAGGAGAGAACACTGGGTCATTGTCGTTTACGTCTTGTACTACAACTACTACTGAAGCTGTTGCTGAGCGAGAGGGGGAGCCTCCGTCTGTTGCGGTAACCTGTATAGATAGAAATAGTTTTCTGATTAGTTGGAAATTTAAAGCAAGCAGAAATAGCTAATAGCTTGCGTTCTTGAATCTGGTTTGCAAACGAAGTGTCATAACTTTGAATCCATTTCATCATCATAAATAAATAAATAAATAAATCATCATCCACAACCTGGCTTCACCCACATCGGGGTATAAATAGGCCTCTCTTTGCTTGTGCCAAGCTCCAGAAATCCATTAAATCCATTTAGTAGCACAAATTTTCACCTCAATTACGTTGAGCTTAGGTTCGTAATTGTAGCAGCATAGTTATTCTATTATATATATTATACAATTATTTCTGCAGCATTTTTCTGTCTTATCAAGACGATATCAATCTAGTGTATGAACTACTAAATCATTTACTGCAGTAGAAGATTTCTACAATTTATCCAGTTCAAATAAAGTTTATTCACCTTGCTAATGTATGTTCAAGTTTTCTTATCGAAATCAAATCGAAGCGTTTGTGAATAGCTATCTGTTCCCAAACGCTTCGATTTGATTTCGATTGGACAAGCCTTATGCCTATCTTTTTTTGGCATTACAAAAGCAAACGAGATAGACATACGACTGTCCGAATCGAAGCGTTTGTGAATAGATAGCTATTCACAAACGCTTCGATTTGATTTCGATAAGAAAACTTGAACATACATTAGCAAGGTGAATAAACTTTATTTGAACTGGATAAATTGTAGAAATCTTCTACTGCAGTAAATGATTTAGTAGTTCATACACTAGATTGATATCGTCTTGATAAGACAGAAAAATGCTGCAGAAATAATTGGAAAGCCAAAAACACTTGAAGCCAAAATGTCGAACAATAATGTTAAATCATAATGATCTAGTTCTGGGTGTATAGCAAACATAGTACCTATAGAGGATTTGCTATCAATCCAATAACAAGAAGCCATCACTCTCTTACTTAAAAAGGACGACGATTAAAGAGATGGCTGGGTTAGACTAAATGTGGAAGCAGAGGACGAAGTGTAGTGACGCAGTTTCGGAGAGGCCTAGGTCCAGTGATCTGCAGTACGTTACGCTGATATTACTAACCATCAACTGATACTTCGCCTGCACTTCTCTATCCAGCTGCGATGACGTGTACACCCATCCGGACCGAGGATCGATGCTGATTGGTAAGTCGTTGTTATTGTTGTACTCCTTGTCAGCTAATGTGTATGTTATCTCCGCGTTCATGCCTTCGTCTGCATCGTAGGCTTGCACCTGTTACAATAAAAATAGTACAATATTTAAAAGACAAATATTTGGGGTTGCTAGTAAATCAAAATCAAAAGTCGTTCTAAAGACACTTCATATTCGACACTAGGAAATGATTCGCTATTTCGTAGTGTTTTCGATGAGAAGAAGTGACGCACAAATTACCCAGCAACATATCTGTTTGTCCCCCTCGAACGTTTAGATTCTTCTCTTTCTTCAATACCCAGTCAATCAGACAATCTTAGTAACAGCACGGATTCTGGGTTTATACACAGTTACTGTACCTACTTACTGTTACTGTTATTTATCTTCGTTATTACGTGAACAGATATAATTGTCTCATCCTTTTAGTGGATAGAGGGCGTGATTTTACATTTATCAGTAAGCTTGGTTTTCTTGTGCTTGGGTACGGGACATTTTGTACAGTCTGTGGTTTTTACGTAGCAAAATAGATGGCGCTGCATGTCGAGTCTTATCGTTCCTAAAGTTTTAAACAAAAGTTTTAAGTTTTCAGAGATGATTCAATTACGTGTAGATTACCCAAGGGGTGTTCGGAGGGTGATTATTATATAATAGAAGTAAATTAAATAGATTAGACGTGCTGTCTTTGCTTTTTGTAATACGATCATAACTTTAAAAAATGGGTTACAACTTTATTGTTACTTTGAGACCGACCTGTCGCATAAGTTTAGTCGCATACAACATTTAGTTAAAGTAATTCTGTAAAATGAAGATTACATTGTAGAAAACAAAACATTAAGTTGCAATGAAATCCTTTGTTCGAGGGGAATAATAAACGTTCTTTGTATTATCCATTAATATTTTATGGGATTCTGGCCATATTCCCCGGCGTCCATTCGCTGCGGTCGATTCGGACATCCATGTTAGTAGTGGAGTTTTACGGGCTAAAATAACTACGTGTTGGATCACAAGACGCAATACAACCTGTCACGGGACGGATTTATCTATCGTATGCCTCCGTACGGACTCATAACTAACTATCCCGTACTTACTCAGGCAGGAAAAATCGAAGCCTTCTGTCTGTTTTTTTAGGTATCGCTCATTTTAGTAGAGAAAATATTGAAGATAGCATAGAGAGAGATGTTTTTTTAGTGACTCTTATTATATAAATATCTACTTAATAAGTAGATATTTTATATGTAGTACTTATAAAATTTAGGTAGGTGGTTACAATGACATGCTACCAATGCAATGATCACTGCATGGTTTAGGGTTCCGTAGCCACATGGCAATATCGGAACCCGTATAATATTGTTAAAAAATCTTTTTTAAACAAACTAATGGCATTTATGAAAACTCAATATTACTTTTCTAAAAATAAATCATGTTTTGTTGAGTTCAGAAATAAACGATCACTCTACTTAAATATTATTTCAAAATATTGTCTTAAACATTGAGTGTTAAATACGATATCAAAAGTCCATTGACTCGACAACTGTAAGTATATCGTGGCCTGTAATAAGCGGTGACAGTCTAGCAATTACAGGCGCTCAACAAAATGCAGCGGGTGGTATTTAATCCGATCGATGGAGCAATCAAATTGTACCAATGGAAAGAACTTCCGTTGGAAAAAATATATTGAGTAAGGTATCGTGTGATGTTGGATTTTTTATTTTGTGTAGTACATTACACAATACTACATCTACATACTCCGAAAATCCAGATGGATGTGCAAAAGCTTTATGCCATCGAATTCGTTCATGAAAATAGCGGACAAAATGTGAGTCACACTTGCGGTAAGCAGGAAAATATATAACATCTATACCATTTTAAATAACTGGAACCTCGACAGAAAGTCATGCACACCATTTTAATCTGATGTACGCCAGCTTATTGTCTATGAGGAAACTTATAAAATACCATACCTAGGCGTACTAAGTAATTGGATTTAGTTTTCATTGGGATCCTTTGGGTGAGGAAATCAAAAACAAAGCGACCGCACAGGACCTCCCGACAACATCATAAACGACCGACAACATCATCTGAAGATGCCGCCTGGAGGGGCAAGGTTTAGGTTGCATGTGGCATGCGAATTTTTCAACTTCCTGCATATGCATATTTTTGCGGGCATGAAAGCGGTGCTGCATCCTGCAGCCAAGCCTGGATATACTGGCGAAATTAAATCTAAATGTTTTGCATAACATTTTAACAAAACATTCTGAGGTGTCTGATGAAATGACGAGTGATAGAGAAGTATAGAAGAAAAAGACATGCTACGCCGACCTACAAATGAATTGGGATAAGGGTTAGATAATGATGATGATTCTGACAGGACATAAACACTTACCCTAACAATACTGTATCCAACAGGAACGTTTTCACTGACGGACTCTTGGAACAGTGACGTATAGAATCTCGGAGCGTTGTCGTTCACATCTTTCACGTTTACCAGGAGCTGTGTCGTGTTGGATCGGGAAGGACTGCCGCCATCTAAAAGAAGATAATCAGTTTATGATGTAGATGATATACCTAGGATAATCAGAGAGAGGAGGCTTTTGTCCCAGAAGTAGGAACATAATAGGCTGATTCCTACTGTTCCCATTCTTGATCTTGTACAAACCTTGAGCTCTAATAACTAGTCGATAGTTCCGAACTTGCTCATAGTCCAGCGGCTTCACCAACGACACATCTCCGCTGAGGCTGTCTATTGAGAACTGCATCTGAGTGTTTCCTCCGATGATGGCGTAACGTATCGCTGCGTTTGCACCCACGTCTGCGTCGGTCGCTCTGAGGAAACGGAGCAATGGATTAGTGACCAAGAAATGTAGTGTGAAGGTGCATCTACACTGAAGAATCGTTTCAAATTGTAAATGGGCAACACTGGATAACGACAAATTGTTGCTAAAACCGCAAAAGTGATAGAAAGTCTCGTCGTTAAAGTTATCGTGTTGCAAAATCTTGATCTACAAACTAACTTCGGCATGGATGCACCTTCGTATGATTTTCTTTTGCATTTCCATGGAGCTGTTTGTGCGTTCGAGCTCAAAAACAAACCCTTAAAATATTTTATGAGTATGTTGGAATCGAGAAATGTAGACGACAAATTAACTTCTTCATGATTAATATACATCTGGTTTTAGAAGTCTGAATATATAATATATGATGACTTAAGTCTTGCTATTTCTTGTTAAAACTAAATCAATCTTTAACAAGCAAATAATATTTAAAAACTCTAGACAACCGACCGGAACAATCAGATGGATACCAGCTTCAGTGGCTGAGAATCATGTATTAATTTAGTAGTTTCCTTCCGATAACAGCATAAAATTGAATACAAAGTACATCACACATTGTATTTATTCCCAGCATCGTTATGTTACAAAAGTATTAATGTTCAAACATGCAAAATTAATAATTTCGCCGGTCGAAATACTATACAAATATAAATTTCTAACGGCCAACCACAATGGCGGAATGAAATATTGATAGTTGCAGTTGTCGGGCGAGTAAAACAATAAATATGAACGCGGGGCTTTTACAACAATTTCTATAACGATTTATTGCGATACAAATTAAACAGCAGACGTTGCTGGGGAAGCTGGGGAAGATTGCCAAGCTGAAAATATGACTCTATTGGACCCCAGTTGCCCCTGGATATCGAGACAATGTTCTATTGGAAAACGTTTAGCGGAGTTTTGAAAGCGAAAGATATATTGTGATTGTTAATATATTGGAGCGGCTTTCACCCTTTATTGGCTTGATTTTAATTTTATGTTTATTGCAAAACATAAAGTTTGAAACCAGACATTTTGACAATAGACCGATTCCAATAAATACAGGTAAAAATCAGCAACAAAATTATTATTCATCAACGTGTTGTTTGCTCTCGTTACCCTGTGGCTTTCACTACTTATGAAGTAAGGGCTGGTAATTTCAACCATTCCTTCACTTTTGACAAACTCTGTCAAGAAGTCTGTCCTCCACGCAAGCAAAGTTACCGGTTATTGTTAGTTCGGTGTTAGGTGTGGTTTGTCGCACGAGACAGGTCAATGTGGCGACACTTGGGGAGGCCAATGTCCAGCAGTGGACGTCTTTCGGCTGAAATGATGATGATGAAGCAAACTTATGCGCGTGATAAACATATATTCGGAAGCCCGACAATAATCGTCGGGCAGCCCACTAGGCACCTCTCTCGTCTGATCAGAGAATCTTTCCATTTCAGTAGAGGTTACCTCTAAACCTTCATAATTAGACCGAACAGCTTGTGATTGCTAACTCGACCGTGTCTACAGATCCAGCTTTCACGGTTAACCTACAACTAAACTTAGGTACACTGTCAATAGGGTTACTTTTATTTAAATTATTTACAAACTACAATTTACAGATCTATCTGTCAATTACGAAATCGCGGATCCGCGGGATGACTCAACGCGCGATTATGGCGCTTGCAACAGCGTCGAAATATCGGGAGCTCACAGTAATTGAAAATCACGGAAGATGTTCCATAAGTGGCAGTATACGATACGTTTAGGTTAATGGTACTTACTTGATCCTTGCTACAATTGGGTTGTCATTAGCACTGATGTCCTCATCCACTGTTACTGTGTAGGTCTTCTCGCTGAATTGAGGATAGTTGTCGTTGTCGTCCAGAATGTTGACGTGGACTGTTGCACTGGGGAGCGAATGTATTAATTATTGTTCGGTTAACTTGACGAAATGTCGGGAACTACTAATTTTATTTTTGGGGTTGGTTCCATAATAAAAGTTGATCATATCAAGTAGAATGACAGAGCTGTGCGGGTGGTAAGAACAAGCCTGTAATCCCCGGAGGGTGAGACAGAGGTGTACCTAATAGCACACCCACATTCCGCCAGTTGTGTTTAAGTCCCATGTAATAGGGGGCGAGCCTATTGCCATCAACCGGGCACAAATCCAGACTCCGTGGCTGCTACTGGGAATTCCAGACGGGTAAACCCAATAATAATTTGCCCGACCCGGGAATCGATCCCAGGATCTCATGCTACGCAGTCGCGATTGCGACCACTAGACTAATGAGGCAGTCAACAGTCAGCAGTTTGAAAAAGAAGAAGAAGTACAATAACCACTTTAAGGTTTTTAGTTGTCCCGGGATTGCGGGACTGTTCGAAAGAGATACCGTAGCCCCGGAACACAAAGGGCGATGAAGGAACATGGATGGGTTTTAGTCAGTAAAAGTCTGACACTGAGAAGTCATTTGATGATTACCCATACGAAAAATTAAAAAAAAATGGTTTTTAGTTGTTTCTTTTAGGTACACTTACACCTTGTATACGGTAGAGCTGCGATCGATGTATCGAACTTCTCAAAGTGTCGAAAATCCTATTCATACAGGGTGTAAACAGACTCATCACGAAGCCGTTAACCAAAGATTCTGTACATCAAACTATGTAAAACTACGCAAAAATTATTGCTGGGAAATTACATTTTTTTTGGGGTGAAAAATCACGTTTTACAATAAAACTCAATGTAACTAATCTAGGTGCCGAAAAAAAATTTTGAGTTTTGGTCAAAAAGATGGTGTTTAAAGTAAAGTTCTTACGTTATAAACCTCTATTAAAAAAAAAAAAACTTGTGAAAAACTTGGAACTTTGACCACAAATATCTCCGTAACTAGAAGGTTGAAGGTACGGTCTAGAAAAAAAAATCGCAATGACGGGGAGAACAAGTGCATTTTGGCTTCGTTAAGAGTCTATTACACCCTTTATATTATTACATATATATTATATCCAGCCTTCGTGGCCCTGTATATTCTGATATCCGCTTCAATTCTAACTCAAGTCATTACTCAATCACTCAACACAAGCTATATAGAACTCTCCGGTATGTGAATACCGCGCACTCAAAGGACACATGATGATCACTATTAATGGGATGAGAATGTAATTAAGTGGAACTTCTGGAGAATGTAGGTAATTAGTACCTAATTATTAACTGAAATTACGCGGTAAACTTGAGTAGTAACATCAAATATAGGTAACGTATAATCATGTGAAGTATTTACTTATCTAGGTGCTTTAACATAGGGCGATGTGGTAGCCACAATAAAAAAAATAAAAAAAAAACACGACTATGTAAAAAACAAACTGATAAGAAAAAAAACAAGTTCAGTCCAGAATAGTCGGGACCCATATTGGATGGAATGATTTTAGTCTAGATTATTTAATGGGAAAAAAAAGAAAGAAAAAAACGGCTATAATTTTTTTTAACTATAGCGTCTCACAGTCGTCATGTTGGTTCGCGTCACCATCTAAGAACTCTTGGGTTACCAAGACAAATCCAACAACATGTTAATTAAGGAAATCCATCGAGTGGTTTAGAAGATATGAGGAAATAAAAAATACTACAAACAAAAGTAGGCGCGAAAAACATAACCCTTTCCTTGCAGTCGGGTAAAAACAACTGTGTATTATGGAAAGAATGGGGCTTTTTGCCAAGGAGTAAGAGAATTTGTGCATATGATAAAATCAGAAAGAGTTGAAACTTAAGCAAATCCTTCGAATAAATTGAATGTAATAAAGTCAACCTGTGTGGTAGGGGCTGGTTTGGCAACTCGCCACGAGGTACAACGCAGGGCGAATTATCTGATTTCAATCTTATTACATAAAATGAGTCGTATCCAGTGACGCTTTGGGATTTATATTGAATCATCAGTATGACGTAACATCATTACGGCTGTTATCCCCGAGGAGTATGTCAGTGGTGTACCCAATAGTGTACCGGCATTTCGTCAGTTATGTTTAAGTCCCATGTTATAGGGGACCTATTGTTTGTTTTTTATAATTTGTTTGTTTTTTTTTTATAGTTTGTTTTATAATTTTTTAGGGAGACCTATTGCCATCTACCGGGCACAAATGCGATCATCGTGGCTCCTACTGAGAAATTCCTAAAGAAAAACCCAAAAACACTTTGCCTTATTCGGGAATCGAAACCAGGACGTCATGCTTAGAAGTCGTGCTTGCAACCACCAAACTAACGAGGCAGTCAAAAAGCCAAGTATATAGAGGAAGTTATCCTGTTTTGTTGAAATTCACCAAGCAAGGGGGAGCTATTAAGAGACAAAAATGTCAATAGGACACATACACAGCCTCCCCTATTGTGCTAATATAACAACATATTGCCTTCAGCTACATTTAGGGACGACATCAGGAAATAATGCCGTATTTATCAAGCGTTGTATTTATGGGCTCACTAATGACTGTTCATTGCGGAAACCGTTTAGGTAGGTATGTTTTTAGGGAGTTATTTCATTCATGTCACATTTTTTTTTATACGTATGAGCCTGCAGCCGTGAGAAATGGAAATGCTCATGTAATACGAGTAACTAACATTTTTTTAAAGTAGCAGTAGAGTTGTTTTAAAAACTGGTGTCATATCTAAAGACTGTCATCAAGCAGCTTTGCTTTAATAACAGAGATGGTTTAAATAGGCATGACGACAACATCAAAAAATTGCAAATCTATTTAGTCCGTCAGTTAGAGTATTGTAAATTAATGGACACGTATTTTTTGTTTTTGTAAATCAATGAATATTAACAAAGATAAATCGCATCAAAAGGGGGGGCTCGTGACGTCAGAACTAGGTAAAAATTATACCTAGGAGTGACGTATTGAGAATTTTAAAAGCGTCATATCCTCGGCAATTTTGGTTTACGTAACAAAAGAAAAAACACGGGTCAAATATTTTTTGATAATCTAACTGACGGACTAATTAGTTTTTTTTGTCGTCTCGCCTATTATAGCATGACAGTTTACAGTAAAGAATAACAGAAAAAAAAAAACGTGTTGCCGGTTTTAAGTAACGTGGGACTAGGACGGTAAGATGATGATAATTATTATAGTAGGCTCGAAGGGTACGAAAGGTAGTGAAGTAAGAGATACTTTACCCGAGTTCAACAAGACCAAAATATACTCAAAAAGTGGAACGAAAGTTTAAAGTAGTCCACTACAAACTTCGTTACTTAATTGCACTCGGCTACTTGTGACATTTTGGGACGGCAACTCTTCTACGATGGTGCTGGTGACAGTGCCCACTTTCAATCATCGGTTGGTTTGTTGACTTGTATGTCAACCAGTAACATCATCAATAAGAATAATAACTCACGTGCTAGAAAGCCTATCAGACACAGGACTAGCTTGATCCGTAGCCTTCACAATCACAGTATATCGAGCAACTTTCTCCCTATCCAGAGGTGATCTGGTCAGCAATGCGCCACTCCTGCCGTCTATCCGGAAGACGTCCTGTGTTTCTATCTGATCTGTATTGTCGATGGATTCGTTGGTGTCTTCTGGGCTTAAAGTCTCTGCTGTTACTGCTTCTATTGAATATTCCACCTGGAAAGGAAATCTTTGGTTAGATATGAATGCCTGCATTCATTGGTTATCTCTTTTGTGTAGCTGTTTACGTAAATAGCTACACAAAAGAGACCAACCAATTAGGTAGGTTTGGAAGTCGTTACATTGCAGGATTTGACAAATTCTCTATTCAAAAACTCACATTAGAAACTGGCAGTATGTCTTACCTCAGCATTCTTCCCGATATCCTGATCAGTGGCCTTAAGAGTCAGTACAGTGGTTCCAGGACTTGCACCTTCTCTTACTGTAGATTCGTATTGCTGCATCTCGAAGACTGGTGAGTGGTCGTTGCAGTCCAGCACATTAATCTGATGTATATAAGTGCTTTATTAGTCTGGTGTAACGAGAAAAGTTTAAGCACTGTCTTTACATGGACGGGTGTCACAAGATAAGGCAAATTAAATTGTAATGGCAGCTAGCTATATGTTAAATGAATCAATCTGTCACATTTGTTGAGAAACTCTGACTTTTCAAGTTGTCCAAAAGCTCAGCGGGTTTTACCTACTCGACAGTCGATTTAAAATAGTCCCCATCACTAAACAACAGGAACAGAATTTGCTATTACCAAGGAAAAAATGAAACTAAAAAATATTCCTATACCCGATAAAAGTTAGCTAGAAGTATACATTCATATCTCACCTGTAAAGTCGTAGTACCACTTCTAGGCGGGAAGGTGTCATCCTGAGCCACAACTCTAAAGTAGTGCACATCCAGTCTCTCCCTATCCAACCTAGCTTGAGTGGTGACGACACCTGACCTGGAGTCCACTGCAAACATGCCCGCAGACCGCGAGTCCAGAAGACTTGACATCGAGTAGGTTACCGGACTGTTTTCTGGGTCCCTAGATATTGAAAAAGCATTGGTAAGATTTTTTATGTGTCTTGATGAAGAAATCACCATGGTTTCTGGAATGAAAATCAATGACCGATCCGATTCATTACCATCATCACCTCTGGTAGCCTTCTTTCACTCACTGACGAGTGATCTGTTTGACTGTTGACTGCTTGCTGTTGGTTATTTTTTTGAGTTTATTTTCATTCCAGAAACAACATCAAAAGTAGTGCATTCAAAGTGGAGCAAAAAGTAACTAACAGTAAACTAACATCTCATTTTAGATGAGTAGGGAGATTTATAAGGGAGCAGGGAGCTGTTCACTGTCTAGTTGATAGGATCGGTAGCCAGTCGACCGTGACGGCGGCAAGGCGGGTGATATGTTGATGTCAGCAGTCAGTTAGGACGTCTACCTATAAATGGTGTTTATCGTTCAAAGGTTAAAAGAAGCGGTTGCGACTATATAGTTCGTTAACACTCATGCTTTCATAACACTGATGAGAATCACGTTTTATAATGTATAGCCGCCTAGTCTTCCAATTTCTTTCCAAGTGTTATATGTGCTAAATTTACGTTGTTTTTTACATGATAAAATAATATACCGTAAGAAATGTACGCTAATAAATAAGAATAAAATACAAATAAAATCACATAGGAATTTAATGATCGGAAACTTAAACAGAAAAAGAAAACCCTATCAAACGGTAGGAATGCGAAGTAATTACGTAATACGGCAAGTAATTTATAAAGCCAGTTCAATAACAAGTCTTGTGGGGCAAAACAGATGAGAGTAGCAATTTAAAAATGTTGGAAGCAAATAACGTCTGATTACACACGTTATTACTGCAATTCTTCGGACGTGATAAACCTAGGAAATAGAGAATAAATGATATGAATCTAGAAGCTCAAAGTAGATATTCCTATTGATAAACTTTTCTGATCGTATTGTCCTGTAACCTCTGTGAGGAATTTGTCTTGTCACTAGAATTTATAGAAACAATACCTAGAATGATGAATAGGATATTTCGTCGGCATCAAAGAGGTTTCTAAAATAAGAAGGAACCTGAACTCAGCAGTACAATTAATCCTAATATTCCAGATTTAAAAATCCCATCCAATAAAGAATTCAGAGAAACCTTTGAACCTATTAGGTAACTAATAGAGAAGAACCCGACAAGCAATGATCTCGTTACGAACAACCAAAATGACAACGTCATCATAGTTAATGATGAAATCATACGAGTACAAGCGCCCCTGTATTCGCCGACGCGTTCAATGGCCCATGTCAGTGGTTCCGGACCGCATAAAATAGATGGGTCTATAAACCCAGCTTAAAGTCAATTAAAAGGACAGACGGTATGACTAGGTGTTATGTCCTGACGTTGATTAGGATAATTCTCGCGTCCTGTTTGTTACTACAGGCTTAAGGAACTTCAAATTAAGAGGTTTAGAAGTCATTAGTCATCATTAATTCCTAGACTGCGTGACTCTGTATTCTTTTGTGAAGATTTACTTTTGCTGGTAGATTTTTTACACGACTATAGCGTCCAAAATATTTAATTTATTTGTAAGCTAAGTATCTATGTTAATGTAGTGTTCATTAAAAACTTACCGAGCTCTAACTGTGGTAACAGTAACTCCAGGTGGTTGCTCCTCAGCTACAGACGCTACGTATAAAGCCTGCTCGAAGTACGGCGACTGGTTCCGAAGCTCCCTCTTTACACGTCTCGCAATGTCAGTGTCATTGAGTTCTTGATGATGATAAACTATCTTCAATCTGTGATCGGAATCCACAATGTTGATCTTGTCACAGTTGAACGTAAAGAGTATGGACACTTTCCACATGGGTTCCTGTATACAAATGTCTCCACTCGCGACCAAATCACCTTGACTTGCCTCAATCATAAACCTCGGATCACTCACATCCAAAAATTGCACTTTACACATCTTTTGTACCGTCCTAGGTAAGAAAGCTGTAAGGGAATTCACGAATTGCGATTGCTTCAGACAAATCCCTTGCCATCGATCCGTTGTCGGGATAGCGAAACTGGCGTATGTTTCCGATATCCATTGCTTCGCTTCAGCTATTTTTACATCTATGGCCATATCGAAGGGTATTAAACTGTGAGATCGTTTCCTCCTACTATTATTTTTCGTTACGAAGTCCTCGAACATCATGTTCGACCACGGATACGCCGTGGAAAGGACATTATATTGACTAGAGACTAATTCCTCTGCTTCTAACAACCTCCAGTCTATACTCTCTTGATAAATAGCTTCTCTTTTATCTCTGATCGGCTGGTCCTCGTATTGCAACGCGGCATCGTTTTGGTCGTAGACGCGATCGAAATCTATGTCATAGAGTTCAGCGTGCCTCCTACTACAGTCCTCGCCGGTCACCAGGACCCTTATAGGTAGACTGTAGTAGTCGATGTCGCGGATGCGTTCCGATGTGGAGTCTACGTAGAAAGTGAAGAGGTTTGGGTAAAGGACTCCGTCGCATCTGAGTCTTTTTCTCAAAGTGACGAGGCCACTGGTCCTGTTGACTTTGAGGATGTGATGGACGAAGTTAGCTGTTCGGTGGACATCGATGTTGTAGCTCCGTTCAGAGCCTAGCTTGTAGACGGCGGCGTCGAGGACCTCGTGCCCTGGCGGAGCGGTGTCGGGGATGAGGATGAGGTATGCGCGAGTGGTCACCAGCGTGAGGATGGCAACCACCGCGAAAACCCACGCCCGCGCCATGCGTCTCGCTGTTCACCTACAACGGTGCCGCCGCGTACACCAACCGCTTCGGTTCTCCATCTATAAAAAAGAAGCATATATCAGGGGGAGACACTTATCGGTTGATTATAAATAAAACGCGAAGATAACTCTACACAATTATAAAAACAGTAACTTTCACATCGAATGAGAACATTACAATGTAAACTTAGTAGACAGACACAATAATCCATCTTTTATCGCCACTCGATGTAGTTTACGACGAATAAAACGATCATCAAATAGATATACATTCTAGAATATGTTTTCACATAAAAAAGGAGGCGATTTAGTATCGTAAAAAGTTTATTATTTAGCCGTAATACACAGCTTCTTCCTACAAAGAACTTTTATAATACAGGTGTAGTAAAAGTGAACGGGAACGCGAGGTAAATCGAGTGGAAACAACGCAACTTCAACATGTTTTGTTTACTGGGGAAGATAAATTGAAAGAAAATACGGACACCTGTGCATCGAGTTTGGGTCCAAAGTACTTAGACCGTGAACCATTTATACCCACGATCTAAGGGGAAACACGTGTAAGTGAGAACTGAGATACAATAACTATTTAAAAATATGAGCGAATCAACACCGATCAGGAAAGCAATAAAATTGTTTTAAATACTGGCAACAACACGTGTTCGGACATCCTCGGCTCTTTCCGTCGCCGATCGGAGGTGTCGGTTACGGTCAAAAGATTAATGGCGTCAATTAATGGAGCCGGGCTTGTTTCCGCCAATATCCGCGTTTTCCAATTTTCCACGAGGGGGAAGATCATTTTACACCTGGGTGTCGGTGTTACCGATAATGTTGACGCTTTAAATTAATATATGGGGGTTGCTGCACGCTACTTGATTTATATGCTTTACACAAAATGTTTAATGATAAAAATGTGTAGCAATTAACAAACTTTTTTATTAATTTTTATAACTTTTTATGGTGGTTTATCTATAGCTTTTTTGTGTTTACTCAAAATCTTGGATTTTGAAGGTATTTCTACAATAAAAGCGTCATTTGGAGCTTTCAAACGACCACTGAACACTAAAAACAAAACAAGCATACCTTTCCACACACCCATAAAACTATCTAGACCCATTTACCTAAAAGCCCGTGTACTTTCAACTGCAAATATTTTCACAGAAAGACCGCAGAACATAAAAATAAAGCGTATTTTGCTTTGGACTTGCGATGGACCCCACTCAAGTCATTGAAGGAAATGCGAAGCAACTAGTCCTTTGGTATGGAAGTGAGGACCGAAGTTTAGTAAGGTGACATAATTATGTTTTACTAGCAGCTTTGCACATCGAAGAGTAGGTACCTACTCGGAAGTCTGTACGGAAAGCGCTTTGAGTAGTTGAACGGTGTTTCAAAGACCGACCTATGGTTTTTCAATTTGTGATTAATTACGAAAATGAAAACGCAGATAGTCTGCGACGATTCATAGTATAGAAAGTGCAAGAAACAAAGTATTGTGACAATAATAAATAATACACACGCACGACGTATAAAAATAATGAATACCATCGTGCAGTGTGGAAAAGGAACAGGGTCGGTAAAAATAGCGCAGTATATAATTCCAATAGTTTGAAATACTGTAGATATGTCATTGATTTACGACTTTTATTTCAGAGTTCACACCAATGCCTGTTTTTTAATTTAAAAAATGGCAACACTGTTTAACAACTGGTTTCAGATATATCACAGGAAATAAATTGTTACTCTCATTTCAGTTATGGAATTTAGTGAAACAGTAGGTAACCGTTGAAGCAAACTGTTTAATCGTTTTGTAAACCACAGAGTGCTGAACAACTAAAACTCGGTGAAATTATTTTGAAACTTTTGTTGGAATTTGTGTTTAGTAGACAATAAAGTGAAAAGCGCTGTATTGTTTGTTTACTTTGCCTTTTATATTTAAATTATTTTAGCTTAATATAGCACAGATTAAGTTATTGACAAGGATATTCTTTTTGGTTTCTTTCATTTGGAGCTCTAGACTAGGGTCTTCCTTTATCGTCTTTGAAAGTAATTTCTACGAATTATCAAAAAATAGAACATGCTGCGCCGACCCCAATTGAATTGGGATATAAGGGCAAGAGAATGATGATGTAGATGATGATGATGAGAACATATTAATTTCTAGTTGCCAGTTCCCAAAACATACAAATTACGTTAACATTTTTTCAACCAGGTTGTAACGATTATGGATTATATAAAACTGAAAGGATCCTAGTAAATAGTATACCAATTATTTTTTCAGGTTTTTCTCTCAAACTGCCGCCATTTTGAATGCAGTTTACTATAAAGACCATACTTACAATACTTGAGAGCCGTTCCTTCTCAGACAACACCTAACACTATTAAGCCTTCCCGACATAAATTGGATATATCAACTCCCAATACTACTTAAGTGCTATCGTCTACAGAAAGAACAAATTACATTTTATTTCTTTTTGTCCGACATTTAGACAGTGTTATAGACACTATAGTGCTAATGGTGCTATCAATTAAACGTGCCACGAATAGCCGATTGGATTCCCATCGCGTCCCTTTTGCTAGTCATTCGATTTGGCACCCTTTGGCTTCGGTATGGTTTAATGGGGATTGGATGAGGCTGCTTGCGAAGCTACGTAAATGGCTTTATTCTTGTTGATAATAAAGCTTAAATTTAGTTGAGTCGGTTTCTTATTGTTCCATAAAATAGTAAATGAGATTTTATGGAAATCTACAACAATCATTAGTACAGTACTAATATTATAAACAGGTAAAAGTTTGTAAGTTTGTATGTAGGGGATAGTCTTCGGACTCTGATCCGATTCCAATTTTTCTTTTACTAAAAGCTACATTATCCCCGTGTGACGGAACGGACGTTGACGTGGAATATTTTCCTACCATACGGGAGCCAAGTTGCAGGAAAAGTTTTTCTCTACAATGACATATTATAAATTGAAGAGTCACTTTTCGTGACGATCTGTCTGCGTGATCGTGTTGTTTATTTATTTATTTAAACTTCATGTACAATAGTGGTACATAGGCGGACTTAATGCCACAAGGCATTCTCTACTAGTCAACCTTTGGGTTAAATAGGAAAACATAGTGATAGGGTACAAAGTAATGTCTAAAAAAAACTTTTTGCTAACGAGAGTTTAGATTTAGATTGATACTAATACACATATACAGATAAAATAAACTAATAGATATTTTAACAAATACCAAAAATTAAAAAGAAAATAACAAGAAACCTAATAATAATTATTATGACGACTTCAAATTGAGAGCTATTTATTCTGACTTAAATAGTAGTTACGAACTTTTCTTTTGAAAGTGAATTTGCTTTCAGCTTTTTTAATGCCAAAAGGTAGCGCGTTTCAGTGCGTGCGGAGTTGTTCTTTTATACTTCTATATAACGAGTTTTGTTGCGGTTTTTAACGTCATTTAGAGCATATAGGAAGGTATTTCTATAAATATAATAAATAAACATTTAACCCAGATATAGCACAGAAATCTCTACGTCTTAACATGACGCCAATACACCCGTGTGAAACGCGGCGAGTTGTTTATGGTTCCATAAAAGCGAAACAAAAAAGAAAAGTATCTATCTGTTATAAAAAGTATATATGTATCTGTTAATTAAACCAAAGTGTTCACTAACTAAATGAATGACTTTTAAATTAGATTTTCTAATCTATAACCTCGCTCCACTTAATTACCAATAAAAAATAATTCATTCACTTCAAAGTGCATACCCGATATTGTTTAATAAAATGAGCGTTATAGTATAGGTAATAAAACTTTTTACTCAAGAATCCCACGAGGTGGGTAATAAATGATTCAACTCTCCCTTTGGAAGTTAAGGCTCGGGCATGTTTCGAAACTGAACTATTTCACTTCTATTACATTAAATTGGTACTATAAACAGTGTGACCAGCCCCACTAGCTCACATAGAAGGTATTTTATTCAGCTTTAATTGTCGGCTACTGGTTTTATTTCAAAATTCTCGATATAAATGGGTCGTTTCAATGGTAATGGTTATGATACAGGTGTCGAAAACACGTGATAGTTAAACTTTACAGTCGTGTTATCGGTCAAGCCCTATCGGGGTAGTTTTTTAGGAGATATGGGCCATAAAAGTAGATTTTTATTGAAATTAAAGGTTTTCCGAGATTGTAAGTGAATTATTTGTCCGTTTTCTATAGCTCTATCGCAACTTGTGCACATGCTGTATCGCGTGGTGGATTATAATTCCATTAACTCTCAAAGACGTCCCCACTGCTGGGACGTTAAAGGCTAATTATCTTATGTATATGTGGTGGAACTTACAAACTACTAAAATAGATACTCAACTATTTAGCCTTAGAGCTCAATCTCAATTAATGTACATTTTCGGAGTTTAGTTAGTTAACAGACGACACAAGAATTTACTGAGCTCCAAAGTTTATGAATAAATCAATCGCAAAGATTTATCTAAGTTACTTGTGATAGCCCACAGTTTCAAAATTATTATTTTACATTGAGATCTTATAAAGTACAAAGCCAATTGGATAGAAATAAAGAAAAGCGTTAATAATGAAAGAACAATGGCCGATAATTATAAATTTGAATATCGTTCTTAAAGTACTGAAGATACAAGCCAAGTTAAACAAAAAGCGTGTTAAAAAGAAAATTGGTCGGTATTCTTTAGAAATCTTTACTATTCTGCAAGATGAGGGTTTCTTAATTTACTTTTCCATTAATTGGTGGTCATGAAAATAATTGGTCGCCGCACAAAGGCGTAGTAATTTTGACAAATGAATGAATGAAAGAGAGAACGAATGAATGGTACAGTCGACGTTGAGAGTTTTTCAGTGACAATTATATGAGTTGTTTATTTTCTGTGTATGCCAACTTTTAGACATACTTATTAGTAGTTCAAATAATCGATATGAACAAATAATGATAACAACCAAATAAATAATGAATAGGTATTAATAATATAAATAGCTTTAGTTATTTTTTTTTTAAAAGCTTTTCCAGTTAGTAGTAGATAAATAATTAAGCTTCATTCTTGCAATATCTATTTTCGTTCTAATTTTCTTTGTTTTCCAACTTTCTCTATTTCAAGTTGGATGGAAATTCCCGGTACACGCAAACTACCGAAGTAATTGAGCCTTAACTGCAGTTAATAGTTAGCTGGTATCAAAATCGACAAAGTGAATAAAGGGTCGAGTTCGACCCGTTAGCTTTATAGTGGACACTAAGACTTAATAACGTCATTCATCATCATCATCATCATCAGCCTATAATGTTCCCACTGCTGGGACACGGCCTCCTCTCGATGAGAGGGAAACAACAAAAATAACAAAAAATAAAAAATTACGTCATTATAGCAAAGCAAATAAATGCCATGCAATAAATTATTTTGAGCAATTTTCTTGGAATGAAATTAACACATTCACTGAAAATACACAATAATACTGTTATTCTTGGACCATTATGAGTGGATAATATAATTTGGAAAATTGTACAGTTTCACGTGAAAGCAAGTGTACCTAATGTGTATATTACTTATTAAATTAGTTGAAATTGGTATTGTCTGGGTGAGATAAATAGAACTCGAACTCTGTTGTTGCATCTTCAGCCATTAGCCAATTATAAGTCACACACAAGTACATAAAATACTGCTTATTTTAAAAATATTCTTCTCCTAATAACCAAACCTAAAAGAAAATTCTGAACACATTTTTCCTACCATGTCGCCATTTTATTTCCTGATCTCAGTTACAATACTTAGAAAATTTAATATCGTAATTCGGCTTTCCCACGTGTTCGAAAGACAGTGGGTTTGAACGTAGGCAAATAAAAACGGGGAGTAGGGAAGCCTAATCTGCATGCAACGTAGGGCCGCGTGTTATTCTGAATCGGGATAAACTGTTTCATTTCGATAATAAACTTTTATAGACGCGTTTTATTTTTATTTCTAAATTTTTTACGTTGGTAACACTTTTTCGGGGAATATTTTTGTGTGTTACGTGCGTTCCATATCATGTTCGCCCGGTTAATATTTGAGGTTTTCAAAACCGATTTTTTAAATAGTTAATTATCAGCATTTATCAATGTCTGAAGTTTTGAAGACGACATCGACAATAATAGGTAGGATTGTAAACGTTATTATTGGGGTAATTAATTAATTAAGTTAAATGTATGCTGACGGAAATGCAGCCATTATTACCTATGAGTATATGGCTGACGCAGCTTGTGGGAAAGGTAACATTTGGTCTAACTAGCCCCTTCCCTTAGTATAGTATTTAGATCTAGCATTTACGTAGCAGTGTTACCAGTATAACAGATTCATGTTTACCAGTAAGACTGGGCAACATAATTTAGTATACAGTTGGGACATGAAACATTAAGAGGTATTATGAAGTGTACATAAATAACCATTTAATTTATTTTACCTTTCAACACAAATCTTAAATTGTTTAAAATAAATCTAGTTACAAGTAGTAAAGTCAGCGAGTTTACCTTAATTAAAGATTTTTATGGCCTCGCTAACAATTCCAAATAGGAGCATTTATGTAATTGATGATTATTGTTATTTTATAGGTCGTTCACAAGCTGCAATTGAGGTTTCCTCTGTTTTGTAATCGTCTGCTTTGCAAGATTAAATAATAAAAACTTTTTTTATTCAAGTTTAGTTCTGTTTCCTTAACACGTGTTTTATACAGAAACGTTAATTCTAAATACAGCGCTATCATAAACTCTTTTTATTACTATGCATCAAAAGTCCTTACCTGCCAAAAACACAACTCAACTTTTTAAAACAAAAAAAAAAAGATAAAACGTGACATCGGCACGCATACATTTTCGTACACACACATCGGAACTGTTATCCCGGCTCTAACTCTTTTTCACTTTTAAAAATAGAACGTGATTTGTTAGGCCGCGCACGCACTAAGTTCTCTAACGCAGGGGATCGTGCGATTACGTACAAACGTACGAATCGGGAGATTCAACCCGCGTGTACGTTTGATGAATAGGGACGTTCATTCGGTTGAAGTCGTGCGATCTCGGAGACAAAGTTTCGAGATCTCGACTTGATTTACTTTCTCATTTCCTTGGTTATTATACGGGGCGGGATTGGATAATTGAATTATGAGATATGAGAAGATTTTTTGTTTCTTGGGAAGTACTGATATTTTTACCTTTAAAAATCATTTGATATTTCTGACTGCGTTATGTTTAATCATTGTAATGAAAAGCTTTAACCAATTGATTGAATGAATCCAGTTAAAATACTCTAAGTATTGAAAGTTACTGCTTTATTTCGTGTTGAAAAGACTTTAATATCTTGTTAGGTATTATAGCATCATACCCTAAAGCCTTTTACGTTTAGAAAACATGTATCTAATCTACCTCGATTGGAAGTACAAAATTGCTTATCTATAACTGGTTGAAACGACATAATAAACCAGCATTAAGTATTCAAAGAGTTTCATAGTCGAAGAAATGATTCAAGAGATGCAGAAAACAACTTTAATCATCATCTGACTTTTCACAACTATACTTATGCAGCTGAATATCAGTATTTTACAAGCAGCGACTGCCTATCTGACGTTCACAACCCAGATAGTACGGGGAATACTGTTGTATAATGTATAAAGAAGCTTTAAACCCTTGCTGTCAGACTTTCGGGCCACTGACTACCTGTAACAACTGTCAAAGATCGGTCAACGGTTTAAAGTGCTGTCCAAGGCCCGGTTTAAATTCGAACCCATCCACAGACCAAACTAGGCAAGTAGCCTCTATTCCTTAGCCACGAGCTCCTCATAAAACAACTTTAATAAAACGACAAAACCAACCAGTTTCACTCAAAACATTTGCGTTCCTTATGAAATCATTAAAGAGAATATCATAATTATGGCTGGATTTTAATTGGGAACCAAAACAAGACCGTTTATTTCAAGTACCTAACTGTAAAAAAATACGATATTTTGATGGCTTCATATAAGAAGTTCTGTACCGTTTTTATTGCGCGCTGATATTTTTACGGCTTTATGTACTTGCTCTGGTTTTGAAATCACTTTAGCTTATGCACGGCAGATATGTACAGTGACGAGCATTAGGGAGCTTTCAATTTAGACGTTTTGTGTCGGACCGCTGCGGTGCCGAAGCGGTGCGTTAGTCGTACTGCGTACGTGCGGTTGTGATTTTTCATAGAAAACAAACGTGCGGCAGCAGTCCGACATCCCGTCTATTGTCGCGACACCGACGCGCGCTTTGTATGAAAACAAACGAACGTCCGTACGCAGTACGACAAACGCACCGCTTCGGCACCGCAGCGGTGCGACACGAAACGTCTAAATTGAAAGCGCCCTTAATATGTATACACGTTGCAACTTTTACTATTGATTTTCTCCTACAGTGCTGATTGTAATTATATACAAATTAGTAGCAGAACATAGTATTTAGGAGGTCCTGCTATTATGAAACAGGTGAGAAGCGGTGGCCCAGTGGTGGCAGCCCCGACTTACGAACAGTAAGTCGTGGGTTCGAACCCAGGCAGGCGCATTACTTTGTGTAATTAATTTCATCACCACTGCTCTCAAAACGGTGAAGGAAAACATCGTGAGGAAACCGGCATGTCCTAGAACCAAAAATTCGAAGACATGTGACATCTACCAATCCGCACTGAGCTCACGTGGTGAATTATAGCCCATTCCCTCTCATAGAGAGGAGGCCTGTGTCCCAACAGTGGGAACAAATAGGCTGATGATGATGATGACTATTATGAAATAGGTCTTATCATCATCGTCATTATCTTACCAAATATCATCATTCTCTTACCCTTATCCCAATTCATTTGTGCATGGTCGGCGCAGCATATCTTCTTCTTCCATACCTCTCTTATTACTCGTCATCCCATCAGACACCTCCTTTCTTGGCATATCATTATTTATACAGTAGATCCATCATTTCTTTGGTCTTCCTCTAATTTATACCCAATCACATTCGTACATGATCTTACCAAATAATTGATCTTAATATGTCATAGTTTAGTTAATTAATATTAAGGACATTAAAAAAAAAGTTAATTGATGAAGTTTTAAAATTGATTAAGTATTAATTTTATTTCGAACTCTGTTCATTATTGAACAGGGTTCATTATTGTACCCTAGCTTTAAGCCATTGCGTAAGGTCTTCAAACATTATGGAATGCAGTATATTTAGTTATTAGGTACCAACTCTACCTAGTGCTTGTGACTGTACTTCTATAGACTGGCTAATGTCGGCAAATATTAAAGTAATTGCTTACTCCGTTCTAGTAATTTGCAACCAGTACTCAGCTTTAATGATAGCGTATTATCGCGTAATTAATTTATCCTGCTCCGTTTCAAAATAATATAAAAGTTGGCTTGGTATTCATGTCCTTTCAGCATAATCTTAGGTAGTTGAAAAGTCGACTGCACCTACCTTAAACACGGACTACTAGAATATTTTAATTTACCTACCTGTTATCCCTTTATGTAGGTATGACCGTGGCATCACAGTGGGCCCTATCAGAATACCAGCGCTGCGGTATTTGTTTTTCATTTATCGCAGCATCATGCTGAGATAGGAGCCTTTTTGGCCTCGCACAGGCCCTCATTTTATTATTTAGTTTAAGATTCTTTTTTTATTTTTGTAGTTCCTGTGCTTGTCCCAAATAAATATATTTTCTTTCTTCTTCTTTCTTTCTTATGTCTATTCAAATTTCCCATACTTCTACTACTGCATTATAAACTATTTAAAAACTTATCAGAACATGTCTCTACGTTACAATGTTTGCACTTTCTACATAACATAGTAGTGTATTCCAGTTATTTACTTATGTAGATCAAATAGAGGACCGTTTGGCTCGTTCCACGGATCACCGGCTTTCTGTGCAAGATTCCCGCCTCTGGCAACACGCCTATACATAGCTCACAAGTGCTTCATAAAGGTATGATATTAATCGATCTTATTAAAATTGCTTTTGTAAAGACATTAGTAGTATTTTCGAGAGGTTAGAAAAACAAAAATAACAATGTCATTTGTATAATCAAGTTTTCTTGTAAATGGGGACGAGACTTTCAATGAGGCGCGTATCTGAGTTTTAGCTTGAAAAATTTAACCATGTGTGTTATATTTTTATCACGTAGGCAGTCAAGTAGCCGTTAAAATGGCGTTTAAATTAATTCTACGGCGCAAAAATGTCCACGTTGAGATATCCCACCGACCACCGAGTCACATCATTAAACTAAAAAAAACCGTCTCATTAGTTTTAGCATAATAGACCTTTTCTCATAAATAAACATCATTTATTTGACGTGCTATTGCCCATTTAAGACTCTTTAATACTAATTTAGCGTAAACTTTATTTACTGCAAGAGGGATGTAAGTAGGCCATCTTGAAAATAAAATTTCTCATAGGTGTTATAAATGTGTGAGAAATAGCAAAGAAACTATCAACGCGGAGGGCCTTGTCAATTTATGCTCGACGATATCTACTCTGTAATCTTCTCAACGAGGCTTCTTCAATAGATAGCACAAATAATAGCAAAGATAAGAAATAAGAGATAGCAAAGTATAGGAATACTTTGTACACTATAAGATTACTTACGAACACGATCGTCTAGTAGGAAAAAGATAAGAAACCACGTCGAGTAAAAATATCTGGCTAAAGAATGCTAGTTGTTTTTCCCGCCGAATAGTGTGACGAAACTAAAACAACAATCAATTTGTTTCGTCCGCGTAATCGATGATTCAATCGATGGTTATCCGTTACTCGTCTCATAGACAATGCGATAGTGGTGTAAAAAGAAAAAAAAAACACTAACACAAAGCAGTATCGACCGCAAGAGGTCGCTGGCCTATGATTGCTGGCTTCATGACGCAGTCCCACTTATCGAGAATTTTATATTCAAACCAAGGATTTATTTCACTAGACTGCAGGTTTACGATTGCATAAACATTATTTTCAGGAAAGATCTTAAAAATACGAATATAGGATCTGGCAAGCGGACCACAAACTTTGGCCTTTTCCTACCAAAGTTTAATTGGGTTTTCCTGTTAGAAAAATCTCAGTTTAGGTTTTAGGGAGTTTTGGATTAGATCAGTGCTGGATTTAGAGGTAAGAGAAGAGCTATACGCCATAAGTCTAAGTCTATCGATATTATTATATTATGTGAGATATTTATGTATGTGAAATGCTGTTGTAGGTACGTACATTGCCTTAGTAATCGGCCACGAGAGAGTCCTGAAACTTACTAACTTCTTAATTTATTTTTTCTCCGGTGAACTCTAATGTTTTAAGTAACTTCACAGTCTGTCCATGGAAAGTAGTAGTTGCCTACGTACAACAACTTACTCGTACAACCGGAGTTTCCAAGAATAATCGATCGTTCAAACACCCCTAAAGCCTTCAACTTGACTATTGACCGACAGAAAATCAATCATGCATAGAAATATGATGTTTTCAAATACATTATATAGTAACAAAACTTATCAAACCGAACCCCAAAGGCCGAACCCTTCAGGGATCGGTGTACGTAGGTTTCGCCAGTTACATTTACTCGTAAGTATAAGTGGCAAGCCAAATCTGTATTATAGTGATATAAAATATGTATAGGACACAACATACTAACACTACTCATCATCATCATCAGCCTATAATGTTCCCACTGCTGGGACACGGCCTCCTCTCAATGAGAGGGAATGGGATTCACAACGCGGGACCAGTGCGGATTGGTACATGTCTTCGAATTTTTGGTTGTAGGACATGCGGGTTTCCTCGCGATGTTTTTCTTCACCGTTTTGAGAGCAGTGGTGATGAAATTAATCACACAAAGTAATGCGCCTGTCTGGGTTCGAACCCACGACTTACTGTTCGTAAGTCGGGGCCGCCACCACTGGGCCACCGCTGCTCACACTAACACTCCTGTAGTTACCCGCAATTACAGACACAATTAAAATAACAATGTTCTGTTCCCTTTCGGGAACGGCTGGGGACATACTGGTTAAAATAAAAAGAGCGAAATCGCATACAATATAATATGCAAGAAGTTTCTTTAGATCTATTTTACAAAATTGGTACTTACTATACTTTTTAGTATCTATAGGTACTCTATTTATTGAGTTGAAGGGCTTGAAACGAATGCTCACCTACTCAAGGAATAGTCTTCACAAACATTGTTACACGTGTATTTTCTTAACAAACGTTTTATCCGTTTCAAGGAGTTTATCGAAGCCCACCTCTTCGAGCTTAGAGCACCCACTCGATAATGTCGGAGATTCTTATTTTCTTAATATGGCACGTGCTACTACTGCATTACGCATCGTTTAGGTAAACGTAAAAAGAAAACAAACTGACATAACAAACTGCGATTACAATAATATTTTTTATGAAACAAGAAAAGATCAGATATTTACACTAAATGAACAACACAGATAATATTTGAAAAGCCAGTGACGATGAAAACTTTTTGGCGGGAAATGAAAATTGGAAATATCATACTTAAAAAGTTTTTAATTATGAATGAAAAATATTTTTTTTTAATTTTCTTCAAATAATTAATTTTCCTAATCTTATTTTTAAAACACAGCTACGAATCCCGCAAAGTTAACCTTGAACTTTTTACACATAATCAAGACGCGGTCAATGACCGGATGACGTTTCATGCAGTGAACATTTTTATTGTCTGTGGCCGCTAATGGCTGAGGTGTTAGCAGCAGAATAACTGTTTACAAAAGCTTTTTAACACTGCGTTTCGAATGTTCAACGGTTCCATGAAATATTTTCTCTATTACCATATCGATTCGAGCTGTATCATATGGCTCACTAGGAATGCTTTAATGTTTAAGACGATCGATTGCTACGATAAATTACAGTACTTACGGTAGTATTCCAGGTCGGTTAATGTTCCTAAATTATTGTTTACTCAGGTGCTGCTCGTAAAATGGATTGCTGACGGTTGATCCTGCAATTGGAGGATATTAAAAAGCCTTAACATACAATGTATGTTAGGTTTTTAAATACAGTGAAGATAAGTAAAATATTGGAATTGCAGTCGTATGCAAAAATTATTACAGGTCAATCCGATAACGGCTAATAGGTCAAAATCGTCTTGCAAAATTGCTTTACGCAACGAAATAAAATCTTACAACTGTATTACAAAAGCGAAACAATTATTTTTTTTAAATTCAAAGAAATATCCAAGAAGTCGATGAAACCACATAAATTAGGACCAGCAAATTGAAATGTATAAATTCATTCTTTTCTTGACTTCCCAGCCATTTTACTTTCGAAAAAGTACACGCTTGTGCAAATTAATTTATTGCTGGTAAAATGTTCCGAATAAAAAAGGTAGGCAAAAATTTTAAATTAGTGTTCGAATCTCTGCCAGTTTTTAACAGTGTAGTAAAATATGGCAATGCTAACAAATTCGTTGGTAAGTAGATACAAGATGAATAAAATAAAACTAGCCGGTCAGTTACAAAAATATGTTTAAAATAAATACTACTAAGATGACGAGTCACTAATAGAGAAGTATGGAAGAAGAAGAATATGGTGCTGCACCGAACCCTAATAGATAGGGACAAGAACAGCAGATTGACAAAGATGATTTCTTAAAACAGAGACTCGACCTTGAAGAAAAAGAAGTCAGGAATTCGTTTTTAGAAAAAACCAGACTACGCGCACGAATGTTTCCGTGCCATTATCTATAAGTAAAACACAAGACAAAACGGCAAAAAATCGTTTGCTGTATGGGAGCCCCACTTCAATATTTATTTTATTCTGTTTTTATTACTGTATTTGTTGTTATAGCGGCAACAGAAATACATCATCTGTGAAAATTTCAACTGTCTAGCTCTCACGGATCATGAGATACAGCCTGGTGACAGACAGACGGACGGGCAGATGGACAGACGGACAGTGGAGTCTTAGTAATAGGGTCCTGTTTTAACCCTTTTGGTACGGAACCCTAAGAAAGAAGAATGAAAGAGGGCTGTGACCTTATTTCATTTTAAAAACGAGTATTGTCTATACTTTTATCCTAATATTATTATAAAGAGGTAAAAGTTTGTAAGTTTGTATGTAGGTGTAATCTTCGGAAGTGATCCGATTCCGAAAATTCTTTCACTAATGGGAACTTGGGAAGTTACATTATCCCTGTCATAGGCTAAATTAAAACATACCCGTGAGATAATTCCCGACCACAACATAAACCTAATATCTATTAAAACACACAACATAAAGTTCAGAGTCGACTCATCTCACCACCCACGTTTAAAAAACAATCAATTATTAATAATGGATACACAACAACATGCTCCAAGTGAATAAGTAACAAGTAGTATCTAATCCATCAAATGTTTTCCATCTCGTGAGGGATCAAAGGCATCACTAACAGCTGAGTAAGAACACTTTGTCTGTAAGCTTCAGCCTTCATGAAATATTCTGAACTTAGTTTCTTTCGCGGTTGCGATCGGCTTGTTGTATAGGAAATGTTTGGTAAATAACTTGAAGAGTTAATATTTTTAACTTTAATACACACATATTACTTGTATTGTATGGTGTACATTATAAAGAATATTCTATTTTATTCAATACAAATAATGTCTGTATGTACAGACGGCTGCATTCATTCGTTACCCCTTTTATTGAGTATATTAATGCGTGACGGATACCTAATTAATGCAGTTTGTACATCAATTTGTTTGGTGTTTTCCGGAATATCGATAAGCGCACACTGCATTATGTTCTGTCTGTCTGTTTGTTTGTAATCTGTTCACGCTTTGACAGTCGAACAAATTTTGATGAACAGACGGATATAACTCTACCCTGGGTTAGTACATAGGATTTTATTATTCTGGTAGTATGATCCCGTAGGATAATTTCCGGCATATACGATCGCAAAGCCGCGAGAAGAAGCCAGTACTTAATTAACTAATGTATTTGCTGAAATTGAAAATTTTAAAATCCATACTAATATCATAAATGCGAAAGTAACTCTGTTTGTTTGCTACCTTTCCAGCACTCAACGGCTTATCAGATCGTAATTAAATTGGTCAAGGAGATAGATTATATCCTGGGGAAGGACAAAGACTATCTTTTTTCTCACTCATACCTCATCATCATCTGCCTAGCCTTTTCCCAACTATATTGGTGTCGGCTTCCAGTCTAACCGGATGCAGCTGAATACCAGTATTTTACATGGAGCGACTGCCTATCTGACCTCCACAACCCAGAAAATACTGGGTAATGCGATACCCATTGGTAAGACTGGTTGTCAGACTTTTGGGGTCACTGACTACCTGTAACGACTGTCAAAGATCTACAAATGACAGCCGGGACCAACGGCTTAACGTGCTTTCCGAAGCACGGAGGAAACTCAGTATGTAAGGGTGGTCACCCATCCACAGACCAACCTAGGCAAGCACGGCTTAACCTAACGATTGACCCGAGCGGCTGTTATTATTTAGCCACGAGCTCCTCCCACTCATACCTATCCATCAAAATTTCCACGTGACTGAAGTCGCGGGCAACAGCTACTATCGTATATTTTGCGGTGCAGTTACCTACTAACATCTGGTAAAAAATATAACTTAATTTAAACTACTAGATCGTTGGTCACGTTGACTGCCTCCCTCTATCATAATAACCAGTACCTACCGTATGCAAGATCTGCACCGCCAAGCAATGCAAATTTTATAATCCAAGGATAGATGTAATTATATCTTCAAGTCTTACAAACATAATTTTATGTATGAGATAACAGTAAACGTAGGTAGGTAAAATTAATATGACCTGTAATTAATATTTTCATAATACATTAGCCATGAAAGAACATCACGTATGTGTAGAATGGGTACTGTACAAAATTACTATCTATTTCTATGTATCTACTGAATTTTTCTGGAGGATAAACAAAACTATGAGAAAGTAGTACAACACTGAAAGGTTCCATAAAATCAAATTTTAAATAAACTACATACACATGGAGTTATAAAGATACTTTATTTATTATTCAGACTGGAAAACAGAAAACCTAAATAAACAACGGAGTTATGAGGCAAATTTTGTGGAAAACTAAATCTAATTTTTTTTTTTTTGAAAAAAATCTAGTTTCGCTCGAAAGCAAACCAGAAGTTTTTTAATGTTACGGCACAGGACGAGCAAAAAGTGCACAGAGGCAACCAGCTGATACCGAACAATACAAAGTTTTGTGGGCTCTTATAAAATTTTAAAAAATATGGCCACACAAGGATTCTGATGGCCATAAATTCGAAGCATGCTAGCAATACTCTCATTTTATGGCACACACAACTGGTGGCAATCCCGTTTCCCAAGGCTAGTCATAACGGTACCACAACCAGTATTCCCATACTGGGTTCGGAATCCAGTACCACAAACCGTGCTAATAAGTCGGAGCAAATTAAACTTAATTGAGACGTAATAAGCGCTATAAGAATTGTAATGGATAAATTTGTAGCTCTTAGTATGGAGGGTCAGATGAAGTTTGAGTTCAAATGATATGTTCATGTCACTTGTCATAAGTTTATGTCTTCCTTGTGATTGCTATTTAGGAGCGTGGAAAGTAAGATGAATAGATACTGGTGTGAAAATAACTTATGTAGGAACTTTTTCGAACATTCTTTTCTCGGTTTTCAGGTTTTGTCACAATTTTTCCTTAAAACCCTAAAATAATTAAGTATTTTTTTGTTACTGTAAATTATATCCCATCTTTTTATTAAATTAAATCACAAGTACGTCAAAAGGTTGTGAATAAAGCTTTTACTTTCTCTGACTTATGATTAAAACGAGAGAAACACATTTAATCTTACAGAGAGGCCGCCATGCGAAAAGATAAATGGCGGGAACGGCGTTATCTTTTTACAATCATCTTTTTCATACCAATTTCATGAAGGCAACGGAGTAAGGTATTCAGCCTCTCATGCTGTTTAATCAAGCGAATTAGTTTCATCCTGTACGCGTACAGTCAACCAAGCATATTTAAAATTATTTTTTTATTTTAAGTTGGCAACAACCTTTTCAGGAAAATTTAAAGTAGTGTTGCTATATATAAAATAACTTTGATGTGAGTTTACTCTTTAAAATTTCCTCTCCTTCAGTTTTCAGTGCTAAAGTGACTTTAAAAGAATAGTTTATAAACTGCAAAGTGTAAAGTTCGCATCACATTTTGCACTATGTACGAAACGCAAACATGATTTCCCGACGCAAAATACTCAGCTAAAACATTTACAAAATGTGAAATGACACTGGCAACTAAAAAAGCAACAAAATATTTAACATATGGCAACTTTAAGTAGAAAAAAGCAGGCGGTAATAATCGAGAGAGGTTCGTTATCTCGCCGACGGCACACGTCTGAATGGGCGCCATTGACGCCGGCGAGAAGCATTCGAGTATTGCCCCCCTTAATTAAGAGGGACGAAGAGTGGTTTGAAAGCGTCGGCGGTGTACAATGCCTAGGCATCCTGGTTGTTTTGAGGGCCTTCATTGTTCTTGGATCGCTGGCGTTTCCACCTGGAGTGAGGCGAGTAAGCCTCTAGTTTGACTCTACAAAGAGTTTTGTGAACGTACTATATATGTCCGTAGTTATGCCTTTTAAGATGCTTGCAATTATTTTTAATTGCTAAAAACTTTTTGTGTGAGGTGTGCAGTTTTAAAAACATGCCTTTGATTTTTTTTGTCCTTTTGCGGAGCGTCGTAAAATATTATGGTTTTCTTAGTTACATGCTTTTGTAAGAGTACCTGAGTTAAAAGATTGTGTGGTGTTTCTGCAAATGACTTTCTGTTTTCTGCGAAAGTGTCGGTAAAAAGATACTTCCAGAGGTATTACATAATTTACATACAATTAATCCCTCTTCACTTGCCAGTGAGATTTTTTGTGAGATTTTTTTTTTTGTGTGATGAATACGAATAAAAGCGCTGTTCCGGCGCGGTTGACTGTACTGTATCGATGTGATAATCTACGCATACTCGTAGTACGTTTTATTAAGACAAAGTACAGGCAACAATTTCCCTCCAAACATTATTTAAGGCTGTCAATGTCCAACGAACAAAGTACCAAACCCCCGAAACCCAAGTACCACGTATGTTGACGAGATAAATCCGGTATATCAACAAAAGCGTCCAATTCTCTTTTGTTGTAAGCAATTTTCTGTGAAAATCATATCAGAGGGTTCCTTTTGAATCGGTGTAAGAGGGTTTAGGCGGTCCCATTCATGCTTTAGTTACACTTGCGAGTTGCCACGTTAAACCAATGCGGTGTGGGGTGTCTTCAATGGGATAATGTATGGTGTTTCGTGAAAGACGCGGAAAATATTGAGTTAAGGTGATAGTGTTTAGGGTGATGGAGTTTTTTTAATCGTGAGACTATTGTGTGTCTTTTTTTGAGGGTGATACACGATACGGATATTTTGTAGCAAGAGTTGTGCTTTTTGTGAAGTACCTACCTATAGGATCCACTCAGGTATGTTTTTAAATTCCCATAACTAATGATGGTGTGCCGTTACTCCAAATTATTAGATTAAACCACTAAACTATCAAACCGAACAATAGCATCCCATAAAACGAATCGGCCATAAGCACAACACGATTGCCCATAATCCAGATACACCATAAAATATTATGTCGCAGTAAAAACGATATGGCCTAATAGCAGTTACGTAACAAAGGAACTGTACACGCATAATAAATCTTTTGCACCTCGATTTGCTATGATTGGACAAATTACATGGCCATATCACCCGACCAATGTACCAAAACCCCTGATATATCACCAGTTGTCCTCTCTTTGTATCGAAGTGTCAGGGACCAACGGGGGTGGGGAATGCCATTTGCGGTGGTGGTGATAGGAATTGCTCACATTCACCGGTGGACAATACGCTCAATGGGACCTTATATACAATAGCTGAAATTCACAAAATGGTTTCCTTGATATTTTTATATGGGACTGTTTCAAATTATTTTTCGTTTTAAACGGGTTATGAGATTACAAACTTTGAAAAAAAATGGAAATTGTTGCCGACGACGAGATAACATGCCCGTGATCAAATTATGAAGACTGAAGTAGAGGAAAGACTTGAGGCTAATACAAAACATAGAGCTTCTTCATTTATTTATTGATACATAAATACACGCCTTTTTACCATGAGGGTAGGCAGAAATCACAGAACGCCAGCTGCTTCAATCCTTACATACCTTCTACCTATCTATCATCAGCAATACTTCAGATATGATTAATAAGCAGATTTTTTTGTTCAGTTTTATTTTTTTAGGTAGAAATTATTTCTTAGATATTTGTGTGGTAACCGCCTGATAACGTTATATTAATTTGAATTGCCATATTTAACTAATAAAATGAAATGCCCAGACTGGCCCAGACATAAGTTTACACGAACTAGCGCATACCTGTCATAAACGTTCGAGCAGAAATAACCAAACAAAATTATTTGACACTTTATGCGGTTTTGCACTCCGCAAATATGCGCAAACAAAAACATTAAACGCTAAAATAATTACCAGAAAGTGAAATAAAGAAACCTAGATAATTATGCCATATGTAAACTCCAATTAAAACTGAGCTTTTACTTAATATAATATGTTAGTACTTCGGTATCTCGCTTAATTGGTCGCTACACCGCTTTCACATACCCATGCGAATATCATTTCCGAATGATTTTCTAATTTAAACCGTAACTTAATTAAGATAAGGTACTATTCCTATATTCGTCATGAAATTATTTTGCAATGAAGAAACACGAACTGGCACCATACGGTGAAAGAAAACTTGGAAAATGTTTTCTAGGGTCGAACGAACATATGTTAGCCGGATATTTTATTGCTCTACTTACATCGCTACGTTTCTTGGAGATTTATATATTTTGTTTTACATTGGCAAAAGTGTGAAAAAAAGTCGATCAAGAAAAACTGTGTAGCGACGTCAAATTACTAAGCAATTTTCCGTCGCAGTGAAGTATCAGAAAACTTCAACAAAGAAACTCGAGGAGAATTGAGTATCTGATTCAGTACAAAAGAGAATTTCTTCGCACGTAACGCCTTGTTTTGTTTTCCATTAAAATTTAATCAATTCGACGTCTCATCACGATGATTAATTTGATTCATTATAAGCACAGTGAAGTATAAGGAAAATAATTGTCGGCATACGAAAACCCACAAAATTCTCAACTAAAACAAAGTTCTTTGTTAAAATAGAACACAGTAAATCAGAAGTTTAAAATAAAAATATCTTGGTCGAAAATGGCGCCAAGTCGTAGCACTGACGTGATATAAATTGCGAATGGACGATAAAAATATCGTAATGGCTTTGTCGACTTCTATCGTTTGCAATAAAAAGCTTTAAGATTTCAAAAATATGATTCGTAACGCAACCAAGGAATCCCTCGAAGAAATAGATGAACTCGGCTAAAACAAAGAAGCGTGGATTATTTTGGAATTCTATCTTACGTGATAGTTATAAAGTATAAATTCCTTTGACTATCCAATTTGTTAACATTACAGTACAGGAGTTGCAAGCTCGCCGCCAAAATGAAAAATATTAAAGGGCTCCTGAATTTCAAACGGGCATTCTATTGTACAAATTGAATGGAATTTCTTGATAATATCTCCTGTCTTTATTAAAACAACAAAGAATGTGCAATGAAACATTTTAATGTAGAAATATTTGATGTTTCAGATGGGACAGTAGATAAGAATTTCTGAATGTAAGGACGGAAATATGAGAGCAATTTTCTTCTAAGAAATGTTTTATTCAATAATTAAGACATGTTATTCTATTAATTACATAATAGCATAACTACATCTTAGTTTAGAACAAAGCTGAAAGTATTTCAAGAAATTGAAAGACTGAAGTAATATTCACCCAAACCTCTTCAATGCTCCTCAGAACGTTTCCGAACATAATAATTACCTACATTTAATGGAAGCCGTAGAATCCAGACTTCCACGAACCTTGGAAACACTCCATCATAATAGCAACAACTTAGTCTCAGAACATAAACCAGACGAAAATGCAGTCGGGTCTTAAATTCTTAATTGCTGTAGGAATAAAATTTTACAACGCTGCTGCCATAATATTAGCAAAGGAAAACTTTTACTCAGAAGAGTTACAGCTTTGCAAAGTATCGGGGACAGTCAAGGATCTCAGGATTGGAAGTATAGAGGGTCTTGTGATGTCAAGTGTGGGTTCACCGCTTCTCGCCTCTTGGTGAGGGCCGCCCCTCGTGTTGTGTAGTGGAACAAGGGTCCATTGAGAAAGTTAACATTTGCAATGTAGGCACTTCACGCTTGTGATCTGTTTTTCGATGGTGTTCTTTCAAATGTCTAGTGTTTTGAAGATTTTTGCTTGTTTGTATTTTTGTTTGGTTATTCGAGCGATGAGGAGGGATGTAAGTGATGTAACCCATATGATTAAGAGTGATGAATATAATGTAGATGTTTGGTGAGGGAGAGAAAGAACAGATAAACGGAATGTGTAAAGAATGATATGAAAGAAAACGGAGTTTAAAACTCCTTTTCATATCATTTGATAACGTGACAGTTGCTAGCGGAGAATGGGAGAAAAAAAGAGTGTTGCGACCCCAAGTAACATGGGACAAGGGCAGAAAGATGATGTTAGGAAATATCCTTTTTATTATTATTTTTTTCGGATGTGAAATCATCAAATGACTTCTCCCGCTCTGGGCGGAGCAGGAGGGAGTGTCAGACTTTTACTGACTAAAACCCATCCATGTTCCTTCATCGCCCTTTATGTTCCGGGGCCACGGTATCTCTTTCGAACAGTCCCGCAACCCCGGCAGGCATCGGCCCTTGCGAACCCCTTCCTTTTTGCTGACTCTCTTTGAGGCGCGCGTGGAACACGAACGCGCCGTCGACACGGCCTGTCGTCATGATGCCGCCCGATGATGACGCCCGGGACGTCTCCCGCGGGGGCCGGGACGTGAGGTTCTCTCCCTCCCACGTTATGCTAGGTAATATCCTCTCTTTCTGTTTTTCTGTGTTTTTTTAGTAGCAAAATGGTGATTGCTTTTAAACTAGCTACCAAAGTAAACTTTGACAGAGCGGTCGTTCAGGAAAACGTTGTCTGTTACAGACAGTGCAAATATAACAATATTTGCACTGTCTGTAACAGAGTCTGTTTTAGTTGCATAAATTACCTTAGCTAGCCAGTGACCAATGTGGAACTAGGTTACCGTGGAGTTTTATAGCTAGTTTAATTCAATTAGAATAAAGTTTCCCCACATGAAATAAATACGAGTATAAATCTAAGCTAGAGCTGACTGCTGCACGGATCTTTTGGCGTTAAAATGCTGTTGACAGGGTGGTCGTATTGGTGAATTTTTGCGAAATAGTTTTGGGGAGTGTTTTGAAAAAAAAAGATCAAACAACCCGTACTGGACCAGTGTGGTGGATTACAGGCCATTCCTGCTCTTAGAGAAGAGGCCTTTGTCCCAGCAGTGGACACATTTTAGGCTATTAGGGAAAAAAAAGATGGTGGCGTTTTTTCTAAATTTAAAATGAATGCGCCAGAAGATCCATGTACAGCTATTCGAACTATAAAAAATAAAAATCGTTAATAAGCACTAACAGCTACAATAAAATTGCAATCACAGAAACACGTCTGCACAGCCTGCGTGCATTCATCTTACTGAGAAACACTTATCAATCTGTTAGTCCATTAAAGTAGATACTAAGACCTCAACGCCACTTGAAGCTTCACACGCAAGTGTAGGCACAGATAGCTAAAAACCTGTCCTGGAATGGCTGGATGAGCTTAATGATAATGGGCATAAGGTTGTTGGGTTACTTTGTTTCATTGGACCATTTTCATTAGTTAGAGGTTTAATAATTATAACTTTTAAATGTAGTGGCTGTGATACGTTCATATCTTGTCTTGGAAAGATTGATTTGAGCGGTAAGACCGTTGTGTCACCCTTTGTGAAATGTTTTCTTTTAAAAATGTTATTTGTATGGTGTACATTATTAAGAATATTCTATTCTATTCTATGAACCATTCAAAGAAGATATAACCTAGCTGAAGGGTGTTTTTTTTTTGTGTTGTGTCCTTGTTTCTTTCTCAAATAAAAATTGCCATTAGATTAACTAACTTGCAATTGCCAGTTTCGAAAATGAAATCTATTAGAAGCGAGCGTTTCAGATTTATGGTAACCCTATCTAAATGTCACTAAACACTTCTTCGAAAGCAGCAATATTATCTATGTATTCCAATGTGAATGACTGATATACTTACATATATTTATTAGCACCAACTATGTAAGAAAGTACATCAAAATGAGAAGCATTCAACCATTGCACATTGCTCAAATATTTGTTCCGGTCCCGAAATATCTTCTGTTACGGGAGCTATTATTAGCCCCGTATTGTCTTTAAAAGCATTCCTAAAAGGAACGACAATTTCAGTGACAAGGAAGTCATATACTGTGCCCCGAGGTTTCACCTGCCGTTTCTCTTTTTGCTTGGCTCTCAAAAGTTGTAGCATGGTGTTAAATAGTCTATAACTTTCCCTCAAGAGTTGGGCTATCAAATGCTAGAAGAATTTTTGAAATCAGAGTGGCCGTTTCTGAAATTAGTTCAACCAAACTCTTCATGTTTAGTACAGAACAAACAAAGACAAAAAAATAAAGTAAAAAATATCATACATACTTTCAAATTCATTCAGTAAAAAGCTGTTATTTTGGAATTACAAACAGACACTAAAATTTTATTTATTTGTATAGAGAGTAAAGATGTGTGAACTGTGTATAATCTACATTCATTCATTCTCTTTAGCGGCTTTAATCTGCCTCTGTCTAACCCAGTGGCACTTAATGCTTCCCACAGATGCCCCGCGTACCGCTAAACCGGTCCGGCGCTGAACAAATATTTGTTCCGGTACGAGAATGTCTTGATGAACCTCGTGTGAGCACAGATTATCAAATTACTGCAACTGGGACAAAGCGAAGGAAATAAAGGGTAAAGTTACTGAATTTTTATACACACGTTTTACGTTTTTTTGCAAGATATCCGGCGTTGTATTTTCGAAATTGTGGTGAGAAGAATTTACCTGACAACATTTTATACGCTAGAGACACCTATGCTTATGCAAGACGGTAGAATAAGACCAAAGTTTTGTTCACTGGACTGTAGGTAAGTTGGAAACCAAACCGCAGGAAGTTATATGGCCTTAATACGACAAGTTACTTAATCTCTAAAGAAGTCAGGTTAAAAGATAAGGCTTTTTTGTACACCTTACATGGCTTCTTAGGGTAAGACGTGGTAGAATCAATAACATAAAGAAACAAAGATAATTAGGAAATTAGGTTGCCAGGACTAGAAAACTATCTTATACACGAAGCCGTCAACCAAGCATTCTGTACATCAAACTAAGTAACTTTACGCAAAACAAAAGATTGTGCTGATGGATGGATTGAATAGTACGGGGGTCGTGGAGGTGTTTAAAATCTTACAATAAAACCTTGTTTTTAAAAAAATCTCCGTAACCACGAGTAGTAGGTTCCCAGGTGTAGCGGATCGTTGCACTGTTGGTTGTGTCAAAAAGGAAAATACGAAAATATTGCTAACACGGGGTAGCTGCGCAGACGTGTACGGTGCGCATACGATTCCGCCCTCACGGCCGGCGTCGTCTCTAGTCGGCGACTGTCCGTGTGTGGCGCGTGGCGCGGGCGCGAGTCGGATCGCGCTCGATTCTGCCTCGCGCATTTAAAAATTATTTATTATCTCTATCGCAACGTTGGCAACCACCCCGCCTTTATTAGAATAGTATTCAAAATGTTACCACATCAAATTTATGATTCAGAGGAACACGATAATTATGACATATAGGTACACATACACAAACACAGACAGTAAAATCAATTATGGATTCTTAATTAAGTTTTAGTTACCTATATTACTATCTTTCAAAACAATGAGCCGTGAACCATACCTGGTGTTAGCGATGCTTCAGCATCGCTAACACCAGGTATGGTGTAGATCAAAACAATTATCGTTATGACGGGGAGAACAAGTGCCTTTCAGCTTCGTTAAGAGGTTTTAAACACTCTTTATAAAACTTGAATCACAGGGTTCTAAACCTAGCATCAGCAAACGCAATGACAGAGAAAAATACCCTCGTCATAAACAAGATAGATGAAACAAAATTACGGGTAAAGAAACAACGTCATAAGCAGACACACATAGAGCATGAATGTCCGTGGCGCGATGGCCGACCAAGCTTGACAAATTGGAGTCCCAGGATTATCCTCTCAATGTGCTATATTACGGGACCCGGGGAAAATTATATCGGGGCAATCGACTACCACGCTTTGTTTCATTACTTTAGCCGAGATTTTTAAACGGTTCCGCCAATTTTTGAGCTGGATTATACGGAGGGATTATTTTCATTGGCTGTGGTTTAATTTGGGACATTTGTTCGAGCGCCACTTTTGACACGCGGTTTTTGGCGGGACGTTTCGGGTTTATTTTATTTTTTTGCGGGATTAGCACATTTAATTGTGGTACTATAGTTTTTGCCCTCGATGGTATTTACGTTGGTATATTTTATGGATATATTTCAACATTGATTTAAAGTTGATCCCGTGTATATACGTGGATTCATTTTATCTATATAGTCTGTAATTCTGATATATAATGTCTATTGTCTATGATTACATTTTGATTGATTGATATTCTAGCTCCCGCTCGATCTCAAAATTATCTCCGTACCTTACCTTTGTCACTTTGTCAAAGTTAAATGATGAATGTCCGTTTCTTGATGAAAAACATTGAGCCCGTAATTTTTTTGGTATGATCGATAATACCCAATAATTCGTGATATATAAATGACAGACGATTTTTCAGCGTTCTATCCAGAAAAATGGAAAATTCGGAATAAATGGGAAGCGTGCAAGAGTGTGTTTCCAGTGTAATATATAAGCGGGGAGCGATTGGAACAGAGCAAACATGTTTTATTAACATTGTGCGTCTAGCCAATGGACTTCAGCGACCAGAAGTTGGACGCCTTTTATGGATTTTCTAAGGGTTTTCTACGTTTCTCATTCATTTTAGTTTATGATTTCCTTATTAATGTATTCACTTTATCTTAGTACCTTCTTTCAAAAATAAGCAAGAACAGAATAAGTAATTTCGTAGGTTGCTTTTATTACTTTAAACATTTACCTACATGCAAAAATTAGCATAGACACTCTAGAAGAAAAACATGGAGCAATATAATGTAGAAGCGCTTTCTCGCTTCATCTTATACTTTACCTCATCTTAATATTATAGACGACATGTCGTTTGTATAAAAATGGCCGGCGAAAGCCCGGGGTAGGGTCTCCCAGGAAATGAACCGTGGACTTTGTGCCCCTTAATGTTGGAACACGCCAGACACTGCCGATTTAGAATTACAAATATATTTCACACAAAGTCTCCTTCAAGAATAAAGTAAAGGAGAAAACATTTTCCACCCCTGGAACCATGCTTACGTTGAGTATCTCTTCCTCCATATATATTCATCAGGTATTACTCTTGACAACCCTATCTTGGTACACTTTTCACAGAACTCCTTCCATATTTTTTAAAATAGACCTTACATTCCAAAGAGATGTTGTTATGCCACATTATAAGATGCATGTTTGACTCCATGAAAATTATCATTCGAAAATATGGCGTTTGAAGCACGCGAGTCCTGCGGGATGATTGTAGACCAATCCAATTTAAACCTTATCGAAGAAAACGGTAAGTTGATTATAGTTTGATGTGTGAAGGGGGTAATTTGGTAAACTGTTTACGCTAATACAAGCCTCGGGGACCGGTTGCACTCGTATTTACCTGCACGCACACCCTGTCTTTTCCTTCCATTTTTTTAGTAAACATCTCGTTGTGAGTCTTGATGGTTTATTTTGTTGCCGTGGACGTGAGCTAGTTACGGTTTGAATTAGTTTTTTTACTCTGTGGTTTTGAATACAGAGGAGATTGCGTTGATTTTCAAAATCGATTCGGGTTACTTGAAGAAACATTGCTGTTTTTGTTTCTTTTCTGTTGGTTTAAAATGTGGTTTGGTGTAAATAGTACTTCCTACACCGCAGCGTGAGCCAGATTAAAGGTCATGACACACTATACCGGCACGGCACCGGCATGCGGCACAGCACAAACTCAGCAATTAGGTAACTTGTCATTCAAATTAGCACATAAAATCGTGTAATGTAATGTGTGTGTGTGTATAATGTCTAAATCTTCTCCTTCTTTGCGTGTCGATAGACTCAAATAATACCCGGCTTGCGGTTGCCACCTGCACAGCTCTATAATGTCTAAATAAAAAAGCTTACGGCGGGCAGTCAGTGCGCTGCACGCGAGCGGACAGCGTGCTTACAGCGCTCCCCGACTACATGCTTTCTGCACGCCGCTGACTCCGAGTCGCCCGCGAAACAACATCGATCACAAATGCCATAATTATAACAATAATTGTGTTCGCGGTGACAGCAAGCTTAGGTACACCTCGCGGCCAGCGCGCGGGCTGCGAGCTTGCACCTCGCGTACGCCGCGTAATTAGCGCGCTGGCGGCTAGCTGTAGCCTAAATTCGAGGCGACGCCGTGCAGCAGCTGTGCAGTTGCGGTGCCGGTATACTGTGCCATGACCTTAACCTACCTCAGGAGATAAGTTGTATTGACATCGGATTAAAAGAAATTGCGCCTAGAGTAACTTACATAGTTTGAAATTAAAATCGGTGGAGATCTTCAAGATCATATTATAATCTGCATCCTTTATTTTGCTTAAAATATGCAGACACCTGTTAGAAATAAACTCCTAGGTATCCCTGAGATCTGTATTTAGGATTCGCTCGATAAATAAGTACCTAGAGATAAACATTTACTGCATACCTGTGACAGTTACGATCAAGTAGGTACAGTACAGTTAGATAGTATATTTACTTATTCATAGGTATATTGTAATTGCCTGACTGCGAATGGTAAAATTAAGTGAGAGCCAAGACGTAACCACTAAAACTTAAACTATTTACAAATATAGTGTGTTTTCCTAGAGAAGGCAGATTAGTATATTATGTAGGTACCAAAAATACATCACAGACAGAGACTGATTATGTGCCTGATAAAAAGATTTAAATCACGAGATTCGCCCTACCGCGTCAAAAAATTATGAATTCTTATGTTTTGTAGACAATTTTCCTGAGATACGAATATCCTTTTACTTGGCTTCATGGGCCAGCTGCTAAATCTGTGTCTGATCACTTCATGCACAACCTTGTTTAGTGCATGTTTAACTTATTTTTTTACGATTGTCAAATCATTATTATGTAATTACAACAATATTTGAATAGTCTTCCCACTCATATCTACTGAAAATCGTATACTAATTAATTATCGCTGGATACCGTTATGGGACTACTTAGAAGACAAGTCAATAGAATCTTTAATTTGTAAGTTAGATTAATTATTATTGCAGTTCACGTTAGTGAACACATTATTTTGCACGCCATGTTATGGGAGGATATGCTAAAACAAATTAATTGTAGCACCTTATGTTGGGCTTATTCCACAATTCCCCCCTAAAAGTCCCCTAAGGGGCAAAAGCGCAATCTAAAAAAAAAGTTTAAAGTTCCCCCTGAAAATCCCCCTTAGGAGGGAAAACTGGAATCGATAAAAATACTTGTTCCACAAATCCCTCCTGCAAGTGCCCCCGAGGGGGAAAACTGGAATGTAAAAAAAAAGTCTGGAATTCCCCCATTCTAGCAAATAAATATTTTGATTGAATGATTGATTCATGCACCATGTGCGAGCTCACTCTTCTCAGTTAAAACTTTTTCACGAAACTTAAGTACGGTCACAGCACATCTATCTATTTAAATATTCGGCTTAATAAGTAAGTGTCACAGTGTAGACTGACAACCTAACTCGTATACAATCTCACGAAGTTGAAGCCACAAACAAATACATGCCTACTACAGCCTCTTTATTACTATCCTCTAACATAAAGTTGAGCGTTAAGTTGGCAACTTAATCAAACTTAGGCATTACGACTTAGCGACGTCTACGAGACAAGATTGACCAAATATAATGTCGCAAGTAGGAGTTAAGTTACGACTTACAAGTCAGTCTAACTTAAGGTCAATGTTTCAGCTTAAGCCGAATTTAGGGCCGCACTTGCCAAAGCCGAATTTGGTTAAAGTTATGTAGGTATTGGGTAAGTTTTAAAAGGGTTTGGTGTGGTTTGCGGTCTCTGTGTGTAGAAATATACTGTTATGGTCTGACCGGATTTGATCTTTGAGTTTTCGACTGAAATCGACAACCTTCTTCAATTTGTCACCATTGTTATTGTTAATTTTGAAAAGAGTTTACAATGTCTGACTTGTATTTGGCTTTTATAGCAGAAGGTATATATCACTATGTTATTCTTTCATTGTTATTTTAACTTCTATAACCTTTGACATAAGGTTTATTGTAAGATAAAGATAACTATCATTAACACTAAAAACGGGATATAGAAAAAAAAATTATAATAATCTTTCCAAAAAATATTGGGTGTAATAGGTGAACGGAGTAGAAGCAAATGGCAAAACTAGTTTTTTTTTTTTTTTTTTTTTCGAAAAAAAAAAATCTAAAAACTTCGAAATTATAGCGTATGATTTGAAATTCGATATTTTTAATTTTAATTTTTTTTCAAAATTTCTCTTTCTTGTTTCTTGTGTGAAAACTTTACTTGAAATTTGTAGCGTTTTTTGATGATGGATCAATTTATTTCCAAGCTGTGGAAAAAAGAAAAAAAAACTAGGTAATTATGCCATAAGCTTAATACTCCGTTCATCTAATATTACCCATTTTTTTGGAAAGTGATAAAAAAGTCATCCATCCGTCAGGTATTATTATACTATTAGTTATGAGTTCCCATGAGTACATGGTAAATATCCCATGTTTATTGTACATGATAGTGTTAGACCATGTCAAAATTTAAAACGAATGTAAAAAAACAAAAAGACCTCATAATTTTTTTGATTGCTTTGACGTATGACGTATGATTCCCAATTCCAGGTCGTCTTTTGTTTTCCAACCAGCCAGCAACTTCAGTCAAATTCGAAATTCGACCAAACCCGAAACTATCCCGAAGATAGCTGAACTTAAATGGACAAAGATGCGACGTCCAATGGCCGAATAGCCGCTATTCCGTAACACGCACCATAAACTAAACATATAATCGACGTACATGGGAATGTGTCCAGGGATAGAGGGCATTGGCAAGGCGTTAAAGGCGAAAATTACTGGGAATGGGTCATAAGGTTTGTGTCTAGACTGGTCAAATACACATTTATTATGCGCACCGACAAAGTGTATACCTCTCTGCAAGCATCTGGTGACAAAACTTATGATGTGATTGGTTGACTAATATAAAAAGTAATCCATTTGATCACAGACTATATTAACTAGACTTTGAGCATTTTGGGTTACTAGCGGAGTAATTGAAAAATGTGTACTTTTTATAATAAATAATAAATTAGTAATATCGCTGAACATTACACACAGCGACCTCTAGTGCCAAACTAAGCAACGAGGCTTGTGTCATGGACACCAAATAGTTGATATACTACATAGATACTTTTTGTTTGTAAATATATACTTATTATACATATAAACATCCATGACTCGGAAACAATTGTCCATGCTCATCACACAAACATTTGGTCCTACCGGGATTCGAACCCGGGACCCCAAGAACGTAAGGCAGCCTCACTACCGCTACGCCATTCGGGGCGCTGTAATAACAACCAAGAGATGACAACATGTAGGTAGGTAAGCGCATGTTGAACGTGTTTTATGAACTATGTAAACTACAAAATTTCATTAGAACGTATTTTTAATAAAGTTTTGTTTCAAATTATTACGTGAATCAAAGCATGGTGCTATAACAAACAAATAAAAAAAGGTTTTGACCATTTTACGTTTAAAAAAAAATAATCTAAAGTTACACGTAAAAATGACAGTATATATGCACGGCACAAACAAAGTTATCATAACCGAAAGATATAGATGGATGATAATCACTCTCATCAAAATGAAAACCCACTGAAAAACAAGTCCAAGAAAAAGTATTTCCAAAAACATGCCACAAAGCCGAAAGGCAAAACTTTTTGCCCGCAAATAACCAGCTTGTAAGACCTTCACCCACGCTGAACATAACCCCAAAACTTTAACATCTGGGAGTAAAACAAGGAGTATGGGAGGTCTGGTTTTCCTGGCTACGTGTGGTAGACAGTCATGTCGGAATTATAGGGCCTCCATCCTTTAATTGCGTCTATAATTAAGTAGCTTAGCAAACGCCTGTGTTTGAAGCCTGTCGGCTATTCTGACAAGCGATAATTGGATTGTATTTTATCATTTGTGTATTTTGTTGTGATCTGTTTGATTGGCTTTTTCAATGGCGGTTGGAAGATGGGTAGATAAAATAATGTTTTAATTATGGTGTTCCGAGTTTTTACCGATATCATCATCTGCCTAGCTTTGCCCCAATTATGTTGGGGTCGGCTTCCAGTCTAACCCGATGGGGCTGAATACCAGTATTTTACAAGAAGCGACTGCTTATCTGACCTTCGCAATCCAGTTAGTACTGGGTAATATACGATACCCCTTGGTAAGACTGGTTATCAGGCTTTAGGGCCGCTGACTACACGTAACGACTGTTCTTACAGTTGATACCAAAGGTAAATTAGTTAATAATTAAAAGACAGTGGGCAAAAATGTATGGGAGTTGGTCCAAGCGTCGCCAAGGATGAATCATTTATACCAAATGAAAGGGTACAATGTCCTGTTCAAACTTGCAGAAGGGCATCAAAATCTGTCCGAGAGATTTCGAGAAATTATAGCATACTTTTGTCTTGAATTATTGAAATTAAAGGGTATAAAATAATCCTTTAATTTGGTATAATTATGATTCATCCTTGGGCGACGCTTGGACCAACTCCCATACATTTTTGCCCACTGTCTTTTAATTATTAACTAATTTACCTTTGGTATCAACTGTAAAAACAGTCGTTACAGGTATGTTATGTATGCCCACTATCCTTTAAGCAATACTACTTAACTTCTGAATAAAAACAAAGTTAAAAGTAACTTTACTTAGGGCGAATTTTATATCGGCAATCAGCTTATCTAAAAACCGCATTCAAGAGCGGTCAGCGTCAATTTGAGAAATACTAACATTAACAGCTCTTAAACGACGCGCGACGTTTAGATGTACTAATCACGATCAATTTCATCGGTCTTAGTAGCTACTACTAGGCTACATGACGTGCGTACGAGTGTATTTTTATTGCAATGTTTTTTTGGATTGGGCTCTAGCGTGAAGAACAATTGGGAGGTACCTACGTGGCTGTCACGGCAATAAAACCTAAACATTTCGGTACAAAACCTGTAAAAAGTTTAAGGAAATTGTTGGATCACACAACAATTAATTTTCAAGGTCTATTAAACCTTGGACAATTTAACGCCTCACGCAAAAGGTACATAATTTTATAATCTATATTTCGGTTGGAATCGATTTTTCGGTTAAGTCGTATGACTCGATAATTAACAGGATAATTAACTTTACCTTTAAGAAATCAAGAGTTATATTAAATACCTGAATGTACCATGTTGTATCGTTTTAATATCGGAACGTCTCGATCGTGTAAATGAATGAATGAATGACACGAACATTCACGTTCATCTATTTTGGTTATATTTTGGGGGTGAGTCAATTATGAGTAGTAGTGAATGAGGTTGCGATACGATTTTGAAAATGTAATAAATAAATAATTTACTTTTTTTTCTCAATGTCCCACTGCTGGGCAAATGCCTCAATAGGAAAGGCGTGAAGTCACGTATGTGTTTGTAAACCTTTGTAATACCTATGCTTTTATTGTTTTTTGGAGAGATTTAACAATATTCGGACATTTCGGAAGTCTTTGCAACGCTTTTAAAAACACATAAAATGAATGAATAAAATTCCGTTTTAAGCAGTCAGTATAATAACATTATCACTGATTCTTCCAGTGCTTCCATAAAAAAAAGAAGACGCAATTACGTTTTATGCACGGTAAAATTCTCTCCCCATGAAATGTAGTCTTTATAATATTGCGTTTTATATTGCATTCTTCTTTACTAGGAATATTTTTACTCGTGAATGTAGAATATAACTTGTTTGAGCATATTTTTCTGCGAAGCTGCGATGTCAACAACCAGCTGAAGTGGGTTATTATGACGATGGCGCCTGTTGGGTAGTGGCCTAGTTGCTAGTGCAATTACATTTTTAAACTCTTTCGTAGATTGTTGAACGTACATTCCAAATCGCAACATTTTGTGAATTTGAAATGTCAACATATGTCCTTTGCACTCCATGAATTGCCAAGACGGCTTAAAGTTATGTTCTTTAGGCGGTATGTATGATGGCCTGACAAATCAAAAATGTTTGGGAATCCTATTGAAAATCGTTGTTGAAGTACGAAACGCTCCTAGGTCCTAAGGTCAGTTTATGCTTTGTGTTACCGACGTACCGAATATGTAGTTTTAACCTCTTTTTTCAGAGTTTTTGTCAAAGTTGTAAAGCACTAACTATACTCGCAAGTCACAGGTATAAACCTAGTTTGTGAGCCAGAAGGACCTATCTGTGGGACATAATTAGGGTTGCCACCTTTTTTAGGACGAATAAAGTATTTTTTCATTTTGGGAGAACAAAAATAAAGTACAACAGCATAAGAAAAAGAGTATTTATTATTATTTTTCATTATTTGTCCTTAAAAATTTATTTTTTGTTGCTCTTTGCGACATTTAACAAATATTTGTCTTTCTTGAAGATATTTACAGCCTCAAAACCAGTGTGTTTAGTCTCTATGTACTCATAACTAGTAACGAGCCAGTAACAATCAGTTTTATGTAAATAGAGTATTTTAGCGTACTTTATTGGTGTCGTAGATTATAAAGTACGCTTAAATGAAAAAGAGGACAATACTCTATTTTAGAATACGGGCAACCTTGGACATAATGTCTGTATGTTGTATCGATGTTTGTAACAATGTTGTCACTGTTTTGAAATAAAGACTTTTTTACTACTTACAAAATCAAAACATCGTTACGCATCAATAGCATAGCATGGCATCTCATAGACACCCAAGTAGGAGCAAACCCTAACTCCAATACAGAGAAAGCATTCTGCCTGTTTGTGCAAGTGTGTTGTTTTTGACAGGCCACTCGGCTACCTCTTGTTTGGACCACTATGGTCTCCGGTTAATCTGTAAAACCTTGAAGTTGGACTGGCCTAGGCAGGTTGAACAGACGGAAATATTAATAGATTTTTGTGAACGCCTGCAGATCTGAAGGCCAATATTCTCGATAGAGAGGTATAGAGGTTCATTCAATTTCAAGTCGCAATTATTTATTGATTAGGACCTTGAGTTAGAACTCAATTAGTCAAAAAAGTCCTAATCATGCGGTAGGAACCATAAGGATGTAAAAATACCCTAAACGAAGATGAAAGGCACTTGTCCTCACCGTCACGCGTCATTGTGATCATCTTTTCGGAACATCATACCTGGGAACCTTCTAGTTACGGAGCTATTGGAGGTCAAAGTTCCAACTTTTCACAAGTTTTTTTTATTACAATTTGTTAATGTTTTAACTTTACTTTAAGTACCCCCATAACCCCTGTACTATTCAATGCATCCATCAGTATAATGTTTTAAACTGCGTTACAATGAGTCCTACAGTGATTAATCACCCCAAAAAAATCGTTACCCAGCAATAATTTTTGCGCAGTGTTATTAGTTTGATGCACTGAAAGCTTGGTGGGTCCGTTTACACCTTGTATTTGTTTAAATATCTATATCTGGAAGTTATTTTAATTTCATTATATTAATAAGCATTAGGAATACGTCCATATACCCGCCAGCATATACTTTGGAAAACTAGGTTGGTACCTACTTCGGAAACTAAGTTTAGTTTCTGATAGTTTCCACGTACTGGTAATCCGGATGTTTGTATCCCGGTATTTAATTACAAACTATGATATTTCGAATAGTTTGATTGTATGCATAGTTTCAGCTAAGCAAATCAACAATCGCGCGAACACGCGACTATCGTGTTCATTCTGTTCGGCGCACAGGTTGACAGAAGGTGCCTTCTCGTTTACCAAACAGATAAGTTACAAGTTATGACGCGATGATTGTGTATTCGCGCGACCAATCGCTTTAGTTAGGACAGGGGGGGCTAGCTATACTTTATCCATCACAATATACTGTTTGCATGCCTTTTAAGGTAGTTGGTATAAGGATAATTTTAAACCTAACGTCTATAACTTGTATGTACCTACTTCCTGCGGAAATAAAGAACTATTTATTTCTAATATGAAAACCACTAAAACACTCCAATCATCCACAATGTTTGCTCTACGATCTCAAAGTTAAATAAATCAACCTTTACGAGCAAATTATCTCAAAACCGAGCTCTGTTCAGGATGCATGGGTGTGCTGCTGGGAAGATTCAATTACAAACGTCACGTGCCTTGGGAGCCATCCACGGTTAACGGTGAGACAGTTCGTCTCTCGTACATGGCTTCCATGATCCTTTACCTTATGTATTAACTATTGTTCGCGGTTTTGCTCGCGTGGCGGTCCAAAATTATCCCACGGGAATCGGGATAAAAAGTATCCCATGTCTTAAAGTTTTGGTCTATACGCCGGATTTCACCGATACACCGTATAGGCGTGAAGGCGTTACAGACAGACAAACAAACTTATACCTACTCATACATTATAAAATTACTTGGTAATAACATTATTTGGATCTAATGAGTTTATTTCGTATAAACGTTCAAACGTCAAAAAAGGTATGGTTATTTAATACAGTCGTAAATCAATTCTCAACTTTTTCCTCAGCAGTCTAAAAATAAATCCTTTAGTTATTTAATTGTGATAATCACTTTTAAGTAAATGGAAAATTGCTACAAAAAATAAAAGTTACCACGTATTAACAACGGCTATAGAACCTCTTTCACAGGTATACGCGAAAAAACAATGTCCTCGTTTAAGGCAGTAACTTATATCATACAATCATCACGGAATTCCAATTCTCCCTCCATTTATCCGTTGGCACGTAATTTAATTTATCGTAAACTCTTTCGAAGCGTCCCATCAATCTTTGTGACCTTTTTATTGAATTTAAATTCAGAAGAACCGATAATATTTCAATATTTATCATGGCAACACATTGATCGTTGAACAGATGGTATTTTTAATTTCCGCAAGGGAAGATGTCGTCGGCGCTGCGCGCCGCTCGGGTGACATCGCCCATCGGGACGAAGCCAATCGTTCGGAAACACTCGGAATAAAGGTCTATTTGCATCTTTGTACCGCATCTGAATCTGAAATTTGAGCTTTGTTTTGTAAATTAATGAATTTGTGAGACGATTGTGCGTTATGAATAGGGATTTTATGCTAAGTTTGATCTCGATAAGTTAAAAATTGAGAGTGTGAATATTTTGAACTACCCATCCTTTACTTTTAGCGTGTAGTTAGTCGAAACACTGTGATTGGTTTAGTTATCTTAACCTAGGACACTGTTATCTTGGTATTACTACACCCGCGGCAATAGAATTCAACTCGATAGGCAATTACGACGCGCTGAATTTTATCCTACAATTAAATTGACCACACCAACGAATAATTCAGTTGTAGATAAGTAGTAGAAACAAGTATCTCTTGGCGTGTAGCCGTTATCGGAACGAATTTCGCCATCTTGTTTTGTCAGTGCTTTTAACCAATTCGGAAATGTCTTAGCACTTGTAAGTTCCATGCCTAGTAATTAATGTTTAGATCAGACGTCAATGTCACTCAAGAGCCACAAGATGCTTGTAGCAGTAACTGCAGTCAAAAAACGCCACCAATAAAACACAAACTTACCCAATATTTCCACCACTCTCAAGTTTCAAACCGTCTATTATAAACTCTATAATAATGATTTTACATACACCTATTTGCATATATTAGGTGTGTGTTCAACAGAGGCGCTAAACTTATCATTTTATGGCGTCGTAAATACGGGTGGATGGCCTCGCATTGCGCATGGGTACAGCCGCGGACTGCACTACTAGTGGGGACTGGAGTACGGAACTTGTGCTTGCTGAGGGGTAGTTTATTGGTGGAGTAGATGATAGAAAGCTATGTCATGTTTGGGGTAGGTCCTATGCGTTTGGAATCCTTCATAGTAAAATATACTTCTAGAAACCAAGCGTATTGTGAATATTATTACAGAACCATTCCAGTGATATGGCAACATTTTTACCTAATATCTACCAGTATTAAATAAACCGAAAATAACTCCTTCACCAGCAGCGCACTTCACTTTGTATATTTTTGCATAACAACGCAACACAGTTCACAATTTGTTCCCAGCTGCCGTCACTAACGAAACTACTTGAATAAACAAGATAACTATTTTTAAACAGACCCTTAGTCATGTAAGGCAAGGCATTTAGCCAATTTTAGACTCTTTAGCCAATTATTAGAATATCCTGCTGTTATGCAATATGATAGCCCGCATCTGCATGAGTACTCTTCTAGTTTATTGAAATGACACTAAAAAGGACATTCTCTTCATTTGGTCGTGAGAACGAGAAGTTAAGCCTGGACATGGAAAAGGTCAGTTTATTATCTTACTTAAAGTCAAATGTCTGCTCTACTTATCTGCTAGGTTAATAATAAAATAAATGATGGATCAACGGGACGTGAGAGGGAGAGAACCTCACGTCCCAGCTCCCGCGGGGCCCCCGGCCACCGTAGGCGCGGGCCTGTGGACGGAGAGCTATGAGCTAACGGCGTGTTCGTGTTCCACGCGCGCCTCAAAGAGATGTCAGCATAAGGAAGGGGTCCAAGGGCCGATGCCTGCCGGGGCTACGGGACTGTTTGAAAGAGATACCGCAGCACTGGTACACAAAGGGCTAAGAATGATCATGGATGGGTTTTATTCAGTAAAAGTCTGACAATCCCTTCCGCTCCGCCTAGAGCGGTAGGAGACATTTGATAATTTCCCATCCGAAAAAAAAGGGCTTGATTCAGAAAGCCGTACTCCTGGATCTGGACACGGCTCGTTTTGTTAGGAGCGTCTTTTCTCTGAACCCTGTTCCTGATACTGGTGGGCTACTATTTTTTCAAATGTTTTTTTTTTTATATTGTTTTAATATAAAACGATAAGGAAGAAAATTAATAACGAAATAAATGATATTCATTTCTGTTGCATTGTGTAAGCTTTTACGATAAGCTACCTGATTGTTCCTGAAGTCAGGTGCTGAGATAAAGAAGGTAGTCTGTCAAGTAGCTGATCGCTAGCAGCGTACTATGAAGTGTCCACCGAATTAGTCTACCTAATTATTAAAGCTTGTGTTGACAAATTCTTTTTTTAAACAATTCTTTTATTTCCACGCCAACCAATAAACCAACTACACCAATAAAGAATTGGTGTAAATACAAGTGCAAGTACATAGTTTCACGTAAACGCAAGAGTTTTGTTGAATTTTGTCAGTTATATCTAAATATTAATTTTCTGTGTTGTCTGATTTTATATAAATATGTTTAGGTTATAATTTTATAGCAGTATAAAAAAGAATAGTATAGGTACATATAATTTAATTATTTTAGTTTATTGTTTTTAGTGTTGCGTTGTTCAAATTTTTTAAGTTTAGTTTTTTAAGTATTAGCCGTAAGGTGTTTTACTATATATCTGGTGTGTGTTTGCTAACCACTATTGTATTGGGGTCATCCTGTGAAGATAGTGTGTAAGTTTAATAAATAAATAAATAAATAAAGTAAACCAAATTGTGAAAATGAGAAATCAGAGTAAAAAAACTTGTTGATTCTCGCTCTACGTGGAAAGTTAAGGAAATTGGCGCATTTATACGCTTCCCTTAGCTAATTAATATAATTACTTACTAGCTTATAAAACATCTGTAAATGACGCACAGACTTTAATGAACAGGAATGATAATTATCACGTACCTACTGGGGAACTTTCTGAAAGCAAATCACGGGTGACTCAATAAATGATTTGTAACTAATTGATAATTCATTATGACATACTATATTGATATATAACACCACGCACGCCTGTAATCGCCGAATAGAAAGAGGTGTACCTAATTATAGTACGCCCGTACATTTCGCCAAGTATGTTATAAGTCCCATGTAATAGGGGCGACCCTATTGCCATCAATTGGTCACAAATCGAGACGTGGCAGCTTCTGAAAAATACCTGATAGAAAACCCAATAACACATTGCTCGACCTGGGAATCGAACCCGGGACGCCATGACCAGGAGTCGCGTTTGCGTCCACTAGACAGGCGGATTGATAATTTATGTAAGTTACTTTTCATAACTAACTAAAAACAACCAAGCCCTAAGGTTCATAAAAGTAATTAATTATTAACCCTACGTGTGAGAATAATAAATTGTTAACGCAAGAAGATTTGATTAATAGATAAGTCGTTATGAGCCCGCCATACGAGAATAACGCCTCTTTTATCTCCATCATAAAAGAAGGTTATGATCATGTCTTCATTAAGATTATTATATGAAGGAGAATTAGTAATATGACCCTTTTTAGACCTAACAACTGAGTCTTTGTAACGTTGAGGCAGAAATGAAAATAAAAAGATTCAAGTCTGTTTATACAGTGCCTGGAGTCTGGATACTCTAAAGTACCTGATCCAAACAGTGCCTGGAGTCTGGATACTCTAAAGTACCTGATCTAAACAGTGCCTGGAGTCTGGATACTCTAAAGTACCTGATCTAAACAGTGCCTGGAGTCTGGATACTCTAAAGTACCTGATCTAAACAGTGCCTGGAGTCTGGATACTCTAAAGTACCTGATCTAAACAGTGCCTGGAGTCTGGATACTCTAAAGTACCTGATCTAAACAGTGCCTGGAGTCTGGATACTCTAAAGTACCTGATCTAAACAGTGCCTGGAGTCTGGATACTCTAAAGTATGCAGAGTTTGTGGAATGCCAGGGCCTAGGACTTCGAGAGAGAAACACCGGCCAAGTGAGAGTCGGACTTGAGCATGAAGGGTAGCGTATCATCGTAGTAGTAGCCCCCTTTTATTTTTAATTTATTTTCATTTGTATTTGTTGTTACAGCGGCAACAAAAATACACATTCTGTGAAAATTTTGCAACCTTTTTTTTTTTTTGCAACTGCCTACCTATTACGTATCATGAGATACAGCCAGCTGACAGACAGATAGACGGACGGACGGACGACTTTTGAAAGAAAAGAGAAAAGATAAACTATAGATTGAAAACATGCCTACTTTCTACCAGACAAATTAAGAAATTGAACGGAATTTGTATGAAATATTGTACTAGAGAATTCAACGGTATTTATTTCCGGAGTACGGAGTTCTTGAAATAAAACATTGATAACACTAGAGAGTAGAATCATCATTATATCAGCTCGGAATCAACCACTCCTGGGTTTAGGCTTCCCCTTTTTTCTGCCACACTTCCCGGTTCTGTGCGTCCCTTATCCAGGTGTTTATGGCCTAACATTGGCCACTACTCGATCTAAGCCTTGCTCCATCGGCCCTCTCCGCGTCTAGCCAGATGTCCTGCCCAGGTCCACTTGAGGCGCACCGCCTGATCCCCGACCATCCCCGATGTCGTAGACTTTCATCCGACCTCGAATAACAATAGTACCGGCGTAATTATTAGATATTTTAAGATCTTACTTGTAGGTGTTATACTAATCGGCAAGCCAGCCGGTTACTCCTAAAACAAAACAAAAATTCTCCCCGTTTAATATTTCCACTCACATGATACTTCCATTTATAACACTAATCTTATGCACACAAACCTGAACTCGCGATAACTCTTCCTGATTACATTTGAATCCGTTCCCCAAAAGGGGGCAAGACATGACTGATTTGCATATAACTGAAAGTTGCCTATCTGCATCTTGTTAGATTAATGTTAGCTTAGAAGTGCTACACATGTGTTCGGGTCGGCATGAATCGGGCGGCAAAATCAAGTATACAGGGTGTAAACAACCTCATCACGAAGCCGTCAACCAAGCATTCTGTACATCAAACGAAGTAACTTTACGCAAATAATATTGCAGGGAAACGACTTTTTTTTGGGTGTAAAATCATGTTTTGTGGTAAAATTCAATGTAACGCAATCAAAACATTGTGCTGATGGATGGATTGAATAGTACGGCGGTCGTGGAGGTGTTTAAAATAAAAACTTGTATTTAAAAAAAAACTTGTCAAAAAGTTGGAACTTTGACCCCCAATATCTCCGTAACTAGAAGGTTCCCAGGTATAGTGTAGAACAAAAAAAATATCGCAATGACGGGGAGAACAAGTGCCTTTCGGCTTCATTAAGAGGTTTTTTACACTCTTTATGTAGATACTAACTTATGTAGCTTCGGGTTCGTGTAGTTCGGTATTTGTCCCTCGGTACCGTACTACCTAACGGAATAAAAAGTATCCTATTTGTTAAACCGGATTATATTATAAACTATCTAAATGCCAGTTTTCATCCAAATCCAGTAATTTCTGCGTGAAAAAGTAACAAGCATCCATCCATCCTGTCAAATAGTGATGAGATATGATAAACGATCGGGAAATAGCTAAGCTAGAACGCGTATATAATTCAACGATGGTTGATACCGAACGGCATTTGCCGATCGGCACGAGCCGAAAGAACAAAAATATGTTAAATATTTGCTTCGATTGCATCGAAAGTGCCGATCCGAACACTCGTGTAATAATACCCCTTACTGATGTTAGCAATTTGCTTTGAATAATCTAATAGAATTTATGGAATCAATTATGCGATGTAGCGGTTTCTGCTTTCTCGATTAATCTGATGTTTATTATGGTATTCGATATCTCGTTGATAACGTGCATCGTTCATCCCTTGTGTAGCTGCGGGAGTTATCGAGAGACATCATTTACTGATTATTGTTCATTAAAATGAGCTCTTGTGGCTAGAAGCGATTATTGCGAAGCCAAGTGTTGCAGAGAAGTCCAATATGCTAGCAGCTTTTAAAAATAATAAGCTTCATCATAGAAAACAAGAGGAAGACTATACAAGTACAGTTTTGATATAATATTTGATTAGGAATATAATTTGGTGAAAAAAAAATTAAACACAAATGATGAGGCTGTCAAATTGTTTCGAAATCTGAGTTCAGTACGACATACAAACATAAAGTAACTTCGGTGCCGCTTTTCTTTTGGGAATTGGCAAAAACTACAGAAAGCCTCCCGCTACGATTCGGTCCTTCAGATTCTTTCTGCTTCGTCTACATTTATACGCAGGTAGGGCTTGCAATCCGGATATCCGAATTATCCGGATATCCGCCCAATTTTCATATTCGGATAATGAATGCAACTGCATCCGGATAATACGGATTTTTCGGATAGTCGTTTTTTTCGTGTGTTCTATGTATATAAAGCCTAATAATACATTTTGCATTGTGTGCAGTACAAGTAAACACATGTATTTACTCTACAGACATTATCTACTTACTACAAATTTAAATTTTGACTGAATCTACGTAATTTTTTATTCTGATTATTTCTGATCTACGTCATTTTTCAAATCAAAGTTGGCAACACTGGCGATACCTAGCTCTCAGCGCCACGCACTCCGCACTCCACATTATGTGACTAGTCGCACGCACGCTGCGAACGCATTAGGTCGAATCACAACAAAATCGCGAACGTGTAGACGACGTGGTGTGGTTCCTGTCGGTGGCGGCTCATTGAAAGAAATTCCAGTTTACTGAGTAAGTACCTACACAAATATTCAATATTTATTCATTTATATGTTATATTTTGTTTCATAAATATCATAATCTACTTAATGCAAGTAAATACGCTTCTATGAAGTTCATTTCTTGTAAGAATTGAGTAGGTTGTTTGCATTGCATCTTGCACATAATAAGAGCGGCAACGTCGCGCGCGCGTTTTATTACCTACTTAAAGATATTTAACAAGTTTTCTTTTGTTTTTTTTTAATGTTTTATTTCTACTTTGGACAATTGGGTGTGAGCAGGTAGTGCAGGTACTTAGGGGCAGATGGGCTCGTGTAAGCTAATGAGAAATGTTAATGAATGTACCAGCTTAAAATTTAAACGTTATCTGTAAAACGTAGGTACTAATTGAAACTCTCATAGAATATTTGAGGGTTACTGTGGTCTCTAACCAGTTTTACGTCAACGTCACGCCACGCGACATATATAAAAAAAATGTTAGCATCTTGCAATTTTTAGTATTGATTGAATTATTTTATTTTGTTATAGGTTATGTCTGCAAGCGATATCCAATTTATCGAAAATAAAAAATGTTGCAAGGACCCACATTCCGTTTGGAAATATTTCAAACGAAGCACGTGCGGCATGCAAGCGCGATGCAAACTGTGCAAGCAGATTTTAAAACATTCTGGGTCGACTTCTCCTTTGCACAATCATCTGAAACTGAAACACGCTATAAATTTGAAAGAAGTCGGCACTGTACAAGAAATATCAGCTACTACGTTGTCAAACCCTTCGACTAGTACAACTACATTAGGAACATTAGAATCTTTGTCAGATGCTGAAGATGAAATCCCTAAAAAGAAATCTAAAATAACCGATTATTTAAAGTCTGAAGATCGCACAGAAGTTATGGTTTCAAAACTAGCAGCATCAGATGGATTTGCATTCAATGTATTTTGCACATCAGACACATAGAGAAAATTATTCACAAAATGTGGAAAACCATTGCCCCAATCGCCACACACCATCAAAAAAATGGTGATAACTCATTGTAAAGAACTTAAAGCAGACTTAAAGAACGATTTGGATAATTTGAAGTCGGAAGAATGTATGTTTGCAGTGAGCCTCGATGAATGGACATCTTTGCAAAATAAAAGATTCATGAACATCAACATACATAGCCCAAAACTTCAGAACAAACCCTTCAGAAACCTAGGATTAGCCAAAATAACAGGAAGCGGTACAGCGGCAAATTGTCACAAAATTCTTCAAGAAAAATTGACTGACTACGGGCTCTCTTTGGATCATGATATAATATGTCTCATAACGGACGGAGCTACTGTAATGACAGCTCTAGGGAAAAGGACACACACTTACCACCAGTTGTGCTACGCACACGGAATCCAGTTAGCAGTTCAGGATGTTCTGTATAAGAAAAAAGGAACGGGAATTCATTGAAACTCAAAATACTGCTCCTGCTACAGAAGATGAAGGTATGGACAGCGATGACACTGGCTCAGACAATGAAGAAGGATTTTTTGTCGCTACGGGAACAAGAAGTGGGTCTGGAACAGACAGCAGTATACGGGAGTGCTACAAAGACGTAATTAACAAAGTACGAACAGTTGTGAAGATGTTTAAGCGTTCTCCAACCAAGTCTGAAATCCTATATAAATATGACGCAGAAGGAGAAAAAACAGGCGTTCACCTAATACTGGACTGTAAGACAAGATGGAGCAGTCTTGCCAATATGATCAGCCGATTTATAAAACTGAAAGAATCTGTGCTTAAAACACTTATTGATTTAAAAATGAAAACTACGTTTAGTACACAAGAGTTGAATCAACTTGAGGATATATCAGACGCTCTAAGCATTATAAAGGCTACCGTGGAATCAATCTGTGAAGAAAAAGCAAACCTCTTGACTGCTGAGATTGGTTTGAAGTTCATGGTGAATAAACTTTCAAACTGCCAAAATAGTCAAAAAAGTGCTGACCTTGTGGAGTCACTGAAAACAAGAATTGCAAAGCGCCGCGTACCAGAACTTAGTGGGACAATTAAATATCTTCACGACCCGAAAAGCTTTTATGATGAAGCAGAACTCGACACATCTGTTTACCCTTTTGGGAATCCTTCAAATGCATCCATTCAACGGACGATCGTCCATATTATTTCTACTTATTTTGGAGCAAAAGAACCTGAAAATATCCCTAACGAGCCTCAAGTAACTGAAGTTGCTCACGTCGTAAAAGGTTCAATAAAAGAACAATTACAAGAAGAGATAAATAAAATAATGAAACCCTCATCTTCAGAACTTTCGCGAGGGCAATATGCGCAACCATCTTCTTCCCGTCAAAGCGATTTGCTTACTACAATACGGGTAGAAATGGCGCTTTATGATCAGGGAGGCCAAAGGAGCAAGAACTTGGAGAGAGCGTACAGTGTTTTGCTGGCAATTCCACCCACTAGTGTAGAGGCAGAAAGAGTATTTTCTGCCTCTGGCTATCTATGTAACCATTTACGTACAGCCATGAAAGATGACTCTCTGGATTGCTTGAGCTTTTTGAGATCTCACTACCAAAATAAAAATTAAAAAATGCTTGAGATTGAGACAAAGATAAAAGTTGATTTATGGAGAAAATAAGTATTTCGATTTGTTGTTTGTTATCTTTTTTTTATTTGATTTACATGCATATTTGTTTTTTTATTTGAGTGAAATTTGTGCAATAAAGAATAAGAATAGCTGGGTAGTTGGATTATTCAAGAAGAGTTTATGATGATTACATTAGAAATTATAAAAGTTAATTTTTTACCCTTTATGTTTGGTTTTATTTGATTTTTGCCTCATAATAACATAAATCATAACAAAATTGTTGGTTTGTTGATTTTATATGAAGAACTGTTTAGTTGTTAATAAATACTGATACTTTGAATAAATTCCCTTGTTTTAATTGCCTGGGTGCTACAGGGAGGGCATTGTTTTTCATATTCTAGTTTTAATTCGTGCCTTTCAAAATTATCCGAATTATCCGAAATATCCGGATATCCGGATAGTAAGTTTTCCTACTATTCGAATTATTCGGATACTAAAATTTGACGGATAATGCAAGCCCTATACGCAGGACATTTCTCAAGCAAGTCACCAAATGTTTAGTTCTCTTTCAGAGATTCTTTGAGATAATTACGCGTGTAGATCATAGGGCCATGGTCTGAGTGCCCACCTGGTCTTTCGGGACATCGCCAAGCGGTTGCTCGACTCTTTCCATGATCTATTTTTTGGTCAAAGAATCAGTATTGCCATCCAACGTGGTAATGCTGCCAGCCTTCTGGGCACTATTCCTGTTGACAGCGATGTGGACGATCTTTTTCGACACACTTGAATACTCTTTTTTCTTTTCTAAATGTAAGTACATATTTTTATTACTACATATTTTAAGTTTGGTTAAAGATAATCACGTAAATTGAAAAAAAAAAACATAATAAATCTAGATCTAATTGGTATTTGGTCTTACTTTCAGAGAATCATAGTTCTAAGCTAATAGATCATGACAACTCTACAATGCATGTTCGTTTGCGACAAAAAGTAGCGATGGCACTTTCTTTTATTCCCACGACGGAAAGTAATCCATTTGCAGATGTCATGGCAAGTCTAGCAAATGGTAAACGGATGAATTATTACAATCTGTTTTAAGAAAAGTAGGTAATATAAGCAAGTAAGTAAGTAAGTAAGTAATCATTTATTCGTAAACATAGGTAATAATTTCAAAAAGATCTTAAAAAATTAGGTAGTGCGCTATGTTTTGCCAATTGACATACAAATTATTGTAACAAAAAAAAACATGATTATTATGATATTCTAAATTATTACATTAAATTAAACTAAAATAAAATTATGAAAGTATTATAGTACCATAATATGATTGTATTAACACATGCAAAAATAAGTAAAATTTCATTATTCATAATCAATTCCTTTTCATGTCAAAATTTTAAAGTCAATTCAATTCGATTAGAGATAAATTTAAGATTAATTATTATATAAATGTAAAATATTAAAATTCATGTCATACAGTTACAGAGATTCGTCATTAAGAAACTCGTTTAAAGTATAATAACATTTTTCAAGCAGTAAAGCGTTAAGCGTTTTTTTTAACTTTTGCAACGGCATACATTTTATTTCATCGGGTATTTTATTATATATTTGGGGTGCAATACCAAAGAAGCTTTTTTTCATTAGAGCAGTTTTACATTTCACTAGGCACAGTTCATTAATATATTGTGTACGCATCGGAGTTTTCTTAACTGAACATAGTTTTCTGAATAAATTTGGATTTATTTTTACAAACAGTGCAGTTTCAAGGATGTATAGAGCCGGTAGAGGTAATATTTTTAACTTTTTAAAATATGGAATGCAACTATCAGTTGTTTTTAAACCACACATACATCGCAAACATCTTTTCTACATTCTGAAAACAAGTTCTCTATTTGTTGATTGTCCCCAAAAAATAACACTATACAGCAGAATTGAGGCGACTAGTCCATGATATGCCATTAAAAGTGTATCAGTATTTACTTTTTTTGAAAGTTGATATAACAAATATGCTGATTTACTTAATCGCTTGCAAATTTCCTCCAAATGACGTTTAAATTCAGTTTTTCATCTACCTAAGAACTTTGCAGTACTGACTTCTCCTATTTCATGACTATCATAAGCCACATTAACTAGTGGTTTCTCAAGCCGTTGATGAAAGTGCATTACTTTTGTTTTATTTAAATTAATTATAAGATTATTATTATAAAGCCAATTTATTATTTTATTTAAAGTATTATTAATGTCATTTTGATAATTGTTTAGATTATTACATTCTATAATAGCTGTGCTATCGTCTGCAAAGAGTACCATTTTTTGCCCTATGAATTCTGGGAGGTCATTTATATATATCAGGAAAAGCGGTGGTCCCAGAACGCTACCTTGAGGCACGCCATATTTTATGTACCTTGGTTCAGAGGTATATGTGGTTTCTAATTTAGGTTTAGGACATATTCTAGAGATTTCCGTACATTGTAATCTGTCACTTAGGTATGATTCTAGAAGCTTAAGAATGTTCCCTCTAATGCCATAACCATGTAGTTTTTGCAGTAAAATTTTGTGATCGACAAAATCGAACGCTTTCGTCATGTCTGTATATATCGCACAAACATGCTTGTTTTTGTCGACCGATGTCAAGAGAAGACGCTTGATAGTAGGTCAAACAGTGCCATATTAATATTGACATTTTTTCTGAATCCCTTTTGTTCATTGCAAAATAATTTAAATTTTTCGAAATAGGCATAAATGGAATTATAAATCACTTTCTCAAATATTTTTGAAAATACCGGAATTTTTGCAATTGGTCTATAATTTTTAACATCAGTTCTGTCATTTCTTTTAAAAAGGGGTTTTATGATTACTTTTTTAAAACTATTTGGGAATATACCATCAGCTATACAGTGATTGATTACATGTGACAGTATATATAATATAATCAGATGTCAAGAAAAAGGTATTGTGTCTACTAATTCAAAAGAATTTGATTGATACTGAATACCTATGTTATTTAGTTTACTTTACTACAAATTTACGTTATCTAACTTAATTTATTGTATAACACGGAAAATTGGTGTAGCTGTAGTGTATCAAATAAATAACAAATTATATCCTTGAATGTACAAGCATGCTTTTACTCCCGAAACTGGTGGCCTACCATGACGTCTTAAAGCAGGGTGTGGGTAAGAGACGGAGCTATAGAGGACGTCTAGCGCCATCTCTTTCCCACACTGGAACAAGATTAAAACGATCCTGATCCTGATCCTGATTTTAGACGTCATGGTAGGCCACCTGAACATTAAATAATTTCTATTATTTTTTCATCAGGTATCAAACCTACCAATCTCTGCTTAGCCTTTTTCACTTATAACGTTTGCGTCGCGTCGGCTTCCAGTCTAACTTGATGCAGCTGACTACCAGTATTTTTCATGGAGCGTCTGGCTGTCTGACGCGGTATGTAATGGTCACCCATCCACGGACTGACCTAGGTAAGCACAACTTAACATAAAGACAAAAGAAGAAAGACCGAGCGGCTGTTATTATTTAGACACCTACCGATATTATAATAACTAAACACCGATAACCCGCATGCGTAGTTCCAGGTAAAACCCGATGAGTCAGCAACTCATTTGTTTCAGTATGGACTAACGATCCATAGAATAAAGGGTGTACAACACCTCTTAACGAAGCCGAAAGGCACTTGTTCTCCTCGTCATTGCGATCATTTTTTTTGTTCTACACCATACCTGGGAACCTCCTAGTTACGGAGATATTGGGGGTCAAAGTTCCAACTTTTTGACAAGTTTTTTTTTAAATACAAGTTTTTAGTGTAATATTTTTACTTTTAACACGTCCACGACCCCCGTACTATTCAATCCATCCAACAGCACAATGTTTTGAGTCCGTTACATTGAGTTCTATCACAAAACATGATATGTCACCCCAAAAAAAAAAAAATCGTTTCCCAGCAATAATTTTTGCGTAAAGTTACTTAGTTTCATGTACAGAATGCTTGGTTGACGGCTTCGTGATGAGGTCTTTTATACCCTGTATACTAGAATACTGGTTCACTTAGGTTCATTAAGGTGACACATCACAAGGTCTCGAACTCATTGGTGGGCGTGGCCAAAAAGCACGCTGTCTCACCTGGCATCGTGCCCGACAGAGATAGTATCAGTGATGAGCAGTTAGGCGCTAGTCTTCACGCGCGTCTAGTTCGTACGGCACACACTCAGCGTTCCGAACCGTTCCGAACGAAAACGAAGTTATATAATACTTTCGTCTGACGTTTTATTTAAATGCGCTAAAAATAATAAAATAAACTTTTTCTTTAAAACTTTTACTATCAACTTATAACGTCATGGTCACTACACAATTCGCGAGATTAGTGGCAACAATAATATTGTATAACTATATTGTTTGTTATTGTTGGCCTGGGGTCACCATGTCCTGGACGCTTTCCGCCAGGTCTGCTAATCCCTCGAGAGAAATAAATGGCTGTGAAGCCAGCAGAGTCTGGACGTTGGTCGGCAGACGACTGCTTTATGTTTTCATCGTGGTACTGTGGATTTCCTTGGCTTGATAAAGTTTAGGATTTCCTTTTCAGGGCGTATCAAGTCGGGGTCACCAATTTAGTGGTTGTTGTACACTATCTAAATTAAATTAAACAATTTCATAATTCTATATAAATTTAATCAACACAAGACAGAGAAGTGACAGATCAGAAGAAAAGTAAAAATTATATCGTGAAGGTTTTATGTATATAAAGTTTCTAAATAAGTAGGTCGCTACACCATATTATAGGGTGTGCGTTTCGATGGCGCGACCACGGCGTTTTTTTTTTTAAATAACTATCTCATGATTTTGTAAAAATATATATGTATGTGGTTCAAATTTCCCAAAACCTTAAATTTGTCAAAGTTATGGTTAAAAAGTTATAAGGGTTTGAACGTGGCCACGCCATCGAAACGCGGAAAACCGCGCGGCCACGGAAATCTTAAAAACTAAGCGTTGCAGAGACCTGAAATTTTGGTAAATAACAGATTGAATTTGTAAAAAAAATATAAAAAATCCTAGGTTTATATTTCAGGAGCATACGTACGGTATCGCTTATAACCTTCAAAATGTTCTGAATGTGAAATTTAAAATTGAAATTAATTAATTTAATTTTTAATTATTTTGTTTACAAAATCTTGCCATAGTTTAAAAAAAAAATAATGCCGTGGTCGCGCCATCGAAACACACATTATAGGAGTGCAATAAAAATGCACAGGCCCTTCAACTTCAGCGAAAAACAAATGACACGTCACTGACGTCATGCATGAAATGAAAAGGACAGAAATATAGGTCTTGTTCTTCTATCAAACGAAGGACATGTCAATATCGCGTGTCCCCCTCCCGCACCGCACCGGGGGAAACATTCAGTGAGATGCACGAAAATTCGTAGTAAAAGGCGCGCGTAAAAAAATATGAAAAAGCTTTTGGGAAATCGAATTTTATGAAAAAACCACTGCATAAATCATTATCAAATAAAATTTATTGAATTTTTCGATAATTGTGCTGTGTCGGTACGGACTTTGTTTTGGAAATTTGACACTTCTTTTATTACTAATTTACGCCCAAAGTTACGTTAAAATTGGCAATAAAAATGAATCTTTGGTAGCTCGTAACTTTTGAATGGCTTTTTATTTTACTATTCTGATTCCGTACAGACACAATTAATAATGAGACAAAACGATATCATGTTTAACTTTAGATGTACCATGTCAAACAGTGGAGTAATAGCCCCCCGAAATTTGTATGGAAAATATGTTGCGCAGTTCAACCTTAACTACGCACATACTCGTACATAGGCACACAGAGAGCTCTAGTTATGAAGAGAAAGTGACAAATGATAGACAAGTTGAACGAATTAATGTCAGGCTTAACGAAGTGATTGACACAAGCCATAATGTAGCGCCAAAGAAAGATCTTTGATAGGTGAATTACTGATCAATGGAGGGTACAAAAAGGGGATTTTATTTCACAAAAACGTTATATACTTGGTGGACTGAATGACAAAATGCTATAAAATACACTATGATAAGATTTCTTGAATTTTGATGGTATAAAGAATATGACATACGCATTTGGGGAGACCCTTAGCCAAGTCAGAGACAATTAATTATCAGTTACTTTATCATAATGTGGAAAACCCGACGAATATTTTACACGGAAAATATACCTAAGATCGACCGTCTTCTCTGACAAATATATTATCTATTTCGTTTGAGGTCTACCCACAAAACATGATTTTTACCCCAAAAAAAAGTCGTTTCCCAGCAATAATTTTTGCGTAAACTTACTTAGTTTGATGTACGGTCGAACAAGCTATTTGGTTTACAGACCCAGAAATTACATTGTAAAATGTAAACCAAATAGCTTGTTCGACCGTACAGAATGCTTGGTTGACGGCTTCGTGAGGGAGAATGATTCTTTTACACCCTGTTTTTAAAAAAAAAAAAACACGAAAAAAGTTTAAGTGTCGGACGACGATCCTGTCATTTTGCGACACCTGGCATTCTGCGAATCTGTCATTCTGCGAATCCGTCATTTTGCGAATCTGTCATTATCAGATCTGGTCATTTTGCGACAGCTGGCATTATGCGTTTCTGACAATTCGCGAATCTGCCATTTTGCGTTTCTGACGTTCTGCGCCTAAACCCTCACTTGTTTTGGCACAAGATTTACTGCCACGGTATGTTTGATGTACCTACCTAGAAACGTTTATCATCACTCGTAGGTTTACTGATGTAACCGTATTCTAAGAAACATTATGTCGTGAAGGAGTTCATTGTACGCCACTTTACCTGATCTTGTAAGTCAATGATCCAAAGCAATTAAAATGTTAGTTGTTAGAAGGTGAATCGTAAAGTTATCTAGTATAGTTATGTCTGAGGAGCTCGTGGCTAAATAATAACAGCCGCTCGGGTCGATCTTTAGGTTAAGCCGTGCTTGCCTAGGTTGGTCTGTGGATAGGTGACCACCCCTACATACCGAGTTTCCTCCGTGCCTCGGAAAGCACGTTAAGCTGTTGGTAACGGCTGTCATTTGTAGATCTTTGACAGTCGTCGTTACAGGTAGTCAGTGGCCCAAAAAGTCTGACAACCAGTCTTACCAAGGGGTATCGTTTTACTTAGTACTAACTGGGTTGTGGAGGTCAGATAGGCAGTCGCTTCATGTAAAATACTGGTATTCAGCTGCATCCGGTTGTTATCTTTTATAGAAACCGGAACCTGAAACCAGCTTTTATTGCTGTAGTGTCCAGCTTTCCTAAGATCCTTTAATTCGTTTCCGTTCGCCGACTTTGTGTCTTTGCAAGTTTTAATTTAAGAATTACACTTTGTTTCTATTGCCAAGGAGAAGTGTTTAATTTAAAAGAGTTGGTTCTCATTGTGCTAAAAGTTAATGAGGCGGGTCCAATGTTTGTTTGTTTTGTTTAATAGCGAGAGAAAAACACTGAGTGAACGGGAGATTACCATTAGTTACGCTTGTGGATCTGGGAACTGGAAGTCATCGTTAACTGTAACATAGGATAATTAAATCCAGCCTAATTTGTAGTATTCTAGTAGCATGCAATTTTAACTGTATTCATAAATACTAAAATCATTCAAAAATGTGTCTACTATCTATCTGTCTGCCTTTAATTCGATAAAATTAACACGGGTAAGCCATGACCTAGGTTAGGACATAGGATACTTTTTATCCAGATAAGTACGTTTAATATATAATATATAATTTAACGATAATTTCCGACCTTTTCGCTGGTTAGTAATGATTTAAAAGATCCATCACGCTTAGAGTTTTGTTACTGAAAAGGGATCAAGTAATCCCTGATAAATCCCGTAAGGCATTACAAAATTTATCCAAGCATATTTCATCCGTAAAAGGCAACCCCCCGGAAGTGTGGTTGCCCTTCATGAGCATGTACAGCTAGGCTTTTAATATATAGTAGCTTTTAATCTTAGTTTGAAAGAATTTCAGATAATTTTCTAGTTTCAGTAAGGAGTAAGCTCGCCGTTGGACATAAGTAATGTTTGATACAGTATACAGGGTGTAAAAGACCTCATCACGAAGCCGTTAACCAAGCATTCTGTACATCAAACTAAGTAACTTTACGCAAAAAATATTGCTGGGAAACGACTTTTTTTTTTGGGGTGAAAAATCATGTTTTGTGGTAGAACTCAATGTAACGCACTCAAAACATTGTGCTGATGGATGGATTGAATAGTACGGGGGTCGTGGAGGTGTTTAAAGTAAAAATCTTACATTAAAAACTTGTATTTAAAAGAAAAGTTGTCAAAAAGTTGGAACTTTGACCCCCAATATCTCCGTAACTAGAAGGTTCCCAGGTATGGTGTACAACAAAAAAATGATCGCAATGACGAGGAGAACAAGTGCCTTTCGGCTTCGTTAAGAGGTGTTTTACACCCTTTATGTATATTGTAATTTTGTGTGTATATCTTTTAATTTTGTCTGCAATAGACAATAAGAATACAGTTGTTTGTACTCAAACTCAAAGCATTTATTTAAATTAGTTAGGCCATTACAGGCAGTAGTAGGTACATTATCGATATGTTTATAACCTAAGCATCATATCTGCTTCAAAATCTATAAAGACAAAATTAAATAAAATTAACTTAAAACCAGCACTAAACGTGTAAAAATTTTACGTACACGATGTTTTTATTTAGCTGAAAGTACCAGGAGCGCAAAAGTAGTAAGGAGGCGAGCCCAGAGGAAGCTCCTATGAATAATGTAGGTCCGAGCGTATGTTTTTGATAGCGATACCACGTAACTGAGCTTGTTGTACTGTTTCAACAACATTTTTGTAGTTTTTTTTTTAGCTTACCTTTGTGGAAGATAGTTTGTTTTAAAGTGGGCAAGTGCATTAGACTGGTGTGTTTTCGTGTTTTTAGGCTTAAAAAGCAATGAGGGACATAATGCTTCTGTTCTACTAGTTGGACATTAATTGAGGTAGGTAATAATTTGGACGCTTAGATACCTATTATGTAAAACTCTAAAACAAAAATAATTGAACGCAATAGATTTACGTGAAGTACCCACATCTATTTCTTTAAATGACAGTGCTAATGTACAGACGCCGCCAGCACAAAGCTACAGTCAAAGCAACCTGTCAAATTTGTTTATTAGTTTTTCAATTTTGTAACTAAAGCATTGGGTTCAAGGTTGATTGGCAAATTTGACAGTTTCGGATAGCTTGATGCGATGGCGACTGGTACCTACATACAGTTATATAATGATAGAGAACTTCTATAGTCTAATTTATAGGAAATGTTTTTTTGTAATATCGGATTATTTAGCGATACTTAATTACACGGACACAGAAAAACTTCTAGAAGTACTGGTTTGATTATGTTATTCCCTCGTCTCTAATTGTACATATGTATTTACTTAATTTAGTTTTAATGTTTATTGTACCAATTTGATTATTCCTGTAGTTGTTAATAGATATTTTTATTTTATAAAATTGAATGTCCTAGTTAATTTGTGGCATGTAAAGTGATGGCCTGAAACACAGGTTTAAATAAACCTAGATCGGGTAGGTCGCTAACAAACATTTGAATTCCACATTATCGTTTCTTGCAATTGTTAAATATATTTTAGTTATAGTTTACTTTTATGCACTAATTATATGTTTCAGAAATAACACTACTGCACCTAAATGTACATTTTTGTAATACTTTTTTAAATAAATTATTCTTATTCTTATTCTTAGAGTAAACCTTGCAGCATTAGAATCTTGTCTCTTCATGTAAAATAGTTTAAAACCCCTCATCTTTTCATAAAATTCTTGTAAGACACTCTTCTTATAAGGTAGATAGGTTGTTAAACACCTCTTAACGAAGCCGAAAGGCACTTGTTCTCCCCGTCGTCATTGCGATCATTTTTTTGTTCTACACCATACCTGGGAACCTTTCAGTTACGGAGATATTGGGGGTCAAAACCCCAAAGTTTTTTTTTAAATACAAGTTTTAATTGTAAGATTTTTACTTTAAACATCTCCACGACCCCCGTACTATTCAATCCATCCATCAGCACAATGTTTTGAGTGCGTTACACTGAGTTCTACCACAAAAATTGATTTTTCACCCCAAAAAAAGAGTTGTTTCCCAGCATAAATTTTTGCGTAAAGTTACTTAGTTTTATGTACAGAATGCTTGGTTGACGGCTTCGTGATGAGGTCTTTTACACCCTGTATGTTGCTTGAACCTTTGTACATAAGGTAAGTATCGTTCAAAATCGTATAACTTCGAGTTTGCAGCGTTTTCCACAAATTGTGATGAACGAAGCTTCCTGTTTTAATGAAAAACCTTTTAAAGATATTAACCTCATGTTGCTCCTTAGGGCAACGTAATGCACTTTGGCCATATTTATTACCTGAGGTTATGGCTACTCAATCAACTCTTGCTAGATGCTAAAATTGTATATTGCACGGTTACTATGATATTGCTGTTTCGAGGAATAAAGTGTGCCTATTTGGTAAATGTGATGAGGTTTTTACTAGGTCCAGACGCCAGAACATCAAGCTTCCCGAAACTGTCAAAATTTCCCAATCAACCTTGAACCTAATGCTTTAAAGATAGAGTTGAAAATCTATTAAAGAAAGACGGATTGAAGTTAGCTTGATGTGCTTGGCGTCTGTACCTTTAACTTGAAAACAAAATAAAATCTCGTCAAAATTATCTAAGGTATATACTTAATATGCCGCGGGAGACGCCCCGGGCGTCGGAGGCCACCATGTGGCCACCGTAGGCGCGGGCCTGTGGATGGTGGGCTATGGGCTAGCTCGCCGTCCGTCCGTCTCATGACGACAGGCCGTGTCGACGGCGCGTTCGTGTTCCACGCGCGCCTCAAAGAGAGTCAGCAAAAAGGAAGGGGTAAGGACCGATGCCTGCCGGGCTGCCTGCCTTGCGGGACTGTTCGAAAGAGATACCGTGGCCCCGGAACACAAAGGGCGATGAAGGAACATGGATGGGTTTTAGTCAGTAAAAGTCTGACACTCCCTCCTGCTCCGCCCAGAGCGGGAGAAGTCATTTGATGATTTCCCATCCGAAAAAAAAAAAAAAAACGGTATATACCTAATGGCTTTCATTGTCTAGCAATAAAATATAAAAAAATATTATTTACAAAAGTGCTATACTTATTAGATTTTTTTTTTTTATTCTTTTTTTAGTTACCTTTAGGATCGCCAATCTTCGTCTTTGGAAATCTGAAAATAAAGAAAAATAACATTACTAAAAGTTGCTATAAGGTCAGAATAATATTATTATTTCGTCATCTAAATAAATAAAGGTAACAGTTTCAATTTGTTTACCAAGAGAATAAAACATTAAAATGCATGAGTGAACACGCCTGAAATTAAAATTTTGTAGAGAGAGTATCCCAAACAAACAATGCCATGATGTTAGCTAATTGTCGGGCCATGAAATACAATACAAACACGTAAGCCTGGCAGCCCTACACGGTACAGTCGCCGACAGATGGTCAGAACTTTATGATTACATTTTTTTAGTTACGATTTTAGTTGTAACTGTTTGGGCACGTAATTTTGCTTTAAATCAAGTAAGTTTTTGATATTGAATTTCATACTGTTTTTGTAAGCTTTGTAAGTTGGTAGACATCTACATATTTTACTGCTATCTACATTTGCTTTTGACGCAAAAGCGATTGTTTTCACATGTTTGAAGTAGCTCCATGAAAATGTTAAATGCTTAAGTAGATAAGGCTATAAAACGAAAGCGTTCAGCCTTTGACAGTTATGATCTTGATAACATTATAGAATGCAAATAAAGAAAATATGAATATAAAAAAAAAAATTAAACATGTGTTTGATGACAACTTCTAAAATGACACTTAATGCCTGATTTTATGACAGCCACTGTTATTTATGTACTGGCCTAATGTGATAAACAAGAATTTGTGTGGTATACAGGGTGTGGCGTAAGTAGTGGTCCACCGTTCAGGATTCGATGAACCAGATAATTAACTATAACAATTAAAAATGTAAACAATTTATACCCAAGGGTTCCGAAAATATTTCGTTTTTGTCTTTTATTTACGAAATTTCTACCCTTTATTACAAATTTGGTTGTAGTTTCAACAAAAGTCATTTATCTTTAATTTTGATTTCTGTTAATTACTGCTGAATAGAGCTACCACGATAAATTATGATTTTTTATGTAAATTCAGCTCTTTTGAAGAAAAAGTTGGTTCTTCTCTAATTTTAACCCAAATTTTTAACACACCATCAAGTTCAAGAGCGATTTTTGTAAAAAAAAACGTACCACATTGTCAGTGCCCATGTATTTAATAATATGCCTACTAAATGCCGATTTCAACTTTTTCTTCAAAAGAGCTGAATTTACAGAAAAAAAACATAATTTATCGTGGTATTCAGCAGTAATTAACAGAAATCAAAATGAAAGATTAATGACTTTTGTTGAGACTACAACCAAATTTGTAATAAAGGGTAGAAATTTCGTAAATAAAAGACAAAAACGAAATATTTTCGGAACCCTTGGGTATAAATGGTTTAAATTTTTAATTGTTATAGTTAATTATCTGGTTCATCGAATCCTGAACGGTGGACCACTACTTACGCCACACCCTGTATACAACTAAAAACCCGACTACTGAAAAATCACGCTCTTAATAAATTCGAGCTTACAAGGTAAAATAGATTCCTCCTTTTGCTAAAGTCGGTTAAAATGTAGCTTATGTTATCTGGGCCATAATAACGAATCCATCATCATCATCATCATCAGCCTATTAATGTCCCCATTGCTGGGACACAGGCCTCCTCTCTTTGAGAGGGAATGGGCTATAATCCACCACGCGGGCCCAGTGCGGATTGGTAGACGTCACATGTCTTCGAATTTTTCGGTTCTAGGACATGCCGGTTTCATCACGATGGTTTCGTTCACCGTTTTGAGGGCAGTGGTGATGAAATAAATTACACAAAGTAATGCGCCTGTCTGGGTTCGAACCCACGACTTACTATTCGTAAGTCGGGGCCGCCACCACTGGGCCACCGCTGCTCGAATCCATTGATACCTTATTCATCAAAATCGGATGAATAGTTAAGGCTCTACGTAAGAATACTTTACGTAAATACATATGTATGTATTTACGTAAAGTATTCTTACGTAGAGAAGGGAAGGGAGAAAGGAAGGGTTATGATTTTAACATTGTATGTATGTACATACAATGTTAAAATCATAACCCTTCCTTTTGGCTTCGCCGTAGTCGGGTAAATATAATAAATATATAATATAATAATAGATACACAATTGCCCATTGGCGCGGCTTTGTTTGCGATAGTTCTAAATTAGATTCGTTTCACAGCCAGCCATTAATATCGCAGTTTATCTATTACCTCTAGTTCGCACCTAGGGAGGGAACTATTCCATTTCCTGCTGGAAAATAATCGAATAATTCGATTCTATGATAAGTTATCTTGATTAAATCGACGTTGATTTTAAATATAGATCGAGTGCTTTAACTAATGAATAACATAAATGATTTATGGGAAAAAAGCGGTATTTTGCCGTTTTATATTTTGATTAGTATTGTGGGCGTGATTGTTGTAATTTTTATTTCAACAAAATTAAATTTATGTTTTATTTTCTAATAAATTATGAGGTAAAATAACATCACCCCTGTAAATCCCGAAGGTTAAGGCAGAAGTGTAACTAAAAGTACACGCACATTTCGCCAGTTATATTTAAGTCCCATGTAATAGGGGGCTAGCCTATTACCATCAACCGGGCACAAGTCCAGACTCCCTGGCTGCTACTTACTGAGAAATTCCAGGTGAAAAAACCCAATAACACTGCCCGACCTAGGAATGGAACCCGGGACCTTATGCTCACCAGTCGCGCTTACGTGCACTGGACTAACGAGGCAGCCAAATGATGAGGTGTCATTTAATATTTTGATTTCGAATAATACATTTATATTTGAATAGGGTATTTTACTCTCAAAGAAAAAAAAAAATTGGTGTCGATTCTGTTGTGCAGAAACTAAACTTAATTTAGGCTATTGCTATCTTTTACTAAAAGGCAGTGCGAGAAAAGGACGGCTATAGCTATGAACTAAGATAGAGATTTCAAACTAGTTTATGCCTTGCGCTTCACCGTGTTTTTAGTCGACATGTTTTTACGTGCACCCTTCATTTGTTTATAAATATTAGTTCCAACTAAATTTGACAGCTCTAAATTACGTCCGTGTCTTTCTCGTTTTATTAGAGAGAAAAAGATAGCAATTGCCTAAATAAAGTTTAGTTTGTGCACAACAGAATCAACACCATTATTGAGATAGCTTTGACAAAAAGCAGTCGGGAAAACGTTAGTTTTAGTTCATAAAATAGCAAACTGAATTTTAAAATTCAATTCAAAGGTTTTAGCTTTTTTAATATGTTTCATAACACCATTATAGTAGTCGCCATGTTATTACGTCATACGGCTTTGTAAACTTAAAAGTGTCAACTGTCAACTTCAAATATCACTGCTATTTGTTTACACAGCTAACTGACGTCATGACCACAGAGCAACAATATGGCGTCCACTGCGTCCAGTTTACGTCAAATTACGCGTGAAATTAAAAAATGCAAAATTTAAATGCATTTTTATGGCACTTGGCGATTGAAGAAAAATTTTGTGAATTTTTCAGTAGTTCATTAGCACTTTAGAATCTAATTGAGACTCTTTAAAAAAATGCGTGTAATACCCTATTGAACGACGTGTTTAGGAATGCGTAATCAAATAGAGATGATTAACATTAAAGTTTTATGAAATAATAAGCTGTCATAATTACCATTTGATGGCTGTACTTTAACCGTATCAAGATAATCTGACACATCACTTACGTTTACAGGAAACGAAGAGATCGATCCGCAATCAAGACCTCATATTAACACTTCAGCCATAACCGACTAGTTTATAGCAGCACCGTCTTTGAGCTCACCAACCTGCTCTGAGGGTGATTAATTTTACACTGCAGACGTTTCATCCCCCGAAATTAGTACCTCAATAAATTAGGTACAACATAATCCAAGGAATTTACATAATATGAAGATTCCCATTCTACTAGGACCTTACGTTTTAAGTGCTTGCTGTGGCCTATTCTTAATTAGGACGGAGCTCTGCTGCCTCCCTTCACAATTTATGGGGCCACACATCTTGGAAATTATCTAGACCAAGGAAATTTCCTTGAATAGGTTTTCATATAAAAGGAAATTGCTGGATTTTGGGTAGATTTATTTTGATAGGCAGCTGGTTGTGTTATTTATTTGAATGATTTTGTTTAAGTATTATAAATTACGGTTGGACGGTAGGAGGGCGAAGGAAATTGACGTCTTAAGAGGCTGTAAGCGGCAGTCCCAATGTGGATAACGATGCAATCGTTTTATTGAAGAGAGAACTTAATCGACTGAGAAATCTCCAAATAACGACAAAAGCATCATCTGCCTAGCCTTTTCTCAACTATGTTGAGGTCGGCTTCGAGTCTTACCGGATTCAGCCGAATATCAATATTTTACATGGAGCGACTGCCTATCTGACCTCCACAACCCAGTACTGGGTAATACCTACACAATACAACACACGGTACAATACCAGTAAATAAGACAAATAAATAACAACAAAATAATATCCCTAATTATGTCGAAATATATCAAAAATGGTGTCGATTCTGTTGTGCAGAAACTAAACTTAATTTAGGCTAAAACTGTTGCAAAACAACGAAGCTTCCTAAAACATTTCCACCAAGTTAAACTTGTGTCAAATCATAAGAGATGTAAGTGAAACTGGAGGCTGCAACACCGGGATCCACGTTAATTCAGGGGCTCACAAGTGCGAGGGGCGAAGCGCAAATTGACAACTTTATTATATTCTTAGGGAACGGGACAGAATTACCCCACTACGGGGCTACGCTGTGCCGCCCCCGCAATCAAAGTTACCCGCAGATTTTTAACGAAATGCGTCGAGCGATTTTTTTTTTTGTTTTAGCTTTTTAGAGTAAAGCTCATTTTGCTGTGGCTGTTTTTCGGCGACAGTTAATGTTGAAGTGACTTTTTGTGTATGTTGCGACTATTTCTTTACAATACTTTTGGATTTTTAAAGCCATGTTTCCAGCAAGAACTTTATTTAGGTAGCACAATGAAAACATGCATGCAATTTGCGTCAGCAAACCTACACGCAAGTACCTAGGAATTCTCACTTGCGTGCTAGGTGCAAGATGCACGAAAACAGTGATTAAACCAATGCTGAAAAGCTGTAGGAACGAAATACTTACTTGATTACAAGCTAGGCTAGTGCAAATTGTATGAAATCAATTTTTAAACCATTTCTGCTGGCTTTAAACATACAATATCTCGCCTAGAGATAGGACTAAGAACTCTCTACAGGAAATATTTATACCGCAATCCCGGTATTCGCTATCACTAAAACAATTCACTGAATAACTAACACAGTTTAGTGCTCTCAACCTGAAATGTAAGACTATAAACCAGAAAATATAAAAATAAAAGGTTTAGCACTAAAGTCTGATAAATACTACTTAAGTGGATTGCTGTTGCTGGTAAGGTTAATTTTATTTATGTATTAAAAGACTAAGATTTAAACCATTGGTTTGGCCCTACCGCGTCAAAAACGAGTGTTTCGTTGATAATGACTACAGACCGGATTATATGCAACATAAAATCGTCTAAATATGCATGCAAATATGCACCATAAATGCTCTAAATATGCAACAAAAATGCAAAAATATGCAACATAAAATTGAAATAATTACGTTTTACAAAATTATATATTATATAATGTATCCAAATATTATAAAACTTCTATCCAAATCATTTTTTTTTGTTGTATGCATCCGGTCTCTAATAATGACATTGGGATAGTATTGTCTCCATAAGGGATATGCGAAACCAATTTTCTCAGTGTGAATAATTTTATGCGCGACCTGAGTACGATAAGAGCACATCTAACGATACATTTCTTTGCGAAAATGTAGGTTTTTTACTAGCCCTTAATGATCCTACTACAGGGAAAAGGTTTTAATTCTTATTTCCATTTATTTCTGCCGTCTAAAGCCAATATTTTAGGATTTAATACCTACCTCTACCCAACGTAATTATTTCAAACAAACAAAAAGCTTTTATCAGATTGAAAAAGCTCGGTCAATAAGCTAATTAGTTTACATAACAAATTGTAATTTATTACAGTGATCGCGCAATTAGAAGGGAACATCTGCGGCCCCAGATGGGAGTCGAACCCGGACCCTCTCTTTGAATACCAGATGGAAAACATGTCGTTTGTCAATGTCCATTGGTGTTACGCTCAATTTGTAATCATTAGACATGATTTGACAATTTTAATTCTTGTACAGTCGTGGTCTTTTCCGCCTGATCAGCTTTTTTTTTTCGCTTAAATCATCCGGAGACGCCGAGCCACGCCCCCTTAAAGTTTAGGCCTTTTAGGAAAGCGTTAACTTAAGCGCGCAAAATAACAGTAACTCTCGTTTGGCGTGCGTCGCCAGTGAGCTCGGCCGATCGGTATCTTTTCATTCATTATTTCTAGACAAAGTCAAGTCACTAGACAGCGGGGCTGGAGAGCGTTTCTATGTTGTAAGTGCAATCAGAAGTGTTGTCAGATAGTCTGAGAAGATCTCAAGGAGTTGCACTTGAGATCTTCTCAGACTATCTGACAAATCGCTCGCAATGTGTTAAAATCGACTCATTGTGTAGTGACTATGGCAGCATCAATTTCGGCGTGCCACAGGGCAGTATTTTGGGACCTACCCTCTTTTTACTCTACATAAATGATTTGTGCCGCCTGTCAATACCTAACTGCGATATATTCACTTATGCGGATGACACGGCACTGATCATTTATGATGATAACTGGGATGACTGCAGATTGAGGGCGGAGCGGTCGGTTCAACAAGTGATGACATGGCTCGCTGCGAATTTGTTAACCCTTAACATCGAGAAAACGAAGATTGTTCAAGCGAACAATCTTCGTCACTCACTCTCCCTCACACGATCATACCCCCTGTGGGTACTGATATTGTCAAAGCCCACACTTGCCGGAACTTTTTGGACCACAGCCCAAATGCTTGCACTTGCCTAATCCTATCACTGGTTCCAAGTACCAAATACCTCGGAGTTCAAATTGATAAGCACCTTAGCTGGCGTCCCCATACTGAAGCACTTTGCTCGCGAATTAGGAAATTTCTATATATTTTCAAGGAACTCAGACACTCAGCCGATCGAGAAACTCTTTTCCTTGTGTATCAGAGCCTGTGTGTCTCTGTTCTTACATACTGCATTTCTGCATGGGGAGGAACCTGCAAAACCCAACGAACGAACGAGCGAACGAAGGTTGAACGAGCCCAAAGGGCAGTCCTAAAAGTTATGCAGTTCAAACGCAGAGACTATCCAACCACTCTGCTCTACTCTGAGTCAAAGGTTCTAACGGTGCGCCAACTGTTCATTCTGCGTGCTGTTCTACGCCGTCACTCTTTACTTCCTCTTGACGGCAAAATTTTAAGTAAACGCAAAGGTCATCCAGTCTGCAATCCTACCCAATGTCGTACTTCATTCGCGGGCCACCACTTCGGCGTACTCAGTGTAAGAATTTATAATAAAGTTCATCGTCTTCTCCATATTTATCCTCTCACCAGAAGTACATTGATGACTAAACTTACCAATTGGCTCCAGGACTTATCTTACGATAGTACCGAACGGGTCCTTATAGTTAATTCATAGTCCTTAAAGAACAATGGCAGCTCCCCATAAATTGAATTGGCTGAGATTGGATTCATGCGTCTTTGAATAAAAAATATCTTGTTTAACTCGGCGTCAAGTTCTGAATTGGTTTGTGCAAGAGTGTTTGTTCGAGAACTCCGAGAATAAAGGAAATTTAGTCATGAACAACTAATCTTTATAACATCAATATCTACGCGTACAGCAATCTAACACCACACTAACACACACACACACACACACACACACATACACACACACACCCACATACACACATGCACACACACATACTTCACTTACACCCAATACACCCCTCATATTACTTACCTCCCACAACACTAAACTTGCCGCAACTAAAGGTGTATTGCTCTAGTACGACCTGACATTGTTATTCGGGGTGGGGACCTGGTGTCCTATATCACAGGCCATTAGCCTAGCTTAGGCACCAGTCTCCCACAATATTAGAGTTTAATATAATTGCCAAACAATATTACTATGTAATATCTTTAAACATTGTGGTGAGAAATAAATGAATTTTTTTATTATTATTTATAATCAAAAATCAGCTTAGTGGTGATCAGGCGGGAGTGTCGTCGATATTACATTGATTTTTTTCTTGAGGATTGTTGAAGAAACTTTGACGATAGTGATGGATGACTATGATAATTGGAGTTTATTTTCTGTAAGGGATACTAGATATATTGCTATTTCTATGACCCCGATCATTTTTACTCGCCGAAGCTCGCCGTGATCTTGTTTATCTAATTTTTACCTTTCATATAACTTTATTTAATTTTACCTTTTCGTGTCAAGTGTAACTGCTAGCTTTAGTTACTTGATATTTTAATAAATTTAATCGTTACTTATTTACAACTTATTTTTCTGTATTGCTTGTTCACGCGGTCGCGAATTCGTACATTGCCATGGTAACACTTATTGAACGTCAAAATGTTCAAAAGACAGTCCTCCAAAACGCCTGCCCTTCGACATAATCTTTACATGGTATAAAACAAAGTCGCTCCCGCTGTCTGTACGCTTAGATCTTTTAAACTAAGCAACGGATTTTAATGCAGTTTTCAGCAATATAGAGTGATTCAAGAGGTTTATATGTACATCATACATCTAAATTGCACCCGTGCGAAGCATGGGCTGGTCGCTAGTTATACATATTTTACACTTACAACATACAGAAACGCTATCTAGCCCCGACCCGTTGACTTTGTATACAAATAATGAATGAAAAGATACCGATCGGCCGAGCGCACTGACGACGCGACGCACGCCAAACGAGAGTTATTGTTATTTTGCGCACCAAAGTTGACGCTTTCCTAATAGGCCTAAACTTTAAGAGGGCGTGGGTAGGCGCCTCCGCATGATTTACATGTCTATGAAATGAATGTATGTTTTAACATCTACTGCAATTGGAAAAGTAATATTGAACTCCTTTGTAATTTACATAATGTCTTACGTGGCCACTATTATTTTACCAACATGACAAGAGCGCTTTCTTTAATTTTAATCTCTACAAAATAAAAATAAAACTCTACTTATCGAATTTGCATACATTTTATAAGGCACTAACCACACGATAAAGAAAGAAGATAAATTTTATAACGTATCACTTTAATAAAGACTATTTTATGTTAACATAAATTACTTACTCATACACACTCTACATTCTCTTTCTTAATTAACTTCGAAATTATATTATTTGCTAAAATTAAAGTTAGCAACCTGTGGGTAGTAGTAAAATGAGGTTTAAGAATAGAATGCTGTATTGTGTGGGTAGTCGTGAAATTACCTTTGTGAATTTAGTAAGTTTCTACAATGTACATTATTTGTTTGGGTCGGGTATGAATTCTATTATCATATTAATTTTACAATGGAATTGAAATTGAACTATTACATAAGTTTTAAGGGTTTAAATATTTACTTGCCAGCCTTTTATGGGTAAGTAATCTAAGATATAATTACAAAATCTCTAATATTTACAAAACGTAACAACTGAATCTATAATTTTATTCGATATAACGATCAGTTAATATAATAAACGATTGATATAATTTTAAAGTTACTAATTTCTATAAGCATAACCTACATTGAATATAAAATCGTTTGATATACCACTCAAAAGACAAATATTATTTAGTCTCTTAAGATAAAACGTCTAGTAAAAAACACAGCAAAATTTTAGATAAACACATTATAATATTATCTAATTATTAATAAAACAGTTGATTTGTAATATATGTGGTTTTTATTTTTCTTGTAAAAAACATGCAAACATGCAGCAGGCATGCAAACAAGCATACACCATACAAGCAGCGTGCAAGCAAGCATGCAACAGGCTTGGTTTCTGCAACGGCTCCGGCGCTGCGGGGCTCCGGCGTGGCGGCGGTCCAATGCGAGCTTATCGTCGCAGATGTGGTTCACGCTCACCACCGCACCTTCGACTACCGCGGCGGCGAGTGTTAGAACCACCTGCTCTTCAGCTCGCGGGCCACCTCGCCCTTCCGCGCCTACGCGATTTTAAATAACACTCTAGGGGTAGGGCAGACAAGACTAAGTGGAGTCGGTTTTGCAGCGATTCGTTTCTGTCACGCTTTTTGATCAAAGAAACTTTAAATCAATTTTATATATTTTAAACGATAGATATTTTAAATGATTTTCTATTAAATAAACGTTATATCAATATTAAATGTTTTAAACGATAGGCCTAATGATTTTTGATTTAAAACACGTTATATTTAATAAAGTTATACGAAATAAGTTTTAGAGTACCTATATAAATGTTTTATCTAAAGAAACTATATCAGCAGTTGGTATATCTCACGTTTATTATATCTTGTGAACGTTATTGAAATGAAAATATACCAAATAACTTTATATGTTATGAGACCCACCCCTTTTGGATATCGTGGTTGATATCCCTAATCTTTCTGACCTTGTCTCGTATCACTCGGGGTCGGCGCAACACGTTTTGTTCTTCCATTCTCCCCTGTCAGCGGGCACCCGTTCATTTAGGTACTTACTCTTTTATCTTTCATATCATTCCTCACGCAGTTTGTAGACAAGCACAAAAAAAAACTGTTCTCCGTTATCAAACTTTGTACCTAAAGATTGTCTTTAATAAAGTCGAACAAGAACACGTTCTGAACTTGATTCCCCGCGGTACATCACTATTATTAGTAAACAACACATACAGTTACAGACTTTACAACCTGAATCGCAAGGGATTTGTAGCCAAAACTAAGGTCTGGCCTCGTTTTGTAGAGATTTCCCGTACAATGAGAGATCCGCATTAACTGGTTTTGTATAGCTTAATTGGTCGCCGTGTGTACTACTAAGGGTTCTTACAGACTAGCGGCACGTTGCCAACTGCAGATAAACTGCAGCCGTCGACACATTTACGCGGCATGCCACAACTGCAAGCGTAGCCACCATTCGACGGCAGTCGTCGACGCTTCTGCGGCTGCCGCCCGGCGCGTCAACGGCAGCCGTCGACAGGTGGCGACGGCTGCAGTATATGTGCAGTTGGCAACGTGCCGCTCGTCTGTAAGAACCCTAACTCATCTAGGTATCACAGACCACACCTCATTGTATATTCCACTTGTTTTCCAGGCTTTAATGCTCGGTTCACCTTTACGAATCAGGACGATAGTACTAACAGTTAACGGTAGTACTCCCAAGGTGTTCTGAATTTATTTTGTAGCAAAGGAATAGTAATGAGCCTTATTAGGAAAAACCTGGTAGGTGAGACTGAGGTTTTGTGAGAATTTTGTATTGTTATGTACAGGTAATATTACACTCATCCGTGTAAGTTATACGTATCTATCTTGTTTGTTTCTGATACTGAAGTGAAGGCATTAATGTAGGCTACATTATAATTAATTGTCTTTTTTATATATATGACGACCCGAATGGCGTAGCGGTAGTGAGGCTGCCTTACGTTCTAAGGGTCCCGGGTTCGAATCCCGGTTGGAGCAAATGTTTGTGTGATGAGCATGGACATTTGTTTATATGTATAATAAGTATATATTTACAAACAAAAAGTATCTATGTAGTATATCAACTAGGTATCTGGTGTCCACGACACAAGCCTCGTTGCTTAATGTGGCACTAGATGGCGCTGTGTGTTAATGTCCAGCGATATTTATTTATTTATTTCTATTTTTCCAGACACAAGGTACCATGGAATGTATTTGATTGTATTAGAATCATCTAAGCTAGAGACATAATAGCAATTTATTTTCGTTAGGTGCAGGGCGTACTACCGTAGACGTATTCTTCTTCCATACTATCTACATCAGTCATTGATGTATCAGAAACAACTTTATTTTTATTTAACAAAAAATATCGATTATTTTCAGCCACAAGCGAAAACTTCGAAGCCCCCAAAATAAAACAGTTCCATGTAGAAAAGCTGAATTACCAAATAAACCCACACCGTAGCCATTATACCTGTACACCCTTTCTTTAGGCAAACCCGTTATTTACTATATAAGTCTAAGGGTTGCTTTGTGCAGCCTCCCACTAATTAGAAGCTCTGGTTATAAAGAGCTTCCTAGACAGTTACTTGCATATTTTAATGCCTTTATCAAGTTGTTCGGGCTGTAATCGCAACGGGACATCGTCTTGGGGACACACTGCTGGGGCGTGTGGACAGTGATTTTGTTTGTATACCTACATTGGTTTTAAAAGTGTTGTTTGGAAGTAAAGTGTCTTTAGTCTTTCTTTAATTTTTTTTATAGATGTAAAAATTAAATTGGGTTTACCATAGATTGGATATGAAGTTTTTAAATTCGAATCGGGTCTAAATAAAGAACCTACGGGTAGCCTCATATTGCAGGTATCTTAATCGAACTAGGAAGACTGATCGGCCAGCTTCCAGGCTATCCAGCTGCTCCTGATTACTATAGAACGATCGTTTATGTGACTCCACCACACAACACACCACACCCCTTGGTAAGACTGGTTGCAAGACATTTGTTTACCATTATTGCCAGCCTTTTTCTACCCACTGCTGAGTACAGGTTCTACCATGACAGCTTACAGCAGTACTGTTTTAATCTCATATCAGAGTGGGAAAGAGATGGCGGTAGACGTCCTCTATAGCTCCGTCTCTTTCCCACACTGGAGTGACATTAGAACAATACTGCTCTAAGACGTCATGGTAATCGCCCAAGTCGCCTCCTCTTTGTACTATGCTTCCATGTGCTTACCTGTAGCGCCCAAAACATCTCTACCAAGTACGCAAACTTGCTCCACAAAATTCCCCACCGTATGTCCACCTGTTATCGCAGCCCACAGATACAGTTTCCCCTTCGAAGCTATATTTCATACAGTTTCCCGCTGCTGAGGCATAATGAAGGTATTGGAGACGATACTTAGCGAACTTGGAACACGTGTGCAGAGACGATTTGGCTGCCGGCTTCCTACAGTTAAATTTCATTACACTCTTGCGACTGTAAGCGCTTAAGTTTTAGTCTTTAGTGATTTTGTTTCAGTTTTGTGAGCTGAATGCAAACGACGGAATTTGGAAGATTTGAGGAATACTCTAGAAAATAAAAATATTCTATTAAAACAATGAACGAGTGGTCGTTTTTTCCAACAACATGACTTTATCGTCAGCGTTGTGTTGAGGAAATGTTAGAGGAAGAAAATATGGTTTCCTCGAAAGAAGCTGACTATACAAGGTGGAGGTACACCGACGCTAACACAGTTAGCACGTATTTAGTACCTACATCATCACTAACATATTATAAAACAAAGTACGCCGCGTCTGTCTGTCTGTCTGTCTGTCTGTTAGCGATAAACTCAAAAACTACTGCACCGATTTTCAAGCTGTCTTCACCAATGGATAGAGTGGTTCTCAAGGTTTGAGTGTATAATTTGTCAAGTTTTTGTATACATTGGCTAAAATATAATGATATTTGCTGGAGGTGTCGGAAAAAAAAGCCGTCTAGGAGCTTTACTTCTGGTTCCGATGACCGACATCCACGCGAGCGAAGCCGCGGGCATCAGCTAGTTCTTAATAAAAAAAAAGCTGTTCCATCAGTTTTAAGCGTGTAGGTATTGTAGTTTTGTAGAAAACGTCACGTCCACCCTGTAAAATTAAAGGATCATGTGGAAAACTCGAAAAAAACATGAAACATAAGTACAGAGAATTGACAAGTTTAGTTGTTTGCTACTCTGAAAAGTCACAATTTATAGGATAGATATTTTCTATGTACCGAGATGGTACCCGGGCATATTATTTTTGAATTATTTTGCCAAATTTCAATGAACAATTTTGAAACTCAGTTTGGGGTGATACATTTTTATGATATAGGAGACCGATTTGTTTTCATATCATGTAGCTTAAGGGTTATGTTACGGGAGATGCGAACGACCCTAATACCTCATGGTGTCGGGTTGTTTAAAATAATAAGCTTGTTTTTTCAGTATGGTCGTAGGCGGTTGTGACAAATAGGTCGCAACCGAAACACAGAACATTCAATTCAAACAGAAAATTCAACAGCAATTTCATTACATCGTTTTTCTCCTACACTTATCCCAATTCATTTGAGGTCGGCGCAGCATGTCTTCTTCTTCCATACTTCTCTATTACTCTTCATCTCATCAGACACCTCCTTTCTTGCCATATCATCCTTCACACAGTCCATCCATCGTTTTTAGGGTTCCGTACCTCAAAAGGTAAAAGAAGGAACCCTTATAAGATCACTTTCTTGTCCATCTGTCCGTCCGTCTGTCACCACCGATTTTCTCAGGAGCGGGTGGACCTAGCAAGTTGAAATTATACCAGATACTGAGGTCTATAGGTCTCTATTAGATTAAAATGAGTCAACACGGTAAAAAGATATGGGCAAATTTAGATTTTCGCGAAAACTTGTAAGTAAGTACCAAAATTTACCTTAATTTTCATTTTTACTAGTACAAACTTATTATTTGTGGTTGGTGCAATACCCGTTTCTGGGGATCGAACAGCATATAAGTTTATCCTTTAAAAAGTTTGTACGGAACGCTCGGTACGCGAGTCCGACTCGCTCTTGTTTAGGTCTTCGTCTATACTTGTTTCCATCCAAATTCATTACTCAAACCTTTCCTTACGAAAATTTCATTACATAACGATTATAAAATCCTTCCGGGTTAGGCAGAGGTTTACCTATAAAACCCTATAGAGTACACCCACATGCCATGTAAAAGCGGGCGAGCCTATTGCCGTCTACCTAGCCCGAATCTAGACTTCGGGCTTATCCTGAGAAATTCTTGATAAAAACCCACCAATGTTGCCTACCTGGGGATCGAACCCGGGACCCTATGCTCATCAGTAAAGCTTGCGACAAAATGACCACCGAGGCAATCTTGGTGGAACTTTTCATAGAAGAAAAAACATTTTTGATGCCTGAAGAATCTTTTTCAAGCGTGGTTGGACTACTAAAGAAAATTAAGTATCAAACAAATACTGAAGTGTTTTTTTTTTCTTACTCAACTTTTGGGGACGTCTTCATTCGTTATAATGATTTGCTTTGTGATTTATGAGGTACTGATGTTGTTGTAGAAAAGTTTTCTTGTGAAAGTATATGTTAGGTTTCGGGATTTTACTAGTCAATTTCCTACGTTTTCAGAAATAATTTTACTAAAATGTATTAATTTAATAGCTTTATTCGTGTGATTACTTACACATCTAAATGCTATATATTTCATTATGTAAACTGGTAACATTAATTCCGTAAGAATGGCAATACTTCTATCATTTGATTTGTAAAATGTTTGGCGCGAGAACGAAGCGGTTCTCTGATTGGATTACGAGACAGACGTGGCGTGAAGTCGTGAACCAATCAGGGCGCGGGATTTTCCCTCCAACGGCGGGATTCTTGGTCAGGAGCTGGTGCCCGAACGGGCATTCTGGTATTCTGGTGCTGAACGTCGAAGACAACTGACAATTATTAAGATAGTCTGTTGCCGATCTGTTATTGCTGTAATAGTGTGTTATGTAACAACATTGTCAATACTTAAACCTATTTAAAGTCGTTGGAGTTTTCCTTCAAGTGCTGCCGCCTTTTGATTTAGTTTTTTTTTTTTTTCTTTGGGACAAGCCCGCCACACTGTTCCCAAACCACTGTAACTCCTGAAAGCCAGAATCAACAGTGGCGACCACCAGAAAAGCGCCGAGACAATGAAGCTCGACGAAGTCCCAGAGAATGAATTTAACTGTCTTGGATCCCGCAACGAAATTAATCAGAAAAGTATAGTGGAGGAGTAGGAAAAAACCGTAATTTCCATGGGGTAGGCCCAGTTGCCTAGCACCACGGATAAATATTAACATTAATGGGTCCTAAGTTGTGAGCTGTTATATTTGATTTAGTATATATATACCCACCTTTATGTAATGTATATTTTTGTAAGTAAGTTTAAATTAGTAGCAGCTGCACGGTTCAATCGAAGGCATCCGGCAAGACTGGAAGCCGACCCCAAATAGTCGGAAAAATACTAGGCAGATGATGTGTAGGTAATCATAAAGATATTTGAAGATCGTTTATTACAATACAGGACAACTTTGAACAAGAAATATCTATTAGTTTATTTTATCTGTATATGTGTATTATTATCAATCTAAATCTAAACTCTCGTTAACAAACAGTTTTTCTAGACATTACTTTGTACCCTATCACTATGTTTTTCTATTTAACCCAAAGGTTGACTAGTAGAGAATGCCTTGTGGCATTAAGTCCGCATATGTACCACTATTGTTCATGAATTTTAAATAAATAAACTTTGTATTAAAAGCTTCAGACGGTAAGACATAACTTTATATTATATTCCAAGGACTATATTTTACCTCGATGCGATGCCCCCAAGATGCAAACTAGGACGTAAACAATTTAAATAAATAAACTATTGTCGCACTAGCAGTCGACACTCGCAAATGAAAACTGACTTCAACTATTTTGAAAACGCATAACTAATATTGCGAAGAGCTTTTCCGTGTTTGTAAAAGTTAAGTTTTGTTTTGACATTTTATGAAAAGAGAATTCAAAGAATAAAATTACTTAATGAAAATCTTCTTTGAAGTTCTAACGCCACGTAAGTCACTTTTTGGCGATTTTGAAATTATGATGCCAGAGAATCGGAGACGCGTTGTTTCAGCCAATCACAAACGAGCAACATCTCTATCTAGTTTGTAGTGAACACCAATTATAAAATAGCACGTTTAGCCGGTGGTCCCGGCTGGCATTTGTAGATCTTTGACAGTCGTTACAAGTAGGCAGTGGCCCGAAAGTCTAACAACCAGGTCTTACCATGGGGTTTCGTATTACCCAGTACTAACTGGGTTGATATTCAGCTGCATCCGGTTAGACCATAAAAGCCGATCTAAACATAATTGGGAAATGTTAGGCAGATGATGGGATTGTACCATTACCTAGGTATAATAATGCAGATTTTTTGCTCTCCTGTAAAGTTGCTATTTTTGACTTTTCTGGTGTTAGAACTTCAGCGACAAAATGGCGTTATTTCCATAGTAAAATATCTTTACGGGAATAATTTTATAAAAGCCAGATTTAATTCTCAAGGTTCCATTTTTAAATTGTGACTGACTTTTATAAAGGTTGACATTAGAAATTAATGATCCAATGTTTCGGCTTTATTTGAGCTTGAAAGAATTTAAACTTACATTAGCTTGGCAGGCAGATTATGAATGAATAATTACTATAAAAGTTCTTTATAGGTTCCTATTACATTCAAGTACAAACTTTTTACGACATCTACAAAGAGTAATAAAAGCCTGTTCAAACCATTACCCTTTTTCTAGGGCAGTCGGGTAAAAAGGTGTAGCGTTTGTATGGCCTACGACCTTACCACGTATTGAGCTCACAAATAGGCAAAGACCGAAAATCGGGTTAAAACGCGTGACTAAAAACGATAAAAAAAAGGTAATATAATCGTCGATTGGTAAGTTTTTTCTCATCTTCTTTCCCGATCACTACTAGCTACTTTTTCTAGGCGAATGACAGAACTGTCCAGCCCCCAAATTTTCGATTCGGAAAATCTATGTCCATCTTGAAATCGGACCGAGTGTTTACGAATACTACAGCAGGTAGCATGATAGTGGTCGGACAACATTAGAGAAGTGAAAAATAGAAGAAATTTAATTATAACAAGTACGTGTCCCGCCATCAATAGGTACAATTTAAACAAAAGCCCTTGTAGCAGGAAACCACCGAAAAAGTCAACACAGCAGAAAAGTCCCGGAAAGTCCGTCGAATCCTTTAATCTAAGTGTCACTCGACTTACAGCAGTCGCAATTGACCCCATGCAAGCGGACCCCCACGTGTCCTGAATAATAATATCTTCACAAAGTGCACTTTGTCTTTTTCCTCACTTTACGATTGTAATCTCAAGTTTACCGACCATAAAACTCGAGGTAATAGAGACCCGAATTAAATTGGTATCTGGCTTTATTGAGACGCACGGCAATTACTGTTTTATGATTCAATGATGGAAAGTATTGCATTTTTTTACTGTGGGTACGTATTTCGATGTTTTGTCACAATTAATTATTCTATAATTTTTTTCTTTTAAATTCTTTTTATGTACGTACAGGTGCGTTTTCAGAGTTAGAAATTGGGCGATTCTGACACGACACCGCTCGTCCGCACAGTCGGGCGATGAAGCGGATCTCAGATGCAGGATATCCGTTGATACCACAGAAATCTTAATAATAAGGCAATGTTCAGATTTCTGTGGTTGATGCCTAAGACACATATACCCGACCGCGCGGCGCACTGCCAGAAAATCCTTCGCCGCGTCCACCCGACCGCGCGAACGAACGGTGTTGTGTATGAATCACCTTAAAAGTGGCAGTGGGCAGGTTCTATCTCTCAAAGGACCGATGGCCATTGGAGCAGACGATCCTCGAGAGCAGACCACACAAGCACAGCTTAAGAGGATCGATGAATTTGGCAGAATGGTTGGCTCGTAATCGTGTGTTGTGGTCGAATTGGGACGGGCCTATGTCCAGCAGTAGCCTGCGGTTTTAAACTATGTACGGTCGAACAAGCTATTTGGTTTACATTTTACAATGTAATTTGTTGGTAAAACTGTAAACCAAATAGCTTGTTCGACCGTACATAGTACATAGGTATGCTAAGACTGCGGAAGCCTGCTGGTCCTGGTTTCGATTCCCAGGTCGGTCAAAGTGTTATTGGTTTTGTCCATCAAGTTTTTCAGGTAGCAACGACGTACTCTGTGTGTGTGTGTGTTCGTTGGTGGCAAAAGGCCCGCCCCCTATTAGATTGGATTTACACATAACTGGCGAAATGTGAGTGTACAATTAGGTATACCTATGCCTAAGCCTCAGGGGTTTATAGGCGTGACGGTATGTTATATTAAAATGGTACAATATGTTTAGCTACTTGGGGTGTTAGCATTTACGTCTGTAGAGTGTTGTTCTGCTCATTTTAATATTGTTCGCTTTAAAAGTTGTGCAAGTAATTGCTTCAAAGTTAACCGCTCTAAAGTGATTAAAATTTATTGTTGTTCTTGTTTACGGTTCTAATCCACACGGAGGAGAGATAATATATTTACAGCCATATATTTTAAATTAATTAGAGTTGTTTTTTAAATTGTTTTGTTGTTCTGAGCAAACGCTTGTGATTCAAAGCTGCTGAAAGTACTTATATGCGATGCACAATATAATTCAGTGAATAACATCATGCCTTTAATGCCCGAAGGGATAGCAGAGGTGTACATTTATTGTACCCACATTTCGTCAGGTAATAGGGAACTAGCCTATTGCCATGAAGTGGACACAAATCCAGACTCGGTGGCATCTACTGAGCAACTGATGCGAAAACCCATTAACCCCACTTTGCTCGACCTGGGAATCGAACCCAGGACCTCATGCTCAACAGTAGTGCTTGCGACCGCTAGACCTAAGTGTCTAAGACACAGTCAGTATTCAGGTACATTGTCAGGTAATGTAATTACTGTATTATTATGTATTTACACAAAGCAGTCGAGACTATTATCATTTTTATGATCGCGTATAGTTTGACATGGCGCGACTCCATGACTAATATAGTACAGTCAAACAAAGAGTTACGTATACAGCCAGCGAAGCTGCCACTGTTTTTCTGTATTTCCGACTGTTGCCGTAGCCTTTTACACCATTTCGTCGTGTTGTGTGCTTAAACTTAAAAGTAGTTGCAGAGATAATTATCATGTGAAAGAAGTAATATTAAAGCCAGATTTGTATATTCGCCGAAAATGTCCTGCTTTTCCTTCAATGTATCTTACAAAGCTCTGTATGTGTATAAGATCGTCTTGTACCGAAAGACCACCCGTTGTACTCTAGTGTTAAATATGTTTGTTTGTCCCTTTTTAGGGTTCCGTAGTCCTGACAAGGAAACCTTATAGTTTCGTCATGTCCGTCTGTCTGTCTGTCCGAGGTTTTGCTATGAGACCGTTAGTACTAGGAAGGTGTAACTTTTTTAGGGTAGCTCCCCTACATGTGAAGTGGGAATGTATTTTTTTTTTCGTCGTCTTCCCCATCATGTGGAGTATCGTTGAAAAGGTCTTTTAAAATGACTGAGGGGTTGCTAACACCATTTTTGCGATTTAATGCTCCAATTACAAAATTTTAAACTTTCAATTGCAATTTTTGTTCCAGTAGCCCCCCCCCCCCCCCCCTCTAAAAGCTAAACTGCTGACTTGAAAAATCTGGAAAAATTCACGATGATAGTGCATTTCATGAACATTAAAGGAAAACTATAGCGGTTAATATAAATTTATTAGTTTAGTAGTAATAGTCGTTGAACTTGGGTGTAGGATATTTTTGTACCAAATAACAAAATCCTTAGAATAAATCCTTTAAAGTGACTAAGATGAAGTAGTTGCTTGTTTATAACGGGTAAAGACTTGCATTTAAAAACAAAATCTAAAATATAACGGGCTACTACGGAACGCTAGACAGCACGTGGCCCGACACGCACTTGGCCGGTTTTTTTATGTGTAGGTATGTAAAAATTGTGTTGTGTTTTATTACGTTGGTTACGTAAAAAAGTTTTGATAAATTAATAAATAGTAATAGCGGTCGCGTTGTGTGAATATTTTTCCTGTATAACTCTTTGGTTGTCTGTACACGACCCACTTTGAAGCATTGTTATAGCGTGCATTGCACCGGCATTAATGGGAATACACTTTTATGAGATCCTCTGAATTATGTTGTTTGAGTATATTTCAGTGTTACTCAGTGAGTTTTTATTTCAACACACACAAGTATGAAAGGGTTATAAACCCTTTTAAAGTTATAAATTCAGGAAAATGGAGAAGTAGTTCATACTCATTAGCGCCTTTTGGTAAAAAACTGGTAGGTACGATCAGAAATTAAAGTCCATTACCACTGTTATGTGAACACATTTTCAAAGTAGCGATAAAAATAAACTGTTTTCATTTAGTAAATATTTAAACAGTGTGTGCGGGCTAGATTAAAAACAAAATCCCAGTATTTATGTATCTGTATCATTGGCAGAAGTAAATGCAATAAAATCTATGTAACAAAAAAACTATAAGCATAAAGTTTTACTATTCCCACAGCAGTATTGAAAATGTTTGTTCGTACGGAAAATATTGGTTTTGGCACGAGCGATTTCAATAAAAGGAAATACATACACAGCATCTCTTTCTGAACTACGATAATATTTGAAAAACATTGATTAGATAAATAATAATACGCGATGGAATTTCGTTTGCGCTTGGCGTGAGAAAATTACTATCGAAATGCATGTTTACTTTTTCTTGTGATCCCGTTTTATTGCTGTATCTGACGTTTGATACGTCAGAAACGTCTAAATATGTAACCAAAATTATACGCAACCAAATTTATAGATCTGCATTACACTACTGAATATTAGAAAGAAAGGTCTAAAAAAATTAAAATAAAATGCGACGACCCGAATGGCGCAGCAGTAGTTTATTTATTTATTTATTTTTTTGGGAAAACTTACAGCTAAACAGATAGTGAGTAATAGTTGGTAGTTAGGCTGCCTTACGTTCTTAGGGTTCCGGGTTCGGATCCCGGTTGGAGCAAATGCTTGTGTGATGAGCACAGACATGGACACACTGTTTCCGAGTCATGGATGTTTAAATGTATAATAAGTATTTATTTACTTACAAACAAAAAGTATCTATGTAGTATTATATCAACTGTCTGGTGTCCACGACACAAGCCTCGTTGCTTAGTGTGGCACTAGATGGCGCTGTGTGTTAATGTCCAGCGATATTTATAATTGTACCTAATCATCTCGATTTCAAGACTGAATAAGATGTTATGCAATTATTTCTGAAAATAATAAGACTGCCAATGATGACAAATTACAATAATTTTGATGATACAATGAAATCGAGATAGCGTAAACACACTGGCCTATATTATTGGAAACAAACAAGACTGATTAACAGACGATTCTTTATGAAAACAAAATGGCGAGAGCCCGCCCTAACTTATAATTTAAAAACTCTTTCATCAGTTCCAAATTAAATAACTCCCTTAGCCGTAAATTATCACTTTCTCCCTTTTATTTTCCCCGCAATTCCACAATCAAAGTTGTAGCAAGTTAGGCGTTATCAAGTCTCGGTGTTCACTTAGATAAGTCGAGGTAACTTAGCAGCAACTTAGAGATAACTTGGTGTCGGACGCGGTTCGCGAGGGGTTAACATCTAAAGTCCGGCTTTGCTCCCTTTCACGATAAAATGTACTGCGTGACTTTATTATGTGTTTGGGTTAAAAGTGTTGAGACTGGTTTGTGGTTATGGTATTATGATGGCTTAGGAATTAAGTTAATAATTTACTAGCTGCGCCCGCGACTTCGTTCTCGTGTGAGAAAATAGTGAGTCATTCGTCATCTGGCGACTGTGAATCTCGCGACCCTTACAATTTTTATTAATTTTGTTGTCGTCAACTCGCACTGTACATCTGACGTAATGTAATCTGTATATTTTACGTAGGTGACGTAAAATATACAGATTACATTACGTCAGATGTACAGTCAACTACGTAAACTTCTAATAAAATGTATTGTGTAAATGTATTAATTCCTTTAAACGAGCAATTATTGTATAATATAAGAAAGAAAACATATTTGTAATATTATAAATGTATTGTATTATTATTGTTTTTTTACATATATTTTTTTTGTAAACATTTTTTTTACATTATTTTTAATAAAATTTATAAAAAAAATTGTGTACAAAAAAAATATGTATCGTGTTGTCAGGATTTATTTCGCTAGGGGTTTCGTGCTATGAAAACACATTGGATGCGATACACTATTTTATTTCACATTGCACGGTTCGGGTTGGTCGTTTCCATGGAGAAGAACCGGCAAGAAACTCCATGGTTACTCTTTTTAAACAGATACACTGAGTAAACTATTAACTAGTAAACTATTAACAAATTACTCGACATTACACTTTCACACAATAACACTGGGCACAATGAATCGGGTACAGTTTCAAGAAGTCTTAACTGCGCTGCGATCAGACCCTGCATGTCCGCCTCGCCGCGAGGTGTTAACATCAGGACTCTGTAAAAGCCGCCATGGTGGGGTAGACTGGTAAGTAGTTCGCGTGTTGTCACCACTGGCGCGCTTTCGATCCATTCACCCGTCCGTACTCATGGCCGGATCCGACATATGTAAATATACTACTCTGTCAAGAAAGTACCGGGAAAAGATCAATAATACACAAAATGTCTGTTATTCATCCAAATTTATTTTATCACCTTCAAAGTATGCTCCTTTAGAAACGATACACTTGCGCCAACGAATAACCCATTCATCAAAACATTTTTTAAACGCTGCTTCCGGAATTGAGTTCAGTTCTCACCGCGAATTCTCCTTTATGTCTTCTATCGATTGAAAACGGGTGCCACGAAGTGGTAATTTGAGTTTAGGAAAAAGAAAAAAGTCAGCAGGAGCCATATCTGGTGAATATGGTGGTTGCTGGATGGTATTTGTTGAGTGTTTGGTCAAAAATTCGTTCACAATGATAGCCTTGTGCGAAGGCGCATTGTCGTGGTGCAAAATCCAAGAATTTTCTTTCCACAAATCTGGCCTTTTTCGTCGAATTTGCTCTCTTAAACGCCGCATAACGCTCAAATAATATTCTTTATTTACCGTTAGACCTTCCGGTAAGAATTCAGAGTGCACAACACCGCGATAGTCAAAGAAAACAGTCAACATGACTTTGACTTTTGATCGACTTTGGCGTGGTTTTTTCGGTTTCGGTTCAGTTGGAAGGCGCCACTCCGAAGCTTGTTGACTAGTTTGCATGTCAAACTCGTAAACCCACGTCTCGTCACCAGTAACAATGCGTTTCATGAATGTTGGGTCCGAACTGACTCGTTCTAGCATGTCCTCAGCGACTTTCATGCGATTGAGTTTTTGGAGAAAATTCAGATCTTTTGGGACTAGCCGAGCAGCAACATGTTTCATACCCAAATGATTAGTTAAAATGGTACGGATCGACTCGTGAGATACAGAAAGTTCGGCGGCTATCTCTCTCAGAGTTGAATGGGGATTTTCAGTCACTATTTTCTTCACTTTTGCGATGTTAACTTCAGTTGCAGACGTTGACGGCCTACCAGAGCGAGGCAAATCTTCATATATAAAACGAAAAACCAATGAATTACTTTTTTACAAAAAAAAACCCTTACCCCACCCCTCCAACGCCGCCAGCCTCTCTTTCCCTTCGCCGCTTTAAATGACACACGCAATAGTTAGTTATTTAAAGATATTGGTTTCAATCTGTTTGCATTTGACTGTACTTTATAACGTGAGTGCGAGTTGATGACAACAAAATAAATAAAAATTGGAAGGTGCCAACTCGCGACCAGTCGCGAGATTCACAGTCGCCAGAACACGAATAACTCAAAAAAGTATCCTCTGTGCTATTCCAGACTATAATCTACATTTGTGCCTAATTTCATCCAGATCCGTTCCGCCGTTCTGGCGTGATTGAGTAACAACCATCCATCCATCCGTCCAAACTTTCGCAATTATAATATTAGTACAGATTTAATGAGTGAATTCTTCTAAAGGGTTATACTCGTTGCATTGGTCTCCAGCATGGTTAAGAATATTTCCAGAGGTGACCGCAAACCGCAACGGCAAAGCTTAGTGACACGACCAGGTTTCTACTAACCCTTTGAAAATGCTTCCGTTAATTGAGACCACAGGTATAATAAAGAAGGAGATATGCCCGCTAGACGAAAATGTATCGGAACCCTGTGTCTCCACTTTGCCCCTACCACACGGCTACTACTACACATGCAGTTCAGTAAAAGTAATAGACACGCCGTCGCGCACACACCCGTATTTCTTAAAACTGAACGTACTACACAATCAATTATAAACCTTATGGCATCAAACACAGCGTGTATTTACCATGCACCGTACAATTTACCCACACAAAAACACTGTGCCTGCTGTGTATTGACTAAATCGGAAAGTTTTCGAATCTTCCATTTATTATCGTACAAAATTTTTTTTGGGGTTCTGAAAATAATTAAATAAAAATTAATGACAGAATATTATATTATAATAAATATAAACAATATGTAGCAAAAAAAAAGGTATTATTAAGTAAATTAAAAGAATAAAATATCCGGTTACGTTGGTTTAGGCTGTCATGGCCTATTGAAACAGTAGTTAGTAGCACGAGGATAAGGCATAATTTATGATAATTCTAAGCCAAAAACACTCCACCGATTTAACCTGAAATTTTATTACCTAACTTACTTTACGAAAGTTGATTAAGTTCGCATTTCTCTAATATGCTGTAAAATAATCAAAATACATGAAAAAACATTTTTTGACATCGATCTTCCAACCGGGTTAAAACGGACGAACTAAAATAGCAATTTTAATTCGTCAATCGACATTGTTGATAGCCTACGTTAGTGGACAAGCACATCACTAACACGTCGCCAGAAGCAGCGGCCGTACGTGATTCATCCGCTTAATGAAATATCGTGTTGTGATTTTTACATTACTTGTTCAGTCACTTAGCGACAAACTTAGGCAGCGGTTAAGGAGTAATGTATTTATTGCAAAAATAGTACAGTCGCTGTGATATTAATTGAAAACAAAAATAACATAGCAAAAGTAAGAAATATTTTACGATTTGTTGGTTTTCATGATTTTAAAAACAAATATAGTAAAATCCTTGTACTTACGTATGCTAAGTAATTCCGTGATCAACAAAGTTTAGGTTTTAAAAATAACCCCTGAACAACACGGAATTGCTATAAGTTGTCACGATCGAAAGCACACTAGTTCGCGGAGACGGCCATTTGCTTATGACATGGCCTGTAGGGCATGTCGCGCGGACACCGACACGCCCCCTTGTCACTTCTACTGTTTCTTAAATTTCTCTGATTGAGACAGTGCCGCCTGTTGGTTTTGCGCAGAGTTGTGATGTTTCATTGAGTTGTTTTTGAGAGTACCTTAACTTACTAAGAATAAAGTAAAGAAAGCTGAGAAAGATAAGCAAATCAAGTATCTTGACTTGGCTCGCGAGGTTATCGACATGTGAGATGTGGACTCAGCGATCATTGTGGCAATACTCGTTAACGCCAATGGCTCCATCCATTGCCAAGATCCTCGATCATTATCTGAGGAGGCTCTTGTTAGGCAGCTGGCTCCAGGGCCTGATTCAGAAGGCAGTACTCCTCGATACGGCCCGCATTGTGAGGATGTTCCTGTCTCTGGAGCCCTTACCACCGGTAGCTCGGACCCTGCTCCCGATACCGGCGGACCAGCATTATTTTAAGAGAAAAGTTTTTTTTATGGAAATTTAAAATTAATAAAGGAAATAAATAATAAAAGCTAATCGTAATATTCAACATTACCATGTCATGTTATAAAAATTAAATTGTCTCCTACAAACACAGACAAATAACAGACTAGTTTTCTACTAGTTTGGCAACAGTACTGGCTCCCATATTGGATAATTTATAATCATAATTTGATAATCCCTAACTAGTAAACAAAAACAAGGACAAAGTTCAGAGCATCACTGGTTCACAGAAATTTATAAAAGAAAAATAAAAATATCTTCTTGGAAATATGGCGGAAATTTCAGCAGTGTGTCTTTATTTTTTTTCTGATGCTGACAAAAGATTTCTCGAAACTTCTCTACGATATGTGTTTTAAAGGACGTCAAAATGAAAATGCTCCGTAAAAAGTACTGTGCCATCGTATTTAACACGATGGCAAAGTTAACCCAATTTTCATGAGAAAATCAGAGCTCAGTGGAACCCGGCCGTCAGTTTGTTAACTACGAAACAACATGAAAAAAAGTGAAGTGGTTAATTGGATTTAAACTTGTAATTACGAGGAGGGTTTATAAATAAACACTGCAGAAAATTACGTAACGATTAGTGTCTGTTTAACCATACAAATGAGTTTAATCGATGCTCTAACTTAGACCACTGATTATTTTATTTATTTACATGTCTAAGTATTTTGAGATAGGTTTAACAGCGGGTCCCTAACTAGGCACAGCCTGTATTATGGTGACCCAAACACAATACATTAGAAAAGGTTAATACAGTTTACAGTGTTCTGCTAGCTCAAGAAATATACTTTAGATAAACAAACAAAATAATTAGCTATTAATCTCTAAATACAAGTGCAGACTATTACTATTTGAAGATAGCAAAGACAAAACACCGTGCTTCAAAAACAATTACACTCATAAAAAAAAAAACAAGCAATTCTAAGTTTTCTCTGTAAAGTATCTCTCTGGTTCGTTAAGTTGGTTGTAGAGATAAACTTAAATATAAGTAGTAAGTATAAGAACTACTCACTTATCTTCTCGAGGCAGTCGTAAGAGGTAATTAAGGGCAATGCTACTAATGTTTGAAGGCAACAGGTTACTCTGGCTCGTTTTATTCGAGAGAATGTTATACTGCTTAATGATAGCTCCCAGAACATATAGATTTCAAAGCTTTAATAGCAGGCCGTTTGTGTTTACTTGAAGCAATTGATTTTGCAGCCTTGGTTATGCAAATTTTAGTGGGGGGAAATGTCGTGAGTACTTAAGGAGTAGGAGAAGACCAAAGAACGATTGATGGTTTGTGTGATAATGTGGTTAAAAAGGAGAAGACTGCTGAGATGATGATTCATAGAGAATAGGCGAGACGAAAACTAATTAGTCCGTCAGTTAGATTATCAAAAAATATTTGACACGTATTTTTTCTTTTGTTACGTAATCCAAATTTGACGAAGATACGACGCTTTTTAAATTCTCAATACGTCACGCCTAGGTACAATTTTTAGCTAGTGACGTCACGAGCCCCCACTCCCGAGTATTGCTGCGTTTTATCTTTGTCAATATTCATTGATTTACAAAAACAAAAAATACGTGTCCATTAATATTCAATACTCCAACTGACGGACTAAATAGATTTGCAAATTTTTGATACTGTCGTCATGCCTATTGTGGAAGAAGAAAACAAGCCGATAAATTGGGATAAGGGCAATAGATCTATAATCATCTGCCTAGCCATTTCCCAACTATGTTGGGGTCGGCTTCCAGTCTAACCGGATGCAGCTGAATACCAGTATTTTACATGGAGCGACTGCCTATCGCACCTTCACAACCCAGTTAGTGCTGGGTAATACGATACTTTTGCTAAGGCTGTTGTCAAACTTTTAGGCCACTGATTTTTATCATAATAGCTTACAGTCCATATTGTTTTGATCATATTTTTCCGGACTGAGAAAAGCACTCATGATACTTTTCAATTAAAAACTTTTCCGCGTCGGTGATAAAACGATATTTTGCTCCAACTTCGTTATAATGGTGGAAACTCAAGTATATGTATTTAGAGTCTATAATTCCAACGCTGCTTGTATAAAAACGAGTTTTGAATAACAATACTTGTCACATTTGTCACCTTGTCACCGTTCAGCGGAAGAGGTACTTTTAGCATAGCTGTGGTATGCACCGCACATTCTGCGCATGCGGTGGTCATGCGCGGGAGTTTATATTAAGATAGCTGTGCACTAATATATTAATACTAGCTGTTGCCCGCGGCTTCGCCCGCGTGAAGTTCGGTAACCATCTCACTGGATCATACTAAAGAGATAAATAGAGTACTACGTGTTAATCCAGGTTATGAACTATCTATGTGCCAAATTTCATAATCATCACAATTATTATCATCACGACCACCATCACTATTACAACTACCATCGTTATCACAATGATTATCACAATCACCATCACTATCACAGTCACAATCACTATCAGCATCACAATAACCATCACCATCGCTATCACCATCACAACCACCATCACTATCACAGTCACAATCACTATCACCATCACAATCACCATCACCATCACAATCACCATCACAATCACCATTACCATCACAATCACCATCATCATTATCATCGTGATCACAACCATTATAACTATCACAATAACCATCACTATTACCGTCACAATCACCATCACCATCACAATCACCATCACCATGGCTATCACAATCACTGTCACTATCACCATCACATCACAATCACCACTATCGTTAGCGCAATCACTATCATCATTATCACAACCATTATCATCGTTATCACAACCATTATCATCACCATCATCGTTAGCGCAATCACTATCACAATCACCATCACCATCACAATCACAATCACCATCATCGTTATCACCATCATAATCACTATCACAATCACCATCACAATCACAATCACCATCATCGTTATCACAATCACTATCATCATTATCACAATCATTATCATCGTAATCACAACCATTATCATCGTAATTCAATCATTATCATCACAATATCTATCCTCGTTATCAAAATCATCATTATCGTTATCACGCGCATCATCATCATTATCACAAACACCATCACTGTCACAATCACCATCACACTCACAATTACTATCACAATCACCATCACTATAACAGTCACAATCACTATCACCATCACAATAACCATCACCATCGCTTTTACCATCACAATCACCGTCACTATCACAATCACCATCACAATCACTATTACAATCACCATCACAATCACTATCACCATCATCGCTATCACAATCACTATCATCTTTATCACAATCATCATCATCGTAATCACAATCATCATAATCAGTATCATAATCATCATCATCGTTATCACAATCATCACAATAAATCAACAGAAGTCGAATCCGCCATCTTCTGGATCTCAAAATAAATGCCATTTTCGTCTCTGCACCCCTGATAATCTCGGTATCGACACGCATATTGATTTTTAGACTTCAACCCCATCGCACCCCAACATGATGATGGTATTTCAGGTCCGCCACATTAAATCTTAAAATCATTGTTTTTGTAACACACCCGACCCGATACACATTTCCCCCTCTTTGGGGTTGAATCCTGAAAAAACCTGAAACTCATTTCTACTCATTTATCAATAGGAGTACTCCTGTGAAGTTTTTAATTAAATAATCTGATTAATCTTGTTTCCCCATACAAAGTTTAGAGCCCCGTTTCACCCTCTTAGGGGGTGACTTTTGAAAAATCCTTTCTTAGTGTACCCCTAGACCACATAAGGAACATATGTGCCAAATTTGGTATCTCTAAACTCAGCGGTTTAGGCTGTGCATTGATTTTTAGACTTTGTCACCCCATTTCCCCCTTTTAGGGGTTGAATTCTGAAAAACCCTGAAACCCGTTTCTACTCATTTATCAAAAGGAGCACTCCTGTGAAGTTTCGAATAAAATAGTCTAACTAATCTTGTTTCCCCATACAAACTTTGGAGCCCCGTTTAAACCCCCTTAGGGGCTGAATTTTGAAAAATCCTTTCTTAGTGCACCCCTAGACCACATAAGGAACCTACTTGCCAAATTTGGAATCTGTAGACCCAGCGGTTTGGGCTGTGCGTTGATAGATGAGTCAGTCTGTCAGTCAGTCAGTCAGTTTGTTTCTTCTTTTATATATTTAGATTTAGGCAACTTGGTGAGGACTAGGGACACACAATAGAGGGTGTGGAATTGCGCTTTTATTTGGCACACATAATAGATTATTTGTTCAAGACATTTTTAGCCACATCTAAAGGTTTGTATGTGTAAGACAACCTTATCTATCACTAGCTACAATAACCCTAGATTCGTAATAAAAAAAAATATCCTAAAGAGAGAACACATCTATGTGTTTTCAAAATCACCAAATAATTCGAGATTTGTAAGCACAATAATTAAAAAGCTATTGTATTTTAATAATGTATAGATCCTTAATACTGAAAACATCTTCATAATAACTGTATATTTGATCATGAAATGTGTGAATATAAAAAAATACGAAGAATTTTGATGGACCATAATTCAAACCAGAATCATTAAATATCAGCGAGAAGGTATAATTATGTAGTTGCAAAGGATATAAGGTTTATGGTGGCTGTCATATTTTGTGTAATTGCTGCTTATTACAGTTTAAATAGCACGTCGCGTCGTCGCTTGGGTTTCGCCTTTAATAAGAGAGGGAGAAAGAGGCATAGTGCCTTCTTCTTCAGCTAAGTCAGCCTGCCGTAAAGAATGATTCGTATGTCAATGAACGAAAACCTGAAAAAGGTCTTTTCCAATAGTTCTTCGTTTGGTTTTATATTGATGGAAAGGACAATAAGGACAGAAAAGGATTGAATTAGTATTCTTCTTCTAAGTGTCGATGGCAATCTAAATTGTGCTGGCCCAGAACTGAGCCACTAGTTTGGCTCCTTCAGTAGTATTGGTTAGAAAAAGCCAAAGACCATGCATGGTCTTTGGCTTTTTCTTGATTTTTTAATACCAATTCAATCCTTTTCATGTTTTTTGTAAGCTTGCCAGCTTAAATATGATTTAACTACAATCTTGACAGGACATTATAAAACCCAGCGTTCTATAACGAAGTTCAAAAACTACCCGAAAACTTCAATTAAATCCACCAATCAGAAACATCCATCTCGCAGTGCACATCCAAAAGCAATCACAACTCAGAATGACTTTCAACCTTGAAAATACAGACAAAAGTACAACAAACGAAGATATTTTGGCTACCCGCCTAATGGCAAGCGACGTGAATTGTTTCGCTGCATTCTGTTAGCTGTTGCTCCATGTAGACAGGGTTTTGCATATAAACGCCTGCCCGGCCGTACGCCCCGCAATATGGGCATTTTAGTCTGGTCACAGAGTACGGAAGAAAATTTAGCAGTCAAAATGGATCCACAAATGGATTAGCATGATCCTCCGTTACGATTAAATACTTATACTGCAGCATTAATTTTGAAATAAATATATGGTAAAGATGAGGACTAATGCTAAGTCCTATGTGTGACGAAAACACGATTAACCAAAGTTACCTCCAAATCGAACAATAAACCGCTGGTATTCAAAAAGTACTTGAAATTAGATCATGAAACTTTGCATACTAACTGAACTAACTATAAAGCAGGTCTTAAGTGTTTTATTTTTTTAGTCCAATCAATGGATTTTTTGTAAATCGTAAAACACCACTCATTTCGCACTATTCGGCCCGCAGTGACTGACGTAACAACCACTTTGTAGTGCAAGCTGATTAGAACGTTATTCTAACAGTATTTCAATCAAAGTTTGAACCACCACAAAAAGAGTTGCTAATTTAGCTGCTGTAGTCGCCTTAAGGTTTACATTTTGAAGATATCAAAAATATGTTTTTTTTAACAACTGCAAGATTTATTTTATTTTATTTTATTTTACAGTTCTAGGCAAACTTACAGCTAAAAAATTACACATGATTAAGAGTAACAAAATTAAGGCCAATTAAAAGTTTTCGCAGATAGAAAAGAGCTTATTAAAAAAAAACAAAAATATTTAAGAAGGCAGACAGTGTTTGTAAAGACAGTGTCATAGGTAAAAATGAGTTTCAAATAGCGCAAATTGAATTCACTTAGTTTACGTTATCTAAAAAGAAATTGCAAAGAGTCCTTTTTAATTTTGATATGCTAGTACTGAAAATATCGATGTCAACGCCCTGGCCAACCGCATTATACGTATGACTCGCTCTAATTAAGTATGAGTTTCGTCTATATTTCGTTCCTACCACAGGAGTATGCAATAGACGGGTATTGCGCCGAAAAGTAGAAGGAATCCGCAGTCCAATTTTGCTCAGCAGTTCGGGAAGCTCGGTTAAACCGTTAGCGATTCTAAATAAAAACGCCAAGTCTGCATTTCTTCTACGCTCAGAAAGAGGAAGAAGATGGAATCTTTTACAGCGTAAGAGTTAAGTGGGAGAATAAGTTTTAGACCGGAATTTAATATACCTCAAAAATTTTCTTTGTATGCCTTCCAATCGATTAATGTATAAGTTGTAATTGGGGTTCCAAACTTGAGAGGCATACTCGAGATGACTGCGAACAAAAGTACAATAGAGAATTTTAATGGTTTTGATGCTCCTGAACTCGGACGAGACTCTCAAAATAAACCCTAGTGATTTTGATGCTTTATTAATGATTTGTTCCACGTGTTGATCAAATAATAATTTTAAATCAAATACTACACCCAAGTCTTTGACTGTGATAACCCTAGCTAGGGATCTGTTTAAAAGTTTATATTCGAATGTACGGGCTTCCTAGTGAAGGAGCACACGTAACACTTGGAGACATTTAAATGGAGCTTGTTAGCGATGCAGTAGGACTGAATCTTTAGATCCTCCTGCAATGATAAAGCATCTGACGAGGTGGATATCTTAGACATAATTTTCATGTCATCCGCGTATAGAAGTATGGTAAGGATGCTATGTTGTGGATTTCCATAAAATCTAAGAATAATTTACTAAAAATTAAACCATAATGGTGAGAAGGTATTTAAATATCCAGCTTTGGCGTAAAATAACAATACTCGTTAGTTCACCTTACCGTAGGGGCGGCTGCGGCGGCGGCGGCGTGGGCAAATCTTGCCTATAATAACAATTTACCGCTTTCACATAAATGTCAAAGTATAATTAGTATTCAAATATATTTGCCATAAATTCCGTCCAATATGGAAATGAACAAGAAATACCAGAATATAACATTACTATCCTTCTTTAAAATTCATAAATAACCGTTTGGCAGCAGTAAAACTTTTAAAAACAGGTAGCTGATGTCTCTATTCTACACATTCCAATGTCTATGGAACAACGCAAGGAATTCTCGACGTAATATTATACCGTGTCAGTTTGATATTCGACTCTATTAACTATACAGTAGATTATAATAAAGATAAGAATACATTTTGAATGTCTTCATCTGTTGGATAAGGAAGCCATGGGAATGGGAGCCAAGGTGATAAAGAGCGGGATACATTTGAAGGACCCGTTAAAATAATATTCCTAAAATTGAAAGATTATATCATGTGTTCATGTTACGAGTTAAATTAAGTTTTGAAATTAAGAGATAATGTTTCCAAAAAGCGTATTAAAAATCTGATATCTTCAAGAATATCGAAGAAAACAGAAATAAAAAACAAAATCAAAACAGACCATGATATTAAGAGACAAATAGAAAGACGTAAAATCGGTAAAATAAACTCCAATCACTTCGATAAGGATCAAATGGAAAATGTAATCTCGGAAAAGACTCCCTAAATAAAAAGGACAACAACTGAGGTAGAAAACGAAACAATCGCTATATTTCACAAGTACGAAAACAAAACATTGGACAGAAACGATCAGAAACGGTCCAAAAAGAAAAGCCAACGTAAAAGATATTGCTGTACCTTTCCGTGGAACATCGCAAATGCTTCCTATTACTATAAAACTTGAAGATTCCGAAGCTATAATATAATCTTCGGATAATAATGTAGTTGGTATAATAATGGTAAAGGCACAATCAATGATGGGCTTGGATAGATAAGCATCAATTTTGGCCCATGTTCATGATTGATAATTTTCAGCCATTAAAACTGTACTCTTTAAATCTTTGTGTTCTGGTGGCTGACAAACAAGAAAAACAGGGGATTTAATATTCGCCGCTGGAAATGGATTAGCTACAAAGTCAAAGGCTAACATTGTTGTTCACAGTGTCCTAGTTTTTTCATTCCTATGTTTTCAGAGGAACTTTGCTGCAGTACAAAACATTGATTGTGATTTTCAGAAAAAAATACAAAAGGCAGCGGGGAAAATTGGATTAGTTGCGTACACGAATATTCTTTTTGTAACTCCCAACCTTACTGTACCAACTTGATTCTTTAGATAATGATAGGAAATCTCAAGAAATTAAATATAGAAATGACAAATTATAGTTCCTGCGGGGTATAATTTGGCGACGGTACAGATGGATGGACTAAACACTGTTTCCAGTTGACATTTGCGAGAAACAACTAAAAGCTGCCTATTTATATGAACAAAGTAGAGACGCCTGGAGTCTTCCGAACTGGTTTGGTCAGGGTCTAGAAAATTGCCACGCTCCACTTTCTTAGCTAGCTGCCGGCTACTTATTTTATCACGTATGATATGATAAGTTATAAATAATTTGTGTGCGTAAGTTTATTGGTTGAGGACGATCGTGGCTTAATTGACGTGGACTTACACGAGCATTTGGAGTTTTAAAAAGAATAAGTTGTTTCCAGATTGTTTGTATTTAATCAGATGCGTTGAACAATTAATTAAATACCCAGTAATAGTTGTTTTGCTGAAAGGGTTACTTGAAATTATAACCTATCTCATTTATCGAATTTCTACATGCACAGTTTTTTTGCCTCGACAAAGCAGCTTACTCCGTAACGGGCTATAGTTCTGTAGTTGACGAAGTAAGGATTTCAATGACAAAGACGGATCTATTCTAGATTGTACGAAGGGTAAACTAAGAATGATTTACTCATTCGAAACAGTTCCGGTTATAGGACTATTCGAACTAGAACGTAATAACGATATAATAATTATAAATCAGATCTAGATTTAGTAGCCAGCCGTTAAAGTGTTATTAGACTGGATTCTACCAGAGCCAGTGCGCTGATTAGATTTCTGAATGGACCTAGAATTTTATTCTAGTGCTCATTAGTATCTCAGTTTTGCTTTAACTAGGAATTATCAATACAAGTTATATTGCGAAACATAAAATATAAAGTAACTCTGTCGGTTTGCAAACTTTTCACGCCTTATTATTTCGATGTTTGGCAGGGGCTCGTGGGGCCATGACCTGGACAAAGGATACTTTTTATCCCAGCAAAGCCGCGGGCGAAAGTTACTTTTAAATAAAACGACATTACTCTTGGCTTCCTTATAAAAACTTGTGAATTTTTTACTCCCCTTTTTGTCTTTGAAAATACAATGGGGGAATGTGAGAGAGTGCTCATCCGGTGACGCATCCGGGAGATTTTCCTGTTACATATTGACAGAATGAAAATCTCTGCGCGTGAAGCTGTAAAGCAAACTTACACGTTCCTTTGTTCATTATGCATGTATGTTATGTTTTCTACCAGTTATGCATATAGGACTAGATGGATGAATGTGACCAGGCAAACAGAAAAAAACAGTTTTAATCATTTTGCTACATTTAAGGAGTTTATTTTGCCCAGATGCGGAAAACAGACGGCTTAAGATCTTAAATTCTTTCTTCGGAAAACATGACGTCATAATCATCTACTAGGCTTGTCCCAACTATGTTGTGGTCGGCTTTCAGACTAACCGGATGCAGCTGAATACCATTTTAAATTATAATAAATATCGCTGGACATTACACACAGCGCCATCTAGGTGCCACACTAAGCAACAACACTTGTGTCGTGGACACCAGATAGTTGATATACTACATAGATACTTTTTGTTTGTAAATACATACTTATTATACATATAAACATCCATGACTCGGAAACAAACGTCCATGCTCATTACACAAACATTTGCTCCTACCGGGATTCGAACCCGGGACCCTAGGAACGTAAGGCAGCCTCACTACCGCTGCGCCATTCGGGTCGTCAAATTTTACATGAAGCAGGAGATCGAGGAAAAGAGCAAATCATAATACCAAACCAAATTCCAACACACTGCAAACAGCTCAAACCAGAAATACCCAAAGCCATACCCCGTAAAGGCGTAAAACGAGATCCCCCAAAAAGGTCCTGCGAAGGTGAGCGTAACAAATTGAAGGCGATTGATAACCCGTCCTGTCCATATCACTACAGTGACAGAACGAAAGACTAAATCGCGCACATGAAGAGGGTCCTGATTAATTAGCTGCCCAATGAAATGACGCCAGAGTTCCCTACGATCATTAATATTGGCGGGTTCCTTCCTAGCCTTGAAACCAGGGCTTAGAGGCAAGCCTAAGTGCTCACGGTGTTACGTCACCCATCGATTTCCTGTCAGGTGCTACAGAAATGTAGAATTCCTTGGAATTAGCGGAAGATTAATTATTTAAATTATTGAGAAGTGGAACTTTGTTTAGATTTTGGCGTCGTCAATAGTGCTCTACAAATAAATAATTAGGAAATTGACAAATGCTAGCAACTTTTCAATTTATGTAGAAAAGTTTCATTTCAAAAAAATATCATTCAACTCCGTCCCACGTAATCTGGTAAAAGCCACTTGACCAGATATTTTAATTTTTCAAAAACAAAATACAGTAGCAACTGGCGACACACTTGAGTTTGGACATCAGTTTGCGTTTCATTAATTAAAACCTTGCCATCAACGAAGCACTCGTGACTCGTGAATGTGACGAATGAAAAAAATCAGCAGTAAGGGTTGCGCCCCTGATGGCGAAATCTGTTGGTGTACGTTAACGGGAACCACCGATGAATAATTCATAGGCGTCATCCCGCTGCCAGTACTTATACTGTTTTATACAACCAGCGTATTAATGATTTGTCATCAGAACGTTGTTAATTGGATGTCAGATCTGCTCTGGCACATGATGGGATGCGACTCGAGATAAAGCTTGAGTGGAGATTAATTGAGCAGGGCTGACAATGTGTGGACGGAAAATAAAGGAGAATTTACTACATGAATCAAGGGAGCTACAAAGTTCAAGCTAAACGTTTGGAAGCCAGAACAATTGATGCAAAGCAGCTTAGAGAACAGATTAAACGTTTGCAAGGAGTTACTGCTCTTTAGCATTGCATTAAGCTGAAACTGTGGCAGGTCTGGTGGATAAATGGCTTGTCTATTGCCTTCGCTATTCGAATTCCAATTCACTAAGAGGATTTTATTCAGCGAAGCTTTCTGCAATTTAGACGATACTCGACGGGACGACCGTCGACGTCGAAGCATCGAATCGCGTTCTAGTAAAACTCATCACTTGCATATTCGGAATTCGCCCGCGATTTTGATCGGAATCGGGCGTTCGTGAGTGATGACTTTTTCATGCTTGCACGAGTGATTCGGTAACGAACGGAATATTTGTGACTTGTAATCAAATAAGAGTTACACTCGACAGACTGTGTTTGATACCAATAATATAAATACGAATGTAACTCTGTCTGTATGTTAGGTACCTTTACACGCTTTAATGGGTGAACTGGTTTTGATGAAGTTTGGCTTTCAGGCCATGCATGACCTGGGTACGTAAAAACTTTTTTTTGGTATCCCGGTAGTAAGTTCCCCTGGGATATTTTCCGATCTTCACGCAAGTGAAGCTGAAGGCAAAATCCAGTTGACAAAAAAAAGTTAAGGGTTTTTAATAAAATCTGTTACTCTCAACACTGCCCAGCTTTTTACGATGAAAGGTCCGACATAACCCTCGGTAAAGCGAAACAATGCCAGATTAAAGCTGTATTGTGGTACCCTAATATTTATGTCATATTTCGCGTTATATCCAGGACAACGTCCAGATACGTATCCAGTATTTATGAGTTTTGGCAGGTCTGGGGATTGCGAGGCGCCCTTGTAATTTATGCTGGGATTAAAATGTTATACAGGTGCTTGACCCGGCTAACTAAAATATGGAGTGTTGTTATTAAAATTACGACAATGGGCTCATTAATGTGTCAGATGATTTTTCACTTCTCATTATCAGCCTATAGCCTTTTTCCAACTGTGTTGGGGTCGGCTTCCAGTGTAACCAGAATACCGTCATGTCTATTCACATTTATACAGGGTGTGGCGTAAGTAGTGGTCCACCGTTCAGGATTCGATGAACCAGATAATTAACTATAACAATTAAAAATTTAAACAATTAATACCCAAGGGTTCCGAAAATATTTCCTTTTTGTCTTTTATTTACGAAATTTCTACCTTTTATTACAAATTTGGTTGTAGTTTCAACAAAAGTCATTATTCTTTCATTTTGACTTCTGTTAATTACTGCTGAATACTAGAGCTACCATGACAAATTATGATTTTTTATGTAAATTCAGCTCTTTTGAAGAAAAAGTTGGTTCTTTTCTAATTTTAACCCAAATTTTTAACACACCATCAAGTTCAATAGCGATTTTTGTAAAAAAACGTACCACATTGTCAGTGCCCATGTATTTAATAATATGCCTACTAAATGCCGATTTCAAAATGATATCATTATAACAGATCCAATAATTTAACAAAAAGATATTCAATTTTAATTGAAGAAAAGTGATTTTCATTTAACTACTTTTTTAAACTTTATTGCGTTAATACTATTACAAAACGTATTAAAACTTAAAAAACGGATACAATCTAACTTTTTACATTTCTAATGTGATTTGTGTTGGAGCACAAACATGTCAGGTAAAAAAAAACCGCACCTTGATACAGCGTATCCAAATAGGTGGATTGGGCGCTTAGGTCCAATATTGTGGCCACCACCCTCGCCAGATCTAAATCCCATAGATTTCTTTTATTGGGGTTGCCTAAAAGAAAAAATGTCTATATCAAAGAAATCACAAGTATTGACCAATTGAGGACTAGAATCCAGGCAGCAGCTAGAGAAGTCAGCGAAAGCGGGTTTGCCCGACGACTTAAACGGTCGTTTATTCGACGATTCGACGTTGCAGAGCGTGTATTGCTGCGAATGGGGGCCATTTTGAACATTTCGTTTAATTTTAATGATTGTAATCATGACAAAGATTAATAATAAATGATAAATAAAGTGATTTGTTTTTTTTTTTTTAATTCTTTGTTCAAATACCTGAAGTAACAAGTTAGGTCTACATAACTCTGTTAGAGTAGTTTTTTTTTTAAACAAATGGGCATTGACACTGTAGTGCATTTTTTAGCAAATATCGTAAGTATTAACGCAATAAAGTTTAAAAAAATAGTTTAATGAAAATCTTCTTTTATTCAATTAAAATTCAGAAAATACTAACTCTATAAAAAGAAATAAAAATATTTTACAAATATCAAAAAAAAGGTTACAGGGCGTCGAAAAATTCGTCCACATCGCTGTCAACAGGAAAAGTGCCCAGAAGGCTGGCAGCATTGCCACGTTGGATGGCAATGCTGATTCTTTGGCCAAAAAATAGGCCCGCCCTCTGGTCACGTGAAGAGTCGACCAACCGTTTGGCGATTTCCCGAAATACTAGGTGGGCACTCGGACCCCATGGCCCTAGTGTTTCAACCCCAAATGGCTAAAACACATAATTACCAATTAAATTATTGTATTTGCGCCGTTTGAGGTTTTCAGCACCTGCAGCAGCCGCCCCAGCGCAGCACACTGTGCTAGGAAGATGGGATGGCGCAAGGGTGTCGACGCAAGTTGCGTCCCACACCAAAGGCCTACCCAACTTCCATGGCATTATGGTCATACCATCAGGTCTCTTGCCATCGACGCGTGCCAAGCCAGTGGGTTCTAATACAGCTGGCACCCCGGCGGTGCGGTGGCAAGAGCACGACGGATGAGATCATTAATGCTAGCGTGCCGCGCTATCCGACCTGCACTCTTACTGCAAGAAAGGCCATGGTGTCTGAGGCAGTCGACTGCTTAAATTTAATTAAAATTGAATATCTTTTTGTTAAATTATTGGATCTGTTATAATGATATCATTTTGAAATCGGCATTTAGTAGGCATATTATTAAATACATGGGCACTGACAATGTGGTAAGTTTTTTTTTTACAAAAATCGCTCTTGTACTTGATGGTGTGTTAAAATTTGGGTTAAAATTAGAGAAGAACCAAGTTTTTCTTTAAAAGAGCTGAATTTACATAAAAAATCATAATTTATCGTGGTAGCTCTAGTACTCAGCAGTAATTAACAGAAATCAAAATGAAAGATTAATGACTTTTGTTGAAACTACAACCAAATTTGTAATAAAGGGTAGAAATTTCGTAAATAAAAGACAAAAAGGAAATATTTTCGGAACCCTTGGGTATAAATGGTTTAAATTTTTAATTGTTATAGTTAATTATCTGGTTCATCGAATCCTGAACGGTGGACCACTACTTACGCCACACCCTGTATATATCTTATTTTCAGAAATGAAACCTACCACTGCTCGTCTCTGCATCACCTATAGGTAGAAAATGCCTATATCGTAAAGTCTGCCTCTGTACTTTGTGCTGTACTGGGTAATACGACAATCGGACTTTAGGGCCACTAACTACATACCTGTAACGACTTTGCCATGCACAGAAGAAACGAAAAGGTTTGTAATTGTTATGGGTGATAGTCACCCGTCCACGGACCAACCCAGCTTAACCTGGAGATCAACCCGAGCGGCTGTGATTATACCTATTTAGCCACGAGCTCCTCCAAACTTTAATAAAAAAATATATAATATTTATATATCTTTTTTTTATATTTATATATATATATTAATTAATTGCTACTATGTCGCTATTTACTGGTATTCTCTCTAAGCACATCGTATTTTACTTCTACTAGTTCGTTTCCCTTTGTTTTTTTTATGCACTCTCTATGTACACAATATTAATTATTTTAGGGCCATATTAATTAGTTTGTCCCGTCAGCCATCACGTCTGAACAGCACTAGGCGGCAGCTGGCACTACCAATCGGTAATTAAGTTTCACTCATCGAATACCAATGTTTTATGTGTGCATGTCTGATATTAAACACTATTTATTTAGTTAATTATTATTAAACACTATTTATCTAGTATGCCTACTTTGTTTATTTTATGAAAGGTGCATGCACGTAATTTTTTCGTCACTTAAATCAATAAAATACAGTACTATCAACCCAATAAAAGTATTAAAAGTTACGTTCAAATACTGCTTGTCGCTTAAAAATTATATTAAACTCCTGCAATTTTCTATGACAGTTCAACCATTACAACGGCACCATTGCAATGATTTTGTGGGGCTTAGTTTATAAGTCTACTTACCATCTTTGAATAATAAACAAATAAATAATAATAATAATAAACGTCCGTGACTGTCGCGGCCATGATGTGACGTCATTTACCACAATCTGCCTTGTTTACATCAATTTTTTGCCCTCAATTGAATAATTTTACTAACTGTAATGTGCTCTAGAAGAAAATTGGAATAACAATATTATAATAAAATCTTAGTAAAACTTTAATCACTATTCAAATAAAAGTGTTTTTTTGACCCATAGACTTTGACGTCACTACCGGTGTTATCGAGGACGACGCGTTTTGAGTGTGCGGTCCGTTTCACCAAAAACATGCTACATAAAACAGTAAATTGTAAAATAAGTGATGTATTAGCAACTTAAACAACTGTACCACAATGTTTTTATGGGCTAATATAAGGTATTTTTAATTAATAAAAAGAGTTTTGTATTTCATGCATATTCCCTATTGGAAATACGATAGTTGATAATTTGATCACTACAAAAGTACTGCAGCGCTAATCTATGACAAACATCAAGAACTAACATCAAAATTCTGTTTATTAAACGCCGCGTTTATTAAAGTTCTAAGTGACTTATGACTACATGGAAAAATCCGAAACAAACTCTCGGGCAGTAGCCCACAGGCATAATATACGTCTGATAGGAGGATCCTTTCCTTTCCTATGGGGGATGAAAAACTTTACACCTTGTTCTTCAAACCCTATAGACTTGTGAAATAATGTTGTCACTTATTTGTTGCTGGCTTGTTGCACACTAATCGACATAAAGTGTCATGAAGTCACGTGCGACTCGCATCCAGCGGATCCCCGCAACCTAGACCTACAAACTACTTCCTAAAGAATTTGGCTAAATATTTTTAATTTAAGTACTGCTTTACCGTCTTATCTAACCTGCTAATACTTTATTAACCATTACTAGTGAACAGTGCAGTATTTAAATCACGTACCTCAGCATTTCTGACGAACTGTATTAATTAGGAGCATGATCAACTGAGTACTGCATACTCATTAGCCTCGGATTATGCCATTTGCTAGACATGAGATTCGCATTCCCGATCACTATGGGGAATTATGACATGAAATTATAAAAGTATTGATAATTTACAATCTAATGTTAAAATTATTATATTAATTAAATTTGCAGGTCAAAATATCTGTAATTTTTATATGTAAATCTGTTTTTTATAATTATTTTAACTCGTTGAAAATAGTGTTTTCATTTCGTCGCCGGAAAATGCGCTGTCGGCGTTCGAGCAGGCTGTAAATGAGGTGTCTACGGCGGACTGAAAAAAGTGTTTCGAAAACTGGTTCAGACGCATGAAACGTTGTATAGAGCATAGTGTTTGATAGTACTTTGTAAAGATTTAATAAAAAAAAAATGGAACACTTAACACCTATGGAACATTTATTTTTATTTTCGCAAAACTTTCTAAATGTCTCACGTAAATGTTATAATATAAAACTGGTAACAAAAATGTGAGCCGTCACGGGACGCCTGGCAGATGTGATGTGAAACATCGAAATTATTTTGTACAAGTAAGACAGGAACTAAACATTATGGCTTAATGAAAAAAATATATATTACTAGTTTTTCCCTGAAAAAATAAACAAACACACTATCAAATAAAAGAAAATAAAAACAAAATGACTCGATTCACAAAAAGAAAATCCTTAAGCTGGAATCGAACTCGAAGTCACGAGATTGTAACCCAGCGCTGTGCCCCAAGTCCAGCTGGCTTGTTGCAAACCGTGGCGAATATTTATGCTGCTTCAACTGGTCGGTAATGTTCGGGCCGGGTTAACAACTTGACAGTTGGCGACGCGTCACCACGCCATTTTTTGGTTTTACCCGCGCCTGTAGATGTTTCACATTAAAAATCGTGCAGTTTATAGAGACCCCTCACGACTTATTTATATTGCTCTGTTATTAATTCAAGTGAGTGGAGTACATACAAGTCAAACTTGCATAGGGGACCGTACTTCGGCAGATGATGGATGGGATCACATCCACCTGCGCTCAGCATTGTCTATCGACGTGTATCTATAGAGTAGGATACAACACGTATGTAAGTAAGCGCTTGAGAATATTAAGGAGTAATTTGTTAATGTCCTTAACCGCCAGGTTAAGTTTTTTGTTAATATTTCATGAAAAAGTCATTCAATAGGATTAAATGAAATGGTAGGGTTGTATTGACAACTTCAATGATTATTATTCTGTGAATACATACGTGTTACGGTCGCGAATCATATTTTGTCCAACATACAGGGTGACACTGACCTGCAAATTGCAAAAAACACAAGAACATTTCAATTTTGCAGGCAGCCCTGACACTTTTACCTAAAAGGTTCAGATATCACGGAATACTGACGGATACATCAGTAAGTATTTGTAAGGAGGTGACTGAAACAGAAACCAAATTCCGCAACTAGACCGTACTAGTTTAACTGTTTAATGTTTTATACAGGCCCTATTAGAAAAAAAAATAACAGAAGTTAATATAACACAGAATACTTACTATAACCCTGACTCCTCGATCTAAAATCACAAGAACCCCGTCAACATCAAGTATCATCCAGACCTCATTATGCAAGACATCAAAACATTTACCACTTCACAATCCGAAGGCAAGAAGACGGACTAACAGATCTGTAAGATAAATTATACAACGGCAACCTACAGGAGCCTTCTCCAAACATTTTCGACCCTCCAAGTGCTACCCCGTTTTGGTCGACCCTTCTGTCATGAGCTTAATTTGAATTATGTCGGGGCAGACGACCCACGATACGTAGGTATAAAATTCACGTTTATATCACCCCCGGGAACACGACATTGGGAAATACGCTACTCTTCTCGATGACTTTTAGTAGGCAAATGAATTTTTTATTGATTTTTCTGATCGATGTTTATTGTATTGAAAATACGCGTGTAATTTATTTTATTGCCGCTTGCAGCTACTGTTTTAAATGACAGTGACGCGGATATTTTTTCATTAATTTAATGTTACACTAACTAGTCTAGCTACATAATTAATTCTAAAGAAAAAAGTGTATGGTAGTAGACACTAAATTAATTCGAGAAACACAAAACGTAAAACTCTGCAACCAATTTCGATGGACAACTCACTTATTTTTTAAATCTTAAATGCCATCGATACCGTATAAAATCGGAGATAATCTTTTCACAGAAATTACACACTGTCGTCGGGTGATAAGCAGACCAATAAATTAACTTCAAATGGCATAATCCAAAATACAATATAAGAAAACTGGTATCATTAAGTCCAAAACATTTTACCCGTAGCGTACGATCACAAAACTTTTACGATTGCAATCGTAAACTCCGAACTCCGAAGACTTTATTAAATTCAGCAGAAACCGGTCCGGGAACGTATAACGGCACGGTTGCATCGAATACCGTGTCGTGCCAGTAATCCAGCGACGGCAGACGACAACTCAATATCAAGTTCAAAATTAGACCCCTTTGACGTAACGTGGGCCAAGTTACGGCTAAGTCGATCAGCTGAAACGGAATATAGAATGTTTGGGATCGATATTTTTGGTGGAAATCATGGGGAAAGGGTCAGATTTTGGTTTAGAACTATGTAGGGTGAAGCAGAAACTACTGTAAATTCCATACTAAGGTCCATTGATCTCATTTTGTATTGTACTACATCACATGCAGCGTATAAACATTAAAGATCAGGAAATGTTTACAATTTCAGTACATGCCGAAACCATATAAATACAGAATTCTATCTCTAAACAAATGCACGAAATCGCATTAGACAAAATCAAGAAGGCAGCAAACAAAAGAAACTTGATACGTATCCACACTTATCCTTGGGAGGGTGAGGATAATCTCCTTTCGCAGGATATCCCTGTCTATCCGGCTGTATGCCCGGATAACAGTCGTGCCCGGTTCATTAGTCACATATCAGTTAACGGGAATTGGATTCCACAAACATTATCAGATAAAGAGACGATTCCCTACGCTAAATAGAGAATGGGAGCGAAAATGGAGGAATGACACAATTAGGAAAGTCGAATTCGAAATTTAATGTACGGTCGACCAAGCTATTTGGTTTATATTTTACAATGTAATTTGGATGTTAAAATGTAAACCAAATATGTAGCTTGGTCGTCCGTACGTGCGGTATGGATAAAATGAACGGAAGAAAGAATACAATAAAGAAACAAAAGTTAATGACACACGCTTGACAAATAAAACATAATGCAGCTGCACAATGCATGCTCCAGATTTTTATAATAGAAGCGAAGATTTGCAATTCCGTAATGAATTCAAACAATTCCGCACACAATGTGGAAAATAAAGCTAAAAAGAAAACGGTTAACACAGTCCATTCTTTATATAGCTTGATAAATAATTTCTTAGCAATAAAATATGCACCAGTACAACTGATCATTAAAACTTCAGGTAAGGAAGACGAGACTTACAACTTAAATATATTTCAGTACCCGTGTTCCACTTTCCCGAGGTACAGAGGAACATGTAATCCCCCGTGCAATTGTACAACGTTAAGATCTGACAAAACTGTCTTTGCTAAGTTTGGTAAATTGCTTCGCCTGTAATAAATTGTTAACTGAAATTTCAAAAGTTGTGGCAACAAGCGTACCCAGAGCTCTACTTTAAGTTTGTGCGCCTTCAACATCGTTACCAACGTTTCTTACATCTGTTCGGAAATTTAACGTACCCTTATCATTTCGAGAGTTTGTTTCGGAAACTCTGCAATTTGATGAAACTTTTCCACAAACATTCTCGAGTCAATTCTCTCAATCTTTATGTCATCAACCTTTTCTGTTTATCATGAAAACGATTGGATTTATGTTCAGTACCTTCTGCCTTAGTGAATTCTTAACGTTTCGCAAACAAAATTAAATTACGTGGCATCATTAAATATTAAAACAACATCGTTTTACAGTCTTCGCGTGTTTGAACAGGCGTCACTTAAAAGCAATGGCCGGATTTTAAGGGGATTCACATTTTTACAACCCCTAGGGCTGGTAACAGACGATAAAAAATCGTTCAATCTCGGCTGTACAACAGGATTCACGAGGCAAATAATGTAAGTACACACTATAAATCATTACGTCACGGTATCGTCACGCTGTCACACCGTTGATGGGCAGAAAAACAAATATTACCTTTATGGAATAGGGCATAGAGCATCCATTTTTATCGATTTTCTTTGAAAGTAATCCTACTATAACGTTAACAACAGATAACTTGATCAGAGTGTCTGCAAGTTTAGCAAAACTTCCAACATAGCTTAGAAATTTCCTTAACTAAGAAATATTCTCAGAACTGAAATTAACCCTTGTGGCTTAAGGCTGAATCTAGAGCAAAATAATAGTCATACATTCAAAGCCGTTACAAGAAAATTAAAGCTACAACCAACACCGCAATAATCTAAGAAAAGATAAACTTAAGCTCTAACCTGTATTTAAAATCAATAGATACATTTCAATGCAAAGTCATGTTAATGACTATTTTCAAATAAACGAAACGAAATCAATCAAAGTTATCCTTCTGTAAAACCTTTTGGTTAAACATTTAACTTATAGCCCTGGGCGACTCCAAGTTCGAAGAAGTTAGGTATCAAAAGAAGTTTGATCTTATCTGCAATTTTATTGGTTACAAAATAACGTAAATAACTTCAAACGGTTATAAAATATAGCAAATACTGTAAGCTGCTTATAGAATTTATTCGAAGTGAGATTCTAAATATAGCAAAAGATGACTAACTTTGAATGCCTAACCCTAAGTAAGGAGCTAGAAACGTGAATAGCAAACACTATGACAAGATTATTCAAAATTCCTGCGGCGACTTTGTATTGGAGGAAGTGTCTGCCGCCTGTGGTACTGCAAAACTAGACATGTTCTACTCCGTGTAGTTTATCATCTACGAACAACTTAATAATATGTTTCACTTCGCAAACAAACTGCGAACACTGATATAATCTGGTAAACTGTTTTTCTTTCATTCCCACGTCGTCGGCTTCGAAACAATTCTTTAAATATTTATTGTGTTTGCATCCCCTTGCGAATCAGATATAACCTTTATTTAAAATTCTTTCGCACGGACTCGCGTACTGCCCGGTGTCGTTGTAAATTGTCCGTTGTTTTGTAAACTTATACTGATATATTATTAAATCAGTGTTTGTCCTTCTTTTTAGCGAGTCGGTAACAATATAAATTCAGTCGGGATAGAACTGGGCTATAGAATTGCATTGCTTCAGTCGCGTCCAGTTCCTGTAGTGAACAAACAACAGGACTACATGACACGATACTCGTCATTGTTATGGCTATGTAACCTGACTCAAGTAGTTCCAAAAAGTTAGATGACTGTGCTTATAAAAAATCAAATGCTATGCGTACGTTTTATTCGTGCGCACGAATAAAACGTATTCAATTTTAACATTTATTACCCCTCTTTCAGCGCCTTTGAACTCCCCTCAATTCTATTATATCCCTTTATTTATCTATTCCTGCTTATTGATAAATTTCAGGCTGTCTTTCAGTTCCTGCCTACATTGTAACTCGGGGCGAAGTTATAAATGATTTTTGTGAACAAATCCACACAAAAAGCAATTTGTGAAGTGCCTCAGGTCAGGATGCAAAGCCACTTCTTCGAGTTTCCTTTTGATGGTGTTCACTAGCTTCTTTATTCTTTGTTTTTGATCGTTTAATAGAATTATTCAGTTAAAGTTATGATTTGTTATTTTATAATTATTAATATTTAACAAATGTTCAAATATTTTACTGCCTCTTTAGTCTAGTAGTCGCAAGCGTAAATGTTGAGCATACAGTGGTCCTGAGTTCGATTCCCAGGTCGGGCTGAGCGTGAGGTTCTGATTTCTATTCCTAGGTCGGGCAAAGGAGTTTTAGGGTTTCCCATCAGGAATTTCTCAGTATAAGTCATGGAGTCTGATTGATGGAAAAAGGCTCGCCCCCTATTACATGGAACTTGAATATAACTGGCGAAATGTGGGTGTACTATTAGGTACACCTCTGCCTAACTCTTCGGGGATTAGAGGCTTGAAGTTATTTTATCAAACGATTGTGTAGATACTGGGTTTTTTTGATGATAATTATAATGTGTTTGGAGATATTTCATTTAGGTTCAAGTGTATTATTAACATCGGCATCGTACTGATAATTTAATGGTTGGTCTCAATCTTAATATATATAAATCTCGTGTCACAATGTTTGTCCTCAATGGACTCTTATACCACTTAACCGATTATAATAAAATTCGCACACCATGTGCAGTTCGATCCAACTTGAGAGATAGGATAGAATAGAAAAAAATAAAAAGTCCTTCCAGTCTTACCGAATGCAGCTGAATTTTACATGGGTAATACGAAACCCCTCGGTAAGACTGGTTGTCAATTTTTTGGGCTAAATTATAAATATATGCAGGTACTTTTAATCTCTATTTTACAATGGTATGAAGCATCTACAGCCCAAGCCGCGTTGGAAAAATAATGGATGGCTTTGTAAAGATAGTGTAGCTATTCCAGTTACGCAGAGTCCAGTTCAGTTAATCGAGACCTAATACCTTTTTTATCCTTATTTTATTTTCTCCTAATAAATTCCTACATCACCTTATAACTCGCTTTATTCTTATCACATTTGTGCAATTGTTCAGTCAAGGGCAGTAAATTGTATGTTGTTGTACAAGAATTACTCAAACATAATTCTTTACATTCTCGTCGTGTCACGTTGAGAACATAACATCACGCTTATAATTCCCTAAGGGTTAGGCAGAAGTGTATACTACGCTGTGGCTGGCTAGTGTACGTGTGTGTGTGTAGTGTATTGTGTGTGTTGTGTTTAATTTATAAGGTTTTTGTGGTTTTTATAAATATGTATGTTAGTCTCTAAGGTGTATATGATATGGGTCTTTTGTTACCTAAATAAATGATTTATTATTATTATTATAGTACTCCCACATTTCGCCAGTTATGTTTAAGACCCATGTAGTAGGGGGCAAGCCTATAGCCATCAACCGGGAACAAATCCAGACTCCGTGGCTGTAACTGAAAAATTCCTGATGGAAAAATCCAATAACACTTTTCCCGACCTGGGAATCGAACCCAGATCCTAATCCTCAGCAGTCGCGCTTGAGACCCTCGACCAACGAGGCAGTCATTCTTTTTGTATTGTAGGTAATGAACTAAAGACGCCTGAAAACGGGTATTTAGTCTGGAGCGGCCCAAAACTACTTAATGGAGAGCGGGCCAATCGACCGTTCACAAAAATCGTCTACGTTCCAAAGGACTGGTGATAAAAAAAAACAACAAATTCATAAACTACATCAAGTACATTCGGGTGCAAAAGTTAAAAAGACATAGGAAAGTGAAACTAACTTGAACGTATGTAAGTTTCAAATGACATCTTACATTTTCACAGAATAAGACAAACACTGTACCACTCCAACATATCTAGATTAGAAGCGGGTTTATACAACGCCTTAACCTTACTAATTGAAGCGGAACTGCAGTACTGCCCGCCAGATATTCCCAGTGGACGGTCTCAGGAACATCCTCAGTAGCACAGGTAGGCTAGTGAGTTTCTGTTATGCAGAGGGTCAGGTAGGTCAACTTAGAATTCTCAAAAACAAAGCATTTATTTCAAGTAGGCCAGTTACAGGCACTTTTTTTTGAATTGTCGAAACAAATATGAAAATTAAATGTAGCTACAGTCCCAGTCACAAGACATAAAAACGTACTGTAGTTGCCCATTCCCTAGCGTAGATCTCTATGGAGAAGAACGGGCATGAAACTCCATGGACACTCTTTTAAATCAGAATATTTTTACAAAACCTTGGTTACATCATTCATGGTACATTATGTGAGAACAATGTACCTAGCAAGATGTGCACGTTAAAAGTGTCCATAATAAAACAAAAATTAAAAACAATTCGAAAATATAATTATTAATTCAAATACAGCGTTCGTTCTCTTCTATTTTAATAAACTTTTACTGTCACTTACGGGATATCTTCCTTGATTGTTCCTTTATTTTGAGCAAAAGACAAAGAAAGAAGATAGATAGATTTGTCTGCTCCTACGGTCTGTTCGTAACAATTTAAATTCCGCGATCATGGCGCTTACTTGTACAACAGCGTCGAAATATCGGGAGCTCAAAATAAACAACTATCTATGTATAAATGACAGTATAAGTTTAGTTTTAAACCGTGAAAGCTCAAAACAGTGTTGTATTACATACTGACGTCACGATTACGGAGAAGTCTTTCTGTCTGAAAGCAGTGGTAGCTTCTCACAATATAACATCGCTGTTGTATTTCCGAAGGGTTGGGCAAAGTGCACCCACAAACGATGAACGATGTGGGGATTCATTGATGTACTGCTCTGGTTTGTAAATGTGGTGCTGTTCCACAAACGATGGGGCACTTAATACCGTTTCCTGCGTGTCCTATTGTTTGTTCATTACAGGAACTGATGGAGACTACTCAAGGCTTCAAACTAGTGGCTCAGTTCTGGGCCGACACAATTTAGATTGCCATCGACACGCTAAGGAGAAGTGCAGCCACATTTCGCCCAATTGTGATGAAGTTCCATACAATAGGGTATGAGCCTATTGCCATCGACGGGCACATAATAACTAGTCTATGGGTTACTACTGAGAAATTCCAGAAAGGAAACCCTTTACCGAATGCCCAATTGAGACACTTTACTAAGAAAGATATGAGTCGTCAATCTGTTCTTAGTATGAGAAACAGTAATCCCACCAAAAACATTTTCATGTTAAATGTTGCCTAGAGAGACCATATGATTCGCACTGACAAAAAGTTATCAGATCTCATGTAGAGCCAAGCTTTTAACTCTACACGCCCTAACTCTACAAGGTCTCCATCAAACTTTCCATCTTAGTCAAAATAAATGTGGCAAAAGACAGTGTTTTATCTAGTCTATCGAAGAAGTAATAAAAGAATTATGTATGATAAACTTCTAACACTTTTTCCAACACATCCGTAACAAAAATTCACACTCAATAAACTAATCACTCTCACAATACGCGTGAACCGTGACGTCATTAAATAATTACGTAATAGACACGTATGTTCCCAACTATGGGCCATCGTGGCGTATGGTTGGCCGGTGGACCGTGTCACTTCGCTCTCGAGACCGACTCCGTAACGTAACGTGAACTAACGTGCGAAGGACGCCTGATGACGTCATTAGGAGAATGGATTCTGCCATTACGAGTGACGGTTATTGGTGAGGTAGGAAAGCCTGATCTTTGAAGGGTTAGGGGAGGGGGGAGGGTTGAGCCGATAACGGTGTTAGCTGTGGACTATTAGTGACCAGTCCTACATTTAGTGCAATTGTATTTGGGGGTTATATTAATAGGTTACGTATCACTGTACTGCATTCCATTGCTAATTTAATAAATAGTCTCTTTAAAGCGAGAAAATTATAGCGTGGCGTTTATACATACATATAAATATTTCCCATGGGGGTAGGCAGAAACTACAGAACGCCACCTGCTATGATCCTTACAAACTCCTTCCTCAGAGATATTTTTCTAATTCTAATATGTCGGAACATACATTGTGGAAACAATTCAACTAACGTTTGGAGGCTATTGTGATCGACGTAAGGCTGTTTCCGAGTTTTTAATCACAATAGAATAATAGAATACGTAGACAGATTCAAACTATAGTAGCTCGCTAGGACAAGTAATACATGGCCCGAAAAACATTCTCCATGATATCTTAATTTGACATTCAAGTGGGAAATATCCTTATCCTGATGACGTCATTAGAACAGAGGTACCCAATGCACCATCATGGATAGTAAAGTAAACGTATTGTGTACAATAACGTTATTCTACTTGAAAAAATATTCCCTTCCTCATTTCAGAATCACCGCAGTCGGTTTAAATAATACCTACTGTCGTTTTTTTGAAAAAAAATACGTTAGAATGTAATTGTTTCTTACGCTCTGTACGAATAGAGATGATTTTTACAAACATTTTGTTTACATAATAACGTTACTTGAAAAAGCAATTTAGGAAAGGTTTTGTGCCATTTCATGTTACCCGAGGTCTAGTTTTTATGGCCCTCACTAAACCTGGAGGACTAATATAAAATCCTTTTGTATTTCCATTTTTGTGCCTATTATTAGTTTTGGAATATACAAAAATAGATTTCTTGCTGGGCAAATAGCTTTCACTGAGTAAAATCTTCTTCGTAACACAGCCTTGCATGGATTTTTTGGCTTCCGAGTGACATTGACAAGAATCCCAAACATTTTTTAAGTGTTTTGTGAAATATTTTTAAAAAGCAAAATGGCGGCGATTGTTCGATTTTGGCGACGTTCCAAAATATCCTTGCCCAGCTGTGCTGTGACTGTGCTTTGAAGAAGTTGCTATAGTTAGTTTTCTTTATTTTAAGGAGGAAGCGCACGTTATTAAAATTTTCTTACGATTTTTGAGTTTTGCTGGCTACCCTGGCGTTTCCCCCTTAACTACTAAAACTTACTTTTGATACGTACAGCTACTGTTATTCTCGTATTTTTTTCTGATTCTTTGTAATATAGGTCTTACCTGAAACAAAACACAATTTATTTAATTATTATTTGCATTCAATACGAGTGGATGCACAAAGCACACTTCCACCCAATTTCCATCTCGCAAATTCTGATTCCGACACGAGATTACCATTTCCAGTTAACAAATTAAACAAAACAATGTAATCAGGAATAGGAAAGTGAAGATTACACGCAAGACTAGCCAACCGCAAGTAACGGACTCAAATTACAAGAAGAGCGATAAACACGGACCCGTAATCCGGAGAACTGTATGGTAATTTGTTTAATAGTAATAATAAGTATGTAGTTAAAACAGTGATTTATGAAGCGTATGTATTGAATTTTCATGAGATAAGACTCAAACTCAAAGCATTTATTTCAATTAGACCATTACGGCACTTCTGAATGTCAAAAATACAAAAAAGAAAATCAAAGCTACAGTCCCAGTCACAAGGCATCATAATAACTTGAGAAAGTACTGTAGTTGCCCATTCCCTAGCGTAGATCTCTATGGAGAAGAACGGGCAAGAAACTCCATGGACACTCTTTTAAAATCAAAATATTGTTACAAAATCTTGGTTACATCATTAATTTTGAGATTATACATACTCGTATATGTGAGAACGATGTAGAAAGACGTGCACACTAAGAGCGTCCAGAGTAAAAGATTAGATCAAAAATTTACGAATAAAGTAATTAAAATGAACCTTGGCAGCTAAGAGATGACCAGTCCCAACTGACAGCGCCCGTTCACAAACATGACGCATGTACCGGCGCCATTCAACTCAACCATATTGAAGGGAACTAAATGACCCGACACACCTGCCACCATCAGCGAGACATTTAAGTGAGCATGACATTCTCTCAGCCACCAAGGCATATTCAAGTCAATGAAAGATAAATAAATGTAAATGGTGGCTGAACAGTACAAAGTACTCACACATGTGCTATGCAATTATATAATACTAAGAACTGGAATCTATATAATGCAAGTATATTTTTACAATCTTCTGCAGCTTCCACAATAAGAGAATAAGAAAGAGCATGTAAACATTGTGATAGGTCAACAAGATTGTCGATTATGTTGTGGTCTGTTTTTCGACATTTCAGTGTAACTACAACACAGGGGTTCTAAAATGGGCAGCGAGACTGATTGAAAGAGATACCGCGGCCCTGGAACACAAAGGGCAATGAAGGAACATGGATGGGATTTAGTAAGTAAAAGTCTGACACTCCCTTCCGCTCCGCCCAGAGTGGGAGGGGTCATTTGATGATTTCCCATCCGAAAAAAGGGGGTCTGAAATGTCTGCTTTAGCAGAATCATACAACATCATGTAATGTAATTCATGTTATTACTTAACCTATGATAATAACATGAATTACGTTACAAGTCTTAAAATGGTCACAAAACTCACAAAGTCACAATAGGGAATATGCACGTAATTTTTTCTTCACTTAAATCAATAAAATACAGTACTATCAACCCAAGAAAAGTTAAGTTCAAAATACTGCTTGTCGCTTAAAAATAATATTAGATTCCTGCAATTTTCTTTGACAGTTGAAACGTCCGTACCTGTCGCGGCCATGATGTGACGTCATTTGCCACAATATGCCTTGTTTACAACATTTTTTTTGCCCTTAATAGAATAATTTAACTAATTGTATGTGCTCTAGTCAAGTAAAAATTGCAATAACAATATTATAATAAAATCTTAGAGAAACATTAGGCACTTTTCAAATAAAAGTGTTTTTTTTAACACCTAGACTTTGATGTCACTACCGGCGTTATCGAGGACGACGCGTTTTGAGAGTGCGTTCCGTTTCACTAAAAACATGCTACATAAAACAGTAAATTGTAAAATAAGTGATGTATTAGAAACTTAAACAAGTGTACCACAATGTTTTTATGCGCCAATACAAGGCATTTTTAATAAATAAGAAGAGTTTTGTATTTCATGCATATTCCCTATTCACATTATTAAATGCGTCTGTGACCATTTAAGACCCCCAGAATATCTGTCTGGTGTCGCCATGGACCTAGTAGTTACCGAATTTATTTAGCCTATAATTATATTTGTTATTGCAGTAAAATGTATTAGGCCTAAAGAAGAAAATTAAAAGGATTTAGAAAAAAAGATAAAACGATTCTTGAATGTTTCAGGCTGAACTGAAAAAGCTATTGTAATCTTATTGAAGTACCTAGAGCTTACGCCTAGACGAATGGCCTTAAACTTGGCCATTCATCCAGGCCTGATCTCGATTGAGGACCAATTTCTACCCTCTTTATTGTGACAGTCATTGCAAGATGAGGCGACATAATGGAAGATCGATGACAGGCGTTAAAGAGTAAGTAGGCACAGGCACTTGGTATTCTGACGATGCTGATAGATAGCACCGTGATTGTTGTATGTGTGACCAGATATAAAAAGTATTATCTAAGATGCATCAGGTCGAATTGTGGAAATTATATGTTTATTATTAGGATTACTGAACTGAACCTAGCTTACTTCCGAAGTTGGTTTAAAAACCTTCACGCCTGTATTCCCCGTAGGGTTAGGCAGATGTGTACTTAAACTTCACCCACAATTGACTAGCCGTTTGCCATCAATCGCGCACAAATTCTGACTCCGGCCTGCTACTAAGATATTCTTTAGGCTTGTGTCCTGTTCGTCGGCCGCCGCCGGTACCCCGACCCTTGAAGGTGTCAGGAGGGGTCGGGGGTGCGTAGCAGCACGGTTCGGGGAGATCGTGGTAGTGGGAGTCTACTTCTCCCCGAGCCGAACTCTCGCCGAGTTCCACAACTCTCTCGCAGAGTTGAGTGTTGTCGTCGGAAACCATTCCCTCCCCGTGCTTGTGCTCGGGGACTTCAATGCCAAGAACTTGGCTTGGGGTTCTCGTTGCACAGACGTGCGGGGATGGATGGTGGAGGACTGGGCTCTGGAGAAGGGCCTGGTCGTCCTAAATCGGGGTTCTGTTCCCACGTGCGTGCGGATGCGGGGCGAGTCGGTAGTGGACATTTCGTTCGCTAGCCCCGCTCTGTCGCCGCGTGTCGTTGACTGGCGTGTCATGGAGGGGGTGGAGACCTATTCCGACCACCGGTACATCCGGTTTGACGTCTCCACCCAGACCTCGAGCGCGCCGGTCCAACAGGCCCCGAGTGGTCCGCGTTGGGCGCTGAAGCAGCTGGACCGGGAGCTCCTCCTGGAAGCCTCGATCGTGCAGGCCTGGGTGACATCACCAGACAGGCCTGCCGACATTAACAATGAGGCAGGGTGGTTCCAGGAGGCCATGTCCGATATATGCGACGTGGCAATGCCCCGAGTCCGGCCAGGAAGCGCCCGACGTCAGGTGTACTGGTGGTCGCGAGAGCTGACGTCTCTGCGCGAGGCGTGCGTGGCTGCGCGACACCTGTACACCAGGCATCGCAGGCTCCGCATTCGCCCACCGAATGCGGCAGCCATCGAGGCGGAGCTTTATGAGGGGTACAGAGCGGCGAAGACCGCCCTCCGAGAGGCTGTCCTGCGGGCCAGGGACCTGGCCCGCGAGGAGTTGCTGGGGACTCTCGACAGAGATCCGTGGGGGCGCCCTTACAAGATGGTGCGGGATAAACTCCGCACCTGGCCCCCCCCACTGACGCAGAGTCTCCGGCCTGAGCTCGTGGAGGACGTGGTGAGCACTCTGTTCCCTACGCGGGGAGAACATCCCCCCCCGCCTATGGCTCCGCCACCTGCGGTGCTTGAAGCGGACCACCTGGACGACGACGACGACACTCCGGAAGTGACTGGGGTATACCTGAGAGTGGCGGTACGCAGGCTCAGTGCCAAAAATACCACCCCGGGAACCGACGGCTTGCCTGGCAAAGCCTGGGTCCTGGCCTCGGAGGCTCTCGGGCCCCGACTGGAGGGGCTCTTAAGCGCATGTTTGGAGAGAGGCCAGTTCCCGCTTCGTTGGAAGACGGGGAAGCTGGTCCTCATTCGGAAGCCGGGGCGCCCTGCGGACTCTCCGTCCGCATACCGGCCCATAGTGTTGCTCGACGAGGTGGGCAAGCTCTTTGAAAGAGTCATTGCAAACCGCCTCGCCGAGCACCTTGCGGGGACGGGGCCGGATCTTGCGGAACACCAGTTTGGTTTCCGCAAGGGGCGCTCTACGGTGGACGCCATCATGCGCGTGAGAGCCCTCACGACGGGGGATGCAGTGTCTCGGGGTGGGGTTGTCTTGGCGGTGTCTCTAGACATCGCCAATGCCTTCAACTCCATGCCCTGGAGCTGCATTAGGGAGGCACTCCGGTATCACCGGGTGCCGACCTACCTTCGTCGTGTGGTCGGGGACTACCTGACGGATAGAGCGTCATCTACCCCGGTCGCAGCGGAGAATGGAACCGGCGAGAGATGTCGTGCGGTGTTCCGCAGGGATCGGTCCTAGGGCCGTCCTTGTGGAACATCGGGTACGACTGGGTGCTGCGCGCCGACCTCCCTAGCGGCGTCAGCGTGGTCTGCTATGCAGACGACACGCTGGTGCTGGCACAAGGGGGGTCGCACGAGGCGGCGGCCGAAATAATGACACGCGGGGTTGCGATAGTCGTGGAGAGGATCCGGCAACTGGGTCTCGAGGTGGCATTGCACAAGTCCGAGGCCATGTGCTTTCATGGGCCTCGGAATCCGCCACCTCCGGGATCCTCACTGACGGTAGGAGGGGTATCCGTCGGCGTCGAGTCGACGCTGAAGTACCTGGGACTCGTCCTCGACAGCCGATGGAACTTCGTGGAGCATTTCCGACGTTTGGCCCCCAAACTGGAACGGACCGGGGCTGCCTTCAGGCGGCTCCTGCCCAACCTTGGGGGGCCAAACGCCTCCTGCCGGAGGCTCTACGCGGGAGTCGTGCGGTCCATGGCCCTTTACGGGGCCCCGGTGTGGGCGCGTTCCTTGAGGCTGCGTGCAGCCCACTACCTGAACGCGCCCCAAAAGGTGGTAGCCGTAAGGCTGGCCCGTGGGTACCGCACGATCTCCCGTGAGGCGGCGTGCCTCCTTGCCGGATTGCCGCCATGGGATCTGAAGGCGATAGTCCTCGCGCGCCTACATGAATGGCGCGCGGAGGTGCTACGCCGGGGGGAAACTCCGCTGCCGCGACAAATTGTCGCGCAGCGGACAGACTTCCGGCGTGATCTCATGGCGACATGGAGAGAGCGACTGTCGCAACCCCGTGCAGGGCACGCCACAATAGTGGCGGTAAGTCCCCTCTTTGAGGAGTGGCTTGAGAGACGCCACGGCGTCCTCACCTTCCGCCTGACGCAGGTCCTCACCGGACACGGTGTTTTCGGGAGGTTCCTGCACCGAATCGGGCGGGAGGAAACGCCCGGGTGTTTCCACTGCGAGGATCGACCGGAGGACACGGTGGAGCACACGGTGGAGGTGTGCCCCGCGTGGGCAGAGCACCGCCGTGTCCTCGAAGCGGCGATTGGCGGCGGCGACCTCTCGCGTCCGGCCCTGGTGCAAGCCATGGTCCGGAGCGAGACGGAATGGGACGCCGTCACCTCCTTCTGCGAAGCAGTAATGCTAGAGAAGGAGGTGGCGGAACGTGAGAGGGAGAGAACCTCACAGCGTCCCGGCCGCCGCGGGAGACGCCCCGGGCGTCGGGGGCCACCACGTGGCCCCCGGCCACCGTAGGCGCGGGCCTGTGGACGGTGGGCTATGGGCTAGCTCGCCGTCCGTCCGTCTCATGACGACAGGCCGTGTCGACGGCGCGTTCGTGTTCCACGCGCGCCTCAAAGAGAGTCAGCAAAAAGGAAGGGGTCCGAAAGGACCGATGCCTGCCGGGGTTGCGGGACTATTCGAAAGAGATACCGTGGCCCCGGAACACAAAGGGCGATGAAGGAACATGGATGGGTTTTAGTCAGTAAAAGTCTGACACTCCCTCCTGCTCCGCCCAGAGCGGGAGAAGTCATTTGATGATTTCCCATCCGAAAAAAAAAAAAAAAAAAAAAAAAAAAAAAAAGGCTTGTGTCCTGAAAAAATCTAATTAGTCCTTAGTTAGTTAGTTAGATTATCAAAAAGTATTTTTTCCAAAATTGACGAAGATACGACGCTTTTAAAATTCTCAATACGTCACGCCGCGCCGTGCTATAATTTTTAGTGCGTTGTGTCGTCACGAGCCCCCACTCTCGAGTTTTGATGCGTTTTATCTTTGTCAATATTCATTGATTTACAAAAAATACGTGTCCATTATTTTCCAATACTCTAACTGACGGACTAAATAGATTTGCAATTTATTGATGGTGGAAACTAGCCTATTATTTGTTAAAAAATATTAAAGGCTAGAAAAAAAACTGACAAGGTTTAGTAAAATTGTGCCTTGTTCTCTGTTCCACCACTACTTTAAGGGCTATATATCCCTCAAATGGCTTAGCATGATCCTCCGTTACTCCTAAAATACTGCAGCATTAATTTTGAAATAAATATATGGTAAAGTTGAGGATTAATGCTAAGTCCTATGTGTGAGGAAAACACGATTCCATAAACTTTTCTCAATAGAAAAAAAAACCAAAGTTACCTCCAAATCGAACAATAAACCGCTGGTATTCAAAAAGTACTTGAAATTAGATCATGAAACTTTGCATACTAACTGACCTAACTATAAAGCAGGTCTTATGTGTTTTATTTTTTTAGTCCAATCAATAGATTTTTTGTAAATCGCAAAATACCACTCATTTCGCACTATTCGGCCGCAGTGACTGACGTAACAACCACTTTGTAGTGCAAGCTGATTAGAACTTTATTCTAACAGTATTTCAAACGAGGTTTGAACCACCATAAATAGAGTTGCTAATTTTAGGGTTAGAAGGACCTTTAAAGTCATCATCATCAACTTCCTGACCTTATCCCATGTTACTTGTGGTCGGCGCAACTGGCACGTTTTTTTTTCTTAAATTCTCCTCTGTCAACCGCCACGCTAACATTTAGTCCTTTTTTAGGATTCCGTACCTAAAGGGTAAAAACGGTACCCTATTACTAAGACTCCGCTGTCCGTCCGTCTGTCCGTCTGTCTGTCACCAGGCTGTATCTCATAAACCGTGAGAGCTAGACAGTTAAAATTTTCACAGATGATGTATTTCTGTTGCCGCTATTACATAAATAATAAAATTAAAGGGCTCCCTTACTACGATGGTACGGAACCCTTGGCCGGTTTTTCTTTTTCATATCATTCTTCACACAATCTATTCATCGTTTCCTTACTTTAAAAGTCACGTCACTAAAAAACCACGCGGAAACCGCGACTCGCGACACTAAAACAGGTTCTATTACACAAAACTCGTAATCATTACGTTAAACTACCCACTAAAGTTTCATTGCTTAGCAATTAGTGCCACAAAAGGCAATCCAGTTTGCAACAATAGGACATCTATCCGAAGTTTAATCAAGTTTGTGGAAAATTACGTTATTTAGCTTCAACCTCAAGCAGACAGTCTAACAACGTGCCTTGTAATTTGTATCCGGAGATAGGCTTTGGCTCCTATTACGCGGCTCCTTAACTCCGGACCAAAACTGCCACTGAATTAAACTGGCACCTTTTATTTTATGCATTAAATGGGAGGCAGGTAGCGGGAATAAACGCAGATGGAAAATACATAGTCGTGGTTTCAAGAGTGTTCTCTTTTTTGTATGGAATCTTATATTAGAGTTAAAATTGCTGAAACAACGGAAAGTTTTTCTGTGAAACTAATTTATGCCCGCGCCTTCGCCCGCTTGGAGTTCGATAATTGTCCCACGGGATTATACTACCGGGATAAAACGTATCCTATGTGTTAATCCAGGCCATAAACTAACTGTGTGCTAAATTTTATTCAAATCCGTTCAGTAGTTTTGGCGTGAAAGAGTAAGAAACATACACACATACAAACTTTCGCCTTTATAATATTAAGTGTGTTAGAGTGTTTAATACTGGTTCAGTTTTAAATCTATAGAACCGTTTCTATTTAAATGAATGCTGTGCTTTATTTTAAGAACATTTTAAAGTTTTTTGCCTTAAAACTGAGAGGTTGCAGTTTAGGTGCAGAATATGAGGGGTCAGTTCAACGGTATTATTTTGCCAATGTATTCTGAATCTTTCTTTAATAGACATTTGACAAGCTTATCCTGAAGTACCTATATTTTTTGTAAGCTTACCAGTACCTAACTTTTGAAAATATAACTACAGAGAGGTTCAGCCAGTACATATTAAGTAATCCCAGTAAAGCCTAGCTGGCATATCTGTATTCCGACGTATCAATAAGACAGACAGCGCCTCAGGCAGCCAAGTTGTAGCCACGAGTACATAAGCACCGTGATTCACCACACGCACGTCGCAGACGGTTGCTAGCCGTCGGATTGGTTGCCAAGCTTGGTTACGCTAATGTTTTAGCTGCCTTAGTAATGGTGATGATTTGTTCCAGTGCATTGAGGTTAATTTTCACGGAAAGAAATACTTCGAAGCGCTGTCGTTGCTTCGTTTAGGTTAGTATGGAAAGTAATAGTTCGTTGGGAGTATACGAGACATTATTGGCGCTATTTCCCAACTGAAGATTGATCGATTGATTTGATTTTCATAAGGCAGGTTATATTTCGTTTCTAATAGACCTGTTATTTATCCATACTGGCCCTAGGTAAAGGTCTTGCCGGTTCCGTGCCTCAAAAAACACGTTAGGTAAGTCGTAGGTCCCGTGCAGATCTCTTTTCGGTCATGTCGGATTCTAGTCTCATCGCATTAAGAGAGTCAGGGAAGAGAGAGCGCACCTGCGCCTGCGCAGGTACTTGTGCACTATACAAAGTGGAAGAGCACCGTCGCTAAAAAGGTTATCACGTATCCAGTACATAATTCTGAACCCCCGAAACAGATTTTTTTCGTCGGTTATAATTTTTCAGTCAGTGTTGACTGAAAAATTATAACCGACGAAAAAATAGATGAGACTAGAATCCGACATGACCGAAAAGAGATCTGCACGGGACCTACGACTTACCTCGCACAACGCACATCGGACTTTTATTTTTAAAACCGCCACACTACCACTCTGTATATCACCCTTGTCGAAAGCTACTGCGCTGAGATTGGCCGCCATGCCGATATTCAGTCTGAGATAGGCAGACGTAGAAGTAGTAGAAACAGCTACAGTACCATGTAAATTTAAAAAATCGACAGCAAATTCACTCCAAAATCGGATGCAAAATCATCCCCTTCCATTTAATTATATTCACCCGCAAAAAAGAGCACATTCCCAAATAACCTAACAGCTGAATCTCCGTAGAATATGCTCTAACGAGTGGAATGTCCGGCAAAGAGTACACTGGTAACAAAAGAGGAACGGTGGCACAAAAGTAAAGGGAGCCAACCGGCTAGCGGCCGCCCGCGAGGTGTGCGCGTGTCCAGTGTGTCACGGTGTTTAATTGGAGGAGTGAGAGTGTCTATATTTTTTTGTAACTTTACAATAATCAAGGGGAATCGTATTACCCATTAAACCATTAAACGACCTATTAGTAGACACATCAGTTAAACAAGCGACATAAATCTCCCGGAGATTTAGTAACAGACGGGAGAATATCTGAATTGTGGCGATCAGATTGGCATCGTTTTACCGGGATGGCCTAGGCAGATGATGGTGTTCCATCCAAAAACAGTTAAGAACATTATCATTTTTTGGGCGCTTAAGAATACATAGATTAAAAAAAAAACTTTAAATGTCCGACTGAACGATGAGCTTGGCGTTGGCCTCAAAATTGTTAAATCCATAGTTTTAGACAAAATCCCTGTGTTTTCACTCATTTGAAAAAACGCAAATAAGTCCATGAGTTTATAAATATGACATAATATGCTCGCTAGGGGTGGATGGATGCAATCGCAATCATTGTCTACTATATGCCACTTGAAAGGAAACCTGCTGCGACTCCATAAAGTGTGTCTAAACAAGTGTTAGTGTGTTATTTTTACACGAACAAAACTCATTTTTATTTGCATAATATTAATGTAAAATAAACATTTCCATGTCCCTATGAATAAAATTATCGTTAGCTTCAATATCATTTGGATAAAATGAACTAGACCAAAATAAGATTTTTTATTCGGTACTAAACACTATTGGTTTTAAAGAATCGAATTACTTTATTATACAAATCAATATAATATACATGTATTTAAGATTTATGCAAATATCATCACACTAGTATTCACCAAAATCTCGTTTTACAATGAACACGTGCGAAACCGGTTTACTCGTATGCAAATTGACTCCGGCCTCCCTAATTCAACCCCCAAGGTATTTTATACCCTAGCATATTAAATTAGGGTTTAAAATTAAATGTAATTAGGTTCGCAGACTGCTTCTGTACTTTTAAAAAGTGTAGGGTATCGGTACTATCGTTTGATTGAAGGGAAGCCGTTGACGAAACCTTAGTATGGCGGATGTAATGACTTTAATTCGAATTGTGAGGGTAAAGTGATACGGTGGTTGTCATTACCCCTTTTATAGACGATGACGTCAGCTCTGGCGCGACGGGACTGTACCTACATATAGATACATATTATGTAGAGAGACATATAGATATTCAGACATCATAACGTCCGGGCTGTCTTTGTAGATCTTTGACAGTCGTTACAGGTAGTCGGTTTGGCCGTGTGGTATCCGGCAGAGTAGAATAGAACCAACCCATTACACTCACGGGTGTCGTATAAGGCGACTAATGTCTGAGACAGAACACCTTGCGCCTCCGTAGACCAGAGAATAGGCAGCAGCGTTTTCTGTTAGTCTTTCATCACTGCCGATCTCCAATCCGCCTGCCAAGCGTGGAGATTACGGCAAATTCCTCCCATCATGGGAGAGGCTTATGTCCAGCAATGGACGTTATGGGCTGTTGTAATAGTAGGTACTAGGTAGGTAGTAGGTACAGGTAGTCAGTGGCCCGAATGTCGTATTACCCAGTACTAACTGGGTTGTGGAGGTCAGATAGACAGACGCTCCATGTAAAATACTGGTATTCAGCTGCTACTGGTTGGACTCGAAGCTGACCCTAACATAGTTTGGAAAAGGGCTAGGCATATGATGATGATAATAGAGATATAGACAATATACGTAGCTATCCAAGAATCTTTGGTGTGTGTACAAAATCGGGACTACTTCGCCTTTTGTTGTTTTAGGGTTCCGTAACCATAGGGTAAAAACGGGACCCTATTACTAAGACTCCACTGTCATCACAGACGGACAGACGGACAGATGGACAGACGGATGTCTGTCCATCTGTCCGTCTGTCTGTCACCAGGAGTATTTCATGAACCGTGATAGCTAGACAGTTGAAATTTTCACAGATGATGTATTTCGGTTGCCGCTATAACATAAATACTAAAAACAGAATAAAATAAATATTTAGGGGGGCTCCCATCCAACAAACGTGTTTTTTTTGCTCGATATTAATAACGGCAACAGGTAGACGCTTGAAATATTCACATAATATTTAGTTGTACCTATATTCACATTAAAAATAAAAATAAAATAAATATTTAAGGGGGGCTCCCATACAACAAATGTGATTTTTTTGCCGTTTTGTCTAATGTTGTATAGATAATAGCACGGAACCCTTCGTGCGCGAGTCCGACTCGCACTTGGCCGGTTTTTTTTAAATACGTTTTATAATTTTTAACAACTGCACCACAGGCCTGTATTTGAGTTGGTATGCAATAGATACCTTTGATGGAACCATAAGTATGGGTAAAGTACAGCTACTATTGATGAGAAAACCCTTAAGTATTTTTTTTTTGTTATTTAAATGTTACTGCTATCTATAATGTTGTGGTCTTTGAAAATTTGAAAGAAAGAAGGTATGCTTCCAGCTGCTTAATTAAGTCAAACCCCGTTTTAAAAATTTTAACTCTAATCTAAAGATTTTCACCAAATACTTCGCAAAAAATTTAGAATGCTTCGTTTTCAAGACTATACTTCTAGATGTATACCAACCTGGTGTTCTGAGGTAGACGTAGAGTGTGTCTTGTACTTCCTAATGAGCATGACTATGTAGCTTTAAGCTGCGGTTCCACTGAGGCGGAGCGAGGCTGCGGAGCGGAGAAACGGAGAAATATTAACCAATAAGATCGCATAAAATCTCAGCTCCGCTCCAGTATGCAATCCTATTGATTAATATTTCTCCGTTTCTCCGCGTTTCCTCGCTCCGCCTCAGTGGAACCGCAGCCTTAAAGTAATCGCCCGCGATGAAGTTTGATAATTGTCCCATGGGATCTTACTACCGGGATAAAAAGTATCCTATGTTTTAATCCAGGTTATAAATTATCTGTGTGCAAAATTTCATCCAAATCCGTTTAGTAGTTTAAGACCCCGCTCACGCCTTCAAGCTATGCAACTTGCATCAAGCAAGATACATGCACGTGTCTCTTGTCGTTCTGCCAGTTGAGAGCCGTGGCGTGCATTAAGTATACAACTTTCTGTTTGTTTTTTTCGCTGCAAACCGCACGAGGTAACCCTACACAGTTCTAACCACACCCCTTTAAAACAAACTACAAAGATACTACAAATAAAGCGGAGTGCTCACAGCTAAGTCGGTCACGACACAAGTCACATTTTGTCACAATTACAACCGAACTAACGAAGCAATAAAGGTAGAAACAATACTGTGCCGCGACAATCGTCTTGACTAACTAGTTACTAGTTTGACCACTGAACACAGCGAAGTGTTCTTATTATTTGCGCTACACGATAAGTATAAGGCTGTGTACACACTGACACCATCCTTCCTACTTACATTATTATTTTACACACATCAACGAACAAGAACGTAACGTGACGAAAACTTTCTGTAAAACACTTAATTTAAGTTGAGGGTTGGTATACTTACATAATTTCACTTCGCGCATATAACTCTTTGTCACAACACCAATTTATCTCGTCTGCTCAACGTCCGTATGTCACTACATCTACAGGGATCCAGCAGAATATCAGCGTCAGGTGCATGCCTGACACATGCTGAGCTGGACTCCCATTTGGTGCAACCTTGAGACGCACACCGCACCTTGTAACTTGTTATTTTAGTTTAATTGAAGTATGTCATGGTGTTACTATATACTAATTTCGTAAATATGTTTTTCTTTTTGTAAATTGGCACCTTGTTTTATATAATCATGTAAATTGTACTGCTGTGTGTTGTGCTATGTCTTTTGTGTGCACTAAATAAATGGTTTATCTATCTATGTGTGTATCTATCTACTTCTAATATTATAAATGCAAAAGTTTGTAAGGATGAATGGATGTCTGGATGTTTATTACTCTTTCACGCAAGAACTACTGACCGGATTCGGATGAAATTTGGCACACAGTAAGTTTGTAACCTGGATTAACATATATGATACCTTTTATCGCGGTAGTACCAATAAAATAGCCGATGCCGCGGGCATCAGCTAGTTAGCCAATAGTTCCGAAACATAACTTTATGTGAAGGTTAACTGTAAAATTAGATTTTTAATTGCTTTGATATCAATTATTAGTTGGCAAAACATTGAAGTCACAGATTGTTGCTTATGGCCACACAAAATTTATGAGTGAATCGTATTTTAACCGCATATCAAAAGTTTGTTATATTAATTGGCGGTATCAACTGCCCAATTCTCATCGACAATAAGTGTATTAGTACCGATTTGTAATAAATATCCCAACCATAACATAAATTGGAGCTTATATAGATAAAGGAATCCGTACGTCATTGGCGTAGGGGTATAATTCAATAGGAAACCCAGTCCATATAATCCTTCCACAAATAATTCACGTATAATTAATTAAAAGGTTCGGAAACCTGATTCGTAAAAAATAGACCTTAAATCACTAATACATATGTGCTATTTTAAAACGGCCAAACATGCTATCCCAATCCAACAATACAATTATAAAACCTGGAATCCCAGGTGATTGATATACCGGCAGAATTTCCACCCAACATTCTAAAACCGTCCTGTCCCGTCCGTTTGAAGTTACCTTTACCCAACTTTGTACATCGATGTGGCTGCGAACGGGTAATATATTACCCGACAAGTATTCCAGTTAGCAAGATTTACCTTGCTAAGTACAAAGTCTACTTTGCAAAGTGAATAAAATAAATTATACAAGCTAAGCTATACTTATTCTAATTCTCTTCCAGTTTGAAATTGCGATTCCATTTTAGAAATGGAAAATTACTTGCTGGTTTCCATTTTGGAATTAGATTTTAATTTTGGAAGGTTAACGATTATTTTATTTTGCAGGTCCGTGTTGGAGTCATAAATCTATGCGATGTGTTTTAAATTACTGGCGTTCTTTTTTTATTTTTGGTGTAAATAAAAAAGGTCACAAATTAATCATGTACCTTACAAAATGTGTCACCAACTGTGCTGTGTTTTGTGTGAACTGAAAGAACTTCCAATCCCAAAAAAAAAGTAGAGAGATCCACCATATTGTGTGAACAACACAAATACAGTTAATTAAAGTTTGCAGTGCTCACTGTGGCTGTAGGTCAGAACTTCATACGACCAAAATGCACGTAATTTTATATCATCCATGTAATATATAAACATCGAGTTAATTAACTTGTTTGACAACAACTTTTTTATTGCACGCAAACACTACATAAAACTCGTATGTACATACACACAAAAAATGGCGTAGTAATATTCATTCACTAATTCCACGAAAAACGCCAACAGAAATATTTATACGTCCTATTAAAACAACTTTGTCTATAGTATTTGCCTAGAACATTGATTTTGATAGTGACGTGCAAGTTGCTATGCGAATTAAATCGATAATTTGTTTTGTGGCCGTGAGTCATTGAGCAATTTTTGCAATCTCATTGAAGTGTACTCGAGTAGAAAGATCATTCGAACGTATTTATTCACATAAACTTAGCAGACAAAATCGGATTACGTCTGAGTCTCACTCACTCAAGCGACTTAAGTCTAGTAAAGGCTTACAGGAACCTTTCTTTCACCAAATCGCTTAAATGTTGAATACTACATGAGCTGACTACCTTCTGTTAGAGAAACCTTTCACTAAATAATTATAGAATATTGTGTTCTAAATCAAGCTCGCGAAACACAATGAATTACAAATTGTATCTGTGTAGGATTTCAAGCAGCTTAGGTTTCTAACGTCACTCGAATAAGCATCGTGTATTCGACTATTCCACTCGATCACGTAAAGCTATTCGAGTGTTGCAATGTCGCATCACTAATTCAGATTTATCGCAGAATACAGTTAGAGACCGGTTTTGAGGCAGCTCGCTCTATTGTAATACTTTACGGTCCTGGTGTGAGACTGTGAGCTATTCCATGAGTTCACCATGTTTTATTTTAAAATGTAGAACCCCATAGAGCAAATCTTAAGAATGATTTGGATTTAATCATATATTTTGATTACCTTCCCGAGTAGTTTTCGCTAACTTAGCTGCTGAGTCAAGTTAATGACCATGGGCTTGTCCCCCTGTTACATAGAATTTATGGCGGCACGGTTGGCGCAGTGGCAGAGCGATTAGCTGCTACGGTGCGTGTCGCAGGTTTGATTCCCGCACAATACAAATATTTGTTTGGCCTACATGTTGTTGTTGTGGATCTGGCTGTTTGTGTTCGTAATTTTAAAAGTTTGTAACCGCAACTACGATAAATTCTTAGGGTGGAGCATCGTTTTAAAAGAAAAAAAAAACTAAGTTTTGGTTTTGTATATTTGGAGGTAAATAGGCATTCTGCAAAGTCGACAAAATTAAGTCCCTACCTAAAACTTACAAAAGATTTAAGTTCAAATTTACAAGATTTTATAAGAAATAGCCTAACTTAAAGAGACGTTGAACTATTCATTGTGATGTTGATCCAATTTCGGAGTCAGGCCCACTAAGCCTTTGACTGAGTGATGGATAAGGGAAGCCGGAGGATTTCCATGATGGATTGACTTGTCACGAGGGAGAATTGGATTTTTTGGTTGTGTAATATGCGTGGAAGCCTTTTTCGTTTTAGTCATTCGCTGACAAAAGTTTATAAGAAAAACTTCTGAACACGGAAACCATCTAAGTAATGAGTTTAATAAATAAATAAAAATTAGCCTTTAATTCTACCATACATAGTATACATACTGATTGACTGGTAAAAAATGTCTGTGCTTGAAGTGTTACATAAATACCAAAATCAGTGTGTCAAAGTTAAAAAAAAATGTCCTAATCGAAAAATTCTAACCTTAGAACAAGTATCAAATTATTTGGAAAATTACAGAATTTACTAAAAAATTTCATTAGGTAACAAGACATCGGTGTCGATTCTGTTGTGCACAAACTAAACTTAATGTAGGCTATTGCTATCTTTTTCTCTCTAATAAAACGAGAAAGAGACGGACGTAATTTAGAGCTGTCAAATTTAGTTGGAACTAATATTTCCATACAAATGAAGGGTGCACGTAAAAACATGTCGACTAAAAACACGGTGAAGCGCAAGGCATAAACTAGTTTGACATCTCTAACTTAGTTCATAGCTATAGCCGTCCTTTTCTCGCAATGCCTTTTAGTAAAATATAGCTATAGCCTAAATTAAGTTTAGTTTGTGCACACCAGATTCGACACCATTGTTAAAAGCACTAAAGGTGTTAATGAAATAGCTAGATACACGCCATCTTTGTTCATACTGAACGAACCATTAAAAAGTTTCTTGTAACTTCGTGCTGGTGTTGTAAAATGCATGAAATTCTTAATAGCATTTTTTAACTGCATTTTTTCTGCCTGTTAACTTCAGGGTTTGTTAACAGACGTTACATTAACACGGTCACGTTCTCTGCAAATCGGCAGTAGGAAATAAATTGATGTAGTATTTTTTGGAACTTAGTAGGAAGGTACAGACGCCAGCATATAATCAAGCCACCAAAAACTGTCAAATTTTCTCATTCCATTTTGAATTTAACCATCAACATTTTATAGTTTAAAATAATTTGGAGAAATTAGATAGTTTTTTGACAACTGCTTTATTTTTTATGGAATATTTTAGATCAAAAATCTTATTTACTAAATAAATTTTATTTTAACTCCAATTCTACTTGTGAGTATCTCTGAATGCTACTTCAAGTCTTGACTAACGTATATTTAATTGAATTCCAATGAGGAATGCGTGGGATATTTCAACATTCCTAAATGATATTCTATAGGCATTTCAACGCTCATCGAGGAAGTCCATCATCAAGTGCTTAAACTTTCCCAACTATATTACAAGTAGTCAGTGGCCCGAAAGTCCAAAAACCAGTTTTACCAATGGGTATCGTAATTCCCAGTACTAACTGGGTTGTGGAGGTAAGATAGGCATTGTTCCGGTAAAATACTGGTATTCAGCTGCAAGCGGTTAGACTGGAAGCCGACCCCAACATTTTTGGGAAAAGGAACTATGAATCTAACCGGGAGCAGATTAATACCCGTATTTTACATGAAGCGCCTGAAAGAAGTAAGGAAGTCCAACACGCCAACGGAATTATTCTACGAATATCTAGATTACCTAAAGGTTGAAAAGGTCAGGCAGCAATTGTTTTAAGTAAAGTAGACCATGATTAAAGATACGAGGCGCAAAACTTTCTAATGAGCGCGCATGTTCCTTTAAATAGAGCGGAAGTTTTCAATAGCCTGGCAGCTGGCACGCCATTTGAATGAGGAACTGAGAATATAAATTCTTTATCTCAGCGTGTTGATGACTATAGTTTGGCACTTTCAGTGGCGTCCTTCAGCTCCTGTGATCTGCAAACACATTATCAAGCGCATAGTCCTATCTTTGTGGAAGAACACCACATTTACACTGCAGGGTAGAGTTGTCAGGCTGCGGGACTGTTCGAAAGAGATACCGTGGCGCGTGGCCCCAGAACACAAAGGGCGATGATGGAACATAGATGGGTTTTAGTCAGTAAAAGTCTGATACTCCCTCCTGCTCCGCCCAGAGCGGGAGAAGTCATTTGATGATTTCCCATCCGAAAAATAAAAAAAGTAAAAAAAGGGTAGAGTTGTCTATGAATCTCCACCTGAACAGATTTTGATTGCTATGTCCAGAGTCTATTTGAAGACTATTCTTAAGAAATAATGAAGGCATTAGACACTTAGAGTCTTCCAGCAGTAGACATATGTATGGTAAAGCTGCTTGCTATAATTTTTCTGCTTTTTTTTCTAGGTTTTTTCTTGCGCCACGTTGAACCAGCCATAGTGCGTGCCGTGGTCATCTCGACACCACTTCCTTGGCCGGCATAGATTAGTAAATCCCCGTAACTAGAAGGTTCCCAGATATGGTCCAGGACAAAAAGAGTAGTCGCAATGACGGGAAGAACAAGTGCGTTATGGCTTCTTTTACACTTATTATTTACGCAGCAATGACAATAGGACATTTAAGCGCAAAACACACAGGGGACGGGTGCGGGTCGGGCGTGGGTCACAACAACACACGGAACGCGTGCGCGGGTCAGGTGCGGTTCGGGTGACGCGCACGCGTTCCGTGTGTTGTTGTCCATATAAATTATACAGAATAGACCCGCGCCCGACCCGCGCCCGACCCGCACCCGTCCCCTGTGTGTTTTGCGCTTTAGGCGTCAAAGTACTCCACATTGCTATCATCAAATTTAAAACGTAAATCAGACTAATAATAACTGACGTCAAGTAATGTTAACCGAAGCGTTAATACGCTCCCACTTTATACAGCGACCTTGGCCATGGACCGCCCTTAAACTATCAACACAATACGTTAGAATATGTTACGGTTAAAGTATATTTTTATAATGCTTTGAGATATTTTTTATCATATTCAAATCATGTCTATAAATAGTTTATTAGAAATAAACTTTTGTAGTTTGAGTCAAGTGTTGTGTGTGATTTCAACTACCAACAATGAATAATCATGTTGCACGGTATTGTCGGTATAGCGAACATTATTCCGAATCTAAGTTGAGTTTTGAGTTTAAGTTTGAATATTTTGAGAATTTATGTCAGAAGGGTTGTGTGTAGGTTTAACACACTAATATTAAAGTAACAATTAAAGAAATCTTGATTTTTTGACAAGTTATAATTTTCTCGAAGCATAACGGGTTTTTAACATAATACAAACTTAAAATTAATACAGCTTGTCCGTTAGCTTTTCTTTGGGAACGTACGCCATTTGAAGACCGGTATTAACACTTCCGTATCCAGGTTTTATTTCTTGTCTTTCCTAAGGTTTCTTCAATAAAACTTGGACCGTTATTTCAGGAAGTAATAAAAACCTAATAATTGTTTGAGAACATCTTTGACATCCAAGTTCTATGTGAAAACTCATCACATGTCGAGTAACATGTAAATAATCGTAAGCCATAAATAAGAAGCTGTTTATAGACTTACTAAATCAATGTCACAATATCCGTTGGACAGTCTCATCATTGCGGTTAAACATATTTAACATACTTACCCACTTTTACGGTTATTTAAAATACTTGTACTTTTTATACATGACGAATGACGATAACCGCATTTTTAGATGAGACTTGATGTCTACATGGTCTAGTGCAGCGGATCTCAAACTTTTTTAGCAACGGAACCCTTTTGGAAATCTAAATATACAACAAACGTATCTTAGGGCTCCGTTAAGCCCTAAAATACGTTTGTTGCCTAAAATAATAAAAAAAAGTTTAAATATACTTATTCTTTATTAGTAATCAAAAAATGATGTCTTAATAACCACTTATATCTAATGAGAGGTATGAAACTGTTTTTCATTATTCATACATTACAGTGTAAGTATTTTTCTTTGGTAAGTATATTTTTTAATTATGACCAACCCCTACAGAGGAGCCACGGAGCCCTAGGGGACCGCGGAGCACACTTTGAGTAAGGCTGGCTCTAGTGGAAACACGCATTGCGGAGCTTTTCCTAGGTTAGATTTCAGAGGTCAGGGATTACTCTACACTACTTGGGCATTGAGGTCCAATAGGAAACTCAGTCATGTAACTTCCCGGAATTTATATCATCATTCTCCTAACTTTATCCCAATTCATTTGTGGTCGGCGCAGCATGTCTTCTTCTTCCATACTTCTCTATTACTCTTCATGTCATCAGACACCTCCTTTCTTGCGCTACCATCCTTCACACAGTCCATCCATCGTTTCTTTGGTCTTGTTCTACTCTTATACTCATCCACATTCATACTCAGAACTTTCCTCACTATATTTTCCCAGAATCTATATCTTATGTGGAAATATCAGTCTAATAAACCTAAATTATATATAACCGATCTGGCGAAATGAGGTTGTAAGACACTACAACCAAACTCCTTCGGGGAATTAGATAGATAGATAAACCATTTCGCCACAACCAGAAACAACCAGAATCGCATGTGACTAAAAGGGTGATGAATATAAATGTTGATGGATGGAGAGGGAGAGGAAGACCAAAGAAACGGTGGATGGATTGTGTGAGGAATGATATGAAGGAAAAGGGTGTAAATGATTGTTTGACGGTTGACAGAGGAGAATTGAAGAAAAAAACGTGTTGCGCCGACCACAAGTAACATGGGATAAGGGCAGGAAGGTGATGATGATAGATTGATTTAGTGCACACAAAAGACATAGCACAACACACAGAAGTACAAATACAGTCACTTATTAACATTCGATAGGCTTAGGAAAGTATGTTCTATTCTCATTCAAAGCTAAGCAATTATCAAAGCACAAATAGCAATATACTTCATACATGGTGACTACGTAGAAGGACAAATCGTTTATTAGCATACCCAAGACCAGTTCCTTTGTGGCTGAGCCAGCATGTTTCGAACCTACCTATATATAAATAGCAACTTACCATTCATCTTGACTTCCTATTCAACAGAATCAACGACTAAATACAGATAATTGAAATTAATGAACCTCTGAACCGTGATGAAGATCTACAAAAGATCTTTGTTGCTTACTTGGAAAAGCTTGAATAGAAGACAAAAGAAAAGGATTTTGACCTTTCTGATGTTGTTCCTAAGAGCCTAATAGGTAATGAAACGCTATTGTTTATTGTTCGCTAATGATTTGGGAAACAAAGATGATAAGTTACCTATTAAATAACTTTCAGAACACAGATTGATGTAAGTATTGAAAATTTTGCTTGCGTAACAAAATAACGATACAGGGAGTAAACAACCTCATCACGAAGCCGTCAACCACGCATTCTGTACATAAAACTAAGTAACTTTACGCTAAAATTATTGCTGGGAAACGACTTTTTTTTTTGGGGTGAAAAATCATGTTTTTTGTTAGAACTCAATGTACCGCACTCAAAATATTTTGCTAATGGATGGATTGAATAGTACGGAGTCGTGGAGGTGTTTAAAGTAAAAATCTTACATTAAAAACATGTATTTAAAAAAAACTTGTCAAAAAGTTGGAACTTTGACCCCCAATATCTCCGTAACTAGAAGGTTCCCAGGTAAGGTGTAGAACATAAAAATGATCGCAATGACAGGGCTCGGCTTCGTTAAGAGGTTTTTTACACCCTTTAGACTACCAAACAAACACGTCTTCACAGCGTTACTGAAATGGCTCTCGAAACAGCAACCCACCAAAAACATTTTCATTTAAAATGTTGCCAAGACGAAACCATATGACTCGCACTGTCAAAAATTTATCAGATCTCATTTAGAGTCAAGCTTCTAACTCTACAAGGTCTAACTTCACAAACTCTACACCTTAGTCTAAATATGTGGCTTGGCCGTTTCGTTACATTCACATGGGCGTAAGATAAAAAATAAAATGTATCCACTTGTTTATTACTTTTCTGTTATACAATAGTTCTTGTAGGAACGAAATGGCCAAGTCAGTAGTTAGATATATCCGGGGTCGCGGGACTGTTCGAAAGAGATACCGTGGCCCCGGAACACAAAGGGCGATGAAGGAACATGGATGGGTTTTATTCAGTAAAAGTCTGACACTCCCTCCTGCTCCGCCCAGAGCGGGAGAAGTCATTTGATGATTTCCCATCCGAAAAAAAAAAAAAAAAAAGTAGTTAGATATATTCGTTTAGCGATGCATTTCACATATAATACCTATTTTATCAACAAAGTTTTTCGTGTTGGAACAACTTACCCCTGGCACTGTAGACCCCGGCCTCAATACTACTAAGGTATTTTTTCACCTGTCTTGAACACTACTAAATAGTTTTCGACTTTTTATCGAATTTTGAATAACAAATGGAGCTAATTTAGAAGCAGACTGTATTTCAATAGATTTGTTATTAATATTACTCATTAGGCTGTATTCACATGGTTGGAAATTTATCTGTACATTTCGTTGCGGTAGATACATAATTATTTGATTCGTTTAGGATTTGATTCGTGTGCTCTATTAATTTCGTAATTAAAATTATCTCACTCAAGCACTTCACATTACATTAAACTTAATTAGTAAATCATCGCGGCTCGTCGAAAGACACGACTTTCTCTTGTTCCCGCTACTACTTTACATGAATGTAATGTAAGTATCTTAGAACAAATATTTCTAAAAGAATTTGAATTATTAATTTTAGGTAGGTACCGCTTGATGGTAAAAACCGCCGCCAAGCCCGGCCTAGAAAGATATGGCGAGATGATCTAGACGACATCACGAAGGTTGGTCCGAGTTGGCGCAGGAGAAGAGTACCGGGAAGGATATGGGAGAGGCCTTTGCCCAGCAGTGGGACATTCAGGGCTACTAAATAGTACATTGTAATACAAGGGGCTAAAATGACCCATTATATACGAGGTAGTTTTACTACCGAGCTTTAGCGAGGTAGGAAATAGGAACCGAGTTATAATGGGATTTTAGCGCCGTGTGTTACACTGTACTTTTCATTTTGAGTGTGAGAAATATAGTCAATTTAGTACAAAATCATTTATTAAATATTACTTAATAAAATAAAAATAACGTCATATTTTTTTACTTGAAGCTAAATGTAGCATCACGCAGCAGCAGGTCGCGGCAGCCGGGGGAGAGCACGTCGAGGTACTCGTGGCTCAACAAGTCACGACTACGAGATTTACTTTACGCCCTAGGGCCTAAAAGGGTCACTTTAGGCCCGCTTCGTAGGGCTATATTGGCGTACTTTAAGAGCATGAGAAGTGAAAAAAAAAAAAAATATTAGGGCCACACGGCGACACATCAAGTTATACATTTCCCGTATAACTTGCCTCGCTTTGTATGGATTGAGAGATCCGCATGAACTGGTTCTGTATGGCTTGATTGGTCGCCGACTCGCCGTGTGTACAAATGGGCAAAGCCACGACTGTTCTTCGTAACGTGTCAATGTGTAGGAAGTAGACGTCGCTTTCGCATAACAGTTTATAAAATTATGTGGTAGCGAAACTGTACTTCTGTGAAATTATTTTTGGTGAGAATGGGAATTTTATAATAACTATCATTACCTACGGAAGTCTTGAGAGAAGAGCTGCTGTACACATATTTATGGAAGACCCCCATCACCTTTGTACCCTCGTCCCATACTACTCGTGGTCGGCGCAGCACGTTTTCTCCTTCCACTCTCCCCTGTCAGACGTCACGGCATCATTTACGCCTTTCTCTTTCATATCATTCCACACACAACCCATCCATCTTTGGCCCTCCTCTCCTTCTCTCTAAATTTATAGTAGACCCTATGTGCGCCTAAAATATTTGTAAAATTAATTATTTAAATCATCTCATAAGCGCATCGAAAAATACGAATACAGCTCCCAAAACGTCCACCTTTAAATAATCATCAGTTTAAAAAAAAAAAAACAACAAAAAACCTAACCTTTTACCCTACCAGAACACAGATCCAAGATGTCTCTCGCTTACACTTCCCACTAACACTAAAAACGGCAAATAAACCAACAACCAAGTAAAACATGATTAATCCACTCACTCCCGCCGTGGTATAACCACACATTAGTCAAATTGCGACGTTCCAAGACATACAGACACATCTTAAAGATATTCAAAGGCTTAAAATGAAGAGAACGGGTCCCGAGACCAGAACACGAGGACTTATTCATTAAATTTTCAAGTTTGTGCAAATTCCGTAGGAGGACATAAGCGGCTTGCCGTGTCTGGCTTGAATATAGAGGTATCTGTCTTTGTTGGTAGACTTAGGAAAGAACTAGATGGTGATTGGCTGAAGATGGTTTGGGCCTATTACAGAATTGGGTAAAGTTGTTTTTTTACATAACATCAGGCCTGTAAGCCCCGAACGGTTAGGCAGAGGTTTACTTAATATTACACCAAGATTTCGCTCGTTATGTTAGGTCCCATGTAATTGGATGCGAGCCTATTGCCATCAAACACTTGAATTCCACCTTAACGTTACTTGCAACTGTTAAAATTAAATGTATTATATTTTAAGTTATAGTTTACTTTTATGCACTAATTATACCATTGTTTGAAAAATAATACTCATCATCATCATCATTTCAGCCGAAAGACGTCCACTGCTGGACATAGGCCTCCCCCAAGTGACGCCACATTGACCGGTCCCGTGCGACTCGCATCCAGAGGTACCCCGCAACCTTCCCCAGGTCATCGGTCCACCTAGTGGGAGGCCTTCCACCGCAACGTCTACCGGTTCGCGGTCGCCACTTCAGAACTTTTCGGTCCCATCGGCCATCCGTTCTGCGAGCGATGTGCCCTGCCCACTGCCACTTAAGTTTGGCAATTCTTCGGGCTACGTCGGTAACCTTGGTTCTCTTGCGGATGTCTTCATTTCTGATTCGATCGCGCAAAGAAACTCCGAGCATAGCCCTCTCCATTGCCCTTTGGGTGACTTTAAGCCTTCTGATAAGGCCCATTGTGAGCGACCACGTTTCGGTCCCGGTCGGAAAAATAATACTACTGCACCTAATTGTACACTTTTGTAATATTTTTTTTTAATAAATTATTCTTCTTATTCTTATCAACCGGCCACGAATCCAGACTCCGTGGCTTTTTTTTTCCTAATAGCCGGCTCTGTCCCACTCCTGGGCAAAGGCCTCCCTCCACTCCTTGCATTTCTCGCGGACCCGCGCGTCCTCTTTCCAGTTCGGACGGAACTTTGTCCAGTTGGTCCCGCCATGTCCTTCGTGGTCTACCGCGGCCCCGCCTCACTGTGTCAGGGCACCAGTTTCCTGTAATTTTGGCCCACAGTTTGTCCGGCCGATGCGGCAGACATGGCCTACCCAGTCCCATTTCAGTTGGGCAGACTTTTGAGCCACGTCAGCTATATTTTTTTTTGTTACTCCGTGGCTGCTACTAAGAAATTCCTCACTGAAAAACCCAATAGCATTGCCCGACCCGGGAATCGAACCCAGGACCTCATGCTGCAGACGCGCTTGCGACCTCTAGACCAACAAGAAAGTTTTTTTTTAAATTGTAAAGAGGCGAACCTTAGACATAGGCATTTTCTACCAGAACAGAATTCTTCAAGTAAATAAACAAAATATTAATTCAAATTATGCTCTTCAAACTTTATACGATTATCGGAACCTCAAAAGAGATTACCAACAACTTGTTAACAGAAATATACAAAAAAGACTTTATTAGCATCCAGATGCGCCAATTAATTCGCCGTAACACTTAACAAATACACGATACAAGCGAAAACATATTAAATGAAGCGGTTTAAACCGGTTCTATCAAAACAAGATGGCTGTATAAATGTTTAAAGGATTACTTTTCGCGGCAAAAATCAATGGCGCATGAAACATCCTATTATAAAGTTTGACAGCTGTTAGTTGAGACGAGGGTAGTTTTTTGTCCGATGATTATTGAAGCGTCACAAGACATAAAAGGCGTTGTTGCCTTTTCTCTCTGTTGTTGACTCTGGCTGAAGAGATTACTGTTTCTTTTTTTGGTTGCTTGAGTGATGTCATAATATTTGGTCAGTGATCTTTTAGCAGAATTGTAGTGGCGTGAAGACATGTACAACGGCCAACTTATAAAGGGTGTAAAACACCTCTTAATGTTGCCAAAAGGCACTTGTTCTCCTCGTCATTGTGATCATTTTTTTGTTCTACACCATACCTGGGAACCTTCTAGTTACGGAGATATTGGGAATCAAAGTTCCAACTTTTTGACATGTTTTTTTTTTAGATACACGTTTTTAATTTAAGATTTTTACTTTAAACACCTCCACGACCCCCGTACTATTCAATCCATTCATCAGCACAATGTTTTAAGTGCGTTACATTGATATCTACCACAAAACATGATTTTTCACCCCAAAAAAAAAGTCGTTTCCCAGCAATAATTTTTGCGTAAAGTTACTTAGTTTGATGTACAGAATGCTTGGTTGACGGCTTCGTGATGAGGTCTTTTACACCCTGTATGTGCAGCCGGGAAAACACAGTACTAAAATATGTACCAAGTTTAACATATCAATGCATTTTTTCTTGACAAGCAACGCCACCTTGAACTGCACACTTAAAGTGGTCATAACACAGTAGGTAAGTATCCCCATTTTTAATAACAATAGTCAGCCTACAAAGTTTCTACAGCTGGGATTGTACCAGCACCAACAAACGGGGAACTTCAACGGCTACACATGCATACTCTCGCTGTTAATTCTGGTTTTCAGGAGATGCAGTGGTTTGGTTGGAAGTAGTGTGGCGGGCTTGTCCCTCAAAACATGCCTCCTCTATGTGAGAGAACGCTGGCCTAGTCAGGTTATCCCGGAATCCAACGTCAATAACAGCGGCATTATTTTCACGATTGTCAATACATTTATTTTAACATCACACTTATTTGTATCACATACTCAGTGGCAACTGTAAGCGACAGATTGACAGACAAACTTGTTCAGACGTCAACAATGTCGTCTTGTCTTGTTCGAGAACAGTGAGAACAAGTCTGTCTGCTATTTCAAGACGACTACAAACAAGTTAAGAGATATCTATCAACAGTTTTACGACTTATATTGAGACATTTTTAGGTTATAACAATGAAAATATGTTTTGTGTGAATTCTGTTAACTTTGACAACTCTCAACACAAAAGCGTCTCTATTGTGTTGTGAAGTGTAAACAATGTTTAGGAGAGTTTCCTAAGAACATATTTATCTTGAATCTGTAAGTAAACCAAGCACTAACAAGTCTTTACTTTATTATGGATGGATAGACTAATCTATGTAATGGAGGTGAAGATGCAAACATTTTAAACAAATCTATACTAATATTTAGGAGGTAATCTCCGGAACTAATGATTCAATTCTAAAAAATCTTTCAGTGGCAGAAAGCTACATTATTCGTGGATGCTATAGACTATAAATTATATTTATATCATGCATATTAGTCGAGCTATCCCAACTTGTGCGGACGAAGTCGCGGAAGAAGAGCTAGTTTTATATAATTTATTTCCCACTTAGGGTGGCGCATAAAAACTTATCAAATTGTAATTTTCATTCAGAATACAGGCAATGACGTAGCCGGAAAAATAATAAACCGAAGTAAAATGTTAACTCCTTGACTGTTCGTCGGGAGTTCGGAAAATCGTAACAAACGCTGAATGTTAGTTAGGTATAAGGGCCTGCGCAGACGACAAACTATCAGTGACGCTCTTTTTAGTCTGTGGAAATAGAACCTAAGCAATTATATGCAATAACGCATACGACGCGCCAAAAGTCCGGCGGCGCGCGGCGGTCAAAAATTCCGTGTCATTCTGGCAGATAATGCCGCGCCGTCGCCGTCGCGCCGCGCCGCACAAAAGAGCGCGAAAAACACACTTTTGTTAGGCAATCTGCACTCGAATAGAATGATCGAAGATGTGCGTCGTCGGACTTTTTGTATGCACAAAAACTCTGTCGTCTGCGCAGGCCCTTTACAAAAAAATGCCCAATAGTTAGTGCTAGACTATCATAAAACAAAAACAAAGTCTAGTACTGTAAACTTTTGAGGCACACATGTTAGTAAATCACCTGACGAAGTGCATCTACTCAAAAGTTGTTGAGGTCAACCAATTAAAAGTTTCTCTTCACGCTGTCTTAAACTTGAGATGATGACACTGCAAGTTCGAAGCATGCTCCAGCCGTTCAACGGCACTGTTTGATAAGTCTAAGCTTGCAATATTGAGCAAACTATTGGTATAGTTGTCGGAAACGCTACTGTTGAGCACGAGGTCCTGGGTTCGATTCCTAGGACTGGAAAAGTGAGTTTTAATATAAGTATTTAAAATTTTCTTAGTAGCAGCTCAGAGTCTAGATTTCAGTCCAGTCGATGGTAATAAGCTCGCTCTCTTTTACTTGGGACTTAAAAAATACAGACGCAATGTGGGTTTACTAGAACTACAGGTGCACATTTGCCTAAAACTTGGAGGTCTACAGGCCTGGCGTTAAGTAAATCTGGGGTCCCAAAAACATTAGCCAACCAAAAATTTTACTTCATTGAAGCAAGCTGTTCCGGGACAACACACATCAACAAGTTGTCCTACTAACACACTGTAGTAGTGGGGCAGACAGGTCATCTTTTTATTTTTTACCTACAAGGTGTAAACGGACCCTTCACACAGCCGTCAACCAAGCGTTCTGTACATCAAACTACTTTACGCAAAAAGACTTTTTGGGAAACGACTTTTTTTTCGAGTGAGAAGTCACGTTTTACGGTAAAACTAGTGTAACGCACTGTAAACATTGTCCTGATGGATGCATTGAATAGTAATAGGGTCATATAAAATTAAAATAACCTAAAAAACTTGTAAAAAAGTTTGAACTTTGAGATATGATCCAGAACAAAAAAAAAACCGCAATGACGGACAGGGAGAACTAATGCCTTTCGGCTTCCTTAAGGGTCTATTTACACCCTTCATATTGTCCCACTGCTGGACAAAAGTCTCCACTCTTCTCAGTGCTGTCTTCTCCGGCCAAGCTCTCATCCAGCCAGTCATCTTATCAGTTTTACTCGCTATAAGTAGGCTGCATAAACTTAACCAATATTGATGGTATCGTCATTATGGGCTACCAGCAACTTCTCCATCAAAACTAGTGCACTATGCACTAGACCGACGTAAGTGAGTTAGCCAATGTTTAGCCTAGTTCCCTAAGTTCCTCCGTTTATTAAATTTTGCATCTTGAGACTTGCATTGTTAGGGCTGCGACGACTTGAGCCGAGCCTCGAGTTCATGGTCTAATCGCATTGTTCTGTGTATACTGTAGTCAGTAAATGATAACTTTGGAGTAAGTTCTGCTACTGTTGGTGATTGCGGGCTTATTGTTATGAAACTCGAAAACTTTGGATGAATGATTTGCAAGCTAAAGTGTCTTGTTAGTCCTGAAGACTGCATGTTCTGATTAGAACTTAATAAGCGTCGGATGAGTAATGCAACTGTCATTTGTTTATGCAGCGTAAATAAGGTAACATAGTAACTTTTATATTTATAAACTGCCTCGTTGGTCAAGTAGTTGGAAGCGCGACTGCTGAGCATGAGCTCCTGGGCTCGACTCCCAGGTCGGGCAAAGTGTTATTGGGTTTTTCTATCAGAAATTTCTCAGTACAAGCCACGAAGTCTGGTTTCGTACCCGGTTGATGGTAATAAACTCGCCCCCTATTACATGGGACTTGAACGTAACTGGCGAAATGTTGGTGTTCTATTAGGTACACCTCTGCCTAACCCCCCGGGGATAACAGGAGTGATGTTATGGTGACTTTGAACTTTCTACGAAGCCATTTTATTATCATTTGCCTAGGCTTTTCTTTACTGTGTTGAGGCCGGCTTCCAGTAAAACAGATGCAGCTGAATACTAGTATGTAGCTTAAAGTGACTGCCTAGCTGATCTCCTAAATCCTAAAACGGGGTAATATTATAGGCACCCCTTGAAAAGTCTGAAGCCTCGAAGCTATTTTTAAAAGGTAAAAATTGACACAGAAAGTTATGGTTAGAAATTTTCGGTGATTATTTTAAAAATATTTCTTTATCTAGCTCCTGCACTACGTTGCAAGTACTAAGTTACATAAGTATTTTAAGTAAGCTTAACCACAAAACTGCGGCCCGAAGGTGACCATCCGATAAATTATTGAAGAGTCCGTAGCCGAGTACAGTCGAGCGCATTATAGTGTTATGACGACCGCCCGCTTCCCATTATTCGGAATCAGAACATTTGTATGCCACACGTACACTCGCGCAGACAACGCTTCTATCGGGACAGTGGAAATTTTGAATTTAAACTTTTGTTAATCAGCCTCATCAGACTTTGATAGTTAACTGGGAATGGTTTTGTTTCTGTGTGTGTAAATAGTAAATTATTTAATATGTTTATGCTTTTAAAGGGAGATTAAGAAAATAATTTTATTTGTGTGCTTAAAGAATTTAATAAATAACTTACGATACCTATTGAAAATACCACAACATTAAAAAAAAGCAAAAAAATTACAATAAATTATTTTCTGTTTTGGAAAATTGAAACTACGCAGTACGGCTGAAAATATGATCAAACTTATTGAAAGGCTGGCGACAAAAAAAAAAGGAATTGGAAACGAATTAAATTTTATGCAAATCCACAATTCATTAAAATACAACAAATGAATTGCAAAAGAAAGCAACAGCACAAATAAAATAACTGAGTACTTTGGCAGTTTTTAATCGCTTAGAAATGTACCCAACTCTTTGCCAAAAAATTTACCATCGGCATCCAAACTACATAAAACCTACTTTTAATTCATTCATAAAATCATCCCCATCATCATCATCAGCCTACAGCGGTCCACTGCTGAACATAGGCCTTCTCAATGGCACGCCACTCAACTCGATCCTCAGCAACTGAGGACAGCCTGAGGAAATCACCCCCACAGATAGTAAATTCAAATCAGACCAAACACCGCATAAATTACAGTTATCACGATCGAAATCCAGCGTTTAAATTCCACAGAATACAGAAACACAAGTCATACGTTAATATGCAATGTCCACGTGTATTAATCAATCGGACATTGCTAGTGGAATTAATACCCATGAAATATGCACGTCGAGCGAACATCCTCACCAACTCTCCAGCCTCACTAATAGAATGTGTTGCATATTTGATCAGGGCCTGTACCACCTATTATAGCAGTATTTAATGTCATTTCAGCGTCACTGAGGGAAAGGGACGGAGCTAGCCAGGACGTCTTTTTTCTAAATATGCTTGCATTTGTCTGCAACTCCTCTGATATGGAGTGATGATGCGGCCTAGGGTGGAGCATGCTTGCCTAAAAGTAACCGATTCATTCGAATTTTGAATAGATCCAGATTATAATGATCAGGGAACAGAGAAGCCGGCGGACTTCCACAGACTGGGGGTACTCGCACAATAAATGTGGAAGCATAGCGCTTTGTTCGGGTCTGTAGAACTTTAACCATATAACGGTGACGCTTAGCCGTATCTCTGCTCGTCTGATGATAGAATGGGGATGAGGGAATTAGATTATGTCTAGGTCCATTACTTACCCGAAATGGCGCCTGTACATCCCCCAAGGATCAGGCAGAGGTATACTTAATAATACTATATTTTGGTGACAATCATAAATAGCTTTTAATTTTGATTTTGATACTGCACGACTTGACATACTTAGTATATTATTTGTCGCAACATATGTATAGATTGTAATCTGTTTACTTACTTAAATCGCTGTAACTGGTCAACGCAAGTTATAACTCGTTAGATAAAATACATGTGGAAGCTTGTAATTAGCAAATGTCACTACGTATGCATGATTTTTAAGATTGTTATTAGTCTGTAAGCTTTCTTTAAAATTAAATAAATAAATAAAAATAAATACACACACATTTCGCCAATTAAGTTTAAATCCGATGTAATACGGGGCGAGTCTTTTGCCGTCAACCGGGCGCAAACAGACACCGTAGCTGGAAAACTCAATAACTCCCGACCCGGGAATCAAACCCAAGACCTCATACTCAGCATTCGCGCTTGCGACCACAAGACCAATCTATATCTATATAACCAATATTATAAAAAGGAAAGATTTGTATTTTTGTATGTAACGAATAAACTTATTAAAAATTACTGAAAAAAAATTTCAGCAATGGATAGCTACATTATCAGCGAGTAACATAGGCTATATTTTATTCCCGTACTCCCACTGGAACGGGAACTACGCGGGTGAAACCACGTGACGTCCGCTAGTAACCAAATAAGAGGTGATGGTAGGCCCCGGTCGTAACAATTCTGTGCCCGAGCATACCGCAATTTAACTGTAGGAATACCGATTCTGTTATCCGAATGCTATTTCGGAAGATTGTAAACGATTATTGGATTACGAGTGCTGTGTTATGTTATTTGGGTGGTAGCAATTTTGGTCTATAGGCTATACGGAAGACAATCGTATTACGATGTGTGTATTATGGAAATCAGTTTCGATAGTTTGCGTAAGTGTGTTAACGACTTTTTATTGAAGTCAGTAATGTTATAGATGGATTTTCTTAAGGGGCTCCCCCATGCACACTAGCGCCACTTTAGTAAAAAAATCAGAAGTCGTTAAATACACAATTAATATAAAATCTGATTGACAAAATCAATGCTTTAGAGTTCTAGATTATTGACGTCTATTTAATTCATTAAAATATACTTCACTGTAGTTACAGTTAGAAAAATTGCTAAAAACGGCCGTTTTTTTCCATTTTGTATCTGTAACGACAGCGAGCTATGTTTCAATGAGTTAAGCAGACGTAAATAAATTAGAAGACCAAAAGATTGATTTTGTCAATCAGATTTTATATTAATTGTGTATTTAACGAGTTCTGATTTTTTTACTAAAGTGGCGCTAGTGTGCATGGGGAAGCCCCTTAAGAACAATATCGGGAAATGAGGTTTAGTGTAAAAAATAGCGGGTTATGGGACATCTCGCCTGCGCAAAAACCGGCCTGCGGGCCAGATGTCAACTTATTAAAATGTGTATGGGTAGATTTGTCCGGACCAGTTTAGTAGAACGGGCCAGATACTTGCTGCTTTTCCTGTAAACGCAGCAGCAGTTATAAAACCCAATAACACTGTGCCCGACAAGGGAACTGAACTCAGGACCATCATGCTCGACTGTCGCGCTTCCGACCACTGGACCAACGAGGCAATTCTAAACCATACTTTCCTTTCAATAAATTCCGCCACAGACGAATAAACAATATTCTTTTCAATAAAATCTTCACAGTTTGGTAATTTTATTTCCCAAAAGACTTCGAAATAATTCCGATTGGAGATTAAATTGTCTTTTGTGTAAAATCGCCTAGAATTCGGTCGAGCACCCACCGACCACAAAACGCTTTGGGCCTGAGCATTCCATTAAACTTTTTGTCCTATCTAGAGTACAGGATAATTACTTAATTACGGACGATTTCAAGGTATTTGACCACAGTATTTACATTTGCTAGAGTGTGTGCTTTTACTAGTGTTTTTCTATTTTTGCACTTATGTGTACATACGTGTATGACCAGTATGTGATGAGGAGGGACGAATCGCATGTGACCAAAAGAGTCATCTGCCTAGCCTTTTCCCAACTATGTTGGTCGGCTTCCAGTTTTACCGGATGCAGCTTAATACCATATTTTACATGGAGCGACTGCCTATCTGACCTCCACAACCCAGTTATTACCGGGTTATACGATACCCCTTGGTAAGACTGGTTGTCAGACTTTTTGGGCCTCTGACTACCTAACGACTGTCATAGATCTACAAATGACAGCCGGGACCAACGGCTTAACGTGCTTTCCGAGGCACGGGGGAAACTCGGAATGTAATGGGTGGTCACCCATCCACAGACCAACCTAGGCAAGCACGGCTTAACCTAACGATCGACCCGAGCGGCTGTTATTATTTAGCCACGAACTTACTACATGTGACTAAAAGAGTGTTGAATATAAATGTACATGGATGTAGAGGGAGAGGAAGACCAAGGAAACGATGGATGGATTGTGCGTGTGTTGTGTGAGGAACGGTATGAAGGAAAAAGGTGTAAATGATAGCGTGACGATTGACAGGGGAGAATAGAAGATAAAAATGTGTTGCGCCGACCACAAGTAACATGGGAAGATGATGATAATGATACGTGTATGACGGGGGGGCCTAAATGACCGCTTAAGCAGAATCACTATAGGATAATGGACATGGTGCAAAGTGATAATTCTGCGGCTGGGACCATTTTAAGCTAATAACGTGATGCATTCATATTATTCGGTTAAAGCTGCCATCTATGGCCCCCAGATTTTGTGAACTTGGTCGAAGCAAAAGGAGTACATATAAGGATCGCAGCAAGTGGCGTTCTATAGTTTCTGCCTACCCCCAAGGGAAACAGCTGTGAGTTTATGCATGATTGTATGATGTATACAGGGGAGGTCATGTCGAGCAGTGGATGTTGCTGAACTGAATATGCGGTGACGAGTAAATCACAGATAAACCGTGAATGTCTATGGGGTTGGAACAACTTTATATGAAGTAACATAGAAAGCCTAGTGGAGTGACTGCCAAGTCAGAGGTCTCAAGTTCGAACCTAAGACACACCTTTGATTTTTCGGATTTATATATGCCTATTGTATAATTATCACTTGCTTCGGTGAAGGAAAACATCGTAAGGAAACCAAAACAGCATGCCTGTGTATGTTTGTGTGATGAGCATGGACATTTGTTTCCGAGTCATGGATGTTTATATGTATAATAAGTATGTATTTACAAACAAAAAGTATGTGTGTAGTATATCAACTATCTGGTGTCCACGACACAAGCCTCGTTGCTTAGTGTGGCACTAGATGGCGCTGTGTGTTATGTCCAGCGATATTTATATTTATATATTTCTCGACGGCATGTAAAGCCAAGTCAGAGGCCCATGGGCGGGATAAAATCTCTGACACCAGCACTGCAAGTACGTAGCAATCGATAACGATCGAATCGATACGATTCGATAAATCCGACTTTTCGATTGGTTAAAAACTCATTTTATCGAGAATAACTGTCAGATTTATCGAATTGTATCGAATCGAGTGCTACGTACTTGCACTGAAGGTTAGGCACTAACGACACGATAAATAAAAGATTAGGCAACTTAGGACAGGCATAATGTTTTTTTTTCAAATTAAAGCAGCATCAACTACTTTCACAAGGTACCACACCTGACGGTAGTGTAATAAAAATACTAAGTAGGATGTCATATGTGTGTAATGGACACCATTTTTGGGAATGAAAACGAAACTCATCAGCTTCCTGACCGCCTATAATCCGGTGTAATTTGTACACAAACTGGTTAATACTGGTTATTCCAGTGCGTGTGGATTATAAGCAGGCTACTGTTACTACTTTAATAGAAGTATATTTTAATACTCCATAGATTATTCCTGCGTGTTTTGAGTTCGAAACATGCACTAACCATGTAGCTCATATGAACTGAGGTAAGTTCTACTTATAATTGAATAGTGGTGCCCCGCGACTATACTTGCGTAGAGATTTAATTTACCACATAATATCCCAATATGCACGTAATTTTTTCGTCACTTAAATCAATAAAGTACTGTATTAACAACCCAAGAAAAGTATTACAAGTTAAGTTCAACTACTGCTTGTCGCACAAAAATAATATTAAACTCTTGCAATTTTCTACGACAGTTCAAACGTCCGTAGTCGCGGCCATGATGTGACGTCGTTATCCACAATCTGCCATGTAAGGCAGTAAATCTAATTTTTTGGCCTCAATAAGATATTTTTACTAATTGTATGTGCTTTATTCAAGTAAAAATTGCAATAACAATATTATAATAAAATTTTAGTGAAACTTTAAGCACTTTTCAAATAAAAGTGTTTTTTTTTTTTTGAACTTTGACGTCAATACCGGCGTTATCGAGGAAGATGCGTTTTGAGAGTGCGTTCCGTTTCACAAAAAACATGCTACATAAAACAGTAAATTGTAAAATAACTGATGTATTAGAAACTTAAACAAGTGTACCACAATGTTTTTATGTGCCAATACAGGGCATTTTTAATAAATAAAAGAGTTTTGTATTTCATGCATATTCCCTATTATAAGGTAGCTCCCGATATTTTACCGATGTTGCAAGCGCCATTGTCGCGGGATGACTGTTGCTGAACATAAAATTACTTCTTATCATACAGAACAGTCTTTAAAATATTAAAAAAATCTATATTTTAGTTTAGTTTCTAGGACATAGAGACTCGGATAGATAAATACAGATCTCACTATCGCAACTTAGAATATTAGCCTGAATACCTACAGATAGCTATGTAAATACCAATGGTCATTCGAGACATAAATTCTAGAAACTGTGCAGATTAGTGCACACTGATTGTGAAATACTGACACTGCACAGGTAATACGATAATGCTCTCACGTCCAGTCTGATCGGATAATCGAACCAATGAGCGTAATAGCAGAGAGTAGATAAATACAGAAGGCTTGCTCTGAAGCCCGTACAACGAGTGAAGAGGCACGCACACATAGACATGTGTCCACGTAAGATTAGCTCGTAAGTGCAGTAGCGACTAACATTTGTGCGTAGACAAAAAAATAGACAAGTAAATATAATGGTATTGGTAGTCAGCAACTCACCTGTTTGACAGATTAGAGGAACCAGATTTTAAACAATAATTTCCGAAGTTGTTAGCTAACCGTCACAGTACAATTTCTATGGAAAGTATCACAAGAGTATGTCCCAAACCCTCACTATCTCGTAAGGGTATCACTATCAGCAACCCTCAGCATTCTTTACCCACACATTTGTTTGAGTTTGCAATACCTACGTACGCGTGTGTGCGTGCAACTAATTTCATTCCTTGTTTGGAGTTGGTCTTCTGTGCTTTTCTATTCCGTGGTAATAGGCTGTCAGGCTGGCACTATTATTTGCGTATACTATAGTCCTGTCTATTACGATTCTATTTGACGTGATATGTGGTCTGGATAAGCTTATATATCGCTAGAATTGAATAGGTATTTAGTTTGTGTGATAATTAAATGTATCTACCTAGATACTGTTCTTATTGGTTAACTGTCCTGGTACCACTCTGAAATTCCTTAAATGTTAGTTAAAGAACACGTTTAGTAGTTTTAGCTCCTCTTTTTAAAGTCTATCTAATCTGGTTTACTGCCTAAACCAATGCTTCATTATGGTATTAAGATATCAAAAGGCGTGAGTTTATGTACCCATGTATATATATTGTGTGTACCCCTAAATATTACCACAACAAAGGTAAGTAAACGTAATCTATCGTAATAACCTGGTCAACATCTCAAAGATCAATCTCCTAAAATATTATCCGTTCCAGAGCTCTCGAAATCTCATTGTGACAGTCAATGGTACCAATCGAGCACCCGACTCGACTCGAGTAATTGACTGGATTGAAACACTCGGTGTCTCAACTTGAAAATAAATTTAAATTTTCTAATTAAAATGGTGCGAATTTTAAGATCCCTTAAACTGCGCAGATTATTAGGTAGGTACTTCTTCCTGAATTTTATTATTAAGTTCTTCTTTGAGTTTGACCTTTAACTTATTTTTACGTATAATCCTGTGATAACGAGATGGTTTTCTTATTGTTTCCCCCGATACGCTGATCTGTATGGAATGGGATGATTATTTTGAGGGTTGCCATGGTGTTACTTCCTGTTGTTTTTGGCTCTAGATTGGACCATGCTGCTTACTTAAGAGGGCCCTTCCCGGCCCGGATATCGTCAACGCGAGCATCGTCGAAAAGCTTGTTGTTTCATCTAGAGCCATCGCGGCAATATTTTTTCAACTGCCCTGTCTTCCCTAGCCCCGAACCCGCACTACTCGTCTCTCGTGCACCTCATACCGCCTAGCATAACATTGAACGAAAAATAGTATTCAAAAATTCATAAAACTTGTTCCAGGAAATAAGTGTTTTTGGATAAGTTATTATTTCACAAACATGTAAGTTTGTGAAATAAATATTTGTTATTTAGAATCTCCACTATATTTGCAAGGCTTCTATCAGGATATTTTCTTTACTTTTACAATTATGAGTACATTATGAAGGCCAAGTAAGTAAGGAAGTTGAGGTAAAATTTGTGCAAAACAGCAATTTTTGGAGGCTTATACTGAATTTTTTCCTACAATTTTTTATTTTTTGCTTTGATAGAAGCCTAGATATAGTGCACAAGATACCTATCAGTTCAAAAAAAATAAAGATGTATGTGTAACAACGGCATAATCATGCACGAACGTTTGTCAAAATTCTCGCGAATAGTATAGCGGGTTGCCGCTCATAAGTGCTTAATTTATTTTTCCATTGATAACTTTTCTCTCATCTCATCTCATGAACCCCAGCCTTTTTCTCATGGAGGTAGGCAGAAACCACAGAACGTCACCTGCAACGAACCCTACATACTCCTTTTGCTTCGTCCACGTTCATACATCTGGTCATACACGCACGCCGGTTGCGAGTACGCACGCACCTGTACTTGGTAAAGGACCTCACCAATAAGGTCAGTGTTTGTGCTTCTAGTGTGTCCCATGTCGGCGTTGCCACTTACATCTGCTTTGTGAATACCTTTTGTTAGTCACCTTTCACTCATCCTTTCTACATGATCAAACCATCTAAGCATTCTCTTTTCAATTTTCAAAATCAGTAGTTTTAAACCGTTATTTTTAAGAACACAGATGACCAAACAACATACTTCTTTTAAAGTTTCTTCTAAAAACTTGTTCAGTGTAACAATGCAGGTATAATAATTTCACAAATCCATGATCCACGATACAGGTAACCGCAAGTCATTTAATTATTGCTGTTAATGACAACATAAACTGACTATTCTCTATATTTTCTCATCAAGGAGTAGAGGTCCTTAGACGCCATAGTCCATTATATACAGAAACCTAGTATTAAAATGGCATTGCTTACAAACCAATAGCAATTTTCGCTACATCCCACGGCCGTGTGACCAGACTTAGACAAAACAGTAACAATTATGTAATCATCTCTGCATGCTTTATAATAACTTATTACAAGATAAACTGAAGATTAACAGGTTTCATAAAAGTGTTTTATCGTACTGTTCGTATTTATAAAACTGCGATGCGTAGGCGAGCATTGGTATTTTCTGTCGCCATATTTATTGAAAAAAAAAAAAAAAAACAGAAGCTCTTTATGATCCTGCGTTAATTAAGTGGTTTCACATGCTTTAAATAAGCAAAACTTGATCATTAATGCTTGTTACGTTATCATAAATGTCGATCTAGGTATGTTGTTTTTGTGCGTAAGTTCAGCCCAAATGATCGCTTGGCAACGCAAATTAAGGCAAATCAAGGTGGATATTGAAGGACGAGCTAAACTAGACTTCTACTAAATAATCTGACTGCAATAGCAGTGAAAATAAGTGCGGAAAAGGTTTCCATTTCAATTTCTTTCCATTTAATTTGTCTTGATAGATTAGACTGTCTTGTATTGTCCCACTGCAGGTCAATGGCCAAAGAAATAAAATGAAAAGCTTTGAGGGGCAGTATCAACAAGAACCGACTTCCCATACTGCTGACCTTCAAAGTACCACAAACATCTTCATTCACTGTACAAGGTAACAGGAGATATCTCATCGCCGTGTATCGATACAATGGGGCAAGCAGTCGTCACAGTCCGACGCATGGGAACCACCCGACCCCGTGAGTTCACGGGAACATGGCGTTAATTGCCTCTTATACTCTATTTATAACATGCTCGTAAGAAAGGTGAGTAGCGACAGTTATTTTATTATGATATTAAAGTTTTGTGCTCATTTGTGGGTTGGCTATTTCTTAATACAGTTGGTCTTCTTTGTAATGAGACGAGGCAAGATTACGAGACATTATTTAGGGGCGGGAGTGAAAGCCTCTGAGAGAAAAACTGCTTCCTTTATAGAAGGCTGCACATCAGCGGTGACACTTGGATCTTGAGTTGGTCTAGCGTAGTACGCAGTTTCAATAGAAAAGAAGGTCAGATTTTTGGAGTTTTGTTATGCCGGTTGTACACTCTCGCCCGAGAGCACTCGCTGTGCCTTGCCCGAGAGCCTCGGTCGAAACGAGTGACCATGTAGACTCTCGCCGAGATAGGTCACTCGTCATTTTCAATTGTGGACGCCGAGGGAAAGGGCGAGACAGAAGTTGCTGCAGCTGTTGCACTATATGCCATTAGTTATTACCGTTACTTACGTATATATTATGCAAAAAAAAATTCAAAAAAAGTGGCGTAAACGAAGATGGTGGATGGTCACAATTCATCGTAATAGAACATGGTACGTAGATTTTAATTTAATTTTACTTCTTAATTGATATATCGGCATCGCAACTGGGAGAAACGAGAGTGTACAGCGACGCGAGACCCTTTGAATCGCGCACAAAATCCGACTCGGGACGGAGAGCTAGCGAGGAACACCGAGACAGGCCGAGGCGGGCGAGCGCTACCATCTACACTATCGCGCTCGCCCTGCCTCGGAATGTCTCGGCGTGAGTGTACAGCCGGCTACTACGCCAAGAAAAATCTTTCCACAAGACAATCCAACACATCCTGCATGCATCCTGCTAACGACGCAACATTCGTCAATTGAGATAAGTAAACATATTGTTACGTCGTACCCGTACTTACCTACAGTTACGGTAGTAGGTACCTACTAGTAAGTAGGTAGGTAATAGTAGGTAGGTAGGTAAAACGAGTCCCGAATAATGTAGGTACAAATTCGCAAACTACCAACAAAAGAACATCATTGTAATTTCGACCGTACGCCGAGGGCATAAAGTACCTACTTCTTTCCTCTGTACAAGTTGTGGAATTGTCTAGAAGATTCTAGGAAGTCGTGGATATTTCTCGAACGTTCGATCGCCATATAAATAGTCGACGTGTTTGCGGGAGCAGTCAGTCTTATTTTGGCTACAGTACGAAGCGAATCGAAGTGAACTAGAAGTGCGATATCTAAGCGATTAGTGATCAGTAGTGTGTTTGTAATTGAGTTTCAAGTGTTTTGTGTTTATTAAAGTTATTTGTTGCTTCTTCGGTAGTTATTAATTTATCCCATACCCAGCTTGTAACAATATCATCCTTTTTTCTATACCAAAAGTTCTCGAAGAACTCTCTTAGCTTCTAGACATCGAATATTCACTTATTATAAGTCTAAAATCCAGTCTTACCAAGGGGTATCATATTACCCTGTTACTACTGGGTTGTGGAGGTCAGGCAGTCGCTTCATGTAAAATACTGGTACTCAGCTGCGTCTGGTTAGACTGGAAGCCGACCCCAACATAGTTAAGGAAAAGGCTAGGCAGATAGTAATCATCTAGATCCAATAGAAAAACTCTAGGAATACTCCTCATGTTTTTCTTTAAAAACAAAGAAAACTACTGTTACTGAACTCTCAAATAAACCGTATATAACACACCCAAAAGTCCTGTCCAACTTTCCTTCAAAATTTTTAATGTGGGTACCCTATAGTTTAAGTTTCCACACTTTCCACGGTGAATGGCCGCGTAAATCGTAGCCAGCCTGGGTAGAGGTGGGTAGTGAAAATACAATACGCCACCGGGGAGGTATTTGTCTCAGCAACTTGGCTGCGTAGCGTCCCGTGTGTTATTTATCCTAACTGGAGTGAGGCGTTCCTTTTTAGACGAAGTTTTTTTTTTTAAACTTTGCAGATTTTTTTGGTACTAGGATAGCAGAATTTAGGCAAAAATATGAGTTCTTCTGCTTTCAAATTTATGGTTTGACATATACAGGGTGTAAACTGACTCATCACGAAGCCGTCAATCAAGCATTCTGTACATCAAACTAAGTAACTTTACGCAAAAATTATTGCTGGGAAACTACTTCTTTTAATGGGTTAAAAATCATGTTTTGTGTTAGAACTCAATGTCACGACAATCTCAAAACATTGTGCTGATGGATAGATTGAATAGTGCGGGGGTCGTGGAGGTGTTCTTATATTAACAACTTGTATTTAAAAAAAAACATGTCAAAAAGTTAGAATTTTGACACCCAATATCTCCGTAGAAGGTTCCCAGGTATGGTGTAGAACAAAAAAAATACGGGGAGAACAAGTGCCTTTCGGTTTCGTTAAGAGTCTTTTTACAAAACTTTAGATTTACTGACGCCCAGCATAGGTGTTTTTGATGTCCCCTAAAGTGCAGGTGTAAAGTACTGGATGATTACGAACACTCTAGCAGTGATAGCCTAATGGTGAGACCGTCGGACTGTTAAGTCTTGGACCTCAAGTTCGAACCCAAGACAGCAAGACACGTACCTCTGATTTTTTAGATTCATGTGCGTATTGTACAAATATCACTTGCTTCGGTGAAGGAAAACATCGCGAGGAAACCAGCATGTGCCTGAGAGATATTTCTCGACGGCATGTAAAGCCAACTCATAGGGCTTCATGGGCGGCATAAAAACTAAATCACACCAGGTTATATAGGCATTAAATAAATAAATATCGCTGGACATTACACACAGCGCCATCTAGTGCCATACAAGGCAACGAGGCTTCTGTCGTGGACACTAATACTACATAGATACTCTTTATTTGTAAATACATACTTATAATACATTTGAACATCTCGCGACTCGTCAACTCATCGACTCGGAAAAAAATGTCCATGCTCGTCACACAAACATTTGATCTAAATAATTAACCACACGAGAAAGAATATTACGAAAACCATTGTCGGAAATTGGATTTTTTTACAGGTAGTTTTTTGGTAGGTAACCAGGAGGCGAGATTTACCGTAAATGACCATAATTTCTATGCAATGGCCACCTGTCAAACTCCTCGTAAACGAAAAATGCTGAAGTCAAAGCGGCGGAATATCATTGGTAATGGATCTTCTTCTTCTTCGTGTCGATGATTCCCATTGCTATTTATTTAAATTTGTTTCGTTCAGAACTCAGCCACGTCGACGGCGTTGGTGGTGACTTCAGATAGGTCCCTTAAAGTGCAGGTGGAATTGCATGGATAATATTGTTGATATGTTAGAAGAAGGTAATTCCGATATTTTTAAATATCCTCACTTCACGAATCCCTGTATGACACGCGACTAAGTGATTTTTGAAAGAAACCCAACAATAGACTTATTCCCGGAAAAGGAGCAAAAAGGTAACTGGGTGAAACATGATTAAAGTTCCGAACGTCTTAATTTATTTATTGAACACAAACAGCCATGAACTTACTGTTCTGCCTACCCATATAATTAGACACAATCATAATAGAACATCACTGATTACTTGCCGCTGATTCTAATATATACGTGGGATGGCAGTCATCCTACGATGTAATCTGACTCGTTTTGCACGCTATGCAGAGGTCTGGCTTTAGTAGAAGGACTGTTCCGTTAGTTCTTGTATCTGCAGTCTACTAACGACTAGCTAAGAAGTACATTAGGTATAAGTGCCAATGAGAATATTAAAAAATCAGCTGTTCCTTTGGCGTTTCAAGTTTTCCACGCTTGCATGACACAGCTGATTTTGTCTAAATACCCAAGGAAAATTATTACGCGGGGATTTGAGAATCGTGTGCTGATAACATACTACACTGGGTATATCCTAATTTACCATTGCATCATAATCGACCGTCATCGTCAATTATGTTGGGGTCGGCTTCCAGTCTAACCGGTTGCAGCTGAATACCAGTATTTTACATAGAGCGACTGCCTATCTGACCTCCACAACCCAGTTAGTACGGGTAAAATGTACCCCTTTGTAAGACTGGTTGTCAGACTTTCGGGCCACTGACTACCTGTTACAACTGTAATAAAATAATTAATCGACCGTAGTAAAATAATATTATAACCACAAATGATTACTCTGAAACCGGACCTCAACATAATTTGGGAACAATAAACTGTTTATGAACATTTTAACAATGATTAATTTAAACAGAAGACAAAGAGAAAAGTAGTGAGCGTATTCAGTTCGTAAATGTATGTATAGGATAAATCAACCAGAAACTTGTGTAAGAGCATGATAAACCAGACGATAGAACATTCTTAAGTAACCAATTATATTCTAATAAACAGATATGTTTACACCTACAAATCAACCGAGAAACTGTGTTCCGCGCGGCGCGGCGGCGGCAGCTCACACACGCAGTGACGCAGAATAAAGGCAATACGACCCAATTGGGCCGTTTTAGAGTCTTTACGATTACGCGCTCACAACATATCTGTTTACTTGATTATCATTGTACTTAACTAATATCCATAGAAGCCAACCAAAAGAAATTGCTCATAAAAATCCTTTTACGAAGACGAAATAGGGTGTACTGGAGGTTATTTCCACGTCTTTGTGTAGACTGTATTCATGATGACAGGAATCAGCTGAGGACCCTCTTCATAAACTCGTGAGGCTTTGTTGACATAATGCGTCAACGGTTCATTTACTTAGGTATAGTCACGGCCATAAATATGTATTAAGTACATTGAGCAAGTGTAATAACAATTGAAACTTTGGGATATGATCTGTTTTATAATAGCACACATAGTAAAAACATCACGCCTGTAATCCCCGAAGGGTAAGGCAGAGGTGTACCTAATAGTACACCCACATTTTGACAGTTATGTTTAACTCCCATGTAATAACGAGCCTATTGCCATCAACTGGGCACAAATCCAAACTCCGTGGCTGCTACTGAGAAATTCTTGATGCAAAAACCCCATAAAACTTAGCCCGACCTGGGAATCGAACCCAGGACCTCATGCTCAGCAATCGCGTTTGAAGCCACTAGACCAACGAGGCAGTCAGAGGCAGTTTTATACAAGCATGGGTTTTAAAATCACATCTTTGTATTACCTACGTTATAATTTCAATAAAGACTTTAGGAGGAAATAGTTTTTGATGTCCCAACCAGTCTAACAGTTCGGTTCAAACTTAATGGCAGCTCGGAAGTTAGCTGCAAGTGACGGTCTGCGCATTATACAGACAAAACGATGCGTCATCTGCACCCCGTTGTACCTAAAATTGTTGTCTGCGCAGCTTTACATTAGATGTTCCGAATCGCCATAAAGTTTATAGCGTTAGTCCTGCGCTGACCGTCACTCGCAGCTAACTTCCGAGCCGCCATTAAGTTTGAACAGAACTATACCAAGGGGTTTCGTATTGCTCAGTAACTGGATTGTGCAGGTCAGATAGGCAGTCGTTGTAATAGGTTTGTGTCCTGAAAAAATCTAATTAGTCTGTCCGTTAGATTAATAAAAATATTTGACACGTATTTTATCTTTTGTTACGTAAACCAAAATTGACGAAGATACGACGCTTTTAAAATTCTCAATACATCACACCGTGCTATAATTGTTAGTGCGTTGTGACGTCACGAGTTCCCACTCTCGAATTTTGATGCGTTTTATCTTTGTCAATATTCATTGATTTACAAAAACAAAAAACACATGTCCATTATTTTCCAATACTCTATCTGACGGACTAAATAGATTTGCAATTTATAGCCTATTAAAATACTAGTATTCAGCGGTTAGACCGGAAGTTAGGCAGATGATGAAAATGAACTTTTCAAGTTAGCTAATTGCATACAAAATATTATTGCACGTGACTGTACGCGGTTTTCGTTAAATTCTTTTCGGCTTTTTTTTTTAAAGGAACGTTATGGAGTGTCATTTTAATGTTTTAATGCGATGGTTTTATGATACTTTATGTCCTTAATGTTTATATTTCGAGTTTTTACTGTATACAGTCCATCTTTTTTGTAACGCTCGACAAACAATCAAGCCAAACAAAAGCAGTTTATGCAGATTTCTCATTGTACGGGAAACATCATCATCTGCCTAGCCTTTTCTCAACTATGTTGGGGTCGGCTTCCAGTCTAACCATCCGGTTAGACTGGAAGCCGACCCCAACATAGTTGCAGCTGAATACCAGTACTTTACATGGAGCGTCTACTTATCTGACCTCCACAACCCACTTAGTACTGGGTAATACAATACCGATTGGTAAGACTGGTTGTCAGACTTTTTGGACCACTGACTACCTGTCACGACTGTCAAAGATCTACAAATGACAGCCGGGACCTAACGCCTTTAACTCGAAAACTCGGTATGTAATGGATGGTCACCCATCCACAGACCAACCTAGGCAAGCACGGCTTAACCTAAAGATCGACCCGAGCGGCTGTTATTGTTTAGCCACGAGCTCCTCTCATTGTACGGGGAAAACATAAACAAAGAAATCTATGTTATATCGGAAATGTATAGCTTGGTGTGTAAACGGTTTGTTTATAAATAAAATAAATTAAACTTTATGTTCAGACGCTTCGAGGAAATAAATTTTAATATTTTTAATCGTTCCTCCAAGCGCTCCTTTTGGGAGCGCTTGGAGGAACAAAACGGGAGCGCTTAGATGGGAGCGTTTCAAAACGGGAGCGCTTCGAGGAATACCTCGTCACACAGGACAGGTGTCGTAACTTAGGTTAGATCAAAGGATACTTTTATCTCAATAGTATTTTAGTGTTAGTAAAAATGGTGCCTAAGTAATTAGGTTAGTATTGTCAGTGTAATTTACAACGTAATTATTTATTTAGACCTATGACAGTCCCCACCCAGTGTCTCTGGAAGAGGCAGTCCTTTCTGGCAGCATTCATCTTCAAATTTGTATGTTAAGCATTAAGTACTAATTACATAAATAAAACTTTCGGAGCAAGTATTAAAAAAGTCATTGCACCAAGCTCAGACGTATTACCCAACAATAAACTTTTTTAACCACCAAATTTAGCCACTAGCTTTACCAAAACGAATATCAAATTAAAACTAATCAACTAGCCGTAAACAAAATGCTCAGCTCGAGTAGAGCATTCGTTTAACAGACCATTAATTAAAACCTAGTTCGGCACAACTTTGGCTGTCGAAAAACTCGCGCTTCAATACACATAGGTAATGATTCGTCTGTTGTGGTTTATATGGTTTAGTATGGATGTGCCAGTAAAGCTGGACTGTCTGGTTCTTTATTAATGGAATGTGTAAGTCCTACTTCAGCCGTTAGGCATACATAATCCTATATAATAAAGTTGCTATACCCCGCAACCTTCGTCTGCGTGAAATTATTTGAAAAATATGACTTCCTTATTTTAATCAGATTTTGTTAACAATTTCTCCGGCAGAGTAGAATAGAACCAACCCATTACACTCACGGGTGTCGTATAAGGCGACTAATGTCTGAGGCAGAACACCTTGCGCCTCCGTAGACCAGAGAATGGGCAGCAGCGTTTTCTGTTAGTCTTTCATCACTGCGATCTCCAATCCGCCTGCCAAGCGTGGAGATTACAGCAAATTCCTCCCATCATGGTAGAGGCTTACCTATGTCCAGCAGTGGACGTTATGGGCTGTTATAGTAGTAGTAGTAACAATTTCTAGGGTTTTATTTTTTTGCACAGAACCATATCTTTTTCTAAAATAAAAAGTTACTCATACGCCTAAGTTACTCCTTATAACATCAGCTATCTACCAGTAAAGTCCCGTCAAAATCAATCCAGTCTTTTCAGAGATTAGCCGAACAAACAGAGAGATAGTCAAAAATATTTTTTGTTATTTAATGAGTACCTTGTATAAATACTTTCATAATTATGCATTCAGTAAATATATGCTAATTTGAAATTACAAACAGACAGTTCAATTTTATTTATTTGTATAGAAAGTTTGTTAGTTTGTTTGTCACACCGTAACAGCTGGACTGGTTTCATCACACAGGACAGGTGTCGTAACCTGGGTTAGATCAAAGGATACTTTTATCTCAGTAGTATTTTCTCATAGGACAGTTTCCGAAAAACACGCGGTAAAGGCCGCGGAAAAAGCTAGATATTGTTTAATTTGACAAAATTCGCCTATAATTAATTACATAGGTACGTACCCACGCAAAAGGAGTATTTAAGGATCGTAGCAGGTCCGTCACCTCCTTCTGCGAAGCAGTAATGCTAGAGAAGGAGGTGGCGGAACGTGAGAGGGAGAGAACCTCACAGCGTCCCGGCCGCCGCGGGAGACGCCCCGGGCGTCGGGGGCCACCGTAGGCGCGGGCCTGTGGACGGTGGGCTATGGGCTAGCTCGCCGTCCGTCCGTCTCATGACGACAGGCCGTGTCGACGGCGCGTTCGTGTTCCACGCGCGCCTCAAAGAGAGTCAGCAAAAAGGAAGGGGTCCGCAAGGACCGATGCCTGCCGGGATTGCGGGACTGTTCGAAAGAGATACCGTGGCCCCGGAACACAAAGGGCGATGAAGGAACATGGATGGGTTTTAGTCAGTAAAAGTCTGACACCCTCTCCTGCTCTGCCCAGAGCGGGAGAAGGAGAAGTCTTTTGATGAATTCCCATCCGAAAAAACAAAAAAAAAAAAAAAAAAGGGTCGTAGCAGGTGGCGTTCTGTGGTTTATGCCTACCCCCATGGCGTGAGTATGTATAAATTTATGTGTACCCATGCAATAAAATCATTTCTTAGCACGTACTCAGGTCCTATATCTGTGCATACGAATTGTATTTGATGTAGGTACTTTGATTTTGGTTATGATGATTCTTCAACATGACGAAAGCTCTTACGTGTCAGATGTACGAAAGCACACATTATCACACCTCGATCCTAAGAATCGTCACAAACATGACACTCTATCACCTTTCGTTTATTTAAACCGAGTACACATCACGTCACAACCAATTTCGTCATCTGTCAACACTGCTTTAACAAAACATGAACACGCGACAACGAACTTCGTCTTCCGCTCTTTTTATTTCCGAAAACAGAAAAAAAACAACAGTTTCGAAGACAAAATTGAAGCTACGTCTTAGCCCGACGTCTAATTAAAGCTGGGAACACACACGCGATAAGTTCTAAAGAGTCTCGGAAAGTCTCGCCAAGTCTCGGCAACCTCACACTTCCTTGTCGAGGATTTTTCCTTTCCCGAGTATAATCCGGATTAAAAGAGGATTTGCTCTCCTATTAAAACTCTCTTGCCTTTCGACCTTTAAGGCTTTTCGCCAAAAGTGTTTGGGGTAATTAGTTGAGGCTTATAGGAGTGTTAGAACTGATTCATTTCATGTGGATTTTAAGATTAAGAGAGCAGGTTATTAGCTTTTTCTCAAGTGTTGTTAAATCAACTGGGTGTAAAGAAGTTTAGTACGTCGTAAAGATAGCTCGCTATTATAGCATTTTTAAGAACTTAAGTTTACTTGCCTATTACTGTGTTTTAAGTGTAATTACCGCAAACCGTTAAGTTTTATTGTTATTCTCCTATATTTTTGAAAATTTACATACCTACATATTATTGCTAGCCGGACTACAAAGAAGGCGACTTATAGAGATGTATAGCAGAAAACGAAACGGTCTATCGACTTCAAGTCACCGTTTTTGTTGGATTGGCCGCAGAAGACCGGAGTAGAGGAGACCTTTGCCCTGAAGTAGGTCCTAAAAGGCTAACCAAAGGAAAAAGGCAGAAGAGTAGTTTTGATGATGTAGAATCCTGCTAGCCAGTTCCAACATCGAAATAACAATAATATATCTCAAAAGACTGCTCTACCTTATTAGAAGCAACATTTTTATAGCATCCACCAGGCATTGATCTTCACACGTGAATCATAATTCACGGCATGTTATATCGATACGGCTCGAACATAAGTAACGAACAGATTCCCGAGGCAAGGACAATGAGCGGTTGGCATGCGAGTCACGTTGCTCGGGTATGCGGGCATGCGATATACACTCGGCGACTCCACATACTCCGCTGATCTATTCGCTACTTTATAAGTAGTTCGGGAGTTGGTAATATTGAGGGAAGATTTTTTGAAAAGGATAGTTGGGTTTACTTTTGCAAACACGCATCTTTTCTATAGTATTCCATAAGGGTTTTATATTCGTTGTATTGTTTTATAGCCTAATATTCAAATCATAAGTAATTAAAAAATGCGAGTTCAGTATGTTTTATGGCATATTTTTTGTGTCACAAATTCTAAATATAGCGCCTAGAACACTGCCAATCACTTTCAAAGTTATTTTCAACAGGATTTACATAGGCTTTTCGGTAGCTTATGTCAAGGACCTTTCTATCATCATACCGTTGAATTGTCACTCTTTGTCTAAGCTCTAGATCTCGACACATTTTTGTAATACAGAGATACCGTTACTAGCTCTGCGTCTATATCCAAGCAAGTCTATAAGAAGCCGCAGTCTTGGGAAGTGACGGAGCATACGCCTAAACGATTTAATCGGAAACACATTAAGTAAAGGCGCCGACTGTCTGAAACGATAAAGCATTGCACTCCGGCTGATGTTGCTTCGTCACTGATTTAGAATTGCTTCGATTTTTTCGCTTGGAAGCTTAGAAAAATCGTGACGATTATTGCCCTAAGTTCTTCAATTTAAGTATGATTGGGACCACCGATATTGAAAATTATTATTGTTAAGAATGAAAACGTAATTGGAAATAATGGTGGTTAATAAATGTTATCCACAAAAAGGAGTTCGTTAGGTTATATCGAAGTTTTTTCATTCTATCTAAAGTAACAGAAATTAATTCTTTTTCAAATTGATAGATACACGCCAATAGGCGAAACGACAAAACAAACTAAATTAGTCCGTCAGTTATATTATCAGGGTCAAATATTTTCATATTTGACCCGTGTTTTTTCTTTTGTTACTTAAATAAAAATTGACGAAGATATGACGCTTTTAAAATTCTCAATACGTCACGCCTAGGTATAATTGTTAGCTAGTTCTGACGTCACGAGCCCCCACTCCCGAGTTTTGATGCGTTTTATCTTTGTTAATATTCACTAATTTACATAAACAAAAAAAACGTGTCCATTAATTTCCAATACTCCAACTGACGGACTAAATAGATTTGCAATTTCTTGATACTGTCGACATGCCTATTTAACGAGTTTCAGAAACTTCGTACGACTGTCGAGACAGACAGTTATTATTTAAATATACGGACAATAATTTAAGTTGGTATAGTTTTGATAAACAATTACCCTAACTTTACACGTAGGTAGGTAATATAATTGATACTCTGAAATATGAGACAGGTTTCCCAGAATACAATATTACCTAATAGATCAAACTATTACCGACCATAATTGAAAAGCCGAACATTTTCTACCAAACATAATAACTGTCTTTAGCGTTATTTAGCAGCAAGCTCCCTAAATTATTATAATTTCGGGGAACAATCATGGCGGTTCCGTAGTCTAAAAGCTTAAGCGATTTCCATATCGCTTACGGACAATAATAATCAATCAAGCGGCGTCTCTACGGTTGGGCGGTAGTTGTGAATCGCTGCAATTAGTCGCCATATTGCCCCCCGCCCCCCCCTACCGACACCCCGCACGCTATGTCGTGTGACTTATGCGTTTGTTTAAACCAGACGAAGTTCGATCTAGATTAGTATTAAATATTTATGTAGACGGAGTTACGAAAAGAAAATGTTACTTTTTTAATGATTAGAGGCCACGAATTTTGTGTTTCTTGGTAATGTAGATGACGTGATGTCTGGAACTTGAAGTTAATGGAGAAAATTACGTGGTTGTAACTTTTTATTGTAAAATATTCTTAGTTATACGAATAGTCTAGCTAGACGATTACAGCCTGATATTCCATCACAAGCAAATTCAAATTACAACCGTAGACAATATAGAAGTACAGAACAAAAAGTAAAACTGCCAAACACGCGTCTCGCACGCACGATCAGATAAAAAAATACACAATGCCAACAAAATCGTTACAACGAATCTTATTAGATTTTTTACATCACTAATAAAATCTACATATTATATTCATTATGAATTCAAATTTTATATCATCTATTGTCTGAACGTCACGTTAGGAATTTTAATTTGGGATTGGGGGTGGGATCACCCCTGGGTTGACCCTGCTGCCCGATAATTGTAAATGACTCACCGGGCAGTGACTAAGGCTAACGAATAAAGTAACATACATGGTAATATGTTTTAATATGTACGGTTTATCTATATGGTGGGAGGTATTAGATTTGTCTCTATGTTGCTATGCTGTATCTCGTGTGTGCATAGAAAAGGGTCCGTTTGGAAGGAAGTTTCTTAGAATTTAACAGATGACAGATTAATTATTTATTTTATTTAAATAACTGCCAAACAAACTTACGGACCGCGTCAGAAACTCCATACTTCGCTCAAAAAACCCAAATAACTGATGTTGGCCTTACAGCTGCTAGGTTGAAGTGGAACTGGGCTGGTCACATCTGCCGCATGTCGGAGGAGCAATGGGCAAAAATTACCACTCAGTGGATACCAAGTAGCAGGAAACGACAATGCGGCAGGCCCAGATGGAGATGGCGGGATGAGCTAGACTCTTTCGCAAAGGATTGGCCTACAATCGCGAAATGTGGAAGGAGGGAAGGGAGGCCTTTGCCCTGCAGTGGGACAATACAGGCTTATAATAATAATAATAATAATAAATAACTGCCAAATATCTCGCTGTTTTTAATATTACTATACAGGGTGTTAAAGTAGTCGCGTGCCATAGCTTAGGGGTGAGTTCAGTATCGATAAAGGAACCCGAAAAAAATAAAAAATAAATCCTAATGATGACTGTATAGTTATAAGGACATACATGAGGTCGTGGGTTCCATACCCGGGTCTGGCAATCTGTTATTGGGATCTTCCAACAGGAATTTCCCAGTACCGACCATGGAGTCTGGATTTGTGGCAGGCTCACCCCCTATTACTTACATGGGACTTAAACATAACTGGCGAAATGTGAGTGTGCTATTAGGTACACCTCTGCTTTAACCTTTGGGGATTACAGGCGCGATGTTGTGTTATGTATTGAATTATCTTTCAGAATGCAAATAGTTAAATTTTATTGCTGTTACAATATTTTGACTCAAATTTATTATATTATTTATTGGCGTGAAAATGTACCCCTTTATACAATCATTATTGTATGCTGGTATCGTAAACATGCTAAACTAACGATTAATTGCTTACTGAATACAAATGATTCAGCATCGTACTCACATTAATTTTAGATTCGGGGTAACATTTGATTGCGAAGCAATTGGCGCCCAGCGTGGGACTCCAATTTGATTCATTGATCCTTTACTGTGATTTATTACGTTTATTTATATGTGAAATACGTTAAGGACTTACATTTGGTGTTGACTCTTGAATTATTTTGTTGAAAACCTGAAACAAACCAACAGAAATTCAGTTAGAAAAAAGACCACGATAAAATATAATTTGATTAGACTTAGCTAAAAAAATACGCACCAAAAAGCATTATCGAGAGTAAAATTCAAATATAGTCCCATCAAATCAAGAAAACAATGCATTCGGTTAGCCGAAGCCGGCTCCAACATAGTTAAGAAAAGGCTAGGTAGATGATGTAAATCTAAAGATTTGTTTAGAAAAAACCGTTAACAAACTCATTTAAATTCTGAAGTAGTAGTACCTATCCCTTTCCGTTCAATAATCAAATTTACAAGTTTTACAGAGAGTCTGACAAACTGTCTGATGGTGGCAGAAAGTTGTTCACCATGTAATGAGTAAGAGCATAACATACATCTTATAAGTCGTAGTTGCGACTTGCGACTGCGAACTTGGAATTGAGTTCGCAATTTCAGTTTAAACAACTTATTTTAACGTTAGCACAACTCCCCGACTGAATTGCGTTAGAAGTACGAGATTTAGTTTTAAGGATCAAAAACAATATGCTGGCAGTACATTTGCAAGGTGCAAAGCAAAACTAGTTTGCCGCTTTCGGTATACCGTCCACCAGTTCTTGTAGTGAACAAACAACAGGACGCGCAGGATACGATCATAAGTGCCCCATCGTTTGTGGAACAGCACGACATTTACATTTACACTCCAGGGCAGAGCATGAATCTCCACTTGAACAGGTTTTCCTTGCTGCGACCAACCTGGGTCCAGAGTCTATTTATGAGGTGTTACTATTGCATCATAATTTACAATGGCAGGTAAAGTCGTCAACTCAGACATCCTTATGATTTTTGTCAAACACATTTCCGCCAACATGATCACGGGTTCACTTCAGATAAATTAAGACTCATTTGCCCACCGACTTTCACCGTATAATCGCATTTAGACAGGTACATACCAACTCAGTCGGCAGAGCCGTCAAACTAGATGTTCCGGATATCTTTTGTCAAATCGTCAGACGTAGGGGGTCCATTTGAGCGAATGCACTCGCGGGACTGCTAATGAGATTAGCGCTATGCTCAGCTGAGGTGCAGTGGGGCAAATTAACTCCCCGGAGCATTTTTATACCCCGTTTGTGCGGAGTATTTTTTTTTTTTGGCCTTTGAAAAGTTGGGAGGCGTTGAGATTTATGTTTTTGGTGTTTTAATTACCGTGAGCCTTGTGACTTTTTCAATAGGTACTTCTCATTTTTATTAAGATGTGTGGTTTTAAAGCCATGTCTTATGTTTAAACTCATGCGCTACACTAAGTAAATCCGAATGACATGTCCGCTTTGTGCTCGGAGTTTTTCGGCCAAAGTTGGATATGCTTGCCTCTCGAGAGCACATGAAAGAGCAGCACACCAAAGCTCTCGACAACCACACTAGAAAGCTATCGAATGCAGTCGCTGTGGCTGATATCGACTAGATGCCATCATCATTCTGAATAATGCGTATGGTCCAAGTAAGTTCGAAAAATTCTATTAGATTACTCGGTTCGAAAGAAAAACCGAGCTAAACCTCCAGAGGGTTAACTCGGTTTTTTTTTTAATGCATATTCGAAAAGGTTTTATCCCAAATACTTCCTCACCCTGTTGGTAGAGCATGTTTGCCGCCATGACAAGATCCTACATCATTCAGTGAGTCATGGCTATCGCCCGGATGCTCAGTCGTAAAACGTACAAAAACTCTTCGGGAACTCCAGTGAAAACATCCAGTTTAACTTGTAAAGAGTTTCCGGAGTACGACAGAATTATGAGGCAAGTTTACGCTTAACTGCAGAAAGTATTCAGGGGAGAAAACAAAAATATATTACCTTAAGTAAATTGGAAGACCAACTTTGATGGCGAACATCTTAAAATTCGCAAGTCACTGAACGAAACTTTCAATAAAGGCATCTCTGATCATCTCCGATTTCTAGTAAGGAACTTGTGGCTAAATAATAACAGCCGCACGGGTCGATCTTCAAGGTTAAACCGTGCTTGTCGAGGTTGGTCCATGGGTGGGTGACCATAATTATATACCGAGTTTCCTCCGTGCTTCGAAAAGCACGTTTAGCCGTTGGTCCCGGCTGTCATCTGTAGATGATTGACAGTCGACAAATCGAAAATTCGAAATCAAAGTAATTTCGGAACTGCTTTTTTAATTCCAATAATTTGTAGATGGGGGGGTGTCACAAATGTGCCCAGCTGTGACAAGGACGGGGCATGAAATTTGTGTGACGTAATTTATGGATGCCCCCCAAGGTGTATCGTATTACCCAGTTACTGGATTGTGGACGACAGATAGGCAGTAGCTTTATATAAAATACTGGTACTCAGCTGCATCCATTTAGACTGGAAGTCGACCCCAATATAGTTTAGTAAAAGGCAAGTACTTAGGCAGATAATGATTTGTCACTTATAGATAAAACAATTTGTTTACCATCATCTACTTAGAAAGAAAAAAAACATTAAAAACAAGTGTATTATACAATAGGGTACAAAAGAAATCTAATTAGTCCATCAAATAGATTTCCAAATATAATGGACACATATTTTTTCTTTTTTCACGCAAACAATAAATGAAGACGTGTGACGACACATTTTTTACTCAAATGTGACGTCACAAGCCCCCACTCATGATCTTTAACACGTTTTATCTTCGTCAATTTTTATTAATTTGATAAAACAAAAAACACGTATCCAATGTTTTTCGATAATCTAACTGACGGACTAAACAGAATCATAATTTTTTTAGTCAGTCATCATCCCTGTTTATAGCAACGCTTAACACAGAAACAGTGCAAGCTAAATACTTAAATGTAAGTAAGTTTACTTTAACGGAAAGGCAATAAGTAAATGGCTTTACAATGCAAGTGCAGGCTCTGACAAGTGTTGTATTTCACACTATTTTATATCCACCTTAGCACTTTGTAAGTGGTTCTGTCGCTAAAGATAAGCTTCAAGCGTTTTCGCGGGAATATTTTAATATGACGCTAAGTTATTTTGAAAACCCACAATAGCAGAACCAAAACCGCTATAGTTTGACGAACAGTAAGACCATTTAGTAGGATATGATTACATTATTGTTACGGTTGTCTCATAACTAAGGTAACATAAGTAAACACTACTAACCATATGGTTTTTATCACTCTATTTATCAGTCTAATTACAATTGCAAAACAGAGAGAAGAATATATCTAAGCCAAATCACGTGCTATAGAACTCTGTCTAATTTGAGAATTTGTTTTGTTGCGTAATTTCCATTATTTCATCTCTATAAAAGGTTGTTATTCACGAATAAAGAGCTCCTTATATATGTCGAGTATTCTTCCTTATGTAAAGAAAACCCATTGTCTATAAGTATCGATTAGTTTCCATGGTTTCAGATTTCATCAACGCGTGTATACTCTTATTATTTCTATAAATCTTTATTCAATAGAATGTTCAAAATATCAAAAGATCCATATACCATTCAAGCAAAAAGTTATCAAAACAACACATGACATGAATACAAGAATAATTTATTTAGTTAAAAAGCGGCTGTAAAGCGCTTTGCATCACAAAAAGCGCTTGTAACCACTGTGTAGTTAGTTAGGGTGGCATGCACTTAGGGGTAACATCCCCTACAAAAGACGGTTGGCAACGCATTTGTATCGATTTACGCAAACCGGCCGTCACTATACACGGTAACAAACTGTTGAACGCTAAGAGAAACTTTGATCATTATGAATAACAAAACAAAGGAACGAAGTTAGGACTAACAATGCGGTAATTTAATTAATTATTCTGATCAATAATAATATGGCAGGTACGATAGATGAAAAACTAAGTCATGATCTGATGTAAACCAGCGACTCTCGACTTTAAACGGTATCTTACAACGGCTCCGGCCCACCTCGTAACTTTCCCATTTGTAAACTTGACAAGATAACGTCATTTCTTGTAAGTTTAATCCACTAAAACTTCTCGAAATAAATGATCTAACTGAAACTCTGAAAGTGGAAACTCTATCAAAATCCGTTGCTTAGTTTTAAATAACATGGCAAACATTCAGGTAAGTACGAAAAATAACAAAAACATAAGTGAAAACGTTGAATATAAAATAGTAAAGATTACCTTGAACTTCTAAAAATAAACATTTGAATCTGACGCAATAAAGCAGTGCAATGAATTGAATATAATAACGAGGACGTTGACATTACGAGAAGATACCAATTTCAATGATTACATTTTAGAGTGCTACATCCTTTTCTGGACGCACATAAGACGTGATTTATTTGTTTCTTGTTACTATTTCTACGTTACAGAGGGTTGTCCAGGACTAAACACAGATTGAGTCTACAACGACGTAGTTATAAAAGACTAGCTTATACCCGCGGCATCGCCCGCGTGGATCTCGGTAATTGTCCCACGGGTTGTTACTACCGGTATAAAGAGTATACTATATGTTAATCAGGTTTACAAACTATCTGTGTATGAAATTTCATTCAAATCCGTTCAGTAGTTTTTGCGTGAAAGAGTAACAAACATCCATCCATCCATCCTCACAATCATTCCCATTTATAATAGTATGTAGTACAATTTTAACACAAACACTAATTCATAAGAGGAAAATGTTAACAAGAAAGTAACTGAAAAGCAATCAAATAATGCAAAAGATAACGACAAAAATAAAACAACATCAGCAACTGACCTTGAATCTTATCAATGTCAACTGGACACTGGTGCATAATATACTTGACAGAAAAACAAAAACAGTAGCTTCCAGGAACGCAAATAATACCGATGATAATGATGATCAGACCACAACAATTGCTGAAACAAAAGACTCGCTAGACCGACATGCACCGGTACAACAATGTCACAGATTTCAATGGACCATTGATACGATTATTCAATTGCCAAGGTCGTGATGAAGCTAATGATGGACCGTGGGCGTCCACGGTCACCCCTATATAAACCTGTTTGACTAAATTACTGTAAGTAGTGCAGAAATGGCTTTACTCTCGGTTACTGTGTTGTTGGTTGGAGCTCTGATGGGATGGAGCGTCGCGGCGCCCAGCGACCGTGAGTGTTTCAATACATACAATGTTAACGAAAATAGGACAAAAGGATCAAGTACTTTTGCTGTCAAGAGAACAGGGGAACGGTGAAATGGGAAAAGGGATGAAAAAACCAAGATTCGGTTGAATAGCAAAGTAAAAATAGAAGTAGTCATGACGATGCAAATCAATTTGTTTTAGACTCCAGCGAGTACGATGTTAACAATAAAAGTGACGATATAACATTTTACGATACAGCGACGCCCATATTAGACATCCAACTATCAATAAATTAAACTAAAACTAAGTACTAAAATATTTTTCGAACTATTGGTATCACAAAATGCGTAGAATATTATTATTCAGCACGCTACAACAAACTTTCTGTGAAGGTTCGTCTCTTTTGAGGTATGCCTCGGTTGTGATTGGATGGAGCCCTGCGACATAGGGCTGACGTGACCATTTCCACATAAATTTGAACTGGAGAAGTTCTATCTAATACAATATTAACCACTGACCTTTGCAAAGTACTGTTCCATTTTAGAAACCTAAACTCGGATAGCGTTTAAACTTTGTTAATTATTAACATATGAAACCAGAATCGTTTGAAGGCCTTGAAATTCTAGCGAGAATTACTGAATTGTGATAAATTTAGTATAAAAAGCACAAGTAAATAAACAGGAATAGAATCTACATCTAAAGTTTACCCTCGAAAGGAAAGGAACCGTGCAAGGACTCACCAAGGAGTAAGGGATCGATTCCAAAACGCGTATAGGTAGTCTATGAATAAACTACGGGAAAATTTTACGCGAAACTGTATCGCTTTCCAGGGGCCTTACCTGGACTTTGTTTGAAGAAAACAAAAGAGTTTTGTTATTTATTTGTGCTGACAAATTGATATTGAGTAGTTTAAGCGTTGGTTACAATTATGGGAGGTTTTGAGTGGGTACTCAAATGTATAAAATTTCAAGCTAGAAAGTTCCTTAGAAATGAACGTACTTAATTTATGAGTGTACTTAATTTAAAATAAATCTGTGTGAATGATCATAAAAGCAATCTTGAAAACTATGTAGCAGATGAAGATAATTTTACGAAAGAATAAGACGATAAAGATGAAAGGATAAAAAACGTAACTCGCGACGACAACCAAGAAGTGAAAAACTACAAAATCACACCAATTTAATTCCAAACAATCACAGAGGTAAAAACCGTGATTTTATCTTCACACGCGAATGTACTCTTCAATTTATAAATAGTAATCTGAATTGCTTAACGGTCTTCGTAGGCGATGGTAGCAATTGGTAATGACGAGGTAATGACTTCAGAATTGCTCAGTTAAATCCAATATGTGGTCGCTGAATCCGAGATCAAGCTACACAATTCACTAGAAAATGACGATTAAATGATCAATGATATTTTATTACGAAATGTCAGTCATTGAAACTGATTTCGGTGGACATTGTCAAAACATTTGTGAATATAAGCCACACAAAGTACATTAAGTAGACCGCAAAGTGGTCGAAAATCAAGGTACCTCAATTTAGTAGTAACAAAGGTATAGTAGAGTCAATAATTGAAAGGTGACCGTGGCAAATTATGTGAACTCGCGTGCCGGAAAATTGTATTGGACGTAATATGGTAGTACTAATAATATCCGCTTTAAATTTGAGATCGAAGTATTTGATATCAAAATAAAATGATTGAGCGCTGTCTCTGCGCAACGCGATGCAAATAAGCGGTACTGAAATTTACCGCATATGTTTATAAGGATATATTCAACGAACCATAAACCGAAAGGTGTAAAGAAAAAGTTGATGAAAACTTTAGTGAAAGAGAGAGATAACCACAACTATTCACTTCTTTATTTGCAAACACCATGAGCCTTTGATGGAGAAATACGAGTATTTTGCTCGCCCTCCGATTCCTCAATGCACAAGTTCGTTATTGCGAAAAGGGTTGTTCTCGCCCCGGGGCCGAACCCCATAAAAAGTCTGGAGGTCTAACGCCAAATAAATTGTTCGACGGCAGACCCACAGCTTTACGAGCACAAGACTCGTGGTAATGCGAAACTTTGACCGACGCCAAAAAGTGTAGTATGGTTGCGCTTTGAAATTCATTTGTGTTAAACAAAAACTTAGATTGAATTATCAATGCGAAGTATTTTTAAGGTCTAGTATATTAAAGGTTGCTAAGGGCTTTTAATAAAAGCAATGTAAATGTGGATACAGAAAAAAGGGAAAGAGTATATTTAATTTAAAGTTTTAGGAATTACTTAAAAATAAAGTGTTTCTTCTTAAATTTTCTTTTCTACTGTAGAAAGTTTCTTCAATTATCAATTCGTGTTTCTATTTAAACTCAAACAGACTAAAATATAAATTAAACAAAACTCTGATTACTTTTAATGAAACTTATCTATCATCTTAAGTTCTTAAGAGGGCGCGTCTTTCGTCAACGCGAGCATGGTCGAAAAGCTTGTTGTTTCATCCAGAGACATCGCGGCGATATTTTTTCAACTGCCCTGTCTTACCTAGCCCCGACCCCGCACTACTCGTCACCCGCGCACCTCATACCGACTAACGCGAGGACATTGAACGAAAAATAGTGTTCAAAAATTTTTAAAACTTGTTCCAGGAAATACGTGTTTTTGAATAAGTCTTACAAGTTCGTGAAATAAATATTTGTTATTTAGAATCTCCACTACATTTGCAAGGCTTCTATCAGGATATTTTCTTTACCTTTACAATTTATGGGTACATTATGAACGGCCAAAGTTGAGGTAAAATTTGTGCAAAACAGCAATTTTTGGAGGCTTATACTGAATTTGTTCCTACAAATTTTTATTTTTTGCTTCGATAGAAGCCTAGATATAGTGAACAAGATACCTATCCGTTCAAAAAATTTAAAGATATATGTGTAACAACGGCATAATCACGCACGAGCGTTTGTCAAAATTCTCGCTAAAAGTATGGCGGGTTGGCCGCTCTTAACCTAAACGGCTAGAAACTTAAAAAAAGAACTAATCTAAAAGATCAAAATCTAAAACAGAACTTTTTAATCAAACAGTCACAGAGGCGTATTTACAGAGTAATTAATGAAAATATTTCGTCCAAAAAAGTAGTCTAAGAGCAGTAGCTAGTCCAATCCAGCGCGGCTGCTCCAGAACCAGTTTGCCCAGCACGAAGATGGCCTTATAATTGATTCAACTAATACAATTCATTTTTTACCTTAGCACCTTCGTTTTATGTTTCTTTTTCATAAAGCAGGGATGGTGCGTCCGGCCGTACATTCTTTTGTAATTATTGGGTACAAAATAAAAGATAATTTAGAGGCACATGTAATAACATATTGACTTTGATGTGATGCAGGTGGACTCCAGGACTATTGAATAGGTACTTGGTAGATGTAATAAAGATAATTATACGTTTTAGTGATAGTAGACAAGCTTTATGAACTCATTATTGTGATAGGTCGCTTTAAGTGTAGAAAAAAACCGATACCCATTTTTATTTTTGTCCGTCAAAGGTTTCTTAAAATCAAACCTAATGTTAAAATTATACGAAAATTATGAGTTCTGAGACGTTAATTGTCTTCGAATTTATTTTTGTAGCGTCTTGTTTATGGGATCTTGTCATGTTATTCGTAGGTGAGTATTATGGTAGGTAGACATTGTGCTAGTCTGATTCAAAAATATCCTGCGGGACTATCTCTTGTAATTATTTTACTACTTTCAAAGTGAGCGGTGGGTGAGTGTTGCAAAGTGAGTGAGTGTTGAGAAGTGAATGAGTGTGTGTGTGTGTGTGTGAGTATGTGCGTTTTCAAAAAGTTAAATTTATTTTTTATGTAAAGTATTGAAATGCCTTAACCACAACCATAAAACGATTAAAATAGAAAACGTTTTTTTTTTCATAAAACTCGCAGACCTAGTTCCAAAATTTGAAATCCGAGAAATACGTCTACTTCTATATGAAAAACATTCCGAGACTTTTATTCGAATAAATAGCATATATATAACATATATATTTTTGTATACTTATTCATCTTTATTTGCTTTTACTTAGCTACCAACTCCAGTAAAACTTCTCAACAAGTTATCACTGATAATCAATAAATGATATAATAAATCCTATAAAGTATTATTTTACGTGATCAGTATAAAAATAATAATATTCTCATTTTGTTTCTCGCCTACGTCCATTATTTCTTACAAAAAAATGGTTCCTATTAACCTGCCAAGGTTCCAGGTAAATATTTTTTGTTCGTATTCGCACCCAAATCAAAGTTAATTACAAACCAGAACTGATTGCTTGTGATAGTAGATCGTTTAGATTGTTAAATGAGCTTTGGATATTGGATATCTTTAAAGAAATCCGTTTAAAATGTTAATTGAGACGGTTTTTTAATTTTTTATTTCTATTTTACCTTAAGTTATAATGTTTAGGGAAGCAGCTGCTTGAGATTAATTTTGACACCATTTTGTGGTTTTGTTCATGATTTATTATTTTAGAGATCAAGACCAGTTAAACTCCAAACATAACATCACGCCTGTAATTCCCGAAGAATTAGGCAGAGGTGTACCTAATAGTAGAGTCACTTTTCGCCGGTTATATTTTAAGTCCCATAATAATAGGGGGCGAGCCTAATGCCATCAATCGGGCACATATCCAAACTCCGTGGCTGCTACTGAGAAATTCTTGATGGAACAACCCAATAACACTTGGACGACCCGGGAATCGAACCCAGGACCTCGTGCTCAGCAGTCGCGCTTGCGATCTATAGACCAACGAGAGAGAGATCAAGATCAGTAAAACTACAACATTATCTCTGACGCCGATGGGTGTCATAAAAGACATATTCAGAGCATAATGAAAGTGTTCTACTTAATACAATTCTGTTTCTGGCAATCGTTTGAAGGTAAACATACGTTACACGTTGTTTTGGACGGCACGGTTGGCGCAGTAGCGGAGTAATTGACTGCTGCACTGCGTGTCGCGGGTTCGATTCGCGTACGAAACAAATGTAATTTGTATGTTACTTGTAAACGCACACACGATACAGGAGAAATTCCTAGTTCGGGGAAGCGTTTATTAACCGACTTCAAAAAAAGAGGAGCAGGGCAATCAAACAAAGGTCACCGACTTCTGAAGCTTGAGCTTTGTTTGATTGATTTGGTGTTTTTCTCACCGGCTTCTGAAGCTAAAGTAATTTTTCACTTTTTTGTGTTTTTTGTTTGTTTTTTTTTTGAAGTCGGTTTTTTTACAAAACATGTTTAACGTTAAAGGCATTAAGTGTTTGTGGTGCAAGCGGGCTATAGTTACAAAGTAAAAAAGTCAGTGTGCAAGCTATCCAGAATACATAAGCAAATTAGCCCAGCACTAGACTAATTAGGAATTCGAGACACCTTTAGGCACGCGACCGCATCAAAGACTTCGTGAGGTCGACGTTGGAACCCACAAATTAACTAGACATTTCAGTGCTGAAGCCTAATTCGTACATAATCTGTAGGTAGGAAGGTGGGCAGGTACATAAAGTAGAAACCAAGCTATTAATAAGGCACATACGAGTTCCAGAAAAGTTGAAAGCTAGCATACTTATTGTTTTCCACACACGTATTCTGGAACGTTAAGCGAGTCGAACCATTTTGAATACATAATCAAAATGTTTTGTTAATGAACGAGCGAATCGTATTTTTTTTTCGGCATAATTTAATTCCAACAATATTCCAGGATTAAGGATGCGTTTTCATTTTACGAAGTACGTGTGTAACACAACGCGTAATAAAACCCCATGTAATACCATGGGGTTTATAGCTCGTAACCTAGACAAGCCCGCCACACTATTCCCAAACCACTGTAACTCCTGAAAGCCAGAATCAACAGTGGCGACCACCAGAAAAACGACGCCACAATTAAGCTCGACGAAGTCCCAGAGAAACAATTTAACTGTCTTGGAACCCGCAACGAAATTAATCAGAAAAGAATAGCAGAGAGCTTATTTATATTGCTACTTACTCACATGGTTAATTTTAAATGATTAAAAATAATATTTCTTAATCTATCCTAATGTGTAAGAATCTTAAATTGTAAGTAAAAGGTACCCAACCTAACGCTATTAAAATGTTCTCTCACATCCATTCCACAGATTAAGCCAAAGAAACTAAAATCTCTCGAGGCCATAATCTAAACACACAACATGAAATCTAAATTATTCCACGCCTAGTCTAACTTAGTTTTACAAACGTGACCCTAATTCCAGACCTTCGAAATTGTTACAAACTGCCCACATTACAGAAACGCCTAGATTTCTAGGGTTAGGGTTAGGAAATTAACTATTATTACGAGGACCGCGGCGGCAGGGTTATGTATGTAATGTCATTAAACTTTATGGAATTACTTTATTCTATTCTACAGTTAGAATTTGTATGAGAATACTAAATCACAGCAATTTTGACGAATAATTTGATTTTGTAAATAAATCTAGTTAGTCTTGTTTACAATTCCACTTTGTGAGATCGTGATAAAATATAAAATGGGTATGATTACTAAGCCAAATTTTTAAAATTTTTTTATTCATTTATAAATTAAAATAACCTAATTTCTTCTTCTTCTTCAATCGGTCCCTCATTACCGAGGATCGTAGTCACTGGAACCCTTTAAACGGACAATCTGCCTCCATCTACTCAGGTCCAAAGTTACCATCACCAACTTCTGAAATGTGCTTGAGGACATAGCCTCTTTTATTTGGTCGGACCATCGTGTTGGCGACCGACCTCGCGCTCTCTTGCCTTCGGTATTACCAACAATGGCCAGCTTTTCAAGGCTGCTATCTCCTCTTCGCATTATGTGGCCGAAATAGGTCAAAATTCGCTGAAGGCAAACAAACAGACAACCTAACTTAACAATCAAAACATTTATTTTTTATTTTTTGTAAACTTTTTTTTAATTAAAAAAAATATATATATAAAAAATCATTTACAAAATATATATATAAAATAAATATATAAACATATAAAAACCAATGAATGAATTTTTAATTTAAAAAAGTTTACCCCACCCCTCCCCCGCCGCCAGCCTCTCTCTCCCTCCGCCGCGCCGCTTTAAATGACACACGCAATAGTTAGTTATTTAAAGATATTGGTTTCAATACGTTTGCATTTGACTGTACTTTCTAACGTGAGTGCGAGTTGACGACAATGATATAAATAAAAATTGGAAGGTGCCAACTCGCGACCAGTCGCGAGATTCACAGTTACCAGACGACGAATGACTCAGTAATTTGACACCAGTGCGTGAGGTCAAAATATTAAAAAGACGGGGCTTAATATTTAATTCCATTACTATTCTAGTTTCAGTCTCTAATCTATTTCTAATGCGAACACGATCAACCCTTCACACGCCGACGCGCGTAATCCCTCCCCATAAATTTTATAAATTTTAATCCCTTTATCGTGCAGACCCACACAACTCTTTGTTAGACAATCGGGTACAAACGGGAGTAGGTAGGATTAGGGCGAGCCTAATGTTTCAGGGATTTAACCGTCTCGCTGCTCGGAGTCAAACTGGATCGAAATAATCCCAATATTGTGACGAATCATTGAATTTGAAGTCTTACTTTGGGTTTTGTCTATGTGTGGGTATAACTCACATTAGGTTTTTTTTTGAAAAACGACGAAGAATTATGACTGAGGGTTCCCAATTAGAGTAGAATAAGAATGTGGCCATGCCAATGATATTCTAGTAAACAGATATGTTGTGAGCGCACAATCGTGAAGACTCGAAAACGGCCCATTTGGGTCGTATTGCCTTTATTCTGCGTCACTGCGTGTGTGAGCTGCCGCTGCCGCGCTAACACTTTTCTCGGTTGATTTGTAGGTGTATAAAATATCTGTTTATTAGAATATCATTGGTCTATGCCAACAAAAAAATGTTTCAACAAGTGTTAATAGTTTTACTTTTGGTAATATATTCAAGGCCTTATTTACCTACCTATAAGTTTCACATACATACGAGTAACACCCCTTGGAGCGTAACTAATAACAATAGCGTAACGTAAGTATGTGACATTAAATTGTAATGTGTAATTATATCATCAAAAACAGCAATAAAATTGTAGCAAACGTGGTTTATTCAAATCGTCACGCACACAGGGGTGACTATAAACATTGATATTTTACGATTATTGCTACACTTATGACCTTTATGCCTTTGATATAACTGCCATGTAATACATTTGGGGACACAAAGTTATTCGTACTTGAAATATTTCTGAAGCGTGCTGAACAAGGCGAGGTAGATATAAACGCGAATACTTTCATAATAATAATAATAGGGTAGATGACGTACCATAAAACAATAAATCCAAGACACCAATCTTAAAAAAAAAACCCTTTGTTTTGGGCCTGAAAATCCGATTTATTTTAAATTAATTGCCTAATTCGATTTTTAGTTGCTTTGAAATCAATAAATAGTTGAGTCATTGAGTTGAATAAACAGTGACGTCACAGTTGGCTATTGCCATACAAAATCTATGAGAGAACCGCGTTTTGGCAGCTCAGTATCTCAATTGATTGGTGTGTCATCTACCCCATTATGCAGTCTGACAAAACACTTGGGTCAAATTCGATCAAATTTTATGCGTAAGTAGTAAGTATGTAAAGAAAGAAAATTGTTTTTATTTGGCATTAAAAACTTGAACAAAATAAATAAACAAATAAAACTAATAATGCCAAAAAGGCCTCAGCTCAGCGTAATACCTTATCCTGCGATATTTATTTTACAGGATTCCATCGAAAAACTGACAGACGATTTTCATTCACAGGGTAGAACTAATATCCACTAGGTATAAACATTTTGGTCGAATTCGCCCAAAATACGTTTGCTTTTTGCAAATGACTTTATGTAATTTTTTTTCGTCTACCAATACAACAACTACAGAAAAACGTTTACTACCACTACTACAACAGCCCATAACGTCCACTGCTGGACATAAGCCTCTCCCATGATGGGAGGAATTTGCCGTAATCTCCACGCTTGGCAGGCGGATTGGAGATCGCAGTGATGAAAGACTAACAGAAAAACGCTGCTGCCCATTCTCAAAAACAAAAACCACCAGTAACCATGCAAAAACGTTTAAATTAATCAAAATGTTCATACAGTCCCTTAAGTGATTGTTTTAATACAGAAATCCATTTACAAATGGAAAACAGCTTTGGAGAGGGACTTGACGTCACACCCTCTTCTGTACTATAAAATATATACAGATAAATATTTTATTCTGAAACTTACGCTATTTGCATCCTAGAGGGCTGCTTTTATTGTTATCTTAGTATTTCTACAGTAACTCAAGTTGAATATTAATAAATAGGTATTTGATGTTTGTTTATTTTTATAGTCTAAACTCAATTTGCCTTTGGAGCTCTATAAACCTGATCAAACAATATTCCGTAATTTAATCAATGAAACTATAGAATTTTGGCTTCATATCTAAGTTGGGAACTAATTTCGTGAGTATAATATAAACCTCCTTGGAGGTCAATTTTATCAGTGTGGTCTGCAAAATTACTTCTATGCTTCGATATTATATATATACAAATAAATAAATATTGACAGTGTCCGTTTATAATTTCAAAATATTCAGATATAACAACATAATACGATACCTACTTATAACAAAAAGATTTTTTTTTAAGCTTGTCTGCCTGTTTATTCCAGCTAATCTCCGCAACGGCTAAACTGATTTTGACTGGACTTTTACTGTCACATAACTGATTATACTTTTATTTTAGAAAAATTATTAGGGTTCCGTACAAAAAAAATACAACCCTTGAAATTGGGAATAAAATACGATTTAAAAAAAAGATAAGTAATCTCTTTTTAATAATTTCACGCGAACGATGGTCGCGGAAAACAGCTAGCATTCAATAAAGTGTAATATAGCAACAAATTCGAAAGTATTATCTGTTAGTGACACAGAAAGTAACTTCGGCTGGAATTTAATCGTACATTGCCCAGTACCTACGTGACTCCAATAAGCATTAATTACATTTTCAGTACTTCCACAGCGGCACGTATGAAAAATATAATATTACTTTGATTAACGGCCGCGTTACTGATAAATTATTCTTTCGGGTTTTTCTCTTTTTTGCTATCGGGCTCCGGTTTATAAATTGTGACCTGTATGATGCATGGTGTCCTGTATGATACATGTGATGGGGATGGAGGATGGGGTAACGAGTTTTTTTTAAAGTTTTGTAAAAAAAACCTCTTTATAATTAAGATTAATGTACTATGTAAGGATACACGTAGCGTTCTGTAGTAACTGCCTAGCTTCATGGGAAAGAGGTGTGAGTTTATGTTTGTATGTATGAAACAATGATTCTCAGGCCGAGATCTATTTAAAATGTTACTTGGTACCTACCTACTAACTTTGGCTACTTATTTTTCCTGTTACTGTCGCACAACTGCCAAACTTGCAGTGCAGGAGAGAGATACGAACATGCTTAAGTCAAAGCACGTTACGTCACGAATAAAGTTGGTGTGAGTCATACCAAGAATTTTCAGAAAACAATAACAAGAAACATTTAGCATTTTGTAAATCACTGCTCGGAGTTTCTTTGCGTGATCGAATCAGAAATGAAGACATCCGCAAGAGAACCAGGGTTACCGACGTAGCCCGAAGAATTGCCAAACTTATGTGGCAGTGGGCAGGGCACATTGTTTGCAGAACGGATGGCCGATGGGGCCGAAAAGTTCTGGAGTGGCGACCGAGAACCGGAAGACGTTGCGTTGGAAGACCTCCCACTAGGTGGACCGATGACCTGGTCAAGGTTGCGGGTATCCGCTGGATGTGAGTCGCACGGGACTGATCAATGTGACGACACTTGGGGGAGGCCTATGTCCAGCAGTGGACGTCTTTCGGCTGAAATGATGATGAAATCACTGCGGGAAAATTAGCTAAACAACTCTGACACTCTAATGTCTGAGTGGAACTTTTCTTTATTATTTTGTTTATCACGATTCAACTTTTAGTTCAATTTTGCAAGCTTTTTTATAATTCTTCTGTTGTAAGAATTAATTAATTACTAAAATAAACTGTTGTCCGCAGTTTATTCAAATAAAATATTTTATCATGTAAAGCAATTCTTTTCTCGCGGAAAATCATTCTGAAACTTCTCGACAAATTAAGGACAACTCACATACCTAATAATATAAGTAACTCGGCACCATAATCCACAGTTCGTCGAATATGAAGTCACCGAGTGTGATGAACACCATGAAATATGGAAGTAGCGGGGATAAGGTACCACGTGTGTGCGACAGCCCCGGACGATATTGTTGTTTTTTGAATTTTGATAAATTGCACCCCTAACCTAAGGGCCTGTTAATGGTAGATGTCGGGTATTTGTAATTGAAGAATAGAACTGGTAGTTGTATCCACTTCAAAATGTTTTGTAAAGTAACAAGATTTTGGATTTTGCTTATTTGGAGGTTTTTTTCATCACAGCTCTGGAGCATTGTTATGAAAAAAGACATCATTCTCTAAGCGGGTTTAAAAGGGGATAAAGTTTTTTTTTCCACCCTCCCACGTCCCACTGCTGGGCATAGGCCCCTCCTTTCTCCCTCCAAACCTCTCTGCTCTGTGCAATTTCTGGCCCTGCGAACATGATCAGATCGTCACACCACCTTCGCTTTTTACTTAGGACAAGTTAAGTTTACTTAGGACATTGAATTAATTTTTTGTGTCCATTGACTTTGGCCAAAATATCGTTGTAGTTTTGTGAGAATTTCTAATTAAATATTAATTCATTCGAATATCTCTAAATAATAAAAGAGTAGGTATGCTTGTTAGACATTATGACCACAATTTTAACAGCTGGTAGCTGTGGTCAGTTACCTGTACTTTAAAATTATCATCTTCTAGCAATCTAATTATTTGTAAAATAGGTACAAATCAGCGGATACATTACTTAGGAAATCTAGTTTATACTTTCATCTGCACCTTGGTCATTACACAGAGAAGCCTTATTTATCTCTGACTACTGCCTTAATTTACGGCGGCGACTTAAATAGGTACATATTGCTGCCATAAAACTTAACAATAGTCACTTTTTAGCTTTCTTGACACTATATACTGAAGTGGATAATATCCTTATTGGATAGCTAGCTTATGCCCGCGGCTTCGCCCAGGTGGAGTTCGATAATTGTCCCACGGGATCATACTACCGGGATAAAAAGTATCCTATGTATTAATCCAGGTCATAAACTACCTGCGTGCTAAATTTCATCCAAATCCGTTCGGTAGTTTTTGTGTGAAAGAGTAACAAACAAACACACATACGAACTTTCGCCTTTATAATATTAGTGTGATGTGATTGGATATTAAGGCGGTCCCTCAGTGGAAGCATTCGCATGAAATATAACAGTTCCGATTCGAGAATTACATCAGTGAGTAAAAAAACCAAAGCATTACAGTGCGCAACCTATGAAATATAACAGTTCCGATTCGAGAATTACATCAGTGAGTGAAAAAACCATAGCATTACAGTGCGCAACCTATGAAATATAACAGTTCCGATTCGAGAATTACATCAGTGAGTGAAAAAACCAAAGCATTACAGTGCGCAACCTATAAAATCAATTATTTCTGTACAAAACTGAATGTTAGACTGTTACATTAATGGTGAATGCCCCACCGGGAGAGGCTATTTCTAACTTATTAGTCAATCGCAGCCTTGATACGGTAGTCCCAGAAGTCAGTGGAAACAAATTCAGTACAAGCTGGTCCCTTGGGCGTTGAGGGCACGATGGAAAATTTGTCCGCGAACAATTTACAGGAACCCAATGGATTGGCAGGACAGGAGCTGTAATTTCTGTCCGGTGGAATAGTACCGTAATACGCCACGCCAGCTGAAGGTCAAATTCTCACCACCTAGTGTGGTCGACTGTATCTGGTACCTATATCAGAGTGAATTTCCCAAGGGTGATAGAATAGAGGCGTAGGAAAGTGGTATATACGTTTTTGAGTTTTCGATTTTAGATTCGTTGGTGGTAGAGCTCCCTTTGAAAGGACTAGTCCAGGCAAGTTCTTCTGCCACCTAGTAATATTAGCTGAGCCAGTAATATGCATTGTTGCCGGTGAGATGAGGCATATAAGTCTAGTCTGCTAGCTTCAAGCTAGTATTAGGTACCACATCGGCAAACCCCTTGGTACTTAATGCAGGTATGTATAAGTGACGGTAACAACTTTCCACCAGGTTCCCTCCAGCCTATATGCTAACCTATGTACCTCTAGGCTATACACATCATCATTTGCCTAGCCTTTTCCCAACTATGTACCTATACATACAAGACCAAATTAAGCTAGCATAAAACCTAGTTAGCGTAGAACATGATGGGTGCCTTAACTTGTAAAAATATATTTTTTTAACTCATTTCGTCTCATCCTGGAGTTTTGTTATCTAATTTATTCTAATACCCTGTATACCACATACTGTATACAAACGGTCTTCCTTTACACCTAAAACAATTGCACAAGATTCTCCATCAATTCTATTTGTAATTACATTGCCGTTACCAGGGCATAAAAAGAATGTAGCAGGCTTATCGTGGCTGTAAAAGTCAGCGAAGAAAACTAAATAATGGACTGGCAACAACCTGTTACTACAGGGTAGGAGATATGTGGACTTAAGTCGTCTTTATACTGGACCGTTTATAGGACTGCATGTGGCTTCCATGGTTGGAAATAAGCTTGTGTCCTGAAAAAAACTAATTAAGTAGTCCGTCAGTTAGATTATCAAAAAATAATTGACACGTATTTTTTCTTTTGTTACGTAAACCAAAATTGGCGTAGATACGACGCGATTTACAATTTTAAAATTCTCAATACGTCACGCCGTGCTATAATTTTTAGTGCGTTCTGATGTCTTGAGGCCCCAGTCCCGAGTTCTGATGCGTTTTATCTTTGTCAATATTCATTGATTTACAAAAACAAAAAATACGTGTCCAATATTTTCCAATACTCTAACTGACGGACTAAATTGCAATTTATTGATGGTGGAAAATAGCCTATTCTAAAAATAATCCCATAAAACGCTCACCCTTCATCACTTAATAGTGTTTTAGCTAGGGAGAAGAAGTAGCGGAATAATAGAATGTATTCCGAATAAAATGGCTGTGTGACATCCGAACAGATACACGAAATGACGAATCATATAAGAGTTCCGTTTTTGCTATTTGGCCACGGACCCCAAAAAACACAGGATCTTTTCATTGCCAGAAGTTTCTTTCCCGGCTAATTATTTGGCAAGCAATACATGTAATACCACCTGCAAGTTCCCAGGAATACCGCAACCGTACTTGGAAAGTAATAAAATCGGACAGCCACTGACAAATGTGTTTTATCCGCTATGCTTGCAATTAATATGTTTGGGGTGTGGTGGAATTTATGAGATGGTAATAATGCATTTTTAATTACACGGAGTGCTGTTTTTATTAAAATTTTATATCTTATAGGTAAGTTACTATTGTCAGGGGACGCCATTTTTTCAATTTTCGTCATCACAAAACTAGATAGAATTCGTTCTCTATCATTTTCCCTGTATTTTTTTCTTAATCTTATATACCTACCTAATATTAAATACGCTTTAGAAGCTTTTCTACGCTAAAATAATACGCAAATCGTTGAAAGGGTTTTTATTAAGTTAGTCCCATGTTCGATCTATAATCTACAGGCCATTGAAAAACAACACAGATGACAACAGAGAGTTATTAGTCCGTAATTTAGAGCCTTATCACAATAGGGGATCGTGAGCGGATTCAAAGCGGAGCGGGCGTAGCGGGTTCGCTGCGCGCTCCGCTTTGAATCCGCTCGCAATCCGCTAGTGTGATATGATAAGGCTCTTAATGTTTTAACGCTTGGAATAAAGTTCGTAACACTAACCGTAACTGTATCACTTGCTTCGGTGAAGGAAAACATCGTGAGGAAACCAGCATGCCTGAGAGATATTTCTCGACGGCATATAAAGTCAAGTAAGAGGCCCATGGGCGGCATGAAAACTTTGATACCAGGTTAGACCCTAACCACACGAAAAGAAGACTAACCGTAACCCCCTACTAATAAACGTGAAATAAATCCAAACCAAGACTAAAATCAGTTCCACCATAAATTTTCCTGAACTAAGTTTCACTGCAGACCCACCGTACCCCTGGTGGTACGGTGGGTTTTTTAAAGTTAAACGATACCACCAGGTAATAGTGTTGTAACACTATAGTTAAAACCACTTCTGACAACAACAATTTTATATTTAATCATTTTATTAGAACCTGCTACGACTCCATGACTCCATTAAAATTGGTGTTGTCAGAAGTGGTTTTAACTATTCATGAACAACATCAACATCATTAGCCAATTAATGTTCCCACTGCTGGGACACAGGCCTCCTCTCTATGAGAGGAGGCCTAACTAGTGTTACTACACTATTACCTGGCGGTATCGTTTAACTTTAAAAAACCCACCGTACCACCAGGGGTAAGGGCCAGGGGTACGGTGGGTCCGAACCCCTAAGTTTTGTGTAAATGTACTCCATATTTAATAAGGGCTTAAACTCTTATGACTTGCACCACAAAACGAAAGTTGGCAAGAGGGAGCCCTGAATGAATCATACAATCGATCTGTTTCGCCAACTTGTTGTTAACACAACTCGGTGAGTCAACCTAATCTTTTTGTTTGTCGGCACACGATTAGAAGAACATACGTCATATTTGGGGAGTTATTGAACTATTCGTTTTGTGGTATATCTTGAGGAAACTTTGTCAGGTTTTCTTTTACTGTTTTTAGTACAGTGACATTATAAGAGGAAGTCCGAAAGTGGCGCCGGTGACTTAAAAGTTGTGTAGTTAATCGGTTGTCGTGGCATGTGATGTGGAGGAATGAGGAAAATTTTGTGAGGAAAATGTTGACTATGAATTTAGATGGCTATAAAAGTAGAGGAAGACCAAAGAAACCATGAATGGACTGCGTGAAGGATGATATGGCTAGAGAGGAGGTGACGGAGAAGTATAGAAGAAGACATGCTGCGCCGATCTTTAATACATTGATGATGTACAGTAAGATTACTAAAAGACAAATCCTTGCTATTTAACATCCGAAAGCAAATCTGTCTGTTACCTTTTCACGTCTAAAACTAATTCTAAACGAATTTTCACAAAAGCTCACATGTATGTATACAGACTATAACCTAGGTGGGTTAGAGCATAGAATACTTTTACCAAGGCAGTTTTTACTTATTTCTGACCATGACGCGGGTGAAGCCAAGGACATAGGAAAATCACTTTTAAAACGTACGATCTCATTAGATGATAGTGTAACGTTATTAAAAGAGATGGGAGGTGTTGTTATCTTACAGTCTCTTCGTTATCTGATAAGGATAACAAGGTGGATCAGCGAATCTGAAACCAAAACCAAAGCTGGAGCAATTTCTATTTGAAACTTTAGCTTCTCTATCATTACGAGATACGAATAGTCGGAAGCACGCAAGTGTGACAACCAGTCTTACCAAGGGGCAACGTCATCACCTTCCTGACCTTATCCCATGTTACTTGTGATCGGCGCAACACGTTTTTTTCTTCCATTCTCCTCTGTTAACCGTCACGCTATATTATTTTCCCCTTTTTCTTTCATATCACTCCACACACAGTCTATCCATCGTTTCCTTGGTCTTCCTCTCCTTCTTCAAACATCAACATGCCTATACCAAGACAGCCGATTCTCTTTCAACTTTTCTGTAACTGATGCAACTTTGAAACTAGCATACAGCCCCGCATCCAGATAGACTGGAAGCCGTACTCAACTTAGGGTTCTTATAGACGAGCGGCACGTTGCCAACTGCAGATACTGCCGACGACGCTTGCAGTTGTGGCGTCGACCGCAGCCGTCGACACACATTTACGCGGCATGCCACAACTGCAAGCGACGAGGGCAGTCATCGACGCTTCGGTCGACGGCTGCAGTTTATCTGCCGTTGGCAACGTGCTGCTCGTCTGTAAGAACCCTTAATTGGGAAATGCCTAAGCAGATGCTAAGTAAACTTATTTCATTTATTTAAATATCAGTAAATTATAATAAGCTAAACCAATGCTTGGTCAAAGATAAACACACGACGAGTAGGCAAGACGAGATGCATTAAGGCACGTATAGACAACGCGTCGCGCATATTGATGAAGGCAGTAGTCACAGTGACAGGTTGTTGGTCTGAACCTGACTTTATAATATAACTTTATTATCTTTCTCGTTTTGTGTAGAGAGAAAAAGATAGCAATAGCCTAAATTAAGTTTAGTTTATGCACAACAGAATCGACACCAATGTCTACTAGTATTTTCAGTTTAACACAAAGGAGTAGGTATATCCATTATTCGTAGCAAATGTCACGTAATATAACTCAAAACACTCCAAGTAAAACAAAACATGTGAGATATTCGTGCTTTTTAGCGGTAATAATATTATTATATCCTATGTGAGCTAACACGCCGGGTATAAAAGTTTAACGTACGTATACGGCTATAATTTCCACGGAAGTCGTAAAGAGACTCGCTCGGCGCGCCGCCATATTGGAAACATGGCGTGTATTTTGGCGGGAAAACCTGACAGCTTAACAATGTTGCGTTTTCTTTAAAATATTGAGTAACGCTATCGTGTTTAGCGCACTGAAAACTAGATACTGAAATTACTGGAAACACGCAGATTTCTATAGTTAGATAAGATTGAGAATTACATTTTGAACAAGGGCTTTAATAATCCTACTACTCGTATTATTATAAATACGAAAGTTTGTGAGTATGGATGTACAGATGTTTGTTACACAAATTGATACACACAGATAGTTTATAACCTGGATAACACATAGGATACATTTTATCCCAGAAGTAAGATCCCATGGGTCAATTATCAAACTTCAGGCGGGCGAAGCCGCTGGCAGAAGCTAGTACAAAATAAAAAAGAGAAGAAGAGGATTGAAATAAAATTGAACCTTCAGTTATGTGTTAAAACTTTTCTGTAACACAAACTTTAGTTATCACTATGCCAATTTCGCATTTCATGTTACAATAAACGACCCGAAAACGCAATTATAACTTCAAGTGAGTTGATAATATTATTAGTCGCCAACTACCGTAATCATTATTTTGTAACTGCCCTGTATGTAAACATTTAAATGCTATTGTTTTGGTTACATAAGTGTCGAGATAAGAAAAGTTTAAACAATCTTCAGTTGAAGAGCATTATGTACCTATTTTGTATATTGTATAACGGGCTGGTGTCCGCAACTCCACGTCAAAGCGCGTATTTTACGTACGCGGGCCCAGTGCGGATTGGTAGATGTCACATGTCTTCGAATTTTTGGTTCTAGGACATGCCGGTTTCCTCACGATGTTTTCCTTTTCCTTCACCGTTTTGAGAGCAGTGGTGATGAAATAAATTACACAAAGTAATGCGCCTGTGAGGGTTCGAACCCACGACTTACTGTTCGTAAGTCGGGGCCGCCACCACTGGGTAAGTATTATTATTATTATTATCCACCATTAAGTACCTATAAGATACTATAAAGTTTAAAACAATGATGATACCATTATCGATATGCAAGGAAATGGTCAGAGGCCCTATTCCCTAACGCTTCGTCCGTATATTCGGATTTATCCGTCTCTCTCACTCGCACGCAGCGTGATACGTGCTAGTACTTAAACTTTGCAGACATGTGACGATGTTGCAAGTATATAAATAAAATTATTTAACATAAATTCATGGTTGTTAGAAGCATATATTTACAATGTTCTCGGAAACCACCCCACAATAGTTATTTAAATGAGATGTTGAAATGGCTGAATAAAGTGGGGTTGACGTGGTGTATTCACATTAATGTGACGTGGGCAGTGAAGCGCGATATTTATATTTTCATTAGGGCAACGCTCCACAGCGGCCCACGGGTAAGCTAGGCGAGTGAAATTAGCTCTCTATTACCGTCATCGTCATCTGCCTAGCCTTTTCCTAATATGCTAGTTTCCACCATCAATAAATTGCAAATCTATTTAGTCCGTCAGTCAAAATAATGGATACGCATTTGTTTTTTTTGTAAATCAATGAATTTTGACAAAGATAAAACGCATCAAAACTCGGGAGTGGGGGCTCGTGACGTCACAACGCACTAAAAATTATAGCACGGCGTGACGTATTGAAAATTTAAAAAACGTCGTATTTTCATCAATTTTGCCTTACGTAACAAAATAAAAAATACGTGTCAAATATTTTGTAATAATCTAACTGACGGAATAATTCGATTTTTTTCAGGACACAAGCCTATTATGTTGAGGTCTGCTTCCAGTCTAACCGAACGCAGCTGTATATATGGATATATGTATTTTACATGGAGCGACAGCCTGTCTGACCTCCACCACCCAGTTAGTATTAGATAATACGATACCCTTTTGGTAAGACTTGTTGTCAAACTTTTGGGCCAGTGAGTGACTACCTGAAACAACTGTCAAGGACCTATAATAGCCAGGACCAACGGCTTTACGTGCTTTCCGAGGCACTGAGGAAACTCGGTATGTAATGGACGGTCACCCATCCACCTATAAGTGCTGCTTAGCCATGAAGATTGACTGTTGCGGCTACTATTATTTAGCCACGAGCTCGTCTCGTTGTTAGCTTTCATTTGAATGATGTAGACAGGACGACGGGACCGTTGACGACCACGCTACACTATAGTCCTTTAACAATTACCTATTAACCCCTGACTTGGCATCACTGTCAAAATCACAGTGATTTTTATTGTTGTACTTAAATAAAAGTTTGGGATTGGATTGCTTGCACTAGCAAGTCTCTCAAGATGACAATGTTCTTTATTCTAATCGTCATAAGGTTGCTATTGGGTTGCAGCTGAAAAATAACAGTGAAAGGACTTTTCAGTGGTTCCCAACCTTTCTTGGACCATGGACCAATAAAAATTGGAAAATGTGATGAGAACTTTTAGAAAGTGAAAGATACAAGCGCGATCGAAGTGGGCTCAAAAAATTTAGCAATCATTCATACAATAATAGGAATAAGTAGGTAGATTTTTGCAGGAATGCTTATGAATCTAGCAAGAGCGAGCGCAGCATGCTCAAAAATATTTAGCAACTCGGCTCTAATAGGTTTTTCAATTAGGTAGAGTTGAGCTTGCATTTTCTGTGCAAGTTAAAAAGTTCGAATAACATTTTAACCTTTCGGATACCATTTTCGAAGCTCTTGCGGACCATCGGTGGTGAGTGGACCATAGGTTGGGAGCCACTGGACTATACGGATGTGTGGCTAGCAAATAAATGGATCACGCCGCTAGCGAATCATACCTCCCATGCATTGTCTTGCAGTGGACGGTCGACTTTACTGGTACGCACTGTTATTTATAATGTGGAAGCAGAAGGCTGCGTCGATAGGAAATGAAAATGTGTATGTCTGTGTGATTCGTGGTACAGAATAATTTGGAGAGTCAGACTAAAGTTTGATCTGAGGCAATTAATTCGCGTCGTTTATGGGATTTGCTTTAAACATGTGGCATCCACACCGCTGTTAACTTTTGTGTACCAAAACTGTGCAACACGGTAACATTGGGTAACAATCTGTAACTTTTGTGGCTACTTGTTACTATTTGTTGAATGTTGGTTTACGTAACAAAAGAAAAAAAACGTGTAAAATATATTTTGATAATATAACTGACGGACTAATTAGATTTTTTCAGGACACAAGCCTATTGCACCGTCCAAACAGTGTTCAGAAACTTCAGACGATACATCGTCGCTTCACTGGCAAGAAACTGGCATCACATTAATGAGTTGCTGAGGCCCTTTTGGCATTATTAGTTTTGTTTTTTTTTTTTTTTTTGTGAAATTTTGTAATGTTTTTAATGCCAAATAAACACTATTTTCTTTCTTTCTTTCTTTCTAATAATAATTGCTAGTTGCTAGTTAATGCTAATTGATGTTTTTTAAGCAGTTTTTTAAGGTTAACTATTTGTTCTAGCACATCAAAAAATATATAAAGTTAATATTCATCATATTTCAAAGACCGTGGACGGACTCCATACATAATTGGACGAAATTGGCTCGATAGAAAATAATTGCAAAGAGTGGTCTTAAAATCATCATTAAACTGTTCTAGGTTTTTTTTGACGTCCGGGTCTGCAATTAAAAACATGAAGTCTACATATTCATACCTAAACCGCTAACGAGTCATATTATCCACACTTCTTTTTATTTCATTATTTTCTTCTAAAACCTGGCCGCTCAGTAACTCTCTCGCTCTCGTTTACTTCGATACAAATAACTGCTATTTGTATCGAAGTAAACGAGAGCGAGAGAGTTACTGAGCGGCCAGGTTTGGCTGCGCGCATTTTGGTGTTGACATCCCCATAATAACCACACATTATCGAATCACGAATTAAGTAGTCGATATTTTAGAATTTAAAATGTTAAATATTTTTGTAGCATTTCTATGTTACAAATTAAATTTTTAATAGAAGACTACGTCTTCTTCTTCTTAGTCTTCTTTGTCGATAATAATTTAAATTGAGTCAGCCCAAAATTTGGCACGCTCAGTAGCTTCCAACAGCTCATGTGCAAATAACAGGCCAGGCAGGATACGATTTCAAGTTTCCCATCATTTGTGGGGCATCACCACATTTACACTCCAGAGAAGAGTCATCTATGAATCTCCACCTGAACTGCAGACTGAAGACTAATAAGCAACAAGTATAACTAACCCCAAAGTTCTCGATGTTATGATAGAATTCAATGTTCGCAATAGTATTAAAACATAACATGGCGCAATAAAAAAATACGATATCCTCGGTCTATATTCTATAGAATATTGTAAAGTGCAATGCGATTCGGCTCCTCCAAAGCTGGGACAAGGCATTTTGTTGAGTCACGCAAAAAAGTTTTTTGCGAACATCGTTAGAAGGCGGTCTTTATGCTGACATTATGGAGGGAAACAACTTGATTTGGCGGTTTTTTTAACTTTGACGCCCGTGTTCATAGACGACCACTTTTGACAACAATTTTTTGTGAGTTGAAACTTCAATACGTTTGAAAGTTAACTGACAAATAAAACTTGTTGTGGTAAAGAAATTACAAGGTCAACACTGTACACTGTACAGTGGAATCACAAATTAGTATTCTAGTCTCTCTAGTATACATTTAGACGAATAGGACATTGGTGTCGATTCTGTTGTGCACAAACTAAACTTAATTTAGGCTATTGCTATCTTTTTCTCTTTAATAAAACGAGAAAAAGACGGACATAATTTAGAGCTGTCAAATTTAATTGAACTAATATTTCCATACAAATTAAGGGTGCACGTAAAAACATGTAAACTAAAAACACGGTGAAGCGCAAGGTATAAACTAGTTTGACATCTCTATCCTTAGTTCATAGTACCTATAGCCGTACTTTTCTCGCACTCCCTTTTAGTAAAAGATAGCAATAGCCTAAATTAAGTTTAGTTTGCAACAGAATCGACACCAATATCGAGCTTACCTCTCCGACCTTTTAAATAGTTAACTTACTATCACGAAATCGAGTTTCAACGGTACACATTGCGTTCAAAGTGCGAAAACAAAAGAGAGCAATATCGACCAAACCCTCAAAAGTTGGAGGGAGACCACCCTCTTTATGAGTCAGAGGGGAGGACCCTTGCACGTAGATATTGCCGTACCTACCCCTAGTACAGTACGAGCCATGCACTCCACACTCATCTATCGATCTGGGGCTTTGGATGATCTACTATTAAGCTTGTATTTTTGTAATGAAATATTTAGAAGAAATGATGATGCAACTCTGCTTCTATTTAATATTTTTATTGTATTCCATAGGATTTTAATTGGCAAATTTATTTGACTTTATGATGAAATTATGTATCCGGTGGATTTTGTTAAAACTATTTCTGAAATTAACATGGGCCGTAAAAGCGTGCCCTGCGCAATTCGTTGGATTTAGTTGTCGCGTACCGCGGCAATGTATTTGTCGATTTGTTCATTTGAATAAACTAAGTATTTCTACGTTGTTATGTCGCAGCTGTCACTGTACCAGCGTAAACTAGCTACGGAATAGTTTACTAACACATTATACATACACAAACAACGATTTCAAATGCTTAAGCAAAATCTAAAAGTTTGAGAATTAATTTTGCTGATGGATGGATTGAATAATACGGGGGATTATTCAATCCTTCCATCAGCACAATGTTTTAAGTGCGTTACATCGAGTTTTACATAAAAAAAATCATTCATTTTTTTATTTTTGTCTGTTTGTTTCGGCTAAATTCCGAAACGAGGGGCCTGATTTTGACGAGACTTATATTGGCATTGGATAGCTGATGTTTTATGGCGTAACGTAAGCTACTTTTATTTTAATGTGCCATCAGAAAAACTTAGTTATTTTACGCGGCTGACGTATATTTGACGTGTATTTGTTGTGTTTTTTTCGTAAGTACTTTTTGTTTATGTTCCGTTTTGTTATACTCTGAATGTTTGTTTTGTTTTGTGTTTCTGTTTTCAAATTTTGTATGCACGTCATGTCCCTGCGATGCATAAAGATTTTTTCTTTCTATCATATTCCCCTTAAATAAACAAGCTAATCGTAAAAAAAAAATATGAAAACAAGCTTTTAAATAGGTGACTTCATGTTTTCGTATTCTTCTCTGCATACCCTTTTAATTGATACCCATATCAAGGGGGTGCAAAAAAATAATTAGTTGGCCATCTTTGGGAGTCCGCCATATATTTTATTTATTAATGACGTCACTTAGCTAACCGTGCATTGTCATCCAAACTAAACGTGTATGCATTTCAGTTCAATCTGTTGAGGATATCTGTTTTAAAATTCAGTTGCAAGATTTGACCTAATCAAACATACAAACATTGTAAGTTAAATTAAATAAAAGCTTGCAAAAAGTAGCTCCCCCAAGATGAAAACATTGTACACATCTATAAATCTTTTTGACTTGTATATCAATGTACATACATAAAAAAAAAAATTGTATTGAGAACCCCTCCTTTTGGAAGTCGGTTAAAAATAGCGTTGGATGAATTTGTAAAGGTGTTATGATACAGTTAAAAAAAAAATATGATGGACCAGGTGCAAGGCCACGAATGTGCTAAGTGGTGGTAGCGTGCTAAGACTAGATTTTATAAGATACAAATATAATTGTTTGTACAACATAATATCTTATTTTAGATTTGAATAAATAGGAACCAATTTATTTGGCGTGAAAGATCCCCGACAGCGTTGATTTTTTTTAAAAGGTCTTGTAGTCCACCCCATTTAGGGGCTTCGTGGTCATTGAACTTGGGGGTGCAATCATCAATATGTAGATGGACAGGGTACAGGATGTTGCACTTTATAGAACAACCGCAGTGTAATACGTATATGTATTAAAACAGAAATTAAACCAACACGTACGATTTAACACCGTCGGATAAAAGAAGTGGTTCTAGTTTACTAGAGCGGGCGAGTGGCACGGTTCCAGCGCGCGTAACCAAACATTTTGCGTGTCTGGACTGGTGTTATATTCTTTGATTCTTTCATTCATAGATTATTCTTTCTTACTTCACATCACTTTCAGAATCAGTCATGTTTATTCTTACTGTTTTAAAAGGTTGCTGTTGTGTTACTGCCTCTAAATGGCTTGGAAGATTTTTGTGTGAATCCTGGCCGGCCTAACTTCCGTCATTTGTTTTTCACCCCTATAAACACCTATATTAATAGATTGCTGGTATCAATACAAAAAAGTTTTGAATAAGACAAAATGTTCTAAAGTGTCACGTTTCCGAGATATATCAGATCCTATCAAAAATGTGCTGAAGGTGCAATCATTGAATGGACATTAACTTTGAAACGTGTCACTATAGAACATTTTGCCTCAAACAAAACTAGTTTGGATTGATACCAGCTATAGATTAATAAGGGTTCTTACAGACGAGCGGCACGTTGCCAACTACAGCTAAACTGCAGCCGTCGCCACCTGTCGACGGCTGCCGTTGACGCGCCTGGCGGCAGCCGCCGAAGCGTCGACGACTGCCGTCGACGCTTGCAGTTGTGGCATGCCGCGTAAATGTGTCGACGGCTGCCGTCGATGCGCCGGCGGCAGCCGCCGACGCCACAACTGCAAGCGTCGACGGCAGCCGTCGACAGGTGGCGACGGCTGCAGTTTATCTGTAGTAGTCTGTAAGAACCCTTATATGCGTGGGACTACTTTGAAAAAAAATCAAAATGGCAGAAGTTAGACTGACCAGGCTTCATACAAAAATCTTCCTAGCTGTTTCAGTGATCTTTGTTTTTGCCACACTGAGGTTGCTGTTGTCGTGTTGAGTTACTACCGTCAATGATAAAGTTGTTCTGAAAGGGCAGTATGACAGTATAGGTAATGTCGTGCACATAAATAAAATAAAAAGAACAAATTAAACATAATTGAAAACAATTTATTCCAGACACATGACTAGGTACATGAAAAGCAACACTTCAATGCTCTACATAACCCTATGCCTAATAGACAAGGAGACCACACAGCGACTGCCAAAAAAAATAAAATAACATCCGCAAATTGTTTCCATACTTGAAGAACAGTGAGACAACGCGGGTGAAGCCCAGCGAGCTTACAGTATGCGTTCAGCCACGGTTTCTCTCTCAGCGCAAGCATGAATTGACTCCAGCCGACGCCAGAGCCTGGTCGTCGCCAAAGGGCTTGCTTTTCAGAGTGCAGTGTTAAATTAGTTACAGGATGGTCCTTGAGTTTTTCTTTATCCTCTTTCACACATTTCCTTGCTAGACATTTTAATTTTAAACGGCCGGGGCCGTTACTAACCGCCTTTAGGCACTTTTTCCATGCGCACTTAGGATCGCACTGGTACGACTTACATGTTTGCCATATATCTTTTGGGCCAGAGACTACACTATGCAAATAACCTAAACTGTCTACACTCGTTAATTCTAACTCACTAATGTCATAGGCGGATTCAGCTACAAGCAGAGGGTCAGATGTACTATTGTGTTTCGGGAGTTTTTTCAATTTATCTTGTTCCTTATCTATGATCTCTGTGTGATGGATAACAGCTCCTTGCTCCAGTTTATTCTCATATTTTATTCTATTTGAATCTCTACAGTATCCAGATTCTGACGCAAGGGCTTCTTTCTCGGATTCAACGGAGCAAATGGCTGTTTCACTTTCACGTCTTTTATATTTTATATATTCTGCACATCTGTGAGCTACTTTTTTGCATGTTATACCTCCACATTCGCCGAGGTCACGTTTTTCTCCCTGCTTGGTCTTTGGGTTCGAGACAGACTTACAGGCGCAACATGGACACGCCTGTTCATTTTTTCGGTGTAACGCAGTTTCCTCTTCAATTTTCTCAATTTTACTTGGTATCACAACGTCCTTCAGTATAACAGTTGGTATTGCATCCTTATTGTTTTCCTTATCTAAAGAGATGCTAGCCGACGAAAGATTTCTTGTTCTTTTAATGCCTCCACAACAAGAACATAATTTAAAGTATTCAACATCATTAGATTTTTTTAATTTTGGACTTTTAAACAAAAACGAAACAGGTTTGGAATCTTTTTTTTGGTCTGTTACTATAGCAGGCTTAAATTTTAATATTTTATCAGTTCGTAACGTAGTAAAACGAATATTTTCGTGTATAGTCTGTTTGACCTTGATTTGACAATTCTGTTTGAATTTTATACCCGTATTTTGTAATTTTGTACTTTTGTGGTCTCCAGATTGAAATCGAGAATATTTTTTTTTATAATCATTCTTTCCACTTACTCTTGCAGCTTTGAGGCTTTTAGATTGTTTTATACCTGCAGTATTTGCTTTATTTGGATGGCGTTCACTATTAGAAGATTTTAAATTGTCTATCAATGGGCGTTTGTTTGTCGTTTTATTAAATTCCGTCCTGCTCTCCGAATCCTTAGTATTTTGCTTATTAAATCGATTTTTAAATAAATTCTTACAATAACAATATATTTTTTTGAGAGTAGATTGATTGGCCTCTGGGTGTTCATTTATATCCTGTGCTCCTTGTTGTATCGGGTCCACACTACAAAAATCACATTTGCGGCAACTACAACATTCTTTATGGCGGTTATTTTTATCATATTTACCAGGTGCGTAAGACATCATTGTCTCTATTTCTTGAAGATTTGTTTTGTAATACTGTTTATAAAATGACAGTGGCCTAATTTCTTCTACTCTGCCAACAGTTATGACTTGAGGATGAGTTGCTTTTTGTAATTTTGGCGTTGTAATGGGACGAGCGGAATCCATAACTGGAGGTAACATTTCTTTGTAAAAATCAATATTGAAACTAAAGTTTGAAGTAATTTTTACGCCTTGTCTTGTATCTCTTCCAAGCAAAAACGAATATCGTGGTTCTTCTACTATATTTTCTACTTTATCCGGTGAATATTGTTTTCCTTCAGATTTTATTCTTTTATGTGTGTAAACAGACCTACGTGGTGCACGTTTTATACGTATTCCAGTTATTTCAGATGGATTGAACTTTCTTTTTGTCGATGTTTTCTTATCGGACATTTTAACTGATGCTTTAAGGGAGGGTTCTGGGAGCATATTACATTCACATGTTTTAGAAACACTTTTTTTCTGTTTTTTTGCCTTAGGACTCGTATCACATTTACATATTTTCGCTAAAAGACCATCTTTAGCTTTAGGATAGCATTTGCAATTATTTGCTTTAGGATAGCATTTGCAATTATTTGCTTTAGGATAGCATTTGCAATTATTTGCTTTAGGGCCTTCACATTGACACTTGATCGGTTTTTGATTCATAGGAGCCGTGAGCCGTGAATTATTCCCTTCATTAAATGGCTGTTGGGAGTTTTGCATGCATTTTTTGCATTTTTTTCTACATGGAAACTGGGATATTTCCAGAGCGAGAGTATTGCATTTGCATGGGGCACATTTGCATTTCTTACCTCTTTTACATGGATACTTCTCTTGTTTCACAGAAATAATATCACATTTACATATTTTCGCTAAAAGACGACATCGACAGTTTTTAGTTTTAGTGCCTATAGAGTGAGTGGACACACTTTTAAAGGAAGAATCTGCTGATTTTTTACTTTTACATTTGAAGGATGATTTTTTAGATGTAACATTAAGAAGTTCTTCTTTTATAGACGATCTTTTACCGGACAAAGATTTTAACATTGTTTTTGTATTATATAACGTCTGCTTTCCTTTCTTTTCAAATTTTAACGTAAAAAAACAACGTTTAAGTGAAGGTGTAGCTGGACATGGACACTTGGTATCAGTTTTTTTGGTTCTCATTAACCGCTGCTTTCCTTTCTTTTCAAATTTTAACGTACAAAAACAACGTTTAAGTAAAGGTGTACCTGAACGTGAACACTTGGCATCAGTTTTTTTGGTACTATTTGATCTGGTCACTGTATCTTTCGTCATTGGTTTTGGCTTAATATGTATTAATTTTTTCAAACTACTTTTCTTCACTTTACTCCTTTTATCTTCTTTTACAATGTTACTAACTTCACGCACAGATGGAATTTGCGGGGGGACATCTTTGAAAAATTCGAGTTTAATATTGAAATTAGATCCCAAACGTACTGCTTCTCGATTAAGCTTAGTATCATATACGGCTTGGGTAGGAATAGTACCTTGATTTTGATCATCGTGTCGATTTCTCTGAGATGGACAATAAGACCTCGTTTTTGTTTTTGGTTTAAATTTTCTTTTTTCATCTGACGAGCTAGAAATTGGCGCGCTTACATCGCGTCGAGGAATCTTAAAATTTTTCCGATGTGGAGAATAAGACCTGGTTTGTATTTTCTTAGTTCTACTCTTTTTTCTTTCAGGTGTCGAACTAGAAATCGATCGGCTTTTAGACGGTACGGTACCAGCCTGTTTTGTCGGCTTCCTTTTATTAATTAATTTTAAACATTCGTATGGATCACATTCACCGCCAGGCACACATACGCCAAGTTCGCATTCGTATGGTTTAAGTTTTCTCCCAAGAAATTGTTTTTTAGTATACTTACTTTTTTCTATGGATGAAGCATTTTCGTTTGTTAGGGTTTTTTGTTTTTCTGTTTTTGAAATATCAGTGAAACATTCAAAGGGGTTTCCATGGTTTACCGTATTACAACAAAACTGTACAAATTGAGTTAGTTTTCTAGTATGCGTATTTTTTTCTGCGTTTAAAACCTTTTCTCTTGTTATGCTTTTAGGTATTTCTGTTTTTGAAATATGACTGATACATTTAAATGGGCTTCTTTGGTTTTCCGTATTACAACGTAAATGTACAAATTGACTTTGCTTTCTAGTATGCCTACTTTTTTCTGCCGTTGGAACCTTTTCTTGTGGTAGTTTTTGTATTTTTGTTTCTGAAAAATCACTGAAATATTCAAAGGGACTTCCCTGGTTTTCCGTGTTACAGTGTAACTGTAAAGTGCAAAAACATCTCTTCAAAAACGGTGCCACAGACCCAGTCTTTATAGAGCTCATTGATGGACCCGAAGCTTGAAAATCCTTATCACGATTGTCCCTTGAATTTTGTACTCTGTTATTTCTGAAATAAGTCGATTGCCGTTCTGTAGATCTGATTCTCGTTATCTTTACGTGACGTACTGTGTGTTGCTTCAATGGTCTCGAAGTTGCACCAGACCCACCGCCTGATTGATCTATAGCAAATTGTATGCCAATATTAACATTAGATCCTATCTTCACAGGATGTTTGTTAGATTTATCGGTACTTCTATATTCTACGCTTCTAGTCTGTGGTCTCACTTCTCTATACGTTCTTCTTTCTCTATTCTGTCTTTTTTCACTATACGGTTTTCTTTCTTTATACCGAGTAAAAGTATCTCTCGTCCTCATTGGTTTTTTACGTTGCATATCAGATTGCGAATTACTGTCCCGACCATACCTTGCCATGTTCGCAGTAGATCTTGTTTCACGTCGATCGGTCGATGTTCCTGATGAGTTCATAAGTCGTCTCTTCATACGTTTTAAGCACTTGTAAGGATCACACTCACCAGGCACACATATTCCAGGTTCACATTCGTAAGGCTCTAATTTATGGGTAAATGCCCTTTGCCGTTTCGCTGGCCTGAACCCTGCTACTTTACTTCCAATTGACTTTTTCGATGGCGTCTTAGGAGGTGTAACCTCTTTTACAGGAGGTGTAACCTCTTTTACAGGAGGAGGTGTAACCTCTTTTACAGGAGGAGGACAAGTACATATATTGGATTTTTGTTTGTCGCATAAGCATTTATGTTTTTTTTTGTCGCATAAACATTTATGTCTTTTATTGGTTGTTTTTTGGTATTGGGGTTGGGTTTCTTCGGCCTTATTGTCGACCTTGGACCCAGCTTTGGACCCCACTTTGGACACTGCTTTGGACCCCGCTATGGACCCCGCTTTGGACCCGGTTTTGGAACCTGCTTTGGACCCGACTTTAGACAAGACTTTGGATACGGCATTAGACACTCCTTTTTTCTTGGTTTTTGTTTCACGTCGATCGGTCGATGTTCTTGATGAGTTCTTAAGTCGTCTCTTCATACGTTTTAAGCACTTATAAGGATCACACTCACCAGGCACACATATTCCAGGTTCACATTCGTAAGGCTCTAATTTATGGGTAAATGCCCTTTGCCGTCTCGCTGGCCTGAACCCTGTTACTTTACTTCCAATTAACTTTTTCGATGGCGTCTTAGGAGGTGTAACCTCTTTTACAGGAGGAGGTGTAACCTCTTTTACAGAAGGAGGTGTAACCTCTTTTACAGGAGGAGGACAAGTACATATATTGGATTTTTGTTTGTCGCATAAGCATTTATGTTTTTTTTTGTCGCATAAGCATTTATGTTTTTGTTTGTCGCATATACATTTATGTCTTTTATTGGTTGTTTTTTGGTATTGGGGTTCGGTTTCTTCGGCCTTGTTATCGGCTTTGGTTTTGGCTTTGGATTTGCTTCTGGTCTCGGCTTTGGATTTGCTTCTGGTCTCGGCTTTGGTTTTGGCTTTGGATTTGCTTCTGGTCTCGGCTTCGGTCTCTTCTTTCATATCACCTTTGCTCTTATTTTTTTTTTTAAGTTTTAATGTACAGAAACACCGTCTTAATATTGGGCCCAAACCTATATCTCTCCTTGGTGTCGGCTTCATCTGAGAGTCACGATAAAATGTTGGTAATCGTCTTCCTCTCAACCCCCTATCTCTGGTTCTTCGATACGACGGACGATACTTTTTAACAATAGGAGCAGCCGTTTGCACATTGAGATTAGCAGAACAGTCTTTAGAAAATTCTATGTTGAAACTGAAGTTCGAACTAATTCTAACGGCTTGTCTTTGTGGTGAGTCATATGACACTACTTTTTCTTCAATAACGCTTTCTCTAGGAGCATAGTCTAGTTGTCTGCGCTTTCTCCGTGGGCGAGCGTACCTCGTTTGTGTCATTCTTGATCTTGATGGGTTAGATGACGAAAAATAAGATGATGTCGATCTGGTTCGCGGTCTTCTCATACCAGTCTTTTGATTCCTTAATAACCTTTTTCTTAGCTCACGTGTTTGCGTCTGGTCAGAGACTTCATAGTCTGGTTCGTCTCTTCGTGTTTGCGTCTGGCCAGAGACTTCATAGTCAGGTTCGGCTCTTCGTGTTTGCGTCCCACCAATACGTCTATACAATACACTAGATCTTTCGTGTCCTACGTTGCCATCTTTAATAAGTCGTCTTTGATACGGGGACATCAATTTAAGAGTACAGAAACATCGTTTCAGTTTTGCGAACCGATACGGCTTTCCTTGAGTTGATGCGTCAACACTAAGTTGGCGTTGGGGATAACCAGTTGTCATTGTAGATTGACCACGGTGGTATATACCTATTTGTGAGTCGTCATCACGAGTAGATGTTCCATCCTGTGAATAGGTATCTCGTCTCATCCTTCTATTAGCGTATACACCTCTATGAACTTTTCTAACAGGTTTCGATGCCCTTTGTTCATAAACTTCCGATGGCCGGGTATCAGTATCATGACAAGTCTGATCTTTATAAAATTCAATGTTGAAGCTGAAGTTGGAACAGATCTTGACTGCTTGTCTTGATGGTATTGACTGACGAACTGGTCTGTGCTGTCCTTGCTTCTTTATTGTGTCTATAGTCATTACAGAAGGCTTAGATCTCACAGAAGTGGTTCTAGATTTAACATGTTTTGCTCGAAAACGTCTTGCCTGTATTCGTTTTCTTTTTCGTTTTTGACTAGATGTACTCGATGCACTAGATATACTCGAGACCATTGAGTCTGTACCAAAGTCTTTTCTATGTTTATTTCTTCTTTTTATCAATTCTAAACACTCATAAGGGTCACATTCGCCAGGCATGCAAATACCTGGTTCACATTCATATGGCAATAACCTACGTTTTCTACTTGTATTTTGACCTCTTTCAGTCGTTCTAAGAAAAGAAATTTCGTCTCGAAATTCAGGCGGTGTTGATGTACCTAGTGAAACTTGTTCAATAACTTGTGACTCTAATTCTTTTTCCTGCCTTCCCTTTTTTTGTAATTTTAATGTGCAAAAACATCTTTTCAACATTGGTGTCACACTAGAAGCTCTATGACGCATTGGTCTCATCATCGATTGGGTTTCATTGTTATGCCTACGATATTTTGTACCTGGTGTCTGGCGTTTCGGTACTCTGACGAAGTCTGTAGTAGGAGCTGATTTTGAACTGCCTTTAGAGAATTTTATATCATAACTAAATTTAGAACTAGCTTGGAAGGCTTGCCTATTAGCTGGCGTCGCATATGCTCGAGGTAACGTCTGGTATTTTAAGCCCTGTGGTCGCGGATGTCTTGATCTGGGCATTCTTCTAGGACCTAGGCGTCTATCTGGTTGAAGTTTTTTTACACTTGAACTGCTTCTTGATCTGCTTTTAGCGCCAGATATTCTTGAAACTTTTCTCATTAATCGCTTCATTGTCAATTTTTGGCATTCGTACGGGTCACACTCGCCTGGTATACAAATTCCTGGTTCATACTCATAATCGAGTAGCTTCCTCTTTTGACGACTTACTTGTATGTTCATGGTACAATAACACCGTCTAAGTAATGGTTGAACACCGGTCACTTGATCAGGATTCCTTATATTTTGTTCATTTTCCGTTTCAGAATTTTCCACTGTGCACCGTCTATGAGCAAGCGTATCATTTGACTGTGCGATTTTGAAAATCTGTCTTTCTGTTTGATTGTCGATGTTATCAATATCGCAAATGAACGCAGATTCAAATCGCACCAATTCATTTGAAGCAAAATGAAGTAAACTTTGATCTTTGGATCTGATTTGCAATTTATGTTTGGCTTTGAATGCAATCATGGATATGGAGATCCCACATGTTGGATTTTCCTTGAAATACTGCCACTGCTTAGTGTGACTTGAAGTGTTCCGTGAGCAATTTATAGGACACCAAGAATCGATACAGTGCAAGTCATGATCGACTTCTAATATTTCTGGTGCTTTCATTTTATTTTCGGCAATAGCAACTGTATTTACGGCATAAACTTGTGTGAGTTCCTTTGTTGCTAGCGATTTACTACTTCTGCGGTGTTTATCCATTTTTGACATTTGTAATGTACAGAAACACTTATTTGCTACCGGACTAACTCTATTGGCACCTAGCTGGGTTGTTTCATTGGAACTATACCTTTTGGTTTGAAAATTACCTTCTTGTTTATTGATTGAAAAATGATCATTTATGTTTGGCCTGTTTTGGTATAAATTGTTTTCGTGTGAAATGTTTTTGTAAAACTCTATATTAAAGCTAAAATTAGAACCCACATTAACACGTCGCTTCAACAATTTATCCATTTTCCTGGCCCGTTGTGGCAGGTGAGATAATTCAGGGTATTGTCTCATGTTCTTCAACGTGAGTAATGAATTATTTCGTTGTTGGAAATCAGATTTTACATATAAAATATTCGATGTGCTTCTTAATGTACGCGTATCACTTGACTTTGATTTCATTTTAGCTTTTTTAGGTACTATTCCCAACGGGTTATTCTTTTCTAATTTAAACGGCTGTAAATGTTTTGTTTTGTAGGACCTCAGCTGGTTTGTATATTTTGACTTAATACTTTTTGAGCTTCTTCGAAGGTCCGGATTCATTTTATCTGTAATTGTGTTAGACTTTGTATCAGTATTTACAACAACACTGCGTTTCTTGCAATAAATAACAAATATCGCTGGACATTACACACACAGCGCCATCTAGTGCCACACTAAGCAACGAAGCTTGTGTCGTGGACACCAGATAGTTGATATACTACACAGATACTTTGTGTTTGTGAATACATACTTTTTATACATATAAACATCCATGACTCGGAAACAATTGTCCATGATGATTACACAAACATTTGCTCCTACCGGGATTCGAACCTGGGACCTTAAGAACCTAAGGCAGCCTCACTACCGCTGCGCCATTTGGATCGTCATATTTTCCTTTTTTATGTAACTTAAAAGTGCGCCGCTGGTTTATGTGACTAAGTAATAAACCGTTTAATAATATATCGTTTTATAAATTCAAACCTTCCGAAGAATGAATTCTAGTGTTCCTTTTCATGTTGTGATCTTTGTCCATCGGAAGGCAGAGACAAGGAGAACGCTCGCTTACTCGGTGCGACGAAATATCTGATGACTGAATTTTGTCCAACATAGATATATGAGTTTCACTTCTATGAGAAATCAATATTGAATTTATATCTTTGATTCCACTTAACAGCACTGATCGGGAAGTTAGAATTGATATATTAGATCTTGATTTACGGATATTACGTTTGAATTTTTTTTTCCACATTCTTCCTTCTTCTTGCTGTAAATAGCTGTCATATTCGTAGGGTACATCGTGCTTCGTTAGTTTGAATTTATTTTGAGAAGACTGAACTTTAATGTTTGGCTGGATTATTGCTACCTTCATCTCATTTCTTTTATTATATTTTTTCTTTTCTTGCTTACCTAATTGTAATGTACAAAAGCATCTACGTAAATCGTGTTTTGTTCTAGTAGATGTAGCAGAGTTCCTTGTATGAGATTTCTTCTCTGGTGGGCGTTTGGTTTCATCACTAAAGTTGCATAAAACCTTTACTTTGCTTTGGGTTATTTTAATTAAGTTATAGTCACAGTCGTAAGTTTTTAAGGAAGGCAGCAAATTCTTCAGGAGGATGGGTTGCTTATCTTTTATAATCAGATTCTCGTTCGTGACATTTTTACTAATCCTCGATTTGGTATCATTCATTTTAAGTTTTAAACTGCAGAGACATCTCTTAAGAGTGCAGTTTTTCCTCGGAGTTAAGTTGAAAGGCAGTTTATTGACTTCATCTGCAGGATCCTTTTGAGGCAAAATCTTGCTTTCTTTTGTTTTTTTTTGTTGATGTGGTTCTTCTAAAGTGTATTCCTTAGGATATTGTGTTCTAACTCTTTTTTGTCGTTTGTCGCCAGGTATGAAAGAAGTTTCTTTCAGAATACTTGTATTAGATGAGCTTGAAGTGTCACTTTTACTAGTATTTTCTTTTCGACCTTGAGTGATTTTTCTTGTTCTATGTGCGAGTCTTTGTTTCAATTCAGAAATCTGCACTTTGCGTTTGCAACCAACATGTTCTATAAACTTTGTTGCAGTCTTATTATCATGAATCATACTTTCTTCTGCTGTCTTCCCAACCATAGATCTCGACTCGGGTTCTTTTTTTTGTGAAATAATGCAACTAGCTTTTAAACTGTCTTTTATATATTTCTGGGCAACCTTTAACATTTCTTTGGATTCCGTTTTCTTAATGACATTTTCATGAGTAAGTTTTGATTTTCTTCTTGTTTTATTACTACCTTCCCCAATATATTCCATATATGGAGGCGGATAGGCTTTACCCCGTTTAAATTTATGATGTGATTTTCTCAACATGCCATGATTAAGAGACACAAATGTATGATCATTGGAAGCAGTAGAAAGACTATCTCGTTCAGTGATTTGCTGTCTGGGGCGAGTTTTGTCAATAATTTCCTTAGATTTCTTATTTTTTTCATGTTCATAACAGGCACACGTGCAGGGATCAGATTTTATATTTTTAGCTTCACCGGTTTCTTGCTTAGAAACACTACATCTTGAAGGGATGTTACCGCCAGCGTGGACTGGTCTGTTCCTTCGGCTTTTCTGAACATGTTCGTTAAGTTTTAATTTTGGATTACATCTACAACAACTGCAACACTCTCTTAATTTTCTCATTCCAGTAGCGACACCTTTGTCCACTAAATCCACCAAAGTAGAAATATCACTACTTTTCTTAGCTTCTAAACAAGCTTTTCTAATCTCTATAGAAGATTGTCTAGGCCTTACATCAGATGCGCTACATTCACTGCTAGAGAGCAACTGACTTATGAGGGCGTCATACAATGCTCTCGTTTTGATTAACTTGTCCAATAAATGACTTTGTCTTAAATGCATGTGATATTTACTAGTCAATAATCTATTTATTCTAGATCCTTGCACTAGCAATCGCTTGAATGTTTGGCGATCTGATTCACTTTTGGAATCGCATGAAGTGCAGGAACAACTATTGTTGTGCACCGAGTCTCCTTGTAATGGCTTCATTGTTCCGTTGCCTTTCATGCTGGTTTTCTCAAAGCCATTTAAATTATAGAGGCGAGTATGCTCGAAATTTTTAACAAATACAACTGCACATTAACAGTTAAATTAATAAAACTTCTTATACTGCGTCACAACATAATTTATCTGAAAATTGCAATGAAGTAGGTAATATCAATATTTCTTAAAGCCTAATGATAGGCTTTAAGAAGTAAGAGCGAGAGCTTTAAGAAGAAATGTAAGAAAACAAAACGTGTTGCGCCGACCCCAAATAACATGCGACAGAACGGGAAGATAATGTGATTATGGTGATTTGTTTTATTAAATTAGACTCTCTGAGTGTGTTAACTTACGGTCGGAATGCATTGAAAGAAAGGGATTTCAATGAAACAAGGACTGTAATATTTTTTCTACTACGCCTTCTGGGTCGGTCGGGCCTCTATACATCGCTATCTGTAAAGCCTCCTTAAGTGATGGTCGAGTCTCCTACCTGAATCCTACTTATATCATAGATGCGAAAGTTTGTGTGGATGGATGGATGGATGTTTGTCACTCTTTCACACAAAAACTTCTGACCGGATTTGGATGAAATTGACACACAAATAGTTTATAACCTGGATCTGAACCGGGTACTACAATCCCGAAGGACATTACCAAACTCCACGCGGGCGAAGCCGCGGGCATAAGCACTAGCTTACGTTAAGTTACAGCTTTCAATTGATGCGTGGTACTTACCCTACATACTAATAGTACATATTTAAATACGATAGTAAGTTTGTATGTATGTTTGTTACAGATCATCCTGAAATTTTGCATAAATGTATACGTTGTGAGGTGTAGGTATAGAAACTACTAAAAATACTATTCCCGAGGAAAACAACAATAACGTTCATATGGTAATAATCTCTTCCTCAGACTTTCGTATCTTGGTTGACTTACAAGCAGAGTACCTACAACCCGAATTGTCAAATTCTAAACTAACCTAAGCCAAGCCGCGGGCAAAAGCTAGTATTTACATTTATAATACCTACTGTGTTAGTTTAAGGCGACTACATGAGTTAAATTACCAAGTCTATTTGTGGTGGTACAAACTTCGTTTGCAATTCTGTTACAATAAGGTTCTAATCAGCTTGCACTACAAAGTGGTTGTTACGTCAGTCACTGCGGGCCGAATATTACGAAATGAGTGGTTTTTTGCGATTTACAAAAAATCTATTGATGGGACTAAAAAAGTAAAACACTATGATGCTAATATGTTGCTTGTAAAATTATTTGCCAAAAAATCAGAATGATCGCATGTATTTTAGTATGGTTTTTTAGTTAAAAGAAATTTTTAGAGATAAGTTCGTGATATTTTCTATCGAATAAAATTAGTTGTATTATGTTTTCAAAACACTATCGTACTAGCTTAGATCCTGAAGAATATCATATATTTTTCTGGTTTTGTTTATTGCAGTAAATCACATGCTTTTTTGCATTATAAAACTCGCGTTTAGCTCATGTAGTCGCCTTAACAAGCGTTGTTTCATTGGATGTCTTTTCTTCGTTTACTACGCACGCTACCTACAATACGCATAAGTTACGGAAACAAGTACCCTATTTACTTACCAAAACTAAAACACTAAAACAATGAACCACCACCGGACCATACCGGGAGTTCAAATTAACTATTTCAAAGCATTTTCGTATGGTTTACTCCCAAACAAGTTAATGCATATTGCCTCATAAGACAAAAAATATAATTTAGCAATCGATTTACATCTAACAGTGAGTTTTGGACAAAATATAAAAAAATCAACTATAACGCCGCATCTTGGGGAAAAAAATTGACGCAGATGCCAAAATGACAGAAAGACAATTAAAAAAAAAAACAAGATTTTTCATGTTACGATGGCCAGTCTTGCATTGAGTTTTTACCACGGGACTAAGAATTACTAGGCCCTGATTATTACAAAAAAAAAATGAGCCGTCGCGGGACGCCTGGCAGATGTGAAACATAGAAATTATTCTGTACAAGTAATATGCTTAAAAAAAAAGTAAATATGAAAAACCAACACATAAAATAAAAAAAAATAAAAACTAAATAACTTGATTCACAAAAAGAAAATCCTTATGCTGGAATCGAATTCGAAGTCGCGAGATTGTAACCCAGCGCTCTGTGCCCCGAGACTAGCTGGCTTATTGTACAGTGTGGCGAATATGTAGATCTTATGCTGCTTCAACAGGTCGGTAATGTTCAGGATTGTTCGGGCCGGGTCCATCGCCATGTTCACCACGCTATCCACGAATTTTTCATTTGTTTTTTTTTGTTTATCCGCGCCTATAGATCACATCAAAAAGCGGCCAAGTGCGACTCGCCCATGAAGGGTCCCGTAGCAGCAAGTAACATAATACCTATAAAAGTTCTTTGTAGTTCGTTGTAACTTTGATCGATGTTTTAATAACAGTGTATTTTTTTTTAAATTAAGTTATTAATAATTAAAATGAAAGGTAAATTGCGGTATACAATTAATGACGTATTAATGGTGGTAAAAGTTACAGGGGGGGGACACATTTTACCACTTTGGAAGTGTCTCTCGCGAAAACCATTCAGTTTACAAAACAATGATATTAGAAACTTCAATATCATTTTTGAAGACCTATCCATAGATACCCTACACGTATGTGTTTGATGAAAAAAAAAATGTTGAGTAACAATTCTAAGTATGGGGAACCCCCAAAATGTATTGTTTTTTTTTCTATCTTTGTGTGAAAATCTTAATGCGGTTCACAGAATACATCTTCTTACAAAGTTTCAACAGCATAGTTCTTATAGTTTCAGAATAAAGTGGCTGTGACATACGGACGGACAGACAGACAGACAGACATGACGAATCCATAAGGGTTCCGTTTTTTGCCATTTGGCTACGGAACCCTAAAAATTTTACATTTTCCCAGCTGACAAACTGTGACTATCTTTTAAAAAGCTGGTAGAGCCTTACACCCACCTTCCTTAGGTACGTCCTAACCATGGGCGCCGGCAGCAATCTGCAAGGGACACTGCACCCCCCTATCCGAAAAAAAACTGCATAGAAAAGATATAGATTCAGACAAATCTATCCGAGGCGGAAAGCAAACATTTTCGAGCTCGCTTCGCTCGCCCTATTACTTTTATGGTTTCTGTTTGTACGAGTAAAAATCTGGGGGCACGGTAGTGGCCCCGCGCTCTGAGGGGGTATGCAGATGTGTACAGTACACCCACATTTCGACAGTTCGGTCTGTTAGGTTCCATTTTATTGGGGATAAGCCTATTACCATGACATGTATTGTTAACAATATGAAATAAATGACTGCCCCGTTGGTCTAGTGGTGGCGACTACTGAGCATGAGGTCCTGGGTTCGATTCTCAGGTCGGGCAGAGTATTATTGAGTTTTTCCATCAGGAATTTCTCAGTAGCAGCCACGGAGTCTAGATTTGCGCCAGCGCTCGCCCCCTATTACATGGAACTTAAATATAACTAGCGAAATGTGGGTGTAGGTCCTATTAGCATTACCTCAGCCCAACTCTTCGGAATTACAGGCGTGAGGTTATATTATGTTAAAATAAATGTATAGCTAATATTTGTATAAGATATTACAACTAAATATGGTAAAATAAAAAACGTTTTTGCAAAAAATAAAATCGACTTCAAAAACACAACAAAGTGAAAAATAACTTTAGCTTCAGAAGTCGGTGGCAAAGAAACTGAATCAAACACACTGAATTCACCGACTTCTGAAGCTAAAGTTATTTTTCACTTTGTTGTGTTTTTGAGGTAGGTTTTATTTAACCACATTACTTACTTACTTACTTACAAACTCTACACCTTATAGTCAAAATATGTGGCTTGACCATTTCGGTACATTCCCATGGGCGTAAGGTGAAAAATGTATTCACTTTTCTGTTATACAATTTCTTACACAAGTTCTTAGTAACGAAACGGCCAAGCCGAATTTTGACTATAAGGTGTAGAGTTTGTCCGGGGTTGCGGGACTGTTCGAAAGAGATACCGTGGCCCCGGAACACAAAGGGCGATGAAGGAACATGGATGGGTTTTAGTCAGTAAAAGTCTGACACTCCCTCCTGCTCCGCCCAGAGCGGGAGAAGTCATTTGATGATTTCCCATCCGAAAAAAAAAAAAAAAAAAAAAAAAGATTTAGAGTTTGTGAAGTTAGATCTTGTAGAGTTAGGGCGTGTGTAGAGGTAGAGTTACAAGCTTGGCTCTACATGAGATCTGATAACTTTTTGACAGTGCGAGTCTTGGGGTCTCGTTTTGGCAACATTTTACATGAAAATGTTTTTGGTGGGATAACCTAATTCGATATCCGAGCATATCCTAAATTATTCAAGTTCGCTTCGCTCGCTCAGACACCTTATGTCCTTTGCGTGCTTATGCTTTTCTTTTTATATAGGCAGAATATATCATAATAGGCTCCTTCTACAATCACTATCAATACATATTATAAAACAAAGTTCCCCGCCCCCGCCGCGTCTGTCTGTCCCTATGTATGCTTAGATCTTTAAAACTACGCAACGGATTTTGATGCGGGTTTTTTTAATAGCTAGAGTGATTCAAGAGGAAGGTTCTATTATATTATTTGAGAAGCGGGCGAAGCCGCGAGCAGGAGCTAGTAAAAGATAAAAGAAAACCTACCACATTCGAGGTTTTCAAGCTCTCTTGAACACAATTTTTTTTCGATTGATAGGATTTTCTGTATAAATCGTCAAAGTTACTCCTTGTACGAATTGACAAAAGAAAATCAACTACCTATCCGAGGTGGAGTGCAAAAAAATCGAGCTGTTTTTGTGGAACTGAAGATGCACCCCCTAGAAAGAATCCTGCCGGCACCCATGGTCCTAACTTCGAAAGCTCTTGGACCCAAGTCAGTAGAGAAGATAGGTATTTAGGCGTCTCTCGAAAGAAACTGTAAGTTAGTTTGGCAGGTAGATAACTTGCTTAAGCATCTCGTAATGTGGTTCACCCAGCCTTTGTCACCTGTTAGCCCCCCCCTCTCTGTGTCGCCACCATAATAACTTTCTTAAACTTTGTCTGGATAAAAATCTTCACTCGTTTCTTTCTTTAATAATTAGATTGAAATATGTAGGTAAAGTTTCTGCAGTACTATACCAAACAAATTTAGCGACATGCTATTACTAATTATAGCCAAATTAACTGCTTACATAAACAAACCTGATAATTTGAGGGATCTATTTGATCTAGGTATCACATCTACAAATCACAACTATCAAGTTTAAATCAACGCATCCAAAGACAGCATTTAGGTATTCATCAGAGGTTAGTGACTTGTGACTTGCGAGACACCTGCGTGACAGGTTGCATGAAGTCAACGGACAAACTTACCGAAGTTCCAGAAGTAACAGCCTCCAAAAGTTCCAACTTCCAAATATCGTATATGTTTCGTATCCTACACACACACCAAACACAGCACAATTATATTCACAAACATAACACGGTTAAAGTAAGTGAGAAATAAGTTATCCGCGAGTTTCATACAGCCACTGCACCGAACAATAACCAACTCACACACTCGGAAAGCAAAAGCAAACTAAGCGAAGAGCGGCACGGCACCGCACAAACTTGGAACCCCATAGAAAAAAAAACGAACTTTTGAATGGGGGCAAGTAGCTCTCTCTAGCGAACCTAGTTTGAAACTTTTTATCAGTTCTTGCTATGGACAACAGATGGCATCAAGATACGCACAGATCATCAAGATTCAAGATCAGCACAGTAGAGGTCGCTTATCACAATTCTTAACACAAATTGCAATTTTTGTTCAAACTTCATCTAATACGACTTAAACCGGCCAAGTGTAGGGCCATAGAGTAAAGTAATTGTAGGGCGCAGCACAGGGTTCCGTAGTAGCTCGTTATCACAATAGAGAACGATTCTGTTGTTCTTGTATTTGGTACAAAATTTTCCAACACCATGAGCCAACACCCAAGTTCAACGACTTACCTACTGCTAAACTAATATTAATTTTCCTTTATAGTTTATGAATGCTCTATCATCATGAAATTTTCCAGATTTTTCAAGCTAGCAGTTTAGCTTTTAGAGGGGGGGGACGCCCTACTGGAACAAATATTTGCACTTTAAAGTTTAATATTTCGTAAATGGAGGATTAAATCGAAAGATAGTGTTAGCAACCCCTAAGTCATTTTAAAAGACCTATTCAACGATACCCCACACGATGGTTACACGAATTTTAAAAGCGTCGTATCTTCGTCAATTTTGGTTTACGTAACAAAAGAAAAAATACGTGTCAAATATTTTGTGATAATATAACTGACGGACTAATGTTGTAGTGTGTGTATGTTGTAAGGTTGTGGTGTGTTGTTGTAGTGTTTTTTTAGGGCACAAGCTTAATCATTGCGTAAATTATGTGTCCCTAAAACTTAGTTTTATTGGGTGTAAGCACATACCTACTAAGGGAAAAGGAAAAATGCATAATTTCCTTAAGTAGGTACAGGAAATAAATAAATAATTTGGTAAAAATATCAGATTTACGTATTAATTTTCTTATTTTGACATTATACATAATATAGGTACTTTTTAATAAATAGGTACACACAACATAGTATTCGCTTTTCAAGTATAATTATATCATAAACTAAGTATATATTATTCACAAGCAGTGATAGCTTATTGGTGTGACCATCGGACTGTCAAGTCGTAGGTCTCAAGTTCGAACCCAAAACACGCACCTCTGACTTTTCGGATTCATGTGCGTATTATTATCACGCTTCGGTGAAGAAAAAGATTGTGAGGAAACCAGCGTGTGCCGGAGAGATATTTCTCGACGGCATGTAAAGCCAAGTCATAGGCCCATGGACGGCATAAAAATTTTGACACAAGGTTAGGCACTAAGAAAAGAAAGAAAGAAAACCACACGATAAATAAATAAATAAATATCGCTGGACATAACACAGCACCATCTAGTGCCACACTAAGCAACAAGGCTTGTGTCGTGGACACCAGATAGTTGATATACTACATAGACTTTTCGTTTGTAAATACATAACATACTTATTATACATATACACATCCATGACTCGGTGGCAAATGTCCATGCTCATCACACAAATATTTGCTCCTACCGGAACTCGAACCCGGGACCCTAAGAACGTAAGGCAGCCTCACTACTGCTGTGCCATTCGGGTCGTCAAAAGAAAGAAAGAAAGATTTACTGACGAATTTACGGATACACACGTGGATTTTTGCGACGAGGCAGTATGGACATGCAGGTGACACAGGCAACTTAACCATTGTAGCTAAGAAAAACGTTTCTAAGAGACTGTCCTTAACTTTTATGGTTTATTTAATGACACAAAATGGTCTAGTTGGCTGGGCAATGTAAATGTTTATGGTTTCATTGTTGAAGTTCCATATATGGATTAAGAGACTTTTCTGGACCAAGTGAGAAAAGAGAGAACAAATTGCAAAGTTTTCATCAGTTTACCTAATGGCTCCGCCTCAAAAACCCACTTTACATAAATGTTTACCAGGTGAGCCAAATAGTCGCAGGCTAACAGTATCGGTATCAGTAATATCTTTTAAACTGATGCTATGTATCAAAATAAATAAAAGTAAAAGACTTGTGCTCACTGAGCAGCATGGTTTGCCCTAAAATATCATAATCTATTCTTTCTTGTGTGGTTAATGCGTAACCTGGTGTCAAAGTTTTTATGCCGCCCATGAGCCACTGACTTGGCCCGACATGCCGTCGAGAAATATCTCTCAGGCATGCTGGTTTCGTCACAATGTTTTCCTTCCCCAAAGGATGTGATAATTATAAATAAAAACGGTAGATCATAATCTTTTATAAAATTCAGTGTTCTATTTATGATTTAACTTCTTCTTCAGATTCAGTATCAGATTCAGTCGGGGGCCACATGTCCCGGTCATCCTTCTCATTTCTAGCTGATTCCAAATATTTCTCTTGAGCTTCTATCACACTTTTGCTATCGCTGCATGCAGCATATAAACCAAGAGCTTCCGAATTCAGTTCTAAGAATGAATGGCCCCACGAAAACTTTGATAAATAATATTTCGCTTCTTTTTTGTGTCCTGTGATAACCATGGCAGCAGCTAAGGCTTCTACGCAACTCAACTGATACGGTTTCCCATAATTTATTGGGTTTGCAGCAACTAAAAAAGGTAATAACCTTGGATTTGGTGACTTCATTCTATCAAAAGGAGTCTCCTCTATTTTAGCCCATGAACAATCTATAACAGCCAGTCCGAATTTTTCAATGATGTCCTTGTCATTTGGGCTGACACACTGTTTCCCAACAGGTGACAACACAAGACCACGGAATTGCTGACCAAGTTTTAAATTCTTGATGAGGTTATGTCGTGAAAGTTTTCTGCCGGAACATTTTTTTGGATCGCAGTGGTGCAAGTCCCACATGCTAACAGGAAACGTAGGTTCAACACCTTCCCCTTCAGAGTCACTGCCATCAGAATTAGTTTCGTCTGAAGATTCTAAACGCAACTCGTCCAGTCTTTCAGCATACTCTCGCTTTACATGATGATTTGAACGTTTGCCGTGCACATGGCCTTTTTTACCTGGTGCCATTATTAGCAATAGTAAACTAATTCAGTGTTTTACTCAAGATATTTGTTATTTTCCCAGAAAATATAGCCTATCCCACGGCTAAGACACAAACATAACCTACTAATAATAAATGAATCTGACAGTGACAGTCTTGAGTACTTGAGTAGTGTCAATGTCAAGTGTCAAACACATATGGGAGACATTTGAGATTTGACTGACAGAACAGATATTTAGGGTACATTACGCCATTTCTCGTGACGACATAACGACACCGAGCGAGTGACGCGACGGCGACTGTGACGACAGCGACGCGGCGCGACACAATAGATAGATTGATAGAATGTACTTTATTGTACACCGAACTGAAATAGTCACACAGCTTTTTTACAACATTGCTAATTCTATGAGCTTGAGCGCCGTTTATCGGTAGCTTCAAGCGATATCTTCAGTGTATAGCATCATCTAACAAATTTCAGTTAGGTAACAGATTTTGCTTGTTTGCTATCATGATGAAGCCGCACAAAATATAAATAGTACCAGAGTGGTGGTAATAATAAAATAACTAGATTTTTTCACACATCACACAGACAACATTTTCCACACTGTCTATACTAATATACAACGTTATGGGCGCGACATACTCTAAGTATATTCGTAAGGTTTATTCACTATACGGTATTTTTACAAACCGCGCTGTAATTTTGCAGCATTTTTTTTTATTATCATATTGGTTTATTGATGTTCAATTTTAAGTTTTTTTTTTTATAAACCTTTGTTTCCTAAAAATGCTAATACAAACCCTTTTCGTAAAACAACATATTGGCAAATTGCTCGTAAAACTATTGGCCGCTTAATTGAATTATGAAGCCCGTCATTAAAATTATAAGAAAAAAAAAGAGCTCTGCTGTCAATCATTTACTTATCAAAATATTAGGTTAGAAGACCTAGATCTAATTGAGATTTAGTTTGAAAATTAATTCAAGATTGATTTCACACGCGGCAGAATGAGCAGTGCCTCTATGGCGGGTAAGTTTGAAAAAATATTTGTCGTTGTTTTATTCGCAATACATTTTGTTCGGATACATGATATCCAAATATTTATAATGGAGACTGAATTAGTTTGCTTGTAACCATTATCTACCTAATTACTAATGCCTGGATTCATCATCATCATAATCTGCTTAGTTTTTTCCCTACAATGTTGATCTCGGCTAGTCCAACCGGATGCAGCTGAATACCAATATTTTACATGGAGCGACTGCCTATCTGACCTCCATAACCCAGTTAGTGCTGGGTAAAATGTAAAATTAAATGCGGTACCGTACCCTTTCTTCTTCTTAGCGTGTCGATGACAATTTAAATGAAATTTATTCAAAACTACCCATTGAAAATACCTACTGGTTGTCAGTCAAACTATTTATATATCTCTACAACATATTATATAACAAAGTCCTCCGCCGCGTCTGTCAGCCTGTCTGTTCGCGGTAAACTTAAAAACTACTGCACCGATTTTCATGCTGTTGCATGCTGCGATTTTCACCAATGGATAGAGAGGTTCTCGAGGAAGGTTTTACTATATAATTTGTTAAGTTTTTGTATACATTGGCTAAAATATAATGATATTTATTGGAGGTGTCGGAAAAAAATTAGCCGTCTGCGGGCTTTACTTTTGGTCGCGATAACCGACATCCACGCGGGCGAAGCCGCGAGCAGCTCATCAGCTCAGCTAGTAGGTAGGTACTTTAATAATGCTTGATTTTTGTAATTAAAAACGACTAAATTTTGACGGCTATTACTTAAATTGGTTTGACTGACCCCTCATTATGCTAGTTTCCACCATCATTAAATTTCAAATCTATTTAATCCGTCAGTTAGAGCATTGGAAAATAATGGATACGTATTTTTTGTTTTTGTAAATTGACAAAAATAAAACGCACAAAAAATTATACCACGGCGTGACGTATTGAGAATTTTAAAAGCGTCGTATCTTCGTCAATTTTGGTTTACGTAACAAAAGAAAAAATACAGGACAAATATTTTTTGATATAATCTAACTAAAACATCGAAAACATCGTGAGGAAACCGGCATGTCCTAAAACCAAAAATTCGAAGACATGTGACATCTACCAATCCGCACTGGGCCTGCGTAGTGGATTATAGCCCATTCAATCTCATAGAGAGGAGGCCTGTGTCCCAGCAGTGGGAACATTAATAGGCTGATGATGATGATGATGAATCTAACTGACGGACTAATTAGATCTTTTCAGTATACAAGCCAATTGGATATAACTGGTCAATTTGCTGGGTAGTTATCCATTATTTAACCTTTACTCATAAAATATAATTATACCAAAAAAATGTACCTAATTTAAAAAAACACACTTGTTCAGTTGGATAGTTCTTGAGAAATAAAACAACCGCGTTTTGTATATGTTACAGTCAAAACTGTTAATAGGTCAAAACCACTTTTGACTGGTGTCAGTTAAAATCCTATGACGTTAAAATGCGTTTTCTGCATTAAAAATAGATTGTTTTAGAACGCTTCAGTTGTAATTACCAATCCTAGAATTACATGATGTTTTTCAAAGTGTCACAAAAAAAAAAACCTAACAAACTAATAAGTTTCTAAGTTAATGTTAGTTATTGTTAACGGCTGGGGACATAAAGGTTAAAATAGTTTTGACCGGTCAAAAGTAGTGTTGACCGTAACAGTTTTGACTGTGACATATATATGTGAACACGATAATTATCATGATATATTGATATAGTTATACAAGGTGTCGCTTTGCATCCTGGTCAAATTCAAGGAAGTATCTATGCTAATGATTCTTGTCCCTAATCAGCAGTGAGAGTCAAAATGGCGGGTGTACCATAGCGAATCAAATTAAATCAATTACCACAAAAATGCCCCTAAAATTGTTGTTTTAGAACAGTTGTAGTTAATATTCCTAGAATGAGGTGTTTTAGGGTCAGCTTCCACGAAAAAACGATAGATGGCACTGTGCAAGACTCGGTGTAAAAACTTTTTTTAGGCTATATGGAGCTGGTGTTCAATGCCTTTTAAAAATAAAATGGTGTATATGTGTGTGGGAGCTATAATTGTTCTTTTCTTGGTTGTTTGTCAGTAACAGATGGACTGCGTTTTAATACGGGTGGTTTACACTTACTGATTTCAGTAAATTAGAAGAAAAAACAGAATATAGGTACATTAAAGAGGTATCAATACAAAATACGTAACAACAATAATTATATTGTGGGAGACTGGTGCCTAAGCTAGACGTGAGGTTTGTATTTCAGGACACCAGGTCCCCACCCCTTGGGTAATGCTTACATTTTAATGTTATGTACTAATAAACAATGCGGTAAAAATTAACAAAAAGTATTAGTTTTTCTTTTTTTTTTTAATTAGAGATAGTAAATAAAGAAAACGAAAATAGTTACAATTATTGGTTTAAGGTGTTAGTATGTGTAGTAGGTATTTGTAAGGTTGTGTATCTATGAGTGAGTAAGGTGAATGTGTGGGTGTAAGTGCAGTGAGTGTTGGGGGAGGGGAACAGGTTGTGCATTTTGGTTATTTTGGGACAGCAAGTAGTTTTTCTGTTTCTTCATAATTTAGCTCCCAGAGCTAATCTCTAAGTTTAATTTTGCATTAGATTTTAGAGAGGTTGTAAATTGGGAGCATCATATTTATCTTATTATAAAGAAAGCGACCAAGGTAGCAAAAGAAGCGATGGGAGGAAGTAGTCGAGAGCCGGATGTGATGGCGGACTATGGGATCGAATCGTCTACATCTGTGGGAGAGATAGATATAGATACTTCCTTGAATTTGACCAGGATGCAAAGCGACACCTTGAATACTATTTCAATATATGATAATAATCGTGTTTACGTATATATGTCACAGTCAAAACTGTTACAGTCAACACTACTTTTGACCGGTCAAAACTATTTTAACAATAACTAACATTAACTTAGAAACTTATTAGGTTGTTAGGTTTTTTTTGTGACACTTTGAAAAACATCATGTAATTCTAGGACTGGTAAATTCAACCGAAGCGTTCTAAAACAATCTATTTTTAATGCAGAAAACGCATTTTAACGTCATAGGATTTTGACTGACACCAGTCAAAAGTGGTTTTGACTGATTAACAGTTTTGACTGTAACATATACAAAACACGGTTGGTTTATTTCTCAAGAACTATCCAACTGATCAAGTGTTTTTTTTAATTGAGGTACTTTTTAGGTACATTTTTTTGGTATAATTATATTAAATAATGGATAACTACCCAGCAAATTGACCAGTTATATCCAATTGGCTTGTATACTGAAAAGATCTAATTAGTCCGTCAGTTAGATTCATCATCATCATCATCATCAGCCTATTAATGTTCCCACTGCTGGGACACAGGCCTCCTCTCTATGAGAGGGAATGGGCTATAATCCACTACGCAGGCCCAGTGCGGATTGGTAGATGTCACATGTCTTCGAATTTTTGGTTCTAGGACATGCCGGTTTCCTCACGATGTTTTCGATGTTTTAGTTAGATTACCTATCAAAAAATATTTTTGTCCTGTATTTTTTCTTTTGTTACGTAAACCAAAATTGACGAAAATACGACGCTTTTAAAATTCTTAATACGTCACGCCGTGGTATAATTTTTAGTGCGTTTTATTTTTGTCAATTTACAAAAACAAAAAATACGTATTCATTATTTTCCAATGCTCTAACTGACGGATTAAATAGATTTGAAATTTTATGATTTGGTGTAATTCTATTCTATGAGTAGGTAAAGGTTAAATAATACAAAATTATTTAAAATATTATTATTTACATTTCGAAATAATTTCGTTCTGAAGGAGGTACAGATTGTTTAGAGACCTAGGTACTAAATAGTATTTTTAGGTACATTTTTTTGGTAATTAGTATAATTTGATTCGCTATGGTACACCCGCCATTTTGACTCTCACCATTTTATTCCAAAAATTTACGACCAAGTGAAACCAAACCAAACCAAATATTATTACATAAATATATATTTTTGTAAGGTATGATGGAATGTATCTTTTGATTGCTCTTGATTGATCTTTGATTTGAGTGGTTTGTGGTTAGCTATCAACTTTGTAATTTGTGTCAAATAAAAGATTATTATGTAACAACTTATGTTTGACTTTGTACACATTTTTTTTAGATCTGAATTTTGAAGTTCGAAGTTTAGTCACGTGGTCGTCACACGTTACAAACGAAAGGAGTAGATGGGTGATAGGTAGAATAAGTAGGTACTATCTATAACTAGTTTTAAGTATCAACTTACATTAAAGCAAAGTACCTAAATTTATGAAGGAAAAAGGAAGTAGTAGGTATCTGTTAAACAGATGACATAACATTCCCCTTCAACCTACACTGCGCCGTTGCAGATATCTTGGAGGTCGCACCCTAGTTAAGTATGTCTGTCAGGTAAATTATGCATGAAGTGGCTTTGTCCTTGGAAACATGTGTATTTGTCTACAGACGAACACCGATCGATAGAATACACCCTAAAGTATCATGGCGTGGTTACCTACTGCGTGTCTCACAATGACCATGGAGGCTCATAATCACAAATTGTCTTTTTTTTTCTAGTTAAAGTTGATGGATGGTTTTGTTAACTTTTGTTTGCTTGGTATTATGAAACTATAAGTTCTTACACAACTATCTACGTACGTAAATAATTGTGTAAGAACTTATAGAGTTTACTACCTATTATTACAATAATAGTATCGTGTTTTCTTTTTGATGTTCTATCGATTTGAAAATAATAATATCGTTATGGAAATTGTGTTATTAAAGACAACAGGTAACATTTAAGTATAGAGTTTTTGGTGTTTAGTTGTTTTCTATTTATTGATAAAAGTATTTTAATATGAGGATGAATGAAATACTTAGGTACCTACCTACCTATTTTTAAAGTTAAAGTAGACAGGTACGATGATTTAGACTTACTTTTGTGCTCAAATATTTTTGCGGTAGATCATGTTACTGTGCAAATGATGTGACAACATTCTACCTATTTTTAAAATAAGAACACAACATTACATAAAATACTGCAACGATCATGCAGTCATTAATCTCCAAGTAAGGAACAAGGACATCTCACGTTCAATGCCTTTGCGTCATTCCATCTTCTCATCTCGGCTGTTTCACATGTTTCCTTTACCTATTTTATAATAAAATAAAATACATTAGTAAATCATACCGTTACCGTGTCCGTTCAACATAAATAATTAAAGTTAATTTGATTGGTGATCGATTTTGTGCCGTGTGACAAGTATAACGGCCATAAGCATTATAGAGTCACGGGTGGACGGTGCTGGCTGTATGCTCTTGTGTCTTTGCCTCACTTTTGAACCAACACAGTAGAAGTTGCTATGTAAGTCTATACTTAATATTTGTTGATTTTCTGTTAGATTTGAAGTTATGACAGCTTTGATCAATGTATTGTCGAAATATTATGTTTTGTTTGTAAACTTGTGCCGTGGTTGGGTAATATATTATTTGGTATTCATACATTTGAATTGAGTTGCCGCTATAAACTTACCTGTTCAAATAGCATTTAAATGGTTGCGAAACAGGGTAAGAAACATTTTGTAAGACGAATTTACATGTGATAAATGAAATTAGTCGTCCGTGTGTGTAGATGGTTTGGTACCAGTTCATAATTTCAAATTTCTAACCCTATAGCCAAATTGCTAATAAAGAGAGTATTGGGTATCAACTACAAACATCTCGCTAAGGTAGCCCGCGAAATTAAAATTTCCTTACGTTTTTTTTCCAATTTTTAGGATTACTTACATAAATAAATGAAGTTAAGAGGATTGCATTGGCGATTTTAATGATTGAGGCTCACACAGGCTCGTTAATATCGCATGACTGTGTTATATAATTGTTTTTTTTTTTCGTAAGGATTTTTTCCTGAACGTATTTAAACTTAAAGCTCTTTTGTGACAAGGATGACATATTTAACTCAAAAAATTAGATTTTAGTTGTTGTTTGTAGTTGAATACAACATTATCGAAAGTAGGTATTAATTAAGTACCAAAATAAAGCTTTCGAAAAAAGGTTAATAAAAAAAAAACATTGGCAATAAGTAGGTACTTATAATGAAAATATTTTTAGTCTAATTTAAAAAAAAACCGGCCAAGTGTGAGTTGGACTCGCGCACCGAGGGTTCCGTATAATCTTGTAGGTATTTTGTTAAACTATTTAATTATTTACGGTTTTCAGATTTTCCCCTTTATTTATATGTGCTGTAAGACATTGCTTCTCGCCAAATTTCTTAATTCTAGGTCAACGGGAACTACCATATAGGTTTTCAACCCAAAACCTATAAGTTACTTCCGGACCTGCTACTGTAAACTATCAGGCTTTTTATTTATCACTGCATTTGTTTACACAGCCAACTGACGTCATGACCACAGAGCAATATGGCGTCCACTGCGTCTAGGGTTACCAGATGGCAAGAATTTTCCTGACATGTCCGGAATTTTAGCTGTCTGTCAGGGAAACAGGGAAAATTGGAAATTATCAGGAATTTTAAGAAAAGAGAAAAATATAAGAAATTGTATTACCAAATCAATATAAAATAAATCATTATTATTATAAAATCAAATTATGAACTACTAATAATCATAAAACGAAATCTGTCGAATCTGATCGTCGTACTTTTCATTGCTGGATAATATAGCTTTCAGCAGGTGCTAGTCTTTCATAACAATTTAATCGCCCATTTATTATTATTTATTGCTGAGGCAGGGATTTTGCCAGGAAAACTTATGGATCTGGTAACTCTAACTGCGTCCAGCGTTTTCGTCAAATTACGCGTGAAATTCGAAAATGCAAAATTTAAAAGCATTTTTGGCACTTAACGATTGAATAAAAATTTTATGAAATTTTTTCGTGGTTGCACTTTAGAATCTAATTGAGACACTTTTAAAAATGGGTGTAAGTAGGTAGGTACTTAAGTACATTTTGTACTTAAGTACCTACCTACTTACTACAATTTAATATGACGATGACTTGTCTGCTATGCTATGTGATTGACGTAAAAACATATGCTCAGGTAAATACACACATCAAAAGTATCTAGGGATCAACATATATTTTTGCAATAACTTTTCTCCTGATTGATATTAATTAAAATTTTCTTTAAGGATTTATCAAATAAAGTGTTTTCGTTTGTCACAGTAACGATAAACCAAGTCACCTTTGCATTAATAAAGAAATTTGCCATTTTCCTAATAAAGGGATTTTTGACATTTGAACCACTAACATTAAAGTTCGAAAAAAAGACTGAAATAACAGTTTTCTTTAAAATTTTATTGGGTAACTTAAACAATTAATAATCCGTGTTTCTACCGCGAACACTAACAACACAAGAACATCGGTTTGGCATACTCAAAATGAGTTCATCCAAATCACGCTGTGGAATGGCCGCCCATGTTCGTTGCAACAACAAAAAAAGGTCTTCTTGCGACTGGATACCCTCCATATTCGGCAGAGCTCTTCTCTGTAGCATATCCCATGCATGCTCAATCGGGTTCAAGTCTGGCGACTGAGCAGGCCAGGGCAGGACATTGATGTTAGCTGCGGCGAGAGTCTGTCTTACAACTCTTGCGGTGTGCGGTCGTGCATTATCATGCATTAACTGAAATAAGGGACCGATTTGCACTTGTAGAGGAACGATGACGTCTGATACAATCGTCTCAGCATAAATTTGAGCGTTGAGGTTGCCTCTGATCCAAATCAACTCAGTTCTTCCGCCGATCCAAATACCCGCCCATACCATGATGGTTCCACCACTATAAGGATGGACTTCCTGGCAGGATTTTAATCGCTGTTGGCGTCCAGGGGTTCTCCAGTGTCGTATACGTCTTGTATCCGGTCTCATACCAAAACGAGACTCATCAGAAAAGCACACGAAACGCCATTGTTCTTCTGCCCAATTTCTGTGTTCAAGAGCCCATTGATATCGAATCCTACGATTGTGCATTGCTATAGGTGGTACCCGTAGCGGTCTTCGGGAATGAAGGTTCACTTCATGCAAGCGGTTTCTGACTGTTTGGTCGCTAATTAAGTTCCCTGAAGAGTGATGAAGCCTCACGGCTAACATCATGGCGGTTATTGTTGGAGCTCTTCGAGTTAAGATTTGAATGTATCGGTCTTGTCTCCGTGTGGTGCAGCGATACCGTCCTCCATGGCGCTCAGCCACGGTACCAGTGCTTCGGTAACGTGTCCAAAGTCGACTGATAACACTCTGACTTGTATTCAGAGCTAAAGCTACAGTACGTTGCCGGGAACCAGCTTCTATCATTCCCACGGCTCTGAGCATTTCTTCCCTGCTTAAATGACGTCGCCGCTCCATAATAACGTTGGTTTTAATCAGTAGTAGGGAAACAGTAGCACTAATAATGTCTTCAATGCGTTGTATGTTTTTATAGGGAAAATATTGACAGCTTATTTTCATCTTTTACTCGAATTTGATTGAGAGTTCCTGATTCAAATTATGAAATGCACCAAAAAGGATCCATATAAATTTATAAAATCATAAATTTATTACAAAGCCACATCTCAATCTCAAGAAATCCGCATAAAAATGCTTGATCCCTAGACATTTTTGATGTGTGTAGGTACATATTATAATCAACGTCATTAGCTGATGAGTGATGTTTTATGTGTAAGTATGTTTATTTTGCTTCGTACATAACGCCTATAAGTAAGAAACCTATAGTTTTGAAATAGTCTCGTTCTCCCCGGAAATTTCGAGACCACATCGAGTCTCACTTTTTTTCCGGGACTCAGTAACGACTAGGGTTGCCATCCGTCCGGGTTTCCCCGGATTTGTTCTAGTTTAGAGGGCATCCGGGGAGCGTCCGGCCGGGGCTTCATGTGTAGTCCGGGTTTAAAAATTTAAATAAAAATAAAAAAATCTAACTTCTCTAAGTATTTAAAAAATCTAACTGATTATTAAAACAATTTGTAACAAACTGTGTAATGATTCTGTTTTGTTAGGTACATTTTAAATGATGATAAAAGATGACTTTTCATTTTAAGGTCTGAAAATAAATAAAAAGGTGATATCTATAAATGACCATGTTCAACTGTTTTTTTTATCTTTATTTATTTACGGGGTTTTTCTGTAAAGAATATATCACCCCGATGATTACATTCAATTAAATAACATATAATATTATGTATCTTATATACTAAACTAGCCTACCCGCAACCTTATAAGATAACCGTAATAATAATAAAGTGTTCTGGCCTCATCGGACAATCAACTGTTTTATATTAGGTACACTTAAGGCGCCTCCCCGAGCAAATGACCTTGAACGAGCAGTTTATTGGAGCCTACTCCTCTTTATCCAAAAGAAATACCAACTAATAAAAAATACATTAAATCACTACATATTCTTGACTCCAAAATTGTCGTTTAATTTTTTTTTAAGTAGCTTAATGTTTAATAAATCCCCTCACAACGAAACCACAGAAATGAAAAATAGTGATTTATAAAATGCTACTCCTCGTAAAGTAACCATTATTTTGATTTTCAATTCTACTTATACCAATGGATAGACAATTTAATAATGAACATAATTGTCGTTTTATTTTTTCCAAAAGACGTAAATTTGATTTTATAAAGAATAAAAACGACTCATTTCGCACTATTCGGCCTGCACGACTGACTGACTTAACAATCACTTTGTAGTGCAAGCTGATTAGAACTTTATTCTAACAGTTATTCAAACGAAGTTTGAACCACCACAAATAGAGTTGCTAATTTTGCTCGGGGAACCGCCTTAAGCACTACCTATGTTTAAAAAAAACCTGTTGACATGTCCGGATTCTGGGCTCTAAATCCTGGTTGCCAAATTTTCGAGATGGCAACCCTAGCTACGACACGCTACGTTGGCGCTACGCAAGTAACTCCATTCTTATTACCCTCAAGTCGTAATTTCTACTAGTCGTCCTCGCTAAGACACAGGAAACCGGATTGTCCGCAGAAAGTCTGTCTGACGTACGACAATTAATGTGTCCGGTGATCCGGTCTACCCTCATTTATGCATGGCAGCTTACTAGGTGACACCAACAAATAGCTAAGTAGGCCAGGAGTTATAATGTAATCAGCTGAAAACACACCTTCAGTACTTACTTCATTTAAATGTCCCGCAGTGGGTGTGTCTATTTTTATAGGACAGTAGAATTTGTGAAGGTAATTTCGGTTCTATTGTCCACCGTGCCTAATCTACGGGGATTACTGGCCATAACGTGTTTTAATGGGGATATACCGTCATATACCTACTTGGTAATAACTAACTTAAATAGTTCATAATTTTCGATTCGATTTCAATGCTTTCGTTATATTGGTAGGTGTATTATTATTAAGATGCTTATCAGAAGGTCACACTTGGGTAGTTATTATGATAATTATCTGCTAATTATTTATGTGACCTGTCATGCGAAGGTGATGTATGTATGTACGAGTACCTAGTAGCATGTGTGGTTTTGCGTGATGAAAGTGGGTAGTTTTAAGGTTTATAAAGACATAAAATTAAACAATTTAAAAGATCTGTAAGTAACAGGTTTTTGGTTTAATTTCATGAATAAGTACCTATTTTACAAACTTACCTATTTGTAAAATAGGTAGGTACTTACCTCCCCGCGCTTCGGAGAGCATGTTACGCTTTGGTCCCTGCTGTCAACCGTAGATTTTTTACAGTCGTTAGTTCGTTACGAATAATCCGTAGGCTCTAAAGTTTGACAAGTACTTAGTCTTACTCCTACCCTACCCTACCCCTTGGTAAGACTACTAATGGAGGTCAGATAGATAGAGGCAGTCGGTCGCTCCATCTAAAATTCAGATGTACCCATTCGGATTGACTAGAATCCAATCGCAATAGGGAATATGCATCAAAAACAAAACTCTTTATATTTATGAAAAATGCCTTGTATTAGCGCATAAAAACATTGTGGTACACTTGTTTAAGTTTCTAATACGTCACTTATTTTACAATTTACTGTTCTAAGTAGCATTTTTCTCAAAACGCATCGTCCTCCATAACGCCGCCGGTATTGACGTCAAAGTTCATTGCGTCTTTAAACACTTTTATTTGAAAAGTGCTTAAAGTTTCACTAAAATTTTATTATAATATTGTTATTGCAATTTTTACTTGAATAAAGCACATACAATTAGTAAAATTATTTTAAAAAGGCCAAAAAAATTAGATGTTGGATAATGACGTCACATCATGGCCGCGACAGCTACGGACGTTTGAACTGTCGTAGAAAATTGTAGGAGTTTAATATTATTTTTGTGCAACAAGGCCAACAAGCAAGCAGCAGACAGTAAACTTAACTTTAATACTTTTCTTGGGTTGAGAGTACCTACTGTATTTTATTGATTTAAGTGAAGAAAACATTACGTGCATATTCCCTACAAAACATCTTCTCTAAATAAACGGGTCAAAAAGGTTACATAAGTCGATACCATGAGTGTTTAGTCTGAACGGACCAAATCGATTGGACCGCGGTCCGTTCAGACGTAGACAAAAAATGTTTACGTCCGAACGGACCGGCGTAAAAAAATATGAATAAACTTCTAGTACATTCGGGTGCAAAAGTTAAAAAAATGAAATAAAATGTTAATTTATTGCCCGATTACGGCGAAGCCAAAAGGAAGGGTTATGATTTTAACAGTCTTTTTTATTATCATTTATTTAGAAAACCAATCAGTTATGGGCAGTGTCGTACACGTCACGAAAAGTACTAGGCAAGCACGAATCCAAGATGGTATTTAAATGATATAATTGTATTTATTACTAGTAGACCGATTCTTACAATAAATACCACCTTGAACCGGAAACCCACCGTACCCCTGGGCGTACCCCTAGTGGTACGGTAGGTTTTCTAAAGTTAAACGATACCACCAGGTATTGTATTGTATAGCGGGCTGGTGTCCACAACTCCACGTCAAAGCGCGTATTTTGCGTACGGGTGGGAAATTTATTCGATCCACCCTAACTCCCCGAGAAAGGCCAGCAGCGCCTTGGTCTTGCTGACAATCTCGCGGAGAGTATCTGGGTTACCGAAGTACTTTGTGTACTCTGGGTTACCGAAGTACGTGGGCTGCTGTCTCGTCTTCCTCCATGGAGGCACGGCACAGGGGGCTGTACGTGACTCCTATGACAAAGAGATGTTTATTAAAAGAGCCGTGTCCAGTAATGGTGGCTGTAACTGTGCGCAGCTGCGGTCAACCGAAGCACGCGTTTGGTGAGGCGGCCGTCGATAGTAGGAAGTGCTTCCTTGGCCTGCCTGCACTCGCCGTGGTCTAGCCATAGCTTGTGGTGTTGTTCACTAGTTCGGTTCCTTACCAGTGTGCGTAGGTATCCGAAAGGGAGTGGTACGATAGGTTCGGATCCCACCGCTGCCATGCTTGATCCCCTTATAGCGAGTTCGTCCGCCGCATCATTGCCACGGGAATCGCTGTGTCCCTTAATCCATTGTATGGTTATATTATTGAGATTACCAACCTGGTTCAGGCTTTGGTGACACTCGTGTATTTACCCAGAGTTGACTGTGTGGTTGTTTAGTGCTAGCAGTACAGCCATGCTGTCTGAGAGTATACGAATTGAGTGGTCCACAACCTTCCTGGTTAAGATAGCAGATGCCGCCAGGGAAATGCTCATGCATTCTGCCTGAAATACCGTGTTGTGGACCCCCAGAGGTTTGGCTATGTGGATGTTGAGATCCTCCGAGAAGACTCCAGCACCTGTGCCAGTACCTGTTTTAGATCCATCTGTGAAGATCCGTAGTTCCGCGGGGTTTAATCCCTCGCAGCGGTGATCCTCGTGAAGCTGGATTTTGTATTTCTTATCGAATACGAATTGTTTTGGTATCCGATCGTTTATTGCTTTCGCCAGTGGGAACTCGTTGTGGAATCCCTCCAGTACCGCGTTGTGCTGTGTTTCTTTCTTACCCCACAAAGTTGAAGTGTATTAAGGCGTACAGCCGTCATCGTCGCTTCCTGCTGTATGAACAGATGAAGCGGTGGGAGCCCCAGCCTGGCTTCGAGTGCTGCGGTCGGGGTAGTCCTCATGCAGCCTGTGATCGCCATGCAGGCAAGCCTTTGCATGCGTTGCAGTTTGATGGAGGCTGTAGTTAGTTTGGTGCGGGACCACCAGACCACTACCCCGTAAGTGATCATAGGTCGGATTACCGCGCAGTATAACCAAAGTATAATATTAGGGGATAGGCCCCACTTCTTACCTATCATCCTCCTGCATTGCCAAAAGGTGATGCAGGCCCTGTTTATTTTATTATCTAAGTGACTACTCCAATTTAACTTACTGTCCAGGATGACTTACTTGATTACCTGGTGGTATCGTTTAACTATAAAACACCCACCGTACCACCAGGTGTACGGCCAGGGGTACAGTGGGTCTACAGTGCCTTGAACTCATGCCAGCCTAGTACTTTTTGGGGTGGATCTGGGACTTTTGCGCGAACCAACTTGCGCTCATAAATAATGTTTTTTTTTTTTAATTCCTTTGAAAACTAGCCAAGTCAGACTTCAATATATGTGTCGGGGGCCACGTGGGGCCCCAGGCCACCGTAGGCGCGGGCCTGTGGACGGTGAGAAATGGGCTAGCTCGCCGGCGTCGGTCCGTCTTATGACGACAGGCCGTGAAAAAATGGCTTCAATATATTATCCTTTATGTTATAAGAACAACAACAACAAACGTGAGCAATGACAACAACAACAATGTATGCGACGGTCTCTTTATTTATACTTATTAGTGTTTATTCATTTGTTTTTTTTTACACCGGTCCGTTCGGACGTAAACATTTTTGTCTACGTCTGAACGGACCAAAATGAATTGACAGCGGTCCATTCAAACTAAACACCCGATACCATGTGAAAATAATTGTGTTCCACGTAAGTATTTTCTATAAAATCAATTGTCTTTAAGGCTAGACAAGGACGCAAGGTCACAAGTGGACGGTGGAGAAATTAAAGCACGCTTTCCACAAAGGAATCGTCTCGTCACCCCTCGTGTTCCCCGAAAGTACTTTGAAGCGCAGATAGTAAATGTAGGTCAATGTCGTATGACGTCGACCCTTACTTATTGGGAATGTTTTGGGCATATCTCCAACTCACTCGGGGTTGGTTTGGTATATTTACTGTCCGGTATCATTTAAATTTGAACATACCTACCTATGTAATAGAGCATTTGAAGATAGAAGACTTGTTACGTTGCTGGGGAGTTTGTTGCACGCATCGCTATTTCTTCCAAGTTAAAATACCTACCAGGAAGTGATAGCTAGTTTTGGGTGTACCTACTGTTTTATAAAATGTTGAAGTTCAAAAAGTATTGATTTTCACCCTAATTTGAATACCCGAGACCTTGGGCATTATAAAATAGAGAACCGAGCTTGAACCTAAAAAAAAGTTACTTTTAAGACCCAGTAACCGTCGTAGGATCTCGGTTTGAATCGGGACTCGTCGGGACTTCTTTGCCTCGGTGTTTTTGTAGTCGTCGGTGATTTTGATTCTGGCTTTCATGAATTGGGAATAATGTGGTGGGCTTATCCCAAAATATCTCCACATCGTGGTTAGTTTTTCTGAAGTAACGTTTGCAAATGTTAGTGGGCACCATCAACAGTTATGTAACAATAAATACAAAATTTAATGTCGATATAGAAAGACTCAGTGTTACCAAGTTGCTATACAAAAACAGTTCAAGTGCGAGTCGGACTCGTGCGTGATGGGTGCCTTACCATCGTACTGGGGAAGCCCCCTTTTTTTTATTTGTTGTTATTGCGGCAAGAGAAATACACATTCTGTGAAAAATTCAACTATCTACCCATTACATACGAATCATGAGATACATACATGCAGTCCGCTGACAGACGGACGGACGGACGGACAGCGGAGTCTTACAGCTTTATTCATAAAAAATCCTTAATTGAGGTTTGATCGGTCTGTTAGTTAGCAGACTGATTAAGTTTGTTAGACGGTTGTCAAGAAGTATGATTCATAAACGCTAGCAGCTTGCTAGCAGTCTGCTAGTTAATGAGCTGCTGATAGACGGATTAGACGCGTTATGTTGGCCATCTTGACAAATCAAAGACAAAAAATGGCCTCATCGAGAATTAAAAAAATAATTAACAGCAGTGACAGCAAATTAGCGGGAAAACGCGATTCCGACTCCAATGATTCAGCAGACAACAGCAGGAAGTAGTACCAAATTATGGATTTACATACAAATCTATTGAACTGGATCTACCCTACTCAAGAAAAATGCTAACTGATGACTAGGCAGAATGGTCTCAGACCTTAGCCTGTTCCGTCAGGAAATAAAAAAATAAAAAAAACTGGAAAACGCAAATTTTTACAAAGACAAACGAGCTTAGTTAATAGTTTAGTTTCTTGCGATTTTAAAAATGAATGCCACCAAAAAAAGGAGTGATAATTGGACAGCGCAGGATAAAGTAAGAAAAGTAATTCATTTACCTTTGTTTCGTATTATGTTTGTATCGTAAGTGTTTTATCAGCATGTAAAGTTAGGTCCTGGCCCCTTATTCACAACGCTTCGATTCGATTTTCGATTCGGAAAGTCGTATGTCTATCTCGCTCGATTTCGTAATGTTAAAAAAAGATAGACGTACGACTTTCCAAATCGAAAATCGAATCGAAGCGTTGTGAATAAGGGGCCTGGACACAGGTTTATTAACATAATCGGGTGAGATCGTAAGAGATCTTAAAAAAATACAATGTTTTATTATGCTTACTTCTTTGCGCCCCCAACATCCAATTGCAGTAAGAACCTGCAGCTCTGGTGTCAGGCTGGCGCCTCTCCAGTCCTTAGTGAGGTCCGCCCTCACTAATTAAACAATAAATTGAACAGTCCCCTTGTCAAACCGGTACCGTCGCCGAAATTCTATATCGGGCAGATTCTATAGAGTATCTGCCCGTTGATAATACAGCTTGCGACGCGACGCCGCGGTTGTGGTTGTAAATTTGCTTGCATTGTCACGAAAACATAAAATTTAACGATACAACCACGAGATCAATTTTAAAAAAAACCGCGAGATGTTTGTTTTTCCGCCATTTCCGATCCGCATGTTTATGTTGTACTTACTTATGTGCAAAAAGCCGTAACTATGTTATTACAACTATCATCATAGATACCTAATTAAGAGGATTTTTAAATACAAATTCCTGAAAATATTTTTTTCCTGGAATTCTTTTTATACCTTTGTGTAACCCTCCCTTCACTAAAATTATTTTCGGTATAGTTTTTTGCTCTTGTCAAAGTCAGCTGTTCAAATTTTCGGCGGCCATTTTGTGACTTAGCAGGGAGATAGAGGAGGGTCAACAGTCCTCTAACTTTAGCAGAGCCTTGTTCGACTGATTAGCGTTAACAGACGTTTATGAATCATGTTTTTTAGCATCGGGCCTTCAAGGAGCCTTCAAGGAGGCTCTAACTTTTTATGAATAAGGCGGTTAGTCACTACCTACATATTATAAAACATAGTCCCCCGCCTCCGCCGGGGCTATAAGCTAGGGTCCCGCGTTGGTTACCCTTCGGGTACGGAAACCTAAGAAGTACCTTCGGTCTGGATGCACCATTACCAGCCCACTATCTATAAGTAGGTATTTCTGTTAATGTGAAGATTAGTCATTAATGTAAGTGTTTTGTTCGCAGCCTGCTTCAACTACGATAACGTGTCGTCCAAATCCAATCCCAACGCAGGGACAGGACAAAAAGGAAAAGGAGATAAAAACGACGTCATGGATAGTGGTGAGTCTTTATTTAATTTAATTATTATTTATGAACTCGTGGCTTTATTGTTTTAATTTCTAGGAAAAATACGAGTTAAAGATGTGAAAATTTATTTGAGAGAGTTGACATAGCCAAAGATAGAATAATAACAAACATTTTAAATTAGTATTTTCTTCTTTAGCTTATCAGAGGTTTAATAGGTATAGAATAGGTAGTATACATTTACAATATTTATAATAACAGCATCACGGGTCGATTTTCAAGGTTATACCTACCGTGCTTGCCAGGGTCGGTCCGTGGATGGGTAACCATGTATTACATACCGACTTTCTTTTCGTGCCTCGGAAAGCACTTTGAAAGAAAGCCTTTGGTCCCGGCTGTCATTTTGATCTTTTACAGTCGTTACAGGGCTCAGTAAACTGATCCCAAACAGGCGGATACCGCGGGATCAGTCGACCTGAGATAGATAGACAGTGGCCCGAAAGTCTGTCAACCAGTCTTCCAAGGGGTAATGTGTTACCTAGTACCTACTAACTGGGTTGTGGAGGTCAGATAGGCGATCGCTCCATGTAAAATACTGGTACAGCTGTATCCGTTTAGACTGGAAGCCTTTTTTTCAAACGCACATCTCTGCTTCGGGAATTGATGTTACTTATGATATTCTGATTTCACTGCTGAAGCATACCTCGACAGATATAGTTTAGCTACTTATATACCTTGAGAGTCTAGCATTGACACCATTTTATTTAACAAAAAAGACCTGTCATTATCTGGACATACATAGTTAGGCCTTAACGTGGACATACCTAACTTCATGACGGCATGAATGATCACTTCTAAAAGCGGGAAAATATTTTCATTGTCTTTTCAAGCTACACCAAATTGTACTTAGTGTTTATTCACCGATATACCTACCTTACCTCACTGTATGAGGTACAGTCGTGGTTTTTTCCGCCTGACCAGTTAAATATTTTTCGCTTAAATCATGTGGAGGCGCCGAGTCACGCCCCCATAATGTTTAGGCCTATTAGGAAAGCGTCAACTTTGGCGCGCAAAATAACAATAACTCTCGTATGGCGTGCGTCGGTGCGTCGCGCGTCGTCAGTGCGCTAGGCCGATCGGTATATTTTCATTCATTATTTCTTTACAAAGTCAACAGGGCGGGGATAGAAAGCGTTCCTATGTTGTAAGTGCAAGCAAAACTTTGCTTAGTGGTGGTCAGGCGGGAGTGTCCTCGATAGTACCTAATGAATATTCTACGGGTTGTGAATATTTATTTATTTTTATTTATTTATTAAATGAAAGTTTACAGCAGTCTTAAATTTAATACAATGCCCCACAAAACCGTTTTCACGGTTTGTCTGCGGGAACGGAACACGAATGGAACACGATTACAGGATATTGGAACGGAATAACTACTTTACAGTACATAAATCTAATATAATAATTACTTACTTAACTAGTTACCTATTTGCTCTCACTCAACAATCTGTAAACCACTTTCCTAAAAAGATGGTTTACAGACTCTTAAGAAAGAACTGCTTAAGTAATTTGGCGAATTTGCCTTTTATTTTCTGACTTCTTATGTCAGCAGGCATAGTTATACATTAATGAATATTAGTAAGTACCTATGTATTGTAGGCTTCCTATATGTAATAGTTAATAGTACCAATGAAAGAAAGGAGGTTTCGAAATGCGGGCTAATCGATTCAGCAATAGGTAGGTACTGGTAGGTACTGGTAGGTACCTACTTTGCTTCCTAGGTTACAATGATGATATTACAACTAAATTAGTTACCTATAGCTAAGTACTAGTAAGTTTTATTGAACTAGTGTGTGAACCCGTTTTTACTAGCACTAATAGTAAGAGAGGCCGATAAGCGCCGAACGTCGCCGACCTGCTTAACGGCGCTGGTCGCGCCGACCGGTTCCGATAAGCGCTCGCAGTTCTGCGCCGCCGGTAGCCAGCGTTTTCTACGTGTATACGCCCTAAGTGATACCATTCATTAGCTTAACAATTAGCACTTGAGTCATTTAAAGTGTCGTTTACTTTAGTAGGTAATAGGGACATGAATTCGTGTCCCTAGTCTAGGGCAGCAATGCAGCCTGCAGTAGGTACGTCCCGGTAGGTAGGTAAGCCGGGGACATGTCCCGGTCAATAAGTCGAGGTATTCCTCGAAGCGCTCCCGTTTTGAAACGCTCCCATCTAAGCGCTCCCGTTTTTTCCTCCAAGCGCTCCTTTTGGGAGCGCTTGGAGGAACAAAACGGGAGCGCTTAGATGGGAGCGTTTCAAAACGGGAGCGCTTCGAGGAATACCTCAATAAGTGAGGCATTTGCCCTGTTCAGTTGGTTGATCTATTAGAAGTTCAGAACAGAATAATGAAGTTCGCACTCAGTTAAGCCGCATTCCCTCGATGTCGTGATGATTATCGTTGGTTTTCACTTGGCAAAAGTCGTGGACGACAGTAACCGCGTCGTCCTATTAGGTACGTGAACACCTCAAAGCCACGACACTATCTGTCCTCACGACAAAGTGGGAACGCGGCCGTACCTAGTCTTAGCTTAGAGACACGTTACTGCTTTCGTAGGTGTACGTCGAAATGTCGCAAACGCTTTAACCCCAATTGAAAAGGTGACTGTTCTGCTAGCCATCTAGCCTTGGGCTGGCACTGTGGATCCCCCAAACAAAACGCAAACCCTGGTTTTGTCTCTAGCAAAATTGACTTGTGTTTAAAAAACTGACCTTCACGAAAATATTTCTACATAACCTATACCCAGAAATCCTTGAAAAATGTATCTTGCCCACATCGTCTTGTTCTATTTACCCCACGTCTATTACAAAATTGGTCCCAGTCGTGTTCCAGCATTTAGGGTAGCCTGCAGCATGTAGGGGTTTTAGGGTAGGGTGCGTTATTAGCAGTCTATAGCATACTATAGACTGCTAATAACGCACTTTATTCGTGGGAGTTGCGGACACCAGTTTAATATAAATATATATAATACTTAGGTACCTACAATAATATATAATACCTACAAGTCGTATCTCTATTCTCGAGAAAAACTTTTACTGCGAAAAGATTTTCCGCAATGCAGAGAACTACTTACCTGGTTTCAAGATGGAAGCTGTTCCTTGTATCGATTTATGCCTACAACAAGACGCTGACTGAAGTAAGAAAGTAATAAGATCACAAAGAACCATGTAGGCAAACTAATCTAAGTTTAAGCCGCGGAAGTAACAATTTCCCTTCAAACTTAACGACGACTTAACTTAGCTACGGGTTAACTGAAGTAACTAACTAACACACAATTAATGGAAGTACGTTGTGGTAATTGTTAGTTTGATTACGTGTTAAGGGATCACGCAAAGTTCACGACATGGCGTAGGTGAGGTACACACGGCGACACATCAAGCTGTACATTTCCACAATATAACACGGCCTCGGTATGTATAGATTTACCGTGCAATGATAGATTTGCTTATACTGGTATGGTTAGCTTGATTGGTCGTCGTGCGTACGAGGTTTCTATTATAAACGTTGAGGCAATGACCTATGAATAAATACTAATAAATTCAGATTACAGGCCGTAGGCCTTCGTACTTGACAGAAAGAAAATTGTGGACAGAATACGGTGTTTTATTAATGAGGGCCTTTTGGTTTCAGTTCAATACACCCTGTATGTCACAAAAGGTTCTAGGTTTAGGTTTTAATCAATTGAATCATATTTGATTCATCAATAGTAAGTATATATTCATCATTAAGAACAAAGAAACAATGATATTTCGATAGTAATTAATGAATATCAAAACGGTGAAGGAGAACATCTTGACGAAACCGTTCTAGAACCGATTTTAAAATTCGAAGACATAGGTATTATGACGTTTAGGCTCGACGCAAACGGGCCAACAACCACAGCCACCGGTAGCCAGCGACAAGCAGTTCACACGTTTTTTTATACATTTTGTTGAAACTCGCCGCACACGACGCGCGACGTGTGGTTGGTGGCGGCCACTCGTTACAGCAGTCGACATGGTTGGTGGCCCGTTTGTGCCGACCCTTACTTACCCGTTTTGGGCACGCGACCCCACTCTCTCATAGAGAAGAGGCCTGTTTCCCAACACTGCTACATTAGAAACAATGTTAAAGCTATTCAATGGCCAAAACTTACTTTTGAAGAGCCTATTAGAAACCTGTTAGCAAAATCGCATAACCATAACCAGTCAACATGCAATTTTATTGCAGAAGGATCTTTATCAGTATTAAAGTTCAAAAAACCAGAGTTTAGTTCAAAAAACTAACTTCTTTCATAGATACGGGTACATAAGAAAGAAGTTAGTTTTTTAAATATTAGTCAGCTAGTGGCATGGTCTACGGTCTACCAATTCAATATAAATCAGCTTTATATTTCAAGCGAAACGAAAATAACAAAAAAATTGTTGACATTTTAGTTCAAATTCCAAGTAATTTAGTCATAACAAAAGAAAAAGCTTTGTGTTGAAATGTTTTACAGTATTTTTTAAACGTTTTACAGTTTTCATGACGGCAGTGTTGATATCATCCATCAAGTTTTTATAAGAATTCGTAAGTTGATGAATCAAAATAGCGGTGAAGTAGGGTTGTTGCTTTCGCGAGGGCAAATCGAAAACCCTTACTTCATTTATTGAAGATAGCAGATCACACTAGTTACCGCTCGCTCAGTAGGTGAATAGATACCACAGACAACATATCGGTGTAACATGTCGGTGCTTCCGTTAGTCACTTAAATTATAATAAGTAGGTAGGTATTGGTTTCTCTCAGTCTGCATCACATCATCCCGTTCTTGGGCAAAAGACTATAGCATCCAGGTCTTTCGAGCCAGGACTAATATGGACCACCGGTCACATGTTTTGTAAGAACCATTGTTTTTTTTTCAATTATTTCTTACATTATCCATGCCCTATGCCCGTGGTATGGCATTATGGCATGCTTGGCCGACCCCAACTACATTTAATATGGAGACAGACCAAGCATTCCTTCGTCTTCTTGGTTATCTAAACACATATTTATATACCTACCTACATAAGTACATATAAAAGGTGTAAAACACCTCTTAACGAAGCCGAAAGGCACTTGTTCTCCTCGTCATTGTGATCATTTTTTTGTTCTACACCATACCTGGGAACCTTCTAGTTACGGAGATATTGGGGGTCAAAGTTACAACTTTTTGACAAGTTTTTTTTTTAAATACAAGTTTTTAATGTAAGATTTTTACTTTAAACACCTCCACGACCTCCGTACTATTCAATCCATCAATCAAAACTATGTTTTGAGTGCGTTACATTGAGTTCTACCACAAAACATGATTTTTCACCCAAAAAAAAAGTCGTTTCTCAGCAATAATTTTTGCGTAAAGTTTCTTAGTTTGATGTACAGAATGCTTGGTTACCGGCTTCGTGATGAGGTCTTTTGGTATATCAATCTTCCCTTTTATTTCCAAGATGTCAAACTTCATGTGACTGGTTATTACGCGGCATGCCACAACTGCAAGCGTCGCCACCCGTCGACGGCAGTCGTCGACGCTTCAGACAAGTGGCGACGGCTGCAGTTTATCTGCCGTTGGCAACGTGCCACTCGTCTGTAAGAACCCTAGGTGCCTAGGCTATTACTAGAAAATTTGGCAAGCCAACAGAAAATTAAGTTTCCAGACTTATGCTTAGTGACAACCCTAAATCCACAGCCTTGAACTGTTTTAACTAGGTACATATTATAACAATAAATTCATTTAACTATAAGCGCCATGTTTTTGGTGTTTCCACTAATTTTACGGTATTCTGACCTTAATAGCTTTTCTTTATTAAAAATATAAAGGGCAAGTGGTGTTAATAATTCACTTCGGTCTATGAACTTGACTCTCGTCGACTAAAATGTAGGTAACTCAACTTAAACGTCAGTTAAAAAAGGTTTCTGATTACTCCTAAAATCTGTTGCTGCTGCGCATGACCCAAAAGCTATTGGCAAAGGCTCACATAATGGAATAACGTTCAAGACTACAGATGAGACCTAAAAATCGATAGTCCACGGGCCCTGGAGAGCTGTATGTAACACCGCAGATTTCAAATGTAGCACCAATTTAGATTGAGTACATTATCTAACAGCACAATTTAAAGTCGTTTTACCTCTTTATTTAACGACTTACTAAACTAGATGAAATTACGCAATGGAAGGATTGGGCTTCATTCTGGTGGATACTCATTTAATCGAACTAGTGTTGTTGAAGAGATAAAGATCGGGATGAGACTCGCACGACTAGAAGCATTGCATCATTTATGTAGGACTCACTGCTGCTATGCAGAGGCTAGTTTCCACCATCAATAAATTGCAAATCTCAAAAATAATGGACACATATTTTTGGTTTTTGTAAATCAATGAATATTGACAAAGATAAAAGACGCATCAAAACTCGGGAGTGGGGGGTCGTGACGTGACGTCAGAACGCACTAAAAATTATACCTACCACGGCGTGACGTACATAATGAGAATTTTAAAAGTGTCGTAGCTTCGTCAATTTTGGTTTTCGTAACAAAAGAAAAAATACAGGTCAAATGTTTTTTGATAATCTAACTGACGGACCAGGTAATTAGTTTTTTTTATTACCCACATTAGCCTAAGCTGAATTTCTTAATAAATTGAAAGCTAAGCTACGTTAAACTGGGGCAACGCACTCATAGGTACGATGCAGATTATAATACCACGCTAACAAACATGAAAACTAGTTTGGTACTTATGTTTATTTGGCCTTATTCTTGTTTCACCCAAAATGCTTTTATTTATTGGCCAGCTCAGACCAAATAAAAAAGTTAAAACGGAACTCTGCGAACAGAAAAGTGAGGCCGGTTTCGCAAACATGTTGTACATAGGTAACATGCCTATTGCATTCAATTAAGTACATAAAGTCCATCTGTTGTTGACAGTTTATGTAACCAAATTATAGTTTGATACATAGGTAGGTAGATTTCCTTCTTACGGTCCATTAACCGAGATCGATGTTCCGGTATGATTCCATTCTATTGTTTTGATTCATTTCGAAGCCATTTGATGTCTTCTTTAATGAGACAATTTCCTTGACATGAACTACTTTAAGTACCAGCTACTCATGTATTTTATTAGAACTTAGTTTTAAATAGTGCTGTAGGTATTTGTTAGGGATCGGAAAAAATGTTAGAGTGAAATCATTTATCATTTTGATTAATTAGAATCTATCTACAGAAGACTTATAAAATCTTTAGACACCTAAATAAAAATCAATTGCCGTACAATGTAGGACTAGGTGTATGAGGAATTGTTGTTAAAAATGTTTGTAAACGCAACCACGTTATTAGAAGAAATAAGAAACTACCTAGAAAGTCATCGAAAAAAAAATGTAAGTACAATGTTTGAATGTTTATTTTAAATTCTCGTTTGTAAAATTTTATTATAAATTGCGCCTGTACACGCTAGTAATAATATATATTCTGTGCCTGTACGAAGTCCAGCCAGACTACATTCTAGAAATAACGTACAAGTAACGGTTCAACAAAATTAAATCATAAATGCTTTTACCTGTAACTCTGTAACCCACGTTCAAATCCGTCGTATTGTACTGATCCAAACAATAATAACTGTACATTTTAACTACCATCGCGTATTTTTTCAACAACTTGTAACTTTTCGCTTTTGGACTCGCGTAAGTATTCCGTCTCACTTTGACGCCACCCTATTTGTAGACGCTCTTGCTCTTCCAGCGGCAGTCACCAGTGTCAGTGTCACCACTTCACCAGTCTGTAGTGATCGTCGAAGGCTCTAAGTCGTGTATTCCTAAATTCCCCTGCCTAAATCAACATGCTATGTGCCAGGATCTAATCAGTGTGTTGTATTTGTGACGTTTTATATTATTATAGTTAGTGTTGGACAAAATGTATCTTGGCAAAATTAAAACCGCATCAAACAGTAAGTAAATGTGTTTGTTTACCGGTGTTTTAATTGAATAATTTTTGACTTGTGTTCGGTTTTATGTGACTTCTAAGTTTTCTCGTGGTATTTTAATTGATAATTGCTCCAATTAACAAACATTATTATAATTCAGTACTTTGCCTTTCACTGTGTTACGAATTATCGGGCAAACATTGTCATAGCAATAATTTACTTAGAGCATTGACAAAAATGGCGGTTAGACAAACTTTTTATTAAACACTTATCAAAATAAAACCGGGTTCCGGTCCTTTTCCCTTAAAAATACCATAAAACATTTTTAGGTTATGTTACTCGTGGGACTGAAATGGTACCTATACCTAACGTAGGCTATTGAACTTGTGATTGTGACATAAACTTGAGGATTAATAATTAATTTGGTAACGACAGCTGTTAGATTTCCTACCGGTGTTCGTGTGTACCATAGTAATTTAGAAAACAGAATTATAAATATAAATACAAATTTTTAAACAAGTGTTGTGAACTGTAAGTAATATCGATTTGACCGACTAGGTAGGGCTGGCTCGGTTGCCAACCCCTATGTTACGATAAAAAAAAATATGTCATGCATGCGGGACTGACATTAAATAATTACTTGTCAGGTGTGAATAGAAAGTTCTAGGCTTTTAATTAACGAAATTACTTAGTTTGATATCTCTGTTCTTCGAAGTTATAGCGATGGATCGTTTTGTTTTAATCGAAATCGAAAACTTCTGATTTCAAGGAAGTTTAACCAACCTTTTTTCATTACGTTTGTACGGGTCTCGAGGTCGAGAACTTATTGAATTTCTCCCACGTGTAGGTACCTACTATTAGGAACGGTTAAAGGTTTTGTACCTATTGGTTGTTAGAAGGTATTGGTTACATAAATGAATTTCGACTTAACAGAATTCAGTTAAGTTACATTTTTCCGCATTAGCATGTGATAACAGGGAACTGTTACCAGGGAACATTTTTTTGCCCCATTACGAATTTTTTGTAAATGATATAATTATGAGTATCAGGCACGTTTCAATTACTTTTCATGAATAGTTGCATCTAAGTAAAAACGCTGCTATTTTTTATTTTCATTCATAGGTACTTACTTAAATAAACGAATAATAACAACAGATGATGCAGCGATAGTTTTTTACCAGTCTGGTTAAATGTAGGCCAAGAAACTGTTTTTGATTTTTATCACAAAGTTTGCGATCGCGTGCGTGTCTAACCTTGTTTTGTAAATACCACAAAACCAATAAAGTTGCAGTAAAGTGGTGCAGATTGATGGAGATTTCCTTAATTCATTCTTATATTGATACCTATTTTGTTTTGTTTATGCCATTGGCTAAAGCTTATTACCTCGATTTTATAGGTATTATGGACTATTATGGCGATCTTTATTAGTTGAATGAAACTGATTTTGTCGTTACTTGAATGTTTCCGGCTAATATTATTGCATTCACGTTTTACTTTAGATTTCAAGAAAGGAGTAGGATTGATGTTTATTTATTCCAAAGGCATCCCGATAAGGGGTTCTTTGTTTTCGTTTATATCAAGCAGTGTAGGTATCCTTAAAACTAATTATGGCAATATTTATCCCTCACCGTTCGTTTGGCTGAGTTCCATCAAAAGTTTACGAGTGAAGACAAACGAACTGCGCGTAAACAAAAGTCGACTTGCGAAATTGCAATTTGAATGCTGTATCATCAGACACAGCAATGCGACTAGGCACCTATAATGTTTTCTAGCTGCAATGTAGGCGTTTTTTAACCGACTTCATATATTATCAGTTATAACACGCTTTTCATGTCGCATCAGCTGATGTGCCGATGTTTCCGACATACCTAGGTACCTAGAAATTCTGACTAGGTGTCTATCTCCGGCTCGGGCGTAAGCAGCCAAAATGTAGTGCAACTTCCAGTAATAAATGGTTGAAAAAAATTAGGTATTAAAATTAAAAAAACGTCTTGGGAAGGAAAGGAAGTAAGTACCTACGTACTTACTTCCTTTAATTTGAGACAATATTCCGTAGTATTTGATCGTTATCAGCAACACTATCGATTAGTTCAATAATACAAGACGCCGTGTTTTGTAATGTAGCGCGTCCTTGACATTGAAAAAAGCGGGCTATACCGTTAATATAAATACCATTTTAGCTTTTGAGTTGGTCTACATAGGGTTTAGAGTTACATAGTGCTGTTCAAGATTAAACAACAATCACATATTGCTTTCTCAATGAACTAAATTCAGATAACATGTAGGTGATAAGCCTGTACTATATTTTAGTCTGTTGTTGGGCGGGGTTATAGACCCTGCGTTCATGCGTAGCACGTGGTGGGACTGAGACAAAAGTATTGTTTGTCTGACTCTAACGTTTCGTCATCATTGAGGCAATCTATGCGTTTCTAGAATGTGTGGGATCAGGTGACGATCTTAGATGGATTTTTTGGTCTTGGCCTCCCGGCCTGTAAGTGTGGGCTTCAGAAATGCCTTATACAGAATGGGAACGTATACTATTAATAGATTTAAGTAGGTAGGTAGGTACCTTCAGTTACATAATTTTTATTGATGCGGTTGTAACAATATATGTATTTGTTCATTAATTGATCACGAGTTTATTCACGTGCACGTTTCGAATTAATTAGCCGTCTGATCTAGATTACAGCTAAAATTGAATCCGACTGAACAACTTTCAACTTGGATTCGCGAATTTCGAATTCTATTCAAGCTCGTTGTATCGATTGTTGTAACGTTACGCGTTGTAACATAACGTCTAGCTTAAACATATTTTCCGGAAGACTATCCAGAGGTGTTTATTGATTGATGTATGTCGCAGCCAATTCGTATAACACGCCGTTTTACATAATGGCGCGCCGGATTGAAAAACGCCGCCGGTATGTAATACGGCGTCCTCTCCTCACGTTCAGCCGGATTGTGGTGGCGATACGTTCGTCAAAGCGGCGTCCAACGTTTAGCCGTATTGTCAACAATTCCGATATTTCAAATAACCTACTAAAATTGTCGTATAAGTCTTGTTAGCTGGCATGAGGAGCGCAGGCCGAAGGCGCCCGGCGGAGCGACAATGACATTTGTGACAGAAAGTGGGTGTGTACTTAATGTTAAATACGGGCATAGCGAGCGCGCGTCATAGAGTCGTAGCAGGTTCTAAATTTGCTTATATCTCGAAAACGGTGCGTCCTATCGCAAAAATAATGAAAAATTTGCCCCCCTTAATAAACACCCTGCCACGTAATTCTCAACAGGTAGGTAAAAAAAAAAAAAGAAAAGCGGGAAAAGCGGCCATCGACACTACGGTTGCCACCTTTTTTTTAGGACGAATAAAAGTATTTTTTCATTTTGGTAGAACAAAACTAAAGTACACAGCATAAAAAAAGAGTAAGTATTTATTATTATTTTTCATTATTTGTCCTTAAAAACGTATTTTGACAAATTTTTGTCTTTTCTGAAGATACACACATCAAAAGTATCTAGGGATCAACATATATTTTTGCAATAACTTTTCTCCTGATTGATATTAATTAAAATTTTCTTTAAGGATTCATCAAATAAAGTGTTTTCGTTTGTCACAGTAACGATAAACCAAGTCACCTTTGCATTAATAAAGAAATTTGCCATTTTCCTAATAAAGGGATTTTTGACATTTGAACCACTAACATTAAAGTTCGAAAAAAAGACTGAAATAACAGTTTTCTTTAAAATTTTATTGGGTAACTTAAACAATTAATAATCCGTGTTTCTACCGCGAACACTAACAACACAAGAACATCGGTTTGGCATACTCAAAATGAGTTCATCCAAATCACGCTGTGGAATGGCCGCCCATGTTCGTTGCAACAACAAAAAAAGGTCTTCTTGCGACTGGATACCCTCCATATTCGGCAGAGCTCTTCTCTGTAGCATATCCCATGCATGCTCAATCGGGTTCAAGTCTGGCGACTGAGCAGGCCAGGGCAGGACATTGATGTTAGCTGCGGCGAGAGTCTGTCTTACAACTCTTGCGGTGTGCGGTCGTGCATTATCATGCATTAACTGAAATAAGGGACCGATTTGCACTTGTAGAGGAACGATGACGTCTGATACAATCGTCTCAGCATAAATTTGAGCGTTGAGGTTGCCTCTGATCCAAATCAACTCAGTTCTTCCGCCGATCCAAATACCCGCCCATACCATGATGGTTCCACCACTATAAGGATGGACTTCCTGGCAGGATTTTAATCGCTGTTGGCGTCCAGGGGTTCTCCAGTGTCGTATACGTCTTGTGTCTCATACCAAAACGAGACTCATCAGAAAAGCACACGAAACGCCATTGTTCTTCTGCCCAATTTCTGTGTTCAAGAGCCCATTGATATCGAATCCTACGATTGTGCATTGCTATAGGTGGTACCCGTAGCGGTCTTCGGGAATGAAGGTTCACTTCATGCAAGCGGTTTCTGACTGTTTGGTCGCTAATTAAGTTCCCTGAAGAGTGATGAAGCCTCACGGCTAACATCATGGCGGTTATTGTTGGAGCTCTTCGAGTTAAGATTTGAATGTATCGGTCTTGTCTCCGTGCATTGCAGCGATACCGTCCTCCATGGCGCTCAGCCACGGTACCAGTGCTTCGGTAACGTGTCCAAAGTCGACTGATAACACTCTGACTTGTATTCAGAGCTAAAGCTACAGTACGTTGCCGGGAACCAGCTTCTATCATTCCCACGGCTCTGAGCATTTCTTCCCTGCTTAAATGACGTCGCCGCTCCATAATAACGTTGGTTTTAATCAGTAGTAGGGAAACAGTAGCACTAATAATGTCTTCAATGCGTTGTATGTTTTTATAGGGAAAATATTGACAGCTTATTTTCATCTTTTACTCGAATTTGATTGAGAGTTCCTGATTCAAATTATGAAATGCACCAAAAAGGATCCATATAAATTTATAAAATCATAAATTTATTACAAAGCCACATCTCAATCTCAAGAAATCCGCATAAAAATGCTTGATCCCTAGACATTTTTGATGTGTGTATTTACAGATTCTTTGCAATCAAAAAATTTAAAACCAGTTTTTTTAGTCTCATAAGCACTCATAACCAGTAACGAGCCAGTAAAAATCAGTTTTACGTAAATAGAGTATTCTAACGTAAATATTGGTGTCGTAGATTATAAAGTACGCCAACATGAAAAAGAGGACAATACTCTATTTTAGAGTACGGGTGGCAACCCTAATCGACACCGTTTGTTGATTGCGACGCCATGTTTCTTGTCATGATCATGCAACGCCACTTACGGCGACAATTGGAACTAAAACTTTTAAAGCGGCGTATTGACGATGCGCCCGTTTGTATAACGGCGGCACGTTATTACGCCGCTTTGACGAACGCGAAGGGCTCATTCAATGCGGCGTATTTTATTTTAGCCGAATTGTAATCCGGCTGAACGGCGTTTTTCAATCCAGCGCGCCATTATGCTGCGACATATATATTAAGTCACATAATAAGTACCTAGTAGGTGCATTCAAAAAAATAAAACATAAACTCACGTCTTTTTCCCATGAGGGCAGGCAGAAACCACCGAACGCCTCTTGCTACGATTCTTACATACGGAGTAGGTATTGTAAGCATCGTAGCAGGGTGGCATCTTCGTCCTCTTTTAAGTCACATGTACTAGTACAGGGGCTCCGTATCGAAACGTCCAATTGTCAAAAGGACACTAGCAAATTGCCTTATGAGCAAAGGGCCCTTCCTAAAAACAAAGGAATGGCAATTTTAGTCATGTACGGTCGAACAAGCTATTTGGTTTACATTTTACAATGTAATTTGTGTGTAAAACTGTAAACCAAATAGCTTGTTCGACCGTACATACAGGCCTACTTGTTTTAAAAAAATAAATATTTTTGATCTAGTTAAGTAATCGAGACAATAAACTACGTAAATCAAATGAAATTACGGGAGTGGATCCAGCCCTCTTAGCATGACCACACGAAAGAGAATCGACAAATCTTTTGTTCATCTGTCATTTTGTCGATGCAATGACAGATGAACATGCTACGCTGCGCTGGCAGTAAGGCTTTGCGGATGTCTTCGAATATTTGGTTCTGGGGAAAGTTAAAGCTTTCGTTCTCTGTTTTGAGAGTAAAGTGGTAATGCAATAATTTATGCAAAAACAGTGCCTACCTGCCACTTGCCAAGTCCTAGATTTTCTCCACCGACCGTCAGTGCGTTTGTCGCCGAACGCACCAAGTTTGACGTTGACTTTCCCCAGAACAGAATTCGGAGATTTATGACATCCGCCAACCCATGTCGTTTTGCTAAAAGGACGTTACCATACGGAGCCACTACAGGTACTTCCGTGCTCATTGAAGGTCGACCACTTTTCAACCTTATTGCTCAGGGCATAAGGGTGAAAACTGTAAAAAGTGATCGATCGTCAGTAAACTCGGTAGGACCTAATAGCAATAGATTCAAACACAAATCCAAACTCCAGGACCCCGCTGAGAAATTACAATACTGAACCTACATCTGGAGGTCTACTCTCTAAGCACGAAATCCGTACTTTCGGCCGAAGTTAGGTTGTTTCCTACTCCGTATAACTTACGGACATAAGATTCGTTAGGGGCCCGAACTGAAAATGAATGACAACACGATTGGTTATCTGTCCTTACTCCCGATGTGTTTTCAAAACTTATGAATCCGAAAATATTAGGGAGTAGGTAAGGTTGATTTTTTCAAAATAAAGCTACTTTCGGACGGGCCCCTTATCTTCGTTGGGCCCCTGTTTAACATGGAGTTCCGTCCCCAGAAAAGATTAAGTTACAGGGTCTCCCAAAGTGATAATGCGCATAGAAATCTTCGTCACTGTTCGGCAACGGTCGTATTCGCCGAGCGTCGGAAGACGATATGTATATAGATTTTAATATTTTATAGATTTTCTTCATGCATAATTTACTAGAATTATGTGTTTTGTGTCGGGTGTTTCCGGAAATACGACAATTAGCGAAGATCTGCATGCGCATTATTAATTTGGGAGTACTGTAAGTTATGCGGTTTACTAACATAGTAATATTTTCTTTTTTGCAATTTTACAGTAGCATGGCACAGACCGCTATCAGGAACGTCGCGGGTAGAAGAGGAGTTGATGCAGAAGTCTGCGCGCGCGCTTACTAATGCCACGGACCCTCTGGAGAAGCTGCGTCTGCTCTGCTTGTCGCGAGGTGCCTCTGGCATCCTGGGACTTGGCAGGTATAACATTTCATCATTCTGCTGTGTCTGACGGTGGTCTGCCACGTCTGTCGAAGAATCAATGGCCGATGGAGAAACGGGTTTCTTCGAAGAAAGAATCAACAAAATGTTATTTCTTTTGTTCATCTGTTATTTTGTCGATTCTTCGTCAACAAAACCCGTCTCTACGGCGGTCATGCTACTCGGGCTGGAGTGGAGACCAGGTATCCGCAAGCGTGGGGCTGGGACAGACTGCAAGCGGATGACGGAGGGTAACGTGTTGTGGCACTTGCAGCAGCTTGAGCTCTCCCAAGCTACCTATGTCTAACAGTGGGCTGCTAAAGGCTGTGTTGATTGAGTCATACTACCAACAGTGGTCTACTTGTGGGTATAAATCTCTCATTACTTCGATGAAACTACAGTACCGTGCTTTCTGAATCCGGCCACCTTCAACAGGTCATTGGTCTACAAGGGTTTACCCACGCTACACTTTTCGGTACGCGGTCACATAGGCTGGTCATGAATTTTTCTATTGGCTATCCGTTATTATCCGTTCAGTAAAGATACCTACTTCACACACTGCTACTACCATGCAGCAGTATCTTGAGCTATTTATATCGCTTATTTTAGTTCTGCTATAGATATGTCTTTTTGATTCGAAAATTATTGTAGGAAAGATTTTTGTTTCCGTATCTGTAGTAGGCATGACGACGGTATCAAAAAATTGCAAATCTATTTAGTCCGTCAGTTAGACTATTGGAAATTAATGGACACGTATTTTTTGTTTTTGTAAATCAATGAATATATTACAAAGATAAATGCATCAAAACTCGGGAGTGGGGGCTCGTGACGTCAGAACTAGCTAAAAATTATACCAAGGCGTGACGTATTGGGAATTTTAAAAGCGTCATATCTTCGTCAATTTTGGTTTACGTAACAAAAGAAAAACACCGGTCAAATATTTTTTGAAAATCTAACTGACGGACTAGTTAGATTTTTTTTGTCGTCTCGCCTATTAAGTAGCCGTAAATTTGTTATTTTTCAGGATCTTTCGCACGATGGATGACGATGGCAGCAAGCAGTTGAACCAGGATGAGTTCTTTAACGGGATCAGGGAAACTGGACTGGAACTCAGCCAAGATGTAAGACAATTCTTTTCTAGTAGCATATGTATGCGGCATCGCACGCATGGAGTTCGGTAATGGTTCCAGGGGATCGAACTACCCGGATATAAATAATCTGATTCTTATGTGTTACTCCAGGTTATAAACTATCTGTGTGCCAGATTTCATCACAATTCGTTCAGTAGTTTTTGCGTGAAAGTGGGACAAACATCCATTCATCCTCTCAAACTTTCGCATTTATAATAATTTTTAAGGGGTATCTTCTAACGAGAGGTTAACTCCATGCAACTCCTCCTTGATGAGTGAATATAAATGTGCCCAAAAAAAAATATGGTGCTTGTTAGATTCTAAACTTTAATTGGTACTATTGAAATAATTCAAGCATTTTTTCTTTGAAATTTCGTAGCTACTCCTAAACGGCATTAAGTTTTAGTATATTTTTTTCACACAAATTTTAATATTTGTCACTTTTTTCTTCACAATTTGTACAATTTTGGAATTTTGATCTGATGATTTATTAGGCTACAATTAAAAAAAAACCACTCATTTCGCACTATTCGGCCCGCAGTGACCGACGTTACAAACACTTTGTAGTGCAAGCTGATTAGAACTTTATTCTAACAGTATTTCAAACGAAGTTTTAACCACCACGAATAGAGTTGCTAATTTAGCAGATACCACAGCCTTAAGTAGGACAATCTAATACAGATCTTTAGAAAATAATATTTTTACTTTACCACATTGTTAGATAACAATGAAGACAAATTCCCCTGAAGAATACTTCTTGCACCACAGCGTCCACAGCAACAAGAGAATAAAACAATAGTTTCTTAACATCCCTGTCAAATGACGCCGAGACAAACTCCGGAAAACAAAAGACCCCCGACCAGCCTTGCAAAACACCCGGGGAACAAATGTGACCAACACAATGGAATGTGGGACGCAGCATTCGCGTCGGAACAAAAAAACCGGTTTGCGAAGGACCGTTTGCTAAGCTGCATCATCAAATAGATGCTTAGAGGAATAAAGATGGACGAATGGAGGCTATATTTAGAGTTGTGACATAGGTTGTCAATATGTGAGCGAGCCGGAAGAGCTTCTTTTCATACTTCGTTTCGGCTCTTTTGGTAGTTCGCGGTGTCGCGCCGGTGTGAACCAAAGTGTAAAAAAATAATTAAAAAAAATAAAAAACCCAACTACGTAAAAAATAACTAATAACTTTAAATAAAAAATGTGGAATTATCAATAACGCTGAGACACGTATAAATTAATTTACAATCGTCAATCGCCTAAAAACAAAATTTTAAGATCCTAACTTTAAAACTGACGGACTTTCATACAAACTTTCATCCCTTATTTAACTCCCTTAGGCGTGGTATTTCGAAAAATCTTTTCTTGTTCCTTGTCTAAATTATAAAGGGAACCACTGTGCAAAATTTCAGTTTTCTAGGTCCAAGGGTTTGGGTTGGGCGTTGATCGCAGGATCGTGACACTTTCGTGCGTGCAGCCGGTGTTCATAGATTTATGAAACGTTAGATCACGTCAGAAAAGCCTCGCCCCGCTGGTTCGCTCGCTCGCTAGCTAGCTGGCGATGTGCGCGATGCGCTTTACGCTTAGCCAAAGTTCCAAGATATTTATATTCCAAGATATTTATATATTAGTTTTTTTGTATTGCTTTCAGGACGCTGTAGAGCTGTTTGATAGATTCGACACTGACAAGAGTGGCTCCATCAGCCTTGACGAGTTCCTAGCGCACGTTCGTGTAAGTATTTCAATTTTGATAGTATTTAATAATATTTGCAGAGTTTTTTTAAATATATTATTATTTAAAAAAAACTCTGTCCGATTCGTGAACCTAGTATTATGTACCTATCGAGATTAGATTCTATTTATGTTATCCTTTTATACAAATAAAAAAAAACCTGATAAAAATGTACTATTATGAGGAAACTTACATTGCAACACAGGATCGGGCAGCGACACTCCGGTCTTGGGTAGTGACGTCATGAACAAACAATTGACGGTAGAACATAATTATGCTGCTAAATAAAGCCTGAATTCTTGTCGCGTTGACAGTCGGTCGCGCACGGTCGGTCGCGTACGTACGAGTATTCATTGTGTTCTATATAGCACCATACTGCGACGCTGACGGCGACCGATAGCCGTATTTTGTTCTCGCCGACGTCACGACCGACCGTTAGCGCGACAAGAATTCAGTAGATGGTGTTGTCACATAAAAAAAAAAATTGCGAAATGGTGGTAATTTGGGCACAAAAATCATGTACTTACATATTTTAAAATTCATTAATGTTTACTTTCAAGAAATTTTTCTTTATAATTTTATTTGGTAATATACATTGGGATACCTATAGGTATGCCTCTTTCGGACAGGCTTTTTTTAACGTATTCGTTATTTTTTACCTTAAACTAACTTTGTAATTTACTGTTAAACAAATTTTTACAGCCTCCCATGTCAGATTCACGCCGGGCTATTGTGGAGCAAGCGTTCAAGAAGCTGGACAAGACTGGAGACGGCGTCATCACCGTCGAGGATATACGAGGAGTGTACTCTGTTACTGCACATCCCAGGTAATGAACATTATTGTGTTATTGATCTGGCTCTCATTATTTGACAGCAAGCAATTCGGTTGTACACTGTTTTATAGACATTTTTTTTTACAGAATTTCGTTCCCTAAATATTTTTTCTCATATTATCGTTTTACAGAATAATCCCCAACCGATCCAAAGTCACACCAAATTGCCATACCAGTGTGACTATGGTTAATTTTATTTATCCGCAGTCACACCAACAAAAGCCCAACACATTCTTGATGAACAAAAATAAAAGCCAATCAAAAATGTATTCAATTTAAAAATATATATTTTAATAGGTATACTACTCTGTCAAGAAAATACCGGGAAAAGATCAATAAAACACAAAATATTAGTTATTCATCCAAATTTATTTTATCACCTTCAAAGTATGCTCCTTCAGAAACGACACACTTACGCCAACTAATAATCCAATCATAAAAATATTTTTTAAATGCTTATTCCAGAATTGAGTTCAAGTTTTCGCCGCGAATTTTCCTTTATGTTTCTACTGAATGAAAACGGGTGCCACGAAGTGGTAGTTTGAGTTTAGGTAAAATAAAGAAGTCGGCTGGAGCCATATCTGGTGAATAAGGTGGTTGCTCGATGGTATTTGTTGAGTTTTGGTCAAAAAATCGTTCACAATTGTGCGAAGGCGCATTATCGTGGTGCAAAATCCAAGAATTTTCTTTCCACAAATCTGGCTTTTTTCATCTAGCTCTCTTAAACGCCGCATAACGCCCGATTAATATTCTTTATTTACCGTTTGACCTTCCGGCAAGATTGTCAGTCACTATTTCCTTCACTTTTGCGATGTTAACTTCAGTTGCAGACGTTGATGGCCTACCAGAGCGAGGCAAATCTTCTATCACACCTCGACCGCTTTTGAACGCTTTGTACCACTCATAAGCGCGTGTTTTTGATAAAGTCGATTCACCGTAAGCCTTCTGTAACATTTTCAGTGACTCCGAACACCAAATTCCATTGGCGATGCAAAATTTAGGACAAACTCTTTGTTCGATGTTTTTGTCCATTATGAAATTCGCAATACACACTAGATATGATATAATTAAAAACAGCACTGTATTTAATCTAATTAACAGATGTAACTCAAACTCCGCACCAAAATGGAAAACAGTTGTGCTAATCTAACAACAACAAAAAAAAACAAAAAAAAAATTTGGAACCATAAACAAATCATCCATTCCCGATACTTTTTTGACTGAATGTATTAATTTATTTTATTGTACTGTTTCTAAAAACTGGCCAATAGTCATTTATCACCAAAAAGTTAGGTTAGGTTAGGTCAATACGCAGAATATTTACTTCGAAAAAATTTAAATCATAGATTTTTGTTTTAGATAAAATATGTTTCGATATTCATATTATAGATTAACATATTTATTAAATATTCTAAAAACTCATATTGTATTATTAATTTAAAACTTATTAACATGAAAAACATTTTATCGAGTGACAGTTTCAATTCATACACGCAGAACTGCAATCTGTTGCAATTATTATTATTTTTTTCATCGAGTCGCCTCGGAAAGCACCAGCCATTGGTCCCGGCTGACTTTTGTAGATCTTTGACAGTCGTTATAGGTAGTCAGTGACCGAAAAGTTTGACAACAAGTCTTGCAAAAGGGGTACAGTATTACCCAGTACTAACTGGGTTGTGGAGGTCAGATGGGCAGCCGCTCCATGTAAAATACTGGTATTGAGCTGCATCCGGTAACACTGGGAGCCGATCCCAATCAATTTGGGAAAAGGCTAGGCAGATAATGATGGGTATGGTTTTTTTCCCGCAGTTCATGGAATATATTATTATGTTATGTCATGAAAAACCGTCTGATTTAGTTGCTGACAATCTCGAAAAATACGTAGGTAATAGTAATTGACCTTTTTTTTTGCATCCAGGTACATGAGCGGCGAAGAGACAGCAGACCTTATCCTGAACAAATTCCTCGCCAACTTTGAGTCTGAAGGACAGGTGGATGGAAAAGTAAGAGAATACGTCATAATGTTTCAATTTTTATAATCTCTGACAACATTTATTAATATTCGACAACCCGAATGGCGCAGCGGTAGTGAGGCTGCCTTACGTTCTTAGGGTCCCGGGTTCGAATCCTGGTAGGGGCAAATGTTTGTATGATGAGCATGGACATTTGTTTCCGAGTCATAGATGTTTATATGTATAATAAGTATGTATTTACAAACAAAAAGTATGTGTAGTATATCAACTATCTGGTGTCCACGACAAAGCCTCGTTGCCTAGTGTGGCACTAGATGGCGCTGTGTGTAATGTCCAGCGATATTTATTTGTTTATTCATAACAAAATAACATCACGCCTGTAATCCCCGAAGAGTTGACAGAGGTGTACTGATTAGTTAACCCACATTTCGCAAGTTATGTTTATGCCCTTTGTAATATAGGAGTCTGGATTCGTGCCCGGTTGATGACAATAGACTTGTCTATTGTCATCAACCGGGCACGAATCCAGTCACAGTTCACAACGTCATATGGGCTTCATGTTTTTTTCTTAATATATGCTCTTACCAGAAAAACGAATCCTTTTCAGTTTATCTGTCACTGGCGCCACTTATTTTTTACTTGCTTTGGTATTTGAGAAAGATCATTATTTATTTATTTATTAGCTAACATGTAATACACTGGTTAGTAGAATTTCATGGCACAGTGTGTATATTATGCCGTATTTGCGTGCCTCGGAAAGCACGTTAAGCCGTTGGTCCCGGCTGTCATTTGTAGACCTTTGACAGTCGTTACAAGTAGTCAGTAGCCTAAAAAGTCTGACAACCAGTCTTACCAAGGGGTATCGTATTACCCGGTACTAACTGGGTTGTAGAGGTCAGATAGGCAGTCGCTCCATGTAAAATACTGGTATTCAGCTGCATCCAGTACGACTGGAAGCCGACCCTAACGTAGTTGGGAAAAGGCTAGGCAGATGATGAGTGTTAGGATACTATGCACCCTGTAAGGGCACTGCAGTTTTTATATATCAAATTATTAAATTACATAATTATTATAATATTGATTCTAATTATCTACACATATCAACACGGTCTAGGGATATTTCATACTCAATTAAATAACTCGAAAAGTACTGGCCGCATTGGAATCTTTTATACACCGATTTGTTTGTAATTTATCTCAGACTAATTCCAAATTCAAATTTTTGAAAATTCTTTTGTTTCGGTGGCATAAAAATGTCTTGATGTATAGGAGAGGGAATTTTCATTTGTGCGAAATTTAGAAAACAATACGAATTACGTTTAGTTACAGTTTTTTTTCATTTTTAAACGAAAGATAAAGTTAAAATTGAGGTATTGTAGCCATGCAACGCCGACATTTGACGAGGGCGGAGATGTTACGAGCTGTGGGAATGCTGGAAGCTGGATCTGTTCAGCGTAATGTTGCTGAGGCCATAGGGACCCATCAAAATGTAATTTCAAGATTGTGGACACGCTATCGTGCCACAGGTGAAGTAGCGGAGAGGCACCGGGGGCCAAGTCGCATCACTACCACCAGACAAGACCGATTTTTGCAAATTACTGCGCGAGCACAACCAAATGCAACGGCGACTCAATTGGTCCAAAGGCTGCGAGTGGAACACCAAGTGCTTGTGAGTGACCAAACTGTAAGAAGGCGACTGCATGAAAGCAATCTACGCTCTCGTAGACCACTCCGGGTCCCACCTTTACGGAGAGGCAATCGTGGACGACGATTAGAATGGGTTCGGAACCACGTGGACTGGGGCCGTGACCAATGGTCCAATGTGCTGTTCACGGATGAATCCAGGTTCGGCTTCCATCCAGATTCACGAAGGACGCGTGTTTGGCGAGTTCCTGGACGATGGAGCCGTCTCCAGAACCCTCAGGAAGTTCACCCATACCAAGGAGGAACAATTAGGTTTGGGCAGGAATTCGTCTTGGAGGACGGACGGATCTCGTTTGGGTGCGGGGCAATATGACGGCAGAACGATACGTCCAACAGGTGCTGGGGCCCGTAATCTTGCCCCACAGAACACAAATGGGGCAAGATTTCCTGCTCATGCACGACAATGCCCGGGCACACACGGCGAGAACGGTAGCAGCTTGGTTACATACACATAATGTTAGGGCCTTAGACTGGCCTGCTCAATCGCCAGATCTAAATCCCATTGAGCATGCGTGGGATATGCTGCAAAGAAGAGCTCGTAAGGAAGTTCCTGAAAATCTGGCTACAGAAGATCAACTTTTTGCGCACCTCAGAAGGACATGGGACAATATTCCGCAGCAAGACATTGACAACCTTGTTCTGAGCATGCCGAATCGTTGCCGATGTGTTATGAACATCATGGGCGCTTTCTCAGACTACTAACTTCAAGTTTATAAACACAAATTAAATGATTTTTCTATTTTTTTCAGTTTTTACTCACAAATTAAAAGTTCATTCATATACGGTTTCCGTCTATGCTTCATTTTTTTTCCATAAAATCCTGAAATTTTAATCTATACCTTAACCATTATTAATAAATGGTAGAATATTAAATAACGTATCTTTTAAATATATACATGTCATATAAATAATTAACACATTGATAGTAATTCGCTTTTTTAAAAACATCCCTAGACCGTGTTGATGTGTGTATTACAATTTATTACATTCAATTTCATCATCATTATGTGCCCTAATCCCAATTCATTTGTGGTTGGCGCAGGATGTCTTCTTCTTCCATTCTTCTCTACCACTCGCCATCTCATCAGACACCTTTCTTGCCGTATCATCCTTTACACAGTCCATCCATCGTTTGTGTTATTGATGTGAAACATAGGCGCGGGTAAACAAAAAAAAACAAATGAAAAATTAGGCCTGAACAATCCCAAATATTACCGACCTGTTGAAGCAGCTTAGGATCTACATATTCGACATTATTTACAACTACCCAGCGGGTCTCGGGGCACAGATCGCTGGTTTACAATTTCGTGACTTCAGTTCTTTTCCAGCAAAAGGATTTTCTTTTTGTGAATCTAGTCATTTTGTTTTATTTTATGTGTTTGTTTTTTATATTTACTTTTTTTAAGCATATTACTTGTACAAAATAATTTCGATGTTTTACATCTGCCAGGCCTCCTGCGACGGCTCACTTTTTTTGAGAAGGATCTAGAATCAAAAATCTGCTTTTCCTACAGGTGACTTTGGAGGAATTCATGAACTACTACAGCGGCATCAGCGTGTCCATCGACAACGATTGCTACTTCGACCTGATGATGCGACAAGCATACAAACTGTAACTCCTCACCGTACCTGTACGAAAGTACCGACACATCGCTTCTTGCATTTATGTTATTGTCAAACCACACCAAAGGACACACGGAACCACATCACGTATAATTCAGTTTATAATTCTGATGATTACTAAGTTCTATTAATTATTCTTCAGCTTTATTTTCTAAGAAGTCAATTTGATTTTGAAATCAACTTCAAGTTGTTATTATCTAAAAATATAGATACTATTTTGAATTGTAACGGAAATTTTATTTAGGGTCTGTATACTGATTTTAAGAATTGATTGTTGTACTTGTAATGCTTTATGCTGGATTATTAACATCTTTTATTCTGGTGCATCCGTCCGTTTGACCGTCCGTACATAAACAGATCACCAGAAGAATTATATTGAGCTGCAATTTCTATTTAGCTATTAACTGTGGCTCTAGCATATTATTATCATTTATTGTTTGTCTTAAAATTTTCTCTATGTATCGATGTTTCAAGTTCATTCCACAATTTCCTATCCTCAATAACGTGAATTATTGTAATAATTAATATAATATTATTAAACTCGCTGTCTCTTACTTTTGCAAGTTCTTGTATCGCCCTTAACTGCACCTCTTGTCAAAACGGTCATGTTGACCTCTTTGTGTGCACTTATATTTCTAATGTTAATTTAATACAGTATTATATTTTTATTTAGTAATAAATTATCGTGTGGTATGATATTTATGTTGATTTCATTAAATTATTTTGATTTAAAATTGTTTTATTTAGTTCTTTTCCTACTGAGATATTAAGCGAGGTAATGCAGTTTCAGTACACCACATGAGTAGGTAAACGGAACAGAGTATAAGCTTCATACAACCGCGCTAATTGGTTGCACTACTACAAGCACGCGGGGCATTTGTGCGCGACCACTGGCATATTGGTTGTTTATTGTACTGTGTGTATGAATAATACTAGAAAAAATAAAAATGTCATACTTTAACTATCCCAAGGATTAAATTATGTAAGTAAATATTTAATTATTACTTTTGCAAGTAAGGACCTTTATTTTATTGTATGATCCTTTTTTTAATAAGAAGAGGGTACTACACGGTGTTTTTTATTTTTTTATTATTATTACAAACTTAAACTAAACATTTGTAGGTATGTGGGTGGGTTGGTATGTAGTAGGTACTAAGTATGTGTGTTACGTTCAAATATTGAAAGTAAGATTTGAACCAATCCGACGTCTGATTGAGCTAAAGAAACGAAATTTTTGTATGAGGAAATCCCCTTTTAGGAAAGCTGAGAAACTTACCCCTGAATAGAATAAAGTAATATTTTTTCCTTATTTTATTTCACAACTGTTTTGTTTAATTTGTCTTCACCTACTTCTTTCTGAATTATTGTAATTATATAATGCTATTTGTAATAATTATGATTATTGTTAGCTTTTAAGCGTTTTGGTATAAAACTGTTAGCTTAAAATGTATTTCTAAATAAATAAATAAATAAATAAATACATACTGTGACACTGACAACCCTACCAATATAGGTAACAATTTTGCACGTTCATGAAGTTTATACTCTGTTCCGTTTACCTACTCATGTGCCTACACTACACAAGTTTATAAAACTCGCAACTACAGAGAACTACTGGTCATACACGCGTGCCAGGTGTGATAGTTTGCGTACTTGACTTCGGGTTGCGCCACATCTATCGGCCCGTCCTTTTCTGTCGCTGCGAGAAACAGCGGGAGGCTATAGCACGCGGTAGCCTAGACAATGTGCTCGGCGGCACTTTAATATTGATTTGGAAATTCTGGTCATTTCTCACTTTTTTCCCAAAGCTCTGGAACTTCTGGAAGCCCTAGGTAAATCCAACCTGATATTCATTTGTTTAAAAAAAAATCCTTTTATAAAGAGCGAGGTCTCATTAGTGCGTTGCGTTGCATTGTCGCTGCGTCGTTTTACATGTGCGACTAAATGCGACCGGGTCACGGCTCCGTCGTTGATCCACGCACCAAGTACTCGCATTTAGATCAGGCGCGGATACAGGATTTCCTTTGGGGGGGGCAATTTTTGTTTTATTCTACCTGTCTTACGGAAAATTTCTTAAAAAAAAAATGACGACCCTCAGACAAAGGAAACATTCAAGAGGAAGTAGGCTGTAAGAGCGAGCGCAGCGAGCTCGAAATTTCTACGACACCTTGCCTTGGACAGGATAGAATAGTTTCGATAGGAGTTACTTGGTCGACTTTTAGATAAATTCAAGAGAAAGTAGTCTGTAGGTGTGCGTTACCCCAGCCAGATGTTGTCGAAAATGGTCATTTGAATCTTATAGATAATTAGTTTTACGGCTTCTATAATTGTTGCGCACATTTTTAAATTTGTTGCGCTTATAGTTTTTTAATTATTTCACAAAAACATTTCCTGCTGGGGTAACGTTACCCCAGCCAGACCTTTTTCTTTCTAATGGGAATATTTGAATAAATACTAGCTATAAAATTAGTTGTCTAGTTGAAGTAAATGTTGTGCTTTATTTTGTATTTGTTCTTTCATCGGTTGCGAAGTTATTCGAGATTTTGCTGGGGTAACGTTTTTGGTTTTGCTAGATCTTTGAAATGGTTAAGCGGATTCTTATCATATTTTGTACATGACTTCTTAGGAATTAGTTTAAATTTGTTCTGCAATAAAAAAACCAAAATAATGCATAGCTTAAAGGTTATTTCATTAAATAGAAAAACACTTCAATTGGTCCCAGCACTCTCAATAAGAAGTCTAAAGACTTACTTTAAACGTTATTTTAAAGCTTGTAACTGCCTTCAAATGTATGTGAAGTTTCATTAGTATCCTGTAAGTATTTAACAAGTTATGATGATATTCAGTTCTTGACGAGCTCGGTCTTGATGCGCGCGGTGTTATTTGGCCACTGGATTGGATATATGAACTGAATGTTATGTCAATTATTAGTTTTTTAGTTCAGTTGTATATCAGTAAAATTTCAGCGTAGTACATTGGATAATGAATGAGATAATACGATTAAAGTCATTAGGAAGTGAATGACCGTGGTAACCCGACCAAGTTTAGGTGGTTACGAAAAAGCGAAAACGCAGAACATTATACTATCTTTTGAAATGTTTAGTATAATACACCTTACAATTTCGGTACAGACGCGTACACTGTTAAATACATAATAATATCTGTACTATGAAAACATTATTATTATCTTCCAGTTGCACATACTTATCAAAAATCACCGATTATGTGTATAAACTTAGGAAAAAAAATGTGATATTTGAAATGAGACAACAAAACAGTAGGACTAACTGTGAGCATTTTACAACATTGTGATGTCATTTAATATTACCATTGATCTGTGATTTTAATTGATATAAGTAGGTATTAGTAGACATACGTAAGTTTAGTGTTAACTGAAAAAAACCATTGTATATTATTTATTGTCTGTGATCATTACACATTCCAATATGTGTATATTTAAATAAAAACTGTAACTGTGTACTGTGTATACTGAAATCTATAATTTAAATAAAAAATAATAGAAAATTTCAAAAGAGCAAAATTACCATCTGTAATTTTAATCTGTGATTGTTTTTAAGTATAAGTTTATTAATACTTTAAAAGTTCAATTGAAATGATTATTTTACCTGTCAATAAAAATTCTTTAATAATCATGTAGTTTTTTTAAAAACTTGTGTATATGTCTGTACTAAATTTGTAACACTATCATCCTACATATTTTAGAAGGTACCATAATGTTCTGCGTTTTCGCTTTTTCATAACCACCTAAACTTGGTCGGGTTACCACGGTCATTCACTTCCTAATGACTTTAATCGTATTATCTCATTAATTATCCAATGTACTGAGCTGAAATTTTACCGATATACAACTGAACTAAAAAACTAATAATTGACATAACATTCAGTTCATATATCCAATACAGTGGCCAAATAACACCGCGCGCATCAAGACCGTGCTCGTGAAGAACTGAATATCATCATAACTTGTTAAATACTTACAGGATACTAATGAAACTTTACATACATTTGAAGGCAGTTACAAGCTTCAAAATAATGTTTAAAGTAAGTCTTTAGACCTCTTAGTGAGAGTGCTGGGATCAATTGAAGTGTTTTTCTATTTAATGAAATAACCTTTAAACTATGTATTATTTTGGTTTTTTTATTGCAGAACAAATTTAAACTAATTCCTAAGAAGTCTTGTACAAAATATGATAAGAATCCGGCTAACCATTTCAAAGATCTAGCAAAACCAAAAACGTTACCCCAGTTTGCCGATAAGGTGATTTTATGTGTGTGTACGGTCAGAAGGTTTGGCAAAATAAAAAGCGTGTTCTCAGTTGAAGGTTTACTGAACGACTAACACAAAGATTACAATATACAGTGCAGTGGTTGAGGGCTTAGAGTTAACTTACGAGCTACGTCATACATGACCTAAGACTAAAGATGTATAAGTAATTTGCCTACGCGCTACAATCCTCCCCCCTTAGATTTAACGATAAAATTTTAATTTGTAACAACCCAAAAGAATACAAAATTATCTATGAACTAATTAAAACTACAGACGATAACATAACAATAAACAAATTGAGTTGTGAACAATGGTTTTACTTATGCTAGAGCGTTCACACTATGCTACTTATACTAGAGAGAGTATTATTTTCGTCACATGTTGTTTACACTACACTACTTAACTTTGAGGTTTGCACTCGCGATTTGCTTGTAGGTTGGGCATCCCTGGCGGTGCGCCGATAGCACGTTGTGTGATCGCGTGGTTGATTTTGTCTCGACGGAGGCTTCTATGCGGCGCTTGCAATAGCACCACCCCACGTAGAGTATAGATAGGGTTACCGTTGTGCTGACTAGGATGTTTGCGGTTAGCGACATCTTGTGGGTGACGGTAATGGTTTCATCTTGCAGCAAAACCTTGTTGCCGGCGGCTGCGCTGTTCTGCGCCACGATAGTCATCTTGCTAGCTGGCTGGCCCATGTTGTCTGATTGCTGGCTGGTATGAGTGCGGCGATAGTGAACGTTTGTTGAAGATTGACGGTTATTCATACGACTGATAAAGACGTTGACGGAGGCGGCTCATATGTCGAATCTCACGGTCTTCTTAACGACTCGGCCCGATTTCGTTATAATCAGCGGTGTCGTAGTGCTCGAAGTGATGTATGGAGTTGTAACGTTCGCCGGATGTGGGACGGTGTCGGGTGGCGTCGTTGTTTGGGTCTCCTGGCGTGGGACCGACACATTATCAAATTCTAATAGGTAAGCTGGTTTTAGACGATCAAGTGACACTGTGACTTGCCTTCCGTTACAGTCTAATGTATAAAATTTTGGATGTCGTTTTAATACTTTATATGGACCTTCGTATGGTGGTACCAAAGATCGACGTGCTTCATTTCTAACAAACACATGAGTGTTAATGGCTAAATCTTTATGAACGAATACACTATTGTTGTTGCTATGTAAACTTGAATGTGAGAGTTTGGGAACGGATGACAATGACTTGGTTAACAGTTTGATGTAGTCGCTGTCGTTAATATTGGTTGTAGATTTTGAATTAAATAGGTCACCTGGCAGTCTGAGACTACTGCCGTATAAAAATTGTGATGGACTGTATCCCAGATCTAATTTAACTGCCGAGCGCAACCCTAGGAGTACTAGAGGTAATTCCCGTAACCATTGTGTGCTATTTGAACATTTTGCCATAATAGCAGCCTTTAAGGTACGGTGAAGTCTTTCTATCATGCCGTTCGACTTTGGGTTGTATGCAGTTGTGCGAACTCGTTCGATGCCGAGTCTTTTTAATAACTGCCGAAATAAATCTGATTCGAATTGACGACCTTGATCTGAGGTTATACGTATTGGACAACCGAAACGAGCAATCCAATGCTCTACGAACACCTTAGCAACCGTTTCAGCTGTTATATTTTTTACGGGTATAACTTCTGGCCATTTCGTCACCCTGTCGATGATGGTAACGCAATATTTAAAATCCTCTGCCGGTACCAGTGGTCCTATTATATCGATGTGTACATTTTCAAAACGATTACCTGTGCTGTCAAATTCGCCTATCGGTGTTACTGTGTGGCGTTGAATTTTAGATTTTTGACAGGGAACACACATTATAACGAAATTTTTATGTCGGTATTCATGTTGCTCCAGAAATACCTTGACTTAACTAAGCGTTGAGTGGCTGCGACGCCGGGATGACTCACATTGTGTAAAGTCTTTATGGCGAGTTCCCGGAACTGTATGGGTAGATAAGGACGTATATCGTTTGTTGATGTTTCGCAGGCTATTTTTATTTCTGAATCGGGCATTGTTATTAATTTAAATTGGAGTTTGTCGTGTTTGCGTAGATTTTGTAATTCCGGATCGCATTTTTGTAGTTCAGCTAACTTTTGAAAATCTACTAGTGATGGCAAGATAATCTCATCGATTCGGGATAATGCGTCGGCGACTGTATTTTTGTCACCTTCTATGTACATAATGTTATCGCAAAATTGGGAAATGAAATCTAGTTGTCTTAACCGTCTAGGGGAGTCTGAAGGCGATACCTTTTTAGATAGGGCGAAGGTCAACGGTTTGTGGTCTGTTAGTACTGTTAGCTGTCTGCCTTCTACCATATGGCGGTAGTGTTTAATTGCCATGTATATTGCTAGAAGTTCCCTATCGTACGTGCTGTATCTTGTTTGGGTATCGGTGAGTTTCTTTGAATAAAATCCTAGAGGTTCTAATTTATGGCCAACTTTTTGATTTAAAGCGGCGCCTACGCAAGTACCGGAAGCGTCTGTCATCAACACTAATGGCACGGTTGCGTCGGGATGCGATAACGTGACTGTATTATTGATGGCTTGTTTACATCGACTGAATGCTTCTAATGCACTTTCGGTCCATGTAATTTCTGTTTTGTCGCGTTTTTTTGAATTGTGTAAATACGCGTTTAGTGGTGTTTGAATTTCTGCGGCTTTTGGAATGTTGAGCCTGTAGAAATTCATCATTCCGAGGAAACGTCGAAGTTCCTCTATTGTATTGGGTTGTGGATAATCATTAATAAGTTGCGTCTTGTTTGCGCTCGGTTTTATGCCTTTTGAGTTGATGTGGTAACCGAGGAAGCTTAACTCGGATTTACCGAATTCGCATTTATCTGTGTTGATTGTTAAACCGATATTATTTAATCGTTCTAAAACTATCTCTAAATGTTTTGCATGCGTTTCTTTTGAATCTGAAGCTATAATTACATCATCAAGGTAAGGAAATGCAAAGTCAAGACTTTTTAATGCGTTGTTGACTAGCCTTTGAAAATCTTGCGCTGCGTTACGTAACCCAAAGTTCATTCTCGTAAATTCGAATAAACCGAATGGAGTTATGACTGCAGTTTTTGGGATGTCTTCGGGAGCCATTGGTATATTATGGTAAGCTTTTCGGACATCAATTTTTGAAAATATAGTTTTCCCTTTGAGTAAATATGTGAAATCAAGTAGTCTTGGTAATGGGTAACGGTCGGGAGTAGTTTGTGCGTTAAGTCTACGGTAGTCTCCGCACGGTCTTATTTCACCGTTTTTTTACTAACGCAAACAAGTGGGTTAGCCCAAGGACTATTCGAAGGTCTACAAATACCTAATTGCATCATTCTTTCGAATTCTGCTTTGGCGACTTTGTATTTCTCCGGATTAAGTGGTCGTACTTTTTCATGGACCGGGGGTCCATTAGTATAAATGTGGTGTTGAACATCATGCTTAGGATGTGTTTTAAAGTTTTCTAATTTGGTGATGTCGGGAAATTTTTGTAATATGAGATGGTATTCGTCGTTTACATCGATTGATCGAATACTCGATTCAGGGCAATTTGTAATATTTGTGGCGCGCGATATTAAAGTGAGTTTGTCTGTTAGTTTCCTACCATGTAAGTCTACCATTAGTTTGTTAGCAGCAAGGAAGTCAGCGCCTATTATTGAACGTTGTACATCGGCTAGTATGAACTTCCATTGGAATGGGCGACGTAAACCTAAGTTAAATGTGATGGATTTTTCCCCGTATGTTTTGATTTTTGTGCCGTTGGCTGCATATAATATGTAATCTGATGTGGATGCGTTTTGCCTTTTACCGGCTAAAACCGACACATCAGCACCAGTGTCGATAAGAAATCGTGCACCAGTTTTAATATCTGTAACACATAAACGATAGGAATTGTTGACACCGGCGACATTGTGTATTTGACCCGGTGTCTGTATTAGTTTTCCGGGTTCCTTTTATTGCAATTTATTGTGTCGCCACATTTACGCGCATTTATGCCATATGTGAAGTGGTAGAAACACTGGTAATTTGCATCACCTGGTTTCTCTTTTTGTCTGAGGTAATTCTCCCTATTTTTATAAGTGATTTCGCGACTTTTAGAGCGTGTCCGGGAAGTTCCACGGCTATAACGATCTCGGCTTCGCGACTCGCGGTTCTGATGGTTAATGGAATCGTCTAGTTTAGTGCGTAATTCTGAAATTTCTAGTTTCATTTGTTTTAGCTCATTTACAATGGTTTCGGGAAGTGTTGGGTCTGCACTCGGAGTTGTTTTAGAAACCGGGGCTATTTCAGATGGTCTGGTATTTTCCAGAATTTTATCAGCGATTTTAGCCAAACCATCGAGTTTTACCTCGTCAGTGTAGCATGCGGTAATGACGGCCCTAATTGAGTGTGGAAGACGACCTGTCCACAATAACTTTAGAGTATCGTCTGGGACTTTATTTTTCCCTAAGTCTCGCATATGCCGTAATAATTGTGAAGGCTTTTGATCTCCGAGTTCGATTTCGTTTAAGAGTTGGTTCATTTGTTTTGTTTCAGACTCTTCGTAAACCGAAATTAACCTATTTTTTAGAATTTCATATTTATTATTCTCAGGCATGTTTTCAAGAATGTCACTAATATCAGGTAATTCGTCAGGTTTCAGCCTAGCTATTAGAAGTTGACTTTTGTGCAGGTCACTTGCCTTTAGTGGATCCACGATGGCGTTGAATTGATGAAACCAGAGTCTTGGTCGATCTTGCCAGAAGTCCGGTATCCTCGGTGGCATGGAAACTGCCGTCATCTGTTGCGACTGTGGCTGGTCTTGGGTTGACATGGCTGCAAGTTGTTGAGAGAGCTGCGGCCTGGTACAGTGAGTCGTTCGTTTTTACGCGCGATGAATTATAGTCTTTGTTAAAAACTTGGAACTCGATACGCGAGCGGACGCGTCGGGTGTCACCACTTTGCCGATAAGGTGATTTTATGTGTGTGTACGGTCAGAAGGTTTGGCAAAATAAAAAGCGTGTTCTCAGTTGAAGGTTTACTGAACGACTAACACAAAGATTACAATATACAGTGCAGTGGTTGAGGGCTTAGAGTTAACTTACGAGCTACGTCATACATGACCTAAGACTAAAGATGTATAAGTAATTTGCCTACGCGCTACACCAGTAAAATCTCGAATAACTTCGCAACCGAAGAAAGAACAAATACAAAAAAGGCACAACATTTACTTCATCTAGACAACTAATTTTATAGCTAGTATTTATTTAAATATTCCCATTAGAAAGAAAAAGGTCTGGCTGGGGTAACGTTACCCCAGCAGGATATGTTTTTGTGAAATAATTAAAAAACTATAAGCGCAACAAATTTAATAATGTGCGCAACAATTACAGAAGCCGCAAAACTAATTGTCTATAAGATTCAAATGACCATTTTCGACAACATCTGGCTAGGGTAACGCACACAGTCTGTAGAGAGCGAGCGAAGCGAGCTCGAAAATTTTAACACTTCACCTACTGTAATGGGTGTTCAGAAGGGGAAATGAGAAGCACACACTATACTTTAGTTTGTATTTTAACAAAAATTATGAAGCCGCTTACAAAAGAATACGTCTCGCCAGTAACGCTAGCTAACCAGTCCCGCCGCCAACAGGAAGTCAAACTAACATCTCCTTTTTATTATTATAAAATATTCGTAACACCTACATAAATTGACATACTTATTACAATAATCATAACAATCTAAGCTATAGGTTTTATAAAGTAAACTTTTACAATTGAATATAATTTACAGTAATATTTCTAAATTTATTTTTAATTAATAAATGAATGCTCAGAGGAAAGGACAAGTTATTAACATTTAAAATGACCACAACATTATAGTGTCTATAAAAATGGATAGATGGCGCTATTAGGTAGATTGCATCAGTAGATCTTGGCTGCTGTTATCCTAGTTGCGTTCAATGTCGGTAGATGGCGTTACAGCTTTACACTACCCCTTGAACAGGTTAGAATTGTTTCGACCTGCTGGAGTTACCTAGGCTTCTTATAAACAAAGTCAAGACTCAAGAAAAACTAGGCTGCAAGAGCGAGCGAAGCGAGCTCGCAATTTTTTTACATCATTACCTAAGATAATTATGCTATAATTGCCTCGGGGCAAGGGGCTCCTAATTTATTTCAGGCTCTGTATAAACCGGTCGATCATGCAAAAATCCAATAGGAGTGCCAATCCAGAGGTAGAAAAATGGAGCCTTTTTGGCAAATGTTTTTCCGCAGGGTTAAACAATATTTTAATCTGATTGATTCCATTTTACGCTACAATTTATTACGTAAAATATCATTCTATGGCATCAGGCAGGAAAGGCTGTAACTTTTTAAAATCCTGAGCCTCTAGGGGCAGTTGCCTCTTCCTGGCGACGCCCATGACAAGATATACAACTAGAATATTTAGTTTCAATTCCGTCAAACTAGTTCAAGCTTGGCTAACGACGTATTCGGTCCGGTTCAGGGGGGGAATAGCACCCATTGCCCCCCCCCCTGTATCCGCGCCTGATTTAGATAGTCATCCGTTTTTAGTCTACGCTTCTCTTTTCGAATCCGATCCAGCCTCTGGCACTACCCTCCACCCTATAAAATTCGGTCAATTACTATAGAAACTGAATGTTGTGAATATTGTAGATGGGGGTGTAAAGAGAATAGGAGAATAGGAAGAAACAGGGTATCAGTAGAGTTCATGGGCCCGGAAGATGCCAATGCATTTATCGACAATGAGTCAATCTAACAAAAAGGCTTCACACTAATGATACCCACGTACAACATCACCAGGATGGGTATTGTGAGGGGCGTCCCTACTGATTGGACTGACATTGAAGTCTTGGATGCCCTGAAGTCCCCACTTGGCAAGGTGTTGAAGGTGAGGAGATTGAACCGCAGAGTTACCAATGATGGGAAAACGGAATGGATTGCTACATCGAGCGTAGTAATCACATTTGACGGTCAGGGCCTCCCGGATCGAGTTTTTTGCTGTTTCAATTCCCTTCCAGTGGAAATCTATAATTTTCCTACTGTCCAGTGTTTCGGATACTGCAGGAGTCAATGCCGGTCAAAGCCACGGTGTTACCGCTGTGGTGGTGACCACTTTGGGGATGGGTGTTCCATTGAAGAGCCTAAGTGCTTTTATTGTACGGGTGCCCACCCTCCCACCGTGCGAACAGTCGTCAATGCCCGGAAAACCAGTTATACAATATATCCAAGTCTTTTTGAGCGTCAGCTACAATTGTGTTTATGTTGTTACCGAAGTAGAAAAGACAAGAGTGTCATCGGCGTACACAGTCAGTTGTCCAATTAAGTTTAATTCTTTAATATTATTTTATAAATAGTAAATAAGAGGCTGGATAGCAGAGATCCCTGGGGAACCCCGAATTCTATGGGAGATTCTCTGTTACGTACCGTTCTCCATAATATTAGGTATTACCTAGTGTACCTACCTATTTTAGTCTCAGGAATTTTGAATGGCTTTTGTTTCCCCCACAACTAGTACTCAAACCTTTGTGTGTAGTAAAAGGATGTGATTTGATTAATTTGTCGGCTTGCTCATCGCCTATTCGCTAAGCAATCCGATTGGTCTACAAAGGGCGACAGTGGCGCCGCACTTCCGCGTGGTACTGCACTTGTACCAATCGTGTCAACTCGTAAACTAACGTGCTCCGCGCAAGAAAAACTTTTCTTCTAATAAGAAGTGGTCCTTCAATGATTTTCTGCTACAACCCCATCCAAGACACGAACAATAACAATAACCAACACCTGTGGAAATAAATGTGAAGTGAGTTAGATTAGCTGGATTTAGGACGACTGTACACGCCGCCTAGCCCATGAGGTGCGCGAGGCAGTGGATGGGAGTACGCTGGTAAGTTTTTTCAAATTCACACCCACTAACTCCTACACATAACTGTTTGGTCCTTCGAGCCGGATTTGAGTGCTTGGTGTGGGGTTAATTTTCCTAGTGTTCTTAATTCTAAACTTCATAGTTCATTTTGCGTCGTTACGCGTCCAAAATGGCGGAGTTAGTTCAACAAGATATTTTCGAACGCGAGATCATTCTTGATGATCTCCAACGTACATTACAATTCATAGATTCAGACGAACAACAGTTTAGGTCACGCTCAAAAGAGTTAACTTCGCAACAAAGAAAGTTCTTCAAACTTCAGGCAAAAATAGAAAAAGTTATGATGAAGTCCAATACTTTCGATAAGGAGGAACAACTACAGATTCGTAACAATTTTAATGACTGTTATTACGCAATTAGTGTTCACTTAGACAAATTAAAAGAAGAGGATAATGAGCGTAAACGAAGAATGTCGTCTAGTACGCCGATGAATAATTCAGCAGTTACACATGTTCCATTTAATTCTAATAATAATTGTACGAGTAGATTACCTATTCTTCCAATGCCTACCTTCTCAGGGGAGACCACGGATTGGCCCCCATTTTATGATTTATTTCGTTCATTAGTACACGGCAAAAATACTTACACGGATACAGAGAAGTTTCGGTATCTATTACTTTCATTAAATAATGAACCTTATAACCTTATTAAATCGATACCAATTACAGACGAAAACTATAGTGTTGCGTGGGATATTTTGGTTTCTCGGTATAACAACAAACGGGCTATCGCCACGAAACATCTCGAAAAAATATTAGAAATTGAACCTAGTACCGAGAGAATAACTCAAAGTCTAAGAAATTTACTCAATGTTTATCAAGAAAACATCAAGGCATTGCAGGCGATGCAGTTTCCGATAGATCAATGGAGTTTCATATTAGTGACGATTTTATTACGTAAAATTCCGTCTAGTATTCGAAAACGTTTCGAATTATCACTATTGAAACCATCTGATATACCCGACATAAATACATTGATAAATTTCTTGGAACGCGAGTTAGCCGCAAACGAATTCTCCTCTTACCCACAAAATAAAAATAATAATCATGAAAAGGTAGGTACTTCTCGAACTTCGGCGACGACACCATCGCGCGGTTACGAAGGCCAGCGTCGCGCGCTCGCAGCCAACGTCACGTCATCGAGTTCGAATATAACAGACTTACAGTCTAACAAACAAAATAATTTAAAAAATAATTGTTTATGTTGTGATGCTCAACATACGTTGACAAAATGTTCTAAATTCCTTAATTTATCTCCCCGTGATAGGTATGCTTTTATTCAAAACAAAAACGTTTGTTTCAATTGTTTACATGTCGGTCATGATTTAAAACAATGCAAATCCAACTTTGTGTGTCGTTCATGTCATAAACGACATCATTCTTTAATTCATTTCGAAAGGTCTCACAGTTTATCAGTTATTAATGAAGTCGGTTTTTGTGATAGTGCTATTTCGCTTCCTGTGAACGAAACGACCGAGACAGCGGTTCCCAGTACTTCGCAGGCCGCCGCATTGACTGCGGTAAATCATGCGTGGCACGGTCGCACGAACGATTCGCGAACCATTGCTCCGTCGGTTAGTGCGAGTACGGTGCTCTTATGTACGGCACTCATCAATGTTCATGTTGGCCCACAAAAACACACAGTTCGGTGTATTATTGACACAGGGAGTCAAGCGACTTTTATTACCGAGGCTTGTGTGCAGCGGTTAGGTTTACACCGTAGGCAAGCGCACGTTCCAGTGTTCGGTATCGGCGGGTCCGAAGTCTCAGCTGTTTTACCAAAGGGTGTAGTATCGTGTCATATCACTCCTACGCAAGGAGAGCAACCTTCAATTTCAGTTGATGCATTAATTTTGTCTAATCTGATTTCACGTATGCCATGTGTGACGTTGCCTTATACGGGATGGTCACACATACAGAATTTAAATTTAGCTGATCCTAAGTTTTATCTTCCACAATCTGTGGAAATGCTTCTAGGTGCGGATATACTATCCCAAGTCCTATTAGGTCACGTGATCAAGGGTCCACCCGGGTCACCGATGGCTATGAACAGTATCTTTGGTTATTTATTGATGGGTGATGTTTCTTGCAACCAAAATACACCTACTTCCCTTCAAGTGTGTCTCAGTAGTTTTAGCTCATCATACGATGACGGCATCAATCTGAGACGATTCTGGGAATTGGAGTCTCTTCCGGAAAAGAGAATCCTAAGTCCCGACGAAGCATTGTGTGAATCTATCTACGTAAATTCACATACTCGCGATGAAGCTGGGCGATATGTGGTTCCACTTCCTTTCAAACCTAATGCTCCCGCCCTCGGCGAATCACGGGATACGGCGGTCTCCAGGTTTAGAAAATTAGAGTATCGTTTAGAGCATAATCCTCAGCTTAAGGTAGAGTATCATGCGTGCCTCCAGGAGTACTTGGAACTCGGTCACATGGAGCAAGTTGATATACCTACTTCGTTAGCTACTAGCTATTACATTCCGCACCACTGCGTAGTCAAGGAATCTAGTGAGACTACTCGCACTCGCGTCGTCTTTGACGCGGGTTGTAAAACTTCTAATGGAATATCACTTAATGATGTTCTACTAACTGGTCCGAAATTGCACCAGGATATAGTAGACGTTTTATTAGGTTTTCGTATTCATGCTATTGCTGTCACTGCCGACATCAAGCAGATGTACAGAAATATTAAATTACAACAATCCGATTGGGATTTTCAACGCATTGTGTGGCGTAAATCACCAACTGAGCCGTTGCTTGATTATCGATTGCGAACCATCACCTTTGGTGTCAGTTCATCACCGTACTTAGCCCTTCGTACTATTCAACAGTTGGCTCAGGACGAAGCCGCTAACTTCTCGCTGGGTTCTAAGGTTCTCCAGGACCAGGTTTTTGTGGATGACATCGTCACTGGAGCAGGCGACGTAAAGGAGGCACTGGTTCTACAGCGTGAGTTAGCAGGGATTTGTTCGTCAGCTGGTTTCGAGCTACGGAAGTGGCAGAGCAATTCGCCAGCGTTACTCGCTGCTTTACAAACGTCAGTCTGTCAGGGCGAGCGGCCTGATAACGTTTCTTTCGCTCTGATGGAGAATGACAAACAAATAAAGGTTTTAGGACTTCAGTGGAATCCTAAATCTGATACTTTCACTTTCAGCGTTCAAGCAACTACTGGTAAAATTACAAAACGGTCTATATTATCACAAATAGCCAAAATTTATGACCCTATGGGATGGTTATCTCCTGTAACTATTTACGCGAAACATCTCATTCAGTTGTTATGGATGTCAGGGGTCGACTGGGATGAGTCACCTCCTGTAGATATCATAAATGCTTGGTCTAATTTTCTTAACGAGTTACCATTATTATCAAATTTTCAAATTCCACGTTTCGTTTTTGAAAACGTAAATGTCATTCAAATTCACGGGTTTTCAGATGCTTCCGAGCGGGCTTATGCCGCGTGTGTTTACGCCCGTATATCCGATAATAGTGATAACGTTAAAACATTTCTTCTTCTCGCAAAAACGCGTGTAGCACCTATAAAACCGGTTCTTTCGATCCCGCGACTGGAGTTGTGCGCGGCTGTCTTGCTATCACAGCTGATTGATAAAGTTAGAAGTGTCTATGATAAACACATAAACTGTGAACATGTGTATGCGTGGACCGATTCATCCATCGTGTTAGCGTGGCTTCGTTCTCCACCATACGAGTGGAAAACATTCGTTTCTAATCGCACTAGTGAAATCATATCCCGGCTTCCGGCCAATAGGTGGAGACATGTTCCATCTGCTGACAATCCAGCTGACGCACCTTCTCGAGGAATGCTTCCTACAAGTTTTATACAAAATGAGATGTGGCTCCGTGGGCCCTGGTGGGTCGCGCGTGATTCTAATTCTTGGCCAAGCCCCAAGAAAATACCAGAAGTCACTGAAGACAAACGTAATCTACCTTTGTCCATAGTATCAAACTCTTTTACCTCAGCCCAACCTGATGTGGTCGAGTATATTACAAGATTTTCTACTCTAGGCAAGCTTGTTCGAATAACAGCACTGTTATTCCGATTCTATAATAAATGCAAGAAGGTTCACATTTCCTATCCAAAATACATAACTGTGTCCGAGTTTAATTTTTGTTTAAATCGACTTATCCATTTAGTTCAACATTCATGTTTTTCCGAAGACATCAAAAATCTTTTACATGGAAAATATCCTTCAATTAGATTACGTCGACTTAACCCTTTTATGGATAATAAAAATAATCTACGTGTAGGTGGGCGGATTCACAAATCACTTTTGCCATTTGTTTCCAAACACCAATTGATTCTGCCTAAGAAACATCATCTTACAAATTTAATCATTGATCATACACATATCACGCATCTACATGCTGGTCCCCAATCCGTGCAATACCTTCTACTTCAAAATTATTGGATAATGTCTAGTCGTGACGCAATACGTACGCGCATACATCGATGCGTTCGTTGTTTTCGTGCTCGCCCCGTGAATCCGCAACCATGCATGGGTCCGCTACCGGCCGTCAGAGTGCGCCCCGAGCGGCCATTTCTAAAAACATCTGTCGATTTCGCGGGTCCGTTCTACGTTCGGGCAAATAAAGTTCGAAATGCGAAAATTATTAAATGTTATGTAGCCGTCTTTGTGTGTATGTCCGTCAAGGCCATACATCTCGAACTCGTGTCCGAATTGTCAACTGAAGCATTTTTGGCAGCCTTGCGACGCTTCACGTCCCGTAGAGGTTTATGCACTGACATTTACTCTGATTGTGGAAGGAACTTTGTTGGTTGTAATAATTATTTACAAGAATTGTACACATTTTTTCGTAATGATTCTGTTCAAGCCACTCTTAATGGTAAGGTTTTAGAACAAGGCATCACTTGGCATTTTCAACCTCCATATGCCTCACATTTTGGTGGCCTTTTCGAATCCGGTGTTAAAAGTTTCAAACATCATTTACATCGAGTTCTCGGTACGCAAACTCAAACTTATGATGAGATGCACACCCTTCTTTGTCAAATTGAAGCGGTACTAAATTCACGTCCACTTTGTTTATTAAGTGCAGACCCATTAGATCCGTTACCTTTAACTCCATCGCATTTTTTAATAGGAGGTCCGTTGACGACCCTACCAGATATTTCACTATACGAGAATGTTCCAAATCGACTCACTAGATGGCGTAGGGTACAACAATGTGTGCAACACTTTTGGAAACGTTGGAGTCGTGAATATTTACATGAAATTCAACAGCGTAATAAGTGGTTCCGAGATCGCGGCTCGCAACTCCGTGAAGGTATTATTGTCGTTGTACGTGATGATAATTTGCCACCCTTACAGTGGAGACTGGCTCGTGTCCATGCTCTTCATCCGGGTTCCGACAATGTTACCCGTGTCGTAACTTTACAAATGGGCAAAACTTTTGTGAAACGCTCAGTAGTAAAAATATGTCCTTTGCCCTTAGAATAATTTTCTTACTTTGTAAGTTTTACTTAATATTGTTACGAATCTTAGTTAAGGAATCTAGAGTAAGAGTAAATTTAATTTTTCATTTTTTTTTTTTGTGTTTCATGCTTTCGTAGCATTTTTCATTCCTCTTTTGAGGGAAACATTTTTATAATGTAACTTAAGGTTAAAAGAAATCCATTCTTTTAAGGCGAGCGGCATGTTACGTACCGTTCTCCATAATATTAGGTATTACCTAGTGTACCTACCTATTTTAGTCTCAGGAATTTTGAATGGCTTTTGTTTCCCCCACAACTAGTACTCAAACCTTTGTGTGTAGTAAAAGGGATGTGATTTGATTAATTTGTCGGCTTGCTCATCGCCTATTCGCTAAGCAATCCGATTGGTCTACAAAGGGCGACAGTGGCGCCGCACTTCCGCGTGGTACTGCACTTGTACCAATCGTGTCAACTCGTAAACTAACGTGCTCCGCGCAAGAAAAACTTTTCTTCTAATAAGAAGTGGTCCTTCAATGATTTTCTGCTACAACCCCATCCAAGACACGAACAATAACAATAACCAACACCTGTGGAAATAAATGTGAAGTGAGTTAGATTAGCTGGATTTAGGACGACTGTACACGCCGCCTAGCCCATGAGGTGCGCGAGGCAGTGGATGGGAGTACGCTGGTAAGTTTTTTCAAATTCACACCCACTAACTCCTACACATTCTCCACTCATCGCGTTTCCCATTTTAACTATTTGTTTCCTATTTTCTAGGTATGAGGGAGGAATATTGTTACGTCGTACCCGTACTTACCTACAGTTACGGTAGTAGGTACCTAATAGTAGGTAGGTAGGTAATAGTAGGTAGGTAGGTAAAACGAGTCCCGAATGATGTAGGTACAAATTCGCAAACTACCTACGAAAGAACATCATTGTAATTTCGTTTCTTAATTACTTCTTTCCTCTGTTACAAGTTGTGGAATTGTCTAGAAGATTCTAGGAAGTCGTGGATATTTCTCGAACGTTCGATCGCCATATAAATAGTCGACGTGTTTGCGGGAGCAGGCAGTCTGATTTTGGCTACACAACGAAGCGAATCGAAGTGAACTAGAAGTGCGATATCTAAGCGAATAGTGATCAGTAGTGTATTTGTGATTGAGTTATAAGTGTTTTGTGATTATTAAAGTTATTTGTTGTTCAATCGGTAGTAATTAATTTATCCCATACCCAGCTCGTAACAATTTGGTGTCAGAAGTGAGGGATAAATTATGCCAATATACCAAAGGACGACACGGACGGTATCCGTACCAGGAGTCAGCGACAGCAGAACATGGACCAAAGGCGGTTTGGAGATTCTCCGACACAGACACCGGGTGGTGTCTAGCCTACGTCAGTGCCAGTCGCTGGTCCATCCGGAGTTTCTCCAGCATCAGTGGCGCCAGACTTGTCAGCTTTAATGGCGCTGCTGCAGGAGCAGGCTCGCCGTCAAGAGGAGCAGGCTCGCCGTCAAGAGGACCAGGCTCGCCAGTTACAGGAGCAGTTGCAACGAGATAAGGAGGAGCAGGCTCGCCGTCAAGAGGACCAGGCTCGCCAGTTACAGGAGCAGTTGCAACGAGATAAGGAGGAGCAGGCTCACCTTGGGCCTTCGAGACCAGGCCTTAAACATTCTTGAGGCGCTCGGCAAGGATGTAACCTACGAGCAGCTGCTGGAGGCGTTAGAGTCCAGATACGGCGACGCGCACCTGGAGCACGTATTTCGTGCTAAGTTGAAGGATCGTGTTCAACGTAGTGCCGAGAACCTGCAGCAGTGGGCCCTGGAAGTTGAAAAGCTGGTTCGAAAAGCATACCAGTCTGCCCCTGCACTTATCGATGGGAATCTGGTACAAGCGTTCGTTGATGGAATACATGACTTGGAAGTTAGAGCCGCTGTGAGATTTGGGTACCATTGTAGTGTCCATAGATAATAATTAGTCAAGCACTATGATTGTTGATAGGTACACCCCTTTAGAATGTAGAGATATAGTTGATGGTCGGTACAATAAAGAACATGGCGACGACAAAAAGGTTGTTTCAATGAGTCGGATATAATCCAATAAATCCTGGAGCATCACACATAAGATTCCTGGCCGAACCACGAACACAACAATTTGGCGACGAAGATGGAGGTCAGTGGTAAAAGTTTCATCGGAAACTTATTGTTTTCGATAATGACGCTCAAAGTTTCGCAAGCTGGATAGAGATATTTGAAGAATATTGTACGTTAAATAGCGTCCCATTAGAAAATGTCAGCAACGTCAGGAAGTCACTGTTTCTATGTCATATTGGAGTCAAGCACTACAACGTGTTACACAGTCTAAGCTTACCAAATAAGCCAAGTTCAAAAACAATCTCAGAATTGGCAACCATTGTGTCGGAAAAATATGATTCGCCAGGTCTAGAGTCTACAAACAGGTACTTATTCTACCGGAGGATGCAGTCAGAAGCAGAAAGTGGCTCGGAATATATTGCGGCCCTGCAGGAAATTGCAGCCAAATGCAATTTTGGCGGCCATGCGGAGACCGCATGCCGGGACCAACTCATTGTTGGAATCCGTAGCGAAAGTATAAGAAAAAAACTGCTGTCGATCTCAGAGCTAACTTACGAAAAAGCGAAAACTATATTCCTACAAGAAGAGTCTGTGGTGATGCAAATGAAAAATATGTCGGGTACACCAAATATTAATAAAGTCAGGAATCGTCATGATAATCCAGGTCGTCGTTACCCAAATAGTCAGAGTCAAAATCGTCAAGGTCCGCCGTGTCAGAGTCAAAATCGTCAAGGTCCATCGTGTCAGAGTCAAAATCGTCAAGGTCCACAGAGTCAAAACCGTCAGCATCCAGCATACCACAATCAGTCAAGTCAACAAGGTGATAATGCCAGGCACCAGTCATGCTACCGATGTGGGAGGAACCACAATCCATCAACGTGTCCAGCTCGTTCATGGAAGTGCTATGTATGTCAGCGCTTTGGTCATACGTCAAGGTTGTGCAGAAATCGCAATCAGGGTAACACAAACCAAGTATCTGAAGTCGAGTCTGTTACAAGTCCTGTAAGTAATAGTGTAGACAGTGTAGTTAACTTGTTACATAAATAATATACAGTCAAGTCAGTCAATGTGTAAACTTCAGTACTACAGACAAACATGTACTTGCATATCTTGTGATATTCCTTGTGATCTTAATTGTGGATTTTGTACAAATATTAAGTTGGTAAACATTAATAGTGTCTCACCTAAGCCACACATTATTAAAGTCAATGTATAAGGATCACCATTAGAAATGGAAATTGATACAGGTGCAGCTATTTCATTGATTCCATATCAATGTTATTTAGATGTGTTTAAAAGTCATACCTTGAAGTCATGTAATATAAAATTAAATACTGTGTCAGGTCCTCTTGAAGTAGCTGGTATAATAAAAGTTAAAGTGTCCTTTAGTAAATCAGTAGTTCCCAAGTTGTTACCACTTGTTGTAACAGCAGATAAAAAGTTTTTTATACCTTTGCTTGGGCGTGATTGGTTAGATATTTTAAACCCAGAGTGGAGAAATAATATTTTGTCAAGTAGTGTTAACAATAAGAATTATGTAAAGTCAATTCATTCAGAAGTCAAGTCAAATAATGAGTCTAGTGTTGTACAACAGTTCATGAAAACTTATCCAAATGTGTTCAGCAAAAATGTTGATTCACACTTATAAGGTTTTGAAGCAAAATTAGTTTTGAAAGAAGATAGTACCCCAGTATTTTTAAAACCTTACCCATTACCTTATAATATTGTCCAAGTCGTCAGTGATACTTTGGATAGGTTGGAAAAAGATGGAAAGATTTATAAAGTCAATTATTCAGAGTGGGCATCACCTTTGGTACCAGTGAGAAAAGCCAATGGAGATTACAGAATTTGTGTTGATTTTAAGCGTTCAGTAAATTATAATATTAAAGTTGATTCTTACCCGCTTCCCAAGCCGGAAGATGTGTTTGCTACAATGTCAGGTGGTGAAGTATTTGTTGTTTTAGATTTATCAGATGCATATACACAGTTATTAGTAGATGAGCAGAGTCAAGAATTGTTAACAGTCAATACACACAAAGGGTTATATAGATATAAACGTTTAATTTATGGTATAGCATCTGCTCCAGCAATTTTCCAAAAAGTTATGGATCAATTATTGTCTGGTATACCTAATACTGTGTGTTACATCGATGATATTTTAGTAAAAGGGAAGAATTATGCAGATTGTTATAATACAGTTGTCAAAGTTTTAGATAAGTTAAATAAACATAATGTCAGAATTAATTATGGAAAGTGTAAATGGTTTGCAAAGTCTGTAGAGTACTTAGGTCACATAATTTCAAAGGAAGGTAGAAAGCCTAGTCCATCCTTAGTAGAAGCTATTGTCAATGCAAAGTGTCCACAAAATATTAAAGAGTTGAGATCATATTTAGGTATGTTAAATTTCTATCATAATTTCATAGGGAATTTAAGTACATTAGTTAAACCTTTGCGTCGTTTAACAGAAAATAATGTTAAATGGGATTGGAAACCCGAATGTCAGTCTGCTTTCACCTTAAGTAAACAAATGTTAATCAGTAGTGATATTTTAGTCCATTATAACCCGTCGTTACCTTTAGTTGTATATTCAGATGCAAGTCCAGTAGGTCTAGGCGCAGTGTTGTGTCATGTTATTAATATTAATAGGAAATCTTTAGAGAAGCCAATAGCTTACGCATCATGTTCATTAACTAAAGTCCAGTGTAACTATTCGCAGTTAGATAGAGAAGCCCTAGGTATTGTATATGCAGTCACTAAATTTCACAAATATTTATGGGGTCGTCATTTCACCCTTATTACAGATAATGCTCCAATCAAATATATTTTGCACCCTGGTAAAGGAATACCAACGTTAGCAGCTCAACGCTTGCAACATTGGGCATTAATTCTTGAGAGTTATGTTTATAACTTAGAACATAGAAAAAGTGAGTTTTTACAGCCAGCAGATGCTTTGTCTAGACTGCCAATTAATAAAATTGTGTTAGATGTCAATAGTAATGCATTTTCAAGTGACTTACCTATTAATATGTTTGATATTGCAAAACAAACTTTGGAAGATCCTGTGTTAGTTAAAGTTGTCAAGTTAACTAAAGAGGGATGGCCTCATTATTGTAAAGATCCTGCAATTAGTCCTTATTTCAAGATAAGAAACTTTATTTCAATTAATGAAGATTGTCTAATGTTTGGTTCAAGATTAATTGTACCACAAAAATGTCAACAATATGTATTGAATCTTTTACATGAAAGTCATCCAGGTATTGTACGTTCTAAAATGTTAGCTAGATCATTGTTCTGGTGGCCATCAATGTCTGTAGATATAGAAACAAAATGTCAGTCTTGTGAACCTTGTTCTGTTGTTAATTTTAAGCCTAGTAATGATAAATTGTCATGGCCCAGAACTTCTATGCCATTTGAAAGAGTTCATATTGATTTCTTTGAATTTAAGAAACAACATTTCTTAATATATTGTGATAGTAAGTGGTTAGATATTAAACACATGTCAAAGTCTTGTAATGCAGAGAATGTGATAGAAGAGTTATGTGGTATATTTTCATTTGTTGGATTACCAATTGAAATTGTGTCGGATAATGGTCCACCATTTGATTCAAATGCTTTTATAAATTTTTGTACTAAGTTCAATATTAAAGTCACAAAAAGTCCTCCTTACCATCCAGAAAGTAATGGTTTTGCTGAAAGAAATGTTCAAATAGCGAAGAAAGCACTAAGTAAACTTGTTTTAGATAAAAATGGTTCTGAATCCTTATGTCTTAAGATTAATAAATTTCTTCTAAATTATAGGAACACTCGAGACTACAACTACAGAGAAATGTCCTAATTCATTGTTATTTTTGTATCAGCAAAGAACCTTAATGTCCATGTTAAATCCTAATTTTAATCCTAAGTCTGTTAAGAAATATCCTAGTTCTCATGTATTTAGTGAGAATGATAATATTTTAATTCGCATAGGGAGGAATGGTGTTATTAATAAGGGTATAGTTTTAAAATGTCTTAGCCCAGTTATGTTTCTTGTATCTGTAGATGGTGTTGTTAAGAAAGTCCATTTAAACCAAATGTCCCATGCACCCCTACCATCCAGTACTCCAGTTGCTACTCCTTTAGTGCCAAGTTCAGTATATCCTGGTCCTGTAGTAATTCCTCAAACCAGTTTTAGTCAGCCCATTCCAATGTATCCTGGTCTAGTCCAATCAAGTCCCTTACGTCCTAGTCCTGGCCAGCCCAGCCCAGTATGTCCCAGTCCTCTTCAGCCCAGTCCTCCTCAGTCCAGTCCAGTACGTCCCAGTCCTGTCCAGCCCAGTCCAGTTCAGTCTAATCCAGTGTCAGCTCCTCACCTCAGGAGATCTAAGAGAATTATCCACCCACCAACTAAACTAAATCTGTGAGGGAGGATGTAGTGTCCATAGATAATAATTAGTCAAGATCATCTTCGGTCAAGCTCTCCAAAGCAAGTTGTGGCATCACCTATACGCCAGCGTTCGCAAGGGTACAGCCCTAAGTGTTACAATTGTGGAGAAAGGGGTCACCTCCGGTCAAACTGTAACAAACGAAGTACACCGAGAGTAAAACCAATCCCTGCAGAGAAAAGCGGCTGGAATGACTGCCAAGCAACAATGGAGAAACCACAGCAAAACAGATGAACTGTCAAGAAGACCTTTGCCTGAAGATTGGAAGCACAGTTCCAGACAGGAATCTAAGGAAGTGGTGCCCGTGAGGATGCTAAGAACGGATCTCAGCGACGAATGGAAGGTAACCATACAGCAGGCTCAGCACAATGACTCGGACATCAAACCGATCTTCGAGTGGATCAAAGCTGGTGCTCCTAAACCCAAGTGGAGTGATGTGGCTGCAATGAGTTCCATCACGAAGAGTTATTGGGCGCAATGGAACAGCTTGGTGATCCAGGATGGAGTCTAGTGCCGTAAATGGGAAAACGCTCGAGGGGACAGCTGTCATCTACAAATGGTTGTCCCTAAAGCTAAGGTACCGGATGTTTTAAGGCTCTACCATGATGGATGTTCAGGAGGACCATATGGGGGTAAAAAGGACTCTACTAAAAATTCGAGAACGCTTTTACTGGATCCACTGTCGAGATGATGTGGAGGACTGGTGTCGCAAATGTACCAGTTGTGCGGCCGTAAAAGGACCCCACACACGCAGTAGAGGTGCATTAAAAGTGTACAACGTTGGAGCCCCTTGGGAACGGATAGCACTAGACGTTGCAGGACCATTTCCAGAAAGTGAGAGCGGAAACAAGTACTTCCTGGTGGTCATGGATTACTTCACAAAGTGGCCAGAAGTCTTTGCTATTCCTAACCAAGAAGCTACAACTGTCGCAGATAAATTAGTTCAGGAAGTCTTCTGTCGTTTTGGAGTTCCCTTAGAAATACACAGCGATCAAGGAAGGACTTTTGAATCGCAAGTATTTCAGGAGACTTGTCGATTAATGGGTACCCACAAAACCAGAACCACCTCTTACCACTCACAATCTGATGGAATGGTGGAACGATTCAACCAAACGTTGGAAAGATATCTGGCAAAAGTCGTGGAAAGCAGACAAAGGGATTGGGACAAGCATAATTATACAGCCATTTCTTCTGTCCTACCGTAGCGCCGTCCACGAAAGTACGACTGTGACGCCAGCCTTCGCGAACTTTGGAAGGGAATTACGGTTGCCTGCTGATTTATTCACTGGAACTCCCCCTGATGCTCCACGCAGTGTAACAGATTATGCGATTGACTTGCGTAACAAGTTGAATGATGTTTATGACCATATCAGACAATCCGGCCAACAGATGTCTGAGAAGATGAAGACCCGTTATGACCGGAAGGCAAATAGTAGGGGTTTCGACAAAAGTTCACTGGTGTGGTTGCATAACCCAGTACGGAGCAAGGGGAAGTCTCCGAAATTGCAAGCAAAATGGGATGGACCATACCGAGTCTTGACTAGGATCAACGATGTCACCTACCGAATACAGAAGGGTCCACGAGGTGTGCCTAAGATTGTCCATGTAGACCGATTGGCGCGATACTACGGGGCTAATGATGCTCGGGACGAGCATGTCTAAGGAGGGGGCGGTGTTACGTCGTACCCGTACTTACCTACAGTTACGGTAGTAGGTACCTAATAGTAGGTAGGTAGGTAATAGTAGGTAGGTAGGTAAAACGAGTCCCGAATGATGTAGGTACAAATTCGCAAACTACCTACAAAAGAACATCATTGTAATTTCGACCGTACGCCGAGGGCATAAAGTACCTTCTCGAAGGACAATGACTCACTATGGAATTGTCTAGAAGATTCTAGGAAGTCGTGGATATTTCTCGAATGTTCGATCGCCATATAAATAGTCGACGTGTTTGCGGGAGCAGTCAGTCTGATTTTGGCTACACAACGAAGCGAATCGAAGTGAACTAGAAGTGCGATATCTAAGCGAATAGTGATCAGTAGTGTATTTGTGATTGAGTTATAAGTGTTTTGTGATTATTAAAGTTATTTGTTGTTCAATCGGTAGTAATTAATTTATCCCATACCCAGCTCGTAACAATATTATACATTTCTCCGGTGATTCCTATGCTTTTTAGCTTTAACAATAGGATTTTATGGGACACCGTATCGAACACCTTTTTTAGGTCAATAAAAATCCCGAGTGCAATGTTTTTGTTGTCAATATTTGGTTTTAATGGTGGTGACTAAATCGATTGTGGCGCATAAGGTGTTGGACTTGGGTCGGAAACCGAACTGCCGATCGTAGATATAATTGATATCGTTTTTTTTTTTACCTTATACTATTTGAAAGTTTTATTTAATAAAGTAACAATTTACAAATTTATTAAAATAAACTAAACTAACTAACTTAACTAAAAACTTAAAAAATGGCGTCAAAAAACTCCTCCTCAACACTGTCAACTGGTAATGTCCCCAAGAGACTGGCGGCGTTACCACGCTGTATGGCAATGCTAAGCCTTTGGCCAAGGTAAAAGCCAGCCCTAGGGTCACGGGAAGTGTCAACTAAACAAGTGTCATATCGTTTAGGTATAGTACCGGTAATACCGATATGGGTCGATAATTCCCGGGATCTGACTTTGTGCCGGATTTATATATAGGGTTGACTTTTGCGATTTTGAGGGTATCTAGGATATCTTGAGGATATAATTTCCACTTTTCCCCAAGTTTCCCCAGCCTACATAGATGACTGTATATTGAAATTTTCCGGTGCAATTTCTTCTGTCGCGGATTACAGCATACCGCTTAAAAATTCAGCCTCTGGAAAAATATCATCTCCCCACTGGTGGGATCGAGAATGTACCAGCATGGTTAAATCCCGAAATGAAGCGGAACTTAATTATGCTCAAAATATGTCCTCTGAAAACCTGATCGAGTACAACCGGATTGGTGCGAGATCCAGGGGTGTACAAAAAAAAAATTAAGAATGGAAGAAATTCTGCTCTTCACTTTCCCTTTCAACCCCTTCCTCTCTTGTTTGGCAAAATTTCAAATGTTTTAAACGTGGCTGCTCCGTCCGAAACTCCTCATCTATGCCTGGTGACATTGCAGAACCTTTCCTGATGAAACTGCATGGCTCCCCCTTTCGCTCCTTTTTTGGGAGAATGCCCCTCACCTTCTGAGGGGGGGGGGGGGAATTTCCAATGACCCCTTAGATGCTCCCTTCTCTTTAAGCGAACTGGATGCAGTGCTCAAACACGTTCACGATTCCGCCCCAGGCATAGATGGCCATCCACATTCGTTTTTAAAAAAAATTGGGTACCGCAGTCGCCAATACTTTTTATCTTTAATTAACGCATGTTTTGTTCTCTCCTATATCCCTGATACTTGGAAAACGCAACTAATAATTCCTATACTAAAACCAGGGCAACTTCCTGATTGCCCTGATAACTTTCGTCCCATTGCTCTATCACCGGTTATAGGTTAAACCCTGGAGCACCTTATAAAAAACAGGCTGGAGTGGTTAATTGAAAGCCGAGGTCTTCTAGCAAAGTCTCAATTTGGTTTCCGAAAGGGAGCTAGCACAATGGTATATTTATGACCGATGTCCGGATTGCCTTCAGCAAAAGTGAGTCGGTTCTAGCGGTCTTTCTCGACATTTCTGCAGCTTACGACAGTGTCCTTCTTTCCGTACTCAGAAGTAAATTACGCCAGCTGAGTATTCCGGTAAAGATACTTAACTGTATCTGTAACTTGTTGGCTGGACGTAGTATTAAACTCCATGTTCCAGGGGAATCATATGACCCCAGAACTGTTTGGCGTGGGTTACCCCAGGGTTCAGTACTAAGTCCTCTTTTATACAGTATTTACACATCTGATCTTCACAAGCCCCTTAATAACGACTGCCAGATTTTACAATACGCAGAATCTGATGACCTATGCTTATATATCCCTACCTCGTCTGTTGAACTTGCTACGGAATCCATGCAAATATCCCTTAACTCCCTAAACCAGTGGTTAATCTCTCATGGTCTTAGCTTGTCAGCTCCTAAAAGCTCCGTTGTAGTTTTCTCACGTAAACGTGTAATTCCATATGTCCACCTTGAAATTGAAGGATCCCCGATCAATGTCGAGGATAATGTGAAATCCCTTGGGGTAATTTTGGACTGTAAATTATCTAGTGTCTTTCATCTCAATTATATTATCAATAAATGTGGGAAGAACCTTAATATGCTACGTGCTTTAGCGGGTGTTTGGTGGGGTGCTCACCCCTTTACTCTCAAACTCATATACAATGCTACAATAAGAAGTTTACTGGACTATAGGTCTTTCCTCCTGGAACCCTGTGGTAAGGTTATATTGGCCAAGCTGGAAACCATTCAGTCGAAATCCCTCCGCATTGTACTAGGTTGTATGAGATCCACTCCTACCAACGCACTGCAAGTTGAGAGTGGCGACCCTCCCCTTCTTCTCCGTAGACAATACCTAGCCGATATATGTACAAGGCATATCTTCTTACTACCTGAACGCGCCCCAAAAGGTGGTAGGCGTAAGGCTGGCCCGTGGGTACCGCACGATCTCCCGTGAGGCGGCGTGCCTCCTTGCCGGATTGCCGCCATGGGATCTGGAGGCGATAGTCCTCGCGCGCCTACATGAATGGCGCGCGGAGGTGCTACGCCGGGGGGAAACTCCGCTGCCGCGACAAATTGTCGCGCAGCGGACAGACTTCCGGCGTGATCTCATGGCGATATGGAGAGAGCGACTGTCGCAACCCCGTGCAGGGCACGCCACAATAGTGGCGGTAAGTCCCCTCTTTGAGGAGTGGCTTGAGAGACGCCACGGCGTCCTCACCTTCCGCCTGACGCAGGTCCTCACCGGACACGGTGTTTTCGGGAGGTTCCTGCACCGAATCGGGCGGGAGGAAACGCCCGGGTGTTTCCACTGCGAGGATCGACCGGAGGACACGGTGGAGCACACGGTGGAGGTGTGCCCCGCGTGGGCGGAGCACCGCCGTGTCCTCGAAGCGGCGATTGGCGGCGGCGACCTCTCGCGTCCGGCCCTGGTGCAAGCCATGATCCGGAGCGAGACGGAATGGGACGCCGTCACCTCCTTCTGCGAAGCAGTAATGCTAGAGAAGGAGGTGGCGGAACGTGAGAGGGAGAGAACCTCACAGCGTCCCGGCCGCCGCGGGAGACGCCCCGGGCGTCGGGGGCCACCACGTGGCCCCCGGCCACCGTAGGCGCGGGCCTGTGGACGGTGGGCTATAGGCTAGCTCGCCGTCCGTCTGTCTCATGACGACAGGCCGTGTCGACGGCGCGTTCGTGTTCCACGCGCGCCTCAAAGAGAGTCAGCAAAAAGGAAGGGGTCCGAAAGGACCGATGCCTGCCGGGGTTGCGGGACTATTCGAAAGAGATACCGTGGCCCCGGAACACAAAGGGCGATGAAGGAACATGGATGGGTTTTAGTCAGTAAAAGTCTGACACTCCCTCCTGCTCCGCCCAGAGCGGGAGAAGTCATTTGATGATTTCCCATCCAAAAAAAAAAAGGCATATCTTCTTAGTGGTCACATAGTTCTTTCTAAGCTTTCCACACTAGATAATTTATGTAGACAAAGCGATTATTAGAAACATAAAGACCCCCCTTTGATCCTTAATTCATTTAGGAATATCCGGAATGTGGAAGATAAAAGTCTCCCATTCCTCAGTGTAATAAATTCCCACTCTACACATGTCCATATGAAATTGTAAATTTTGTTCGAAAGATCACTTATATTGGAATAAATAAGGACACCACCAATGCTAATGACCATTTTCTTTCGACTGTTAATAACAAATTTTATACAGACGCTTCTAAATTGCCCTCCGACGGTAAAACAGGCATTGCTGTATATAATTTCAATTCCCAGATATTCCTTCAATTCCCTCCCGAGTCTTCGGTTTTTACTGGGGAGTGCATTGGAATTTTGGAGGCGTGTTTATTTATTTCCCCTCATTCAGGTATTACAAAAGCAGTATTTTTTTCCGATTCCAGGAGTGCTCTGCAGGCAATAGTTAAAAATTAATTTGAAGATAACCTAAGTAGCTTAATCATAGTTCAAATCAAAACTGTCCCACATTCTTGTTTTTTAATAAAACAAGAATGTGGTGTGAATTGTACATTGAGATAATATTAATATGGATTCCCAGTCATATGAATATTAAGGGCAATGAGCTGGTAGATATAGCCGCTAAGAATGCGGTCAGCAGCAATCTGGCAGACAAAAAAGATTATGCTGTTCAGGTCTATGACTTGATTCACAAGGCCAAAGTAGATCTTTTTAAATCCTGGCAAGACCACTGGTCTCAATCTTCCAAGTCAAAGGCTAGCAAGTTTGCATCCATTCAACCTACCATTCCTCCCAAGCCTTGGTTTTATACATACAAAGAAGCATCCAAAACCGTCACATCCGTTATATGCAGAACAGTGTGGGCTGGATGATGGTACGTTAGATCACATATTTATAAATTGTCCTTTGAATAATGTTTCCTCTTTTGATAAAGTTATTACAAAATTGAACATCCAAAAACCCATTAATGTCCGTCACCTCCTCTCTCTCTTTTTTCCCTAATCCCCAAATTATACGTGCTTTTATTAAATTTATTTCCAATAACAATATTAAACTCTAATATTCAGACATCTAAAATGTAATTAATAGGTAGATATATTGTTTAGACGTATATATTTTATGTTACTAACTCCTATGTTTTGTGTTTGTTTCAGGGCTAAAAGGATTGCCATATTCTCTCTGTAAATATTTATTTATTAAAATACCCATGCGTAGTCACTACGCGACACTGGCAGAAATTGCCGTAGTCTTCGGCACATTGCCATAAAAAGAAAGTCACTATACTCATGAAAGTAGTCTTTATTAATACTTTCTGGTACAGTTATCTGTGAAAAACCAACCAATTTCAAAAGAAATCTTAGTCTGAAAATTCGATATTTTAGAAACAGTCGCAGAAAATGGGATATTTTCAAAAAATACTTGTAATATGCATTACATCGACAACAATGAACAAAGAAACAGACCAAATTAGCGTTAAATGGATGCACGCAGGTCACACTATTACGCTATAATATGCTTTCGTCGAATTTGAAGTTATTCATTTACGAAAAAAAAAATTCTAAAGGAAATTAAAAAAAAAAATAGTCGCAAGCGGCGAAATTTTTTTTTTAGCTTTCTTCTCCACTCCCCTAGCCAACCCCAATAAAAAAAGTCCCATGAAAATCCGACCACTATAAACTTCGTTCCACCTTTTGAGTATTTTTTGTCCTAATTGCACTCGGCTAAAAAATAAAACTGCTATAAAGGCGAGGTAAACAACTTTTTGCCGTGTGGTATCCGGCAGAGTAGAATAGAACCAACCCACTACACTCACGGGTGTCGTATAAGGCGACTAAAGTCTGAGGCAGAACACCTTGCGGCTCCGTAGACCAGAGAATGGGCAGCAGCGTTTTCTGTTAGTCTTTCATCACTGCGATCTCCAATCCGCCTGCCAAGCGTGGAGATTACGGCAAATTCCTCCCATCATGGGAGAGGCTTACCTATGTCCAGCAGTGGACGTTATGGGCTGTTGTAGTAGTAGTAGTAGAAACAACGTTTTTGTTTTCTCATCTATACCTAATTTGTTATAAGTAGTGCCTAAACTAGTACCTAGTTATTTAATGCTAGGTAGTTATCATTCTAAACAATTTTATATGATTGTACTTCGTCTATTTGATTGTATTGGTCGACTTTATTAAAGAATTATTATTTGGACGAATTATTTTTTTACGTGTTTTATTTCTTAGGTAGTCTGTACGCCAATAGCATAGTACACGGTGCATCCTATTCTCATCTTGTCATAAACTAACTCAATAATGCACATAAAGCCTAGACTCCACCAACGCGGAGAGGAGATGAGAAGCGGAGAGGAGAGGTGCTTTGGAGCTAGGAAGTATCCACCGACGCTGTGCATAGATGCTAGTCTGGAGCAAAGGTCTGTGTCAGGTTACTCACCACACAGTACTTTTTATATATAGGGGAACCTGTTGTACCTAGGCCAGTTTTTTTTATTTTCATTTCTTTTTTATTAATGGTGCTAGCTACACCTGTCCAGTATGCATGTCGAAGTAAAGATCATTTAATTCTTTACATAATTCATTCATAAAACTATGTATATTGTCAAAAACCCGGAAACACTAGTCACTTGAATAAAAAAGGGAAAACTCCTAGGTACAACAAACCAGATGTACCTTGAAGCGTGTGTGTTGTACCTTGGATGGAGCAGGTGCAAATCGAGCTATAATTTGTTAATTTTCTTTTGAAATAATATAAGTAATAATTAGTTAATCATATTAGCATTTGCAATTTACTATAATTACAGTGATTAACAACAATATTTAAATAAGAGTATTGTTTTTTAAAAAAGCTTCACCATTCTATCTTGTGCTAATGAGGGATATTCTTTTTACCTCTTCCCTAGTCGCTGGATAGACGGCGCTAAACTTAGTACGTTAATGCAAGGAAGGGAACCTAAAAAAACTGATTTTAATAAAGCGCGAGAAAATTAGGTTATATTCGGAAGGATAAGCAAATGAAAGTGTCAGTCAACGAGCGTATGTGACGTGACGCGATGTTTTTTTTTCAAGCGTTTTGGCTTTGGCACCAACTATCGTAGTCAGTTCAACGCCATCTATAGAGTTCTTGGAAACTAAGTTTTTGTTTAATACCTCAAAAATAAAACCTTTCATTATTGTTGACAATATTTTGGCATTGAAGCACGTAATTTTAACTTGCAACCTATTTTTTTTTTATTCTTATCCCTTATATAAATTCTAACAAAATATATCATGAAAAAAAAACTTAGTACGAAGTTACAACAAATATAAACTGAAGAAAGTACAAAACAAAAATTGTCAGACTCAGACTTTCAAATACTATTTTGAAATCAATTATTACTTTTATTTAATTAAATAGTATATAACAACAATCCCAATATTTCTCAATTTCTGGAACATGATAAACTTTTCTTTCAAATTGCCGAAAGAAAATCCCGAAAATATAAATTTTCCCAATTAACCTGGAACCTAATGCTTTAGCGATAAAGATAAAAATCTATTACCTTGTCCAGTGACCGAGGTACATCGTAAGCTGGGTGGCTAAGGTACAACATCCAACAACTTCGAACTTTTTGAGTCTAAAATAATAAAATTACCTTTTTTTACTGTGTTCACACAGCGCCGGCGAATCGCAACTAACTTCACCTTAGTTTTGACAAATGACGTTTCAAATACCCATAGACAATGGTTCTTAAAGGACGGGATTTTTGAAATAAAATGGATTGTTCTAGGTACAACTATAACCAAGTACGGTCGAACAAGCTATTTGGTTTACATTTTACAATTTAATTTGTGGGTTAAACTGTAAACCAAATAGCTTGTTTGACCGTACAACAGGTTCCCCTCGGTATAGTTCGGGTCAAACTTAGGCTCGGAAGGTAGCTGCGAGTGACGGTCTGGGCGATTCGGAACATCTAATGTAAAGCTGCGCAGACAACAATTTTAGGTATTAACGAGGCGCAGATGACGCATTGTTTTGTCTGTATAATGCGCAGACCGTCACTTGCAGCTAACTTCCGAGCCGCCATTAAGTTTGAACCGAACTATACCGAGGGGAACCTGCTGTACGCTGTAGCCCTGCCTGGAGGTATGTAGTGTGGTATAAAGGGTGTAAAACACCTCTTAACTAAGCCGAAAGGCACTTGTTTTCTTCGTCATTGCGATCATTTTTTTGTTCTACACCATACCTGGGAACCTTCTAGTTACGGAGATATTGGGGGTCAAAGTTCCCACTTTTTGACAAGTTTTTTTTTAATACAAGTTTTTAATGTAAGATTTTTACTTTCAACAGCTCTACGACCCCCGTATTATTATATCCACCCATCAGCACAATGTTTTGAGTGCGAGTTCTACCACAAAACATGTTTTTTAACCAAAAAAGAAAAAGTTGTTTCCCAGCTATAATATTTGCGTAAACTTAGTAGGTAGTATGATGTACATAATACTCGTAATAATAACACCGGCTCAAGATTGTAGTAAACCTTAAATCTTTATCTGAATCTCTTTAGCTGATACCATAGAGACATATCAAAAGAAATACACCAATGTCTATTGACACATTACTAATCAAATCATTATTGCCTTTTGTAACGTATGTCCTAATCCTAAGACATATTTTTATTTTTATATATTTTTTATTTAGATGTGTATAATTTTTATTATTTGCCAACGAAGTATAGTGCTGTAAACCGATGAGACGAACTGGAATTATTCATTCCCAGTTTCAACAAAAAGCGACCAGGTAATATGTTCATTGAAATGAATTGAAATACCAACCCAAACTGGCCCCCCTGTTGCCTTATGGCCTGCGCCTGCTCATAGAGAGAGAGGCCTGGATTTTAGCAGTGGGATATTATAGATTAATAATGATATTAAAATGATTTAGCGTAACTAAACCAAACAGTCGTGAATTTGCTATGAGACAGTAATACAAATAATTTATAATGTTTCAGATACTGCAACCATGTGCCGAACATGCAGAGTCCTGCTACAAATATTTGTATGTGTGTTTCAAATGTTGGTAAGAATTTTCATGACCATCATATTGATGGTAGAAAACCTGCTCAAAGTGGTAATAAACACAATATACAACTACTTATTAATAATATTACAGTTAATATCTATTATACCGGTGTGCATAATATTTCTACTGACCTCCAATATGAAATGTCTGATGTGTGGCAATGGTTGCTGCAGTCCTGGTCAAAGAGGTGGTATGTGCCAGTGTCTTATGACCGTAGTCAGCTTGTCACTCATTTATTATGTGTTAGATCGGAATGGGTTCACCGACGAAATATTTGCAAAATTAGGTTATAAAAAAATCCCAGAGGTAGTTAATGAAACATATTAATATTGATAAAGTATTAATTAGAAGTATAAAGAACAGGGTGAACAGTTATTCTTCATCCTCCTTTGAAAAGGTTGGATTCTTGTCAGAAGACACCAGGCACAACAACCGCTTCGCTGCTTTTAAGCGACTTCCAAAAAGAAGAGGTAATCAATTCGTCTGGTTTTTTTAGTGTGTATGTTCAGCGATATCTTCGCCAATTGTGAACCTTTTTTTTGAGGCCATAAAGACGAGGTAAACAACAACTTTTGTTTTACAGTTTCATCTTTGTATCTAATTTGTTTTAAGTAGTACCGAAACTAGTACCTAGTCATTTAATGCTAGGTAGGTAGTTAATTTTAAACAATTTAATATGATTGTACTTCGTTTGTTTGATTGTATTTATCGACTTATTAAAGAAATATTGTTTGGAATGTCTACCTTACGTGTTTTATTTCTTAGGTAGGTCTGTACGCCCATAGCATAATGCGTTGTGTATCCTATCCTCATCCTGTCATATACTAACTTAATAATGCACATAAACCCTAGATTCCACCAACGCGGAGAGGAGTGATGTTTAGGAGCTAGGAAGTATCCACCGACGCTGTGCAGAGATGCTAGACCGGAGCAGAGGTGTCCTCACGGGGGGAGGGGGGGGGGGGGGGGGGGGGGTTGGAGGGGTACTTACTCCCAGTTTAGCGACAGCCGAACGCCGGTCACGGCTCTTCTCGTTTCCTCTTTGCTTGCTTGGCCAAAACAATAGGCTTGTTGTCCTGAAAAAATCTAATTAGTCCGTCAGTTAGATTATCAAAAATTATTTGACACGTATTTTTTATTTTGTTACGTAAACCAAAATTGAAGGATACGACGCTTTTAAAATTATCAACACGTCACGCTGTGCTATAATTTTTAGTGCGTTGTGGCGTCACGAGCCCGCACTCTCGAGTTTTGATGCGTTTTATCTTTGTCAATATTCATTGATTTACAAAAACAAAAAATACGTGTCCATTATTTTCCAATACTCTAACTGACGGACTAAATAGATTTGCAATTTATTGATGGTGGAAACTAGCCTATTAATGATACATCATCTCATCTCCTCTTTGTTCAACCGTTTCCACTGAAGCTAAGCGGAGCCGAGAAGAGAAGTAAATAACGAAATTCTATTAGTGGTTTACAACAAATCTCTGCTCCACTCGTCTCGTCTCCGCTTTAATAGAGTCTGTGTGTTCGGATGTTTGTAAATTTGGATATAATTTATGTAATCAATGGGAGAATGGAAAAAAAAACGTGTTGCGTCGACCCCAATTAACACGGACAAGGGCAGAAAGATGAATTTGGATAAAATTTGACACAGGAATAGACCACATTAGATTAGCGCATTAGACTTAGGGCGATTTGTGTCCCAATCAATGGTATTCCCATGGAAAAATGTCCGAGGAAGCGAATTATTTGAGGGTGTGCTTATTGTAATAATGCAGATAAGAGCAGCAGTGGGACGGTAGAGGATATTCATTCGTGGTATGTGATTGTTTAAATACCTATATGTAACTATTAATGTGATAAAAATGATTGTTGCCTGTTAATTAATAACTTATCCAAAATCTGTCAAACATAGAATATGTCGATTGTAGAATCGGTCAAACTTAGAATATGTCGATTGTAGAATCTGTCAAACATAGAATCTGTCGATTGTAGAATCTGTCAAATGTAGAGTATGATGTCAAATGTAGAATAAACGAATATTTTACACGCAAGTTACAATCACAGGTTACAATATATTAGTACATAAACAAACCGTAACTATGCTAATATCAAATCGGTGACAGACAAGTATGTTAAATATGATTATTGTCACAGGCCAGTGCATACATAAATATGCGACCTCCAGTGATAGTGCTCTGTCATGTCTTCCGAAACTAAATCAGGCGAATGACGAGGACAATGTCAGTGGCGTGCAGTAGTATTCCACGAAGGGTAGGCCACGAAATAATGATAGCAAAAAAACTGAAAATTTTCATCGGCACCATCTTGGATTTTCATTTTGACCTCATTTTCATTATCAGCGACCCCAAAAACCACGAAAATGACACCCATGAAGAAAAAACTAAAAATTTTCGGCGTCGCCATCTTGGATTTTCATTTTGACCTCATTTTCATTATCAGCGACCCCATAAACCTCGAAAACGACACCAATGAAGAAAAAACTGAAAATTTTCGTCGGTGCCATCTTGGATTTTCATTTTGACCTCATTTTTATTATCAGCGACCCCATTAACCTCGAAAACGACACCAATGAAGAAAAATATAATAACAAAAATATAATTATTTATTATAATAATAATACGCGCCAATAACCCCCAGGAATCATTATTTTAATTAACATACACCCTTGCACTGGCCAGCAAATTGCAAAAAACGTAAGGAAATTTGAATTTCGCGGGCTAAAGAACATCCACCTTGAATCCTTTTTTTTTTTTTTTTTTTCGGATGGGAAATCATCAAATGACTTCTCCCGCTCTGACTTCTCACGGCCTGTTGTCATGAGACGGACTGACGGCGAGCTAGCCCATAGCCCACCGTCCACAGGCCCGCGCCTACGGTGGCCGGGGGCCACGTGGTGGCCCCCGACGCCCGGGGCTCCACCTTGAATCCTGGCCTTGTGTTGTAGCAGCCAAAAACAGCCCAGCAGCCCAGCTACACTCGCAGGAGTTACCGCCCTAAAATTACTGCAATCTATACATGTGTGCAGTTCATACACACGAAAATATGCACCAATGTGCCAATGTGTGCGTAAAATTATCAATGGGTTTTAGGCAAGTCCAGTGCTTGCCTGTCCGGCGGAGCTCCAACCTTTGTAGTAACTTCCAGTAAAGTGTTAGTTGCGTGACACGGGAGCGACAAATTGCTATAAGTATTCTAACAAGAGTTTGAACTTTTTATTTTTTTTATTTTGTACATAATGTGATATTTTATTACATAGTTAGTTCGTTATAAATGAATGCCCAGTTGGTATGGTAGGCTTTGCCTAATTGCCTCTTAGGGGCGCACGCCCATGACAATGTGGATGTGTGTTAACATAATGGCGCGCCGGATTGAAAAACGCCGCCGGTATGTAATACGGCTTCCTGACGTTCAGCCGGATTTAATGGTGGCGATACGTTCGACAAAGCGGCGTTTAACGTTTAGCCGTATTGTCAGCAATTCGGATACTTCAAATAACCTACTAAAATTGTCCTAAAAGTCTTACTAGCTGGCATGCGGAGCGTAGGCCGAAGGCCGGCGGTGCGACGACGACATTTGTGACAGAAAGTGGGTGTGTAATGTAAAATGCGTAGCGAGCGCGAGTCAAGGAGTCGTAGCATGTTCTAAATTTGCCTATATCTCGAAAACGGTGCGTCCTATCGCAAAAATAATGTAAAATTTTCCTCCTTCATAACTTCCTGCCACGTAATTCCGAACATGTACTTTGGTAAAAAAATGAAAAAATAAAAATTTGATTGTGACACCGTTGTCGATTACGACGCCATGTTTCTTTTTAAGGTCATGCATGGAACTGAAACTTTCAAAGCGGCGTATCGACGATGCGCCCGTTTGTATAACGGCGGCACGTTATTACGCCGCTTTGACGAACGCGAAGAGCTCATTCAATGCGGCGTTTTTCAATCCGGCGCGCCATTATGTAAAACGGCGTGTTATACGAATTGACTGCGACATAGACATGTACATAAAGGTGTTTCCATCATGATCCAACCCATGCGTCTATAATATTGGTCAGGTCATTCCCTAAAATTTAGGGAGTGGAGACCTTTTATCCCCTCGTAAACGCTGGGGCATTTAGGCCCTCCCTCCCTTAATACCCCAACATCCGCGAGGGGGATAAAAGGTCTAAAGTACCTACACACGGCGACACATCAAGCTCCACATATCCAGTATAACCTGACCTCACTTTGTATGAGCTTCCCCTACAATGAGAGATCAGGTTAATTTGGTTGTTTATAGGTTGATTGTGCAGGCACCGGCACAAGATTGTAATAAAACCTCACATCTGTAACAATCTCTTTAACTGATACCATAGAGACACATCAAAAGAAATAAACCAACGTCTTTTGACAAATGATAAACAAATCATATTGTCTTTTGTAACGTATGTCTTAGGACAAAGTTTTTTTTATTTTTTTTATTTTTGTGTATATTTTTATTATTAACTAATGTAATAAAGTGCTGTAAACCGATGAGACGAACTGGAATTATTCTTTCCCAATTTCAACAAAAAGCGACCAGGTAATATGTTCACTAAAATGAATTGAAATATCAACCTACACTGGCCCCCCTGTTGCCTTATGGTCTGCGCCTGCTCATAAAGCTGAGGCCTGGAGTTTAGCAGTAGAATATTATATAATATTTATACATATAGTAAAAATGTAACGGATCGCTGTCTGTGCATGGAAGGTATATGAGAAAAAATATTATTGGGACCTTTATCGACGCAAATAGCACCCAAAACAATGATTGTTAGAATTTTTGTCTGATTGTCTGTTTATCTGTTTGTCTGTGCACGCTAATCATCAGAAACGGCTTATCCGATTTAGATGTGTTTTTCACTAATATATTGTGGTAAGCTTCACTTAACATTTAGTGTTTGTTTCATGTCAATCGGTTCACAAATAAAATTATTATGCCAATTTAACGAATCACATCGAACATTTGTTCTGTATATCTATCTAATATTCTTTCTCTGTTCAGTGGCATTGACTGAAATTTTACTAATCTATTTACGGAACGCTGTCCGTGCCTACATGGCAGATATATGAGAAAAAATACTATTGGGACCTAAAGGTTGATAATATCGTATACCAAGCGGCTTGCCGGGCACGTCACTTACTGGATCCCCGAGGGGATCCAACACTGGGATGATGCTTTGTTCGAAGCAAGTATTACCGAAAGTCCTCAGCGGTTGCGCCATTTGTTTGCAGTTCTGTGCACTTTCTGATGCTTCACAGTTATGGCATAAGTATCAGAATAAATTAGCTGAGAACTTTTGCAGGCACGCACAACTAAATAATGACAACCCAATTAGTGAGAGATTACGTGAAAGTTACTTGAATCGTTGTTCTATTCGAGATAACTTAAGTTGTTCTAAACGAAAACCTATGCTGCAAAGTTTAGACCTCATATCATCCGTGTACACCGAAACGCAACGCAAATATCAACTTGCGAAAATTCCTGGCTTTGCGAAAGAGCTATTTTGACTCCACAAAACGACCAAGCGGCAGCAATAAACGCTGAAATTTTGAGCTTTGTTTCGGAGGATAATGTAGAGTATATAATATCTCCATTAACAGAGTTATGGAAGATGAAGAATCTACCAGCTACCCCGTAAAGTTTTAGAATCCCTCAGTGCTACTACCAACCAACTCATGAAATAAATTTAAAAGTCGGCGTACCCATAATGCTCCTTAGAAATTTAAGTCCGCCAAAACTTTGCAACGGTAGTGACCAATTTACAACGAAACCTGATAGAAGCAGAGATTTTAATTGAGTGCGGAATAGGTGGTAGTGTATTTATTCCTCGGATACCTCTCATTCCAAACAATTTTCCGTTTAGTTTTAAACGAGTCCAGTTTCCAGTGAGCCTGTTTCGCAAGGCCAGACGCTAAAAGTTGTGGGTGTGGATCTAAGTATTCGCACGGTCAGCTTTATATGGCTCTGTCATGTGTTAGCAATCCTAGCAGCCTGTATGCTTTGATCCCCGATGGCTATACGTCTAATATCGTGTATAGAGAAGCATTACTGTAAAGTAGATTTTTATTAAACACCCAGACGACGGTGTTTATAATCCAAAATTAACCAAAAGATATATCCGAAAAATGCTGCTAAAAGTCACTATTCCACGCGGATGAAGTCGCAGCTACAGCTAGTAGACTAATAATGCTATTAAAATGATTCAGCGTAACTAAACCAGGTAGTTGTGAATCTCAATCGCTATCAATAGCAATCCCTTGAAAATCGGGCCCTACTCTAGACGCAGGGACTCCGGTCCACTGCTAAGCATTTGTTCAAAAACTCCGACCGATGCTCGGCGTACTTGGCGCTTGTGAACACTGCTCTAACTGTTGTGCATTTTGCTGTTTTTAAGCGACTTCCAAAAGGAGGAGATTTTCAATTCGTGTGAATGCTTTTATTTGAATGCTTAGCGATAATTCTCAACCACATCGGCCGATTTTGTAATATTTTTATTGGAAAGGGGATCGATCCCCCTTAATAATCCCCCCAATAAAAAATAAAATAGGGGTAGGGGGTATACAGGGGTATCTCTCCCATACTAATTTGGTAACATTCTGAATGATCTATTTGAGGTAACTTCCATAATGCGTTTTTAATGTACTACTCCTATGTTAAGGAATTACTAGTAGAATAGTAATATATAACGGCCTCGTAGGTCTAGTGGTCATGAGGTCCTGGGTTCGATTCCCGGGTTGGGTAAAGTGGAGGAATTTCTCAGCTACGGAGTCTGAATCTGCGCCCGGTTGATATGCTATTAATTAAGCTATTACATTTTCTAGGGGGCATTCCATGAAATGGTCAAGTTTCGATGAGTAATTTCTGCTTTTTTTTTTTGATAATTAGGATGCCATCCAATGTCCCTTTAATGTCCTTTTTAGTCATTTGTATCCTTCTACACATTGCCAATACTTATACTTGTTCAATGGAAAAAGAAATCGTTTTTAAACCAGGCAACGTATTTGTTCCAGATACTCCATAAACCATGTGTCGCACAGTTCACGCGCTCCTCTCTACCGTAATATGCGGTATACAGATGTTAGTGAGGGTCTTCATGACCGTGATCCTCATGCTTGAAAACCTCATAAGAATGATCCTGCAAACATTATACAACTTCATATCATTCTTACTGCAAATGGTATCTCTCATACCGATATGTTTTGTCTTCCTATTGACGGCCAGACTTAAATGTTTTATGTGCGGCGGTGGAGGGCCATGCCCAATCGGTGCAAGAGGCGGAACCTGCGATTGTGTTATGTCTTTTTTTGCTGTCCTTATCATTTTACTGATATTCAGAGCCACTGGAGTCCTCGACAAGATATTCTACAGTCTAGGCTACACCAAAGCTGAACCACCACCACCGTTTATGAAGTTTATCCCAACACCCGGTGAACTGACTGAGTGCTCAAGAGGAAATGATACCACAACGAATGGCACTAGTACAATGGCTATGAGCGATTGGATTGAGAAGTATAGTCATCTGTTCACGAAGAAATTACTGCGACAGGCAGAGGAATTAAGTACATATCCATGGGAACTGTGGGTAGAGAGTTCAACGGAAGAAACTCCAACCACGCCTTCAAATTGGACGACAGTACTTTATTATGCAGTATAAATTAAAAAAAATTCGGTTCCAAGCCTGTTGTTTTTATTATGTGTGGTGGTGTTTTGTAGAGGTATTAGGTTTAGGTTAATTCTTGAACAAGAATTTGTGTGGTATACCACAACTAAAAAACTCGACTACGGTAAAATCACGCTCTAATTAAATTCGGGGCTTACAAGGTAAAATCACCTCCTCTTATTGTTGAAGTCGGTTAAAATGTAGCCTATGTTACCCGGGCCATAATAACGAATAGATTGATAATATAACAAACTTTTTAAATATTTTTGTTTATCTTTCTGTTTGTTCCGGATAATTTCCGAAACGCCTTTACTGATTTTGACGGGACTTCTGGCAGGTAGCTTATGTTGTAAGGAGCAACTTAGGCTACATTTAATAAAAAAAAAAGATTAGGGTTCCGTCCGACAGTCTGGACCCATATTGATTTTAGTCTAGATTATTTAATGGGTCCCGACTGTTGCAGTCAATATGGCCTGTCTCCTGAACTTGTTTTATTCTTATCAGTTTTTTTATTTAAAGTTATTAGTAAAAATTTACGCAGTCGGTTTTTTTTACAGACGCGAGTAAGTACATGCTCGGTTCGTGCGCGCCCTGCGTCCACACTTATGAATTGCTCCTTTAGTGTTACCTTGCATGTTACGTTGCAGCAGTCTATACCCGGCTTTAGAGATGTTGGGAATTGGAGCGAAATGATACCAAGGCGAATGATGAGTAAATACTGTCTTTATTGAGATGTTGTTATCTGTTTTATACTGTAACACACTTATAAGTAATTATAATATAAAGGTGCCTACATATACGACACCTCCCCAGGGGGGAGAAAAAAAGAAAAAAAATTAAGTCCTAGGTTTTTTTTTTCAGGTTAACAATATAAATAGTTAGTAATATAAATTGGTTAAGTACATTATACTGGACGCTTATTACTAGTTTATGGTTACATTTAGCTTAGTAACTAGACACGACAACGACAGGTTGTTTTTTAACCGACTTCAAAAAAAGGAGGTGGTTATTAAGTCGACTGAATTTTTATTTTTTTGTGTGTATGTTCAGCCTTTTTTTCGCCAATTGTGAACCGATTTCGATGATTCTTTTTTTGTTTGGAAGAAAATTACTTCGCGGTGGTCCCGTTTAAATTTGGTGAAGATCTGATGGTGATCTTCGGAGATATGCAATGGAACTCTTCAATTATAGACAGCAAATCGGTCGTGATTGCTGCAATCGTTTGGATGTTTGTTGTTTTCACAAAATCATAACATAACATCACGCCTGTATGCTCTGAGGGGGTATGCAGATGTGTACAGTACACCCACATTTCGACAGTTCGGTCTGTTAGGTTCCATTTTATTGGGGATAAGCCTATTACCATGACATGGTATTGTTAACAATATGAAATAAATGACTGCCTCGTTGGTCTAGTGGTGGCGACTACTCAGCATAAGGTCCTGGGTTCGATTCCCAGGTCGGGCAAAATGTTATTGGGTTTTTCCATCAGGAATTTCTCAGTAGCAGCCATGGAGTCTAGATTTGCGCCAGCGCTCGCCCCCTATTACATGGGACATAAACATAACTGGCGAAATGTGGGTGTAGTTCCTATTGGGTACACCTCAGCCCAACTCTTCGGAATTACAGGCGTGATGTTATGATATGTTAAAATAAATGTAGCTAATATTTGTGTAAGATATTACAACTAAAAATGGTAAAATTAAAAACTTTTTTGCAAAAAATTAAACCGACTTCAAAAACACAACAAAGTGAAAAATAACTTTAGCTTCAGAAGTCGGTGGCAAAGAAACTGAATCAAACACACAGAAGTCACCGACTTTGACTTTCACGTTTTTGAAGTCGGTTTTATTTTTTGCAAAAATGTTTTTTATCTGTAAAATGTTACCAATAAATACTATTTATTGGTAACATTTTACAATGGAATTGCAGGACATTAATCATAATAGGCATTTTAGGGCTTTGTTCTGTTTTTATGTACAACATCAGTTTTACCATTAATTTCGATTTCCACATGTGGTGAAATGTCCCTGATAACTTTGTAGGGTCCTGAGCTTGTGAGTTTATTGCCTGTTTCGTTCTTTACTAATACTTTGTCATTTTGGTTATAATGTGTGGGATTAACATAAGTGTCATACCTACGTTTTTTTTCCAACTTCCTGTTATTTAAATTATTGCGTGCTTGCGTTTGTTATACCTGTAACCTGTATTTTAGTTCCAGAGGGTAACTATCATAGATAAATAGTGGCTCAATTTTTTGAGTGAGATTGCTTGGCAAAATGCACTTTTTACCGTAAACTAATTGAAACGGAGTGAATTTAATAGACGTATTTACAGAAGTGTTATAAGCGAAACTCCAATAGGGTAGCCAAGTACTCCAGGATTTTGATTTTTATCCGTTTAAATACGAAGAATCGTGGACAAACCTTTATGTGAGTTTTCTAAAGCTCCTATGCTTTGATGGTGATATACAGTTGAGTTAAGTTTTTTATTATTAAGCAATGCACATACCTCTTTTCCCGTATCTGCCATAAAACCAGTACCTCTGTCGGTAGCAATTTCCTTCGGCACACCATGATGAAGCACGAAGCTGTTCACAAAAGTTCGCGCAACCTCTGCTGCTGTTTTTGTATAAGTGGAAAAGCACATATATATTTTGACAACTCGCACTGTACCTATTGTTAGAATATATGAATATCCATTATTGTCCTTGTCTAAAGGTCCAACTAAATCTAGGAAAATCTTTTCGAAAGCAGTGTGTGCCGTTGAGGTGATGGCCATTGGTTCTTTTACTTGTATACTGTGTACTTTTGTTTCTGGCAATCTGGGCATTTTCTCATTTAATTTTTGTCTGTGTCTAGGCCAGGCCAAAAATAATATTGCCGAATTTTATTTACCATTCGTCTTATACCCGCATGACCACTTGTTGGTAAAAGATGAAAATCATTTAGTATGACCTTCCTGTCGTCCTTATTTTCTACGCGAACTACGTCTTGTATTATGATTAATCTTGGCCCAAACCAATTTACGTCTTTAATTTGATTGATTAATTTTTCAACAAATATTATATTATTCTTACTTTTCATGAAGTACACTTCCTCTACATATTATTATCTCACTACAAAAATTTTCAGGGCTTTCACAAATTCTGCTCGAGTTATTTGTGAGTGAGCCACTGGTTTTATAAAGAGAGATCTTTTATTTTTTGAATAGATAAAAACATTGTGTTCGTTTACTTCGTTCTCTTTCCTTAGTTTTCCTATCCCTGAATTGTCTATAAATCTTAAATCAACTACTTCTTTTGGTCTATTCTGTGTTTCAACAATTTCAGGTTTTTCTAAATAATCGCTTGGCTGGCCAACCCATCATCAGACGAGCCAGCTCGTCTGATCATGGGTTGGCATTCAACTTTAGTTTCTGCGCCCGTGTCATTACACATAAATTATTGTTCATATCCTGCAAATCTTTGGAAGTTAATCGAGATAGTGCGTCCGCAGCTGCATTGTCTCGACCTTTAACGTACTCTATTTCGTAATCGTATTCCTAGCTAGAGTATCAATTTAAATTTCAGTAGTCTGCTGGATGGATCTTTGAGATTAAATAAGTAAATCAATGTTTTAATTTTAAAATGACGGCCAAATAGATATGGTCTGAAATGTTTCACCCCCCACACAATAGCTAATAGTTCCTTTTCTATGGTAGGGTAGTTTTTCTCTGATTTATTTAGACCTCTGCTAGCGTAAGCAACTGGGCATTTGATAAAAAACTTTTTGGCAAAAAAATAAAACCGACTTCAAAAACACAAAAAAGTGATATAACTTTAGCTTCAGAAGTCGGTGACAAAAAAACTAAATCAATCAAGCGAAGGTCACCGACGTTTTTTGTGATTTTGAAGTCGGTTTTATTTTTTTTTATTTGAAAGGATGTACTTCAAGGGTAGTTTGATGAGAGCTTGGTTAGGTTCTGATTATGGGATCCATGACAAAGTTACGGAACTCTTCAAGTCTTAGGAGCAAATTAACGATACTCGGCCGAATCTTTTACATAACGGATATTTGAGTCACCTACCGTAACGTCGTTATGATCAAGTTATTGTCGTAGTCGAATATGATGGTCAATACTCACATTCAGATTCGATTATTCAACATTAGAAGGAGTCATCTAATGTTGAATAATCGAATCTGAATGTGAGTAATTCGGTAGTAAATTATTTCTCTAATAGGTATTCTGAACCGACAGAAATGATTTAACCAAGATAATATTCGGTTTCAGCATCGTACCTTGATCCCGTAGTAGTAATTTACATTTAATATTTTATTTATATTTAATGTAAAATAAATTCATGGCAAATATTTGATTGGGAACTACTAAAAATGGAAAAATAAAAAATTAAAACCGACTACAAAAATAACTTTAGCTTCAGAAGTCGGTGACAAAAAACCTAAATCAATCAAACAAAGGTGACACTGACTTCTGAAGCTAAAGTTATTTTTCACTTTTATATGTTTTTTGAAGTCGGTTTTATTTTTTGCAAAAAAGTGTTTTATAGTATGTCAAATGATTTCTGATAGTTGTCATCCCAATTAAATACTAAATTTTTTCAGCACAATAAATTAAGATAATCAGCTTTATCCGCAAAATTTGGAATAAATTTACGGTAGTAGTTCGCAAAAGCGACAAAACGTTTTACGTCCTAGAAAACGTATTTTTGGGTTTTGGGTATTAAATAAATAAATAAATAAATAAATAATAAGATATAAAGTGAAGGGCTCGTTTTGGACTAGGGGAAATTCTAAAACATAAACTAGCCGATTCGAATAGACATATGCCGATAGAGAGGACGAATCTAATAGAATGTGTAGGTATATTAATTCTCAATGGATACGGTAGCTACAAAATTTTGGTTTCTCCTAACCTTGTTGGATAGTAAAAGTTCTTCATAAAATTTCTTTAATGTAATAATAAAAGGATGAACTATGTTGGATTTGGCAAATAGAGTACTTGATAATATGATAATAATCATTAAAATGTTACGCTGCCTATTATAATTCCTGATATCAGAACAGACGATTGCTTCGAGAAAATTGAAAGACTCCAAATCTGATCCCTATAACAATCAACGAGACTCCACTGGACTCATTGAAGAGTAATAAAATATCTAGATAAATACTCCGAAGAATTGCTTAGAAACACAGCCGCATCACAATCTTTTCTGCAATAAAATCAATTAATGTATGTGGTGCAAATTATATGGTTCTACTTTGTAACAGGCATCCTTCTTCTCACTGTTTCTTCTCATAAATCACTGTAACCGATGCTCTAATGGATTTATCCGTGTTAATCGACGCACAGACGGCAGGGGTTGCATACAAATAAACTGCTTCGACAACTCATCGAGGCGAAGAACAACACAAGTGGCTATTCCGATGAGAAATAGGTATAAATCCGACCACTTCGTGCATTTCCAAAGATGAAGATGACATCGCCATTGGATCGTCGACCCCTCGTTCCCAAGTGCTAACACCCAATCTTTATTCTAAGGGGGGAGGTGTTTTATTTTAAAACCTAATAATTTGGCATACTTTTGTTGTTACTCCTAATTATATTTTAGCATAACATTATTTACGCATAACAGCTTACAAATATTTTTTTAAGCATAATTTCTCTAATCATAATAATGATTAAGCATAACATAAGCATAAATTTATTTACATAAATTGATATTAAAACATATTTTTATTGGCACAACAAAGAAGCATAATAATTAACCCCTAAAATGTTAGACATACCATAATTGGATATACCAATTTACTTTGACGATTGGAATAAAACCATTTCTCTTGAGGCAGGTAATACATAACATATGTATTTGTTTTTAACATAGTTGATTGTGAACATTTATGTCGGTTTTTGTCGCTGTAAGAAGCATGCAAACAAGCATACACCATGCATGCCAGCAAGCATGCAGCATGGAGCATGCAGCATGCAAGCATGCAGTATATCAGCAGCGTATCTTTATATTTTACAGAGGAAAACAAATTTCAACATTATTATTCCATAGCAACAAAGTATTGTTACAAACAGTAGTGTAAACAAATACAAATCAATTCCAAACCTTACCTAGGTTTAGGATTGATTTGTATTTGTTTTAGAAATCATGCTATATTATGCCACTGGTCTTACAAGGTAAGGAATTAAAAACATAGTATTTATGTTTTAGTATCTGATTCTACTATATATATATATATATTATACTACTATATCTTGATCTATATAAACATATCCAATAGATTGAACTTTGCCCCCCATTCCAGATACGTCGATGTTCTGTTTTGTTTCATTACATGTTTATATTTTATTGCCGATATGGAAGCACCGGTGTCAGTTAAATAAAATAAATAAATAAATAAATATCGCTGGACATTAACACACAGCGCCATCTAGTGCCACACTAAGCAACGAGGCTTGTGTCGTGGACACCAGATAGTTGATATACTACATAGATACTTTTTGTTTGTAAATACATACTTAATATACATATAAACATCCATGACTTGGAAACAAATGTCCATGCTCATCACAAACATTTGCTCCAACCAGGATTCGAACCCGGAACCCTAAGAACGTAAGGCAGCCTCACTGCCGCTGCGCCATTCGGGTCGTCAACACACATGTTCACCAGAGAGAGTTAACCAGTTATATGAATAACCATTACGACCATTTAAATAAATGATACTAGAATTATTATTTGTTAAAAGAATTGCTCTTTTAGTCACGAAAAACTCATTATTTTCGTCCGATTGTAAATAAGATTCGGCCGTTTGCAAAGTTGCTTCGGTTGTCTGCAATGGAATCGAGTCTGAGTTTGTCAAAGTATTTACTTGTGCTTGGCGACTATAATTAGATCTACCTCCTGAAGGAAGACCGCCTTGCACCGTGCGCTGAGTCCCGTTGACCTCGCCAACCGCGTCCTGTACCCTGCTGGTAACCAGAGTCCTTTTTTTTCGGATGGGAAATCATCAAATGACTTCTCCCGCTCTGGGCGGAGCAGGAGGGTGTGTCATACTTTTACTGACTAAAACCCTTCCATGTTCCTTCATCGCCCTTTGTGTTCCGGGGCCACGGTATCTCTTTCGAACAGTCCCGCAACCCCGGCAGGCATCGGTCCTTGCGGACCCCTTCCTTTTTGCTGACTCTCTTTGAGGCGCGCGTGGAACACGAACGCGCCGTCGACACGGCCTGTCGTCATGAGACGGACGGACGGCGAGCTAGCCCATAGCCCACCGTCCACAGGCCCGCGCCTACGGTGGCCGGGGGCCACGTGGTGGCCCCCGACGCCCGGGGCGTCTCCCGCGGCGGCCGGGACGCTGTGAGGTTCTCTCCCTCTCACGTTCCGCCACCTCCTTCTCTAGCATTACTGCTTCGCAGAAGGAGGTGACGGCGTCCCATTCCGTCTCGCTCCGGACCATGGCTTGCACCAGGGCCGGACGCGAGAGGTCGCCGCCGCCAATCGCCGCTTCGAGGACACGGCGGTGCTCCGCCCACGCGGGGCACACCTCCACCGTGTGCTCCACCGTGTCCTCCGGTCGATCCTCGCAGTGGAAACACCCGGGCGTTTCCTCCCGCCCGATTCGGTGCAGGAACCTCCCGAAAACACCGTGTCCGGTGAGGACCTGCGTCAGGCGGAAGGTGAGGACGCCGTGGCGTCTCTCCAGCCACTCCTCAAAGAGGGGACTTATCGCCACTATCGTGGCGTGCCCTGCACGGGGTTGCGACAGTCGCTCTCTCCATGTCGCCATGAGATCCCGCCGAAAGTCTGTCCGCTGAGCGACAATTTGTCGCGGCAGCGGAGTTTCCCCCCGGCGAAGCGCCTCCGCGCGCCATTCATGCAGGCGCGCGAGGACTATCGCCTCCAGATCCCATGGCGGCAATCCGGCAAGGAGGCACGCCGCCTCGCGGGCGATCGTGCGGTACCCACGGGCCAGCCTTACGGCTACCACCTTTTGGGGCGCGTTCAGGTAGTGGGCTGCACGCAGCCTCAAAGAACGCGCCCACACCGGGGCCCCGTAAAGGGCCATGGACCGCACGACTCCCGCGTAGAGCCTCCTAATTTCGCACCCTGAGTTAGTTTTTTTTTTAAACAAAGTTTACTCTACTTTGTCGAGCTCTGAGCTGTAATATTCAATACCATCTATAAGACGATTAATACTGGATTCATCGTCGGCTGAAGGAGGCAATAAATTCATAGCTATCTTTATATCAAACTTGGCCATTTTTTGGCTTTCCTCAGTTTTCACAGAACACAAGCTTAATATTTCCTTATATATTAAATTAAATTGTTAACAATTTTTTAAAACAAATATGTTTTCTTCTTCTTTAATGCTACCTTCAATTGCTTCTAATTTTCCTAAAATATTTTGATAGTCTTCATACAAGTGGTTCGCTTCCGGTACTTTTACTTCAATTATTCTACCTACTCGCCTCGTGGCACCTATCTTCACTAAATATGTTCTCGATTCTTAAATCTTTACAAGTAATTCTGTTGTATTTTGCTTTTTTATTATAAGATGTAGATACATCTCACACATAATCATCGAACATACATGGCACTGAGATGTTAGTTTAGGCAAGGAAGAGCTTCTATTTTGACTGGTACTGATGTACATTAACTTGGTCTTACTAGCGATTTGTACTCCGGCTATTTTGAGAATATAATATTTAGCGAATCTAATATTTTGAGGAATCTTCTATTTTGAGAATCTAATATTATGCGATTAAAAGGGGCTGCATTTCAAACGATCCTGGGGTACATAACGGGAGCTAAGCAGCGAGCAAAAGCTACAAAATTATAAAGAAAGCTGACACCAAGCTGATTCTTTGGCTGACACCTTTATGGTTGACACCCGCTTGGTAATAGGCTCAGCGCACACCGCTGGAGGCGCAGCGGAGCGCATTTGAAGACAACAATTTAATAGAAACCTTAATTACCTTGATATGCGGTCGCGCGCCTGCTCTTGTAGTAGCTTGAGGACGCTCGGAGTACCGCGTACGAATTTAGTCTTATATTGACCGTATATCAAGGTAGTTAAGGTTTACATTAAATTGTTATATTAAATTGTTGTCTTCAAATGCGCTCCGCTGCGCCTCCAGCGGTGTGCGCGGGGCCTAAGTATTCTACTCCTAGACAATAGATACAATCACAGATACAATACTTTTATGATGCTTTTTTGACTGACACGTTCAGTCAATTTAGAAAAAAAACGTTATTTATTTAAAAAATTAAATGCAGTAAACAATTAATAATAATTAAAATCTAAGATAAAAATCGAAAATCAAAAGTACGACACATTTCCAAGTGATGTATTAATAAAATAATTGTAAAAATATTGTCAACATTATAACTGTTCAATATTAACACATGAATGCTAGAATGTGTTATTCGTTGCTGATCGTGCCAATTTTCTGCACTTTGGAGACTATACTACGAGTTGTCATGACATCTGTGCTTGCGGTGGAAGATATATTACGTATGATTATTATAACAGTACACAATATGTTCTCCTCGATCTTCCATGCGCTGGCCATGCTCCCAATGTGTTGCTTCTACTTATGTACAAAGAATAGTTTCACCTCATCCCAGCTAAGGTGCTATGGGTGCCCTATGGGAATTAACTGCACCTGTTGTGTTCTGTTTATAACGATGATCATAGTCTTCTTTCTGGTCTATTATTATACTAACTATGTGGAGGATTTCTTTGCAACATTTGACATAGAAATACCATGTCTTTTTGGGAAAAATAAGAACAATAACAAACTTCAAGCAGCAAATGAGAATGAATCTCTTGTGAGGAATGCTAAATCAGCACACAGAAGTGTTAAAGTTTCACAAGATTCTGTACATGATGTTTACGAGGCTAACAGCTACTCAACAGAATCTAGGAAATATGTGAGAAAACCTCACCGTGATATTAGACGAGAAATAAAAAACAATTTAGACTTTTCTTACATAGATCTCTTTAAATTAAATGTTAATAAATCCAGATCCGATAAAACTAACTTTACATATGTTACTGTCGTAGTCGATGCAATTGTAGAAAAGTCTGATTATGATGACTCATCTCGAAAGTAGTATATTCACAAAAAAAAATATGCCGACTTTAAGAAACTATCTAGAAATCTTGTTGTAAGAAGATGTTGATGTTTAATTAAGGAAACTGACAATTAAATATTGAGTTTTTAATCTGGCATTTATTTTCAACAAAGGATTTTTCAGATCCAGACCACTTTTGAAGAGAATCACGAAAGAGAAAAAGAGAGAAACCTCATTAATGGGGAGACACAGGCAAAGATAATCTAAGATGGCGCCACCATAGCTGGCCTCAATCTGACCAATGAGGTTAAGCTATTTTGAAATATAAAATGACATTACCACATTTTCAACCAATGTCGATGTTGGGAACCAGCTATGCTAGCGCCATTAGTTCCACAGTTTCTTTCCCCATTGCGGGAAAGCGATAGTGTTGGTTTAGAGCAGTAACATGCGATGACGAACTTACCATTTGATTCGGTTCGTGTTCAGTTCACTACAACCAAGTTCTGCCTACCAAGGCTGCTACTACATACGCATGGGGATGCGTAGCGAGGGATCTAATATCACTATCACTACATATTATATTACAGAGTCCCCCGCCGCGTCTGTCTGTCCCTATGTATGCTTAGAGACAGACTAGTTTAGTTCTAGTTTTTCTTTAAAACTACGCAACGGATTTTGATGCGGGTTTTTTTAATAGATAGAGTGATTCAAGAAGGAAGGTTTTAGTATATAATTTGTCAAGCGGGTGAAGCCGCGGGCATCAGCTAGTAACCTATAATATAGGTTTTATTTTACAGTGTGAGCTAATCTAGCTTTATGGTTGTTTTCAGTTTTAAGTTTAACGCACACGTCTTGTTACACAACTAAGCATATCTGTGGTAGAAATACTCCACCAAATCCGAGACGAGACAAGAGCAGAGATGTGTACCAACGTGTGTGTGTGTGTCATGTCTACCAACTACCAACCACAAATAAAATTTCGTTATTTACAGTTCTCGTCTCCGCTTAGATTTTGTGGAAACGGTTGAGCAGAGAGGAGAGGTAATTGTTCAGGCCAGCGGAGACGAGAAGGGACGTAAGTGGCGTGCGGTAAGCGGTGTGCTGTGAGCGGTGTGTTGTGTGCACGTGCGGTGAGCGGTGTGTAGACACCTCAGCATACACACTAGCTTTTACGCATCTCCTCTCCACTTCGCTCGTCTCTGTTTTGTGGTGGCCTTGGACTACGTGAAGTGCAAGATTCGACCAATCACAGGAGAGACGAGAGACGCGATGTAGATTTCAATCAATGTGATTGGTTGGTTTATGTGATCTTAGTTTACCAATACAGTACGGGGTAAGGGGGGTACGGGCACATGAGTAGATAAAGTACGGGTACGCATGACTCACACTCAAACTCAAAGCATTTATTTCAATTAGACCATTACGGCACTTTTGAATGTCAAAATACAAAAAAAAAAACAAAGCTACAGTTCTAGTCACAAGACAATAACTTGAGCTTGAACTTAACAATAAACGGAAATACTTAGGCGATTAACACACTGCCACGCATCACGCAGCGTAGCGCGTGAATGCGTGTTTTAACGTTGCTTGTAAGTATTTCCGTTTGTATAGAAAACACGCACAGTCCAACACACAGAAAATGCATCCACGCGCGTTCATTCAGATTACGCGCCTATAGCGGTGAAACATGCACACACGCGCGTGGGTGTGAAGCGAGACGCAAGGTATGGCACACCGAGTCTCGCAGTGCCATGCGTGATTTTGAACGGCTTTGAGGCGATTAACACACTGCCACGCACCACGCAGCGTAGCGCGTGAATGCGTGTTTTAACGTTGCTTGTAATCGTGTGTTAATCGCCTTAATCGCCTAAACAACCTTATCACGAAGCCGTCAACCAAGCATTCTGTACATCAAACTGAGTAGCTTTACGAAAAAATTATTGCTGGGAAACAACTTCTTTTTTGGGGTGAAAAATCATGTTTTGTGGTAGAACTCAATGTAACGCACTCAAAACATTGTGCTGATGGATGGATTGAATAGTACGGCGGTCGTGGAGGTGTTTAAAGTAAAAATCTTAAAATAAAAACTTGTATTTAAAAAAGTTGGAACTTTGACCCCCAATATCTCCGTAACTAGAAGGTTCCCAGGTATGGTGTAGAACAAAAAAATGATCGCACTGATGGGGAAAACAAGTGCGTTTCGGCTCTTAACGAAGCCGAAACGCACTTGTTTTTTACACCCTTTAAGTATCTAAAGCTTACACTATGTTGTTATACGTAATAAAATAACATTTTTATGAAGTTATTGGTACTTTAAAGTATTAAATAGAATTATTGACAGGACCTTACTCGACAGTGCGCCATCTGGTGAGCTCAAAAACGATAGCCCTCATTAAAACGAACCGTGGCATGGCAGCTACGAGATGACCAGTCTCCCAACTGATAGCGCCCGTTCGCGAACATGACCCGTGTATCGCGTGCCATTCAACTCAACCATATTGAAGGGAACTAAATGACCCGACACACCCGCCACCATCAGCGAGACATTTGAGTGAGCATGACATTCTCTCAGCTACCAAGGCGTATTTAATTCAATGACTAACTAAATGCAAATGGTAGCTTTACAGAACACGGTACTCACACATGTGCTATGCAATTATACAATACTAGAAGATGGAATCTATACAAAGCAAGTGTACTTTTACAATCTTCTGCAGCTACCACAATAATTTGCCCAATTAGTTTTTCCCTATGGTTGTGGAGTAGGATCTGCATTGAGCCAAGCATTTTTAGCATCAATGTAATCCCCCAACTTATAATATGCTTGCCTACATAGTGTGCGTTTTATATAAGATTTAAATTTCGTCTCATTCAGTTGTAGAATGTGGGGAGGTATTTTATTGTAACATTTTAAACAGTACCCCATGAAAGTACATCTACTTTAGCAAGCCTGAAACCTGGCTGAACTAGTTGGTCCCTATTTCTAGTATTATAGTGGTGTCTGTCATCTCTTTTACTGAATAAATGCAGATTTTTCCCAACGTACATGATATTTTCATAGATGTATTGACAAGGTACTAGCTGTCATGATATTCATTTCCTTAAACAGTTCTCGTATAGAATTGCGTCTACGTAATTCATTATATGGCTCTGATGGCCCTTTCTGCATAATACTTGATGTCTACAGCCCGTCCCCATAGTAAAATACCGTATGACATAATACTATGAAAATAACTAAAATAGACTAGCCTCGCCGTACCAATATCAGTAAATTGACGGATTTTTCTAACACGTTATGGTGCTGAGCTCAGCCGTCTTGCAAGAGAAGTTAAATGAGGACCCCATTGTAGCCTTGAGTCGAGCGTAATTCCCAAGAAAACCGTTTTATCGACAAATTCTAGTTTCTCTTGATTCAATACGTCACAATCATTACTCTTGACATTTGGTAAAGCAAATCTTTTTTCCCATTTAATACTAAATTATTAGCGGTAAACCAATAAACGGTAACCTGCAGTAGGGCGTTATTTACGTCTTCAAGATTTGTGGTACGTCTGTTTATCCTTAATATTAAAGAAGTATCGTCACCAAACAATACCAATTGCGGATGGTTGTTAAATAAATGGGGTAGGTCATTTGTGTACACTAAAAAGAGGAAGGGACCTAATATCGAACCTTGTGGTACACCCATTTTTACTTTTAAACCCATTGAATTTACACCATTTACTTGTACATGCTGCTGTCTATCATTCGAATACGATTTTACTAAACTGAGCGCAAGTCCAAACCGTAATGCTCAAGTTTCAAGATCAGGGTTTCGTGATTTACGCAATCAAATGCCTTCGAATGGTCACAGAAGATTCCTATGGCATCTTGTGCTTCTTCCCACGCAGTAATTGTGTTTTAATAAAGTGACACCGGCGTCAGTCAACGTCCACGAACACAACGCCATAGGTCTATATCATATTTTATGTCATAACCAAGTAATTAATTTTAATGGTATTACTCGCCAAGACAAGAAAATTGAAAGTAGGTAAACACCTACTTTCAATTTTCTTGTCTTGACGAGTAATAGAGAAGAATGGAAGAAGAAGACATGCTGTGCCGACTCACGGTCGACACTTCTTCGTCTGATCTTGACTTAACTTTTTGCTATAAATAAAATGTTAGCAAGAGAGGTGTGGTCTGTACCTCAGGACAGAGCTTGTCATAATTGATGTCGAGATTAACAAAGATTTATGATTATGATTCTCACGCGCCACGAATTTTACAAGTACTCTTATCTGACTCGCGACGTCGCTAGATGCTACCGGCACCACCACAGCAGATCCAGTACGACCAGTTTAAGTTTTCAGTTCAAGGTGGCGCTGGTTGTGTGACGTAAAATATCTTAGCTACTTACATTTATTTTAGTTCTCTGTTTTACCACCTGCATAGATATCTTGGTCGAACCAACCGTGTCACAAGGCGCGCTGGGCTAAGGAGTCACACACGCCAACCGTCAAGTTGTTAACCCGGCCCGAACAATTCCGAACATTACCGACCTGCCGAAGCAGCATAAAATCTACATATAATTCGCCACAGTTTACAACAAGCCAGCTGGCCTCAGGGCATAGCGCCGGGTTACAATCTCGTGACTTCGAGTTCGATCCCAGCATAAGGATTTTCTTTTTGTGAATCGAGTCATTTTGTTTTTATTTTATTTTATGATTTTATGAGTTTGTTTTTTTATATTGACTTGTTTTTAGCATATTACTTGTAGAAAATAATTCCGATGTTTCACATCTGCCAGGCGTCTCGTGACGACTCACTTTTTGCAATATTCTGTTACTGGTTGTAAAACAAGAAAAAAGAAAGCAAAATGAGTATTAAACTTGGCGCTGCCACGCTGACAGGAAGCCATTGAAAATATTTTTTAAGATGAGATGACACGAAATAAATACAATTTATTAATAATTTATTTTTAGTAAATTCTAAATCGTGTTGTAATGTGAATTTTTGGCAGTAACTTGATTCCTTTGTTTAAGAAGGATTCAGGATGGTATTACAAAAATAAGTTTGATACCTAGTTTCAATGATAAATTGTTGTGAAGTGTACTACATTCCAATATTTGGAGTGTTTGTTTGGTATGTATTCGATTTTCTATAAACTTATGTTCATCTACCACCAGTTTTCCAAGGGGTATCGTGATACCCAATTCCTTGTAAAATTAATGATCAGACTAGACAGATGATTAGGAGCTTTTTGCCTCAAGACGTGTGGAAATTCTCAGAGATGTACCCCTGCGACGGGTGGACACAGTGTTTCTCCTCGTCTGCTCTGGCTGGGGTACGGGGACAAATAGAGGTACTATCTCCACGAATTAACCTATGCTTTTTATACAGAGTGGAACGGACCCTGACGCTAGACCGGTTCGCACGCATGTAGTCTGTTTATCTACTTATTTATATCTATATCTATCTTCTGTACATGTGATCAAAATGTAACGGATCGCTGTCTGTACATGGAACATATATGAGAAAAATATTATTGGGACCTTTATCAACGCAAATAGCACCCGAAACAGTGATTTTTTGATTTTTGTCTGTTTTCTGTGCATGCTATTTGCTGCTATGTATATATGCTATTGTGGTAAGCTTCACTTAACATAGTGTTTGTTTCATGTCAATCGGTTCATAAATAACTTGCGAAAATTCCTGGCTTTGCGAAAAAGCTATTTTGACTCCACGAAACGACTATCAAGCAGCAGCAATAAACTCTGAAATTTTGAGCATTGTTTCGGGGGTTAATGTTAATGTAGAGTATATCTCCATTAACAGAGTTATGGAAGACGAAGAATCTACCAGCTACCACGTCGAAGTTTTAGAATCCCTCAGTGATCCTGGACTACCAACCAGCTCATAAAAAAAATAAATTAAAGTCTGCGTACTGTTATAACCCTTATTACAAGGCAGTAAGGATGACATCGGCACTCTACAGCCCGCGTCTCATTTTTCACTGCATTTAGATGCTGAGTTGCAATTACCGCATAGTAGCGGAATTTTAATAACTAAGTTAGCCAGTTAGATTCTGGACGCCGTCGCGTAAACCCATTTTTGGGAACTTATCTCGGGAGATCATAGATAGTCATAATTTTTGGTGTGTCTCTGTATAATTTTTGGCAATTTCCAAACTGAAGGTGTAATTGTGGATTTTTCGTAAATATACAAGTGGTTTGTGTAAACTGTCTTTTTTTTTAAAAAGACCAACGGGACCGGCCCTATAACAAATTGGTGTCAGAAGTGGGATACCAGAGGCGAAGTCTTACGGCGTTGAGTCAGACAGACACTGGTATCCCGAATCCCGAGCCTCCCGTTCATTGACCGACAGTAAGACTTGGCCTAAGGCTAAGCCTGCGTCACCACATTGGACGACGGTCAGCCTCCGCTCTTCAGCGTGAGCCCGCTCCAGCCACACTACATTGGACGACGGTCAGCCTCCGCTCTTCAGCGTGAGCCCGCTTCAGCTACACCACATTGGACGACGGTCAGTCTCCGCTCTTCAGCGTGAGCCCGCTCCAGCCACACTACATTGGACGACGGTCAGTCTCCGCTCTTCAGCGTGAGCCCGCTCCAGCCGCACCACATTGGACAACGACGATCAGCCTCCGCTCTTTAGCGTGAGCCCGCTCCAGACATCATCATCAGCTCCAGGGTCTAACTCACCACATCCAATTGGCCAAGAAATTCCACAGCAAACCGTGAGAAAGTTCCAGCTCCCACGCGTCATCGTAACAATATGCAAACGCCAAGCTTCGTGTTTCTGTGAGTGTTTCTTGTGTCTCTAATTTCAAAGTGAATCGCACCTCCGAATCGTATTTCCAACTTATTGCTATATTTTATAACTAATTCTATTTACACTGTTTCACGTATTCTATTGTTCGTAAATTATAAAAGTTGTCCAGCATATCATAATAACTATGTCCGTTAAAGGAGAAAACGAGAAAAGCCCCGACAAAATCACCTTGTCTGTCTTAACTAAATTTATAAAATCATATAATGGGGACAGGGAAACATTACCTGCATTTCTCACAAATTGTGAGAATGCAATGTCTCTAGCCACACAAGATCAACAAAATGTGCTTTGTAAGTACATTATTTCTCAGATGGAAGGGAAAGCACAGGTAGCATGTAGCCTAAAATCATTTCAAAAATGGTCGGAACTTAAAATCTTCCTCAAGTCCACATTTGGAGAGAAAAAACACGCAACACATCTCTTATCGGACTTACAGCATTGCAAACAATTGCCAAGTGAAGACGTTACGCAATACTCTCTACGAATCGAGTCAATACTGACTCGAATTCAGTCGGACACTCATCACAGTTGTAAAGATGAAAAAGAATTGCCTGGCCGTATAGCAGCCATGGAAGACCTAGCCCTTAACACATTCATGCTAGGCCTAAGCTCTTCTATATCCAACATTGTTCGGTGCAAAAATCCTTCGACTCTCAACGAAGCGATTCAATACGCTATAGATGAAGAAAAGTTATTTAATTTAGCCAAACCTAAAACAGCCAAACAATGCTCAACATGTAATAAAGTAGGCCATAGCTCATCGGAATGTTTCAGAAACAAAAAGCCTAATTTTAATTCCCAAAAACCATATCATAAGGTCTTCATTTCCCATTGGGACTCTAATAAAAATGACAATTCTAATACTAATTCTAATGCTCACTCCAATGCCAATTCTAACGTGCAAACTTGTAGATATTGCAAAAATTTCGGCCACACTATAGAGCAATGTCGTAAAAGGCAGTTCAATATGCAACACCGCGAAAATATGGGCTCTGCGCAGCGCCATCATAACTCACCTGATAACCTTAAGAATGCATTTACGCATACATGTGAATATGAGGCCAATGATCATAATAACTACACTGAATCTCACGATAATTTAAACTAAATCGGATTTTGATGCCGTGTCCGTCAAAATCTATGCAAAATTATAATGGCACGACTCTTCCTAAATCTACATCTCAGTCAAAGATGCTGAGTCCTACTAGTTCTACTATTTTTACTAAATCTACATCTCAGTCGAAGATGCTGAGTCCTACTAGTTCTACATCTCAGTCAAAGATGCTGAGTCCTACTAATTCTACATCTCAGTCGAAGATGCTGAGTCCTACTAGTTCTACATCTCAGTCAAAGATGCTGAGTCCTACTAATTCTACATCTCAGTCGAAGATGCTGAGTCCTACTAGTTCTACATCTCAGTCAAAGATGCTGAGTCCTACTAATTCTACATCTCAGTCGAAGATGCTGAGTCCTACTAGTTCTACATCTCAGTCAAAGATGCTGAGTCCTACTAATTCTACATCTCAGTCGAAGATGCTGAGTCCTACTAGTTCTACATCTCAGTCAAAGATGCTGAGTCCTACTAGTTCTACATCTCAGTCAAAGATGCTGAGTCCTACTAATTCTACATCTCAGTCGAAGATGCTGAGTCCTACTAATTCTACATCTCAGTCGAAGGTGCTGAGTCCTACTAATTCTACATCTCAGTCGAAGATGCTGAGTCCTACTAATTCTACATCTCAGTCGAAGGTGCTGAGTCCTACTAATTCTACATCTCAGTCGAAGATGCTGAGTCCTACTAATTCTACATCTCAGTCGAAGGTGCTGAGTCCTACTAATTCTACATCTCAGTCGAAGATGCTGAGTCCTACTAATTCTACATCTCAGTCGAAGGTGCTGAGTCCTACTAATTCTACATCTCAGTCGAAGATGCTGAGTCCTACTAATTCTACATCTCAGTCGAAGGTGCTGAGTCCTACTAATTCTACATCTCAGTCGAAGATGCTGAGTCCTACTAATTCTACATCTCAGTCGAAGATGCTGAGTCCTACTAATTCTACATCTCAGTCGAAGGTGCTGAGTCCTGCTATCTCTACTAATCTTACTAAATCTTATACTAAATTCACGTCTCAAGCCAACAAGCTGAGTCCTACTATTCCCAATGATAAAATAAAATGTCACTTATGTCATAAAGCTTTCCCAATTTCTCATACTAATTCTAAAAATAACTTACAAGTTACATCTAATAAACCTATATACGAAATTAACGATTTTTGTAAAAAGGTAGCATTACCTCATACTTACTTATCTACTAATCATGCTTTAGAAAAACTATGTTTCCTTATTGACACAGGATCAACCATCAGTATCATCAAAGGCTCCTGTTTACTAGAAACTCCAAATCTATTCCCCGAAACTGTAAAATTAAAAGGCATTAATAGTTCGGAAAACCCTGTTGAAACTCTAGGTACTTTTCTAATGGAGTTTAAATTATCGAATAATATTTATAAATACAAATTTCATGTCACAAAAGATGACATCAATATCAATAATTATGACGGAATTATCGGTAGCGATTTTTGCGATTACTTTAAATCTAATATCAATTACTCTTCTAAATCAATGTCTATATTGGATCATTCCGTCCCTATTACTTATACTCAACCATCGTATAATATTCCAGCTCGTTCCGAAGTGGTTATCGAATGCACTGTATCTAATTACTCACCTGAGCTTTATCATAACAATGAAGCTCTCGTACTAGATCATACCATAAGTGAAGGCGTCTATGTTGCAAATTGTATAGTCTCAATCAAATCAAATAAGAAAACAAACATAACTATCCTAAATACTACAGAGACTGACATTGAAGTAAAAGATTTTCACGTAAACGTGACACCGTTTGAAAGTAATTGTTCAGATTCTATATCTTGTTACAACATTAATTCTATTTCCTGTAATAAATCTGATCGCATAAATAAGGTTCTAAGTCTTATTCGCTGCTCCCATCTAAATGATGAAGAGAAAAAATCTCTCTTAGAATGCTGTTCGAAATACACGGATATCTTCCATATCGAAGGTGAGCCCTTAACCTTCACGAATGCTATAGAACATACTATTAATACAGGTGATGCACCGCCCATTAATGTCAAATCATATCGTTTCCCCGAATGCCACAAGGAGGAAGTAGACTCCCAAATTCGAAAAATGCTAGATCAAGATATTATTCGACCTTCTATTTCGCCTTGGAGTGCTCCAGTTTGGGTAGTACCGAAGAAGATGGACGCTTCCGGCAAACAAAAATGGAGGATAGTCATTGACTATCGCCGTCTCAATGACGTCACTGTTTCCGAAACTTATCCGCTGCCTCTTATCACTGATATCTTGGACCAATTAGGTCATTCTAAATATTTTAGCACACTGGACCTTACCAGTGGCTTCCATCAATTAAAGACCAATCCCAAAGACGCGCCTAAAACAGGTTTCACTGTTAGCACAAATTCAAGCATGTCTGGACACTATGAGTTTACCAGGATGCCTTTTGGGCTGAAAAATGCCCCTGCCACCTTTCAGCGTCTTATGAATACTGTGTTATCAGGCTTACAAGGCCTTCATTGCTATATCTACTTAGACGACTGTATCGTGTACAGTCAAAATTTACAAGATCACATGCATAAATTACAACTTGTATTTAACCAATTTCGTGAATATAATCTGAAACTCCAGCCAGACAAGTGCGAGTTTCTTAGACATGAAGTGACTTACCTTGGGCATATTATCACCGATAAAGGTGTGTCTCCAAATCCTGAAAAGGTTAACGCCGTATCACAATTTCCAATTCCTAAAAATCCTAAAGACATCAAGTCATTTCTAGGCCTAATAGGCTATTATCGCCGATTCATTGAAAACTTTTCTAAGTTAACTAAACCACTTACCTCCTTATTGAAGAAAGATGCTGTCTTCCACTGGAGTACTGAACAGCAAAACGCATTCGATTTTCTGAAAGAAAAATTAATTACTGCCCCTCTTCTACAATACCCTGATTTTTCACAACCTTTCAACGTTACTACCGACGCTAGTAATTATGCTGTTGGAGCAATACTATCTCAGGGTCCCGTCGGCAAAGATAAGCCGATCGCATACGCATCACGCACCCTAAATAAACCAGAAGGCAACTACTCGACTACAGAAAAGGAGCTTTTAGCTATCCTATTTGCCGTTAAAACTTTTCGACCATATTTATATGGAAACAAATTTAAAATAATTACAGATCACAGGCCCCTTGTATGGTTATTTAACGTTAAAGATCCCGGCAGTAGACTCATTCGCTGGCGCCTCAAACTTGAGGAATATGATTACGAAATTGTCTATAAACAAGGTCGCCTCAATTCTAACGCCGATGCGCTATCTCGTTGCCCTATTAATTCTATTGATGTTAATAATTTAAATAACTTTACCTATGAACAATATTTTAAAAATCAATTCACTAACCAGCTTCCTACTTCAAATACCATTATAGAAGAATGTACTCAAGGTCTACACTTATCCAAGTTAAATACAATAGCTTGCCCTGTCTCTTTAGACTTTGATTATTCTATGCCTTATTGCGAAGAAATACTCTCACAACTAGATAACTCTGCTGACTTATTAAATTCCGAACGCGAACCTCTTACGATACATCGCGTCAACGATAAAAATAAAACTTACTATTTTCTATTTACAAAAGTTCATCATTATGAACAAACTAACTTTAGAGATGTCTATACTTTATTAATCAAACTCAGAAATCTACTAATCGATTGTCCAAATATAACTGATTTCGCGTTACCAGATTTTAGTGACCCATTCTCTAAACTAGCTTATACTAAAATTTATAATATGATATCGTATATCTTTCACGATACCAACATTAAAATTCATATATATAAAAATCAATTAATCTATCCTACTCCTATAGAAGTTCCTAAAATATTAAAAGAAAATCATGACTCTGTTATCGCTGGTCACCCAGGTTCACAACGAATGTATTCGCGTATCAAAGCTGCCTACTATTGGAAAGGCATGCGCTCTGACATTGAACAGTACGTAAAAAAATGTAAGCTTTGCCAAATCAATAAACCCTTAAGGAAATCAAATAAAGCTCCTATGGAGATAACTTCTACTTCCACTAGGCCATTTGAACGATTAGCCCTTGACGTCGTAGGCCCCTTACCCGAAGCGGGTTTCCAAAATTTTAAATTCATCTTAACACTACAAGATGATCTAACCAAATTTACTAGCGCCTATCCGATGGTTACAGCTACTAGTGAAGAAATAGCTCGAAACCTCGTACATTTTATGTCTCTTTTCGGTTTTCCTAAAACCATTTTAACAGATCTAGGCACTTGTTTTACATCAGAATTATTTAAACAACTAACTGACATATTGAAGGTCAAAGCCCTTTTCACTACTCCGTATCACCCACAAACTAACGGAGCTCTTGAACGCTCACATGCTACTCTAAAAGAATATCTTAAATCTTTTGTTAACGAGAACCAAAATGACTGGCATTGTTATCTATTCACTGCAATACTAGCATATAACACTACCCCTCACTGTACAACTAATTTCACTCCCCATGAATTATTATACGGTTATAAACCATGCATTCCTAATTCCCTCTATGAAACCTCCGGTAATACCACATACAACGAATATATTAGAGCTTTACAATATAGAATGCGATTTAGTCGCGAAAAAGCTGTCCAAAATATCTTAAATAGCAAGGTGAAATCTAAACAATATTATGATGCAAACTCCCGTGAAATCACATACAAATCAGGAGATCTGGTGTACCTAAAACACCATCATAGACTTCGTAAAGCGTTATCGCCTATATGGAAAGGCCCATATAAAATAACAAAAGTACACAACAAACATAATGTGACCCTGCAAGTAGGTCGAAAAAATATAAAGTACCACACTAATGAAATAAAACCTTCAACATCTTAACATACTATGTTTCTTTTCAGAACGCTATGCTGCCATGGCATTTTAAGCCACAGCCTCACCGAATCGAGCATCATTCCCATCTACCATAGTCCCGGAATTTATTTCGAACCTATTAATAATATTAATTTTTATAGTGATTATTGGAAAGTTATCACTCACGTCGACCTAATCTCTTTAGAACCTTATCATAACAAAATAGAAACTCTATTACATGAAACTCTGAATCTCTGTAACAAAATTCAATCACAGGATTCACAAGATTTTAACATGTGCAAGGATGTGTCTAATCCTATCGAAGTTTTAATTCAATCTAATTACATTAAATTACAATCGTTATCACATATCATCTCTAATAAACAAACAAGTAAAGTAAAACGCTCTTTGGAATTTGGAGGTGAAATCTTAAAGTTCTTTTTTGGCACATTAGATGCCGACGACGCCAGAAAATACGATGCTGCGATTGAGTCATGTAAAAAGAGTGACACAGAAATATACCACCTAATGAGAGATAACATTCACATAATTAAGTCTACCATAAATAATTTTAATACTACTATTTACAAACTTAATCAAAACGAAAATAAATTGAATACCCAAATTAATCAGATGAACGAAATATTTTCTCAAATCATAAAAACTGATAACCTACTGCTGTATACCTCAAGGTTAAATAATCTTCTCAATATAATCGAAGGTTCTTTACTTACTATTTCTAATTTACTGGATACTACAGTAAATTCTGTTTTATTTTCTAAGGTTAATGTATTACATCCTAGTGTTATAAGCCCCTCCAATCTTTATTTAGAATTATCTAAACATAATAGTCAAGTAAGCAAAAGACTAGATTTCCCAGTTCCCTTAAGTCTTCAGAATATTCACTCCATAATAGATGTTTCCGAATTTAGCTCTTATTATTATAACAATAAGATCATTTTTATATTACAAATTCCTTTAATAACACCTGATAAGTTCATGACTTATAAAAACATACCTCTACCTACTCCGCATGATGACTCACACAATACATTCGCATTGATTCAACCTACTAACTCCTATATAGCTCTAAGTGACGACAGGATGCATTATGCTATGCTGGACACACTCGATAAATGTAAGATAATAAATAATAACTTTTCTATCTGTGAGTTAACTACTATATATTCATGTTTAAGTAATCCAAACTGTGAATCTAAAATATTAACTGAAGTAACACTTTCGTTACCTACAGAATGCAATGCTAAAGTTTTATATGGTCAAATTGATATTTGGCAAAAGTTAAACAACAATAAATGGATTTATGTACAATCAAAAACAAATAAGTTAACAATTAAATGTGAAGATAACATTAGTGATTATTCAATTATAGGTACAGGGATTGTAAAATTAACAGCTAATTGTATTGGTTACTCTAAAACCATTCAGTTAATAACAGCCAGTTCTTATTCGTTTATTACTAAGTCTCCTTTAGATATTAAGTTTGATATAACAGCTGATGATTGTTGTAAGAAGGACATATTTAATAAAAGCCTATCTCATTTGTCGCCAATCTCTTTAAGTAAAATTAACCTAGATTCCCTCAAAAACGCAAATCATCAAATGGACAATTTAGAACAAGAATTGAATAATTTAGAAAAAGAATCTCATTTTATTAAATATGGTCCATATTATTCTACTTTTACTTATATTCTAATTGTGTGTTTATTTTTATATGTAGCTTATAAGATCTTTAGATATTTTAAGAACAAAAATACTACTAATTCTGGATGCTGCGTGCAAATATTTAATCAATGTTATAACCAGAAAACTTCTAAGCGCAAATCCAAAATCTCTAATTCTATCGAGATGACTGAAATGTCCTCGACATCTGATGAAGACAATAAGTCAATACAATCTCTACCAATTCGAAACACTAATTATAAATCTACTGCTAATGCCCATAAGGCCAAATTTCCATCGAACAGGAATCTTAACTTTTAAAATACTATGAAACTATGATGTTATAATAATAATAAGCTATATGTACTACTTGTATACTTATATCTAGTGTAAATTGTAAAATGACTATCTAAATCTCTCTGCACTTCCAATCTTTACTATTCTACTTCGCTCATCTTATAAGATAAAGCTCCGTCAAAAAGGGGGAGCTGTTATAACCCTTATTACAAGGCAGTAAGGATGACATCGGCACTCTACAGCCCGCGTCTCATTTTTCACTGCATTTAGATGCTGAGTTGCAATTACCGCATAGTAGCGGAATTTTAATAACTAAGTTAGCCAGTTAGATTCTGGACGCCGTCGCGTAAACCCATTTTTGGGAACTTATCTCGGGAGATCATAGATAGTCATAATTTTTGGTGTGTCTCTGTATAATTTTTGGCAATTTCCAAACTGAAGGTGTAATTGTGGATTTTTCGTAAATATACAAGTGGTTTGTGTAAACTGTCTTTTTTTTTAAAAAGACCAACGGGACCGGCCCTATAACAGTACCCATAATGCTCCTTAGAAATTTAAACCCGCCAAAACTTTGCAACGGTACCAGATTAAAAGTGACCAATTTACAACGAAACCTGATACCTAGAAGCAGAGATTTTAACAGGGTGCGATATAGGTGATAGTGTTTTTATTCCTCGGATTCCTCTCATTTCTAACAATCTTCCGTTTAGTTTTAAACGAGTTCAGTTTCCAGTGAGCCTATGTTTCGCGATGACAATTAATAAAGCCCAAGGTCAGACGATAAAAGTTGTGGGTGTGGATCTAAGTATTAGCTGTTTTTCTCTCTGTTGGCTCTGTCACGTGTTAGCAATCCTAGCAGCCTGTATGCTTTGATCCCCGATGGCTATACGTCTAATATCGTGTATAGAGAAGCATTACTCTAAAGTTTTTTTTTTAAATACCCAATCGACGCGACGCTGCTTATAGAATAGAATAGAATAGAATAATATATAAAAAAAGCTGTTATTTTTAAAATGACCGATGAAAAATTTGGAATCATGAATATTGTTGATGAATACGTGGTAAGGTAACCATTTTAGCGACGGTGTCGGTTTCATCTTGCATTAATTACGTAAGGTTCCTGATTTGGAAAAATCTCTACGTACTCTTAGTGCTCGGCCAGACTGCAAACGCGGGTGCGGTGCGGGCGCGGTGCGACGAGCTCAAACATATGAACTTTATTGGAGTGTCCATAGTGGGCACGCGGGTGCGGGCTGTGGCGCGGGCTAGTTGGCGCGGGCCGCACGCAAATCGCGCGCGGGCAGCTCAAGCCATAGCTCGTTCATACAAGTGGTCGCAGTGAGGGCGCGGGCGGCAAGTGCGGGTGCCAGGGTTACCAACTCCCAAAAATAATTACCCCTTAAGCTAAGTCAAAATTTTCACAATTACTTCCCTTTTTTTCGGATGGGAAATCATCAAATGACCCCCTCCCACTCTGGCTCTTACTGACTAAAACCCATCCATGTTTCTTCTTTGCCTTTTGTGTTCCAGGTTCGCGGTAACTCTTTCGAACAACCCGCAGCCCTGGCAGGCATCGCCGATGCCTGTCAGGGCCCTTGCCCTTCCTTTTGCTGACATCTCTTTGAGGCGCGCGTGGAACACGAACGCACCGTCGACACGGCTTGTCGTCGTAAGACGGACGGACGGACGGCGAGCTAGCCCATAGCTCCCCGTCCACAGGCTCGCGCCTGCGTGGCCTCGTGGTGGCCCCCGGCCATTTATTTTATTAAATCACATCCCTCTTCTTTATCCCTAAATTTGGGGGGAAAACCCCTAAGTTGGTAACCCTGGCGGGAGCGGGGATCTCCGATCCCGCGCCGCTCGCCGCACCGCGCTGCCAGTCTGGCCAGGCAAACCGCGCGCGTTGCCGCACCCGCACCCCGCACCGCGCTGCCAGTCTGGCCGAGCACTTAGTTAGAAGGCGGGGGGGGCGTCAAACCCATTCTTACGTAATATGTAAGACTAGATATTTATCTAATAATAAATGATAATCTGTAGTTGACAGCATTAAAATAATAGGTATTTATCTGTTTAAAAAAATAAAAATCTTTGATTTACGTCAAACTGGGAGTTTTAGAGCCTTATCACACTAGCGGAATGGGAGCGGATTCGCCGTGGATGCGCAACGAATTCACCGCGGAAGCGCAATGAATTTACCGCGAATAGCAGCGTGAAAGTGCATTAATTTTTCAACGTTAGGCTGTTTGTAGCCTAGCCAAGCCTAGCGTTGAAAATTGAGTTTGCGTTGCGCATCCGTGGCGAATTCGTTTCACGCCCGCAACGAATTCGCTGCGCGCCCGATCTGCTTTGAATCCGCTCGCAATCCGCTAGTGTGATAAGGCTCTTAGTGTAAGTGATCCTTTTTAACAGACTTCCAAAAAGAGGAGGCTATCAATTTGTCGTTTTTTTTTATATCTTCGCCAATTGTGAACCGATTTCGATGATTCTTTTTTGTTTGAAAAAAAATTACTTCGCGGTGGTCCCGTTTAAATTTGGTGAAGATCTGATGGTGATCTTCGGAGATATGCAATGGAACTCTTCAATTATAGACAGCAAATCGGTCGCGATTGCTGCAATCGGTTGGATGTTTATTGTTTTCACAACATCATAACATAACATCACGCCTGTATGCTCTGAGGGGGATTGCAGATGTGTAAATAGAATTTAATTTCGGTAACTAATAATACCCTAACTGATCAGACAGGGCTTTTTAACATCTATATTTGTATTATATAGAGGTAAAATTTGTTTGTATGCAGGGGGTAATCTCCGTAACTAATGATCCAATTCTAAAAATTATTTTACTGACAGAAAGCTACATTATTCGTGGGTGCTATAAGCTATAAATTATATTTGTATCATATTCAAAGTCTGTATAACAAAAACATATAAAGAAAACCCCACCCTCCCCTAAAATTGAAAGGGCTGTAACTTCGTAACGGTTAGAGATAGCCATTAGGTGTTTGAACAAATATTATAGTAGGCGTCGAAACCTGCCTGGTGGTAGGTAGGTCCTGAACGGAGCGAACCTGCGACCTCCGTAGCGTAACGAAGGTTGAGTGGGTGCAGCGTAACTTTGATCTCAAGCCGAGCCGTAGGCGAGGGCTTTAAAACACCCGAGATCGGGAATCGCACTTTCTCTCGAGTGATACATAGTGCTTTATACTACACCTACGAGGAAAATAAAAAACTAAATCTTTACTAATTGAAATTTATATTGAAATTGTTGCAGTTAGTGAAGCTTAATATAACACTTTTTCCATTAATGTTTGTTTGAGATGTTTGCGACAATGTAGGAGGAATTTAACATGTTCTTTTTTCAAATTGTTTATCCTGCCGCCGCAGGGTCGCACTGCCAGCCCGACACCATCCAACACACAGCTAGTGGCCAGTGTAATTTTGCGAACTTGGAGATAAAAACTCACTGTAAAAACTTTTTGGCTTTTGATATTTAGGTTACCGGCGCATAGTCTTACCCAAAATTAAAAAAGAAAAACCACGTAAGAAATGGATTTTCATACACTTTTCTCTCCCGCTCAGATGCGTTTTCTCCCCGCATATTTGTTCGATATGCAATGACGTACTTTCTACCGTAAATTTAATAAAGTATCAAGGTACTTTCCAAGCAGGTGTAGTATAAACGATTTGATTTGATTTGATTTGATTTACGGTGGCCCGGCGGCCGGGACGCTGTGAGGTTCTCTCCATCTCACGTTCCGCCACCTCCTTCTCTAGCATTACTGCTTCGCAGAAGAAGGTGACGGCGTCCCATTCCGTCTCGCTCCGGACCATGGCTTGCACCAGGGCCGGACGCGAGAGGTCGCCGCCGCCAATCGCCGCTTGGAGGACACGGCGGTGCTCCACTCACGCGGGGCACACCTCCACCGTGACCATTCCCCCCCCTGACCTCCGAAACTACTGAGACTAAAATAAAAAAAAACAATATAGTTCATCGCTTGTAGATTACAGGAAAATCTATAAGAGTTCTATTAATTGACATTAAAGTGGTAAATTCAATATAATACGTTCACTTACGAAAAAATTGACTTTGGCATTGTGACCTTTGTTTGATTGATTTAGTGTTTTTGTCACCGACTTCTGAATCTTGACCTTTGTTTGATTGATTTGGTGTTTTTGTCATCGGCTTCTGAAGCTAGTTATTTTTCACTATTTTGTGTTTTTCTTTTTGTTTTTTTTTTTAAGTCGGTTTAATTTTTTGCAAAAAAGTTTTTCAATAGATGCGTGAGTGCGGCGTGACGTCACTAACGGTAACCACAGTTGCGATCCCCCAGCATTACGGCAAAATGAACATAAGGGTAGTCTGGCTCTCATGCCCAACTTAAAATAGTATATTTAAGCGTTGCTAGAAATCGTGGGGGCAGGTCCAAGTCACAAGCTCCAATGTCAACTTCTATACAATGCAACGAACCGATTAGCATTAACAAGAGGCTGATAAAATTTTAGTATCTTACAGTCGGATTCCCCTAATTCACATGAAATAAAGTTAAACGGCATTCATCAAGAATTGGTCAATATCGCTATCGCTAGGTATTTAGGAATAAATCCCTCTCAGTTGTAAATGACAACTGAGAGGGATTTATTCCTAAATACTTGATTGATTGATTGATTGAGCACCACACCCAGCCAGGAGCAAGCCTGACCCGGAAAAGCCGGATACACCAGGGGGCACTTTTTTGTAAGGAAAGACATGCTCTGGGATGGGAAAGGAAGCCCGACCAACCGCAGCCAGTCGGGCACAATCAGCCGACTATGCAGCCTAGAGCCAATATAGGAATAGTGGTAAAGACAGGTATAATCCATAGGAATGAGCATTGGTGTTTTGACCTTCGTTTGGTTGGTCTCTTCTAACATTGGAGAATCATGTTCGTTTCTGATGGTTGCGATTCCATTCGTTTTTGACACGTCTTATTTAAACATTATTTTCGTGTATATGTTTCGTCGTCATTAGTATTTGTTTCACTGTCAGTTTCGCTGAGGTGATATATTTCCTGGGTGGCCGACTTGAACTTTTCTCTATCTGCTGCTAGCTGAATCCATTCTTCTTTGCTTTTGTTGAAATATTCCATGTCTTGTTGGAGTGACTCGTTCCCTGTATATATTGGTCTTCCTACTTTTAACCGTTTCGCCTTGTATCTAATAGCTGCGAGTAGTAAGTGAGGCTCTGGTCGTCGGAGGATGTGCCCGTAGTAGCATAGCCGTGGGCATTTAATTTTTTTGGTAATTACCAAAAAACACTTTAAAAATACAATGATTCAGTTGTAATTAACATCAAAATCGGGCCGGAGACTCGTTTATATTTTTCATTATTCGTCATAGTTTCGGATTTGGCCATTGGGTTGGCAAGTGGGGTCACTTGAAAAATTCACCCTGTGTATCTAATGACGTCACTGAATATAAGTAAAAAATGTCCTACTAACGTAATGAATGTTCTAACTTTACAGGTATTGTGCGAAACCCGATTCGTGACGTCTGTGGTAAATTGATTTGTATTGTAATGTATTGAAGTCTATTTCTAGAACGCAGTGTGTTCTAACACTGCTAAATTTTATTGTAAATGTGTTTACAAATCAAATTGATGTGTAAATAATTACACAATGGAGCCATTCAGCATTCATCCTGGAGGTTGCTCTTGCTCAGGTTGTATATATCGGAGCAGATCCAAAGAACCCAGTGTTCAACAATTATTACAAGAGGGGTCCGATATTGACAAACTTTATTTCGGTAAATTTTTACCGTTACGAGAAAGAAAGTTGCTCGAAAGATTGATAAGAACTCGTGACGTCTATGATGGCGTTCGGAACCAATTGTTATCATCCGCAAGTGATCGGACAATTCCCAAACATAAAAAGAAGAGACGGGACGAGATCGAAGACGAAGATCTTAGTTCAGAACAAAGTAGTGCCGTCCTAGAAATGGTCGACTTAATCGATAGAGGGCAAATAAGATCTGCAAATGGAAGGAAAGTAATGGGTAGGCATAAAAAGCATCATAAGGAACATAGACACATTGGATCTGCAAATGCAAGCAAAGCACAGTTAGGTAGCTGCTGTAGCTGTTGTTCTTGTGAAACTTTAAGGAAAATTAGAAAACAAATGGAAAGGGAAGATAAAAAACATCCTAAGGTACATAGACAGATTGTTACTTGTGAAGACATAGCTAAGTATTGTGAAGAAGCTGCAAAAAAAGGTAGAAAGCGACGGAGAAAACTAAGTACAAAAATTTCAAAATTAAGTTCAAAAGTTAGATCAGAGAGTTTGAAAATTAAAAGAAATCTCTCTGAACCTACCGTAATGAGCAAATCAAGAGCTTTTGTGAAAAGAATTCGATCAAAAAGGAAAGCGACAGATAGCTTTACGGAAATTGTGACTAGAGACCAGCAAACTAAAACTGCCAAGGGTCAAAAAAGAAAAGTAAAAAAAAATCAAAGCCACAGTGCAGAAGACAGTGCGACAGTTTTGGGAACACTCGCTGCTAAAATAATAAAAGATTCTTTAATATTATTTAAAGAAAAGTTGCTGAAAAAACGACCTTATGAAAAGAATAAATACGTAGAGTGTGAACCAGGAACATGTGAGGAAGGCACGTGTTCACCTGAAGAATGTTTCAAGAAGATTAAGTCTAAAGAAGTTGGAGATACGAGAAGAAGAAAACATCATCACCGACATTATGAGACAGGAAGACACAAATCTCATATTTCAATGAAAATACGACCCAAAAAAGTAAAAGTAAGAGAGTCTCAAGTCAAAACAGCTAAAACTAAATCCTCTTCTTCATTGACGATTTCGAAAACGGAATCAAAAGGAAAAAAATCAGTTTCCCCAAAACCAGTCAAAGGAAAGCATGGAAAAGCTTTGTCTAAATCAGCTTCCTCAATGACATCTCTTCTAAAATTGAAAACAAAAGCTCAATTAGCAACAGAAGAAGAGAAAGTTGCGCCTAAATTAAAAATCAAGGCAAAAAGACGGCCTGTGGCAAGAGATAAGTATTTAGAAGAAAATGTCCCGGTTGAAGTTTTACCTAAATCTAAAGCAAAAACAAAAACTGCCACAAAATCTATATCTTCCTCTCTAACATCTGTCGCAAAAGAGGAAGCTACGAAAGCTCGTTCTAAAAGTATTAAAACTTTAGAACGTAATGAAGGAGAACCTGCATCACCACCTAAACGATACAAAACAGGCAGTCAAAAACCGAGACGTGAACGACTCCAGGATATGGAGGAAACAGACATACAAGAACCGAAAGAACATGTAAAAGCTAAAAAAGAAAAACGTATGAAACCAACCCACGGAATGAAACGAGGGCAAAAATACAAGCATAACAAAACGCATTTTCCCGGTGCTTCACCCAAAGCTAGTAAACATTCACGAGATTCTGCCAGCCAGTCATCTAAACCTCATCGCAGAAACGTTTTGTCAAAATCTCAAGGTAGATCTGCCTTAGTAAGCATGGAACGTTTCAAACGTAAATCCGTAGAAAGTGCCACCTTTTCAAAGAAAACAAGCTCTGGATCGCGCACTAAATCTAAACAACAACAAACAAAAAGTGCTGTAAGTTTTCCAAAAAAATCTAAATATATTTCGAAAGAACTTGTTCCCGAAATTGAGGAAAATAAAATAGAATGCTACCCAAACAGACAAGCCGTCAAAATATCATCCAGTTTTAGTTTTAACATTGAATTTTATAAAGATACAAATCCTTGCGTGGAAGATTTTGAACCACCCCAGACCCCAAAACCCCGAAGGAGAATTACACAAACAAAGCATCGAAGAAAGTTTAAAAATCAAGCGACTGGACATATTCTCTCTCGGCATAATATGTCATCTCAATCGAGGTCAACACAATCATTTAAAAGCACCCAAGTTGCGCATAAATTGAAACGATGTTTTTGTACTCAAAAACTGATTCAAACGAAAAAACAAAAATTAAACTATGTCGAGTCGAAGAAGACAATGGCGTCCCTTGATACTAAAGACCGCGAGGTGACCGCTCGTCAGATACGAACGCAAACTAAGCATTCAGGAATGACTTACGTAGTACCACGGTCTACATCAACCCAACGTGAAAGCAATCCTCGGGCTGGTAAACGCGTTTCAAGAGATACAAATACTACTGATACCCAGGGCGATGTCCACTCCCCAAAAGTTTCATCTGACAGATGGGACGGGATGGGACAAAGACAAGCTGTGCGGATAGGTTCAAATTTCAATTTTGGCGTTGAATTTTCCAAAACAAATATTAATGACAGAGTAACTGCTAATGCAATTATATCTGATAGGCCAAACCAAATGAAAAGGAGGCAAACGCGACCAAAAGGAATAAAGGTTTATAAACCTAGTGTTCGGCATAAGATTTCAGAAACAACCAGAATTAATGTTAAAACAAAGCAGACCCGTACCGAACCCTTTTTGCAAAGATGTCTTTGTACTCTAAAATTACTCAAAAAAAATAAGAAGAAAGTAGAAAAACTTTCGCCTTGGCGGAATAGAGATGAATATGTTATGCATATGCAAAATGGAGCAGAGAATCGTTACAACCCTGAACGGTCAAAATTTTTACCTTATGATTGCGAACCCGGCTCATGTATTCCTAAAGAACATAATCCGTATGATTGCGAAAAACTTATAAGATTGCGTCAAATGGAATTAAAGCAAAAATATTCAAATAAATTTGACCTTGGATCTCGATCAACATTTAGTAAAACATCGGATACCACAACTTCTTCCAACTCTCAGAACACTCAGTTTTTTACTCGAGAGTCTCGACAGAAGGTAAACAGAATGAATCAACACTACAATGAAATAAATATTACGCGTGATCGTTTTAGGCAACGTGCAATGCGAGGCGGGTCAAACTTGTGTTCAAAAATAGAGTTTTCCAAGGAAAAATCGGCACACTACAAGAGAAAAGATAATTTTATAACAACTGAAGACTGTATAAATAAACACATCCAAAACAAATACAAATCAAAGACAAAAGATTCTCAACAAGTTGAGCATCCTGCCTACCATACATCAATAGATACTAAACCAAAACTAGAAAAGGGAAGTTCTGTTGTTTCCGTGATCAAAAAATGTTTTAGTATGTTTAAATTTCCAAGGAAAACAAATAACATGGAGCAGCAAAACAAAACCAACGTAATTAGTGAAAGTGAAAAAACTTCGCATCCCTTCCCAAGTTTGCAGATCAGCGAATATAAAAATACTCGTGCCAGATCACGTAAACTCTTTTATGATTTGAGCAGTCATGAACGATCTCCAAATTTTTTCATTCCTGAAACGCGTTCTCCTTATGGGCGCCATGAAGAAAATAAGCGGCGAGATATTATTAAATTAGACAAACCATACGCCAACATGAACAGACCTAATAGAAAATCGGTCATGAGTGTAACAAGCGGTTTTAGTGGTAGTACAAAGGCTACTCAATCTAGATCATTAAAACATATAACAAAAGAAGATCAGAAAGTGAGGCATAAACAAAGAGTTATAAAAGCTGCACGTTCCTTTTCACCTTCACGTCTAGCAGTTTGTAAAGGAATGAACTTTAGTTTCAATAAGCAGAAATTGACAAATCGTTTCATACCCTCTATTGGGAATACCACTATAAAAAATAGAGTTGAAAAGTATAACACAGATAGTGACATTTCAACAATAAATAGAGGGATGAAAGATCAACGTTTTCCTTCACAAAAAAGTACCTTCAGAAAAGAACACAAGGCATCAGACGTAGCACTTTTTCTCAAGAAGTGCTTCTGTAGACTGGGTCTTCAAAAGAAAAACATACCAGAACGTGAATTTCATTGGCAACAACCCATAACGACCCAATTTGTACAGGTCGAACATAATAACAAAAAAAAAAATAGACACAATGTAACAAAATCAGGATGTAGCGTTGTGAATACAAAAGCACGTCTACTATCAAAGTTTCCGGAAGGTCGTTTTGTCCTTAAAGAAAACCTTTTTGGGAGCCAAAATGTTATTAAAACCTCACGTTATAATGGTTCTCACCATTTGCCAAAAAGTTCCTTTACAAGACGAGCCCATGTCAGATCTCAAATCGATGTTAATTTTGATAAAATAAAAAAAATACTAAGTATACAGAAGATTAATCCATTTTATCAATCCTTTTATGCGTTAAATGTAAAAGTCTCTAAATCAAATGTTAAATCCTACGGTTCCTTCGATTCCAAAACTAGTAAAAAACTTGGTAATTGCGCACCGGGTCAGTGCGATGCAAAAGACTGTATGCAGAGAGTTAGTCGACTGAAGCGGATGAAGCAAATACTAGCACCTGATCCGTCATATAAAGATATGCCAGATACGAGTAAGTTTAATTGGTATCAAAAGAGTAAAAGAGAATTTGAAGGGAAACAAATAAAACCACCACCAGGTCCGTTCAAACCTTTGATTCTAGGATCAGATTTTAAAATTAGAGCGGGAGTTTACAAAGACACAAATCCATACAAAGATAGCCATCATCAAGCCGTTCGACTAGGATCAGATGTTAGGGTTGACGTCGATTTTTTCAAAGAACCGACAAGAAATGTTTTTTCAAAGAGTCCCATAACTGCGGGTCCCATAACTAAAGACAGAATGACGATGGGATCTAGATACAGTTTTGGGCGTAAGTCTAGGCAGGTTGAAGACACAACACCGAATGATGAACATCGACAAAAGCCTTCAGGAATAAAACTTATGATGAAAAAGCTCAGCAGAGGCTCAGCAAAATTGAAAAGGTCTGCTAGAAGTGATATAAACCAGAGAATGGATGAAATGAGTATATATAGAGGTAAGTCAGTAAATCAGGTGTTAAGCCTAGCTTCCTTACTGTTTATATCTTAATAGTCTGGTTAAGTTAGCTCAAAATAAAATAAAACGTACAAAATCTATTTTTTTAAAACAAGCATTTTAAATGCGCTAAAAAGAATTAAAAAAACTTATCCTTTAAAACTTTTACTATCAACTTATAACGCCATTAAAAAAAATTATATGATATGAAAGCTTGTCGCGAGATTTACGTAGGTACTCGTATTTAGTTAGTTTGTTTTTTTTTTTTTAATTAAACCAATATCTCTAAGTTTGTTTTCAGGGGTAGTCAGTTAGGAAATGCCGGCGCCAACGTTCTCTTAAAACAAAATATTGACGTGTAAAAGTGATTTAAAATCCTACTTGCAAAATAAATAATTTCATTTCATTCTACCCGAACAAACAGTAATAGTAATAGGGTAAGTTGCGCGAAATATTGTAGTAAACATACCCGTTTACTACAATATTTCGCATAGTTTAAAATTGATACGAATTTTGGGAACACCGTTACAAAAGAAATGTCAAAAGTCCACTACTTCACTGATGGCGTGAAAACGTATGCATATTATGACGAACAAAACTTTTTTAACTTTTTGAATAGCTATATCCTAGAAATGGTTATTCTAAGGAAAAAGTGTAAAATTCTACAATCTTGTCGAAAATATTTTATGATAAAACTTACCGTTTGGCAAAAAAATCCAAAAAACTCATTTACGTGACTTTTGACCTTGAGTATTTTTTTTGCAAAGGTCGGATCAATGGAGACTTTTTAAATTTTAATTGTAATGATGTTCTTAACATTCGAAATTTGGAAACAATTTTTAGCTCAGCGAATTATTGTAACCTTGCATGTATTATAATTTCTCAAACATGCTTGGAAATTTGAGCATTATGGCAACCTTCTTCGAGATAAATTACATGCGATATGGATTTTCATACAACTTTTGCCGGGCGCTGGCCCGGCAAAAGTTGTATGAAAATCCATATCTGTCGTGTTTAGCGGCCAAATAAATTACTTATTAAACTCATTTCTGTCGTGTTATTTAAAAATGGAACGATCTTTTACTCTAAAATATGGCAACCAAGGAGGTAACTTATCAAAGGTTTTATTTAAATTTCTTATTGGCTTGCAAATAGAAAGCGGTTTATTGAAAAAAAAAAAAACAAATGAACTCTTCAACGCGAGGGATTTTCTTTTTAGCACTTCCCTAGTCGCTGGATAGATAGCGCTAGACTTGGTACGTTAATGCAAGGAACGGAATGTAAAAAAACTAATTTTAACAAAGCGCGAGAAAACTAGGTTATATTCGGAAGCTTAAGCAAACGAAAGTGTCAGTCAATGAGCGTATGTGACGTGACGCAATGTTTTTTTTTCCATGCGTTTTGGCTTTGGCACCAACTAACATAGTCAGTTCAACGCCATCTAGAGAGTTCTTGGAAACTATTTTTTTTAATCCCTTAAAAGAAAACCTCTCGCAATATTTGAGAAAAGTACTATACAAGTCTTGGCCACAACTAGGCATTGATGGACTTTACGTATGTGTGCCTCGGCTTCGCCTCGGCCCACAATTACACATTCGTCCATCAATGCCTCTATTGCTGGCCGCTGCAGTAATGTACTATATATGCATGCATGTATTATTATATTGCTATAGATTATTTAGGCACCATGGCATTATTAATTCAAAGCGGCAGGCCAAATACTTCTCTCCAAACTCCTTTTGCACATGGGCCACATGAATGAACGTAAACGAATCAAAGGAAGCGTTCCTGAGGCCCTACTCTCTAACGTTTCTTCCGTATATTCGGATCTATCCATCCCTCTCACGCACGTTTGCAGATGAGTGCGAGTGAGAGAAACGGATAGATCCGAATATACGTACGAAACGTTAGAGAGTAGGGCCCCTGAATCGTAGCATGTGGCGTGCTTTAGTTTCCTGTGCTTGCCCTTGTATGTATGTTTTTTGAAGGTTAAAGGTACAGAGGCTAATAAACGTCTGTCTTGGTTTTGGTACAGATCCTAGAGAGCGCAAGTCTACTCCACGACTTCCATCTAGAAGAGTAACTTCAAAATCGAGATCTGTTCAATGCAAGGATTGTGCACCACAGCAACAGAAGCTAGATCGTAAATCTAGATATAGAAATAAAGTAACATTTTGTACTGACGTAAATTGTTTGGAATATGCCAAAGAATGGAGAAGAAAAGGAGAGGGCGATGTAGGAAAACAATATGGTATTACTTTTATATTTTTTGTCCATTTTATTAGTAGGAAGCACTACAATATCATTCACCGTAAACTTAATGTATTTCATTTTATAGGTTCAAAAACCGTAACGGACTGCCTTTGTAGATTGAAAAAAAAAATAGATAAATGCATGTGTGAAACTAAGACTGAAGCTAAAAGTCCTGCAATATGCAAATGTGGAGTTAAGACTAAAGCTAAAAGTCCTGCAATTTGCACATGTGGAGCTAAGACTAAAGCTAAAAGTCCTGCAATTTGCACATGTGGAGCTAAGACTAAAGCTAAAAGTCCAGTAATTTGCACATGTGGAGCTAAGACTAAAGCTAAAAGTCCTACAATTTGCACTTGTGGAGCTAAGACCAAAGATAAAAATATATACAGGCAACTTGAAGAAACTGAAAAGGAAATGGAAATCATAATGCCTTATTCAAAGAAAAAATTCAAAAAACCCGAAAGCCAATCAAAACTTTCCCAACCAGAAAAGCCAAAGGACTTATCCAAATATCCAATTGACAAAGAAGAGAGCGTAAATAAGACGATTTTGAAAGTACCCAAGTGTCCTTGTTGTGGGAAAAGTCCATTTTCAATAAAAGACCGCCCTGGAACAGCTGTAGCATCGGCAGTAGTAGTAGAGAAACTGGTGGACAGTTCACCGCGCTTTAAATTTAGTATGACGCGTAACAAAGAAGCTAAGAAAGCAAAAGAAGTAGTAGTAGAGGGAGGCAATTCACCGCGCTTTGAAATGACGCTTAACGCAACTAATATGAAAGTAATAAACAAAGAGGAGGTACTTAAAGAAATAAGGAAATCAAACAAAGAGGCCACCGACAGGCAGAAAAAAGGTAAGCATTTATTAAAATTTATTGTTTGGTATAAGTAATCGACTATTCAGCCTATAAGACGCCGAATTTACAGGTAATGGATATCTGTCTACCGCATAACAGGTAATAGATTTATAACTGAAAATGCTCATTTCGCACACAATATTTAGTTACTTTATTCATAGCTATGGCTGATAAAAAATGTTATAACATGATGGTATTTTCCATTATAAATACCAACTTCGATACTACTTGACAGGGCCTTTGATCTTTTATCACCGTTCAAATGCTTAGATCAGTTTGGAGTATTTTGCTTTTCAATTAAATAAATATTATTATTTCCCTAACCTTGCCATGCGGTACGCTGATTCTGATGTATTAAAAACGGTCAGACTTCAAGTTTTCAGAAAGATAGCTTAGCACACAGTTACTGATTGCATTTTAATTTTGGTTTGTTAGTAAAATTGAATGACCTTCGGGCGTCCGCGTCGTCGCCGAGGGGTGCCTAAAAACGCTACGCTGGAGTGACGACTTACATGCGTTTGTAAGAGATTGGTCGGAGAAAACCGCACGGAGAGAAGAGTGGGAGGCGGCTAAGGGGGAGGCATTTGCCCAGCAGTGGGAGAATATAGGCTTAAGGAAAAAAAAAGGGTTGGCAATTCGTTCGTGTTCAACTGTATAGTTATGTCCACACCAGTGTGTTTTCATATCCGTCTGGCGTCTTCACCTTTCAATTAGTCTTGCAATATTGATGCCATTTAATCGCATGCAGTTCGTGTGCACCCTGGTTAGTCCTCAACATGGACGCGTGTAAATCTGTGTGGCATATTTAAAGTTAAGCGTAAGAGAAGGAGAATCTACATTAAATATTATTAAAGAAATTGAACACACTATTGAAATATTTAGAGCTAAACAATGGTGTCGATTCTGTTTTGCACGAACTAAACTTAATTTAGGATATTGGTATCTTTTACTAAAAAGGCATTGCGAGAAAAGGACGGCTATAGCTATGAACTAAGTTAGAGATGTCAAACTAGTATATGCCTTGCGCTTCACCGTGTTTTTAGTCGACATGTTTTTACGTGCACCCTTCATTTGTATGGAAATATTAGTTCAATTAAACTTGACAGGTCTAAATTACGTCCGTGTCTTTTTCGTTTTATTAGAGAGAATAATATAGCAATAGCCTAAATAAAGTTTCTGCACAAAAGAATCGACACCAATGACATCCTTTTTTTAAAGTTTACTCGAATTTCACTTTCTACAAGCTTTTACAAAAACATTCATTCGAGAAACGATATTTGCTGAATTAAAATAAGTAATAACCCTTTTTTTTTCTGATGGGAAATCATCAATTGACTTCTCCCGCTCTGGGCAGAGCAGAGGGAGTGTCAGACTTTTACTGACTAAAACCCATCCATGTTCCTTCATCGCCCTTTGTGTTCCGGGGCCACGGTATCTCTTTCGAACAGTCCCGCAGCCCTAGCAGGCATCGGCCCTTGCAGACCCCTTCCTTTTGCTGACTCTCTTTGAGGCGCGCGTGGAACACGAATGCGCCGTCGACACGGCCTGGCGTCATAAGACGGACGGACGGTGAGCTAGCCCATAGTTCTCCGCCCAAAGGCTCGCGCCTACGGTGGCCGAGGGCCACCACGTGGCCCCAGACGACCGGGGTGTCTCCTGCGGCGGCCTGGACGTGAGGTTCTCTCCCGCTCACGTTCCGCCACCTCCTTCGGTAGCATGACTGCTTCGTAGAAGGTGACCCCGGTCCCATTCCGTCTCGCTCCAGACCATGGATTGAACCAAGGCCGGACGCGAGAGGTCGCCGAAGCCAATCGCCGCTACGAGGACACGGCGGTGCTCCGCCCACGCAGGGCACACCTACACCGTGTGCTCCACCGTGTCCTCCGGTCGATCCTCGCAGTGGAAACACCCGGGCGTATCCTCCCGCTCGATTCGGTGCAGGAACTTCCCGAAACAACCATGTCCGGTGAGGACCTGCGTCAGGCGGAAGGTGAGGATGCCGTGGCACCTCTTCAGCCACGTCTCAAAGAGGGGTCTTATCGCCACTATTGTGGCATGCCCTGCACGGGGTTGCGACAGTCGCTCTCTCCATATCGCCTTGAGATCACGCCAGAAGCCTGTCCGCTGCCGCGGCAAATTGTCGCTAAGTTTCCCCCCAGCGTAGCGCCTCCGCGCGCCATTCATGCAGGCGCGCGAGGACTATCGCCTCCAGATCCCATGGTGGCAATCCGGCAAGGAGGCTCGCTGCCTCGCGGGATATCGTGCGGTACCCACGGGCCAGCCTTACGGCTACCACCTTTTGGGGGGCGTTCAGGTAGTGTGGGCCCCTTACATTTTTGGCTACTTTTAAAGTCTCGAAGCAAACCATTTCAGGTTTTTTAAAAGCTATAATGGAAGAATTAAAATATTGTTTATAGAGTAAGTTTAAAAAACCCATCAGTGAAGGATCAGCGTGCTCTGTGTTGTCAAACTTGTTTAAATGCATTCGCTAAGGTTTCTCAGCTATGCGTCAGAGGAAGACGATGAATATGAATGCACACAGCTTACAGGTGTACGTGCAGTAGCGGGAGTCGATGTCTTTGGACACAGCTTAGAGGTGTACGTGCAGTAGCGGGAGTCGATGTCTTTGGACACAGCTTAGAGGTGTACGTGCAGTAGCGGGAGTCGATGTCTTTGGACACAGCTTATAGCTGTACGTGCAGTAGCGGGAGTCGATGTCTTTGGACACAGCTTAGAGGTGTACGTGCAGTAGCGGGAGTCGATGTTTTTGGACACAGCTTAGAGGTGTACGTGCAGTAGCGGGAGTCGATGTCTTTGGACACAGCTTAGAGGTGTACGTGCAGTAGTGGGAGTCGATGTTTTTGGACACAGCTTAGAGGTGTACGTGCAGTAGCGGGAGTCGATGTCTTTGGACACAGCTTATAGCTGTACGTGCAGTAGCGGGAGTCGATGTCTTTGGACACAGCTTATAGCTGTACGTGCAGTAGCGGGAGTCGATGTCTTTGGACACAGCTTATAGCTGTACGTGCAGTAGCGGGAGTCGATGTCTTTGGACACAGCTTAGAGTTGTACGTGCAGTAGCGGGAGCGGGGGTTCTTATTATTTATTGCACACAAAACAAAAAACAAATATACATATGAATTGCAATTATATAGCATAGGTACAAAGATTTTGACCAACTCTAGGCCCCTCCTTACAAATCTGCAAAAAAAAAATGTTCCAAGTCTCTAAACTTCCGAGATCCGACATCCGCCATGGGGAGAAGGGGGACAAGGGGGTCAACTTTTGAAAACTGATTTTTACTTTTCCAAGCCTTTTCTATATGAATCCGTAAAAAAAAACAAAATACGGGTCTCTGTTTCCGAGATACGATAGGGAGGGGGAGGAAGGGGGGCGAAAAGGGGAGGTTTGGCACTTTTCCCATACTCGTGAGAGTTATTTGTTTACGAATCTGTCAAAATATACCCACCTCCCCATCTACAATCTGGGAGAAAAATTATGTCAGTCAGTGGTAATCGAGCTTTATACAAGTATAACTAGTATTTGCGTGGGTGCGCGAGCTGCGCGCAGCTCGCGGGTTTCGTGTTTTTGAGAAGTATTTCTTATCCTAATAAAATACGCTAAAAGTCTAGTGGAGAAAAGAGCTACTTTGCTAACGATTACTAAAAGATTTTTCAGTACAAAAAAAGGGGTGAAGAGGGGAGTGAGAGGGGGCAGTTTTGAAAAATGATTTTGACTAACGCATTGCCCCTTTATAGGAATCTGAAAATAAAAACTTCCAAGTCTCTTAACTTCCGAGAAATAATAATACAGACAGTTAGTTGTGACAGCTAATGGCTTAATTGCCAAGAGCTTCGACCAACACCTGAGAAGGCTCGCATTAGGCACCTGGATCAAAGGCTTGTTTCGGAAAACAGACACGGCTCGTATTTTTAGGAGATTCCTCTCTCTGGAGCCCTGACCGGTAACTAGGACCCTGATCCCGATGCCGTTGGCTACTATTTTGTATAGTTTTGGTTTCCGTTTGGCGCTTTTTAGGCGCCCACTCACTGTCCCCCCTGCGAACACACTGGAACAAGCGCGTGTACGCGTTTTTGAATTTTTGAAGCGCTATATGTGACGCGCGTTTAAGTGAATAAGCCGATACGAGCTTATACCCCCAAAAAAAACGCTGGTCTGTAACCGTTCTTACGCTTTGTTCAGGATGTTTTACTTCACCAGTCAGTTATGTCTAAAATATGCTTTGAAATTCATCATCATCATCATCGTCATCATCATCATCATCGTCATCGTCATCATCATCATCATCATCATCATCATCATCATTCTCCTCCTGTCTTTATCCTATTTCTTTGGATTCCTGCACCATATTTCCTTTTTTGTATGTATGCCTTTATTAATTTCTATAAAAGAGGTGGTTACTAAATTAAAAAATACCTACATACACTGTATAAGCCGATGCTTGTGACTACTGGTATATATTCCGCAATGTAATAATAAATCATAAAATTAATCAAATAATTTCGAACGAAGAACTAAGTTGTTTTATTTTTATAATAAATGTTAGAGGTAGTCGGCATGAGAAATATTATGTGAGCAGTCCTTATAGATAATTTCGGTGATCAAATCACTAGGTGTTTTCAGAGTAGATTTGCCTTTAATTTTGAAAACTACTTAAAAAAATAGTTGTGCACAACATTGTTTAGAATATTGAAAACGTTAAAACATAGCTTTTATTGATGAAATATTTAACTAAATTTGTCTCATTCTTAGGACTGTCAATTAATTGTTTTTATTACTCGTGTCAATATGGTATCGGCAAGGCAATGAAAGAAGAAAGAAAGAAGAATAGAATTACATGTCTAAAGGGATGAATAGTCCAAGTTTAGAAAACACCTAATCCTACTACGACATGCCACGTAGCACAAGCCTCATATGGAAAGGAGATGGACAAAACCTGTCCCACGTGTACAAAAACGAAAATAACTCATAGGAATTTTTATTTTTCGCCCACTTTAATTTCTTATATTCTCAGCAGCCTTAAGAGGTTAAATCGGCCAAACTCGTTTTCCATAAAATGTGTGTCCTCCTGATTTTATCTTCAGCACTGAAATGAATTTGTTAACTATCAAAACTTGAAAAAAATGCTTCAGAAGCACTATTGCATCAACTACGGTCTACAATATTGATTTTTCTACTTACAAAATTAGCATTGAAGTTGCGCACAAATTTAGATTTTCCGCTAAAGAACTTACTTTTATCAATAAGGTCATTTGACTTATTATTCTTATAAAAATGTTATTAACAATATTGTTCGAAGTAAGGACCAACATTAATATTGAAAGCCATTTTATTCATTGTTTCCAGCTCTAAAACAAGCGAAGGGTCATGGCAGGAAATGTAAGTGTTGCGTTTGCCGCGGCTTAAAGAAAGGTAAACAACTAGACTTGCAGCCTGCCAATACGTTGAAGAAGCCGTGCGTATGTGGAAGCGTGGTGTGTAAAAAAGATTGGGATAAAATAAAACATGAACATGCAGCCCTGGCTGTTATGAAAAGCACATTAAGAAAATGTGTTTGTGGCAGTCCCTTATGTGAAGCAGAGTCTTCAAAAAGGCCCGATGAACTCTTAGAAGAAGCGCGGCATGAGTTACAGCTCAAGAAATTGAAAAAACAGGCTAAATTGAGAGAGAAAGCGTATCAGAAAGCGAGGTTGCATCGTAGGAAAATGTATGAGAAGGAACGTAAAAAACAAGATAAATTGAGAAAAAAACAGGATAAAGCAGATATGAAATCAATCAAGAAGAACGATTACCCGGAAGATGTTCCTATGGTAGCAGAATCATTGATAGATTTAGGCAATTTTGGCTCGAAAGCTTTTTGTGACGTTGCCACAACTATATATAGAGGTTTTTTACACCCTAGAGACGCTATCACTGACATTCGAGAGGCGGCGAGTGATCCCCATGCAGCAGCGAAACGCTTTCGGAGAAACGTCGAACGAGCGGGTCTGTCTTCGACAATTAAAAGAATTAAGGCAAGGTTTTTGAAGATGCCGGTAGCACAACGTGCTGTTAAGGAATTGGAATCTCATCCTACGACGAACTATCTTATTCACATGGCTGATAAAGACCCTAGTAAACGAATGAAGAAGTTTAAACAAAAACGAGAACCAGTTGAATTCGAATGTAGTCTTTACATGTCCTCTATTAGGAAAAGGCCTTGTCTGCGAATATATTACATGTGTCCGTGGTTTTACCCTCACTGTATGAGTTTGCTTGGCCTTTGGAAACAATTCCAGGATGTTCTACTATTCATATTAGCCATTGCAGTATGGAGTCCATGCATAATGTGTATGGAGCTCTGTAGAGGTTTTGTGTGCTGTATTATGTGCCAGGGATAGTGTATTTTTTCCTTTTCCATTAATAAAATATCGTCTTGAAGAAATATTCTATTTGATTTCTCACACTTTTTAGTCATTATGTTTCAATTGTTAGTTAGCACACATTTTTGATTAGCTAAAGGTTTGAATTATGGGCGCAATCCACGACAATTGTCAGCCCATCGAAATATTCGCGCAGGCTTAGACGTCCCAATTTCGTCAAATTTTTCGGACCTCCAATTGCTTATTTACGGAGACGCGGTGCGTCGGGTGGCTCATATTTTCGTTTACGGAGATACGGCGGGTGCAGCGGCCCGCGTTATCACACGCCCAAACACAAGCATATGGCAATGTATGATGTTGTTTACGAAGAAGCGGGGCGTGCACCGCCGCGTTGAACGGTGTCATATATGTATTATGCCATATGTTAGTATAATTTGCGCGTGTGAAGCCACGTGCACCGCCGCGTTGCTTGACCGCGACGGTGTCATCAAAATCAAAATCAAAATATTTTATTTCACATAGGCCTACATGGGCACTTACAAAACGTCGAAATGGTGCACGGTTCGGGTCGTTTCCATGGAGAAGAACCGGCAAGAATTCTTAAAAATCTTTCATTTGCGGGCAACGCTGTATTTTAATTCAAGCAAACGCACGTAATATCGCTTCTCAATAAACACGTTACATACGAACACACTAATGAACTAACACTCCAACCTGGGTTGGTTCTCTAGAACTTTTTGATCAGTATTAGACATGATCGATTGGCATCAAAAAAAGGTTTTGTGTAAAAAGAAAATTTCTTGCTAACTGTATTTTTTTTAATCTGTGAATGGGTATCAAAATTTCACGAAAAATTATGGATGCTTTCCTAAGCCCATTTTCGTGTAGCTGCAACGGTTTAGGTAGCTCCCCTTACTGGGTAGTCGTTTATCGTTTCCATCCTGTATATGTAGGTACTTACTTTTAGTCTTCTTTTTATTATTATTTTAGTTATATGTAGAGATGTGAATGTGACATATTATTGTAATTATAAAAAATATATTGTTTCTGTTTTTATTTTTTATTTTTTTTATTGTGTATATTAATGTATTATTTTCAATTTAAGGTTAATAGTGAAAGCCATTTGTATTCATTGTTTGCAGCTGCAAAAACATGCGCTGGGTCACGGTAGCAAATGTAAGTGTTGCGTTTGAGAAAGGAAAAAGAGTAGCGGCAGCACCACTAGCCATGAAAATGAAATCTGGTGCGATCAAAAAGCCGTGCTTATGTAAAAAAGATTGGGATAAAATAAAACTAGAACAAAGGTCCCTGGCAAAAATGGGTGTCAGATTAAATAAAATGTGTTTGTGGCAGTCCCATATGTGCAGAAGTTTTTTATAATTCACAAGTTATCTACTTAGTTTTTACTACTATCGGCAGTCTAAGACTGCCCCACATGTTTTTTTTACCAACACGTAACGTGTATAGCGTGTACCGCATGCACAGCGTGCATAGCGTTGACAGCGTTGACAGATTAAATTATAAGTATATTAATTTCATTAAGCTGCAAAAAGTGGCTCCTCAATCCTTACGGACATGCTCTGGAGCGCCTTATTCAAGCAAGCCACCACGCTTGTTTCTGCACTACACTATTTTGGTAATATGTAGTATAAGAACTCAGAAAAACAACGTAAAAGATGTATAAAACATTTAATAAAAAATAAACTTATATGTAGTTACGAAATGCTAAGTTGATGTTGAGCCGTCGGTGTCCGCGAGCCAAGAGAGCGATTTTTTTTTTTTTTTTTATAGGAAGGACCACTCGCAGTTGCTACGCGCTAAGGTTGCTTTACTGCTTAACCGGACAATCCTGTGGTGGCCAAAAATTACTTTAAGGCCCCCAGCCAGGGCTTACAAACTAAGGATTTAAATTAAATGAACAGTCACTAAGAGCACCCCCTGTGGGGTTCGGGCCTCGGCTTAGTGCGTCATTTTATAGTGAATTGTGATATAAGAATTGAAGATAGAAGCTCTTATCTTCATCCGGTTTCTTACGATACGGTGAAATAACAACAAAAAAATGTCCCTTTTCAAACATTTATAACTGAGTATTTTTGTAAATCGTACTAGTGGTTGGTGGTTTTTGTGGAATCTTACCACTAATTGAAGCAATCAAAGCCACTAAATCCAATATTTACTCGCTAAAAGGATGGTATAGACTACTAGAATTAGTGGAAAATCCACTGAGTTGGCAACACTGTTGCCTACGCGCCTGTACTAAGTGAGCGGAAGTCCCCCACTCAGTACAGTTTACTCATTACATAATAAGTTCAATAAAACTTACAGACAATACTAGAATAATTCACAGTTAATCATTATAATAATTAAACAATACAAATGCAAAGGTTTTATCTAGTTTTAAAGCTAATTAGTCGCTTCATTACTTTTTACAACAATATTCGATCTTGCTTAGAACCATTTCCGGAAAATCAAAGGATTTAATACAAAGAACACCTAAGAAGTCTTCCACTAATAAATTGTTCTGTAAAATAATCTTGTTACTTTTTAGTTTGTAATTTAGTAAGAGAAACTGATTTAGTTGTAGTTTCAAATTATAAATTGAGCTATTGATCAAATCGTATTCGGCGCCATCTTCCACCTTAAGGTGAATGCTCCAACCAGCCCTCCAAGTTCATAAAGGTCGAGAAACGATATTTCTAAGGTCAAAGCCATTGCTAGACCTTTATGAACTTGGAGGGTTGTATTGATGATTTTGATGATTATTATTCTGTAACTACATACGTCTTACAATCGCGAACAATATTTTAATCATCATACAACTTTTGTTTATTATGGGGCTTCCCCATGGCACACTAGCGCCACTTTAGTAAAAAAACAGAACAACAGTGAAGCTAACTACAGGGAAGTATATTTTAATGAATTAAATAGACGTCAATAATCTAGAACTCTAAAGCATTGATTTTGTCAATCAGATTTTATATTAATTGTGTATTTAACGAGTTCTGATTTTTTTACTAAAGTGGCGCTATTGTGCATGGGGGAGCCCCTTAAATTACTATTTGAAACCACGAACTATCTAAGTACTATTTAAGCCAATAGATGGCGCTTAATTCACCTGTCAAATTAGGTAATAATTGTAATATCAAGTAGAGATGGCAGGTTCATCAATATTAACATGAAATAGAATTTATGAGTGTTATTATTATTAGATTAAATCTTAGCAGATAGAACCTCTTGCGGCGACATATAGACAAACTTTCAAGATTTTGTGATTTATACCTAATTTCTACGGATAACAAAGAAATTACAATGATTTAAAAAATCGGGATACGGCGCTAATGAGAACGTTATGTAGGGTAATGATTTTTTGTCGTTAAGTCAAGGGATAGGGGTGCGAAGGTAATGAAGACAACAAACAGAACGTAATGCTATACTGAATCACATTTTTTTAAATGTTTTATTGTTCTTATTGTGGTGCTATAAAACTTTCAAATAGGTATTCAGTAATCATAGGCCATTTCTACAAAATTAACAGTCGACTGTCGAATGAAAAAAACGACAGTAAACGAAGGCAGTGAGGAAGAAGTAATGAGGTTTGAGACATTTCTTTTTTTTTTCTTAAATAATATTAACATTAGAAACTTCATGCATATTCTAAACCACGAACGTACTTCTTAGAAATGATAATTAGCTATTGAATAATTATTATCATAAATACTCGCTCAATAATACGGACGAAAGGAAAGAACGATTCTAAAATATTCACCGCCCGCGCTACTTGAACCGTAAATATTTTTTTACCTACAAACATGCGTGCACTCTCACGTTTGCTGACCGACTAAGACGTGCGCGCGGGGGAGCAGGCGATGGTAGTGGCGCATTTAAGATCATACGCACACCATAATTTAGATTTACTTTCAAACCGATGGTAATCAGAAAAAAACACAACATGCACTATTTTCATCCAGTCTGTCAGTATTTTTTATACAAGGTGTAGTTTGTCATCCTAGTGAAAATTCAGGAGCTTGTCACAGAAGACATAAATAATCAATTTAAATTACGTTAACCGGCCAAAAATTAATAATGCTGCTATTTTAAAACGCGCCATGTCTCTGGATGCGTTTATTTGTATGTGTGAAGGCGCAGTGATAGGGCCAGTTACAGACGGGCTGCATTTTAATACGACCGGTTTACACTTACCAATTTCCGTAAATAAGACAAAAAAAACCTACCCATTTTATTATAGATTCGGGTCGAGAACTATTAGCATAGATACCTCCTTGAATTTGACCAGGATGCAAAGCGACACCTTAATGTCAAATCCGGTCTTTAGTACGGACTTGGAATGCATCGCAAGTGCGCCAGGTTGTACCATTACGCGACCTACTTACCAGCCTACCCACACCACAGCGTGCTTCCACAGAGGCGTGATGTTTACAGCTCGCGGGGACGACATTCAGTGTCTGATCACAGCGAAGTAGAGACGTCCCGGAACTGTACCCGATTCATTGTGCCCAGTGTTATTGTGTTAAATTGTAATTTCAAGTAAGTTAGTATAATAAAAACAGTGTATCGCACCCAATGTGTTTTCATTGCACGAAAACCATCTTCTGCCCACATGATGACGGAATAAATCCTGAAAATCCAACATAATAATGTTTTCATGGAAAAAAACATTGAGTTATATCTATGGAAAAAAGGATATCCAACCTTTCCAGGGTGCTCAAATATTCTAGCTCGTTTCGCTCGCTCTTACAGCTAAGTTTTCTATAATTTTTCATAACTTGAATCCATAAGTAGAAAAAGTAAGTTAAATAAATTGTTAAATACTCTATTTGTTTGTATGGTGAAAAGAAAATCTTCAAATTTTCACAGAATGTGTAATCTGTGTTATTGCTGCTATAGCAACAAGTGATAAAAAAATAAATAAAAGGGGCTCCCCTACTACGATAGTTAGGAACCATTCATGCGCGAGTCCGACTCGCACTTAGCCGGTTTTTTTTCAAGTCGTAAATCGACTGAGATCAAGTGAAATTGTCCGTAAAACACTGTTTCAAGCTTTCACGGTTTAAAACTAAACTTATTATTGTCACTCACGGGATATTTTCCGTAATTAGGTATTATTGGTTTTGAGCTCCATAATTGTTTTTTTATTTTCGGTATTTTTTTTATTAAAAAACAAGATGCAAGCAATAGTTCTGAATAAGGCCACGCGCTATGGACACCATGATGCACTCTCGTATCTTCATCATCTGCCGAGCCTTCTCCCAACTATGTTGGGGTCGGCTTACAGCATAACCGGGTTTAGCTGAATACCAGGATATTTTACATGGAGCGACTGCCTATCTGACCTCCACAACCCATAGTACTGGGTAATACGATGATAGCCTTTGGTAAGACTGGTTATCAGACTTTAGCCACTGACTACCTGTAACAACTGTCAAAGATCTACAAATGACAGCTGGGGCCTGTCTTAGAGAGAGATATTAAGGCTCCCACACACAGGCGTGTTTTTGCGTTTCCGCGTTTCTGCGTCTTGCGGTATGAGTTTTTAGTACTTTAAGCATTAGGACCCAGAAACGCGCTAGAGTGGGGGAGGCTTTACATTTTCATCTCAACACCCACAAGGAACACTCTCGTTCCTTCAGCTATTCTCAGTAGTTCGGTTTATTAGGCATAGGAAAAAAAATGGCGAATGGGGAAACCCTGTGGGCCAGTACGACCATTTTAAGTGTGCTGTTCAAGGTGGTGCTGCTGTCAAGAAAAACTGCATCGGGTCAAACTTGGTACATTTATTTTAGTTCTGTGTTTACCCGCCTGCACAGATAAGTTAGCTGAAGTGTGAACCTTTTTTTTTTTTTTTTTTTTCGGATGGGAAATCATCAAATGACTTCTCCCGCTCTGGGCGAAGCAGGAGGGAGTGTCAGACTTTTACTGACTAAAACCCATCCATGTTCCTTCATCGCCCTTTGTGTTCCGGGGCCACGGTATCTCTTTCGAATAGTCCCGCAACCCCGGCAGGCATCGGTCCTTGCGGACCCCTTCCTTTTTGCTGACTCTCTTTGAGGCGCGCGTGGAACACGAACGCGCCGTCGACACGGCCTGTCGTCATGAGACGCCCGGGGCGTCTCCCGCGGCAGCCGGGACGCTGTGAGAGCTGAAGTGTGAACCTTACAGCACTATAGAATGTGAAACCTCCTTAAACCTAACCTTCGTTTTGCAGTGTGGCAGTGTGCACTGTCACCATAGAGCATCATATCCATTATATACGGGAATAGAGAGCCCCCTCGAGAGCTTTTTTTGCCAAACTGTCGCGAGTAGCGCCCTTTGGTGATTGGCTTCCGTAACGAACCGTACTATTATACTTAGTCTATCCTCCATTTTCATTACGTTGTTTTTGCATAATTTTATTATAAATGTAGCTAATAAGACACTAAATAAAATAAAACAATTTTAAATGAGTACACTGTCATATATTTCAGTCTTGGTGTGTTTATGTTTAATCAAAGAGATTTAAAAAGACAGTAATATATTTGAATGTCTTTGTGTTTATTAAAATACACTTTCTTTTCATTTCGTCATTGTCATCATTATATTCTCTTTGCCAAACAAAACTCGATTGATACACAACACAAAACTACCGATTGAATACAACATAAACACAATGTAGGTACAAACAACACACAACACAAATACAAAATGTTAGGTTAGGTAATGGATACTTTTCAAAAATATTATTTTTCCAACATCAGACAAGATGTTTGACATTGACGCACCATTCGTTTGATTTTTATTTTTATAGTTCGATTTATTTAGAAATTAAAATAAATATTGTGAATTTATTATGGAAACTGTCGAGTTGTTGCAAATGTCGAATTCACACAACTGTCCAATCAGCGAAAGTGACGAATCAACGAAACTGTCGAATTAAATAAACTAGTGAGGGAAACTGACCAGTGTCACGCGGACTCCAATTTAGGTCTCAGTAGCTTTGTAGAGGCATCTACACACATCAAAAATGTCTAGGGATCAAGCATTTTTATGCGGATTTCTTGAGATTGAGATGTGGCTTTGTAATAAATTTATGATTTTATAAATTTATATGGATCCTTTTTGGTGCATTTCATAATTTGAATCAGGAACTCTCAATCAAATTCGAGTAAAAGATGAAAATAAGCTGTCAATATTTTCCCTATAAAAACATACAACGCATTGAAGACATTATTAGTGCTACTGTTTCCCTACTACTGATTAAAACCAACGTTATTATGGAGCGGCGACGTCATTTAAGCAGGGAAGAAATGCTCAGAGCCGTGGGAATGATAGAAGCTGGTTCCCGGCAACGTACTGTAGCTTTAGCTCTGAATACAAGTCAGAGTGTTATCAGTCGACTTTGGACACGTTACCGAAGCACTGGTACCGTGGCTGAGCGCCATGGAGGACGGTATCGCTGCACCACACAGAGACAAGACCGATACATTCAAATCTTAACTCGAAGAGCTCCAACAATAACCGCCATGATGTTAGCCGTGAGGCTTCATCACTCTTCAGGGAACTTAATTAGCGACCAAACAGTCAGAAACCGCTTGCATGAAGTGAACCTTCATTCCCGAAGACCGCTACGGGTACCACCTATAGCAATGCACAATCGTAGGATTCGATATCAATGGGCTCTTGAACACAGAAATTGGGCAGAAGAACAATGGCGTTTCGTGTGCTTTTCTGATGAGTCTCGTTTTGGTATGAGACCGGATACAAGACGTATACGACACTGGAGAACCCCTGGACGCCAACAGCGATTAAAATCCTGCCAGGAAGTCCATCCTTATAGTGGTGGAACCATCATGGTATGGGCGGGTATTTGGATCGGCGGAAGAACTGAGTTGATTTGGATCAGAGGCAACCTCAACGCTCAAATTTATGCTGAGACGATTGTATCAGACGTCATCGTTCCTCTACAAGTGCAAATCGGTCCCTTATTTCAGTTAATGCATGATAATGCACGACCGCACACCGCAAGAGTTGTAAGACAGACTCTCGCCGCAGCTAACATCAATGTCCTGCCCTGGCCTGCTCAGTCGCCAGACTTGAACCCGATTGAGCATGCATGGGATATGCTACAGAGAAGAGCTCTGCCGAATATGGAGGGTATCCAGTCGCAAGAAGACCTTTTTTTGTTGTTGCAACGAACATGGGCGGCCATTCCACAGCGTGATTTGGATGAACTCATTTTGAGTATGCCAAACCGATGTTCTTGTGTTGTTAGTGTTCGCGGTAGAAACACGGATTATTAATTGTTTAAGTTACCCAATAAAATTTTAAAGAAAACTGTTATTTCAGTCTTTTTTTCGAACTTATGTTAGTGGTTCAAATGTCAAAAATCCCTTTATTAGGAAAATGGCAAATTTCTTTATTAATGCAAAGGTGACTTGGTTTATCGTTACTGTGACAAACGAAAACACTTTATTTGATGAATCCTTAAAGAAAATTTTAATTAATATCAATCAGGAGAAAAGTTATTGCAAAAATATATGTTGATCCCTAGATACTTTTGATGTGTGTAGTACGTCTATAGGTGAATTAAAAAACTTCAGAACCCAATATTTAGACGGCGCAACTAAAACTGTAGCTTTGTACGTGAAGGCAAGTTTCCCCCCCTGACTGTCACGTTTGACATCGCCACGTTTTTAATAATATGGTAAGCGGTAAGCATATATCGTAAAGGAGACGATTTATTTATTTTTAGTTATATTATGTTCCATTTTACTGCACGTAGGAACCGGCGACTAGTCCTATTAGATACGACTACGTTTGAAACCATGCATCAGCATTAAACGAATAAATTTAGTTTATAATTTGGTGAGTAACATTCCAATCAATTTGTAGTCGTATCGGAAATAACAGAAATTAACATGTTTTCCTGCTGATTTCAGATCTAAATATACTTTTCTATGTTATTTACATGATAACAATATCTGTTTTCATTTTCCGTTCCAAAATTCATGGATAAATCTATGATTGTATTTGCAAGCGCCTTCGTGAAATTATAGAGCCTGTGCTCGAAGAAATGCTCTTCATCTTATCCTGGTAAATATCGGTTTTTAATACTCATTAAACAAATGTGAAGTATAGCTCAGGCGCCGTTCCTACTATGTCGACATGTGGACGACAGATAATGGTGTAGTTTTAAGTATCGTGGCTTGCGTATTTAAATAGAGGTGTTCACTTAAAGGACGACGTGATTACTATCGTCCACGACTTTTGCCAACTAAAAACCAACGATAAATTAATCGTCATGACACTGGTAACGGGGCCTATCTTATCATTTGGATAGATATCAACACAGACTTAGCTAGTACACTTAATGCTAATTATTTTAAAATGCTGTGCTTATGGATATCAACAACCTAATTTATGCTTATACCCATGGCTTTACTTGATGTTATACAGGATAAAGACGAAAACGTAAATATAGTTTGTCACACATTTAGAATGAGAAGACTGTAGGGAAATTAAATAGAAAAATAATAGCTGTAAAATACTCTCGTTTAATATAAGATAAGATAAGATTTAATATAAGTTACCAGCGTAACCAGCTTTTAAGCGACTAGACGCTGACTTCGATGCTATTGTTTTGACAGAATGTTGGTTAAGTGAAGGGACAATTTTGGAGCCACTACCAGGTTATTCTGTTTCTCGCTCTCACTCACAATCGAACAAAAATGGCGGTGTCATAATTTACACCAATTCGAGTAGAAATGTAAAAGTTATAGAATCATTCATTGCAGAAACTGACAGTATTATACTTGTCCTAGACAACGAAGTAGTTGTTATAGAAAGGTATGGGTCGCCATCTTTCTTAAATCTAAATAACTTCATTGCAACCCTAGACATTGCTTTTCCTGTTTTATCTGATCCTGGTCTTATGAGGTGCATTAAGCACCGAGACAATCTTCATCAAGCAGAATCTTGAACCTTTCCGGAGCGCTGGAAGGTCGCTTTCGTTAGACCAATACACAAAAGCGGCCCCACAGACTTGCCTGAAAATTTTCGACCTATCTAACTTCTGTTCATTCTGTCCAAAGTACTGGAGAAATTAGTCAACAACAGGATAGTAAACTTTTTCGAAAAACAAGTCAATATCAGACAAAAAGTTCGGATTCCGGCGAGGAAGGCTAACTGAAGACGCGGCAACATCATCAAAAAACGCTACAAATTTCAAGTAAACTTTTCATATTAGAACAAAGAAAGATAAATTTAAAAAAATAAATATATCGAGTTTCAAATCATACGCATTACGTGTCGGATTTAAAATTCAAATTTTATAATTTTATTTATTTATCGAAAAAAAAAACTCAATTAATTATGCCATTTGCTTCTACTCCGTTTACCCCTTGTTTTTGGAATGTGATAAAAAAGTCATCCTGTAGATCACACAGCCTCAAACAAATACCTTGGTATCACACTAGACGAAACCTCTCATTCAAATCACATAAACACCTGCTCTCTGGACGCGTTAGGAAGCTGATATATATGATATATGAACGTGATAAAAAATTATGTGACTGTACACCCATTGAAATTCTACGCACAATTTACCTTGCTCTGTGTCAGTCAGTACTTCAATACGGGATTTTTGTTTGGGGTGTAGCCGGGAAAAGCACTGTAATAGAAATAGAAAGAGCTCAAAGAGCCGTTATTATAAAAGTAGCCCTTTTTTTTTTTTTTTTCGGTTGGTAAACCATCAAATGCCTCCTCACGCTCTGGGCGGAGCCTTAGAAAACCTTTCCGCTACCCAACAGATAAAATTTATAAAGGTTGCTGTCTTATGAGTGCGGGAACTGTTTATCCTAAAGGTAACATTACTTGTCCGCAAAACCCTGAAAACTAGATCGAGTGCGTCTCATAATATATAAAGTTTTTTGATATATTTTCATTTCAATAACGTTCACAAGATATAATAAACGTGAGTTATACTAACTGTTGATTTAATTTCTTTAGATATAACATTCATTTAAGTACTCTAAAACTTATTTCGTATGACGTTATTGGATATAATATAACGTTTATTTAATTGAAAATTACTAATTTTCGATTAAATAAACGTTATATTATAGGCCTAATAGGTTTAAAATATTTATTATTGATATAACGTTTATTTAAATCGAAAAGCGTGACAGAAACGAATCGCAGCAAAACCGACTCCACGTAGTCTTGTCTGCCCTATTTAAAATCCGTGTTATTTAAAATCGCGTAGGCGCGGAGGGGCGAGGCGTCCCGCGGGCTGAGGAGCAAGCAGGTGGTTCTAAGCCGAAACCGCGGTGGTGAGCGTGAACCACATCTGCGACGATAAGCTCGCATGGGACCGCCGGAGCCCCGCAGTGCCGGAGCCGTGACAGAAACCATGCCTGCTGCATGTTGCATGCTTGCTTGCATGCTGCATGCTTGATTGCATGCTGCATGCTTGCTTGCATGCTGCATGTATAGTGTATGCTTGTTTCCATGCCTGCTGCATGCATGGTGTAAGCTTGTTTGCATGTTTTTACAGGGAAATAAAAACCACATATGTTCCAAATCAACTGTTTTATTAATAATTATACAATGTTATAATGTGTTTATCTGAAATAATGCTATATGTTTTTACTAGGCGTTTTATCATATTAGACTAAATATTTTTTTATGTCTTTATGAATTATGAAAAACTTTTCATTAAACGCGTCTTCAATATTCCCCTTCCCGAAGCAAATAGCCTCTTAGCCAGACGATGCCCGTTTTACTCGCATATCCATATTTATAATAAAATCAGCAAAAGCTGCGACATTAAAGACATGAGCAACTTTTCATGCAAGAAAACGATAGTAAAATGATTTGCCAAACTGTCATAACTGAAGAGACGGAAAAAATGTTAATTTAATAAAACTGTAAAACATAAAATAACCCATAAATCTGCACACACACACAGGCACACAAAGACAAACACACTCCCACACACACTCTAACACGACATTATTAAACATTAGATTTTTTTAAATCTTTTTTTTTGTGAATAAAAGTGTCCTCATAAGTCATAAGTCATTTATTCATTTGTTTAACATAGGTACAATAATAATGGTATCAAGGCAATAAAGAGTGCGCTATGTTATGCCAGAGAGCGTACAAATGTAAAAAATAAAAAAACAATTATAAAGAATCGCATACTAAAATTAATTAATAATAAATGACAATAGAAATCAATGTCAATAAAAAATAGAAATCAATGTCAATAAAATCAATAAAAAAATAAATCTAAATAATACAAAAATAAAAATGTCAATAAAATGTCAAGACATAGACTGAAAACAATAATTACACAATGTCTCTCATTGATACTAATGTCAATATACAATACTAATGTCAACAATTACAATACAAATTTATTAACAAGGACAAACAATACACATTAGCATGTCAAGTTTCCATCATTCCATTTTTCTATTTCCTCATTTACCTACTTACCTTGTTAACTAACACATGAACTAATTATATGTTTTAATTTGTAAACGCAACTCCGGCCCCCAAGATACCGGCGCAGCCTAGTTTGGGGACGTATGTTATCAAAATATGTTGAAATTTTACTTGTTACGATTCTATCATAGCGATAAGTTAGGATGAAAATGTTTGTAAAAATGATTCAATAAATTTATTCTTATTCTTAGTAGCAGGTAGAATTATAAATAGGTAGGTATAAAGGGTGTAAAAAACCTCTTAACGAAGCCGAAAGGCACTTGTTCTCCCTTTTTTTTTTTTTTTTTTTTTTTCGGATCGGAAATCATCAAATGACTTCTCCCGCTCTGGGCGGAGCGGGAGGGAGTGTCAGACTTTTACTGACTAAAACCCATCCATGTTCCTTCATCGCCCTTTGTGTTCCGGGGCCACGGTATCTCTTTCGAACAGTCCCGCAACCCCGGACAGTCCCGCAACCCCGGCACTTGTTCTCCCTGCCATTACTATCATTTTTTTTGTTCTACACCATACCTGGGAACCTTCTAGTTACGGAGATATTGGGGGTCAAATTTCCAATTTTTTGACAAGTTTTTTTTTTAATACAAGTTTTTAATGTACTACTACTATTACTATTACTTTAAACACCTCCACGACCCCCGTACTATTCAATCCATCCATTAGCACAATGTTTTGAGTTCGTTACATTGAGTTCTACCACAAAACATGATTTTTGACCACAAAAAAAAGTCGTTTCCCAACAATTTTTACAACTTTTGTGTAAAGTTACATAGTTACAGAATGCTTGGTTGACGGCATCGTGATGAGGTTGTTTACACCCTGTATAGATTATCAGATTATTACTTCAATATAATTAATGGCCGTTTAATCATCGTTTCGTGTCCGTAATTGACAAGACAAGGTTGTGATGACTTTTTTTATTTTGCAAAGCTCCCTTCCCCATTTTGCATTTCGTCGGTGCGGGTCACTAGTTAAAAATAAATAGTAAGCTTTCACCTAAATTATATGTAAAAAAATAATGTAACAAATACTTCCTTATTACTGTTTTCAGAGGGCCAGTGGATAACATTCCATGAAAATAAATCTCTAGAGATGATGATGAAACAAAATCCTGGTATTGACGAACTTTCACAACTTTAATGAAACTAATACTTCGTCAAGCATTATACTATTAATGAAATTACTTAAATAAAAAAGATATTCAACATTTTCAACATGATTGATTCAATTACTGAATCCAATGAAAATACTAAAAAACAATATTTAAAATCAACAAGAATGCATAAAGTTAAACGTCCTGCGTTTGGGCCTAGTAAATCAGTGATTATGCATGTAGTTACCAAGACCAGATCTTTTAATAAAAACATCACTAGCGAATGTCGATCTGATTCATGCGTCTTCGGTAAGAATGATGAGCTCAAACATAATAAACGCACAAAAAAACGACGGCTGGCATTAAAATCCTCAAAATATGGTGGCATTAATAACAAAAAACGAGTTTCACCAAGCCTTAAATTTTACATGTCGGGAAAATACATGCCCCCGGATTATTCTAAAACACGTTTGGTAAAAGAGCGAAATTATAATCGAAATGAAATAAAAAAAACGAAGAACCCTTCAAAATCTACACTGAGAACGGCAATGAAATCAAAATCAATGAGCACAACTAAAGTTAAAACAAAAATCTCCAAATTGAAGTGGAACAGGAAAAGTAGTTTACACGACACAGAGACGATTGGTACATACAAACAAATGGAGGACACCTTAATGAGCAGCATTGGCGATGGAAGAAATAAACATTCTAACAAATCTTCGCGCGTAACATTCGAAGAAGTCCGGCGAGCCAATGTGAAACATTTATTACTAACTGCTTTAGAACTTTTTAAGAGCGAGGATAATTCAAAACAGGCTTTCAAACTTAATGTTCCAAAACACACGTCAACGCCCAAATCCACTTTAAGTTTAAGGAAGCAGAAATGTAACAAAATACACCTAGATGTTGATCTAGAATCAAACGAGACAAAACCACATTTGATTAAAAAATACGACAGACGAACCGAATTAGACAAATTAAATACTTTAAGACATGGTGTGCCAACTACTAGTAAAATAGAAAGTAATAACGAAGAAGACACAGAACAGAAAAATTCCACTACTATTTTGTGTTCTGGCATACATTCTGACAATAATCAGGGTCTACCTAAAAACTCAAATACTACTGTGTTTACAAGTGCTGCTCAACCAAGAACTTTTTATGGCAAAAAGAAAAGAGCAAAAGCTCCTAAATTGGAAAAGAATAGAGAAAATGCATCAAAATTAGAACTAGTAAGAGGCAAGGCATTCAAATTAAAACTGGATAAAGCTAACACAGACAGATTGCAAACAGAAAGAGCCAATACAGTAAAAACAATAAAAATGGAAAGAGCTGCAAAAGCAGAAAGATTAGAAACTGAAAAAAATAATGCAGAAAGGTTCCAAATTGAAAGAGCTACTAAAGAAAGTTTACAAATTACAAGACCGAATGTATTTAGATTAGAAATAGGTAGAGGTTTTGGAGCCATACACCAAATAGAAAGAGCTGAAGAAAAAGAACTTGAAACTCTAATGCCTTTTTCGAAAAGTTTTATTGCGAAACCACATACCAGAACGAAAACATCGAAGAAAATTAAACCGTTTAAAGATGAAATGTCGATTACATATGATAAAAAAACACGTGGCTTTGCTAACAATAATGAAAGAAAAAGAATAAATAAAAGGAAGCCACTAACTGAAGAACAGAACGCTATAAATTGTTGTCGTTTCTCAAAAGATTTAAGTACTAATTCCAATTTACACAAAGATAACAAAAAAAGAACAAAAGAATTCAAAAGAAAATGTGCTTTGACTATACTCAGTTCTAGTAATGAAAAACCCAGTAGCAGAAGTGAAGCATTTAACTTCGAAACTGAAATAACTAGCTCAATTATTAAAAAACGTAGCATTACAACACTGGGCAATAAAATGAACCGAGTGATAAAAGAAATTGGATTAAAATCTTGGTATTTTTTAAAGAAGTCTTCTCATAAGAGGAAAGAACGTCCAAGCAATTTGCGTGAGCAAGATTTATATCTTGCAATGCCAGATACAGAATTTCCAAAATGTGACGAGTCAAAACACGTTAAGAAGACTTTAAGAGGTTAGCACTTAATTTAAGTATTTAAGTTCATCATTATCTTTTCAGCCGAAAGACGTGTACTGATGGACATAGGCTTCCCCAAAGGGTCGCCAAATTGACTGTGCGACGTCCGTGCGTCTCGTTTCCCGTCCAAGTCCAGCCGTTTTGGAGACTAGTTGTTCCGGACAAACACACAGACGGACAGAGATAGACTGCCAAAAATGCTTTTTTGTTATAATTTTATTTATTTGTATCGATAGGTACTATAATTTTGGTCTTGAAGTTTAAGTCATATCCGTTTCTTAAATATTATTTTCTCAATTTTAGTGTCAGTAGAAGGTAAAAAATTGTCATCTATGTTCGAGATTATTATTGATAAAAATACCGGCGATATTTTAAACTCGACGGAATTAAACAAAATGATTGCGTCGTGGAAGAAGCGTAAAACCAAGGCCAAAAAAGGTGTGTCGCCTTTTCCGTTTAAGAAATTTTCTACTGGAACAACGAATTGTAAAAATTCGCCACATGGTATGTATCAGATTTTTTTATTATGTTCATTTTTACCCGACTGCGGCAAAGCCCAAAAGGAGGGTTGTGTGTTTGATTATTTATGTGTATCTTCGGCGTTCATAATTAATACCGATCGTATGCAGATCCCAAAGATTTACAAAACGCACAACGAGTGGCTTGCTTAGTGCCTAAAGCGCAGGCCACACCGTCAGCGGAAGCTATGACATGCGGGGTTGCGATAGTCGTTGAGAGGATCCGGCAGCTGGGTCTTGAGGTGGCATTGCACAAGTCCGAGGCCATGTGCTTTCATGGGCCTCGGAATGCGCCACCGACGGGATCCCTACTCACGGTAGGAGGGGTATTCATCGGCGTCGAGTCGACTTTGAAGTACCTAGGACTTGTCCTTGACAGCCGGTGGAACTTCGTGGAGCACTTCCGACGTTTGGCCCCCAAACTGGAACGGACCGGGGCTGCCTTCAGGCGGCTCCTGCCCAACCTAGGGGGGCCAAACGCCTCCTGCCGGAGGCTCTACGCGGGAGTCTACATGGTCCGGAGCGAGACGGAATGGGACGCCGTCACCTCCTTCTGCGAAGCAGTAATGATAGAGAAGGAGGTGGCGGAACGTGAGAGGGAGAGAACCTCACAGCGTCCCGGCCGCCGCGGGAGACGCCCCGGGCGTCGGGGGCCACCACGTGGCCTCCGGCCAACGTAGGCGCGGGCCTTTGGACGGTGGGCTATGGGCTAGCTCGCCGTCCGTCCGTCTCATGACGACAGGCCGTGTCGACGGCGCGTTCGTGTTCCACGCGCGCCTCAAAGAGGGTCAGCAATAGGAAGGGGTCAAAGTCTGACACCCCCTCCTGCTCCGCCCAGAGCGGAAGAAGTCATTCGATAAGTCATCGGAAAAAAAAAAAAAAAAAAAGATGCCTCACCGTCAGTCAGCTAGCGACCGAGCGACCGTGCCTGCTATGAAACTGACCTGCAAATTGCAAAAACCTAAGAAAATTTGAATTTCGTGGGCTACCTTGGTACTCTCCCCTCAAGGCTGGGGTACTCGTATCTGCTAAATTAGCAACTCTATTTGTGGTGGTTCAAACTTCGTTTGAAATACTGTTAGAATAAAGTTCTAATCAGCTTGCACTACAAAGTGGTTGTTACGTCAGTCACTGCGGGCCGACTAGTGCGAAATGAGTGGTTTTTGTTTAATTGTAGTAATTAATCATTAGATCAAAATGCCAATTGTACACTTTGTGAAGAAAAAAGTGGCAAATATTTGTGTGAAAAAAAAAACTAAAACTTAATGCCGTTTAGTAGCTACGAAATTTCGAAGAAAAAAGGCTTCACTTTGAATATTTTTTTCATATAGTAATAATAAAGTTAGAATTATTTCAATTGTACCAATTAAAGTTTAGAGTCTAATAAGCAACATATATTTTTTTTTGCACTTTTATATTCACTCATCAAAGAGGAGTTATATGGAGAAAACCTCTCGTTAGCAGATACCACCCCCTTAAGTCGCTAGACGCTAGGCAAGTCACCTGCCAGTGCGTTCACAGCCTAAGCGACCTTCCCTGATTCACCATTCTTTTTCAGTATGCAACTCATCCAGAGTTTCGAAACTTACATTTTTTTAATCCATTATCCATAGTTTTCATGTCAAGATCTGTTACTATACCACCTGCAAGATTTCTCTGTTACGTAAGATTTCTCTTCGATACATTGCCTTTTGTTAGTGAAAACGAACATTAGGTACTCATTGTTTTCATAATATTATCGGTTAATGTTTATTTCAGCAACGGAAAAGCATGGAACCAACAAGACAAGTAAAACCTTCCGTCAAATCCGTAGAGGTAATGAGGAAACATCATGACGTCATCATCATCATCTTCATCTTCCCTTGCCCCATTCTATTTGGGGTCGGCGCAACACCTTTTGTTCTTCCAATCTCCCCGTCAGACGTCACGGCATCATTTACTACTTTCTCTTTTATATCATTCCTCACACAATAAATCCATCTTTTCTTTGATTCTCTTCCTCTCAATCTATCAACATTCCCATCCATGATTTTTTTAGTGGCATGCGTTCCAGCTTTCCTCATTACATGTCCATACCAAGATAAACGACTTTCTTTAATTTTTTCTGTAACAGGCGACTTTTTCAAACTTTATGGGAAACATTATGGGGTCTGTACATACATAAAACTTCTATGCATACTGTATAAACGTTACTTATCACCTACTTTGCTACCTTGCTAAGCGTGAGAGCTATGCACACGGTGCGTTGCAATTCTGGCGCGGCAAGATATCGCCGCATTAGTTGGCACAGCGTAACAGTTTCATGAGTTTGTTTTTTTTTGCACGGAACCCTAATCCGTATTCTAAAATAAAAGTAGCTTAAGAAATCAGTCCAGCCGTATCGGAGATTAGCCGGAATAAACAGACAGACAGACACAAAAATTTTAAAAATAAAAGTTTTTTTTTGTCAAAAGTAACGTACAGTTATACCGTGTAACGTACAGTGTACCTATATACTTTCAAATGTATTCAGCAAAAAGCTGTTTTTTCGAAATTTAAAAAAAGGACACCTTTTTTTGTATGTATGTAAATATGAACAACCGTTGAGGTAAAATAACCATGTACAAATAAAAACAAAAAGAAATGCATTAAAATAAATATTCGAATAAATTGATTTCAGCTTTAAGTACGGGTGCAATAACACCATACATGATTGAGACAGTTCTAAGCAAAAAAGACGAATCATGCTTGAGAAAGTGTGGGGTCAGACACTGTTTGCCTCCAATGAGCAAAAGGACCATAGCTTCTAAGCTCCGCACTCCTGAGGGTAAGGACGAAATCGCGAGAAGGATGGAATACGGTAAGATATTAAGGCTGGGGTATCTGCTAAATTAGCAACTCTATTTGGCGTGTTCAAACTTCGTTTGAAATACTGTTAGAATAAAGTTCTAATCAGCTTGCACGTAGTGGTTGTTACGTCAGTCACTGCAGTCCGAATAGTGCAAAATGAGTGGTTTTTATTTAATTGTAGCCTCATAAATCATTAGATCAAAACGTCAATAGTTACTACTTACTTAATAAAAAATAATACGGCATCATTTACTCTTTCTCTTTAATATCATTCCTTACACAATCCAGCCATCTTTTCTTTGGCCTTCCTATCCCTATCCATCCATCATTATTACATGCGTTTCATCATCAAATACATCATACTCCTCCTTAATCGAAATTTCGGACTTCGCTTGTTTATTATTAATTCCTTTCTTTTGTACACTCTGTCATTGATTGATTTGACATGAATACTTATTTTATTATCATTGTGACACTTAATGATTTTTGTGATTTTTATTTACATTCATTTTGAAAAGTACTTGTTATTAATTTGATTTGATTATTGTGAATGTGGGGACCATGTGGGTCAGTTTGAGTACTATGAGCGACCTACCCAAATGTCCTTTCTTTGGTATTGTTCGTCGTTTCGTTGAGCTCCTTGACTTATAAGTCGAAGCTACACGATAACTGACAAATGCTTGCACTGACTGGACAGGTCCACTCAAATCTGTGTGGTTCTTTCTTCAAAAGAACATCTCAGACACTTATCTGCATAGTCCTCATATGAATTGAGCAAGATTATGTCTGGACTTCAAAAGTGACTATGACCTCTGAGTTTGTGTCGGCTGTTTCTTCTCAGAGTAGTCAGGTACAAAAGACCAGCCCCAACTAGTTTTAAAGTAAGTGTTTGTAAAAACCTACTTGCAAAATAAACATCATTTATCATTATTATCAATCTTAAGCAGGTCTTTTTCCATTCTACTTTTAGTCATCATTTCAGTAGATAGAAAATACCAAATAACCTCGACTATTTTTTCTTTTTTAATCTCGGCTAAAATATGTTTAGTAAAAAAAAACAAACAAGGTTGGTTATAAAACAAAAAAAAATCCTGTAGTTTGTTGGTTGTCCAAATTACTTTATCTTATAATTTTTTGGTCTGGAAAACTTCACAATCATGATCTTGAATGAATATTGAGGTCGACTTCTAGTCTAACCGGATGCGGCTGATTACCAGTATTTTATATAGAACGACTGCCTATAGGTATTATATTAGTCCTCCACAACACAGTTAACCGGGTAATACGACACTAGACTGGTTGTCAGACTTTCAAAATTTCGGTGTGAGCCTCTTCAGAAAAATTTCAAAATATCACTTTAAAGACGGAAAAAACGTAATTAAAACCTTTTTTTCTTGAACTTTGGGGTAACAGTTTTAGCTTAATTACAGCTATGGACAATGGGCAAGTATCTCCAGAAGTCATGAAATTCCTGAGAGGGAGAATGAAAAAAAAACGTTGGACCAGGGATGACATATGTGCAAGGCTTGGTTCTGAAGATGGGAACGCTGAAATCATTACGAAGGTCCGCAAAGGTTAGCATTTAATCATAAATACTACTACTAATATTATTTAGACTGCCTCGTTGGTCGCAACCACAAGTACGACTGGTGAGCATGAGGTCCTAGGATTCCCGGGCCGGGCAAAGTGTTTTTCATTTTATGGTTTAAAATCATTTGGAGAAAGTTGACAGTTTGTGGTAACTATGTAGATGTGCTGGGGACTGCACTTTAAGGGTTTTTTCAAACTGTCTTGATACCCACTGTTTAAAACTTCGTTTTATCATTCAGCCATCAGAAAAGGTCGAGTATCTCCATTACAAATACTGGCAACCAGGAAAGGTTTTGATCTATCGCACTTCAAAATGTTTGGAACCATAAAATTTCTGGATGAGACAGAAATGCTGGATAAGAAATCAAGAATAATGGACCAGTTAAACACCAGTACTGGACAGGCTCAAATTTTGGATGAAATCAGTCAATGTAAGGAAGAAATTAATTGTAAAACGTTGTCTTTGGGAAACAAGGTCCTTGTCCTCCATAGAAGAAGGAGGGTCTGTCCACCAAATGGGTGTTGTGCCTGGTGATGGTGATTTACAGGGTGTAAAACACCAGAGACTAGTTCACCTTTAACCAAAGTATTAAATGGGGGTATTAAGAACAGGGAGTAAAGTTCTTCATCTCCCATAGAAATGGGAGGATCCTCCGACCAGACGGGTGTTGTGTCTGGTGGGCCACTGCCCAACAGTTGTTGTCGGGTTTTCATGAATAGTCTTAAGTCGCGGATAACGATTTAGGAATTTGATGTTAGGTCTTTATTTATGTCATAGATGGCGATGTAGTACTTTTTGTAGTGCCGCTACAGTTGCATCGAATACCACATCTAATCTCAAATTAAAAGTATTCTATAGACTAACTACCTGGAAGATTTTAGCAGTAACCTTCATTTCAGTAATAATGAATGGGCAGATAACGCCTTCACTCATCAAAATGATGATAGATAAACCAAGGAAGCAAGGGAGGATCAGTGAACCTCCCAGTAAACCTCGTACAACACTAGTCACAACACCGCCTGAGTTATCAGACAATACAAACTGTAAGTCTTTGATGAAGCAGCTCCTTTATCTTTCTGCCCTTGACCCATGTTACTTGGGGTCGGCGCAACACGTTTTTTCTACCATCCTCCTCTGTCAACCGTCACGGCATCATTTACTCCTTTTTCTTTTATATCATTCCTCACACAATCCATCCATCGTTTCTTTGGTCTTCCTCTCCCTCTCCATCCATCAACATTTATATTCATCACTCTTTTAGTCACATGCGATTCGTCCCGTCATCCGTAATGAAGAAGCTCCGTTATCAAAAATTTAGTCAATGATTGATTTATTATAAGCTAACCACAGTCTGCACAGTAAGCAAGCTGGGCCGGAGGTCTCGACAAATAACGATGCTTGCGGGAAATGCAAGTCTCTAGTAGAGGCGAGAAACGCATCTTGGATGTAGAGACTCTCTACATCCAAGATGCGTTTCTCGCAAGCATCGTCATTGCAACCGAATTTATTCGTTAGTAATTAGCAATCAAAAGTAAGCGATTTTGTCGTTATCTCTGTCAAGATTGCCGGGGTCTGGAGTTGTAGCGAGCTGGCTGTTTGTTTAAGAACAATGGCCGGTAGATTAGATTGGATGCGGATGCCAGACGTCAGGGTGCTGTGGCCGATATGTTGCGTTAAGTAATAAGCTGCTTTAGGCCGAGTTGTTAAAAATACAGCCAACAAAAGAGTTAGGTATGTAGGCTAGCAATCTTCGTATTTTAAATACGAAAGTTTGCGAGGATCGATTTTTGTTATTCTTTCACGCAGAAACTACTGAATGGATTTAGATGAAATTGCAAACAGATTGTTTATAACCCTTTTGCATTTATAATAAGAAAAGAAGAAAACAGAAAACAGATATATTCAATTTAATTGAGTATCCTTTTAACCCAAGTCAAACCCATGTGCCGTTAGTTCCTAACCTGGTGTCAGAGTTCTTAAGCCGCCCATGGGCCTCTGCCTTGGCATAACATGCCGTCGAGAAATATCTCTTAGGCATGCGGGTTTCCTCACGACGTTTTCCTTCACCCAAATCCAAACTGATATTATGAGTGCGAAAGTCCGGAGGGCTGAGAAAATTCAAATTCTAAATCAAATTATTTTTTCTCAGGATATCATGTTTTTTATCGTTTTTTCAGTTACTATTCCTTTATTTACACAGCCTTCCATTTATGTAAGTAATGCGGTTAAGGAAAAAATATTTCAGATGATTTTCCGGATATGGTGATAGGGGCACCGCTAAAACGCGTAGACAAGCCATTCAAAGGAGCAAACAATGACGATTGTAGTCCAGTGGACAAGTATGGGTTGGAAGATATCGAATCAGAAACTGAAATCCAGAATACATTGCCCACTTATCCCATTTGTTCCTCTAGTAACTTGGCTAAGACTAAGAGACGTGAGTATTTACTGCTCTTTCATGTGCTTGCACCTCAAAATCATGATCTTTATTTTTGTCAATATAAGGTTGTATTTAGGTTTTTGTTGGTAAAATAAATGTGAAAGGACTATAGACAGTTTTCAGTAAAAACGGTCAACAGCATGTAAGTACGTCCCACAAAAACTTTACTGCTACGAATTAAGGGCGATGTCAATTATACATTGTTGCTATGGGCGTGCAATTGCTTGTACAGTCGATCTCATAAGTGCTTTACAACCCTCATCCAGCCATACGTGGTATTTGCGTGCGTCACTTATTTCTTCAGAAAATGGGAAGGCCGTCTAATTTATATAAAAAACCCAAGATAGACACTCAGCGTCTCAAAAAACTCCACAGAAAAAATGCACTCCTTGACAGCAATTGTTTTTCGAGAATTCAATTAGAAACGTGACTTAACATGAGTTGCTCGCTTTTAAAAAAACAACTATGTGGTCGGTGTAAGTCCGATTTTGTGTTTAGCCATTCAGAAATTGTAATGTAATGGCACGTAATAGTTTGATGTGACATTTGCAAGGAGCTGTGCATCTAGGTGTTTTGTATTTAATATATCAATAGCCGTCTATAAGAACGCGTCGACGCAGTCGGGTTTGCTGCAAATTGATCGCGCCTGTCTCTTTTTTGGTTACCTATAGCTATGCATGGGTCGCCGAGACGCCGCCATCTTGATTATTCAAAAGTGGAAACGCAAATACGAGTTTGATTTACACTAGTTTGGCACTAAATAAATTTTTGTCCATCAAGTATGAAATCTTTTTAAATTATATATATATTTTTTTAAAATAATATAATAATGCTGATTTAAGGTAAGCGAAAACAGGGGGCTGTAAAGTTTATGAAAAATAATAGCAAAACGGTAATATTACCTATGACAATGAACGAAATACTCATCAAATTGGGCACCAAGGTTGGCGAGGCTGAAATTATGGATGAGATTTGTACCGGTAAATAATAAATATTTAGAATAACTTGCTTTGCATGCAGATTGGCGAGAGAAGAAATTTTTATGGATCACCATATTGGTGATAATAATCAAGGATTGTAAGAACTAAAAACAGATTTCTGCTTCTGCTTCCGCAAATGCACGTTCTAAACTTCTACGGGCCTAACCTAGATAGTCAGAAATTGCAAACCGAAAGAAACAGGATTGATTAATTTACTTAGAAAAAAATGTTTGCTTGAAATTTTTTAAAGAAATGAATACTTCGGGAAAAGTTTTTTGCAATTTCTGACTTTTTTAGTACACCAACCTGGGTTGGTGCTGGTCCAATAGAAGTTTTTGATCAGGATTATAAACGGAATCGATTAGCATCAAAAGAATGTTTTGTGTAAAATGGCCATTTTCTTGCTAACTGTAATGGGGTAGATGACACACCAATCAATTGAGATACTTTTTAAGAGCTGTCAAAACGCAGTTCTCTCATAGATTTTGTATGGCAATAGCCAACTGTGACGTCACTGTTTATTCAACTCAATGACTCAACTATTTATTGATTTCAAAGCTACTAAAAATCGAATTTGGCAATTAATTGAAAATAAATCGGTTTTTCAGGCCAAAATAAAGTGTTTTTTTAGAGATAGGTGTCTGGGAATTATTGTTTTATGGTGTCATCTACCCTATTCTTTTTTTAAATCGGTGAATAGGGATCAAAATTTTATTAAAAAATATGGATAGTCTCCTAAGACCATTTTCGTGTAGCTGCAACGGTTAATGTACATAGTTCCCCTTACTGCCCCGTTGGAAATTACCACTGTGTGTACTTGTATCTATCTACCTATTAACAGCAATATTTTATTTAAAGCCACAAAAAAAGGGGATGTATCACCAATGCTCCTAGATATAGTGATAAATAACGAAATTTATCTCGGGACTAAACAAAGTACATTTTTCGAGAGATTACGAAACGGAAATCGCATGAAAAAAATTCAACCTCTTGAAATATTTTACAAGTTACGCAGCGATGAAGGTGTTGATGAAATAATTGACCATATTGGAAAAGGTGGGTCTGGTGTATTTCAGTGGTAAGTATAGACGACCTTTACCTTTACCTTTTAAGGTTTATTGTTGCTTTAGGAGACATGATTGTGTCAGATAGTTTCAACCTTAGTAAAGTTTTATTTTTTATTAAATAGTTTAAAAAAAAATCTTGTTGTCGACGGTACTATGCAGTTGAACAGGTAACGAACCTGAATTTATACACTGTGACTTTTTAGTCGTCTTAGGGCGTATGCACGTAGAACACTGGCTGCCGGCGCGGCGCTGTCCTGCCAGCGCTTATCGGCACCGGTCCGCGTAGGTAGTCGGCGCAGGCAGTCTCTATACTTTGTCCGACCCAGCGCCGATAACCGCCGACAATTTCTGATGGCGTACGCAGGTCGGAACTTGTCGGTGACGTTCGGCGTTTAACGTTCCGATAGCCAGCGTTCTACGTTTATACACACTTACAACGGCAGCGCGCCATGTATCCAATAACCACTAATCATATGAAGAACATAAAAAAAACATTACCATGACGCATGACGTAGTTAGAAACAGCCTGTTGCGAGCGTGGTCTGTATTTATTTTTCTTTGTATTAAGATCCTAATTATTGGTAGGTTAAAAAAACGGCGCTTAACGGCGCCGGTAGCCAGCGTTCTACGATTATACGCACTTACAACGGCAGCTCGCTTCATGTATCCAATAACCACTATTTATAAACACTATTCGAATAATTTAAATTATAAAATATTATTCGATTTATTAATTTCTTTAAATATGATTTACATTTTTAATTATTAAATTTAAATATACATTGACATACAAATATACATTTAAATATTCCTATACAAAATCATATGAAGAACATAAAAAAAACATTACTATGACGCATGACGTAGTTAGAAACAGCCTGTTGCGAGCGTGGTCTGTATTTATTTTTCTTTGTACTATGATCCTAATGATTGGTAGGCTAAAAAAACGCGACATGAGGTATTTTATGTGGGATACATGGAGCGGAACACCTTTGTAAGACGACTAAAAAGTCATGGTGTATTGCCTTATAATATAATCCTTTCAGCTATAAAATTAGGACAAGTATCACCGTATCTCATAGAGTTGATGTTAAATAAAGATGAAGCAAGATTGTTTTTAAGAAGGCTGGCATCCCAAGATAGTCTGAAATCGTACACTAAGGCTAAAATATTTGACAAGTTAGCCACTTGTTATGGCAAAGCCGAAATCGTAAAAGAAGTCAGTAAAGGTAAGCATGATGATACAACTGATAAAAATATACTATTTAACTATTTAAAGCCTCGGATAATAATCAATACAAGTTTCAACGTCATTCTCATAATAGGCATGACGACAGTATTAAAAAAAATGCAAATCTATTTAGTCCGTCAGTTAGAGTATTGGAAATTAATGGACACGTATTTTTTGTTTTTGTAAATCAATGAATATTGACGAAGATAAAACGCATCAAAACTCGGGACGGGGGTTCTCAATACCTGAGAAAATTCTCAATACGTCACGCCTTGGTATAATTTTTAGCTAGTTGCTAAAAATTATACCAAGGCGTGACGTATTGAGAATTTTAAAAGCGTCATATCTTCGTCAATTTTGGTTTACCTAACAAAAGAAAAAATACGGGTCAAATATTTTTTGATAATCTAACTGACGGACTAATTCGAATTTTTTTGTCGTCTCGCCTCCCTTATTTCTATTTATTTAGGGTCGGCGCAGCATGTCTTGTTCTTCCATACTTCTCTATTACTCGCCATTTCAGCAGTCAACTCCTTTCTAGCCATTTCATCCTTCACACAGTCCATCATCGTTTCTTTGGTCTTCCTCCTATTGACTTGATTCTATTTTGATAATTATTTTAATGACATGATGTATTTGACTTTAATTTTATTTTGATTCTCTATTTACCTTTTTTTTTTAAATCAAGATCAAAGCATTTATTTCAAGTAGGCCAGTTACAGGCAGTTTTGAATTGTCAAAACAAAGATGAAAATTAAATGTAGCTACAGTCCCAGTCACAAGACATAAAAACTGTGAAAGTAATGTAGTTGCCCATTCCCTAGCGTAGATATGTGTCTATGGAGAAGAACGGGCCAGAAACTCCATGGACACTCTTTTAAATCAAAATATTGTTACAAAATCTTGGTTACATCATTCATGTTGAGATGGTATATTATGTATCCTTTGACATTATTCACTTATTTGAATGAATTTACAAATGCACATTTTCAATTTTTTAAATGCTACTTACTGTCAAATATTATAAATTGTTGTGCCCGTCGGGTCCATGTGAACTTGATTTCATTTTAAGATCTTGTAAAACAAATGTAATATTTGAGGACCCGAATGGCGTAGCGGTACTCAGGCTGCCTTACGTTCTGAGGGTCCCGGGTTCGAATCCCGGTAGAAGCAAATGTTTGTGTGATGAGCATGGACATTTGTTTCCGAGTCATGGATATATGTATAATAAGTATGTATTTACAAACAAAAAGTATCTATGAAGTATATCAACTATCTGGTGTCCACGACATAAGCCTCGTTGCTTAGTGTGGCACTAGATGGCGCTGTGTGTAATGTCCAGGGATATTTATTTTATTTATATGCAATGTGAATTTATTTGAATTGAATAGAGATGTTTAGAAAAGGAAGATACAGGATGGATCTTTTTTTTGGGGTGGGCACAGTTTAAGCGAAGGAAGGGTCACCGACGCACAAGCACTTACCACGCATTCAGTACATCATTCCGAAGGGTTATTGTACATTCGCCACAAAGTTAATTCGCCACGAAAAAAGTATGTGTAAACTCGCCACAACTCTATTTTCATGAAGGAAAATCCGCCATGTTGTTTATTTCCGTACATATAGCAGAAAAATTAAACAATAAGTAGAATAAAACGTTATTTCTTTATTTTTCATAATCACAGAAATTCACATAAAAAACACAGTTCTACTTACAGCTAAACTGTGCCCACCTCAAAAAAAAATAGGATAAGCCTAGGAAAAGAACATGCCAGAAAATCTATAATATTGCATCTTTTTCTGCTGGTAATACTTTGTTTTCCATAATATTTACTTGCACTGTTATCATATAAAATAATAACGCTTGTCATATCAACTTATTAGTTACTAACTTATTAGTCATAACTTTTATTTGCCATAAAATAAGTTTCCATAATAACATGTGCTATAATCATTAGTTTCTATAAGTAACACATTAAATAATCGCAAGTCGATCGATTATTTAATGTGTGTGTTCTAAATTATATTAAACGTTTAATATAATTTAGAAACATTTATTGTATAATGTCATTAAGGCATTTGGCCTGTCATAAAATGATTTATTACAGCAAACAATCTTTAGTACTTTTGATGATTTTAGTACTATGATAATTGAATCGTCTAATTTTACATGACATAAAGTCATAAGTTCTAAGTATTGTATTATATAATGAGTATTATTCCGAACGTTCATTTATACATTGTTAGTCCTAAAACATTTTCTATAAGTTAGGTTTTAGTCACAGAAACGAACCGCTGTAAATCCGACTCCACGCAGTCGTTTGCCCTACCCCTAGAGTGTAATTTAGAATCGCGTAGGCGTGGAGGGACGTGGCGGCCCGCGAGTTGAGGAGCAGGTGGTTGTAACACTCGTCGCCGCGGCTGACGCTGGCCTGGAAGCTGCGGTGGTGAGCGTTAAGCACATCTGCGACGATAAGCTCGCGTGGGACCACCCCGGAGCCCCGCAGCGCCGGAGCTATGACAGAAACCATGCTTGCTTCATGCTTGTTGCATGCATGGTGTATGCTTGTTTGCATGTTTGCACGCTTGTTACGGGGAAATAACAACCACGTATGTTCATAATCAACTGTTTTATAAATAATGATTGACGCTTTGATTGATTGATTTTCTGCCTTATAATGACAATCGATGTGAAATGTATGCCAAAAGAAGATTCGGTCTGTGAATTTTCATTGCGCTTGTACTGAACTAACATTGTTGTGCTAGTATGGACAAATGAATATTATGGCGAATAAATGTTGTGGAGAAGGACATTATTGAAAATGGAAATTATAGCAAATAAATGCACGGATTAAAATTATTATGACACTTGATCGATTATGACCAATGAAATTAGTGAAAATGATTTTATGTATTTCACGATTATGGCAACTAAAGCGTTATTTCTAATGAAATAATGGCAAATACAAGTATGGTATATAAAATTATTGCATTTTAAATTATGGCAAACATTAGTAAACCCTTTCTGCTCCAACGGGACCCTGTATCTGTACATACGATTAGAATTTTTAATGCACTCAAAACTTTATTTTTATAGTTGTATTTTCTTGATAATTCCAGCTTTAAAGAAAGGCCAAGTACCACCTTCAATCATACTGAATATTTTAAATAAAGGTAAACAAAAATCACTGTTTAAAAGGTTTTCTAAAACGGATGTTAACAGACCGATGAATAAATATGAAACACTCGCCATGTTAGCTACTGAAAACGGTGAATCTGAGATCTTGAACGAAATCAGTAAAGGTAAGTGGTCAGAAAATCAAGAAATATTGAAATATGTACAATTAATGATATCGTCTGTCATCGCCATAAAACGTACGATACGTAAAATGAAATCATTGATGCAAGATATTTGTTATGTGTCCGTCAGAACACGCATTTTTGGTAATTGTTAAATTTAAAACAAAATTAACTATTTATATAATTTCAGCCATTGCAGCTGGACAAGTATCGCCCTCTGTCCTGGAAGTGATGATTAATGAAGATACAGAGAAACCAACGCAGCCCCAAAAAATAAAGAAAATATATGATCGGGACGTCGACTCTGATATCACTAAAGCGAAGGATGAAGGTTTTAAAATAATGCTATGCATAGCATTTTTTAAGAACTAAATTTAACTATTTTATAAACCCTTTTACTATTACTATACTATTTATTTAAATGTTTATTGTAGCTATGATAAAGGAGGTAATTCCGCCAACTGCAATTAAAATGCGAAAACCTAGAATATATGACACTGAGTCGGTAATCATCAAACAACTCTCTGAAGAAAAGGCTGGACAATTTGTAGAGAAGGGTTGTAGAGATAGAAAGCAAGGTAAAAATATCACTAACGGTAGAAGGTATGACACTGACATGGAGCCAAAAAAGGATAATAATGTAATAAGTCAATATGAAAAAGAAAATAGTTTCATAAAGTTGGAAACAAATAGAAATATCAGTACAGGTAGAAAAGAAGACCATAACGTTAAGTCAAAAAAGTGTCTATTTATAGAAGAAGGCAATAGTATTGACTCGGAGCTTGAAATATTCAGAGATATCTGTAAACGTAGAAAAAGTAGTAGCAATAAAACACCAGAAATATTTGGAGAAGTCTGTAAACGTAGAAAAGATGCTTGTAACACGACCTCAGAAATATTTGGAAATGTCTATAACCATAGAAAAGATGCTTGTAACACGACCTCAGAAATATTTGGAAATGTCTGTAAATGTAGAAAAGATGCTGGCAACATGATGTCAGATATATTCGGAGATATTTTTAAACGAATAAAAAATGCTAGCAACATGACCTCAGAAATATTCGGAGAAATCTGCAAACGAATAATAGATTATAGTGACAGTCATTCCGACGATAACAGCGACACAACGCCAAAAATATTTAGAGATGTCTGTAAACGTAGAAAAGATGCTAGTAACACGACCACAGAAAAATTCGGAGTTATCGATAAATGTAGAAAGAATGCTAGTTGTACGACCTCAGAAATATTCAGAGATATCTTTAAATGTATAAAAGATGCTAGTAGCAACACGCCAGAAATATTTGGAGAAATCTGTAAACGAATTAAAGATGATAGTGACAGTCATTCCGACGACAATAGCGACACAACACCACAAATATTTGGAGATGTCGGTAAACGTAGAAAAGATGATATTAACACGACCTCAGAAAAAATCGGAGTTAACTATAATCAAAGAAAAGATGCTAGTAGCAATACGCCAGAAATATTCGGAGAAAGTTGTAAACGAATAAAAGATAACAGTGACAGTCATTCAAAATTCATCAGAAATCAAGCGGCTATTATCAGAAAAGAGAAAAACGAAATAGGAACAACCAACTACCAACTACCAACAATCAACTATAAAAGAAAAGGAACCGTACCAACCCTGCCAAAAAGATGGGCAGAGGAGTATCAAGAACCCATACCAAAAGTATTACCAGGCCTGAAAATAGACATTAAAGGAAAGAAAAGAATATTGCCGGAGATAAGTTCGATTAAGACTAGAGTAACGAAAGACGCTGATGTAGGCTCGACTATTTCTAAAAACACTGAAAAAAGTAGTACAGGTAATCCATCTTAAGACAACTTATCATTGTTTACTTTACTTTTAATTGGGCTTCACTGTCAAAATTACCGTGATCTTTATTCTAGACAATTCTATCAAGTAATAGTGATCTTTGCTATCTTTACAATGTGTGTTGTTGGACTGTGGAAAGACTGTAGAGGTTTTAATATCGGTTGATTTACATTTTTTAAAGGACGAGAAAAAACAGAAAATTGGATAGAATAGAATTTAGTTTCAACCAACAAAGGACATACAACTCAAAATACAACGCACACCCATACAACACAACACAACAGGAGATACAAAATAAAATAACACATTTTAAATTACAAGTCGGTACCTAACACCAAATATTTCAATGACTGAGCTAATGAACCATACAGCAATGGTTGAGGTGCTGGCAATCAAACCTCTTCGCGAATACTCTCAGGAAGTTGTTGGAGCAGGCCCCAACCCTGCGGACCAGAGATGTGCACCGTTTTCGTATAGTCGTATAGAAACAGTCTACTTGCGACTGGGCAAACACACGCAAAGCATTTTACTTTGAGTGCGTTATGACCCCGTAGGCTGCCCGTGTAGGTAGGAGTATAGGATGAGGAAATCCGAAAGTTTCTAAACTCAGAATGAAAAAAAAAGGGTCAAACTCGGAATTAACGAGGTTAAACCTTTAGATCTTCTCTCTTTATCGTGTGGTTTGTGCCTAACCTGGTGTTTTTATGCCACCAATGGGCCTTTGACTTGGCCTTACGTGCCGTCGAGAAATATCTCTCAGGCATGCTGGTTTCCTTACGATGAACCCTGAACCCTTAAATGACCAGACTACGGTTGCAAATAATGATTTCATTTTCAAACCTTAGACAAGGCGATAGAATGTAAACCACTCCGTAAATTATTAGAAGCAAAAGACAGTCAAGATCCAATAGTGAAGATGATTCGAAAAGGTAAATGCAAAAATACTACTGTTTATACTACACACATCAAAAGTATCTAGGGATCAACATATATTTTTGCAATAACTTTTCTCCTGATTGATATTAATTAAAATTTTCTTTAAGGATTCATCAAATAAAGTGTTTTCGTTTGTCACAGTAACGATAAACCAAGTCACCTTTGCATTAATAAAGAAATTTGCCATTTTCCTAATAAAGGGATTTTTGACATTTGAACCACTAACATTAAAGTTCGAAAAAAAGACTGAAATAACAGTTTTCTTTAAAATTTTATTGGGTAACTTAAACAATTAATAATCCGTGTTTCTACCGCGAACACTAACAACACAAGAACATCGGTTTGGCATACTCAAAATGAGTTCATCCAAATCACGCTGTGGAATGGCCGCCCATGTTCGTTGCAACAACAAAAAAAGGTCTTCTTGCGACTGGATACCCTCCATATTCGGCAGAGCTCTTCTCTGTAGCATATCCCATGCATGCTCAATCGGGTTCAAGTCTGGCGACTGAGCAGGCCAGGGCAGGACATTGATGTTAGCTGCGGCGAGAGTCTGTCTTACAACTCTTGCGGTGTGCGGTCGTGCATTATCATGCATTAACTGAAATAAGGGACCGATTTGCACTTGTAGAGGAACGATGACGTCTGATACAATCGTCTCAGCATAAATTTGAGCGTTGAGGTTGCCTCTGATCCAAATCAACTCAGTTCTTCCGCCGATCCAAATACCCGCCCATACCATGATGGTTCCACCACTATAAGGATGGACTTCCTGGCAGGATTTTAATCGCTGTTGGCGTCCAGGGGTTCTCCAGTGTCGTATACGTCTTGTATCCGGTCTCATACCAAAACGAGACTCATCAGAAAAGCACACGAAACGCCATTGTTCTTCTGCCCAATTTCTGTGTTCAAGAGCCCATTGATATCGAATCCTACGATTGTGCATTGCTATAGGTGGTACCCGTAGCGGTCTTCGGGAATGAAGGTTCACTTCATGCAAGCGGTTTCTGACTGTTTGGTCGCTAATTAAGTTCCCTGAAGAGTGATGAAGCCTCACGGCTAACATCATGGCGGTTATTGTTGGAGCTCTTCGAGTTAAGATTTGAATGTATCGGTCTTGTCTCCGTGTGGTGCAGCGATACCGTCCTCCATGGCGCTCAGCCACGGTACCAGAGCTTCGGTAACGTGTCCAAAGTCGACTGATAACACTCTGACTTGTATTCAGAGCTAAAGCTACAGTACGTTGCCGGGAACCAGCTTCTATCATTCCCACGGCTCTGAGCATTTCTTCCCTGCTTAAATGACGTCGCCGCTCCATAATAACGTTGGTTTTAATCAGTAGTAGGGAAACAGTAGCACTAATAATGTCTTCAATGCGTTGTATGTTTTTATAGGGAAAATATTGACAGCTTATTTTCATCTTTTACTCGAATTTGATTGAGAGTTCCTGATTCAAATTATGAAATGCACCAAAAAGGATCCATATAAATTTATAAAATCATAAATTTATTACAAAGCCACATCTCAATCTCAAGAAATCCGCATAAAAATGCTTGATCCCTAGACATTTTTGATGTGTGTATTATAACGTAGTACTAAAATAATTACTATAATGTTTATATCCTGTGACTTATAACCTGCATAAATAATATACATGTGAAAGAAACTCTGTATGTTGTTTACGATTTGGGCGTTTAGTTTGTATAGTTGGTAAAGAAAGTACTCTATGTGCTAACCCATATAGAGTACTCTCTGTTTTAGTCCGTTCTCATTGTTTCATTTCTGACTTCCATACGAACGAAAACTAGGGCCCAATCTAGTTTCTCATAAACACAAGTGCCCTCCAGAAAATTGTTACTTTAAAAAACCAGAGCTGAAGCAAAACAAAAATTTTAAAATCTAAACATTTCAGGGTTGGAAACAAAGAAAGAAAAGCCTTCGACCATGAATTTACTTAACAAGGGACGCCCTGATGATTACAAATCTAGAATAACTGGGAAATCTTGTAAATATTGATTCAAATTATTTATTACGAATGAATTTGTGTGCAAGACTGTCTCATCTACTATTATAAAGAAAGTATGGGTCTTCATTTTCATTATTTCAACTGAAAGACGTTCACTGAGTGGGCCTTTCTCTCACATTGACTGTTCTTGTGTTTCTCATATCCCGCAGATTTACCATAGCAGATCTACCATATCATCATATGGTCGCAAGAATATCGCCAATGTTTATTTTTCATTCTTTCATTTTTTTATGTGTGCTTATAGAATAAGGACCATAATCACTCTTTAACATTATTCGTCGTTTCAGCCAAAAGCGACATTAAGTGTGAATCGCTCGACAAGTTACTTAAAGACAAAAATGCAAATGAAGTCGATGCAATACTCGAATATTTACGTCCCAATGACTTGGAGGCTGCTAGGATAAAAAAAGTCCGTGAAGGTATGTTCAACAGATTGTCTTACGAATTCTCCTACGATGAGAGGAGAACTATCAACTACTTTAGCTTGATGCTGCCAATATTGAGCAAGCCAGCTAAGGGTACTCCCTTACTTCTCCTAAAATTTTTGTCCGAAAATCATTATCCATTTATGTTTGCCATAAACTTCAGGAACCATAATGTTCAAAATCCCGAAATTTTTGTTTTACAAAACTATCTTTAGTTATAAAACTATTCTGTCATAATATCGAATACTATAATAATTGAATCTTCTAATTTACTTAAAATTAGAAGATTCAATTATTATAGTATAATGTTCAAAATCCCGAAATTTTTGTTTTACAAAACTATCTTTAATTATAAAACTATTCTGTCATAATATCGAATACTATAATAATTGAATCTTCTAATTTTAAGTCATATGTCCTTAGTATTGTATTATAAATAGTGTAAAAAACCTCTAAACGAAGCCGAAAGGCACTTGTTCTCCCCGTCATTGCGATCTTTTTAACGCCAATCGATTTTTTTAACACCACACCTTGGAACCTTCTAGTTACGGAGATATTGGGGGTCAAAGTTCCAACTTCTTGACAAGTTTTTTTTTTTAATGTATAAGTTTTTATTGTAAGATTTTTCACCCCTAAAAAAATATCATTTCCCAGCAATAGCTTTGGGTAAAGTTACCTAGTTTGATGTACATAATGCTTGGTTGACGGCTTCGTTATGAGGCTGTTTACACCCTGTATAATGTGTATTATTCCGTATGTTCATTTATAAATTGTTAGTCTTAAAACATTTGCTAAAAGTTAGGTTTTTGTGACAGAAACCAATCGCTGTAAATCCGACTCCAGGCAGTCTTGTCTGCCCTACCCCTAGAGAGTAATTTAGAATCGCGTAGGCGCGGAGGGGCAGGTGGTTGTAACACTCGCCGCCGAAACTGTGGTGGTGAGCGTTAAACACATCTGTAACAATAAGATCGCGTGGGACCGCCGGAGCCCCGCAGCGCCGGAGCCGTGACAGAAACCATGCCTGCTGCATGTTGCTTGCTCGCTTGCATGCTGCATGCTTGATGCATGCTTGCTGCATGCTTGTTGCATGCTTGCTGCATGCTTGCTGAAGGCTTGCTGCATGCATGGTGTATGTTTGTTTGTTTGCATGCTTCTTACAGGGAAATAAAATTCACATAAATGTTCATAATCAACTGTTTTTATAATGATTGACGCTTTAATTAATTGATTTTCTGCTATTTAGGGATTTCAATTTTAATGAGATATAAAGATCGGGTAAGTTATCATTCGGACAAATGATGATTAGGACAAAAAAAAAATGACACTTTAGATTAGGGATAAAAAGGTTAGGTAACACGATAGAGAACCCAGCTAAGCCATCGCTGATATTTTAAAGAGAGTTAAGCTGTTCGTCCAGTTCCTTGGATTAGTTAACCTGAATCTTTAATAGTCTTTTTTTCATAGTTTTAAGAGGTATGAGAAACAGGGTAGATTTTTTCTAAACATTTTGGAATATTCTTCGAACAGACAGGTGTTCTGTCTGGTTTGCAACCATGGTGTAGTAACCCCATGCTTTTGCGTGCACTTAGATCGTATGTGGCGTTATCTATGCCGCTGCAATAAACAAAGAATTTTTGTTCTCTTATCATCTGGTTATATTAAAAGTGTGTAAGTTTTTAAAAGAGATTGATTTATAGTAACGCACATTGTGAGTTAATTAATTATATGTATTTCTTTCATTCTTCTTCTTCTCGAATAATTCGAGTCGCTACGTACTGGTCGGACAATATCTGAGATCAGATTTAGTTTAGCGCTTATTTCAGATTTAGCGACCTGGACATCTCTGTCGTTTGCCCCATTCAAGTCCTGGAGGATGCAATTATACACACCGGCACAATTAGGGGAACAAAATAAAAGTAAATTTTATTTAAAACTTATGGGTACAGTCAGTCGAACGTTGGGTGTATCAGTAGCCGTGATCCACCGTAACGTGCAACGGTACAGACAGACAGAATCTTACGTGCGCAGGTGAGGGCAAGGCAGAAATCGTGTAAGCAGTGCCGTAGACGACGTTTTATAAGGGCGCAAACTGAAATTGTCGTCAAACAGCTGTTCGGACCCAACGAACGTAACGAACGTGTTAGTGAACAAACAGTGAGTAAATTTAGCATTTCAATATTTTTCAGTTACGACCATTTTTGTTAGTTCTCTAAAAAATAAATTCTAAGAACCCCACATTTCGTTGTTTTCTTTCATAAAATAAACAAACACTCAAATAAAGCAAATTCATTTCAATCACTTTTTTCACGTTCCCCTAATTTTGCCGGTGTGTGTAGTTATGCACGACGGTTAGGAGAGAAGGTATGGCATATCCTGCTCCGGGGCTCGTATCCGAGATGTGTCGATTATACCCCATCCAGCCAACTTGAGCCTGTAGTCAGTTCAAAGATTTAAGTATTCTATACTTGAAGTGTCACATTTCAGCGTTTAAAACTAGCCGAGTGACGTCATCACTTTTGAAGATTTTAGAAAAAATAGATGTTGGTGACACGGAAAGCCCTACCGATATATATTATAAGGCAATGGTTATAAAGAATATTCAAAAAGGTAAACTCGGCTTTCAAAATCTACTTAATAAAATTTATTCACTTGCTACACCTGTTACGTATCTTTGTACACCTAACTTTGATGACAACCGAGAATGTCATAATATTGGTATTACGTATCGCACTGAATGGTTATCACTTTACGATGACTATAACAGCCCGGGTACGGTGTAACGTCTTTCACGAAAGCCACTTCAAACTCAGTTGTCATGAATTTGTTGTCCACTATGCTTACATAATCGAAATACTTAATATATGTATCGATACGAAAGCGTCTGTCAAAATGAGTTAAGGTGACTATCAGCCACGATGACAACCAATGACGTCATATTTGATCGCGACTGGTCATACATAATACGAAACTAGCCTTTTGGCAGGTAGTTGATGGAAACTGAGCCCAGTTACTATCATTTCGAGCCGTCAACAGAGATACGTAATAGCCCTACTGGTCCCGTCACGTAAAAAGAACGCTGACCGTTCAAGGAAATATTATCTATTTCTTTAATGTGGTGGGCAACTGGTGGAACTAATGGCGCTAGCACCGCATGAACCAAACATCGTCATTAGTTGAAAATCTGTCAATGTCATTTTATATTTCAAAATAGATTGACCTCATTGGTCAGATTGGGTCTAAGCTATGGACGCGCCATCTACAATCAGCTTTGACCAGCCTTCCCCATTCCAGCCTATCCCAAAGTACTAAGTAGCTAGTAAAGTATCTATTATGATTTTTCATTAGATTAATATTACACTTTGATCACCACGCTTGGTCAAGACGGGTTGGCGACTAACAGACGTCACGCGGTTTCACCCGCGTATTTCCCGTTCCCGTGGGAGTACGGGGATAAAATATAGCCTATGTTACTCGCTGATAATGTAGCTATCCATTGCTGAAAGATTTTTTTAAATCAGTCTAGTAGTTTTAGCGTTAAATCGTAACAAACACACAAACAAGCAAAAAAACAAATCTTCTTTATAATATTACTAGCTGCCCGTCCCGGCTTCGCAAGGGTGGACTTTTTATTTTTTTCTATTCTATCCTATCTTTTAAGTTGGATCAAACTGCACACGGTGTGCAAATTTTATTATAATCGGTTAAGTGGTTTAGGAGTCCATTGAGGACAAACATTGTGACACGAGATTTATATATATTAAGAAAGATATTATAGTAAAGATTATTATATTATTATAAATACAATAGCCTAGTACTTTATGTACGCGACTGCGACGTGCGCAGACAAATCCCCTCCACTGCGTTCAGCGTTCTTTAATTTTACGTGACGGGACTAATAACAGTAAATGCATGTTTATAGTACGAAATAGGGAATATGCATAAATTTTCTTTTTATTATTTCGATACGGAATGTTAAAGTTATAATGTCAAAAAGCGAAAATAAGAAATACATCGGCCAAACAACACAAAAGTTATAACCATTTAAACTTTTGTTTCTATCTCTTTCTAGATAAACGGAATTTAGAATGGATTTTGTACTTCGATGCAGCGAATGACGTCATTCGCTGTATTGGATCTCTCTGTCTAATCAGCAGTTTCAAATGCTTATAACTTAGTATTTTTTATAGATATAAAAAAAAAAAAAACACTTTGCTATTTCTGATGTTAATACGCTTTGTTTAGTGATAAAAAAAATCATGCATATACCCTATTAGCACAAGACTACCTAATACAGGATGGAAGCGACGCCGACGCGAAAATGGTTTCCAGTTCCACGTACTAAGTATATCTTTCTAAAAGTAAGGTAAGATACCGTGGCCCCGGAACACAAAGGGCGATGAAGGAACATGAATGGGTTTTACTCAGTAAAAGTCTGACACTCCCTTCTGCTCCGCCCAGAGCGGGAGGGGCAGGAGTCATTTGATGACTTCCCATCCAAAAAAAAAATACAAATAAAAAAAGTGTAGCATTAGTTTTGAAGGAAACTGCAGGTTTTTTTTCTTTTAGTTCCCTCTATGAAAAAATTCTGTGTGGGGTTCGGAATGATGTACTGAGTACGGTCGAATAAGCTATTTGGTTTACATTTTACAATGTAATTTGTGGGTTAATATGTAAACCAAATAGCTTGTTCGACCGTACGTGTCGTAGTCTCGTCGGTGTCGTTTCTACCCTGTATGATGAAAGTAAGCGGTAAAAAAGGTTATGGGAAAATAATTCCCGGGAGGTGGTTTGTATGACATGGTTTGTAAATAATACATAGTCTTTGCTGTAAGTACATCATTTGACGACCCGAATAGCGCAGGGTAGTGAGGCTGCCTTACGTTCTTAGGGTCCCGGGTTCGAATCCCGGTAGGGGCAAATGTTTGTAAGATGAGCATTGACATTTGTTTCCGAGTCATGGATGTTTATATATTTATAATAAGTATGTACTTACAAAAAAAAAAGTATTATGTATAGTTGGTGCCAGTTAAGATGACAATAGCGGTCATTGCCCTTTCCCTAATATCTCTTCGTACGAACCAAAACAAATAAACCATGTATCGAGATCACGATAGATGACGATTCAAGACTTGAACAGGCTTATTTTTGGTTTACAAAGTTAAGAATTTTAATAAATGTAGGTGGGTCAATGACCGCTATTGTCATCTTAACTGGCAGCAATTTGAGTATAGTACATCAACTATCTGGTGTCCACGACACAAGCCTCATATGGCACTAGATGGCGGTGTGTGTAATGTAATGTCCAGCGATATTTATATTTATTTATTTATCGTTAAACTAGAAATATTATTTCAGCTATAAAGAACGGCCAAATATCATCCGAAGTCATGGACGATTTACTTTCGGATCTTCAGCCTGGCGACACTAAGTCTCAAGTCTTCAACAAGGTTCACAAAGGTAAAAGAAAGAAAATCCTTACGCCTGAAAGAAATGAGATTCGAAATAAAAATATGAAATAAATTAATATTTATTTTTGTAATAAATAGCGCAACTGCTCAGTATCAGGTCTTGGTTTCGATTCCTAGGTCAGGCAAAGGGTTATTGGGTCTGTATTTGTGCCCGGTTGATGGCATTAGGCTCGCCCCCTATTACATGGGCCTCGAATCATTCCTGGCGAAATGCGGGTGTACTATGAGGTATACCTCTGCCCTTCTCTTCGGGAATTACAGGCGTGATGTTATGATGTTATCATAAGTACTGTTATTATAAGTACTATCACGCGTTATTTTTTTTTTAAACTGGGTGATGTCGATGTTTTCTATCTGACCACTCAAAGAAGAAACAGCCGAAAAACTCAGAGGTCACAGTCTCTTTTAAATTCTAGACATTATCTTTGTATTTTCATAGGAGGACGAATATTCTCTGAACGTAAATGTTGCCAATTTCAGCGATAGCATTGAGACATGTTATGCCGTCTGCGATTGATAAAGTATTTGCTATTTGTGATATTAGTAATGAAGATAATAAGTCTGAAATCTTAAGGAAAGTTCGAAATGGTAAGTCGATAAACTTGTGTTTTTATTTTTAACTTTTTAGCACTCTAGGAAATAAAAGTCATTAAGATAAGTAATTGAGTATTTTGACTTGGTTCTGTTTTTAAAATACTTGGTACTATTAGTACTTTGTTAGTAGTAACGCAAATAGTGGGTTACAGTAAGAAACTGTTTCTTAAACTGTTTTTTCGAAACAGAAGCAAACGGTAACGCTGCAACCCCAGGGGAAAATGTCGGGGCGAACTCGACTCGAAACCAAAAGATTGGCCACAAATAGCAGTGGCTAGGTATAGGTGAAAAGACAGGAAGAAAGGAAGTTAGTTCTTTGCCCTGTAGTGGGACACAGATCTATGATTTTTTTTGATGTGAAACATCTTTAGGCACGGGTAAAAGCAAAAAAAACTGTCAAGTTGTCAACCCGGCCCGAATAAACCCAAACATTACCGACCTGTTGAAGCAGCATAAGATCTACATATTCGCCACGGTTTACAACAAGCTGGTCTCGGGGCACAGCGCTGGGTTACAATCTCGTGACTTCGAGTTCGATCCCAGCAATGATTTCGATGTTTCACATCTGCCAGGCGTCCCGTGACGGCTCACTTTTCTTTTCCTAGTTTGCTCTATCCCACTCCTGGGCAAACCCCTCCCTCCACTCCTTCCGAAGCCGCGCGTCCTCCTTCCAGTTCTTCCACGGAACCTGTCTAGTTCGTCCCGTCATCTCTTTCGTTCCCTGCCGCGACTCCGTCTCAGATGGCTTAAATAATGCATTACGTATTATTTTAGAGGCAGTAAAGAAGCAAATACCGCTCGAATGTATTGCTGAAATACTGAGTGATGTAAACCCGACGGATAATAAGTTTGTAGTTATGAATAAAATCCGTAAAGGTAAGTTGATGTACTACAATTTGTCAAATTTCTTTAATAGATTTTCAACTTTATCACTGAAGCGTTAGGTTCAAGGTTGATTGGGATAAATTGTCAGTTTCGGATAGCTTCACGTGCTGGCGTCTTTACCTGAAAAATATCAATTTTATCATGTTCACAGACGTGAAAAGTTCTTTAGAAATTTCATTAAAGTGTTCCTTGACGAAAACGCGAATTTGTTAAAAGTTTTTATTCAAAGTTTTCTACGTTATGTGATTTATATCGTGAGTTAATTCTTGTAGCGTAGGCTAAATAAACTTACTTTCTTACTGTATGTTATGTTAAAAATTCCGCTGCACATGTGGATAGTTAAAATTAAATAGTGGGTAGTCCCCGGCCTTCCGACTCCCGGTAGCAAAAGGAATTCAGTAGAACAGTCCGATATCTATGAGGATGTCCCCATGGAATAAGGGACAATAGACAAGCTTATTCACATTAATACAAGTTAAAGAAAAATAAAACATAAAACTTCATTGCAAAAAAGTTTACAAAAGGGTTCTTCATTCTTCTACATTGGCTCCAAACTACCAAAATAAAATAAATAATTCATTATACGCTGATCATTCCAGCGTTAGAAAAGCGACAAATCCCGCAAAAAGTTTTGAGTGACATCTTCAAAAATCAAACAGACCTAAGACCTTGTGACTCAGAAGATGTGTTATGCAACATTCAAAAAGGTGAATAATATACAAACGATTTAATTGTACCTCATACCTCAGACCAAATAAAAAAGTAAAGACTGAACTCTGCGAACAGCAAAGTGAGGCCCGTCAATAAATGTACAACATGTTTACGAAACTGGCCTCAGATTACTGTTCGCAGAGTTCCGTATTTACCTTTTATTTGGTCTGAGCCTCAGAAAACCAAACAATAATAATTTTGAAGACCACTTAGATCATCACCCTCACCCTAATTCGAAAGACGTCTATAGCTTAATATAGGTAGGTCTTCCCATAGCATCACCACGTCTACGTGCCTTCTAAACCTGTACTTTCTGGTATACGTGGTTGGCACTCCAGAAACTTTCGACCAACCGTTCTGTGAACAATGTGCCCTGTCAATATGCTTGTGTACTGAAAAAATCTAATTAGTACGTCAGTTAGATTATTAAAATCTATTTGACCCGTATTTTTTCTTTTGTTACGTAAACCAAACAAGGCCGTAGCCAGAAAACAATTTCAGGGGGTGTTTGGTTTGGTGGAATAGTAGAAAAACAAAATTGTTTTAGTAAAAGAAATAAGATGGTGTTACTTATCTGAATATACTTATCATATTAGGAAACCATTACAGAAATATTAATACCTTATTACAAAATTAAATTGAGTCTTCTAGCTTTTTTTGCAGCGAACAAATCAATTACCTTCTCGGTGTCGATGCCAATCCTGCGGTGGATTGACATTAACGCCAAACCGTTTAGCCTTTCCTGGCCTGTGGACTGTCTGTGGAGGCTGTGGAGTTTCTTAAATAAGTTTTGAGGCGTTTTAGAGAAGAGAAAGTCCTCTCAGGGGTACATGTGGAAACAGGCAGTGTCGCCAAGATCTTTCAAGTTTGTGAATGTTTGGAAACAAGGCCTGGTTGCATTCTCCGAGAACTTCAATAGCAGTTGTGTTTGTAGTGATTACCTATTATGTTTTGTATAACAACAGAGTGAGACGGGCGCACTGCAGTCTCATTACTACTTACTAAAAGAAATATCTTTTTTTTTATATTTCGGGGGGAATCAATCCCCCTTGATCCACCCCCCCCCCCGGCTACGGCTTTGAAACCAAAATTGACTAAGATACGACGCTTTTAAAATTCTCAATACGTCACGCCGCCGTATTTTTAGTGCGTTCTGACGTCACGAGCCCCCACTCCCGAGTTTTGATGCGTTTTATCTTTGTCAATATTCATTGATTTCCAAAAACAACAATACGTGTAGATTATTTTCCAATAGGTACTCTAACTGACGGACTAAATTGATTTGCAATTTATTGATGGTGGAAACTAGGCAATTGCTACTAAGAGATCTCGCGCACTACCTGGCCATCACCATGACTTTTGGCCGCAGAAACGTCGACCATTGGTCGTGCAACCGGTCGTCCTACCATTTCTGTTCAAAGTTAACGGCCGGTCCCTAGGAGGAACCCCTAAAATTTGCTGTAACGCTTATGTAATATCTCAGTTGAAACATACATTAGAATTTATTCTCGTACTTAATATTAAAGTTTTGAATATCTTGTACTTATTTTGCTAGTCAGTGGTGAGCATATTTAACTTATTTTCAGAAAAAACAAACAAATACGTCACCTGCACCATGGTGGATGATGTTCTTGCAAAAGTTCGAGATGGTGAGTTTGAAATGAGAGGGGACGTTAAGCAGCGTTACAGGTAGTCACTGCCCCGAAAGTCTGACAACCAGTCTTATCAAGGCGTATCGTATTACCTAGTACTAACTGGGTTGTGGAGGTCAGATAGGCAGTCGCTCCATATACAATATTCAGCTGCATTCAGCAGATGACGATTTTGAGATGGCAATGTATCACTGTGATGCTTTTGGTACTACAGAAACCCATGGGCAATGGTAACCACATCATTATAATAACCACCAACATCAGGGTCCGTTGTCTTGTTTACTGTACCTCAAATAAAAAAAAACATTTAATAATTCAGCAGCAGAAAAACACAGCCATTTTCTTGAGGGTGAAATTCTTACCAGTAGACATTTTTTTACAGCCATAGGCGAGAAACAACTTCGTCCTGCTGTCATGGATGATATACTCGCTGACATGAACTCTTCTGACAATCAATCTTTACTTTTGAAGAAGGTTCGGAAAGGTAAACTGAATTTTCCTTTCACGTACCTAATAGTTTGGCTGACCAAGTACAGTCGATAGCACACCAAGTTATCACAAACTGTCAAATTTCTCCAGATGTTTTTGAACCATAAAATGTTAATGGTAAAGTTCAAAATCGAATGAGAAAATTTGACAGTTTATAGTAACTTGATGTACGTTGCTCACTTAAACTCAGTCATATTTTGCCTTGGTATCGGACTTAAATATAATTTACAAAAAACCGAAACCTTTCAAAGATTTTTTTTATCGTTTTAGCGATAGAAAAACAACATGTCACTCCACACGACATGGATGATGTACTTACGCAAGTACACCACAGTAGACATAAGTGTGATATCATAAGGAATGTCCGTCAAGGTAGGTACAGTTAAACCAGATAAGGTAATCGCTTCGGCAATCTTCGTGTTCTTGAATTAGTACAAGTAGTACAACCGTTTCATTACAGAGTTGCACCACGGAGACGAAGCTTCTTAGTAATAATAATAATAAAATATTTTTATTGACACAAAGAAAAAAGTAATACATTTCCATTTGAAACCCTGACTCCTGTGCTAGGTGAGACCTGTGTTACAGGAGTCAGTGTCTTCACCCGTTTTTGGTACTAATGTTCACATCATTTAGCATCAGAAATAAAAAAAAAAAAAAATTAAAAAATAACCATTACCTACAAATAATGCATGCGTGCTCTTGTGTGGTGAGTGTGTGTGTGTGTGTGTGTGTGTGTTTTTGATGTGTGATGTGAGTTAGTCTTGTACTGCCGAGCTTAGATCTATCTACACACATCAAAAATGTCTAGGGATCAAGCATTTTTATGCGGATTTCTTGAGATTGAGATGTGGCTTTGTAATAAATTTATGATTTTATAAATTTATATGGATCCTTTTTGGTGCATTTCATAATTTGAATCAGGAACTCTCAATCAAATTCGAGTAAAAGATGAAAATAAGCTGTCAATATTTTCCCTATAAAAACATACAACGCATTGAAGACATTATTAGTGCTACTGTTTCCCTACTACTGATTAAAACCAACGTTATTATGGAGCGGCGACGTCATTTAAGCAGGGAAGAAATGCTCAGAGCCGTGGGAATGATAGAAGCTGGTTCCCGGCAACGTACTGTAGCTTTAGCTCTGAATACAAGTCAGAGTGTTATCAGTCGACTTTGGACACGTTACCGAAGCACTGGTACCGTGGCTGAGCGCCATGGAGGACGGTATCCCTGCACCACACGGAGACAAGACCGATACATTCAAATCTTAACTCGAAGAGCTCCAACAATAACCGCCATGATGTTAGCCGTGAGGCTTCATCACTCTTCAGGGAACTTAATTAGCGACCAAACAGTCAGAAACCGCTTGCATGAAGTGAACCTTCATTCCCGAAGACCGCTACGGGTACCACCTATAGCAATGCACAATCGTAGGATTCGATATCAATGGGCTCTTGAACACAGAAATTGGGCAGAAGAACAATGGCGTTTCGTGTGCTTTTCTGATGAGTCTCGTTTTGGTATGAGACCGGATACAAGACGTATACGACACTGGAGAACCCCTGGACGCCAACAGCGATTAAAATCCTGCCAGGAAGTCCATCCTTATAGTGGTGGAACCATCATGGTATGGGCGGGTATTTGGATCGGCGGAAGAACTGAGTTGATTTGGATCAGAGGCAACCTCAACGCTCAAATTTATGCTGAGACGATTGTATCAGACGTCATCGTTCCTCTACAAGTGCAAATCGGTCCCTTATTTCAGTTAATGCATGATAATGCACGACCGCACACCGCAAGAGTTGTAAGACAGACTCTCGCCGCAGCTAACATCAATGTCCTGCCCTGGCCTGCTCAGTCGCCAGACTTGAACCCGATTAAGCATGCATGGGATATGCTACAGAGAAGAGCTCTGCCGAATATGGAGGGTATCCAGTCGCAAGAAGACCTTTTTTTGTTGTTGCAACGAACATGGGCGGCCATTCCACAGCGTGATTTGGATGAACTCATTTTGAGTATGCCAAACCGATGTTCTTGTGTTGTTAGTGTTCGCGGTAGAAACACGGATTATTAATTGTTTAAGTTACCCAATAAAATTTTAAAGAAAACTGTTATTTCAGTCTTTTTTTCGAACTTTAATGTTAGTGGTTCAAATGTCAAAAATCCCTTTATTAGGAAAATGGCAAATTTCTTTATTAATGCAAAGGTGACTTGGTTTATCGTTACTGTGACAAACGAAAACACTTTATTTGATGAATCCTTAAAGAAAATTTTAAGTAATATCAATCAGGAGAAAAGTTATTGCAAAAATATATGTTGATCCCTAGATACTTTTGATGTGTGTAGCTACCATTCAAAGTCAAAGTCAAAATATTTATTAGTGTGATTTTTGGTGATACTGTTGGTGTTATAGTTAGGTTATAGTTACTCAAAAAACTACTAAAAAACACTATTTAACAATATAAGAATTTAAAATTGATATTACAAACATTTAGAATAAAATGTCATAAAATTAAAAATGAATCCCAAAAATAATACCATAAACAATGTCACAAAATCCGTTATACAATGTCATAAATTAAGAATACAAATAAATTTATAAAACAAATCAGCTTAGTTTATTAAATTTTGTCTAGAAGGAATTCGTCAATGGTATACTAACATTTTTCAATTAAAAAATTATTTAGTTTCCGTTTAAATTGTGTCAAGTTTAAATCTTTAATGTCATTTGGTATTTTATTGAATATTTTCGGAGCCATGCAAAGGATGCGTTCATAAGGACGGACGGTATTTGAGGCTCTTAGACAACCGCGGGCCTGTGGACTAGCTCGCCGTCCGTCCGTCTCAGGACGACAGGCCGTGTCGACGGCGCGTTCGTGTTCCACGCGCGCCTCAAAGAGAGTCAGCAAAAAGGAAGGGGTCCGCAAGGACCGATGCCTGCCGGGGTTGCTGGACTGTTCGAAAGAGATACCGTGGCCCCGGAACATAAAGGGCGATGAAGGAACATGGATGGGTTTTAGTCAGTAAAAGTCTGTCACTCCCTCCTGCTCAGTCCAGAGCGGGAGAAGTCATTTGATGATTTCTCATCCGATAAAAAAAAAAAGGCTCTTAGACAAAATTCGTGACGATATACTTGTCATGTCAATCTGTATCGTTGCTCTGAAGCTTTTTTAAACAATTACGAGTTGGTTGAAGCTTTTTCTCTGTTGGGCTACTCAGGTCACACTTTGTTACTTTAAAAAGTTTTTGAAATTGAATAGAGTTGTTATAGTGTTGATTCTGTTGTGCACAAACTAAGCTTAATTTAGGCTATGGCTATCGTTTTCTTTATAATGAAACGAGAAAGAGAGGAACGTTATTTAGAGCTGTCACATTTAATTGAACTAATATTTCCATACAAATTAAGGGTGCCCGTAAAAACATGTCGACTAAAAACACGGTGAAGCGCAAGGCATAAACTAGTTTGACATCTCTAACTTAGTTCATAGCTATAGCCGTCCTTTTCTCGCACTGCTTTAGTAAAAGATAGCAATAGCCTAAATTTAGTTTAGTTTGTGCACAACAGAATCGACACCAATATCTAATGTTGTAAATCAAAACTAGTTAAGTTATACCATGGTTGTAACGATTCTATTTTAGACGTCTTCATTACGCGTTTCTATTTCCGAACATAGACGATAGTTGCCGAAGCGCATGCTGTTACTGGATGATCTTTAGACAAATATTGTCCATCCTCCTATTTCGTCCAAATTAACTTAAACGAATATTTTAGCGGTGAACCAGAGGCAGTTACCTCCTGATATTGTTAGTGAAATACTTGCCAGCATAACAGTAACAGACACTAAAAGTGATGTCATCGAGAAGGTCCGGAAAGGTAAATAAAAAAAAAACTTTTTTGCAAAAAATAAAACCGACTTCATAAAACATAAAACACAAAAAAGTGAGTTCGTGTTTTTTGAACTCGGTTTTGTTTTTGCAAAAAAGTTTTTTTATTTTTCCATTTTTAGTTGTAATATCCTATACAAATGTTTGCTATGCATTTATTTTACATTGTTAACAATACATGTCATGGTAATAGGCTTATCCCCAATAAATGGAACTTAACATACCTAAACTGTCGAAATTTGGGTGTATTGTACACATCTGCGTACCCCTCAGAGCATACAAGCGTGATGTTACGTCATGATGTTGTATAAACAATAAACATCCAAGCGATTGCAGCAATCACAAACGATTTACCGTCTATTTTTGAAGAGTTCCATTGTATAACTCCGAAGATCAGCATCCGATCTTCACCAAATTTAAATGGGACCATCTCAGGAGTATATTATTTCAAATAAAAAAAGAATTTTGAGAATCGCTCCACAAATGGGGGAGAAATCGGTCGAACATGTTGAAATTAGACCACACGACTGAAGTAAAAATGTTCATAAAATGTTCATAAAACGAAAACTACTGGGCCAAACTAAGTTAAATTTTGGGATTTTTATGGGACCAAATGGCAACTATTCCGCATCAAACTAAAGAAGAATCGCGTATATCGGATCATAAATCTCAGCGTAATCGGTGTACATACATAAAAAAAAAACAATTGAATTGAGAACCTCCTCCTTTTGAAAGTCGGTTAAAAAGGAGTTTAACTTTTTTTTTTAATTCTACACGCACACCTACATAAACTTACGCCTCTTTTCCCATGGAAAACTACAGAACGGCTCTGCTACCATCGTCTCTTAATCCATTTGCTTCGTCCACGTTCATACATTTAGTCATAAATGCACACCGTGTAGGTACATGCACCTGACCTTGAAGTTATACAACAACAACAACAGCCCATAACGTCCACTGCTGGACATAAGCGTCTCCCATCATGGGAGGAATTTGCCGTAATCTCCACGCTTGGCAGGCGAATTGGAGATCGCAGTGATGAAAGACTAACAGAAAACGCTGCTGCCCATTCTCTGGTCTACGGAGGCGCAAGGTGTTCTGCCTCAGACATTAGTCGCCTTATACGACACCCGTGAGTGTAATGGGTTGGTTCTATTCTACTCTGCCGGATACCACACGGCTAACGAAGTTATACAATCATAGTGATTTTAAAATAAGTAATGGTTTTAAATTGCAGCGCTATTAAAAAGGTGCGTCCCGCGATGTGTCATGGATAATATCCTCGCTGGTCAGAAGCAGAGTAAGACAGATGTATTTTTTTGTAAGTTCATGATATACTTTTCGAAATTAATAATATCCATATTCCTAGGGTTAAAAAAACGACAAGTGGCAGCGAGTGACAAGAGTGATATCGTCGCCAGTAGGCCAAGTGTTAGAGAGTCAGAAGTCATTAGAGAAATCGAGAAAGGTTTGTATTAAGTCAATTATTTTTAGGGTTCCGTACCCGAAGGGTAAACAACGGGACGCTATTACTAAGCTTCCGCTGTCCCTCCGTCCGTCTGTCTGTCAGCGGGCTTTATCTCATGATCCGTAATAAGTAGACAGTTGAAATTCTCGTTGAATGTGTAGATTTTATTACCGCTATAAAAAAACATCATAAAAATAAAAAAATGAAGGGGGGTAGGGTTACTACGATGGTACAGAACTCTTCATGCGCGAGTCCGACTCGCACTTGGCCAGTTTTTCCTTCTTTTCTTTATTATACCGGATGACTTTTTTGTCACTTTCCAAAAAAAATGGGTATATTAGGTGAACGGAGTAGAAGCTTATGGCATACCTAGTTTTTTTTTCTTTTTTCCATAGCTTAGAAAAAAAAAAGATCTATCATCAAAAAACGCTACAAATTTCAAGTAAACTTTTCTTAGTAGAACAAAGATACATTTAAAAAAAAGAAAAATATTGGATTTAAAAATTAATCATACGGAATACGCGTATGATTTGAATTTCGTATGTTTCAAACTTTTTTTTTTTTTGAAAAAAAAACTAAGTATGCCATTTTTGCTTCTACTCCGTTCACCGGTTATATACAGGTATATAACCCCCTAGCTATCTTACTGAGGTTTTTTTTTCTGAATTTTGTTTAGTTTTATTTAGGTTGGCAAGCTAGTTAGATATGGCTAACAAACGTGGAATTATCTACTCTAAAACTAATTATTAATGTATTACAGTCATTGGAAAGGGAAGATTGGCGCCTTGTGTTTTAGATGATATAGTCGCGAATACAAGGCCATGTGACACGAGACCGCAAGTATTAGAGAAAATCCGGAAAGGTAAATCACCATCATCTTTCTGCCCTAGTCCCACGTTACTTGGGGTCGGTGCAACACGAGAACCTCATCACGCCCCGGCCGCCGCGGCAGACGCCCCGGGCGTCGGGGGCCGCCACGTGGCCCTGGCCTGACCTCTCGCGTCCGTCTCTGGATCAAGCCATGGTCCACAGCGAGACGGAATGGGACGCCGTCACCTCCTTCTGCGAAGCAGTAATGCTGGAAATGGAGGTGACGGAACGTGAGAGGGAGAAACCTCACGTCCCGGCCGCCGCGGGACACGCCCCGGGCGTCGGGGGCCACCACGTGGCCCCCGGCCACCGTAAGCGCGGGCCTGTGGATGGAGAGATATGGGCTAGCTCGCCGTCCGTCCGTCTCATGACGACAGCCCGTGTCGATGGCGCGTTCGTGTTCCACGCACGCCTCAAAGAGAGTCAGCAAAAGGGCCGATGCCTGCCGGGGCTGTGGGACTGTTCGAAAGAGATACCTTGGCCCCGGAACACAAAGGGCGATGAAGGAACATGGATGGGTTTTAGTCAGTAAAAGTCTGACACTCCCTCCTGCTCCGCCCAGAGCGGGAGGAGTCATCTGATGATTTCCCATCCGAAAAAAAAAAGGGTCGGTGCATCACGTTTTTTTCTTCCATTCTCCTCTGTCAAACGCCACGCAATCGTTTACATCTTTTTCTTCCATATTAATCGTTTCCTGGGTCTTCCTCTCCCTCTCCATCCATCAACATTTATATTCATCACTCTTTTAGTCACTTGCGATTCTTCCCTTCCCACCATGTGGTGAGTTTTCATGAACGACTGTTTTGGTATGGGCATGTGCCCATACCAAAACAGTCGTTCATGAAAACTAATCTAATTAATAGATGAAAAAAATGCAATTTCTATATAAAATAGTCTTCGGTTACACTACTACATTGTTATGAAAGTACACACATCAACACGGTCTAGGGATATTTTTAAAAAAGCGAATTACTATCAATGTGTTAATTATTTATATGACATGTATATATTTAAAAGATACGTTATTTAATATTCTACCATTTTTTAATAATGGTTAAGGTATAGATTAAAATTTCACCGTATTTGAATGAACTTTTAATTTGTGAGTAAAAACTGAAAAAAATAGAAAAATCATTTAATTTGTGTTTATAAACTTGAAGTGAGTAGTCTGAGAAAGCGCCCATGATGTTCATAACACATCGGCAACGATTCGGCATGCTCAGAACAAGGTTGTCAATGTCTTGCTGCGGAATATTGTCCCATGTCCTTCTGAGGTGCGCAAAAAGTTGATCTTCTGTAGCCAGATTTTCAGGAACTTCCTTCAGAGCTCTTCTTTGCAGCATATCCCACGCATGCTCAATGGGATTTAGATCTGGCGATTGAGCAGGCCAGTCTAAGGCCCTAACATTATGTGTATGTAACCAAGCTGCTACCGTTCTCGCCGTGTGTGCCCGGGCATTGTCGGGCATGAGCAGGAAATCTTGCCCCATTTGTGTTCTGTGGCCCCAGCACCTGTTGGACGTATCGTTCTGCCGTCATATTGCCCCGCACCCATACGAGATCCGTCCGTCCTCCAAGACGAATTCCTGCCCAAACCATAATTGTTCCTCCTTGGTATGGGTGAACTTCCTGAGGGTTCTGGAGACGGCTCCATCGTCCAGGAACTCGCCAAACACGCGTCCTTCGTGAATCTGGATGGAAGCCGAACCTGGATTCATCCGTGAACAGCACATTGGACCATTGGTCACGGCCCCAGTCCACGTGGTTCCAAACCCATTCTAATCGTCGTCCACAATTGCCTCTCCGTAAAGGTGGGACCCGGAGTGGTCTACGAGAGCGTAGATTGCTTTCATGCAGTCGCCTTCTTACAGTTTGGTCACTCACAAGCACTTGGTGTTCCACTCGCAGCCTTTGGACCAATTGAGTCGCCGTTGCATTTGGTTGTGCTCGCGCAGTAATTTGCAAAAATCGGTCTTGTCTGGGGGTAGTGATGCGACTTGGCCCCCGGTGCCTCTCCGCTACTTCACCTGTGGCACGATAGCGTGTCCACAATCTTGAAATTACATTTTGATGGGTCCCTATGGCCTCAGCAACATTACGCTGAACAGATCCAGCTTCCAGCATTCCCACAGCTCGTAACATCTCCGCCCTCGTCAAATGTCGGCGTTGCATGGCTACAATACCTCAATTTTAACTTCGTCTTTAAATGAAAAAAAACTGTAACTAAACGTAATTCGTATTGTTTTCTAAATTTCGCACAAATGAAAATTCCCTCTCCTATACATCAAGACATTTTTATGCCACCGAAACAAAAGAATTTTCAAAAATTTGAATTTGGAATTAGTCTGAGATAAATTACAAACAAATCGGTGTATAAAAGATTCCAATGCGGCCAGTACTTTTCGAGTTATTTAATTGAGTATGAAATATCCCTAGACCGTGTTGATGTGTGTATATGTTAAGACCGAAATTAATAATACTTATATGCCACTACAGATATAGTAGAAATCTTAGCTCGTACTTTGTATTTTTCCTCGTCACTTTCTCACAACTAACAAACTTTAAAGTTTTCTTACCTACTTTAGTGTACGATGGACAGAAGAACATATTTTAAATAATAATAATAATGATAAAAATCATTTTATTATCAGGCAACTAAGGCCCCTAGATAAAATACACAAAATAATATTTAACACCAATAATTTACTAATACATATTTTAAACCTTATGAGACTAAAACTATACACGCTGCATGGTGTCGCGTAACCGCCCTCGGAAACGTCGATATACGACACCCTTCGGCCAAAAGTTCTCTTTCAAGCATGTCTGTAGATCGTGGGTTGGAACTCGTACCACGAATGACTTAAAGTTGATGTTGTGGCGCGATTCCAACCTTTCGACCCTCAGAGTCCAGTTGGTCTTCACTTTCAAATACTGCACCACTTCCTCAGTTGTATTATGTAAGCTAAAGTACGGGCTAGGTAACATCTATTTTTAATTTTTTTTTTTTTTTTTTTTTTTTTTTTTTTTTTTTGAGTTTCAAGTGTGTATAAAAAGTAAATTTCAGCTGTAGTAAAGTACCACATGACGCCCTCGGTGACTAAGAAAATACTAGCTGATGTATACGACTGTGACGATTCATCGGAAATCATGAAGAAAGTCCGTAATGGTAAGTCAAAAATACTAATCAGATATTCTAACTAAATCGCACTAACACTTTCTGAGAAATGGTGATTCGTATCTCCCGTGTCATTTCACGTCATCAATCAATTTTTTAAATATTTTTTCTTAAAAATTGTGGGTAGATACACTTACTAAATCTCCAAATACATAGGTAACCCCACCAGTTATTTCATTATTTACGCCACGTTTTCGTTAATATCAAACGTTGGTTTCAGCGGCAGATATCGGGCATATACCGTCCCATGTAATTAATGATATATTGGCACATGTATACCCTGACGACGATAAGTCAGATGTCGTGAAGAAAGTCCATAAAGGTACGTTTATTTCTTTTATTAGTTTCTTAAAAGAGCTTCTCTTAACAATAACTCTTGTGTGTGAACAGCAAATATGTGTTTACTAACGACCCGTTCAAAATTATTTATAAATTAAGCATTAATAGAAACCAAAATATTTCAGCATTGGAAAAGAGTCAAGTTCCAAATGAAATTGTAGATGTAATAGCAACATATCTACGCCCTGAACCTGGAAAGGCAGTCTCGCGTCAGTTCCGGAAAGGTAAGTACAGATCATCGACTATCTTAGTAAATACGAATATTAATCTACTATATTACGCTATCTTTCCGTAAAGTTCTAATTGATAAAACAAATTCCATTTAAGTGTTTAGAAAAAGGAAATTCATACCAAAATTCAAGAAAAAGTCACACGTATTGAAAAAATGTGACTCCCAAAGCGTAACTGTCAAGAAATCTAGGGTTTTGAAAAATATCCGCAAAGGTAAGGCGTAATTGTTGAGAAATATTATTTTCTTAATATTTATTGTTAGAACAGTGCCTAATTGAAATTAAATATTAATTTTAGCGGTAGCAAAAGGACAGCTTTCGCTTACTGTTTTAGATGATTTAATCGCCAAAGTCGAATCAACGGATAATATGTCTGAAACTGTACAGAAGATACGCAAAGGTAACTCTTAGAAAATATATATTATACGAAAACAAAATACTGCGTTCCAAAACAAATATAGCAGACGAGACTCAAAAGGCTGTCCAACTCAAATGGGACAGGGCATGACATGTCTGCCACAACTGTGGGTCAAAATAACAGGAAACTTGTGCTCTGACAATGTGAGGCGGGGTCGCGAGAGGCCACGAAAGAGATGGCGGGACGAACTGGACAAGTTCCGTCCGAACTGGAAGGTGGACGCGCGGGTTCGCGAGAAGTGGAAAGAGAGGAGGGAGGCCTTTGCCCAGGAGTGGGACAGAGCCGGCTAAGAGAAAAAATATATACGATATTGTACTTGTATTTTATTTTTACTATATCACAACCTAAACGGATTACGCCTGAATAAATTATAATGCTTTCACTTCCAAGGAGTATTCTGCGGAAGAAACAAATTAGCGTTATATAATTAACAAAAGAAAGCGCATCTGGCCCATGTTTCTCCATTTATTTTCCTCAAACGGACCTTTTTGCTTCGTTTACTACGATTCAAATACTTTTTATTTTTAGCAATAGCAAAGAGATACATTTCGCCGTTTGTCCATGAGGCTGTCCTCGCCGACGCCGAGTCGAGTTGTGATGGACCAGAAATTGTAAACAAGATTCGAAAAGGTAACAGAAAGAGAATTAAAACGAGGTCCCCAGCAACAAGTTTAATGTTGCTGATCTTGTTGGCAACGAAAGTATTATTTTATTTTATTCCTGTTGACAACGGCATACATACATGTTATAATTGTTTTTAATCCCGTTCAGTTGAACCATGTTGTGTTACACTGTTACCCATTGGGAGAAAATATCCCGACAGGTAACACTGTAACTCAATGCCACGTTTTCTTTCCCATTAATTAACACACCTAGACTGAATGCAAAGATTATCCCGCCTTGTATCTCTAAAAGAAAGCAAAGACAAGTAGGATTACTAAAGTCTCACAAACTACCAGGAGGCCAGAATCATGGAGAAGTATTTATTATCTACATTGCATGATAATCGAAGTGTATAATAGATTGATTGTGAGATTTCTATAAACAATATAGGTACAATAACTCCTTTATGATTCTGGCCTCCTAGTAGTTTGTGAGACTTTATTATAATCGCTTCTCATCTCCTACTTGTCTTTGCTTTCTTTTAGAGTTATTCGGTGAGATAATCTTTGCATTCAGTCTAGGTGTGTTAATTAACGGGAAAGAAAACGTGGCATTGAGTTACAGTGTTAGCTGTCGGGATAGTTTCTCCCAATGGGTAACAGTGTAACATAACATGGTGTAACTAAACGGGAACAAACCTTGTAATAAAATAATGAAAAGCGTTCAATTGTAGGTACTATTGACATAAGTATACCATGCATCTATTTATTTCAGCTGTAGACAACGGAATTCTGCCGCCCGATGTGCTGTCTGACATTCTCAGGAATGTTCTTCCAGAGGACAGCAAAGATGAAGTTATGAAGAAAGTCTGTAATGGTAAATCAGATAATAATTTATTAATATGCTGTTATAATTTGAAAAATATATTATCTAGCCAGCGGAAATTTTATATTCATTTCAACGTCAGGCTCAACGTCGAAAGTTGAAAATCCCACAGCAAACTCATGTCCCTTAGACATGTCACACACAACATTTATTTCCACCATCGAAATACGAGTATTTGTTCCTGAACATAATGATGACTACCCATAAAATACTCTTTCAGCCTTTGAGAAGAAAAAAGTGTGCTCGGGTGTCGTGGATGATGTGCTTGAAAATCTAAAGAAAACTGACAATAACTCTAAAGTCATAAAGAACATTCGAAAAGGTTTGTCGGCTTCATATGGTTTTTAAACATCTAAAACTGCTCTACTTCTAGACAAGCGTACACTATTATCACATCAGTCATCACCACACTTAACAGTAGGTGAGAATTAATTGAAATATGTAGTCGCAAAACATCAAACTCTGTCTTAAATAACAGGCGCTCACCAGACATATGGATTTTACGGCGAGAAACATTTTAAGTTAGAGATCAAATTTATCAACGTTAATATATTTACACCCATTGCAGCGGTCGAGGATGGTCATCTGTCAGCGCGAGTCCTGGATGATGTAGTCGCTACTGTACAACCTACTGACAACAAATCTCTAGTCATTAAGAAGGTCCATAAAGGTACGTAAAATTTTAGATATGGTAATGTTTAATTTAACTGGAGCCCTGAGACAGCTAGACGCAGTCACGACAGACCGAGGAGAAGATTGTGGGACGAATTAGATGGCTTGCTCCCAAACTGGCAAAAAGAAATACAACACCGAGAGAAGTGGACGCAATGGGGGAGGTTTTTGCCCAGGAGAGGGGCAGTTCAGGGTCCATTTCTGCTGCCATACAGAGATGGCAGCTAACGCCAATTTGAGGATTGCAAGACTTTAAACTAAGAAACCAAGGTCATCTAAAAGCGCGTTGGGTTGACGATATCGTCAAAATTGCGCAAAACAGATGGATACGAGACGCACAGAACAGAGAAGAATGGCAGAAGAAAGGGGAGGCCTATACCCAACAGCGAGTGATTCCGAAATGATGAAGACTTTAGAATGGGTTGTTACTTTGAAATCTTCGTTAAGAAGGTACGCCATATGTGAACAAGTCAAATAGTCTAAAGCCTGAGAGTCTGTCAACCAGTTTTACCAAGAGGTATCGTGCTATCCAGTAGCTAAGTCAGGTAGACAGTAGCTTCATGTAAAATGCTGTTAAGGGGACTACAGGAGCTAAACGCGAGTTTTTTAATGCAATTTTTTATAAAAAAGCATATGATTCACTGCAATAAACACAACCAGATATATGATATTCTTCAGGATATGTGCTAGTATGATAGTGTTTTGAAAACATAATACAACTAATTTTACTCGATAATAAAATCACGAACTTTTCTCTAAAAAATTCTTTTAACGATTAAAAACCATACTAAAATACATGCGATCATTCTGATTTTTTGGCAAATAATTCTACACGCAACATATTAGCGTGATAGTGTTTTATTTTTTTAGTCCAATCAATAGATTTTTTGTAAATCGCAAAAAAACACTAATTTCGCAAACTATTCGGCCCGCAGTGACTGACGTAACAACCACTTTGTAGTGCAAGCCAATTAGAACTTCATTCTAACAGTGTTTTAAACGAAGTTTGAACCACCACAAATAGAGTTGCTAATTTAGCTACTGTAGTCGCCATAATCAGATGCATCTGGTTAGACAAGAAGCCGACCCCAACGTACTTATAATGTTCTTCTTTCTTTATCATGTGGTTAGTACCTAACCTTGTAACTTATTATGTTGTGGACAGATGATAATGATAACTGTAATTTCAGCGGTAGCAAAAAGACATGTCTCACCATGTATCAAAGAAGATTTACTACCACGTATATGCGCTAGTAAAGACAAAGCTAAGGTTTTGAAGACTGTGCGAAAAGGTAAGAAATTAAACAAGTCTGTTCTTTACCTTAAATAGTATTCACACCGAACTTATTTTTTGTAGAGAGCACCGTTCGTATTTTATATTTAGTTTTATTTCCTTTGTTTTTCCAGTGTGAATCCAATAAATGCGTTTTCTTTTCTTTTTTTAACAGATAGCAAAATGTTATAGCATATTCCGCAAAAGTTTTAGAAGGTTACATAATGTTAAAACATGTTGCACAATGTTATTCTGCGAAAAGTAACTTTTGTGTGGATGCATCCGACGCGGCAGGATATCGCCGCGATTTTCTCGCGCGTATGAGTAAAATTATTATGAGCTTTGATTCAACAATTATTTTATTATGACAAAATGTTTATTTCAGCGGTAGAAAGAGGAGAATTACCACGTGTCGTCCTGTGTGACATACTTAGTGTTGTTCAGCCTAATGATACTAAGTCCATCATTGCGGAGAAAATCAGGACTGGTGAGGATGTTAAACAGCCACACACCTATGATACTATTCTGATCTAAGAACACAAACAGTTGCCGAACATTGTTTCTCGCACCTCCCAAGTATTGCGCAAGTTTTTTTTGTTTTTAGGGTTCCGTAGTCCTGACAAGGAATCCTTATAGTTTCTTCGTGTCTGTCTGTCCGAGGTTTTGCTAAGAGACCGTTAGTACTAGAAAGCTGTAATTTTGTAGAGGTGTGTATATCATTAACGCCGACAAAGTGGTAACATAAAATTATGGAAAATATTTTTTTTTTACGGTAGCTCCCCTAAATGTGAAGTGAGGATAATTTTTTTTTTCTTCGTCTACCTCATCGTATGGGATATCGTTGAATAGGTTTTTTAAAATGATTTAGGGGTTGCTACTACTAATTTTCGATTTAATGCTCCATTTACGAAATATTAAACTTTAAAGTGAAAATTGTTGTTCCAGTAGGGCATCCCCCTCCTCTAAAAGCTAAACTGCTGGTTTGAAAAATCTGGAAAAATTCATAATGATAGTGCATTTTATGAACTTTAAAGGAAAACTATAGCGGTTAAGATAACTTTATTAGTTTAGCAGTAATAGTCGTTGAACTTGGGTGTTGGATAATTTTGTACCAAATGAAAAATCCTTAGAATAAACCCTATAAAGTGACTAAGATGAAGTAGTTGCTTTTTTATAACGGGTAAAGACTTGCATTGAAAAACAATCTAAACTAAAAATACATAATAAATTATCATAAGTTTCACAAAGCTGCCGCTAGATGGCGCTGTCCCAACGGGTACGTTCTATATTGTGATAACGGGCTACTTCGGAACCCGCGTGGCCCGACAAGCAATTGGCCGGTTTTTTTTTTCGAATGACATTTCGTAGGGCATCTATGGAGGTTGTGGGCTGTTTAACCGAGCAATCCTGTAGATTCCTGATAACTAAGGACTACAACATTTTTTTCCATGAACATAACATTTTTAAGATCCTGTTGCCAGCTACAATGCGACATTCCACATTGCAATACACGCTAATTTTTGCTAAACAAAGTTGTGAAACTCTTGTTTCCCAATTCATACAGAGCTCGTCGGTTTTTAATACAAAAAGCTGGTATTATTATTTCAGTGTTAGAAAAAAGGCAAGTTCCACCGTCTGTGATGCATGACATTGTTGGCATCCTACAACCTAAAAGGAATGAAACTAAAGACAAAGTTGTAGTAAACATACGAAAAGGTTTGTATGCCTGTAACTTAAGGTGGATGCTCCAGGGTAGCCCGCGAAATTCAAATTTTCTTAATTTCTTTTTTTTGTTTTTTGCAATTTGCAGGCCAGTGCTATGTTGTATGTTGATTAAAATATTGCTCGCGACTGTAAGACGTATGTAGTTATAGAATTATAATCATCAATGCAACCCTCCAAGCGCTTAAAGGGGCAGGAATGACTTTGACCTTGAAAAAGTAATTCCTGCACCTTTATGCACTAACCTAACCTAGTATCAGAGTTTTTATGCCACCCGTGGGCCTCTGACATGCTTTTACATGCCGTCGAGAAATATCTCTCAGGCATGCTGGTTTCCTCACGGTGTTTTCCTTCACCGAAGTAGGTGATAATCAATATGGACATGAATCCGAAAAATCAGAGGTGCGTGGCTTAGATTCAAACTCGAGTCCTAGGTATGACTTGAAAACTTAAATGATTTTGATATGCTCTTAAATCGTCTGTTAACTAGTGCAACGGTAGACGTGTTACCCAGCAACTTGCATATATGGAGGTGAATCAGCAGTAGTAAATGAGAAATACTGGTATTCAGCAGTTTACGGTTAAACTGGAAACCGACTGGCGCCGATAATAGTCAGAGAGCCCACGACGCTAAATCTAGTTCGATATGACTCTCAGATGATATCTAAATATATAATTAGCCACGTTATTAATTGGGGAACACGAAACGGCGATGATGCAATGCAAAAAAACCCGGTTAGTCCCGCTATGGTATGGTCCCGGTATGGCACCCTCTTAAAATACCTATCAAAAAGTCCCGCTATGGTACCCTTCAGTTTTTGGTACTGTTGTAAAGAAAAGTTATACAATGCGTTAAGAAAAAAATAGTATTAATAAAAAATATCTTTTCTTAACTATTATAGTTAAGCAAGATAATATTTATTAATACTATTTTTTAAACAAATCACGCTCGGTAATTGTCGTTTCACTTCAGGTAGTTACCTGACCAACCGGTTTTTTCGTAAAACAATAGAGACGAGCCCTTCCACGAATTCGTATCTAGCTCTTCCCTTTTGTTTTTATGAAAATAGAGAGAGACAGTATTATTCCGGGTTTAGTTTGCTATTTGCAGCTGTACTTTTGCGATATGAGTAATTAGGATAGCTTGTTAGTTTATCTATTGCAATGTCTGGGTCAAGTAGTTCACGTGGTGTAAATTTAATAATTATTGACAGTCGACGCGGTGGAAAAACTTTATTACGTGCCGGACATAAATATATTAAACGCAGAGAAAATAAAAATTCAAGTACTTGGCATTGTGTAAATAGGAGAAATAGTATTAAATGTAGTGGATATATAACTATTGAGAATACCAATAATACAATAATTAAAGATTATAAACACAGTGATCAGTGCGTGCCACATTTTGAAGACAATGAAGTTCAAATGGCTATAAGTGAGTGCAAAAAAGAAGTAAATTCAAATTACGGATCAGTACAGAAAATTTTCGAAAAACACATGGGTAACTTAAAAGACAAAGGGTTACACCTTACAGGAAATGTTCCTGACTATAAAAAATTAAAAACAGTATTATACAGACACCGAAATAAGTCGTTGAACGTACCAAAAACACAATTTAAGAATGTGGAAGAAATTATAATACCAGAAGAATTTAATAAGTATGTATTGGCTGATTATTGTAATGAAGACTGTAATCGAATAATTATATTTTCCTCGACAGAAGTAAAGGAATATATAAAATGTGTAACGCATTACTTTGGTGATGGCACTTTCGACGGCTGCCCAAACCCATTCGAACAAGTTTATGTCATTCATGGAGACATGGGAAGCACTGAGTTATCCACGAATGTAGCACCATTATTTTATATTCTGTTAAAAAACAAAGAAGGGAAAACTTATGAAAAAGTTTTCGAATTGATTAAACAAACTTTGCCTGAATGGCGTCCATCGAAATTTACCTTCGATTATGAAATAGGAGTAATAAATGCAGCAGCGAAGATTTTTCCTGATATCAAAATAAATGGATGTAACGTACATTTTCAAAAGAACGTTATCAAAAAAGCGAAATCTTTAAATCTCATGGAACACGAAGAGTCCTCGAACCATGTTAAGCAATGCATAGGCTTGGCGTTTTTGCCAAAACAAGATATTGAAGACGGCTGGCTGCATATAATGGAAAATAGGTATAATATCTTGGTTACTTTCCAAAATGATGTTTGAGTACTTAACTCTAATTATATGGCAAAAAAGTAAAGAACAACAATATCAGTAAGGACCTGTTAATTTCATTGCTTTACAAGTACGAACGTTTAATAAGTATTTTTTTCAGTTTCGACGATGAAGCTATGACCAAATTCAATGACTATTTTGTCACTCAGTGGCTTGAATATCCAGACCTCATTTGGTGTTGCCATAATGAACGCCATAGAACAACTAACTTGGCGGAATCATGGAATGGCAGATTCAACAAAATTATTGGAAAAAATCCCAGTTTATTATTGTTTCTGCAAACAATTGGCAACGACACATGTCACTTTGATATAAAACAAGCCAAGTAAGTTGTATTTTTTAGACAATATTTTTAAGCAGATATAATATTTTTAAAAGCAGATATATATTTTTTTACATAATACGAGTACATAGAAGAATTTGAAAATGGATTTGATTTTATTTATTTTGGTAGATATTATTGGTTGTCGCCTTCTATTACAGACGGTTACTGAAAAAAATATAGCTTAACTTAAATAACTGATGATTTTTGTTATAGCTTTCGACTAAAAAGATCACCTATAAATTCAAGAAAAAGAACAAGTATAGAAATCGACCGCCAGATTCAAAAGCTAACAAAAAGTTACGAAAATAAAGCTATCTCCATTGGTGATTTTCTGATTAACATATCAAAGTCAATATTTCGATCAGAACATTTAAAAAAATAGTTTATTTTAATTTTGTTTTTAGCCTATTAAAATGTTTAATACTTTTTCTCGATGTTGATTATTTTTTGTAGTTTATGTTTACAATTTGCGCCTTTTTCTCCATGTTGATTATTTGTAATTAATATATTTGTCTAGTTGGTTGTTGATTATTTTTGTAGTTTATATAAATTTACAATTACTGCCTTTTCTCAATGTTGATTATTTGTAACTAATATTTATGTCTGGATGTTGTTTTTATTTGTAGTTTATAATATTTACAGTAATACTTTTCTGAGATGTGGATTTTTTATATTTTTTTTATTGTTGATTATTGGTAATTAATATTGTTGATTATTTAAAAAATTACATTGCAATTAATATTTCGTTTTACTGTTTGATATTTTTTTGTAAATATTTTGAATTAATAAAAGACTGATTTAATATCGCAAACAGACGTTTTATTGATACACTCCTAAAAGTATTTATTTATAGATACACTTTTCTTTTCAGTTGTACCTTCTATTGTCTAACGTAGATCTAAAAGATGGGTACCATAGCGGGACTTTTTGATAGGTATTTTAAGAGGGTGCCATACCGGGACCATACCATAGCGGGACTAACCCAAAAAACCAAGAGGCGCTATTAAAAAAAAAACAATTTTTAGTATGACCTAAAAATGTTTTTTTTTTAATAGCGCCGCCATCGCCAGTCTAACCGGCGTTTATTATTTAGCCACGAGCTCCTCTATTATCTGCATATTTCCTATTTGTGGACCTGGCCTCCCTTAACAGTTAAAACTATGACCACTTAGTATCGACTCATGATTATTTATATTGCAGCTGTAGAAAAAGGTCAGCTTGCGCCTGATGTCATGGACGATGTACTACTCAACGTACGTAATTATGACAACGAGTCTCAAGTCATGAAGAAAGTCCGTAAAGGTAGGTTACAAACACTTTAACTTAGACATTTAGGTAAGTTCGGAAGTCGGTGACAAAAACAAAGGTCACCGACTTCGAAGCTTGACCTTTGTTTGATTGATATGGTGTTATTTTCACCGGCTTCTGAAACTAAAGTTATTTTTCACTTTTTGTGTTTTTCTTTTTGTTTTTTTTTTCTTTTTGTGTTTCTTTTTAAGTCGGTTTTTTAATTGCTATTTTTATATCACACTTAATATTTACTTACAAATTTAATAATACTAATAAATATTTACACTGTACAAAATATAAGCATACATAGTAATGTTCTGGTCACTATCTTTCCGAACGCAACTTCGGGCGCTTTCGGCTAAGCTCGGCCTTCGTCGGAAATACGACTGTCCTTCGTGACTAATTGCTAAAAAGAATAGAGCAGCATTATTTTATACGAGCATACTCTGTCACTAGACCAACGAGGCAGTCATCATTTTACTTAAAAAAAACGTTTACCTGTATTAAAACAATATTATTTGCAGCAATATCTAAAAGTCATGTAACACCATCAGTGGCGAATGAAATGCTTGCCGTCGCACGCGCAAGTCGAAATAAAACAGTACTGACTAAGAATCTTCGTAAAGGTAAAAATAATGAAACAAACTTAAGGTTGATGCTCCAGGGTAGCCCGTGAAATTCAAATTTTCTTACGTTTTTTGCAATTTGCAGGCCAGTGCTAGGTTGTATGTTGATTAGAATATTATTCGCGGCTGCTAGGCGTATGTAGTTACAGAATTATATTCATCAAAATCATCAATACAAACCCTCCAAGTTCATGAAGGTGGAAAAATGACTTTTTCAAGGTCAAAGTCATTCTTGCACCTTTATGAACTTCGCGGGCTGGTCGGAGCATTCACCTTAAGGCCGAGATTAATAAATGTTACCTAACATTTGCTTTGACTATGATTTTCCTGTGGCTGTATTAAAACTGTCAAACTGAAGTGGAAGATAGACACGGGAATATTATTATTTTCCTGCACATACTCCAACTGACTTGGGTTCGTTAGGTACCCCATCTTCTTCTTCCATACTTCTCTATTACTCGTCAGCTCAGAAGTGACCTTTTTATTAGCCCTATCACCTTTCATGTACAATCTCAACATGAAATGATTTAACCAAGGTTTTGTAAAAATATTCTCATTTAAAAGAGTGTCTATGAAATTTCTTGCCCGTTCTTCTCCATAGAGATTTACGCTTTGGAATGGGCAACAAGAGTACTTTCACAGTTATTATGCCTTGTGTCTTTGTTTCGACAATTCAAAAGTGCCAATAACTGGTCTACTTTTAATAAATGCTTTGATTTTGATTTTATATACGATAAAATATATAATATGTATATTATTTTGATTTCAACAAATCTAAATCCATCCATCGTTTCTTTGGTCTTCTCTTACCTACACTAATAGCCATCTACATTAATACTCGAAACTTTCTCTACGCCACAGGACCATAAATTATCGAACCAAAGCATGAGTAATGATTATTTATTTATTTCAGCCTAACATTTTCCCTATAACAACAATCATTGTTCATAATAAAAACTTTCAATTACAGCGGTAAACAGAGGAAAGGTACCACCAGAAGTTATGGACGAAATTCTAGACAATATACGTCCTAGCGATAATAAGTCTGAGATCGTGGAGAAAGTCCGTGCAGGTAAGTCCTTATTGGTGAGGTTCTTCAGAAAGGTCGGATGCGTAGTACTCGCAACTCGGCGTGCGTGTATAATGGTGTTTGAACGTGGATGAGGCAAAAGGAGTACTTATGTAAAGATCGTAGTAGGCGCTCGTAAGGCGTGAGTTTATGTATGAAAGTATATTTTAATACAGTTGCTGTAATTAAAAAACCCGGGCATTCCTTCATTAGTTCTTCATATAAGAATAGTACATTTTGATACAAGTGGAGAAAGTTTGTTTGTTTGTGCATCCGAGGCGGAATTAACTTCCGAGCCTTAGGCGAGGGTGTTTTTGAGCCGAGAACTGCAATAACAAATGTCCACGTGTATCAAACGACGTTTTTCAATACACTTTTGAAGAAATAAATTATAAGAACGAAAAATAATTTTGTCATGAATTATTATGAAACTATGATTTTAATAATCTTTTTTTCCGCGCTTTGCTTTCGCCAGGTGAAGGAGAAGCAAAGGTATGAAGCCGCTAAACAGCCTAATATAAAAAACTGTTTTTTTTTTTTATATATTTTTGATTTTAGAACACAAATAAATGTTATTTTGTTTATAAAAGTAAATATTCGTTTTAAATAATCATGTTTATCTTTGATGTTCTATTTATAAACACAATTTGAATATTCACAAAATATTTACGCCGTAAAGACGCTTAGTGCTTAGTGCTTAGTAAGTAGCTTAAAAAAAAAAAAAACACCTCAGACTATAGGCATTGAACCAATTTGTACTAAGTATAGGTATAGTTATCACACGTGTTGGAAAATGAAAAAATTGCACGCGTGTGAAATACATTGCATGTTGTACCTACCTAATCGTAGTACGTTATGGATCAGTTTTCGAAGAAGTGTATTGAAAAGATTTTTCCCACTGCCACGCAGTTTTTCTCGTTTGGTAGAAACTAGCCAAGCTGCTTTTAAGAGTCTTTTAGTAAAAACTGATCCCACAATCTTTAGTTCACTTTGAACAGATTGGCAGTATGTAGGTACCCGGTTGATTATTGCATATGAGGTTTCAAAAAAAGTAAGGCTTTGAATAACTTTATCAAAATGGCTTCTTAAAACGCTTATTTTCCCAGCAATTAACAAGAGACAAGTTTCACGTCATGTCCTGGATGATATAGTCACTGGTGCTGGGGAAAACAAAGATGAAATCATAAAGAACCTCCTTGTAGGTAAGTCAATGTCTTTAAATGCCATCCATCCATGTTGAGGGGCCTTTTGGCCTCGTTCAGGACCATCTTTAGTTCAATGTTTGTACTATTTTAAGTTTTTCTTATGTTTACTTTTAAAATTTTCTTTTGTTAATTTAATTCACTTTCTTTTGTCCTGTGCGAGACAAATAAATACTTTTTAGGGTTCCGTACCCAAAGGGTAAAATCGGGACCCTATAACTAAGACACCACTGTCCGTCTGTCCGTCTGTCTGTCATAAGGCTGTATCTCATGAACCGTGCTAGCTAGATAGTTGAAATTTTCACAGATGATGTATTTTGGTTGCCGTTACACAAACGGCAAATACGAATGGGGGCTCCCATACAACATACTTTTTTCCGTTTTTAGCTCTATATTAATAATGGCAACAGGTAGACGCTTGAAATATTCACAGAATATTTAGTTGTATATTCACTTTAAAAATAAATCATTATATTAAAATAAAATAAATATTTTGGGGTTCTCCCATACAACAAACGTGATTTTTTTGCCATTTTGTCTAATGTTGTATAGATAATGGTACTTGGCCGGTTTTTCTTTCTTTCTTTTAATGAAAATGAATACGAAATGTCCTAAAAAACCTTAATGGCTATCCAACTGATGAAAAAAGAGACTCTGAATTCGTCAACTGTTTTTCTGCATCTGTTAGGATCAGGGGCCTGGTTGAGTTGCTCAGATATTCACCACCGCGGACCATTCACCAGATCGGTCCACCGCGAGACCACCGCGGTGCCGCTGCATTAGTTACCTTCGGATTTGTATGAACCATACATATATTTGGTACCAGCGAGTCTTGATATCGCAGCCACGCTATGTGCAACGGCCCTTAAAGTAAAATCTGTCTTCGATATTAAAATCAAAATTAATTACTATTTCAGCGGTAGACAAAGGGGACTTGGATCCAGAAGTCATGCAAGAAATACTAGCTGATTTAAGCTCAACCGACGACCAATCAGATGTCATGATGAAAGTACGAAGAGGTAATTTTTTAATTGGAACTTATTCTTGAAAGGTCATCCTTTTTATGCTTGAAGAACTAATTTGACAATTTCAATGTCTATTATTGTGCGGGCCAATAAGTAACAAAGATGATTTAAGGAATAATAAACGAAATATTATTCAGGGTGACATGGTCTTTCTCGAGAACTGGGCCCGGCACATACTTGTAATACGGTACCTTAGATTCCACAAGTTTATATTTCAAAGAAAGTTGCTGGTGAAAAATCCTGGCTACTTGGTTGTGCCTGTGCAAGTACTCGCCGATAGCCAGATGAGAACAACCAAAATGTCTTATGGGCTAACCCGGTCGGTGGCATGTCCGACACGACACACGTTCGGTATTTGTCCGTCAAGATAACTTCGACCATAATCGCACAGACTGTTAGCGCTGTGGGCCTTTTGGAAAACCTTTAAACGCTAACATGGGGGGTGCGGGGAATTTACCATGAAATGGAAGAACTGTCTAAACAGCTCTTTCCAGGCTTCTAAAAGCCTGGAGCGGTGATTCAAAGCTTTGCTATGAGAATCGGCGGTTTTGTGGACTGTAATAAACTTTATGTGGCAGCATACATTGATTTTGAAGGAGGCTATTTTTTGGTAAGGAGAAACAGGAACAATAGAAGGACACAGGATGCAGCGTCTTACCTTTTTGTAGAAGTCTGGAGTCGCCTTCCTGGTGTAAGGGCTTTGCACGTCTTCGATGTACAGGTTAACCACGCGGTGGCCAGCGTGGTTCCACAGATAAAAGGTTCCTTCCCTTTTGCAGCACTTCAAATCACTGTAGCTTAATATTTAGGTGGATCTAATTTGAAATATAGACCCGAAACCATGGATTTATCACGTAATCTAGATTTATTGCGGTAAAGCCCTGGAGAGGTGCTTTCGCGGCGGCGGAGTAGACGAATCTTATATCAATATGGCGTCGGCTACGTTCCATCTTCTTCCAGCGTTGTATTGCTGTTTCGCTCTGACCTATGGTAGACGCTGCAGGAATGAATAGGAAGGAAGGAAACTGATGGGAAACTACCGCCACATTCTAATAAAAGTTAAAACATTTACCCTTTTTTTTGGGTTTTGAATAAAGCGATGTCTATGGCGACAACATTCTCCCGACCTTAAAGGGTTGCCTTTAACGACGTATACCCTAAGATTTACAATTAATATACTGTTATAACTAAGCGATATGATCTGATCCAGACAGAGTCCGTTTTATAATAATTTATTCGCGGGATTTTCTGCTCTAAATTGCAGAGAGAGAGAGTTAGAGATTTTAACATAAATTTACCTATTTGTAATAACCTATCTCTAAGCTAACCTAAGGTGTGAGAGTTGCACTCTCACTGGCTCGGTAAAAGGCACACACGGACCACTGGGCGGACCAGGCTACCTTTAGACGTTCTAACGGTAAGAGACCGCGTTGTGCCATCCTTCGAGGTATGAACAGCCTCCACCACACCTAGAGGCCAAGCAAATGGTGGAGCATTATCGACCATCAATATAACTACTGATCCCAGTGGGATTGGAGTGGATGGAGTATTCCACTTGGATCTAGATTGCAATTGATGCAAATATTCTACCCGCCATCGCTGCCAGAAAGACTGTACCATCTTTTGCAAGAGAGAATGTCTGTCCAGCAAACTAACGTTCTCTACTTGGGGAGCTGGCAGAGAGCAGAGGGGCGCAGTATTAAGAAAATGAGCCGGCGTGAGAGCCGATGGCTCTGAAGGGTCGCGACTCATAGCGGTCAGCGGACGCGAATTTACAAGTGCCTCGATTTGCGTTAGCACCGTCAACAGCTCTTCATAAGATAATATTTGTTGACCGATAATCTTGAACAAATGAGATTTCACCACCTTGACCATGCTCTCCCAGCAACCTCCCATATGAGGCGATTGGGGTGTTATGCGTTTCATCTCTATGCGACTTTCTGAAAGCTCATATTCAAGATGCGCGCGATGCTTATCGAGGAACCTGTAAAGATCGCGAAGGTAAGAACTACATCCGACAAAATTAGTACCATTGTCAGTGTAAATACACTGCACAGGGCCGCGACGCGCTAGGAATCGCTTCAGAGCAGCAAGGAAATTGGCGGTACTTAACTCCGAAGCGATTTCTATATGCAAACACCTGGTTGTCAGACACGTAAAAATACAGAGCCAAGCCTTGCGGCTTCTAATACCTCTTCCACGAACCGGTGTATACTGGAGAGGGCCAGCATAATCACATCCAGTATGCGTGAATGGCTTGTCAACTTGAGTGACGCGGAACTCGGGCAGATCTGACATGATTGGAAAAGTTGGGCGTGGTTTTGCTCTGAAGCACGTATTGCACTTATGGATACGATGACGAATGACACGTCGCGCTGCCAGTATCCAATACTGATTCCTAAGTATGGACATGAGCAATTCGGGGCCGGCGTGTAAATGCTTTCGATGGTAATAATCGATTAAGATATCAATCACGTGATCGTGCCTAGGTAATACATAGGGATGTTTCTGTGCGTAATTGATTTTTGCGTAAGTCAACCGACCGCCGACACGGATAACACCGTTTGCGTCTAAAAACGGTTTAAGTCTTTGCATAGCGGGGGAACAGTTCTTACTGTTTTTTAATTTATTTATATCATCAATAAAGTGAACTTGTTGTAATGCAGATATTATTTTAGTTTCAGCAAAATCTAAATCATATTTGTTTATGTAAGATCTGCGCGATAATAATTTTGAAAAGCGGTACATATAGACAATTATGCGGAGTAACTTCGACCATGAAGAAACACGTTGAGCGAGCTCATGAATAGGCGATGTTGATTCACCTACTGTTGTAGCGTGCGCAGAAGCCTTCAGCTCCGGCACTTCACTGACGTCTTCGCGATCGAATTCAGAAATAGGCCACTCTGATGGATGCCTAGATGCCCATGGGGGTCCGGTAAACCACAGAGGGTGATTGACAAGTAGCGCGGGTGATAAACCTCGCGATAAACAATCAGCAGGGTTTTCAATGCCTGCCACGTGATGAAAACAACTTGCGGGAATATTATCGACAACTTTTGCGACGCGATTTGCCACAAAAGTTTGCCAGCGGTGCGGAGAGGAATTGATCCAACAAAGAACGACTTTAGAGTCGGTAAACGCGAAGATATTTGAAATTTTGTACCTTGGGTCAAAATTGTTTAGCACATTACGCATAAGCGTAGATAATAAGACTGTAGCACACAATTCTAAGCGAGCAATTGAAATAGTTTTAAGCGGCGAAACTTTCGATTTTGAACACACAAGCCTAACGGTCGTATTGGCGTTATCTTTGACATGCAAGTACACAACGGCGCCGTAAGCACGCTCACTTGCATCAGCGAATCCTAAGAGGTTTGCTACACAACCCTGCACTACCCCGAGATGCCGCGGAACGCGTATCTCGTTGAGCGCGGGAAGTTCGCTACAGAACTGCCTCCATAGGTTTACGATGCGTTGCGGGGGGGCATCGTCCCAGTCGCACTTCAATAACCATAGTTCCTGAATCAGGAGCTTGGCATAAAGTATGACGGGGGCCACCAGCCCTAGATTGTCCCATAAGCGTGCTACGACGGACAAGATACTGCGCTTAGTACAGCTTGAGCCTGGGTTTGCAACCTTGAATTTGAAAACGTCATCGGATTTGTCCCAATGCGTACCTAGAACCTTGTCAGGTACATCTTTATCAATCTCGAGATCTGACGAAACTCGATGCGAGGCGGGAATAGCGCGAAGGACAACGTCCGAGTTACTTGTCCATTTCACGAGGTCGAACTGACCGCATTTAAATAATTTTATAAGTTCGATACATGAATTGATAGCGACGTTCTCATCTTCCTGCGCTGAATCATTTGACATAATGCTGTAGCAGACGTCATCCATGTACGTAGAAACTAATGCTATGGCAGCTGCAGTTGGGAATCTGTGACCTTCATCAGCAATCAGCTGATGAACAACGCGGATTGCGTGAAATACGGACGACTTCATACCGAACGCAACACGTGCCAGTTCAAAAATCGTCAATTTATCTTCCGGATGGAAGCGATAAATGAATCTTTGATATTTGCGGTCTCGCTCTAACATTCCCAATTGAAGAAACATTTGTCTACAATCTGCTGAAACAGCGATTTTGAATAACCGAAAAGTCAATAGAATGTTATTCAAGTCACCTTGTAAATTAGGGCCTGAATGAAGAACATCATTCAAGGACAAACCTGTGCTAGTTTTACAACTAGCGTCTAAAACCATGCGGACCTTTGTGGATGTCTTATCTAGACGCTGAACACAATGATGTGGTACAAAGTAGGAAGCGGCGTGGGTGGATATTACATCAGTACTGTCAATGGGCCCTACCTCGGTTGCATAACCCTTCTCAATGTATTCACGTATGATATTGTCATAGGCAGTGCGTAGAAAGCTTGATGACTCCAACTTCTTTTCTAAGCACAAAAAACGCCGACGCGCTGTTGAGAAAGAATCTCCCAATTTATAAACATCGTCGCGAAATGGCAACGCAACGGTGTACCTACCACTAGAATCACGCGTAGTAGTAGTGCGGAAATGAATTTCACATTCAATATCATCCTGATTGGTGGGGGTTGGAGCGGAAATTTCCTCGAGTTCCCAAAAACGCTTGAGGAGGTGGCCTAAATCGCCTTCTCCGATAGCGCAACATGCGGCGGTAGACTTAGAGAAAAGCAGTGTGGGCGCGGAACCCATTATAATATAGCCCAACACTGTTTGTATGGCGGGCGGTATTCCATGCATGCTGCTATGTACCGTATCCGGCATCAACAGGTGCGGAAAAATAGATGCCCCGAGCAGAACATCCACAGCGGTGGGAGTGGCGAACGTACTGTCCGCGAGCGGCAATGATACGATGTGGGTAAAGGCAGCTTCGTCCACGGGAACTGTGGGCAGGTTATCCGTGATGCGATCTACGACAAATCCCGATACATCGAAAGAAACGTTTTTGTCAAAGCGCGAAAATATTTTAAAGTCAGTGGAACCTTTGATAGGCTTTTCTGAACCACCAAACCCTCGAACAATCATTTGCGTATTTTTATTATAATTCAAACCTAACCGGTTACAGCATTCTGTACTTATAAAATTACTCTGCGATCCAGAATCTAAAAGGCATTTTACAATATGGCTCTGTCCGTTACGGTCGCGAATAACAACTTGAGCCGTCGATAGTAATATCGTTGTGGGACGAATACATCGCGCGGCGCGGTCGCCTTCATAAGTATTTAACTGCAAAGGCGCAGCAATGGATGTGTGCAAGGACGATACTCTCGGCTCGCTCGCAGCAGGCGCCGGTACCGGTGTGGACGGCGGCGCCTGCGGCGCAGTGGCGCACTCGCTAGGTATCGCGGGTTCGAATCTGGACACCGGCACCGATCCACTGTTTGTGGCGGTTTGATTAGGAACCTTATTGAAATGTAATAAGGAGTGGTGTTTTTGATGACAGTTGCGGCATTTGAGCGTTGAATTACAATCGCGAGACTTATGTTTAATGCTTAAACAATTAATACATGCACCGTTATCTTTCACGCATTTAAAACGTGCTGACGGTGACATCTCAGTGAATTTTTGGCACTTGAAAAAGTGATCGTGCACAATATTGTCACATAGGCATTTTTTGCTAGCAGGCGCGATGGCTACATAACTCTGCGGGTTCGGTACATTATTGCGAGATTTAACTGAACTGCGCTTGGAAACACCAGCTGTGCTAGGCTGTGTGTTTTGATAAATCCTATGTTCACTCCTAATGAACTCGGTCAGCTGACTAAAAGTCGGCAACGAAACTTCACGATATTGCGACTCGAAAGCACGTATCGTTTCTCCGTCTAATTTTTTGAGTGCTATGTGCAAAAATACAAAATCTGCCAAGTCATCTAATCCAAGAATTTTAATTGCGTTTGCCGCAGTGACATACTGGTCCATAAAAGTTTGCATATTAGATGCAGAAGCGGGGCCATTTATTTTAAGATTGATCATTTGATCTAGATACGTAGAAGCGAGTATGCGTCTATCTTGATACCTATCCACGAGACTCTTCACGATTACTTGATAGTTTTCAGGACACGGCGAGATGCCTGAAAATACCGCTTGCGCTTTAGTAGAAAGCTTTCCTATCAAATAGTACAGTCTCTCTGCGTCTGTCAACGATGGATTTTCGTGTATTGTAGACTTGTAGCTTTCATAGAATAAGGGCCAATTGCGAATGTCACCGTCGAATGATACAATTTCGATTGGCGCTAAAGAAGGCCGTTTAGACCTAATGACTTTCTGATCATCATGCTGACCAGAAGCGTCAGCGTTCACCCGAGAAGGCACTGGCTCAACCTGCTTCAATACACGTTTGATACGGCAAAAAAGTTCATCAAAGGAAATCAATGGTTGATAGTTAGGCTTCGCGGATGGATTAATTTCTAAAAGTAGCCTATTCTGCTCGCTGACGAGATCCCTAAATTCAGATCGAGTTTCATCAATAGTCTCGACTGAATCCAGAAAACTCTCCACCATTTCGCTTTTAATGCGGGCCTTTTGTGCCTTTTCGAACACGATTTGAATTGTTTCGAAAAGGGCATTCCGTTTTGCTTCTACAAGAATAAGTTCTGAATTTAAATGCGATGAGGCGGATTCATCAGTTTTGTAATCCTTATCATCAGCGGCAGGTCGAGGCATCTTGATTTATTACAATGAAGTAGGTAGGTTATAAAACAGCTGTTCAAGTGGAACGCACAGAGTGAGCTCTCAAAACGTAAACAACCTATATTCGATAACTATAATGCGCGCGCGGTAACAAGCAGCTAATGTAGTGAACTGATAATATTTAAACCGGTTCTTTATAAAGGAATGCGTTGCTACTTTGTGCTAAAATACAATGCAACTGTGAATGGAGTTAAGTTATGCGTACGTGATTACGTATGGCTGTAAATTAGTTAGATACAACAATGAAACGTATTTATCAAACGTATTTTTCTAACTAATTTATGGTTTTGATTAGATGAATTTAATCACACGAATGTAATTAATCAGTCGAATCTGAAAGAATTCAGATCCGAGTGCGGGGTTCCCTAGGGAATGAAATGAAGCTCGTCTAATACTGTATTGAAAATAGAAATAAATCCGTCTCGGGGGACCAAAATGTTAGCGCTGTGGGCCTTTTGGAAAACCTTTAAACGCTAACATGGGGGGTGCGGGGAATTTACCATGAAATGGAAGAACTGTCTAAACAGCTCTTTCCAGGCTTCTAAAAGCCTGGAGCGGTGATTCAAAGCTTTGCTATGAGAATCGGCGGTTTTGTGGACTGTAATAAACTTTATGTGGCAGCATACATTGATTTTGAAGGAGGCTATTTTTTGGTAAGGAGAAACAGGAACAATAGAAGGACACAGGATGCAGCGTCTTACCTTTTTGTAGAAGTCTGGAGTCGCCTTCCTGGTGTAAGGGCTTTGCACGTCTTCGATGTACAGGTTAACCACGCGGTGGCCAGCGTGGTTCCACAGATAAAAGGTTCCTTCCCTTTTGCAGCACTTCAAATCACTGTAGCTTAATATTTAGGTGGATCTAATTTGAAATATAGACCCGAAACCATGGATTTATCACGTAATCTAGATTTATTGCGGTAAAGCCCTGGAGAGGTGCTTTCGCGGCGGCGGAGTAGACGAATCTTATATCAATATGGCGTCGGCTACGTTCCATCTTCTTCCAGCGTTGTATTGCTGTTTCGCTCTGACCTATGGTAGACGCTGCAGGAATGAATAGGAAGGAAGGAAACTGATGGGAAACTACCGCCACATTCTAATAAAAGTTAAAACATTTACCCTTTTTTTTGGGTTTTGAATAAAGCGATGTCTATGGCGACAACACAGACAAAACCTTCAATTTCCTCAAAAAGGTCGCCGAAACGTAGCAAAGATGGGGGACGTTAGAATGATTATTATTATTTTCTTTATTGCCATTGCCATCATTATCATTATATCAGCATGGAATCACCCGCTGTGGGGGCCAGACCTCTCCTTTTTTCTGCTACACTTCCCGGTTCTGTGCGTCCCATTTCCAGGTCACATGTTATTGCCATTGCAGTCTGTTGCAAATTAAGTTACAACTCAATAGTAATTTTAACTTTGTCTTCGAATTTCAGTAATAACTCAGAATTATATGTCGCCATCTACAGTTAAAGTTGTTCTCGATAAAGTTGGCGCTAGTGACAATAAGTGCCAGATCTTACTTAGCGTCCGCAAAGGTATGTCTATTACATTGATTTTTCCTTTATGTTATAAACTGAAAAACATTTTCTTTTTATTATTTTGTCGAGTTTGTAACGAGTTGAGAACTAAACTGTACATAACATTAAAGGTAAGCAAACTAACCCCTAACCAACCCACCTTTTAGGGCTTTAAGGTTACGTACAGTTTAGTTATCAACTTATTATTCATTTGGTTGTGATGTTTTATCTATTTCTAAAGTTCTTTCACATTTCGTTTTGAACGCTCTTCTTTACTAGTCTATACTTATATTATGAAGAGGTCCAATTTGTTTGTAAGTTTTTAGGTTTGTAAGTTTGTCGGTTTGTAAGTTTGTAGATTTGTAAGTTTGTAGATTTGTAAGTTTGTAGGTTTGTTAGTTTGTATGTAAGGACTGCATTATCCCCGAGTGTCATAGGCACACATTAAAACGTACCCATTGGTTACCTTCCGTACATAGCGGGAGTGAAACCGCGAGCAAAAGATAGTGTTTTATAATTGTACCCACTTAATTATAATCTACGTAAAGTTCACTGCTTTTGAGGGTCTTGATGAACTACAAAATTAAAATATTGATACCTAGTTTATGAACCATGCTGTGCACTGTTTTTGTTTCAGCGGTATTAGTAGGTGAAGTACCACTCGCAGTGTTAGATGAGATAAACAACGATGTTGGCCGTACCGATACCAAGGATCAAGTCCTAGAAAAAGTTCGCAAAGGTAGATCAAACCCAACGTACAATATTATAATAAAAACCTACGGCCTAATCTAAAACAACCGGCCAGGTACGAGTTGGTTCGGATTAAACTTGTAGGTATTGATTCCTAGGTCAACGGGAAGTACCCTACAGGTTTTGATTCCCTTGTGAAATCGCAAAATAGCGACGTAAACGATCATATATTTTGATCGCGTTGACTTACAAGTTTGAGTTTTCACTGCTTCAAGGAGTAGCAGACTTGAGTATTTGATTTAAATTTCAGTTTGATACCTCCACGCGTTCGTGAAAAAAAGGGTCTTGACAGACGGACAACAACGTGATCCTTTAAGGGTTCCGTTTTTGTCGACTCAGGCACGGAACCCTAAAAACAAATGAAATCCTAGGCCAAGTTCCATCAAAGCGTAAACGTAGGGTCCCTTACGTTACGTAGGGAGCGCAGAAACGACGCGGATATTGCACTGAAAACTGGGTCTTAGGTTGGTTTAGGACAATGGAATGTCCGTCCAAATCAAGCATATCTTCTGAGTAGACAATAAGTACTGATGAGTGTAAAGGAGATATCTTACATTAATACGCATGCAGGCCACGAACCAACAAAGTGTCATCACGTTGCATAAGGTATTTATATTTGTTTTTCAGCAATAGAAAAGAGGAAAATGCCTAAATACGTCATGAAAGATTTAGTCGCCAAAATACAACCAACTGAAAATAAGGAACATATCATGAAGAACATCCGTCGAGGTTAGTCTAGCATCCTTGTAACAATATATGTCTAATCAATACATTGATAATGTTATTTAATAATAATAAAAATATATCATTTAATTCAGGTAACAAAAGACCCATATCATATATACCTTACAGACTAACATACATATTTATATAAACCACAAAAACCTAATTAAACTATTGTACACGAAGAGACGGCGTCACGTTGCGCTGCGTGGTATCGCGTAGCCTTCCGCGGAATCGCCGATACATGACACCCTTCGGCCAAAACTCTTCCTTGAGGAAGGTCTCAATATGATGAGTCGGAACTCGCAGCACGAACGACTTAAAATTCGTGTTGTGGCGCGACTCCAACTTCTCGACCAAACAAGAAGAAAAAAGTCTTGCAATACATTCATTGCTAAAGTTGTTGGGCAAAATCGAGCGATATTAGGTGACGTCGGGTGACGTCGCATGTCTTGTAAAATAGAAAAAAAAACTGCTCAATATAAAAGGTTTCTGGCAACGTTGGCCGACATCATCTAACGTTGCACAATTTCGATAGCGACATGTATTCCAGGACATTGTCCCCTAGTGAACACGAGGTAAAATACGAGGTGTGTTCCAGCGATTTCAAAAGGACAGCTGTCACCTGATGTCTTGTATGATATACTCGCCGATGAATGTCCTTCGGATGATAAGGCTAGATTCTTGGAGAAAGTCCGCAAAGGTCAGTCACAAAAATCTCTTTAAAACAATATTGTGAATATCAGACTGAAGTATTTGATAATTTGCGAGTGAAAATATAAAATACTCTGCGTTGTTAATCGACGCCGACGTCGCAATACCACCATAAGGTTTAATGTCACTTGCACATCTTAAAACTCAGAGGTCTATTCTTGCTCCAATATGTCAGTTCGTCAACTTAGGTAAAGTTTCAATAAAACGAAACATAATTACAATTTATTTCAGCTATAGCAAAGCGTCATGTTTGGCCAGCCACCATGGATGATATTATGGCCCATGCAAACGCAAGTGCAAAAAAAGGTGACGTTTTGAGAAACGTTCTCAAAGGTAGGTCGCTGAACGGTTTGTAACATTAACTGAACTCTAAAATAACTATGTTAAGATTGAAATTCAGAACAAAAACAATACAATTATTTCATCGGTAATTAAAAAAAACAATTGCTGCTTCCTAAAGCGCAATGATGATGATACCATCTAGTCGATTTCAGCCACAGCGACTGCATTCGACGGCTTTCTAGTGTGGTTGTCGAGAGCTTTGGTGTGCTGCTCTTTCATGTGCTCTCAAGTGGCAAGCATATCCAACTTTGACCGAAAAACTCCGAGCACAAAGCGGACATGTCAGAAAACCTTTGACAAAATTGTAAGGTATAGCAGTAGGTGGCCTAGCTTTAAAGTCATCACGCTTTAAGTCCAGCTGCGACCTTCTTCTCTCTTCAAAGGCGTTGACTTGCCGATGCACAATAAAAGCGCAATACGGTCAAATGTATGGAACAGTAGATATTTCTTTAAATTACCGACGAAAGTTTTCTATGAGGGAATTCCGAATCGGAATGACGTACTGAATACGTGGAAACCACTTATACAGAAGCCAGCACATCAAACTCCTACAATCTGTCAAATTTCTCTAATAGAATTTCAACTTTATCGCTGAATCATTAATAGGTTCAAGGTTGATCGGGAAAATTCGACAGTTTCGGGTAGATTGATGTGCTGGCGTCTGTACGTCGATGTCCTCCCGACTCTGTATAGATGTTAAAATAGAGACATCTTTTGGCTTGAAGCCTTGATTTTGCAAAACAATTCCCAAATGTCTTCCAACCATGTAGCATTGGAAAACTTAGTAAGTACAATAATATGAATAAATAAATCGCAATTAAGTATACGATTCCCTCTCATAGAGAGAAGGCCATGTGTCCCAGCAGAGGGAACATTATAGGCTGATTATAAACCTAAATAAAACTTATTTTTTATGTTTTACATTATTCTAGCGGCAGAAAAGGGTCAACTACCGACCGATTTCATGGCTGACCTCATTGATAATGTAAGATCGTGTGACACCAAGTCTGCAGTGATAGAAAAAGTTCAAACAGGTATGCATGAACAAATCAAGATGGTTGTAATAACACTGCATTGCTTGATTACCCAATTTCTGGGTAATTTTCAAACAAAATGGAGCAATGACGCTTGCACAACGCCCGTGACGGTTCACTGTATTTCTGTAGCCTACTTCTTCTTCGTCGTCACACTCTTGGCAGAGTGGTCGTGGTCGTCACATCAGGGGTGGCAAGCTTCACAATCCGTCGCCATTCCTCTCGTACTGTGGCTTTTCTTGTGCATTCGTGGAGTGGACCATTGAGTGCAGTTTTGACTTGGTCGGTCCAACGCATTGGACATAGCCTAGAGGCTACAATAGTACATTGTAATACAAGGGGCTAAAATGACCCATTATATATATCACGGCAGGGAAAACTTAGAGGTACACTGTCCCCAAATATTGGCGCCATCCGCCGCCATATTGTCTTTCAGTCATATTACTCGTATCACATCGCGTTGCGATACGATTCTTGTTGGTAGATAGGTAGGTGGGTAGTTGAAATCACACACAACACTTGGCTCAAACTCCAAACGTTTATTTCTATTAAACCATTTGATACAGGCACATAAAACATTCTAGAGTTGAACCGTCCGTTCGCATGTAGTTGTTATGGAGAAGCACGAACGAAGAAACTCTATACACTCTTGTAGATCGTGTTACATTTCTCATTTACACAACTTAATATTGTTCACTTCAAAAACCACTGATAATCACATACTTCAATTGTTTTATTCATCGTAAGCTAACGAGACACCTCGTTCGTTGCTCACGCGTCTGTCCTGAGTGAGCGAAAGTCCCCCACTCAGTACAGTTTACTCATTACATAATAAGTTCATTAAAACTTACAAACAATACTAGAATAATTCATAATTAAACATTTTAATAATTAAACAAAACCAATATTCACAAATGCAAAGGTTTTATCTAGTGAAAGCTAATTAGTCGCTTCATTACTTTTTACAACAATATTCGATCTTGCTAAAACCATTTCCGGCAAATCAAAGGATTTAGTACAAAGAACACCTAAGAAGTCATTCACTAATAAATTGTTCTGTAAAATAATCTTGTTACTTTTTAGTTTGTAATTAAGTTAAAGAAACAAATTTAGTTGTAATTTCAAATTATAAATTGAGCTATTGATCAAATCATATTCGGCGCCATCTTCCACAATGTTGTGGAGTGTTGCCTCATAAACAAATCTTTAGTGTCAAATGAACAATGATAATTACAAATCCCAATTGTCATAAAATACTTGCTTATCTTAATTTTAACTATAGATCTAGCTAAAGACTTTTGTTTAATAAATTACTATTTGAAACTACGAACTATCTAGGTACTATTAAAGCCAATAGATGGCGCCGGCCAACCAGTCATGCTCATAGACGCGTATCATGCGATGTGTCATATGATCTTATGCGTCTTTCATTATAATTGATTTAAATTGTAATGACACTTTTTTTTTTTTTTTTTTTCACCCTTGCTCGTAAAGCTGATGTAATTCCACCGGTTTTAAATATGTAAAGCGGGTCATAAAAAACGCGTGTGTTACCAAAGCAAATAGTTAAGTTATAGTCCATACAAATTCCATAACAGTATTATTTGCCATTTCAAATATGGAACTGATCACCGCCGCACGACTCCAGCTAGTGAGCAGCGCGCTGTTGCTATTCAAATTTCGAACTAATCGCCGCGCGGCGCCAGTCAGTAGGCAGCGCTGGCGCGCTGTTAAAATGGCGGGAAAGCAACAGTGTGCATTCACAGATTGAGTTTATTTAAAATAAAAATAAAAACAGTTTATTCGGTAATTTAAAAACTTGGCTGCATGCTCTAGCGTCTTTGCCAACATTTTCACGCGACCACGGCAGAAAATAATCCTCGCGCCATTTTTCTCAAATTTTCTTTTCTTTGTACTTGTATTGTGAATATCTTTTTCTGTTTCCTCGCAAATGTGTTAAAAAACGTCGTACGATATACGTGCGTATTGGTTATAACATGCTCGGCTCAATTACGCCATCACCTTCGGCTCGGGCTGAAATTCCGCCTCGCATGTTATAACCATCTTAACGCACTAATATCGTAATGTACTATTAATTCAACATAATATTTATGTTCAATTTTAGAACTCCAAAGGAGGCTAGTGACGCCATTTGTCCTGAATGATATTTTAGTCGAACCACAGCATTCAAATGAAGAACAGACTCAAGCCTTGCAAGTAATCCAATATGGTAAGTTAGAATACAAGCTAGCAATGTCAAATGAAACAATTTTCAACCTTGTTTGTATAAGTTTCAAGGTACGATTCGAAATGCGTCGTCTACGGATACATTTTCATGGTTACGTGACGAGTTTGCTTTACAATAATTTTACACATTCAAGACTTGTGTTTCCAACATCATATTACTCGTACAAATGTAAAACTACATATTTCAGCGGTGGACAAAGGGCAACTGTCACCCGATATTATGGATGAAGTACTTAATAAAATTAGTCCAACTGACAGAAAGTCTCAACTTTTTAAGAAGATCCGCGACGGTAAGTTCTAATAAACTATAAATAACAAATGTACGGGAATGAAGGGAACTACAGGCGTCCTCGAATTATTAAGAAATAATGGCTGATATCACTTTAAAAGTAATAATTTTGTTTTAATATTTGCCCGCCGTTGACGGCAAAACATAGCGACCTACCTATTTACTTTTATTTACATCTTTTACACCTATGTTTAGCAAATAAAAACGTAGACTTTGACTTTGACCATTAATTTAAACGGTGCCCGAGAAATCTGTGTGGTGCGGGAAGGAGCAAGCGAATGACAAAAAAGCTCTCATGACACATAACCAAACCCCTGCTAGTCTGCGCAGATACCTTAGATATCGGCTCAGTGCGGTTGGATTGTAGATATTAATAGGCTAGTTTCCACCATCATTATATAGCAAATATATTTTCGAATATATAGTTATATGTTTCGAAAATAATGGACAAGTTTTTTTTGGTTTTTGTAAATCAATGAATATTGACAAAGATAAAACACATCAAAACTCGGGAGTGGGGGGGGGGCTCGTGACGTCAGAACGCACTAAAAGTTATACCACGGCGTGACGTATTGAGAATTTTAAAAGCGTCGTATCTTCGCCAATTTTGGTTTACGTTACAAAACAAAAATACGGGTCAAATATTTTTTGATAATCTAACGGACGGACTAATTAGATTTTTTCAGTTGACAAGCCTATTATTCTTGCCATACTCACTTATCATTGTGAAAGTCGACCACAAGTAATTTTTACTGCTGTATGGGTTTTTTTAATACAATTTCCTTGCTTTGATGATGTAAAAGTAAAGCAGTGATAGCCTAGTGGTGTGACCGTCGGCTGCCAAGTCATAGGTCTCGAGTTCGAACCCAAAACACACACCTCTGATTTTTGAAAAAGGAACAGTTTATGTAACTCATTGAATTAATTTAAATTTCAGCGGTAGTAAAGAGGTATGTGACGCCGTCGCTAAAGGATGAGATAATGGCTGAGGTAGGCACAGGAGATAAGAAGTCTGCTGTCCTGAAAAACCTCCAAAAAGGTAGGAACCGTAAAAACGCCTAATTAAATTATACTTGGAACATCCAATCTTTGATAATTTACCTGTATTGCCTCAAAATCAACTGTGTACAGTCGCCAGCACATTAAGTTACAACAAAATGTCAAAGGACTTTGAATTAAATGGCCGGCCTAACTGTCCGCCATTTTTTTTTTTTTCATAGTTGCTTCCACGCATGAAACATATATTAATCGATAGCTGGTATCAATACAAACAAGTTTTGTATGAGACAAAATGTTCTAAAGTGTCATGTTTTCGAGATATGAGCTATCAAAAATTTCATTCAATAATAATAATAATAATAATGTGGTACTAAGGAGCTACTCCTCATTGATATGGCCATTAGTCACCAGGTTCGCCGTTCCCGAAAGGATCTGTCGACATGCTGGATAGACTATAAGAAGGCCTATGACTCGGTGTCACATACATGGCTCATGACGGTGCTAGAGTTGTATAAAGTTGATGCAACTCTGCGTACCTTCCTGATGTCGTGTATGGGGCAATGGAGGACAGTCCTTCGCTATCCAGGATGTCGGCAAATTCAGAGGAATAGCGAGCCGATAAGGATAGAGCGAGGTATATTTCAGGGCGATAGTTTGAGTCCACATAAATGGACTCAAACAGAACTAGACGCCTTGGATGCGAAGGTCCGTAAATTGTTGACGGCGTATCGGATGCATCACCCACGTTCTTCGGTTATGAGACTGTATATCCCGTGGAAGTGTGGGGGTCGAGGCATTTTAAATGCTAAGACTCTCCACAATCGCGAGATATGCAGCCTCAGGGAATATTTCCTAGGAACCGATGTGGGAATGCATCGAGATGTCGTCACGATGGACAAGGGCCTCACCCCGCTCTCCTTGGCTAAAGAGAACTGGCGCAAACCTCCAGTGCTTGACACTAACGATCGCAGGGAGGTATGGCAGAGTAAGGAGCTTCACGGACGCTTTTTCCGGGCTCTCCATGGGCCCGATGTAGACCTACCAGCATCCGTAGCTTGGCTACATTCCGGGGACCTATTCGGAGAAACCGAAGGTTTTGTCTGTGCAATAATGGATGAAGTTATGATGACGAATAACTACCGGAGATTTATTGTGAAGGATGGCACGGTTGACATATGTTGGGCATGCCACCGTCCAGGCGAATCAATCCGTCACATTATCTCCGGGTGTTCTCGTCTAGCTAACGGAGAGTACCTGCATAGACACAACCTTGTAGCCAGGATTATCCATCAGCAACTTGCTCTAAAATACAACCTTGTGGAATAGGTATGTGCCCGACCCAGTTCTTGATAATGGCTGTATCACATTGTACTGGGATCAATCCATCATCGCTGACAGGACTATTGTAGCCAATAAGCCTGATATAGTGGTGGTGGATCGATCAGAGCGGCGCGCAATGATTGTTGACATAACGGTCCCGCATGATGAGAACCTCGTGAAAGCCGAGAAAGATAAACAAATCAAGTATCTTGACTTGGCTCGCGAGGTTGTTGACATGTGGGAAGTGGACTCAGCAATCATTGTACCGATAGTCGTATCAGCCCATGGCTTAATTGCCAAGAGCCTCGATCAATACCTGAGGAGGCTCTCGTTAGGCAGCTGGATCAAGGGCTTGATTCAGAAAGCGGTACTCCTGGACACGGCTCGTATTGTTAGGAGGTTCCTCTCTCTGGAGCCCTGACCGCCGGTAGCTTGGACCCTGTTCCCGATACCGGTGGGCTACAATTTTTTTATATTTTTATATGTTTTTTATATTTTTTAAATTAATATTTAAAAATGTAACAAATTTGTTTATCAATGAATAAAGGAAATAATAATAAGATAAGATAAGTTTTTTTTTTTTTAAGAATTATATAAAAATGTAAAAATAATAAGATGTTATGATGAATAAAATAATAATACTAATAAATTTATTCAATAATAATTCAATGATCGCATCTTCAGCATAACTTTGATTTGATAGCTTATATCTTGGAAACGTGACACTTTAGAACATATTTTAGTCTAATACAATACTTGTTTTGTACATGATTTTTGATACCAGCAATCGATTAATTTAGGTTTTATGGATGGCCGAAACTTTGAAAAAAGTAAAAACAAAAATCTTCCAAGCCGTTTTCTCCAAATAATTTTAAACCATTAAATGTTGTTGGTTAAGTTCAAAATCGAATGAGTAATTTTGACAGTTTGTGGTAACTTGATGCGCTGGCGACTGTACTTTAACGTTCTGTATTTTAGAGTGATTTCAAAGTGGCAATTTCTAATTTAAAAAAAAAAAACATAAAATTAGTTCGTTGCATTGAAATTTTAACTTTATCTTAGTGGTGATATTAAATTTGATATACTTAATATATTTTAGTGGTAGAGAAGGGGCGACTTCCGCCTGATTTTATGGACGAAATACTCGATGGTGTGCGTCCAGGTGACAAAAAGAGCGAGGTTTTAAAAAAAATACGTAAAGGTAATTTAACTCAATTTCAATATTAGCATTTATAATATTAACCTCCGGCTTTCATACACATTTATGTGGTTTCGTAGAAATATGTCTTCTTCTTTCCGGAATAGCCATCATCGCTAAACTTATGTCATTTCTAACGATATCAGCTTTCACACACTCCATCCATAATTTCTTTAGTTTTCACAAACAGATATATAAAAACCGACCTCACACCATGTTCCTCATTCCTCCATATCTCATGCCGTAACACCTAACTTTCACTTAGCTTCCTAAGAAGCTAAGCCGCGCGCCGCTAAGCGTAGCGGTATCTAAATACCGGCGCCACTTTCAGAATTCCTCTTACATACTCATTTCTTCTACCCTCGTCCCCACGACGTTAATATAAAACAATTGTATTTACAGCCTTAGAGAAAAGGCAAATACCGCCAGTGGTCATGGATGATATAGTCGCAAGTTTACAACCTCATAAGAAAAGCAAGAAAGCAGAAATTATAAAGAACATACTTAAAGGTACAACGACTACTATACTAATATGTTTATTATTTTACTAGCTAATGCCCGCGGCTTTGCCCGCCCGCAAATTTCATACTAAAACCTTTCTCTTGAATCACTCTATCTATTAAAAAAACCCGCATCAAAATCCGTTGCGTAGTTTTAAAGATCTAAGCTTACATATGATAGAGACAGAGACAGACGCAGCGAGGGACTTTGTTTTATAATATGTAGTGATAGTGAGTTTTCTTTACTGTAGCTTCCAGCGGCATCAGGTTGTAGCGGAATTACAAAAAGTACTACAGTGCCATCTAGGATTTAGGAATTTTATGTTAGTTCTTCGTTTACCTATGTCATATAAACGAAGAACAAACATGAAACTCCGTAATCGCGCAGTTAAAGTTATCCGCGACTTAAGGGCCTAACATGCTTCAAATGGCTTAGCATGATCCTCCGTTACGCCTAAAATACTACAGCATTAATTTTGAAATAAATATAAATAAAAAAAAGTAAAGTTGAGGATTAATGCTAGGTACTATGTGTGACGAAAACACGATTCCATAAACTTTTCTTGATAGAAAAAAAAACCAAAGTTACCTCCAAATCGAACAATAAACCGCTGGTATTCAAAAAGTACTTCAAATTAGATCATGAAACTTTGCATACTAACTGAACCAACTATAATGCAGGTCTTATGTGTTTTATTTTTTTAGTCTAATCAATAGATTTTTTGTAAATCGCAAAAAACCACTCATTTCGCACTATTCGTCCGCAGTGACTGACGAAACAACCGCTTTGTAGTGCAAGCTGATTAGAACTTTATTCTAACAGTATTTCCAACGAAGTTTGAACCACCACAAATAGAGTTGGGCCTTAAGAGTATATAGAAAAACCCGACATCGCCAAAATATTCTTCCATTCAATCAGCGCTGTGACTTTCATTTTTTAATAACGCAGCATAATGCTGCGATATGACTTTTTGGAGACAAAACCGCACATAGCTCAACATTTGGCCGCGCCTAATTCATCTTAATTATATTATTGATCATCAAGTATTTAGCTAACACAAACAAACCACTAATTAAGATAATATTTAATGTAGGGGTAAAGAAGGGAGATCTACCGCCTGGCGACATTGATGACTTAGCTGCCATTGATGTCGAATCTTATGACGGTGTATCTCAAGTTATGAAGAAGGTTAAAACTGGTAAGTTCTAATGAAACTTCTCCAAGAACTGGCTGTCTGTAAAGTCGGTTTACGGACGATAATTTTACGTGATAATGACATTTTTCATGACATTAGTGATTTTAACTTAAAAACAAAATTTCATCCTCCTTTTCACCCCCTTAAGGATTGAAGTTCTAACAACGCCGTTGCGTTAGCTTCCAATCATATGCCTAGATAATAAATTTTGTAATTTTTACTTCGAAAATTAAGGACTTTCCATACACAACTTTATCCCCTATTATAACTCTTTGGGGGTGGAATTATCAAAACCGCTGAGACACGTATAAATTAATTTTAAATCGTCAACCTAAACACAAAATTTGAAGATCCTAACTTTAAAATTTACGAACTTTCATACAAACTTTGATTATAAAGGGAACTACTGCGCAAAATTTTAGTTTTCTAGATCCAAAGGTTTGGGCTGGGCGTTGAAGGCGGCGCGCGAAACTTTGTGACACTTTTTCTTGCGTGCAGCCGGTGTTCATCGATATATAAGAAGTTATCACGTCAAAAATCCCAAAGAATATTACACTCTGCCAGACAATGGTCGCTCTTCAGTAGTAATAACACCGGTATAAGCTCGCCTATTATTTTTTTTTTTTTTGTTAGCGCTGTGGGCCTTTTGGAAAACCTTTAAACGCTAACATGGGGGGTGCGGGGAATTTACCATGAAATGGAAGAACTGTCTAAACAGCTCTTTCCAGGCTTCTAAAAGCCTGGAGCGGTGATTCAAAGCTTTGCTATGAGAATCGGCGGTTTTGTGGACTGTAATAAACTTTATGTGGCAGCATACATTGATTTTGAAGGAGGCTATTTTTTGGTAAGGAGAAACAGGAACAATAGAAGGACACAGGATGCAGCGTCTTACCTTTTTGTAGAAGTCTGGAGTCGCCTTCCTGGTGTAAGGGCTTTGCACGTCTTCGATGTACAGGTTAACCACGCGGTGGCCAGCGTGGTTCCACAGATAAAAGGTTCCTTCCCTTTTGCAGCACTTCAAATCACTGTAGCTTAATATTTAGGTGGATCTAATTTGAAATATAGACCCGAAACCATGGATTTATCACGTAATCTAGATTTATTGCGGTAAAGCCCTGGAGAGGTGCTTTCGCGGCGGCGGAGTAGACGAATCTTATATCAATATGGCGTCGGCTACGTTCCATCTTCTTCCAGCGTTGTATTGCTGTTTCGCTCTGACCTATGGTAGACGCTGCAGGAATGAATAGGAAGGAAGGAAACTGATGGGAAACTACCGCCACATTCTAATAAAAGTTAAAACATTTACCCTTTTTTTTGGGTTTTGAATAAAGCGATGTCTATGGCGACAACATTCTCCCGACCTTAAAGGGTTGCCTTTAACGACGTATACCCTAAGATTTACAATTAATATACTGTTATAACTAAGCGATATGATCTGATCCAGACAGAGTCCGTTTTATAATAATTTATTCGCGGGATTTTCTGCTCTAAATTGCAGAGAGAGAGAGTTAGAGATTTTAACATAAATTTACCTATTTGTAATAACCTATCTCTAAGCTAACCTAAGGTGTGAGAGTTGCACTCTCACTGGCTCGGTAAAAGGCACACACGGACCACTGGGCGGACCAGGCTACCTTTAGACGTTCTAACGGTAAGAGACCGCGTTGTGCCATCCTTCGAGGTATGAACAGCCTCCACCACACCTAGAGGCCAAGCAAATGGTGGAGCATTATCGACCATCAATATAACTACTGATCCCAGTGGGATTGGAGTGGATGGAGTATTCCACTTGGATCTAGATTGCAATTGATGCAAATATTCTACCCGCCATCGCTGCCAGAAAGACTGTACCATCTTTTGCAAGAGAGAATGTCTGTCCAGCAAACTAACGTTCTCTACTTGGGGAGCTGGCAGAGAGCAGAGGGGCGCAGTATTAAGAAAATGAGCCGGCGTGAGAGCCGATGGCTCTGAAGGGTCGCGACTCATAGCGGTCAGCGGACGCGAATTTACAAGTGCCTCGATTTGCGTTAGCACCGTCAACAGCTCTTCATAAGATAATATTTGTTGACCGATAATCTTGAACAAATGAGATTTCACCACCTTGACCATGGTCTCCCAGCAACCTCCCATATGAGGCGATTGGGGTGTTATGCGTTTCATCTCTATGCGACTTTCTGAAAGCTCATATTCAAGATGCGCGCGATGCTTATCGAGGAACCTGTAAAGATCGCGAAGGTAAGAACTACATCCGACAAAATTAGTACCATTGTCAGTGTAAATACACTGCACAGGGCCGCGACGCGCTAGGAATCGCTTCAGAGCAGCAAGGAAATTGGCGGTACTTAACTCCGAAGCGATTTCTATATGCAAACACCTGGTTGTCAGACACGTAAAAATACAGAGCCAAGCCTTGCGGCTTCTAATACCTCTTCCACGAACCGGTGTATACTGGAGAGGGCCAGCATAATCACATCCAGTATGCGTGAATGGCTTGTCAACTTGAGTGACGCGGAACTCGGGCAGATCTGACATGATTGGAAAAGTTGGGCGTGGTTTTGCTCTGAAGCACGTATTGCACTTATGGATACGATGACGAATGACACGTCGCGCTGCCAGTATCCAATACTGATTCCTAAGTATGGACATGAGCAATTCGGGGCCGGCGTGTAAATGCTTTCGATGGTAATAATCGATTAAGATATCAATCACGTGATCGTGCCTAGGTAATACATAGGGATGTTTCTGTGCGTAATTGATTTTTGCGTAAGTCAACCGACCGCCGACACGGATAACACCGTTTGCGTCTAAAAACGGTTTAAGTCTTTGCATAGCGGGGGAACAGTTCTTACTGTTTTTTAATTTATTTATATCATCAATAAAGTGAACTTGTTGTAATGCAGATATTATTTTAGTTTCAGCAAAATCTAAATCATATTTGTTTATGTAAGATCTGCGCGATAATAATTTTGAAAAGCGGTACATATAGACAATTATGCGGAGTAACTTCGACCATGAAGAAACACGTTGAGCGAGCTCATGAATAGGCGATGTTGATTCACCTACTGTTGTAGCGTGCGCAGAAGCCTTCAGCTCCGGCAGTTCACTGACGTCTTCGCGATCGAATTCAGAAATAGGCCACTCTGATGGATGCCTAGATGCCCATGGGGGTCCGGTAAACCACAGAGGGTGATTGACAAGTAGCGCGGGTGATAAACCTCGCGATAAACAATCAGCAGGGTTTTCAATGCCTGCCACGTGATGAAAACAACTTGCGGGAATATTATCGACAACTTTTGCGACGCGATTTGCCACAAAAGTTTGCCAGCGGTGCGGAGAGGAATTGATCCAACAAAGAACGACTTTAGAGTCGGTAAACGCGAAGATATTTGAAATTTTGTACCTTGGGTCAAAATTGTTTAGCACATTACGCATAAGCGTAGATAATAAGACTGTAGCACACAATTCTAAGCGAGCAATTGAAATAGTTTTAAGCGGCGAAACTTTCGATTTTGAACACACAAGCCTAACGGTCGTATTGGCGTTATCTTTGACATGCAAGTACACAACGGCGCCGTAAGCACGCTCACTTGCATCAGCGAATCCTAAGAGATTTGCTACACAACCCTGCACTACCCCGAGATGCCGCGGAACGCGTATCTCGTTGAGCGCGGGAAGTTCGCTACAGAACTGCCTCCATAGGTTTACGATGCGTTGCGGGGGGGCATCGTCCCAGTCGCACTTCAATAACCATAGTTCCTGAATCAGGAGCTTGGCATAAAGTATGACGGGGGCCACCAGCCCTAGATTGTCCCATAAGCGTGCTACGACGGACAAGATACTGCGCTTAGTACAGCTTGAGCCTGGGTTTGCAACCTTGAATTTGAAAACGTCATCGGATTTGTCCCAATGCGTACCTAGAACCTTGTCAGGTACATCTTTGTCAATCTCGAGATCTGACGAAGCTCGATGCGAGGCGGGAATAGCGCGAAGGACAACGTCCGAGTTACTTGTCCATTTCACGAGGTCGAACTGACCGCATTTAAATAATTGTATAAGTTCGATACATGAATTGATAGCGACGTTCTCATCTTCCTGCGCTGAATCATTTGACATAATGCTGTAGCAGACGTCATCCATGTACGTAGAAACTAATGCTATGGCAGCTGCAGTTGGGAATCTGTGACCTTCATCAGCAATCAGCTGATGAACAACGCGGATTGCGTGAAATACGGACGACTTCATACCGAACGCAACACGTGCCAGTTCAAAAATCGTCAATTTATCTTCCGGATGGAAGCGATAAATGAATCTTTGATATTTGCGGTCTCGCTCTAACATTCCCAATTGAAGAAACATTTGTCTACAATCTGCTGAAACAGCGATTTTGAATAACCGAAAAGTCAATAGAATGTTATTCAAGTCACCTTGTAAATTAGGGCCTGAATGAAGAACATCATTCAAGGACAAACCTGTGCTAGTTTTACAACTAGCGTCTAAAACCATGCGGACCTTTGTGGATGTCTTATCTAGACGCTGAACACAATGATGTGGTACAAAGTAGGAAGCGGCGTGGGTGGATATTACATCAGTACTGTCAATGGGCCCTACCTCGGTTGCATAACCCTTCTCAATGTATTCACGTATGATATTGTCATAGGCAGTGCGTAGAAAGCTTGATGACTCCAACTTCTTTTCTAAGCACAAAAAACGCCGACGCGCTGTTGAGAAAGAATCTCCCAATTTATAAACATCGTCGCGAAATGGCAACGCAACGGTGTACCTACCACTAGAATCACGCGTAGTAGTAGTGCGGAAATGAATTTCACATTCAATATCATCTTGATTGGTGGGGGTTGGAGCGGAAATTTCCTCGAGTTCCCAAAAACGCTTGAGGAGGTGGCCTAAATCGCCTTCTCCGATAGCGCAACATGCGGCGGTAGACTTAGAGAAAAGCAGTGTGGGCGCGGAACCCATTATAATATAGCCCAACACTGTTTGTATGGCGGGCGGTATTCCATGCATGCTGCTATGTACCGTATCCGGCATCAACAGGTGCGGAAAAATAGATGCCCCGAGCAGAACATCCACAGCGGTGGGAGTGGCGAACGTACTGTCCGCGAGCGGCAATGATACGATGTGGGTAAAGGCAGCTTCGTCCACGGGAACTGTGGGCAGGTTATCCGTGATGCGATCTACGACAAATCCCGATACATCGAAAGAAACGTTTTTGTCAAAGCGCGAAAATATTTTAAAGTCAGTGGAACCTTTGATAGGCTTTTCTGAACCACCAAACCCTCGAACAATCATTTGCGTATTTTTATTATAATTCAAACCTAACCGGTTACAGCATTCTGTACTTATAAAATTACTCTGCGATCCAGAATCTAAAAGGCATTTTACAATATGGCTCTGTCCGTTACGGTCGCGAATAACAACTTGAGCCGTCGATAGTAATATCGTTGTGGGACGAATACATCGCGCGGCGCGGTCGCCTTCATAAGTATTTAACTGCAAAGGCGCAGCAATGGATGTGTGCAAGGACGAAACTCTCGGCTCGCTCGCAGCAGGCGCCGGTACCGGTGTGGACGGCGGCGCCTGCGGCGCAGTGGCGCACTCGCTAGGTATCGCGGGTTCGAATCTGGACACCGGCACCGATCCACTGTTTGTGGCGGTTTGATTAGGAACCTTATTGAAATGTAATAAGGAGTGGTGTTTTTGATGACAGTTGCGGCATTTGAGCGTTGAATTACAATCGCGAGACTTATGTTTAATGCTTAAACAATTAATACATGCACCGTTATCTTTCACGCATTTAAAACGTGCTGACGGTGACATCTCAGTGAATTTTTGGCACTTGAAAAAGTGATCGTGCACAATATTGTCACATAGGCATTTTTTGCTAGCAGGCGCGATGGCTACATAACTCTGCGGGTTCGGTACATTATTGCGAGATTTAACTGAACTGCGCTTGGAAACACCAGCTGTGCTAGGCTGTGTGTTTTGATAAATCCTATGTTCACTCCTAATGAACTCGGTCAGCTGACTAAAAGTCGGCAACGAAACTTCACGATATTGCGACTCGAAAGCACGTATCGTTTCTCCGTCTAATTTTTTGAGTGCTATGTGCAAAAATACAAAATCTGCCAAGTCGTCCAATCCAAGAATTTTAATTGCGTTTGCCGCAGTGACATACTGGTCCATAAAAGTTTGCATATTAGATGCAGAAGCGGGGCCATTTATTTTAAGATTGATCATTTGATCTAGATACGTAGAAGCGAGTATGCGTCTATCTTGATACCTATCCACGAGACTCTTCACGATTACTTGATAGTTTTCAGGACACGGCGAGATGCCTGAAAATACCGCTTGCGCTTTAGTAGAAAGCTTTCCTATCAAATAGTACAGTCTCTCTGCGTCTGTCAACGATGGATTTTCGTGTATTGTAGACTTGTAGCTTTCATAGAATAAGGGCCAATTGCGAATGTCACCGTCGAATGATACAATTTCGATTGGCGCTAAAGAAGGCCGTTTAGACCTAATGACTTTCTGATCATCATGCTGACCAGAAGCGTCAGCGTTCACCCGAGAAGGCACTGGCTCAACCTGCTTCAATACACGTTTGATACGGCAAAAAAGTTCATCAAAGGAAATCAATGGTTGATAGTTAGGCTTCGCGGATGGATTAATTTCTAAAAGTAGCCTATTCTGCTCGCTGACGAGATCCCTAAATTCAGATCGAGTTTCATCAATAGTCTCGACTGAATCCAGAAAACTCTCCACCATTTCGCTTTTAATGCGGGCCTTTTGTGCCTTTTCGAACACGATTTGAATTGTTTCGAAAAGGGCATTCCGTTTTGCTTCTACAAGAATAAGTTCTGAATTTAAATGCGATGAGGCGGATTCATCAGTTTTGTAATCCTTATCATCAGCGGCAGGTCGAGGCATCTTGATTTATTACAATGAAGTAGGTAGGTTATAAAACAGCTGTTCAAGTGGAACGCACAGAGTGAGCTCTCAAAACGTAAACAACCTATATTCGATAACTATAATGCGCGCGCGGTAACGAGCAGCTAATGTAGTGAACTGATAATATTTAAACCGGTTCTTTATAAAGGAATGCGTTGCTACTTTGTGCTAAAATACAATGCAACTGTGAATGGAGTTAAGTTATGCGTACGTGATTACGTATGGCTGTAAATTAGTTAGATACAACAATGAAACGTATTTATCAAACGTATTTTTCTAACTAATTTATGGTTTTGATTAGATGAATTTAATCACACGAATGTAATTAATCAGTCGAATCTGAAAGAATTCAGATCCGAGTGCGGGGTTCCCTAGGGAATGAAATGAAGCTCGTCTAATACTGTATTGAAAATAGAAATAAATCCGTCTCGGGGGACCAAAATGTTAGCGCTGTGGGCCTTTTGGAAAACCTTTAAACGCTAACATGGGGGGTGCGGGGAATTTACCATGAAATGGAAGAACTGTCTAAACAGCTCTTTCCAGGCTTCTAAAAGCCTGGAGCGGTGATTCAAAGCTTTGCTATGAGAATCGGCGGTTTTGTGGACTGTAATAAACTTTATGTGGCAGCATACATTGATTTTGAAGGAGGCTATTTTTTGGTAAGGAGAAACAGGAACAATAGAAGGACACAGGATGCAGCGTCTTACCTTTTTGTAGAAGTCTGGAGTCGCCTTCCTGGTGTAAGGGCTTTGCACGTCTTCGATGTACAGGTTAACCACGCGGTGGCCAGCGTGGTTCCACAGATAAAAGGTTCCTTCCCTTTTGCAGCACTTCAAATCACTGTAGCTTAATATTTAGGTGGATCTAATTTGAAATATAGACCCGAAACCATGGATTTATCACGTAATCTAGATTTATTGCGGTAAAGCCCTGGAGAGGTGCTTTCGCGGCGGCGGAGTAGACGAATCTTATATCAATATGGCGTCGGCTACGTTCCATCTTCTTCCAGCGTTGTATTGCTGTTTCGCTCTGACCTATGGTAGACGCTGCAGGAATGAATAGGAAGGAAGGAAACTGATGGGAAACTACCGCCACATTCTAATAAAAGTTAAAACATTTACCCTTTTTTTTGGGTTTTGAATAAAGCGATGTCTATGGCGACAACAAGTATATTTTTTTTTTTTTTCGTTCGCTATGCTATAAAGTCAAAGTTACCACCGACGTCCAGCCTGCTATTCTCGAGGACACCTAAAAGTAAATAGTGAACCAGACTGCCTCGTTGGTTTAGTGGTAGCAAGCTCAAATGCTGAGAATGAAGTCTTGGGTTCGATTCCTGGGAGTGTTATTGGGTTTTCCGTAAGGAATTTGAGTATCATCCATGGAGTCTGGTTTTATGCGTCTTTTGGACAACCTCGTCTCTCGTCTCGTCAAATAGGATTGTGTCCTGAAAAAATCTAATTAGTCAGTCAGTCAGTAAGATTATCAAAAAATATTTGACACGTATATTTTTCTTTTGTTACGTAAACCAAAATTGACGAAGAACCGACGCTTTTAAAATTCTCAATACGTCACGCCGTACTATAATTTTAAGTGCTTTGTGACGTCACGAGCCCCCACTCCCGAGTATTGATGCGTTTTATCTTTGACAATATTCATTGATTTACAAAAACAAAAACTACGTGTCCATTATTTTCCAATACTCTAACTGACGGACTAAATAGATTTGCAATTTATTGATGGTGGAAACCAGCCTATTAGGATACCCGGCGGTAATTTACCTTGCACTCTGGCGGGGGCCGCAGGTTTTTGAGTTCATTCAAAGTACCCGGTGGTCGTTAGCTCGTATTTATTTTATTTATTTATTGGATCTCCAACAGAAACTACACAATTACAAGCAAATAAACATAGATCAGGGATCATTCCATTGCGATGACCAGTGTAATCACATCGGGTGCCCGAATTCGTGTAAAGTCACTCGAACCCGCAAAGCAGGCTTATTATAAGGACCAAGAGTAATATTGCCGTTAGGTTAGTTATCTATTCATGTAGGTACCTAAATAGATGAATTGTGTGGGGATTGTTATGAAAAATAAAAGGAGTAAATGATAGCGTGACGGTTGACAGAGGAGAATGGACGTGTTGCGCCAACAACAAGGGCAGGAAGATGGTGATGTAGGTACCTTTTTTTTTCGTATGAATTATCATCAAATGACTTCTCCCGCTCTGGGCGGAGCAGGAGGAAGTGTCAGACTTTTACTGACTAAAACCCATCCATGTTCCTTCATCGCCCTTTGTGTTCCGGGGCCACGGTATCTCTTTCGAACAGTCCCACAGCTCCGGCAGGCATCGGCCCTTGCGGACCTCTTCCTTTTGCTGATATCTCTTTGAGGCGCGCGCGGGAGACGCCCCGGGCGTCGGGGGCCACCGTAGACGAGAGCTATGGGCTAGCTCGCCGTCCGTCCGTCTCATGACGGCAGGCTGTGTCGACGGCGCGTTTGTGTTCCACGCGCGCCTCAAAGAGAGTCAGCAAAAGGAAGGGGTTCGCAAGGGCTGACGCCTGCCGGGGCTGCGGGACTATTCGAAAGAGATACCGTGGCCCCGGAACACAAAGGGCGATGAAGGAACATGGATGGGTTTTAGTCAGTAAAAGTCTGACACTACCTTCCGATCCGCCCAGAGTGGGAGTGGGCGCTTGGAACACGAAGGCGCCGTCGACACGGCATGATGTAGGTACCTAAAATTAACATAATAAATAGACACAAACAATACTAAACTCTCATTATCAAAAATAACATAATATGCGTCATGCACTCTGGGTATTTCCTGTGAACGGTTATAGCTCTATTATTAAATGATATTCCCGTTTTATTTATGCAATATAAATTAACAATAAACAAATAGTCGAACAAGGTAACTAGCACGGAGGCGGTTAACGTTACGTAAATTAAATTAGACAAATTGAAAATGTTTGTTTCGCACATAATATTTGCTAATAATATAGATCTATTAATAACTAGCTGTTGCTTGGCACGTTCGTCCGCGTGATTTATAATATAAAAATATTATTTCCTTCCTTCCATAGTTAAATCCCTTTATTCCCGTCTGCCACCACCGGTCCACCGGTGCCACTGGTGGCAGTTGCAACTATTTGTGTTCTACAGTGGAGTCGGATTTTGTAAAAAAAAACAAATATATATTTTTATTGCACTCAACCCTAATCCTTTTTCTAAAGTAAATGTAGCCTTAGTTACTCCTAATAACATCAGCTATCTGCCAGTAAAGTTCCGTCAAAATCGGATTAGCCGTTTCGGAGATTCGCCGGAACAAACAGAGAAAAATTTAAAAAAGTTTTTTGATATATATACCGCTTAAACGGACATTTCAATTTTATTTATTTGCATGGATAATTTTATTTTGCTAACACAGCCCTAGGCTTGATTTTTAAAAGACGTTGTTACATTAATTACATTGGAATCTCTCAATAGCAATCCTGAGTCTGAATTCGTGCCCGTTGGATGGCAATAGGCTCGCCCTTTATTACGTGAGGCTTAAACATAACTCGCGAAATGTATGTTTGTAGATGTAGCTACTAAGTGAGCCACCTCTGCCCAAATCCTTTAGTTACAGGCGTGATGTTGTGTTATGAATGTAGTTTTAACTTTATTCGTATCTAACAGTGATATTTTTAACTGTGGTAAAAATTCTTAACCATCCAACCTTTATAGGTAGATACCTATACTATATTTTTTTTTATAGTGAAATGTAAATATGTAAATATTTAAAAATGTTAAAAATATGTAACATAATGAATAAAGGATATTATAAAGCGTTCTCTATCGAGTTACCTAACTTTTTTATCCATAATCTAAAGTGCCATATCATTTGTCCGAATGATAACTTACCCGAACTTTATATCACATAATAAAATTAATAATAGCCATAAAATTTATATTCCTTAATAAAATATGCCCTAAACCTGTTTGTCATAAATATTACAATCAATAATATACAAGACTTAAAACCGTTTTCAATAATAGTTAAAAAACCTAAATTCAAATTATTTAATGTTTTGATCAGAAGAATATTTTAAAACAAATTTGTATTACTTAGCTTTTTTTTTACACATTTTTATACAATATTGATATATTGAAATTTGTAAGAATTTAAAAGTAGAACCACCATATCACTGAAAGTTCACAGTTAGAATCTTCTTTTCGCATACATTTCATATCGATAGTCACTAAAAGGCAGAAAATCAATCAGTCAAAGCGTCAATCATTAAATTATTTGATTTGATTTGATTATAAAACAGTTGATTATGAACATATGTGGATTTTATTTCCCTGTAAGAAGCACATAATATACACCATGCATGCAGCAAGCATGCAAAAGAGTGCAGCAAGCATGCAAAGCACGCATACAGTGTGCAAGCAACCATGCAGCATGCAAGCCTCCAAGCAACATGCAGCAGGCATGGTATCTGTCACGGCTCCGGCGCTGCGGGGCTCCGGCGGTCCCACACGAGCTTATCGTCGCAGATGTGTTTAACGCTCACCGAGTGTTACTACCAACTGCTCCTCAACTCGCGGGCCAGCTCGCCCCTCCACGCCTACGCGATTCTAAATTACACTGTAGAGGTAGGGCAGACAAGACTGCGTGGAGTCGGATTTACAGCGATTCGTTTTTGTCACTAAAACCTAACTTTTAGCAAATGTTTTAGGACTAACAATTTATAAATGAACATTCGGACTATTACACATTACATACTACAATATGTACTTAGGACATATGACTTTATATCATGTAAAAATTAGGAGATTCAATTATTAGAGCATTCGATATTATGACAGAATAGTTTAGAAGTAAAGATAATTATGTAAAACAAAATTTCGGTATTTTGAACATTATTATTACTGAAGTTTATGGCAAACATGTTATAGATAATGATTTTCGGACAAAAAAAAATAGGAGAAGCAAGGGAGTACCATTATAAAGAGGAAAGATTTGTATTTTTGTATGTAACGAATAAACTTAAAAACTACTGGACCGATTTAAAAAATTCTTTCAGCAATGGATAGCTACATTATCAGCGAGTAACATAGGCTATATTTTTTTCCCCATACTCCCACTGGAACGGGAAAAACGCGGGTGAAACCGCGTGACGTCAGCTAGTACGCATTTTACATTAGACACCCACTTCCTGTCACAAATGTAGTCGTCGCTCCGCCGGCCTTCGGCCTACGCTCCTCATACCAGCTGGCAAAACTTTTAGGACAATTTTAGTAGGTTATTTGAATTATCGGAATTGCCGACAATACGGCTAAACGTTGGACGCCGCTTTGTCGAACGTATCGCCACCACAATCCGCCTGAACGTGAGGACGCCGTGTTACATACCGGCGGCGGCGGCGTTTTTCAACCCGGCGTGCCATTATGTAAAACGGCGTGTTATACGAATTGGCTGCGACATATATATAATATTGATTTGTCGATGGATGGATTGTATGAGGAATGTTATGAAAGAGAAAGAAGTAAATGATGTCGTGACGTCTGACAGGGGAGAATGGAAAAAGAAAACGATTTTCACCGACTATGCGACTCTAAGTAGAATGGTACAAAGGCAGAAAGATGTTTTCGAATTGTTGATTCCTCATTTTTAGCTTGTGTTAGTAAAAATACAAGAAATTTTAACAAATGCAGAGTTGCGGCTCGGCCTACATTATTACGTGACATTAATATAGTAATTATAATTTCTAACAGAACAATGCATATTATGAAACTTTGAAGAGTAAACAGGAAAATAGGACATGAGACTCACTCTGAAATAACAATATAATATGTAGGTATATTCAATGAATCAGGGAATGTAAACAAGTTTATTTTTAACCTTGAGTATTTCCTTTTGTTTACGAACTATTTCCTGCAAAAACGTTTTCTAAAATCCATAGCATCTGTCATTTAATCGACAAAATAACAGATGTGAACAAAACTATGGTCGATTCTTTCTTCGAAGAAACCCGTTTCTACGGTCAGACGTAAAGGACCTTCTGCCCGCGTAGCCCATCGATTTTTCTACTAATTATTTTATTGTTTTGGCAATTTTGTTTTGTACTCCTTACGGGTGAAACATGTACGGTCGAACAAGCTATTTGGTTTACAGTTAAACCAACAAAATACTTTGTAAAATGTAAACCAAATAGCTTGTTCGACCGTACGTGCAAAATATTAATATTGTGACATCCTGCATGCTTAATTTGTATGTACACGCATGTTACGACAAATCAAACCATCTTAATCTTTTATCTTTATCTAATCTGAAGTATCTTTTCCCTTTTGCAGCCTTAGGAAAGAAGCACGTTGTGGATAAACATATTGCTGGAAAAGTACTCGCCGAGGCTTACACTACTAAGACGAAGTCTCAGATAATTGCCAACGTCCTCGAATGTAATACAACTTACAAAAAGTATTTATGTAGCATAGAACATAGTCTTGTGTACTTCACCCCATGTTTACAAACCTACAGTACAAGTACGGCCGAACAAGCTATTTGGTTTACATTTTACAATGTGATTTGTTGGTTAAACTGTAAACCAAATAGCTTGTTCGACCGTACGTAGGAATCGATTCGATAAATTTGACAGTTATTCTCGACAAAATGACTTTTTATCTTTATTATTATAAACTCATTTTGTCGAGAATGACTGTCAGATTTATCGAATCGATTCCTACGTACTAGCACGGCTGTAACGAGTTTACTCGTGATACAAGTCTTCAACAAGTTTTGTAAAACACTTTCCAAAAACATGTGTTTAAAACATGTTTCATACATGTATTGACATTATTTTATTCATGTTTTGTTAGCTATTTATTTCACCTTTATGAAAAAAAATCCACGTTTTAGGTACAGCTTCACGACACATTTCCGCAACTTGTTTTAGATGTAAATGAAAACGCATAGACACAACTATTGGTTAGCTAGTGTACTCATATTTATTAACTATAGGATTGAAGGTACAATAATGCCAAAATAGTAACCACGTACCTATTCACTACATGACAACCTTCAGAAACATTGAAATTTTTCATCGGTCTTCATCTGCCTAGCCTTTTCCCAACTATGTTGAGGCCGGCTTCCAGTCTAACCGGATGCAGCTGAATACCAGTATTTTACATGGAACGAGTGCCTATCTGACCTCCACAACCCAGTTTAGTACTGGGTAATACGATACTCCTTGGTAAGACTGTTTGTCAGAGTTTTTGGGCAGCTGACTACCTAACGACTGTCAAAGTTCTACAAATGACAGCCGGGACCAACTGCTTAACGTGCTTTCCGAGGCACGGAAGAAACTCGGGATGTAATGGGTTGTCACCCATCAACAGACCAACCTAGGCAAGGACGGCTTAACATAAAGATTGACCCGACCGGCTGTTATTATTTTAACACGAGCTCCTCTCTTTGGTTTTGATGTGAAACATCTGTAGGCGCGGGTAAACCAAAAAAACAAATGAAAATCACTTGGTGACCTGTTTGAAGCAGCATAAGATAATCGACATGGATTACAATAAGTCAACTGGTCTCGAGGCACAGAGCGCTGGGTTACAATCTCATGACTTCGAGTTCGATTCCACCATAAGGATTTTCTTTTCGTGAATCGAGTCATTTTGTTTTTGTTTTCTTTTATTTTATTTAATGTGTTTGTTTTTTATATTGACTTTTTTTAAGCATATTACTTGTGCAAAATAATTTCGATGTTTCACATCTGCCAGGCGTTCTGAGACGGCTCACTTTTTTTATAATAAGGGACAATTTTTAGCGTCGACCGTTTCAGCGTCGATGTCTCGCTTCCACCCTGTCTAAAATCATTAATTTACAGTACCTGTTCCTATAACATGTATTTAAATGACACAATGTGTTTTATCACGTCATTTATACCCATGTTTGAGACAACCTCTTTCTAAAATTAGATATGCCATGTTGCCCAGGTTTCTATGCCATAAATTGTCATTTTAGATGTCGATAAAGGAGAACTACCGGTTGCTGTCCTGGACGATATACTCATCTCCCCTAAAGACAAAAAATCAACAGTCTTAAAGAAATTAAATAAAGGTAAATACAATTTAAAAGTGATATAAGCTGTGGGCCACAAAATGGCCGCTTGCGTAATAATAGGAATTACGTTGCAATTCGTAAAATGGTCACAAACTGACTATTCAAAATATTAACTACTGTCTGTGACCATTTTAAGAATTTTAATGTGATTTTTATTATGATTCTGCTAAAACGGCCATTTTAGGCCATCCAATATTTATGTTGCTAGGAACTGGTCCATATTTGGGAATCTACTTGGGAGTTACGTTTCTTCCGTTACTAAGTTCAAATTTTCTTTCAAGGTTTTTTATAGAAAAGAAGTTTTATTCAAAACAAAAAAACAAATGTTTTAATTGTAAATAATACTCGTAACTTGAAATACCCTCGCGACTCTTTTTTTGGGTATGAATATCCACATGGATTTGATGTGCGGTTAGTTGCGCGCTATATAAGAATTTATTAATGTTAATTAGTTTGATGCTCAGAAAGCATAGAAGACAAATTACATAGTCGTTGCCGCTTTTAAAAATCGACCTTTTATATTAAATAAATAAATATCGCTGGACAATAGTACATAGCGCCATCTAGTACCACACTAAGCAAACGAGGCTTGTGTCGTGGACACCAGTTGCGCCATTTCGGGTCGTATAAAAATTCAAGTTCGAGTATTTTTCAAATACTGATGGTAACGTGTTCTTCCTAATATCGCTTCCTCTGACACTAAAATAATTGCAATTTCAGCTGTTGAGAAGAGGATATTGCCAGCTCATGTCCTGGATAACATTAAGATGAGTGTACAGCCTAACGATTATAAAGCTGAAGCCGTACAGATAATTAGTAAAGGTAAGTCGAAAGACAGTTTCTTCCTGCAAAGTTTTAATTGAACTCGACTTAAATTTAGAGAGAGAGAGAGAGAAGAAGAGGTAAAAGGATTTTTTTTTTGTTTGGGACAAGCCCGCCACACTATTCAAAAACCACTTTAACTCCTGAAAGCCAGAATCAACAGTTGCGACCACCAGAAAATCACCGAGACAATGAAGCTCGACGAAGTCACAGAGAATGAATTTAACTGTCTTGGATCCCGCAACGAAATTAATCAGAAAAGTATAGTGGAGGAGTAGGAAAAAACAGTAATTTCCTCTTCCCTCCTTATCAGCAGGAGACAGAACGAAATAAGGCCAATAGGCACAAAGAGACATTTACAACTGGGATAGGCCCAGTTGCCTAGCACCACGGATAAATATTAACATTAATGGGTCCTAAGTTGTGAGCTGTTATATTTGATTCCAATAATAGGTATGGCAAAAACGCTTGAACGCACGGAAATTTGTTCTAGTTTCCAGAAGGTCTGTATAGTCAATAACTCCGGATGTAACCTGTACACTATCCAACATAATATTGCGTTCATTCTGCCAAAGACTGTGAAAATGTGATGTGCTGATTGTTCATATTCGCAGTCAGATGTGGAACATTGACAAAGAGGCGAGTCAACAAGCTTGAAGGAAAATAATTTACTCTTAAAGTTACCATGACCGGTGAGAAATTGGGCAACACAGTGATCAACCTCCAACCATGTCCTGGCCAGCCGTTCACGAACGGATGGAAAGAACTGGTGGAGGTGTCGGCACTTGATGGAATTATCCCACCTACATTGCCATTTAGACTAAAGTTCCTCCCAGACGTCGGTCTGTGGTTTGAATAATCAGGTAATAGGATTGCTCGCAAATAGAGAAAAGGATGGACGATTGAACTGTGAATGTAAAGCCTTCTAGCGGTGACCGCATATCAAAAGACGCATCGTCCCCCCCTCTCCCCCGCTGACATACACACAGGGTGTACCAATAATCTAGTAAAGGTCGTGGGAATTCGCTGGATGATAGTCATGCATGGCACGTGACTAGCTGATAGTTCAGGGAGACCAGCTGTGAACGTCATTGACTGAACTGGATTGTTCGTCGGGGCTGATCAAATAGATAGGGTTTTGAAACCATGTCACTGACTACCTAGCCAGTATTTTACGCAACTATTCAGGATGGAAATGACAACCACGCACTTACGGATATCATGGTTCAGTACATCATTCTGAATATTTACATTTTAGTAATTTAAAAAAACATCTTACGCTTCCTACAAATGCATTACCTACACGGTCAAAATATATGGAAGCAGATATTTTTTTAAATCACCGATGAAAAATTAAGGGGGGGACTTCATTCTGGGTTCAGAATAAAGTCGTTTGTGCGTCGGTATCCCGTCCACTAGTTGCGTTAAATACTAGCTAGTATTTAACATGGAGCGACTAACTACATATTAGGCTTCCACAACCCAGTTATAATACGATACCCTTAGGAAAACTGGTCTTCAGACATTCTAGCTTTTATTTATTTTATTATTAATTTTAGCGATCAATGAAGGACAACTAGCTCCGGCCGTGTTGGAAGATGTACTCCTTAACATACGTTCTACTGACACCAACTCTGTGGTCATGAAGAAGGTTCGTCAAGGTAAGTCGGAGAAACAGTAAAATTGTAGAACAAATTGTACGCTCGACTATCGGTCGTAAAAAAAATCGATTTAGAAAATGTACTGTCGCCAGCACATCACGTTACCACAAATTGTAAAATGTTCTCATTCGATTTTGAACTTAACCATCAACATTTTTTTGTTCAAAATCATTTGGAGAAATTTGACAGTTTGTGGTTACTTGATGGGCTGGTGACTGTACGTCGTACTAACGAATATGAATTAAGACAGTGGTACCAACCAGTATATCTCATCTTCTACCTTGTTTTTTTCCCAACCCTTTGCCTCTTTTTTTGGGGTCGGCTTCCAGTCTTACCAGATACAGCTTAATACCAGTATTTTACATGGAGCGACTGCCTATCTGACCTCCACAACCAAGTTAGTACTGGGTATAACGATACCCCCTTGGTACTTGGGGTCGACTTCCAGTCTGACCAGATACAGCTTAATACCAGTATTTTACATGGAGCGACTGCCTATCTGACCTCCACAACCAAGTTAGTACTGGGTATAACGATACCCCCTTGGTACCTACCAACCCGACCCGAATGGCGCAGCGGTACTGAGGCTGCCTTACGTTTCTAGGGTCATAGGTTCGAATCCCGGTAGAAGCAAATGTTTGTGTGATGAGCATGGACATTTGTTTCCGAGTCATGGATGTTTATATGTATAATAAGTATGTATTTACAAACAAAAAAGTATCTATGTAGTATATCAACTATCTGGTGTCCACGACACAAGCCTCGTTGCTTAGTGTGGCACTAGATGGCGCTGTGTGTAATGTCCAGCGATATTTATTTATTATTTAATATTTCTAAAGTAATATTATTCGTTAGGGGGTTAGGTGAAAACATACTTACAAATTTATGAATGAAAATGACCGTAGATCTAGTTTAGTAAGACTTACATCAACAGTGGACTCTTGTAGGCTATTGACGATAAAGGTAAATATTGTAACCTATTGGTTAGTGGGGTGGCCCACTAACCCTTCCTAGCGTGCTCTATCCCACTCCTGGGCAAAGGCCTCCTTCAACTCTTTCCATTACTCGCGAACCCATGCATCCTCCTTCGAGTTCCGATAGAACCTGTCCAGTTCGTCACATCATCACCTTCGCGGCTTGGCACGACCCCGCCTCACCATGTCAGGGCAACAGTTTCCCTCTCTTTGACCTACAGTTTTTCCGGCACGCGGCAGACATGTCCTGCCCAGTCCCATTTGAGTTAGCAGCCTTTTGAGCCACACCAGCTATATTTGTTTTGGCTTAATCTAGCCTGAATACTTTTCTGGAAATGTAATTTTATTAATTGATACTGTAAACGCAAATTATAACTTGCAGCGATTGCAAAGAGACACGTATCACAAGCCGTCGCAGACGAGGTGATCGCAGATATACGCACTGCTGACCATACGTCGACTGTGCTGAAGAATGTCCAGAAAGGTAATAAATAGGGGAAAATAAATACCGATAAGGACTGTGGAAGTTTGAAAAGTCGTATGCTATTCGATTTTCAGCTTTAAACAGTGAGCTGAAAGTTGATAATCAGACGGTACGCTCAATATCCCTTACGGCATTATTTCCACTGTCGATATTTGGATTTATCCCAGAGTATGGAGATGCCTGGCCACTTTCAGTACAAACCGAGCATGTCAGTAGTTTGTCATTGTTTACTTGTAATATGTGATGTTCCTCTGTTTATATTTTGTTTTGTTCTTTATTTAACAAGTTATGAACCCAGCGCACTTCCAACGTATACATAGTGCAGTCGCAAATATTCCGTGCTCTGTGTTTATTCTTTAATTACTTTCAACAGACTTATAACTCTTCGTCTTGTACCTAAAGTGGAGTAACAAAAGTAAATAAAGAAATTGATTTTTTAGCTATAAAGAAAGGACAACTACCGCCAGATGTGATGGATGAAGTAAAGTATGCTGTCAGTCCTGCTGACAATAGATCTCAAGTCATAGGAAAGGTGCGCAAAGGTACAGCAGCTTCTTTGTACTAATAATTAATTAGTTGCTGTGCATCAAATCCCGTCCTTGATTTTATGACTTTTGTTATTAATATAAAGTTTAAATTGCAACAAACAGGGATTTGTATTTTTTTTTTCAATGGCTTTTATTTTAAATAAATGTTGTTGATAATTATGATTACAGTGATAGAAAAAAGGAAGGTGCCACATTTAGTAATGGATAATATAATGGAAAATCTAGAATCAACTGAACGCAAAGAAAAAGCTATAAATAAAATACGTAAAGGTGAGACCTTAGTCATATGAAAGTAAAAAGTCGATGATAAACTAAAACCGTTCCATCATCCGAGAAGCTTTTATTTTTTTAAATTTAGGAATAAAAAAACAGTAAATAATATTTATTTCAGCGGTAGAAAAGGGTCAACTAGCGCCTGGAATCGTGGAAGAAGTAATGGCCAAGGTCCAACCCAATGATAATAACTCGGTTGTTGTAGAGAAGATCCAACAAGGTACGTGGTATAAAATAGCTCCTACATAGACACAGACGTAAAAAAATACTGATTGCTGCGCGTATGTCAGTTGTCATGCTTGCGCTACGCCCTATGTTACGGCGTAGCTTGCTCTATGCTACGGCACAGCCCTTGTCCTATGCTACGACGTAGCTTGCTCTATGCTATGGCATAGCTTTATCTAAGCTACGGCGTAGCCCGGTCTATGCTACGGTGTAGTTTGTCCTATACTACGACGTAGCTTACTCTATGCTACGGCGTAGCTTGCTCTATGCTATGGCATAGCTTTATCTAAGCTACGGCGTAGCCCGGTCTATGCTACGATGTAGTTTGTCCTATACTACGACGTAGCTTACTCTATGCTACGGCGTAGCTTGCTCTATGCTACGACGTACTCGCCATAAGCTACGTTCGGGTAGGCAAAACATTTTAAAAAGCTTTCGTGGTGTGATCAATTGAAGCCAATCCATTTGATTTGTTTTAAAACTTATTAGTTGTATTGGCCAAGACATTTTTTTTTAAATCTACTCTACAGCGTCAGAATGAGGTTTATATATTTTTCAAAGTAGAAACTTTACTTGCACAATATTTTACTTACAGCTGTAGCGAAGAAGCACGTGACACCACAAAACATGACAGAAGTACTTCAGAAAATAGACACAAGTGATAGAAAATCGGAAATCATTAAAAACGTTCGCCAAGGTAGAAAATGTTAATTTGTATATTTTTAATTATTTAGCCTTTTTAAATATATTTTTTTATTTTACCATCTTCTTCGGCTTTCTTTTTGTATTAAAAGCTATTGGTGACATCCAAAAGCCACTGAATCCGTTACACAGTATTTTTGAGCTGTAAGAATTTCATTATGAACAAAACAGTACCTGCCTACATTTCTATAAATAGCAATCCGTGTTATCCGTGACTACTAGTGGCAGTCTAAAAAATCGATTGAATTCATTTATATTTCTTGATGCCTATGAGGAAGCCATGACTTTGCTAATATCGTGATCACTAATACGAGAGTTCGCCTTACGAGTTAAAATATATTCACCTTAATTCAACTTATTTTTTTGTTTTTTAGGAAATATTTTTTTTTGGGTTCCTTTATCAATACTGAACTCACCCCTAAGATATGGCACGCGACTACTTTAACACCCTGTATAAATAATATAGAAATAGGCCAAAACACCTAGAGACTGGGAAAGGAATGGGGGAGGGCTTTGCCCAGCAGTGTGCAGTGGGACAAATAAAAATAAAATGTTAATTTCAGCGGTAGACAAGGAAAAGATACCGCCCGCTGTATTGGACGAAGTACTCGCCGAGGTAAAGACTAGTGATGATAAGGATGCAGTTGCGAGGAAAGTCCACGCAGGTAAAACAAAAGCTCGACATTTATACAACGTGGCAACGACAATACGACAATAAATGAAAACACTGGTAATACTACTTAAGGGGCTCCCCCATGCACACTAGCGCCACTTTAGTAAAAAAATCTGAACTCGTTAAATATACAATTAATATAAAATCTGATTGAAAGAATCAATCTTTTGGTCTTCTAAATTATTTACGTCTGTTTAACTCATTGTAACATAGCTCGCTGTCGTTACAAATACAAAATGGAAAAAAACGGCCGTTTTTAGCATTTTTTCTAACTGTAACTACAGTGAAGTACATTTTATTGAATTAAATGGACGTCAATAATCTAGAACTCTAAAGCATTGATTTTGTCAATCAGATTTTATATTAATTGTGTATTTAACGAGTTCTGATTTTTTTACTAAAGTGGCGCTAGTGTGCATGGGGGAGCCCCTTAATAGATTTTTTTATTTTAAGTATCAAATAAATCAGAACATGCGGTAAACCGCATGACGCAGCTTAATTTACTGTCGTTTAGGGAACGTGCACAACGAAGGTGCTGCCCACTGGCGTCGGCAATCCGAATTTTCTACTCCACTCTATTAATACTTGACATTGACATTTATATCAATCAAACAGAATTAATTTTATTAGTGAAAATTATTATTCTATCTAAACATAATGCATTGTTGCATTTCTGTACGTACCATTATATCCACAAAAAATTAAAATAAATCAAATAGCGTAAAATTGTATTACTTTCCAAAGAATAGTAGGTAGGTACGCTCAAGCCATACATATGAGAAAAATGCAAAAAATTGATAAACGCAGTAAAGAAGAATATTTGAAAACAACTTGTTTTTGTTACACTATGCATTGAAAAAGTTCATTATACGGCCCTCAAAATCAACCGTCCAAGCAAACATGCCAGAACCATTTAACTTCACTGCGAACACACGTGTTATTAGTACACTGCACTAAAGTCCACACCGAATGTCCCTCAACAGTTAAACAAAGAGTCCGCATGAACTTAGATTATAATGGTTATTATGGCACTGGCTGTTTTAATGTTGGCAATAAGCTAACTGTTTCAGATACTTTTATAGAGGATTTATAGCATGGGTGTAGGATAAACATGGTTATACAATAAAGTTTTTAGTTGGCTGCACTCTTTGTGGTTTCATAAGTTTTGTATCTATATGCTACGGAGGGCGTTCAGTGATTGCTTCCAAATGATTGTGGACTAATAGATTTGTTAGAGCCTGGAGATGCTGTTCTCGCTGCTAAAGGATTCCCTTCCATTAAAACATGTGTTGAAAATAAGAAAGCTTGGTAATGCCACCATTTCTTCATGCACCACAATTTTCATCAGAGGAAGTAGACGAAACATATGACATTCATATTATTATTGATAGACCGGAACCCATATTTTATAACTTTTATCATATTCAAAAATATTTTAATTGAAGAGTTAATTTTGTTTACATAATTGAAAGCACGATGACAGTACTGATAACTTTCCTTTACTGTCCGCATAGTGTCTCTTTTGTCGATTTTGTGCTGCCACCTATAGTTCCTGCACGTTCCCTATTGTCGTCTCCGCCCTGTGTACTGGTCACCAAATGTTTTAAAATTTTAATTTTTCCTAAATCATGTTAATATTCATATTAAGGTCGGTTTCCCTATTAGCAAACCAAGCTATTTGTACATTACGCGTTACTTAGATACACACACACACACACACACTCCATTTATGTTGCGTGGCTTAATGAGAGGTTTTATTTTTGAGGGATTAAAAAAAAAATGAGGAGGGATTAAAAATAGTTTCCATGAACTCTCTAGATGGCGTTGAACTGACTACGTTACTTGGTGCCAAAGCCAAAACGCTTGAAAAAAATACATTGCGTCACGTCACATACGCTCGTTGACTGACACTTTCGTTTGCTGAAGCTTCCGAATATAACCTAGATTTCTCGCGCTTTGTTAAAATCGGTTTTTTACGTTCCGTTCCTTGCAGTAACGTACCAAGTTCAGCGCCATCTATCCAGCGACTAGGGAAGAGCTAAAAAGAAAATCCCTCATTATAACATTCCCTCAGAGAAAATAATAATTATAAAAAAAACCTCCTCTTTTTGGAAGTCGGTTAAAAAACAAATTGTCATTTTGCAGTAATTTTATTTAACTGTCAACATTTGTAATAATTGCTGGTATTATAACTTATTCCAAAGTTTTTTTTTACCTTGAAATAAGTCCATGACTCCTGTAATATTCAATGCTTGAGTTTCCTCACAATGTTTTTAATGCGTTACATTACTTATATTCAAAAAGCCGTTTATGAGCGATCATTTTTGCGCAGTTTTTCTTAGCTTCATGTTTAGAATGCTTGGTGATGTGGTGGATCCTTTTACATCCTGTAAAGCATTGCAGAGGGTCCCAGGATTTTTTTCAATGGTTTGAACTTCGATCAACAAGTTGCTAATTGTTGATCGAAGGCTTTCAAACACTTTAGCAGAGCTATTTAGCACAACTTTGTTACCTGATATCTGCCACAAAGCCACCACGACCGACTTGTGATAATATCCAATTGTTCATACCTATAGTTAGGTTCTTCCACAGAAATAGTTTCAGCTTTTATAAAATGACGTAGGTCTGGCGGTCACAGGATCTCCCTCTAGTAGGTATTGTACGAACATTCCTGCAGTTTTTGTGTATTATAAACCTAATTGATTTGGAAACATTTCAGCTTTAGAAAAGAAGCAGGTGCTTCCTTATGTCATGGAGAAAATAACGGATGGTTTAAAACCTGGTGTAAATAAAGCAAAAGCGATAGATAATGTCGGTAAAGGTAAGTTAACGAACCACTAGATCGAAAATTTAAAATATCAACAGTTACCAGATTGTAAAATGTATATTTTGAACTAAATCTTAACAGAAATAGAATTGATAATTGCGTACACAATATCATATGATGACACGGCATTATGGAATTTTCTTGCAAGCCATTTAAAATTATATTTTAATAGTGCATTCATTATGAATTTACCAATGAATACTGCTAAAGCATTTAGCTGCACAGTGCATAGTTTGTGCTTAAATTCTTGTTCATAGCGTGTCGATGACAATTTAAATTGAGTCAGCTCAAAATTTGGCGACGAGTTTGGCACTTTCAGTAGCGTCTATCAGCTCCTGTGATGTGCAAGCAGCAGGACAGGAAGGACACGATATCAAGAGTCAGAGTCCGGTAAACCTGTTTGCTTAGCGTCAGATCACACCGAGACGCGACACGACGCGACGCGGCGCGACGTTACTGGAAGAGGCCAATGACTTCGCGCAGCGCCGCGCGTCGCCGCGAGAAGCATCGCAATGAAATGTGTATCTTTTCGTGAAGTAAATAATGTTAAATTTTGAGTCACTCTATTAAAATGTGCGCGCAGCGTCGCGTCGCGTCGCGTCGTGTCTCGGTGTGAATTGACCCTAAGATTAACAACCCACACTGTAGCTTTACCCTTAATGTTAATTTCAGCGGTAGACAGAGGAGAAATTTCGCCCGAAGTGTTGGACGAAATAGCCGAAACTGTACGTCCGAGTGACAATAAAACACAAGTCAAGAAGAAGATCCGAAAAGGTTAGTGAATAACAGGGCTGACACAGATATCGTGAAAATTACTTTTGAAGTACCACCGAGTTCGCTGATCGTCCACCATTTTCACACTTATGCCCTGAGTAATAAGGTTGAAAAGTGGTCGACCTACTAAAATCTATTAGAGTTACAGTTCTTCCTAAGTTATTTGACCTCTGACAGCAACAAATAAAATTATGTTTACAAACCTTAGACCATTATCATTCTCTTGCTCTTATTCCAATTCATTTGGGTTCGGCGCAGTATGTCTTCCTCTTCTCTATAACTCGTCATCTCATCAGACACTTCTTGCTATATCACCCTTCACACAGTCCATCCATCGTTTCTTTGTTTGTTCTCTACTCTTATACCCATCCATATCCATACTCAAAACTTCCCTCACGACATTTTCCTCATCCCTCGCATCACATGCCCATACCACGACAACTGATTACCACACAACTTTTCAGTCACCGGCGCCACTTTCAGACTTCCTCTTAAGTACTCATTTCTTATTTTATCTATTCTCGTAACACCGACCTTAGACTGACGGCAGTAAAGTTCATTGTGATGCAACAACAGAGATAAAATAAATAAAGGGGCTGGAAAGCTAATATGGTTTTTTTTTTATTATAGCGGTAGAAAAGAAGTATGTAACTCCAGACGCTGCGGATCAAGTCCTTAAAGATATAAAGAAAGCCAAGGACAAAACTGAAATCATTGGTAATGTTCGTAAAGGTTCGTTTATTGCAGTATTTTATTTACAACACGATACAAAGAAATGACTAGTACAGTACTCGGTCGTGAAATATGGCACAACTTCGAAATATAGGGATTTATTTATTTTATTAAAAAAAAAAACAATAAAAGCCCGTTATTTTATTACAAAAAAATGACTACAACTTTTTTTTAAAATTATGAGCAGAGATTTATTTAGAACTAGCTGTGCCCGCTACTTTGTCTGCGTGGAATAGTGACAGTATTTTTTGGATATATCTTTTGGTTTGTTTTGGATTATAAACACCGCCATTTGGGTAGTTCAAAAAAAACTACTTTACAGTAATGCTTCTCTATACACGATATTAGACGTATAGCCATCGGGGATCAAAGCATACAAGCTGCTGATTGCTAACACGTGACAGAGCCATATAAAGCCGTGCGAAAAACAGCTAATACTTAGATCCACACCCACAACTTTTAGCGTCTGACCTTGGGCTTTATTAATTGTAATCGCGAAACAAAGGCTCACTGGAAACTGGACTCGTTAAAAACTAAACGGAAAATTGTTTGGAATGAGAGGTATCCGAGGAATAAAAACACTATCACCTATTCCGCACCCTGTTAAAATCTCTGCTTCTATCAGGTTTGTTTGTAAATTGGTCATTTTTAATCTGGTACCGTTGCAAAGTTTTGGCGAGCTTAAATTTCTAAGAAGCATTATGGGTTCGCCGACTTTTAAATTTATTTTATGAGCTCGTTGGTAGTCCAGGAGCACGAGGGATTCTTAAACTTCTACGGTGTAGCTGGTAGATAAAGTTAAAGATAAAGATAAGTAAATTGTCTGCCTTCTGACCATAGCGGACAAACTGTAACCTTTAGGTGTAATACACCCCCATTGCAAAAAGTTCAAATTAAATTTAGACCTATAACTTCTAGCAGATTAAATAGGTATAATATTTCGCTACAGAACAAGTTAAGTGTTATGAGCCTTGATGATATTAATACAGATCAATTGTATGATCGTTTCTTTTCAATAGTTCACACGGAATTCAATAAAACTTTTGAAAAGAAGACAAAAAGTATTTGCCCTAAATTCATATTTAGTGATTGGGCAACTAGAGGTATCAGAAAAAGTAGGGAAAGACTATTTGAGCTTTATGGCCTTAAGCCTTTTATAAACACTGAAACTTTTAACAAGTATGTTGCTAAGTTTTCTAAAATTTTTAGAAATACGTGCAAGGTTGCTAAAGCACTGCACATTAGCAACAAGACCAAACAGCAGAAAATAAAATAAAGACAGTTTGGAAAGTTATAAATAACGAGACTAACAGGAAGAAAATACGTAACACTAGCTACACATTAGATACAGCGTGTGGTCCTAAAAGCTCAAATCAGGAAGTAGCTCAAGAATTTGTAAATTTCTTTACCGATATACCACTAAAAACAACGGAGGCTCTTATTTCCTCACCTGAACTGTCAATTGGCTTATTAAAGGCGAATGTGTCTGGCTGCCTGGCTGAATTTAAATTTAAACACATTAACCATATGATAGTTATTAAAACTTTCCGGCAAATAAAAATCAAACTAACCGAAGATCTATGGGGAATGTCTGTCAAAGTTTGTACATCCATACTTGAGACTATAGCCCCTTACTTAGCTTTAATTTTTAATTTATGTGTAGACCAAGGAGTTTTCCCTGATTTAATGAAATACAGTAAAATCATACCTCTTTTCAAATCCGGAGACAGTAAAGATACTAATAATTATAGACCTGTATCCGTGTTACCAGTTTTTAGCAAGGTTTTCGAAAAAGTAATGCTTAATCAAATGCTCTATCATTTTAACACCAACAGAATCTTACATGATCAACAGTTTGGCTTCACCAAGGGACGTTGTACAACTGACGCCGGTGTAACCTTATTAAAGCACATATTTACTGCGTGGGAAGAGTCTCAAGACGCCATAGGAATTTTTTGTGACCTCTCCAAAGCGTTTGATTGCGTAAATCACGACACATTTCTTTTGAAACTTGAGCATTACGGACTGGGTAAACTTGCACTTAGTTTGGTAAAATCTTATTTGAATAATAGACAACAACATGTTCAAATAAATGGTGTTAATTCACAGGGTTTAAAAGTAAAAATGGGGTTTCCACAAGGCTCAATATTGGGTCCTTTTCTCTTTCTAGTATATATAAATGATCTACCCTATTTACTGAAAAACCAACCGCAAAATATGGTGTTATTTGCTGATGACACTTCCCTAATTTTTAAGATAAATAGGCGGGCCCAAAATCTAGATGACGTGAATAATGCCCTACTTCAGGTCCAAAATTGGTTCACAGCAAACAATTTGGTATTAAATGAAAAAAAAAACCAAATGCATAAGATTTGCTTTACCGAATGTTAAAAGTAGTGATTGTGATATAATATTGAATAAAGAGGAACTTGAATTCGTAGATAAAACGGTTTTCCTGGGGATTACGCTTGATTCAAGGCTACAATGGGGTTCTCATTTGACTTCTCTTGCGGGGCGGCTAAGTTCAGCAGCCTATGCCATTAGAAATCCGTCAATATACTGATGTAGATACCGCTAGACTGGTTTATTTTAGTTACTTTCATAGTATAATGTCTTATGGCATTTTACTGTGGGGACGGGCTGCAGATATTGAGTCTATATTTATTCTGCAGAAAAGAGCCATCAGGGCCATATATAATCTTCGTAAGCGCGATTCTCTAAGGGAACTGTTTAAGGATATTGGCATCATGACGGTACATAGTCAATACATCTACAAAAACATAATGTACGTCAGAAAAAATCTGCACCTTTTTGGTACAAGGGGTGACAGACATAATTACAGTACTAGAAATAGGGACCAACTAGTTCAGCCAGGTTTCCGACTCGCTAAAGTAGACTCATCTTTCATGGGGTACTGTTTGAGATGCTATAATAAAATTCCACAAAGTATTCTTGAACTGAATGAGACGAAATTTAAAACATGCATTAAACGCACACTATGTAAGCAAGCATATTACAAGTTGAGCGATTATATCGCTGATAAAAATGCTTGGCTCAATGCTGGTCCTGCTCCACAAGGACAGGGGCGCATAAATTGATAGCATTAAAATGTATTGTTGGAGCTGCTGAAGATTGTACAACTATCTTTGCATTGTATAGATTCAATCTCCTTAGTATTATATAAATGCATAGCCCATATTGTGTGAGTACTATGTACTAGAAAGCTATCATTCACTGGAAACCTACGTCTTTTCTTGACTTGAATGTGCCCTGGCGGTTTAGAGTATGTCATGCTCACTCAAATGTCTCGCTGATGGTGGCGCATGTGTCGGATCATTTAGTTCCCTTCAAAATGGTTGAGTTGAATGGTGCTGATCCATGCGTCATGTCCGTGAACGGGCGCTGTCAGTTGTGACTGGTCATCTCTTAGTTGCCATGGCTTATTTGAATGAATTATTTTGAATTGTATTTTTTATTGTTTGTGTGTTTTTGCTACATACATATCTTGCTACATTGTTCTCACATAATATACCATCTCAACATGAATGATGTAACCAAGATTTTGTAACAATATTCTGATTTAAAAGAGTGTCCATGGAGTTTCTTGCCCGTTCTTCTCCATAGAGATCTACGCTAGGGAATGGGCAACAACAGTACTTTCACAGTTTTTATGTCTTATGACTGGGACTGTAGCTACATTTAATTTTCATCTTTGTTTCGACAATTCAAAAGTGCCTTTATCTGGCTTACTTGAAATAAATGCTTTGATTTTGATTTTGATTTTTGATTTAGATTCTTCATCTTCCATAACTCTGTTAATGGAGTTATACTCTACATTATCCCGCGAAACAAAGCTCAAAATTTCAGCGTGTATTGCTGCTGCTTGTATTAAGAATTATTACTGATGACCATAATTTTGTTTCTAGCTGTAGCCAGGGGAAAGCTACCTCCCGAAGTTTTAGATGAAATTAATGCCGAGGTTAAACCCGGTGACAGTAAAACTAAGACCATGGAAAAGGTCCGTCAAGGTAAGAAAACAGAAAATGCAACGTTGACGAAAAACTTGTGGAAATTCCTGGTATATTTGATCTACCACCATTCAAAAATGCAGAAAAGATCAGCAACGCCATCTATGTCACAAAATGAGAACTTAAAATCGTGCATGACGTAATCAAAATTGTTCGCGAGTTAAGCAATACAAGGACCTGACAACATTTGTCAAACAATAGCCCACCAGACGCAACACCCGTCTAGATGGAAGATCTTTCCTTTTCAATGGGAGATGAAGGACTTCACACCCCGTTCTACATACCTTTAAAATTTCATCAATCATTGATCTATTTCTGTTTTCCTGACGACGGTAAACAAAATTATTTTTTTCAAACCCGCCCCGGTTTCGCACGGCTACAATGTACCTTCCATACATATAAATCTTCCTCTTGAATCACTATCTATTGCTGAAAACTGCATTAAAATCCGTTCTAACTTTGACTTTGTTTACTATGTAAAAAAGATGTATTTTACATCAAATTAATAGGTAACACTAAAATGATAATTTCAGCTGTAGCGAAGAGAACAAAAACATCGAAGGCCATAGACGAATTAGTGGACGATCTACGACCAACTGACCCGAAATCTGAAGTTTTGAAGGATATCCGCAAAAGTAACTCTTTTAAGACTAAGGCCCGTTTTCTATAACTTACTTACGTATCAGATAACGGTGTTTTTTGTTTCTAACCGTCTGTTAGCAAAATGTCAAACAGACAGAGATATCAACCTACCGAAACCGGACAGTAAGTTATTGAAAATGGCCGTTAGTTAAAAATAATAATCACTGGTATTATAAAGTAATTTCATTTTGTAAGTTTTATTAGGTACTGGGTTCAATTCCCAGGTCGAGCAAACTGTCACTTGATTTTTATTGCCCGTGGTACCACCAGTGTTACCCAAATGAAAAAAACCCGTAGTACTACCAAGCGATCCAGTAGATACCACGGGAAGTTGTTTTTACCCGTGGTACCACTGGGATTGGTAAAGTCGTGGTCTTTTCCGCCTGATCAGTTAAATATTTTTTTTGCTTAAATCATACAGAGTCGCCGAGCCAAGCCCCCTTAAAGTTTAGGCCTATTAGGAAAGCGTCAATTTGGCGCGCAAAATAACAATAACTCTAGTTTGGCGTGCGTCGTCAGTGCGCTCGGCCGATCGGTATTGTCTTTCATTCATTATTTCTATACAAAGTCAACGGGGCGGGGCTTGAGAGCGATTCTATGTTGCGAGTGCAAGCTAAACTTAGCTTAGTGGTGATCAGGCGGGAGTGTCCACGATAGTACATAAGATAAAATCAACATTAAAAATCTCATCACCATAATCTCAACGATTTAAAATTTCAACACTTCAGTATCCGGTTGAAAACAATATTATCGCCCTCTAATACATGGGACTTAAACATAACTGGCGAAATGTAAGTGAACTACAGAATTCAAAAAATAAAAGGCCAATTTTGACATTTGTTAGCGTAATAGTAAAGTTCAATTTCCGATAGCAGTGTCAATTTACTTTGGATTTGACGGCTGTCAAAACGGACTTCTTAGATTTCGTCGACTTTATAGACTACACGTCTGTCTCACCCGAAAAACTAATAATTGTTAATCTTGCAGAGGTAGCCAAGGGAGAATTTTCTCCCGCTGTAATGGAAGATGTACTCGCCAACGTACAACCTGGCGATGACGGAGCTGTTATTTTGAAGAAAGTGCAAAAAGGTGGGTTTGAATAAAATCTTAATAGTCTTTCAGACCGAATAGTGGCCAATCTTAGCGGAGGCATAGGTACAAGTTATAGGTTCAGGAGTTATTTTAGTGCACAGACATATAAGAATCTCTTTATCTACGCTTCGTTGTTTTAGTGATCGCGCGACAGCTGACCATGAGATCCTGGGTTTTTTTCCCGGAACGGGCAAAGTGTATTGGGTTTTTCCATCAGAAATTTCTCAGTACCAGCCACGGAGTCTGGATTTGTACCCGGTAGATAGCAATAGGCTCGCCCCCTATTACATGGGACTTAAACATAACAGACAAAGTTTGGGTGTACTATCAGGTACACCTCTGCCTAACCCTGCGAGGATCACAAGGCGTGATGCTATGTTTATGTGACGTGTGATATAAACGAAAGCAAGTCCACGATGTTGTGACGACTGTCAAATATATATAGCGCCAAACCCAAAGTACTATCGAGGACACTCCCGCCTGATCACCACTAAGCTAATTTTTGCTTGCACTTACAACATAAAAACGCTTTCTAGCCCCTCCCCGTTGACTTTTTATAGAAATAATAAATTAAAAGATACCGATTGGCCAAACGCACTGACGACGCACGCCAAACGAGAGCTAATGTTATTTTGCGCGCCAAAGTTGACGCTTTCCTAATAGACCTAAACTTTCGGCGCCTCCGCATGAGTTAAACGAAAAAAAAAATAACTGATCAGGCGGAAAAGACCACGACTGTACCTATAACAATCATTGTAGAGTAATTATTCCATCGAAAGCAACCTTATAGTTACGATGATAAATTTTATTTATTGGACAACAGTGGTACATAGGCGGACTTAATGCCACAAGGCATTCTCTACCAGTCAACCTTTGGGTCAATTAGAAAAACATAGAGATAGCGTACAAAGTAATGTCTAAAAAAACTTTTTGTTAACGAGAGTTTAGATAAAAGAAAAAAAAACCAAAAGAGAAAGTTCCCTGTAATTCAGAATCAGACTGTAAAGTAGAACCAAGGAAGATAGTGGAACGAGCCACTGTTTTTGAAATTAATCGTATTGTTAATTTCAGCTGTAGCTAAAAAGCATGTGACACCGTCCATCACAGATGAGGTGATCGCCGATGTTGAAAAGTCTAAACATAAAGACGAAGTTATTGAAAAAGTCCGAAGAGGTATGCTGCTAGAAAATAATTATGTTACTACACAGTGTTAGACTGCCTCGTTTGGTCTGATGGTGGCACGAGCATGAGGTATTTTAGGTTCGATTCCCGGGTCTGGCAACCTCATTGTCATAATTATCCCAATTTATTTGAAGTCAGCGCTGCAATATGTTTTCTTTTTCCATACTTGTCTAACACTCGTCATTTCATCAAATTGTGTTTGGCAAAATTGGGTTATTCCATCAGGACTTTCTGTAGCAGCCATGAAGTCTAGATTTATACCGGGTTGATGGCAATAGACATGCCCACTATTACAGTGCACTTGAACATAACTGGTGAAATGTGGATGTACTATTAGGTATACCTCTGCCTAACCTTCAGGGAATTACAGGCGTGATGTTATGTGTTAGATACTCTAAACTAGTGTTAAGTCTAGTAAAATTTGGTAGTCTTAATTAATGATTGGTTAGTCTTGGTATTAACAAATATGATCTTTTTTTAGCGGTTAACAAAGGACAACTTCCCCACGCTGTTATAGAAGATATAGTTGCCGATGTTAAGCCTGGTGACAAAATGCCTACAGTCATGAAGAAAGTTAATAAAGGTAAGTCCTAATATTAGAAAAAAAAAACGTATGACATACACAATGATTTATTTATGTGCGTACACACAAACACTTAAAAAAAGGAGTTTTTTTTAAGACAGAAGAGCACAAAGACAACTTCTGCTTATTTCATTAGAAATTTTTTCCAGCGGACCTGCGACAGGAAAGAACCAAGATAAAAACACAGGGCAGTTTTATATTAGTGTATTTTCGTCGCATATCAACTCATTTTATTAGAAGCGCGTATAAATGTGCCTTTTACGCGCGCTACTCGTATGAGTGTTGACGCGCTTAGAGCTCGTATAAACGCGCGCTGCGAGATATACTTACGTACTGCTACTAACTGAACCCACTGGCTTGAGCGAACATGCTGGAATAAGCGTGTGCACGCGCGTTCTGTTTTTTGAAGCGCTAAATGTGGTGCGTCGGTCTGTAGTACTTTTTGCATATGTCACATTTAATCACGTAAAATGTAAATTACAGCAATACGAAAGAGGATTATAGCTCGCGAGGTTATGAAGGATGTGGCTGCACATATACGGAGCGACCAAAAGGAAGAAACTTTAAAGAAAATTCGGGCAGGTAAATTGCCCATCATTATTATCATCATTTCAGTCCTGAAATACCCACTACTGGGTATAAGGCCTTTTCTTCTGCCCCACTTTCCGGTTTGGCAAATCCGGATGTTTCCAGCAACTTTGACGATATCGTAAAAAAAGGCAAAGGAACATCAAATTTTATAATTTTTGTGCATTTTTCTTTTCAACCAATTTTATCATGAACAGCATATTATAATGTTCCCAGTGAAGGTTGGTGATTTTAACACGTCGATTGAATTCAGACATGATCGTTTTCTCATAGTTCCACCAAGTTCTACAATAATTTAAATTTATTTCCATAGTTAACGTTACTCTGTATCATTATTAGGCATCTGGGCGTTAAAAAAGGTACATTAAGTCAAAGAGACATGTGTGTGTGTGTGTGTGTGTGAGTGTTATACAGGTGAGATTTTGAGTAGGATTGATGTGACAAAGCCGACCATTTTCTAGCAGTGCTATATTAACGGTCCCATTAATGTAGATTAATATCTTACATTGTCTCACAAACAAGAATATTTTCTTATTTTAGCTGTTGATAAGGGTGAATTGTCACCCGATGTACTGGAAGAGTTAAAAAATGAGATCGATCCGAGTGATACAAGGTCTATAATTCAGAAGAAGGTTGGTCAATGTAAGTCAATGAATCATGATCTTTCTCTACCGCGTGGTTAGTGCCTAACCGTGACAGAGATTTTATGCCGCCCTCTGACTTGGCTCTACATGCCGTCGAGAAATATCTGTCAGGCATGCTGGTTTCCTCACGATGTTTTTCTTCACCGAAGCAGGTAATAATTATACAATACGCACATGAATACAAAAAAAATTAGGTTCGAACTTGACTATGACTTGGCAGTACGACATGGTAACACCACTGGGCTATCACTGCTTGTTAAAAAAATCATGAAAATACATATGTAAAAGTAACTCTGTTTGTTTGTATCGCCTTTTCTAAACCACTGAACAGATCGTCAAAATATTTGACAGATAACTAGTCCGGGAGCTGAGTTGTTTTTAATGACTAATCTAAGTATTAAAAACGATGAAATACAAAAAGTCACATACAACAGTAATTACTAACTTATAAATATAAAAAGTTGGTGAAGATACAAACGCCACACGCCAGTAGATCATTCACTATGACGTGATATAATTTATAGAATGTGTAATTTTTTATATTTTAGCAATTGCAAGGAGGCACGTAACGATTACTAAGGTCGACAAGGTCCTCGCTGATATAGGCACAAGTAAGAATAAGGAAGAAGTAATGGTGAAGGTCAGAAAAGGTAAGTAAATACACGATATATTTGATGAAGAGGCGTAATGAGATTAGTATCATACCATGGAGTTCACGCTTCACAAACTGAGTCCAAGAGTCGTGTGTTCTTCAGGAAACCTGACCTTTTTGAATAATACACCTTTTTATGGGTTGACAAGGTTTTGTAGTTTAATTTACCATCCCCACGAACACCCTTTCCGTCACACCGTACTCGAGGGATAACCAACGGGACCCAATTACTAAGCGGCCGTTGTCCGCCCGTTCGTCCGTACGTCAGTCTATCAGCGGGCTGTCTCTCATGATCCGTAATAATTAAACAATTGAAATATTCACAGAATGTGTATTTCCGTTGCTGCTATAACAACAAATTATTAATACTACCTACTACAATCGTAAGGAACCCCTACATGCGCTAGTCCGACTTGGCCAGTTTTATTTGACTGTGTAGTATTTCTAACGAAGCAAAACAGTACCTATGGCAAAAACTGAAAGCATTTATTTCAATTAGAACATTACAGGCACTTTTGAATGTCAAAAAAATAAATAAAAAAAGAACGAAGGTACTTACAGTTCCTGTCACAAGACATAACAACTTGTGAAAATACGGTAGTTGCCCGTGCGTAAAGCGTAGTTCTCTATGGAGAAGAATGGCCAAGAAACTCCATAGACACCTAATTCCATAGATGTAAGGATCCTTTTTTTTTTTTTTTTTTTTTTTTTTTCGGATGGGAAATCATCAAATGACTTCTCCCGCTCTGGGCGGAGCAGGAGGGAGTGTCAGACTTTTACTGACTAAAACCCATCCATGTTCCTTCATCGCCCTCCTTTTCTCTTTCGTCCTTTCGGACCCCTTCCTTTTTGCTGACTCTCTTTGAGGCGCGCGTGGAACACGGACGCGCCGTTCGACACGGCCTGTCATGAGACGGACGGACGGCGAGCTAGCCCATAGCCCACCGTCCACAGGCCCGCGCCTGCGGTGGCCGGGGGCCACGTGGTGGCCCCCGACGCCCGGGGCGTCTCCCGCGGCGGCCGGGACGCTGTGAGGTTCTCTCCCTCTCACGTTCCGCCACCTCCTTCTCTAGCATTACTGCTTCGCAGAAGGAGGTGACGGCGTCCCATTCCGTCTCGCTCCGGACCATGGCTTGCACCAGGGCCGGACGCGGGAGGTCGCCGCCGCCAATCGCCGCTTCGAGGACACGGCGGTGCTCCGCCCACGCGGGGCACACCTCCACCGTGTGCTCCACCGTGTCCTCCGGTCGATCCTCGCAATGGAAACACCCGGGCGTTTCCTCCCGCCCGATTCGGTGCACGAACCTCCCGAAAACACCGTGTCCGGTGAGGACCTGCGTCAGGCGGAAGGTGAGGACGCCGTGGCGTCTCTCAAGCCACTCCTCAAAGAGGGGACTTACCGCCACTATTGTGGCGTGCCCTAGATGTAAGGATCCTAAGGTGGCGTTCTGTAGTTTCTGCCTATCACTGGGGGGAAAAAGCATAAGTTTATGAGTGTCTGTAAAATGTGTCAGGTTAAAACCAAAGAGTCATTTATATGTAATTTTTGACTCATTTTGTGTGACGCAAATTACGCTGGTTTATAGCTGTTGACGTCAGACCTGTTTACCTATAAGGAAATAAGTAATATTATGACTTGTTACAAACGGCCATAATACGGAGCCATAACGGGGAATAATGTTCCTACGGCTTTTTTTTTTTTTCGGATGGGAAATCATCAAATGACTTCTCCCGCTCTGGGCGGAGCAGGAGGGAGTGTCAGACTTTTACTGACTAAAACCCATCCATGTTCCTTCATCGCCCTTTGTGTTCCGGGGTCACGGTATCTCTTTCGAACAGTCCCGCAACCCCGGCAGGCATCGGTCCTTGCGGACCCCTTCCTATTGCTGACTCTCTTTGAGGCGCGCGGGGAACACGAACGCGCCGTCGACACGGCCTGTCGTCATGAGACGGATGGACGGCGAGCTAGCCCATAGCCCACCGTCCACAGGCCCGCATGTTCCTACGGCTGGGAAACACATCTGCTTTTTTCTTTCTTTCTTTCTTCTATCAGGGACAGGGACCTAATCCGCGCAAACTGTCATCTTCGCCAAGCGCAACTACTGAGCATGAGTTCCTGGGTTCGATTCCCAGGTCGGGCAAAGTGTTAGCGGGTTTTTCCATCAGGAATTTCTCAGTAGCAGCCACAGAGTCTGGATTTGTGCCCGGTTGACGGCAATAGGCTGGTCCCCTTTTACATGGGATTTAAACATAACTGCCGAAATGGTAATATTAGGTACACTTCTGCCTAACCATTCGGGGACGCGTGATGTTATGTTATTTATTTGTTTAACACTTCAAGAACAAAGTACAGAGGCGGACTTAATGCCATAGGCATTTTCTACCAGTCAACCTTTAGGTGATGCAGAGACAAGCAGTGGTAGGTGTCACTTCTGAAAATGAGAGAATAATTTTATATAATACTACGATAAACTACAATGATGTTATTATCTAGTTCTTAGACACATTTCATCACGATTCTTTCACCGTTTTGAGAGCATTTTTTTTATGATTACACTTCAATTTGAGCAAAGTGATTTTAGCCAACAATTTTAATTTTAGCCGTCCAGAATGGACAACTGCCAGCTTCCGTCCTGGAAGAAATCGAAGCCGATGTAAAATTCAGTGACAAATTGCCTGAAGTTATAAAGAAGGTTCGTAAAGGTAAGTTCTATTACAATCCTCGCTGTTCATAGTTGTGCCATTGTTATCTATCTTATATCTTCTACTGTATATATTAAAATGAATTACCCAAATGTATGTAATAGCATAACTTTAAAACGGCTCGACCGATTTGGCTGTATTTTTTGTTGTATTGTATGAATAAAATTTTGATTTAAAAAAAAAAACGAAAAAGACTTTCAAAATAGCGGCCAAGTATAAAACCTTCATTTATCAATAGCTGCTGTCCATAAAAACTACATAGTTTTGTATGTTTTTTTTTTTAAAGCGACACTCCAATTTTCGCCGTCAGCATAACTTTGATATCTTATAACTTTATTGCACATTTAAACTGTGGCCCGTGAACCTTTCCTTCTTATTTGAAGAAAATTATCAGAACTCGATGAAAACCGAAGTAATTAAATCATCTTTTTTAAACTTTCACAATTAGAACACATTATAAAACATAATTATGTAAACGGGTATTTTCGCGAAAAATGTGTGGTGTTGGTGTGTGTAGGTGCTTATGAAGAACAAGTGAGGGTAGTTGAATAAACATTTTCGCTGTCTGTGGCGGTACCTCCAATACTTCAGTCTTACTGCGACTGCCGCTGGTGCAATCCGGTCGAAACGTCGGGCTTATATTAAAGGTAAAATTCGCGAAAATACCCGTTTACATATGTTTTATAATGAAATCATTATAATTACAGAGATAGAAAAGAAGAAAGTATCGCCAACTACTCTGATTGACTTCACTGATGATGCTACGGCCAAAGGTGATCAAGCTCAAGCCATGAAGAAAATACGTACAGGTCAGTTAATTCTAAATTAAGAGGGTGCATTCTGCGGGCCTGAAAAGGCCGTTTTATCAGAATCATATACAGGATAATATTATGATCACGTTACAATTCGTAAAATGGTCGCGGACGCAGTTGAAATTATGAATTGCCACTTTATGATCATTTGTGACCAATTCATATGGGCCACTGAATGTTGGTAATGTCGCAAATTACTGAAAAATAAATTTTTAGTGCAAAAGATGCACTTGAAAATCTTCGAAATTCTTTCTTACGTCTAAAATTGTGAGCAGCGGTGGCCCTGTGGTGGCGGCCCCGACTTACGAACAGTAAGTCGTGGGTTCGAACCCAGGCAGGCGCATTACTTTGTGTAATTTATTTCATCACCGCTGCTCTCAAAACGGTGAAGGAAAACTTCGTGAGGAAACCGGCATGTCTTAGAACCAACAAAATTCGAAAATATGTGACATCTACCAATCCACACTGGGCCGCGTGGTGGATATAGATATAGGCCATTCTCTCTCTCATACTGAGGAGGCCTGTGTCCCAGCAGTGGGAACATTAATGCTGATGATGATGATGATGATCTAAAATTGTTACCAACACCTTACGCAGTTTTATTATTGCAATATTTAGTCAATATTTTATTGGAAAACACAGCATTATTTCATAATTTAATTCAGTAATATTGATTAAATATTCAAATAATGATTAGTCCTAGTGATGGTGTTCCATTTGACCCAAAGGTTCACTGGTAGAGAATGTGTAAATCCAGATATATTGGAAAAGTACTATCATTTGCCATTCATGTTTTTCAAGAATTTGTGTGTTACTAAATCAATCACAAACTCAATCCGGTCCGAATAATGCGTGTGAGTCGGCAGACAACTCATTTTGCGTCGCCATGAGAATGAAACAGGACTTTTTTAGGAAACCGAATGCAGCAGAAGTTACGTGACCACAATTCTGCGACTCACAACTCAAATTTTTTTATTATTTTTTAGGTATAGTTTTTAAATAAATTTGTCACTTATGTTGTTTACTTAACTTTAGCGGTAGAAGACGGTCATCTTCCCCCCGCAGTCATGGACGAACTTATGACCGAATTGCAGCCTGGTGACACGAAAAGTGAAATTAAAATAAAGATCCGGAAAGGTAAGGTTTTATGACCAAAGAAACGATGGATGGACTGTGTGAAGGATGACATGGCTAGAAAGGAGGTGACTGCTGAGATGACCAGTAATAGAGACGTATGGAAGAAGGAAACATGCTGCGCCGACCACAAATAAATTGGGATAAGGGCAAAAAAATTATGTTAAAGGTAAGATGTTAGAAACTCTTAAAAATTGTTTCGAAAAACAACAGTTTCGTAGATTGACGCATTCATTCAATTTCCTGAGTTATAGTAATGCCAAACGGCTGCCAAAGAATGACTGCTGTAATTTGAGAATATGTGCACAAATTAATAGTTAAGTTGTTAAGCAATAATTTTCCGATATTTTAGAATGTGCTGTGGGTATACAGGTTGGGTAGGTTTTTTGATATCAGGCAGTTAGGGAATCAAACTTAGATTGCTAACATTGATTAGACATTGTTACTACATGTTGTTGCTTTCAGCGTTAGCGACAAAATATGTGATGCCCGGAGCCATGGAAGAAGTTTTGGCGACAGTAAATGATAAAGACAATAAGAAGGACATTATGAAAAAGATGAACAAAGGTACGTAAAGATAGAAGAAATATTTAAGGAAATGGCTGAAAGGAAGAAAAGTAAGTGAAAAGTTTAAAACCCGATATGAGGGGTAAAGAGTATTTTGGTCCTGCCGGGGTTGCGGGACTGTTCGAAAGAGATACCGTGGCCCCGGAACACAAAGGGCGATGAAGGAACATGGATGGGTTTTAGTCAGTAAAAGTCTGAAACTCCCTCCTGCTCCGCCCAGAGCGGGAGGAGTCATTTGATGATTTCCCATCCGAAAAAAAGGGGGTATTTTGTTATACAATGTGATGATTAGATATTGAAGTCCATAATCGTTATTTATGCAACTGTTATATAATGAGGGGTGTCAAAACACGAATGTGGGTTTATCACACTCGGCTTCGCCTCGTGTGATAATAGTATCACATGAGTGTTTTAATACCTAATTATGTACAGTTGCATACAAGACTTTATCTACATCCATGATATGAATCCTCCATAAAAGGTTCTGAAACCATAGGGTGTTATAGGTTATAGTGTTGTAAGAAGTCTATGTAAATTCATGGAAAGTTTAATTGCTGAGTATGTAATACAAACAAACCATGTAAGTATAGGTAATAATATAATTATTTACATTTTGGATTTTACTAATATTAAAATGCATAAAGCTTGTATCACTCATTTTTGTAAACAACAAAGTATACGTACTTAAGTAATGCAATACTAATATCGAACAAAAATGGCGGGATACGACGTGAATTCGAATGAACCTATAAGTTTTTTTTTAATTACGGCGCTGTGGTAGTGAATCGCACGTGCATGACAATGTTCTTTTTTAAAACGAGTTGCATAATGAAATTTAGTACAACATTATAACACCCGTTTGGGTGTTATAATGATTATTATGACACTGGCTGTTTTAATGTTGGCAATAAGCTAACTGTTTCAGATACTTTTATAGAGGATTTATAGCATGGGTGTAGATAAAATTGTATAAAGCCAAACAATTTATTTAGAACCTACAGGGAGTAAACAGACTCTTCACAAAACCGTCAACTAAGGATTCTGTACAGCAAACTAAGTAACTCTACGCAAAAATGGGAATCGACTTTTTTTTTTTGGGTTAAAAACTACGTTTTACGTTAAAAAGAAATGTAACGTACTCAAAACATTGTGCTTATGGACGCATTTAATAGTAAAAGAGTTATGGAGGTATTCCTTAAAAACTAGCATTTGAAAAAACCTTGTGAAAAAGTTGGAACTTTGACCTCCAATATCTCCGTAACTAGTAGGTTCCCAGGTATGGTCCCGATCAAAAAAATGATCACAATGACGGGGAGAACAAGTGCCTTTCAGCTTCGTTAAGGGTCTATTTACACCCTGTATATGCATAGGTGCTGACTTGCTTTAGTAGTAAATTATACACCAAGTGGATAAAGCAGTGTCTTATGTCACGTGCGTTATATTGAATCCAAATACGTCAGGAAGGATACTACGGTCCTCACGAGCGCAGCAAGGGACTTCTGACCAGTCAACAACCGACTGAGAAGCTCGAAACTGCAAATTTTAACCAATAGAATTGCATATTGTTTAAAATGAGCAGAATGTGGCGGGGTTTTTTGATGTAATCCTATTTGTCCAAATTAGAATCCTGAGTACAGCGAGAGATTCAAGCTCGTCCAAGACACCTTTATCCGAGAACAAAATATTCGACTTTTTACGCCTACTTACTGTGAGGTAATAATAACCAATTTGGTTTTTATAATTTTAGCTTTAGAGAAAGGGCAACTGCCTCAAGCTGTTTACGGCGAATACGTCGCCTCTTTATCACCTAGCGACAATAGAGAAATAGTCTTGAAAAAGGCTAAAGAAGGTTGGTAACATACATTTTTTTATTAAACAAAACATCATCTGCCTAGCTTTTTCCCAACTATGTTGGGATCGGCTTCCAGTCTAACCGGATGCAGCTGAATACCAGTACTTTACATAGAGCGACTGCCTATCTGACCACCACAACCCAGTTAGTACTGGGTAATACGATACCCCTTGGTAAGACTAGTTGTCAGACTTTTTGGGTCACTGACCACCTGTAACGACTGTCAAAGATCTACAAATGACAGTCGGGACCAAATGCTTAACTTGCTTTCCGAGGTACGGAGGAAACTCGGTATGTTATAAGTGGTCACCTAGCCATAGACCAACCCAGGCAAGCACTGCTTAACCTAAAGATCGACCCGAGTGGTTGTTATTATTTAGCAACGAGCGAAACACTGATTTAAAAAGAAGTCCCTACTTCAACAAATATAAAGTTTAAAAAAAAAAACGTATGTAGAACCCTAGACGGGGTCGCAGCAGACCGAGGAGAAGGTGGCGGGACGCCTTGGATGGCTTTCTCGTTAATTGGCGAGAAGAGGCGCAATACCGAGAAAAGTGGTGGGATTGGGGGGAGGCTTTGGCCCAGGAGTGGGACAGCTCAGGCCAATTAAAAAAAAGAACCCACAAAATTTAAAACATTTTTAATATCTATATCATTATCACTATCACAATATTATCCTACAACAAATAAGCACTTTAATAAATCTCATAACAACTCTAGTGTCTAGGGAGTCACGATAACTTCCCTTAAAATAGCAACCTGGAACCTTGACGGCCTGTCTCCAAATAAGGAGGAGGTCGGAATTCTATTAAATACACACAAAATAGACATTCTGCTAGTGTCTGAAACGCATTTCACAGAGAACAGTAGTATTAGGTTACAAAATAACAATATATATACCACTAACCATCCAGACGGCACTGCCCACGCTGCGGCAGTTGTTATTAGATCTAGCACCAAACATCACCAATAACCACAGTTTAAAAAAGCACACATACAAGCAACAATGATCGCTATAGAAGACCGCAACGGAGCCTTCAACGTCTCTGCCATATACAGCCCTCCAAAACACAGAATAACTGAGGAGCTATTAACGAGTTTTTTAATACCTTAGGCCCACGCTTCATGGCCGGCGGAGATTAGAATGCAAAGCATGTCCATTGGGCCTCTAGACTAACCAATATCAGAGGTAGAAAGCTGAAGAAAAGCCTAGATGGTAACTGTCTTTCTACAATCTCAACGGCAGAGCTCACAAATTGGCCTACTGATCCAAACAGACTGCCAGACGTCATCGACTTCTTCATCACCAAGGGCTTATCCAGACTCTCTCATCAAATAGAACCATGCCTAGACGCTGACACAAATCACGTACCGGTAATACTGACAATTGGCTCCACTGTCCTCAATATCGAGAGAAATCTGAATCTTTATAAAAAACGAACAGATTAGCACAATTTTCGGGAATTAATTGAGGAGAGACTTAAACTCAAAATAGCTTTAAAAACTGATGCCGACATTGATGATGCTACCAAAACAATAACTACCCTAATACAGTAATGCTGTTGGATCTGCACCCCGGTAACCATCGAGCGCCGACAACAAGATTAGAAATACTAGAAAAACGTAGACTCTGTCGAACATGGCACACTAGTAGACATCCCAGTGACAAAATAGAGCTAAACAAAGTGGCCAAAAAACTAAATTCTCTTATATATCGGAGACTAGTGAAGCTGCCTTGGAGACATACTTAGAAGGCCTAACACCTACAAAAGATACAAACCATTCACTATGATGGAGGGCATGCAAAAATAATAATCGGCCTCCGCTCCACAAACCTCCGGACACGTGGTGGAAATTGGGCTAAGACCGCACAAGATAAGGCTAATGCATTTGCGGGTTATCTCAGCCAAGTTTTTAAACATGGACAACAACAAGGCCCCGGGGTTTGATCTCATTGACAAGAAATTCCTAGAAAGGCTTTCGCGTAAGGCAATAGTTTATCTCACAACATTGTTTAACGCCATTCTGCGGGTAGGGTACTTCCCGGATCTGTGAAAGGTCTCCCAAATTACAATGCTACACAAACCAAGTAAACCTGCACATGAAGTTACTTCTTACAGACCGATCAGTTTACTGCCGGTTATGTCTAAGCTATTTAAAAAAATCTTTCTGCAAAGACTCAACAATGTCCTGAAAGAAAAGTCATAATTCCTGACCATTTGTGGCTTTCGTAAAGAACATACCACTACAGAACAGGTAGGAAGGGTTCATCAGCCTTTCTGGACATCCAGCAAGCTTTCGACGCGGTTTGGCACAAGGGGTTGTTATGCAAAATAAAATCCCTATTACCACTCTCGTATTTTGGAACGCTGAATTAGTACTTAACCAGCAGAATATTCCAAGTCAAAGAAAATGATTGCACATCAGACTTCTATGCAATGAACGCAGGAGTGCCTCAAGGATCTGTACTCGGGCCCGTCTTGTACTCTCTGTATACATCCGACCTACCAAAAAGCCAAGCGTTTACAGCCGCGACTTTTGCAGACGATACAGCTATCGCCTCGGACCCAAGTCCAGCTAAAGCTTCTGAACTCCTACAGAGTGGACTCCATAAAACAGAGAAATGGATGGCCAAATGGAGAATTGCAGCTAGTGAGTCCAAATCAGTGCACGTAACCTTCACACTCCGCAAAGAGGACTGCCCCCCAGTAACTCTAAAACTACTATGGCTCCAGCTACAAGTCACGACTACAAAAGTGATTGACTACTATGGCTCCAGCTACAAGTCACGACTACAAAAGTGATTGACTACTATGGCTCCAGCTACAAGTCACGACTACAAAAGTGATTGACTACTATGGCTCCAGCTACAAGTCACGACTACAAAAGTGATTGACTACTATGGCTCCAGCTACAAGTCACGACTACAAAAGTGATTGGACTACCATGGCTCCAGCTGCAAGTCACGACTACAAAAGTGATTGACTACTATGGCTACAAGTCACGACTACAAAAGTGATTGACTACTATGGCTCCTATCTATCCCTGAAACAATTCGTCGACTGAAAAAACGACGAGATCTCTTTGACGACAATAGTCGCTGAACGTTGCATCATGACTATATAAAACGAAGGGTGGGCTCCGCTGGGAGCACTCTAGCACCCTACACATCATTTCATCTACACCCCATCTGCTTATAGTCCACGCGACTGATTGCAAGATAAGAAAAGAAGAAAAAAAAAAAAAACATTATCTCTGCAATTTTGATTCGTTGAATCGTTAAACGATGATAAGTTTAGGCAATCGTTGAAACAAGGATAATGTGATTGTGAACCAGTGCGTTTGAATTTCAAAATAACTTTGCAATCAGCTTAATGTTTGTGGTAAATAACAAGGAAAAGATATATTTTAACTAGCTGTTGCCTGCGACTTTCCGCGTGTAATTATTTTAAAATATAGCTTCCGTATTTGAATCGGATTTAGTTAACAATATCATGGGATTCAATTGTTTGCACGAAACTCTATTTGTTTTAAAAAGTAGCCTGAGTTACTCCTTATAACATCAGCTATCTGCCAGTAAAAGTCCAGCTGTTTTGAAGATTACCCAGAACGGATAGACAGACACACAGACCGACAGACAAACAGACCATAATTATTATATTTTTTAGTTAAAAGCACCGTACAAATAATACATTCAGTAAAAAGTTGTATTTTGAAATTATACATACAGTCACTTAAATTTTATTTATTTGTATGGATAATAATCTACAAGCTAACTTTCATTTGTAACACCTATTTCTCATGAGGGTAGGCAGAAATCAAATTCCTGCATAAACTACTTAAGTAAAAATTTTAAAATGTGAGGACTCGAAAACGCCCCAATTGTGGCATCTTGTCTGGAGTCTGAAGACAGATGTCACAATAGGTGATTCCTGACTTAAAAACTATGATTCTGTTTAGCCCGTTAGATTATGGAAAAATATTGGATACGTGTTTTTTGTTTTATCAAATTAATAAAAAATTACGAAGATAAAACGCGTCTAAGAGTGGGGACTTGTGACGTCACTTTCCGGTAAAAAATGAACTCAAATGTGACGTCACACGAGTTTTCGACGCGCTGTATCGTTTTAATTTTTTGTTAACGTGAAAAATTAAAAAAATGTGTTCAAGATTTTTTGGAAATCTATCTGACGTACTAATTAGATTTTATTTGCCATCTACCCTATTATGGCGTTTCATGTGTGTCATCTAGTTTGTAGTTGATGTACATAATAGGTACATGGTAACCTTTTGTGCGTTCGGTGTCCCTGCAAACCTGATACACGAACAAGTGGGATACTTTTTTGAGTATACATTATAATTTAAAACCACTAATAATGCCTTTTAAAATTCGTTCAGCCATGGAAAAAGCACAGGCCCCGCTAGAAGTTGTGTATGACCTAATGCTGCCTAGCGACAATAAGGGCCCAATCATGGCGAAGGTCCGTATCGGTAAGTTACAATGTTTACTATTCTGTGTTTATTCCTGTGGACGGACGAAATAAGTTTATTTGATCCAAAATCTACTTAAGGTACGTTGAAATTGGTCTTCAATGGAAAAGTAGAATCAGTGCTTCTAGTCAGCTGAGTTAGCAGCGAATAGAAAAGCTTGCAGTATACTGCAAGCAACTCAACTGGCTGCTAACTTAGTTTGCTCAGTTTTGGGGCCCAAGACAACTGCAAGCTTTTCAGAATGTAATTGAGCCAGAATGGCCGATCACTAAGGCCCATTTCAAAGAAAAGCCAGCGCTGGCCGCGTGCGCTGAAGACCGGTCCTAACGGAACGCTGTAAAAGCCTGTTAGTGTTCGGGTTTAGCCTCTTTGTGTTTACAATAACAGAAATTGGGCAAAAAATTATAAACATAATTCAGTTGCTAAGTGATATTCCTTTCACTGTAGCACAGCTGTCAAATTGCAAGTTCAAAACAAAGAGAGGAACATGTCTTGATTGCTCATCGTTATTGTGTATTGCATAGCCATCAAAGGTATGGTCTCCGATGTAATAACATGGCACTGAGGCAGTTAAAGCATTTCGGTGGGATCGCCTTGCTTCTACGATGTCTTCTATGAATCTTATAACCTTTAATTTCAGCTATAAAAAAGAGAAAACTAACTCCGTCTGTCGTGGATGATATAGCCATCCATGTCAGTCCTGAAGAGAGGATGGAGGTCATAAGCAAAGTTCGACAAGGTTAGTCATAGATAGTTAAATAGATAAACCAAAAGGTTCTTTTATTTTGTTTGTTGTGGCTACTACAGAGTTCACTGATGTTCAACCACTTTTGAACCTTATTACTTACGACGTAAGGGTGAAAACCGGTAATGATGATGATGATGCCATCTAGCCGATTTGCGACCACAGCGACTGTATTCGATGGCTTTCAAGTGTGGTTGTTGAGAGCTTTAGTGTGCTGCTCTTTCGTGTGCTCTCGAGTGGCTAGCTTATCCAACTTGAGCACAAAGCGGACATGTCAGAACACCATTGACAAAATTGTAGGGTCTAGCTGTAGGTGGCCTAGCTTTAAAGTCATCACGCTTTAAGTCCAGCTGCGACCTTCTTCTCTCTTCAAAGGTATTGACCTGCCGATGCACACGAAAACCGGTATACCGTCAGTGAACTAGGTAGTAAGTAGATACATCAAAATTAACAAACAGTTCTTTGACAATATTGCCAGTACTTATATATTAATATTTCAAATCATTATTTCACACAATTACCAGAATTTACATTGCGGTAATTCTAAATGTTTCCTCTTTGTTTCTGCCTAATTACGACGGGCAGTTATAGGAAGGAAACAAATATTATGGCACTTCCACAATCATGTTATGTAGGTTTTTATTTGCAGAAATGAGATAATAGTAGGTTTATGTTTGAACATAGTTATACTGAACTTATATTGTCACTTACGGGAAATCTTCAGTGATTGTTTATTGTTTTGAGCTCCAAACAATAAACAATCACGGAATATATCCCGTAAGTGACAATATAAGTTTGGTTTTAAACCGTGAAAGCTTACAACAGTGTTTATAATAATTTACTCTGTAATAAACAAAATGTCCTACAACAACCAACTTTCTAGAAATTCTCTAATCACTTAAAGGATTCTGCTTACTACACTCATGACCGTGCTATGAACATATCATGACCGTGCTATGAACGTATCAGTCAAAACAATATTCTATGTATTGGAAAGTATTAGCCGTGTGGTATCCGGCAGAGTAGAATAGAACCAACCCATTACACTCACGGGTGTCGTATAAGGCGACTAATGTCTGAGGCAGAACACCTTGCGCCTCCGTAGACCAGAGAATGGGCAGCAGCGTTTTCTGTTAGTCTTTCATCACTGCGATCTCCAATCCGCCTGCCAAACGTGGAGATAACGGCAAATTCCTTCCATAATGGGAGAGGTTTATGTCCAGCAGTGGACGTTATGGGCTGTTGTAGTAGTGTAGTGAAAAGTATGAGCCTATGCTCACTAGACCGTTCCGTCACCAACCAACACCGTGGCGTGTCTTGTCTCACGCATTATGATGGCAAACTAATGCTCAACAGCGTTAATGATAGCGGTAAAAGACTAACCATGATAATTTTTCTAAACTATCTCCAAACCCCTTTGGGAAAATCATGCTTTCTTTGTATGAGGACTGAGGAGACCCTTCTGCCCTGCATTTGGTCACAAACAAGCTGGTATTATAAGAACAATCTTATTTTTCTTTCCTAGCTGGCTCTGTCCCACTCCTAGGCAAATACCTCCTTCCACTCCATCCCATTTCTCGCGAACCCAAGCGTCCTCCTTTCAGATCTGACGGAATCTGCCTAGTTCGTCCCGCCATCAGCTTCGTGGTCTGCAGCGACCCCATCTTACTATGTCAGGGCATCAGTAATCTGCTATTGTGGTCCACAGTTGGTCTGCGGCAGACATGTCCTGCTCAGTCCCATTTGAGTTGGGCAGACTTTTGAGCTATGTCAGCTACCTATATTTGTTTTGGAGCGCAGTATTATACAATCTTAATTGTTTTTAGGGTTCCGTACCTCAAAAGGTAAAAAAGGAACCCTTATGAGATCACTTTCTTTCTTTTTCCGTCTGTCCGTCTGTCACCAACTATTTTCTCAGTAACGGGTGGACCTAGCAAGTTGAAATTTTATACCAGATACTGGATAAATTTATAGATAGGTCTATTAAAATCAAGGCCCTGAGTCAACACGATAAAAAGATAATTATGGGCAAATTTAGATTTTCGCGAAAACTTGTATGTACCAAAATTTACCTTAATTTTAAACTTTTTTTATTTTTCGGACTTTTCCCTTTACTTGTGCTGTAAGACCTTGGTTTTAACCAAATTAACCTATTCTAGGTCAACCAGAAGTTCCCGTTGACCTAGAATCACGAAATTTGGCGAGAAGCAATGGAATGGAAAAATCTGAAAACCATAAATATGTAGTTTAATCATAAAAAAAAGCGATCGAACAGCAAAGTTAAGTTTGTCCTTCAATAAGTTTGTACGCAACCCTCGGTGCGCGAGTCCGACTCGCTCTTGGCCGGTTTTTTTTAATAATATTCTGGAAATTTCAGCGGTGGAAAAGGGATCCTTGACGCCGTCCGTCTTCAATATTATACAAGATATAGACGAGGCTAAGCTAGCAAACGATATGGACATTATCCTCGACGACCTCAACCGCAGTAAAGATAAGGCTGAAATCATGAAAAAGCTCCGCATGGGTAAGCCTAGTAATAAAGTTTCAAAATACTAGTAGTCTTATTAACCAGCACCTCCTTCACGATGCCTTCAACCAAACATTCTGTACGTTAAACTATGCAAAAAAGTATGCATTCTATGCAAAAAAAATTGCTGGGAATTGACCTTTTTTTGGGGTGAAAAATCACGGTTTACTGTGAGTCTCAACTCACTTGAAACGTACAGAGGGTTATGGAGGGCATTTGCAGCGAAGGCATTTGAAGGCACATAGAGCGACTGCCTATTTGACCTCCACAACCCAGTTAGTACTGGGTAATACAATACCCCTCGGTAAGACTGGTTGTCAGACTTTCGGGCCGCTGACTACCTGTAACGACTCTTGCCCTCTGCTACATGGGACTTAGCGAAATATTGTTATACTATTGGGTAGACGTAATATTAAATTGTTTGACTGTTACAGCGGTATACAGTGGTCGACTTCCACAATCAGTGATGGATGACGTAGTTAAAAGCGTGTCCGTTTTAGACGGGAAAGAGGCAACGATAAAGAAGGTTGAAATCGGTAACTAACTTAACAAGTAACTTGAATAAATAATAAGTAAAAGACTGCATTATTACGCTATTTTTCATTCCAGTCACTGACTAAGGGCATATCACACTACCGCATCCAGGATCATAGGTCTATGAGTCATAGAAAAAATAATAATAATATAGAAGCCGGGAGACGTTGCGTTGGAAGGCCTCCCATTAGGTGGACGGATGACCTGGTGAAGGTTGCGGGTCAATGTGGCGACACTTGGGGGAGGCCTATGTCCAGCAGTGGACGTCTTTCGGCTGAAATGATGATGATAGAAGCGGTTTGATCATCCTCTTTAAAGTTGCTATACTTATTAATCAAGGAATATATTAATTTAACACTCAAACAAAGAAATAATGAAAATACATATTTATATAAAACGAACCATAAATCCATTATTATTATTTTCAGCTATGAGGAAGCGCAAATTAGTGGCAAAGTTATCGAAAATCAGTAAAAATAAGGATGGAAAAGCTAATGAGGCAATCGTCAGTCTCAGCCCAAGTGATGTAAAACTGATCAATGAAGGTACTTTACATTACACAAATTATCAAAAACTAAATACTCGTTAATAAACTTAATTTTTTATTTCAAACTACATTAAAATTATACAGAGAAAAGTTTGTGTGTACTGTGTAGTAAGTTTGGATGTTTGCATTGCTGAAGTGGCAATGGGCCACCCAAATTAACCTTAGAACTACCAGCCATCCTGCAAAGATCGCTCCACCGAACCTGAGGGTCTCCAACCATACGTTTGCCAATTCGGGGTCTCCACTCAACAACACTTCTACCCCAATGGTCATCCCACTGGGGTAGACGTGTGGTGGGACGCCCTCAGGCGCGGTGGAGCGACGATCTTTGCAGGATGGCTGGTAGCAACTGATGAGAGTTGCCGAGTTGAGTGGCGTGTGATTCGTCCAGCAGTGGACTGCTGGAAGCTGATGCTGATGATAAAGTTTAGATGTTAATCTCTCGCTAATGGGAAGCTACATCATCCCAAGTAAGGAAGTTAGTGTAATAAGCTATATTTAAACGTTCTAGTGAGATAATTTCCGCCCACAACGCGAGCGAAACTGCAGGCACAAACTAGCCATGAATATTTTCCTTCTAGCCTTTACTTCCTAAATATTTTCCTATCAATTTCAGCTGTAAAAACAGGTCATATTTCACAATCAGTAATGAATTTAGTTGAAGAGATGAACTGCGATATTTGTTGCCAAACAAAAAATGTTACGACATTCTGCAACTTTTGGAACAGAAAGAACAAAATTGTCGTGCACACGGAAGACATAGACGCATATAGGACTGGAGCCGACAATGAGGCTCAAGTCTTGAAGAGGGTCAGAGCAGGTAATTATTAGCCTAGTTCTGCTCCAAGTCTGCATCATGATGAGGATCCATGATTGAGAGGTGGCCACTCTTATCGAATGACCGATTAGTTTGACACAGTATTAAGTCACCTCTGAGTGTCCAAAAAAGACTTTCTGACCGGCTGAAGCCGCTTAAATGCGTCGATAAGTGGTGCGCTCAATCTGAATATTTTTTTTCCTCATTAACATAAAAAAATATTAAATTACTCTCAATAATTATTACATGTTTCAGCAATAAAAAAAGGAGAAATATCATCGTCTATCATGGAAATGCTATTAGATAAAGATAATGCTGATATCATATTTTCCGATGAAATTGTCAACGAACTACCGTATGTGAAGTCTAAGAAAGTAAAGAGATCCAAAAGCTTAAAAACGACTTGCGATTGCGATTCTATTGGTACGTCTTATGGACGCAATCGTAAATTTAAGTTCGGCGGTTTATTCGACGGTATGCCAACATTTTCAACTGGGTTCACTGTTCGTGCATGGCCCAAACCTTATGATCCTGCCAATATATCACTTTGCGGTCCTGCTAATATTCCACCTTGTGATCATGCAAGGATAGGAACTTGTGGTACTACAAGTATAGCATCTTGTGGCCCTACAAGTATAGCACCTTGTGGTTCTACACGTACACCACCTTGTGGTCCTACAAGTTTAGCACCTTGTGGCCCTACAAGGATAACAACTTGTTATCATACACGTATAGCACCTCATGATCCTACAAAGATACAAACTTGTAAATCTACTATGATCCCACCATGTATATGTGGAAGTACAAAATGTAGAAAAGATTCTGCAAAATCGAGTTTATCACAGATGACACTATGCGAGGCAAAATTACCAGCATGTTTATGTGGGAGTGACGTATGTACGAAAGAGTCGAAAAAGATACTTGACGCTTTATTAAAGGCCAAAAAGGAAAAAGCAAGAAAAGCGTCAGCTGAAGTAATTCAAACAAAGGAAATCCAAAAAAAAAGGCGAATACAGCAGGAGCGATCAAAAGCACGTGAAAAGGTCAGGAAAATAAAAAAGGCCTTTGTAATAAAACGACGGAAACAAAGAAAAAAATTGGATGAACGTGCTCAGAAACAGGTACAGGAGGAGAGTACATATGCGACAGACAGAGAATTCGCAGCCGAGTCAGTTTTAGATCTTGGTAGAATCGGCGTGAGTTGGGTTTCCAAGCTTTGGAGAAGCTCTGCAGACCCGTATGACCGTCCTGCTGAGGATCAAATCTATGAGTCAAGAAAACGGATTATTTATAGAACACGTGCAATGAAAATAACAAAAACATTAGGTCTGATCAGATCTGGGGAGTATTTTAAAAGGAGAAAGAGACGACCCCCCAAATTTGGATGTGACGAAGTCTATGTGCAGACCCTAAACAAAAGACCTTGTTTATGGGTTTATTTTAAATGCCCATTTTTTTACCCCAGATGTATTAGTTTGATAACATTTTGGAGACAGTTGTGTCATATGAGTCTTTTTGTATTAGCTATGATTATATGGAGCCCATGTTTTATTTGTATACAACTTAGCAGAGTATTATGATTGTAGGCATCGCTTTTGTTTATAAATTTGATGTATCAAATTAATGGTATAATCATTTTTGTTAAAGAAAATGAAGTATTTTTTTTATTGTACTTGGTGTTTTATTGTTTTCCTCTGTTGTATTCCAGTTAAATAAGCAGAACATTAATGAGAACTGTTAAAAACTAACTCGATTTCCATCTCCTTGCTTATTTCACTTGACTTATAACTGCCCCCCATACCTTTCGATCACGTCGTCGTTACACGGCTGCTTATAAGGACATCACTACCTTGAAAGCGGAGATGATCAAGATGCAGTCCAGAATTCAGCTACATTAACGTCGTCTCATTCCGCGGGACGCGCGCGCACAGCAAGGACGCGTTGCCAGATGCCTTGAACCTTTTATCTGTAGTAGAAACTGCTTAAATCTGTATTAAATCTGTATGCTATTTTAACTGAAAATCTGTATAATCAAATAAACCAAAATAGAGTATTATTCATCATCATCATTGCTTCTTTTGAAAAACAAGGGATAAATACTAGCTGCGAGACTGTTCGAAAGAGATACCGCGACCCCGGAACACAAAGGAACATGGATGGGTTTAACTCACTCCCTTCCGCTTTGCTCAGAGCGGGGCGGAATCATTTGATGATTTCCCATCCGGAAAAAAAAGGGATAAATATAATACTACCGTGACAAGGTTTGATTATCTGGACGACCCGAATGGCATGGCGCAGCGGTAGTGAGGCTGCCTTATGTTCTTAGGGTCCCGGGTTTGAATCCCGGTAGCAACAAATGTTTGTGTGATGAGCATGGACATGTTTCCGAGTCATGGAATCATGAGTCATCAAATAGCTTAAATGCATAAAATAATTTATGACGCTCATTGTTGTAAGTAGGGTAGCTGCTTCAAGCTCCATTGTATCTTTAACCGCTGAACCGGACTAACACATTTTCGGAAAAAAATTGTGTGTTAACGCGTGACTTCTTGAAGAATTAACTCTTATCGGCATTGTAACCTAAATGTAGCCAACTCGCATTTTTAATGCCCTAATTAACGAGTAGTTGACCATTGCCATTAACGTTAACGCTAACCCAGATGTGGCAGTAGCAAGAAGCTACGAAGATCATTTGAAATTCAATCATCAGCTCTTGTCATAATCTATCGATGCATATAATACATTAGTGTAAAATAGTTACAGTGAACATAAATTGTATTAAAATAAAATAAAATATTATCTAAAGTATGTAATGTCGGCCTATACGCGTCAAAAAGCCAAATACATTTATATTGTATACGGTTGTAAAGGGCTTCTCAAGAGCAATCGAATGGTATCAATAAAACACCGTATGACCGAGTCAAGCAGTGCCGGGAACGTAAAAGAATGAATCAACCGCCCCAGCCGCCGCGACGCGCGACGGGTTGAAATTATGCAAGTGGATGAGAAAATCGCCTCTATATCGACATGGACTGTGTATGCATCGATTGTGTACGATCGACGATTATAAAAATAATAAAATAAATAGTGTTTTATTGCAGGCAAAAATACCCATATACAAGAAAAATACAATTGAAACAGATAAAATAAAAATAAAATAAAATACTAAAGAAATCATTAATAATCATAAAAATATCATTCAATTCATTAAAAAATCATAAAATTGCATATCATTCAATTCATTAAACATCATAAAATATCATTTAATTCATTAAAAACAACATAATAAAATATCAATAAAAACATTAAAAAAAAAAAAAAGAAAACCATAGTCTTTAAAAATAACTTCAATTTTTTCGTCATTTTTTGTTCCCGGTTAAGTGAACAGAAATCCAGTGCACAAATATAGGGCTTGCAAGGTTGCATGAGACAACCCTCAAAATGCTATTACTGGAGCGTCTCAAACTTTGCCAATAGGACGCGACCCTCGACCTCATAATGGCGTAAAAATCAGAAACCTAACCAAATTATGGAGACTCATTGGACAGCAGCTAGTGCACGTTTCAATCTCAGACCAAATAAAAAAGTTAGGTCGGAACTCTGCGAACAGAGAAGTGAGGCCGGTTTCGTAAACATGTGTGCATTTATTGAGACGGTAATTTAATTGTAGTTTGATTTAAATGTGTGCGTGTGAGCGTGTATGTACAGAGCGAGGCGTAATTTTGCGCTGGCCACACTTTATTGTTCGCAGCCAGCGCTATGTCTTGGTATTTTACATGTATTTTATTTGGTCTGAGATTTCAATACGACGTTTACTGATGTTTATCATCAATCCATGTTAAGGAAGCACTTCTAGAATAGAGCGCATCTAGTTGCTTTATTTACGTTGCTATGGGGTGTTATTTTTCTTCTAGTTTCGACTTCTCAAATATACATTTCTTTAAACAATATTTTATTTCTTATTCTTTAATATGGTAGCAGAGCGTTAACAATTAACATTGTTTAGTTGCAATAGTGAAAAACCAACGGGTTGTCAAATATGCAATCGTCCGGCGTAAAAATCGAGATTGGTCGACTCGATGGTATCACTAACTGGCAAACATGGAGATACAAGGTGAAATTACTACTGAAGAGTACACCAGGTACGCTAGAAGCAATTGAAGGCAAGTTGATTCAGCCGAAAGATCCAGGACAAACGGCTAAAACTGAAGAATTACAAAAGTTTAAGAATGAAATGGATATGTTTCAAAAATGTGACAGTCAAGCACTTCTAATTCTTACTACGAATATGACTGAAGAAACTTTACAAAAGGTAATGCGATGTGAAACGTCATGTGAGATGTGGAAAGAGCTTCATAGGCTTTATGATGGAGCAAAGGAAGACAGGACTTACGATCTCTGCATGAGGTTCTTCCGCTACCAGAAAAGCGAGGAACATGATATGGCCACGCATATTTCGACTCTCAAGACTGTTTGGTATGACTTGAACAATGAGATTGAAGGAAATGATCTACCAGAAATTTTATTGATATGTAAAATATTGGATACACTTCCTGAGCAATATTTCAACTTTAAGTCGAGCTGGCTGTTGATGAATAAGAGTGACAAAAATATAGAAAACCTGACGACACAAGTATGTGCTTTTGAGAGGTCTTTAGATCAGAAGAATTTAGAAGAAAGCGGAAGTAGCAATGGACTTCTTATGTTAAGAGGAGAGAAGCGCTACGAAAAACAAGGGATTAGCAAAAAGAAATGGAAGAAATGCAATTACTGTGGAGAAGGCTTTCACAAAGTCACATCTTGCAAGAAGTGGATTGCGGACGGTAGACCTCCAAAGCAATCTTCAAATATTGAGATGCTGACAGGCCTAACTCTAGCCTGCGATAATAAGAAAACAGATAAAGACTTGTGGTATGTGGACAATGGCGCGACAATAGTCACGTCACTAATAGAAGAGATGTATTTCGCACCTTCGAAGTTTTTGACGAGCCTCATACAGTTATGACAGCCAATGGAGAGGTGATTGAAGCCATAGGAAAAGGCTCTATTCAACTTGAAGCTGATATAAACGTGAGCGTCAAAATGGAGGGACCAAATCTCCAATGCCTGTCATACACATATAACTAAATAATACCATTAATCTACTATTTCCTACCTTTGCTATAATTTTATCTACCTCATCACATACATAATATTTTAACAAAATGCTTGGTCCCTCCATCATGACGTCAAGATGGAGGAACCAAACTGATGGACTACTCCCTGGAATGTTCTACCTACTTAGTGTTATAATACCTTTATTCTACCTTAATATTATTGAGTTTGGCTGCCCGAAACATTTATCGTTTTTAAGATATCGATTATATAAGGTGGTCCCTCCATCTTGACGATTCAATTGATTAGTGCAACAGGTAAACGGGCGGTTTATTGTCGATCTTGGAAAGATAAATATTTAATACCTATTTACTACCTTCAAATCATGCAAAATTTCTTACGTTAAAGTTTATTTTTACGAGCCAAATAAAATTAAAGAAATAAGTAGGTACAACATACAAATTTTAATCATAGTAGCATTAATAAAGGTGTATAATTTAAAATACGAATAGCACAAAACTACCTAGTTAATATTAAATGTACCTCTCTTTAGTTTGATTATTTGTCGGTTTATTTATTAATTCTCGTTTAAACTTACTCAATGAAGGTAGGTAAACACAAAAAAAAAACAAATATTGAAGGTAGTTCTAACATTGTAGTGAAGCTGTATGAGATAAAAAAAAAACTTAACCCTTCCTTGGCAGTCGGGTAAAAAAAGGGCAAGAGAATGATGAATATAAATAGGAACAATAAAATACAAATGTATTTTATTGTATAATAATACAATAAAATATATTTGTATTATTATTCCAGTTTTATTTATTGCAATTAACAAAATTACACGTAAATACTTAATCTACATAGATTATAAGTAGCTGGCGTCAACTAAGAAATTATTTCACGCGAACAAAATTGCAGGCGGCCGCCACCTTCTTCTGCGTCATATAAGAGAGACAAAGCTCACAAAAGGAATAATTTTCTCCCGTTTTTGCAGCCTACCTACCTACTACCTGCCTACTGCCTACCTCCTACCTACCCACCTGCTACCCACTACCTACCCATTACCTACCCACTACCTACCCATTACCAACCCACTACCTACCCACTACCTACCCTCTACCTATCCACTACCTACCCACTACCTACCCACTACCTATCCACTACCTACCCACTACCTACCCATTACCAACCCACTACCTACCCACTACTTACCCACTACCTACCCACTACCTACCCTCTACCTACCCACTACGTAGGTAGTGGGTAGCCACTACCTACCCACTACCTATCCACTACCTACCCACTACCTACCCACTACCTACCCACTATCTACCCACTACCTACCCAATACCTACCCACTACCTACCTACTACCTGCCTCGTATCTGCCTGCTGCCTGTCTATTATAAATAAAATAAATAATAAAAAATAAAAAATCATTTATTTCATGTCCGAGACCCATATAAAACAAAAATAGTATCCAAAAACAAACACATAAATTATTGAAATATCAGAAATTAATTAAATTACATTAAAAACATTATTGAAATAAAACTATATTAAATTAGCAAGTTAAAAGTAAAAATACACAAATAAAACAAAATAAATAAATGTCAAAATAAATTATCAAATCATTAAAATATTAATTACAAAATGTGAAATTACACGAAAGACATTATACAAATATGATATACATACTATTTTCATATCATCATAACAATTCCATTTCCCAAGGAGTCTGACAATTTGCCCTGTAGTGGCCAACATCTCCACATATTGGCATAATAAATTTGATTGCGTTGTGGTTAAGCGATTAAAAAAAAAACTTTTCATTCAAAAAAAGGAACTGCGACTGTGCATTTTCAGTGATTTAATTATAATTTTTCCGTAGTTATTGTAACAATAGTTACCCATTTATCATGAAGAGGGGAAGAAAGAGCGCGATTTCCCTAGATAATCAGAAAACAGTGTTTTTAAAGTACAGAAATGCATTTCAAAACAGTGAATTACCATCACCCTGTGATCAAATATTTGCCGATATCAGCAAGGAGTTAGACTATAAAATGTCTGTAAAAAGTTTGTATTTATCTTTAAAAACTAACTATTATTACTTTTTTAATGAAAATATCGAAGATTCTGAGCCGGATAGTGTAGAAGAAGTTGTTGAATTTGCTGAAAGTTTTAAAACTAATAGCGATAATAATTACGTAGAAGATTCAGAAAGTCAAGAAAAAATTCAGTTTTACTTAGATATACACTCTTGGAAAAAAATACAACCTATTCAAAAGTATATAAAGAGAAATGACCCAGGCTCAAGATCAAAATACCGGAAAAAGTGGACGTTATCAAGTTACCAATGGGCTGAATTATTAAGAAAAGAATTATGGAAGAAAACTAAAAAACCCTGCAGTTGGCGATTTAACTCAACGCATGTAAAACCGGACGAATCTGTGTCGTGTTACGGTTCTTGTAAAGAATGTGGTGCTACTATAGAAGTTTTTATAAATTGGCCAACAGAAAAAGTAATTAATTGTACTTGCACAGTTAAAGATCAAAAGATTGACTTTATACACAAAAAATTAAGGAAATTAAAGTTATCTCCACTAGAACGTAAAGAGCTTGGTAATATCTTGAAAAATTCTTCTGCGGTATCTGTAAGAAACTCTTTAATAGATTCGTCAATGGACACTAATGATAGTGAGCCAACTCATCTACCGAAATTAGGGACGCTGCGCCAGATAAAATATGAAGAGAAGGCTTCGCATTTCTTTGACAAAAATCCTGTGATGGCCCTTTGGTTAATGGAACAAAGTGCACCCTATAATGATCTATTGAGGTTTATTTGTTTGCATCTTCACTTCATCGTGTATTATTGGTTATCTAATCAGGAACAGTACTACAGAGAATATCAAAAGAATCATAGGACTGTAGTGAGTCTTGATGCAACCGGAAGTATATTTAGAGATCTTGGGCCTTGTCCAGATAGTAAGATAAACAAACATCTATTCCTTTACGTTTGTGTTATGCAGACATTCCCTGGTCAGAGCAGCGTACCTCTATTTCACATGATCTCAGAAAGTCAGACCATGAATACTATTGTTAAATGGCTTGAAACCTGGTCCCAAAATAATCTACCTCCAAATGAAGTTATCTGCGATGATTCTTCTGCACTTATAGGAGCGTCAGTTAAAGCCTTTACTGGTTGTAAATCAACCAAAGAATACCTTGATACATCTTTTGAAATTTTAAATTACGGAAAATCTGATACAAATCTGAAAACCTATATAAGGATTGATACAAGTCATTTCGTAAAAATATTGTATAATTTGTCATGCTTTAAAAACGTTGATCAAAGAGTAAAATTCTTTTATATTAAATGCTTCCAAGAAATGAAAGAAAGTGAAAATTACGAAATAGTTCAACAGATAGCTAAAGATATGGTCACATTATGCTTAGCAAAATTTTCTGGATATGGAGAACAAGGGAAATTAACAAGTAGCGAAGAAGCTAAGCAAAGATTAAAAAAAAAAATCGTTTCTCAAGAGGTGTTAACAGGTGATGTTAATAAATGTTCTCAAGTTGATTGCAAACCGTCCACGGATTTTTCTGTTTTATATAATGATCGGGAAGAAGAAAAAAATAAAAAAGAAGGAACAAATGCTGGCGAAGAAAAAATTAAATGGCTCACAGAGCATATTACTAAAGAAAGTCTTATTAATGATTTGATTGATGAAATCAATGATACAGACAATTTATATTTTTTTCCTATGTTAATTAATACCATAGTGAGGCTTATTAATCAGCTGCCTATGTGGTCTAACGTTATGAAAAACTATTATGGCAGTGATGTAGTTAGTGCTACCTCTTCAAATGTTGAAAGTTATTTTAAGAACGCAAAAACACTTTTATGTAACATGAAAACTAAATCTCATAGATTGAGGGTTGATGATTTTATAATACTACATAATCAATACCTGTCAGGAGAAACTAAGTTGGCTCTTAGCAACTTACATTCGGAGTTGGACAACACTATTCTTGCTAAGAAACGAATTAGGCCCAAATTACAAAAAATATATAAGATACAAAAAGTCAATGAAATTGATTCAATTTTTGCTGATAATCCATCATTTGTTGAGAATTGGCGTGGCAAAGGCAATACTAAAAAAACTACAGTTAAACACACTTTCAGAAAAATACCCATTTTGATTAATGGTTCATTAGTAAAAGCAGTAGATGGTTTATCATCTGTTAACACATGTGCCTTCGATGCTTTTTCCCAATCAATAGCTATTGGATTAGTAGATGGATTTCAGCTTAGTGTAAATATCAATAATATAGATGATAATATTATGTTCTTTGATTTTATTAAAAAACTTGTAAGTAGCGATACCAAATGTGATGATATTTATAAAATGCGTAATGCCATACTCAAGAAACATTTCAGATTAACGACTGTGGGAAACCATGAACAAATACAGTGCGAATGCAATATTGCTTATATATTAGAAAATGTTGTCAATGATGTATTTTACAGTGCAGAGATAGTCAGGTCTTGTACGAACTGTGATTGTCCTAATAATAACATTAGAAGGACATGTGGGTTCATTCCTTTGGATTTAAACATCATTCAGAAACAAGGCATTGGAGCGTTAAATGTTTCTGCTGAAACTATTTTGAGTGATAATTTGGCTCCTTGTAGAATAACCGGTTGCAATGGTATAAAAACAGAGATTTACTCTCTTACCAACACAATATTTTTTGAGCTGTCTTCTGATGAAAAAATCAACCTATACGAAATTCCTAATCAGTTAAAATTAGGAGATAAATATTACAGAATTCTTTCAGTCATTGATTTTATCCCGCCAATATGCGGAGATGTTGGCCACTATAGGGCAAATTGTCCAAGAGTTCTTGGGAAATGGAATTGTTATGATGATATGAAAAGTAGAGTATTCAAAAGCCAGACGTTTGTTATACCACATTGTTTAATTTACGCTTTAAAATAATTATACATTATACTAGCGGCCGCCCGCGATTTCGTTCGCGTGAAATAATTTCTTAGTTGACGTCCCTTAATTATAATCTATGTAGATTAAGTATATGTGTTATTTTGTTAATAAATTAAACAATAAACAATATTTATTTGTAAATAAAATTTACAAATAAATAATAATAATACAAATAATAATAATAATACAAATAATAATAATAAAACAATAAAAATAAATAATAATATAATATTATAATTTTATTTTATTTTTTTGTTTTGTTTGTAATTGCAATAAATATAACTGGAATAATAATACAAATATATTTTATTACGACCATTCACATGTTCCTATTTATATTCATCATTCTCTTGCCCTTTTTTTACCCAGTTGCCAAGGAAGGGTTAACTTTTTTTCATCTCTTATAGCTTCACTACAATGTTAGGACTACCTTCAATATTTTTTTTGTGTTTACCTACACTAAGTTTAAACGACAATTAATAAAATAAACCGTCAAATAATCAAACTAAAGAGAGGTACATTTAATATTAACTAGGTAGTTTTGTGCTATTCGTATTTTAAATTATACACCTTTATTAATGCTACTATGATTAAAATTTGTATGTTGTACCTACTTATTTCTTTAATTTTATTTGGCTCGTAAAAATAAACTTTAACGTAAGAAATTTTGCATGATTTGAAGGTAGTAAATAGGTATTAAATATTTATCTTTCCAAGATCGACAATAAACCGCCCGTTTACCTGTTGCACTAATCAATTGAATCGTCAAGATGGAGGGACCACCTTATATAATCGATATCTTAAAAACGATAAATGTTTCGGGCAGCCAAACTCAATAATATTAAGGTAGAATAAAGGTATTATAACACTAAGTAGGTAGAACATTCCAGGGAGTAGTCCATCAGTTTGGTTCCTCCATCTTGACGTCATGATGGAGGGACCAAGCATTTTGTTAAAATATTATGTATGTGATGAGGTAGATAAAATTATAGCAAAGGTAGGAAATCTACTATTTCCTACCTTATTTATCTACTATTTATTTTTTTGGGGGGGGTGGTGGTGGTGGTGGTAAAGGTAGGAAATCTACTATTTCCTACCTTTGCTATAATTTTATCTACCTCATCACATACATAATATTTTAACAAAATGCTTGGTCCCTCCATCATGTAAACGGCCACAAAGAATTACTGGTCTTAACAAACGTATGGTATGTTCCAAGCATTGAACGCAATCTATTTTCTGTGCTAGCTGCACAAGATACGCTAAAGAATAGCATCTTTCAGTCAACTGCTCAGTCATGTTATGTGAAGAACGATGACAAAGTCATTTTAGTCGGGAATCGCGACAAGTATGGTGGTCTGTACAAACTTAAAGTAAAAGTACTGATGCCCGAGCTTGAGATAAACCAACTAACGACGTCACAGAATCTTCAACTCTACCATGAACGCCTTGGACATCAGAACAAGAGACATGTAGCAAAACTGATACAAAGGGAGCTTGGAGTGAAGCTGGACTAAAGTTCTGCTGATATCTGTGAAGGCTGAGTCTTCGGCAAGAGTTTTTTGAGTTTTTTTGGCAGAAGTTTGGAGAGAGACCAAGAGCAAACAAACCTGGAGAGCTAATCAGTACAGACGTATGTGGTCCATTCCCTTACTCAATCTCTAAATTCAGATATTATGTTTTGTTCAAAGACTCCTTCTCAAAATATCGATGGATCTACTTCCTGAGACAGAAGTCTGAAGTTCACGCTCGCTTAAAGGACTTTCTAGCAGAAGCAAAAACTTCCGGACACGTCGTGATGGAGATGCTAAGCGATAATGGAGGGGAGTTCTATAACGAACAGGTACGTAAGACTTTGAGAAAATATGGCATAAAACAAAGATTTACGATGCCATACACTCCCGAACAAAACGGATCCTCAGAAAGAGAGAACCGTACAATCGTGGAGATGACAAGAGCACTAATGCACGCTCATGAAAAGATACCAGAGGGTTTATGGGCAGAGATAGCCAAAGCCTCTGTTTACATATTAAACAGAACGGGACCTACTCCTATAGAAGAAAAGTCACCGCATGAGCTCTGGTACGGCAAGAAGCCCAAGATTAATCATTTGAAAATCATTGGAAGCGATTGCTATGTGCATGTCCCAAAACAAAAGAGAGAAAGTAAGGTTGGCAGAAAAGCTGAGAAAGGCATTCTTATTGGGTACGACGGTGATGAAGGATATCGAATTTTCAATGTAAAGGGATTGAAACTGATCAGATCTCGAGATGTTGTGTTTGATGAGTTACCTTCACTTGAGAAAACTAAGATTGACACAACTTCTTCAATACCTGAACCTAAAATAAACACCTACGAGCTGCCAATGCCTTTTACAGATTCTAAAACTGTTTACGAAGAGAGTCACTCTCGTCCACCTTCAGAAGCGAATGAAAGCGTCGAAGAAAATTATGAGTCCTTAGAGGAAGATGAGCCTGTAAATGATGAACCTGTAAATGATGAACCTGTAAATACGGAACCTATGACACGACAACTGCGTGATCGAAGCCAGATCAGACCTCCACAAAGGTTTGAGCAGTTTGTTAGTGAAGCTGTATTTATTCCTGAACCGACTACATATCAAAACGTCTTGCGAAGCTCTGAAAAAGATAAATGGATCAAAGCGATGAACAATGAAGTCAAATCTTTACAAGATAATCAGACCTGGGAATTGACGAACCTACCTAAGAATAGAAAAGCACTAAGATACAAATGGGTATTTAAAATAAAAAAGAATCCTGACGGTACTGTCGATAAGTACAAAGCACGATTAGTTGCTGTTGGATATTCTCAGAAGAAGGGAATTGATTATGACCAGACATTTAGCCCTGTCGCTAAAATGAGCACAATCCGAATACTACTAAGTATTGCTGCCAATCAGAATTTAGCACTCAGACAGTTTGACGTCTCTACAGCCTTCTTATATGGCACGGTCAAAGAGGAAATCTTTATGAGACAACCGGAAGGATACGATGACGGGACTGGTCGCGTATGCAAACTGAAAAAAAGCTTGTATGGGTTGAAGCAGGCACCTAAATGTTGGAATGAGTGTATCCACGACTTTCTTATGGAGATAGGTTACATCCGGAGCGAAGCGGACCCCTGTGTCTACATCAGAGAACGTGCACAAAAGAAGATAATACTCGTGCTTTATGTAGATGATGGACTGGTGGCCGCGTCAGATGAGAAAGAGGCTGACGATTTCATTGAAAATGAATTAAAACGGCGATTTAAAATCACCACGAAAGTACCGTCTTATTTTCTTGGCCTGGAGATAGAACAACACAAAGATTGTACTATAAAAGTTCACCAAACTGCTTACACTAGAAAATTGATAGAAAAGTTTGGAATGAGCAATTGCAAGACGGTTGGGACACCAATAATAAAATCCGGGAAAGGAGATGAGCAACAAGAAAATCCAGAAATGCAAGTTTTTCCTTATCGGGAAGCTGTTGGATCTTTGTCCTATCTGATGGTTGGAACTCGACCTGACATTGCGTATGCGGTTGGAGTAGTATCTCGAAACCTAGATAAACCTACCAGAGGCAATATTCAACAGGTGAAGAGGATATTTAGATATTTGAAAGGGACTATTAATACTGCACTTGAGTACAAGAAAGGTGAAAAGCGTCTCATCTGTTATAGTGATGCAGATCACGGCGGAGACGAAGCGAGCGGATGTTCAACGAGCGGGATTGTATGCCTGTATGCTGGCAAGCAATCCATGGTTTCCCTATCATCACAGAAGCGGAGATAGTTGCAGTCAGTGAGGCTAGTCGTGAAATGGTTTGGTTGAGGAGATTGTTCCAAGATCTAAAAACTAATCTAGATACGCCTACTTTGCGAATTGATAATGAGTCTGCAATTAAGCTCGCATATAACCCTCCATACGAGCAGCACCGCAAGACTAAACATATAAAACTGAAACACTTCTATGTGCGACAGTGTGTATCCGAGAAGGATATAACCATAGAGCAAGTACCGACTGCAGAACAACTTGTTGACATTTTTACGAAGCCTGTTTATAAACCGAGACTGGTAAGGCTCTGTGAAGAGTTCGGCTTGAAGAAGAGGGAATGTTAAGGAAGCACTTCTAGAATAGAGCGCATCTAGTTGCTTTATTTACGTTGCTATGGGTTGTTATTTTTCTTCTAGTTTTGACTTCTCAAATATACATTTCTTTAAACAACATTTTATTTCTTATTCTTTAATAATCCATTCAAACATAAGTGTTAAGTATGTTATCGTCTATGGTTTTAAACCGACAAAAGAAAAACACCGCTGCTTAATGATAATTTACCTGAAGAGCATAATTAATAAAGTTATTTTATAACACAGAGAGCAGCGGTGGCTCAGTGGTTGCTGCCCCGACTTACAAACAGTAAGTCGTGGGTTCGAACCTAGACAGGCGCATTACTTTGTTAAATACGTTGTCTAGGGCTCCTTCTTCCTGATCTATTGCATAAAAAGTCTCGGAGGAGCTAGAGGAACAGACGTGCTTTATAATACAAAATTTAAGGACACACATACTTCAAATAGACTTCATATTTATTATTAGGCCATACATATTAAATGGATGGCCTAATAATAAATATGAAGTTAAGGAATGTGCTCGACAACACTGGAGTTATAGAGAATCTTTGGAGTAAGTACGTCGATTGCGAATATTGGTAAATAGTTTGGTATTTATTCCAAAAAAACTGCGGCCATAAATGATTGTGCGTGTGCATGAGGGACATCTTGGTATCGATAGATGCAAGCGGCGCGCACGTGACGTAATGTTCTGGCCGGGGATGTCACGCGACGTAGAGCGCGGAGTGCGTCGCTGCCGCGTGTGTGCACAGCTCGCGCCGCGCCCGCAGCGCGAGCCCATTATCAATCATCACATACCTGCGCCGCCGTGGGCTAAAGTAGGCTCAGATATTTTTGAGATTGGTAAAAATATTATTTATTGCTAGTAGATTATCTTTCAAATTTTGTGGAAGTGAGCCCGTTAGCTAATATGACATCAAAACAAGTAATACGAGCCATGAAATACCAGTTCGCTCGACATAGCATACCCCAAGAGTTATTTTCTGATAATGGGGACCAGCGTATGCTTCAAAGGAATTCAGAATTTTTGCCGATAAATGGGGATTTAAACATTCGACTTCATCACCCTACTATCCGCAGTCGAACGGGCGCAGTGAGCGTGCAGTTCGAACAATAAAAACTTTGATAAGCAAGTCAGTCAAATCGAATGAAGACTTTTACTTAGGCTTGCTAAATTATAGGGCAATACCTAGAAACGTGGCGTAGTAAGTCCAGCGCAAATGTTAATGGGTCGAAGGCTAAATACTCGCCTTCCGTGCTACAAACTGGAACCGGAGCGAGACAATGTACCGGATTACATCAATGTAATGCGTAATCAAAACAGACACAAGGTGCAGTCCCGGAATGTGCATAAATTTGCGAGATCTGGATGCCTTTTCAGTACACCTTTGCCTACCCCTCTGGGGTATACAGGCTGAATATTATGTCAGTGTTAAGATAATCATGAATTCTGTTATAAGTGTTGTATCTTGTTGTCATTCTCCTGCAATCATTGGTATAAAAATACAATATTTCTGAAAGAAAAACATTTGCGTATTACACAGTCTATATTTTAGTACTGGGCAGTAGTAAATAACATAACGAAAATTGACGTCGACGTATCCCACATAACTGAATTCAGGAATAGCGAATGCATTTTATAATTATTTAAATGTAACTAAAACGATAGCTATCGTGTACATACCAACACCATAAATTTAGACAAAAAACTTCGTATGTATTAATAGACGATGCATGGTGGACCTGCAGGACAGAAGATGTTTTGACCACGCTTCAATCCACAACACAACACTAATTTCTCCAGACTACATTAAGATGCATACTAATTCTAAATAAATTAAGTATTTTCCCCCCTAGCAAATTACGACGAATGTCTAAAAGTAGATATCATAGAGCATCATTAGTATACAGCTTGTATACAGGTAGTAGATATGCCGAAATTGGCATTCTATGTGTCCATGTATGTGTCATAGTTATTTATGGTAACCATTTTATTCTTCCATTGAAAAAGGACCGTTATAATTTTTATTTATATATTTCATGTACAAGAGGCCTAGGCGGACTTAATGCAACAAGGCATTCTCTACCAGTAAACCTTTGGGTCAAATAGAACAGCATTGTGATATAGTACAAAAAAAAACTAATTAATTGAATGTTCCTAAGATGCACGCGAACGCCACGGTTCGTATCTGAGAGAGGACTAACTTGCACGCGAACTATTCGCTAACCGCCCGTGAACATGTCTTAAAGTATTCACCCTGTCTTCCGAAAATGCAAGCGGGATGCTGTTTGTGCACGTGTGAACCCAACCTATTCGCCAGTTATGTTAGTCCTAAGTAATAGGGGGCGAGCCTATTGCCATCAACCGGGCACAAATCCAGACTCCGTGGCTGCTACTGAGATACTCCTTATGGAAAAACCCAGTAATATTTTGTTCGACCAGGAAATCGAACCCTAAAGGTCTAAGGCCCTTCTGACCCGTGGAACACCAAAGTGGATCACCTAGGTGTTCTACGGTTAACTTTCTGTACCCCTGGTTCACCTAGGTGTTCCACCGTTAATTTTCTGTACCCATGGTTCACCTAGGTGTACTACGTTAAGTTTCTGTACCCCTGGTTCACCAAGGTGTTTCACGGTTAACTTTCTGTACCCCGTACTTCTGAATAGTCTATTGGATTATTTATCCCTGGCTGTACAATTTATTTTTATACCTATATTGGGTGACTGATAATTAGTGACCGATACTTACACACGTGATTGCAATGACCAGCTGGTCAAAATGTACTGAACAGCAGTTTATTTTTCGCAGTTTTAGTTTTGGTCCCTTAGTAAAAGTTGTTTGTTATCAGGAGTACAATCACGTGATGTTTAGGTATCGGTCACTAATAGGGAATATGCATGAAATACAAAACTCTTTTTACAATTTACTGTTTTATGTAGCATGTTTTTGGTGAAACGGAACGCACTCTCAAAGCGCATCGTCCTCGATAACGCCGGTATTGACGTTCATTGTGTCAAAAAAACACTTTTATTTGAAAAGTGCTTAAAGTTTCACTAAAATTGTATTATAATATTGTCATTGCAAGTTTTACTTGAATAAAGCACGTACAATTAGTAACATTATTTTATTAAGGCCCAAAAAATTTGATGTAAACAAGGCAGATTGTGGATAATGTCGTCACATCATGGCAGCGACAGCTACGGACGTTTAAACTGTCGTAGAAAATTGCAGGAGTTTAATATTATTTTTTTACGACAAGCAGTAGTTGAACTTAATTTTTAATACTTTTCTTGGGTTGATAGTACTATATTTTATTGATTTAAGTAAAGAAAAAATTACGTGCATATTCCCTATTATCAGTCACCCTATATAACTAGCATCCTCTTTCCAATAAGTAATGGCTATTTAGAATATTTATTTCCTCACTATGTCAGGTTTAGCGTTATCAGGTTTGCATTGTCATCTTTGCCTTTATACTTACATAGTTATTCTATACAGGCTGTAAACAGACTCTTTACAAAGCCCTTAACCAAGCATTCTGTACATCAAACTAAGTCTTTACGCAAAAATTATTGCTGGGAAACGATATTTGTCCTGGCCTGGGCACGAGTCATAGCTTTCCGAGTCCCTTCATCCTTGATATGATTTTGTATCTTCTTGGATTATGTGCCAGTGGCGTGCAGTGGTTCTCCACGGAGGGTAGGCCACGAAATAAAAATAGAAAAATTTCGTCGGCGCCATCTTGGATTTTCATTTTGACCTCATTCTCATTATTAGCGACCCCAAAAACCACAAAACGACACCCATGAAGAAAAAACTGAAAATTTTCGTCGGCTTAAAGAGTATGTATAGACTCGATCTACGGAGAAAGTTAAGAGGCTTAAATCGGTCCCGTTTGCCCATAACATGTAAATCTTTTTTTTAAAAGAGGTATTGTTGATATTTTTTTCTTTGTTACAAAAGTTACCTAATCATGTATTGAAAACTAACTTAATAAGGTTTTTATCATGAATTATCAGGTCACCAACTTATATTTTCATTTGTTTTGTAATTACTGACAAAAATTGAGATCATTGACTCCAAAATTTCCAATGCGTCCTCTTAACCAAGGCATTCATACAAATTTTACGCACTGCGCGTCCGACGCAGCGTCGTGCGTGAAGTTCATTCAATGGCCTGTATAAGATGGTCGGCTAACACCATGAAATCAAATAAAAAAAGTACAACAATCGTCACAATTATACATCAAAGTAATAGTAACGTATAACATTCAACACGAAACATTATTCGTCCGTTCATGTGAGCCCAAAGCCTTGTTATCAGGTTTTATACAATCAATTCTATCGTTATTATTCACAATCGAATCACAGTCATCACAGCCAAAGACATCATACCGACGCCAACTACATGTTTGGCAAAAGAGATGAAATCTAAACGGTGAGGATAGGCCTACGGTAACAATTTGTATAAGTACAAATAAGGCTGTTTTTGGGCAACCTTACTTTCCCGCAACTCATCATCATCATCATCATTTTAGCCGAAAGACGTCCACTGCTGGACATGTCCAGCAGTGGACGCGGCGTGGACGCGGCGAGTGTCCCCCTGTGGGGGAGGCCCATGGGCCTCCCCATTTTGCCATAATCGCCACGCTTGGCAGGCGGGTTGGCGATCGCAGTGTGGTTGTTACAAAAGCACAGAGAACGCTGCTGCCCACTCTCTGGTAAGTCCCTTAGTCGCCTCTTACGATACCCACGGGAAGATATGGATTCCCGCAACTATACTTTTCAATTACAGATTTACTGTCACAATGTTTAAAGTTTGTCGATTTCCTGTGGAATGTTTTGGCTATCAATATTCTTTTCCTGTTTCTCTGCAGCTTTGCTAAGTTTATGTGATAGCATATTATTCCGGTCATTTGATGATTAAATGTTTTCTTGCTTGTTATTTTTCTCCTCAGACAGTTTTTCATTAACTAAAAGGTTTGACATAAGCTTGTTTAGGAGTTTCAGACATATTTTTATACTTAAGTTACCTTTGCTCTATAAGTATGTTTCTCAAGCAGTGAATTATTTTTTAATTAAATAGAAAATGATAGTTTATTAAAGTATGCTTGACCATAGTTTTATTAAACTACGTTTGTTGCTGTTTACTTCTTTCAGAGAAACACCTTTCTTTTGTTCTTTAACTTTTGATAGTTGTTTTTCTGTAAAAACATTCTGTGACTTTCGATGGCCACCCTCTGTTTTGCCATCATTATTTAATCTTGTCATTGGCAGAGTAGAGTGTAGTTTATCGTTGGAAGATATGCATATATGTTCCCTAATAGTCTTGCTTTGTTTCTCCATGTTATTTCCTTTCGTTTCTGTTTTTGATACAGAAAAAAATTGATCCGTCAATTCTTTCATTATTATTGGGATCACTTTTTGACGAGTCTTTTTAAAGAACAAATCTCCTACATGTTTCTGTCTAATAGAAGATTCTAAAATATCATTCCATAATTGCTGTTCTATTGGTTCTTTCTTTCGTATTTTTCTTACAAGCAGCACTTTCAGGACGTATTACATTATTGTTCCGAGATTTCGTTAAATTTGAAACAGTACCTTTACATCTAACTTCTGATACCTTGGGAATGTCATGTATTGAAGGTTCCAGTCCAATTATAGTAGATGAATATTTTTTGGAACTCATATTTGTGTGCGCTTTATAAAGTTCTCTAAGTAATTCAGTTTTATATACTTGTTCACTTATAAATTTGTGTTCTTTTTTTAATTTACTGTCTGCCAATTGCCTATTTTATTTTACATTAGACGTATTCACTTCGTTAATAGAACTTTTAATGGTATTAGTGTTTTGTTTGTCTGAATAGTATTTTATATTATTACTAGAACTTTCCATTCCGATTCCTATGGATAAAACACGTCTATTTTTAGTTTTACTGGAACTTTTACATAACTTTAGTTTTCTGCCTGCAATACAAATATCTTGATAAACTACTGCCGATAAACTGGTTTCCGTGTTTTCATGATTTTCGCCTTGACAGTTTTGAATATTAGTTTGTTTGTTAGGGCCTTTTTCGTTGTGATTGGGTGTATTAATAGTATTGCTGTAAATAATTTTACAGTTATTTGAGTTATTATTTGGAATTTGTCTATTTTGTTTGGTTACTTCTAACTTGACACATATTCTTGGGTGTCTTACATTGTTTATCCAGGCTTGTTTAAATTTCCCCTTCGGTGAATTGTTTGCAGTTGAGAATTATTGTTATTTGTATGATTATTACGTAGAGTCTGGTATTTCATGTCGCGCTTGTTTTTAAACCTTTCCTTAAACTTATCGTTATTAATCGACGAATAGCTATTTAAGGATCTTTTTCTAATCGATTTTCGTATATGTCTATGTCTAATACTTGTGTCTGATAGCTGTTTCGACTTTTCTACAATCATACTACTCTGTCAAGAAAGTACCGGGAAAAGATCATTAATACACAAAATGTCTGTTATTCATCCAAATTTATTTTATCACCTTCAAAGTATGCTCCTTTAGAAACGATACACTTGCGGCAACGAATAATCCATTCATCAAAACATTTTTTAAACGCTGCTTCCGGAATTGAGTTCAGTTCTCGCCGCGAATTCTCCTTTATGTCTTCTATCGATTGAAAACGGGTGCCACGAAGTGGTAATTTGAGTTTAGGAAAAAGAAAAAAGTCAACAGGAGCCATATCTGGTGAATATGGTGGTTGCTGGATGGTATTTGTTGAGTGTTTGGTCAAAAATTCGTTCACAATGATAGCCTTGTGCGAAGGCGCATTGTCGTGGTGCAAAATCAAATATTTTCTTTCCACAAATCTGGCCTTTTTCGTCGAATTTGCTCTCTTAAACGCCGCATAACGCTCAAATAATATTCTTTATTTACCGTTAGACCTTCCGGTAAGAATTCAGAGTGCACAACACCGCGATAGTCAAAGAAAACAGTCAACATGACTTTGACTTTTGATCGACTTTGGCGTGGTTTTTTCGGTTTCGGTTCAGTTGGAAGGCGCCACTCCGAAGCTTGTTGACTAGTTTGCATGTTAAACTCGTAAACCCACGTCTCGTCACCAGTTACAATGCGTTTAATGAATGTTGGGTCCGAACTGACTCGTTCTAGCATGTCCTCAGCGACTTTCATGCGATTGAGTTTTTGGAGAAAATTCAGATCTTTTGGGACTAGCCGAGCAGCAACATGTTTCATACCCAAATGATTAGTTAAAATGGTACGGATCGACTCGTGAGATACAGAAAGTTCGGCAGCTATCTCTCTCAGAGTTGAATGGGGATTTTCAGTCACTATTTTCTTCACTTTTGCGATGTTAACTTCAGTTGCAGACGTTGACGGCCTACCAGAGCGAGGCAAATCTTCCATCACATCTCGACTGCTTTTGAACGCTTTGAACCACTCATAAGCACGAGTTTTTGATAAAGTCGATTCACCGTAAGCCTTCTGTAACATTTTCAGTGACTCCGAACACGAAATTCCATTGGCGATGCAAAATTTAAGACAAACTCTTTGTTCGATATTTTTGTCCATTATGAAATTCGCAATACACACTATATATGATATTACTAAAACCAGCACTGTATTTAATATAAATAACAGATGCAACTCAAACTCCGCGCCAAAATGGAAAACAGTTGTGCCAATCTAACAACTACAAAAAAACAAAAATTTGAATTTGGAACCATAAACAAATCATCCATTCCCGATACTTTTTTGACTGAATGTATTCTTAATCATGCCTGCTAAGGATTTGTTCAAGAACGAATCGTTAATTTGATTGTTAGTTTCAGTTTTATCGCAATACTGTTTTGGCCTTACATCAAAGTCATCTGCTATACTTCTTCTATGAAATCCTTTTTCATTGTTCTTCAATTTAAATTTTACTTTCATCTTTATCTTCTTACTTTGCCTTTGCGATGAAAGACACGACTTTAACGGGATATGTACGTTGTTATCTTTGCTTAACTTGGATTTCAAATCTCTGCGTTTTGAAGGGGATAGTATAGATTTCATAGGGTTTTTAACATTACTTAAATCATTTGTAGATTTTCTTTTCAATAGCATTATTAAATACGAAAGAAAGAACCAATAGAACAGCAATTATGGAATGATATTTTAGAATCTTCTATTAGACAGAAACATGTAGGAGATTTGTTCTTTAAAAAGACTCGTCAAAAAGTGATCCCAATAATAATGAAAGAATATACGGATCAATTTTTTTCTGTAGTAAAAACAGAAACGAAAGGAAATAACATGGAGAAACAAAGCAAGACTATTAGGGAACATATATGCATATCTTCCAACGATAAACTACACTCTACACTGCCAATGACAAGATTAAATAATGATGACAAAACAGAGGGTGGCCATCGAAAGTCACAGAATGTTTTTACAGAAAAACAACTATCAAAAGTTAAAGAACAAAAGAAAGGTGCTTCTCTGAAAGAAGTAAACAGCAACAAACGTAGTTTAATAAAACTATGGTCAAGCATACTAAATAAACTATCATTTTCTATTAAAATAAATATAATTCACTGCTTGAGAAACATACTTATAGAGCAAAGGTAACTTAAGTATAAAAATATGTCTGAAACTCCTAAACAAGCTTATGTCAAACCTTTTAGTTAATGAAAAACTGTCTGAGGAGAAAAATAACAAGCAAGAAAACATTTAATCATCAAATGACCGGAATAATATGCTATCACATAAACTTAGCAAAGCTGCAGAGAAACAGGAAAAGAATATTGATAGCCAAAACATTCCACAGGAAATCGACAAACTTTAAACATTGTGACAGTAAATCTGTAATTGAAAAGTATAGTTGCGGGAATCCATATCTTCCCGTGGGTATCGTAAGAGGCGACTAAGGGACTTACCAGAGAGTGGGCAGCAGCGTTCTCTGTGCTTTTGTAACAACCACACTGCGATCGCCAACCCGCCTGCCAAGCGTGGCGATTATGGCAAAATGGGGAGGCACACTCGCCGCGTCCTCGCCGCGTCCACTGCTGGACATGTCCAGCACGGGACCGATTTAAGCCTCTTAACTTTCTCCGTAGATCGAGTCTATACATACTCTTTAAAACTGTAGAAGGAATTTCTCAAATTATCGTTTCCAACTAAATTAAATAACAAAAACCATTTTGTCGTTTACGTCCTTTAGTTATAAGCTAGCAATCCTCGCCCCGCTCAGACGCTCAGTCCGCCCGCTCAGTCCCGGGGCGCGCGTGCCCGGTTGTAGAACAATGCGTCGCCTTAATTGTTATTTGTAATCCATTGACTGGTATTAAGTCACTTTCAGCCATTGAGCTATTACTACTACGTATAGAGAAGACAGCGCGAACAAAATTTGTGCTCCGTTTAACTGCGGTCGGCCGGCCGCAGTTCACTCCGTCGCTTGCTCGCCACAGAGCATCTATATACGGGGTTAGCCATCCCCCGCGCGCCCCGCACTGCCGCGCTTGTTGCACAGATTTTGTTAGCGCTGTCTTCTCAATGTCATGTCATGTCAGTTCAATGCTTTCAGCTTTATTTTTGTAAAATATCTTTACTTTCGCAATGCCTGCATTAATAGGGATACAATATTCAGTAATGTTGTCATCGTTTTCCTTAATATAAACACCATGGGAAATTTTAGTTTTTCCATGTTAGGTAGGTAGACACTTTTGGTTTTAGTTCTGTTTTTGCCAGTGCGAACAACATTAAGGTAATTTACCCGATCCGTATCAGTCATGCTGCACCGTCAAAAATGCTCGACAGATTCAATCCACATCAGAACCCAAGTAGAGTCGGTGGTAAAGTTGACCGCATAACCTCTTTACCACCTTGAGGGTGGGCTACGACTATCACTTTTGCATAAACTTCCTACAGGAATTTTAAGCAAAAGTGATAGTGCATTTACCATAAGTAGATTGAAATACTGTTTGTTTCTGTACAGGACTTAAGGTTGAAAATACATGAAAACAACACTTATGTTAACAAACATTGTTAAATGTAGGAAATTGTAATGAAGTTTCAAAATAAAATTCATTATGTTAATTATTTTTCCGTTTTATTTACAAAAAACACTGTTAAACACACGATGATAATCAACAAGATGGAACTCTGCTGTCTCAAGTTCAGGTTTTGAAGCAATTTCGACGAGTCGGGAACCCGGCTTTCACTAAACATCGTTGACTGTCAGACCTATCAATTGATGAACGCTACGTTTGGGCACAGCATCATAATATAAAGATTGCCATCAACGCCTTAAGAAGGAACAGAGCTTGCGAGGAATTTGAAAAATAGGTACCTATTTGAAGAAACTATCGCCGTCGCGTTGCGTCAAGCCTGCCCCCGTAGAGTGATCTAAGGACAGCTGCAACTCTGCAAGTCAGACCGATCATGATGATCATGACGCGATCGACGTTTTGTACTCCCATTTTTTTTCCTAGAAAACTGAGCCGATTCAATGAGAGGTTTTCTTTTTGAGGTATTAAAAAAAAACTTAGTTTCAAAGAACTATAAATATGGCATTGAACTGACTACGATAGTTGGTGCCAAAGCCAAAACGCTTGGGAAAAAAAACATTACGTCACGTCACATACGCTCGTTGACTGACACTTTCGATTGTTTAACCTTCCGAATATAACCTAGTTTTCTCGCGCTTTGTTAAAATCAGTTATTTTAAATTCCGTTCCTTGCATTAACGTACTAAGTTCAGCGCCATCTATCCAGCGACTAGGAAAGAGCTAAAAAGAAAATCCGTCATTATTTTTGACATTATAATTTCTGGAAGAGTATGGCTAGGCTTCCTATCAACTTCTTTTATGACTTTTCGAGTTTGTCTGGTAGTCCTCTAATCACGGCCGTAAAACTGCACGGCACTTTTGTCATATTTGTGGGGTCATATTTTTTTTACTTAGTTGCTGAAAATAGGAAATGTTGGGGACGTGTCTACAGCAGACCTAGATTTTATAAAAAGCGATTACTCTACGGACATAATTGTAAAAAAAAGGGGAATACATTTGTATGGATAATCGTAGGCCCTGTTCGGATTTTAAGGCCTCCTCCTCTAAGGTTCACAGCCTTGGGCAACGTGGCTAGCGACGTGTCTTGCGCAGGCGCCGGGTGTCCGCGTAGTTCTTGCCTATGAGGTAACAACAAGAAGATACCTTTCAATCGATACGATATTACGGGATTTAAAGGTGACTAATAATCTGGTTTATACAGGGTGGAATTTTGTAATGCCACCTTGAGGGAAAGTACTCTTAATACTGCAGATAGAAAATTTTACTCAAAGGAAACATTCCTTTATTTTTGAATAGAAAGCAAACTGCATTCAAAGATTTTCGAAAAATCTCTTCTCCCACACCCGGGAATCGAACCGGCTAAAATCTGAAAAAACTATACCCTGTACTTTTATTGCATCGATCGTTAGGGTCAATTATAAGGATGAAATCTCTCTAACAAACATGATAAATTAAATCAAAGGAAAACCAGGAAATTTAAAGTTACAAATTCAATGAGTCAAGTTAAAGCTCTTTAACTAACATCCATCTTTTGTAATGCAGACTCCTTTGCGAAATACTCGTAGCTGCCTGTATGAGGTAATTTTAATAAGGAATGTTACATTATAATTTGAAAATTAGATTGTCACAGTTGTTATTCACATTTGATTGTTTTTACAATTCATTTCACATTTTGTCTCACGGTGAAAATGGCTTATCAAGAACAGTTTGATTTAATGGAAGCTTATTTTTTAAATAACAAAAACGTGAATCTAGCTCTGCGGTGGTATGGAGAGAGATATCAAGACCGACAGGCACCAACTCGGTTCGTATTGAAAATGAAAGAATGGTAGAAAATTTAAAGAATACGGGTGGTTTCAAGAAGAGACGGCAAACTATTCAGCAAAACTATTTCGATTTTGAACTAGATGTTTTAACATACTTTGAATAATTTCCGAAGGCTTCAAGTAGAGATGCTGCCGATGAATTAGGAACAACCCACACTCGCGTACTTAAAGTGCTGAAAAAGTATAAGTATAAATGCTATCGTGAAGGTCGGTTGGTGCAAAAATTGCATATTGGGGATCATGAGAGACGATTACAATTTTGTGAAAACATGCTTGGACAAATTGACCGAAACCCTAATTTTTTGAGTAACATTGTATGGTCTGACGAAACCAACTTCAGCAATAATGGCATGTACAATCGCCGCAATAACCATTATTGGTCTCGAGTGAATCCTGTTCGTGTTCATGGAACTAACAATCAAGTAAGATTTTCTTTCAACGTTTGGTGCGGAATTATGAGAAATAATGTAGTATTAGTCCACGTGTACGAAGGTCATTTAAACACTGTCAAGTATATTGAAATGGATGGATCTCTTAAGAAACGAGTTAAATGGTTTCCCCGAGGAAGAGCGAAACCAAATAATTCTACAGCAAGATGGTGCTCCAGCACATAACAGCAGAATCACTACTACCTACATTAATAACCATTTTAATACCTGGATTGGTACAAACGGCACAATCAGATGGCCTGCGAGATCGCCAGATCTCACCCCATTAGATTGTTTTTTGTGATATGTAAAAAATCTAATTTACATGAAATCTTATGCGAATGACAACGAGTTGAGAGTTGAAGTTCAGAATACGATTTATAATATTCACCACAACACTTTATTAAAGGTTACTAGAAATGAATTCGTTAAAAGAATAAATTTGTGTATCCAAGAGAATGGAGCCCATTTCGAGCAACTAATTAGTTAGTTTACCATTTTTTGTAAATAATTAAATTAATTTACGATTTCCTGGTTTTCCTTTCATTTAATTTATCATGTTTGTAGAGATATTTCATCCTTATAATTGACCCTAACGATCGATGCAATAAAAGTACAGGGTATATTTTTTTCAGATTTTCTCCGGTTCGATTCCCGGGTGTGGGAGAAGAGAATTTTCGAAAATCTTTAAATGCAGTTTGCTTTCTATTCAAAAATAAAGGAATGTTTCCTTTGAGTAAAATTTTCTATCTGCAGTATTATGAGTACTTTCCCTCCAGGTGGCATTACAAAATTCCAGCCTGTATATTTATTTAGTAGCAAGTTGAGTCCGTAAAATATCCGCAAGTAATGAGTTTACTATATGAATATATTTTATATATGACTACGTTACCAATGACCAAACTTCAAATTTGAAGTTCGTTGTATGAGTTTGACATATGTCGCAGAGATCAAGCTATCTTTTTTGAAGTGTACGTGTATCCTACGCAGATCTTACATATATCCTGCGCGTACAATACAAGTCTAGGAATATCCACCGTGTCGTTCGCCCACTTGGCACATCTCTTTCAAATCTCATCACATCTATTCGAAGTGTGGAAAGATCCCAAGCACATACCAAGTAAAGCTTCTCACAATACGTGCCATGTTCACAACGGTTAATCTTGGACAATTAAATTAACGACGAACACGTCGCCCTACGCACCGAGAGATGTACACTATTGGATCACGCTATCAATAAGGTTGTCAATGATCACTAACCTCCATGATCAAATCAGCGGTGTGGCCAGAGGTAAAAAACACGCCCGTTACGAGTGATTGCGAGTGACACCTTCATTTGACACAATAATTTTAGACATTCGTTGAAATGTGCTAATTATTTTTACCTGCGAAGTGCGCGGTCAAATCATCAGTTTTGAGACCATCATGCATCTTCTCCTAATTCAAATATAGTTTAATTTATTGTTATGTAGGTATTTCACATTATCTTAAATGTAACATACCGCCTCTAGTTTTCTTTGGAGGTTTGCTAATAGAGACCTAACATTTGTCTAGTTTGATAAGAAGAACCGTCAACAGGGCAGAAATCTAGACTCTGGGCTACAATTGGGAAACTTCCCATTGTTGTATTAAATTTTCGTAAGTAATGTTAACGCAATAACGTTACAATTTATCAAAGTGGCTTGTTTTTTTTTCAGATTTACCACATTTATACCAATATTACTTATATAAATGTGAAGAATAATTACAGATTCTACGTACTATAGAATTTATGCTTACCTCAGCCAATTTATTGTAAATCAAATTGGAACAAAATCTAGAGGTGATGACAAGTAATGGACATGTTAAAGAAAAAATAATCAACTTTTTTCAAAGTTTTGAAGTAAAATTTTGTGTTACCCCAAAAACTGATATAAAACACGAAAATGCCTAGAAACGGCAGATCATTTCGTGACCAAACAACACGATGTAGCAATTATAAATCACGTTCACAAGAAAAGACGGTACCCGTACAAAGAAAAACTGCAAGTCTAATAAGCGTCAAAAGTTTCATGGAATCAAAGCTACATTTGACGAAGTCTTTCAATGAGGGCGGCAAAGCTATTCCACTAAAATCTTCTCGTCTCACATCACATAGGCAAAGTGAAAAGATAAAGATGAAAGTAAATCTTTATCGCAAAACGGGCGACGGTCCATTTCGTGATGATATAAATAAGAACATAAGGAAAAGAAAAGAATATGCAACAACACCCCAGCAAGGTTTAATTTTGAAAAACAACCAAACAGGATTACATGGAAGAGGAATGGCAGGTGACAATACTTACAGCGGAACACAAATTAACATACAGCCTACAGAATATGAGGAATTTGAACCAGTAATTCGATTATGCACAACATTCTTTAAAAAACCCTTTGCAAAGCTGATAAAGAATATAATTATCGAAAAATCTAAGCAGCGTTCAGATACGAGTTTACGGCGTAGACGAAAGCCAATTAAATTAAAAGAATACACCAGCTATTCAAAGATCATAAACGATAAACCTAAGCTAAATTTAAATAAGAGTGATGATAAAAATCAGACCATTGGTGAAAATAAAATAAACAATACACTGAGAGAGAATAAAGAGTATAAAATCGCGCCCACAAAATATTTAACTCTACTGAAAATATGGGACAAATTAGACAATACCAAAGAAAATATACATAGTCCAAACAAATTACCAATGTCGACTTTCATTAAAAACAAGAAATCTAATAATACTCTCAAACACGTAGACGGAGGCAAATCGCATGACAATCCAAATTTTCAACGAGATAACAATGAAAAGCCGAAAAGAACCTTATCGGCAAAAGTTTATCAAGATATTTGTGTCACGGGTAGGAAACTTAAGTTATCGAAAAATCGCAGTAAAAATAAAAAGAGATGTGTAATGTGCATAAGAATCGGAAAAGAAACTTCTAACAATAATATTAAGTACTATTCTGATTGCACAACTACTAATTCCAATAAATTAAATTCTAATCAACAAAGCGCTCAGATCACCAACAGTACATTCATACAAGCCCAGGATATTTTGAATGAACAATTATTGAATGACCTTCCATCATCATTGGATAGAACACCAATTGGAGACTCATCAAAAAAAGGTTACATTAATATTTTTATCAATAAACTTCTAAATTTTAACTCCCTAAACAGAAAGCATTCGTTGTTATGTAAACAACAGTCAAACTTGAGTGCCAACTTATCTGAAAAACTTTCTGCGGCTTCAAACAAGTTTAATGAAAAATATCCAATTAATAATCAGTATTCAGAATACTCTTTAAATACCAAACAACAAGGTATGGCAAAGTCTCAAATTCCACAAAATTCTTTTAATAAATTATTACAAAGAATCAAATCGAGAGCCTTTGAAAAGGTTCTTGCCAAAGTAAATTTAACCGTTTGCAGTAAATGTGAAAAAACTCTGTCTGAATGTAACAATAGATGTCCTATGACCCAACATAATGAATGGCCTAAGACACGACACAATAAATATCCTGCGAAACAACACATCGAACGTCCTGTGAAACAAGATATTAAATGTCCTGCAAAACACACACACAACACATACCAATATGAAAGTCATGCAATACGACCCATTGAATTTCCTACGATACAACTCTGTGAATGTTCTGCGAAACAACACATAATATGCCCTACAAAACAATATCTTCAATACCTTATGAAACAACAAAATAAATATCCTGCGAGTCAACACATTGAACGTCCTGTGAAACAAAATATTGAATATCCTGAAAAACAACAAATCGAATGTCCTGCAAAAAAACACATTCAATGCCCTATGAAACAACACAATAAATACCCTATGAAACAACACAATAGATATCCTGCAAGACAAGACAATAAATACCCTGCGAGACAACACATCGAACGTCCTGTGAAACAAGATATTGAATGTCCTGCAAAACAACACATGAAATTTCTTGCATTACAACACATGAAATGTCCTGAAAAACACATCGAATATCCTGCAAAAAAACACATTCAATGCCCTATGAAACAACACAATAAATACCCTATGAAACAACACAATAAATATCCAGCAAGACAACACAATAAATATCCTGCGAGACAACACATCGAACGTCCTGTGAACCAAAATATTGAATATCCTACAAAACAACAAATCGAATGTCCTGCAAAAAAACACATTCGATGCCCTATGAAACAACACAATAAATACCTTGCGAGACAACACAATAAATATCCTGCGAGACAACACATCGAACGTCCTGTGAAACAACACATTCAATGCCCTATGAAACAACACAATCAATACCCTATGAAACAACACAATCAATACCCTATGATACAATACAATCAATACCCTATGAAACAACACAATAAATATCCTGCAACACAACACAATAAATATCCTGCGAGACAACACATCGAACGTCCTGTGAAACAACACATTCAATGCCCTATGAAACAACACAATCAATACCCTATGAAACAACACAATCAATACCCTATGAAACAACACAATAACTATCCTGCAAGACAACACAATAAATATCCTGCATCACAACACATGAAATGTCCTGCTTTACAACACATGAAATGTCCTGCATTACAACACATGAAATGTCCTGCAAAAAAACCCATTTATTGCCCTATGAAAGGCGCTCCATTTTCTAAGATACAACGTAATCGGTATGGTTCATTACATAGTATCTTAGAACTTAGTGAGAAATCATTTACATCATATGATCCTTTAAAACAACATTCTACCTATTTGGGATATATTAAGAAAAAACTTCGTGCCTGTTGCAATTGTTTGTTACATGCAATGCAACGTTTTGGTGGTGACAAGAGAGAGAATTCAGAAATTTCAAAAATTCGATCAAAAAATAAAAACAAACAAAAAAAAACACAATATTATAATTATGAATTTGAATGTATGCCTCTAAATAAAACAACTCAGTCAAAAAAAAAAAGAACAAATTATATTAGACGACTCTCACAGAGAAAAAGAAAAAGTACAAATAAAAGTAAAATTCAGAAACGTACAAGAGGCAAATGCAAGTCTAAGATAAAAGACAAAGAAGTGCCTGATAATAGAAAATTTTGGCAAGGGTCCATCTTTAGGAAAATTCAACATCATTCCGAAAAATTTGAAGCCGATTGTAAACATCTCTTTAGCTCTTTAAAGCCGATAAAGCGTTGTTTCTTTGTAGACAATACGTTACCAGGTGCCAAACGCGTCTCTTGTGCTAAACAAACTAAGCGAATAGCATATTTAGCTTTTGCTACTGTATTCTGGATGCCGTGTATTCTAACACTGCCCTTTTTGAAAAGATTAATTTGTGGATTATGATTAAATACAAATGAACTAATTCATTGTGTTTTTTTATAATAGTAAGTAATAATAGTCGTGAACGTTCTCGGTCACGGCGGCCAATCTCAGAAAAGATTTGCTGTCGGCGCGGGACTTTTGTCATAGTTATTGGAAAGGTCTCAAGGATTAATGATGGTCCATTGGTCCCAGCTGTCATTTGTAGATCTTTGACAATCATTACATGTAGTCAATGACCCGAAAGTCTGACAACCAGTCTTACCCAGGAGTTTCGTATTACCCAGTAGTAAATGGGTTGTGGAGGTCAGATAGTCAGTCGCTTTTGAATAACAAAAACAAAAGGATGAAACTGCAGTCCCAAGTGTATCGATCAAGTCTAAATCAATATAAAAACCAAACAAAAAATCGAATATTTGTTTTATACTCATGGCTGATGGTACAAAAGGTGTAACATCACCTTTCATGGCCTTTTAACGCCAGTCTTGTCATGAAATAATTGTTCACCGCCACAGCATGAAGTTTTCGAAAATTGGGTACCGCAAGGAATCGGCTAAAAAAAAAGAAAAACCCCGACACGACCGGAGAGAGACCTCGCGCAGGACTAAAGGCTTAACGCAAGGCAAGAGCTCGGGTCTGCTACTGAGAAATTCCTTATGGAAAAAGCAATAACGCTGCCCAACCCGGGAATCGAACCCAACGAACTTGCTAATCATACCACCTAGCACCACCAGGGCCTGTCAACAAGAACAAGAACAAGGCCATTTATAAATGGTAACACTATGGTGAAGGGCAGCACTGGTTCGATTTCTGAAGGTAACATGATAAATCTTCAGCATCAGAAAGTACTCTCGTGTGAATCACTGATTAGTGCGTCGACATATCTAGCCATGTATGGACGGCACTGCTACCATCTGATGCTACGAGACTGAAACGCAATGTGATTTCGCACATTCATAACAATGCTCGTATTTGATCGATTAAAATCGTTTTTGTGTGAAAAAATATAAGAAAAAAAACTTTATTCTTGACAAATATTACAAACGCTAGATACATGTAAAACAGCACATACAGCCACGACACAGCTCCATGCACAAAATACAAGGCGTCCAAAACACGACGGCAAAACAAAACAAGAACGTTTGGATAAACTGAATACAATTCGACCTCAAACTCAAGAATCGTGGATAAAAGTCTGGACATATGTGGTACACCCACAAACATGGATTTTTCCTCATAGTCACCAAAAGTATATCGCGGCATCCTTCGATAGCTCTTTTAGATCTATGTCTAATTCTTTGCCGTCTTCTTCTACTCTGGGCTTCAATCATTTGTCTCTCCTTTTGAGTTCTACCTTTACTAGCAAATGCTTTATAAACGGTCGTCTCTTTTGCCTCGTCCAAAATTATGCTCATAGTATCTGAGCCTTTGACGGACTTGCTCATGTAAAACTTTTGGACTCTCCACTTGTAAGCTGCCCATCTCTGCAATCGTTGCAACGTATGCTGTGGATCTTTCATCCATAGTCGAATATGCCTGTAACTTATTTTTGGCTGTGTAATTATTTTAAACAGTACCATAATAAGACATCCTACAATACCCTTTCCCAAATTAAAAATACCCAAAAGAAAATCAGCAAAACAATTAGTATCAGTAGCTTCATCTGGTGTGCTAGTTTTATTAGTACGACTTTTTTTCAGCGGCAACTGCAATCCGCTCCTTCTGTGATAGTTTGTATTATTCACTGTATACTTTTGTTTTTCATTTAAACCTGCCAAAGAACAACCCTTTTTCTTAGTGGCTTCTGATCCATCCCAGATTTCCGTTCTTTTGAGTCGATCACGAATAAATGAAAACATACATTTTATTTTTCTTATTTCGTTTGTATCAAAGGGATTCCTTCTCATTCTATGCTGAGAATTTTTATTATTCACTGTACTAATTAACTTTAACATCCTATAATACAACAGATCAATTTCACCTTCAGCGTCAATATCTACGCATATTGGTTCGGAACATTCTGTAATGTCTTTATGTTTTTGAACACACTTACATCTGAAACTGCTTTCATTTTCACACGTTACTGCATACTTTCCACCAGGGCAAACTCCATTAGCCTCGGCTTCTTTTTCTTTAACATCGGCGTCAACTTCAATTTGTAATGGTTTTCCTGTTTGATCACTAGCTATTTTTGGGGTTTTAATAACATGTTCACATATTTTTCTTTTCTTGGATGTCTTCTTGTTTTTTATTTTAGTTTTTTTTTTTAACCTGATCATTAGATCTCCTGTTCCATCACCAGCGATTTCTGGGATTGCAATAAAACGTTCACGTATTTCTGTTTCCTTGTGTTTCTTCTTGTGTTTGTTTTTACAAGTTTCTTCTGTTCGATTATCTTCTTTATCAAGTTTTGTGACCTTAAAATCCCTTTTGCAAGCTTTAGAATCACATAATACTGATTCATGACACGTCGGTTTCTTTTTCAATGTATTTTTTGAATTATTGCACACGCATTTCAGTAGACTCTTAAGTTTGTTCACATCTATCAGACATTTACGTCCATATACTTCAGCACACATCCCTTTAGCGCAAATCTTCCTGTACTTGACTTTACTTTCTCCACATTTTGTAGTTTCTTTCAATTTAGATTCATTTGGATTTACGCAGTCTACTGTATTTGTTTGTTTGTAAGGTCTGATTTTAATTGGATCAGCTACTTCACAATGTTTATTTACTTTGCAGGACCATAGACTACCGGTTTTTCTTCGACACCTTCGTTTTCTTAGCAATCTATTACAATTTTGTGTTAGCATATTTTCTAATTCATTGTACTCATTTCCTATGCATCGGCATGCAGATTTTGTTTTTTGATTGATGTTTTTTTTTCTTGAAGTGTTTAGTTCATCGGCATCACATTTTACTTTTGACTGCGTGTTAGCATTTTTTTTTCTACAACTATTGGTTCTTTTATTCTGTTTTTGATGATTTACATCAGTTTGTGCCACTGTGTCACTATGAATGATTTTTCCTACACATGAAGACTTCGGATAGTCAACATTTATGTTCTTATTTTTGCTGCAGGGCGATCGCTGGACTTTGACTTTTCTAACTCTTATATTGTTTTGGTTAGGAGCATTGGAATCCCCTTTTATATTTACAAAACAATGAGGTTCTTCTCTTTTATCATTTATTCTGCCTACAGAATGGGTACAAGTATATTTTTTTAATGGACATGCGGCATTCTGTGTACGTAAATATTCTTCTATGTTTTTTACTCCCATTTCGCCAATTACTTGTTGTAAAGTGGGATCTTTCAAGCAGTATTCTAAAGCTTGCTTTTCTTTGCTGTGTCCCATTTTTTACGATTACTAAAATTTATCGTCTCTCCCGAGGCAGTTCAATACAATTTTTATTTATTCATTTTTATACGCTAAATTTTGATCATCTTTAAACGGTGTTAATTATAAGTTATTTTTGCTTATCCTATTTACTCATGTCAAAAAACACTGATAAAAATTATTTGATTGATCGATGTCAAACGCTGTTTTTTTTTCATGGGAATATTGAGTTTTCACTCTGTGGTTTAATATAAAATATAGAGATGGGTTAAGCATAGTATATAGAATCTATGGTTTAATCAGGCACGAATCGACTCTGTACTTTCCAAGTACCAACAGGTGTGTTGAGAGTTTTTTTTTTTCGGAAAAACCCGCCACACTGTTCCCTAACCACTGCAACTTCTGATAACAATCTAGGTAACTGTCTTGGATCCCCCAACGAAATTAGTCAGAAAAGAATAACGGAGGTGTAGGAAAAACAGTGTGCATTTCCCTTTACCTACATCAAAATGAGACGACAAAACAAGGCCAATAGGCACAAATTGACGTTTACAATTACTGGAATAAGCTCAGTAGTGTGTTGAGAGCTTACGAGATGCGCAATGTTCTAAATTTCAAAGCACTTTTAAGTATGATATGAGACGTTGCGCGTACGCAGGGCGACGCCCGGGCAGTAGGGAAAGGGGTCTTTTTTATTTTTTTATTCTTCACCGTGACCATATTAAGCTTTTCGATAGTTATTATGTATGGCGATCACAGTAATAAAATGAAAATCACAACGGATCATAGGGAAAAGTTAATTTTAAATGTAATGCCGGAAAAGTGTTCGCATATTTATGATTAATAATGGGTATTGCCGCACGTACCATTTAAGGAAGAAAATCATAATACAATATTGTGTATAAATAAGTTAATTATATCAATGTCACGCAGTCGGTAATACATTGGGCGTTGAGCCTTAGTGCCGTAAACATGTGTCGGTTCGTGGTAATAGTTATTTCTATATCATGTGTGTCTTTCGGTGGTAAGTTACATGTTCAATTATTATTTAATAAACTAAAAAAAAATGCCACCCGTCGGCGTCGGAAGCAGGGTTCAATTTACCGGTAATAGTTAGAGCTTCATAGACAGGAACCTCCTCACATTGCGAGCCGTAACGAGGAGGGTCTTCTGAATGTTCTTGGTCCTGAATGTCTACAAATGACGCTGAATGTGCACAAAGCAAAATGTGCACTTGACACAAAATGTGCACTTCGCAAAATGTGCATTTAGCTAAATTTGCATGAGCACTACTCAAAATGAGTGTGTTTTTTATCAAAATGGGTTGATATAAAAACCGTTTGCTTACTATATTTTTTATTCTCTCTTTCGTCATTATGTGTGTAAATATGTATGTTTTTTTGTTATAACACATTTGCTCGTAAAGGGTCTCTTATTTCACCGTTTTTAATATCGTATTGTTTCTCATTACGTACTTGTGCGTTATTGTAATATAAACCGCACAGTTTATCAAGATGCTCCGTCTAAAACGAACGGTACTTTTTAAATCTTAACAAAGAGTTTTTATGTTAGAAAACTGGTCAATATTTTATGAATAAAATATAATAATAATAACATGACACCATTAAAAATGCCAACTGGCAAAGTAATAATCAATTTTACAAATTGTTCAAATTTTTATAACTGCTTTAGCAAGTGATTAAAGATTTATTCATTTAAGAAAGTCCGAGTTTTTTTTATTTCCTCGCAAATATGTTATAAAACGTCGTATGACATACGTGCGCTTTGATAATTACAGCCTCTGTTTACTTGTAGCCCCGCAATAAACCGTTGCGAAGTTTTGAAGATCTAAGCATACATAGGGACAGACAGACGCGGAGGGGTCTTTGTTTTATAATATGTAGTGAAGTGCGGTAAGTTGAAAATTACAGCTGAGGCGATATTGCTAGCCCGCGCAGTAAGCGAGGGCAACAAGAAAGCAGAGGCTGTAATTATCAAAGCGCACGTATGTCATACGACGTTTATAACATTTTTGCGAGGAAATAAATAAAACTCAGACTTTCTTAAACGAATAAATCTTTAATCACTTGTTATAGCAGTTCCATTTTATGTTGCTTAATATAGCCCGTCCCTAGGCATTATAACATAAAATTGCAATTATGATTTAAACCACAGCAACAATGAATTAAGTAAAACTTAACCACGACATTAAATAAGGATTAACCTGGGTTTACCTTATGACTAAATATTGAATTCCTATGAATCCGACTGGATAAAAAACTGATTCCCTGACGTAGGTAGGACACACATGGTAGTTTTTACCAACATTAAACAACATCTAAATGAATCACTACATATATTATTTCACTGTTGGAATGCAACTCTAGCTGAAAATCAACTACTTATTACAATATCAAATTACGACGTAATGATTACAAACAAAATATCTGAAACATTTTTTTTAATAAAATAATAAACATAGTCTTCTTTTTATTTAAGACTAGCGGCCCGTCCCGGCTCATTTATATTCCTCTAATTCCCCCGCCCCCCTTATTTTTTCTAGTAATAAATATAGCTTAGGACACTCACAAATAACGTGGCTTTCTATTTGTAAAAGAATTTTCAAAATCGGTTTAGTAAAATCAGAGATTACTTACCCCCCTATAACCTTACAAACTTTACTTCTTTATAATATGAGTATAGAACTAATAAGTATGATTAGCCCTTTAGACCGATAACATAAAGTACACGTGTTTCTTTTCACATTACTGGCGGTTTCGATTCTCGGTTTAGGCAGTTTAAAAATCTCTGAACACATTTCTAATTTTTTTCAAATCAAAATGAAGTTTTCTTGCAGAAAAATTCCCTAGAATATTACTCGTATTCCATACACATTATTTATTCCTTTCGCGCGGTATAGCCGTGGGACGCTCTTTAAAATAAGAAATTTAGTTTTGGGTTTTAACACAATTTCAACAATCCTAACGTCGCCATCATGCCTGAAAAGATCCAAACGTAGGAACAATTGTAGGAATAAACATTGACAATTACCCAGCTTATCAGCTAATTACAATGACTAAGTGCGTCGCTCCAATTGTAACCGCTTATTTACGACATTAAATTGATTTATTCTGCTGGGCCTTTTCCATATAACATAAATGAATATGTTGTATTGTTATTATTACATGAAATAAAATTATTATAACGGCATTCCGTAGCAGTTCACATATAAAATTCTCTGATGCCTTATCCTCGTAGGTACGTAACGGTGTTTCCTCAGAACAAGATTCATAGACCACGACTACTTTTATAAGTTTAACGTTTGAAAAGAATATGAACCTTAAAGTATAATGATAAATTTCACCTGTAGGACGCGTTACTTACATGGAAGGTTAAGTACAGACTGTGAATATTGCCCTCACAAACAGGCAATGGGTGCAATTGAAATTGAAATAAATTAGGAGCAACTTGCCCCGAGGCCTATTCAATTATAGCATAAATTATCTGAGGCAATGATGTAAAAAATTTCGAGCTCGCTTCGCTCGCTCTTGCAATCTAGTTTTTCTTCACTTAACTTTATCTTTATGAGGCCCAGGTAACTCTAGTTGCTCGAAACAATTCTAACCTGTTCAAGGTAGGTAAAGTGTTAAAATTTTCGAGCTCGCTTCGCTCGCTTTAGACTGTATTCTGACTCTACTCTGTATCCGCGCCTGCTCACAAAACGGACTTTCTCTCGTCTGCATTATTTTTATCTAGCTATCTTTAAGTAATAGTACAGTATATAAGTCCCGTCAAAATCGGTCTAGCTGTTCGCCGAACTAAACAGACAGACAGACATTTTTTTTTTAATAATAATTGTTTTGCCTGCCGTATACAAGGTGTAAACAGAGCATTAACGAAGCCGTCAACCAAGCATTCTGTACATCACACAAAGTAACCTTATTTAAAAATTATTGCTGGGAAACGTCTTTCTTTTAGGGGTGAAAAATCACGTTTTACGGTAAAACTTAATGTAACGCACTCAAAACATTTTTCTGGTGGATGCATCGAAAACTACGGCAGTCGTGGAGGTATTTAAAGTAAAGTTACAACATTAGTAGGTATTTAAAAAGAAAGAGAGAACGTTGGAGAAAGTTGGAACTTTGACCCCCAATATCTACGTAACTAGAAGGTTCCCAGGTATGGTCTAGAACAAAAAGAAAAGCCTATCGGCTTCGTTAAGGGTATATTTACACCCTTTTATACCTTTATTGCATTCAGTAAAAAACTGTTATTTTGAAATTACAAACATATTTAAATTGTATTTATTTGTAATGTAGATGACAATTATTGCCTACCGAAATAATAGTAACTAAGTAAGTAATTTGAGGTATATTTTCCTCTTCCTAACGAAGAGGAAAATATGTTTCTAAAACAAATCAACTAGTTTGTGATCATTCCACGTTGGTTGAGATCAATGGATGTCTAAATAAAATCGCTGCGAAGAAATTGCAACGATCGGATCGACGCCGTGAGTTCAAATTCCTGTGCAATATAAATGTTTAGGAATTCGTTTAGTTGTCGCAGTGTGTTAGTGAAAATACCCATGTGTCCATGGCACAGGAATGACTTGCTCATTCCAAGATTAATGGGAATTATTTCACGATTAAAGCTCTTCGCTTTGGTGAAATTCTATATTTCGTTACTAGATAATTTCCGATTAGGGTTTTACTTTATCCGAATTCGCTTTGTAGTTTGATCTAGAATTATCTAGATGGTTCAGGGGTAAAATGCGCAATTTATTTCTAAACTGATTTGTCATGTAGGTACATATTTCAATAGATATCAGCTCTGCTCGTTACGGAACAGTTTCCTTATTTAAAATCAAATGTGATAGGGAAAAATATTATCCATACAAATCGGGGAATGAGAGATTAGGCGATAAACGTTAGTCGACTAAATTGACTAATGGCATTGTACCTAAGTACTTACGCTACCTCTTAGACTTGGTTGCCACGGCTTATTTGAATTAATAATTTTATTTTTGAATTGTTTTTTTTTTTTGTTTTTACTATGGACACTTTTAACGTGCACATCTTGCTACATTGTTCTCTGGTGCAGAGATAATGTACCATCTCAAAATGAATGATGTAACCAAGGTTTTGTAAAAATATTGTGATTTAAAAGAGTGTCCATGGAGTTTCTTGCCCGTTCTTCTCCATAGAGATCTACACTAGGGAATGGGTAACTACAGTACTTTCACAGTTTTAATGTCTTGTGACTGGGACTGTAGCTACATTTAATTGTCATCTTTGTTTTAACAATTCAAAAGTGCCTGGCTGACTGAAAAACTGGCCTACTTGAAATAAATGCTTTGATTTTGATTTTGATCAAGTAAAATATTTACGTTACTTTTTCAGTTTTGGCGGAAGGGGACCTAACTAAGCCAATTGAAGAAAAAAATGTTACTTGTACGAAAGATGATCCAAAGCTGAGCGTAAGTAACTATAGCTGGACAAGGCGCATGGCCAAAATCACAACTGATGCAGCCATTTTTTTTCTCAATACATTTTACAAAATAATTTCACAACATTCAAAGCTTGTCGCAATCTCATGTCAGAAACAAGTACCTAATGTCAAGAATTCGTTATAAAAATATAAATAGCTGCCTATAAAAAAGTAAAGCAGCATGATTACTTTGGCGCTTGAAATATATTTTCGGGAGCGTAAACATTTTTTAAAGGAGTTTGAAGATTTTTGCATGAACCGTGACCGGTCGCCATTATTTTTTTTAAATAACGGCCACGCATAGAACCCATAATAATCAATAACTGGTATCACTACAAACAAGTATTGAATCAAAAGTAAATCTTATAAAGCGTCAACAGCTACGTTTTCGAGATTATGAGCTATCAAAGTTGTGCTGACTGCGGAGGTTGTAACTTTGAAGGCTTATATCTCGAAAACGTGACACTTTAGAAGATTTTGTCTTACTCAATATTTGTTTGTATTGATGCCAGCTATCGTTTCATATTAGTTTTATCAGTGGCTGCTATCTTGAAAATAATATAAAATGGCGGAACTTAGGCAAATAATTCAAAGTCCTTATCTGTGGAAATTGTATGGCAAAAACAAGAGTGCGGCGATGGTTTCGACTATGGCGACGTGCCAAAATAACCATGCTGAATATACCTAAAGGTATTTTAGTTAGATTGAGATTCACAAACAGCGTTTTTAAAAACACGGGATTTGCCCCTCTGAAGCGTTATTCGGCTTTCGTGGTTGATTGACTACAGCACCCCTAGCCAAGTTGACAATCTACAATCGTTAACGCTAGTAGAAAACTATTCAAATGAATGGGAATGACATCATCTCAACGTTAAATCACGTGATCAACACAAACGAATAGAAAATTCGTAGACAAGTTTACATCGTTCAAAATGATAGAATAGAATGTTATCGTTTCTACAATGTTGATCGCTAAACTCTTTGGTAGGAACGCTCACCATAAACTAAAGTGCCTACACTTTAGTTTTTTTTCTACAGACATTAGAGAACGAGTGATCGACTCAATCGTGTCAGCTTGTCTACCAATTTAGCGCTTTCTACAATCGTAAACGCCTCGGCCCGAGGCGTTTACGATTGTAGAAAGAGAATCGATACGGAACGTTTGTAACTTGGCTAGGCCTGCAGTACACTTAACTACCCAACCTTTTCAGGAATTTGGTAGCCATGTTTTTACTCCATACTTCATTTATTTTAGGAGAGGAGACTAGAATGGCACGCATGCTTCAATAACACCGTGAAACTACACTTACATCCTGATAAACCTGTAACTGGGTAAGTTAGCATTTTAACCTTTTGAACGCCATTCTCACATGTAGGTACGTGGCAAGCAAACGCATGCTTGTAATATGTATGTGACAAAATGTTAAGTGAAATTGTGGCTTGGCGTGGAGGGCAAAAAAAACTTGTGAAAAAGTTGAAACTTTGACCTCCAATATCTCCGTAATACCTCTAGGTTCCCAGGTATGGTCCGGAACAAAAAAATTATCGCAATGACGGGGTTAAGAAGCCTTTCGGCTTCGTTAAGGGACTATTTACACCCTTTATAATACTAAGTACGTAGGTACACGAGGGTAAAATATACTGAGTACCTACACCTCTGCCAGATCCTCTCGAGAAGACAGGCGTGTGTGTAGTGTTCAGTGACTTTAAGTAGCCATTCAATAGAGTCCCATTGAAGATGAAAGCATGCGATTGTCAACTATTCTTAATTTCTCACGATACATAATAAGTGTGACCAATAAGTACCTACCTCTTACTACCGAGTTCACTGACGGTCGACCTCTTTTCAACCTTATCACTTATGGGTGAAAAATGGCAGACAGTCAGTGAACTCGGTTTATTCCGAACCTGACCCGAAATCCTATCCTATATCCATAAAAAGTAGCCTATACAAGTACCTAGCTTCCCAACTGCGAAAGAATTTTTCAAATTGGTCCACAGTAGTTTTTAAGTTTATTCGTTACATACAAAAATACAAGTCTTTTCTCTTTATAATAATAGTATAGAAGTACCTATAGATATAGATAGATATAGTTATAGATTCCTAAACAATAGTAAACGAACTTTCGTAAACTTTTTATTTTTATTTGATAACTCAATTGTTCTAATCATAAATTTATATTTATTTGCTTTCAGAGATTGTCATACTGCTACCGCTTTTGGGGAAAAGATCGACACCTATATACAATTTGTGAACAAAAGATGCAACAGAAATCTAACTTTAAACACGAAGAACCTGATAAAACTCATTGAATTCAGTTTAAAGAATGATTATTTTAGGAGTAAGTTATGTTTTAATCATTTCGTTTTACCTACTGTCGGTTTCTCTACCTCTACTGAAAAGTAGAAGTCGAGGGAAAAAAAAACTCGAGCTTTAATTTCGCAATATCTTAGGCTGCCATCAGACGGACTGCATCGCAGCAACCGCGCGCAGTCGGTATATTCAACTGCATGCAGTTGTACGTTCGACTGCGTTCAGTCATGATATCAACTTCACGCGGTCGGCTGCAGTAGTGTGCAGCAACCGCATACAGTGTATGCAGTTGTTGAAGTCAATATTAACTGCATACATCAGTCGTGAGTTCAACTTCACGCATTCGGCTACAGTCATGAAGTGTCGACGCACGCTGTACACGACTGCAGCCAACCGCGTGAAGTTGATATCATGATTCATGACTGAACGAAGTCGAACGTACAACTGCATGCAGTTGAATATATCGACTGCGCGCGTTTGCTGCGATGCAGTCCGTCTGATGGCAGCCTTATACTCAAGCGTATGGGATGATTCGCCAAAGGGCGCAAAAAATGACGTGTTTCCTTCCCTTCCCATTAAAAATGTAATGCTTTAAGAAGGTAGCAAGTTTTTAACTTCAAATTCTCAGTTCATTACGGGTTTAAAAGACCCCTAATATTCTTAGTTTGCGTACGCGCCAGCACATCAAGCAGCATTCGATTCGTCTTCAATCTTCGCAAGTAGGTATGATCATGTATCTGCACATCGATCGCTGTTAAGGTGGTTACCCATCCGGCAACGCAGAGCATTGAGGGTTTTGACAACCCTGTTTTCTCTTCTTCACAAACCCACTTCTCCTTCTTATCTGACCTCTCATTTTCAATATTTATGCAAAATTCTTCGTTTCTCCAATAACCGTCTTCTACGCTGTCCTTTTCACCGATCTGACTTTAAAACTGTCAAATTTTACCAATCAACCTTGAACCTAATGCGATAGCGATAAAGAATAAGAAATCTATTTATAGGTAAAGAAATTTGACAGATTGATAGTACCTTGAAGTGCTGGCTTCTGTGTACAAGTAACCACCTTACATATTTTTCAGAATTTTACGATGATATACAATGTGTGAAAAGGTACGAATATAACATAAGTAACTCCTGTGTGAAAGGCAACGTGGGATTCTTCCATATAACGGAAGAGAAAAAGCACACGTCGTGGGCAGCCAAGGCAAAATTGACATACAGTGTAAGTGTCTCTTTTGACTTTTTTTTTTAATTTCGGCGTTTGCCTTTTTTTGAGGAAGTCTTCTCTTTTTTGAGCTTCCACATTCCTGAAGGTAGGCAGAGCGAGTGGAAGAGTGTTCTGCCAAGCAAAGAACACCGAGGCTAGACAAGAGCTGCTACATTGCAGCGCTATCCACCCACATCGTGAAGCTGACTGCTGTACCTACCTATGTCAGCTTCACGACTCCTTGAAAGCGTTCGTTAATATAACTGGTGTACCCAATTGATGCAGCCCACCAAACCTACCTCCTCCACTCTCGCACTCGTCCTGTCTCGTAGTGTCTCGGAGAGAGTATATGTACCTACAGTCACCACAAGGTGTCCGATGTCCAGTGGCTTTGAGGCGCTATAAGCAAACGACTAAGTACCTATTTGTTCGCGGACAAATTGTCCAGCATCTGCTGTGTTTGATTTGATGGACATTGACAAAAGAACAAAGCAGCCGCTCCGACATCGGCTCAAAACGCGAGTTCTAATATCTGACTACCCACCTAATATTCGTGCGGACTGCTTCAATTGTTATTTTAACCTTTATTCTCGTTGCTTTATGGTTTATTTCAGAAATAAACTAATAAAAAAAAAAGAAAAAGTTTGTTTTACATAATTATTATCCATTTCCAATCAGTCCGAAAAGGCATACGACCGGGTACCTCGTGAGGTTTTGTGGTGGGCCCTGAAAGAGAAAGGTATACCTGGGAAGTATGCGCAGTTGATCCGAGCGATGTACAGTTGATGTAGTACCCAAGTCCGGTCTACAGCGGGCACCACCGGCAGCTTCAATGTGGCTGTTGGCTTGCTCCAAGGGTCGGCTTAAGCCCTTACCACTTCCTGGTGATAATGGACGCACTTACGTCGGACATCCAGGAAGAGGATCCCTGGTGTATGCTGTTTGCCGATGACGTTGTGTTGGTTGCCGAGAGTGGCCTAGAGGTCCAGAGCAGATTGGAGGTGTGGTGGCAAAGACTGGAGAATGTTGGCCTGAAATTAAGTAGGTCCAAAACAGAATACTTATTCTGTGATTTCAGCGGTCTCTCCAGTCCTACGCCCATAACTCTTGCCGGAACGCCCATACCGATCTGTTCCGATTTCCGGTACCTCGGGTCGCTTGTTCAAGAGGATGGTGAAGTAGACCGTGACGTAACGCATCGGATCAACTCAGGATGGATGAAATGGCGACAGGTCACTGGAACAACTTGCGACCCAAGGATGCCCCTCAAGTTAAAGGGGAAAATATACAAGTCCGTGATTAGGCCTGTCGTACTGTATGGATCGGAATGCTGGGCTGTGAAGAAGATGGATAAAAAAAGGTTGCATGTAGCGGAGATGAGAATGTTGAGGTGGATGTGTGGTGAGACAAGAATGGATAAAATAAGGAATGAGTATATTAGAGGAAGTTTGAAAGTTGCGCCAGTTACAGAAAAGTTGAAAGGGAATCGACTGTCTTGGTATGGGCATGTGATGAGGAGGAAAGAATCGCATGAGACTAAAAGGGTAATGAATATAAATGTTGATGGATGGAGAGGGAGAGGAAGACCAAAGAAACGATGGATGGATTGTGTGAGGAATGATATGAAGGAAAAAGGTGTAAATGATTGTTTGACGGTTGAAAGAGGAGAATGGAAGCAAAAACGTGTTGCGCCGACCACAAGTAACATGGGATAAGGGCAGGAAGATGATGAATCAGTCAGAAAATAATAGTAAAAAAAAACATAAATTCCACTTACGTCCATATCAAGCATGAGCAACAGCTCATGCTATGGAGGTCTAGTGGTTGCAAACGCGACTGCTGAGGATGGTTCTGGGTTCGATTCCCGGGTCAGGGAAAGTGGTATTAAGTTTTTTCATAGGAATAGGACTTTCTGAGTAGCAGCCGGAGGTTATTGTTGACGGAATTAGGTTCGCCTCCAATTAGGTTCGTGGCACTTAAACATAATTTTCGAAATGTGGGTGTACTATTAGGTACCTACACCTCTGCTGCCTTTCCCGTCGGGGATTACAGGTGTGGTATAATGTTATATTAATTATGTACTATTGTTGCAGAGGGCTACTTGTACAACAAACAAAAAAGTGCGGAACTGTGTGCAAGCAGTTCTGCACAAAGGTTGTAAACCATACACTGAAGATTATATAGCAGGCCTGTTTAATTACGCACGAGAGCTCGGAAATTGTTCCCACTTTCCTGAAACGACGGTTCCCCCGCCTGGTGCATCTGTGAGTATGAACGTTATAAAGAGTGTGAAAAGACTCTCAACGAAGCCGAAAGGCACTTGATCTCCAAGTAATTAGGATAAATTTTTAGGGTTCCGTACCCAAAGGGTAAAAACGGGACCCTATTACTAAGACTCCACTGTCCGTCTGTCTGTCACCAGGCTGTATCTCATGAACCGTGATAGCTAGACAATTGAAATTTTCACAGATGATGTATTTTGGTTGCCGCTAAACAACAATTACTAAAAAAAGAAAAAAAATATATATGACGTATGTAGTTACAGAATTATATTCATCAAAATCATCAATACTACCCTCCAAGTTCATAAAGGTGCAGGAATGACTTTGACCTTGAAAAAGTCATTTTTCCACCTTTATGAACTTGGAGGGTTGTATTGATGATTTTGATAAATATAATTCTGTAACTACATACGTCTTACAGCCTCGAATAATATTTTAATCAACATACAACCTAGCACTGGCCTGCAAATTGCAAAAAACGTAATAAAATTTGAATATCGCGGGCTACCCTGGAGCATACACCTTAAGACTACCTCGTTGGTGTAGCCTGGTCGCAACCGCTACTGCCGGGCATAAGGTCCTGGGCCTGGGTGCAATTCCCAGGTCGGGCAGTCATTGCAGTTATTCCATCAGGAATTTCTCAGTCACGTGTCATTTTCGTGCTAAACTTGCCTACCTGTACCTACACGTCTGCGTAACTCTTCAAAGAGTACAGGTTTGAAAGTACAGGGGGTCTAAAATGGCCGCTCTAAAAGAATCGTAATATGAATCACGTTAAAAATTTAAAATTATTAAAATGGACCTTATAGTCATAAACATAAAGTCAATTTTAAGAATTTAAATTTTTTAACGTGATTCATATTACGATTCTTCTAAAGCGGCCAGTTTAGACCCCCAGAACACCATCGACTATGAATCCTCACATACTTTTAGGTACTTAGATACATAAAATTTTTATTTACTTACCAATAACTTTTTTTTTTCAGGGTGCGGCGGCCGCTCCATGGTTAACCTTACCGGTAATTATTACTTTAAGCATAGGAGCAGTGGTGGTAATAGTAGCAATAATCATAATAGTAGTTTTAAAATGTAAAAATAAGTAGAGTGAAGCTACACACATGCTTAAAACTTCATAGACGTCGCCAATAGACCCCATTTGCTGATCACAGTAACACGATACCACGATCAAAACTAAAATTACATTAGTTTTAGGCTTCATTAACCTAACCAGGGACTGTTCCACCACCTCTTTTAGTAGCAGTATTACGTTAATCTTAGTTTAGTGTGTGAAAGAGATGGCTCTTTCGCACGCTGAAGTGACAATAGTACATTTTGATACAAGTGGAGAAAGTTTGTTATTGTATTCGAGGCGGAATTTCTCCCGAGCCGCAGGCGAGGGTTGTTATTGAGCCGAGAACTGCAATAACAAATGTCCACGTGTATCAAACGACGTTTTTCAATACACTTTTGAAGAAATAAAAAAAAAAACGACAAATATTTTTCTCATGAATTATTAGGAAACTATGATTTAAATTTTCTTTTTTTTCCTCCCTTTGCTTTCGCCAGGTTGAAGGAGAAGCAAAGGTATAAAGCCGCTAAACAGTCTAATATGAAAAATAGAACACAAATAAATGTTAATTTGTATAAAAACGTTTATTTTATTTTAATAATCATGGTTTTTGATGATATTCTATTTATAAACATTATTTTAATATTCAAAAAATATTAACGCCTTAAAGACGCTTAACTCTTTGACATGATAAAAAAAAAAAACAATCACCGCCGACTATAGGCGTTGAACCAATTTGGACTAAGTATAGGTATAGTTATCTGGGGCAATTTTCATTCCCGCTCACGTGTGGAATATGAGAAAAAACGCACGCGTGTGAAATACATTGCAAGTTGAACCTAATCGTAGTGCGAAAAGAACCAGTTTTCGAGGAAGTGTATTGAAAAATAAGTGGTGTTACAGGCCCAGAAAATTTTCATCCGCCTTTCAAGTTTTACCATTTCGTAAGGGACCTTTTTCTTTTATTTTTTTACAGATCTGCTTACTGGCTGTTTTAATGCATGTTTGTGTGCAGAAGTTGAAGGTTAGGTAAGAAAATCGTCATGATCCTCTTGAGAGGATACGGTCTTATCACCCTGCACTTTGCACATTTCCTCTGCACTCTCTTTTATTATTTATTATCTCAGTATTCATCCCGGTTTTAGCCATATCATTTTTCACATAATCTATCAATTGTTTTTTTTTTTGCCTACATTGATTATCATCATATTATACCCTATCCACATTACTAAAACCATCCCTCACAGCATGCACTTCATTTATCACACATCATCATCATCATCATCAGCCTATTAATGTTCCCACTGCTGGGACGCACGCCTCCTCTCTATGAGGGAACACACATCCACATCATATCAAATCAAATTACAATGCTGTAATTTGATTGGCCATGTCAATCGATTTCCATACATATAAACAAGCGATGTTTGGCTCGTGCTTTGGACGTATGCCTGTTCTATCACTGTCTAGTTTGACAACTGTCAAACTTGATGGAGCTTTAACGGTTAGTCAAAGCATAAATAAATGCTATTTAACGTTTTTAGATGTCGGCCTTACATTTCTTCATACCTATATTATATATTTCTCATTATACATAAACAAAAGCTGCATGCGTTTGGTATTCATTTACTAAAATGATCCAAAATAAAATTTACTGATATGAAAAAGTATTGTAACAAAAAAAAATGTACTATTGTACCTCATAATATCATTCACGTGACACAAAATAATTTTCTTTTTTGCAAATTCATAGTTGGCCCGCTTGCATCACACATCACTAAACATATTGAGCGATAAATTCATTTAAAATAACATATTAGATCGGACGTTTCCGATAAATTGTTTGAAAACAGACATTATCGTTTGACAAAAACAGAATGATGTGTCAAATATGTTTCGCGTTCTCATTTATTATACAGTTTAGTTAGATAATTGTTGTGCAAGCCTGCTTATGTTAGTTGTTAATAGATTTTAAGTAGGTAGAATAGGTTTTACAATTAAGCAAATAGGCATTGTACCTAAGTGAACATAATAGGGAATATGCATGTAATTTTTTCTTCAAATAAATCAATAAAATACAGTATTATCAACCCAAAGAAGCATTAAAAGTTAAGTTCAACTACTGCTTGTCGCACAAAAATAATATTACACTCCTGCAATTTTCTATGACAGTTCAAACGTCCGTGACTGTCGCGGCCATGATGTGACGTCATTTACCTCAATCTGCCTTGTTTACATCAAATTTTTTGGCCTTTTAATAGTTATTTTACTAATTGTATGTGCTTAATTCAAACAAAAATTGCGATAAAGATATTAAAATAAAATCTTACTGAAACTTTAACTACTTTTCAAATAAAAGTGTTTTTTTGACACATAGACTTTGACGTCACTACCGGCTATATCGAGGACGACGCGTTTTGAGAGTGTGTTCAGTTTCACAAAAAACATGCTACATAAAACAATAAATTGTAAAATAAAGTGATATTTTAGAAACTTAAACAAGTGTACCACAATGTTTTTATGCGCCATGCACCATACAAGGCACTTATAATAAATAAAAAGAGTTTTGTATTTCTTGCATATTCCCTATACTCTCTCTAGTACCTGCTAGAAATAAATAATTTATTTTAACATAATAGACTTATTAGATTCGGTATGTACAGTCACGAGCACCAATATGTAAACACTTAAAAACTTTAAAAAGTGTTTTTCTCCTACTGTTCTGATTAAAATTTCATGTTGTTACGAACATAGTATTCTGGAACTCATATTTTTATGAAAAAGATCCTATCTCCAAGTTACAATCGTTATTTCTCGCGAAAATTGCTTTTAAATTTAGGAAAGTGTGGTGTATACAAATTGGTGACTGTACCTGTCAGTTTCATTGAACGCCGCGCCCACCGTATAATTATTTCAAGTGGCAGCGTTAGGTACACCCTAACGCCTAACGCTGCCACTTGAAATAATTATACACTTTATTCGAATACACGTAGGGCATATTTTGTATTGCATAATAACGCCAATATTTGGCTTAGTTGTAAGTACCTACTCAGAATTTAATTGAAAAAATCTTTGAGTAAATAATGAATGTTAACATTGGGTATGAATGTCAAGCAAAATTATGTAGTAGTTCATAACAGTGTTGTTACTTTAAACCAAAGAAATAGTTGTAAAATTATTCTTAATGTCATCTTCTCATTTAATCTTAATGATTAGTTAATATTTTAATTACTTAAGTTATTGTGTCCGGTCTAGTAAGTGTATTAAAGGTATTCTATTACACATTCAAAATAAGGACTCATAAGGTCTATTTCCATCCATTTGCAACGAAAATAAAATTCAAACAAGTCACTCATAAAATTAGTGACAGAGTGGTGTCGATTCTGTTGTGCACAAACTAAACTTAATTTAGGCTGTTGCTATAATTTTCTCTCTAATAAAAGACGAACGTAATTTAACTACGTAATAGAACTAATATTTCCATACAAATTAAGGGTGCACGTAAAACCATGTCGCCTAAAAACACGGTGAAGCGCAAGGCATAAACTAGTTTGACATCTCTAACTTAGTTCATAGCTACAGCCGTCCTATTCTCGCACTGCCTTTTAGTAAAAGATAGCAATAGCCTAAATTAAGTTTAGTTTGTGCACAACAGAATCGACACCAGTGTAATCTAAAGCTTTCAAATTGTTCTCGTAACATTTTACAACTATATTTTTGTTCGATTTAGGGCGCATATTTCACGATGACCAATATACTAGAATTTGTATGAAATTATCTGCCAAATAACTTAACGGGAACTTAATCGAAGGTGGTGAAACAGGCCCATATAGTAACATTAATGTAATTAATAAAAGTACCTACTCTAGTTTTAAAGACACAGAAATTGACCTTAAATATATGTTTCTTCTCATTGTTTTTTTATTCAAATGGTTACAAATAGACACGGATTGTTTTGTTAGACTTGTTGTGTGTTATTTATCAAATTTGAATTATGTAATAGTAAAAGATAGTTTGTAATCAAGCAGTACTTACTTATTTATGCTTAACTGAAAATTAAAATTATAATTATAAACTATGTGTTGTCAACAATGAGATTTTATTTACAAGTACCAATACTAGCTGTCTTTGTAGAGGGCTCGTGGCTAAATAATAACATCCGCACGGGTCGATCTTCAAAGTTAAGCAACCCTTGCCGAGATCGATCCGTGGATGGCTCCCCATTGTATACCGAGTTCCCTTCGTGCATCGTACGTTAGCGTTAGCCATTGGTCCCGGCTGTGATTTGAAGATCTGTGAGGGTCGTTTGGCAGAAGCCCGAAATTGAGAACCAGTCTTACCACAGGGTATTGTAATACCTAGTAACTGGGATGTAGAGGTCAGATAGGTAGTCCACATTAAATACTGGTATTCAGATTCATCCGGTAAGACAGAAAGTCGACCCCAACACAGGAAAAGGAGAAGTCTGTCTAGGCAGATGATGAATGATGCTAGCTCAGTCTTCCTTCTAAGGCTCTTGCTGATGCTTCCAAAGCACATTGTATGCCTTGCAATGTCCTGTTCATTCGCTCTTGCGCTATATGGATCCCTTGTAGGGCGTTCGCACAAAACTCAGTGTTGGCTTGAATGCCCTGCAGAGCTCGTGAAGACCTTTCTTCTACAGCGATTCTTCTTTCCTCAAGGTTTCGGACCCATTCGGCTGCGGGAGGCGGAGCTGGGCGAACTGGAATCAAAATTAGACTGATTACTACATTTGTACACACTACAGACTTACTACTTCAGTGGTCATAATGGCTACTGCTGACCATGAGATCCTGGGTTCGATTCCCAGGTCGGGAGTGTAATATTGGGTTTTCCATAAGGAATTTCTCAATAGCAGCCCGTAGTCAGGATTTATGCCCAATTGATGGCAACAGGCTTGCCCCTATAACACGTCTACATAACTGGCAAAACAAGGATGTGCTATACAAGGCGTAAACGGACCTTTCACGAAGCCGTCAACATAAAGCCGTCAAAGCATTCTGACATCCAAATGACGCAAAAAATATTGAATTCTAGGGCTAATCATCTCAACATTGTCTGGGGACTTTAGTACGCTTTCATGACCACATTTCTTGGACAAAACAGAGGCCCTACTCTCTAACGTGTCGTCCGTATATACGGATCACTCGCACTTATCTGCAGACGTGCGCGAGAGAGACGGATAGATCCGAATATACGGACGAAAAGTTAGAGAGTATAGGGCCCCTGGTCGGACGCCCGGTCGCGAACTAACTTTTGTCTTGATTTAATGCTTCTGCAGCGAAAAGTCGTGGCCATAATCACGTAATGCGCGAGATCCTTTACTTACATCGTTTTCTGGCTGTTGATCCATAAGGGGCTGAATAAACTCTTGTTGATGATTCATAGGCACCTGAAAAAACAAAGACTATCTATCATATACAAGGTGTAAACGGACCCATCCCACCCCTTCTCACTTCATCAATCCAGCAGAACATCTTGCCCCTGGACAGGAACTGCAGTGGCTAATCTAGAAATCTCTTAACCGTTTGCGGGCCCAGGTTGGAAGCTGTAGAAGTAATCTGACCAAATGGGGTATCATCGACCCGTCCCAAAGACAATATCAGTGTGGAGCCCCTCTGCAGGATATGCGGCACCTCCTTTCTTGCCCATCCTGCACAGCTACCTGCACCTTCCAGGATTTAAACGAAGCCAACGCAGCCAGCAGCCAGCTTTGCAAGTGGCAACATACTGGTCGGGTATTATTTGAGTGCATCGACACGCAAATAAGAAGTAGAACGGACCCTTCACGAAGCCGTCAACCAAGCATTCTATACATCAAATTAAGTAACTCGACGCAAAAATTATTGCTGGGAAACGATTTTGTTTTGGGTAAAAATCACGTTTTACGGTAGGACTCAAAGTAATGCACTCAGAACATTGTGCTAATCGATGCATTGAATAGTCAGGGGGTCATATGGATGTATAAACCCCATAACTCTAACTACAGAACGCCATTAAGGAATATGCATGAAATACAAAACTCTTTTTATTTATTAAAAATGCCTTGTATTGGCCCATAAAAACATTGTTTAAGTTGCTAATACATCACTTATTTTACAATTTACTGTTTTTGGTGAAACGGAACGCACTCTCAAAACGCGTGGACCTCGATAACGCCGAAAACTAGCGACCCACCCCGGCTTCGCTCGGGACCAATTTAGAACAAAAAAAGAAGTGCGCTACTGTAAAATTATTTGTAACTAAAAAAAGAGGCCTTTATTTTGCGATAATTCCATTTTTTTTGGGTGGTAAAATCATCACATAAATTCTCCCGCCCTGGGTGGAGCGGAAGGGACTGTCAGACTTACTGGCAAAAAACCACCCTGTTCTTTCGGTTGCCGTTGCGTTCCAGGGCCCCGGTACCCTGTTTAGACAGTCCCGCGACCCCGGCAGTTGCGATAACTCCTAAAATATTCATTTAAATTGAATAGTGTTTAGAGTAAATACGTTCTAAAATAGATACTAAAGATGATCTAAGATTAACACCATAAACCATAAATAATCTTAAAAATAATGCATTACTTTTTACGCAAACTTAAAAGATGAAAATGATTAAAGTGACCAACTGTTACACCGCGGCGCCATTTATGTTTCGCTGAGAATGATATTTTCAGTAGCGCGTAATTTTAATTCTGTGATATCTTCTAAATTATTCATTTAAATGATAATTATACTGTAAAATTAGCAACTCTATTTGTGGTAGTTAAAACTTCGTTTGAAACTGTTAGAATAAAGTTCTAATCAGCTTGCACTACAAAGCGGTTGTTTCGTCCTTCACTGCGGCCGAATAGTGCGAAATGAGTGGTTTTTGCGATTTACAAAAAGTCTATTGATTGGACTAAAACAATAAAACACATAAGACCTGCTATAAAGTTAGTTCATTTATTATGCAAAGTTTCATGATCTAATTTTAAGTACTTTTTGAATACCAGCGGTTTGTTGTTCGATTTGGGGGTAACTTTTTTTCTATCGAGAAAAGTTCATGGAATCGTGTTTTCGTCACACATAGGACTTAGCATTAATCCTCAACTTTACCATATATTTATTTCAAATTAATGCTGCAGTATTTTAGGAGTAATGGAGGATCATACTAAGCCATTTGAGGGATATACAGCCCTTAAAATCGCTTCGTAAAAGAAATGTAACGGATAAAAAATAGTTATTGTGGGTTATCCCTAAGAGATAGACATATACCATCGCGCACTTTTTTGTAGACCTTTTTAAGCTGTACAATACTGTAGTACATTATTTTGATCTATCTCGTAGGGTTCAGCCAGCGTTTTCAATGTAAGCGCAAAAAAATGTATTTATTTAAGACATCACATTAGAAACCTCTAAAATTATCAGTGTTTCTCTACTATATTATGCATATTATATACCTACTTATAAACCTTCCTCTTGAATCACGCATACATAGGGACAGACAGACAGACAGCGGAAAGCGACTTTGTTTTATACTATGTAGTGAAGTGTTTAAAGTTTATTGTTATATTAAATATTTCTACAAGTTACATATTAGCATGATAGTGTTTTATTTTTTTGGTCCAATCAATAGATTGTTTGTAAATCGCAAAAAACCACTCATTTCGCACTATTCGGCCTGCAGTGACTGCCGTAACAACCACTTTGTAGTGCAAGCTGATTAGAACTTTATTCTAACAGTATTTCAAACGAAGTTTGAACCACCACAAATAGAGTTGGTAATTTAGTTCCTGTAATCGCCTTAAGGGGAAAAAAATTGAATTAAACAAGGCAGATTGTGGTAAATGACGTCACATCTTGGCTACGACAGCTACGGACGTTTCAACTGTCGTAGAAAATTGCAGGAGTTTAATATTATTTTTAAGCGACAAGACGTAGTTGGAACTCTTTGATTTAAAAGAGTGTCCGTGGAGTTTCTTGCCCGTTCTTCTCCATAGAGATCTACACTAGGGAATGGGCAACTACAGCACACACTTTTTATGTCTTGTGACTGGGACTGTAACTAAATTTAATTTTCATCTTTGTTTTAACAGTTCAAAAGTGCCTGTTACTGGCCTACTTGAAATAAATGCTTTGATTTTGAACTTATGTTTTAGTACTTTTCCTTCTTTACTCCTCTTTCTTTTAGTACTGTATTTTATTGATTTAAGTGAAGAAAAAATTACGTGCATAATCCCTGTTATCTTTACATACATACCCTCTTACTGTTAAAAACTCGAATTTTAAAAAGACAAATACCTTTTCCATTTATTGCTCGGTTCCAAACAAGTTTGGTAGGTGGTCGTCGTCTAACAGGCGGTGAAAGTGACCGTTTTGATTCTGTATCAGTCTCAGATTCTTCTGATTCAGATCTAACTTCTATTTTCGGGTCAGCAGTCAGTCCTAGTGATGCTTCTGGGGGTGGTGAATCGGAAGGTTGTAAATCAGGAGGTGAAGAATCAGTTGGTGCCCCATCAAGTTGTGCTGCATCCGATGAGGGGTTAACTAACCCAAACTCCGGCATTGGGATCCCCAGAATTTTTAGCAGTCTTCTATCTTTTTTTGTTAATTTCAATACCTTTATCGGATCGCCTTTTTTTTGTGCTTTCAACTGTCTCCGAATCGTACAAGCCCTTTGTCGTGCTTTGTATTTCGCTTGTTTCCAGTACTGCATAAAAAAAATACGTTATTAACCCAAAGCACATACAAAACTGCATGTGATTTGGGTTCATACAATAATGAGTTATGGTTGTGATAGTAACATTGAGTTGTCATTATTCACAAAGGGTTACCTAAACAAAATTGAGTTAACAAATAAGTTAAACACAAAGCATAATTATGTATTGTCGCATTCACATACCAACTATCAACCCATAATAAGCTAATAAATGTTTTAAATTTGATTTAAGACTGCCCAATGTTTGCTGGTTCTGAATATGTACTTATAATTTTTGTTTTATTTGGTATACAACTAAGTGTTTAATAAATAAACAATATTTTAATACTTTATAATAAGTAACAAGTTTATAATTGGTCACGTTACAGGAATGGCATAAGCTAGGACTCTAGCTATTATGTATTATTTATGGTTCCAAATCATAACGTAGGTACATAATTGTTTATGTACTTTTAGCTAGGTGTGAGGCTGTAGTGTATTAGATAACATATACTTATATAATAGATAATAGGTAATAACATAAACAACAAGTAATAATACTTACATCTCGCCACCCTTTCAGGCTTCTTTTACAGCTAGACCCTTCGGAATTTAGTATAGACGCTAATTCATCCCACCGGTTGTGACATTCATCTCTTAATGGAAGCGAAGTTACATTCACAGCATTGGCAAATTCAGGGTGGGCCTCCATATATTGGAGCAAAAGCTTCCATTGGCGGTCCGTAATAATTGGTTTTGCAGGCATCTCTGAAAAATCTGAATGAAAAAGAAAATGGTAGGTAGGTATTTATACAGCAAATTTACTTCGAAATATATTACGAACTGAAAGAATTTTAGACCGAATACAACGAAAACTTTCTAAAACCCCAAACTTATAGGAAGTAGAGCTTCACCTTCACGAATTCCAAAATTACTTTCACTGTAATGTATTGTATTGTAAACATTGGCCATGCATGGCCACAGATTAAAATATTTGTATGAGATTTGAGAGGAGACGTCAGTCTGTCAGACAGTTTTTTTTTAAATCAGTTCCTGACGGAATAGGCTAAGGTCTGAGACCATGATGTCTAGTGACCAGTGACGCCAACTTGGCAACTTTATAGCTATATCTAGCTATTATTTGGTGACGAAATTTCTAGCTAAGCTTTTTAGTATCTTTTTCTAGCAACTTTTCATTTCATCATGAGAAAGTAGTAAATGCTGCTAAAACTGTGTTTTGCCTAAAGATGTACTGCAGAAAATGGGCACCGCTAAGAAATATTTAAAATCAACGAAACATACTAAACCCCAACCATCGACATCTTTCTCTATGGTTGATATTTTTTTTATTCAATGACGTACACAAGACATTTTTAACTCTCTTGTTGGAATTTATGAAAATTACATTTTATTGTAACATAACTACCTAAATGTAACTAGCTACTTCTAGCAACTTTTTGGGGTAAAAAACTGGCAATCTAGCAACATTTAAAAAATTGTCTAGCAACTGGGTAAAGCTAGCAGTTGGCATCATGGCTAGTCATCAGTTAGCTTAGCACTGCTGCATTTTCTCATAGGCATTTCTGACAGACAGATTGTATGAGTAAAGAATTTTTTTGGATTGTATTGTACAATGATATTTTGAGATGTATATACACACATCAACACGGTCTAGGGATATTTCATACTCAATTAAATAACTCGAAAAGTACTGGCCGCATTGGAATCTTTTATACACCGATTTGTTTGTAATTTATCTCAGACTAATTCCAAATTCAAATTTTTGAAAATTCTTTTGTTTCGGTGGCATAAAAATGTCTTGATGTATAGGAGAGGGAATTTTCATTTGTGCGAAATTTAGAAAACAATACGAATTACGTTTAGTTACAGTTTTTTTTCATTTTTAAACGAAAGATAAAGTTAAAATTGAGGTATTGTAGCCATGCAACGCCGACATTTGACGAGGGCGGAGATGTTACGAGCTGTGGGAATGCTGGAAGCTGGATCTGTTCAGCGTAATGTTGCTGAGGCCATAGGGACCCATCAAAATGTAATTTCAAGATTGTGGACACGCTATCGTGCCACAGGTGAAGTAGCGGAGAGGCACCGGGGGCCAAGTCGCATCACTACCCCCAGACAAGACCGATTTTTGCAAATTACTGCGCGAGCACAACCAAATGCAACGGCGACTCAATTGGTCCAAAGGCTGCGAGTGGAACACCAAGTGCTTGTGAGTGACCAAACTGTAAGAAGGCGACTGCATGAAAGCAATCTACGCTCTCGTAGACCACTCCGGGTCCCACCTTTACGGAGAGGCAATCGTGGACGACGATTAGAATGGGTTCGGAACCACGTGGACTGGGGCCGTGACCAATGGTCCAATGTGCTGTTCACGGATGAATCCAGGTTCAGCTTCCATCCAGATTCACGAAGGACGCGTGTTTGGCGAGTTCCTGGACGATGGAGCCGTCTCCAGAACCCTCAGGAAGTTCACCCATACCAATTTAAGGAGGAACAATTATGGTTTGGGCAGGAATTCGTCTTGGAGGACGGACGGATCTCGTTTGGGTGCGGGGCAATATGACGGCAGAACGATACGTCCAACAGGTGCTGGGGCCCGTAATCTTCCCCACAGAACACAAATGGGGCAAGATTTCCTGCTCATGCACGACAATGCCCGGGCACACACGGCGAGAACGGTAGCAGCTTGGTTACATACACATAATGTTAGGGCCTTAGACTGGCCTGCTCAATCGCCAGATCTAAATCCCATTGAGCATGCGTGGGATATGCTGCAAAGAAGAGCTCTGAAGGAAGTTCCTAAAAATCTGGCTACAGAAGATCAACTTTTTGCGCACCTCAGAAGGACATGGGACAATATTCCGCAGCAAGATATTGACAACCTTGTTCTGAGCATGCCGAATCGTTGGCGATGTGTTATGAACATCATGGGCGCTTTCTCAGACTACTAACTTCAAGTTTATAAACACAAATTAAATGATTTTTCTATTTTTTTCAGTTTTTACTCACAAATTAAAAGTTCATTCATATACGGTTTCCGTCTATGCTTCATTTTTTTTCCATAAAATCCTGAAATTTTAATCTATACCTTAACCATTATTAAAAAATGGTAGAATATTAAATAACGTATCTTTTAAATATATACATGTCATATAAATAATTAACACATTGATAGTAATTCGCTTTTTTAAAAATATCCCTAGACCGTGTTGATGTGTGTATATATGTTATCATATTTTATGTTGTGAGCGCGCAATCGTGAAGACTCTAAAACGACCCAATTGGGCCGTATTGCCTAGGACAACACTGTCTCTTTTTTTATTGATTTATCGAGCTATCCCTTTTGTATACTTGTAGTGGAATGTAGAATGAATGAAAAGTGTGTATATGTGCTGCCGCTGCTGCGCGGAACTCTTTTTTCGTTGGTTTTGTAGATGTTTAACATATCTGTATAATAAAATATTATTAATTGATTGTACACGTACTGTAAGTTACAGCTCAGAAATGAAGAACTTTGCAAAAGAAATCCAAACAGTATTTCAACTTGAAACACATTTACTTACTTCCTTCTTCACAATATTTGAAAACAAACAAACAAATAATGAATGACGATACTTACTTACTTGCTAGCTTTAAAATCTAAATTACACCACTATAATACGTTATTGCCCTGCTAGCGTCTCCAACTCTCCAACAAGCAGGCCGGCCCATTTCTCAGAATCCCGCCAAAAAGACGTGCCATCGCCATCATCCACGAAAATTGATTTAACCTACGAGCATGGCCTTCGTAAGTCCATGCCTACATTGTGACCTACGCGCAAGCTAACAATACGTTTAGTTAATTCTGTTAGATGAATTTTAGTAAAACAAGATAAATATCGGCGATAGTTTCAAACTTAGCACCGTATGAACTTCCAGCCATTTTTCTAGATTACTATATTCGATAATCGAGCAAAATGTTCGTATAAAATTAAAACTTGACAAAAGAAGGAAGCGCCAAGGTAGTCCGCAAAATTTTAAGTTTTCACCCCCCAAAGGCGACTATTTCTTGACACCAAATTCAACCATCGATTCGTTATTAAGGCACGGGTAACTTGGGCTACATTTTATTCAGTAGTCGGGTTTATAGTGGTAGTGTGTAGTAGTGGGCAACTACAGTACTTTCTCAAGTAATTATGTCTTGTCTGGGACTGTAGCTTCTTTTCTTTTTTTTGCATTTTTGACATTCAAAAGTGCCTTAATGGTCTAATGGGGTAGGCAACTGGTGGAACTAATGGCGCTAGCAGCGCATTAACCAAACATCGTCATTGGTTGAAAATCTGTCAATGTCATTTTATATTTCAAAATAGATTGACCTCATTGGTTAGATTGGGTCTAAGCTATGGACGCGCCATCTACAATCAGCTTTGACCAGCCTTTCTCATTGAAATAAATGCTTTGAGTTTGAGTTTAGTTTCTCAAATTCTTGTTATTTGGAATCTAAACAAAGTCGATACTTACCTACCAGCAGTTTGCATGCAATGAGGTGCTGTGAGGATTGTGTGAAAACGTTCACCCCATAATACTCACCAACTTAAAGCTATAACTTCGGAATCGTAGTGCGACTATTTTTCTAACCCTAGTGATTTTTTTTTTGTATTATCAAAATTGATTTTCATGAAGTTTTCAAAGGTGAGAATTGTTTGGACACTCGTTTTCTATAAATCTGATAGGGAAGCAGAAATAATGTAGTCAAAATAATGATTCTCATTAACTTAATACTTTTTAATATTATAAAAATACATTTTCGTATGATTTAATTTATGCTTAGCTTATTCTTAATAGTATATTTTCTTGAAGATTTTATAGATCTCTATAAAACAACACGTCATATTATGTTATGAATTACAACAAAAACTACTAGCAAAGTTGGAATTAAACGTTAATCCAATCGGATGAAGTAGTAGCATTATGAAAGACAAAGAATTACACTTTTCAAAATAAATCATAGTAGGTATTTCATAAGTGCAATCATTTGAAGTGAAGTCACTTCAAATGATTTATGAAATGTGTATTTTTTTTTCAATTGCTAATTCTGTCTTTCCAGCAGGGCTCTTGCAGATGCTTCCAACGCAGCTTGTATGCCCTGCATGGTTTTGTTCAAGCACTCTTGAGCAAACTGAATGCCCTGGAGAGCGCTCACACAGAATTCTGTGTTGGCATGTATGCCCTGTAGAGCTCTTACTGACTTTTCTTCCACAGCAATTCTTCTTTCTTCTATGTCTCGTACCCATTCTGGCGCAGGTGGAGCTTGGGGCGCAGAAGGCGCGGGAAGGGCAGGAGTCACCACTTGATTATCTGGAACTTAAATAAGATTGATTTATTAGATTACACTAGCCACGAAGTATTATATTATCTGTGACTAGGCTGTGCCCCGCGACGTTTCTCCGCGTGAAATTATTATAAAATATTTCTTCCCTATTTAAATCGGATTTTGTTAACAATTTCAAGGGTTTCACATTTTTTGCACGGAACAGGGAATCCTTTTTCCAAAATAAAAAGCCTACGTTAATCCTTTAAACATTAGCTAACTGCCAGTAAAAAACCCCTTCAAAATTGGTCCAGCCGTTTCGGAGATAACCCGGAACAAGCAGACAGACAGACCGAAATAATTATATAAGATAGAGTACAAAATCCATAATGTCACAGCAGGCGAGGATTACCAACAAATTATACTGATTTCATTGATTCAAACTAGGAAATCTAAATATATAAAAGAAGAAACTGACTGGCTGAGTGACTGACATATCAACACACAGCCCAAACCGCTGGGTCTACAGATTCCAAATTTGACAAGTAGGTTCCTTATGTGGTCTAGGGGTGCACTAAGGATTTTCCAAAATTCACTCCCTAAGGGGGTTAGACTATTTTATTCGAAACTTCACAGGAGTACTCCTATTGATAAATGAGTAGAAACAGGTTTCAGGTTTTTTCTGTACTAATGCACAGCCCAAACCGCAAGTCTAGAGATTCCAAATTTGGCACTTAGGTTCCTTATGTGATCTAGGGGTGCACTAAGAAAGGATTTTTCAAAACTCACCCCGTAAGGGGGTGAAACGGGGCTCCAAAGTTTGTATGGGGAAACAAGATTAGTTAGACTATTTTTTTAATTTATCAATAGTTAAATGAGTAAACATTTGTCTTACAGGTTTTTTCAGAATTCAACCCCTAAAGGGGGAAATGGGGTGATAAAGTCTGAAAATAAACATGGTTATTGTTTGCATGGTGTATTGGGTTGGGTGTATTAAAAAACAACGATTTTAGTATTTAATGTGGTGGACCTGAAATACCATCATCCCCTGTTGGGGTTTATTGTATTATGCTATACTTACACTTTATATTCATCATTTATAGTACTATTTATCATCCTTTTTATTTGTTTTACACTCAGCAATCGATTAAATACGATTTATTAACATAAAATTGCTGAAATAAAATATTATCATAATTTTCATGTTGTATCACACCAAATTGTCAATTCTCTTCCTACCTAGTCTATGATGATTTTTTGGTTTATAAAATTTAAATTATTTTTAACAATGTGTTATTTTTATTACGATAGTTTAATAAATAGCTTAATTTTAAATTATATTTATGAAAATTCTTTACGCACTCATGGATATGTCCTAACCGACTACACTTGTCAGATGAGATGATGGCCACAAGAAAACTAATATTTGAAAATTGAAAAAGGAAGACTACTTTGAAAACAAGCTGACGAACCGCTGGAGGCAGTCTACGATTGGATCTGATATGAGAAGCATCAGAAAACAGTTTGGTTTTTGCTGTTACATTACCCAGGGGATTCCGCTAAAGATTCCGCCTGGTGCCTCTACTCCCGATCTTCGGAAGCTGTCTTCGTGCCTGACTTGCTACTTGCCTCTACACTGCTTTCCTACAGAGCTGACCTGGTGCGTGACTGGGAAATCCCACGACGCCCTTCCAGCAGAGGTTTCCTGAAACTGATCCTCGAAGTTGCCCAGGTATTGACCTGCTACCCTGACGCCTGTTCCCGTCTCTCCTACAGTGCTAAACTCGACGCCCTTCCAGCAGAGGTTTCCTGAAACTGATCCTCGAAGTTGCCCAGGTATTGACCTGCTACCCTGACGCCTGTTCCCGTCTCTCCTACAGTGCTAAACTGATTCCTAACCAAGTGCGTGAACTATAAAACTATCCTAGAGTGCGTGCTAGGTAGGTTTTTTATAATTAGCTGTATTTTTTATTGGTTTGTCCACTTGTAAAATCTTTCCCTAATTAAATTTGAATTGAATAAGTCTGCTTTTATCCATTTATTTTGATAGGATCAAGTAGATTTGTTACATGTGCGATGGGGTTAAAATGTCTTAAAATCAATATGGGTTTCGATTCAGAGATTATCAGGGGTGCTGATTACGAATATAATTATGGCGTTTATTTTGAGATTCAGAAGTTGGCGGATTCGACTCCTATACAGGGTTATTGTTGATTTATTGTGATGATTGTGATAACGATGATGATTGTGATACTTAATGATGATTGTGATTATGATGTTAATGATTGTGATTAGGTACAAGGATGATGATTGTGATAACGATGATGATGATTGTGATTTCGATGATTATGATTGTGATAACGATGATTGTGATTTCGATGATAATGATTGTGATAACGATGATTGTGATAGTCATGGTGATAGTGATTGTGATAGTGATAGTGTGATAGTGATTTGTGATTGTGATAGTGACAGTGATAATAATGGTGATTGTGATAGTGATTGTGATTGTGATATTGATTGTGATATTGATGGTGATTGTGATAATGATGTTGATTGTGATAGTGATTGTGATGATTATGAAATTTGGCACATACCTAGATAGTTTATAACCTGGATTAACATGTAGGATACTATTTATCCCTTTAGTATGATCCCGTGGGACAGTTACCGAACTTCACGCGGCCGAAGCCACGGGCAACAGCTAGTATAAAATAAAATGTTAAATAATAATATAAAAAACCGGTCAAACGCCAGTCGAACTTGCGCACTGAGGGTTCCGTACAAACTTTTCATAGGACAAACTTAACTTTGCTGTTCGATCCCATGAAACGGCTATTGTACCAACCGCAAATAATAAGTTTGTAATAGTAAAATTGCTTTTTTTTGTTATTAAACTATATATTTACGGTTTTCAGAGTTTTCCCTTTACATGTGCTGTAAGACATTGCTTCTTGTCAAATTTCGTGATTCTAGGTCAACAGGAATTACCTCATAGGTTTTCGACTCAAAACCTATAATAGGGTACTTCCGGTTGACCTAGAATTGTCAATTTTGGTCAAAAGCAAGGTCTTACAGCAAAAATAAAGGGAAAATTACGAAAAATTAAAAAAATTTGAAAATTAAGGTAAAATTTGGTACTTATAAGTTTTCGCAAAAATCTAAATTTGCCTATATTTTATTATTTTTGACTCAGGACCTTGATTTTTATACACCTAATAGGGACTATAGACCTCAGTATCTGGTATAAATTTCAACCTTCTAGGTCCACCCGTTCCTGAGAAAATCGGTGGTGACAGACAGACAAAAAAGTGATTTTATAAGAGTTCCTTTTTATTACCTTTTGAGGTAAGGAAGGAACCCTAAAAATGTAAAATAATAATATGAAAAATATTTACCTTTTCGTTCTATTGGTACCCAATACTGTGGTGAAGCTACGTGTGGTGGATGAGGATCTGGTTCAGATTTAATTTGTAGTGGTGGTGTTTCCTCTAGAGTAGGAGTGGCTGATGGTATCATGTCTATGTCCAACTGCTGTGGCTCAGCATCATCCAGCGGAGACTGTGGTCCTTCCAGTATTGGGGACACAGGAGGGAGCTTTACTTTCATTCGTACATGTACTGGTATTGCTATCCCCAGACATGCTAGCACCCTCTTTTCATTTCTTGATAACAGAGTTTCCCCAATTACTGTTCCATTTATCTGTTTCCTGATAAGAATTGCCTTTTTTCGCACCTTGTACTTTGCATTATTCCAATACTAGAAATTAAAATAGTATACATCAAAAAATTACATAAGCCTTCACGCATTAGCCGCTGAACGGATTTAGATAGAATTTACTTTACTATGTTATGCTCATAATTTGGGTTCGGACATAGAAAACTTTTTATCTCAGCCGAAAGTTCCCTTGAGGTCATCTGAGCCCACACGAGCGATGCCGAGGGCATTAGCCAGTTACAAACAAATGTCACTATTTACTTACTTCTCGCCATTTAATATAATTCTTTATGCAGCCAGACCCAACGCTATTTAACCTGTTTGCTAAACGTTTCCACCGCATATTGTTATCTTCCTTTGCTTCATGCCTGCTCATATTATCGATATTGCCTTTCGCAAAGATTGGGTTGGCCTCCATGTAATCAAGCATAATGTTCCATTGGCTTTCCGAAAGAATTTTTGGTGCGGGCATTTCTGTAATAATAGAAAACAAGTTAGTTGGAAAATCGATGTTATTTACAAATATAAACGGTTACTTGTTTTGTAAGTATTCGAACTTTCACCTGCAGCGTGTGCTTGAGAGTTTTATTTGAGTTGATCATTACCTTATTGTAAAGAGATTACAAAGGAAAAAATTATCGAATACATTTTACTTCACTCATTCACTACTGAAGTCACGTAGACACGTACAATATTCTTTATAGGGCGCTGAAATGCTGAATTGTCTGCTGTGTAAAACTGACTGAACTTGAAGTCATGACATGACAGTGAAACCAAAAATTTACATTAGACAGATGACATTGACAATTTGACAACAAATTACTCACAGAATAAAAATAAGACAACTTTCGTAGAAAGAGGTTATCAAACTGGAACTGTATACGCGCTATAAGTGCTATATATTGCAATCAACGTGTAATAAGATAATAATGTGTGTAAAATCTGAGGTAGGGCAAGCGCCCTACCCTGCCCCACCGTGGCTACGTTCATACCCCCACCCCGCGGAGCCCCATGGCTAGGGAGATATCCATCGTTAAAGTTTTGAGATTAGAATAGCGTAGAATGAAAAGGGGTAAAAATTTAGTATCGTTTGGCAGGAGGAGGGAGGGGGAGGTGCCCTTCTACTCCTGGTGCACAAAATCTGAGTCATCGTTTCGAAAAGGAGAAAAACGTATTACCGGCTAACCGCAATGCAGCGCGCCGCACCGTTGCGGAAGGTCGCATTTCGATTTTATATGAAATCGTAGAATTTCAACGCACTGGCTTGCGACCAGCCGTTAACCGCTCCGATGGAATATTGCAGCGTGCGACGCCGTGGTATAGTAAATGCCATGTACCTATTCCATGGTAAATGCACTGACTAAGTAGACAGAAATAAAAGTTTAAATTAGTAAAAATACCATTACGGCGGGCCGCCAACTCAGGCTAGCTGGAGAAAGGCGTACCTACTGTTGCGTCTGACCGAAAGACTGTTAAAGAGTCCGGATTGTTTAGTGAAACATCGTAACAGTTTAAAAAAAAAGGGTATAGTTTCAATCAGCCTATGAAACCTCCTAACAAAGACATTCGGCCTGCAGCATCTGCAGTAAACACAAGACAGCACTCCGCAATGCGGACACTGGCCAGCAGCTCTAGTGCCTCAAAGGTCTTAGACCTTTTATCCGATGTACTCGCCCTGTTTGGTTTTCTTTTCTATTTCATTCATTCTTTTAGTTCAATGTTATTTTGACACTTGAATGTCAGATTGTTAACATTCATTCTTTAAAGAATAACCATTCAAAAAATTTCATTGACTGACCAACAAATGAATGCATCCCTCAACTCTATTGAGCAAGAGAGAGAGACACAGCCATAGACTAGAAAGAGCAAGAACATTGACCCGGCGGCGGCCCGACCCGACTAGCCAGCCGATGCCGATCGCCGATCGTCACTGACATTGCCATTCCGTTGATATTGCCGGTGTGGTTTGCTATAGCGTGTGCCATCAGTGCTGTGTATTGTATAGTAAATTTATTCGAAAAAAGTGTGTGGTAACGTGAATTGAGATACTACTTTTACTCTTTTAAAACACAAACCTGTTCCTCAAAATGGCTTGGATCTACTTTATTTTTGCCCTTTTCATTGGTAAGTACACCGTGGAAGACATTAATTTCTTCCGGAACAAGTAAGACCGATTAATTAACGATGTTTTTTAATACAATGCCAATTAACAAAAATACTGTGTATTCGATAGCGTCGCTATCTCTTACTCCACTCTATTTAATACATAGTAATATAATCAATCTATAACATGAGAGGGTAACCCAAATCTTACACCGAAAAGATTGTTAGATTGAATCCAAAATCTCGAATCTTGGATTCAATCAGTTCACTTCTGTGCAACCATCTAGCAACTAAAGTCAATTAAAAAATTCTAATTACTATTAACAATTATTGAGAATGTGTGAGTGTCCATAATGTTTTTGTTAATTAATTCCTGGCAATCGCTTGGTTTCCCGCGTAAGAATTCCAAGTCTATAAAAATTGATTTTGCTCTTTGCCTGTGCATAGGCTAGAAAAAATACTATTTTCTCTTCATAACTTAGATACTAGCATCTCTGTATTTATTAAAAATAACTTACTGTTCCCCTGATAAAACATTGTTAAACATACTGTTAAAAATAAAACAAATGACGGTAAATTAATGCCAAAACATTGTTTTTTTTACACAACTGTCAAGGAAATGTTACGTTTTATAGAATGCTAAACTGTACAAACTCAAATTCAAAGACAAATATTTTTATTTGTAGAACATTTATTAGTACAGATCAAAGAGGCACAGATGTCAATATTAATAAAATGTCTTGTCTGTATTGTCTTGTATTGTCTTGCCATCAAACGGTGCGCGGCGTACAAATATCAGTCCTTCGAACTTCAAGCTTCTGCAGACATATGGGTGTTAAATGACAAATAAATTGCATATTCACACTTTCAAGAGTTGAAAAGTTTCGATGAAAAGGTACGGCTGTAAAAAAAAACTCACAGTCTCTCAATAGCTTATAGGGTATGACTTGGGTAATATAGCTATGATAGTATACTGTTTAATTTTCTGTTCAGCCACATCTGATACATACAGCAACAAAAGTAAGTTTACAACCTCAGCAGTTAGTACAAAAAATTATAAATGAAAACTTGTAAAGAAATATTTACTAAGTAAAACTAACACCTGTTAGACAACATTCACTTTTCTTCTTGACTGTACAACATTAAAAACCGACTTCACAAAACAAAAAAGTGAAAAAAGCTTCAGATGTCGATCTTGTTTGTTTGATTCAGTTTTTTTTTGCCACCAACTTCTGAAGCTTATGGGGGCGGTATCTGCTAACGAGAGGTTTTCTCCATGTAACTCCTCTTTGATGAGTGAATATAAATGTGTAAAATAAAATTATGTTGCTCATTAGACTCTAAGCTTTAATTGGTACAATTGAAATAATTCTAACTTTGTTATTACTATATTATGAAAAAAATATTCAAAGTGGAGCATTTTTTCTTTGAAATTTCATTACTACTCCTAAACGGCATTAAGTTTTAGTTTTTTTTCACACAAATATTTGTCACTGTGATCTAATGATTTATTAGGCTACAATTAAATAAAAACCAGTCATTTCGCACTATTTGGCCCGCAGTGACTGACGTAACAACCACTTTGTAGTGCAAGCTGATCAGAACCTTATTCTAACAGTATTTCAAACGAAGTTTGAACCACCTCAAATAGAGTTACTAATTTAGCAGATACCTAGCCTTTTAAGTAATTTTTTTTTTGTTTGTTCTACTCTTTGCCATTTCCATTTTTAGTTGTAATATCCTAAACAAATATGATATGTTGTCCTATACAAATATTTGCTATGCAAACTTCAATCTTAAATAGGTATTATTTTTGTACGAACTGAACATTTTGGCATATTGAACCGTATGAAGTAAGCCCAACAAAAGGTAACTGCTGTAAATCATTGAGGAATTCCATCGACTGTCTATGGTCTCCATCATCAGACCTGTAATGGCATTTATAACCCAAATGGGTGCAAAGTTCTCATCTATAGAAATGAATTAAGTTCAAACACAAGGTAGGTACCGTAAAACATTGAGGAGTTCTCTTGACTGTCCTTCGTCTTCACCATCAGACCCCTAATGACAGTCACAACCCATCTAGGTGTAAAGTTCTCATCAGTACAAATTAATCAAGCCTAAACACCCGGTAATTGCTGTAAATCGTTGAGGAGTTCCCTTGACTGTTTTTTGGCTCCATCATCAGATCGACTCCAGACCTTCATTAAATAATAGTGCTTTAAAATACTTAATGAAAAAATTAACAAACGCACTAGTCACCACTACGATTTTCGAAGGTTACCCTTGATTTCAACGGGATGCCATCATCAGATCCTGGTTTCCAACAAAAAAAAGAATCATTAAAATCAGTTCATAAACGACGAAGTTATCCGCGAACATAAAAAAATATATATACGGTCGAATTGAGAATCCTCCTCCTTTTTTTGAAGTCGGATAAAATCAGTAGAGGAGTATTGAGATATAAACATTAAAGTATCTACATAGTTTAAGTAAAAATTGAAACAAAGTGTAAAAAATCAGCAACCATGATTATTAAATTCCGTTAATCCTAAATTCTAAATTTTCATAAGTATTCTTAAAAGTTTGTTAATTACCTGAGATTAGAAATAAAAGGCTTTTTATTTATTTATTATTTCTTATGGGTAGTTATACTACACATCAAGCGAAAACTTAAATAAACCTTTGAATTGCAGTTCCAAGTTTAAAATTTTGAAGTACACCATTACACACACTTCTACTTCTAATGTGACCCCAAAACATCAATAGTCTAATTTAAATGGGATTCAGTATGTCATGTATGTTTCCAGAATTATAAATTGATTTTATTGTCTAAATCAAAGAGTGGATTCCAAACTATTGACCAGTAATCAAAAGGTCATAATGTGGAAATGCTCCACTCAATCCGCTATTTAGCTAGTGTATCTTTCCAAATAATTAACTCTGAAATTGATAATAATAGTTCTCTTGTATATTTGCTGTTTCTTCTAAAGCCATGCACTACACTCTGTTATTATTCTGGTTTAAAAAAATATAAACTGCATACTTAAACCAAAATCTTTGTTTTGGTTTTAGAGGTTCGTTTGTTTCATTTTATTACTACCTATTAAAAATAAATATGAACGAATAAGAAATGGGCATAGGCTTAGTAATATAGGGCCCAGTTAACTCCCACAATAATAACTCTTTGTGATCCCTATAACTTAAGCTTGTCTTTAAGACACAATTTCTTCTCACAATTTAAAAACTTTCTAGGTACAGCCACAGCTCAGTTAAATGAAGACTCATCGCTGTCAAACCCCATTACATTGCCACCGGAACTTCAGGAGAAATTGGATCAATTCAATGAAACCGAAGTGGAAAAGTACAAGACGCAGTACTTGGAGCAGTTTAAGAAGAAGTGCGAGCAAAACGGGCATCCTGAACTTTTTGATAGTGCACAGGTACGTTATGGCGTTAATGTTACTTCAGCCATATTTTCGGTGACTTGATTATTATTTTTGGTCTTTTTGAATTTTTTAAATTGTACTTTTAGAATTTGAACTCTAGAATGTACCTATACTGCAAAACAGTCTTGTAATTCGCAAAAAAAATACTTTCCAGAATTGACGCCTTCACCTGATCGATATTGATTCCAAATGTATGGTTAAACTAAAAATACAGTTAAGTAACTGTATTTTTAGTTTAACCATACATTTGTTCACTGTTCCCAATTTGAAAGATGCGCAATCCAATAAAAAAAGAATTTTAAGAAATACGCATTTAGGCAAACTTATATGCACATAAGAAACTTTGCACACGTGTTTAGAAGCTCACATAAACTAACATATTGGCATATTGTGCAATTCCCACACACATACGGGTCAAATCGATAACCTCCTTTTTTGAAGCCGGTTGTAAACCATAATTGGGATATTAGGGGCTAAGGGTGGTAAACAGATGTGGAGATCGTGTGCACGGGATTTTGTTTTAAAAATGAGCAGATTTCGTCCGAGCTCATGGTACATTGTCATATGTTTATGTTAATGTAATACATAATGTTTGTGTATAAAAGGCAATGCTAATTCTTTGGCCAAAGAAAGACCTAGCCGTCTGGTAACACGAAGTGTCTCAATTTTCCTTACAAGGAAGACTTGCAGTGGGGCCCCCTAACTAATAAAATAATAATATAAATAATTTAATGTCTATATTGTTACGAACAAGTAACTACTTAAGGGCCTATACCCTCTCAAATGGCTTAGCATGATCCTCCGTTACGCCTAAAATACTGTAGCATTAATTTTGAAATCAATATATGGTAAAGTTGAGGATTAATGCTAAGTACTATATGTGACGAAAACACGATTCCATAATTTTTTCTCGATAGAAAAAACCAAAGTTACCTCCAAATCGAACAATAAACCGCTGGTATTCAAAAAGTACTTCAAATTAGATCATGAAACTTTGCATACTAACTGAACTAACCATATAGCAGGTCTTATGTGTTTTATTTTTTTAGTCCAATCAATAGATTTTTTGTAAATCGCAAAAAATCACTCATTTCGCATTATTCGGCCGCAGTGACTGACGTAACAACCGCTTTGTAGTGCAAGCTGATTAGAACTTTATTCTAAGAGTATTTCAAACGAAGTTTGAACCACCACAAATAGAGTTGCTAATTTTAGGGTTAGAAGGGCCTTAAGGAGGCAAGCTGTTATATTTATGGTGGTGCATATTTATTACATTTTCTATGTAAGTATTTAAATCGGTATGTGGTATGTGGACTTATGTTTGGACAATAAAGATCCAACCAAAAACATTTTCATGTAAAATGTTGCCAAGACGAGACCATTTGACTCGCACTGTCAAAAAGTTATCAGATCTCATGTAGAGCCAAGATTTTAACTCTACACGCCGTAACTCTACAAGGTCTAACTTTACAAACTCTACACTTTAGTCAAAATATGTGGCTTTGCCATTTCGCTACATTCACATGGGCGTAAGGTGAAAAATGTATCCACTGTTCACTACTTTTCTGTTATACAATAGTTCTTGTAGTAAAGAAACGGCCAAGCCACATATTTTGACTAACGTGTAGTGTACATATCTGGTATAATCCAAACCCAAGTTAGAAGGGTTCAAAAAAACGACGAAGCGCTTCGAGAAAAACCGACTTCAAAAAACAAAAAAAGTGAAAAATAACTTTAGCTTCAGAAGTCGGTGACAAAAGAACTAAATCAATCAAACAAAGGTCACCGACTTCTGAAGCTAGTTATTTTTCACTATTTTTGTTTTATTTTTTGCAAAAAAGTTTTTATTTTTCCATTTTTAGTTATTCCCAAACAAATATTTGCCATGAATTTATTTGACATTGTTAACAATACATGTCATGGTAATAGGCGTATCCCCAATATTATGAAACTTACGTATAAACAATAAACATCCAAGCGATTGCAGCAATCACGACAGATCACGGCGTCTATTTTTGAAGAGTTCCATTGTATGTGTATTTTATGTGTCTCCGAAGATCATCATCAGATGTTCACAAAATTTAAATGGGACCACACGGGAAGCACGAGCTTTCAAATAAACAGAATCATCAAAATCGGTTCACCCACTCGAAAGTTCTGAGGTAACAAAGAAAAAAAAAAAACAGTTGAATTTAGAACCTCCTCTTTTTGGAAGTCGGTTGAAAAGTAGGTTATAGTGCGTTTGCGTTTCGCTTGGCTCGTCTTGGCGGGGGCACTAACGTGCCCCCAGATTTAATATCATAATTAAATTGCCAACAAGTTGAATTAATTTAATTGAAAAATTCAATTAACACTTCCTTGAAAAAAATGTAGGAATTATATTTTTCCCTAAAATTGGTTTCAGTATCATAAAAGTAAAAACCTAATTCAAATTACAATAAACGACGATAAATAACTGATATAGTACTTCTGCTATTAATACTATATTAAACTCTTGAGGAAAACTTCAGGGATATTTTTCAGATTACTTCTGTGTATTATGGGCATAATTTTTAGATAAGTAAATAAAAAACGAATGAGTACCGGAAATAAATGTTTTTTGAAATCATAGTTACGATTAGGCATTATTATAGGTAATTAACAGATAACATACAGATGAAAGGTACAATAAAATACGCAAAATTACTGTAATTTCTAACTACCCCCATGTGAAAAAAGGCGTTACCTAGTTCATTCATTCTTTATTTCAATACAGTGACCACATTTTCACAGACATCTTTAAGTACAACATACAGACGAATATGTCCCACAGATAGGTCCAAACTAGGTTTTCTCCTTTGACTTGGGCATACCTTTGATATGGCATAGCCTCATAGGTAACCAAAAAGGTAACAAAAATAAAAAAATAACAAAAAGTAATTAATGAAAAGATTAATTAATTAGTACTGGGATCACCTAGTGCGACAAGCACAATTATTATCAAATAAATGTGCTTGTCGCAAAAAAATTAACCAACCATTCGGGCAGGGACCGAATAATCGGGTTAAAAGGTCAACCTGTTTGAACTTTAACCCATATGTTTAATTTACCATTATACGGGTTAAGCGTTATAATATATGGGTTAACCATTTAAATATTGCTGATTAACCAGAATGAAAGGGACAAAGCACCGAGCGCGGGCTAACTCCGTCACTTTCTTGGCATATTTTTTATGTACAAAAATGAACTCTGTGCGTGAACCGGTTACTATTGGCTGATTAACCCTATAATACGGTTTAACCTTTATACTTGGGTTTTTCACCTAACTAACAAATAAGTTCTAATCGGGGTATTTGTCTAGGGACGCAGAAACGCAAAAACGCGCCCTGCGACGTGCAGTCAACTTTACGTGCCACAAATTCAATTTATGTTACTTTATACATATTTCTGCTTCAAAAATCATAATATTCATTCATTCATTGAGAGCAGCGGTGGCTCAGTGGTGGCGGCCCCGACTTACGAACAGTAAGTCGTGGATTCGAACCCAGACAGGCGCATTACTTTGTGTAATTTATTTCATCACCACTGCTCTCAAAACGGTGAAGGAAAACATCGTGAGGAAAACGGCATGTCCTAGAACCAAAAATTGCCAATCCGCACTGGGCCCGCGTGGTGTATTATAGCCCATTCCCTCTCATTCAGAGGAGGCCGTGTCCCAGCAGTGGGAACATTATAGGCTGATGATGATGATGAATCATAATAACATTATTTAATAACAAGGGGATAAGATTAAACTAGTATGAACATATAGACCTAGCCTCTATGTATGTATATTTCTTATTTATCTTTGTGGCCGAGTTAGCGTTATCACTACTTATATCATATCGTGGGATAACGAGCTCAAAATATTTTTTTAATGATTTCAACACCAGAATTTATCGATTACTTATTCTGGCAAGAAATATGTCTTTATTTTCAGTCATAACTATGAATGTGTTGATGAATAGGTGCTTTAACACTTAATATGGCACATCAGATGTCACAAAAAATTCAAACTTGTTTGTTTCCGAAGCATCATCCATCATCTAGCGCCCGACTTCACCCAATGCTGGGTATAGGACTCTCTTTGCTTGTACCAAGCTCCACTCTTCTGCGCCAGCCTCATCTAGGTTGGTCCCCCATTTCTGACCCATGGAGCTATCATATAACTTAAGTACTTCTAAACTTCTGGCAGCTACTGAGAAATTCTTAATCGAAAAACTCACGCATACTTAATAGACGCGCTTGCGACCACGAGACAAACAGGCCATTGCCATGTTCTACCGAGTACAATGACGGTCTACCACTTTACACTTTTATGCCATAAGTAATAATGTTGAAAAGTTTTTGACACATAGAACTTTCTGTCAGTGCATAAATGACATCAAAACGTCTTCGTTATTAAATAACCATTTATCAAAATTAAAGTTTTAAGGTGACACATCACACGGGCTCGAACTCATTGGTGGGCGTGGCCAAAAAGCACGCTGTCTCACCTGGCATCGTGCCCGACAGAGATAGTATCAGTGATGAGCAGTTAGGCGCTCGCTAGTCTTCACGCGCGTCTAGTTCGTACGCACACACTCAGCGTTCCGAACCGTTCCGAACCAAAACGAAGTTATATAATACTTTCGTCTGACCTTTTATTTATGCGCTAAAAAGAATAAAATAAACTTTTTCTTTAAAACTTTTACTATCAACTTATAACGTCATCGTCACTACACAATTCGCGAGATTAGTGGTAATAATAAAATTGTATAACTATATTGTTTGTTATAATATCCCTCGAGAGAAATAAATGGCTGTGAAGCCAGCAGAGTCTGGACGTTGGTCGGCAGACGACTGCTTTATATTGTCATCGTGGTACTGTGGATTTCCTTGGACTTTTTTTTTTTTTCGGATGGGAAATCATCAAATGACTTCTCCCGCTCTGGGCGGAGCAGGAGGGAGTGTCAGACTTTTACTGACTAAAACCCATCCATGTTCCTTCATCGCCCTTTGTGTTCCGGGGTCACGGTATCTCTTTCGAACAGTCCCGCAACCCCGGGATTTCCTTGGCCTGGATTTCCTTTTCAGGGCGTATCAAGTCGGGGTCACCAATTTAGTGGTTGTTGTACACTATCTAAATTAAATTAAAATTTTTCATAATTCTATATAAATTTAATCAACACAAGACAGAGAAGTGACAGATCAGAAGAAAAGTAAAAATTATATCGTGAAGGTTTTATGTATATAAAGTTTCTAAATAAGTAAGTCGCTACACCATATTATAGGGTGTGCGTTTCGATGGCGCGACCACGGCGTTTTTTTTTTTAAATAAGTATGCCATGATTTTGTAAAAATATGTATGTATGTGGTTCAAATTTCCCAAAACCTTAAATTTGTCAAAGTTTTGGTTAAAAAGTTATAAGGGTTTGAACGTGGCCACCCCATCGAAACGCGGAGAACCGCGCGGCCACGGAAATCTTAAAAACTAAGCGTTGCAGAGACATGAAATTTAGGTAAATAACAGATTGAATTTGTAAAAAAAATATAAAAAATCCTAGATTTATATTTCAGGAGCATACGTACGGTATCGCTTATAACCTTCAAAATGTTCTGAATGTGAAATTTAAAATTGAAATGAATTGATTTAATTTTAAATTATTTTTTTTTCAAAATCTTGCCATTGTTTAAAATAATAATGCCGTGGTCGCGCTATCGAAACACACATTATAGGAGTGCAATAAAAATGCACAGGCCCTTCAACTTCAGCGAAAAACAAATGACACGTCACTGACGTCATGCATGAAATGACAAGGACAGAAATATAGGTCTTGTTCTTCTATCAAACGAAGTACATGTCAATATCGCGTGTTCCCCTCCCGCACCGCACCGGGGGAAACATTATTCAGTGAGATGCACGAAAATTCATAGTAAAAGGCGCGCGTAAAAAAATATGAAAAGGCTTTTGGGAAATCGAATTTTATGAAAAAACCACTGGATAAATCATTATCAAATAAAATTTATTGAATTTTTCGATAATTGTGCTGTGTCGGTACGGACTTTGTTTTGGAAATTTGACACTTCTTTTATTACTAATTTACGCCCAAAGTTACGTTAAAATTGGCAATAAAAATGAATCTTTGGTAGCTCGTAACTTTTGAATGGCTTTTTATTTTACTATTCTGATTCCGCACAGACACAATCAATAATGAGACAAAACGATATCATGTTTAACTTTAGATGTACCATGTCAAACAGTGGAGTAATAGCCCCCCGAAATTTGTATGGAAAATATGTTGCGCAGTTCAACCTTAAGAGGGCGCATTCAGAAGGTTGCCGACCTCGCAAATATCTGTCAAATATTTACCTGTTTTAATTAATTTCGCAATATTACTGTATGGAAATAAGAAATATGGCTAACTAGTGAACTATTTTAATTATAATGTACCTAACATTGCAATTAAAACATTGAATTTGCAGATGTTGTAACCGTTTTAGGCAGAAAAGGCATAAAATTTGGAAAATTTCCAAATACTTTTTTTACATCTAAAACTGATTATTCGGTGTTTCATAATCAATATTTTAATTCTCTAGTTAGCCATATTTCTTATTTAATTATAGTAATATTGCCAAAATTAATCAAAACAGCAAAATTATTGACAGCAATTTGCGACGTTACCCAGTTTTTGTATGAACGCTCCTAAACACCTGCGTAAACCTTAGATTAATATACGATAAAAAAACCAGGTATTTCTTCATTCTGCTGTGCAAAACCACGGTTACGAAATAGAATAGAAAAACTCTATTCCTTAATGTAAAACTTAAATATTAAAAATAACTAACACCTAACTAAGTAACTTAAATAATAATAGCCGGTCGGTCGATCTTTAGGTTAAGCCGTGCTTGCCTAGGTTGGTCTGTGGATGGGTGAGCATCCATTACATACCGGGTTTCCTTCGTGCCTCGGAAAGTACGTTAAGCCGTTGGTCCCGGCTGTGCAGATCTTTAACACTCGTTACAAGTAGTCAGTGACCCAAAAAGTCTGACAACCAGTCTTTACCAAGGGGGGTATCCCTTGGTAAAGACTGTACCTACTAACTGGGTTGTGGAGGTCAGATAGGCAGTCGCCTCCATGTAAAATACTGGTATTCAGCTGCATCCGGTTAGACTGGCAGCCGACCCTAACATAGTTGGGAAAAGGCTAGACAGATGATGATAACTGTAAAACTTAAATTCGCTAAAATGGTCACTTGAACAAAGTTTTTCTATAATTATCAGTGTCAAGCAGAGATACTGTAAGTGATTACGAACGGGATGTTTATGTGAGAAGTTAATTATAAGCGACCGGTTCTGTAATGAGTGACCTTCGTTAGTTGACGAGGTCGAGGCTTCAAAGATCAACATAGATTTTCTTCTAAGATTCTCTAGCTTTTGTCTATTAATAAATTCTGAATATTATTGTTTTTTCGGCTTATATTAAGTGCTCAGTTAGTCCAAAGTATCAAAAAAAATTAATCCAGGATAAAGGCGAAATAAAGTGTAAAAATCAGAGTGTACGGTCAGCATCATAAATCGGTGGTTGTAAATATGTATTTTTTAAACTTGTTGTTGGTTAAGTAATTTATTTTCAAATTGTTAAATAATACTTTGGCAGGTTTTATTGGTAATTCACTCACCATTATTTTAAAATAGGTAATAGTGCTACTACTAGGTACATGGATATATTTTTAATTTAATTTAAGTTGCAATGGAAATAAAATAAAAGTTTAAAATTCGCTGTTAGCATTGAACAGTTTCAAGCTATGTTTTTTGCATTTGTGTATAAACGTTAAAATCTGAATGGTATAGGTATGTATCTAAATAAACAAAAAAAAAATTATGCAACTTGCAAAAATAGGTATTTGTGTTTCCGCAAGTCTTTTACATATTTTCAGGGGAGTTTTAATCTTATTACTGTTGGTATATTATACCTAGGTAACAATGAGTGAAATATGGTTCTTTTTTTTTTTTAAATGAATGATTTTTATGAAAAAAAAACTAAAAGCAATTTAGTTACGTAGCCATCCACACCTACACGTTTTAGAGAAAAAGATAAAACATAAATTAGCATAAATTAATATGGATATCGTTAAATAAAACATTATGCCGCAACTTTTAGTTGAAAAAAAAAATTATGTAGCTTGCAAAAGTAGGTTTTTGTATTTCCGCAAATATTTTCAGGGTCGAAATGTAAATTTTGAATTTGATCATAATACCGTTCGTATATTGTAGGTAAAATTGCGTTAAACACGTTTTTTTTTTCAAAAACGAAAGATTGTTTTCGTAAAACTAAATAATAAAAATTATTTTGAAAATAAACTAAACTACTAACAATGGCTACGTAGACATCATAAAACACCTATACGGTGTTGTAAAGAAGATAAATCGTAAATTTCCATAACTTAATGTAAGTATCCAACCAGCCCGCGAAATTCAAATTTTCTTACGTTTCTTGCAATTTACAGGCCAGTGCTAGGTTGTAGGTTGATTAGAATATTATTTGCGGCTGTAAGACGTATGTAGTTACAGAATTATATTCATCAAAATCATCAATACAACCCTCCAAGTTCATAAAGGTGGAAAAATGACTTTTTCAAGGTCAAAGTCATTCCTGCACCTTGGAGGGTTTTATTGATTATTTACCTAGCAATGGCCTGCAAATTGCAAAAAACGTAAGAAAATTGTAATTTCACGGTCTACCCTGGAGCATTTACCTTAAGTAAACAATAAATATGATGCCACAATTGAAAGTCAGTTTATTTGTTAAATTGAGGAAACCTGAAACGCATTTGCCTATTATCATTGAACCCTTTTTTTTTATGGGAAATCATCAAATGACTTCTCCCGCTCTGGGCGGAGCAGGAGGGAGTGTCAGACTTTTATTGACTAAAACCCATCCGTGTTCCTTCATCGCCCTTTTTGTTCCGGGGCCACGGTATCTCTTTCGAACAGTCCCGCAACCCCGGATCATTGAACCTTGGGTCATCAACACTAATTAATCTACCTGTATAAACCTAACTATGTCACAAGATATCGATTAATACCTAGTAAGTCTTTCGCACAAGGTTGAATAAAAGGTTTTTTCTACCGCCCACGCAATAATAGTCCGTATGTACCTCTGTATCAAAATAGCCGGAAAATTGGGTCGTCTGCGCAATTTCGACTGTTTGACGATAACAGCCTTGTTGTCCCTTTGCTAATAAACTTGAAGTACATCAGTCAATATGAACGAGTGTTACAAAATTGCCCAGATTCTTGATAAGCTTCACTGAAAGTAATACCTTTGAAAAGTTTAGTGGTTTTGAAAGCTTCTTGCTCTAACTATCTCCAGGAAATGCACAAAACAAAATCAAGAATACTCAGGGTAGTGTTTTGGGATTTCGTAGCACGATGACTACTTTCGCACTATGATGTTGGTATTTCCAAGTATCGGTAGCACTATGTACATTGTTCGCATAAAGCCTACAATCGCATATTGACAAATATTTCTAAATACATTATTCTAATCGGAGTACCTATGCCTACTTTTATTTACGTCAGTAGGTACGTGTGGTATATTTGTGATCTACAATAATGTACAGTCAACAAAAACTACTTTACTTTGGGTGTTTTGTAAATATAAGTAGGTATGATTTATGTGTGGTTATAAACAAATCTATCTACCTACCTATATCTATAGAAATAAATAAAACAGAAATTACATCTAAAAATGGAAAAATAAAAAACTTTTTTGCCAAAAAATAAACACGAATTCAAAAAACAAAGCAAAATTGAAAGCTTTAGCTTCAGAAGTCGGTGGCAAAAATAAAGCTGAATCAAACAAACAAGTCACCGACTAAAGTTATTTTTCACTAAGTATAATATTTTGTTTTTTGAAGTCGTTTTTTTGATTTGTTGTCTTTTGTCTGTCCGTTTGTTCCGGCTAATCTCTGAAGCGGCTGGTTTTATAGGGTGTAACATCAATTGAAGTAGGTACTAGTCACTCGCTTTCCACACCCATTCTTAGATTTTGCCGATCTATTAATTCTCGAAAACCAATCGATAACTACCTAAGTATTTAATCGATTATTTTGTTGAATAATTTAATGCTAATTTCTCGCTTTTTAGATTGTAAAATGTTGCCGTATTTTATGATTTGCTTGAGAAAAAAAAGAGCGGATTTTTTGGATAATTAAATTTTAACTAGATAACTGCTTGGCCAAGAAACCAGACATGCCATACTCCTTTACTATCTCATCGTTCGTAGGTGATTGGAAGAAGGCAAAATAGGTAAATAAGGAAGATTGAAAAGGCAGGCCTTTGCCCAACAATGGGACTGAAGATGATAATAAAAATAAATAAGTCTAATCTATTAAAATCTATGGGTTGTCGGAAATATCATCATCAGATATTTATTGATACTAAGGTATTGTTGAACGACGCAATAAGGTTTGAAACAATAGAAATCTATGTCCTTTGTTCTAACATCTTATAGGCTTCCGGGAAAACCTTATGAAAAACTTCAGACCTCGAGGTCGATGTGGTTACGTGATACTTAGTATTATTATCTGTTTCAGCATCACGCTAGCTTCTTCTATCTAATCGTGAGATATTGTAGAAGTACAGCCTGGACGGAACAGGTACCATTGAGTCCGAATCTTTAAAGTTGTTTTCAATTTAGTTCGAATTCTGTGGAATTATTTTTTTCTTGATGACCCGCAATAGTTATCAACCAATTGCAACCAACAGTAATGCCCGTTTTCACGCAAACTAAGCGCCATTACACAGGGTTACCAATGTTACCATGTATTCAGTACATCATTCTGAACCAGACAGCCTACAAACAGAATATGTTTCCTACAAAACTGTAGGTAGGTGAAATAGGTTACCTATTTGGTAACCTATTTCAGTTTCACTGTCCAAATATAGGGCATAACAGTACAGTTTAAAATGATGTATATAGGGGTACAGAATACTTACGTCGTGTTCCACCCTGTGTAAATAAAGCTTTGGTAAGTATTATTGCTATGTTGGATTTTCAACTGTTGGCTCATCATCATCAATCTCCTAGCATCATCATCTGCCTAGCTTTTTCCCAAGTTTTATTGGGGTCGGCTTCCAGTCTAACCGGATGCAGCTGAATACCAGTATTTTAGATGGAGCGACTGCCTATCTGACCTCCACAACCCAGTTAGTACTGGGTAATACGATACCTCTTGGTAAGACTGGTTGTCAGACTTTTTGGGCCACTGAATACCTGTAACGACTGTCAGAGATCACAAATGACAGCCGGGACCAACTGCTCAACGTGCTTTCCGAGGCACGGAGGAAACTCGGTATGTAATGTGTGGTCACCCATCCACAAACCAACCTAGGCAAGCACGGCTTAACCTAAAGATCGACCCGAGTGGCTGTTATTATTTAGCCACGAGCTCCTCATAATCAATCTCCTAGCGAAAGAGCAAAAATGGTTTCAGATACACGACACCCTTAAGGCCCTTCTAACCCTAAAATTAGCAACTCTATTTGTGGTGGTTCAAACTTCGTTTGAAAAACTGTTAGAATAAAGTTCTAATCAGCTTGCACTGCAAAGCGGTTGTTACGTCAGTCACTGCGGCCGAATAGTGCGAAATGAGTGGTTTTTTGCGATTTACAAAAAATCTATTGATTGGACTAAAAAAATAAAACACTTGACCTGCTTTATAGTTAGTTCAGTTAATATGCAAAGTTTCATGATCTAATTTCACCAGCGGTTTATTGTTCGATTTGGAGGTAACTTTGTATTTTTTTTCAATCGAGAAAAAAATATGGAATCGTGTTTTCGTCACACATAGGACTTAGCATTAAACCTCAACTCTACCATATATTTATTTCAAAATTAATGCTGCAGTATTTTAGGAGTAACGGAGGATCATGCTAAGCCATTTGACGGATATATAGCCCCTAACATCTGAATACCCTCGTGTCGCAAAGGCTGAAAAGCCGAAACAGCTTTCTGAAGTGTGTCACCCCTCTCAGTGGCGAGCGCTCCACAGAAGACAAAGAACTGTGGCGAATTAGTCCATTCTAACCAACCCCATTCGTTCCACCTGCTGAAAATATCCCACCTGGACATGAGTTGCCATGGCTAACCTGGAAGTCTTTAAATAGACTCCGGACTCAGGTTGGCCGCAGTAAGGAGAACCTGCTCGGGTGGAGATTCATTATTGACTCTTCCCTGGAGTGTAAATGTGGTGTTGTTCCACAAACGATGGGGCAGTTATTATCGTGTCCTGCGTGTCCTGTTGTTTGTTCACTACAGGAACTGATGGACGCTACCGAAAGCGCCAAACTAGTAGCTCAGTTCTGGGCCGACTCAATTTAGATTGCCTTCGACACGAAGAAGAATCATTCTCCTGCTCTTATCCCAATTTATTTTAGGGTCGGCGCATCATGTCTTCTTATTCCATACTTCTCTATTATTCGTCATCTCTGCAGTCACCTTACAGCCATCCGTCGTTTCGTTGGTCTTCGTATACTCTTATAGCCTACATTCATACTCAATAAACTTTCAGTGAGCTTAAAAACTAACGGTTTATTTAGGCATTTACTTCAGTATCGGTTTCTGTTATTAAAAAAACCGGCCAAGAGCGTGTCGGGCCACGCTCAGTGTAGGGTTCCGTAGTTTTTGTCTTTTTTGTACAAAAACTGTTGTTTCCATCAAGTTCAAAATGATTTTCCTAGAAAGTCCTTATAAAGTTCTACTTTTCTGATTTTTTTTCATATTTTCTAAACTTATTCAAAAGTTAGAGGGGGGGGACACATTGTTTTTTACTTTTGGAGCGATTATTTCAGAAATTATTGACATTATCAAAAAATGATTTTAGGAAACCCCTATTCATTTTTAAATACCTTTCCAACAATATATCACACGTTAGGGTTGAAATTAAAAAAAAAAATCACTTCCCACTTTACATATAGGGGGGCTACCCTAATAAAACCATTTTTTCCAATTTTTGTCGGCGTGATTGATATACATATTGGTACCAAATTTCAGCTTTCTAGTGCTAACGGTCACAGAGATTAAGCGGGGACGGACAGACGGACGGACAGACATGGCGAAACTATAAGGGTTCCTAGTTGACTACGGAACCCTAAAAAAGGAATAAGTGCTACAATTTGATTTAAGCAACGGTTCGGATATTTAAAAACAATTAGAGCTGCTATATGTACTTATTGCTTTTTCTACGCATCGTGCTTCCCTCAACCCAAAGAGACAAACATACTCTTATCTTCAGCAAACCTTAGTCAGTCGCATTACTCATGCGTCAGGGTAGCCCGCGAAATTCAAAATTTCTTACGTTTTTTTGCAATTTGCAGGCCAGTGCTAGGTTGTATGTTGATTAAAATATTCAGTTTATAATGGTCGAGGAACGACTTTTTCAAGGTCAAAGTCATTCCTCGACCTTTATGAACTTGGAGGGTGGGTTATAATATTGCTGATTTTGATGATTAGAAATCTGTAACTACATACGTCTTAAAGTCGCGAACAATATTTTAATCAACATACAACCTAGCACTGGCCTGCAAATTCCAAGTAAATTTGAATTTCGGGAGCTACCCTGGAGCATCCACCTTAAATTCAAGTATTAGTAGGTATAAACCGCATCCACACGCACGCAACATAGATACATTGATTTGTATAATCCTCGGTTTATGAAATAACTCGTAATCAGTAATAACCTTGATTTATCAGTCCTAGTGCTAAGATATGACGAACCAATAATTGCATTTGTCAAGAGTGTGTAGATAGTGGGTCGTTGATAAGTGTTAGGTCTCGGTCTACATGTGATAAAAAATTATTAATTGAAAATGTAGCTTAGTTAAGCTAAGTAATATAGTACCTCGCTAACCAACAGTTTTGGTCAGCAAGAAAGCCGATTGTTTTACAAAAATCATCTTCATTGCCACAAAATATAATGATCGTTTTTTTTTTGTATAAATAAAATAATATTTTCAGTAACTTTAAAACTTCTTTGCATGTAACTTAATCACCAAAATTACCACTAATATAGTTCTTCAATACTTATTCACTAACCGTATGGACCTTGTTGTTTGAAATAAATAACTATTTGATTTGATTAAAACAATTATTGAAGTGGTCGTATTAGTAGGCTTTTAGGTAAAATGATTTGAATCCCTTGAAAGCCTATACATAAACGTGGGCGTTCTAAATAGAGCACTTAGCCTACTAAATCAATCGATCACAATATCGGGACCATGTCTACATTTCACCGTTTTCGGGTTCTTGACCCACAAATCAAATTAAATGCGATAGAGCCTTCAGACTTATGTACTTCAGGCATACTCGACGGCGACCTATTTCTGCTCCCATGTTTTTATACATAGATGGTCGGGATCTGTGACAACTTCGAGTTTAAGTCCCAAATTTATCCTTACTTAGGCCGTTATGCATGCTGTGTGGCGTCCAACTTTGATGGGAAAAGAAAATGAGAACATATATCTGTTACCTATTTTTCAAGTAGTTTCGAATTTCAGACCACACAGGACTTTGACACTTATTACCTCAATATATAAATGACTCATAATAAAATTGAAATGTGGGAAATGTGTTATCTGTATGTGTCATCAGTCATCACTTTAGTAGCAAGGGTCGGCATTTGAGTCACTCCCTGGTTCTACATCATGCATGATGCTTGCATGATTTTGTAGTGAAAAAAAGCAATCACAGTCTGGTTTAAGGGCCTATACTCCCTCAAATGACTTAGCATGATCCACCGTTACACCTAAAATGTGACGAAAACACGATTCCATAAACTTTTTTTGATAGCAAAAAAACCAAAGTTACCTCCAAATCGAACAATAAACCGCTGGTATTTGAAAAATACTTGAAATTAGATCATGAAACTTTTCATACTAACTGAACTAACTATAAAGCAGGTCTTATGTGTTTTATTTTTTTAGTCCAATCAATAATTTTTTTGTAAATCCAAAAAACCATTAATTTCGCACTATTCGGCCGCAATGACTGACGTAACAACCGCTTTGTAGTGCAAGCTGATTAGAACTTTATTCTAACAGTATTTTCAAACGAAGTTTGAACCACCACAAATAGAGTTGCTAATTTTAGGGTTAGAAGGGCCTTAAGGAGCTGGGAGATTCCCATCCCGTCTGATGACTCATCTCCAAAAGTGCTGTAAAACCGACCGGTTTGGGCTCGGACTTTGACACTTTGATAATAATACTGAAATAACTGTCAAGGTCTTGTGACTGATGCATCTTGAAATAATGTTCTATTATTATATTGTGTTTCTGCACTTGTTTCAACATCTCGGGAAGACCTAATGTCGAAGTTCTAAAATGTGTTATGATTCGGTGATATACTCACATCAGTGAGGTGCTAATTTTGGCAAACAATCGTCATTGTTGAAATCGTAAAAAAAAACATTTTCGTAAAATTAATCAGATGATTTTAGTACGAACACCAGGTTCTTAATTATTAGATTGGAACACTATGAAGGATTGAACAACAATTGATGTTGTATTGTATTGTATAACGGGCTGGTGTCCGCAACTCCACGTCAAAGCGCGTATTTTGCGTGCGGGTTGATGTTAATTCAGTAATTGCCATTGCAGCGGGTCAAAAGAATCGACAAATCCTTTTTTATGTAATTTTGTCGATTCAATGACAGATGAACAAAAGATTTGTCGATTCTCTTTCGTTTCTACGGTGGTCATGCTACGCGGGCTGGGCACTATTCCTGTTGACAGCGATGTGGACGAATTTTTTTATGCCTTTTACTGCTTTTCTTCTTTTCTATATATGTCCATATTTTAATTATTATTTTACGTGTGATATTGATAATTATGTAAGTTGGAGAAATAAAAACGTGTCATTACCCAAAGTAAAAAAATGACAATCTAGAAAATACATCAAGGGCAGCCATTATGGCATTAGTTGTTTGCTCCACGGTGCCAGATAATATAAAATATCGGAGCCCACTTCCTGTTTCTGAATAAAATCGTGTTCATGATCGTTCTGCGAATAGAGATCAGTATTTTGGAAGTCTAGCCAGTTGGCGTAATATGCACGTCAATATTGTACTTAATTCAAATCCATTAAAAGAAACAAGAACTTTGATTTAACAGGTTTTACATTTAAATTTAAACGAATTAAATAATACCAAAAGTAATAAAATATATATTTCGTTAGCAATTAATAAGTAGTAATTCCGTTTGCTTGTCAACTTAGATACTTAAGGTGGATGCTCCAGGGTAGCCCGCGAAATTCAAATTTTCTTAGGTTTTTTGCAATTTGCAGGTCAGTACTAGGGTTAATGTTGATTAAAATATTATTTGCGGCTGCAAGACGTATGTAGTTACAGAATTATAATCATCAAAATCATCAATACAACCCTCCAAGTTCATAAAGGTGTAGAAATGACTTTTTCTGCTTTTTTTTTGTTTTCTATCGTTTGTAATCTTCCTAGCACAGTAGCACTGGCCTGAAAATTGCATAAAACGTAAGAAAATTTTAATATGGCGGGCTACCCTGGAGCATCAGCCTTAAATAGAATAGAATAGAATATAAAAATAACTATGTGATTAAACTAACGAATTAACTATGTGATGGGTTAATTCCATACACATCCCTCGCTGCGTATCCTCGCTCAATGCTCACCTCTGGCGGAAACGCAGATTTGATGGGTGTTTTCTCTCGTGTTCTGTCGTAATGCCCATTTAAGATCTTGTATGTCTCAATTGTCTCCACGGTCCGGTCTCACGGTAATTAATAAAATACTTAATTAAGTATTTTGGTCCCCATATCCTTTGTGGAAAGTTGTACAGTTTGATGGTCTGAATCACCACCTAAGAGATATTGCGCTAACAACATTTTATAACCGCCTAATCTAAAAATACTTTTTTGCCAAAAATAAATAACCGACTTATAAGTAAAAACAAAAAAGTGGCAAATAACTTTTCTTCGGAAGTCGGTCACTTTTGTTTGTTTCATTGGCTTTTTTGCCACCGACATGCAAGCCGCCTCGTGGCAGTCGTGGCATTAAGTCCGCCTTTGTACCACTTTGTACATAGGTACATGAAGTTTAAATAAAAAGGAAAAAAAGATGCCGGTGGAATACCCTCCTTCTTTTTTAGAAGTCGGCTAAAAAGTAAAAATTTTTATCTAAAATATTCAGCTGCCTAAGTACCTACATTTCGGTAATGAATGAACTTTAGGTCATTGACCGTTCGTCTCTTTTGACTGTCATTATAACCGATGTACAAACTCTTCTGTCCGTTGACCCCAAGTCCCTAATCATAAGGTACCTATTAAGTGTTTCGATCAACTGATCGAAGATTGAGTGTATCGAAATTAAATTGACCTAAATACGTACAACCATTGGTTGCCCTATCGTTGGCCCTTATTTTGCCGACTACCGCTGTAAGTAGATATGACAGGCAGGACTGGGAAGTTTGAAAAAAAAAAAAAAACATTTTAATAGAGAACTCAGTAGATTTTACCTAGAAAATAAAATTACAACAGACTGTCTACATAACGAAGCAATGTACAGCCAGCAACGACAGTTAATTAACGCTTCATACATTAGTGATCTTAATAGTAGGAGAAAAATTATAAATTAAGTACTTAAATATAAAATGTAATAAGTAAGTCTAAGTAAGTATTTAAATCTTTCTTTCCAAAATAGACATTATTTGAATTTGCAGCTCAAACTGAACTTTATCGGTAGGTAACTATGTATTAGATTTCCCAATAACTCATATTATTAACACAGATTAGCTGTAATGTAACATGCAGACTGAAAAAAATCTGTTACTAACCCCACCTACTCAAACCTCTTAAAGAATCATTTAATTGAAAATGATACCCTACTTACATAAGGAAACGACACAACAAATTAACATCTATTTTATTCATCGAGTGAAGGTCGAGGAAGCCACTTAGACAAACAAATGATTTGCAGAAAGACAAAATGCTCTATTATGAATAAGCCTGAATTCGGAGTACTTACTTACCTGTATGAATAATGTCTGGATTCGAAGTACATATATGAATAATACGTCTGAATTCGGAGATATAATTAAATAAATAAAGGACATGACAATGGCGATTTTTAACACGCTTTTATTCGCTTCATCTGTAAAAACCAACTACGTAAATAAATCCTAGCCACTTCCTGGTTTCGGGTTTCCGATTGAGCTGAAATTTTGATACTCTGGGAATCTGATTTGCGCATAGTTTTTCTTGTACTCAGGTACTTACGTGATTAAAAAATAATTAATCCTACAGACATGGCTTTGTACAATACTATGGGGGTCATTTCTATTGTCTGGCCTATGGTGTTCTTCCCAGATATATATATTCAGAATCCGCCATTGCGACTGAACCCATAACTGAATATTGAAAATAAAGAATCTAATAAAAGTTGTCTTCTAATTTGATCAAGCTAGTGCAATGTTCCAGAGTTCCTTCATTCGATATGTCATCTTCAGTCACTTTGGGCAGTAGGTCAAACAACCATTAAGTCAGTCCTATGGTCACTGTACTAACTGTACATCAGTTAATTGTATTAAGAACGTAAGAGCCAAAGTTCACTTCCATTGCATGTATGGTTGGTATCTAATCAGAGTCGGATGTGGCTTGGTTATTAATAGGAAATATTGTTGTGTAGACTTAGCACTTAAGTACTTAGCACATACGGGGTGATGTAAACATTTTATTAGTCAGTCAATCGCAATAATCCATACTTCCATCTAAACTAATCTACACTATCTACACTAATATTATAAAGAGGAAAGATTTGTATTTTTGTATGTAACGAATAAACTTAAAAACCACTGGACCGATTTGAAAAATTCTTTCAGCAATGGATAGCTACATTATCAGCGAGTAACATAGGCTATATTTTATCCCTGTACTCCCACGGGAACGGGAACTACGCGGGTGTAACCGAATGCGAAAGTATCTTTGTACCTAGTAAATTTGGCAAGGAGATAGATTATATCCTGGGGAAGGACATATGCTCTTTTTTTCTTCTCACACACACATTAAAATTTTCTACGCGAACGAAGTCGCGCGCAACAGCTAGTATAAAGGGTGTAAAACACCTCTTAACGAAGCCGAAAGGCACTTTGTTCTCCTCGTCATTGCGATCATTTTTTTGTTCTACACCATACCTGGGAACCTTCTAGTTACGGGGTCAAAGTTCCAACTTTATGACAAGTTTTTTTTTTTAAATACAAGTTTTAAATTTAAGATTTTTACTTTAAACACCTCCACGACCCCCGTACTATTCAATACAACCATCAGCACAATGTTTTGAGTGCGTTACATTGAGTCATACCACAAAACATGATTTTTCACCCGAAAATAAAAAGTAGTTTCCCAGCAATAATTTTTGCGTAAAGTTACTTAGTTTGATGTATAGAATGCTTGGTTGACGGCTTCGTGATGAGGTCATTTACACCCTGTATATTACAGTACATTGAAATCAACGTCTCATGAGAAGGGTATATGCGTGTCAGCGGCTTTGCTGGTATTCGTCTTATTGATAGATATATTTTTTGGCTGAACATTGATGTCCAAAAGTATCTTGTACAATGAATTTGATTATGTACGTACGGTTGAGGCTATCAAATAAAATATTGTAAAAAGTTAATAACTCACGAGAGAGCCTCATCACTCTCTTACCCTTATCGCAATTTGTGGTCGGCGCAGCATGTCTTCTTCTTCCATACTTCTCTATTACTCTTCATCTCATCAGACACCTCCTTTCTTGCCATATCATCCTTTACACAGTCAAGCCATCGTTTCTTTGGTCTTCCTCTACTCTTATACCCATCCATCACATTCCTACTCAAAACTTTCCTATATTGCCTGTATTGCTTGTTGACTAACACTAAAAGCGACACCTGAATTGAAGCCTAAAAATGTTGTTAGTATCTACTGGTGGAAAAACACTATTGGACTACCTATTGACACTGAGCTGAGTGCTATTTATCTCGGCTCAGCGTCAATACAATTTTTCCACATTGCTCTTTTAGGCATTCATTTAACATAAATATATGACTGGGAATTGGTATAGGTACATTCATAACTTTTTTGTTGTTGTTGTTGTAGTTAATGCTTTAGGCATGTATGATACATGTTATACGAGTACTTCGCCCTGTATGTATCACTTCGATTGATGTGATAATGTGTGCCTCGTAATTAGAAATATGGGTCAAAAGTCAGTTTGCGCTTGCGTCTGCGTTGCCGAGCCAGACGGTTTAGATTGTTGGGTAATTTGTCATGGAAACTTACTTAATCATGGGTAAACTAAAATTTCTTCTACATTTTTTTTTTCTCATTGGCCATATGTATATATACATTCAGTCAAAAAAGTATCGGGAATGGATGATTTGTTTATGGTTCCAAATTCAAATTTTTGTTTTTTTTGTAGTTATTAGATTGGCACAACTGTTTTCCATTTTGGCGCGGAGTTTGAGTTGCATCTGTTATTTATATTAAATACAGTGCTGGTTTTAGTAATATCATATATAGTGTGTATTGCGAATTTCATAATGGACAAAAATATCGAACAAAGAGTTTGTCTTAAATTTTGCATCGCCAATGGAATTTCGTGTTCGGAGTCACTGAAAATGTTACAGAAGGCTTACGGTGAATCGACTTTATCAAAAACTCGTGCTTATGAGTGGTTCAAAGCGTTCAAAAGCGGTCGAGATGTGATGGAAGATTTGCCTCGCCCTGGTAGGCCGTCAACGTCTGCAACTGAAGTTAACATCGCAAAAGTGAAGAAAATAGTGACTGAAAATCCCCATTCAACTCTGAGAGAGATAGCTGCCGAACTTTCTGTATCTCACGAGTCGATCCGTACCATTTTAACTAATCATTTGGGTATGAAACATGTTGCTGCTCGGCTAGTCCCAAAAGATCTGAATTTTCTCCAAAAACTCAATCGCATGAAAGTCGCTGAGGACATGCTAGAACGAGTCAGTTCGGACCCAACATTCATGAAACGCATTGTTACTGGTGACGAGACGTGGGTTTACGAGTTTGACATGCAAACTAGTCAACAAGCTTCGGAGTGGCGCCTTCCAACTGAACCGAAACCGAAAAAACCACGCCAAAGTCGATCAAAAGTCAAAGTCATGTTGACTGTTTTCTTTGACTATCGCGGTGTTGTGCACTCTGAATTCTTACCGGAAGGTCTAACGGTAAATAAAGAATATTATTTGAGCGTTATGCGGCGTTTAAGAGAGCAAATTCGACGAAAAAGGCCAGATTTGTGGAAAGAAAATTCTTGGATTTTGCACCACGACAATGCGCCTTCGCACAAGGCTATCATTGTGAACGAATTTTTGACCAAACACCATCCAGCAACCACCATATTCACCAGATATGGCTCCTGCTGACTTTTTTCTTTTTCCTAAACTCAAATTACAATTCGTGGCACCCGTTTTCAATCGATAGAAGACATAAAGGAGAATTCGCGGCGAGTACTGAACTCAATTCCGGAAGCAGCGTTTAAAAAATGTTTAGATGAATGGAATTTTCGTTGGCGCAAGTGTATCGTTTCTAAAGGAGCATACTTTGAAGGTGATAAAATAAATTTGGATGAATAACAGACATTTTGTGTATTATTGATCTTTTCCCGGTACTTTCTTGACAGAGTAGTATATCCATCGCTATACACAAGAAAAATAGAATTATGACTAAATCCAAAAGCAGCAAAAATGCTGTAAGCCTGCAAGGATTAAAACATAAGTTGTGGTAAGGTGCCTTTGCTTACCACTTTGTTTTATTTTAATTTTGGTTAACTTGTTTAACTAGGCCATTGAGAACTGTCTCATAAACAAATACGGGTATTCTCACTAATAAGTTCTACTACTAAACTAAACTACCAACACGAACCGTGCACCTTTTTGTCGAAGTTTTATAAGTGCCCATGTAGGCCTATGTTTGATTTCCGGGTCGGGCAAATTGTTTTTGTGTTTTTCCATCAGGAAATTCACAGTAGCAGCCTCGAAGTCTGGATTTGTGCCCAGTTAATGGCAATAGGCTCGTCCCCTATTACATGGGACTTAAACATAACTGGCTAAATGTGGGTGTACTGTTGGGTATATACCTGTACTAACCCTTCAGAGATTACAGGCATAATAATAATATTATGATAAGTAAGTTTTAAAATACTTGACTAGTTTTTCTTAATCATAGAGGCAAATAGAGATTATACCGAAGATGGTAAACGAAACTTCTTCAATTTTGATAACCTTTAAAATAAATAAAGACATAAACTTGATTGTAATATTTATCAACTTAGTTGTTTACACTGTTCTGTTCATTTTAGTCCAACGACCTTTGTGTTTTAAACGAAAAGTATGAAAAAACAAAAAGAGAAAAACCTGCTTGTTAGGTAACGTATCTTACGTACCTTGTTGGTACTGTTAACCTTGCTATATTTGCTTTGCAAGGCTTGCCCACTATTACATGGTACTCAAACATAACTGGCGAAATGAGGGTGTGCTTTTATGTATACCTTTGCCTAACCCTACGGGGACTATAGGCGTGATATTATGTTATGTACTTACTAGCTTTGCTTTTCAATAGGATCGCCCCCTATTACATGGTACTCAAACAACTGGCGAAATGAGGGTCTGCTATTAGGAATACCTTTGCCTTCTTAATTCTTTCGGGGCTTACAGGCGAGGGGCGAGAGGTATATATACCTAGTGAGAACATAACATAAGCTCATAAATATGTATATATTATATACAGCGTGGAGATTTCAATACGACAGTAAATTAAACTTCGTATAGGTACCTTAGGACGTTCCCAGTCTACATACAAAAATTCATTTGAAAATATCCAGTAGTTTAGTCACAGGAGATTATTTTGCATTTTTAATATTTGCTACATGATGTATCTGTTATTAAGAAAGCACTGACCGGTTAACGACCCCCGCATCGGTAACATTAAAACATTAAAGACACGTTGCCAACTAGCTACTTAAAGTCTTTATAAATGGTGTTCTATTTTGTTATTTGCTAGTTTTATGCCATTTAGTTTGTCTGATTTTTTTATTTTTATTTTGAAGTTAGGATTTTTTGGGTGGTTTAGAATTATTCCTATGAACTAGTATTGTCCGTGTTTTCATTTATTGTCGTATTATCGTCTCCACTCTGTATATAGTCACAAGTATAAATATGTGCACACACTTAGAATTCAATAGAAATTGCACACTTCATCATCATCTGTCTAGCCTTTTCCCAACTATGTTGGGGTGGGCTTCCAGTCTTACCAGATGCAGCTGAGTAGCAGTATTTTAGATGGGGCGACTACTTATCGAACCTCCACAACCCAGTTAGTACTGGGTAATACGACGCGCCTAAGTAAGACTGGTATGTCAGACTTTCGGGCCACTGACTATACCTGTAATGTTTGTTGATCTACACACTTATGTACCTACACTAATTTCTTTGTAAACGAAATCTTTTCTTATCTTTTTCTGTACAATTTTCAGTATTGTATAGAATCGAAACAATACAGCGATAGCGAAATTGGTTTTGAATATCGCTACACGCGCGTACATATGTAATTATGCTGTTGTGGTTGTAGGTAGATACAAATGAAAGTTGAGTGACACCTCAACTTAGTATCTTTGCGTAGGTGGAACACCTTTATAATTTTTTTTTTCACTTCTCATTCTCTTAAAGTACGCCAATAGCCCTACTATGCGGGCCTAAAGTGTCCCTTTTAGGCCCTAGGGCGTAAAATAAAACTCGTACTCGTGACTGTTGAGCCACGAGTACCTCGACGTGCTCTCCCCCGGCTGCCGCGACCTGCTGGTGCGTGATGCGTACATTTAGCTTCAAGTATAAAAATATGACGTTATTTTTATTTTATTAAGTAATATTTAATAAATGTTTTTGTACTAAATTGACTGTTTTTCTCAAAAAAGTAGTATATAGTGAAAAGTACAGTGTAACACACGGCACTAAAATCCCATTATAACTCGGTTCCTATTTACTACCTCGCTAAAGATCGGTAGTAAAACTACCTCGTATATAATGGGTCATTTTAGCCTATAACTTGTATTACAATGTACTATTAGCAAATTGACAACAAAATGAATAGGACTTTGACGTGGTATATTTTTATATTTCTTATAATTATAATTAATTTCTCTCTCTTCTCAATCTTATAATTTTATTTACACCTTTATTTACAGACGGCGGCCACTGACCTCATGAAGTGTTTCAATGAGTTGGTGAACATGGAAGTCCTTCAACAGGAAATTGAAGACGCCAAGCCAACTGGACAGGTCGACGAGGTGTTTAAGAAGTTAGTATAACATCCTACTAATATGATAAATGCGAAAGTTTGTGAGTATGGATGTATGGATGTTTGTTACTCTTTCACGCGAAAACTTCTGAACGGATTTGGATGAAATTTTGCACACAGATAGTTAATAACCTAAATTAATTAATACTTTTTATCCCGTTAGTAAGATCCCATGAGACAATTATCAAACTTCACGCGGGCGAAGCCGCTGGCAGAAGCTAGTATATTATAATACCATCCTGAGGTGCTACTAGCATGAGGTCCTCGGTTCCATTCTCGGGTCGGTCAAAATGTTATTAGGTTTTTCAATCAGGAATTTCTCAGTAGCAGCTCCGGAGTCTAGATTTGTGCCCAGTTGATGGCAATAGGCCGCTCTTTTATAGGACTTAAAACAACTGGCGAAATGTGGGTGTACATTAGTTACACCTCTGCATAACCCTTCGGGGATTACAGGCGTGGTGTTATGTTGTGTAATACCATCCTATTATTACTGTCCGAATGCTAGGCAAAGTAATCTTCCCATACAGAGAAAGCACGAGCATTGGAAAACACGCTTGCTCCAGTCAAGTTGACGATTTCAGAAATATTCAATATCAAGTCCAGTTTTCTTTCACTAGCTTTCACCCGCCACTTCGTGCATGAGAGGCGAGGCCTTAACTTCTGGGCCATCAGTACCTATACAGACTCGTCGAGGTTCATTGCTTCAGAGCTTTTCTGGTAGTCGCCATTGTTGAATCTGGCTTTCAGGAATTGCAGTGGTTTGGGAATAGTGTAACGTGAAGCTACGCAAATCATCTGCCTAGCTTCTAAACCAGCCTTTCCCAAAGTGGGCGATAACGCCCCCTTGTGGGCGGTGCAGGCCTAAAGGGGGGCAGTAAGAAACCCAGAAAAAAAATGGGGCCGTTGTGTAGTGGGGCGATTTCTAATTTCATCTTGGAGGACTCTTAAACACCGACTGAGCTCGTGAGAAGAATCAAAATACAAAATACAAAAACTATAGAATCGATTTTGTTTGTTTTATTTTGAATAAAAGATACTCTTTCTGATAAGTAAAGTTGCGTTTCAATAATCATTCTCATTGGCAGGTGTAGCCCTTAAGAGTTAACTTGAGACCTGAACACCGTTGTGTACTACCACTGCGCTCAGGTCTCAAGTTAACTCTTGCGGGTTATAGTAAAAGTCTCGTTTAGAATGAATGTTTAATCTCTGCTAATATAGCTCACAATAATTAATTTAATTTAAAGTTATAAGTGGTTTTTAAGTAGGTGAAAAAATGGGGGCGCTAAAAAATTATTAATTCTTAAAGTAGCTATGTTGGGGTCGTGTTTCAGTCTAACTAAACGTATAAAGCTGGATTAACCATGCAAATATGTACCATAAATCTCAATTCATTTTATAGCCGGTAAATGGACTGGTATACCGTCTTTCAAAGTAGGTACTTAAAAATAAACTCACTGGAAAGATTTTGTCATCAAAGCCAGAAAGGAAAGAAGATAGGACGTCTTTCAGTCGATTAATAAGACCTAAGTACTATCAAGACTCGCGTCTGACATAAATGATAACTTCCCTTAACAACGTTTGTCGCAGTAAATGGGCCATGCTTATACAAGATGGCCTCTTAATAGACGCGACGTGACTTTTTTATCATAAGCATAACATAATATCACGCTTGCTATCCATAAATGGGTAGATAGAGTTGTTTAGTGTACACACATTTTGGCAGTATGACCAAAGCATTCCTTTTAAGATTGTTGGAATATATGCGTTTATTCTAAACTATAAGAAGGAGAGTGGATGAGCTCGTGACTACATAATAGCAGCCGTTCGGGTCGATCTTCAGGTTAAGCCGCGCTTGCCTAGGTTGGTCTGTGGATGGGTGACCACTCATTACATACCGAGTTTCCTCCGTGCCTCGGAAAGCACGTTAAGCTGTTGGTCCCGGCTGTCATTTGTAGATCTTTAGCAGTCGTTACAGGTACTTAATCAGTGACCCGAAAGTCTGACAACCAGTCTTACCAATGGGTATCGTATACCCAGTACTAACTGAGTTATGGAGGTCAGATAGGCACTCACTCCATACAAATTCTGGTATTTAGCTACGTCCGTTTAAACTTGAAGCCGACCCCATCATAGTTGGGAAAAGGCTGGGCAGATTATGATGAAGAGAAAGGAGAGTGTTCATTTTAGTATAAACTTCCGTACTATCTAAACCCCAGTCAATTTTTGAGTGAGCTAGTTCCGTTGTAGACCTTAACCATCGTTTTTCATCAGACAGCGTTCAAAGTCAAGAGCGGATCTATTAAATAATAAAAGAAATATGCGACCTCACAGAATTGCCACACGATTTTATATCTTAACGTAAAGATTTATAAGTTCAATTTCATTTCCAGATACTGCGTCAAGACACCTGAATTCAAAGGATGTTTCAAGAAAATGACGGAGACGGTGAAACCTTGCTTCTCGCCTCCAGAACAGAAGAATTTCAAGACTTTACACAACGTTACGGAACAGTTGGCCGACTTCATCTGCTTTAAAGATGGCGACCGGATCGCATGTAAGTCGTATTTAGAAATAATTGAAACCAACTGCGGCGAAATTGTCGACTCGCGTTTGCTTAAAAACTTAGCAACTTGCAAATGACCACTATCATCGGATGGGTTGTCAGCTTGTATGCCATCTATTAGCATATTATATACAGTCACGAGCAAAGATATGTATACGCGTAGCATAATTCAAAAGCGATATTCTCGTATCGATTGAATTTTTGAGATAACACCAGCACTGCAAGTACGTAGCAATCGATAACGATCGAATCGATACGATTCGATAAATCCGACTTTTCGATTGGTTAAAAACTCATTTTATCGAGAATAACTGTCAGATTTATCGAATCGTATCGAATCGAGTGCTACGTACTTGCACTGCTGTTTCGTATTCCCGTTTGTTCTAGAAAACTATGTTTGTAAACGCATAGCATTACAATCGATACGGAGTAAATCACTTTTAAGAGTTGCTATGTTTATACAAAATAGGGAATATGCGTGAAATACAAGGCATTTTTAATAAATAAAAAGAGTTTTGCCTTTTATTTATTAAAAATGCCTTGTATTGGCCCATAAAAACATTGTGGTACACTTGTTTAAGTTGCTAATACATCACTTATTTTACGTATTATACATCAGTTTTATGTACCTATCATGCTTTTGGTGAAACGCAACGCACTCAACGCGTCGTCCTCGATAACGCCGGAAGTGACGTCAAAGTGTATGTGTAAAAAAAAAACACTTTTATTTGAAAAGTGCTTAGAGTTTCACTAAGATTTTATTATAATATTGTTATTGCAATTTTTAATTGACTAGAGTACATACAATTAGTAAAATTATTCTATTAGGGGCAAAAAATTTGATGTAAACAAGGCAGATTGTGGTAAATGACGTCACATCATGGCCGCGACAGCTACGGACGTTTCAACTGTCATAGAAAATTGCAGGAGTTTAATATTATTTTTGTGTTCGTGTTTATAGGGCCTTTGCGTTGTGTGTACGGAGAGAAATGAAATGCTGCGGAACTTTATAATAACTTTACTTATTAAACTTATTACGAAATATTACAAAGGAGTAGCTAATCGGATTGGGAGCGCGTCTATAGTTTACGGTGGTTACGGGCGAACTGTCGCCGCCGGGCGCTGCACGTATCATGAATACAAAACGTTGTGTCAGCGCTCCTACATTATTTTTAAGCGACAAGCAGTAGTTGAACTTAACTTTTAATACTTTTCTTCGGTTGTTAGTACTGTATTTTATTGATTTAAGGGAAGAAAAAATTACGTGCATATTCCCCCTATTGTACTCGTGACATATTATATATATACTCGTTATTCTAATAGCTGCGAGCTCATCTGTTTACTATCAGACTTTCCGTCGGATCTTATACCAATAAACAAACTCCGAAAATCTTTAAGCGCTCGTCCTGCCTCCCAAATATAATGATAACACGGTTTGATCCGCCATTTTGCTTGACAGCTTCTTTCTTTATCGTGTGGTTAGTGGCTAACCTGGTGACAGAGTTTTTATGTCGCCCAAAGGCCTCTGACTTGGCTTTACGGTATGTAAACCCTGAGATCAATCCGAGTGATACAGGTCAATGAATCATAATCTTTCTCTACCGCGTGGTTAGTGCCTAATCTGGTGTCAGAGATTTTATGCCGCCCTCTGACTTGGCTCTACATGCCGTCGAGAAATATCTGTCAGGCATGCTGGTTTCCTCACGATTTTTTCTTCACCGAAGCAAGTGAATATTATACAATACGCAAATGAATCCGAAAAACATCACTAAGCTTAAGGCTACTATAAAGCCCATCCAGCCAGCTAAAACTCTACGAAGTGGCGAAAAGGAAGTCGAGCAGTTTGTGGGACTGCTTTTGTGTTTATCTGCTTATTCTGAGCATCATTTGAACAAACCACAACGTTCTCGTTTGACCTCGAGGAATGAGAATCTCGACATACGAGACGGTTGCGGTTTAAAAGAAGATGTAGTGATAATAATTGAAAAGGGAATGTTTGGATGGTTTGGTAATGTAGAGAGGATGAGTGACAGGCGATTATCAAAAAGTATTCACAAAGCAGATGTGAGTGGCAACGCCGAGACGGGACACACTAGAAGGACACACTGATTTTATTAGTGAGGTTCTTCAGAAAGATTAGGGGCGTAGTACTCGCAACCGGCGGCGGCGTGCGTGTATGATCAGATGTATGAATGTGGACGAAGCTAAAGTAAATGTAAATATCGTAGCAAATGGCGCTCTGTGGTTTCTGAGAAGGACGTGTGTTTATGTAATATTTGTAAATAAGGCATTTGATTTGCACTATAACTTGCACTACTTAATGTATAAACATTATTTGTACGCTTTGCAAGGCAGCACATAGTGAGACATAACTTTTTTATAACACCATGTAGGTACTTACTTTTACCTATGTGTCACAAATCGATCAATCAAAACGAATCTGAATTTGATTTTTGGTAAAACATCTTGTTTTTCTCAATTTCTAGTGTTCATCGCAGAAGGTGGCAAAGAGTGTTTCCAGGACAAAACGGAACTCATTCAGAACTGCTTCAACTCGACGTTCGACTCGGAGACCACGGAGAACCTCAAGAACATCACCGATACTGGAATGTTGCAGCTTGATTTTAAGGTGAGAACATTATAAACGGAACTTGAAGCGTGTATCCATTTCCTTCACGGGTAGGCAGAGCTCGTATAACCTCATACCACATTATACGCTCTTGGCCACTATGGCACTGAGTTGCCAATGAAATTTACTTACAACACTTCGCCTAACCCGTTAATAATCCTGCTTTGGCCCCATGCTCGTGGTCAGCGAAGTTACCAGTTACAAAATGATCAGAATGAGATAGCTAAGTCTAAAAGTGTCAATCATTCATAAATGGCATGCTGACTCGGTGCCGCAGTCATGGCTTCTTATTCTTCTAGGTTTCCGGACCCGAAGGGTAACCAACGGGACCCAATTACTAAGCCTCCGCTGTCTGTCCGTCCGTCGGTCCGTCCGTCAGCAGGCTGTATCTCATGATCCGTAATAGTCGACAGTTGAAATTTTCACAGAATGTGGATTTCTGTTGCCACTATAACAACAAAAAAAAAACATGGCGTCACTTCTGTGGTCACTTCACATACGCTCGTTGACTGACCCTTTGTTTGCCTAAGCTTCCGAATATCATGTGGAATGGTGAGACGTTCCGTTTCTTGCAGTAACTTACCAAGTTCAGCGCCATCTATCTAGCGACTAGGGAAGAGTTTAAAAAGAAAATCCCTTATTCGAAATTTAAATGAAACCTTTGATAAATTACCTACTTGGTCGCCGTTGTAATTTATTTGGCCGCTAAACACCACAGATATGGATTTTCATACAACTTTTGCCGGCCGCTGGTCGCATGTAACTGGCCAGTACAGCAATTTCGATTTATCTCGAAGAAGGTTGTCAAAATAATGCTCAAATTTCCAAGCATGTTTGAGAAAATCAAAATTACACTTCACATTTTCAGGAAAAGCAGTGCGACCAGATGACGTCATTACAGAAGTGTGTCGTCAACGTTCTAGAGAAGTGCCCCAAGCCGACCTCGGCCAACATCGTGGACTCACTGTTCAACTTCATCAGGAAGGCCACGCCTTGCAAGCAGTTTATCAAAGTAAGTTGTTTTGTTCATACTTGACCACAAGAAATGTTGCTTAAATGAGTAAATAACGCTCGATATGAGAATTCGTGTCTAGCGTGGACGCCTGTGGAACGTATACGAACGTATACAGCGTCTAAGGGGCGTCGACGTCTAATGAAATACGCTAAGTGCAAAGACACTGCGATTCAGAGGATGTGTTTTTTATTTGTATTTAACCAAAAATTATTACCTATCTCATAATTCCAGTAACAAATTATAATTATCTATTTATTATTTAATTCATTTAACTCACGAAATGTTATAAAATATCCTAATTTATACTGTTTTTAACAATGTTTTTCTGTTAGCTATTTAAATAACCTACACCTATTTATGTTTGCACTTCCACACTTGCTCACAATATTGTAAAATATGTCGTACTTATTGCACTAATACCTATATAATTATCAACGCATGTTTTTAATAGGCCACAGACAAAGCAAAGGGCAGAGGTCGGAACACTGTAAGTTGTATCACCAGCACCAAAAAATTTAATCATCATCATTAATTACCCCATTTTGTGTATGTCTATTGCACAAACACACACACATATCTCGTTCTCACTGCTGAGACATACTCCGTGGTAAAACTTGAAAAAGAAATTCAAAAACAATATGCTGAGAATTTCTGCTTCGATTTGACTAAATAAATGTCTGAATAAGCTTGAATATCAAAAAAGTATTTCAGGACTGCTTTTAAAAGTTTACATGTCATTATTCAGTTTTTTTAACTTAGCATTTTTTTTGCGGGCGGGTGGCTGGTTCGGCCATCCTGCATCCAGGCCTGGATCTTTTAAAAACTAAATATTCTGCATAACATTTAATGGGATTTCCGCCGCAGTAACGCCTGATTCTTTATTGTATCTTGTGTAAAAAAAAAATCGGCTGTCGGATTTATATTAAAAAAATCCTTAATTCTGATTTCCATTCATAAATTCTCATTTCCATTCCTTCACTATCATTAAACTACTCACCTGTGCTGTCCTTTTCTGTTCCAATTTATTTAAGAAAACCTGTCACGGTAAGTCACACAAAAAATAGAGGATCCATTAAACATTTATATGTGAAGGGTTTAAAATAAAATTCCGTCTCTAAGTATTTTTTTTTTCTAATTTCAGGCGGAAGCGAGTGCGCCCGGTGCTGCTAGCGGTCTTGCCGTGACAACGGCAACGCTTATTTCGGCTTTAGCCGTGGCATTAATCGCTTAGAAAACCCATACATAATAGTATAAGCTAAAGCACTCATACAGTTATATCTTTAATTCCTACAACGCTATGCGAAAACAATCATAAACAATTTAAACACACGTAAAAAGGTACAAAAATATAGGTTGCATGCGATATCAAACGCTGGTGCTGCCATCTATAATAAAAATAAACGAAATATGTTGCAAGGATAAAAAAATCAATATGACAGAACAGTTACAATTAAACAATATTTTATAGGCAATATTTGGTACATTTTTATGACGAGGTCGCATCTTCTTTAAATTTTTTATATATTGTATTTTTTGGGAAGGCGTGGGATAGAACAAAGTACGTAATTTTAAGGTTTTTACGATTGTTGTGAAACAACGCTATGAAGCTGATAGGCGAAGGCTCGGAGTAGTAAGGACGGAGCGGAGCTTTAGATTGGAGAATCACTGGCATCGCGTCATGTAACTCATTTCCTATTGGTGACTGCATACTTTGTCGCGACGTTTGAACTACATAACATAAATAGGGTTTTGCAGAGGTGTACCTAATACTTAGTTCACCCATATGTCGCTAGTTATGTTTGACCAATATTCCTCTATTCTTACTACTTCAGAAACAGAGTTAGGTGATTTTAAATAAAGATGTTTGTAAATGGTCTCGAGTTTTGTCACCAACACATGTATAAGTCTCGACTTGAATTTAAGGCAAAATCGGCCAAATATTATCAAAAAATTATTATAAATATTATATTATCGACATTCCAGTATTTTGAAAAGTCTTATGAAAATTCAGGCTTATTTTGAATAATATAAAATCTAAACCCCGTTTTACTGTGTTAAGAGAATTGTGTACTTTTGATATTTTTATAAAATTTTATTTAGCACTTAATTTGTCAATGCGTTCCTTTAATTATATTCTATGATTATTATATTTAAATAAGCATAATATTGCTGATGCTTAAAGACTGTGATGAAATTTTATACATACATATTTTATTTCAATTATAATCATCAATAATATAATTTAACAAAAAAAGAAGTGAGACATTTTTCGCAAAAGTTACATATCGTTACATATTTTCATAATATATTTGCCAAATAAATGTGGCCAACGAAATCATAATGCTTAGCTTTGTAGAATAAGTCAGAATTATCGAAAAATCGTCCTTTAGGACATTTTAGATAAAAATAAAGGTAAAAATGACGTCTAAAACTAGGATGGAATCTAGATTTATGGTAAAAAAATGCTCTTTTTGCTTCTAATTTTTCAACAGCCGTCCGAATGATGTTATCAGACTATTATCAAAACATCTTCCAACATCAGAATGTCCTAAAAGCGAAAGAAACCGGCAACACTGTAATATGAACTTTAGCCTGTAAGTTATAAAGTCGATAATAGCAAGACAAGATAAAACTGACACGTCTCGCTTTGTAAACGGATAAATGCTTCTGTCCATTAAATTGTTTTTAGAAGTTAACGAAGTTTGGTGTTAGGGTTGGTGTTATAGTGAATAGTTTTAGCTTTGTCCGTAGATTGTCGTTATACAATCATACAAAAGGGAATAGTTCGCAAGCAAAACTGGGCGAATAATACTTCGTTCGAAAGCGAAACTGGGCTAAGAATACTTCGTTCGAAACTGGGCGAATAAAATGCCCATAGGGTAATAGCGTAATTTAGAATGTGTTCAGGGTTGGAAGTTTCGCTGCCTGAAGTATTATTTGCTTTTCTTTGTTTTCGATTAGAGATCGAGAGAGATAGTCCGTTAGTTTATTTATTAAAAAAACTTTCAACTTAAAGGCGTATTTTTGTATGTATGTATTTTTATGTAATTGATTTTAACTCAAAAACATTGCCTCTGCATTTGAATATGTCTAAATAGTTGTACTGTGTTGTAAATCAGTTAATTGTATGATTATAATTAAAAAATATATATATATTTCAGTATTTTTATATTCTTTGTATTTAATTTTTTATAAATCTTCAGGTACATATTACCTGCTCATTTAGCGATTCGTATGAGTTGTCGTCTCCGCTCAAAGGGGCAGGAGACCAAAACAATCAAAATAATCGATAGATTTTTTCTTTCTAATAATAAATCGTGATAAATAATGTGAAGAATAATGTTTTATGACTTCAAAATATGTCAATAGTTTATAACAGATGTACTGTAGTGTAGAAGACTAAGACCGCGTCCCAACTAAAGCAATCGTCGCGCGAACACGCGATCGCACATTTAATTCAGCGAAGCCGAATGCGTCGTGCGGCGACTGGGGGATCAGATTTTCCCTTCCGGTTTTGCGACCAAATTAATATTTAGGCGCGCGACTGATCGCTTCGGTTAGGACATGGTGTAACGTGTTAGGCATAAAAGAATGATTTCCGGCGCTTGCACTCATGTGAGTGCAATTATTCAATGTCATACATGTTATATTATTTTGATTTTGATCAGCTAGTTAGTCTTTTAGCAACGGATTAGATGCGTTCATGAGCCATGCTTGGTTGACTGTTTAGTTAATAGTAGCCATATTCTTGTCCATGTTGTCAAAGGTACGTAGGTTCAATGTCCGGTAGGCGTCTAGGGTCTGTATATGTTGCTACGTGGTTTCTAACCATTTTACAATATTTGCAAATAAATGATGAAAGTATAAAAAGATTTGGTTTATTTCTTGTAAATTTAGTATCTCTTTATCCCTAATGCCTTTTTCCAATCCAAAAATTTTCACTCGACGTTATTAGAGCCAAAGGCAGCGAAATATTCGAATTTTGGAATTAAGAAATCTCGCACACTTACGAACGTTTCCTTCGGCTCGGTAGGTTGTGTTGGTGCGGACAAGTGTGCGTTTACCTTTAAGATGGAAGCTGGTATAGAATCAGTACCTAGTAGGTACTAGGTATAGGTAGGTACTAGGGATGCAACGATACCGATACGATAATCGGATATCGGCGATTATCGTAAACCTTTACGATCATTCGTTATCGTAAATATTACGACACGCTATTTTTACGATACATTTATTTAAAAAAAAAAAAAATTTTTACTCTTTCGGGTGAAACGAAACGCATAACGCGTCAATTTCTGAACGCTTCGCATCCGTCACTTTTGGCATTGACAGTTTTAAGAATATGCCAGTAATAAATTACGACTACAATTAAAATTAAATAATAGTCAGTAAATGTAACAAAAAAACAATTTAAAAAATTAAAATTCAAGTTAATGATGAAAATTGATGAAATTAATAAATATATTGATTAAAAATGCATAACTTTTTTTTATACTTTTACTTTACTTAGTCGTACAATAATAACATACAACAAAGCTTCCAATAAATTCATCAAAATGGTATTAAACAAATATCGTAATGCATTCGTATCGTAATTCGTTATCGTATTTGGCCATTACGATGTATTCGTCATTCGTATTGGTATCGTAATAGCCGTATCGTTGCATCCCTAGTAGGTACCTATTCAATTAGTACTTAACCTAACCTAACCATAGGTATTACCGGCAACCGGGCATTTTTTAAAGCAATTGTGTTTCTTTTATAGCTTATTCAGATATCATAAGTGCGGCCTGTGAGTCCGGTGGATGGCTAAGTACCTAGGTAGGTAACCTACATAAAAACTGGAGTAAAAAACACACATATTGGACTTATGTTTTATGTATTGAAAGTTACAGTTCTTGCACAACGATTTAAAATTACATAATTATTATTGGCACTTGAATGATCACACCCAACTCTTGGACTTTCAGCGACGATTCAGTTCTTCTGTAACAAACGAAATTAAACATTAAAGATTTTTGGAGTAGAAAAATACAGGGTGTAAACCAACTCATCACGAAGCCGTCAACCAAGCATTCTGTACATCAAACTAAGTAACTTTACGCAAAAATTATTGCTGGGAAACGACTTTTTTTTTGGGGTAAAAAATCATGTTTTGTGGTAGAACGCAATGTAACGCACTCAAAACATTGTTCTGGTGGATGGATTGAATAGCATGGGGGTCGTGGAGGTGTTTAAAATTTATTATATTTTATTTTTTTAAATACAAGTTATTAATGTAAGATACATTAATAACTTGTATTTAAAAAAATAGTTGTCAAAAAGTTGATACTTAGACCCCCAATATTTCCGTAACTAGAAGGTTCCCAGGTATGGTGTAGAACAAAAAAATTATCGCAATGACGAGGAGAACAAGTGCCTTTCGGCTTCGTTAAGAGGTGTTTTACACCCTTTATAGTACATATAGATACAATAGATATAGAATAGAGTTCTTACTCTATTATCAACTACTACAATACTCGTGTCATTAGGTTTTTCCACGAATAATTTTTTAGCAGTAGGTACCCTTATTTTTTTTTGTTCGGATGGGAAATCATCAAATGACTCCTCCCGCTCTGGGCGGAGCAGGACGGAGTGTCAGACTTTTACTGACTAAAACCCATCCATGTTCTTTCATCGCCCTTTGTGCTCCGGTGCGACAAAGTCTAGATTTGAGACAGTTTAATAGCAATTGACTTGTTCCTTAATACATGGCCCACATGAACGGACAATAAAGATTAAGTTTAGTTAAGTAACTAAGGGGTAGATAACTCCGCGGTATGTAGACCGCTGCCAACTCCTTCGATCAATGAAGATAGTTAATTCGTCAATGCTTACCAGAAATAATCTTTATTGTTCTTTATTACACGGCGATCCTTTGCGTACGAATCTGAAGAGGGACTCCGCCATGTTGCTTGGGGTGGGCGTGTCACAGGTCTCCAACTTTGTGACAATACAAGTCGACAGCTCGTCGAACGTAGCACACTTTTGCTGTAAATTGAAATAAATGGAATTAGTCGCTTTTCGAGTAAACAAATCACGTTATGCGTTTATTTTTGTTCTTTAGTGCAACAAACCACACGACCAGTCTTCTTTTCGAGTCGATGGTGAAAGCATTATCAACTACCTACATTAAAAAGCTAAGCTAATGGTTGTATAAATGACTGCTCAGCTTGAGGTATTCAGTTCGATTCCGAGGTTAAGCAAAGTGTTATGGGGTATTTCTATCAGGAATTTCACAGTACGATTGCAGCCACGGAGCCTAGATTTGTGCTCAGTTGTTGGCAACAGGCTCCGCCCCCATTACATGGGTCTTGACCATAATTAGCAAAATGTGGGTGTACTTAGGTATTCTACCTAACCCTTCTGGGATTACAGGCGAAATTTTACTATTAAAATAAGGTTCTTACGTCAAGGCTGAGGGCCTTAGCGGCCTCGATGCTGGAGAACGAGTCCTTGATTTTGTTGGCGCACTCCCTGACTTCATTGACCTTGCTCTGGAAGCACTGGGGTCCGTTTTCAGCGATGAATACTGAAAAAAAAAACAAGATTAATTGTTGTAGTATTGTTTCATCGGTGTTTATTACCAATGTTCTCATTTCGATCAGAAGAATTTTAACTTGTATTGGCAATGTTGGTGAAGGAATATTTTGACTCCAGAGATTGCATATATTGCACTTTGACGTCGAGTTGGTATGCTCTAGTCTAGAGCATTAAACTGATAAACGTGGGTTAACGAACATTATGGCTTATTAAGGAGATTCCAAGAACGAAGCATTTTCTTAATTCGGTGTTTTTTCTCTCAAAATCTGTTTTTCAACTTGGCCAAGGAGCTAACAAAAGCAGTGTAGGTATACTTACGGGCAATCCTGTCACCGTCCTTGTAACAGATGAAGTCAATGAACTGGTTGGTGCCGTTCTTGAAGGAGCCCATCTGGTCGCGCGCGTTGGTGTCCATGCAAGGAGACATGCCGTCCAGCAGGTTGTAGATGCAGGTCTTCAGTTCAGGGGTCTTGGCGCAGTACCTGGGTTAGAACGATTAATTAGTTTTACCAACGTGGATCTGTTTTGGCAAGGAATTACATATACCTACCATATAAGTACCCTTATCCACCTCACGCTCCAATTGATTTTATTTTCGGTTGTTGAAACAATTTTGCCCTTTCCAGGCCCATAGTCGTAAATTTTGTCAGGGAGGGACTACAACAATTTGAGCTTTGGCTTTGTACTCTACTTACACCCTTTAACAACGGTTCTCATCTCGGTCAACTTCTAAGGAACTAAATGCCTTTTGAAGGCACTGCACGAGCAAAATTCTGTCGCATTCAAATAAAGAATCCTCAGTCAGTAGGTACTTACTTCTTGAAGACCTCATCAAGGGCACCGTTGGGCTTGGCTTCCTCGATTTCTCTCTGTAGCGTGGGCACATCGATCAGTCCCTTGACGCAGTCCACGAAGCTCTTGCCAACAGCCTACAAATAATAAATGGTAAGTACGTGTTAATTATGTGGTGATACATATTCATGCAAAAATATGCTATAATAGCTTCGCAGGAAGATTGGTTCGAGATAAAATGATCTAAGCAAGTGTCGAGCTGGGAATTTTTACCTGCAGAGTTTTAGTCTTTTGGAAACTGCAGGAGAAAGTGTCTCAAAAATGTTCGTCAAAGATATGCGATTGGTCCTTGGTGATATAAAAGAAAAGACCTAGACCTAGTCTTTGCTTAAGAATATCTAGAAACTGTGGTTTTGGCTTTTTGACTTCAGAGCGAAGACCTATGTAAGCCTACCTATTGTATTGTAGATCGGGCTCGCGTCCGCAACACTACGTCCAAAGCGCGTATTTTGCATACGGAACCTGAAGCCTACATAATAGGATAGGATCTGTATTATTCCAAATTACTTTCAAATAATTGTGCAAAATGGGCAGACGATATTGTTGCCGTTGCGGAAATAACTTGGATGAGGCTGGCACAAGAGCGTGGAGCTTGGCACAAACAAAGACAGACCAAAATCAGTGGGTCAAAGGTTGTGGATGATAAATTGATGATGAAATGAATGTTGCAATACCATTTTAGCGCGTTCTTACGCTAACCCTTCATGGTCTCTTCTAGCTGGGGAATACCGTATCGAAAATCTGTACCGCTTACGACACAACACATCAGGGGGGTTACCATGACGTCTTAAGGTGAATGCTCCAACCAGCCCGCGAAATTAAAATTTTCTTACGTTTTGGAGCATTCACCTTAAAGCAGTATTATGTTCTTATTCTGGAGTGGGAAAGAGGCGGAGCTAGAGAAGACGTCAAGCACCTTCTCTTTCCCACACTGGCATACGATTAAAACAATATTGCTTGATAGGCCACCAGATCTGAAAAAAATCAGGCGTTCCGCGTTTGGTACATTAAGATGTTCTGAATATGGGCTAACAACCTCCTCAGCATTCCAATGCCCTTAGTTCAGCAGTATTTGATGTAAATTAATACAGATAGCGACAAAATTGCTATGAACAGATGTTTCTTCTTATTGTCATGTTAATGGCCAGTAGGTATACCAATTTTTTGAGTTTTTAACATATACACATTTGAACTTTGATTCAATAATAATAGCATGACACATCATCATCATTTCAGCCGAAAGACGTCCACTGCTGGACATAGATAGGCCGGTCAACCTTCACCAGGTCATCGATCCACTTAGTGGGAGGCCTTATCCGACACAACGCCTTCGTGTTCGCGGTCGCCGCTCCAGAACTTTTCGGCCATGACAATAAATTGTCACATAAGATGGGTAGCATCACGCCTGTAATCCCCGAAGGGTAAGGTAGAGGTTTACCGCGCACCTAAAAGTACACCCAAATGTTTAAATCCCATGTTATGGGTTATCAAGACACCTGCGCAAAAGACTTTTGCGAGCATGGACTTTTGCGCGCCAGGACACTTGCGCGACTGGACTTTTGCGCGACTTAATGGCCACTGGGGTTCATTGCTTCAAGTTTATTACAAGCACACTCGTCACCAGTGGAATCCGCTAACATAGCAAATAATTTCTTTGTTAATGTGGGTAAATCTCTAGCAGAAAAAAATCTGGGTCAATCCCAAAACATGACGAACTTTCCTTTAACTTCTAACACTGCTTTAACATCCTTCGCGCTGCTTGATACTGACGAGACTGAGGTAGATAGTATAATCATGACCTTGAAAGAAGACTGTGCAGTTGGCTGGGACAACATTTCAAATAAAATTATTAAAAGATTCAAGGACATTTTGGTACCACCACTGACCTATATTTTCCGCATTTGTTTATCTTCAGGACATTTCCCAGAGTGTCTCAAAAAAGCTGTAATTATCCCTGTATATAAATCAGGCAGCAAAGAGCAAGTGACAAATTATAGACCTATTTCTTTACTTCCTTCTATGTCAAAAATATTGGAGAAAATAATAAACAAAAGGTTGTTGAAATATTTGGAAGACAAATCTATTCTGTCTGAAAGGCAGTTTGGATTTAGACCTAAAGTTTCAACTGCCGATGCGGTACATCATCTGACTGACTATCTAGCGCAAGAACTTGACAAGGGTAACCACACAGTAGGAATTTTCCTGGACCTCGCCAAAGCTTTTGACACAGTTTCCATTCCAATTCTATTGCGCAAGCTTGAGATCATGGGTGTAAGAGGCACCCAATTGAAAATATTCAAAAGTTATTTAGAAGATCGTTCCCAGTGCGTAAAGATTGGCGATGTTCTCAGCGCTGTTCAAAAAAACTCATTTTTTGGTGTTCCCCAAGGAAGTATTCTAGGGCCCACCCTGTTTTTGATCTACATTAATGACCTTTGCAATCTAAAGCTAGAGCATGGTACTATCATTACTTACGCTGACGACACTGCTTTACTTTTTTCGGCTGACTCAGAAAATGAAGTCTTCAAGCTTGCGCAACACGGATTTAATATTGTAAACAAATGGCTTCAAAATAACTCACTAACTCTAAATGCAGAGAAGACAAATTATATTAAGTTTTCGATGCGCAAGCATATATCCAATATCCCCTCAGCGTTGCATGCTCATTGTTGCCCAGTCCCTGCAGATAGCCAGTGTAAGTGTCCCAATATTAAGAAGACTGATAAAATAAAATACCTGGGTATTATAATAGACGAAACCCTTTCCTTCAAACAACATATGGAAGCTCTAAATAATAGAATTCGTAAGCTGATATTCGTATTCAAAAAACTACGATTTATTACAGATCCAAAAATACTTAGGCAAGTATATTTTGCTCTTTGTCAGTCAATTCTAACTTACTGCATTACTTCATGGGGTGGGGCAAGTAAAACTCTGTTATTGCCCATTGAAAGAGCTCAAAGAGCTATTCTCAAGGTGGCTACTTGCCGCCCTTTCCTTTTCCCCACTAACCTCCTGTATAAATCTTGTGAAGTATTAACAGTTCGACAGTTATTTATTATGAGCACTGTACTAAAACAACACGCAGCACTTCCATACAGCACTGAATTCACTAAAAAAAGACGGAAAGATATAGTTTGCCCTCAAAAAAGTACAAAACACGCTTTCACAGCCAAGTTTTATATGTACCTCGGACCCCTACTCTATAACAGGCTAAATGAAAAAGTAAGCATCTACTCTTTAAATCACAATAACTGCAAGAAAATCCTTAAGAAAGCTCTTCAAACTATGTCCTATGAAGATACAGAGAAGTTATTACTTGTGCTAAAGTAAATATTGTCCATATTATTGTTATTTTTTATATTAGCTTAGTTAAAATAGTATAATTTTATATACCTTTTTACATTGGTACCAATAATATTAATATGATTTATGATTATTTAATAAATTAATGTTACCTCAAAGCGCCTGAAACACAGGATTACCTAGTTCAGGCTCAAAGCATGGGTGAACTTGTCATAGATTTAAGAAAAACTGTAAACGTTTACCTCGTATATTTTTGAATAAAATTTTATTATTTATTATTTATTTATTATTCTGTAGAGTACACATAACATCACGCCTGTTATTACTTGAAGGTGGTTTTTTTTTTGTTTTTCCGTCATGGATGTCGTTTTCGTGGTTTTCGGGGTCGCTGATAACGAAAATGAGGATCAAAATGAAAATCCAAGATGGCGCTATTTAGGCACACTTCTGCTTAACCTTGCGGGGATCACAGGCGTGATGTTATGTTATTTAGAGACCTTGTTGGCAACATACTATTCTTATTAATTCATTAACAAAATCCCTTTCAGATTTCTGTCTCGATTCACCCCTGCCTTTCTGTTCACGCTGTTTTACGGTACCACCCTAAAGTCTGCCCAATTCTTGGCAAGATTAGGTGATCGCCAGTATAACTTTGACTGGCGACATGTAGGTGTTACCCCCAGTTACTCTACACCCCCGCAGTTGGTCCTTAGTCCTTACCTCAACTTGGTCAACTTTGTCTTCGGCGTTATTCTTTGCGCATTGTGATCTGAGCATCTCACGGATCTGAGCGCGCTTGTCATCAGGGATCGTGAAGTCGTCGGCCAAGACCGCTGAAACCAACAGATTAATTGATTAAAACCCATTCCAGGGAAACTTATTAATGTATTCTTCCATTTCCGGATGTTTATGCTTTGTAAATACTGAACTAACAAGAACATAATCACTTCAGTTTTATAATATTCCAATTTTGGACGGTCATTGTCTCTCAAGATACTGGTCTCCTAGTTTAGGAGACAGGGTTAATTATTATTTTTGTATGCATAGACTTTTTGCAGACTTAAATCTTCTGTGCACATAAAACTATAATATTATGCTTATTGTATTTCTGCCACTTTATTTTGAACTGTGTCTGTGTGTATTACTTGGATAATTAAACTATTTTATTATTACTTGTTGTTAGAGCAGTTTAGGAAGTATTAAACAAACAGATACCCAGATTTCAATACATGATAGTTTTATCAGGAGCACGTATGATTATCTAGTGAAAAATACTACTTAATAATACTTTGGAGAAGAATGATTATAAGAGCAGACCCCAAATAAAGATGGGATGAGGTCAGAAGAAGAAGAAAATACTACATAACAACACTATATTTAAATTAAATGAATAAAGGCATCATTAATTGTGATTGAGTTTCAACAACACTATTATAATTATTTGGTAACTATCAATCTCGAAGATAACTCAAGAATTACCTACCAGTTGTTACATTACCGGGACAAAGAGAGCAAAATGATAAAAATTGAATAATACAAATGAATAATATTTATTCAAAGATAATTGCCCAACTACAATAACCGTTACTAAGAATAAAGTAAACTTATCAACTGACACCGATTTAACCTGTTTGGATAATATTGTAATTAATAAAATGTTTACACAAATAAGGAAAACTATATTATAAATCTTTGGCGAGAATGATAACACCCGTGACCATTTACCTACTGTACTATTAGTGTCTATAGGACGTCCGTCGCTACGTATAAAGACGTGCGAAAGGAAACGCAAGCAAGTGCCTAGAAAAACGAGAACGAGAAAACGAATCTTGATACGATAGGTCATAAACATGAGCAATCAAAAAATTTAAAATGCAATGAAACAGCACATTTTGAACATCAAATCATAAGCCGATCTCCCAAAAAAATTCAGGGAAGAAAAATTGCCCAGCAACACATCTGCTTTAATAAAAGAAGCACAATTCGGTTACAATATTACGCAAAATGGAGAACATCCTTCGGTCTTAAATTGCCATTTGCTCGAGTGAACCTTACCCAGTGCAGCAATGCATTTGAGTATCCTCTTACGCAGCGGTGACACTGCGAGCAGAGTTCAAAGGATAGTCTTGATCGAGTAAATTGGTAAATGGCCCGATGTGGCAGGAAGTGGGGGACCAGTTGAGAGGCCAACTGCGGCATATATACAAGTATCTCGGTACATGCGACCTCATAATGTACTCGTGGAGGAAGAAAGTCATAGTTTGAAGTCCCCTTTTGTGACTGGCTGACCGTATGATCTGGTTTGATTGTTGGCACATTATACGATGTGCATTTGATGTTGCATGGGCTTCGCGACGCAGTTATAGTCGTAATTTATTCACATGGTTTGAACTTTCATTAAGACTATATCCGCTTTAGTAACGGCTTTGTTATCAAAGGAAAGGCAAAGGAAAAAGACAACTGAAACAAATTGAAATGGGTGTCGATGTTTGATCGTTCATTAAAGTTTAATTAAGTAGTAGTAAGTATTCTTGTGTCATGTTTTGGATTATATGGTCATACATACTCGTATATTCTATCAAAATAAAACACGATATTTTTCTTCTTTGCCCAGCAGAGGAACAGTAAAGGCTAGATAAAAAAAAATCGGATGCAACCGGATTTACTACAAAATCAACATACTAATGATGCTATTAACTAAGTGCTTGTTATTTAAGAACCACCATCCGTTATCTAAAAATGCGCACGAATTATTGACGCACTAAATTGTTGTTGTTTTGCTAACCCAAACTAGATATTTGACATAACAATAATAAAGCTGTTATCGAATTCAAATTGTCAACAACTGTTGTTGTTGTTCTTCAACTACTTAGACATCTGTATTTCCACTGTCATGGAGCCGACATAACTAGTATCATCTAATCAAATAACAAAGGAACTCCATTTGTAATTGCTTTATCAAAACTGCATACAATAATCAAATTTAATCAAATGTTTATTTACTAAACATATTTACTAATGTTAAATTATTTTATTATAATTGACAAACTTCAAAGGCCTTCTGATAAATAAGATGGCGGAAGGGCGCCATCGATCAAGTGCTAAAAGACATTAATGCACAATTTATAGTTTCCCGGGTATTGCACATGACGACACTTAAGTAGGCTAATTTTTTAACGACCGACGACGTCTTTTGCCTGTCTAGAGACATAGGTACCTATATGGGTAGGTAGTGGCTACTACGATTGTGTAGCTCCGGATAACACAGACAATTAATTAACTACCCATCATAAAAACAGTCGGGTAACAATTAGTATTTCATGAGAATAGGAAATGAATAAATGAAGACAACCCTGGGTCATCATCATTATCTGCCTAGCCTTTTCCCAAGTTTTATTGGGGTCGGCTTCCAGTCTAACGGGATGCAGCTGAATACCAGTATTTTACACGGAGCGACTGCCTATCTGACCTCCACAACCCAGTTAGTACTGGGTAATACGATACCCCTTGGTAAGACTGATGGTCAGACTTTTTGGGCCACTGACTACCTGTAACGACTGTTAAAGATCATAAATGACAGCCGGGACCAACTGCTTAACGTGCTTTCCGAGGCACGGAGGAAACTCGGTATGTATGTAATGGGTGGTCACCCATTCACAGACCAACCAGACAACCCTGGCTATATCTACTAAATGTCGATGGTCTAAAAGAAGATCTATAGGTACTTAAAGTAATACCATATAAATTATAGATTTATCTAGGTACTCGTTAATGCAGAAATTTTACAAATGTTGACACAATGAGCGGTCGTATCGCTAAAAGTAAAATTTCAAAGACAAATTATCTGAAAATCAAACCTAGAGTTTTGTTTTAACTTCTATATAGTTTCAGCAAGTTATAGATTTGTTTGAGTTGCTAGGAACACTAATTGCTAGAGATGGATGATAGGAAAGGAAATCAGTTTAGGATCGCTAGCAGTTTCAACACAAAAGCAGGCAGGTACCTAATAATTTAATTTTACGTTTATCTTAGTAATTTGTAGTTCCTTCATGCCACTCATCAGTCACCTACGGAAAACTTGCGAAAATGGTTCTCTACGTCGATGCGCCAGCAATAACGAACTACTTTACTCTATTGCAATCTTTCAATTGTCTTAGCAGTGTCTTGTATGGACATCGGGTAACGTAATTGTTTCCTATTGTTATTGTAGGTACTTATAATGGACACTACTGCAAGATATGTAATGAATTACAGCGGCATTTTTCCGTAATTGTTGCAGTTTCATTGATCAAATGCAAGTCTAAGTAGACCCTTAACGAAGTCGTTCCGTCATACCTGGGAACCTAATAAATAATAACGAAGATATTTGAGGTCAAAGTTCCAACTTTTTAACAAGTTTTGTTTTCAAATATTAGTTTTTAAGGTCACCCCAAAAAAAAGTCGTTTCCCAGCAATAATTTTTGCGTAGTTACTTAGTTTGGTGTACAGAATGCTTGGTTGACGGCTTCGTGGAGGGTCCATTTACATCCTGATTATGTCATAAGACACACCTAAATAAAAACTATTTTCAAACATCGGTTCACCACCACGAGTTGAAATGTTTGTTCTTTTTAAATAGCTTCAAACTAAACCAAAGGATAGTGTGTGTGTGCACTGGCTTTGTCATTGAAAGAGAAAAGAGGTCCAGGTTTTTCATCAAAACGATCATAACCTATTTGGTCGTCTTTGCATACATGGGTAGTGTTTAAGGCAAATGGTAGAGCTGTCAGAGTCGGAAAAAAATTCACTATAGTTGGTGCCAGTTAAGATGAGAATAGCGGTCATTGCCCTTTGCCTAATACCGTACGAGCCAAAACAAATAAACCATGTATAGTTGCATTACAAAAAATGTTGAAGATCACGATAGATGACGATTCCAGATTTGAACAGGCTTATTTTTAGTTTTCAATTTTAAGAAGTTTAATAAATTTAGGTGGGTCAATGACCGCTATTCTCATCTTAACTGGCACCAACTATAGTTATTTTTTAATACCTTTTCCCCAGGTTGCTTCTGCCCAAAATAAATATACATAAATGTGAAATGAGAATTTGAAAGAAGATTTTTGCATGAAAGCGCAAAAGACGCAGCTATAAGTCTACAATCTGCTTTCTTTGATTTTTCCATCGATTCGAGAAGATAAAGAAAAGAATACACATAATTATTTATTTCAAAAGGATTTAATTCGTATTGTTGTGTTTCTAACCTCTAAGGACAAAAAAGAAAACAAACTTGCGTTCAAACGAAACAACAAACACATTTGTATCATATTCATAACGAATGTGGTCATCAGCAGTATTACTAACTGCCCAGTTAACATTGTTACCTAACATCATCATTATCATCAACATGTTATTGTAACATCAACAATAATAGTTATCAGCAACAAACACGGGTAGAGATTAAGGTCAGGGAAATTAATTGTTTATCAAATTGACTAAGAACTTAAGAGAGAACAGGGTCTGCGAGGAATTTGTAAAATATGTAAGTATTTGCAGAAACTATTGCCGTCGCGCTGCGTGAAGCCTACCCCCGTAAAGTGTTATAGGGAGACAGCTGCAGCTAAGAGCGATTAAAAACATTTTGACGAGATTGACGTTTCGTATTCCCCTCTTTTTCTCCTCGAAAACTGAGCCGATTCAATTTTTTATGCCATTCGAATTTTTAGAAAGAGTATGTCTATAATATGTTCCTATCAATTTCTTTTATGTTAAAAACTTTTCGAATTTATCTGGTAGTCCTCGAACCACTTGAATGAAATGACCATAGCCCGGCAAAATCGAGTAGTGTCCATTTAGTTTAACTACAATTAGTGTTCCTGACTGTTCCTAAGTTTCAGGGCTCTGTTGTTATGTCGATTGTGAAAAGTGTGAATCACTCTGCTTTTTCCTAAGTATTAGTTAATTGTGTATTTATCTAGTAACTGAATATCATCTAGGACTCTAGGTTATTTAACAGGTTAAGATCAGCATTCATATCATCTACAATTTACAAAGAGGTGACTGAATGCAGAGGTCAAATGATACCATATAGATAATTGGTTTCATCTGACCTCTGCAATCCTTTAAGTATCGTCGTTTGGGCTTCTGACAATCTGTAACAACTATCACTGTGGTTCAAGTTTCATAATGTTTGCTAATAATGTACAACAAATACAACAAACAGATAGGTGGATAAACTTTTAGCCTCTCTCGACAGTGATATTATTTTTTAAATTCACATGATACCTAGTTTATTTTTTAGAGAAGAACCCATCTATAATTTTTTTGTATTGTAACTGTTAGAATGAAAAAGAAAAGGTCCTACTGTTTAACGCCCTCAGAAATCCATTAATTAATTACGGTTATCTAAAACTTTCCAATTACTTTAATTATTTAGCTACCACAAAAGTACACTCAATTTAAGACTACTTAACCAATTAAAATTCTTAATGTCTTAAATTAAATTATGCATATAATTTAATATAAGACATTAAGAATTTTAATTATTTTATATACCTAACAATTATTCATTTAACTTTATATTTATTTTGCAAAAATGGTCAAGGACTATTAAAAAAATGAAATTCTTGACAAAAACTTACCCACTGTGAGTACAGCGAAAACAATAGTTTTCAGCATCATTTTGAAGCACTGTTTAAAACTTTGTGGCTACAGAACCAATGCCGGGCGGGGACTGAAGCGCCGTCACTATTTTGTCGCTTTTTATATACGCGGTATTAGGATGATAACTCACTGATGCGATGTGGATGAACGTCACGACACACGCGAACGTTGTAGCCATGTTCGTTCTGGACTGATTTTAAATATGTACCTATAAGTATGACAATGTTTGAACCGTTTGCAAAGAAAATTACTCACCTTTCTACCAATAGCCCAAATGGACGAAATAAACTCCTACTGACTAATTTTCTCTGACTATTCCTAGAAAAAAAAAATATTGAGTTCGTACTAACAAATTAAGAAGGAGCAAAAATAAGAACATGTTATTCTAGGTTCTTGAAACTTCAGTTACCTTATTTCCACTTACCATAACAATACGTTTTCTGGGAACATTTAGTTTTACCCAACCAAAGTACGGCTATTTAGTATTCGCGATTAGGTCATCGCTAATTTTGTGGTGAAAATCTTTCATTCTACGAATTTGTAGAGAATACTTCGTTCTTTAGCGGATGCGTAGTAGTTACCTATATTAATAAATAATAATAAATAAATGTTTTATTCACAACCCTTATTACAATTGGTCTTATTCTAAGTTGTACATCGTAGTGAATTAAATATGAGATTGGACATTGGATTACAATTCCATTGGGTCCTGTAGTGACTTTAAATTAGGCAAATAATTTATAAGTATCCCTGACTCCGAAACTAGGCATAGCCTTTATCATCAGAGCCAGTGGTTCCTTCTTTGGGGTCTTGTCAGCAGTTACAAAGTTAAACAGTTAGGTAAACAAAAAAAAAATGCAGCAAAGATGTAATAATGTTGTTGTAATAAATGTAAAAGAATAGCTACTAGGTATCGAAACGTATTTATATCGAGAAGTGAATGAAAACTTCAGTTTAGTTTCGTCGTATGTCAAATTTTGTAAGTAATTAGTAACTTTTCTTTTTAGGTTAAATTAACGTGTGTATATTTATTGATTATCCACCAGCAACTTGCTTTGAAGTACAACCTTGTGGAATCAGAAGTGCCATACTATAAGTATGCGCCCGACCCAGTTCTCGTTAATGGTAATATCATGTTGTATTGGGATTTTGGGATCGACCTATCACCACCGACAGGACTGTTGTTGCCAATAGGCCTGACATTCTGGTGATAGATCGATTGGAGCGTCGCACAATGATTGTTGATATAACGGTCCGCATGACGAGTACCTCGTAAAAACAGAGAAAGATAAACAATTCAAATATCTAGATCTGGCTCGCGAGGTTGTCGACATGTGGGACGTGAGTACAGCAGTCATTGTGCCTCGGCCAACATCTTAGGAGGCTCTCGCTTGGCAGCTGGATCAAGGGCTTGATTCACAAAGCAGTACTTCTGGACACAGCACGTATTGTTAGGAGGTTCCTCTCTTAAGAGCCCTGACCACCGGCAGCTCGGACCCTGTTCCCAGCGCTGGTAGGGTACATATTATTTTTTTTTGTTTATATTGTTTTTATATTAGGAATATTTAAAAATGTAACGATATGTTGTAAAATGAATAAACGAATAATAATGTCTCTTATTTATACAGTAGTCTTAATACACAGATAAAAAATCTGAAAGAATCGCAAGCGTACGTTACGCTATAGTTAACAGCAGTCCTTAACACGACAATAGTCGTCTTAATATTAACCGAGACGATATCTGTGTGTCGTCGCTGGTGGACAATATGTGGATTTACCATTTTAATATTTTTCTCACTGCTGGGAAAAAAATTAGAATTGGAAGATGGAATTAACGGATTGATACGGTGTGACAGGCGAAAAATTAAATGGGGTGCATAGATGCTTCATATACTTGTATAAGTTTGAAGTTTTGTAGCCAATAAGTAAAGTTTTTGAAAAAGCAAAAATAATAAATACGTAAACTTCCCGGAAACGATAATGATGCTATTCAACAGCGACAATACGCCTGAAAACCTAATTAAAATATTAATAAACGGAGAGTTCCATCAATTAACTAACCAATTCTACATATAATTAAACAAAAGAGCTGTCCGGTTGCTATATACTAGTCAAAAAAAATCTGAGTAATCGATTCGGGAGAAGGAGATGTATCTACTTTAATTAAAACGCACCTGTCTGCTTTTAAAAAAATAAATTTGCTTAAGTATATTATTAGCTTACAACGTTCCCACTCCTGGGAAACAGGTCTCATCTTTGTGAGAGAGTGGAGCATCATGTTAGCCGAGTGTGGATTTTTTGTCACGAGTATTCGAATTGCTGGTTCTAGAACATGCCGGTTTCACGACTTCATCGACATAATTATATTATGCCTAGCCTTTTCCCAACGATATTATTGGAGTCGGCTTCCAGTCTAACCGGATGCAGTTGAATACCAATATTTTACATGGAGCGACTGCCTATCTGACCTCCACAACCCAGTTAGTACTGGGTAATACGATACCCCTTGGTAAGACTGGTTGACAGATTTTCGGGCCACTGACTAGCTAACGACTGTCAAAGATCTATAAATCAGCCGGGACCAAAGGCATTACGTGCTTTCCAAGGCCCGGAGGAAACTCGGTATTTAATAGGTGGTCACCCATCCACAGACAAGCGCGGCTTAACTTGAATATTGATCTGAGCGGCTATTACTTAATTTGGGAACGAACCCAATGAACCCAATACATTAAAAAAAAATCCTGCATTAAAAATAATATTTTGAACTGCTGCTTGAGAAATAGTTAATCGAAGTAAGAATAATTATGCAACATCAAGTGATCACAATGTCCTTTGTGTTTGTTGCAACTAGATGCATTTTTTTTTCCTTAACCAGACCTACCATAAACAACACCTGTCTGATTGATAGTCTGTTGTTTTTATTTATTGAAGAATGTAGAATAAATTGTTGAGAGGATGAGAGGAGAGGACTATGAATATGTGGGGAAACTTTGTGGGGTTTGGATAGACAGGAAAAACAATGCAGCATTATACGTGCACGAATTAAATGTGTCATTTATTTTAATAGGTAGGTAAATCATTCAATGGAAAGTTTTACTTCTTTTTTATATCAATTTTTCCGGTAAATCTATACCAATATTATAAAGAGGTATTTGTTTGTATGTAGGGGGTAATCTCCGGTACTATAGATCCGATTCTAAAATTCTTTCACTGACAGAAAGCTACATTATCCCTGAGTGTCATGGTTTATTTATCTATAGCGTTCCCATCGTTTAATTACCGATTATAAGCCGCGGGCAAAAGCAAGTTACCATATATTTGGAAAATAATCCATCTCCTGTTTTTCCTTTAATATAATTAATTGTTTTTAAAATATGAGGGTCTGTTCGGGGTCACTGACTAAAATATAAACAGGTGAATGTAGAGAAAAAATATGTTTTTGTGTTAAGATTATTGGGAACAAGATAAGATTCTATGAATTATGAACCAAATGGGTACCTATACAATCATATTACTCTATTCATAAGTTTTGGGTCAATAACAACAGTCTTCTTAGCACATATTCAGTCAACAGACAAACAAGGGTACACACCTCTTAACGAAGCCGAAAGGCACTTGTACTCCCCGTCATTTCGTTTTTTTTTGTTCTACACCATACCTGGGAACCTTCTAGTTACGGAGATATTGGGGGTCAAAGTTCCAACTTTTTGACAAGTTTTTTTTAAACACAAGTTTTGAATGTAAGATTTACGACCCCCGTACCTTCTATACAATCCATCCATAAGCACAATGTTATAAGAGCGTTACATTGAGTTCTATCACAAAACATGATTTTTCACCCCAAAAAAAAAGTTGTTTCCCAGCAATAATTTTTGCGTAAAGTTTCTCAGTTTGATGTACAGAATGCTTGGTTGACGGCTTCGTGATGAGGCCTTTTACACCCTGTATAAACGGGGTGGAAGGTACGGTCGACCAAGCTGTTTAGTTTACATTTTAGCATGCAAATTACATTATAAAATCTAAACCAAATACATCGATGCACAAACGCTTACCATGTATTCAGTACACAATCCGTCATTAAAAAAAAAACATTTTACCATACATTTTGACCGTGTAGATAGGCACTTTAACAACCGTTCGAGTCGATCTTTAGGTTAAGCCGTGCTTGCTTAGGTTGGTCTGTGGATGGGTGACCACCCTTACATACCGGGTTTCCTCCGTGCCTCAGAAAGCAAACAAGCTGTTGGTCCCGGCTGTCATTTGCAGACCTTTGACAGTCGTTACAGGTAGTCAGTGGCCCAAAAAGTCTGACAACCAGTCTTACCAAGTGGGATCGTATTACCCAGTACTAAATGGGTTGTGAAGGTCAGATAGGCAGTCGCTCCATGTAAAATACTGGTATTCAGCTGCATCCGGCTAGACTGGAAGCCGACCCCAACATAGTTGGGAAAAGGCTAGGCAGATGATGAGGTATGAACTTTTGTAGGAAGCAGCAGATTTAAAAATAAAAATATCGATGGGAAAGTTTTATGACCGTTATTGAATACATGGTAATTATTTGTCTCTTCCACAGGTCCACCAGGTATATGTGTTATGTTTTAAATATTCCAAGAGTTCCATTTAAATACCACCAGTTCTACTTAAATAGACTTCGTCCTTATCGGTGCAAATAGTTATAAAGTTGACTTAGTACTTAAAGAACAATAAAGTCAGCAGACATAGGTATTTTATTACTGCAGCTTAATGAGTGATAAGTAGAATAGTAAATAGAAACATTAGTATTATAGTATCGTTAGGTTTTTTGGTAAAAGCAGCTATCTACTAAATTGGACACAGTTCAAGGTTACTTACTGATAAATGGTAATTAATGTTTTGAGTTAAGTAAACGGATAGGGGTCGTACCGAACCAATATAAGGTTCGGTACAGCCCCTATCTGTTTAACTTAATGTAAGATTTATCACTAAAGTAATTTTTGAATTTATGGCTTCGTCGCCTACATAAAATCTTGGGGATACCCGACAAGTTTCGAACTTGACCGAATGTTCAAATCACGATTCGAGGTCAATAGGCTTGCAAGTCAGTCAAACGCGAATAATTTCGTTAGCCTTTAACAAAATTATGAATATAATTGGATGCGATTTTCACTACAATTGAGAACTTTTATTCCGAAATATTTATGTGTAAGTATAACACAGTCTGTTGATATTAACTCATTTACATAGAGCACAGAGATCTCGATGTTTGGACATTATGTCACCAGTCACCACATACTTAGTACCTACAGTGCACCCGTGTGGTAGGGCCAACTCGCTTGTCCTTCAATATTCAAGAACATAGCACTCCTCCTTCTCCCTGTGTTATACCATTGCACGAAGTAATAGTAAGTAGTATATGCAGTGGTGTGACCGTCGACCTGCCAAGTCATAGATTCCAAGACACGCACCTCTAATTTTTCGGATTCAAGTTCGTACTGTTTATTTATCACTTGCTTCGATGAAGGAAAAGATCGTGAGAAAACCAGCATGCCTGAGATATTTATTGTAAAGTCAAGTCAGAGGCCCATGTGGGATGTCTAAAAGCTCTGATACCAGGTTAGGCACTAACTACTCGATAAAGAAGAAGAATGCACCAAGTTAATGTTCTAAGAAACACCATAACAAGATTAAATTCCACGAATATGCACCGGGAAGATCATCTGTTAGAGATTCTACCAAGAAAGCGTTAGTCTCAAATTAAAGCCCGATGATGATACCCATACAACTGGTGTAGAATTTCATTTCGGACAGCTTTCATGAACATGATCACTGAGTATCCTACTTAATATTATGAATGCGAATGGTTGTGAGAATGGAAGGATGGATGGATGTCTCTCTCTGACTGTGTGGTGTCTCTTTGACGCAAAAACTACTAAAGTCTGCGCCAGTTCAGTAGGAATTAAAGGTCATTGCTCTTTCCTTAATATCTCTGCGTAGGGTATAGTCGTGGTCTTTTCCGCCTGATCAGTTAAAAATTTTTTTGCTTAAATCATGCGGAGGCGCCGAAGCACGCCTCCTTACAGTTTAGGCCTATTAGGAAAGCGTTAACTTTGGCGCGCAAAATCGCGTGCGTCGTCAGTGCGCTCGGCCGATAGGTATGTTTTCATTCATTATTTCTACACAAAGTCAACGGGGCGTGGCTAGAGAGCATTTCTATGTTGTAAGTGCAAGCAAAAATTAGCTTAGTGGTGCATGGTCAGACGGGAGTGTCCTTGATAGTACACCGACAGTACATTATGAATCGTTTTTTATTGCTAGAAAAAGTCAAGGATCACGATAAAGGTAGTTTCGGGACAAGTTTATGTCATTATTTCTGTTTTCGGAATTATGTATTTAAATAAATGTATGCGGGTTAATGACCTTTATTTCCTACTATATATAACCGGATTTGGATGAAATTTGGCACACAGATAGTTTATAATCTCGATTAACAAAATCAAAGCATTTATTTCAAGTATGTAAGCCAGTTACAAGCACTTTTAAATTGTCGAAACAAAGACAACAGTGAAATGTAGCTACAGTCCCAGCCACAAAACATATAAGCTGTGAAAGTACTGTAGTTGCGCATTTCAAAACGTAGATCTCTATGGAGAAGAACGGGCAAGAAACTCCATGGACACTCTTTTAAATCAGAATATTGTAACAAAACCTTGGTTAAATCATTCATGTTGAGATGAAACTTGTAAGTCCCAAAATTTACCTTAATTTTCAACATTTTTTTATTATTCGGAACATTCCTTTTAGTTGTGCTGTAAGACCTTGCTTTAACCAAAATTGACAATTCTAGGTCAACCGGAAGTACCTACCCTATAGGTTTTGGGTCAGAAACCTATATGGTAGTTCCCGTTGACCTAGAATCGCGAAATTTGGCGAGAAGCAATGCAAAACAGCACAATCATGTAAAGGGAAAAAATTGTAAATATGTAGTTTAATAACAAAAGAAAAGCGATTTTACTATTACAAACTTACTATTACTAACTATTTGTTTCTGGGGATCGAACAGCAAAGTTGTTTGTACTTTAAAAAGTTTGTACGGAACCCTCGGTGCGCGAGTCCCACTCGCTTTTGGCCGTTTTTTTTATTACCAGCCTATTGCCTGATGAAGTGGCAAAATCTGCCTCTGCCTTCGAAGCACATAGTCGTGTTGTGTTTGTGTTATCTTACAACATTAAAAAGAGTCTGTTATACCATTTGACTTGCAGCTCGCTTAACCCTGACCTCGTTATCTTACTCCTTTATAAAGTAAATAAGTACGATTATGTATTCAAACATGTTTTTATTTTAATAGGTTAGATGTAGTCAATAAGGTTCAATTGGTCATGTTATGAAAATTATAAGTAAAAGTTTTAAGATTTATTCATATGGTAATCATGTCATACTAGTTGTTATTCAGGTCTAGCAACATTTGTATCGATCAATCAGTTCAATCATTCAAATTGTTTGATTTTTTACCCACCCTGTATAGGCATAGGTATATAGATACTCCGAATACAATAATGTATTTAGGAATATAAATTTGTCAATATACGATTGTAGGCATTATGGGAGCATGTAGGTCGTATTCAAAATGTTGACATTGTACTTGGAAATACCAAAAAGTAGAAAGTAGATATCCTGCTACGAAATCCTAAATACCACCCAGAGGATTGATCATTTTTGTACGTGCAAGGTCGAAAAAATGTGAAAACACTTTTCCTGAAGATAGTTAGAACAAGAAGGGGCCAGGCAGATAGTCAGCGGCTTGAAAGTCTGACTACTAGTCATACTTGTACCAAGGGGTTATTGTATTACCCAGCAGTAGGTACTAACTGGGTTGTGGAGGTCAGATAGGCAGTCGCTCCATTTAAAATGCTCGTATTCGACACCACAATCTCATGAAAATGTTACTATAATTTTCTGTTAATTATTTATTATTAATTTTATGTACACAACTAGGTACTACGAAACGATAAGCAAGTGTTTACTGTTAATAAAGGTCGAGCACGAAGTTTTGATAAATTGTAATGATTGAATATCAAGTTCAATGACCTTGTTCACTGTTACTATGATGACGCATCTATCCTCAATTAAATAGATGTGGTCGTTGCACAATTATCTACCTTCTAGATCTACTAGCCTTTATTTTTGTTGAAATAAGGATACCTATTAAGTTTCCAGCAACAATTTTTGTTTTCTTTCATATTTTAAATTCACGTTAATCTATTATTCAACGGCTTCACAAAAATTGGGATTGGGGTTTCCCAATTTTTGTGTTTTTTGTGTTTATCGAATTTAGCAAATTTAAAACTTTGTCAACGAATGTAAATTATATAAGGTGTGTCTATTCATACACGAAATCTCTTAAGGGGTCATTGTACTCATCACTGTGTATTATTCCGAATGTTCATTATAAAATGTTAGTCCTAAAACATTTGCTAAAAGTTAGGTTTTAGTGACAAAAACGAATCGCTGTAAATCAGACTCCACGTAGTCTTGTCTGTCCTACCCCTAGAGTGTAATTTAGAATCGCGTAGGTGTGGAGGGGCGGGATTTTTTTTTGTCCGAAAATCATCATCCATAACAATGGATAATGATTTTCGGACAAAAAAAATTAGGAGAAGAAAGGGAGTACGTAAAACACGTGCGTCAACTGATCCCCACCGTACGCATCGCTCGAATCTGTTCAACAACACTACGATCCGTTTGATGCGATGAAAAAAAAAATCAAAATCAAAGCATTTATTTCAAGTAAGCCAGTTACAGGCACTTTTGAATTGTCGAAACAAAGATGAAAATTAAATGTAGCTACAGTCCTAGTCACAAGACATAAAAACTGTGAAAGTACTGTAGTTGCCCATTCCCTAGCGTAGATCTCTATGGAGAAGAACGGGCAAGAAACTCCATGGACACTCTTTTAAATCAGAATATTGTTACAAAATCTTGGTTACATCATTCATGTTGAGATGGTATATTATGTGAGAACAATGTAGCAAGATGTGCACGTTAAAAGTGTCCACAGCAAAAACACACAAACAAAAAAAATACAATTCAAAATAATTCATTCAAATAAGCCATGGCAACCAAGAGATGACCAGTCACAACTGACAGCGCCCGTTCACGGACATGACGCATGGATCAGCACCATTCAACTCAACCATTTTGAAGGGAACTAAATGATCCGACACATGCGCCACCATCAGCGAGACATTTGAGTGAGCATGACATACTCTAAACCGCCAGGGCACATTCAAGTCAAGAAAAAACGTAGGTTTCCAGTGAATGATAGCTTTCTAGTACATAGTACTCACACAATATGGGCTATGCATTTATATAATACTAAGGAGATTGAATCTATACAATGCAAAGATAGTTGTACAATCTTCAGCAGCTCCAACAATACATTTTAATGCTATCAATTTATGCGCCCCTGTCCTTGTGGAGCAGGACCAGCATTGAGCCAAGCATTTTTATCAGCGATATAATCGCTCAACTTGTAATATGCTTGCTTACATAGTGTGCGTTTAATGCATGTTTTAAATTTCGTCTCATTCAGTTCAAGAATACTTTGTGGAATTTTATTATAGCATCTCAAACAGTACCCCATGAAAGATGAGTCTACTTTAGCGAGTCGGAAACCTGGCTGAACTAGTTGGTCCCTATTTCTAGTACTGTAATTATGTCTGTCACCCCTTTTACCAAAAAGGTGCAGATTTTTTCTGACGTATATTATGTTTTCGTAGATGTATTGACAATGTACCATCATGATGCCAATATCCTTAAACAGTTCCCTTAGAGAATCGCGCTTACGAAGATTATATATGGCCCTGATGGCTCTTTTCTGCAGAATAAATATAGACTCAATATCTGCAGCCCGTCCCCACAGTAAAATGCCATAAGACATTATACTATGAAAGTAACTAAAATAAACCAGTCTAGCGGTATCTACATCAGTATACTGACGGATTTTTCTAATGGCATAGGCTGCTGAACTTAGCCGCCCCGCAAGAGAAGTCAAATGAGAACCCCATTGTAGCCTTGAATCAAGCGTAATCCCCAGGAAAACCGTTTTATCTACGAATTCAAGTTTCTCTTTATTCAATATTATATCACAATCACTACTTTTAACATTCGGTAAAGCAAATCTTATGCATTTGGTTTTTTTTTCATTTAATACCAAATTGTTTGCTGTGAACCAATTTTGGACCTGAAGTAGGGCATTATTCACGTCATCTAGATTTTGGGCCCGCCTATTTATCTTAAAAATTAGGGAAGTGTCATCAGCAAATAACACCATATTTTGCGGTTGGTTTTTCAGTAAATAGGGAAGATCATTTATATATACTAGAAAGAGAAAAGGACCCAATATTGAGCCTTGTGGAACCCCCATTTTTACTTTTAAACCCTGTGAATTAACACCATTTATTTGAACATGTTGTTGTCTATCATTTAAATAAGATTTTACCAAACTAAGTGCAAGTTTACCCAGTCCGTAATGCTTAAGTTTCAAAAGTAATGTGTCGTGATTTACGCAATCAAACGCTTTTGAGAGGTCACAAAAAATTCCTATGGCGTCTTGAGACTCTTCCCACGCAGTAAATATGTGCTTTAATAAGGTTACACCGGCGTCAGTTGTACAACGTCCCTTGGTGAAGCCTCCGATGCGTCCGATGAGTACGATGCGGTCGGCGTTGGTCGCGATTTGTAGATCTTTGACAGTCGTTACAGGTAGTCAGTGACCCGAAGTCTGACAACCAGTCATACCAAGGCCATTGTATTACCCAGACTAACTGGTCTATAGAGGTCAGATAGATGGGGAAAGGCTAAGCAGATGACAATGAAGAATGACAACAGGTGTCGTTGCTGAGGCCAACGGCTTAACGCACTGCGATCCTTATGCAGTTACGCACCCCTTGCTTCGACTATACATAACATTTGGTCATAATAACCACAACACCACTTAACGAAGCCGAAAGGCTCTTGTACTCCCCGTCATTGTGATCATTTTTTTTGTTCTACACCATACCGGGAACCTTCTAGTTACGGAGATATTGGGGGTCAAAGTTCCAACTTTTTGACAAGTTTTTTTTTAAAACAAGTTTTGATGTAAGATTTTTAAACACCTCCACGATCCTCGTACTATTCAATCCATCCATTAGCACAATGGTTTGAGTGCGTTACATTGAGTTCTACAACCAAACATGATTTTTCACCCCAAAAAAAAGTCGTTTCCCAAGAATTATTTTTGCGTTAAGTTGCTTAGTTTGATGTACAGGATGCTTGGTTGATGGCTTGGCATAAACAGAGGCCTACGAAGGCCTAGGAGCCTTCGTAGGCCTCTGTTTATGCCAAGCTCCACGCTCTTGTGCCAACCTCATCCAAGATATTCCCGCAATGGCAACAATATCGTCTGCCCATGTTGCCGCTGGACGACCAACATTACCATTACCTGATTAAGTACCTTTTATTATTTCATAATATCGTAGTAATGTCAGGCGCATCGTCCGATACTGTTTGTGTCTCTCTTGACCTTAACCTTACTCGTGCTGATAACTCATTAGGGGTTATCTACACATCTGAGTCAGAGGAAGATATAGTGCGGCAGAGATAGGAAAATTTTATTACACCACACCAAGTAAGTGTGAAGACGTATTAGGATTATTGGCTTCTATGTATTTTAATGGAGATAGCTGACATGCACTACTTATAATAAACAGACATACCCACAACAAAATTGCACTATCAGACGTTTATAATGTTTGGTGTATTTGGAAAGAATGCCTATTACTGAAATATAATATTTCTAAATAGGTGTTCCACCGATACACTGAATATTTTTACAGATCCTATTTTTCAGACGGGACAGCAAAGACAACGCCATGTACAGAATTTTTGCTTTTTTGTGGCTTTTATAGTACTTTAGGTTTGAGAAGAATGTCGGGCTTGTCTTAAAAAAAATAACAGAACCACACAATAACCATCACATAATATGTGTGTAAAATGTAAAAGACTAACAAAAAGAAATAACAGTGAAAGTGTAAAAGATCTGTGGGTTTTCTAACGTCTATTTCTATTATTTCGTTTGCTTTGTAATGTCTGATTTCAGATTTCCCTAACAAGTCATCTTTGACACAGCTCATTATCGTTGCGTTAGAGATAAGCACTACACTCTCTCCCCTGATACCTATGTTATCTCAGTCACCCTAGACATCTACCTACTGCTTTGTCAGGAGGCCGCTGTTGGTAAACATTTGTGAAATTGTTACAGGAAATTATATTGAACAAGAATTTGTATGGTACACCGTACAATACCACAAAAATCCCGACTATAAATAAAATAGAAATGGAATAGAATATAAAAATAAATATTATTAAACTGTGCTTTTTTAATGCTTTTTTTTAAAGGTTTGCACTAAAATCGCGTAGATGGTTTATACAATCAACGTAGCATGGAACATTGTCAATCCGCCTATTAGTGCTAACACGCTCTAATTAAATTCGGGGATTACAAGGTAAAATCGACTCCTCCTATTGTTGAAGTCGGTAAAAAAGTGCCCTAAGTTTACCCGGACTATAATAACGAATCGATTGACACCTTTTTCATCCAAATTGAGTGAGTAATTTAGACGCTACGGAGGGACATACGTAAATACAAACATACATGCATACCTACATACATACATAGGCTGCTAAAATCATAACCCTTCCTTTTTGCTTCGCCGTAGTCGGGTAAAAATCAAAATGGCGTTATTTGAAAGCGCCTAAAGACGAGACAAGACATGAAGGCATGCAGTACTACCTCACGATTAATCGAAATTGAGTCAGGAACGGATCTTTCTATTTGCTTAAAATTAATATACATATTAAAAGTAAAGTTAAAAAATAACAACGCACATTTTTTGTTCTATATTTTATTTTAAACATTATATGAATATTAGTGGCAATTTGTGGAACTCTACTGACTGAGTACGATTATAATATAATGCACTGCAGTTTTTCTGAATCCAAACTGCACGAACAATGCTTATTAATTTTAAATTAGTTGAAACGGCTTTTCGTGCTTGGCTATCATATTTAGGCGGGAAAAGTCGGGACATTAACTTAAGAAACAAGTTATGTCATTTAAACATTGATATGATATCCATTTTTGATTTGTCATATAATTGTATACACTGAACGTCTTATATTATAATATATTGCAAAGCAATAACTAGGTATTAAAATTACTTGCCTTCTTGACAAGCGCAAGCAGGATGTTGATTAAAGCGTGGCAACATTGGGAGAGAAACGTCAATGGTAATTTCCTATTTTGCGTTAATATGGTATCATCGATTCCAGGATTTATTGTTACTACAAAAAGCTTGCCAGATAGTTAGGTAAATACATTTCTCCAACAATGACACGCTCTGGACCAACATCCTACACCTAAACATCATAATTATCTCGTATTAATATAACGTTATATAGACATTACTTAGGTTTACCATAAACCATTTATCAAGTCTCATCCATTTCAATAATATTGTTCAAAACAACACGGAACACAAATTAATTTTGTTCAACGGAAAATCGTCAACTAACATCTACCACAACGTAAAACATTCGAGTTCTTGTCACACAAGAGTATGTTTGATCACAGGTAAGTACTTTATCACTAAATACATTTAACTGCTAGAATAAATTCTCTTTAAGAGAACGAAAGTCGAGCCCGTTTAAGGACTTGAATATTTCTAACACATAATATGAGATCGAGTATATTACACAATCACGAAACATATAAAGAGAATAAATTAAAATATTAAGCAATAAATAAAGGTAACCACATCAATAAAGTCTTAGGCGGTAAGTTATATATTAACATTTTCTTTTATATATTTTTTGTAACTCCATTTTCGTCGTTATCGCCAATCCGAAAATCCGAAGAAGCGTTAGCTTCACCCACATCAAGGTTATATTCTACTTTTCTCAGGTCGCGTAGTTATACACATAGAATAGTTATATAACTATTTTTTATAAGTAGCTTTAACATTATTAAGATAAATTTAAAGGGGTATATGCTTGAAAGTTTCTCAGAATACCCCTAATTCATTATGTCATAGTTTGTATTTACATAGCCACAATTTTCACATATTTTGATGTCATTCGTTAGCCACAAGAGTTTCTACAGAATCCATAATTATCGTAACACCAGATATACAGGGTGTAAACAACCTCATCACGAAGCCGTCAACCAAGCATTCTGTACATCAACTAAGTAACTTTACGCAAAAATTATTGCTGAGAAACGACTTTTTTTTTTGGGGTGTAAAATCATGTTTTGTGGTAGAACTCAATGTAACGCACTCAAAACATTGTGTTGATGAATGGATTGAATAGTAGTGTAGTGTGGTCGTGGAGGTGTTAAAAGTAAAAATCTTACATTGAAAACTTGTACTTATTAAAAAAAAAAAAAAGTGAAAAAGTTGGAAATTTGACCCCCAATATCTCCGTAACTAGAAGGTTCCCAGGTATGGTGTAGAACAAAAAAATGATCGCAATGACTGGGAGAACAAGTGCCTTTCGGCTTCGTTAAGAGGTTTTTTACACCCTTTATTTGAAAATCCGTCAAACAAATCAATCAAGTCCGTTTCTCCCACAGAGGTGTGGTTTTCTTTCTCATTCCTATTTATTATATGAGCGTTTAGTACAGTTAGTTGCAAAAGTATTAAAAACGTCATAATCTATAACAACAAGAACTGTACGCTCGGCTACGAATATTCAAGGAGATAGCTTTTGCAACCATTCGTAAGTAATAAACAGCAATAGTATTATTAATTTGTATAATATTATTATTACAGTAAAACATTTAACGTGTCTATTATGTATATGTATATGAATTTATGTAATTTAATAACTATGTAAGTAGATTAAATACTGCTTGTACTTTTCTTAAGAACCCGTTCTAATTATCATGGTCAAATGTATTGAAAATCAGTGTTTTTTTTACATTGTCTTAGTTCCGAGTCAAAGTTAAGTGTAGGGCAGTGAACGGTCAAAGATTTTCGTAATTTTGTATTATTCTTTAAAATATTAATAATTTCTAACATATTATATCAGTACTACATAATGCCTATTAAATTATATTATGTACAACTGTAATTTTGGGGTCTTTACAGTAATATGGATGTGTGGATCAATAATACCCTATAAGTACTTGCGCAAAAACTTTTGTAAACACTTTATTATGTGCAGATTTTTCACATAATACAAATGTTTTAAATTATTTTTTCCCTTTATAAACTGTCAGGCTTAACTTATTTATGCACTGTTAATATTATGTACAATTGCAGAATTGTATAGAATGATATTATTTGGCACTATACAATTTCACAACTAGGTAACCAAAAGTAAATAGTAAGTTTATTAATTTACACATAACCCGTTAAATCTTGTCGACATTGGGGCATACGTAGATATTAAGATACTGATAAATATCAACTCGCTATTACACCAATTATATTAAAATATTCGGAAGCACTAGATTTTGCTGATGACATTTTTGGTTATACAAAAATTGTTGTATTCACGCCAAATAAATCATCTTTAACTGAATTGCGAAATAACATCCTACCGTTTGTCAAGTTCGTACACTTTATGTTAATATTTATTAGTAGGTATGTGTGAAAGTAACACCAAAACATCGATACAGCAGTATATTAATGTTGTACTTATTTAATAATCATCATATTTATAAAACATGAACAGTTTAGAGCGACCCCTAATAAGAATCTTTTGTAGGGAAACTCGCATTCCATAATAATGCCTGTAGTTCTGGGGAACGTAAGAAACGTTATATGCAGTCATGTCTGTATCTTAGTTTTGGTTGAAATATTGGTAATATTTACCCTGGCATTGACTTAAATCAAATTAGATCGTGGCATAGCGTTTAGTAAGTAACCACGCATGCACAGATTGAAAGGACGGCGAGTTTCGCTTCTATACGATATTCTATCCCTGTCTTTTACAATAAAGGGCTGTCGCATTCAAAAATGCTTTTGCAAGCAAGAGATTTAACAGAGGCTCTTTAATTATGAACCTTATTATCTTTGGTTTAGTTCGGAGTTTGATTGCTAGTTAGTGTTTTCTGTTTATTGATGAGCGCGTTGATGAGCTTGATCCTGGCTTTGACGGCTTTGTATCTGAAGTATTCGTCCTCGTGGCCTTTCTTGTCATCCCTCTGTACCTTCCTGCTGTTCTGGAGCTCAAAGCTGATCTCGTACTCTTTTATGGTGCGGCGTAAAATCTGGAAATATAACAAGAATGTGATGAAGTAATTTTCTGCAAAGACGTCATACGCGAACAGTATTGAACTGATGTTGATGAAGAAAAAATTTAACTTACTAACAGCCATTTTCAATAACTAACTAACAGGTAACAGAAGGTTGCTATCTCCAACTGTTTGACATTTAGCTCACGGACCGTTAGAAATAAAAGGTCACAGAAAAGCTTTCTTGTTTTTTTTTATATCAATCACAGTCCTCCGAGTGACGGGTAGGTGACGCGGAAAGGATATTCCAAGCTAACTTTGTTCATAGAAACACTGATAGCTACGAGACGTAGCTATATTAACTAACAGTTATACGTAAGTAAGTTATAGAAAACGGCCATAAGTCGACCAGACATTCTAAATGATCAAAACTTTCGATAATAACTGGTTTACGCCTGGTTAGAGGCTGTACGCCGCCGCCAAACAGAAGAAGAATCAAGCTTTGCAAAAAGAGACCCAATCATCAAACAGAGAAAGTAGAATCTCAAACTTACAGATTTCTGCATCTTAGCTTCAGTGAGCGCTTTGTTCAATTCTTCAAGACCGAGGCAATGCAATCCTTCGTTGGAGGGCGTGGCCTCCTCACTTGTGGCTGACTGAGCTGATGATGTGGAGGAAGGAACCTCCTCTGCGGCTGCGGCGTTGTCACGTGTCGGAGGTGACTGGAGCGGAGTTTCTGCAGTTTCCTGGAAAACGCAGAAAAAATTGATTGCAGATCAGATTGACTGTCTCTTCACGCAAGAGAAAAGTTTCGGATGTCTTCTGGAACACGAGGAAAAAGTAGTTTATATATTGTAAAAGTATGTAGGTACATATGACGTGTTTCCGGACGATATCAATAACCTTCGACCGAATCTTGAATATGGGACCAAATCTTGAATCGAGAAAAAAACAATCAACTGTTCCATACATTTTGACGAGTTATGCGAACATAATTGTAGGTAACAGCTGACTTTTTTTCGCGATTCAGGGTTTGATCCCATAGTAAAAATTGGTTATAATGATGAGGGTACAATGACCGTCCGAAGTTTATCGATATCTTCCGGAAACACGGTGTATATAGGAACCTTTTTACGCACGAGTAGTAGTTTTTAAAGGGAAAAAAAGTGCTCGGCTAAGTATTATTTCGTGATTTATTTCCTTAATTAACAGTTATCGTTAAGGAAAACAGAACAGGACAATATTTCAGCATAAGGACAATCAGAATATAAAAATAATGAATTGGTGTCGCTATCCTTAATTCTGTTGTGATTTATTCTGAATCTGAATAGCTTATTTTGCGGAAACTTCCTCAGATATAAAAGTTGAGGTAAAAAAATACGCAAACGTTATTGTTGGTGTTAAGTTTAACGAGTATCCTGACGAGGACAAACGTTTCGTTTATCTGCTTACCTGAGATGAATCTGAAGGTTTCTCCTGAGAATCGCTGGAACTATCGACACTTGAGTTGAAGAGCATAGTTTCATGCTCGTGGATCGTCGCCAGTTCGCCGTTCGTGCCGCCTATGATCTGATAGTGACAAAATGTTGCAATAAGGATTAATACCACTTACAAAAACCTTTCATCAAGACTGTCCAAGGATGTGTCTATTAAAAACATCTAAAACAATTAAGAAACAATCTGAATTAAAGTTTTGAGAGTGGCACACAAAGACGAAAAGTTTTCCATTCATCTAAAAAAGCAACAAAAACACTAAGCACACACAAAACTTACACCATCAGGCCTAGAGGAAGCCAACACCCTCTTGACAGCCCTATACCGCTCGTACAGATGCCGGGCCGCTCCACGCTCAGCGGAGTGGGCCGGTGGGCGTCCTCGGGCCGCTTCGAGTCGCAGTAGCACTCGCTGGACACACAGCTTCTCAGCAGCCAGCTGGGACGCTGTCCAGCTCGCTTCGGTTGATGACGGCCGACCAGCCGCCTGGCGACAGCCCTCTAACCACTGGAGAAAAGACCACAATAAATCTGTCCTTACATTTTCCTGATTAACCCCAGAGTCGTGGTAAAAAATATTGATTAGTTTTAATTAGTAAGCCAATGGTTCCTAAAACGACAAAGTGATTGATAATTTTGAAGCAATTCTTAAATGAGGTGTTGAATCGTAATTAAAATGTTTTGGTGAATCACTAGTTCACTACCTCTAGCAAAATGATTTTTAAATTAATGGCAGTAACTAATGTGCTTGTAATTTAGGTAAAACATACCATTTGTGGGTTAATGCTATCTTTAAGAATATAGACTCAATAAATTCAGCTGTTATCTAAACTCAGCGAGTGCGCATACCGATTAGTAAAAAATTTGCTTAAAAATCACCTCTTCAATGTCCTTAACGATATCAGTCATAGCTTTGTCGCCCTTCAGCGACTCTTCAAGCTTGTCATCTCTTTCCTTCTGCTGTTTGGCCGCTTGTACCTTCAGAGCATACTCCACTGGGTCAGTCTTGATGAGGCGTTTCTCTGCCTGCAGTCGGCGCAACGTGTCGTTCATGCGTGTCAGCGCTACATCTGTGATCCTGTCACTCTGTGTCAAGGGATGCCCGTTCTTTGTTTCAAACTCGGCTTCGTACTTGGCGATGGTCTTCTTGAGTGCGGAGATCTGTAAATTAGTAAAGAATTATTCCCATCTTATTTATAAAACCCGCATTTTTGTGCAACTTTTATGATAAGCTTCAAAGTGAGAGATAGAGCAAATTAGCAAACAGGTGTTCCAAAGTAGTCTAAAGGATATTACTTCGTTAGCTACCTTCTTGTTGATCTTCTCGAGCCGTCGATCAGGTACGGGCTGTTCTCTCCGTACGACGTTGAGCGGGGCGGCACTGCGCTCGTCGCTGCGGGCTCGCTCGGCCTCCGAGCACAGGGCTGCGCCTTCCTCGCTCACGCTCTCTGTGCGGCCTAAAACCCGGTGAAGTGCTCCTGCGTCCAGAGTCTCCGGTTCCTCGCATACTGCAAAAATCTTCAAAATATACCATTTGTTCGATGTTGCGTTGAACAACTTCACACTCTGCTTCTAGCCGATGAAGTAATGCTAAATGACTGTGATGGAATAATCCGACTTAACGTGATGATTTTCAGCCTAATATGAATAAATGACTTTAGATTTTGACTTTTGATTGATCCAGCTCAATATGCTCCTCCTATGTCTTCTATATCTTGTTATCCTGTACGATTAACGTTAATAACAGCCACTGCAGAAATTTGATTTTGTTGGCCTTAAGCTGAAGACTATAAGTAGATGCAGCTTCTTGATTCTTTAGTCAAGGGTGGTCAAGGTCAAGCCATGCTGTCGTCTCCTGCAGAAGTACTTACGTTGTGGTTTCTGCACGACGACGTAATCGAAGTGAGGCGGTGTGCTGCATCTGATCTCTTCGGATGTGGTGAAGCACTCGTTCTCCTTCGGGTTCTTAGGTGCCCGGGGCTGGGCGCGTCGTCGCTTGCCGCCGAACTGCGGCCGGCGAGCGCGGGACAGTCGCTCAGCACGACGTTCCGACTGAAAGTGATGTGGATGATTGCAGAGTTGCTTATCTGATGATTTATTGAACGTGTTGCTTTTGAGAGTTGGAAGGTGTACTGACAAGAGGACTATATGTTAGACAATTTACTTGAGCGTGCTCTTTGCCCTCTGATATTATTGAATATGCGATTGCCACATATATATGCGGTGTTACCATATTTTTTTGGATGTTGGCAATGATGTAGATAATTAAAGTTTCAGCCCCTTACCTCAATGCGGTTGTGGTCGTGTAGCGGAGGCGGCGGCGGGGGCGGGGGAGGTCGCTCCTCGCTGTGCGGGCGCCGCTCTTTGCGCTCGTGCGCGCACCCCGAGTCGCGACGCTCGCGGCGCTTCCTTGCCTCTCGCTCGCACTCGGGCGCCGCCATATCTTCCGTCCTCTCGCGCTCGCGTTCGGAGCACTGCGCACGCCACCCGAGCCCAGATATTACTACCCGATGCTCGCTCGAGCGCTCACTTTCCTGTCCGTAGCCCTAACGTATCCAGGATGAGTCAATGTCAGTGTAATGTGCGAAAGAATGTAAATCTTCAGTGTCAAGAAATAAGGTTGATCTTGGAGTGGGTGGGTTAAGCTGATGTTTGCGATTTGTATCGAATAGTGAGAAGAATGATTAGTGTTGATTATGTATGATACAGTAAATTGTATAGATATATACGTAGGTACATATTAGTAGGATATCTTTGCTTAAAGCTATATTTCTAAATCTATCGAGGGACACGGGTTATTGAAAGCATTGGTTTTCTACTACACGGCTGTCACCTACTCAATTTATACAGGTTGGTTGGGCAAGCAACTCAAATACTTGAAGGCAACTACTACTTAGTTGTTAGTTATCTAACCGTTAAGAATGGCATATTATAACATACATACAATTTCCCAGTAAACCCATGTATTTACGTATATATTGCAAAAGCGTATATGTATAGGTATAAGCTAAATTTTTATATTTATAAAACGAGAAACTATTAATTGTTAAAATCACTAAAATGAATGTGAAGCCCCAGTATCTAATTTTCAGAAATACCTGTAAAATTTCCAATTGTACCATTTTCGCTAACTCGGAAAATTATTTCCAATTTCCAAAAGTTTTCAGCCGTTAATGGGACGATTCTGAAATTAAATCATGTTTTGCACTAACGCAACTGAACGCATCTAAAAACAAAGCTCATTGTCTATGGCTCAAACAAAAACCTTCATATAAGTTGCGACCTAACGGACTTCCCTTGTTACAAGTTTAAAATTAGAATTTTTACTTTTACTTATTAATAAGGCATACTCACAATGCAGTATCTAGCAGCACCAACTATGGAATCCAAGATTCTGGATATGTTTTCTCTGGTACGGCTGGCCAGGGTCGCACTGGGGCCCGCTCGTGGGCTAAACCCCAACCAATGATCCACAACCAAACACTAAAACCACAGGGCTATTGCTTATCCTTTGATGTAAAACAAATTGAAAGAAACAAAACGAAACGGCAATGCGGAAACGCGCGCCGTTTTGACGGAAACTTGACACTAGACTATAGACACGGTTGTCTTCACGTCCAATATAAAACCTTATTTGATGATATCACTCCTCTGCACCAACATGTCCCGATCACGGCACATATTTGTACGGCACACACAGTCAATGGGGAGATTGTCTTTTAACAATTTACGGTTGCTTCAAAAAATGAGTCGACACCAGTCTGTAATTTAGCATTGATGGTCCGAATGTGATTGGTAGAGCTTTGTAGCCCTAAATCGGTGTTAATGCGACGTATTCATATTCAGAACTGTCGAAGTAATGATCAAGATTGCGAAGAGCTTCACTTTAGCGGTGACACTGCGTTGTCAATTGTCTTCTATCATTTTGATGTCCATGTTCAAACACTTCACAATGTTATGGAGTCGGAATGAGTTGGCAAGTTGGTTTACGGCAGCTTGGATCTGAAATGGAAAAGAACAAATTTTTAATGAGTTGGAAGCATGCCAAGAACTGAAAACCAGCGGGCTATAATCCAAAATTGGTGGTGAGAATCTGATTGTGTTTCAAATTCAAAGTTCGTATTGCTTTGAAATTCTAAACAATCTGAAAGCCGCTGCTTACATACAATTTCATAAATATTAATGAGCGCAGGAATTTTACTACATCGAGTTTAAATGGCTGAACCTATTTAAATGTCTGAGTAATTTAATTACCTATCCTTCATAGTTCACATAACGACGCGTGTTAAGCAATAAAGTTTTACTTCAATTATAATAAGTTACAATCACAATTAACCTTGCCGGCTACATCAAACGTGGTCCCATTTGTGACGTAACTTTCAGTGCCTGAAATATACTTACGATTCTGGGAACAATTAGCTAATTTATGTACACACCATGGCCGTTGAATGTCAAGTGATAGTCTATTATCCATCGATCACGCCACGGGATAAACAAATATGTATATATACAGGATGTTTGGACGACGGACCGACACAATTTTCTTAATGGGGAGTGTCCTAGTTTTCACAGAACCTATGACTTAGGTGTCACAGTAATTGAGTTATTATTTTCTGTTTTTAGCGAAATGTCACCTCCAAGTCAGTATTTCTTCTAGAAATTGATGTATTAGCTTACAAAATTTTGTGTGAGAAGGTATATTTTCGGGCCTGTGGATGGTGGGCTATGGGCTAGCTCGCCGTCCGTCCGTCTCATGACGACAGGCCGTGTCGACGGCACGTTCGTGTTCCACGCGCGCCTCATAGAGAGTCAGCAAAAAAGAAGGGTCCGCAAGGACCGATGCCTGCCGGGGTTGCGGGACTGTTCGAAAGAGATACCGTGGCCCCGGACACAAAGGGCGATGAAGGAACATGGATGGGTTTTAGTCAGTAAAAGTCTGACACTCCCTCCTGCTCCGCCCAGAGCGGGAGGAGTCATTTGATGATTTCCCATCCGAAAAAAGAACAAAAGGTATATTTTATTTTATTTTTCAAAAAAAATACTTGTCCTAGGTAGCCCCAAACACCTTGTTTATCATGTATTTCATGATCACACTGCCACTTTCAGAATAATTGACTTTTAAATTTTGTTTATTCGCAGGAGTGCCGAACACGTTATTTACTCGGTGCTGTGATACGGGGTAACTGCTCGGTCGATAGTAAAGTTAACTGGCAATTTATGCGTGAAAGTTAAGTTTGTTTGATATCATCCATCGGCATCGTATTAATATTAAGTGTAACCTTGTATTTGTTTTCGTGTTTACTCATTTCAAAGGTCATATTGCAAGGTGTGTTTAGTCAAATTATAGTAGTTTATGTTGTATCCAATACATTCTAGGAATTGTTTTTGCCTGTTGTTGTCATCATCTACCTAGCCTTGCCATTCCGAGGAGGAAAATTGGTATGTAATGGGTGGTCACCCATCCACGGACCAACCTAGGCAAGATCGACCCGAGCGGCTGTTATTATTTAGCCAAAAGCTCCTCTCGTGTATGATATGATATTTTACTTGTAACCAAGAAATACTCACTAAATAAAACGTTCCTCGTGGAAACCTCCTGGCCTCAGCCTGCTTTCTGTACCTATATAATAATATACATATAATACAGGGTGTAAACAACCTCATCACGAAGCCGTCAACCAAGCATTCTGTACATCAAACTAAGTAACTTTACGCAAAAATTATTGCTGGGAAACAATTTTTTTTTTTGGGGTGAAAAATCATGTTTTGTTGTAGAACTCAATGTAACGCACTCAAAACATTGTGCTGATGGTGTATTGAATAGTACGGGGGTCGTGGAGGTGGACATTAAAAACTTGTTTTAAAACAAAACTTGTCAAAAAGTTGGAACTTTGACCCCAATATCTCCGTAACTAGAAGGTTAACCAGGAGAACAAGTGCCTTTCGGCTTCGTTAAGAGGCTTTTTACACCCTTAAATATTTACTAAAATCTTGAATTATAATCATCATCATCAGCTCAATTTCACCCACTGCTGGGTATTATAGGCCTCTATTTGCTTGTTCCAAGCTCCACGTTCTTGTCCATCCATCAACTCCCAAACGCGATTAATTATTACGTTTCCCGTTATTTCAGTCCAGATTCTAGGAGTACACCTATTGATTATTCAGCCGACAAATCCTATTACTGCGTTCAGTCGCCCACGTGGTGAATATCTCTCAAATTGTACACAGTACGCCTACGGAAAAGCGGGTGGAAACCGGGAAGTAGGAAGTAATTATTTCGAGATATTGTTACATGTAACCACGAGATATTTATTATGTTTACTGTTTGTTTTGAGTACTTCAGTTTATCCGTGATCATGGTGCTTGCAACAGTGCCGAAATTTCGGGAACTTAAAACAAATAGCAAACATAGTGAATATCCCGTTTAGTGTTAAGGCGACTACGGGGGCTAAATTAGCAACTCTATTTGTAGTGGTTCAAACTTCGTTTAAAAATAATGTTAGAATAAAGTTCTATTTAGCTTGCACTACAAAGTTTTTGTTACGTCAGTCACTGCGGGCCGAATAATGCGAAATGAGTGTTTTTTTGTGATTTACAAAAAACCTATTGATTGAACTAAAAAAATAAAACACTATCATGGTAATAATGTTGCTTGTAGAATTATTTGCCAAAAAATCAGAATGATCGAATGTTTTTTAGTATTGTTTTTACTCGTATAAATAATTTTTTTTTAGAGATAAGATCGTGATTTTTTTATCTAGTAAAGTTAGTTGTATGATGTTTTTAAAACACTATTATACTAGCATATATCCTGAAGAATATTATCATATATTTTTCTGGTTTTGTTTATTGCAGTGAATCATATGCTTTTTTACATTATAAAACTCGCGTTTAGCTCATGTAGTCCCTTAATGATAATGGTAAAGACCATCATCATCTGCCTAGCCTTTTCCCAATCATGTTGGGGTCGGCTTCCAGTCTGAAGCTGCAGCTTGCAGCTGATTACCAGTATTTTACATGGAGCGACTGCCTATCTGACCTCCACAACCCAGTTAGTACTGGGTAATACGATACTTCTTGGTAAGACTGGTTGTCAGCCTATTTTGGGCCAATGACTACCAGTAACGACTGTCAAACATTTACAAATGACAGCCGGGACCAACTGCTTAACGTGCTTTTCGAGGCACGAAGGAAACTCGTATAATGTAAAAGACCATGACAGTTTAAAAACTTACATTGTTAAGTACATGTGAGTGATGAATTAAATGTTTATGGAAGACCAAGACAACGATTAATGGATGGATTTTGTGAGGAATGATATGAAAAGATGCATCCACACCGCAGTTAACTTTTGTGGAGCAACACTATACAACACAGTAACATTAGGTAACTTTCTGTTACTTTTGTGACTACTTGTTTGGTAGGTACTAATTGTTGAATGTTACTCATCGCCAATAACATAAATTAACAAAATATAATAAAGAGTAACTTTCAGCGCGGCATTTATTCTATGTTATATGTAACGTTCTCTAACAATGTTATCAATAAAATTGTTACCACTAATGTTGACTGTTTTCAAAAGTTAGGCAACATTACTAACACGGCAACATATACTAACAATAAATAACTTATTGCTTATTGCTATCGTAAGTTGCTCAGTAACACTTGGAAACGTTGTTCTACAAAAAGTAACAGCGGTGTGGATGCACCAAAAGAAAAAAACGTGTTGCGCCGACCCCAAGTAACATGAGACAAAGGCAGGGAGAAGATAATTATGATTTCGAGGTATTGTTGCGTTTCGATTTTGTCTGAAGAGATGTGTTGTAAAGCAAAGATATTTCAGTAATCGGACCAGGTAAGTTTGATAGAAAACTCGTCACTCGTCATATTCGTCAGCATGTCACCGTTACAATGTTATTCAATGTTTATTTAGGTTGGAAACAGGGGTCGACTGGGTGAGCGAACACCGCGGGGAGCATGGTCTGACGTCACGTCATGTCCCTTACAGAAAGCTCTGCTAGTGGCACCTTTATGTTGATGGCATTGTTTTAGGGTTGATGGTATAAATAACCTGGTTATGTCAAGTGAAAAAATATAGCAAACTACATATCATATTATCTTCACGCCTGTCAAGCTTGTTATGGCGACAACCTTAGTACACTTATATTTTGAATTTCATATTTAGACATAACAACCAGCCTGTACTCCTTTAAGGGTAAGGCAGAGGTATACCTAACAGTCCCACCTATATTTCGCCAGTTATAACAAGTCCCCATGTATTAAAGGGCGAGGCCTAATGCCTTCAACCGGGCACAAATCCTTTCTTTCTTCTTTCTTTCTTTGCCCGACCTGGGAATCAAACCCCGGACCCCATGCTCAGCAGTCGCACTGGCGACTACTGGACCGACGAGGAAATCTTGTCATGTTTAGGTTGCATGTAATAGAGAGCATGCCAGCCATTTACCGTGCACAGATAGATATCCAGACTCCTAGCTATTACCGCTACGTCTAAGGCTTCGATAATTCGTCAGCATCAAGCATGTTGATGTCACGTCAACGTTATACAATGTTTATTTACGTCTGAAACTGGGTTCGATTGTTGGACCGGCCGCGCCGCGGGGAGCATGGTGACGTCATCGCAGGTCTTTTAGAGAACGCTCTGCGAGTGACACGTTTTCCTGCTGTCTGTGGGTTTTAGGGTTAACGGTAGTACTAACCGGGTTATGTTAAGTGGCGAAATATGAAGAACTGTGATAATAAAACTATTAGGCGTAAAACCTTTGGGTACATTTTTTTAGGCGTCCGTACCTCAGTCGGCAAAAACTGTGTGACCAACGAACCCATAAAGGATGACTTTGTTGTGCCTGTCAGGACCCTTTTTGTAAGGAACAAGGTATCAAGCTAATCCTTCCCTTAGTGCAGTGAAAAATCAAAAAGACAAATGACCTTTTATGTCGAATATTTTGCGATTTCACAAGGGAATCAAAACTTATAGGGTACTTCCCGTTGACCTAGAATCATGAAAGGACATTGCTCATCTTCCTAGGCCTTTTTTATTTTTTCTCGATGTGGAAATCCTCAATGGATGTCCTCCGCCCTGGGGAGAGCGGAGGGGTCTGTCAGACTCGTACTGACTAAGAACACACTGGTGTTCCCTCGTACACAGCGACTTAACCTAACCTAAATAATATAATAAATAAATAGATAAACAATATAAATAGTTAAAAAAGAAATAGGAACCCCGGGATGGATTCTAAAAATATTTTGTATACCTAATGACATAGATTAGTACTAGGAACCCAGCGCAGGTACTGCCATTCCTGGGCAGCATTTGGACCAAAGTTGGGCAATCTCTTTTGGCAAGAAGCAATTTCTTTGAGCACATGTTAAGGAAAAAACATAAATATAGAGGGTGTAAAAGACCTCATCACGAAGCCGTCAACCAAGCATTCTGTACATCAAACTAAGTAACTTTACGCAAAAATTATTGCTGGGAAACGACTTTTTTTTTGGGTGAAAAGTCATGTTTTTTGGTAGAACTCAATGTAACGCACTCAAAACATTTTGCTGATGGATGAATTGAATACTACGGGGGTCGTGAAAGTGTTTAAAGTAAAAATCTAACATTAAAAACTTGTATTAAAAAAAAAAAAGTTTGAACTTTGACCCCCAATATCTCCTTAACTAGAAGGTTCCCAGGTATGGTCTAGAACAAAAAAACGAAGCCGAAAGGCACTTGTTCTCCAAGTGCCTTTCGGCTTCGTTAAGTTCGTGTTTAACACCCTTTATATTATGTAGTTTAACAATAAAATACCTACAACTTTATACGGAACCCTAAGTGCGTGATCTTATAGCACCATGAATTCGTCCTAGCTTTACATTATTGTTTCTGTCTGGCAACTCCGTCTAGTTTTACGACAACTTATGGAGCTCATAAATACAAAAATCAAAGGAGTACAAGACCACAATTTATTTAGGACACAAAAACCATGCTGAATAACGTCTGCCGAACACAGAAAATCATATATATATCGGAATTCAATACGAACATTACCTACTGAATACGAATAAGAATAGTCCAATTCTCCTCCATTTACCCTTTTAGTCACGCAAAGTATTGTCGAAACGAAAACCATTTCAGCTGAGATAAATGTAACATTTGCAAAAATGTTACATAACTTTCGTAGCTCGTAGAGGGTGGGCTACGCCGTAGCGGCTGAAATGCGCCGTAGTGGGTCTACGGCGTAGTACCACGGCGTAGCGGTTACGAACTACGAAGCGAAAATTTATATGAGTCTGGGATGGATTTCGATGTTTTTATTATGGTTGTATGCTAAAATGTATTCAGGCTTATGCTTATTCCTTTTTTTATAAAGGTATAACTTTCGTAGCTCGTAGAGGGTGGGCTACGCCGTAGCGGCTGAAATGCGCCGTAGTGGGTCTACGGCGTAGTACCACGGCGTAGCGGTTACGAACTACGAAGCGAAAATTTATATGAGTCTGGGATGGATTTCGATGTTTTTATTATGGTTGTATGCTAAAATGTATTCAGGCTTATGCTTATTCCTTTTTTTATAAAGGTACTAGCTGCCCGTCCCGGCTTCGCACGGGTGGACTTTTTATTTTTTTCTATTCTATCCTATCTCTCAAGTTGGATCGAACTGCACATGGTGTGCGAATTTTATTATAATCGGTTAAGTGGTTTAGGAGTCCATTGAGGACAAACATTGTGACACGAGATTTATATATATTAAGAAAGATAGCTTCGATGGACATATTTTTGCTTGAATTTTTATATTAAGACGTTAAAATATCAACATATTTTTTAAGGACTAGGAGAGTTAACCTGGTAGCTACGGAGTGTAACTTTGCCTTTACCCAAAACTACAGCTGACCATTACTGTATAATACATAATAGCTTAATCCAAAATCATTCAATAGTAATTTATAAGTGCGGATACGAAAGTAGTTTATAAAGAAAGTAACGCTTAAAATAGCATTACTACCAAAGCCTACCGATAAAGAATCGAATCCTAAAATACCAAACACAGAAAAGTCCCCCTCTTGAAATACCAAACACTCGTAGCGAGGGACGAGAGCTACGGCGTACTACGCTACGGCGTAGTTAACCTTTTCCACTGCGTAGCGGCTGCGTATTATGGCCCTCGAGACAATTTTCAGGGAATGGGGTGGATTTTATTGACGCATAGGGTCTAAAGTTGACCAAAGATAATTCATTGATGGATATAAAGACGAAAGTTAATTAAAAGATGGATGATGCTTATACATATATTTTTTGTAGATGGGCGGGCTTTTCTGAAGTAGCTCATCATAGGAAATACTTACTACTATATCTATACAGGCTATAACATAATAAACGCAAGACTTCTCGTGTGGTGTCTCGGACAATGAAACTGAGCAAGTATTATAATAATAAAAATTCTCTAAAGAGCCCTGACCACCGGCAGCTCGGACCCTGTTCCCAGCGCTGGTGAGCTACAATTTTTTCATATTTTTAAATGTTTTTTATATATTGTTTTAATTCATATTTAAAAATCTTATTAATTTGTAAAGAAATAAAAAATAATAATAATGATAAAATTTATTTATTTATTTTTGTATTGTCCTACTAATCATCAAAGTCGCAAAAAAAAAGTACTTTCTATAGGAATTTAAGCAATCAGCTGATCAACAAGTGTTGCCTGGCTAAAAAAAGATATGAATTTCTAAAAGAACAAAAGAGGTTCAGTTTCATGGTCTGGGTCACCACACAAAATGTCTTACGAGATGTCTTGCGTTTATTCTTTACCCTGTATATCTTTTATTCTTTTTGTTGTGCCCCATACAGTCCGTAATTGTACCATCGGTGTAAGCCTTTTGTATAAAGATATGAATACGAATATTTTTGCCACCATTACTGTCTTCTGGATTTAAATAATATTGACACTCCAGTGTAATAAGACATATTCAAAATTTTATGATTCTAGACAACACAACAACATACAACGCACTGTGTCTGGTATTTCAGATATTCATGAATTTTTCTTTTTTTTTTCAGATGTCAAAAATCAATTCCAGCCAGTTAGTCTGCCTACTTTTGACGAGCAATAAAACAGTTACTTTACAGATTTACTTTTTGTTGGAAAGTGCAGTGCCCGGTTGTTGAAGGCTCGCCCCTTATTACATGAGACTTAAACATAACTGGAGAAACGTGGGCGTACTATAGTGACTAGTTGACTTCCTCTGACCACTTCTACCCATTCGAGGATTACATGCGTGTTGTTAAGTTATTTGATATCATGTTATGTTAAACACAATTTGTTAATGGATAACAAAGTGGACGAGCTTGATTGATAGATATTGACGCGTATCTATTACAGGCTTTTTTCACTAGCCAACGGCCATACGCAAAAACATATTGACTCACTTTCCTTTGTTTGCTGCTTACGAGACATTTTGCGACGCCAATAACTGTGTATCGATTGATCTTAAAATACGACGAACTGCACACTTTGTAGTGGCCACTCAAACAGCATAATAAATTATAAGAGTCAGTTTGTTATGAATTTGTGATGTGAAAAATGGTACACTGTTTGTACCATTTTTTGTTTTTACCATTGTAAAATAGAAAGACTGTCTTTGTTACATAATGTGAAAGCTATGATGTTCATCTATACTAAAATTATAAAGAAGTAAAATTTGTTTGTACAGAAAGCTACATTATTCGTGGGTACTGTATGCTATAAATTATATTTAAATCATGCATATTAAAAATAGCCGATACGAGCTTTCACAATTTTTGCGAACGCGACTTCGTTCGCAAAATAACATGAGACTTTTATTCTGGCGAAGAATAACATGAGACTTTTATTCACTGTTTGATTATGTATTGGCTTACTCATATGCATTGGCGAAAAATCGTTTGTAGAGAATAAAATGAATGTGCCACCACGCCATTCTCGCTTGAGAAATCTTCTTCGTGCTCCTTACGCTCGCACAGTTTACCGTAGCAATTCTTTTTTGCTGCGTTCAATCAAAGCATTTAACCAAATTGTAATGAACGAACACCCATCAATTGATTTGTTTGCAAGCAGCTTAGCGACAATTAGTACTGTCTTGTCTAAAAACATTGTTGTTTGTGAAAATTTATAATTCATTAGTTAAATTTAGTAGTATTTTAGTTATTTGTTTAGTTATTCTTTGTTAGTATGTTATGCTTAGTTATAGCTTAGTTATTAGTTTGTGCAACATTGTTTATTGCTAACTGTGGAGGCTTGTAAATGGCTTTTTGTTATTTATATCGTTATAATTGTTTGTATTGTTAGCTGTAAGCCACCCAAATAAAATAAAATAAAATAAAATAAAATAAAATAAAATAAAATAAAATAAAATAAAATAAAATAAAATAAATGTTGTTACCCAAATATATTTAATGATTCATAAAATCATAGTAGACAGACTGATTTTTCAATCATCAATAAGAAACAGACAAATAGGAAATAAGTAGATAGGACCAGAAAGACCAAGAAACTCTAAGTGAGTTAGAACCAACACAATGCATTCTTATACCGTCTTAAATCTGACCTTTAAACTACAGGTAAAATTTTGATTGTGTCCAACTATAATAACGTCCATATCTAACAGTCCAAATTGTAGCGAAAGAGGCCAAACGTGTAGGAGTTACAATGCCTTTCATTCCATAAATAGTTATGTCAGAATGGGCACGTGCCGAAATTATCTAGGAAACTTAGTTGTTATGTTGCTCTTTAATATGGCATAATATAAATGTCTGATCTTACTGTGTCTGAATAAATATTCATAAGTCAGCAAATTGCGTTTTCAAAATTGCAAATAAAAATAAAAGTACTTTATAGAATAACATTAAAATAACAAGCTTATGCCAAAATGACCCTCAGCTCAGCATACTTGTATAATGTCTGGTATCAACAAATCATAAATCAAATACAATATATTTTATTTCACCCACACGCACGTGGGAGCTTCCTAAACCAGAATTAGTTGCTCGGTTCATTTTTGTCGTTTTCTATGGGCTAAACTCCATGATTATTGACACTTGCTTGGTATTACCAGATAATATATACCGAATTTCAGCTGCAACCAGTACTGCATTAATTTCCAAATTTAAATATTAAAGGCTAAGGCAAAGGCTGGTTCGAGGTGGCGTAGGAGAAGAGTCTCACCTGGAAGGATATGAGGGAGGCCTTTGCCCAGCAGCGGGGCATAAAAGACTATTGAAAAACAGTCCTTTGCAAATAAATTAACTATAGACGTAAACTACATAGTATTCAAAAACCCTACCAATTAATTGTTAATTGCGTTCAATTTATCAGAAGCATCTAAATTAACACCCAGCTATTTATAAACCAACAATACCATTGCACTACTGCAAGCACTAAACAGAATTGCTGGAATAATTTATTGAATTGCAGTCTGGATGCAGAATGCGGGAAACAGAATGTTTGTGGAGTAATTTAGGTTAGGAATTATGTCCTGCAGAGGCAGGTTATAAACTAATAAGTTTTGTTCTGGTATTCTATTATTATGAGCATTAGCGGAGCCTTAACTAACAATGACGAGTAAATTCAGCCCTATTTGTCAACCTTGCTGGCTGGATGGCTGCATCTATTTCAACAGCGTAAACTATTCATGTTTGAAAACGAATCTTTCTTTTTATTCGGCGGTTAGTGCCTAAATTAGTGGCAGAACTTTTATGCCGTCCATGGGCCTCTGACTTGGCTTTACATGCCGTCGATAAATAAACACCAGAAAGAAAGAAAGAAATAAAAAGCATTACCACATACTCATTTGGTTTCCTCATGATGTTTTCCTTCACCGAAGCAAGTGATAATTATACAATACGCAGTCGCAAATGAATCCGAAAATCAGACGAGCGCGTCTTTGGTTCCGCTAGAACCGTGTGGCCGTTCGAACTCGAGACAAAAAAAAAATATTGAAAAGGAGACTGCATCCAAGAGATCAGACATCAGCTTTGGTTAGATACATAAAAATCGCTTTTTTTTTTTGTTGAAAATCCTGACTGTAATTCATTTTCCTACACATAGGTATACATAAACTCACACCTTTTTACCATGAGGGTAGGCAGAAAAGATCTATAATACTGTGACCATATATCGTTCTTGCTCCGTCTCCGTTAAAAGTAATAAAAATAAGCACCAATTGGATTCTAAGAAAACTTAAACCCTAGCCAGCTAAACATTTGGCCTAGTTTGACCACAGATGTAGTGTAAGTAAGTAAATAAATGTGAGAATGTGTTTGGCTACGCTGAAAGGAAGCGCTGCCAGTCGGGCACTCTGCCAATAGTACCCGTAGACGTGTAGCCTTGAGAAAGAGTTTGTCATACTACACTCAAAACTAGAAACTGCGAGTTCAACATCGAGAATAGAATCGGGACCTGAGTTGCCAGTTGATTGGCTTTTGCTAATCAACTGACTTCGCTTTACATGCCGTTGAGAAATATATCTCAGGCATGTTGGCTTCCTCACGATGTTTTCCTTTTCCAAAGCAAGTGATAATTATGCAATACGCACATGAATCCGAAAAAACAAAGGTGCATGTCTTGGGTTCGAACTCAAGACCTATGACTTTGCAATCCGACGTTCACACTGCTAGGCCATCACTGCTATAAAGTCAGTCTAACTCGGTTGTTCCTCTCCTTTTCAACCGACTTCCAAAAAGAGGAGGTTCTCAATTCGACTGTATTTTTGTCGTAATAAAGTACTTCTTTAAAACCTAATAGGTACTTCAACAGAAAAATGGCCCCTGTCGTTAAACCTTTGGGCTCAAAGTTTCCTACAAGAATAGTCTATTAAGATAATGAGATTTTTATTACGAATAAACTTTCTCAAGGTTTAGCTCACTAGCTTTGGCTCTGTTTGTCATAGGGCCCACGAGGCTAAAGTTCCTTACAAAGTAATTTAATATAATAACAGGACTTGCACACACGACGACACATCAAGCTATATATTTCCAGTATAACATGGCCTCTAGATTTCAAATACAATGAGAGATCCGCATAAACTAGTTTTGTATAGTTTGATTGGTTGCCGTTAGTACCACTTCAGAAAGGTATCTTTTTTGTTTTGTGTAACCTAATTGGTAGTGTAAGGTACCTCTTGAGACTGTAGTCTTCGACATATTTAAAAGTTTTCATAAGCAAACAAACGACAAACGGATAATACCCGATTGATTCAATTCGGTCGCGTAGAGTTCGTAATTTTTCCCAAGGGAACTCAAACTCCAAGCATTTATTTCAATTAGACCATTACGGCACTTTTGAATGTCAAAAAAACAAAAAAGAGCAAAGCTACAGTCGCAGTGACAAGGTATAATAACTTGAGAAAGTACTGTAGTAGCACATTCCAAAGCGTAGATCTCTATGGAGAAGAATGGGCAAGAAACTCCATGGACACTCTTTTCAATCAAAATATTGTTACAAAATCTTGGTTACATCATTCATTCATTGAGATTAGAACATTCTACTGGGATAAAAAGTATCCTTTATCCTAGCCTAGTTCATGGTCTGCTTGTGTACCAATAAATAAATAAAATAAATATCGCTGGACATTACACACAGCGCCATCTAGTGCCACACTAAGCAACGAGGCTTGTGTTATGGACACCAGATAGTTGATATACTACATAGATACTTCAAAACCCAATACCAATCATTAAAATCCGTAGAGTCGTAAAAGGCAAAGAGGTAATAGACACAAATGGTAATTTAAGTATTTATAAATTTTATTAGCTTCATCTGTAACTATGTAGAAAAATCTTAGAAGTTAAATTTGACCCACTTCCCGGTTTCCAATTGAGCTGAAATTTTGCAAACATATTTAGTTTGAATGACAGTGTATGGTTAGCTTAGTTAAGAATTTCTACATTCAGTATGGCAGACTCCCAAAGATGACGGACTATTATTTTTTATGCAATCCCATAAAATGAAGTCCCTTTATAGCGTGTGTTTAAGTTTATTAAACTATAACATTATTAGGTAGGTACCTAACATGGATGGATGGTGATCACAGCATTCGTCACGCCCTTTTATTGCTTAACCCGTCAGTTATAAAATCGAACCGCAAGAAACCCAATAAAACGTGTTTAATTTCGAAGCTTTGAATAGCCACGATATTGATCATTAACCGTAGAAACTTTTCAAAGTATTCCATTTACTTTCAGCTAAAACGATTTCGTTGTCAGATAAAATGAGTTATGGCTTGAGCGATCGACAGTAAAATTACTTGTCATGTACGGTCGAACAAGCTATTTGGTTAACAGTTTAACCCACAAATTACATTGTAAAATGTAAACCAAATAACTTGTTTGACCGTACGAAAGTACGAGCATAATGAAGGTAGAAGGCGAGTGTAGTGTAAGTACTAAACTACTTTATAGACCTGTAAATATAGTTTTTAGTACACAGACCTACATTTCGCCAGTTATGTTTAAGTCTCATGTAAAAGGTTGGCAAGCCTATTGCCATCAACCGGGCACAAATCCAGACTTCCGTGGCTGCTACTGAGAAATTTACCCGACCCGAGAATCGAAGCCAGTACCACATACTCAGCTGTCGTGGTTGAGACTACTGGACCAATGCGGTAGTCTTATTGCCTACCTACACGTGAAACTAACCAAATTGTTAGGCACCTAATGTGGTGAAAACATTTACACAGACGAAATCACATGATCACAAGATTGTGTAATATAAAATAGATAATTCATTATCATTCGACAGACTATTGGGGTTTCTCTGTAATATATATGGACAAAAGAATCAGTCAGAGGTGCTATTATCGTCGGTATGATTCGGCACAGCCAAGGTGCAAAAATCGAAAATAGGCCCTATGTTCTGTTAAATGGTGGTTCTCGAAAATGATTTAGCGTTGGAAATGTCGAAAGGTGTTTCCGATCAGCGAAGGCTAAATGAAAGCGAAAATGCATAGTAATTGCTTCGGATCGGCTTTGTTTTGTAATAAGTACAATCTGGTAGCCAAAATAATGTCGCACCCCTGAGTTGCAATGTATGATAAATACAAAATCTCTGTCGACACCAATGTAAGACAAAAGAAAAGACTGAAAACATACAATAAAGAGGGGATTGAAGGATGACTTCTTGTCCCCGAAAAGCCCGGGCCTACTTCGTCGACCTACGGCCCGGTGCCCATACCGCCCATAAACACAAAGGAATCGATCAATTGCGGATCGAAAGACCAAAAAAAAAATCCAATCTGTTTTTAAAATGTTCGGGTTTCGTTTTATAGAAGTTACTTTTATCACAAAACATTATAACATCACGCCTATATTAGCCGAAAGGGTTAAATAGACATGAGTGAACCGTTAAATCATATACGTATAAAAACTGCTAACACGGATAGCTTAAGGCAGGTTCGCATCGCATTGATGAAGCCAATGCGGGTGTTGCACGGGTTAAATGATTATGTTAATACGATTGCACAAGTCACATTGCTAATCTAATATGGCTAGTACATAATTGTGTATCAATGATTACTATGTATTAGTATGTATGTACTCGAATGTAAGGTTCGTTCGAATGATTTTTCACCTCACCTCTTTTATAGGACGATTCACGAATTTACACTTACATAACATAACATCACGCCTGTAATCCCCGAAGGGCTAGGCACCATTTCATCAGTTACTTGTAAGCTCAAAAAAAATTGTTGCGTGATTGTAGTTACAATCAAAAGACGTAGCAAAATAGATTACAATTCCCAATTATCCTTATTTTCTCGTGCCGTAAAGGCATTTCCAACAAGAACCCCTGACAGGGCAGATATTCCTGTAAATTTTAACACTTCTCGTGAGTCAGTTTACTCCGTTAGTGAAAAACGCCGGTCAATTCAAAAATTCACAGCAGTTAACCCGGCAGCGAATCCCGAGGTACTTTACTCTAGCGAGTGACCCTATTTCCTGGGGTCAATGCACTGGACTAGCTGAATAATGAATAACTAGGACAGGTAAAAAAAAGTGCTGGAAATATAGAAATAAAGACTGTGGAAATGTGAATGTTGTGATAATGGAAATGTTGGGTAAAAGTGGACTTTAATATAATTGGGTTAAAGCTGATTGATGATGGCAGGTGACAACAGTACGATGAGCTAAAAGTAATAAAATACTGGAAATGGCTCCTATTCCTTTCTTATATATACTTAGTTGGTGTTGAATTTAATGATTCCTTCTTAATCCATCACTAGCACTTCGCCCGTGACTTCGTCCGCGAAAATTGTGATAGCTCGGCTAATTTGCATGATATCAATATAATTTATAGCCTATGTTACTCAATAAAGATGTAGCTTTTTAATGGTGAAAGAATTTTTTAAATCGGTCGAGTAGTTTTTGAGTTAAATCATAACAAACACACAAACAAAAAATCAAATCTTTCCTCTTCTATCATGACTAAATACTCTCTGTCTAAAGTTCAAGTTCTAGTTTTTAAATTGTTTAGCATTTCTGAAAACATAACATCACAACATCACGCCTGTAATCCCTGAATGGTTTCGCAAAGGCTTACCTAATAGTACACACGCATTTCGCATAGGTAAGTCTCAAGGAATACGAGCCAACAACCGGGCACAAATCCAGACTCCGTCCGTCCGGAATCGAACCCTCGTGCTCTTCACTCATTGAAGTTATATCTATTCCATATATTTATTATATTTTTTTAAATTAAAACATATATAAATGAATAAATGATCAAGTATTATTGATTAAAAGAAAAAATTACCTTACCAGTAGATTGGAAATATTTGAGGGATATAATATACGCTGTGTTTCCGGACGATAAAAGAATTAGCTGTTCCCTACAAATGTTCGCATAACTCGTCAAAATGTTTAACAGCTGATTTTTTTTCGCGATTCAGGGTTTGGTCCCATAGTAAAAGGTCGAAGATTATCGATATCGTCCGGAAACACGGCGTATATTATATCCCTCAAATATTTCCAATCTACTGGACCTTTTCTATAAATAAATGTAAATATAAAAACACCCACAAATTTGCGACTGCCTCATGACAGCATGGACCGTAACGATACACATTAGATAAATTAGGTCAAGGAGACAACATACACGACTAGTGACTGCCACTTTTGTAGCAAAACATAATGAAAATTTCTTGCGAAAAAGTCTCATTATACGCTTGGGATTGAAGAGTTCAATTCAGTTGACAAATGACATGATATTTGTGATATTTGCTATTATTGAATTTTATTATTATTTTTATTGCTCTCATTTTAATCTTGTAAATTAGTGACTATTCAATTTTTTTATTTTTTCATCTTTGACATTTATTTTTTTATTAAACGACTATTTATTTTATTATTGTAAAAAAGAGCTTGTTATTTTATTTATTTTTTTGGAATTTGTTTTATTATTATTATTATGATCCTTAATAATCTAATTTTAATTTATATTTTCAACACAATGTATTTTGTTCAGAAATAAATGACTTATGACTTGAGTTCTTCGGAGGATAACTTATAGCGTGACGTCATTAGTAAGTTTAGTCTAACTGTTTCTTCCTGTTGCTCGCAGAAAATAAGACGCATCAAGTCTTAGTAGTTGCTAGATCTTACTACTATTATAAATGCGTAAGTTTGTGAGGATGTGTGGATGTCTGGATGTTTGTTACTCTTTCACGCAAAAACTAATGAACGGATTTGGATGAAATTTTGCACACAGATAGTTTATAATCTGGATTAAAACGTAGGACTTTTATCCCGGTAGTAAGATCCCATGGGACAATAGGATACCCTATTGTCCCATGGGATTTACTCTATATGAGAAAAAATCTAAAAATATATTGTTGAGATAGCTTAAGCAAAAAGCAGTCGGAAAACGTTAGTTTTAGTTCATTAGCAAACTAAATTTTAAAATACAATTCAAAGGTTAATTTTTTTAATCTGTTTCTTAACGCATAAATCGCCATGTTAGTACGTCATACGGCTATGTAATTCAGTAATTTATCATTGCGTTTGTTTTATCGCGTCATGACCACAGATCAATATGGCGTCCAATGGTCCAGCGTTTTCGTCAAATTACGCGCGAAATTTAAAAATGCATAATTTAAATGCATTTTTATGGCACCTAATAATTTTTTTTTTCAATCGTTAGATTGAAAAAAAAAATTGTGAATTTTTTAGTGGTTCAATAACCGTTCAATAACACATTGAGATACTTTTCAAAAATGGGTGTAATACCCTATTATCAAACTTCACGCGGGCGAAGCCGCTGGCAGAAGCTAGTGATAATATAATTGTGAGGATGTATTGGGTGTAGTTATGTCACCTAAAGCCGTTCAACCGTTGCGTGAAAGAGGAACAAATCACGCAAAAACGGTTGAACGGATTCGGGTGAATTTTGGCACACATACTTTATAACCTGGATTAACATTTAAGATACTTTTTATCCCAGTAGTACGATCCCGTTGAATAATTCCAAACTCGGCGCGGGATTAAGCTAGTGAAGAATAAGATAATAATTAACTCGAAGTATAGAGCATGCTTGGTTTCACTAAGGCGTCTCGTAATACCTAGTGCCTAGGCCATGGAGGTAGGATAGGCGCCCACATACAGTCAGAATACCAGTATTTTACATGCGGTTAGACTGCAAGCAGACGCCAAAATAGTTGGGAAAAGGCTAGGCAAATGATGAATACCTATAAAGAATGATAGAAAGAGCAATAACTATATTATCAATGTCAAGTAGCAGAAGACATAAGACACATTTTTGTCAATATCCTATCATGATATCTTATGCAAGAGTAGTCAACACGATAAGGAACATCAATGCAAAAACACGGAAGCAGCTAAACACGAGAAACAATGCTATCTGTATAAATTGCGAGTACATCTCAATGATTACACCTCTTATCTCACTTCCTTTTACTCAACAACGACGCATGTAAGACAAGAACTTGATCTAGCAAATAATAGTGGCTATGTAGGATAAAGAGTCTGCTTTATTTAGTAGATACTTGTGTACTCAGTGCGGACACTGGGGTCCACATACATGGTACATGTGTGATTGTGAGAGATTTAGACCCGAACTTCACTAAAGCGGAGACGAGCAGAGCAGAGCAGAGAGGATCTTCTTTCTGCACTGCTCTGCTCGTTTTGCACATATATGTGCAAGATTCAACCAATCACAGACGAGACCAGAAACACGATGTAAATTTCAACGAATTTGATTGGTCGGTTTCCGCACGTCTTCTCTCCGCTCCGCTCGTCTCCTCTTTAAGGCCGGGCCTCACCCTGTGATTGGCATACTTAACTTGGTTTAATTAAAAAAAACTCAGGCCTGTGACAATCAAAAAAACTTAGAAAGGTTCTACATAAACGAACTGCTGCAAATTAAAACTTAGGAACAGTGTGAACCTAAGCAAATCAACACATAGTCTACCTTATAACATTTTAAAATAGACGACAAATTGATGCGGTTGGCAACAGTTCTATAAACGAAGTCACTTCTCACCTCCACAACAAGTCGGGGACACTGGCAACCGTCAGCAAAAGGTCAGACCATTTGTCAGGCTTCTGACAACTGGCAACTCCTATAAATATAACGAAGAACGTCAGACTTTGGGGGGCTCTTATAAACGCAAGTGAAACCCTTAAAGTTATTGTCAAAGTTCTTTCGAAAGTACACGAAACAATGGTTTTTTTATAGGTTGGCATTTCAAGAATTGTGAAGTTTTTATAACTTTTTTTTTTGTTGTATTTCGGCTTACGGTTCGTTGACATACCTAAAATAACTATTTTGGGCTCTTACCAGATGCAGCTGAATAACAATATTTTATATGCAACGACTGCCTACCTGACCTCCGCAACCCAGATACTGAGTAAAACGATACCCCTTGCTAAGACTGGACGCCAGACTTTCGGGATTCTGACTACTTACAACGACTTTCAAAGATCTACAAATTAGAGCCGAGACCAACGGCTGAATCTGCTTTCCAAGGCTTAGAGGAAACTCGGTATGTAATGATGGTCACCCATCCTAGGACCAAGACAAGCACTGCTAAACTTTGGATTGCGGGTTGATTGGGGGTTGCGCACTAATATTCCTAACATGTTGTCTCATTGTGACTGTTATTTCCCGCATTTCCTTCGTTGGATGGTAGTTACTACCTACTTACGTCTGTTACAGTCTGTAATTTAACAAAAGAACCCTAAGCAAGACTTACTGCTTACTGCTAATGCGAAGTTTCCTTTCAGAGTGGATCTATTTGTAAAACATTCGAAGACATGGGACATCTACCTATCTAGTATCACTGGGCCCGCATGGTGGCATTAACAACAACAAAAACAACAACATTAATTTATTTTCAGGCAACTTTGGCCCATAGGACCATTAGGCATAGGCATTTGGACCTTACAGACGGACGGACGGACCTGTGTCCAAGCTGTGGTAACTACATAAGAATGTATTAATACCACCCTTAATCGTGACTAATCTTGAGCCCTTTAAATGGAGTATACTGTCTTCCTTTTGGTGTAGACATAAAGACCCATAGGCATTTATATTACCGCTTGTATGAGACATTCATGTCGTAATAAAAAATATATTTGCATTTCAAATATCTTTTTACGATGCCGCTCTAATTTTATGTTTATAAGAAAGTAAATTGTTGAGCCTCCTGCTATTTCGAATTGGTTGCCATAAAGCTTCGGATTTCAGGGTTAACGAAGCAAGCATTTTCTTTTTAAAAGTATATATATATAGTAAATACAAAAGGCTTTTAGTATATAGGTAGCCGCCACGCCCGTTTCCCTCTAGGGACAGAAGTAAATTTAGTATCATAGTACAGAGTACACTCACCCCTTAAGTAACTTTAATAACTTTATAAAATAACTAACGACCCGCCCATGCTTTGCATAGTTTTAAGACTTGACAAAACATCCATTTTACATAAGAAATAAAGATGTTTTGTCGTCTATTTATGTACCTAAAGTTATGGAATAAAATATAAATGATGGGAAAGAAAGACCACATTAAAATCCGTGACAAAGAAGAAGAACGCAGTCACACGAAAAACGACTTTAATGTATAATATGTACAGACGTAGATATAGTAGAGTTAAGAGTTCTCACCTTTCTTTATAAAAATGTCCTAAAAACCTCACAAAAAAACCGACCGAACCAAGTGCGTGTCGGGCTTCGCGCAGTGTAGGGTTTCGTAGTAGCCCGTAGTCACAATACAGAACGATTCTTGTATTTGGTACAAGATTACCCAATACCCAAGTTAATAAAGTTATCTTAATTGCTTTAATTTTTCTTGAAAGTTCATGAAATGCACTATCATCAAGATTTATTCCAGATTTTTCAAGCCAGCAGTTTAGCTTTTAGAGGGGGGGGGGGGCGCCCTACTAAAACAAATATTTGCACCTTAAAGTTTAATATTTCTTAAATGGAGCATTAAATCGAAAAACAGTAAGTAATAGCAAATACATATTCAACGATATCCCACACGATGGTGTAGGCGACGAAAGTAAAATTCATCCCCACTTCACATGTAGGTAGGGGAGCTACCCTAAAAACATATATGTTCCTAATTATTTTACCCCTTGTTGGCGTAATTGATATTCACACGCCCCTACAAAATTACAGCTTTCTAGTACTAACGGTCTCTTAGCAAATCCTCGGACAGACGGATATGACGAAAATATAATGGTCTATGAAGGACGGAACGGGACGGCGGTCTATACGAAACCCTAAAAAGGCAAAAATAATAAAATGAGCCAATAAGAGACGAATAAGTGCTGAGTTTTCAGGAATAACATGCGATAGTAGGTAAAAGAGGGCCTGAGAGTCCGCCTCTTAAGTTACAACACAAACTACGAATGACTCCAGGTTGCAAATCTGCAAATAATTTACCAGAAAAATCCAATAACACCCAAACCCACAATGTTGTAAATTTCCGAAACCGCACGCGGCTGCAAGCCTGCAGCCTCCGGGTTTTTTGTTTTATAAAATCAACACTTTTTCAGGATCCCAATTTGTGAATAAGTGCTAGTACGATACGCTTAACGCATACTTATTCCTATATTAAATAATAAAGGTAAAGGAGGAATTAATGAATTGGACGACCTTTGATTAATTAATTCATAAGACTATCTACAAAAGGACTTTTTGTATTAACTGATTATAAAATATAAGCCCTTTTATGGTTTAGAATTCACCATAGCTACCAATAAAGCTCTTATCAAATCAAATTAGCCCCACAATAATATTCAAAGATCAAAGTGCCGATAGCTATGCGTGTCTGATATGAAAGATGATAAGACTCATTACGTAATTTATTCAGAGTTGATGACTAAGCAGGTATGAAACTAAAATCTAACACCCTTCGAGAATGCTATCGAAAAATTCCATCATCCTTTCATTTTTATATCAACGGACAAATTGGTATATCGGCGGAAACACAAATGTAAATCTTTGAATTCATAATGCATTTTAAGTCAAGTTAATCTTTATTTCATCAAAAAAATATACAATAACATATTAGATGACGTAATAGGAAGGATCCATATTAAGAATTTGTATACTAAGCATAGTATACAAATTCTTAATATGGAATCCTCTGATGGCAAACTAGGACGGATTCTGTATCTCGGCAAATAGAGCCATCCCCTTACACATTTCCATTTACCATTGAACTTCAGATTTAACCAGTTATATTTTCGGTATTTTTTTTTTGTTTTTAGTGTTTTTTATAAAGGGTGTAAAACACCTCTTAACGAAGCCGAAAGCCACTTGTTCTCCCCGTCATTGCGATCATTTTTTTGTTCTACACCATACCTGGGAACCTTCTAGTTACGGAGATATTGGGGGTCAAAGTTCCAACTTTTTGACAAGTTTTTTTTTTAATTAAAAGTTTTTAATGTAAGATTTTTACTTTAAACACCTCCACGACCCCCGTAATATTCAATCCATCCATCAGCACAATGGTTTGAGTGCGTTACGTTGAGTTCTATAACAATTCTCAAAACATGATTTGTCACCCAAAAAAAAATAGTCGTTTCCCAGCAATAATTTTTGCGTAAAGTTACTTAGTTTGATGTACAGAATGCTTGGTTGACGGCTTCGTGATGAGGTCTTTTACACCCTGTATATATACCTAAGTATTATCAGCTATTTCTTACTGCTGGTGGGTGCCTCTCTATGAGAAGAAGTGGGAAGCATACCACCACGGCGGCTCAATACGGGTTAGTGAATTTTCAGTCAAAACTTATGTTGGTTTCTCCACACTATAGAGTCCTTTACCATTCAACGCCTGCTTGAGTTCAAACCCACAACCTTCAACTCGTAAAGCTGGCCATCACTCATCTTTCTAAACTCATAATTTGCCTAGCCTTTTCCCAACTGTGTTGGGATCGGCCTCGCAGTCTAACTGGATGCAGTTGAATACCAGTATTTTACATAAAGCGATTGCCTATAACTGACCTCCACAACTCAGTTGGTACTGTGTAATACGATACCCCTTGGTAAGACTGGTTGTCAGATTTCCAGGCCACTGACTACCTGTAACGACTCCCAAAGGTCTACAAATGACAGCCGGGACCAACGGCTTAACGTGCTTTCCGAGGCACGGACAAAACCCGGTACGTAATGGGTGGTCACCCATCCACGGACCAACCAAGATCAAACTGAGGAGCTGTTATTATTTAGCCACGAGCTCCTCATCTTTCTGAACTACTTTCCATCAATAGTTTTATGTACATTGTATGGTATGACGCACGCATTGTATGGTCGATGGGCGGTCAGTTACAAAGTGAACCTATACAAAAAGCCGACAAAAACAAAGTAATGATCAATAATTCTGACGTAAAAATAGAAGGAACTTTACGGTTATTGCCCATGAACTATGAATACACGCGATTGCATCATTGTCCGGGCATGTATGAAAAGATGAATGGATTTGGACAGACTAAAAGAGAGTATGTATCCGAAAAGTGTACCTAAAGATTCTTATCAATGCTGCTGGCGATTTGTAATGATAAATGATGATTGTTTTGTAAATTGATTTTAGCTACACGCCAGATAGTATTTTTGTATAATTGGTGGGTTTTATAGTCCAGAATCAAAATTCTCTTTCCTAATGAATCATCATCATCATCATCGTTTCAGCCGAAAGACGTCCACTGCTGGACATAGGCCTCCCCCAAGTGTCGCCACATTGACCGGTCCCGTGCGACTCGTATCCAGCGGACCACCGCAACCTTCACCAGGTCATCGGCCCACCATATTTAAGAATGGGGCTAAATACAGGGTGTAAGCAGACTTATCACGAAGCCGTTAACCAAGCATTCTGTACATCAAACTAAGTAACTCTACGCAATATTTTTTGCTGGTGACTTTTTTTGTTTGGGTGAAAAATCACGTTTTTCGGTAGGACTCAATGTAACGCACTTAAAACATAGTGCTGATGTATGGGTTCAATAGTACGCGGGGTCGTGAAGATGTTTAAAAGTCGTCAAATCAATATTTTTTCTTTCTTTCTTACATTACAAGCATGTATTTCAAAGTGAGTCTTTTTACTTTTACACCCTTTATTTAGCTGCGGATCAACCAATGTCAAATGTTACTCATTATTATAGTGATTAATATGCTTGTATTTGACACCAGGCAGCAACTACAATAAAAATACTTCACGCTTAGAAACAAGTTGTTGATAAAACTCAACGCTTTACTAAACCCCGATTTTCGTAGGTTCGAACTGATATGCTTTTGTTTTTCACTAGCGACCCAGGAGCACGTCATCGAGACCTAACATTACGTCTAAATTTAAATTCCTACGTTGCATAAACCTCTGAAAAAACCTTAGAGACAGTTGGTAAAAGAGTGACCCTATGAAGTGCGAACTCTAACCATAAAAGAAGAGATAAACTGAATGCCTAAAGAGTGCTTAATTGAGTTTACCTTATGTCCCGATACAATAGGGATGATTACTGACTAAAAAAATATGATTCTGTTTAGTCCGTCAGTTAGATTATAGAAAAATATTGTATAAGTGTTTTTTGTTTTATCAAATTAATAAAAATTAACGAAGATAAAAGTCAAATATTTTTTGGAAACCTATCTGACGGACTAATTAGATTTTTTTTCAGTTGCCAAGCCTATTGTACCAAAAGACGAATTAATGCCGCAGCAAACACAAAAGGACCAGATCAGTAACAGAGTAATTATTGGAATATTCTGTTCATCTTTGTCTCGTTGGGCACATTCCGTCAGGAATTTCTTAGTAGCAGACCTTATTTTTTCCCAGCTGGTGATAATAGTCTCGCCCTGTACTACTTGACTCCCAAACCGGAAAAAATTATGTGTTACACTATAGGTACACTTCTGCCGAACCCTACAGGGAATACAAGCGTGAAGGCTATAAAGATAATTTTCAAGATTGAAAATTCAAATCCAACTCTGTTCCCTTACCATACTAAGAGCAGCCTTCTGATTTTCGTCCCCAAAAATTTATAACTTGCAAAACATGCTTATGCAAAACCTCGAAATTGTTTAGCATCCCAAGGTGTTATTAAACGAATGCTTACATAAGTAATGTTCGGAAATGCTTGGTGGTTGACCCGATTACCGCGGGTTCGTTGTTCGCGAGTGGGCGTGTCGTCCGTTCATATTGACTAACATTCAGTAAGGAACAGGTTCTAGTGATGTAACGCTTCCACTTGCTGAACATGAAGGTTTGTGTATCATGGGTGAGGGGCGAAGCGGGGTGAAATTTTGATGCCTAGTAGTGAAAATTAGGGGTTTGAAAAAAAAAACATCAAGGTGACATACAAAGCCTAAATGTAGACTTTGTATGGTTACTTTTAAGATGCAGATAAAATTGTGATAAATAAAAAATAATAGAATGGCCAATAAACCACAAAAAAAAAGGTTGGAAAAAAATACCCCGAAAATATTTAAATTAGGAAGAAAAAACTCTTCATTAATGCAAAGGAGGTTTGAGAAACTCCGTGCACAACCCGAATATTGATTAAGCAACTACGCAGGATCTATAAAATGCTCGACTGTATGCACCCACGATGTATCCGCCTCCTTCGCCTAGGTCAGGTCCCAAACGTAAAACCCTAACGTCATCATTACTCCGCTTATTTATATTTACATTCTTCGAAACATCAACAAATCATAATCAACAAAATATCGGAAACATAAAGTACTAGAATATCCCAAAACGAATGACATGTAAGTAGGTATGCACCTATATGCAGTAATGAACAAAAACGTCCTTGGGAGGCCATCCCGTTGTATGCGTCTTAAAATAAACAAATCTATATTTATTGGAAAATAAATTGAGAAAAAAACTCACCGTTAATATACAGCGTGTTGTCACGACACTTCCGTATTTAAAACTGAAATGGTGATTGAGTAGGAAGTGTTTAATGCACGGAATGGCGCCGAGATTCAAAATGGCGGAGAGACGTGCGTTCGCCAGCGCCTGCGGACTCGACTGAAGCCTGAAGGAAGGTTGGGCGGAGCCGGGCCTGATCAAGCGAATATTTTATCGATACTTTTGATTTGAGATAGGAAATGAGAGACAATTATGTCTAACTAGGGACTGGGAAGTTCAAATATCCTATTAATAGGTTAGGAAATGCAGCGGTTTTATTGAGTTGTATCATGCGATGTGGTAAGTGGAGTATAGTAACTGCGTGATAGACTCGGTGAATATTTTTTTATGAACTTTTTTCATTCATAGCTTTTTTTTTTACGTTTTGCTTTTTTTACTAATTCTGAGTCATTAAAGATTTCAGACTACATAGAACCTCAATTGTGATCAATAATAAATGACCCCGAAAAAGGCTAAAATCACTCTAAACTTTTTACTTCAATATGCAATAATCATAAATTGAATCTTAAAAAAACAAAGATGATCCATCGATAAGACAAAAATTATGCGCCATATCCATGCAATGTAAACATATCGAAGCGCACGCTTGCCGGCCGGCGAGGCAAGGCGTCCTAGAATGTATAAAAATCAACCTTTTATCTTCTGTATGAAACCTTTAAGTATCCATAAACACAGCATCCATCGCGGCATTATAACTGACGGTTATCCAACGCTGCAGTGAAAACAAAGCAATGTAAACCTCAAAAGCGAAAGTCTCGTAACAAAGTCTACGCCGTAGCACTTTCTACGGCGTAGAGGACTCGGCGACGCGAGCAAACACGCCTATATTTCATTGTCACGAATATCTACATAATACAGTCAAGTTTAGTAAAACGGAAAATTCTCCGTAAAATGGAACTCTTTCTAATCGGCACTTCAGAGAATTCGCTTTCTTTACGACAATTTTCATTTTTCGTTTAGAAGAATCTTCTAAAAACGAGAATATTAATTAAGCAGGTTCCTTAATTAGTGGTTTTCCGAGAATCGTGAGACAAGAGGCGGAGTACCTAGGTGGAAAGTTCTCTAATTATGTGGGTATTGCTTTAACAAACTATGTACTGTGACTATGTAATGTACATAATTTAGAGACTGACTGTCTAATCAAATCATAGAGAACTGTCTGCTAGACTGTGGTTGAATAACTTTAATTATTAAGTATTTTGTGGAGAACTTGTGGGTTGTGAATACAAGAACTTGTTAGGTATATTACTACTTGATGTACCTAGGTAGGTAGATGATTGTGGCTTGGGGAAGGCTTACTATAGTTAACATAAATATATTCTGCTGATAAAATATGATGTTAACTATTTTAGAATGCCTGATATGGAATTTTATTTTTGAGACGTCCTGACCTTGTGAAAGTGTTTACGGAATTAATAAAAAAAGCACCAAATAATTTATTAAAGGAAAAAGAAATCACGTTTTCATTAAATAGGTGTTAGTGTTTAAAACATCAAACTATTAAAAGAATGCGTAACCAAAAATAAACAAAGAAAACTTCACATACATAAAAATAACCACGTTAAAAGGACTTACCTGCCATGTTACAAAATTATAGCATCGAGGTCCCACAAAGGAAATCGATCTTTTAAAACCAGAAACTTTTGATCGTCATAATGCATCGTTGCATAAAACCGAATTGAATCGAAACCCGAGCTTGGGTAACATTTAACAAGTCCCCTCCTGTATTTCTTTGTTTACCAACAGAGCCCACGGATTCCCATCCGATATTTTCCCGAGAGACAGAGACAGTTTATGCAACAGCAGATATGTACATCTCTTTCACACGATGCGTCGATCGATGTGACCTTGGCAGTGGGGATATTTAAACCCTAATAGACGGGCAACCCGCAGGGAATATTAAGGGGTATTATGGAAATATGATAATTATCGATAACTTTAGATTATTTTGGTAAAATGCTGAAGACAAAGCAGATATTCTAAACATGGCTACCTAATTTGATTCAAAGTATAACATTATGTATTCTTTCGCGACTTCTTGCGTGATTCGTGTCTTGAAGTCACACCTGAAATTCCCAAAGGGTTAGGCAGAGGTATACCTAATAGTACATGGCCCACATTTGGTCAGTTATGTTTACGTTCCATGTAATGGGGCGAGCCTATTGCCAACAACCGGGCGCAAATCCAGACTCCGTGGCTGCTACTGAGAAATTCCTGATCGAAAAACCCAATAACATTTTTTTGCACGACCTGGTAATTGAACCCAGGACCTCATGCTCAGCAGTCGCGCTTGCAACCACTTGACACGAAACTAAAATAAGAAACGGCTTTCAAAAACATTCAGTCATCTTCTGAATAAAATAGGTCATGTCGTCAGGGACATGAATGTGCAATCATGGCGAAATTTTCCACAATCTACAATCTATTATAAATGTGCAAATAAACTTGTGAATGTTCGATCAATAGCACTTAATATTTATGAACTGTCTATATCGTAAACATACTGACTATCGAACCTGGCCTTGAAATAGTCTTGTGTCCTGAAAAAATCTAATTAGTCCGTCAGTTAGATTATCAAAAAATATTTGACACGTATTATTTCTTTTGTTACGTAAACTAAAATTGACGAAGATACGACGCTTTTAAAATTCTCAATACGTCACGCCGTGCATGCGTTTTATCTTTGTCAATATTCATTGACTTACGAAAACAAAAAATACGTGTCCATTATTTTCCAATACTCTAACTGACGGATTATATAGATTTGCAATTTATTGATGGTGGAAACTAGCCTATTGTGGGAAAACTTAGTAATACGCGGAAAATACGAAACATATTAACATTATTATTTTTCCAAGCAATATTATTTTTTCGTTTACCATCATCCTCATATTTCTGCTCTTCTCCCATGTTACTTGGGGTCGGTGCAACACGTTTTTTTCTTCCATTCTCCTCTGTCAACCGTCACACAATCATTTACATCTTTTTTCTTTTATATATCAATATTTACTGGGATACCCATCAGTGGCGAAGGTTCCTTATAACTCGATTCCTACCGGATTCCCTTTGAAAAATGGCACAGTCAGTATTCTGTAGACCAATAATATAATCACATTAAAGGCATGTATTCCGGCTTACCGCTTTCAACAATTGACCCTTCACTACTGTACCCATAGGTACTTTTATTACATTACTATTCAAGTTGATGGGCATTAAACATATCATGCGATGTAATTTTCATACCCAAGCTTGCCAAAATAAAGAAGTCAGTCATCTCATAATCGAATGGGTCCCTTTTCTAACATACTACACTTCAAAGTATCTCTAAATATAGCCCTACGTAACCCACCACTCCAGGCATTCGGAAACTAATAGAATAAACACAAGGGGAATGTATTGGGTAAACACAATCGATCATCTCGGAATTCTCGGAGCAATAGCTTGGGTTCGTGTCTCCGTGTACTTGTCGGAAACTCGGAACTGAGGTACCAACACGAACAGGTGACGTTAACTTAACGTAAATTTCACTGTTTAAATCCAGAGTGAAAGAGCATTACCTTTCCTCTCAACCATGATTTATTATATACATATTTATATTTATTAGTCTATATATCTTAGTATTATGTATTTATATAAGTATATGCTAATATTTACTAATATGTGTATTTATATATCTTAATAGGTTAAGTTAGGTAAGGCACATAATCTCTATTGTCTTCCTTTTCTCACACACTATTGTCTACATTTCTTTTTCATTTCAGAAATTTCTTAAGAAATAAGCAGTTCCTATGCAGTCATATTTTTTAATGTATTTTCCTCTGTTGTATACTGTGTGTGTACATAAATAGTAAAATAAATAAATTCATATATCATAATTTAACTTTACGCTTGTAAGTCAAGTGTAGCTTGGCTAAGGCAGAGGTGTACCTAATATTACAACAAAATTGCGCCAGTTACGTTTAAGTCCCTTAAAAATGGGGCGAGTCTATTGCCAACCTGGGCACAAATCCAGACTCAATGGGTACTACTGAAATATACCTACCACTTCATCAAAGACGCCGGGGCGCCGGGCGGGGGCGGGTCCTAAAGCATTTCGGTTAAAATGTTTACAACAAGCATAATTAGCATCATCCGAAGATATGAATGAAGTGAATTGAGCAACCATTTTCAATTTTAAAATCGTTCTATGTCACGTTATGTTTGGGTATTCCGCGCGTTCCTGCTAGGCCCACAGAAACATTCGTGCGCTGTGTTCTGTTGTGAGGATTTATGATTTGTTGTGGTGCGCGGATTAGTTCACGTTTATGACACGAGGAAGAAGACAGACAGGTGTTACGTATTTATTTGTAAACACAGGCTGAAAGCCGGGTGGTTAGTAATACGATCCCGTTGGTTACCCATCGGTACGGAATCCTATAAACGTGATTTGGACCAAAAAAACCACTCGCAATTTCGACTTTCTAAGCCTGGTGCATTTCATGTTATTTCATGCCCAATATTCTTTTAGCGTGTCGATGACAATTTAAATCTAGTCAGCCCAAAATTTGGCAACGACTTTGGTACCTACTTTCAGTAGCGTCCATCAGCTCCTGTGATGTGCAAACGCAGGACAATGCCCAATTTTCTCCTGAACTACTTAAAAGGTACTGTAGGTACCTGTTCTATATACAAGTAAAGCGGTACGCAATAATTATTATTGAAATTCAGTAACTTCCTACTTTTATTAACCCAGCTAAATACTTCCTAAATCGCTATAACCACAAAAACTCCAAAAAACACGCTTGCCAAAAACATACTGCTATTAATAATGAACGCATTCGGCAGCGAGAGAACAGGACTTTCTTCCACGAAATTAGATTTCGTAGAAATTCCTTTTATATTTGAACCCGAACAACAAGAACTATAACCCTAAAATACATGACGAACAACAACAGAAATCAACATTGAAATCAAACTCGATAACCAAACTACACGTAAAGTAATATCTTGCAATGTTTTATGACCCTTCCCAACACATAAATTAATTCTGCAAGTCTCTCACAGACTCCTTAATATATTGACGAAAACATGAGCGAGTCCGGGGAGAGAGCAGCTACAAATAGAACCGGTGCAGTTCAATATGGCCGTTAGAATCTAGGTATACCGGTATTATAAGTCATACCGTTAGAATCTACGTGTATATACTGCTATTGAAGAGGAATTAAATTTCTTGAGCCCTGAAATCTGATAGGAAGGTACTGGGAGATGTAGCGGATATGAAAGGCTGACCATAAATTAGATTTGTAATCAATTACTTATGTCAACATTGATTAAATTTACTTGTAGGTACACAATTTATTTGTAACAAGCAGCCCGTCCTGGCTTCGCACGGGTGGACAATATTTTTTTTTTCTAGTAATAAATATAGCCTATGTTACTCAGGGATAATGTAGAATTCATCAAATCGGTCCAGCAGTTTTTGAGTTTATTCGTTACAAACATACAAATCGTTCCACTTTATAATATAAGTGAGGATAAGTAAGTACTTAATACCTACCTATTCCATTACAATAAATTGTCACTTTTAAGAAACCTAACGTCATCTGCCTGTCCGTCTGTCTGTCCGAGGTTTTGCTAAGAGACCGTTAGTACTAGAAAGCTGTAATTCAGGGTCTGGGTCAGGCGGTCATTATCCAACAACTTCGCTGGTACTTAGATGGCTTCTTTTGTTTTTATTTCGTGGGTTTGTTAATATAAATATTTGCGTACAACTTTGTTTGATGGTATTATTTAAACTGGTAGGCCGCACGGGCTTCCCACGCATATTATGACTTGACGAAAAACCGAGATTTCTGTTTTTTTTTTTTTTCCGAGAGCCTATTTTATTCGCTGATAATGTATCTATCCATTGCTGAAGGAATTTTTCAAATTGGTCCAGTAGTTTTTGTTTATTTGTTACATACAAAAATACAAATCTTTCGTCTTTATAATATTAGTGTAGATGTAGATTAGTAGGCTAGGATCAACAAGTTAACGACATGCGCGTAATATAGGTAACTCGCTTTTTCGGGTACCTATGACAACGTGACAAACAATACAAAGAAATCTCGGTTTTTCGTCAAGTCATAATATGCGTGGGAAGCCCGTGCGGCCTACCAGTTTAAATAATACCATCAAACAAAGTTGTACGCAAATATTTATATTAACAAACCCACGAAATAAAAACAAAAGAAGCCATCTAAGTACCAGCAATAACTTTCAGAACTCACAACAAAGCCTTTGGACGACGAAAAATTAAGGCTTCTAACTAAATTACACGCAAAAAACATTAATTGAAAACTTCTCTTACAGTTACGAAACTCTGCCAAACAGCCATCATATTAATACCTTTTTAGAAAAGTTTTTAAACCCACGTGTAAGGAAGAAATCTGTCTAAATTTACAGTGATGGTTGACATGATAAGTCCGAAGTCTCGCTCTCTTTGTCACTTAGATTCGTCAAAGTATTTCAAGTCGTATTCAGTAGTAGCGTGATATTATATCTATCCTTTGTTTGGGTCCTGTGAGCACTACATTCAGCTTTTAGAAGAGGGGGAGGCGGGACAGTCAATAGCTTCACGCCTGCGCACTTTATCTTCCTAATTTAATTTCTGTGGGAATTTCAACCTTACGTAAAGGGTTTAAGGTAGTATTAACGTGTATCCTTATCAGTTAGAGGACAAAGGTGTCTGGATGCTAGATTCTAGGATAACAAAGAAACTGCAGGGAAAGGCTGCTCTTATTTAGAGAATTACTATTTTGGAACAAGTTATTTTTAGATAGCACTAAATAAACACATACTTAGATACTTTTTTTAAATTCTTTTGTTGGATCAGATAATCTATTTTATTTCCGAAGTTCCCGTTCCCGTGGGAGTACGGGGATAAAATATAGCCTATGTTACTCAGGGTGAATGTAGCTTTCTAATGGTGAAAGAATTTTTGAAATCGGCGCAGTAGTTTTTGAGTTTATTCATTACAAACATACATACACACACACACACACACACAAAAATACAAATCTTTCCTCTTTATAATATTATTATATATAAAAATAATATATTTGTGTAGATTTATCCATTCAGGATATATACCTCATACAAACAAATCGACATTTAAGCTTTTGATCTAAGCTAGGTTAAAGGTTCGGTCGACATTTCCAGACTGTGAACAAATAGTTCAATAACTAAGTATACATAAATGGCCTATTTTTGCTACTTACGTTACTGTTTAAATCGTGATAATCCAAAACATTACTTTCAAAAGTCGTTCAGTCTAGCTAGTGCACTATTAAGGTTGCGATGTTAGTCACGTGAAATGAAATCATAAAAATATATTGTAGACTTTGAAAGTTGAATTAGTGTATAACCAAATTCAGATGAAGTCTTAATAAAACACGGCTGTACTAAACTTACGTAATGGGTGTAAAATACCCCCTTAACGAAGCCGAAAGGCACTTGTTGTTCCCGTCACTATTGTGATTTTTTTTTCTAGGCTATGTTAGGAACCTTCTAGGTACGGAGATATTGGGGATCAAAGTTCCATTTCCACCTTTTTTTTATATTGTGTTGTGTGGTTAGTGGCTAACCTGGTATCAGAGTTTTTAAGCCGCCCAAAGGCCTCTGACTTGGCTTACATTCCGTCGAGAAATATCTCTCAGGCACATGCTGGTTTCCTCACGATGTTTTTCTTCATCGAAGCAAGTGATAATTACAGAATACGCACAAGAAAGAGGTTTAGCTTGGTTTCGAATCGAGACCTATGACTTGGAGTCCGAGCAACAATATTTTTTGCGTAGAGTGTACAAAATGCTTGGTGCTACAAAATGCTTCCTGTGAAAGGTCCGTTTACACATTGTATTCGTTGCTCTTTTACCAATAGGTGAATTCTGAATTAATTATCATCTCAAAGCGGTACCTTCACTCGTCATCTTTCACCAGATTTAATCATGGCAACTGAAACGAGCAAAAGAAATTGAATAAGCAAATTGGAAATTGATTTCCGCTATGCCTTGTGTGAAATGCGACTCATAAAATTTATTTGACTTCTTTACACCAAGGTACTAAATAATCAAGTTTTACCTATGTATGTATGTACGGTCGACCAAGCTATTTGGTTTACATTTTACAATGTAATTTGCATGTTAAAATGTGAACCAAATAGCTTGGTCGACCGTACCAAGAAGTCGACCTCGATATAAAATGCTTGCCATCTCCTCTACTCCTAATGAAATAAGAGTAATATAATAAAACTGATTCCAAGGAATTCTGCCAGGGAACGTATGAGTACGAAAACAAGTTAGTGAATTTACTGCGAAAAAAGATTTAATAAAATGGCGATGAATCGTTGTAGGTGCTGAGAATAGTATATTTCATTACAAGTGCGGAAAGGCTGTCATTGCAAAGAGTTCCGACAAATGTCTACCCGAGCCGAGGCGCAGCCGCAGCCGAAGGCGAGAGTTGACAGTCGGAACAAGTTGCAATGACGGTTCCGCAGGTGTACTGAAAGACTATTTTTAATACAGTTGCGAAAAAATGAAGCAATTTAATAAAATAATAAAAACACAATAAAACTAAGAAAATTTCTGGAAAATGGCGCCAACCGTAGAATATAAGCAGAGTTTTTTTTCTTCACCCATTTTGGTAGGCAAAGGGAACTATCCATACAGCTTAGTCTTCAGTAGATTTTTTTATTGATATGAAATGAAAATGAAATTTAATGAGATGAAATGAAATGAAACCTAACCTAACTCATTCAATTAAATCTGATATTGAAATAAATTAGTAGCTTCTTTTTAGAAATATACGTATTTGTATGAATCACAAAAACTCTTTAGTAAAAACTTCATAGTTGGTTTTTCTTTTTAATAGACACTATTTTGACAGTTGGGAAAGAGAACGCACGAGTTCGGGAAAGGCAAAAAAACCACAAGTATGTAATAGCCCACATCCCGAACGCTATACGTCCCTGCAATACACCACTTTTTGAGCAACTGTATTAAAACGCGCCATTTTCCAGAAATTTTCTTTGCGAGTTTAGTTGTTTAGTTAGTTGAGTTTATTGTGTTTTTATTATTTTATTAAATTGCTTCATTTTTTCGCAACTGTATTAAAAATAGTCGTTCAGTACACCTGCGGAACCGTCATTGCAACTTGTTCCGACTGTCAACTCTCGCCTTCGGCTGCGCCTCGGCTCGGGTAGACATTTGTCGGAACTCTTTGCAATGACAGCCTTTCCGCACTTGTAATGAAATATACTATTACACGCGTGCGTTTTTTTTCATTTTCCCGGACGTGTGCGGGAATGGAAATTGCCACAGATAACTAACTATACCTACCTATACTTAGTCCAAATTGGTTCGATGCCTATAGTCTGAGGTGAAGGTTTTTTTTTTTAATTTCGGCAAAGCACTAAGCGTCTTTACGGCATAAATATTTTTCGAATATTCAAATTGTGTTTATAAATAGAATATCATAAATAAACATGATTATTAAAAACTAATATACACACATCAAAAATGTCTAGGGATCAAGCATTTTTATGCGGATTTCTTGAGATTGAGATGTGGCTTTGTAATAAATTTATGATTTTATAAATTTATATGGATCCTTTTTGGTGCATTTCATAATTTGAATCAGGAACTCTCAATCAAATTCGAGTAAAAGATGAAAATAAGCTGTCAATATTTTCCCTATAAAAACATACAACGCATTGAAGACATTATTAGTGCTACTGTTTCCCTACTACTGATTAAAACCAACGTTATTATGGAGCGGCGACGTCATTTAAGCAGGGAAGAAATGCTCAGAGCCGTGGGAATGATAGAAGCTGGTTCCCGGCAACGTACTGTAGCTTTAGCTCTGAATACAAGTCAGAGTGTTATCAGTCGACTTTGGACACGTTACCGAAGCACTGGTACCGTGGCTGAGCGCCATGGAGGACGGTATCGCTGCACCACACGGAGACAAGACCGATACATTCAAATCTTAACTCGAAGAGCTCCAACAATAACCGCCATGATGTTAGCCGTGAGGCTTCATCACTCTTCAGGGAACTTAATTAGCGACCAAACAGTCAGAAACCGCTTGCATGAAGTGAACCTTCATTCCCGAAGACCGCTACGGGTACCACCTATAGCAATGCACAATCGTAGGATTCGATATCAATGGGCTCTTGAACACAGAAATTGGGCAGAAGAACAATGGCGTTTCGTGTGCTTTTCTGATGAGTCTCGTTTTGGTATGAGACCGGATACAAGACGTATACGACACTGGAGAACCCCTGGACGCCAACAGCGATTAAAATCCTGCCAGGAAGTCCATCCTTATAGTGGTGGAACCATCATGGTATGGGCGGGTATTTGGATCGGCGGAAGAACTGAGTTGATTTGGATCAGAGGCAACCTCAACGCTCAAATTTATGCTGAGACGATTGTATCAGACGTCATCGTTCCTCTACAAGTGCAAATCGGTCCCTTATTTCAGTTAATGCATGATAATGCACGACCGCACACCGCAAGAGTTGTAAGACAGACTCTCGCCGCAGCTAACATCAATGTCCTGCCCTGGCCTGCTCAGTCGCCAGACTTGAACCCGATTGAGCATGCATGGGATATGCTACAGAGAAGAGCTCTGCCGAATATGGAGGGTATCCAGTCGCAAGAAGACCTTTTTTTGTTGTTGCAACGAACATGGGCGGCCATTCCACAGCGTGATTTGGATGAACTCATTTTGAGTATGCCAAACCGATGTTCTTGTGTTGTTAGTGTTCGCGGTAGAAACACGGATTATTAATTGTTTAAGTTACCCAATAAAATTTTAAAGAAAACTGTTATTTCAGTCTTTTTTTCGAACTTTAATGTTAGTGGTTCAAATGTCAAAAATCCCTTTATTAGGAAAATGGCAAATTTCTTTATTAATGCAAAGGTGACTTGGTTTATCGTTACTGTGACAAACGAAAACACTTTATTTGATGAATCCTTAAAGAAAATTTTAATTAATATCAATCAGGAGAAAAGTTATTGCAAAAATATATGTTGATCCCTAGATACTTTTGATGTGTGTAGTTACTTTTATACACAAATTAACATTTATTTGTGTTCTAAATTCAAAAATATTAAAAAAAACCTATTTTATATATTAGGCTGTTTAGCGGTTTCATACCTTTGCTTCTCATTCACCTGGCGAAAGTAAAGCGCGGAAAAAAAGAAAATTAAAATCATAGTTTCATAGTAATTCATGACAAAAATATTTTTCGTTCTTATAATTTATTTCTTCAAAAGTGTATTGAAAAACGTCGTTTGATACACGTGGACATTTGTTATTGCAGTTCTCGGCTCAAAAACACCGTCGCCTACGGCTCGGGAGTTATTTCCGCCTCGTACACAATAACAAACTTTCTCCACTTGTATCAAAATGTACTATAATTTATTATACGACGGAATGAGTCCGCTATGCAAGTTCTTCTCGACCGGAGGATCTTGCAAAACTGCAAGGTGAATTTCAATTAGCCAGTAAATCTCTGTGGGCATGGCGCGTTTCAATATATACAAGGTTAGTTTTCAATGACCGGCAAAATTTTCAGAGATGGTTTAGAATGAAAAAAAAAACAATATTTTTATAAACAAAATTTCATTCCTGTCCGCCACCAAAAAGCGAACATGTGGTTATTGCAACAGCACAAATTAATTCAACAACCTAGATAGGTAGCAGTTAGCACACACACACATAAATTTGGCGGTGCATGCACGCACACAACTGCATTGATTTCCACTAGATTTATGATTTAGGAAATTTTTAGGACACATCCAAATGAATGCTATCATTTTATTTTATAGTTATCGACAATTTATTTAAAATACAATTTTGGTCTGAAATCCAGATCTTAATTTGAAATTTTGGCTGGTCATTGAAAACTAACCCTGTATAAACAGGATAAAATAAATAGGTTCTTTTTTATGTAAAAACTATTTGTTATTATTTGTTATTTTATATGACATGTTTTCGTTTATGATTGGTGTTTGATTTTAATTTTTGACATTCGATATAGTTCTGCTGATACGACATTTTAAATGTCGAATGGTGTATTTTTATTATATTTTATTTTTTATCATGTTGACATTGTATATTTGTGATTTGATTAATTTGATTTGACATAGTGATGATATATCTTTCTATTTATTAATATCATGTTAAGTTTTTTGATTATTTAACTAATTTTATTTAATTAATTTAAACATTAACACACTCAGGTAATTGTTATTAAGTAAATCAAATGAAGTGTTAGATATAAATTTAATTAATATAATATTTAATTCCTAATGATATGTAAGTGATATTGGATAAATCTAGATAGATATATTCTCAATATTAGTTTTAAGTCATCTTGCTGCGCCCTAACAGGGTCATGTACTCACTAGTTTAAGCTTAACGTGTTAAAATTGGCTGTGTACATTGTGCATTAAATTAAATAAATAAATAAATAAATAAATAAAAATTATTGACTGAACTGCTGAGCATGAGGTCCTGGGTTCGATTCCCAGGTCGGGTAAAGTATTATTGGGTTTTTCCATCAGAAATTTCTCGCAGTAGCAGCCACGAATCTGGATTTGTGCCCGGTTGAAGGCAATAGGCTCGCACCCTATTGCATGGAACTTAAACACAATTGGTGAAATTTGGGTGTACCATTAGAACAGATATGTAAGTACATAGCTAGATTGGTTCCCTATAAGTCCCTTTACGTCGAGCCGAGAACCTTGTCTCGCTTACCTACACCTCGGTCTAACCCTACGGGGATTTCAGGCGTGATGTAAATGTTTTTGGTATATGTTTTTTTTGGTTTAAAAATTCAACCCGTTATGCCAGTAGACTTGACTTCGTATATTCAGAGTTCAAGTTTTGGAAACAAATGTCAAAAATTTCTTTATATTATTATGTGATGGGTATTTAGCCACAAGTTACGCAAGCTTACCTAAGTCTAGATAGCACACAGAAATGAGAATTTAATTTCTATACTGTCAGGGAAACAGAGTTTAGGATTATGCCCGTATCCAGTGTCTTGTCTTCTATCAACTTTGAACTAGGTGCCTACGTTCAAACTTTAAAGCCTACTCAGTAAATCTAGACTTGATAGGTACAGAGTGCTTAGTGCGAGTTTTTTTACGTATCGAGCGCGTTGACGTTTACGCAAATTTGTATGGCGCTGGGCAAGCGCCACCTAGCGTAATACGGGAGAACTACATATTTTTAAACGCATCGACTATCTTTAACTTGCGAGTGTGAGATCTAATAATACATTCATTCGTTTCGCGTTAATTCACCTTGAGAAGTGTTGCGTACATTAGTAACCGGCCAAAATAAATTGACATTCGTATTGTTCATAATAGAAGCGACTGCCTATTCAATTAGTGGTGGTTAAACAACGAAATAAGACGACAATATCTGTGGTCAATGGTCATTAGTTTTGTTTATGTTTACGAAAGTTTGTGTTAAAAAAAAGACTAGCCCGTCCCAATTTGAAATGCTGGTGACATAAATGGAGCAGTTAGTGTAATTTATATCTTTTGGTGTGTAGTTACCTTGATCCATCTGTGAAGTTTGTAAAACTAAGTTTGTTACTTTTTAGGCATGGAGATCTAAACAAATGATCTAATAATGTCCGAGTGGCTTGTAGTGGAGCACTTTATCTTTGTTTACGTGACCGTGTTTACGTTTTAGTGGCGTTAAATTACGCTTATCTTGTGCGGTTATTTTTGCGGTCTCAAATATTCTCCAAACGAAATAATACGAGATTCCATTGTAAGTTTTATTCACAATATGAAATTTAATTAAATTACTTTGATATTTGACCACTCTCACGATGCTCTCACCACAAAATCTTAAGTGACAACTTTTCACGCTCGCAAGTGACTGCGTTTCGTATTCGAGCTGTCAAAACTGTCAAAATTGTAACTTGCACTCGCGTTTTACATGCAAACGTTAGCGATGTGCTCGAAACGGTCCTCACTTTCTTAGAGGTACTCGATTGTCACTATCGACGACGTAAACGTTAATGTTACTCGAATTTTAGTGTGACACTCGCACTAAGCACTAAGCTGCATCCGGTTAGACTGGAAGCCGACCCCATTAAAACTTGGGAAAAGGCTAGGCAAATGAAGACTCGCACTAAGCATACAGTCGACCAAACTTGCATTTGACTACCGTAAGGACTATTCCTGCTTACAGCGCCCTGCTGCCGCCAAACTTTCTCTTCCATTTTCTTTTTTTTTATTTATTTTGTTCCTATTGGCCGAAAATGGTTGGTCGAAAATTTGTGACCAATAACATAGCCTTGAGATTTTTTTAAACAATGTATTAATTGAATAAAAAAAACTTGCATATTTTTCGGTCTTTTTTTGTTTTACTACTAATTGGCCCGCACAAAAAGAGGCGGTAAACAGATGTGTCGATGCACGGGATTTTGTTTTAAAAATGAGCAGACGTAGCTTTAGCTTTTGCTTTTGTATTTTATCACATGTATGCTAGTCTGTAAGGTATACACCGTGTTTCCGGATAATATCGATAAACTTCGATCGGTCATTGTACTCATCATTATGAACAACTTTTACTATGGGACCAAACATTTATACTGTGACCAACGACTGAAACGCGAAAAAAATTTGCTGTTTCCCACAATATGTTCGCATAACTCGTCAAAATGTATGGAACAGCTGATGTTTTTTTCGCGATTCACGGTTTCGTCCCATAGTAAAAGTTGTTCTTAGTGATGAGTACAATGACCGATCGAAGTTTATCAATATCTTCCGGAAACACGTCGTATATCTATGGGCCAAAGTTGCCTGGAAATAAATGAATGTTATTGTTGTTTTAGTCGACTGTATCCAAGTCAGGTAACAATATGAGAGGTTTTGTAGAAATACCTTAAGGCAACGAAGTACTTAACTTAGAGTAGACACGTATATCCCGTAACAACGCGCGTCTCAATTTACTCTCTCTTGTATGTTAGTACAAAAACGCTTCACCCCCGAGGGAGGGGAATAGCATTACCAGCTCAATCTTGTTGCTAATGTGAGCTCATTGTTTGTTTCTTTTGACGCCTCTGGCGGAACTCCAATAGGACTTGAGTAGATTTATTTACTACATTGTAACTAGTTATGTATATCCTACGTATTTGTTACATAGGTAATGATGCACTACTCAAATAATTAATTTTGTGGTACCTAAATAACCTCTTCGACGTAATTGCAATGTATTTCTCGTCTTTGTTGTTTGCATGCCTCTCTATGTTTCTGTTCTGCTTTAAAATCTTAGAATAGCGCACTGTTAGATATTTAACTTTTATGCGTGTTGTGGAAAATGTCGTAGGTTATTCATCTATAAACCTTGTATATTTATAAGTAAGATTTTAATGTATGTATAGGTAACTGTTTATTTTTCCGAATAAATAAAGTATAGTGTAATAAAATACACTATACTTTCGTTACCACTGCTCTCAAAAAAGGGTTAAAGGAAACATCATGAGGAAACTGGCATGTCCTAGAACCGAAATAGTCGAAGAAATCTTACATACACAAGTCCACACTTGACCTGGGTGGTTTACAAGATTATGCCCTGACTTGACTGACTCGTTGGACTATGTGCTCGCAATCACGACTGTTGAGATCTGAGTTCGATTCACGGGTCGGGCAAATTTTTATAGGGTTTTTCCATCTTTATTACATTTTCCTCAGTGGCAACCGCCAGACACGGAGTCCGAATTTGTGCCCAGTTGATGGAAATAGGCTCGCCCCGATTACATATTAGGACTTATATGGGGGTTCTATTAGGTATACCTCTGCCTCTGCCAAACCCTACGGGGATTACAGGCATGCTATTATGTTAGATTCTGCAGTGTTCAGTGAAGTAACGTCTACCAATACCTAATTCGTTTTAATGAAGATATCGACAACTGCCAATTGCCATATTTCTAAAGGACAAACTCATAAAGCGAATATCTTTATGTCTCACTCATTGCCGAAGCTAGTTACCCAGATGGGCTGCGGGACTGTTCGAAAGAGATACCGCGAAACACAAAACGAAGGAACATGAATGGGTTTAAATGGTGTCGATTCTGTTGTGCACAAAATGCAAAATGCTATCTTTTACTAAAAGACAGTGCCAGAAAAGGACGGCTATAGCTATGAACTAAGTTAGAGATGTCAAACTAGTTTAGCCGCTGTAGTGTGCCTTGCGCTTCGCCGTGTTTTTAGTCGACATGTTTTTACGTGCACCCTTCATTTGTATGGAAATATTAGTTCCAACAAAATTTGACAGCTCTAAATTACGTCCGTCGACCGTCTCTTTCTCGTTATGTTAGAGAGAAAAAGATAGCAATAGCCTAAATTAAGTTTAGTTTGTGCACAACAGAATCGACACCAATGATCCTTTCCGCTCCACCCAGAGCGGGAGAGGTCATTTGATGATTTTCCATCCGATAAAAAAAGCTAGGTGGGTACTTAGAAGTAGGTCCAGGAAATAAGAAGAAGAATCATATACCTAATTAGATAGGTTTTGTTACGCACTAAAAAAGATGCCTTTCTTCGGAGTCTATTCCTGCCATTACGTTTACGTTTTTATGAAGAGCTAAATATAACTACGTACCTACATGTACACACCTACCTTTCTTCTGTAAAATATCGGAAATATCAATTAGACTTTTCATTTTCTGTTCTTTGTTAGAATCAATAAATTCCTTTCAATTTCTATTAACAAAACTTTCCACAATCCTACCTCTAGTATTTCATCAAAAGTAATTTTCCACAAGAAACTTTCAAGCGGAGGCCTTGGTCCTATGAACTCCAATTAAAATAAAAGTGTAGTAGGTACCTATGTTACGAACAATGAAAAATATAAATTCTCTCATGGAAGGTGTAGGTAAATGAGTTGGTCGACGAATAATGATAGGTACAAGCGCGCTCACTAGTTTTAACACTTATGCCCTGAGCAATACCTAAGGTTGAAAACATACGTCAAACTATGAGGAGTGTGCAACGCAACGTTCGGCTCGACCATTCGATAAAGCAGTCGGTAAAATCGAATCTTCAGATAAACGTCCGGGAATATGATTCAGCGATGGTAGATGCCGAACGGAGTCGAATATAGCCGAAACTGTAGTACCTAAAGCTCCGAGTCGGCTTTGTTGTTCAACAAAATTAAAAGCTTCCGAATCGGATTTGTGCTGAAAGAACAAGCTTGTTATATGTAGTATTCCTATGAGTATTAGAGCATACTGTGATAGAGCGCGCCCAAGGAGTAACTGCCATCACTGCTCAACCTTTTTCAGTTGCTAAACAGATTTTGCTGCGTTCCGTTTCGAACGGACGCTGGTGAACTTACGTAAACCTTTCTATTGGCCATCTAACCAGATATACTTATTAAAAACGTTTTGCAAACAAATAAAACCGACTTCAAAAACACTAAAACGTAAAAAATAACCAGTTAGCCTTGAAAGTCAGTGACTTTTGTTTGTTTGATTCAGTTTTGCCACCGACTTCTAAAGCTAAAGTTACGTTTTAGTGTTTTTGAAGTCCGTTTTTTATTTTTCTATTTTTAGTTGTACTATCTTAAAAAAATATTTGCTATGCATTTATTTTTTTGGTAACAATACATTTAATGGTAATAGGCTTATCCCCAACTAGCGGAGGTCACGCGGTTTCACCCGCGTAGTTCCCGTTCCCGTGGGAGTACGGGGATAAAATATAGCCTATGTTACTCAGGGTGAATGCCTAATGGTGAAAGAGTTTTGAAATCGGCACAGTAGTTTTTGAGTTTATTCATTACACACATACATACACACACAAAAATACAAATCTTTCCTCTTTATAATATTATATTATATATTTAGGAAACTCATTTCTATTATAAGGCGATGCCTATAAAAGCCGGTGCGCGCCCGAGTATCGGTCATTTGCTCGTGGGATTTCCTACGGAAAGGTAGTCGTCGACGCGATTTGTGAGTGCTTTGTGATAATAATTTGTGCTGATAAACTCTGTAAGTACGTGATGTTTTGTTAGTATAAGTAATTGGTGATTTATTTTAGCCTTAAAGTTATGTAAAAGCCCCTTTAAAGTGAATTGTTAGCTTGTATTTGATTTTTGTTATTAAATGATTTTTAATGTGTAAGATAATTGTTTTTTTTTTAAGAATTTCTGCTACTGAATCCTAAATTCAGAAGTGGGATAACTTTCAAAAAAAAACGCCCACGTTTTCATTCTTGTAGTAACTACCCTCTTGATTTGCATAATCAAAAAAAAAAAAAAAAGGAAAAAAAAAAACACCAATTAACGGTTAATTTGTTTTTGAATTTTTACTGTTGTTTGTGTGAATATGGCTGATAGACAGCGTAACTCTCGCAACAAATCGCATCGACATGATAGGGATCGTAGTTCGCGGCATAGATCTCGCTCTCGGAACCAAACTCGAACCGGGAGTCGAACTAATTCTCCATACCGATCACGATCAAGAAGTAGGACGCGTTCGCGGTCAAACCATTATCCTCGTGATCAAAATGGGGCCATGCAACAAACATTGCAATCAATTTTGTCTCGGCTAAATTCACTAGAAACTGAACGTTCTCCCTTACGTAACGCGACTCATAACCAGCTGATTGAAAGCAGTGCGAACATAAGATCATACACGCCCCCGTTGAGTCAACTGCAGAATAATCGAATCCTTCAGGTTACAGAATCGTTGTCTGAAACTCCGCTACCTAGTTCCATCACTGCGTTAAATATACCCGCGTCTGAGACTACAGCACCCGAGGTATCGAGTGCTAATGCAAACGGCCACGATGCACGGGTAGTATCAGAGTCGGCACGAATACTAGCTGAAGCAATTAGATCTGTAAACTCGGACAGAACACAAAAATACTTCGTTTCTAACTTTGATCCGACTATCCATGATATAGACGCGTGGTGTGAGGAAGTTGAACGGGCTAAGTCTTCTAAGAGTGTCTGTCACGCGTATCAATATGCCTCAAAGGTGACGCGCGTACTTGGTTAAACGAATGGGTAACTAGCGATCGAACATGGAGCAGCTTCGTTAAAGAATTCAAACCTTTGTGTCCACGAAAGCTTGATTACGCGAATATCCTATACGATACGATGCATGCCACCTCGGATAAATTCAGCACGTACGCCGAATATGCAAGAAGGACATTATTACGTCTTAAAATTGTTAAGGGACTAAGTGACGAACTGAGAACCCTGATAGTTATTCGCGGTATTATGGATCCACAAGTTAGGGCAGCGGCCGCCAATGCTAACTTGCAAATCTATGACTTGGTTTCGTTTTTATCTATTTACGCGAAACCTACCCGCACTAAACCCGATAATCGAAATAAAACCTCTAGACCGACGCCTCCTAATCATTTATCGAATCTGAGATGTTTTATTTGCCGACAACATGGGCATAAATCCCACCGTTGCCCCAAAAAGCCAAAAACCGATCAAACGTCAAACGACAAACCCAACACCAGCCCCACTACTGGCGATGCCAAAAAGGTAGTGTGTACCTTTTGTAAAAAACCGGGACATAGTGAAGATGTGTGTTTTGCTAAGGAAAGGTCTGGCTCTCGTAATAAGAAAAACGTTAATCTGTGTAACACACACGTGGCTGGTTCCCCGCAAAATAATGACCTTAAAACTGCAATTATACAAGGCATCCCTGTGGATGTTCTAATTGACAGTGGTGCCTTAAACATCTCATTAGTTTCCTCTGAAGCATTAAAACATTTCACATGCGAACGGAAGCCCAGGCATTGTATTTTGAAAGGAATTAGCGACGCAGTCATACATGGCGATTCTTTTGTAACGTTAACGATTGAGTTCGATGATATCTCTATTGAGGCCGACTTTGTAGTGGTACCAGGGTCTTGTATGACTACGCCCGTAATAATAGGAACTGATATCCTAAATCGTGATGGTATCACATACGTGCGGACCAAAGACAAACAGTATCTAACTCGAACAGTAGTGGTCGGGAAAGACGTCCAGACGGTATCGATTGATGTGGCCTCGCAGATTAATACACCCCTTCAGGGTGTGGAACTTGAACGTCTCACAGCGTTGATAAAACAGTTCTCAACCTATCTCATTTCGGGTACTGCGTCGACTACCGTTACCACTGGCAAAATGTCGATCAAAGTAACGGACAATACACCCGTCGCTTACCGACCTTACAAGCTGTCACATTCGGAAAAACTTAAAGTCCGAGAAATTGTGCGCGACCTAAAAGATAAGGGTATCATCCGCGATTCCAATTCCGAGTATGCAAGTCCCATAATACTGGTAAAGAAAAAGGATGGAAGTGATAGGATGTGTGTCGACTATAGGGCACTTAATAGAATTACTGTTAGGGACCGGTATCCCCTACCACTCATAGACGATCACATGGATAGGTTAGGTAACTTCAAATATTTATGATACTTGATATGGCCACAGGCTTTCACCAAATTGCCATACAAGAAGGCTCGATTCATAAAACGGCATTCGTCACGCCGGAAGGACATTTTGAGTACCTCCGAATGCCCTATGGTTTGACGAACTCTCCCATAGTTTACCAGCGAATTATTAACGACACGCTTCGCGGTCACATTGAGGCTGGAAACGTCTTAGTATACGTTGATGACGTTCTTTGTATGAGTGACAGTGTAGATGAAGGTATTTGCTTATTAGAAAAGGTGCTAGAAACGTTAACTAAGTCTGGTTTTTCGATAAATCTACGAAAATGCTCGTTTCTGTCAATGGAAGTCGAATACTTGGGGCGCGTAGTTAGTCAGGGTCAGGTCAGGCCGAGCCCAAATAAAATTCAAGCTCTAATCGATGCACCGGTACCTCGTAATGTTAAACAAATACGTCAATTCCTGGGTTTGGCGGGATATTTTAGGAGGTATATTCGAGACTACGCAAGCAAGACCGCTTGCATAGCACGTTTGATGAAAAAGGACGTGACTTTTTGTTGGGGTATAGGACAAGAGAAAGCTAGGCAAGAGATAATAAGTTGCCTAACTAGTTCACCTATATTGTCCATTTTCGACCAGTCTTTACCCACAGAGGTACACACCGATGCTAGTAGCATCGGCTATGGTGCTGTATTGTTGCAGAAAAAGGCTGATGGTACGAAGCATGTAGTCGCTTATTTCAGTAAATCCACACAGGGTGCCGAGAGCAGATACCACTCTTACGAGTTGGAAACATTGGCGGTCGTGAAAGCATTACAGAATTTCCGTCACTATCTAGTAGGGTTAAACTTTAAAGTAGTCACCGACTGCAATGCTCTCAAGGCCACTGAAAAGAAAAAGGATCTGCTCCCACGCGTTGCCAGGTGGTGGATCTATTTACAAGATTTTAATTTTACCATTGATTATCGAAAAGGCACCTTGATGACACATGCAGATTACCTAAGTCGAAACCCAGTCACTACCAATGTACATCAGATATCTAGGCCACGCAACTGGGCCCAAATTGCTCAGTCAGCAGACGATGAGACGCAAGGCATTTTACAGAAATTACAGGACGGAGAATTAGATTCTCAGCGATATGTACGTCAGAATGAATTACTTTATTATCGATATACACCAACGGGTGAGGAAGCTAGACTTCTTTGGTTTGTCCCCAAGGGTTATCGGTTAAGTCTATTGAGGATCTTTTATGATGAACACGAGCACATTTGCGCGGAGAAAACCATAGATTTAATCCTCAAATATTTTTGGTTTCCCGGACTTCGCCAATTTGTGGCAAAGTACATAAAACACTGTCTTGTGTGCATATCGTATAAACGTGTACCTAGAGCTCCTCACCAACTAATAACATCTTGGGAAAAACCCAGTCTCCCTTTTCAAACTTTGCATATAGATGCACTTGGCCCGTTACCGGAATCTAACGGTTATAAAATTGTTTTGTTAATTATAGATGCGTTTACAAAGTTCTGTTTGCTTTATCCAATTCGTAAGCAGGATGTAAGTGAGCTTAAACGCACGTTTATCAACGCAATTTCACTCTTTGGCGTTCCTAAGCTTTTAGTAGCTGACCGCGGACGAATGTTCGAATCCTCGGAGTTCTCTACTCTGTTAACTGAATTCGGTTGTAATATCCATTTCATAACACCCGAAATGCATAATGCTAACGGACAGGTAGAAAGATATGTCAGAACCGTTCCGAACATGATCCGTATAATCATAGACGTGCGGAATGGTCAGAAAAACTATGGAGACTTCAACTCACGCTTAACATAACTAAGCAGAAAACAACACAAGCCTCAGCATTAAAGCTCCTAGTGGGCACTGAAGCTACCACACCTGTCGTTCGAACACTAATTCGTGACATCGCCATCGAGAGGTCCGAAAACCATGAAGGCTGGCGAGAGCTGTGCAGAACGAGAGCTCATCAACTGTTAACACAAAATCAAGCCAAACAAGATGCACATGTCAACCGGCAGCGGCAAGAATCACGCGCATATAACATTAACGACCTGGTTTTCGTTATTAAATATTCTCAGTCTACAGGAAAACTAGACCCCGGGATGCGCGGACCTTATCGGGTGATCAAAGTGCTACCCAGTGGGCGCTATCAGTTGAAACTCATTAGTGGTTCATATGGGAAAACCACACAAGCCGCTGCTGAATACATGATACCCTGGAACAGAGAGTGGTGTCCAGAATCATGTGCAACCTTTTTCGAGGGTGAGTATTGAATTAGTCTTATGCGGAGAATCAGCAGGTTGCTTTGCCATAAACTTTCCACATGCACCTTGTTTTTATTTTTCTTCGCTATTTTCTTTATATTTAAAAATTACAAATTAATTCTTTTAAGTATAACTTTCATTTAAATGAGTAAGTTGTGGCGGACCAACTCGCTAATCGATCGACGCATAAAACTAAATGATGAACTTTGTGTTGGATGTGCGATTCAGAGATGCCTCCATCCACACAATCTTGTATGTGATGCTTATGGTGTGATATAAAGGACGTGCGATTCAGAGATGCCTCCGTCCGCACTAAGCATATGAATAAATCCATTTATGTATTTATGACAAAATGTGATTATTTGTAATGTCAATTGGACGCGCGATTCAGAGATGCCTCCGTCCAAACACACATACCTATGGTGAGAGGTATTTGTCTACGAACTAAGTAATTGAAGTGTTGACGCGCGATTCAGAGATGCCTCCGTCAACCTCAGACAGAGGGGACGCCTTCTGTCTGATTTGTTCACAGATACAGCCTTGGATCGGTGAAAGCTCGCTACGTTTGGCTGTGAAGACAGGAACACGATCATGAGAGCTCTCACGAATTTTAACATTTTTCCCGACAAAATAACATGTTATGTGTCACACACCATGAAAACTGATATGGCAATGTCTTATGTGTGTTCGTATTTCAGATAACGAAGTATGTGACCCCAACACAGGGTCAACACCAACGTCCCTTCAACCCAGTGCTGAGATGGCTGGGCCCAGTGGCAACTCTCCCGCTGCAGAGTTGGCGCCATTACCAGCCGAGCACCAGAAAGACAGCGCCGAGGACGACGCTTCGTAGGGATAGGCCGATTTAGGAAACTCATTTCTATTATAAGGCGATGCCTATAAAAGCCGGTGCGCGCCCGAGTATCGGTCACTCACGAACACCCCAGCCCCGGTACGTCCACTTCGCCACAGCGACGGGGCGCCCAGATATGCTGCAGCAGACCGAGCAGAGATCTTTGCTGAGCACCTGGAGCGTCAGTTTCAGCCAAACCCAACCACCGACGCCGAGCACATCGCAGCAGTCGAGAGGCACCTTGGAGAGTACTTCGCCTCGCCGGTAGCTCCCGATGAAGACCCAATTTTCTTCTCACCTTGTGCAGTTAGACGCGCCATCCTTAGGACAAAGCCAAGAAAGGCCCCGGGGGCGGACAAGATCACCAACACCGCGCTGCGCCACCTGCCGTACAGAACGGTAGCGGCGCTAGCGCGCTTGTACACAGGGATACTGCGCACCGGGGTTTTCCCGGCTGCGTGGAAGGAGGGGCGCGTCATCATGCTGCCCAAACCTCACAAGGACGTCCTGAAGCCGGAAAGCTACCGGCCCATCACACTACTCTCCTGCATCTCCAAGGTGTTTGAACAGCTCCTGCTGCGACACCTTCAAAAACATGTGGGCCCACGCCCCGAGCAGTTTGGGTTTCGCTCGGAGCACTCAACGACGCTCCAGCTGTCGAGGGTACTGCACCTGCTCACGGCGGCGCTGAACAAGAAGGAGCGAGCAGTTGCAGTATTCCTCGACATGGAAAAAGCATTTGACCGAGTATGGCATGCCGGTCTGCTCTACAAACTGTCGAAGACAGACGCGCCTCGTCGCTTGATACAGGTGGTCTCCTCCTTCCTCTCGGACAGGACCTTCAGGGTGGTGGTAGACGGCGCGATATCGAGCGCCCGTCACATCGCAGCTGGAGTGCCGCAGGGCAGCTGTGTCTCCCCGTGGTGCTACTCCTGCTTCACCGACGACATCCCCACCACTACAGACACCACGCTCGCGCTGTACGCGGACGACGCCGCGTACCTCGCCACCTCACTCAACGTGTATCACGCGGCCGTCAAGATGCAGCGCGTGCTCGACCTGCTGCCAGAATGGCTGTCAAAATGGAGGTTGTCGGTGAATGTGGGAAAAACACAGGCACTGACTGTCGGCGGCTGCAAAAAGCCACCACCCCTGAAACTGCAGGGAGCCGACGTCAGGTGGCTCGGCGAGGCCAAGTACCTGGGAGTCACCATCGACAGTCGGCTCTCCATGGCGCCACACGTCCGCACGATCATCGCAAAAAGCAGGAGTGCCCGCTACCTGCTTCACCCAGTGCTCTCGTCCCGCCTCCCGCTGCGTGCCAAGCTGGGCGTGTACAAAACGTACATCCGCCCCCTGCTCACGTACGCTACCCCAGCTTGGCTCGCCCTCACGAGCGAGAAAAGCAAGAAGGCCCTTGAAACACAGCAGAACATCACACTCCGCAAGATTGTCGCCGCCCCTCGCTACGTGAGGAACACAGTAATTCAGCGGGACCTCAAGATCGAGAGCCTGGAGGACTTCAGCCGGCGCCTCGCGTCCAACATGTTTGCGCGCGCCGACGTCTCTGCCTGGCCGCACATTAAGGAGATTGCGCCATGGCACACGCGCCCGCCTGACGCGGGGCGCCCCCCGCGCCTACCCAGGCGCCTACCACGCGACCTAGTGACGGACGTGTGACGTCACCCACCGGACTTGACCTCCGAGTATGTCGCTTCACCTACACGCGACATACTCGTACAAAAAGACTCCACAACACTAACAGTACACACACACCGGTGCAACGTCGCGTTCTAAGTTAACATAGGCGCGGCGCGCACCCCCCACCTCATACCCACACGACTCCACAACATTATGACTCACGCGATGGATAGCGGCGCGGGCACGCCATCTACTCGCATACATGAGCGGTGTTACACAACACAATACCGCTCACACATACATTCATGGCCCCTTAGCCCGGAGCGCATCGGCTAGCTTCGATAACGCTGTGGGCGGGGGCCCCCTGCCCGGTAGGGGCAGCCCCAGCCGCCTCTGGCTGGTCATCATCCGCCGGGCTTCACCCGGGGCACCGGGAGTTCCACCTGGCGGTGACAGACCGCCGAGGCGGCGTGAAGATACGGTTAACACCGTGGCGCCCCTACCGACACAAAATGACACTAACTCACAGGCGAGCGGCGCAAGCGCGCTCGCCATTGGCCGAGGCCTACATGGCCGCTCCACGGACGGTGCCCGTATGTTTACGGGCACAATTAGATTCTGCGGGACAAAGGGCGCTGCCCATACCCCGCCAGCCGCAGCCCACTACTGGGCAGCAGCGAGTTCTCCGAACGTATCGGTCATTTGCTCGTGGGATTTCGTACGGAAAGGTAGTCGTCGACGCGATTTGTGAGTGCTTTGTGATAATAATTTGTGCTGATAAACTCTGTAAGTACGTGATGTTTTGTTAGTATAAGTAATTGGTGATTTATTTTAGCCTTAAAGTTATGTAAAAGCCCCTTTAAAGTGAATTGTTAGCTTGTATTTGATTTTTGTTATTAAATGATTTTTAATGTGTAAGATAATTGTTTTTTTTTAAGAATTTCTGCTACTGAATCCTAAATATATTATTAGTGTAGATAATTGGAACTTAACATACCTAACTGTTGAAATCTGGGTGTATTGTACACATCTGCGTATCCCCTCAGAGCATACAGGCATGATGTTTTATAAACAATAAACATCCAAGCGATTGCAGCAATCACGGCAGATTTGCCGTCTATTTTTGAAGAGTTTCATTGTATATCTCCGAAGATCAGCACCAAATTTAAACGGGACCACCTCAGGAGTATACTCTTTCAAATAAAAAAAGAATTTTGAGAATCGGCTCACAAATGGGCGAGAAATCGGTGAACATACATTAAAAAAAATACATACAGTCGAACATAGTAACCTTCTCCTTTTTGAAGTCGGTTAAAAATAGTTCGGAATGATATTAAGTTGTTCCGAATATCAAAATCAAAATCAAAGCATTTATTTCAAGTAGGCCAGTTGCAGGTACTTTTGAATTGTCGAAACAAAGATGAAAATTAAATGTAGCTACAGTCCCAGTCACAAGACATAAAAACTGTGAAAGTACTGTAGTTGCCCATTCCCTAGCGTAGATCTCTATGGAGAAGAACGGGCAAGAAACTCCATGGACACTCTTTTAAATCAAAATATTGTTACAAAATCTTGGTTACATCATTTATGTTGAGATGGTATATTATGTGAGAACAATGTAGCAAGATGTGCACGTTAAAAGTGTCCATAGTAAAAACAAAAAATACAGTTCAAAAATAAACATTCAAATAAGCCATGGCAACTAAGATGACCAGTCACAACTGATAGCGCCCGTTCACGAACATGACGCATGGATCAGCACTTTTCAACTCAATCATTTTGAAGGGAACTGAATGATCCGACACACGCGCCACCATCAGCGAGACATTAGAGTGAGCATGACATACTCTCAACCGCCAGGGCACATTCAAGTCAAGAAAAGACGTAGGATTTCAATGAATGATAGCTTTCTAGTACATAGTACCTACTCACACAATATGGGCTATGCGATTATATAATACGGTATATACGGTACGGTAATATGGTATTTTACAACTCATACTGTTATGAAATGTTAAATTTGTAATCTACATTTCATTAGAAAATCGATAGGAACTCCATGTTTAGACAATGGAAGACATGTGAAACTGAGTCATAGTGGACTAAATAAAGGTAGGTACCGATCTTTATTTCGTCTTAGCTGTTATCAAGTCTTTTGTTCAATTTAAGCTGAGGATCACCACTTTTTTAACGTCAGAATGACACAAGACAGTCTCCTAAAGCTGAAACACCAGGTAGTGGTGAAGGCGGGCTTTATCTCTATCTGGTAACCCGGTGCTTTAGCACGGGACAATATCGGGGACCCTAAATAAGTGCCTGAATAACCTCTCCATTAACACAATTGTCTCTTTGAAGTCCTATAGGAACACTAGACAGTTACAGATCTTTATCGTACTTATATTAGCGAATAGTCACCATCTGTAGACACTAATGTCGTTATGAGCTGCCAACTATTAATCCTATTTAACATGCAAAGCCGCTCGTCCCGTGCTGAATCGAATGTAATCGGATCACTTGGGGGGAATCGGTTTTATTTGTCCAAAGTTACTTATGTGTTATGTAGTTAGGTTTGTTACCTTTGTAGACCAACCTATTTACAGTTATCCTAACCCCTCGACTTTTCTATTAAATTAACAATGATGAAAAAATATAAAAAGTTAAATTAGGAGATTTCTACTTACCTACATTAGACTAAATTAGGAAGGGCGTCGTATTTATTTTGGGAGGAGAAAAGGAGACACTGGTGTCGATTCTGTTGTGCACCAACTAAACTTAATTTAGGCTATTACTATCTTTTACTAAAAGGCAGTGCGAAAAAAGGACGGCTATAGCTATGAACTAAGTTAGAGATGTCAAACTAGTTAATGCCTTGCGCTTCACCGTGTTTTTAGTCGACATGTTTTAAAGTGCACCCTTCATTTGTACGTAAATATTAGTTCGAACTAAATTTGACAGCTCTACATTACGTCCGTCTCTTTCTCTTTTTATTAGAGATAAAAAGATAGCAATAGCCTAAATTAAGTTTAGTTTGTGCACAACAGAATCGACACCAATGTTATTGCCTAATTCGCAATATGATTAAGTAGTTAATTGCCTAAGTATTTAGAGACGTACAATTGGTAAGTATTACAAATCTTTGTAAGTACCTACTATGTATGTTTATTAATTATTGTTTAGTAAAAATATTTATACGTCAGTTCTTAAACTATATTAAGTATTAGGTATAATTATGCAGATAGATAAAATGTTATTTAGGTGAACCGGCAGTAGACAAATAGATATCATTGGCTACTTTGAATTAGGCATCTACTATTTTTTTCAACTCTCAGAAAACAAACCGATTTAATAATTGTAAAACTAAATTTTTCCGCTACCTACCCTATTTGCGGAAAAAAAACAGGAACACCTACGTTCGTTAAGAACGTTATATTTTTCTACTACCTAAGGTATTTAAATAAAAGTTGTTTAGTTATTGCGTAGACCAGAATTCCCAGGGCTCGGTACGGATAAGATGCAGCAGCAGTGCATCGATCGCGCACGACCTACTTGCAGGTCAAACGGGCAAAGGGGTGCAACTAAGTACCTCCCCGCCTGACCTGCCCACCGCACCCTACTTTTGTTTAATCTGGATGCACTGGCAATCATGTGGGGTAAATACATGCTATTTTTCTACTCTGTGTGAGTTTCAGGGTCAGTAGGAAAGGGGATGTGTGGTAGATGAAATCTGAATGGTGAAGTAATTGTTTGTCGACCTATTTAACAGCGGCGGTTGAAAAGAGCATTGCCGTATGTTGGTATAGGTACCCAAATTAAATTAGGTTCATTATATAGAACCTCCATACTCCAAGTTACTTAGTTAAGGATAAGTAGGTACCTAGCTATCTACTTATATATTTAGTTTTAATTTCAGCGAACTTAGTGGCATAATTATGTACCTACTGCTGAAAATTAAAACGGAAACTAGAACAAAAATGAAAGATAACAGAATTTTACTCACTCAGTTCAACTTTCTAGATTTTGAGTAATTTCAAAAATCAGCTTCTGGCTTCGTGGTATTGCCTATTTTATTATTTGTTTGTATTTTGTGTTTTATTATTGCCTGTATTAGGAATCTTGAGTTTTGCACTGATTTGCACATGAATTTGAATTTTTGGAACTGACAGAATGTCAATGTGTTATGCATAGAGGTAAGAGTATGTAAGAAGTTAGGAACTAAATAGATTGAACATCGAAGGACGTACGTAGGTATAGTTCTGTAACAAGCGCAATATGGTGATAGTTGTACGAGGATCTTTTGAGCGTGGTCTCTATTACCTACTCGTTATCTCATCACCTTTCTTTCCATAAAATTCTTCACACAGACCACATCCAATCCATTTTAACCGGACAATTTCACAAAATGTTTACCAACAGTGCTTTTCTGCCCATACCATTCAAGCGTCAAAATATGCTTGATAGGTAAATACCATTTCGGAGTGTGCTTTGGAATTACACAATCTAATTTCCCCATCTACATTCTATCATCGGACGAGCAGAGATACCTACGGCGAAGCGTCACCAATAAATGGTTGAAGTTCCACGGACCCGAAGAAAACGCTATGCTTCTACATTTACTGTGCGAATCGCCAGTCTGTGGAATTCAATGCCGGCTTCTCTGTTTCCTGATCATTATAATCTGGATTTATTCAAAGTTCGAGTGAATCGGTGCTCCACCCTAGGCCGCATCATCTAGTTGCGGCCAAACGCAAGCCTGTTTAGTATAAAAAAACCTACCCACTTTCCTTCTACGAGTATACGCTTCAAGCGCTACTATTTATTTCTATTTCGTTTCTTTTTTTAAATTTAATTCTATGTTTACTTTTGAATAGTTATAATTTAACCATTTTACCTTTGTGTGTTTTGTCCTGGCGGGCTAATAAATGCTTTTTCTTTCTTTCTTTATTAGCATAGTATAAAAAAGGGGAAGTAGGATATCTTCATACAAACGCACCGCCGCGGCTTGTGTGCTCCATAGTTTATTTGCGTCGCACGCACACTCACAACCCGTTTCTCAGTGCGCCAGCTGAGAAAACGGGTTTTTACGGGTCGAGATTTTATGTTTTTACCCTTTGGGTACCTACGGAACCCTGAAAATGACCGATACTAATTACGTGGTTTACTAATTCCATTTGCGTTTGTGAAACAAATTCATCTTTTTTTTTGTGCAGTGACAGTCTGCCGCAGTCAGCAGCCTGATCAATGACACATTATTTTTATCTTCACTATCACTACATATTATAAAACAAAGTCGCCCGCCGCGTCTGTCCCTATGTATGCTTAGATCTTTAAAACTACGCAACGGATTTTGATGTGGGTTTTTTTAATAGACAGTGATTCAAGACGAAGGTTTTAGTATATAATTTGCGGGCGGGCGAAGCCGCGGACATCAGCTAGCGGTCCATAAAATCAAAATTATGTTGAGGTACCTACTAAAATCAGCGTATTTATTTTAAGATGCGACGCATAGGCGGCAACGTTTAAAATAATCCCACAACTGACTAAAAAGGGCGATTTTTTAACCGCACTGCCTAGGTTCTAATCGGTTGATATAAGGTTTTTTGACTGCCTTATGCTCGAGAAAACGATGGAAAATAAAATAAAACTAAAAAATTCCACTTACTCATTATATTTCGGCAACCAGCACAAGCAGTATTGTTTCAGGAATACATTCACATTCATAGTTTTTTTTTCATCTATTTTACCGAAAGCTTGGCTTTTTATTCCGTCTGGTGTCTGATTTCTATACAGCATGTAGATTGGCTTTCAAAGGTAAAGCAAGTAAGCAGGAAATTTAATCAAAATATTATAAAGACTCTAATCAATCGTTAGAAATCGAATCGTTAGATTTGCCTTATCGGAAAAATTAATCGGTCAGTTTCTGTGACATGACAATGACATTTTAAATTGTCTTTCATCATCATCTGCCTCGTATACCAGTATTTTATATGGAGCGACTGCCTATCTGGCTTTCACAACCCAGTTAGTATTGGGTAATACGATACCCCTCGGTGAGACTGGCTGGACTTTCGGTCAACTGACTACTTAACTACTGTCAAAGATCTACAATTGACAGCCGGGACCAACGGCTTACCGTGATTTCCGAGCTACCGGCTTAGCCTGAAGATCGACCCCGAGCGGCAGTTATTATTTAGACACGACTCTTTGTTGAATTGCGAGGTCAGTTTTCTCAGTGTGAACACTTTCGCACGACTTAAGTGCGGTAAGGGCACATCTAACGATTTAAAGCATGTACTAATTATTTATCGATACTTAAGTTCCTGCTCACTTCTAACAGACTGATAGATTTCTCTGCTAGATAATATTAAGTCTCAAATCAGCGGTACTTAAAGATTTATTAAACTGTTACATATCATAAAAATACATCTAATAACCTTGTCTAAATATACCTACTAAGAGCGCAAATAAACTAAAATTATATTTACAAAAATAACCTAAGTAATTACATTAAAACAAACTAAATTCCTCGCGCGACTAAAGGTTGAGTAACGCTGTTTTAAAACCAAATCGTTAACATATTTTTTTTTTTTTTTTGTGGATGATAAAGTCGTCCTCGCCATTACTGTACCCTACCACTTTCGACAACATTTTCCAGAATATTGGAACTTCATTATAGTACAAACACATACCTTCTAAACTTAGAACTGTCACATAGGGTGTACACATCACTAAAGGTGCTCTTTCTTACATGGGCAATTTTTGCTTAGCAACAATAATGGATCAAACTAGATCAATTAAGTGGAGCAAAGTGAAGCAACAACAAAAAAATGCGGCGTTATTTCGGGAATATTGCTTCTAATTGCTCCACATATTTCACATTTCTCATCTCGTTTGTACGTATAACTACGTCTCGTTTATGCGAGAGGAACCGGTCGGCTCGGTGGTTAGTTTTTAATGTTTCTCTATATTACATGGTATTGTGTGAGAGTATCTCCGGCAACAGGTTGCTACAGGTTGCCATAGCCCTAAATTGCTTGATGTAGCCGTGACGTCATAAGATTGAGCAATTTTAGTTGCCCGTGTAAGCGCACCTTACGGGTGATCAAGCAATTACAGGATCAATTATACATAGTTTTAAAACTTTGAATGAACCCAAATGACTTTCTAAAAGTACTTAGGCATGAAAGGTTATACAGTAATAAGTATTTTAGTTGAAATAGATAGCAGTAGATAAGCAGATTTTTATCGTTTATTTTACAGTAATTCTAATGTTATTTCAGATGCATATTCAGAATATTTCTTTTTAAATTACAATGTATATTCATTCTGATAAAAACTTTTTTTTACTATTAGTACAAAACTTATTTCGATACCGCTATTTTCTTTTGATTTTCTATGTAATTTATATTGTTTTTTGTTATGTAAGTATAGTTTTACAGTACCTATGCATTGTATAACTAAAAATATAGAAACAAGCTTTTTTATTGGCAACAAAATACAATTAATCTACACTAGAATAAGTGTCCATAGAATCAACGAATAACATTGAAAAAAAAAAATTTCAGTTAAACACACCAATATTTTTTTATAGAATTGTCCCATCTGCACTTATTACTTTATCACATTGCACATCACTATCCATTGTCTATGGTTACATTGTTTCCATTTTATGTATACAGAAAATTCAAAGTTATTTTACCTCCGATATAAACCTTATGGCAACGAGAATAAAGCTCACTGTTCTGTGAAACCAGAGTTAAAATAACCACAAAAGGAAAACTTGGACATTTTATTCTAGCACAGACTATTGGATTGTAAGATATTTATAACTATGCTTCCTATTGTTGGGAAAGCACATTCCATTAATTTTTTCTTCACATACATTTTACAAGAGAAGAATTTCTTAACCATTTTTAACAGGAGTAAAATTATTTATATTCTAGACTGAGTGATTTTTAATGTTGGCAATACTTTAAGGGCGTGTAGTACTTATGAATATGAACAACTTACCATTTTCGCAATTTCATGGTAAAAGTTTTCATGAGTACTACACGCCCTTAAAGTATTGCCAACGTTTAATAAAACACACTGTATATTATCGACATTACTTACCTTATGCTAATAAATAATTATTGTAGATAACGTATAATTCTTTTGAGATCCTAGAATATGCTAATGTATATATATATATGATATACTTATCTTTACGTATACTTACTCGATTTATTCTTGATTGAAAGTTATTAAGGCTGATGCTCCAGGGTAGCCCGCGAAATTCAAATTTTCTTAAGTTTTTTGCAATTTGTAGGCCAGTTTGTTCGCGATTGTAAGACGTATGTAGTTACAGAATTATAATCATCAAAATCATCAATACAACCCTCCAAGTTCATAAAGGTCTAGCAATGGCTTTGACCTTGAAAAAATCGTTTCTCGACCTTTATGAACTACATAAGTCTTACAATCGCGAACAATATTTTAATCAACATACAACCTAGCACTGGCCTGCAAAAAGCAAAAAACGTAAGAAAATTTGAATTTCGCGGGCTGGTTGGAGCATTCACCTTAATGTAGCCGTGTACTTTATTGCCAATAAATCAGCTTAAAATTTATTTTTCCACTGTACACAATATTGTTTTTGTAATAAAACTGTTTTTTACACTGCACAACCTAACCCTTTTAAATGTCACTGCTGTGTTCACATGTCGTGGGATACATATGAGCTGCTGTTGAAGTGAATTAATTGTATAATACTTGGTGGCACTTGTTGGTACTTGGTGGTGGTTGATTGGTAGAAAATGGCTATGGCATTAAGTCCGCCTCTGTACTTTGGCAGAGTAGAATAGAACCAACCCATTACACTCACGGGTGTCGTATAAGGCGACTAATGTCTGAGGCAGAACACCTTGCGCTTCCGTAGACCAGAGAATGGGCAGCAGCGTTTTCTGTTAGTCTTTCATCACTGCGATCTCCAATCCGCCTGCCAAGCGTGGAGATTACGGCAAATTCCTCCCATCATGGGAGAGGCTTATGTCCAGCAGTGGACGTTATGGGCTGTTGTTGTTATTTAGTATTATGACTGAGTCAGAGTGGAGTTTCATTAATTTTATTTGTGGCGGACCATTGTTTTTTAAAGCCTGAGCTACTTACTGGTCAATAAATCAAATCAAATGTGATTTACTTGATTACGGGAAGAATAAACGTTAGTAAATTAAAATTGTTTGACTGCGATTAGATGTTGTAATGGTTGTGTTTATTTTTTAAGGACAGCAGAGACGAATCACTAACCGAACCCTCAAAACAAAACACTCACACATAATAACAATTTAAAATAGTATAATATTAGCATAAATTAAAAAACAGCATCCATCTTAAAGATTAAATGTAACATGCTTTCTGAACACAAAATGGTCTGTTGCGTGATGCGTCCCGACAATAATTCTTTTTTTTTACATTTTTATATTCTAGTTTACAGTACACTGGTAATAAACGTTTCCGATAAATAAATAGCTCTGATTACACTTTCGGAAAATTATATTAAAACCAACTATACTCCATTCCCAGTCACATAAACATCGCATCGCAGTACCAACCTAATAAAAATACTTCCTTGTACAGGTGTTGCCAACCTTGTGTAAAATAAATTAGTTTCTACAGCATGTATTAATTCACTTCAACAGCTCATTGACAAGCGCCCTCAGTAGTATACGTTGCTTCACGTGGTGCAGTTGCGGGGAGTGCGGGTCGAGCCGCGCGGGCGTGGCTAGGCTGGCTTGCCGGGCTGCCGGCGTACAATTACTAGCTAATAGCGGTGACGATTCGGGTATATGTTGGGGTTCTGCACATTGCTGGACTGCTGCACCGGATAACCTTGAGTAATGCTGCCTGGTTTCGCCGTCTGAACAAAAGAAATCGATGAACGTTTCGTTCGGAGCTACCTTTTGACCACCGTTCAGTTAAATCCAATAATTTTTATATCGCTTTGAAATAGAACAACGAAATAGAGCTATGAGAAGATGCTTTAAAGATATGAAATTATGAGAAGAGCATGCAAACAAAAGCAATTTTGTTATAATTTTGACAAATGGCGTCGTTTTTTTGCCGCCATTGGCAGTCAAAAGGCTGAAATGGAAAACACACACACATTTATGTTTGTATTTAATTTCTGGGGCATAATTACTTATGCTTTGCAAAAAAATACTCCAGAAATTAAATTGTGCTCTTGTTTTGATTGTTTATAGAGCTGTATTCATAAAATAGCTCACGCTCTTAATCTTTTTCGAGGAGAACAGAAGTCAGGTAATAATTATTTAAGACTTCACTTGGGTTTAAAAATCACTATTATGCCCTAGGGTTGTATTAAGGGTGTTTATAAAGAGACAACACAATCGCTCGTTGTCCTTAAACGACCTTTTACTTTGAGGTGAGCGACTAGCAGTTCTACTAATGAAAGTATTTAAATAAAAAACTGATCAATAAACCCAAAAACATTCGTTTTTCTGTATTCAATTCGTTCGTCCGCTAAAGCTCAATCTGCTCACCTCGTAAAGGACAACGAGCGCAAAGATAAATAAAAAAGTCTTACAAATTTTGCGAGTAGGAAAGCCGCTACGGTCTATTTGGTTCTGATATATCCAGTAGCATTAAAATTATATTGAACTTGTAACAATATGTTATGGTGATCACACGGCGGTCGCAACGGGATACAACAACAACATCGAAGAACAACAAATTTCAAGCACAATAGGGTAGTTGACACACCAATCAATACACATTTTTAAGACCTGTCAAAACGCGGTTCTCTCATAGATTTTGTGTGGCAATCAGGCCCAAAATAATTTGATTTAATTTTTTTGACTGGTTTATTGGAATTATTGTTTTATGGTGTCCACTACCATATTTGGCACAAAGGAGGACATTTAAAATATTTTTTCATCTTTGAATAGTATTTTTTTACTGGAATATTTATTTCAATTGTAATAATAAGTATTTTGTGCGGATGAGAATCCATTGATCGACCTGAATAACTCGTTACTAGTCATGATTCTTATCCACACAAAATTTTGGTAAACCCAATGGTGTTCTTCCCACTGCGGCACAGCATCATTTATTTTTATGAAATAATCCAATTTTTTAATAGCTAGTGACATTCATTACAAGTAGGTATTGCAGCTATTACACTTGGTCGTTTACCCGCATTCGGGTAGGTACATATGAAATTCAGACTGGCAACCAAGAAATAAGTCGAGAACGCCCAACTAATGGCAGGATCACCCAGCTTCGGTGTCCAATACTATGGCTTTTGAATTCGTAATTAGTATTTTAGGTTTTCCAATTCGAATAACTTGTTCGTATTCGGTTACCCGCATGCGGGCTAACGACCAAGTGCAGTTGGTTCTAAAGTTATCAAGCAATGGTTTAATTTGCTATTTAATCAATTTGAGATGGATATTTCTTACGGTTGAAAATTGGCACAAAAGTAGATGCTCTTGGCTTGATTTAGATATTTATAACTCACTTTTTACAACACTTAAGAGGAAATTAGTTTTACTTTCGGAATGGTTTTATTAGGCAAGCACACATGACATTAAGCAATGATAAGAATAATTAATTTGAGCAATAGAGGTATTGAGTATCAAGTGTTAGACCGGAAGTTTTACGGCAAAGATAAGAATGTTATAAAATATCTCAATGAACTCATATCCTGGGGATTGAACTCAGGATAACACAAGGTCCATTTTAGCCCAGTTATATCGGAATCATGTTCTTTGAAATTTTATAAAGTCAAGCATAAGTACCCTCATATTTAATTCAGTTGTTTAAAAATTAATCTCACACAAGACGCACATACATTAGCTCTTTTAATTCTCTATAGAAAATGGCCAGTTGATTTGTAAAACTAAACATTTTTAGTATTATGACAACAAAAAACTGCAATCAATATTAACAAACTGAAAGCCATATCAGTCATAGCCTAAACAAGCAAGATGTAAAAAAAATGTAGCCAGATTAATAAATCAAACAAAAATCCTATTTATAATAAAAATAGATTGTTATGTACCTGCATATTGTTGTGTTGCGGGGGCGGGTGTATGGAGAGGTGGCGGGAGACGGGCGGCTGCGCGTACGCAACGCCGCTGCTGACTGACGGGTGGTGCGCTTCGCTGAGGCCGATCAGGACTTGTGGCTGACGAGAATGTGGGGAGGTTTTGTTAAATATGACAATTCTATGATTATTTTTCGCATTGATGAGCATCCACTTGTTTAACACAGGAAATAAACATCCATGACGCATAATCACTATTTCTCACTCTATCTCTCTCTTCCCTTAGTTGAAATCTTTATCTCCTCAGACAATTTTTTTATGTTTAACACAATTAACTTTTAACCTAACATGAGTAACTGTCACAGTAACACATGTAGCAGATGGTGGAGTTAAAATGGCCAAGCAGAAGTGGGAGTGGGCTGGCAACGTCGCACAAATGCAACCGGACAGGTGAGTATACGTCGTCACTCACTGAACGCCTGATGGAGGACATCGTCGTCGGGGTAGACAACGGCGAAGGTGGCGATCTGATCATGTTCGCGGGGCCAACGTGGCCAGAAATTGCCCAAAACCGAAAGGTTTGGTAGGAGAAAAGGGAGGCCTTTGCCCAGCAGTGGGACACGGTAAAAAAGGCCTATTTGGAACATTGCAATTTACAAAGCAATTACAATTGGACAAGTCTCACTACTTGGCAGGTCTTTGTAGTCAAGGCTGCCTTTGAACTGCCCATAAAATTCAAACTACCCCATCAAATGGTGGGTACTGAGCGGTCATCACAGGTTTATCGATGAATGGCTGGATGAATGAGTTCCGAAATATTTACCAAAAAGTCTATGACTAGGTAGGTACACCTACAAACCACGAACCTGAGCCTCCTTTTTCTGCTCCTGATGCTGCTGCCCATCTCTATTCTTCAGCATATCGAGGTACATCTGCTGCGGCTGCGGCGCGGGCGCGTACATCAGGTTCGCGTGATGAGGGGTGTGCGGAGTGTGCGGCGTGTGTGCGTGGTGCGCGTACAGCAGCGGAGGGGGCCGCTCCCCCACCACGCCCACTACGCCGGACGTCGGCATCGCGTAGTACGCGGTCGATGACACGGAGGAACCGCCCACGTTGGATCCGTATTGGGCTGGCTCTGCGGATTTTAGTTAAGGTGTTAGTTTTTAACTTTTCACATCACTTTTGACAATATGGCCAACTCGCAATATCATTATGTAGAAGTTAACATAATTCCGAGTTCTCAAATGACGGAGAAACAGAGCAATGTTATAAATACGTTTAGCGGCTACTATTTTTGACGAGGCCGTGCGGTTGACCGTTACCGTAAAACACGTTCATAAACGTCACGAATACGTTCAAAATTCAAAAAATTCAAATGTTTTTTTTTTTTTTTTGGACGATTACGTGTGTCGCTCAGCAATCGGCGAAAGAATATCTCCTCAAAAAAATATATGGAAGATAAAAATAATTACAACTACAAACACTTTGTTAAGAACATGCAAATGTTAGAAAAGAATCAAAACAGATTGATGGTGTTGTTAATGTTATGGTTCATATGAGTATTAGAAACAATTAAAATAATATTGGAAGTTATATGTTTGAAATGTTACAAGCAAGGTTTATGAAGAGTAGGGAAAGAACAAAACAATCTTAAGTGGATGTGTGAAAGATAGATGATTATGGCTAGAAAGGGAAGGGCATTAGTACATCCCGTCACTTCTTCTACTCTGCTACACACACAGTGGCAAAGGGGTGTTTTTGGGGACTATCTCATGCAATTACTGCAGACCCTAGGGATAAGTTGTACAGATACTTTTTATTTAATTTTACCTTGAACAACCTTTAACAACAATAATTTAATATTCTATTCTAATTTTGACGTTCAAAAAGTGCTGGCTCTCTGCATAATTTGAATAAAATTTGTATTGAAGAGGACATGCTGATCCGATCCCAAATTAATTGAGATTAGGAGAGGAAGTTGAAAAAACAGATGAGACAGTAGTCAAGCATGAAGGTGAGAAGCGACAGACAAAATACAGTGACTCCTAGTCAATTAACTCACTGTTCCAAAGCACTGCACGAGCCATCTGACGGTTCATTCGGCCATCTTGATCTACTTCTGCAAAAAATATGTATAATAAATACATAATTATGTTACAATATACATAAATAGGTTTAAGTCATATAAAAAAGGGGTCTGAGTCAATAACAGTTTGGGTATAGAAAATAAATGTTTAAATACCAAATTATACAATATTTTGATAATTTTAATTCATAGGGAAGTTCGTTTGCATAGTAATGACCCAAGCGCCTAAATCTCTTTGGTCAGCTGTTAAAAAACAAAGTGGTAAAAAAAAGACTATTTCGTTAAACATACAAGAGCCAGACTAAAAGGTTTTATGTTAACCAGTCTGGCCATAATTGTATGCTAAAAGATTTTTTCTTGTGGCTATAATTCGCTAGGCCTTTTATGCTAAACCTGTCTCCAATCATAAATATGGGACAATAACTCACTATGATCCGAATAAACTTGCTGATGCTTCATCGGTGGCTGATGCAACCGATGCGCGTAGAGTGCATAAGTCGGTGAGGGACTTCTAGGTCTTTTGACCCCCGACTGTATGGGACCACGCACTATGGTCTGCTGTTGTGGGAACAACATGTGGTTTGAGTGCTTATGCTTAAACAAAGGAGAATAAACACGGTAATACAAACAGGTGCAACTAGTGGAAGTGGTTCAGTGAAGGTAGATGGGCTAGCAAGGATGTTAGCGGTGGGAGTTTAAAAGATGGAATTAAAAGATAAAGAAAAAGAAGAAGAAAGACGCTAGACGCCAGCACATCAAGCCATCTACCTGAAACTGTATAATTTTACCAATCGACCTTAAACCTAATGCTTTAGCGATAAAGTTGAAAATCTATTAAAGTAATTTGACAGATTGTAATTGATTGTGTATTGTACTAAATGTGCTGGTGTCTGTACAAAAGGTTAAATGTACATACATATTTATTAATATGAAATGAAATTAATAAAAATATGTTTATTATTTACACAGCAGCACCAATGTCAGTTTTGATACATGCTTCCTGTATTTTTCTGGACTAAAATAATATGTACTTAAGGCCAGCTCCACGGTAGCCTGCGAAATCGAACGTAGGTTACGTTTGTAACCTACGTTTGAGTTTGTTGAATGACTATTTCATGACAAAGTCATTCGATCAGGTTACATGAACTTAGAGAGTTGTATTGATGATTTTAATGATTATAATTCTGTAACTACTTAAATGTTGCAGCCGCGAATCATATTTTAATCAACATAAAACCTGACACTGACCTGTAAATTGCAAAAAAACGTAGGAAAATTTGAATTTCGCGGGCTACCATGGAGCCTGCACCTTAATGTGTTTGTAAAGAATGCAACAAAATGAGGTCTGGTAAAATAACATTACTGGAATGATCAAATGCATCTTTCAAATGTTATAAAATGAGATTGTAAATGTAAAGTGCAGTCAATTCAATGAATCTATTTTCACACAGTGTAGTATTAAAATTGATGCTATTATAGAAGTTAAAAAAGCACTCCAAATGAAGATGAAAAAAAAAATCCATACTCAAAAATTACTTATACCTTGGTCATCATATGCGATGAATGGGGTGGAGGTCGTCCTTGATTCTGTTGCTGTTCCTGCCCAGTTGATGTGGGCATGGGGAACATGGGGATCTGAATGTTGCCCATCGGCTGCATCTTCATGGATTGCATCTCGCTGGAAAAGTCACTGTGTTGTTTTTTTGCGTATCATTAGTTTGTCTACAGAGTGGGAGTGGTTAGTAAGTGTTTGGGTTAGTAGATTGTTATTGGGTTAGTAGATTGTTAGTATTTTTCTTTGAAACCTGTTGTTATGTACAGGTTTCGTCGTAGATAATTTGGCAATGATTCCAGTATTTCTAGAGATCCTTGTCCTTCCTTTTGGTATTATGTTGTGCGGTGTGCCCTGTTTGTTTTCAAAACATCAATAGGTTTTTTTTTTTAAATACGTGCAGATTATGTGTGAGTTTGATTTGTTTACAACATTCTCAAAAATAATTTAGCATTTCAAATAACTCAGAAGATGTTTTTTTCAAACAATCCCTTCTATTTTAATAGCCACTTCTACAAAAACACTTACTACAAAACGCCACGCTACAGAGTGGGCAGAAAAAAATATTTAAGAACAATACAATCATGTTTCCCATACTCACTTAGTTTCCTTTTGTTGTTGTCTCTTTCTGACTTCATCTTCGTTCAGTACTTTTTTGAGTTGCATGAACAGTTGCTGTTTCTCTTTCTCTAGTTGTTTCAGTTTCTGTTCTAACTGTTCTATTTGTTCTTTTGTTTCCTCTGTAATGATATTTAAAACAATCAATTGCAAATATTATTTGTTTTTGTTAGGGCAACTAGATTAAGGGCCTTGATGACTTCAGTATTTGACTGACTCAGGCGCGGATACAGTGGGGGGGCGGGGGGTGGGCAATGGGTGCAATTTTGCCCCTCCTGAACTGGACCGAATACGACAATATCCAAGCTTTAAACTAGTTTGACGGAATTGAAACTAAATATTCTAGTTGTATATCTTGTCGTGGGCGTCGTCGCTAGGAGGAGGCAGCTGCTCCTAGAGGCTCAAGATTTTTAAAAGGTATTTAATAGTTTTTCCTGCCTGATGCTATAGAATGGTATTGTACGTAATAAATTGTAGCGTAAAATGGAATCACTAAAATTAAAATATTGTTAACTCTGCGGAAATACATTTGTCAAAAAGGCTCCCTTTTTCTACCTCTGGATTGGAACTCTTATTGGATTTTTGCATGATCAACTGGTATAGACAGATCCTGAAATAAATTAGGAGCCCCTTGGCCTGAGGCCTAATATGCAACTATAGCTAAAACTGCAAGCTCGCTTCACTTGCTTTTGCAGCCTAGTTTTTCTTGAGCCTTGACTTTGTCTATAAGAGGCCCAGGTAACTCCAGTAGGTCGAAACAATTCTAGTCTGTTCAAGGTAGGTAATTTTCGAGCTCGCTTCACTTGCTCTACAGACTACTTTGTCTTGAATTTATCTAAAAGTCGACCAAGTAACTCCTATAAGAAGGATCGAAACCATTCTAACCTGTCCAAGGGAAGGTGTGATAAAAATTTGGAGCTCACTATGCTCGCTCTTGTAGCCTACTTCCTCTTGAATGTTGCCTTAGTCTGATTGAGGGTCGATCTAGTAGTTAACTCTTTTATGAAGGGTCTAAACAATTAAATAAAATAAAAATTCATAAACAAACAGTAAAAATGTTTGAGCTCGCTTCGCTTGCTCTACAGACTACTTTGTCTTGAATTTATCTAAAAGTCGACCAAGTAATTCCTTTTATTCCATTTTTTTTTTTTAATTTTCCATAAGATAAGTAAATCAAACAAAAATTGCCCTCCCCTAAAGGAAATCTTGTATCCGCTCCTGGAATGACTTACCCAATTGTGGTTGTGAAGGTAGGAATTTTTTTAGTAATTAGTAGTATTAGTAATTAGTAATTTATAAAAAAAGCCGTGTGGTATCCAGCAGAGTAGAATAGAACCAACCCATTTCACTCACGGGTGTCTTATAAGGCGACTAATGTCTGAGGCAGAACACCTTGTGCCTCTGTATACCAGAGAATGGGCAGCAGCGTTTCCTGTTAGTCTTTCATCACTGTGATCTCCAATCCGCCTGCCAAGCGTGGAGATTACGGCAAATTCCTCCCATCATGGGAGAGGCTTATGGCCAGCAGTGGACGTTATGGGCTATTGTAGTAGTAGTAGTATAAAAAAACTGAATTAATGTAGCAACAATTACAAAGAAATATTACCAAGTGTCATGACATCTTGTCTCTCCCTCGCTTCTCGTTCTTTGCGGAGTCGCTCTTCTTCAACTTCAGCTTCATATTCTGAAAAAAGTATTTTATTTTTCATTGCTCATTTACAGATCAGATCAGTTTCAAAAGTTTAGGGTACAAGTTGGAGGTCTGTATAAAATAGCTTATATTGCGCAGAATCTAGTAAGTAGAATTTAACTGAAGCAAACCATCTTTATAAAGAGCAAGAGTGCAACTGAACTCACATAAAAATGAAGGAATAACATAACTTATGAATTAAGTACTTATTATAAAAAGCATGAGGGGAGGTCATAATAGTTTCTATCTTGTAATAAGAAGTCCTCAGTAAGGAGGCGTAGAGACTTGTATAGCAACAGGGCTTTTTTTAGAAAACTATTTGGCTACATTACATGAAAGTGTGAAATGTTTACCTTCTTTTTTTCTTTGTCTTTCACGTATAATATAGCGCTTTAGGGCGCTCCACATCTTCTCATCTGCTTCATTTTGCTCCTCTACTGAAGTTGAAGTTACAGCAGGCATCTTGTTAGGATTTCAACATCAGTCCATGAACTATGACTGTTTGTGGTCACTTTTCATTTCCGTTTATGGCATAAGGCCCCAAAGAAGGCATTCTTTCGAAAGGTGTAGCAAATAATGTATATCTTAGTAGGTTAAACTTCAAAATCTCTAGATTTCTTGAATATTTCAAGCAATTGAAGCAATGATAAGCATTTAAGATTTATTTGCGTAATGTGTACGTATTTGACAGACGCGACTAGGGATGGGCGTTGAATCAACGAACTAGTTGAATCAACCGTTAATCTCCTGTCAACGTATTAACGTTAACTAACTGTTTATGAATCAACTAGTTGAATTCGTCAACGACGTTGAATTTAACTCGTGCGTCTCGTTCAATAATCGAGAACGCAAACGCAATGAATTAAAAAACTTACGTTAAAAATAACGTCATAGTTTGCGAGAGACGGTCATGTCATATAATTTGAACTCTAAGTAACGTGCTACAGAGTTGATTTTCGAAATATTTATTTTAAGAATAGTACATAAGACGATATTGATGGAATAGCGCGCCCCGCTCGTGCCGCATGCCGCCGGTTAATACTAGTTTGTTTGTTTACGTTATCATCTGCTTATTAATGTTCCCACTGCTGGGACACAGGCCTCCTCTCCATGAGTTACGTCTCTGTTGTTTACGTGTTTATAGCTAATTGTATTCTATTCAGTCAGTCCTCATAAGCCTGATGAAAAGAATGGAAGGTCATGTAAGAAGTAGAACCATCAATCAAACGTTTTCCAATACAAACATTTTCATATTGACATTAGTAGTAAGTTAACTCGTTGACGAATTTAACTAGTTGATTAACCAGTTGACAAACGTAAATCAACGTTAACGTTTCGTTAACGGAAAAACCGTTAACGACCCATCACTAGACGCGACAACGACCATCGACCACACAAATTTTATTTTGTCTGTGGTCTGGGAACGCAGTTCTTTTCGAACTTTTAGAAAGTTCGAAAAGAACTGCGTTCCATCCATGTTCGCTGACGCTCGGACGGAATCAGTCAACTCAACCAACAAGAAGGGACGGAGCGCGCTTCAGCCGTTTTGTGGTCCAATTTCAAACGAATGTTGTCGAGCAAAATAATTGAATGTGCTTATAAAGAAAACCTATTTTTGTTGTCTGCTTTTATTTATTTTGTATAACTGAACGACTTATTTTAAGTCATGTAGGTGTCACCAGGTGTCACAGTCAAAGTCATTCGCTCGCCCCCCCCCTCACTTCCCACTCATTCATTCATTCAATGTCCCCCACTGTTTCTGTTATTCCGTTATCAATGTCAATACTGTAGAATAATAATTTAATGTATGCAAAACTATGCGATTTTTATAAATAATTAAGCAAAACTTCTTGTTTTTAACATAAAAGATATCTTGTGACGCTCAGTGATCCTCACTAATCACGTAAAATGGACGGACCATCGGGACCTAAGAAGAAACTCAAAACGGTAAGTTTAATAATATAATAAATAGTTACTGCTGTATTATTGCGCTATCTTACATACTTTCAGATTCTTGTTATTAAATAAATTTTCGTTATCGGTCTTATTATTTGAACGCGTGTAATTGCAATCTTGAAGATATTGAAACTTATTAAATGCGTGAAAGTCTAACTATAGGCAAAGGCATAACGTAGAGAAATACGGTCAAGCGGATGTTAGACTCTAAGGAAAATTATATTACGAGATTCGTGTAAACATTCTCATACTGATTGATTCAGGCTATAGACATAATAAAGTACCTACTGCTAAGTTCTGTGATATCAATCTTGTTGCTAAGAGAAACTTATTTCTGTTGGTGCTATTATGTAGAAATGCTTATTAATAGAAAGTATCTTCAAAGAATAATGAGATCATTAAAATAATAAATTAGAATGTATTCTCTTTTATGGAATAATAATAAAAAAACGAATATGTGTGACTTATTTAATTCCACTTTATTATTAATTACTAGTCAGGGAAAAAGGGAATCAAAAATAGAAGGATAAGCCTTCTATTTTTTTCCTGCATCAAGAAAGTATCTCATTAAAAATGTAGGTTTATTAAATACATGTATTTATCATCTTGGTTTTTTCAAAAGTTATAGGGGCGGGCTTCCTTTTAATTTTTTTCTGACTCTGCCCTATTACCTACTTGGGATTTAAACTTAACAGGTGAAATGTGAGTGTACCATATAAGGTTAACCTTTGCCTAACCCTTTAGCTATTACAGGTGTGATATTATGTCTTAATAAGAAAAAGAGGAGGTTCTTTATATTTAAACATGCTACATTTCTGACCCAGTTACAGAGTAAGTCTTTGAAGATCCTCCGAGAATTTGAAATTCAATATCACATTTAATACTCATAATAGAGTGCTTTAAAGTCCACACAGAAGTGCTAATTTTAATTGGGCATTCATTCATGTCCATTAACATTACCTCCAGTAGGATTTTGATTTGCCACAAAATTTTATGTAGGGACTGTTTAGATTTGTATTGTTGAAATCTGAAAAATAGCCTAATGACCTTCTCAGAATACAATAATTACAGTAATAGTAAACAGTTTTATTTGCTGAAAAATAAGTAGGGCATTTGTATTTTCTACTGTTTTTCGGTCTTAATCTAGTCGATCGATGTACGTCAGAAAAAATCTGCATCTATTTGGTAAAAGAGGTGATAGACATAATTACAGTACTAGAAATAGGGACCAACTAGTTCAGCCAGGCTTCAGACTCGCTAAAGTGGACTCATCTTTCATGGGGTACTGTTTGAGATGCTATAATAAAATTCCACAAAGTATTCTTGAACTGAATGAGACGAAATTTAAAACATGCATCAAACACACACTATGTAAGCAAGCTTATTACAAGTTGGGCGATTATATCGCAGATAAAAATGCGTGGCTCAATGCTGGTCCTGCTCCACATGGACAGGGGCGCATAAATTGATAGTATTAAATAGAATTGTTGGAGCTGCTGAAGATTGTACAACTGTCTTTGCATTGTATAGAATCAATCTCTAGTATTATATAATCGCACAGCCCATATTGTGTGAGTACTATGTACTAGAAAGCTATCATTCACTGAAATCCTACGTCTTTTCTTGACTTGAATGTACCCTGGCGGTTGAGAGTATGTCACGCTCACTCTAATGTCTCGCTGATGGTGGCGCGTGTGTCGGATCATTCAGTTCCCTTCAAAATGGTTGAGTTGAATGGTGCTGATCCATGCGTCATGTTCGTGAACGGGCGCTGTCAGTTGTGACTGGTCAACTCTTAGTTGCCATGGCTTATTTGTATGTTTATTTTTGAATTGTATTTTTTGTTTTTACTATGGACACTTTTAACGTGCACATCTTGCTACATTGTTCTCACATAATATACCATCTCAACATGAATGATGTAACCAAGATTTTGTAACAATATTTTGATTTAAAAGAGTGTCCATGGAGTTTCTTGCCCGTTCTTCTCCATAGAGATCTACGCTAGGGAATGGGCAACTACAGTACTTTCACAGTTTTTATGTCTTGTGACTGGGACTGTAGCTACATTTAACTTTGTTTCGACAATTCAAAAGTGCCTGTAACTGGCCTACTTGAAATAAATGCTTTGATTTTGATTTTGATTTTGATCAACAATGAACAATTGGTAAAATATCATCCAGTAAAAATTCAGTACTGCACTTTCATTGTGTAACATTTTGTAATGTTTTCGTTCATATATTAAAAACTAATCATCATTCTCCCAATTTATTTTGGGGTTGGCGCAGCATGTGTTTTTCCATACATCCTCATATTAAAAACTAAAGTCCGAAATGTAAAATCAATTACATATTTTGTTAAGGCAATATGTAAGCAATCATTTTTGTTTAGAATACACTACCCAGCAAGGTCAAGCTCAAACTCCAGCATCTATTAACACCTATCCACATGATGTGCTCCATTTTATTTGATGAACTACTGAGTTCATTGACGATCAACCCCTTTTCAACCTTAAAACTAATGCCATAAGGGTGAAAAGTGATAAATCGTCAGTAACTAGTACAATAGTTGTGATGTGTTTGATCCAATGCTAGTTTTTCATTGATCCAACTTGATCGCTGCTCTTGACCTACCTATGACTGAACAAACACCATTTACACAATTTAATTTGTTCTGTTTATCAGCCCATAGGAACCTATCATTAATTCACCTGAACATGTACCTTCATACAATCAGCAAATGATAAGTCCTGTAGTTAGATAAGCAGTGTTTTTGGTACCTACTTTATTGAAGTTATTTTTTAGTTTTTACCAATATTTAACACCAGGTTACGCACTAACCACACAATAAAGAAGGCTAAGATAAAACTACCTAAATACTACTGGTGGCTCTCCAATTATTGAACACAACTCGGAATATATCTCTTTGTCTTTTGCGAGATGGAACAGCTCAGCAGTTCTCGGAATCGGGTATATGCATGTTTTTTTTTATCACTCTATACTATACAAAGCGTATTAACGTCAGAAATAGCAAAGTGAAATTATTTTTTGAATATTTAAAAAATACTAAGCCAAAAGCATTTGAAACTGCTGATTAGACAGAGAGATCAGATACATTTCATGACGTCATTCGACATATCGACGTACACAATCCATAGGTAGTAAATTACGTTTATCTAGAAAGAGATTGAAACAAAAGTTTTATTGGTTTATAACTTTTGTGTTGTTTGGCCGATTTTGGTCTTGTTTTCACTTTTTGTCATTATTTTTATAGTAAGTACCTAATTTTACATTCCGCGAAATAAAAAAAAAGAAAATTTATGCATATTCCCTATTGTGGTCCATTCGTGAATGTTTCTCTGCCAAAACTTTTTTCAACAACCAACACCACGTTCCCACGCTACTTTGCCCATTATTATCAGATGCAGTAGTATACGCATACCTCGTGGCGAAAAACGTGTTCGAGGTAAGCGACCTTTATTTGCTTGACCCAACAGCGGTCATCTGACAACAGACTTTTATGAACAGATTTCAGAATTTCAAACCTGATCGGTGCAGTTATATTTTGTTTGAATATGAAGGAACTCATTCTACAACTTACAGATCAGATATCCAAAAAGGAAAATCTAACATTTTGGAGGCGGGGTGCAAAAAAAATTCTTCCTGTGTTTCTTCGTTATTCTGGAACTTTTATGAAAAAGTCGACATAGAATTTCCAATTCATCCCATCTGATAAACACGCGCGACAACTATTTGGTAGGTACACATAGAAATATGTCGACTTGTGGAGATACTTGTCATAAAATTCGATCTAGTGTTTTTGTACAAATACATTTTTGACCTCAGTATCTTACCTAATAAAAAAATTATTTACTTATTTTGGCTCCCTAGGCGCGGGCAGTCTCCCAAGTTGGCTCGATTACGGCCTCAGGACAATCACATTGGGTAGATCTCTGGGCCTTGTTTTCGTGTGGGAATCCTAATAGAATATCCAATCTCTATCTGGGGTAAAGTGGAGGTTTATGTCGGCTTTTTGCAGACCTCACTGGCTGATACGGAGTTCATTTCGTCTTATTCACATGAGGAGCTTTTTCTCCCACGAAAACGATTAACCACATCATCGCATCATCCTTGCCCTGCTGTCATCTACTGCTTATTAGGCTGGACATGGATTCGGCGACTTCCTCGTGGACATCGCCTTAGGGCGGGTTCGGCCCTTTCCCGATCCCGGTCTGGTGCCTTCTGGAGCATGAATTTAAAACTTCGTAGCCCTCCCAGTTCTTGCCACTGCTAGCATATACACGTCACCCGTCATTTCTACATACTAAAACCTTAACTGAGATACTAAAGGCACGATTCATAAAGGTGTAACCCAAAAAAAGGCTCACTCGTTACGTCAATAACAGATAACGAATAAGCCTTATCTCTTACTAACGTAACGAGTGAGTCATTTTTTTATCTTTTTATCTTTTGACCAAGGGTTCATAGCATAAAAAAATCTAATAATCACTCTTCCTTTTAGCTTGTCGATAACAATCATTATTGAGTCGTCCCAATATTTGGTGGTTTAGCACGTTCAGTAGCGTCCATGGCTCCTGTGATGTGCAAACAAAAAGACAGACAGGATATGATTTCAAGTGTCCCATAGTTTGAGGAACAACAGCCACCATTTAGCTGTTAGGTCGACTGATCCCGCGAAATCCGCTTGTGTGGGACCAGTTTGCTAAAGACCACCCCACCCACATTTAAACTCCCAAGACAGAGTCGTCTATGATTGCCCGAGTAACGTATAGTTACGTCGCGGTCGTGCGTGGGGACTATCCGACTGCGGACCACCAGTAGTCAGCTAGTCCCCACGGCAACTAGCTAATCCTTTCGCTAATTTCGGCAATCCCAAGTCCTCCTTATCTCTTACATGTGTGTAGTCATTTTGTTAGTTGCTGATCAACTGCTTAAATAATAGCAAGACAGTAATCGCCAACTAGTATAATTTAATCTGTTACATCCATCTAATTACGAATGCTGTGAAATAGGAACCGCACTCTGATTTTATTTCTCCATAATGCTGATATATGCTGACGAAGTAAAGTGAGTGGAATGTGACTCAAGTGTAAGAACACTTTATACCTGGCTGTGGTGTCTGCTAAATTAGCAACTCTATTTGTGGTGGTTCAAACTTCGTTTGAAATACTGTTAGAATAAAGTACTAATCAGCTTGCAATACAAAGTGGTTGTTACGTCGGTCACTGCGGGCCGAATAGTGCGAAATGAGTGGTTTTTTATTTAATTATAGCCTAATAAATCATCAGATCAAAATGCCAATTGTACACTTTGTGAAGAAAAAAGTGACAAATATTTGTGTGAAAAAAATATACTAAAACTTAATGCAATTTAGGAGTACTTAGTTACGAAATTTCAAAGATATAATGCTTCACTTTGAATATTTTATTCATATTAATAAAGATAGAATTATTTCAATTGTACCAATTACAATTTAGAGTCTAATAAGCATCAAATATATTTTTTTTTGCACATTTTATTCACTCATCAAGGAGGAGTTACATGGAGAAAACCTCTCGTTGGCAGATACCAACCCCTTTTTTTTTTTTTTTTTTTTTTTTTTCGGATGGGAAATCATCAAATGACTTCTCCCGCTCTGGGCGGAGCAGGAGGGAGTGTCAGACTTTTACTGACTAAAACCCATCCATGTTCCTTCATCGCCCTTTGTGTTCCGGGGCCACGGTATCTCTTTCGAATAGTCCCGCAACCCCGGCAGGCATCGGTCCTTTCGGACCCCTTCCTTTTTGCTGACTCTCTTTGAGGCGCGCGTGGAACACGAACGCGCCGTCGACACGGCCTGTCGTCATGAGACGGACGGACGGCGAGCTAGCCCATAGCCCACCGTCCACAGGCCCGCGCCTACGGTGGCCGGGGGCCACGTGGTGGCACCCGACGCCCGGGGCGTCTCCCGCGGCGGCCGGGACGCTGTGAGGTTCTCTCCCTCTCACGTTCCGCCACCTCCTTCTCTAGCATTACTGCTTCGCAGAAGGAGGTGACGGCGTCCCATTCCGTCTCGCTCCGGACCATGGCTTGCACCAGGGCCGGACGCGAGAGGTCGCCGCCGCCAATCGCCGCTTCGAGGACACGGCGGTGCTCCGCCCACGCGGGGCACACCTCCACCGTGTGCTCCACCGTGTCCTCCGGTCGATCCTCGCAATGGAAGATACCACCCCCTTAAACGAAAGCAAGATATAAACCTAATTATTCGGGGTTGGAGCGTTCATCATCTGGGTCTGTCTTTTTTGAGTATCATTTTCTGCCCTAACCCCAATTTATTTTAAGATGGAGTTTTAAGATTCATCTCCTTCAAATCACCTTATTCCAAATTTCCCATTGCCAGTGGGAATGGCAACCGCTCTTGAATTTACTAAAAAATATTACGTCAGTAATCAGTAAAAGGAAGAGATTGGGTCCATTGTAGAACTATGACCTGCAGTGACGTAGCATATCTGGAGATTGTCGTGTCTGCGAAGTAATTCAACATGTTTTCTATTTCTGTGGTTAGCCACAAGACCGCAAATTAAAGTGTTATTGGGTTTGCGGTGTTTGCTTCAAGTCAATAAAGTTTACGGGGGACATAATTACTGAACATCTGAACCTTTGTTTTTGCGAGCAGGGGAGCAAATGGTGTTGTCCTGCTTAACCACGGTTGAGGTGATAACGTACATAATTACATATCCATAGCAAAATATATGGTTGGACTGAAATGATAAATAGAATGGAACGGTGGGATTGGTTCTTGAGATTTTGAATTTGGAATGAACCTGGAAAACATTTTCACTGAGTCTTTGAGTTGCGTGTAGAAAAAGTGGTGTCTGGAAGAAAGATTCAGGTTAGAATATTGCACGTTCAGATAGACCAAAAGCAACACAAAAGGCTGATCCGGAAAAAAGTGTCCGGATACCTTGTGGTATTAGTAACTATTTTAACCTCTACGACAAAATAGATGTTTTGTAATTAAATTGTATTCTTACCGTTATGTACGTTCAATTAAATTCATTTCATAAGATGACCTATATCTTACAACAAGGCCCGTCTGCTGAAGTATATGTACTCAGGCTCTACTTGAATAACATCGCCTTTTCGTTCCATTTAATTTTCAGTCTGGAAACTTGAACAAAGCAACGCAGCCAACTAAATAAAAAATCTTGAAAGGTGCGAATAAATACTTCCCTAAAGTGACAGGCTTGACCAGTAATGCGAAAAATACATAGTGACTATACAAAAGCAAAAAAAAAAGTTTATTTTCCGGATATACAACAATCATTTTCTAACAAGGCTAAAATGCAGTGCAACTATTCGTCCAATAACCTACTACCATTATTTACTAGCAATTTAAAATACAGTATCATTCAGCGAGCGCGCCAGTGTTGTGCACAACGGCGTCAGCAACGTGCGTGCTCCTACGTTCGTTCGAAAACCGGACTTTTCGAACGCTCCGGTTCTCAATTGGCGGGAAAGTTTTATTTGACAGTTGTTTTTTTAATTGCAAAAATGAGTTTGGAACAAAGGAACAAGAAGGTGACGGACGTCTACGAAAAATTTAAAATTGCGGAATGGGGCAACGGTCCTAAAAGAGCGGTTTGTGATTTTGCTTATAAAAAATAATATTTACCTTTTGCAATAATCCTGAAGTAATAAGGAAAACCATGTTATTTTGTAAAAATTGTGAATTTAATATTCATAATCGTAGGTATTTTTTAGGAATGCTGATTAAAAGTATCATTTATTGTTTACTTCCTCGAATTTGTGTGGTGATTAATCGCAGAACTTGATAATATTTTATAATTAAGAAATGTCACAATGTGATTTTTATAACAGTCAGTATTCATTAATTAATAATGTATTTCCGCTGTTAATTCTTACATCATGTGGGTAAATGCTTTCTCTGTTTACGTTGTTTTATAAACCTTTATAAAAGTAGCAGCTTTCTATCCAGTCTTTAAAATTGTAACGCTACTTTCGCTTACAAAATAAACGATGTGGTTAATAAAATTAAACATAATTTGACAATAATATGAAATATTCAATTCGTAGACCCGAATTCCGCGTATGTTCACAATTCTCAATGGACTTTCAGTGTTCGAAAGATTTTTGTTTGGGAATGAATGGAAGACTTAAATATAAATTTGATTTATTAGCTTTATTATATTTTGAGTGTATCTAATTAAATCTACTTAATATATAAAAATCTCGTGTCACAGTGTTTGTTATCGAACTCCTCCGAAACGGCTCGACCGATTTTTATGTTTTTTTTTTGTGTATTTGGTAGGTCTGAGAATAGGTCACAGACAATTTTTTTCATATGGCAAAACAACGTTTGCGGGGTCAGCTCATTAATATAATTAATTTAAACACCTTAAATTAAACTATTCCTAAATATCGTGAATATTTTTATTGTTTTGTGTTTGTTGTGAGTTTGTGACTAATCAGTTAATAAAAGCAAACATTTAATTGATTAGTTCCATAATATTTCTTTGCAATTTTTTCCTGCTATTGTTGGGTTGAATTTAGTCATATATGGCTGAAATTATTTATATGTCACTGATAATAGACTTATTTGGATGTTAATTAACTATTTTGGTTGACATTTGTCTACAGCGGGTCCAATTAGTCCGTCCATAAAACTATAGTTTGATGACATATTATTTGTTTTATTTATTTAAGTAATTAAAAAAGCACAGCCACGTCACATAGTAGGTAATTTACCATTTTAATAGAAACAGTCTTAGGCCCGGTTTCCACCAAAGCGGAGACGAGCGGAGCGGAGAGGAGAAGTGTGAAAACCGACCAATCACATAGGTTGAAATCTACATCGCGTTTCTCGTCTCTCCTGTGATTGGTCGAATCTTGCACATCTCCTCTCCGCTCCGCTCGTCTCCGCTTTGGTGGAAACCGGGCCTTAAAGGCTATATATCCCTCAAATGGCTTAGCATGATCCTCCGTTACTCCTAAAATACTGCAGAATTAATTTTGAAATAAATATATGGTTAAGTTGAGGATTAATGCAAAGTGTGTGACGAAAACACGATTCCATAAACTTTTTTCGATAGAAAAATTCCAAAGTTACTTCCAAATCGATCCGAATCGCTGGTATTCAAAAAGTACTTGAAATAAGCAGGTCTTATGTGTTTTATTTTTTTAGTCCAATCAATAGATTTTTTGTAAATCGCAAAAAACCACTTATTTCATTTCGCACTATTCGGCAGCAGTCACTGACGTAACAACCGCTTTGTAGTGCAAGCTGATTAGAACTTTATTGTAACATTATTTAAAACGAAGTTTGAACCACCACAAAAAGAGTTGCTAATTTTAGGGTTAGAAGGGCCTTAATAATTCATCACAAATGTTGACAATTATATATATTTATTTTATTTAATATTTGCTACCCAGCTTATTACCCATAAGCTGGGTAGCAAATATTAAATAAAATATATTATTACGTAGACAGTAAAATTAAAAAGGCAAAAAGATAGTATGATTTCCTTTGTCGTCAATTTAGGGTTCTTAGTTTCTGCAAATCAAACCTAATATATCATTATTCCAGAATAATGATATATTAAAAAAAAGCAACAAAAAAAGCGATAATTTTTATTATTCAATCATAAAACAATATTTTGTATTTTTCACGTAATCCGAGTGTGTCCCCACAATCTTGATACGCTAAACCAGTCCTTGACTTACTGATAACTTTTATATTGTTTTTTTTTTTATTGCCACTGTACTTTCCTACTTCAAAATCTTTAATGATATGATCATCATGTTTTGACATTGACGTTTCAAAGCGACAGAACAAGTAGGTACTACCTAGTTCACTGACAGTCGACCACTTTCAACCTTATTACTTAGAGCTAAGGGTGAAAATTAGCAGACCGTCAGTGAACTCGGTAGGACTTAGTAAGGCGCAATTTTGATGGATTAAAATAGTCATATTTTTATCGATTCCTTTATCATAAGTATGCAATGTTAGGGTATCTGAGTGGAATGATATAATAATACGTGTGTGGGCCATGTTAGTGAATGAATTGTCAAGTCAGCATGGCTTGATTATTTTTGTTGTTGACTGGACTTTTCACAGGGCAGTAAATAAAAAGGAGTAGGTAACCCATAATGGATATTGTTGACATTAATTAAAAAGCTTTTTTTTTTTATTTGCAAAAAAAAAAAACATTTTTAATTGTAAATTCCTATACAAATATTTGCTATGCATTTATTTTACATTGCTATAACAATACATGTCATGGTAATAGGCTTATCCCCAATAAATGGAACATAACATACCTAAACTGTCGAAATTGGGTGTATTGTACACATCTGCATACCCCTCAGAGCATACAGGCGTGATGTTACGTCATGATGTTGTATAAACAATAAACATCCAAGCGATTGCAGCAATCACGACCGATTTACCGTCTAGTTTTGAAGAGTTCCATTGTATATCTCCGAAGATCAGCATCAGATCTTCACCAAATTTAAATGCAACCATCTCAGGAGTATACTCTTTCAAATAATAAAATAATTATACCACACGACTGAAGTAAAAATGTTCATAAAATGAAAACTACTGGGCTAAACTGTGTTTAATTTTTATAATAATATACCATTTATTTCAGGTAACAAAGACCCATAGATAAATACCTTAACATAAAAATACATACTATTAACAAATTTATGGGACCAAATGGCAACTATTCCGCATCAAACTAAAGAAGAATCACGTAAATCGGATCATAAATCTCAGCGTAATCGGTGTACATAAGTACATAAAAAAAACCAATCGAACTGAGAACCTCCTCATTTTTGAAGTCACATCAAGTTTTAGAAATAGTTCAGCTAATACTTGTCACAGTCACAGTGACAGTCTCCTTATAAAGCAATAAATAAAAACCGACTTCAAAAATCACAAAACACCTTTGTTTGATTCATGTATTCTTTTGTCACCGACTTCTGAAGCTAGAGTTATTTTTCGCTTTTTTGTTTTTTGAAGTCGGTTGTGTGTGTGTGTGAAGTGACAGAAACGTGTGCTGCCTCTGATTGTCTATGCCATTAAATCCAATCAGTTTAGAACGCGGAAGAGCACAACAAGACGCATCCGCATGTAACTTGTTTCTCAAGTAGTTAGATACATGCACAGTTCATCTTCTTCTTGGGGAAATGGATATAACAATCCTTTAGTAAACTGGGATAATGAAATAACATGACAGTCTCATATTTAAATTCTTTGAAGAAGGTTCTTCAAAGAAAGAAAGAAAGAAATTGGCATATGCCATTGGTGCACACAATATAAAATAATTTAAAAATTTAAACAAAAAATGTAACACTGGTGTCGATTCTGTTGTGCACAAACTAAATTTAGGCTGCTATAGCTATCGTTTTCTCTATAATAAAACGAGAAAGAGACGGACGTAATTTAGAGCTGTCAAATTTAATTGGAACTAACATTTCCATACAAATGAAGGGTGCTCGTAAAAACATGTCGATTAATTACGGTGAAGCGCAAGGCATTAAACTAGTTTGACATCTTTAACTTAGTTCATAGCTTTCATATTTTCTCGCACTGCCTTTTAATAAAAAATAGCAATAGCCTAAATTAAGTTTAGTTTGTGCACAACATAATCGACACCACTGTGACAGTTCAACGAAAATGCCGGGCAACAGGTGTCCGACGCTGGTCACTCTGGGACACTGGACCTGGATTAGATTAGTGAGGTTACGGATGTAAAACATTTTTATGTTCTATGTAAAATAAATAGGTGTACAAAAATTATTAGTAAAATAAACTACTTACAAAATAATAAAGAACGCGAAAATGCAAAACAAACCAAAAAACAGATAGAAGATAAATGGAACAGATGCAATAGAACCTGTTTGGAATGATGAATTTTATCGCACAGTACTTTATTTATCCAAGCATTTCGCTAAAAATACGATGCAAGCGGCCTAGAGCGATGGACTAATTGAAATTAAACTGAAATATTTTTTCCTAACAAAAACTCTAATTTGTCCTACACTGTATTATCTGCTGGACACGTGTTGCCGCTCTAGAAAACAAAGAGAAATAACAATTTGAGTGGATGCAATGCAATGCGGAGAGCATTGCATCGCAGAGAAATGAAAGTGCACTTCTGCGAATACACCTCGTCGCAGTCACCACTTTCCGTTAAAGTGACAAAAAGGTCATGTTTGCCTGCTTTATGTGGACAAGTAAACATAGGTAGCCGTTGGTTTCCATTTATGCATAAATGCACTCCTTTATAATGCATTGTAGCTCATTAATTCACCTTAATGCAGCTGCAGCTTGCCAGTTTCTTGCGTCAGAATTTTGCATATCAGACTCATAAATTATGGGAGAGGTTAATTAAAAAAGTTCAGTTCTTCAATCAACTGTCTCTTCGGTGTTTGTTTTCAGTTCTATAATATCCAAATCCAATATTCGTTATCACTTACCACCATGGAACTCCTAAACGTTCAGAAATTAAACCAATCGTTGAACCTTCTGAAGTCTAGTCTGGTATCTAATTAATAATAGATCTCACTGCATACCAATGACAACTGGAGGAATATTAAATCGGTACGTTGACTGAAAAAAATAGCAAAAACTGTATACTAATAAATGGTTTGCTGAAATTAATCTTTTTGAAATAATATAGAGGTCTTCCCTATCTTCTATTGCTTAAGATCTCAAAAGACCTCAAAGTCGACAGAAATATCGCTTCACTTCACCAATACGTATACGCCTCACTCATTTCCGAAGGACGAACGTTTTCGCAAAAACAATTTCGTTCCTAAAACGATGATGATGTGGATATTAAAATCAATAAGCTGTATTATTTTAAGGGTGTTTCCCTGTTTACAAAATTATTCTCATTCCTCAGTAGATACTACGGAGTTCACCGACGGTGAACCTTATTACTGAGAGTATAAGGGTGAAAACTGGCAGGCCGTATTAGGTTACTTTCCTGGAAATGCTAGTCAAAATCCAAACATCTATTCAGAGAATTACAAACAATGCACTACATTCAAAGCCGAAGTAATGATGTTCTTCCATCACATGTGGAGTATGTTAGCTGAATCTTTGTATCGGTGGCTTTTTTGTTGGTGCCCGGAGTCTAGATTTGTGCCGGTTGATGGCAATAGGTTCGCCCCCTCATGGGACCTTAATAAAGCTGGCAAAATGTGGGTGTACCAGTGCCTAGCCCGTCAGGGAGTCGTAGTTTTATATTTATGTGTTTATTTATAATAATACCAGCATATTATTGTCCCACTGCTGGGCAAAGGCCTCTGCTCAAAGAGAGAAGGCACGAGCATTTTGATCACCACGCTCGCTCAAGACAGGTTGGCGATTTCAGATTTGGGTATATTAATTATAAGTCCAGTAGGGCTATTACGTATATCTGTTGACGCCTCGACAGCAAATTTGTGTTTGTTCCTCGTATTTATGTTGTGGATATCACTGTATTTTTTAAACAAATAACTATTTTTATGTGCGTACAAAAGGTTTTCATAAATAAACTGAGAGGGCACAGTAAGAATATTAATCTCTTTCAATGTTTCTCTGACGGAGTATCTGGGACTTCATTTATAAATTGAACGAATTGCCCTTTTTTGCAAAACAAATATTGTCTAAATATCGGCGGCAATACCCCACAAAAGAATACCGTGCGACATCACGCTGTGGAAATAACTAAAGTAAACTAAACGGGCAGTCTCTGAATCAGTTAAATAACGATTTTTTCTAACGGCGAATGCTGCAGAGCTAAGCTTTTTTGATAATTTGTCTTTATGCGGGCCCCACTGCAGCTTGGCATCCAAAATTATGCCCAAGAACACTGTGCTATCTTCCGGTTTCAACTCCTCATCCTTGATTTGTACAGTAGTTTCCATTGTCTTACATGGGGTATCGTAAACTTAATACATTTAGTTTTTTCTCTTTTAGGAGTAGATTATTCACATTAAACCAATTAACGACTTCTGTCAGGGCGCTATTAACCTCGTCCGTAACTATCTGCTGACGTTTGAGTGTAAATAAAAGAGAAGTATCATCTGCAAACAATACTATGTCATGATTATCCTTTATCAGGTAAGGCAAGTCGTTTATATAAATAAGAAACGAAAATGGGCCAAGAATTGAGCCCTGGGGTACCCCCATTCTTACAACGGAACCAGGAGATCTTTTCCCATTAACATCAACTCTCTGAATCCTATCACTCAAATATGAAGTAAGAAGATCCAGAGAGGCGTTACGGATTCCGTAGTGGTGTAGTTTTCTGATTAATGTTTCATGAAGAACGCAATCGAAAGCCTTAGATGAATCGCAAAAGATGCCCAAAGCATCGCATCTGTCCTCCCAGGCATTATAAATGTGTCCTAAAAGTTCAACACATCAGTAGTTGAACGACCCCTTGTAAATCCGAACTGTTTATTATGCAATTACTTATGTTTATTAAAAAATCTTTGCATTTGGTCTAAAATTAGTTTTTCATAAAGATTACTAAATGTGGGTAGTACTGAAATGGGTCTATAATTAGTGGGGTCTGATGTACTACCCGATTTAAACAATGGTATTATTTTACTATTTTTCATTAGATCAGGAAACTCACCGCGGTCAATACAATCGTTAAATATTACAGCTAAAGGAGGTACAATGTTTATAATGGACTTAGCAACGTCCAAAGAATGACCCCATAGATCGGCGGTCTTTTTAACATTTAAGGAGTGACAAGTTTTAATTATATCTTTTCAAGTGACATATTGAAAATTAAATTCTGAATCACAGACTGAAACGTGTTCCCTTAGTTAGGACTCGGCAGCAGCAGGTAAGGAGTTTAGCGATTTAGTAGTCGATACGGGAATATCCGCAAAGTAATTTTCAAAGGCTGTGGCAACTTGAGTGTCTGAATTTAAAATTGTATCGCCAATAGCAAGGCTGTAGTCACTATTACGGTTGCAAGACCTTCCCGTTTCGTTGTTAATAATGTTCCATGTCATTTTAATTACATTACTACTGTTTTTAATTTTTGAACTCAAGTAACGTGACTTTGCTATAAAACAAACTTTTTTAAATATTTTAGAATAATTCTTAACATACAACTTAAGTTCTACAGTGTTTTTATAGGTCCGCTCTGCATACAGCTCATAAAGTCGTTTTCGACTCTTATGAATACTAATAGTGGCCCAGTCGTTGAAGGAAGCATTACTATTAACCGAGATTGACTTAGGAATAAACGTGGTTGTACGGTGCAGATTAGGTCCTGAACTGTACATTATGATAGTTTGTGTGTTAAGTAGCGAGTGTGTCCAACATTTAAAACACTTCACACAGTAACCCAAAAGTTTATTTAGTACTAGGGTTGTGAGGTTGGTGATTCTTACATGTACGTCTGTTTCGCGTGAAGAAATAAGTAGTTGTATTTGTTGTGACAAGTGAACCTATTGATTTGCCTTGTCAGCAAGAAGTAAGGTTAATGTACGTAGACCGTACAGGGGTATTAAATGGTGTGCTGCATACTGAAAAAATCGTTATAATGTTGATTGAGATCATCAGTAGTTGACAATAGTGAAGTGTAAAAATGTCACATTAGTACTTGCCCGGATTTGAACCCACACGCTCAACCTTGTGCATGAGTCACGAGGCCTTAACCTCTGGGCCATAACGTTAGTTTCTATAATATATTGTACTCCTAAAGTTCCCGATTGGTTTCTCCCGCACATATTCATCCCGAAAATTGCTAGCAATCCACATTAATTTTGTTTTTATGTTTAACATGTACTTTCATGGGCTGGTAAGGCTGTGGGTGTGACTAATAAGTTGTCCATGAGAGGTCTAACGCCCCCTTAGGGGCCGGCTCCACGAGTGAGAGAATCGCGGCGGTATTATCGTTCTTGCCACGTTTTTCTATACACTATCTTTTGGGCCGTATCCACAAGCGAGAGAATCGCGGCGATATTTTCGTATAGAAATACGTTGAATCGTCGCGATTCTCGCTCGTGGAGGCGGCCCCTAAGGGGGCGCAGCTATAATCTAGATCCACCTAGCAAGACGAATACTTACTATAAATCTAACTGTTGTTGCTCCATACCGTTGCATATTATCTTATCTTGCACTAGGCTCGTAAACATGCCATAACTACTAATCTATGATGCAATGATTCTTATTTGTGATCGTAACAATTTTTCTTTCTTTCTTTCTAACAGTTGTTTTTTTTTCTGATTTGTCTGATTCGTGTTACTGTATTACTTTTTCAGTTTCGTGGTCTTCTTTAAATAATTTAATACTTTCATCGACCGGTCCCTTTCGTGACAAGTTTGTGTACTTAGTAGGTAGTCATGAAAATACAATGAAATCCTATCAAATGTACTCGTAGGTAAGCGTGGGTAGCAACAACTGTTTTATACAACTTTCCCAATATTTCTTTGCACGTGGTTTACCATGTTACACGGCGGTCATCGGATTATTCTACGATTATTGCTTTTGAGATTGATGAATAATATGTGTTCGTGTTATACTCAAGCGTTCGAAACACTCGGCCAATCAATTGGTGGTAAATGCAGTGATCGAGTTCATTTAGAGCCTATAGTGCTAATCAAGTCGTATTTTAAAATTATTAAAGTTCTCTAACTGAACTGGATACCGACTGGACCTGGACTAATTGGATGGATAGCCATGGCGCCATAGGTTGCATAGGGTATAAACACTTAACATTTTACTAATAAGTCTGTGCATTTCCGTATGGTGTGCCTCAAGGCACTGTTCTATAACCTTTAGTGTCAGCCCCATGATTGTTTGCCCAAAGTTACTTATAAAACTTTGTTTGTAATGTGCTGTAGTTTCACAGTGCATAAGCAACATTATAACATACAGGTGTGTAGCATTATGTCACAGTTACGCTGCGGGCATTCGATTAACGTAAACATTCGACTTTCTCCGCATTTCTCGCGCAGATTCATATGAATCGGTGGGGCTAGCTAGCAAAACCACTCACGCAGTGCATACGATATTACTAGTTTTTGAATCAACAGTTTGATGACAACAAAAAGTTTTAAACAAGGTTTTTTTCATTAAGTAAGTAAGTAGGTACTAAATTTTCAACCAAATTTTTATCGTTTTTGTTCCTGACAATTTACCAATAATCGAGTAATCAGACGATTAAGCGTTCTATTAATTTAAATATTTTTATAACTAGAAGATGAGAGTTCTACCTACATCCATTGCGGTCATTAAGTATACTTAAGAATAAGAATTTAAATTGTTTTTATTGTGAGTATATCACCTCTGACACATTTTTTCAGTTTAATGCAGTTAAATTATAATCGAAACATGCTCAAAATATGCACGATAAGCCGATTTAAGCAAAAATATGCATTATCTCCAAAAACAGCCATAATATGCAAACATGCATTTAAAAAAATATAAAAATTCAATTTTTCATATTTTCTACACATAATTAGAATAACAATGATGTGATAGTACAATATACGTAACTGTTTTATTTCCCCGACTTTATAGTGAGCACAATGTTGTTGCACTACATTGCATAGTATGAAATCTAAATATTTACTCAGCTATGTAAAGCCATCGGAACAATACCTGACTGAATTATCATGACTTATTTATGTAACATAATTACTGTATGGATAAAGAGTGAGATACAAACACGGTTACGCTATTGTTATTGACACCAAAAAGCTTTTTATTCGCCTTATCTATCCTGCCAATTTCACCTAATTGTCTAATTCGCCAGACCTTAGAATTCCCACCACTGTCAAATTCGCAACGTTGTCAAATTCGCCCTTTTGACTAATTAATTCCACTAATACTTTGGCCCTACGGACTAATTAAACCCACAAACAAAATCGTGTCTTACCAAAGTGAAACCTCTAAAAGGTGAGGAATCAGAGAGAGGTCAAAGGAGACATTGTTCTAGCTACATTATTTTTCCTTAACAGGAACAGCTTTGATCAGTAAGATCATAGCAATGAAAATGATTGGGTACATTTACTACAATTTATGTAATGGGTTCATGATTAATATATGGGTGCCAAAATTGTTCTTTGCGATGCTTATATTGTAACCATTTGCTACAGAACGATTATTTACGAAAAAGAGTAACATAGATTCATGCGGAGGGACGGAAGGAAAATGTCATGAGAACAGTTTTGAGAATGGGAGAGCAAGACCAAAATAGCGATGAATGGACTGTGTAAAAGATGATATGACAAGAAAGGAGGTGTCTGATGAGATGACGAGTAACAGCGAATTGTGAAAGAAGAAATCTATCCTACGGCGACCCCAAATTAATTGGGATAGGGTCAGGAAAATTATGAGGAGTAGATAAATTAGAGCTATCAAATAGCACACGAGCCAACACTAATTAAGGCGGGGTTATCTGCTAAATTAGCAACTCTATTTGTGGTGGTTCAAACTTCGTTTGAAATCCTGTTAGAATAAAGTTCTAATCAGCTTGCACTACAAAGTGGTTGTTACGTCAGTCACTGCGGGCCGAATAGTGCGAAATAAGTGTTTTTTATTTAATTGTAGCCTAATAATTCATTAGATCAAATTGCCACTTCTACACTTTGTGAAGAAAACAGTGCCTTAATTAATGCCGTTTAGGAGTAGTTACGAAATTTCAAAGAAAAAATTCTTTACTATGAATATTTTTTTATTTCAATTGTACCAATTAAAGTATAGTGTCTAATAAGCATCATATATTTATTTGCACATTTATATTTACTCATCAAAGAGGAGTTACGTGGAGAAAACCTCTCGTTAGCAGATACACAATAGCACAATTCTAGATGTTAGGATTTCTATGAGCTCTTCATTATTCCTTCGGTTTTATAAATTTAACTGCAAGTCCCCAAGGCTACCACGTAAATAACATCCAGTTTGCAGCACATGCAATTGTGCAAAACCTCATTAATTTATAATAATAAGTATGTAAGTATATGTCACTCAATATTTAAAAAAAAATACAGCCGTATAAAAAACAACAAAATAGATTCCCAATGCCACATAAGTTTTATTTCATTGACATTCAATTTCGAATGCAATAACCATTGCATTTAATAAGTTTTCCAAGGCTGTACTTCAGTGCCCTTCACCAATGGAGTTACTTATCCAATTTGCATTTAACGATTGAATTACGACGAATAAATAGCATTCGATCTGTAGTCATTATTATGGTAGTTAAGCGAATGAGATTAATTTTAGTAACAAGTTGACGGAAATGGTATATAATGGCTGTGTGAAATATTGGTAATTGGCTGTTTGTGTATGTGCGTTTGAATATTTGTAAACGCATCCACAATACAAAAAAATATAGGAAAAAATCCTAGAGTGGGGCAACGTCTTTAAAAAAATACAATAAGCCTGATCGACTAAGGAATGTAGTGCTTAAATTGTTCTAAAGCATTCCCCATTCCCACTACTAGGACACAGTCATCATCTTTAAAATATAGTAAATTAATTTAATTAAGTAAGTTAATTTCTTTATAATATTTATTTATGGATGACTAACATAAAGTTCAAGATAAAGCTTAATCAATTTATCAGATATGGTTTACCTTATTTGATAAAAACTGACAAATAAATAGTTTTGACTCTATATCTTTTCAGGTGAGTCATCTATGTATCAATCAATTACACCGATTAAAAATGACCAAATGTGTAAATGACTCATTCACCTGCGTTCTTATTTCCTGGATCAATTACTTTATTTATTAGTAAAAGTAAATTAGCGAGATATTAGTATCACTGCAGATTTAGGGTTATAATTAAAAAAAAAAAAATGTTTCTCATTATAAAACCGTCAAACTGCATTTATTTTCTTTCCCTCGGAACTTTAGTTACAAATTAGTTTTCTAATTGCAATTTGAATATCAAATTGTTTCCTTTTATAAATGTTGATGGATGCAGAGGGAGAGAAAGACCAAGGAAACGCGATGGATGGATTGTGTGAGGAATGATATGAAACAAAAAGGAGTAAATGATAGCGTGACGGTTGACAGAGGAGAATGGAAGAAAATGCGCCGACCTCAAGTAACATGGGATTAGGACATTGGACATGAAGATGGTAATGACCTCGGTTCCGGCAGTCGTGTGTAGACCTTTGACAGTTGGTACGGACTACGGATAGTCAGAAGCCCAAAAGTCAGACAACCCAGTATTACCCAGTAGCTACGTAGGTCAGGCAAGCAGTCGCCCCATGTAAAATTCTGGTATTCAGATTGGAAGGCGAGGCTAGGCAGATTATGATGCCCGTTTGTATGCAACTTTGTTGTATGTTTTTAGAACTTCAGTTTATACAAAAACATACAGCAGTTATTTTTATGTGGTACTTAAAATTATAATCTATGTTTTGTTGCACGTATAGGCATTGCACGAAGGTTTCAGCTCCACGGGTCACTGATTTTGTTAATCATACCAGAGTAGGTACTATGATAAAATATTGTATGCGCTAATGAAATCTTTGCATAAAATAAATGACCAATCCGCAATGGTCCAGCGAGGTTGATGATTGTATCGCATTTCCTCTCATAGAGAGAGAGGAGGCCTGTGTCTCAACAGTGGGTAGATATAGGTAGTCTATGTTGTAATATTATTGACCTTTGTATTCTAAAATTCCAATAAAGGCAGAGGTTCGATTCCCAGGTCGGGCAGTGTTATTGGGTTTTTCCATAAGGAATTTCTCAATAGCAGCCACGGAGGCTGAATTTGTGCCCAGTTGGTGGCAATAGGCCCACCCCTAGTACTTGGGACTTAAAATACCTATAACTGGCGAAATGTGGGTTTTCTAATATGTACACCTCTGCCTAATTCTTGGGGGTTACCTATTCGTGTATGAAATTAAACATCATATCTGACATCCTAGCTCAATCTACATTAAACTAAGGAAGAGGAAGTTAATTTACCAATGAATGTAACATTTTGTTAATAAAAATAAAATAAATGTTCAAACGTGTAAAACATATTTGACCTTTATCGAGGTCGAAACACAGAGTTATTTGATTGTGTTCTCAGTTTCCAATCAAATCATTTTCGATGACCATCAGACTTCTCGATATAATATGCCTATACAGTTTCCTGATTGCTATTTTCGGTTGCAATTAACTAACATTTATTTATTTAATTTAATTTTAATCCGGAAAACATACATAAACAAATGTATGTTCATTTGTTTTAACAGGTAATACCCAAGCTAAGTCATAAATTGCTAATTATTCAGTCCCAAGTAACGGGTCTGGGTAGAAATACACCAAGCTAACAAAAGTAGTCATAAATAGCTAATTATTCAGTCCCAAGTAACGGGTCTGGGTAGAAACACAAATTACTCAGTGGACAACAAACTAAGTGTCACCCTCCGGAATTCCGCCAAAGAGCAAGAAAATATGTCTACACGCCGAGAGACATTATTAAGTATTGTTACTGCACGAATCACTGGTACAAACTTTAATAAGTTTGTACGGGTTGCCGGAACTTTAAAAAGTCTCTCCTTGGTCCCAAACGTATAGCCTCTTGTCTGGAACGAGCAATCCAATGATTCCAATATTTGTGGATTATTCAGCATACCACGAAAAATCATAAAAACATATAAACAACAATAACATAACAATTTAATACTATTTTTAGTAAGTATTATAATTTGTATGAGCCATTGTTGGCAGTCGTTACGAGTAGTCAGATGTCCAAAAATCTGACACCAGCCTTAACAAGAGCTATAGTGTTACCCAGTAACGCGTTATATGTAGGTCAGAAAGGCAGTCGCTCCATGTAAATTATAGGTTAAGTTAGACTGGAAGCCGACAGTGGCGTCGGAATCGCTGACATCCGTCGCCCCCCATACACTAGGCCCGCGCGTAATGTTCCAGACATCACGGGGAGAGTTTTACCCCCCCGGGACGAGGCCCGCAAGTCAAGCGGGCTAGTCCGGGGCAGCGGAAGTCGCATCAGATCCCGCTGCCCGTAAGTGTGCGAGGGAACACCGGTGTGGTTTTAAACAGTACGAGTCTGGCAGACCCATCCACTCTCCTCAGAGCGGAGGACATCCATTGAGGATTGCCACATCGAGACTAAAAGACTGGATGCCGAGCCCAACATAGTTAGGAAAATGCCAGGCGTAGGTCTTGGCGGGGGAATTATTCCATCAGGTGTTTCTTCTAAATTGTCTATAGGCTAGAAACAATTCTGTTGACACATTTTTCGTTCTATTCTGCATTTTAAAAACGTTATAAACACCCGAATGTAATGAACAACATGCTCGACACACTTTCTTTTTCCGTTGTTCATTAAAACAAATATCTCTTTGTTTCAGTGTGCACAAGTGGCCACAAATGTGGTGGAACAGAAGCACCAGGTGTCCAGAGCTAAGAGAAGCCGTGCCCTCGGAAGCAGGGCTTTCAGAGGCAGCACTGTATGGTTCACAGGACTTAGTGGTGCTGGGAAAACCAGCATAGCCTTCGCACTTGAGGCTTATCTAGTGTCCAAAGGTTGGTATTATTTGTATTATGTGTGTGAAGGATGGAGATGGATTGAATATCACCAATAAAACTGAACGGGATCTGAACATTTTTGTTTTAAACATTGCCCTACTCATAAACATTTAAACTCACATACACAAACAGACAGATTCGGAACAACTACCTGTGTAGGCCATGCAAATATTCGTTCTGTGCGGGAATCGAACCCGCGACATGCAGCGCAGCAGCCAATGGTTATGCCACTGCGCCACTCGGACAGTCATTTCAACTGCGTTCATGAGCTGTTAGCTGTTAGTGTTATTATTGATATACATAAAAAAAAAACAGACGAATCGATAACCTCCTCTTTTTGGAAGTCGGTTAAAAGAGCAGTTAGTTTAAATATGCACACACATACTGACAGCTGAGGGCCTAAAATGACCGCTTCCTCCTCCATCCTATTATGGTTCTGCTAAAGCGCCATTTCAGGCCCCCTGCTCAACGTGTTCAGATGTTGTTGCGTTCAGTTTAATTGGTATAATTCGCCCTAAATGATCAGGATGTAAGAACCTGCAGTGTTTCTGAAAGGATAATATTTTTGTGTTCACCAAAAATCTAAAGGTACATCTATGTATGCATTTCTAAAATATTGATCTTAAACCCGTTTAATTGTTTTACTATAATTAAACTACTCGGCCAACAAAATATGTTACATCAAACAAATTCCAAATGAACACCAAGATATAACACTTTTTTATTGTAGTGCGCTGAAAATATTCTATTGTAACAATAACTATTTTATTCTTCCTCGAAAAATACTGATCGTGCACCAAATATTTATGGGCGGCATGGGCACCGGGCCGTAGGCCGACGAAGGAGGCCGGCGGAGGCCCGGCACTTCGGGGACAGAAGTCAAAGAGTGTTATTTGCAGTGCATTATCTGAAGTAAAACTAAAAAAATAAATGCTTGTTTTTAAAATTAGGTGTATTACTATTTTTACAAATTTGCAACAGTTGTTAAATAGATGCTCGTTATGACATATTTTAATGAACATATTTTGGTGCACATTCAGTATATTTGGTGGAACACAGGCAAAATTAGGTAAATGAAATGGGAATAAATTGAAGTACTTTTAAATACCATCCTTTCTGAAATATAAGATTTCGTTGCCATCTTCATGTCTCACAGAGAGATGAACGTTATTAGCTTCCAGAGCCAGAAAGAGCTCTTGGAAGCCCAGATGAATGAATGATTGATTTATTCACTTAAAATTTATATCTAAAAACGTACTGTACATAAATTGTTAAATAAATAATAATAAATAAATAAGAAAGAAACACACTAAATATAAAGAAAAGTAGAAAGGAACAGAAAATAGTACATAGGTGATGCTTATTTCTAAAGAAATCTCTTCCAGCATACCTGCAAAAGGAGATACTAAAAAAGAGATGTAGACATAGTGTGTTAATAAAAAGAAAAGAAAATGGATGGATGGATGGTCTTATTGTTTATTTTCTTTTTTCTTTCTTTTTTTCCAATTTAAGTTTTTTTGTTCTATTTCTTTTTTCTTCTATTTTTTTTTCTAGATAAGTGGTGATAAGTCTTTTGAGAACCTTCCAAGAGTTTAGCAAGACAAACGTACAAAATGTTTTAATTGCTTTTGACTCGCTTTACTAATCTATCTTTAATGTTATTCTGTAAAACCATGAAACGGAAAAGCGATGTTTACTGTCGACTTATATTGCCATGTAACTAAGCTACACAAATAAGTATCTAAAACAAATAAATAAACTTCAAGGCATTTGTGAGTGACAATTAAGCCAGTATCGTTCAATAACCCCGACTAAAAACATCTACTAGAAACGTTTTTCCGTGGAAAGGTAACAGACAGAAAGAGAGTTACTTTCGCATTTATAAATATTAGTATTGAATAGGTAATTACCAATTGGCTAAGTCCAATCATGCACACAAGGGTTAGGCAGAGGTGTACCTAATAGTACACCACATTTCGCCAGTTATGTTTAAGTCTCATGTAATGGGGGCCTATTGCCATCAATCGGGCACAAATCCAGACTGCTTTAGCGAAATTCCTGATGAAAAATCCAATAATAGTTTTGCTCGGACCTGGAATCGAACCCCAGGACCTCTTGCTCAGCAGTCACGCTTGCACATGCAACATTCCAATTAGAACACTCACATATAAAATATTACGTAAAATAAACAAAATATTTGTGACATCCACTTACATACTAAACAATATGAATAAACTCACAAAATACTACATAATTATTAGAACGCACAAACCTAGTAAGTTGTTAATTAATTGACCATGTGTAAAATGGTGACCCACATCGGGTAATTTAAAACTGTAATTGGATACTATAGTATTACGTGTTTGTGTAAATACATACTCCTTAACATGCATATAGTTTAATTGTTTGTTTAGTCTAAATTTCTTAAGGGGTCATTGTACTCATCATAATGAACAACTTTTACTAGAAATCGATGAATGCAAAATTATTTTTCTGCACTCTGTTCCAGGGGCCTAATATGGCCACTTTAGCAGGATAATAATATAATCACAATAAAATTCTTAAAATGGTCACAGAAGCAGTTTATATTATGAATTGCCACTGTATGACCATAATACGAATTGTAACGTAATCCGTATTGTTAGAACCGGGTTCCGATGTAGGTTTTTAAATAAGAAAATTACTTTTGGCTAAAATAAACTTGTATATTAAATCAAATAAAAGACACGAGTGCAAGATACATGTGCACGGTAGGACGGTTGGGAGACGACTGGAGTGCTGGACTGTGACGAGGGGGAGAGAGGAATGAGAGGATGCTGCGTCAGCAGCAGGAATGCAGCGTAGGCTGCTGAGTAGACCAGAACGGGTACAGATGAGGGATGTAAGAGTATCCTACTATGTTTCAACTAAAGAGGCCATTCTAGGCCCCCTGAGCTACTCCTTCCTTTATTGAGCGAAGCTTGATATTATCTCCATCGTTTAAGGCAGTGTTTTTCAACCTTTTTCATGCACGACCCCCATAGTATGAAAAAATATTTGGCGACCCCCGACCCTTCGCTTTTTTTTTCATTTATTTTATTAAATTAAATCCAAATATTTTTTTTATGCATTTGCATAATTAGGATTCGGATAAATATAACTATGTAGGGATTTAGGGGAGGGGCATACATGTAGGTCCACTACCAGACTAAGACCTGTGAGCGAGTAACTTACCTAATCGATAGCGAACATAATCTTGCATTGGAAAAATTGAGCGTTATTGTTAGTGTATTAAATTTAGGAATGCATGTGGAAAATAAATAGTTTTAATATTTTTTTTTTTTTTTAACATTTTTTTTTTTATTTTGGAATTCGATTTCTCAATGTAGCAGAAACGGATCCACGATGCATGGGAGAAATTAGTTAATGACAAACAAGCGAAACCTCAATAAGATCGATGAGTAGTACTAATAGGTTTTAATTTTGTAAATTTTTAAGAACATACAAATGTTAATATCCTTTAATTAACATTTTCATAAGGCTTTATTGTTTTGTTTATTGAGGTAGTTTTCGCGACCTCTTGCGACCTATAGAGGCTTCGCGACCCCACAGGTTGAAAAACACTGGTTTAAGGGTTCCATTGCCAAATGGCAAAAAACGGAACCTTTATAGATTCGTCTCGTCTGTCCGTATGTCAAAGTTATTTTACTCAGAGACTGTTGGCACCACATGACCACACATTTGAAAGGAGAGCAGATGTCTTCAATGAAACGCTACACAAAATTGATGTGAAATTACGACTTGAAAAATATAGTGATGGCCCTCCATACATGTAACTGAAATTTGCAAAAAATAACTAAGTAAGTACGTAGTTACGTACTTAGTATTGACAGCTCTTGAAAAATTATATCGAGTTTTAAAATGTTTCTTGCTTTTGCCATGAAGCCGTGGAAATTGTTTCCTCTAATTTTTAAAATAAGAGAAAGAAAATTCTGGAAAAATGTGGGTTTGTAGAACGTAAAAATAACTTTTAACGAAAATTGGTTTGAATAAGATTAGATAATTATTTAGCTAGAAACTGCAACAGTAACTTTGTTTTTTATTAAAATACTATGAAACAATTATACTTATTGTTTGATTCTACGGAATAGATTTGTTTTAGTTGATAAGAGCCGATAAAGATAGTTGTCAAAAGGCATTCATACGGCTCAGTATCATAAACTACAGCTTTCCTTCACGTATAATACCGAACCCTTAAAAATGTTATCTGAAAATGACCATAAATATATTCGCCCTTATCAAAGTCATTGACTCACTCTGTTTTGTCCTCGCACGTAGTAAGTGTTACAATTTCTACTCATAGGAATCTGGTTCTCAGGTAAAGTATCGTGACTTTGAATGTTTTAATAGTAATTGGGTACAATTGTTAAATTAATATTACATGTCCTCAACGTTTATGATGCGAATTCACCTAGTGGGGTGGGGGGGTGCTTAATTAATCATTTTGGCAGTTTTTCTTAGATTAATCGTCCCTTTGCTGGGAATAATTTGTGTAAATCTTTTTGAAGTGGTGGTGGTGTGGTGGTGTTAATGTTAATTACACCTACCATTGCTCGTTAGTCTAGTGGTCCCAAGCGCCACTGCTGAGCATGAATGAGGTTCTGGGTTCGATTCCCGCGTCGGGCCAAGCTTTATTGGGTTTTTCCTTCAGTCATTTCTCAATTGCAGCCACAGAGTCTCTTTATGCCTGGTTGATGGCAATAGGCTCGCCTATTACATGGGACTTAATCATATATAACTGGCGAACTGTGGGTGTAATATGAGATACACTTCTGCCTAACCGTTTGGGGATTACAAGTCGTGATGTTGTTATGTTTGGTTATGTTAATTGCATTTAACAGGAGAATATATAATCGATCAAAAACAACATTTACAGTATTAATGCAATGACATTTACAAACAACAATAACGATGGATAACTTCTAGGTTAAGGCCAGTTAAGTCTGGAAAACAGATCTATCTATTTCTCAGAACCTTTGTAGTTAATTGTAACAGTCAATGTAAATAACATCAATCGAAGGCAACTACTATAATGTTATAATAATAGACAAGTTGTGTAGCTTCAACATCTCTGATATTAATCTGTAAAGAAAATTTATGTAAAACCTTTTTTCACGACATCTTTAAATTTAGAACACACTAAATTGTCCTTGGCATAGCATATACTATTATACTATACTTAGAACTATACTTAGAATTTATACATAGAACTATACTTAGAATATATACTTAGAACTATACTTAGAATCCGCACTGGGCCCGCGTGGTGGATTATAGCCCATTTCCTCTCATTGAGAGGAGGCCGTGTCCCAGCAGTGGGAACATTATAGGCTGATGATGATGATGATGATACTTAGAATCTCATTGTCTATTCACATTATCATAGCATAGACTTTTCAAATAGTATTTTTTTTTTGTCTCAGGAATCCCAGCATACGGCCTAGACGGAGACAACATAAGGACTGGCCTGAACAAAAACTTGGGCTTTAGCAAAGAGGATCGTGAGGAAAACATAAGAAGAGTGGCAGAGGTCGCCAAACTCTTTGCTGACAGTGGTGTTGTTTGCCTGTGCAGTTTCGTCTCGCCCTTCGCTGAGGTACGGTACATTTTGATAAAAAAACCATCACCGCCGATTAGGAAATTACCAAATGTTTTTTGTTATGATCTGTGGAAATAAAACACTTGAAGAAATAAATTAAAAAACGGTTTCCCACGAGTGTGAAATATATTGCATGTTGAAATGAATAGTAATAAGATAAGAGCCAGTTTTGGAGGAAGTGTATTGAAGTGTATTTTTTAAACAAGTGTTTACTAAAGTAAACACTTGTTTAAAAAATACTTCAAATAAACAGCTGAAACAAACCCAGAAATAACTGACACTTTTAAAGCCCAGACTTTGGTCAAATCACATGACGCCCATGCAGCTTAGTGTCTGAGACGATCTTTGGAAAAAAGAGCCACCTAGATTTGAGTGGACTTGTCCAGTCAGTGCAATCAGTTGTCAGTTATTGTGTAGCTTGACTCTTAACTCAAGGACCTCAACGACCCGGGGTTGCGGGACTGTTCGAAAGAGATACCGTGACCCCGGAACACAAAATGCGATGAAGGAACATGGATGGGTTTTAGTCAGTAAAAGTCTGACACTCCCTCCTGCTCCGCCCAGAGCGGGAGAAGTCATTTGATGATTTCCCATCCGAAAAAAAAAAAAAAAAAAATAAAAAAAAGGACCTCAACGACACGACGAACAACACCGACATTTGGGTAGGCCGCATAAGTACTCAAACTGCCAGACAATCGTTAAACTAACTAAACTCAGTCAATAAATAAATAAATTAATCGAAACACCCTTTTCTGCAAAACAATTGTGGTCTGAAAGGCGGCTGCATTTCCCCACAACAGAATGCCGTACGACATTACACTATGAAAATAGCTGAAGTACACTAATCGGGCTGTCTCTACATCAGTTAAGGCGGTTCCCCGAGCAAAATTAGCAACTCTATTTGTGGTGGTTCAAACTTCGTTTGAAATACTATTATAATAAAGTTCTAATCAGCTTGCACTACAAAGTGATTGTTACGTCAGTCACTGCAGGCCGAATAGTGCAAAATGAGTGGTTATTATTCTATATAAAATCAAATTTACGTCTTTTGGAAAAAATAAAATGACAATTATGTTCATTATTAAATTGTCTATCCATTAGTATAAGTAGCAAATCAAAATAATGGTTACTTTACGAGGAGTAGCATTTTATAAATCATTATTTCTCATTTCTGTGGTTTCGTTGTAAGGGGATTTATTAAACATTAAGCTACTAAAAAAAAAAATGAAACGACAATAATTTTGGGATATGTAGTAATTTAATGTATTTTTTATTAGTTGGTATTTCTTTTGGATAAAGAGGAGTAGGCTCCAAAAAACTGCTCGTTCAAGGTCATTTGCTCGGGGAGGTGCCTTAAATAACGATTTTTCGAACTGCACACTGCGGTACTTCGGAGTTTAGCTTCTTCGACAATTTATCTAGATGTGGGCTCCACTGAAGTTTAGTGCCTAAAGTTAAGCCTAAAACACCGTGCTATAGCGGATAAGTTACGTTGTGGTTGAAGATGATGACTTGGTCTGCCAAAATCCGCGAGGATTATTCAATCGACAAGATAACGATTGATTTGCCGATCAATCATTGCATGTTTGACCTTTTTTTGCATTATTGTGAACCTTCCTTGACGTTTCAAAAAGTTGTCTTTATTTCATTATTTTTGTTGCGGCTCAGAATCATAAAATATTGGCCTTTTATCTTCAATCCATTGACATTTCGGCGGGTTTAGTTCTGCTGAGACTGGGTTTAAAAATATTATAACAAAACCTCGCAAATTAGTACCCATGTTTATTATTATTAATTATTAAAAACTTTATGCACAGGTAAAAAAAACTGTACAAAGGCGGACTTAATGCCTTGGGCATTTTCTACCAGTCTACCTTAGGGTGATGCAGAGATAATACATAGTAGGTGCAATAACAGAAAAAAGACTAGAAAATATTTATAAAATTAGTTAATATTTTGTTTGCCAATTACTATTTTTATGAGTGTTGATTTTCTCTGTTTTTGGGCACTCTATTGGTGTCAAATTGACCCCTAAGTTATCTAAAACATGTGTCTTCTTCACATTTGACAGACCTTTGTTTGGCCACTGTCCAAGTTATATCAAAAGAAGTGCAGGCTTGCTTGCCTTGATGTAAGCCAAACAAATGACTTATTATGAGGGTTGGGAACACGTTTATTTGAATATAGTCCGTACACCCAATGAGAAATTCCATGGGGAAGATGGAAGAACTTACATCCCCTATTTAACTTTTTCACTTTCGGCTTAAATGGAACTTTTATCTAAAATATTACGGTTTTAGACGCAGCGGGTTAGACTGGTCGGTTGTATGTCAGTGAGTTAAATAGATGTTAGGGTTAAGGCCCTTCTAACCCTAAAATTAGCAACTCTATTTGTGGTGGTTCAAACTTCGTTTGAAATATTGTTAGAATAAAGTTCTAATCAGCTTGCACAACAAAGCGGTTGTTACGTCAGTCGAATAGTGCGAAATAAGTTGTTTTTTGCGATTGTCAAAAAATCTATTGATTGGACTAAAAAAAATAAAACACATAAGACCTGCTTTATAGTTAGTTCAGTTAGTATACAAAGTTTCATGATCTAATTTCAAGTACTTTTTGAATACCAGCGGTTTATTGTTCGATTTGGAGGTAACTTTGAATTTTTTTTCTATCGAGAAAAGTTTATGGAATCGTGTTTTCGTCACACATAGGACTTAGCATTAATCCTCAACTTTACCATATATTTATTTAAAAATTAATGCTGCAGTATTTTAGGAGTAACGGAGGATCATGCTAAGCCATTTGAGGGATATATAGCCCTTAAACTCCCAGATTATTTATCGGGAAATACCGACTGTATGGAGTTCGATTCAAAACGATTGGAAACTGTTTTTCCCAGGTTTTTCTTTTTATTTATTATACTGTTTATAATTAGATTTATTTTTCATGTAACACAATAGATCTATTAAATAAACAATTCAAAATCAAAGCATTTGTTTCAAGTAGGCTAGTTATAGGCACTTTTGAACTGTGGAAACAAAGCTAACAATGAAATGTAGCTACAGTCCCAGTCACACGATATAAAATGTAATGCCGGTCTATATGTTAATAAGGTAGCCCCCATATTTTTTTGTCACATAACTAAGAATCTAACGATAACTTAATTTAAACAAATCCGTCGAGTGGTTTGGAATATATGAGGGAACACAGAATATTACAAACTTCTTCAAGGATCAACATCATGACGTACCATCACGCGTGTATGCTCTGAGGGGGTACGCAGATGTGTACAAAACCCCCAGATTTTCAAAGTTATGGATGGACAATAGTTATTTATGATAATAGTGCGGTAAGTTGGTTTTTACAAACGAGTAGACGAATGTAAGCACGAGACGGAAGTGGAGGGCTTACCATAGTCACGAGTTTGTAAATACCAATTTCTGCCCGTGTGTCATACAAAGTTTTTCAACACATTTGCGAGAAAACAGTACAATATTTAATGAAACAAACAGCGACCCCAAAAACCACGAAATCGACATCCACGAAGAAGAAACCGAAAATATTCATCAGCGCCATCTTGAATTTTCATTTTGACCTCAGTTTCATTATCAGTGACCCCAAAAACCACGAAAATGACACCCATGAAGAAAAAAACGAAAATTTTCATCAGCGCCATCTTGGATTTTTATTTTGACCTCATTTTCATTATTAGCTACCCCTAAAACCACGAAAACGACACCCATGAAGAAAAAACCGAAAATTTTCGTCGGCGCCATCTTTGATTTTCATTTTGACCTAATTTAAAAAAAAACCGTAAAGAATACGCACGGTGCTATACAACGGGGTATGCGGTAAAATAGGTACTTGGTGAGAGTACCTATTTTACCGCACGTTCCGTTGTATGGTGCGTAATTTTTAACTTTCGAACAATGTACACAGGCTCCGTAAATGCATTTTTTGAGCAAATGTGTTGAAAAGATTTTATTGGCCTGTCAGAAGTATTGTGAGAGGAATTTATGAATGTGTGAACCTTTACTTTGTTATTTTGTATATTTTAATTTCATGTTATCCTCAGGAGTATACTCTTTAAAATAAAAAAAGAATTTTAAGAATCGGTCCACAAATGGGGGAGAAATCGGGAAACTTACAAAAAAAAAAACACACGAACATAACCTTCTTTTTTAAAGTCGCTTAAAAAAGTGAAAAATAACTTTAGCTTCAAAAGCCGGTGACAAAAACACCAAATCAATCAAACAAAGGTCAAGCTTCAGAAGTCTGTGACCTTTGTTTAATTGATTTGGTGTTTTTGTCACCGGCGTTATATAAAAAAAAATATAAAAAATACACACACACGAACATATAATCTCCTCCTTTTTTGAAGTCGGTTAAAAAAACAAATAAATTCAAAAATAAAATAATTCATTCAAATACGCCGTGGCAACTAAAGAGATGACCAGTCACAACTGACAGCGCCCGTTCATGAACATGACGCATGGATCATCACCATTAAACTCAACCATTTTGAAGGGAACTAAGTGATCCGACACACGCGCCACCATCAGCGAGACATTTAAATTCAATTCATTTGTCTCAGTGTTTGCCATGAAAATCAATAATACACATCATCTGCCAACTATACTATATAACTGGGCTTTTCCCAACTATGTTGGGGTCGGTTTCCAGTTTTACTGGATGCAGCTGAATACCATATACATATATACATATTTTACATGGAGAAACTGCCTATCTGACCTCCACAACCCAGTTAGTAGCGGGTAATACGATACCCCTTGGTGACTTTTTGGGCCTCCGACTACCTGTTACAACTGCTAAAGATCTATAAATGACAGCCGGGACCAACGGTTTAACGTGCTTTCCGAGGCACGGAGGAACTCTGTATGTAATGGGTGGTCACCCATCCACAGACCAACCTAGGCAAGGACGGCTTAACCTAACAATCGACCCGAGCGGCTGTTATTATTTAGCCACGAGCTTCTAAAATCATTAATACACATTTTAATTAAATCATCAATGTTAGTTTATCAATTTACATTTTGATAAAAAAAACCTGATTGTATGGCACTCTCTAATTTATTGTAATGACCATTATTTTAAACCTATTCTGGTGATAAAATATGTGGGAAGTAACTCGATGACGTAAATGTCCCTATTGTTAATGTGAACGTCAGATAAAGCAAATGTTAAAAAACTTTTCAATTACCTGTAACAAAAGGTCTTTTATGAGGTACTTTGCATATTTTTGTTAAATGTTTTCTTCGGTATCAGGTAGAAAAACAGCTGATTTTGTCTTGGGAATATAGGTAAAACATTTTTATGACTTTTCCAATAACACTAGTCATTTTAAAATCAAATAAAGTACCGTAAAACAGGGCTTTTTGGGTTTTGGGGGCTATTTGGGACGACCCAGAATTTCGAACAAAACTATCGATAACTGTCGGTTGGTGTAGGTGGAAGTTATTTTACAAACTAGCAACGCTTTGATTGGCTGCTACTGAGAAATTCCTGATAGAAAAACCCAATAACATTTTGGTATATACATATAGTACCAAATAGCCCCATTTTACTTTATGTAATAATTAGCGGACTTCACGCGGTTTCACCCGCGTAGTTCCCGTTCCCGTGGGAGTACGTGGATAAAATATAGCCTATGTAATTCAGGGTGAATGTAGCTTTTTAATGGTGATAGAATTTTTGAAATGTGCGCAGTAGTTTTTGAGTTTATTCATTACAAACATACAAATCTTTCCTCTTTATAATATTAGTGTAGATGTTGAAATTTTTCGGTAGAGAGCATTAAGTCCGCCTATGTACCATTCTTGTATATGAAGTTTAAATAAATATTAATATAATAATTATTTTTCGAGCGAAAAATTGGAAATAAATGGTTGGTACGACTTTACAGTGAATAATTATGTTCCAATCCAGTTTGAAGTAAAGCGGAGTAATAAAGAAAAAGCTGGAGATAATGTATCGCACATTTTTTCATTGTAATAACAAATGTGGTCAAAAGTCAGTGTTACGTGAAACACTGCCATCGTTCCCGTTTTGATTAAAGTACAATGACATGATTTGTAGATCAGTCTTACGTCAGTCACTCTGACGGCGAATATCGTGAGGAAACCCGCACAGGTTCCGTGTATTTTGAGGAGGTTTGTGTCACAGCATTGGGAATAATATTAAACGCTGAGTTCGCTTAGGCATCTCGGGAAACTCGTTCGGCCCAGTAGCATTCTCTCTACAACGCATTACAGAGCTTTCTTTTGTTTCTTTCCTAGCCTGCTCTGTCACACTTCTGGACAAACGCCTCCCTCTACTCTTTCCATTTCTCGCGAACCCGTGCGTCCTCCTTCCAATCTACACTTCTACACTAATATTATAAAGAGGAAAGATTTGTATTTTTGTATGTTTGTAATGAATAAACTCAAAAACTACTGCGCCGATTTCAAAAATTCTTTTACCATTAGAAAGCTACATTCACCCTGAGTAACAAAGGCTATATATTATCCCCGTACTCCCACGGGAACGGGAACTACGCGGGTACCCGCGTAACGTCCGCTAGTTCATAATATAGTTGTTCTAATTTTTAAGTCTAGGTGAACCTACATACTAAGATTAGACTGTTATCGCATTCATGACTCCGGAGAAATTCCTTCCTAGTGTGTTTAGGGCAAAGTTTAGACAAACGATAAGAAATTGATGTTAATTACCAGGAGTTAATTGGCACTTTCATTAGTAAACTTATCAGTAGCTGACATAGTTATTGTTATACTTATAAAGAAATGGTGCTTAACTGTTATGTTAATGTTAAATTATGATATGAACTATCTTTATAAAAACTGTAAGGTAGGTAAGTACATATCGGAAGTTTTTTTGTGCAGAGGAACAAAGAATCGCAAAAATTTTATATGGCCATACAAAGGCGTGAGTTTTTGTGTGTATTTTATATACAGAACCAGTCTCTCCAAATAGCTTTAAGTAGCTAAACTAAGCCAAATACACTAAAACGAATCTTGTATATTATACAAGATTCGTTTTAGTGTATTTGGCTTAGTTTGGAATGGCCGTTTAAAAGAGTAAAAAAAAACTGTTTGAAATATTGAATGTACAAACAATGATACATTGCACCCTAATAATAACACACTGTTAGTTGCTTTCCTCAATGTCTCTTTTCAGGGGGGGGCGTCTTGTATACAGGGTGTATCAGAGAACCTTTTTTATACCTTTGTTCCTCGGGAAAATTGTCCATTTTGATGGTCTGAATACCACCTAAGAGGAATTCGCTTATTCTGTTACACCGTGTATAACTTTTGAAGAAGGGAATTCTTTTAACCTCACATTTTTGTTACCAGGACCGTGAAGTAGCTCGTCGCATCCACCAGGACTCCGACCTGCCATTCTTCGAAGTATTCGTCGACACTCCTTTAGAAGTGTGCGAGCAGAGAGACACCAAGGGGCTCTATAAGAAAGCTAGGGATGGACAAATTAAGGTTTGTGACGATTTTATACTTATTTCTCTTTAAATACGAGCTCGCTTCACCCTAGTCCGCAAGGTCGATTTACATCAAGCAAGCCGCGGCCAAACTAAAGCCAGTGTCGAGTAAAAAGTCAGTTGCAAGATTTGACTAATACATACCTACTAAAAACAATCAAGGCAGTCTTTGGGGACTGCCGATAGAAGTGAAAACAAAAAGCACACAGGCCCCTCCCAGCACTGGTTATGCCCCGCGCATGCCTATGTGGTGCTACGCCGTAGCGGATCGCCTACGAGTGCTACGAAGCGTGACCGCACGTAACGTCAAGTGACGATGAGTTCAATGTTTTTCCTTCACCCAAAAAGTGCTCAACGCGCCTAAAGAAGTTTTCACTTCCAAAAAGTGTGATTTAATCCCCTTAAATTCTTTGTATTTCGAAGCATCCAACTAACCTGGCACTGGCTGAAAGTGACTTAACATTTATCACCAAATTACTTAACATTAAAATAAATACACGCTTTACCTTATTTATAAGGAGGTTATGTATTCAGTAGGTATATATAAGTAATCAAGTAAAGGACAATATAAATATTATGATGGAACGTGTGTCATAAATTATGATATTTGACATAACTTATTACTTTGTTGTTTGAGATGTGGTTTGTAGTTCCCCTTATAATTAAAATTATGTACAATGGATGTAAAATGACCCTTCACGAAACCGAAAGGCATTTGTTCTTCTCATTATCACGATCATTTTTGTTTTTGTTTTGGATCAATCTTGGGAACCTTCTAGTTAGGTACTTAGAGATATTGAAGGCAAATTTTTAACTTTTTCATAAGTTTTTTTTTTTTAATGTTTCATTTTTAATATTTTAAAAGTATCAATGTTTTGAGTGCGTTACATTGAGACCTACCGTAAACCGTGATATTTCTCCCAAAAATGAGAATAATTTCTCAGCAATAATATTTCCGTCGAGTTACTTAGTTTGATGTACAGAATTCTTGGTTGACGGCTTGGTTGCACGAGAAACTCCCTAGGTGACCGCAACTGGAATGCTACTCAAATTACCTGCAAAGAAAACCTAACCGACAACAAATGATGTTTTAAGCGTTCTAACTCCACGATTAGAAGCTGCATACTATCGTTTTCTACAGTTTGGCCGCTGAGAGAATGCGTTTCTGACAGGTCTCAGGTCGTATTATTGATGATGTTATATAACTTATTGCTTATTTAGGTAAAGCTTATTTATCTTACCTATTATTACCCTTTTTGCCCCATTAACAAATAATATTATTAAAAACTACATCATTTAATCAAGTAACAATATAAATGTTATAATTTCGTGCGTACAGACGTCAGGAACGCATTCTCTCAGGGGCCAAACTGTAACAATGTGGAGGTTGAGGGTTATGAAGAACAGGTTTTAAAGTTCTACATCCCCCCAGAGAAAAGGGAAGATCCTTCCACAAGACGGGGTGTATGTCTGGTGGGCTACTGCTCAACAAATCGGGTTCTATACAAGGTGTCGCTTTGCATCCGTCAAATTCATAGAGGTATCTATGCTAATGATTCTCGACCCGAATCGGTAATAAAATGGGTAGTTTTTTTTTCTTATTTACGGAAATCGGTAAGTGTAAACCACCGTACACAGTACAGTGTATTAAAACGCAGCCCGTCTGTAAATGGCGCTATAACCACGCCTTCACACACACAGAAACATATCGCGCGATGGATGATTCTTCTATTACTTTCGTGTTATTCTGAAATACTGTCAAATTTAAACAATTTGAAATAGCAGCTTTATTAGTTAATTTATTTTATTTATTTATTTTGTGACAAGCTGCTGAATTTTGACTAGGATGCAAAACTACACCTTGTATAGTCTTAGTCTAGTCGCGGACTTTAAGTGCGCGATTTAGAATTTTGATGTTAGTTCTTCATTTGTGTCATAGATAGCACTTTACTACTTTTTGTACTATGTTGTTGTAGTACTTTTTGTAGTGCCGCTAAGCAACAGATGTTTTAAAAGAATTATTTTTATGCCACAGGGTTTCACAGGCATCACACAAGCATATGAACGTCCCGAAGCACCGGAGCTTATCGTACAGACTGTGGAAGACTCCATAGAGGAGTCTACCATGCATGTTGTACGGCTACTCGAGTCACAGGTAATATATTCTATAACAAAAAAAATAACCAGTACAAATCAATCACATCATCTTCTGCCTAGCCTTTTCCCATCTATGTTGGGGTCGGCTTCTAGTCTATTTTAACCAGATGCAGCTGGGTACCAGTACCAGTATTCTATATGGAGTGACTGCCTATCTGACCTAGTTAGTACTGGGTTGTACCCCTTGGTAAGAGTGGTTGTCAGACTATCGGGCCACTGACTACCTAACGAATGTCAAAAATCTACAATTGACAGCCGGGACCAACGGCTTAACGTGGTTTCCGAGGCACGAAGGAAACTCGGTATGTAATGGGCGGTCACCCATCCTCGGACCAACCTAGGCAAGCACGGCTTAACCTGAAGATCGACCCGAGCGCCTGTTATTATCAAGATACGAGCTCCTCCAGTATAAATTAATGTTTTTCTTTAGATTAGTCAAATTCTAGCTTATGGAGTCAAATTAGGATTGACAAGCTCGCGGCCAAATAATAACGGCCGCTCGGGTCGAACTTCAGATTAAGCCGCACTTATCTAGGTTGGCCCGTTGATGGGTGACCACCTATTACATACCGAGTTTCCTCCGTGCAGTTGATAGGCACTTGCCATACCTTGACACTACAGGAAACAAACCCAGCTATTATTAAAAAAAAAAGAACACGAATATCAAGACTATCAGTAATGTAAATCTGTAATATTGTCTGTATTAAGACCAGGAAAATAGTGCCATTTAAAAGCCTTAATTGAAAAGACGTAATTTCTTTGTTCTTGTTTAATAGTGCCGGAAAATCAAGATCATATTAATTAATTCTATAAATTATTTTTAATAAAAAAAAAAAGTCATTCGCGCGTTCAACATGCTATAGTTGTTTTATTTTAGTTCTATATTCACATTATTCAATTTAAAGTTAATTAAAATACTTTACCTTGAAATATTTCCTGCCTTTCTCCAGACCTTGGATATAAATCAATTACTAGTTAATAAACAAAATAAGTATGAATGAATAGCAGGTGGTGCCCTCTAGTTTCTGCCTACTCCCTGGGGAAAAAGGCATGAGTTTATATAGGTTGTAACATAATAAACGCAAAACCTCTCGTGTGGTGTCTAAGACCATGAAACTGAACAAATTTTGTTCTATGACTTTTGTTAATTCCTTTAGTTTTACCAAACATATCGACCAGCTGATCGCGTCGGTATAGAAAACTCGTTTTTTTTTGTTTTTTTCAAGAACACTTAGAACAAAACACTGTTTCAGCTTTCACGGTTTAAAACTAAACTTGTACTGTCACTAAGGCCGCGTTCCCACAATGTCGTGACGATTAACTTATCGTTGGTTTTTAGTTGGCAAAAGTCGTGGAGGCAGTAATCGCGTCGTCCTATATGTGAACACCACCATTTAAATACACAAGCCACGACACTTAAAACTACACGATTATCTGTCGTCACGACAAAGTGGGGACGCAGCCTTACGGCATATCTTTCGTGATTGTTCGTTATGTTAAGCTCCCACGAACTAACTAATAATCACGGAAAATAAACCGTAAGTGACAGTTATAAGTTTAGTCTAAGAACAAAAGTTGTTCAATTTCATGGTCCGAGAGACCACACAGGAGGTCTTGCGTTTATTATGTTACACCTTGATGTGTGTGAGTAATACAAGGCAAATAAAAACTCAATTCGCAATAAACCAATAAGGTTTTTACAGTTCAGTTTTTTTTTAGTTTTTGCTATAACCATTCCCTTTTCAGGGCCAGTATTCAATATACATGACTAGGCAATATTAATAAAGTGTTTAAATAAAACCTAATAACATTGATTACTTCGTGCAACGGTTTTAAAATTAATTGCAGTTTTATTGACAATAATTAGTTCGTGGTAGCGCAGTTAAGAGTTTTATTGTAAACATAACAAATAGTTTTAATAGGCCTTGAAGAACGTAGGTCTAGGAATCTTTATGCAATCATAGTTACACATTCTAATTCAAGTTAGGACAAATCTCGGACTGTCTTAAAAGATTCTAAAATAGTTTTGGTTAATATTAGAGCGGTTTTTGCTTGTTTAACTTCTCATACATTGCATTTGCATTATCAAACCTATATAACCTACTGTAATTGACTGTACATTTTGTAGTTTTTGAGTTATTTGATGAATAACGAACACTGTCTCTTACTTGATTTTGAAACGTAAACATAATTACGATAACAATCCAAGATTTTGTAACAATATTTTGATTTAAAAGAGTGTCCATGGAGTTTCTTGCCGGTCCTTGTCCATAGAGATCGTACGCTAGGGAATGGGCAACTACAGTATTTTCTCAAGTTATTATACCTTGTGACTGGGACTGTAGCTTTGTTTTTTTTTGTATTTTTGACATTCAAAAGTGCCGTAATGGTCTAATTGAAATAACTGCTTTGAGTTTAAGTTTGAATCAGTGATCATTATCATCTTCTTGCTCATATCTCATTTTCCTTAGGGTTGGAGCTACTCCACATTTTTTTGCATTTTCAGGGAAGAATGGAAAAAGAAATAATGAAAAGGAAAGATACGAAGAATAAATGTTAAAAGAGTGAATGATAGAACGATTCTATCATTCACATTGCATTAAGTGACTATCATTCACGCTGCTTTCTTTCGAATCATTCCTCACACAATCATCCATCTTGTCTTTGGCTTAGCAATCAATAATTTCTCTAAACCTCTATTCACAGGGCATCATCCCCAGCTTTGAGAACAGCCGCAAGGGTGTTGAAGAACTGTTCATCTATGGCAACAGACTAACCAGTGCTATTGAGGAGGCTGCAAGACTGCCGCAGATTGAGATCAATACTTTGGATCTGCAGTGGGTACAGGTAAGGTGAAATGGTCATGTTATCTTTTGTTAATTCATTTTTGTGCATAGAGCAGCGGTGGCCCAGTGGTGGCGGCTCCGACTTACGAACAGTAAGTCGCGGGTTCGAACCCCGACAGGCGCATTACTTTGTGTAATTTATTTCATCACCACTGCTCTCAAAACGGTGAAGGAAAACATCGTGAGGAAACCGGCATGTCCTAGAACAAAAAGTTCGAAGACATGTGACATCTACCAATCCGCAATGTGCCCGCGTGGTGGATTATAGCAAATTCCCCCTCATTGAGAGGAGGCCGTGTCCCAGCAGTGGGAACATTATAGGCTGATGATGATCCACTTTTGTAAATATTGGTAAAAATTTGATCAACCACTGAAATGATCGAAGTCAATGGAAGAGCCAGTTTAGTGATAAATTATTGTTCTTTGTTATTTACATATAATAAACAAGGTGTAAAGTCCCCTTTACGAAGCCGGCAACGAAGCATTCTGTACAATACAACGAAGTAAAAATTATTGCTGGGAACGCTTTTTTTTTTGGGTGAAAAATCACGATTTACGGTCGGACTCAATGTAACGTACTTAAATCTTTGTGCTGATGAATGCATAGAATAGTACAGAGGTCATGGTGGTATTTAAAGTAATGTTGTAACATTACAAAACCATGTATTTTTTTGAACATGTAAAATATTTAGGAAGTGTGACCTTCAATATCTCCGTATCTAGAAGGTTTAAAATGATCGCAATGACGGAGAAAACAAGTACCTTTCGGCTCCTAAAGGGTATTTTTAAACGCATCATTTGTGTTCAATTGTGTGATGAAGGATTTTTTTCTGGCTTTAGAGCTAGTTGTAAAATATATTGCAAAAGCCAGTGCCTAACCTAATTAAATTAGTGTGATTAGGCCAATTTAATCTGTTATTCAATCTTATCATATATTGTTATTCATTTTAGTCATAACTGACAGCTATCATAAAATATTACAGCTGATTTTGATAAACACACCTCTTATTTCGTTCGTTCGTTCGTTCGTTCGTTCGTCTCTTATTTCGTTTAGTAGGTAAGTAATACTCAATGCCTAAATCTAACGTCGCATTTAAAGGACAATAATGATAATTAGAGTTTATATAAGCTATATAAAATATTGGCAATATATCAGATTAGATATATAAATGATAGCAATGAATTACCTATGACTTGCATTAATAGTACATTATGATATAAGTGCCGTAAGTTGAAAATTACAGTCGAGGCGATATTGCTAGCCCGAGCCGTAGGCGAGGGCTACAAGAAAGCAGAAGCTGCGATGCAAATGCGCACGATGTCATACGACGTTTTATAACATATTTGCGAGAAAATAAATAAAACTTACGAATTAATCTTTAATCACTTGTTAAAGCAGTTATAAAAATTTTAACAATTTGTAAAATTGATTATTACGTTGCCAGTTGGCATTTTTAATGTTGTCAAGTTATTATTATTGTATTTTATCTCCCAAAGTAAATTTTATTCATTAAATGTTGACCACTTTTCTGACATAAAAACTCTTTGCTAAGATTTTAAAAAGTACCGTTCGTTTTAGACGGAGCATCTTGATAAACCGTGCGTTTTACATTACTATAACGCACAAGTACGTAATGAGATACAATACGATATTGAAATTGGTGAAATAAGAGACCCTTTACGAGCAAATGTGTTATAATAGTACATTACGATATTAGTGCGTTAAGATGGTTATAACATGCGAGGCGAAATTTCAGCCCGAGCCGAAGGCGAGGGCGTAATTGAGCCGAGCATGTTATAACCAATACGCACGTATATCGTACGACGTTTTTTAACACATTTGCGAAGAAACAGAAAAAAAAAACATTTCACAATACAAGTTCAAAGAAAAGAAAATTTTAGATAAATGGCGCGAGGATTATTTTCTGCCGTGGCTGCGTGAAAATGTTGGCAAAGACGCTAGGACATGCAGCCAAGTTTTTATATTACCGAATAAACTGTTTTTTATTTTATTTTAAATAAACTCAATCTGTGAATGCACACTGTTGCTTTCCCGCCATTTTAACAGCGCGCTAGCGCTGCCGCCTACTGACTGGCGCCGCGCGGCGATTAGTTCGAAATTTGAATAGCACCAGCGCGCTGCTCACTAGCTGGAGTCGTGCGGCGGCGATCAGTTCCATATTTGAAATGGCAAATAATACTGTTATGGAATTTGTATGGACTATAACTTAACTATTTGCTTTGGTAACACACGCGTTTTTTATGACCCGCTTTACATATTTAAAACCGGTGGAATTACATCAGCTTTACGAGCAAGGGTGTTAAAAAAAATATTACCTACTCATAGTTACCTTGACAATGTTTGTTTCAGGTTTTGTCCGAAGGTTGGGCGTTCCCTCTCAAAGGATTCATGAGGGAACATGAATATCTACAAGTGAGTATACGCATAATGGTTGATGCAAAACTTTTTAACTATGCGTTTTAGCATTAAGTTGTTTAAGTTGATTTCTGATTGAACGTGTGCAATAATAAGGTCCTAAATAAATTTCAAATAAATTCGTATTTTCAATTTGGTCATTATGACATTGAGTTTGAGAAATATTTGAGATTCTGAATTCATAAGTAGTACGTACGTCTCTAATACAGAGTGGAAGGGGGAGACATCGACGTACAAACGATAACCACGTGTTCAGTACATCATCTTTTCATTAGTCATAAAAAAACTGCTTTTTCCTACAAAAGTACAGTCGTGGTCTTTTCTGTCTGATCAGTTAAACATTTTTTCGCTTAAATCATGCGGAGGCGCCGAGCCACGCCCCTTAAAGTTTAGGCCTATTAGGAAAGCGTCAACTTTGGCGCGTAAAATAACAATAACCCTCGTTTGCGTCGTCGGCCGATTGGTATATTTTCATTCATTATTTCTATACAAAGTCAACGGGCCGGGTCTACAGAGCATTTCTATGTTGGAAGTGCAAGCAAAAAGTAAGACAAGTTAGTAGTGCATGATGTGCTTACCTGTAAGAGGTTGATACACTTGTCTGCGACTCTATTGAATGTATCTTGTATCTTTGAAGCAGTGTATTCAATTGTTGGCGAGCCAAATAAATAAAATAAAATAAAAATTAGCTTAGTGGTGATCATGCGGGAGTGTCCTCGATAGTACACCTATACAGTCAAAATGTAGGTATATAACAACTGCTTTTTTTTAAATTACCAATGAAAAATTTCTTTGTGCTAGGGTTCGGAATGTACTGAACACCTGGACCTTTAGGGCACTTAGGGATCCCGACACAAAGGAAAAAAATAAAAATTAAACTGAACCTTATTCCTTTCAGGCACTCCACTCCAACTGCCTAACCCTTGCCGACGGCTCAGTGGTCAACCAATCAGTGCCCGTCGTCCTACCAGTGGCGACAGAGGTCAAGGACCGTTTGACAGGAGCAAACGCTATTGCTCTCACATACAATGGCAAAGCGGTGGCCGTATTGAGGTCGCCCGAGTTCTACCCGCATAGGAAGGAAGAGAGATGTTCAAGGCAATTTGGAATCTATCATGCCGAACATCCCTATATCAAGGTACGTTATTAAGGTCTTAGAATTGGTATAGTTGGTGCCAGTTAAGATGAGAATAGCGGTTATTGACCCACCTACATTTATTAAACTTCTTAACTTTGAAAACCAAAAATAAGCCGTGAACATCAGAATGACTGGCCAAAATAACCGATCAGCTTTAAAATATTACTAAAATCTAATACCTATTTGCCACTATTTGATACCTTTGTGTAAATAATTGGTACCTAATTAATAACTGAGAAAAGAATTTAAAAATTGGGCAGTCATTCTGATGTCAGGATGACTGCCCACATTTAGAATCTCCACGTAAGGGCTCCAAAATATCAATTAGCCTTTACAAAAATTTAGTACCTATTTGATACCTAAACATATATTTTTTTCTAGATTTTTAGGGCAAAGAATTAAGATGTTTTCATCATCATCATGATTTCAGCCAAAACACGTCCACTGCTGGAAATAGGCCTCCCCCAAGTGTCGCCACTTTGACCGGTCCCGTGCGAAGATTTTTTATAGAGTAACGTTCTATTGAAGACGAAGATATTTAAAAAAAAAATAGTTCTACCCACATGTTAGCTTTTATCAGTATCTTGCAGTCGGAAATTGTTATTGATTATTTGTATAATATTATTAATAATCGTGTAAATTGGACTTGATTGCAAAGAATTGAAAAAAAAAACACTTCACTTTCTGTATTATTTAACCTAGTAAAAATAAATCTCTAATAAAATATTTATTCTTTGCCCTAAAAATCTAGACAAAATATATTTTTAGGTATCAAATAGGTACTGAATTTTTGTAAAGGGGAAATAAAATTTTGGAGCCCTTACGTAGAGATTCTAAATCTGGGCAGTCATTCTGATGTCAGAATGACTGCCCAATTTTTAAATACATTTTCTCAGTTATTAATTAGGTACCAATTATTTACACAAAGGTATCAAATAGTGGCAAATAGGTATTAGATTTTAGTAATATCTTAAAGCTGATCGGTGATTTTGGCCAGTCATTCTGATGTTCACAAATAAGCCTGGTCAAGTCTTGAAACGTCATCTATCGTGATCTTCAACATTTTTTGTAATGAAAAACGATACGTGGTTTATTTAGAATAGAATAATTATATTAATATTTATTGCTATTTTTTGTTTATTTTTTTTGTTTCGGTTTGCACGAAGAGATATTAGGGAAAGGGCAATGACCGCTATTCTCATCTTAACTGGCACCAACTATAGCAAGGCTATCGCTCTTGCATATAATGGCAAAACTGTGGCCGAGGTTAGGTCGTCTTAATTCTAACCACATAGAATAGAGGGAAGATGTTCAAGGAAATTTCGAATCTATTATGCTAAACATCCCTATATCAAGGTACGTTAATAAAGTCTTATATTGGGTAGCAAGGCTATCGCTCTTGCATATAATGGCAAAACTGTGGCCGGGGTTAGGTCGTCTTAGTTCTAACCACATAGAATAGAGGGAAGATAGATGTTCTAGATAATTTGGGATATTTCACCTTGAACATCTTTATATTAAGGTATGTTAATAAGGTCTTATATTGAGTAGCAATTCTATCCTTCGTATACAGGGACACCGACGCAGAAATTTTTACCACGATACGGACGTAATTAAAAAAAAAATTGCTGTTCCATATATATTTTAACCGTTTGAGTGAGATACCTATATCTCACTTTTTAACCGACGAAAGACAGGAGCCGGTTCTCAGTTCGACGCGTATATTTTGTAGAAAACAGCTGATTTTTCAACGTTACCGATGTAATTTTCTGTCGGAAAAAAATATATAATAATAATGAAAAACATGAAAAACTAGTAAGTATACGCGCAAAAAAAAAGACTTCGTTCTTCTTTAAAAAATATATATATTTCTTTTTTCTCCTCAGATGATCAAAGAGGCCGGCGATTGGTTGGTGGGCGGTAACCTGGAAGTGTTCGAACGTATTCGCTGGAACGACGGCTTGGACTCGTACAGGCTGACGCCCAACGAGCTCAGACAGAAGTTCAAGGATCTTGAAGCTGATGCCGTGTTCGCTTTCCAGGTTAGTTTTTTTACACTACACCTTTTCTTGACGTATTATAAGTGTCCGTGTAGGCCTGCGTGTAATACAATATTTTTCACTTCTCATGCTCTAAAAGTTCGTCTTTATGTCATGCGTAGGCAACATAAAGTCGATTTTCGTCGAAGACCAAGGCAATCGGTCCAACAGGCACACGAACAACTTCAATTTCATAGAATAACCTCTGTATTTTAATTCGTTTCGTTAATGTTCTAAGAACAAGGCAAGGATACCAACAACCAAAGTACACAATAAAACTTCATGAAATAAACTTAAGTATATTTTTTATTTCGTCCATTTATTATTTTGCATGTTGCTGTTTCATTTCCTTGCAAAGGAATTGAAAAGTAGAGTGTACAACTCGTCCATAAAACCCATTTTAAACTCGCTTGCAAGGTCGCTCGGATGGATAAACGTCTCGCGTAAAATGGTACGTTTTATGCACTTGATGTACAATCTACTATTAATTCATAACATAACATCACGCCTGTAATCTCCGAAGAGTTAGGCAGAGGTGTACCTAATAGTACACCCACATTTCGCCAGTTATGTTTAAGTCCCATGTAATAAGGGGCAAGCCTCTTGCCATCAACCGAGTACGAATCCAGACTCCGTAGCTGCTACTGAGAAATTGCTGATTGAAAAACCCAATGACACTTTGCCCGACCTGGGAATCGAACCCAGGACCTCATGCTGAGTAGTCGTGCTTGCAACCACTAAACCAACGAGGCAGTCAGACTTTGATTCCACTGACAGAACTACTGTGCGTTCATTATTATTTTGCCTCTGGTTTTGCAGTACACTGACCTCTATACTCCTTGTCATAAGGTTCATTATGAAGGGACTGAGTCTCTAGCTTCTCCCCGCGACTTCACTCGCGTGTAGTTTGCTTGTCTAAACTAATATTATTAAGAGGAAAGATTTGATTTTTTGTTTATGTGTTTCACTGAAAGAAATATTTAGCCTAACTACTTCGGTTACTTCAGGAACAATTAAAGTTTGACAAGACTTTATAAAAGTTAACTTGATTTAATAAAAGTGATTTGTCTATATAAGACAAAAGAGCCTATGTTATTTCAAGTTAGGTCATTAGTAAAAATAAATATGACTAGCTCTAAACATACTGAAGTAAACAAACGTAAGTGGTTACAGGCTAATAAACAGTTATGTTCGATTTAGGCATTAACATTGTGTAACAATTAACCTAATTTGTTTTGTGGAGAATGACAAAACTGCAGGTTAGCAACATCTAGCCAAAATTAAAAAGTCTAAAGTAAGGACTAATAATTAGCAAATGACCTCCTCTATATGCGAATTTGCTATAGCGGGTCCAGATCCCGTCACCCTGTATATTTGAATTTAGTATATCACTGCTGTTTTCAGTAAGTAATTTTTTAATGTGGAATTAGTTACTGTGATACCACAATCTCGCCTTTACCAAGCGAAACATCATGGATGTATAGTATAGTTCCACAGCGCTTCGATAGATGGCGTTGTTCGTATGACGCGCAATCCTGAATCGCGGTGTTAAGATTCTCCGCGACTGAACGACCTCCCCCGGTTCTAGTCAGTACGTTATCGCTTCTCGGCCTTTTGGCTAAGATCAAAGTGTAGTATCTGTTCTTTTCAGCTTAATATCTGAAAGTTCCCTCACTGAGGGACCAGTATATTAATCTGATTTTTGTAAGCTGACGGGATGTTCGGGGCTCGCTTCACTCCCGTCGCGGGTCGGCCCGGCATTGCAGTGCCGCCGGGATCGGCCCACTAAACCCACTCGTAAATATTTATAACAAGAAAATAATGTTACATTTATTAACAAATGGATTGGTTTACATGTTACAAATAATTTATTTAAAGTAACTTATAATTATAGTAAGATGTAGGGAATCATTATGTTTACTTATAACAAATGTAAGGCCAAAAGTAACGGAAACGTTTTCTTATCACGTAGCTAAAACTGCTTTACAATGTACAACACAAATAGTTTGCTAGAAAAATAAGCCAACTGGTTTTGGTTACATGTTGCATAAAGTTATGTGGTCACTTTTTTGTGTTACATGTTGACGAAAGTTTAGATAAGTATAAGTAAAAATTGTTTTCAGTGTTGTTACGATTTAACTCAAGAACTACTCAACCGATGTCAAAAATTCTTTCACCATTAGTAAGCTACATCTTTACCGAGTAACATAGGCTATACATTATATTAATATCATGCAAATTAGCCGAGCTATCACAATTTTCGCGGAAAAAGTCGCGGGCGAAGTGCTAGTTTTAACATAAATCGTATCCTATGACATTCTATAATAGTGTAGCTTTCCATCAGTCAAATAATTTTTGAAATCGTATGAGTTCTTTCGGAGATCTCCTACACACAGTCTTTAAAATATTAGTATTGATTGAGAGAATTATTTCGTACGAAATCATTCGTTCGGAATGTTTTAACATAAGTACATATAAATTGATATCCCTGTTTGATCAGCTGATTGTACTAATCGATCCTTTTGTTTCGTAACAGGCTACTTGCCTAAGATACCATACAAATATGTTTAGCTGATATGATTCATATGTTAACAAAGTAAAAACCAAGGTTAACCAAACAGAAAAATGAAAACATGGGGAGAGGCTTAGAAAAAGCAGTAAAATATTGTTGTAGATGGATTTTATTATAAAAATTTCAAGTTCAGGAATCGGGTCTTTTTTGCGGAATTAAATCAAAACATTTTGCCTTACATTTTACTTCCATATCAAAAATATAATGCAAGCCATGCACGCATGTCGGTTACAAAGGTTGATTTTCTTTGTTTCAGCTACGTAACCCCATCCACAACGGCCACGCGTTGTTGATGCAGGACACAAATCGTCAGCTAGTCGAGAGGGGATTCCAGAAACCGGTGCTTCTATTGCATCCTCTTGGTAAATATGTTATTTGTTTTTTATTGATAGTGTGCGAGAAGGATCTTTTGCCTTCTTTAGTGTCGGTGAAGTATTCAAGGTCAAATTAAATTTGGTAACGAAACTGCAAACGTGATGAAGAAACAAAAACTGTTGAAGAATTTATGGGTCATGTAATATATAAATATATATAGAAAAAACGAATTTTCCCAGATTCATATCTGGGAAAATTCGTTCAAAAACGCAAAATCAATTCAGCTGGTCTCATGACCAGCTGAATTGATTTTGCGCCCCATACATCCCCAGAATGCAACTTTGTTTTAGAGAACGTGATTACAAACTTCAACTGTGAAATGGTATAGGATACCCATCACGCCTGCGGTGTTTTGCGTACAAAACCATAAAATATTGACCTTGTATGAGAGAGTAAATTGCGACTGTATAGAAAAGTTTATCCGGGTCTTCGTGGAACTTCATTGCCTTGGTGCTTCTGGTGGTCGCCATTGTTGATTCTGGATTTTAAAAATTCCAGCTGTTTGGGAATAGTTTGGCGGGCTTGTAAAGAAATGATTTGCTAGATATCGATACTGATGCCTATACTATGTGTACAGGTTAGGGTACGTGATGGGTTAGCTAAAGTAATTTGTTCAAATTAGGAATCAGCACTTTTTGAACGTCATTTACGACTTCGTAGTGCCTTAGCCGGGGAGAAGAAGTAACGAAAGAATATCAACCATCATCACTTGACGTGCTATGTTTCCATGGAATTCTAAATAATCTGTGTTCTGTGTGCCAGGTGGTTGGACAAAAGACGACGACGTTCCTCTAGAAGTGAGGATCAACCAACACAAGGCCGTGCTCAACGAAGGTGTACTAGACCCGCAGTCCACGGTGCTGGCCATCTTCCCATCACCCATGATGTATGCTGGACCCACTGAGGTATGTACTCGAAATGATATAGAAACGTAGTCCAAGACTTGTATTTAATTTTAAATTGAGATTGACGACACCCATGAGAATAGCGCCAACTATAATTTGGTGGAAAAAAACACATTGAGATTTTTTTTCATTATTGCCGAACGGCTTTGAATAGTATCTAGCTTCATGCAGATAGAGAGAAAGTTGTACACACATCAACACAAGCAATAACCTGCTAAGCCCACGTACCCAAGCACTCTCACGTGGTCTTATTTCCTCTTTATGACACCGGTAATAAGATCTATTTTAAAGAAATCCGCTGCTCTGAGATGCCTGCCTGAACGGTCTGATGATTACACCCATATTTTTATCAATAATAAAAAAGTACTGCGTAACGATTTTGGTGTAAATTAAAGTATTCTTTATCTATCTTTTTCCACCACAGCGTCCCTCTCAGTCTGCTCTAAGCCAAACTTTAAGCATAGCAACATACTAATTTCACAATTGTACACCAGGTACAATGGCACGCCAAATGCCGCATGAACGCAGGCGCCAACCACTACATAGTGGGTCGCGACCCGGCCGGCCTGCCGCACCCGGCGGGCGGCGGGGACCTGTTCGACCCACGACACGGCGCCATGCTGCTCAAGGTGGCGCCCGGACTTAACGAGCTGGAGGTTTGTGACTGTACTAGGATCTGCATAGCTATTCACAAAGTCTTCGATTCGATTTCGATTCGGAAAGTCGTATGTCTATCTCGCTCGCTTTCGAAAAATCGAAGCGTTTGTGAATAGAAAGGCTGGACAGGTCCACTAAAACCGGTGGAATATTTTCCTCAAGCGTCTACGTCAGACATACAACTGGGGGCCTAAACTGGTCTTTATGGTTTTGATACTAATGTCCATTTTAAGTCATTTTAAATTTTTAACGTGATTCATATTATGATTCCGTGAGATACGTTGGATGCGCGTTGCACTGGACCGGTCAATGTGGCGACACTTGGGGGAGGCCTATGTCCAGCAGTGGACGTCTTTCGGCTGAAATAATGATGATGATGATGATATTATGATTCTGATAAAGCAGTCATTTTAGGCCCCTGCATGGTTTTCATAATCATCTGATCATTACAAAGTAATTGTGTGGATTTGAAAAGAGATTTTGACCTCCGACTTAGTTTCGAAGTGTCTTCAGATAGTTTAAATAGAAAATGACGACTAAAAATTTTATTTTTAAGCAATTTACAAAATAAATATCGTTTAGTAAGGTGTAATTGAAGTAACTATAGACAAGAGATAATCAGCAAAAAAAAAAGAATCTGCTGTTCCAAAAGTTGTTTATAATGATGAGTTCGATGATCCTTTTTCAGGGTTTGAATTGCAACTAGTATATCTTTAGCAGAAGAAACAGCAATAAAATAGTCCTTTTGGCCGTTTTTGGTAATGGCGGCCAATCTCGATCCATATTATAGCGCACAAGCCTGAACACAGGTGTATACCTCTCTTCCCCCACACTCTGACGCCTTATTTATCTTTCAGATCATTCCATTCCGCGTGGCTGCTTACGATACTTCTGTCGGCAAGATGGCTTTCTTCGACCCCACTCGCAAAGAAGACTTTGATTTCATTTCTGGAACTAGGATGAGAGGTAATTGGCTTGTTGTCAAACTAAATCATTCTTTTTCAATGGGGGTTATCGTTTTTGAACTCACCAGATGGCGCCACTGTCGAGTAAGGTCTTGTCAATAATTCTATTTTATACTTTATAGGACCAATAACGTCATAAAAAGTTTATTTTATTACGTATAACAACATAGTGTAAACTCCAGATACATATTTACAATATTCTCCCTAAAATTAGCATGCATGAAACATTTAAAAATCATTCTACCTCCAAGTACTAACAAATAATCAGGAATGGCTCAGTCTAAAACACAATCGTGAGTATAAGTATAAATAAGTGATAAAAAAGCACGCAACGCGCGAACACTGTATGACATTTCGGAAGACCTTACTCTACACGAACGCCTCTAGCGGCGAATTCATGCGCGATAGCCCCCATTGAAACTAAACTTGAAGCTACGTTTGCATACGATTGAAATTTTTAAAAAGCTTCACGATTCTCCGACCAGAACGATATTTGGTCAGACATGAGAAAGAATACGAAATACATGAAGTTATGTCAGTTTTGTCTATCAGTAGCCAGCGCAGCTTGTGACAGCTGAGAGCGAGAGGCGCGAGAGGGAGCGGGAGGGAGTGTCAGACTTTTACTGACTAAAACCCATCCATGTTCTTTCATCGCCCTTTGTGTTCCGGGGCCACGGTATCTCTTTCGCACAGTCCCGCAACCCATCAATACTATACCTTACTATAACTTATATATACCTTAATGAAATGTTTAAATACTTACCAATACATCTTTCAGGTCTTGCTAAATCCGGCAAGGAGCCACCGAAAGGCTTCATGGCACCAACTGCATGGAAGGTCCTCTCCGAATACTACCAGTCCCTGAAATCCAAGATGGACACGAACTAAACTGTCAAAACGCAGCTATACTAAATCGGAAGTATTATTTACAACTATTAGAAAAAACGGCCACAAAGCGTAATATTAGATTTCATCAGCAAAAGAAAAACGAAGCTTTAATTTTATCGAAAATTTATTGCTTTTCATTGTTTTAATATGGTGAGTTTTTTCACCGACTTTTCTCTATAGTACAGAAACAGAATTTGCACGATAGAATTTTCATCTAATATCGTCACTTTTTTTTACTGGCAATAACAAAAACTACTATTTACTTCTTTGATTTTTTTAGTGAAATCATGTACTTTTTCCATCTTTATAAGCTAGAATATCGTAATCTTTATACAAGCGAGATTTAGTACTATACTCGGTTCATCAAACAGGGCAAATGGTAGATTTATTTAAAAAAAAACCTTTGACATATAATTTTATTTATTTCTTTTTAGTACTTAAATTGTTTACACTGGCTTGTGCAACGACATAAATATCCTGTGCAATATTTTTGTGATTAAATTATGTATGTTTTTTTATTTATTTGTGATATAAGTACACATTCCTTTTGTGTAGAAATGTACATTTCATTTATTTATACACGATTACACGTATTTTACTTACGTTACGTTATATTATTATACAATAAATTCGATGATTGGACACTTATTTATTCTTGTCAATATAATGGAACTTCAGTTACATTTATGTAGTTTTTATATGAACGTGAAAATGCAACCTTTTTGCTACGAAACTGGCCTTCTCGAAAGGCCAGTATAACACACTTTTTTAAACGTTTGTCCTTAGAAACGTTCACTGAGTTGGTCAAAAAGGTAAATAATTTCTTCGTAATATACATAGTTATATTATTGTATTGTATGAATAATAACTATATACTTACCATAATATTATTCATAAATAATGGACACACGTACACACTACACTAAATACATTTCGAAGTTTCATTATACTTATTCTTTGTGACGTCAAAATAATAATTGAAAGATCAATGAAATACAACATAATTATGCAGATATCGTATTAATTTGTATTATTTTGTAATGAGTTACATAATTAATACGTATTGTTAATTTATAAGAGGTTTAATTATAAAATTGTTGTAATATTAGTGAATAAAGGTGCTTATAGAGTTAATGTAAAATAAAATAAAAAAGTGATATCGAGTTTTGTGTTTTATTTATTGGATATAATAATTAAATAGGTACAAATAACTGTTAACACTATTGAAATGTTGAAGCAATAAATTTCCGAGTTTTCATGAAATTATTTATGACAAGATGTTGACCGCGGCTTCGCCCGCGTGGAGATGGGTAATTATCCTACGAAAACGTACTTCTATAAAAAGTATTATAATTTGTACAGTCATACTAGCTTGCGTCTGAACACCGTAAGGACCATTCCTGCTTGCAGCGCCCGGCCGCTATAAATGTTTAAACACTTTCTTGGTCGTTTTTCAAACAAATGATTTCATCACAATCAGACGAATGTGGATGTGGTGAATCATTGTGTGCACGGCGTTTTACGTACTAGCCCAAGTCGCCGTTAAAATTTTAGCGCAGATTAAATGTTATGAACTTTGAACCTTAAAACTGCTGAGTAATTTTGATTTTCATTCGTTTTTCTACACTACTAACCGATTTTTATATCTTATCGCCAATGATAAGATTAGCGTCAACTAATTTGACTCCTATGTGGTTTAATCAATTATCAGTAGGAATAACAATTGTTCCAAGATAAAGTTTTAGTGATTGGTGCCCAGTTGACAATTCAACCCTGCACTGTACAACTCTACCTCACCCTTCGAGAGTTACTGGCGTGATGTTAGAAGGCTTTCGTTTTACAGATTGAATGTAGCAAAACCAACGCAACTATTTTTTCTCTTTTTATGTAGGTACCTACTTACCTAGAGAGTGGTAAGTAGAGGTCATGCCTGCACTTTTGTTCCTCACCCATTTTGTGGTTGCATATTCTGAACGACATTTATCAAAGTTCCAACTTTTTGTTTTTAATGTAAGATTTTTACTTTAAACACCTCCACGACCCCCGTACTGTTCAATCCATCCGTTCCATCCATCCGTGTGTTCAGCACAATGTTTTGTATGTTTTTTTTTTCGTTTGGCAATTGAACTGATGTCGACTATTCTGCTTGGGTACCTATGTTAACAATGTTATGCGACCAACATGGAACCTAACCTTGGAATATAGGTGGAACTTCAGTGTGCTTGAATGTTTTTTGGTTTCCACTTTCCTAGAACAAGAATTAAGTAGGTACTAAATTAATTTCAATATGCATGAAGTGCCCTGTAGCATGAAAGTACCTATTTACAGTTAGGTATATAACTGGCCTCTACCCAGACTTTTACATTTAGGTAAAATCTCGACTTATCTCTTTTTTACGACATTCTCCAGTCTCATAGAAACAAAACAAAACATGACAAAATATTTATTCTTATTACGATATAATTGTTATCAAAACTCAAACGTTATCACCGAAAGAGTAATTATGATAAATCCTTCACGTTATCTTGTTTGTCAAGCGAATAGCGTTGTTATAATCAAATCATAAGAGTTTATTTTGAATAGACTAACTTCGTTCGATAAGTGTTTGGTTTGTTTGCTTGTCAGTACGTAGTTAACTTTGTGCAAGGAAGGTCGTATCATTATGGCAGTCCGTTTAGGTCGAGTAACGAGTATTTTATATAATTGTACAAGTAAAACCGGTACTCGATGCATGTCTCACTACCCGATCGACGAACATGTTTTTGGATTATCGAGCGAGCAACAACAGGTAAGTACTTAATTAAAAGTAATTAAGTACCTACTTTAGTAATTATAGGTCCCTACTTAGCAGAGTTGAATAACATAATTATTTTGATTGTTCGATAACCTTACTGTGGTGTATTATTTAGGTATTATATTGAACCAAGCCAGTTTATTGGTATCTATTTCGCCTCTACCAAAGTGAATAATTCAGTAAATAATAGTTCAGTTTATGACCCAAGTTGACCCCGAACAAGTCATGCATTGTGTTTAGCTGTTATTATATCGAGCTCATTTGTCATGATTCCGATAAAAAAATAATAATAATACAAGTAATTACGTACTGTCCCACTATTGGGCACAGGGCCAAAGGCTCCTTCCTAGACAAAGAAGGCACCAAAAAATTGGACTTAAAATATTTTTTTAGATCTAGAAACCCCAAATACAAGGCAACAATATCTGTGTGTTAAAAATAGTGACGTAGGTAAGGCAAACTGATGACTAAATTTAGGGCATTGACTTGAAAAAAGAGACCTTGGGTTACAAACACACAGTATCGACATTTTATGCATTAATTATGTTGTAAAGCGTTCCTTGGCTATATGTACTCAAGCTTACAAGGTATTTCTGTAGGTAGGTAACTAGGTAGGTAGGCACATTCGACAAAGTTGGATGTTGACTAGGTACTTTTTATTCTTCTTTTTGTTTTCGATAACTTAGATTTCTACCAACCATTATTTAACTTAGATATCGTTTTTTCATCCTTTGGCAATAAATAAGGTTGAAAGTGGTGGTCAGCTACAAACATTGCCGACTGTAGGTATGATTAAAGTAGGTACCTACTTACAAGCACAAGAGATGCGCGATGTCGAGTACCTACCTACATATGAGGTCATGAGTTCAAAACCAGCATTGACATTAAAAATCATTGTTCCTATAAGTATCTCTATTTATTTGAAAATAGATAGGTACTATCAATATTTACTCAGCTGGTATCAAGTAGGTAGGTAAAATGCATTACTTATTTTATTTTCTTTCTGCAACTTTCAGCTCCGGCAATCCGTGTTCGACTTTGCACAAAAAGAATTGGCACCGAAAGCGCAGCAGATAGACAAGGAAAATAATTTCGCAGAAATAAGACAATTTTGGAAGAAATGTGGCGAGATGGGGCTTTTGGGTGAGTCGTCTTGGAAACGAAATTGTCTAATGCCCGTTTTCATTAACATAAATTCATGGCTATAAAATACATAAATATTATTGCACTGTTGAAACTTCAACTCGTCTCGGACTCGAGACTTGATAAAATCTAACATTGTGGTTTTATAACATCGCGCCTCTAATCCCAGAAGGGTTAGGCAGAGGTGTACCTAATCACCCACATTTCGCCAGTTAAGTTAAAGTCCCTTGAAGTAGGGGGCGAGCCTATTGCCATCAACCGGGCACGAATCCGGACTCCGTGAATGCCACTGAGAAATTCCTGATGGAAAAACCCAATAACACTTTGCCCGACCTGGGAATCGAACCCAGGACTTCATGCTCAGCAGTCGCGCTTGCGACCACTACACCAACGAGGCATCAAATTAAAGTCTCTTGATAGATTAGATGGGGTATCTAGTGAAGGAAGCTATAAGAACAGTCATATAGTGTAGAAGATTAACTACTTCCGTCTAGGTACTTATCTAGCCTATAGGTGCCTACTTTGGCTAGAAGTGGGACAACTCAAGCTAGGAACAAGCTGTATTCGATACCTCCCACTTTTTTCCTCTAGTAGGTAGGTACCTAGTCGGTATTGCCGAGTACTTCATACTTACCAAAACGAATAAGATTACCATGGACACTCTCAAAGATGTATGTATGGATGGAGGGGAAAGTGACGTGACGTGTTCAAGAGACTGTCTCATAGGTCACCTGAGAACAAATACACGCAGATGTTGTATAAATACGAATCAATTTAAATAGAATTTCCCTTTTCTTTTTACATTTGGCGTAGAATCCTGTCGGTTAACGTATAGTTCGGAATGTTTCAGGCATAACAGCGAATCCAGACTATGGCGGCACAGGCGGAAAGTACTCCGACCATTGCGTCATCATGGAGGAACTGTCAAGGTTTACCTAATTATTATTCTAATACTTACCAAACCTATATTATTGGTTACGGCTACTGAGGACTTGTTATTCAAAGTGTTCATCATCAGCCTCCAACAGTTGCACTCTGTTGAACATCGGCCTCTTCAATCGCACGCAACTTAACTCGATTCTCGGCAACTCTCATCCATTTGCCACCACCCTGCGAGAATTCAGCTTATCCCAAATCAATGTTAGGCCTTTAAATCTTCGGCCGTTCACCCCAGGACCCGATCCTGTTCTGTTCTGAACAGCATATTCTATGGACTAATGGATTCTCGCAACGATTAGGTACCAGTTGCATAATTTATTAATGATTATAGACTAAAATATGATAATTTCAGGGCCAGCGGTGGAATAGCGCTGTCTTACGGGGCACACTCCAATTTGTGCGTCAACCAAATTAACAGGAACGGCACTGAAGAGCAAAAGAGAAAATATTTACCAAAAGTAAGTAGGTATCTACCGAACCTAGTATGAGTAGATCTATGCCCTTTTTTATAATCAAATTATTTTGACCAGAACTCTGCCATCTCGTCTGCGTTGGTGGTATTAAGACGAGATAAGAGACAAGAGCACCCACAAACAAAACCCTTGTGCAAAATCTAAATTCTAGCAAATTCAAAATCTAACTTTGTTGTTTTTGGGGAATGTTTCTAAATTGTTGATTCTAGGAAATACCTTTTTAAAAATTGAGTCGGGGCAACGGGCCTAAAATGAATCACGTTAAAATTTAAAATTCTTAAAATGGAGTTTATGTTTACGATCATAAAGTCCATTTTAAGAATTTTAAACGTGATTCATTTATGATTCTGCTAAAGCGGCCATTTTAGACCCCCAGAATTTGGTCAGAGTTTGGGTCCATCAGTTACTAACTTTTATTGGTAATTTCCAGTTATGTTCAGGAGAACACATAGGTGCTCTAGCCATGTCGGAGCCTGGCGCGGGCAGCGACGTGGTGTCGATGAAAACGCGCGCCGAGAAGAAGGGTGACTACTACGTGCTTAACGGAAACAAGTTCTGGATCACCAATGGACCTGATGCTGATGTTTTAGTGGTACTTAAGAGCAATAGTTAGGCTGCGTTACCACCAGAAATGTGCAAGGATTTGCAGTGAGCGATGTGCGTACCGATGACCTGGTGAAGGTTGCAGGGATCGGCTGGATGCGAGACGCACGGGATGGTGCGGCACTTGGGGGAAGCCTATGTCCAGCACTGGACGTCTTTCGACGAAATGATGATGATGATGATGTGCGTAAAACTAACCAATAGCTAGCTTAGGTCATGCTGAGTAAAACAAACAATATTATTGGTTAATTTTACACACATCCTTTTTTTTTTTTTTTTTTTTCGGATGGGATATCATCAAATGACTTCTCCCGCTCTGGGCGGAGCAGGAGGGAGTGTCAGACTTTTACTGACTAAAACCCATCCATGTTCCTTCATCGCCCTTTGTGTTCCGGGCCCACGGTATCTCTTTCGAATAGTCCCGCAACCCCGGCAGGCATCGGTCCTTTCGGACCCCTTCCTTTTTGCTGACTCTCTTTGAGGCGCGCGTGGAACACGAACGCGCCGTCGACACGGCCTGTCGTCATGAGACGGACGGACGGCGAGCTAGCCCATAGCCCACCGTCCACAGGCCCGCGCCTACGGTGGCCGGGGGCCACGTGGTGGCCCCCGACGCCCGGGGCGTCTCCCGCGGCGGCCGGGACGCTGTGAGGTTCTCTCCCTCTCACGTTCCGCCACCTCCTTCTCTAGCATTACTGCTTCGCAGAAGGAGGTGACGGCGTCCCATTCCGTCTCGCTCCGGACCATGGCTTGCACCAGGGCCGGACGCGAGAGGTCGCCGCCGCCAATCGCCGCTTCGAGGACACGGCGGTGCTCCGCCCACGCGGGGCACACCTCCACCGTGTGCTCCACCGTGTCCTCCGGTCGATCCTCGCAGTGGAAACACCCGGGCGTTTCCTCCCGCCCGATTCGGTGCAGGAACCTACCGAAAACACCGTGTCCGGTAAAGACCTGCGTCAGGCGGAAGGTGAAGACGCCGTGGCGTCTCTCAAGCCACTCCTCAAAGAGGGGACTTACCGCCACTATTGTGGCGTGCCCTTTTACACACATCCTTCGCTACGCATCCTCGCACATCTGGTGGAAAAGAAGCTTTATTGTGTCATGCCGAACAAATGATTTGAGTGGATTTGGATGAAATGTGGTACACCGGATGCGGTACAGGAGTTGTCAGGGTTCACTTAATTAACGCACGCCTTTTTGCCTTGGGGGCAACAGAAACTACAATGGCAATGCGACCAAGATTCTTTTATTCCAGTAAAAAGTTTTATAAGGATCCTTAACTCCACGTAGATAGGAAGTCTCGGTGGATCTCCAACCTCCCCTGGGTTAGGGCTGGTAGATGCTACAAGGTTTAGGGGATTCTGGGTAAGTATATATTTAGTAGTATATATATAGTTGTTTAAATTACAACCAGAGCGTGAAATACCATGTATCGAACGAAAGTTAGCACTGCAATAGCCGACATCAGTAGAAACTTTTACTTTTCGGAGGACAGCTAGTGAATAGGCGACAATTTTTTATTTTTGGTACCAGAAGCTTTTGGTGCTAACTCTCCTAATTATACTAATAGTAAAATAATTCTCACCATTACAGGTATACGCCAAAACAGACACGTCAAGCAAACCACAGCACGGCATATCAGCATTCTTGATAGAGAAGGGCTTCCCAGGGTTCAGTACCGCACAAAAATTGGACAAGCTTGGCATGAGGGGGTCCAACACTTGCGAATTAGTGTTCGAAGACTGCAAGGTAATGGTTTAGGTACTACTATTCATATCAATTATTATCTTCATACCAGCTGATGAAGTCCGTTATTGGAAAATGATCTTCGCCGTAGATTTCTACCAGGATTTTATCAGGTCTTCTAACCGCCTGGTCATCTAATGCTCCGCTGGCTCATCATCATCCTATTAATGTTCCGGTGTTCCCACTGCTGGGACACGGCCTGCTCTCTATGAGAGGGAATGAGCTATAATCCACCACGCGGGCCCAGTGCGGATTGGTAGATGCCACGTCTTCGAATTTTTGGGTTCTAAGACATGCCGGTTTCCTCACGATGTTTTCCTTCACCGTTTTGAGAGCAGTGGTGACTTAATAAATTACACAAAGTAATGCGCCTGTCTGGGTTCGAACCCACGACTTACTGTTCGTAAGTCGGTCCGCTGCCCTCTGGATGTTTCAAGGTAATACCATTTTTGGTCGCTTTTCTGCAAGCACCATTTTGACCCTTTGTAAGTAGTGCTCAAATGCTGGGCTTTAAAACATAACAAAATTAAAACTCTGATGACAAGCTATTTGACCGAACAAACCTTTATTGGATAGATTTTGATAAAATCTTCGATATGCGTGTGTTAGTCTACTCATTCTCTAAAGTAACTTCTCTTATCCCGAATGTGAAGTACCTACCTAATGCAAATGTATTAGAAGTTAGGTTCTTAAATACGTACAACATGGCACAAGTATGTTAATCCATCTCATATTAACTTATGATTTTCTTCTCCAAACCAGGTCCCAGCAACAAATCTTCTAGGAGCAGAAAATAAAGGAGTCTACGTACTAATGTCAGGTTTAGACCTGGAGAGGCTGGTGTTAGCCGCGGGACCCGTCGGGCTGATGCAGGCCGCGGTGGATACTGCCTTCGATTACGCACATACTAGGAAACAGTTCGGAAAGAGCATTGGAGAGTTCCAGTTGTTACAGGTGAAGGAAATTAAATACCGATACCTTGATCTCAAAATAGCCAATTGAAATGTCAGATGATAGATCTTTGAACAACTCAGATGCTTATCTACACGATCTTCATAGGAACTGACCAAGCCAAAGTTTGGTGGTTCTTCTCAGAGTAATCAGAAAGGCAACACTGACCTCAAACAGTAGGTACCTACCTACAAAAAAAATGCTGAAAGTGTTTGAACAATCTACTCAAATGAATATCATTCATCAGGAATATGTCAGCTTTTCCTAGAACATGGCCAACCTTCCCCAGAAATTACTTAGCTTTCCTGAATCATGCATACCTCCTTCGAAAGTGTCATCCTCTCTTTCTCTTAGTACCAACTGAATAAAACTATTTAACAATATTTATACCGATACAATTTATTAGCAAGTTAAACAACAATATCTTTCTTAATTCTTATTATTTTTGCATTGAACTTCGATAAAGAGGATAGGGAGAAATGGAAAATGGTTTTTCATTGAAAACAAATTCAAATAAGATACCTATGTGCAATGATGTATGATTGGCTCATAAATAACAGCAAATCAGCGTTATTTTTTAAAGTAAAACTACAATAATTTCAGGGTAAAATGGCGGACATGTACACAACGCTAAGCGCCTGCCGAAGCTACCTCTACAACGTCGCGAGAGCGTGCGACGAAGGACATATCAACAGCAAGGACTGCGCAGGAGTCATTCTGTACTGCGCTGAGAAAGCTACGCAAGTCACGCTGGACGCTCTACAAATACTTGGTAAGTACTGCAGTAACTAAGTATAAACTCTTGTACTACCATTGTGCAGTGGTAGTACAAGAGTTTATACTACTACACCCTTAAGCTTAAAATGATAAGGTTGAAAATTGGTCGACCGTCAGTGGTAGTCTACCACTGACGGTCGACCAATTTTCAACCTTATTATTTAAGGCATAAGGGTGAAAAGTGGCAGGCCTTTAGTGAACCCGGTAGTTTGGTTACATGATAAAACTACTTTTTATAGCGAATTACCATGAACAAATGATACTTAATGCGGAACGCGGTCACCACGTTTGAACTGCATGCAAAAAGGTTAAGAACTGTTAGGAACATCATTGCTATGGGATATTGACACTGATGGATCTTAAACACCGTTTATAGCTGTACACGGATCTTTTAGCGCGTGGACAAAATCGGAACTAGCACCACCATCTTATTTTTTTAAACTACTGACTTAGTAACGGCTCATGTCGTAAAGTCATATCAATGATAACAGGCCAGAATTTCCGTTGAAGCTATCAGCCTTAAATATCTAATCAGTTATTTTGGATTTTGTTGATATCACAATAACCTTACTTGACTTTCCACATTTACAAAATAGAAAACTGGTAAATAACACAAGCAAAATATAATTATTTTTTAACTGCACTTTGACGGTCCGAATGGCGCAGCGGTAGTGAGGCTGCCTTACGTTCTTAGGGTCCCGGGTTCGAATCCCGGTCCGAGCAAATGTTTGTGTGATGAGCATGGGCATTTGTTTCCGAGTCATGGATGTTTATATGTATAATAAGTATGTATTTACAAACAAAAAGTATCTATGTAGTATATCAACTATCTGGTGTCCACGACACAAGCCTCGTTGCTTAGTGTGGCACTAGATGGCGCTGTGTGTAATGTCCAGCGATATTTATTTATTTATTTATAGCGTTTCAAAACTTTTCAAAGTATTGGGTCTGTCCTGACTTGATCTGGAACGCACTTCTGAGCTGTTCATCCGAGCTAATATACCTTTATCTGATAACGAAGAGACACAATAGTTAAAAAATTGACATAAATCTCCTGGAGATTTAGTAACGGATGGGAGGGTTTATCTAAACACAGGCAATTAATACCCAGAATTTGGACGAATATCTATTTATTTATGCATCACAAGTGTAAAGTATGTAGGCTGGTAGCAGCTAGATTGGAGAGGATGAGGATCTAGTTAACCTTTTGACCACCATCGTCACATATACGTGACAATCAAGCGCGTGCCCTGTACGCCAAACGATACAAATATGTGACAAAATGGTAGGTGAAATGTGGCTTGGCGTGGAGGGCACGCGAGTGCGTTTATGCTCTGGCGATCAAAAGGTTAAATAGCGAACAATTCTAGAGGCCTATGTATGTATGAGTATATTTATAAGAATAGTGTATGCACTCTAGAGTGTACTCTCTCTCTCTGTGCACTCTATTCTCATACATACTATGTATGTATGAGAATAGAGTGCATTCTCATACATACTATGTATGTATGAGAATAGAGTGTCATATTAACTGTTTTTTTTTTGTTTTTCCAGGTGGTAATGGCTATATCAATGATTACCCAACAGGCAGGCTACTCAGAGATGCAAAGCTTTATGAAATCGGCGCCGGAACCTCGGAAGTCAGACGAATGCTCATTGGAAGGGCATTGAACTGTGAATACAAATGAAATAAAATAGTCTTTATATTATAAACTTTGTAATTATTTATTAAAGTTTTAAAAAACTTGATTAAGTATATTTTATTTGTATTATTGCTAAGTATAATATAGTTAAGTAAACATTGGGTTAACTTAATAAATGTTTTAAATAAGCTGCCAAAATTCCTTTTATAAATGGAAGACTTGCCACCTTAAATAATAATTATATTCTAAAGTGACTAAAACCAAGAAATGACTAATTTGTGACTGGCTATAAATGTTCACTGGTGTAGAGGTCAACAATCATTCAATATACTTTCTCTTGCTATTAAAAAATCTGGTTAAGAAGCCAAATTAAAACCACACCTGAATAATATTATTATTCCCACCAAAAACTTACTGAAAAACTAATTGAGAGTGACTCAACAAAATGCCACCATTTTGGAGGAATATAAAGCATTTGACCAGGTTTTAGAATACAATAATATGGAGTAGCACTTTTATATTTAGGATATTTTGCTAGATCTGGCTGCCGGGGATCTATTTGCGCTGTATTATTCAGTAATTCGTGATCATGTGGGTAGAGATATTCTGAATCTGAAGGTGAAAATAAGAATAGCTGTTTTTCGCCAACAACTTGAGTTAGCAAGTTTCTTTTCGGATCATGGTGCAGTGGTGAAACTGTGCCTTTAGGACCATACCAAGCCATGACATCTACAGGATCAGTATTGTCAGAAAAACAGCAGTATTCAGGCTCAGTGATATCATTTTTCAGTTCAGGGATTTGGTCAAACAACTGGTACTGAGCAAGGTATCCAGTTGGGCCTTTGGTCTGGTAAATATACTCTTTAATAAACTCTTCTATTGTTATAAGTCTCTGCGTCCAATCAGAATCTGTGTATTTGCTTCCAATTTCAATTGAAACTGTCCTTGGTCCAGCAAGTTTTATGAAATAGTTTTGATCTTTCCATTTTTCTAAAGCTGGCCAGTGATTTATGCAGTTGTCTAAAATAACTGGTCTTTCCTGAAGAATGTAATTTTTGAGAAAGTGTTCCATGCTTGGACAGTCAATTATTTCTATTGGGGTAGCATTAAATTTACAAGCTTCTGTTGTAGTATTACTGGGTGCAGTACTGTCTTTGCTTGATAAGTCTCTAAAAAACCGGGCACTTTGTTGAACATTTACAGAACTTAGTATTGTTGCACAATTTTGTAAAAGTTTAGGTTCTTTTTCCAAGGGGCATCCGAAGAGTATACCAAAGTCTATTATTTTAAAAGCCTGCTTTATCATTGTGTCCGTATCTTCATTAGAAAATCTCACATGAGCCAATAACTTTAAATATGTGGCAATAGTTAGTGCTTTTCTTATGAACAGTTTTACCTCTTTCCAGTTGCCGATATTGATTTTTTCATACATATAATCCAGTATAGCTTGAATTCTTATGACAGAAGAGGGGTCTGTGGACTCTGTACCGTTTATATACCGCTGTAATAACGATTTGGAGGCTGCATCTAACTCGTCAATTTCTGGTAATGATGTAGCAACACTGGCTTTATATTCTTCTAATTTATAACAAATATCGTGTAACGCTAACATTGTGACTGAATTTAGTAATTTTCTTCTGGCTATTTATTTATTGTTTACAACTTTATAACCTACAAAACTAAAGAAAGATCAATGACATGACATCATTTTACTTTCTCAATATGTTTCAGTTCACGCATTTATATTGAACTCCCTTTTGATTTTCTATCTTCTGATGAAAAATGGCCGTAAATGTTATGGGTCTGCGTGCAAAGAATTATTCACATGTTGTCTATGGTTAAAGGATGAGGATGATTTGGTCACTAAAAACGATTACAGTAATATTTCCGGATTTTTTCTCCTTAAATTTAAAAAACATTTCAGAAACAGAAAGGATTTCATTGACCTTGACCTTTTAGCAAAAGTAAAATTTTCTTGTCTATGGCAAATCAAATCATATGACTTTTGCACGTGATCTGACATCTGACATATTATTTACACTTTAAAAAGTGTTTTTAAAAGTTTTTTTATCAATCTATTCATAATTAGATGGCCAATATCATTTTAGAAAGTCCCGTTATGAAAATTTCGTGAAATGTTACGTGTGACGCAATGGCCCTCTTCGACAAACTGTTTTCTCTCAAGAGAAAACTTGATGATCGCGAACCACGAAACCGCGACAGGTACGTCATGATGAAACGCTTTTCATTCATTTTATTCTATTTATGTGAGTGGTGCGGTATGCGGTGGTGGGGTTGACGCACGAAGTATTAACCCGTGCCGGGAGACAGGTCTTCACGGGGGCACTATGTGGACCTTCGCGTAGAAGCAGGTGACGCACGCCAGTCTGGCAGTGCAGTGCGACGAGACGAGCATGTGATGAGTGCGCGGGGCGCGGGCCGCGGGCCGCGGGCGTAGGCGAGCCGAGCGCGCGATCACGTCACCGCAAGAGGGGCGGGTCGCGCGCTATGTTTACTTGTTATTTACATGAGATGTAAGCTAGTACACCAGCACATTCCACTGCAAACGGACGCTCGTCTGCTGATACTCGCCTCTCGATGTGCATTTAGTGTTAATCATTATCAGTGGTTGCATTTCATTGATCAGTGAGTGCATATGACACAGTTTTGTCTTTGCATACTTTGCAACTTTGATTCTGTGGTGAGCAGCTGTGAACAGCTGATGTGACTATGAAATAAAATGAAATTTAGGTAACAACTGTTTACTTTGTGTATTAGTTAGATCTTAGGCAAGAACGGTAACTGTGTCTAGAATTAAATTTATGAAGTCAGTTGGTCCATTTATTGAAGTTTGTATAATGTTTAGTTTGGAGCAGTATGCACTTGTTTAACACAAGCAATCAGAGTCACATTCTAATGGAGCATATAGGCTGAATGATAATGGACATGATGAGTTGATTAAGTGTTTACTAGTGTTCTGATACAACAACACATTTGCTGGTATCAACATTTGAGTATTTTACGTTCAAAATTATCAGTAGCACTCAAATGTAATAATGTAGTGATTGCAATATGAGAGAAGAGAAAGTTTTCATATTGTTTACTTTGTACTGAATACATACTACTTGCATGCAGGTTGTTGGCCAATAAGATTACAAATAAGTGTAGTTATACATTTTAATAAAATATTTCAACTAAGTATGTTTTTCAGTTTTCACAAACACTTTGGTCAAAAAACTCATTGCTTACATATTTTGATGTAGTAAACATTCTACTCATAATTATTGTTGTCCATATAGTGTCATAAGCCAATAATATTCTAATTTGACAATCTTTATCAAATCATTATCACAAATTATTGATTAGTCCCGCTTTATCTTAAATACCTGATGACTTTATTTAAACTTGTTTTTCAATCAATTGGTCTAATTACTTCAATCTAAGTGTGACAATATTTAAGTTGCTTATTTGAATCTTACTGGCAATATATATTTGCAATGTAAGTTCTTTCGTCAAACAACTGCATAACACAAAGGACTTTTAGTAAATATTTACTGTTTTTATCATCATTTATAATGACTGTTTAAGCCTGAATTCTTTGTATTGTAATTAAGTTCTAAATAAATTTAATATAATAAAATCACGCCATGTTTACATAAGTTTTATTTATCAATTGGTACATAAAAGCTTTGACTTTCCTCAAGTTTTCACAATTTAATAACTATATCAGATGGTTTGTGATATGTCAGAGAACAATAAAATTTATGGCAGTTGATATTTTTAGCCAAAGTAGGTGTGTCTGATCATGTGATATCTTCACACGCCAGTTTATAAACAGCAAAAGCTATTATAGGCATTAAAAAGTGTTGAGAACTATTGGTAGAAATACAAAAAAAAATATCCTCTTAATTTCTGAAATTGAAAGCGGTCTAGATGGCATATGATAGATATTTAACTTTTGATAGTGAATGTTCTCTATAATTAATTATTTTCAATGGACCAAAGGCAGATGCAAATGCAAATAAAACAGGGTGAACTTTCGATTTTCGAGTCTTCTTATTTCATACTTCTTCTTCTATTACTGGTCATCTCAGCAGTCACCTCCTTTCTAACCAAATCATCCTTCACACAGTCCATCCACCGTTTTGTTTAGTCTTACATCCTGTTAAAATCTACTACCAATCATAAATCTAATCCAAATTTTATTACCCTTTTTTTTGTTTTTGCCTTACCAGGTCCTGTCAGATAAATCCGGAGCAAGTGCGGCTGCTTCTATTCAAGGAGTGTGACTGGAGGGGCAGGAAACTCTTGTTCGACTCTGCTGCTATACAGAAGGTTCCAGCGAACAAAAATGACAAACCAAATGTCAGACAGTTGGATGAGGTGCCATGCATTCTGGAGGTGTCCGAGGGGTTCACATATCTGGTAATTATAGCTAATCGTGTATCTACGAGTATGTTACCCTAACTTTAACATTAGTATTGATACAAAACTATAGCCTCCGCCCGATAAGTAAGACTTAAAGGTTATTAACCTGCATACATTTATTCAAATACATAATTCCGAAAACAGAAATAATGACATAAACTTGTCCCGAAACGACCTTTATCGTGATCCTTGACTTTTTCTAGTAATAAAAAACGAAACATATTGTACTGTAGGGGTACCTACGCAGAGAAATTAAGGAAAGAGCAATGACCTTTAATTCTTACTTATCTGGCGGAGACTAGTATATCGTCTAGAAACGAAACAGGGCGCTCCGAAGCTGTGGGCTAAGCGCAAATGCGTTTGGTCCAGAGCTTTGATTCCGATTTTACAGTATATTATTGGGGGGGCGGGGGGGGGGGCATATTTTCAAGCAGTAAATTCAATCTATCTAGAGTACCAAACGTAACGTATGTTTCATCTTTGGTCCAGGACGCGATCAATGCTGTCCGAATCACAGCCACAAAGCCTGAACGATAGTGTTTTCATAAATGACTTCTAATATATTGCAAATTGTAGGAACGGATTCGTACGATTGTCGAAAGAAATTCTGAGAACCACACTAACAGGAACTTCCGAGTATTACTAAGATATTCTCATCACATGTATAACTCCGACTTTCCTGTTATTTCATCAACAATATCTTCTGTTTCCTGATAATTTGAACTCCAACCAAATCTTCCAAGTGTAGGTACTGACGTAATATCTTCTGAACGATAACGAAAAAGTCAATAGGGAAAATCGTGACAAAAAATGTGCACTATAAGCCAAATTTTCTTACTGATAATATTAAGAGCACTACGATAGTAGAGTGCATGAATGAGTAGGATAATAATAAGGTTGACGTCGTAAATTCATAAAGCTGCAAATACACATGCCTGACACAAAACTATGCGAGTATCTATTTGTCATGACGGGCAGACTAACAGCCAGATGGATGACATTCAGAAGATGGCGGGTCAAACCTTGTTGAGAATCCCGCAGGCCAGGGTTGTATGACACTGGCATGCCTCAACAACTCCGATTAGTGAATGTCAAAATGTCATGGAAGCTACTTGCATACTTTGGTTGCGATGTACAGACCTGTGTGCTACGTGTTTTAAGAGATAAAATGGCGTTCCATTATCCTTTTTAGTCCTTTGTTTTAAGGAAACCGTGTAACAGCAATAATAAGGCCTATTGTTGCTCAGTTTCACTGTTTGTCATTGTACCTGGTCTATGACGCAAAAGAACAAAGTCAGTAGTTCGTGAAGAAATACTTATGATGCCAATGTGATTTATTGCATTGCATCTAGCCATACAAATAATTATATTCATGATCTTTTCTCTACATCTACTAGACAATAAACGTCCACAGCTGGACATAAACCGCTTGGAATTGGAATTCCTGAACTGAAATCCGAAATCTCATTTTTACGAGGATCAAGACATTATCTTTCTGTTTTGCTTTCTAAAATACAAAAATATCGTCCGAATTACGATCTTAAATTTGTTTTTATTTAATCTTCCAATAAGTATTCCACTAATTTGTTTTACTTCAACAAATTAATCCGTGTAGCATTAAAAAAATGAATTACGATTATACAAATCGTTTTAATATTTCCGAGAATCTCGAAAACGCGTATGTAGGCCGTTTACCTTAGCGTGTGATAATAATAATACGGCCACGAACACTGAAGCACGTGACCCGCCAGCTGCTTACGTTCATACCGGCAACACGATGACGCGGCATCGGAACCGTGCAATATTAATCAAAGAATAACAGAAACTTATCTCAATTTGTACAGTCTTAACATTTTAGTACAGGGCCAAGGATAGCACCTTTAGGGAACCCAACTCAAAATATTCTATTTTTAACTTTATCTGTATTCTATCGATAAGATAGCATGTCAATGGACTTGATGCTATGTATTTAGGTGACGTCACGAACGGGATTATCTCAAGTAGTTGTTGCTACTTGTACAAAGTCGAGTACATCGACTGATAAGGCCGATCGAATGCTTTAATAACACCATTTAACAATTATTGATATAAGTTATGCTGTTGTTGTTCACTTTATGTATGTTTAGCTTATTTACCCAACTCTCGAATTGAGATCTCGTTATTTTAGTCTGTAGATTAGTATTAACACTGAAACAATTTACTCAAATGGTATATCCTTGAAACTCAACATCTTGAGCCGGCTAGTTAAGAATCCCTCTTATTTATACAACATGTCTAGTCATCATGAGGTGGTCTATATATCTTTTGCATCATTATTTTGTTCTTGGCAATGTAGAGCAGTTGCAGCCGTACATGCAGAGGGAATGGAATTAGTATGATGGACACGTATTAACGTATCGTGTTTTAAAATCCATACAGGTGTACGCAGTAACACTGTCTTGTATGATACGGGTTAAGTTTAAAAAAAAAATGTTAATTGACAGCTGTAAAGGCGGAGTTCCAACGAGAACTTTCTTTTTTCGCGCAATAACTTTATATGAGAATTAACGTCCTGCCCAGCCACAAGTGTGAGCGAACCTCACAACGCGATAAATGTTTAAAAATAACGCAACAATCGACATACGGAGTGGTCACAAGACCGACAATTTACTCTAACATTATCACTGGAGCATTCTATATTTAGATCACTTAAGATGTTAGCCTTTTCGATTATAAAGTGTGCCGTAAGTGGGACTTATGTGTGCGGATGGACCGTAATTTTAGCTGGATCCTAATTAATGGACATCACATGTCCCATTATAGTTGTGACAATTGTTTCTCTCATCTATATTTACTTTGGAAATCATCTTTGTCACATGATTATTCATTGCCTATTACACTCCAGACCGTCGTTAGTTATGGCTTGTCTAGCTCCATGTTTATTTATAGACATTATTATCTTAATATGGAATCTAAATTTTTATGTTCCGTGTGAGAACGTTTGAAAGGGTTGCCAAAGTGCGTTGTTTTAAATGACGGTTATTTTGAATGATTAATCCGACCTTTGATTCCTTACCCTTGCTTTATAAATAAACGACTGGTGTGTACAAGGAAAATCCGTGTCTTATTTGGGCACAGGTGTGTGCTGTTTTAATTATTGGAGTTTCGGCAGTATTTCAATAAAACTCACGTTAGATTTCTAGAAACACGATATTTTATTATACGCACAAACTACATGTAATTTTTAATTAATTAGGAAAAAAATGAAGATTCTTTCCATATAATGTTATTGTTTTCTCGCTTTTTTCGTATTTCACATAGTTCCTTTAATTAGTAAATAAAGTCCTTTGCTGAACAAGGATTTATCAAGTATCGTGTAAGGCATGATTCGACGTTAATTTTTGTGTCAACAAAGAGGCATCGAACCTTTAAAAGTTAGCGGAGATATTTTTGGAAGATATTTCTCTAAAAAATATTTATCACTTTGCCGTGTTACGTTGACGTGGGCGTAGCTGTGAATAAAGATATTATTTTTGGCCTCCATTGACGTATTTGGGCGTACGACGTTTGTACCCCACCTGTCATGTAAATCATCGTCTTGATGAATGAGTGGGCTTTGTTTCGTGCTATCTTGGAAGGTCGAATGGTACACGACACGATGCCCTTTTTGCCTTCGTTGCAGATTTGGAATGATATAAGACTGACGTAGGACGTGATGTATGTGTTCGTCAAAGTCAGACTAGTTTTGTTAAACGGATAGATGAACGGACAAAGAAGACGTTTAGAAGACATGAACAAATCTGTAAATTGGTGGATCTTACGATTCTTACAATAAATATCTACGTAGATATTTCGAAAATTTGTAGACGCCAATCCAATCCTGATAATGTCTTATATTTCTGGGTCTTTAATTTACGAACATTACCTTATGTCAACGGATAAAAATCCTATGACTCTTCATCTGTTGGCTATCTCAAGCTAGAAGCAGAAGCAGAAACAGCGTCGTACCAGACAGTTACGGAGTACCTCATTTTGAACTGCCCCCTACATCTTGATCAGGCTTATTCGAGCACAGAAGCCTCGCCAGTATTCATTATAGGTGTTTAAAACGATTATCACGTTTGTCTATGTAATAAAATGTATTATTATTTTGTCCTGTACAGTACAAGGGACCGGCGGCCGATGCGAATGTACTCGGTGAGATGATATTCGGCGCAGTCGCGATGAACTACAAGAGTGTATCATTGAAAATCCACATCATGGATGAGCCAAGGAGGTAGAGTATTGTTTTTATTACCCTGTGTTGTCCCACTGCCGGGCAAAGTCCTCCTAATGGGGAAGCTGATTATAGTTGGCGTGTTCATAGCTAAGTCCTAATCTGACCAATGAGGTGAGGCTATTTGAAATACTAAATGACAGCTTTCGATTTTCAACCAATGGTGATGCTTCGCTTTGCGCCATTATTTTTACAGTTACCAAACCTCCCCATTCTTCTTACACCTCAACAAAAGCTCAGGTATTGTGTAAAAAGGTCAAAACAAATAATCGTCATACTGCAGTTTTTATTATCTGTGTGTCTGCATTTTTTGTTGGTTTATGCTCAATAAATTGCGATTATTTTATGTGATTTGAAAAAAGCTTTTGCATAGAGTTTTTAGCTATAATAAAAACTGAAAATAACATTATTTAGGTAGGTATCTTAATTTACTGCTAAGCAATAAATTAAGATACCTACCTAAATAATGTTATTTTCAGTTTTTATGATTATATTATTTTATATATTAGATTATATAGATCATGAAATCACTATGAAAACACCGAAATATTTGATTTGATGACTTGGATCCTTTAACCGGCCTTATTATTATGATCAATTAGTACTACGATCTAAATAATAAAAGTCGTGAACTGGGCCATTCGTGAGACACGCGAATGACGCGACTTTGGACTTAAAATGACAACTGCAAAAGCAATCATAAAAAGAATTGTTTTTTTTTTTTTTTTGATTTTTGACACTCAGCCTGGATAGACAGAAACCTGAAAAACTTACCAAAGGGGGTCGTCTTGTCAGTAATTGGGTTGGTTAGGTCAGCTACACTGTCGCTCTATATAAAATACTAGCGGACGTCACGCGGTTTCACCCGCGTAATTCCTGTTCCCGCGGGAGTACGGAGATGAAATATAGTCTATGTTACTCAGGGTGAATGTAGCTTTCTAATGGTGAAAGAATTTTTGAAATCGGCACAGTAGTTTTTGAGTTTATTCATTACAAACATACACACACACAAAAATACAAATCTTTCCTCTTTATAATATTAGTGTAGATGTACACTAGTTTGCACTCGGGGATAATTTAGCTTTCCAAAAGTGAGTTCCGAGGATGACGCCTTAAATCCAAACTAACAAACTTTACTTCATCTATACTAATATTAAGAGGAAAGATTTGTATTTTTGTATGTAACGAATAAACTTAAAAACCACTGGACCGATTTGAAAAAAAAATTCAGCAATGGATAGCTACATTATCAGCGAGTAACATAGGATATTTTTTATCCCCGTATTACTCCCACCGGAACGGGAACTACGCGGGTGAAACCGCGTGACGTCCGCTAGTTGTAATATAAGTGTACACTGGTACTCAGCTGCATACAGGTAGATTGGAAGCCGATCCTAACATAGTTAATGGAATATGCTAGGCAGAATTGTGCTAATTTAACATTTTTCCTAGGTTGATGTGCTCAAAAGTGTTTTGCGTGCCATCGCGAAGAATAAGCCGGGTGGACCGTAACCCCGACAGAAGAGAAGCAAGCGGTTGCGGTGACAACGGCGACCGGTCCAAACCGCTCAGTGTTCCCCTCGTTAGGGAGGAAGGAGTGTCGTTGAGCTTCTCGCTTGACAGGGGAGATTCGGGTGAGTTGGACTTCATATATGCTTATAAAATATGCAAATTTGCATCTTATTAAGTTATTGAAAGGTCTAGTTTCGTATCACAATGATATCGTAACAGGTTATCGTTTTTTTCCTCGAATGTAGTGATGATGATATTCTGAATGTTCTATTGATTTCATTTTTGGAAACTAGATAAATGTCACATTGATATTACTCGCAGTAAGTTTCAATTTCGAGATTTTGTTTAACCCTTTGAGTCACACTGTATTATGCTTTATTGATACAAAATGAATTAAATATCCAGCTAATAATTATGTTCCACAGGAATTTATTATAAACAGTGCAAATTAAAAAAAAAAACATTTGATATCTCTTCACAAACAATTAAATGTAGCTTAAAATTAAGGTAAAAAAGTTTCTGAGTGATGTTAATAAGACTATTAAAAAAAAACCTTCCTTGAAATAACTAATTTAAAACAAACAAGAGTACCTCTAGAGTGGAATATTTGTAATGAATTACACTTAATTATTTGAGTAGCTATAATATTTGATTGACTAATGACCTTATTAGCTTATCAATGTACCCATCTTCTCCTCTGTTTAATTAATTAAAAATATGTTCTACATCGAAATTAAGGATAACGAATAGTAACATAAATAAACAAAACTACCTTTCTACTGCTTATTTCTTAATCTTATTATGTACTTCATCAAAGTACTGGTATAAAATTATATAAGGTACTACCGACCTCGTAGCTAAATAATAACAGCCGCTCGGGTCGATCTTAAGGTTAAACCGTGCTTGCCTAGGTTGGTCTGTGGATGAGTGACCACCCATTACATACCGAGTTTCCTCTGTGCCTCGGAAAGCACGTTAAGCTGTTGGTCCCGGCTGTCATTTGTAGAATTTTCACAGTCGTTACAGGTAGCTCAGTCTTACCAAGGGGTACCATATTACCCAGTACTAACTGGGTTGTGGAGGTCAGATAGGCAGTCGCTCCATGTAAAATACTGGTATTCAGCTGCATCTGGTTAGACTGAAAAGCCGACCCCAACATAGTTGGGAAAAGGCTAGGCAGGCAGGTACTACCGATCAATTTTCAACCTTATTACTTAGGGCATAAGGGTGAAAAGTGACCGTCAGTAAACTCGGTAGTATGTGGGTGACTCAAATCTCGATTTTTATGCGATCTTATTAACATGTTGAGTATTTTACAGGGTACTATGGAGATCATTCGCCGTACAGTAGTGTGGGTTCCACGCACGATTACTTCTCAATGTGCGATATTTGGGATAGCAACAACCACGACGATTTCAGCTCTTTTCATCGTAAGTATACTTAAAACAATTTACTGAGCTCATTGGCCTCATTCGGCCTGGAACCAAAACCCAATAACACTTTGCCGGTCGGTTGGTCGGGCAAAGTGTTATTGGGTTTTCCATCAAAAATTTCCCAGTAGGAGCCACGGAGTCTCGATTTGTGATCGGTTGATGGCACTAGGCTGGCCTTCTATTACATGAGACTTAAACATAACTGGCGAACCGGGGTGTACTATTAGGTACACCTCTGCCTATGCCTTCGGAAACTGCTAGCGTGATTTTTTATGTTATCTTTCCCTTCCCGTGACCCCACAGTTTATCCATCTCTACTATTATATAAATTCGAAAGTAAACTATGTCTGTAAATGCTTTACTCCATAACGGCTCAACGGACTTCGATGGTATTTCGCAGGCAGATATATCATGGACTGGGTTACATATTGGCTTTGTATAATTTGTATCCCATTTGTACGTGTCCGTGGGGTTCTGAAAGTTAAAACCTAGTATACACCACTACCTCACTTCTTCGAGGCATCAGAGAGGCCAAAAAAAAGGGCTGACAAAAAAAAAAGTTGATAACGAAGTCACGAGTTCTTGAAACGGATGGAGAGTTTTAAAAATCGTTTATTTGTGCTGTAAATGTCAATACTTAATTCTGTTAAATGACTAACCAACCGGTTTATATATTTATTCGCAACATAAAATGTGCATTTGAAATGACATGACGTTGTCTTAATAATCATGTGACACATAATATTTAGTAGCGTTTTTTTTTAATAATACAAAATAATTATCAAAAATAGGTAGGTACATATTTTGGGGTAAACAATTAAAAGTCCGCAAGAAACCAGTATTCTACATATTAGGAAAACCCAAAGAGGCTTAGTCGAGGTATTTGGCTAAGTTTGCTCAAATAAAAGAATACAAACATAAACCCATGATTTCGGAAACTCACAGTTCTCGAGACTATAAACCAGAAATTTATCAAATATGTGTCGTCAACTTGCATCAGTCTAGAGTTAGATATACCCTTATCAAAATTGCACTCGATTTTCGGCTTTTGTAATCAAGACAAATTGCTTCCAGTGAGCGGAGATCTTCTCTCCACCTTCCTATAGCCTAAGGGGTGCTGGCCCGATTTAGCATGAGGGCACAGGCCGAAACAGAGAACATGTAGCATGCCTAGTGTAGCACGTCTAACCGTGGTATATCTATAGTCAAGTTAAAGTATTTGAGTTCATGTAAGGCATAAATTTTAACGAAGAAAGAAAGCAAAGCTAAGAATAGGGATGATGACTGACAAAAAAAAAATATGATTCTGTTTAGTCCGTCAGTTAGATTATCGAAAAATATTGGATACGTGTTTTTTGTTTTATCAAATTAATGAAAATTGACGAAGATAAAACATATCAAAGATCATGAGTGGGGGCTTGCGACGTCAAATTTGAGTAAAAAATGTACTCAAATGTGACGTCACACGAGTTTTCGACGCACTGTATTGTCTTCATTTTTTGTTAACGTGAAAAAAGAAAAAATATGTGACCAATATTTTTTGGAAATCTATCTGACGGACTAATTAGATTTTTTTTTCATCTACCCTATTCTAACTTCTGACAGTTCAACTTCAATCAATTGCTAAACTACAGATTAAAAAATCCTAAGTTATTACTCACTGACTAATTTATAGATACGGGTGTAAGAGAGTACCAAATATCCTACGTTGACTGTTTCGTTTATTCTTTCAGTCAAATATTTCCCAAGTCAAGTTTATTTGTTCTCCATCAGTACCACCTGGCAGAAAACTGAGTACCTCTAGCAACGGCAGTTGGCAGCGGAGAACGTTCCAGAACATGGCGACCAAGTTTGACGTTGGACATCAAAGTCACACTACCAATCTACTAGGAGTTCCAACTAAAACTAGTAATGCTGCCAGTTCTGATTCACAGGTTAGTTGTTAAAATTTTAAAAGGCTTTTGTTGTTTTTTTTTTATTCTTGTTTTTGGAGGAGACTGCATGCATAGGATATTTGACCTTTTTACCTTAACCTCAGTAAAATACTATTATGTATTTAATACTGTTATAATCGCGAAATATGTGTGGATGGATGGATGTTTTTTACTCTTGTAATAAAGCTTTATAACACAGACTAGTATTTGGGGGTTGCGCGAGGTGCAAGCACTTCGCGTCCTTGTGGTGGTAGATCTTTCACTTTTAAACCCCCTAAATGTAGTAAAAATGTCAAACATAACCCTAAAAGAACCCTAACACAGATATGCTACAAATTGTAATGATATTTCGTAAAAATGCTAAGCTGCGGGCAGTCTTTATTCATGCATAAAAAAATAATGCGGTTTCTGGTGTTCTATTTTCAAAATTAGTCTATATAAGCATTATTTCACACTGAAAAGTTGTGTGGTAACCGGTTGTCGTTGTGGTGGCCTTGGATGCGGAGACATGAGGAAAATATCATGAGGTAAGTTTTCAGTGTGAATGTGGTCAGGTATAACAGGTCCACTCAAATCTGTGTGGTTTTTTGTTCAAAAAACCATCTCAGACACTAATCTGCACGGTCCACATTTGAATTGAGCAAGATTATGTCTGGACTTTAAAAAAGACCATGACCTCTGAGTAAGTTTCGGCTGTTTCTTCTCAAAGTAGTCAGGTACGAAACAACGGCCCCAGCTAGTTTTAAAAAATTACGTGTAAAAGTGTTTGTAAAAACCTACTTGCAAAATAAACATCATTTATCATAAGAGTAGAGGAAAACCAAAGAAACGATGGATGAACTGTGTGAAGGATGATATGGCAAGAAAGGAGATGTCTAAGAGATGACGAGTAATAGAGAAGAAGACATGCTGCGCCGACCACAAATGAATTGGAATAATGGCAAGAGAATTATGTCTAAGTATATTTACACGTATTTTCCACTGAACGTACTAGACGTCAATCAACATTGGAAACATATTGAATAATATCATTTCCACAATCTATTTTCCAAATAGACACGTCATGGTAAATATTGAAGCGGTGCTATAACAATTTAACTGTCTGTCAAATGATTTGATGACGTCAGAGCCTTCGTGAGAAGATACTTCCTGTTTTATGTAAATTGCATATGATAGACAGTTGCACAGATATATTATGATTGAGTAGCTTTGATAATAAGATGTATATTGAAATTGAAATAAAAGTTCTATTTCGTCTGTTATAAGATTGGATCTTCTTTAGTTTTTGATTTCATTGTTAAGGTTTATTTTTTTTAAGTAGAGGTAAGTTAATCATAATTAGTTTATATGTAAATCAGTAATGATCATTTGTAGGTTTTAAACAGTCGTTACAGGCCCGAGAGTTTGACAACCAGTCTTACCAAGAGGCGTATATCTCCTGGTTGTGGAGATGAGATAGGCAGTCGCTTAATGTAAATTACTAGTATTCGGCTGCATCAGGTTCGACTGGAAGCCGACCCCAACATTGCTGGGAAAAACTAGGCAGATGATGATGTTTTGAAAAAGACAAAAAAAAGACTGGAAAGACTTTTCTTGTAGTAGAGCCTGCTGCCTCATTGATCGAGTGGTCCCAAGCGCGAAGGCTGATCATGCGGCCCTGAGTCCGGTTCCCGGGTCAGGCAAACGACTCGGTTTCTTAAAGATATTTGTTTTTTTTTTTGCAAGTAGGTTCTTACAAACACTTTTACACGTAATTTTTTTTTGAACTAGATGGGGCCGGTGTTTCGTACCTGACTAGAAACTACTCTGAGAAGAAACAGCCGAAACAAACTCAGAGGTCATAGTCTCTTTTGAAGTCCAGACATAATCTTGTTCAATTCAGATGAGGACTATGCAGATTAGTGTCTGAGATGGTCTTTTGAAGAAAGAACCACACAGATTTGAGTGGACCTGTTATACCTGTCCACATTCACACTGAAAACTTTCCTCATGTCTCCGCATCACATGCCCATACCATATAGTAGTTCAGTAAACCTCTATAGTATCTATAAATCTGTTTGGTCAGACTGGATGCGTTAGACTGTTGTTGTGACACTTCAGATCTATCAGCAGACAGCGATAAATCAAAAAGCTTGACATATTAAACAAAACACAATCGCCGATACACAAGTACCATCGTAGAAAAACAAATGCTATCGAAAGCTCGGGGAACTAGGATAGTGCTATTACTAGGGGCAATTCTGTAGTTGTTTACAAACAACACTATCGGCATTATCACTTGCGCGTGATGCCCGTCACATGATGTCCAGACTATCGTTCAGTCATGTGAGCCGTTATCAGGACAATGACAGAATGCTGAAGGTAGTTTTATAGCTGCAGCTTTGTTATGTTTGATTGTGGAGGGTAATTCAATAAGTTCGATGTTTCTATTGTAGGAGCGTTGTTTGATTAGATATGGCGTGCCGCGTGAGGTGGAATGGAAATATTCCTAACATAACCTAAGTGTGATGAATTATGATGGGAGGCTTTAAGTTAAGCCGTGCTTGCCTAGGTTGGTCCGTAGATGGGTGACCATCCATTACATACCGAGTTTCCTTTGTGCTTCGGAAAGCACCTTAAGCCGTTGGTCCCAGCTGTCATTTGTAGATCTTTGAGAGTCGTTACAGGTAGTCAGTGGCCTGAGAGTTTGAAAACCAGTGTTACCAAGGACTATCGTATTACCCAGTACTAAATGGGTTGTGGAGGTCAGATAGGCAGTCACTCTTGAGCATGCATATGAAAGTATATACGGGATTTTAACAATAAAACTTATTTTATAAAACATGGAAACGGGTATTTATCGCGAATTTTACCTTTAATATAAGCCCGACGCGACGTTCGTTCGTGTTCTGATCGTGAAAGTTTAAAAATACTTATATTTTTAGTTTTTGTTTTTCTTTCTGTTTGTTCCGGCTAATCTCCGAAACGGCTGGACCGATTTTGACGAGACTTTTGCTGGCAGATACTGCTGATGTTATAAAGAGTAACTACGGCTATTGTGAAAAAGGATTAGAATTCCTTGTAAAAAAAACCCATGAAATTGTTAACGAAATCCGATTCAAATAGCGAAGTAATATTTTTATATTTTTGAGGAAGGTTGCGGCCAATAGCTAAGTAGTAATAAACTATAATCTAGAACAGCTCATACGATATTAAATTACTAAGCCTTTCACTGGCACTACCCTCAATTATTACAAAGAAAGTCGTATTAATTTAGAACTTGGTAATTGAAATACGAGTAAAACTATTACTTAACAATAAAAAAACAAGCTATGATAACTTATCATAGTTTTTATAAACTATGATAAGTTATCATAGCTTGTTTTTTTGTCTGTGACAAGAAAAATAAGCCGTACCTACATAGGTACTATGCTTTTCTATAGATAATTAATTGAGTTAAACTAGTTTTTTCGGAGCCACGGAGTCTGGATTGCCCGGTTGATGGCAATAGGCTCGCCCCCTTACATGGGACTTAAACATTATAGGGATGACGGACTGACTAAAAAAAATATGATTCTGTTTAGTCCGTCAGTTAGATTATGGAAAAATGTTGGATACGTGTTTTTTGTTTTATCAAATTAATAAAAATTGACGAACATAAAACGTGTCAAATATCATGAGTGTGGGCTTGTGACGTCACATTTGAGTAAAAAATAAACTTAAATGTGACTTCACACGAGTTTTCGACGCAAAGTATCGTCTTAATTTTTTGATTACTTATGACAAAAAATAAAATATATAGGTACAGTATTTTTTGGAAATCTATCTGACGGACTAATTAGTTTTTTTTTGTCATCTACCCTATAGGCGAAATGTGGTTGTACTATTATGTACACCTCTGCCTAACCCTTCGGGGATTACAGGCGTGATGCTATGATATGTAGTTTTATCGGATTTAGGCGTTAGGCTGTATGAACCAAAGTACCTGTTATTAGTTTAGGAATGCGAATCAAAATTAAAGTTACTTTTAAAATTGATACAAGCTTTTACTAATACTTTATGACTATACACAGTATTACCAAAAGTACCTGTTATTAAGTGAATGCTAATTACAATATCAGTTCCCGTTAAGTTGATGCAACTTTTCATTATACGTAGTGACTATAACACTAATACATGTATTTCACGAACACTAAGCGGTGTCTGCGTGTAGTCGTACGTTGTCTACGTACGACTACAAACAAAATAAATGCACTTTTGGAATTTCTTCTATTGACATTGTGCCGAATTTCTAAACATGGCGTTATCTAATGTTGGTAAAAACATAGTCCCTTTAAATTTAAATAAGCTTTGTCTAAGAAATGACCATTATACTGAGAGTAATCTTAAGCGAATAAAAAGAAGACGAATGAAACATGACAATGATTGCTAGTTGCTATGAGTAACAGTCAGTCAGTTGTTTCCATCAATCAATTTCAACTCGCTTTTGTTTTTTTTTTTAAATTAGGTACACTTCCGGCACATAAAACGTAGGAAACACAATGAAGTACTTGTTTTTAATGAAACTGTCAAAACATTTTAATAAATTTTATCCAACCATCATAAGATAAGATCTTAAATTTACGTTTCTACGTAAGTTCTATAAATATCTTCTGAACCGAAAGTCGAAAACGCAAACCATATCGAAAATTGAGCAAAGGCACTAAGAGTAAATAAAAAATCCTTAAATTCATTCATTTCAAGACCGGTGTAAGAAACCGGTCCCAAACAGAAACATCGAGGTTCGGTCACCGACTTAAGTCACGTTAGGACATGACGAGCCACTGCACCCTCGATTGGGAACGATAAAGGTCATATGACGCAGAAAATTTTGGTTGTATCTCATGTGACACGATTTTAACTAAAAAGAAAAAAGGCGGATATATTTTTTTACTCACACGCTTGCGGTTGGCCTAAACTGGTCTACTGTGAAGCGATGATGCGGCCAAATGTGGATCACGCTTGCCTAAAAGAAACCGAATTGACGAATTGTGTGAGGAATCACAATGAAATAAACGAGAGTGAATGATAGCGGGACGGTTGACATTGGATAATTGAAGAAGAAAACGTTGCACCGACCCCAATTAACATTGGACAGTTGCTGAAAGATAATAATAATCATAGCCTGATTTTTTTAGGATGTAAATCCTATTGTGTGGTGTCGCTAGAAAGCTCTTTCGCCTTTGTTTCTCGGTGGCCATCACCTAAACTGTACTATATTTTGAGAGACCAGAGAGGAGACACTAAAAAATCATCCGATAGTCTTTGAATTTGGTCTAATCCTAGCAAAAAAAATACTGAATATTTTTCAGTAAAAATGTAGTTCAAAGCACTGCTACAAGTTTACATGAACTTTTTACCCAGCTTTAATCATCTGTTTAGTTGACAGACTACTAGAAGAATTACCTAACATTATTTCAGTTATTGGTAAAATATTTGTGTTTTCTCGTGAAATTTGAAAGCCAAATGCATTTTGTTTGTAATCCGGAGAACGCAAACATTCATCTCATGTCGGCATTTATAGTTTGTTTGTGAAATGTTTCTGTTGTCGTTTGGCATTCATTTGCATTTCCATCTCGTTTTCATACATGAGTTAAGCTAAACGATGAAGTGGATACAATGGAAAAATAATACCTCTGTACTTGAAAATAAGACAGGTAGGCTTTATAACACTCGAGACTCAAGTCTTTCCGCGATGTCTATTGATAAAGTTTTGAGTACTCGTCAAATGAATGTTGGGAAAAAACAAAGAAACATTTTTAAAGGACTGTGTGTCAAAGATGGTATGGCTAAAAAAGGGGTCACTACTGAAATTATGACAAATAGAGAAGTATGAAAGAAGAAAAAGACATGCTGTGCGACCTCAACTAAATTGAGGAATGGGCAAAATATCGATGATACTTTTGCATTTTTAACGTTAACGTATGCTGAATTACCGATGTTAATGGAGACCAAAATGTTGGTAGGGAAAATCGCTCGCTTCACCTAAGTACCGTCCGTCACTGCCAATCTACTCGCGAACAGTAGTCCTGAGTCTCGTGACCAGACGACAGACGGTGGGATTCGGACAAAACGTCGTTGGTAATAAAAAGATTAGATTAGAACTCTCGTAATATAAATCACGACAAATGGTGTCTAAGGGACATACTGTGTCTAGTAGAATAAATCTAACGCGTTCTATACATTCCTATAAGTACCTACTTATATTATTCGGGCCAGTATTAATCGGCGCAGCCAGACAGTAAAACCGAATTTATGTAGAAATAAGAGTTCGGGAAAAATTCAGCTTAGTTAAATAATCTGCTGCAGCATGGAAATTCATCAAAGGTGGATGCCGGCCGGAGTTAGCCAATCGAAAGCCGAATATAATATGCATTAGTTTTCGGGTCGCCTATGTTTTCCAGCAAATATTGCTAAATCGAATGTGTTGATCCGAGCAAGTCTCTAGTACGCTTATCAGTATCCTATAAAATGACTGATACAACTAAATCAATCTTACAATCTAGAACAAATTATTAATTTGCCTAGTATACTACCAGATAATCTTTCCCAACTGTTACTGAAACAATTAGAGCGACTTAACAATCCACTCATTTATTACTCGAACGGAAACGTTGGCTACGCATCACGTGCTTCCAGCATTTACATACAGTAAGTTAACTAAGTGAATATTCAAATACAGGCTGTTGACTTTCTTTTTTTGGCTATAACTCGTGAATGTGGGACGATTGTGTGATGTGTGACTTATTATTAGCAACGATTGTCTACTTTAAAGATGTATAGCGATAATTTATTGAGTCAAATAAAGTAGCATATCAGAGACATGACGGTCGACTACTTTTCAACCTTAATGCTTAGGGTATAAGGGTTTTATTATTATGTCAATCAACCCAACCTGCCGCAGTCCATCTACTGGAAATTGGCCTTTCCCAAGCTACACTAGAACTCTTTGTCGTCCACCCTCTGTATCCAGTCTGATCAAGTCATCTTTTTTAGATTGTCGGTCCATTTAGCTGAAGAGCTTCCGATACGCGGTGACCACTCCAATACGTAACTCCTGGAGTCGTATGCTTCGGCTCAATATTTCTATGGAAGATTATACACTCTTCCGTGGCTAGTTCAATGTTTGCGTTGGTTTTGCTCTCTTCTGCTATCTCGATACCTTGACCCAATTTATAATATCCACAAAAGAGAGGATAATTTAAGATTGCCTAAAACTAAAGTACACAATAGGTATTAGCTTTAGTTCTTTGAATTTTAAACATAGCTGTTAGCTCGCATCACATTTAGACTGGGAAATGTTTTTCTCCATTGTTGCTTAAGGCAGCATTCCAATGATTCCATAGATTTTTAGAAGACACTACTACGTGTCCTCTTGATGAAAATCTACGAAGTCTTTTAACATTAACCTACATGACTCTCATGTTCTGACAGTTACAAGAAATTGTATGAACTTCTTTGACCTCTGTAATTGTTTTGGAGTGTCTTCTTAGTGTAGTCGGCTAGAAAAAACAACCCTTCGTTTCCGGGAACAGGACCTAACAGGCTGGTATATTCCAGTAGAAGTTCGACAATACAATACCATATAGTCAACGGTGGACAAATATTGGCCTCGTAAGACCCGCCATTTACTAGGATCGGATCAGAACCTACCAGGCCGTCATCAACCGTAAGGAGTTCAGCTCTTATCATAGAATCAGCGATAAAGAATATAGTGGCCGGCATGGAGCTGCGTTAGACCCTATGCCCAGCATGCCCAAGAAGGCTTCCTCCGGGAACAGAACCTTGCTGTATACCTTGCCGACCTAATGTAACTATTTGTCAAATTTTATTGTTACCAAACTTAACCCACCAAATCAATCATGTATCCTTTCCATGTTCTTGAATTTAACTTAACACTTTTATACACCAAATCTATGTTTGCCAACAGCTATACAGCAACAGCACGACAAGCGGTACAAGTGACAGCATAGCTAGCACGGGGTCAGCGATGGTGCATAAGAAGAACAAACTTGGCCTAGCGTTGCTGATCAGTGTCAATGATTCCACGCAAATGTGAGTAGAACTACGACTCTTTCTTTAATACTTTTTGGTCCTTCGTCTAATATAAGGAACAATTTTCAATCAAAAACCCAGCTAACAATCTCAACAGTAGTCCTGACTTCCAAGCGATGTTCAGGGTTTTTTTTAAATTGTATTGCAGTATTTGCACGTTGAAGTTTGGTTTGGTAGTATAACTCAATGTCGAAAAGTAACATTAAGTTCTCATCACTGACGCTCAATTTGGTTGCTGCTTCTGAATGTATTGAAGTATTGTATGAGAATGGCAGCAGCCGTGATGTATGACCTAAATTGGGTATTGTTTATATGTAGATGCAGCATCATTATTAGGCATGTTCTAGGCCATAGTTAGATTTAAGGCAGGTCTAGCTTGGGTGGTTTGGAATTGGTTGTCTGACACTTCTTTAGACGAAGTCAAAATCGAATGTCTTTCATAGATTTTTTGAATATTTTGCAGAATTATTGCCCACCTACAATAATTTTGATGCATCATTGTGTACATTTTGTAAAGGCCAACTTACAAAAAAAATTCAACTTGCCGGGTTAATCCCACTTTTTAGTTACATCACTATGTTGCTTCAAAGTAAATCGGCAACCAAAACAATACGTCTCAAATTGAGGACCACCTCCTATTATTTGTCGGATAAAAAAGGTCGAAATGTATTATAGGCGTGGGATGTGTACCAGCTCTAAAATATTATAAATAAATGGCAACCTTGCTACGGGAAAGGATTTATGTATTTGTGTTTACGAAGCTCCAACTTGACGTGAGATGACTCGGAAGGTCATGTGAGTGTATGAACCGTTCTATTGGTAATTTGTTTTTTTGCTCGAAATAGTGCAATCATCATTATGTAGTAAGCGGTAAGACCAAAATTATGTCTAACCCAGACATAATTTCTGCCGTCACTTATAGTTTTTGGTCCAATATTGCGCAATCGTTTTAAGTATTTTGTTTGGAAAATCTCAATTGTTTCTAACAATATGAATACTTATCGATTGTCATTATTGATTGGCATTATTAGATTGTTATGGAAAATAAATTACTACAATATGTCGGTTTGTCGGTTTTCAACTTTGTTTTCGCTATGAGGGGTCATTAGCTATTTGTCTATGAAAAGATTTTCGTGTGCATTTTTTTTTTGGCTTTAACAAAAAAGTATGCATAGTTAGACTCGCTTCTGACCATTTTCCAAGAGATGACAATAAAGTAATTTCCTATCTTTGTTGGAATGAGAAGATGTGTCAATTTATGTGGATTGTGTCTATTTAAACACTTATGAAGCTGTTTAACTGTCTAGAAATTGTTTAGACTTTCAAAATGTATTTTTAAATTTATACAAATGATTATTAGTACCATAACGATTGTAAAATATTTGTACAGTGACGTAGTAAGAAGATGTCTGGAGCACTCGCCTCAGCTACAAGCACTGGTGTGTCGGCTGCGACTGGCGACTCTAGCGGCCGGCGCCACCGGCGGCCGCGTGTCTACGTTATACCGCGCGGCCGAACATGCGGCTAGCTGGTGAGTGACATATGTGTGACGTAGTGACATGTCGGACACATTCGCAGCAGTTGATCGAGAACCGAAAAGCTCTTCTTATTCTATAAACGCATGTGAAGCTCCCTGAAAATGACTCGACTTGTCTTTCATTCTAAAACGCGCTGGCCTTATAGTCTTATACTCTATACATACAGGGTGTAAACGGATTCACGAAGCCGATGCCGTTAACCAAGCATTCTGTACATCAAACTAAATAGCACTTCGAAAAAAAATTTGCTGAGAAACGACCTTAACTTTTCGAGGTTTTTATTTACAAATATAACACCGTTTGTCTCTCTAGGTTATCAGACCTGGTGTACGGGCCGCGCCTCCAACCGGTGTGGTTGAATCTAGTCACGGGCGACTCCCGGTCGTCCAACAAACTCGCTGAGATGCTTCTGTCTGATCTCTGCTCTGTACTATCTGTGGGAGACACGAAAACTACTAATTTGTAAGTATTATTATTACTTCATTCTTTTATAAAATGCTTAATTTTGCTCAGAGGTTGGCTGGGCGGAAATTATCCCACAAAGTCAAACTACCGGCTTTTCTAGCAAAGAAAGGTAAACATTTAGCAAAGATGAAAAGCGTTTTTCTCGTTAAATAAAGGTTTTTATTTTCGACCTGTTTCATAATATGGCTTCCGAAATGCTATGTTCGTGAATACGTAAAACGTATGAACAGTAGAAGAAAATCGCTTCTGAATTTTGGTAAGTGAATGCATTACGTTGCTCGTGACTGTACCTTAAGCACAAGCACAATTCGGCGGTAATGGTTCATTCCTATGTTATAGAAGTGTGCCTATTGCCATCAACCGGGCACAAATCAGCACAGACTTCGAGCAGTCATACGCTCATATCGAAACTGTTTATACAGGAATACATTGTTAATAGTATATTGTTAAGAATGTTATTAGTCTGTAAGTTTTCTTTAAAATTAAATAAATAAATAAATTATAGTTAAAGCACAGATAATATAATACTGTTAAAGTAAAGTATGTACATTCTGGGCTACTATTATAGTGGCCCGATTACCTCAATTGATCGTAACAATTTACGTTTGAGCAAGCAAACAGAAATTCTATTCAGTATTTCATTCATTTCAATTTTGCGTGGGCATAAGAATACTACAATTTATTTGGTTTAGACTTTATCGTGTGAATATATTTTGTCTAGTTGAAAATAGTAGTGGATAATGGGGCTAACAACCTATAGACAAGAATAGTCTACGAATCATAGAGTTTTTACTTTTTCTATATCCAAACGATGACTAAGGAGTATCTAGCAACTAGTCATGTAAAATCATCAGTATTGATGTCTGAAGCCTAGTTAGGGTTCCGTACCTCAAAAGTTAAAAAAGGAACCCTTATAAGATCACTTTCTTGTCCGTCTGTCACCACCGATTTTCTCAGGAACGGGTGGACCTAGCAAGTTGAAATTTATACCAGATAGGGACAACCAGATAGGACTGGACTGTCTATAGTCCCTATTAGATGTATAAAAATCAAGGTCCTGAGTCAACACGATAAAAAGATATGGGCAAATTTAGATTTTCGCGAAAACTTGTAAGTACCAAAATTTACCTTACGTTTTCACCAAAATTGACAATTCTAGGTCAACCGGAAGTACCCTATAGGTTTTGGGTCGAAAACCTATATGGTAGTTCCCGTTGACCTAGAATCACGAAATTTGGCGAGAAGCAATGTCTTACAGCACATGTAAAGGGAAAAATCTGAAAACCGTAAATATCTAGTTTAATAACAAAAAAAAGCGTTTTTACTATTACAAACTTATTATTTGCGGTGGGTGCAATAGCCGTTTCTGGGGATCGAACAGCAAAGTTAAGTTTGTCCTTTAAAAAGTTTGTACGGAACCCTCGGTGCGCGAGTCCGACTCGCTCTTGGTCGGTTTTTATTTTTGTAGTCGAGTCACTTTATTAGTTAATTGAAAGTGGTTACTGGAAAACCGTAATATTTCTTGTGAAATAGGTTTTATGGTAATGATTTTTCGAAATATTTCAAATTAGTCTGTTTCTGCCTGTTATCCCTATAACAGGCCAAACAGATTGCTAAAACCAATGACTGCTGAGAATATAGGTACTGGTTTTATTACAATAATAATATGGTATACAGGGTGTAAACAACCTCATCACGCAGCCGTCAACCAAGCATTCTGTACATCAAACTAAGTAACTTTACGCAAAAATTATTGCTGGGAAACGACATATTTTTTTTGGGTGTAAAATCGTGTTTTGTCGTAAAACTCAATGTATCGCTCTCAAAACATTGTGCTGATGGATGGATTGTAATACAGGGGTCATGGATGTGTTTAAATTAAAAATCTTACCTTAAAATTTTGTATTAAAAAAAAACTTGTCAAAACGTTGTAACTTTGACCCCCAATATCTCCGTAACTAGAAGGTTCTCAGGTATGGTGTAGAACAAAAAAATTAGCGCAATGACGGGGAGAACAAGTGCCTTTCGGCTTCCTTAAGAGGTGTTTTACACCCTTTATAAGGTGTCTATATTGACAAAGATTATAATTATGTAGAGGGGACATTACAATGTAAAGTAAAAGTGGATTTAAAATAAAATTAAACAAATTCCAATCTGTTTCATTAATTAATTAATTTAAAAGCAGTTCATTACAGTAGTGACAGGATACCAATACACACTAGCCAAATCACTTAGTAAAACATCCGAAACAAGTTATACACAAATATTATATTATGAAACGAGAAAAAAAACATCAAACTATTTAATTAATCAAGATATTTGTCCATCAACACGCCAGCATCTAATTAATATAACACAGAATATATTACTCTAGTTTCAACACTTACATACCAACACTTTCTACGCCCAAATAACTGCCCGGAGACTGTCTTCAACAATTATTTTTATCTTGATTTAATGGCTCGATCACATGATGTTAAGACTTACACAATGAAAGAGACTAGAACGACAACCGTGGAAATATATGCCGACTCTCGTAAATCACGTCAGTTACGGTTGATGTAATAAAAATCTTAAGGGAAAACCATGTTTAGTACTTACAAACTATTTTAATAATTCCCGGGTAAAGTGTTGATTGAGTTTTTTGATTAGGATTTTCTCAGTATAGCAGCCACGGAGTCAGGATATGTGCCTATATTGATGGCAGTAGGCTCGCTTTCTATTACATGTGACTTAAACATAACTGGTGAAATGTGGGTGTACAAATACACCTTTGCCCTAACCTTTAGGGGATTGCAGGCATGATGTTATCTTAGGGCGCTTTCAATTTAGACGTTTTGTGTCGGACCGCTGCGGTGCCGAAGTGGTGCGTTTGTCGTACTGCGTACGTGCGGTTGTGATTTTTCATAGAAAACAAACGTGCGGCAGTAGTCCCGTCTATTGTCGAGCGTTCGCGGCACCGACGCGCGCTTTGTATGAAAACAAACTAACGTCCATACGCAGTACGACAAACGCACCGCTTCGGCACCGCAGCGGTGCGACACGAAACGTCTAAATTGAAAGCGCCCTTAGGTTATTTCGACAATAAAAGTTCTAGTTACTAGCAAAGTTATTTATTAAACAGCTGGTCATCACCTAGCTAGATGGTGTAGGTGGGCTGTTACCATACTGGCCGGCAAAGCACCGTTGCTCTGAAACAAAGCCGTTTGCAAAACTTCTTCTTTGTGTAGCGATAGACTCAAATAACATCCGACCAGTACTGCTGGACTAAGTAAAGCTTAACAGGCACATGAGTTATCACAGTTTTGTATTTTGGATGTCAACGCAACTGCGTCTGGTATTGTATGTATGTCCATTGCCGTTGAAGGCCGATAAGCATTAACACCACCTGGTCTGTAGGTACAGCTGTCCCTTGGGTCCTGCATCCTAAGGGTTTATAGGCGGTCCTGCCGGGGCTGTGGGACTGTTCGAAAGAGATACGTGGCCCCGGAACACAAAGGGTGATGAGGGAACATGGATGGGTTTTAGTCAGTAAAAGTCTGACACTAACTCCTGCTCCGCCCAGAGCGGGAGGAGTCATTTGATGATTACTCATCCGAAAAAAAGGGTAATGCAATTAGTTCGATGTTTTTATTGTAGGAGCGTTGTTTGATTAGATATGGCGTGTCTTGTGAGGTGGAAATATTCCTAACGTACTAAAAGTGTGATGAATGATGATGAGAGGAGCTCGTGGCTTTAAGTTAAGCCGTGCTTGCATAGGTTGGTCCGTGGATGGGTGACCAGCCATTACATACCGAGTTCCGTTTACGTCTCCTGCGTATTTGCCATTTAGCTAAATAAAGTAAAGACAAAAGTTATATTTTTATAGCCTTTTGTACTGTCTCACTGCTGGACAAAGGCCTCTCCCAATTCCCTATATGAGCTGTTGTCCTTTGACTCCTCTAACGGTACTTGTCCAGATCGTCTTGCCACCTCTTTCTGTAGTTTCATAATATTATTGAGAAAAAAAAATACGAATGGATTGCCTAAAAAGGTTAATGATCACTAAATGAGATCTCACGAGTCACGATTAATCTGCTAAAAGATGAATCATTCTGTTGTTTAGAACTGAGATAGGGATTAACACATCCTTACCTAATAAAATTATGACATAGTCGCGAATTAAGAGCAAATAAAAAATAAATTAACGTTTTTTACACAATAGTGGGCCGTCCCGGCTTCGCACGGTAGTAATTAATATAGCCAGTATGACACTCACAAATAAGGTTTCATTCTATTGGTAAAAGAATTTTCAAAATTGCTGGGCCCAAAAAGTGATCTAGAGATTACCCCCTACAACCTCACAAACTTTACCTCTTTATAATATTAGTATTGAAGTATACATTTTCACAAATAAACGTTATCAGCATATTTTCGTGTTAAATAAATTCAATGCAAATGGTACCAAAAATATTGTGTCAAAAAATGAAGCATGCGTATGGAAAGACCAAAAACTTAGATAATACAGGGTGTAAAAGACCTCATCACGAAGCCGTCAACCAAGCATTCTGTACATCAAACTAAGTAACTTTACGCAAAAATTATTGCTGGGAAACGACTTTTTTTTTTGGGGTGAAAAATCATGTTTTGTGGTAGAACTCAATGTAACGCACTCAAAACATTGTGCTGATGGATGGATTGAATAGTACGGGGGTCGTGGAGGTGTTTAAAGTAAAAATCTTACATTAAAAAGTTGTATTAAAAAAAAAACATGTCAAAAAGTTGACACCCAATATCTCCGTAAGTAGAAGGTTGGAACTTTGACCCCCAATATCTCCGTAAGTAGAAGGTTCCCAGGTATGGTGTAGAACAAAAAAATTATCGCAATGACGAGGAGAACAAGTGCCTTTCGGCTTCGTTAAGAGGTGTTTTACACCCTTTATATTAAAATCTTTTTTTTTTATAAAAAAAATATTGTACATTTAATACTGTATACGGTACATTTAAGATTACGGATTGAACGACCAATGATTTCTACGATGCGGACTTAAAATGTTTTGAGTGCGGCTGGAACTGCCAAAAATAACACTTTCAATTTGGTCTTCGCTTGATCTTCTATACAAATAAATAGTTGGAAGTGTCTGTTTGTAATTTAAAATAACAGTTTCAAACTGAATGCATATGAAAGATACGGTAGATATAACAAAAAATTACGTCTGTCTGTCGGTCTGTCTCTTTGTTCCGGCTAATCTCCGAAACGGATAGACCGATTTTAACGGGACTTTAACTGGCAGACAGCTAATTTTATAAGGATTAACTTAAGCTTCTATTTTAGAAAAAACATTAGGGTTCCATAAAAAAAAACCTTTGAAATTGTAGGTAAACAAAATCAGATTAAAATACGGAAACAATATTTTTGTAATCATTTCATGCGGAAGAAGGTCACGGGGCATAACTAGTCTTAATATGACGACAAACGCCCACCTGGAAATTTCTGGAAATTTAAACCTGTCGTTTAGTAATTTTTAGTTTTTTTTTTTTAATTTTTGTGCCAGATTTTTAATACACAGGTGTTTTTCGCACCCACACAATTTTTTTATACCCAGTTATTCCGGGATTAATGTTTATGATTAAGTAAACATAGATCATTGTTAAATTATGCAAATTTTTATTAGTGTAATATTTACTAAATGGTGAGCCGGTGGTTTTCGTCAGAATTTACTGACAAACATTTGGCTCGAGTCCCTAGTCCGCGGAAGCTAAGGAAGTCAGCTTGACGTCAAAAGAAGTACTCATTAGCGATAAATTACCAATTTCCTGTTATGTTTTTGTATAGAAACACAACATCATTTTCCTGCCCTTGTTTACATTTAAGTATTTGGGTTCGACGCGTCTTCAGCGGTATCTTCTTCCATATATTTCTATTAATCGTCATCTGAGTAGTCACCCACCCTCTAGTCTAGCCATATCATCCTTTACACAGTCCATCCATCCTTTTTTTGGTCTTCCCCTACTCTCACTCCACCCATCATACTCAGAACTTTCCTCACGAAATTTTCCTCATTTCTTTCCTTAACAACATCATACGTTTATTTTGGTCTTACACGTGCTTCAAATATCGTTACAACTCATCTATTTGAGTATATTAGGTATCAACAAGTTGATGATCACTCTATGGGGTTATGGACCTCAGGTGACCAATCGCGTTGCAGCAAAAAGCCACTTCATTGAAATTGACGAGCACACGCAAAAAAGCCACCATGGCTTAAATTACACGAAAAAAATATTACCTGTCTTTTCAATTACTGTGTGCTTTGGTACCCACTCTAATACTAATAGCACAATTTGATATAAGAACTGCATCGACCTCATTTTTACGAGCAGGTAGGTTCCGAGGAGAGGCCGTTTATTAGAAAGACTCGTGGACGAATTGTGTTGAGGTAATGCTGAATCCGTGCAGGGAGCGCATAGTGCGCATGTCAGCGCATAGTTAGGCTATGCGCTGACATTTATTCGAACGGTCCTCATCTTTACTTCTATACTAATAATACAAAGAGGTATAATTTTGTTTGTAAGTTTGTACGTAGGGAGTATCAGTTATCTCCGGAACAGATCCAATTCTGAAAAAAAATTCACTGATAGAAATATACATTATTCGTGGGTTTTAAAGGTTATGAATTATATTTTATATCATGCATGTTAGCCGAACTATCACATTTTTTGCGGACGAAGTGCTAGTGTCAAAAAAAGTTCCGCATCTAACTGCCAAGCGTCCTACTACGGATTCCTAAAACCGTGAAATTCATGTTGTGTTAATAAATTTTATTGTTTCCTATAGAATTCACGTGATGCTGTGTAGGCGATAGAGAGATATTTTACAGTCGTTAAATAGAGATATATGTCGGTACTTCGCGGCGTTGATAATATGCTCATCAGATAAACATTATCACATGATTTTCGTGAAGCTCCCGCATTGTGTTATGTAATGTTTTAAAAACGTAATAAAGGTGTTTGCTTTGGGTATGAAAGTGGGTGTTTTTATAGCTGTATTTACGGTTTTTGTTGAAACGTAAATCAAGTTGAAGGTATGAAGGCATTTCGCGAAATTACAAGAGCTTAGAATTTTCAAACTCAAACTCAAAGCATTTATTTCAATTAGACCATTACGGCACTTTTGAATGTCAAAAATACAAAAAAGAAAATCAAAGCTACAGTCCCAGTCACAAGGCATAATAACTTGAGAAAGTACTGTAGTTGCCCGTTTAGAAGGTTTAAGTTTAGTGGGGTTGAGTAGACTTAAAATTATACTGTCACAGGATATCTTCTGTGATTATCAATTATTTTGAGCTCCCGATATTTCGACACTGTTGCTGTTGTTGTTAGTTTTAAACCGAGAAAGCTTAAAGCAGTGTTTGAGTAAACATGTATGTAGGTTAATTTAATTGCTTTGATAGAAAACCATAAACTCGTAATTATCTTATTCGGGTGGCATAAAATATAATTGTTGATGTCCTGAGTTCTAAAGCTATACAACAACTTTACAGAATCCACTCACACTTCCCGCAAAAATACTTTCAGTTCTTCTTTCACGAAAACGATGACAAATTGATAAAAGCCGCGTAACATTCACGCGTGATTATTTTTTAAATCAAAACAGTCGTTTCATTAGTCATATTTCATAGCAGACCGACCCACGCGACAATTATGTAAGTTCGATAATCAATCTCGGCTCCAAACGTGACTATCGCTGCGTTCACTGTCTGGAACGAGTCCAACGCCACCGATAAATGAGTAAAAAAAAAAAACATCCGGCCAAGTGTGAGTTGGACCACACGCAGTATAGGGATTCGGTAGTCAGGATGAATGATGATGAAACACATATATAATTGCGTTTGTGCCTAAAATTATCCAGGCAACAATAAATTAAGGGCCTAACATGCCTCTAATGGCTTAGCATGATCCTTCGTTACGCCTAAAATACTGCAGCATTAATTTTGAAATAAATATATGGTAAAGTTGAGGATTAATGCTAGGTACTACGTGTGACGAAAACACGATTCCATAAACGTTTTCGTTAAAAAAAAAAAACTAAAGTTACCTCCAAATCGAACAATTAACCGCTGGTATTCAAAAAGTACTTCAAATTAGATCATGAAACTTTGCATACTAACTGAACTCAAAATATTTTTTGTAAAGCGCAAAAAACCACTCATTTCGCACTATTCGGCCGCAGTGACTGACGTAACAACCGCTTTGTAGTGCAAGCTGATTAGAACTTTATTGTAACAGTATTTCAAACGAAGTTTGAACCACCACAAATAGAGTTGCTAATTTTAGGGTTAGAAGGGCCTTAAAGTAAGTTCGATATATAATTTAATCAATTGTGACTCCAGACGTGCCTATATCGCTGCGTTCACTGTCTGGAACGCGTCCAATACCACCGATTAATGATTAAGTAAAAAAAAAAAAAAACAACTGGCCAAGTGCGTGTCGGACCACACTCAGTGAAGGGTTCGGTAGGGAATATTTACCCTAAAATGCACACAGTAATGATTTTACCTCACGCAAATAAAAGTTGTTTCTGCGCTTGTACCTTGTAAAAAAAAAAACAATTTGTAGTCATTTAGAAACATAAAATAGTCTTTTTATTTATGAGCTAGATGGACCTAACAGAAATATAAGAGTTCCGTTTTTGCCAAAGGAACCCTAAATAACAACAAAAAGTATTACATTTTGGCGCGATTTCGCTCGTCCATTATCCGAAACAAAGTGTGAATGGAGAAGCTGTCTGTTTCTTTTCTTTATTTTATTTTTCGAAGTTAGTCAGGTATCGCTACTTAGCTATTTTCGTTGTAATGTTTACGTATTAAACTCACGTGATTCCTGATGTTGTTTTTTAAATAGATTGACGTCTGTTCAAAAAATTGACCAACATTGTTGTGCAACATAGGTCTGCGAAGGAGTTCGCATAGCTAGAAATACATTGGCGATGATTCCAACACGTTTCCGAATGATTTATCTAATCGATACTTTAAATAAATATAGATTAGTTTTTTATCCGTTTGTTTAATTTAAATAATGAACTCGATGCTGTTAATTGAATTAGTTTTATCAGATAAAACCATTCATTTTGACAGTTAACATTAACATTGAATTAATGTTATTTGATTTTTATAATAAATTCGATATACTTCATTTGAAGGCTGCTTTAGTTAGTATAAGTCTACATAATCAATTAGGACTTGTGCATAATATTTATTATGCGACACATTCTTATTAAGCAATTATGTTTCATTTAGCTAATCGTGAATCGTGATCTGTTAATGAGCGAACCAAACACTGATAGCGAGATCGTGAGTGCACTAAACATTCTAACTAGATCGTTCTTTCGTTACAGTTTCATCAGCACGCTTCTGACGCACGTGCTGACTTACCACCTGGGCTGGGTGTCCACTGTGAGCCCCTACGATACCATCGACCACCAGACCAGGCCACAGGAGTCCTGCAAGCCCTACAACGCGCTCTGGGCGCAACTGAACGATCTCTGCGGGAACATCGGCTTCCCCCCCCGCGCCGCCCGCACTATCATCAGCGGTCCCACCAACACACACTTCCTCAACCGCCTACTCGTCGTACTCACCTACTTCGTGCGCTGCGGTGACGTCAGACGAAACGACTTCCATTTTCAAGACTGCACCCTCAAAGAAAGTAAAGTCGTGAGCGTGACGCCGACGCCCGAGCCTACCGGGATGCGCAGGACTGCTACACACGTAAACAAGCTCGCGCAGTGCGACGCGGACAGTTTAACAGTGCCGTCAGTGAATACTCAGAATAGTGATAGTAGTGTCAGTACTTTAGCGGCCAGCGAGGTCAGCTTCAAGCGATCGCCCACGCTCGCCAACTTAGGTCAAAAGCTCTCTAACAGCTCCGAGTTCGCCGTAGATTGTAGTTCTACCAGCGACGTCCCCGTCACCAACCAACTCAAGAGGAACCCCACCATGATGCTGTCGTTGAAAGCCTCCTCGGATTCTAGTCTAAACTCGTCGCTCTCAGAGAACGATACGGAGGATAAGAAAGTCGTGTTCGTTTTAGGTGACAACGACAAACTAGTGGGGCTAAAGAACAAGTCAGCTGACGGGAGATCTGTAAAGAAGTCTTCCAAAATCCACAATGAACCCCTCACCCTTGAAGTACCAGAGAAGACGACTGAAACGTGCAACAAGAAAGGCTGTGAGCAGGATAAACGGGCCGACAGTCCGTCGAAATGCTGCGGGCAAACGCTTCAACATTCCAAACCAATCAAACATTCCGGTTTTAAGTTCGAGTTCGATAAGTACCCCCAGATAGTCACTAATTATATGAAGAGCAAAAACTTAGAGATATTAGATAGGCACTATATTGGTAAACCGGGAAATTTGAAGTTGGATAACTTCCAGTTTGACCCGACAATCGTGCCGCCGATACAGGAGGAGCGGTGTGAGACGTGCGTCAAGTGTCAGATGCTGGAGTCGATGCTGCAGACGCCGACCAACGCTTCTGAGATGGAGTATATGAACGATATGCCTCGTCAGATAGAGCCGCAGTTCGCTAAAGAAACCATCGTCGAACCGTCGCCAGAAAGAGAGGTGTCACCAAAAACATTCGTTCGACAGCGTAAAGAGAATACAGTGGTAGTAAATATCGTGAAGTCTAAGGAAGAAGTGTGTGGACCGAAAAGGCAGGAGAGGCCTGAAAGGAGGTCGAACAAGAACAAGAGTGCGGAGCAGCTGGTGGACGTGCAGCAGGTGCTGGAGTTCCCGACAGACGGCCTGGCGCGCGGCCTGGCGCCTGCAAGCGCTGGGTACCACGCCTCGCTGCTGGGAGCCGTCACCGACCACTATGTACCTGATTTAGTTTTACAAGGTTAGTCTCTTTTACCGTTACTTGTTGAATATCTCCGTTGCCTTGCAGGACTTAACATTTTGCTCAAAATAGTTACTAGGCCTTTTTTGACGAATTGACTTCAACATTTTTTGTTAATGCTTTCGTGTAGGTCACGAAAGCATTAACGAAAAAAAATACAGGTTTATTTGTAAAACACCGACAACCTCTCAGGACTATGTTACTAACATCATAATCAACAACTTTTGTTTTATGACTTTTAAAAATTCATCATATTTTAGTTCATCAGGTTTTCATACAAAAATAAATATATTTAAATTGAACGCTCTAATGCCCGCCGGCCTAATCCCTAATTTGTATGAAAATCTGATGAAATAAAATGTATGATGAATTTTTAAAATTCATGGAACAAAAGTTGTTGATTATGATGTTAGTAACAGTCCTGAGAGGTTGTCGGTGTTTTACAAATAACACTGTATACGGTCCAATTGAGAAACCTCCTTTTTTTGGAGTCGGTTAAAAAATTTACGTAATGTATTGCAAAACTTCGACGAAACCATTGATGTCCACCCAGTCATAATCATTTTGCTAATATAATATGAAATCGAGTCTTCCAAATACAATTTAAATCGTCGTGAACAATAAAAATCGCACAAACCATGACGATAATGTATTAAAAATATGCGTCTAAAATAATACCTCTGATATGTATATTTTTTTAATGTAACAAAATTCCGTTGTGATTACAGGAACAATTGCCAAACCTTGTGCGTGGGAGACTGATCTGCGTCGCGACATGGACCTGACGTCGTACATCAACAAGACGACGGAGTCGCCCGTGCAAGCCGTCGCGATCATAGGAGACATCAATACTTGGTAATTATGTAACTTGTTATACATTTTAATACAATAGAAATACGTGCCGAACGTCATGTACAGACGGTATAGTTTGGTTCAAACTTAATGGTGGCTCGGAAGTTAGCTGCGAGTGACGGTCTGCGCAGGAATAACGCTTTAAACTTTATGGCGATTCGGAACATCTAATGTAAAGCTGCGCAGACAACAATTTTAGGTGTCAACGGGGCGCAGATGACGCAGCAGCAGTTATAATTCTAAGCGAGTACCTAAACGTTTTCATTATTTATGGGAATACCCGAATATGCGTTTCGTTTTCAAACATAGACAATGTGTGGGTTGCCATATGTGTAAAAAAGTAAATAATTACCCACCCCCATGTCATCAAAAATAAGCAAAGCATAGCCCCTCCCGCCCCCGCCCCCCTATAGTGCTTACGTAATACTTGAACGGTCCCATTACGTTCAGCACGTATTTCTTCCAGCACATCAAACTACCCGATACTGTCATATTTTCCCAATCAACCTTGAACCTAATGCTTTAGCGATAAAATTGAAAATCTATTAAAGATATTTGACAGGTTGTAGTAGTGTAGCATTTAAGTCTATAAAGGGTGTAAAACACCTCTTAACGAAGCCGAAAGGCACTTGTTCTCCCCGTCATTGCGATCATTTTTTTTGTTCTACATCATACCTGGGAACCTTTTAGTTACGGAGATATTGGGGGTCAAAGTTCCAACTTTTTGACAGGTTATTTTTGAAATACAAGTTTTTAATGTAAGATTTTTACTATAAACATCTCCACGACCCCCGTACTATTCAATACATCCATCAGCACAATGTTTTAAGTGCGTTACATTGAGTTCTAACACAAAACATGTTTTTTCACCCCAAAAAAAAAGTTGTTTCCCAGCAATAATTTTTGCGTAAAGTTACTTAGTTTGATGTACAGAATGCTTGGTTGACGGCTTCGTGATGAGGGGTTTTACACCCTGCATAGAGCGAGCAGTATAGCGTCTCATACAACAATAATTTTACTTTACCCTAACGGCAGCATCTGGCAAACGCCTTGGTGTCGCTGGTCTATAACCTGCTAATCGCTGAACTAGTCTTCCGTCATTGGATCTCGTTGACGACAAACAATTAAAGACCAACGGCCATCGTTTGGTTGCAAACCACCCCACTTTTCAACCTTATTACTTAGGGCATAAGGGTGAAAAGCGTTCGACCATCAGTGAACCTCGGTAATACAATTGAACGACGGGAAAGTAATACCTTCGTTTGTGTCGTCCCCAGGGAAGTGCGTGTGATAGGCCGGGACTGCGGGTCGGGCGGCATGTCGTCACTCGTGGGCGCCATGCTGGACACACTGCCCGCCATGTGGAAGGCGCGGGTGCCTGCGCAACAGGTAACTACTGTGTTTATACTTGCTGTAATCTGCAATAGCAAAAATGAATAAACTGATGAAGTCGTAAAAACAAGTACAGTCAAGTAATTTGACTGGCTACGTCCATTCAACAGCATTCTTATTACGTACATAGATACGGAAAGTAACAAACTAAACTACAGAACGCCATCTGTTTCGATTCTTTCAAGCCCCTTTTTCCTTCGTCCAAGTTGCTACATCAGCCCGCTTAGCATGAACGCTGTAGAAACGAAAGAGATTCGACAAATCTTTTGTTCATCTGTCATTTTGTCGATTTGTTCATGCTAAGCGGGCTGGGCTCGTAGACTTCGAGTACTACGCATCTATATAAAATAATCCCTGTAACAAAAATAAATATAGCTGGTTTCTTGAACACTTGAAATAATAAAAGATACTAATACGTTATCAATAGGCTTGTCAACTGAAAAAATCTTATTAGTCCGTCAGTTAGATTATCAAAAAATATTTGACCGGTGTTTTTTCTTTTGTTACGTAAAATAAAATTGACGAAGATACGATGCTTTTAAAATTCTCAATACGTCACGCCGTGGTGTAATTTTTTGTGCGTTCTGACGTCACAAGCCCCCACTCTCGAGTTTTGATGCGTTTCATCTTTGTCAATATTCATTGATTTACAAAAACAAAAAATACGTGTCCATTATTTTCCAATACTGATGCTGGAAACTAGCCTATTCATAACTCATTTTTAAAAACCTTCAAAATTAATAAATACCAATTTATGCTTATAATTTGAACTTCTTTTATTGCCTTCCAGTGCATAACCTTCCTCGAAGGAAAACTCCGTGAATTCTGCGTGCTATCAAAGACCTTAGCCGACATGTTGATGTCAACTGACTTCTGTGACATCGCAACGTTGACCAAATCCCTGAACATCGACGTGAACGATGTTCCTCTACTGCTAGCAGTGGCCACCACGCATACACCACAAGTTGCTACAAGATACGGGCTCAGTTACGGATAACGTTGAAGAAACGCGTGGGTATCCACGCCTTGGTTTGGTTCAGTAATCAGAGTATTTAAAAGAAGATTTACTGTTTTGCAGGCGGACGTAAAAGCTGGAATTAAAAGAAGAAAATTTATTGTAGATTTAGAAGGTATGAAAACCAGCCTTTTTGCTAAACCATGAAGGGATTGATTATATCTGTCAGCAAGCTTAAATTGTACCGATGTAGGTACTGGTATTTTACTTCTATTTCTTATCTGACACTATATTGGAAAATTGCAAGAACTATTTGTATTAGCTAAGAAATTACGATAAAATTCACAAATTATAATATTGGTGTATCGTAATGGCGTAATGAGTGGGATTTTCGACTTTAGCTTTTGCTGAGTTGAAAGTTGTAAATGCGACAGTGTTCAATATGCCATACTTAGGACGTTTAAAATTTCCATCTTCGTCGTCGATATACGCACAAATGACGCATGCCAATATTTTAAATCTGTTCAAAGCCAAAGATCAATAGTACATACATCGCATGTTGTCGAAATCTCTTCTGCTGTTACGTCGTCTTGCGACGTCGTGTGTCATGCTTGCGTCACGGAGTAGTAAATAAATGGAATGCCTACGTCGCGTTCAATGTGCAGAAGCAGTGCGTATGTCGCCGATATAATGGCCATTCCAATACAAATTGAATGCTACACTAGACCGTACGAAGCGCCATCATACGTTTCGATACTTCCGCATACGTCATATATCGGTCAAATTTTATTCTTCGAATGGCGTGTTCTCTTTTTATTTTAATTGTTACGCGCATCCGTTGACAATGTAGAAGGAATTTTATATTAAGTCTCAAAGTACACATATAGAGAATAAATACTTCGTAAGTCTGATTACACAAATATATCTCTGCATTGTTTATATTCCTGAAAGTTGTATGACCAAGTTGTATTAGGTATGAGTGACTCAATAATTATGATCCGATTTATAATATGAAACGATCTAAAATATAGCTGTTTTCTTGTCGATAGCTATGGCGTAATATTCTTCTTATTGATATATATATTTAAGTTTAAAATAAAGTGGCATACTTAATAGCTAGTTGTCAAGCAAGGAATCGCTAGAACGCAGAAATTTAGCGACTTGCGCAGTATTGGATTGAAATTAGCAATATTTCATAATACCCTGTTGGGAAACCGCGAAAGTAATTATTTGATTGAATATAGGTAATATTAGGAAATAAAGCTAAAAAGCATAATAATCATTGATGTTATTAAATTATTAAAACTTGCCATAGTGACTATAAAGGTAGATCAATCTTTCAACTATTTCAAAAGTTAAACTTTGAAATACAAATTCTTGCTGAAGGAAGCGTTGCGCGGGAATCTGTGATGTTATATTTATTTTTTGTAATATCCAATAATTTTTATTTTTGTAATTGTTGCGGGCAAAGTTCACTATACATGGAATGTGGGAGTTTTCCGATTGATGCCAGCATTGTCGTACTTAATTACGATTACCTAAGAAAAATGTGTGCACACTGCCCAGTCGATGACAACATTTCACGAATAGCGGACTTTGCTCGCAACACAGTATCTATTTTGATTGTGATAAATCTTGGAATGCTTGTAATTGTGATTTGAAATCAGTTCAGGTTTTTAAAAGGCCTACGTATAATTGTGATAGTCAATTAAATTTTATAAATTTATTTATATAATGTAGGCTCAAAAGCTGGCAAGATATTTTTATGGTAATATATTTTGTTTGTATGAGCCATGTTGTTGATGCACAATATTTTCAGTATAATCGCGTAGTTGTAGGAATTTGGCAGCATTCGGCAGCTAGGCAGTTTAAAAGAATACGGCAAAAAAATGTAATACTGCCTTTGTATTAAATATTTTTCATCGTCAAACATTATCCAAAATAATGTATACAGTTAATACAGTTAATATAATGTATACAGAAATATTATTCTCTAGCAGAGAAGTATATAGCAGTGAAGTTACCGGTACAAAGGGACTTCGATAAAGTGAACAAATAATAATCAAGACTAAATATAAACTAATTAGGATGGTCTGGCTGTTGTTCACCGACTAAACTAACCTTACACTATTGATATCTTACTCTTATGCTAAAGTAGAAAGAGTTGGAAAAAAATGACATCTGTCAAAAGTGACACTAAACACTGACGTATAAATCACGATATACGTCAGTGCACAAACTTGAAGATGTCAGAAAAGTTTGACAGCTCTAAACTGTCACTGTAACTTTTTGTAAAAATAATAAAGAATAGCATAGCTGTTCGTTTAGTCGATGTGCCACAGAATCACGGAACCAAAATATTCTTCACAAAATATAATACTCATATATCGATTTAACAAAAATAGTGCGACGTTCCCAATCACGATACTTTCGATGCAGGAACATTCCATTGCGTGTTTTTATATCCGCTTTTTGTAATAGTTGTAAGAAATAGCGTGATGGAGTATTTGGAGTTTCGTGTTTGGTGTATTCGTAATGCCAATCGCACACATTGGTAAAGCCCGTTTCATACGTAGCTTCAATTATGTATTTGGTCATCCCAGCTATTGGGGAGGCTTCCAGTTTAACTGAGTGCAGCTGAGTACCAGTATTTTACATGGAGCGACTGCCTATCTGACCTCCACAACCCAGTTAGTACTGGGTAATACGATACCCCTTGGTAAGACTGGTTGTCAGTCTCTCTGGCCACTGACTACCTGTAACGACTGTCAAAGATCTTCAAATGGCAGCCGGTGGGACGAAGGCTTGTTAAAAATACGCTAAGCTACGTGTCAAGCGGTCTTTATCGATTTAGAAAAGCATCCTGTAATTCCTAGTTCTCAAATAATTGCACCAATGTTCGTTATTTGATAAGGGACAAAGTAAAGTATGACTTTTAACGTAAAACGTTTTCATTCAGTAAAATACAATTATAGACTGCTTCTTTGGATCGTAGAATTTGCAACAATTTCAAGTCTGATTCGATGTTATTAAAATATAACAGGCATGGGAGATTTTATTGAAATTAATAGTGATTTGTCGGAATTGCATTAAAATAATTTTATTGTTTATGCAAATCTGTCAAATCGTTACTACAGTAGTAACAGTACAGTTTAATAGACAACATTTGACACTTCATCAAATTATACAACAACGTAACCTTGTAACGGCTGGCATAAAATATTATTTATTTCTTTGAAGTTAGAACTGCACAATTACTTTTTTCAATTACGATTACATATTTATTGTAATAATGACAAAATAAGGTAACTTTAAAATGTAGTCGTACTAAACTGACAGATGTCAAATGTAGTCTAATAAATTGGCCCTACTGTAGTTCCAAGTTTCATCGATAGAGGCGCTGAAGTCAATCTCCTCTTTCAACTTATAGTAAACAAAATTACATCACAATAATAAATTAATTTGCGAAACTGTGTGGGCGGCAATACCTGTATTACTATAAACTTATATACATATCCGTTTGTACCTAAACCTGTACCTACTTTTACCTGAGACTATCTGCTGTACCTAAGTACCTTGTCTGTTTCGTGAGGGTGATATGTATAGTATATTTATTTTATAAGTTCTCATTTTTAAATAATGAGTTATATTTTTTTTATACTTTAATCTGATAATAAATTATTTTTTTTTCATATTGAAAAAATTGTTTTAAATGCTAATTTCTCCTCGTTCCTTAAAATCATCTATATTAACGCTGCCTGTGTAACCTTTTCACGCCTTAACGGCTGAACGGATTTAGATGAAGCGGGCTTTGAAATTTTTGGCCTGCCTAACGTCCGCCATTTTATTTTATTTTCAAAATAACATCAAACCCGTATTAAGCGCAGGCCACCGCCAGCTAGCCAGCGAGCGAGCGAGGCGGGCAACCCTCTTTTTAACCGACTTCCAAAAAGAGGAGGTTATCAATTCGTCTGATTTTTTTCTTTTTTTGCTTGTTTCTTCAGCTTTTTTTGCCAATTGTGTACAGTACACCCACATTTCGACAGTTAAGTATGTTAGGTTCCATTTTATTGGGGATAAGTCTATTACCATGACATGTTAAGAAATAAATGACTGCCTTGTTGGTCTAGTGGTGGCGACAACTCAGCATGAGGTCCTGGGTTCGATTCCCTGGTCGGGCAAAGTGTTATTGGGTTTTCCATCAGGAATTTCCTAAAACTTTTTTGCAAAAAATAAAACCGACTTCAAAAACACAACAAAGTGAAAAATAACTTTAGCTTCAGAAGTCTGTGGCAAAGGAATCAAACACACAAGTCACCGACTTCTGAAGCTAAAGTTATTTTTCACTTTGTTGTGCTTTTGAAGTCGGTTTTATTTTTTGCATAAAAGTTTTTTATTCATCCCATCTATTCGAAAAGGACGATTTGGTTCGCCTTTAAGTGCAGCCAAAGGTGGTGTTTTCTATAAGAAACTTTTAGCGGGCAGTAACGCGTTTAATCCTCTATAAAAGTGCGCCGCAATTATCTTTGCCGAGCACTTTTAAATTTGGAACATCTTTGTGTTTAGCGCCAAAGAAATCGAACGCAAATATTGTTTGAATAAAGACTGGCTGGTACGACGGCCCATAGTCGCGCCGCCGCCGCACGGTAGGTTGAATATCGGCTTTCATAGACTTCGGGATTTCAATTTGCAGTACCTGATTTTTTTGCCGGATATCGCTTCTATTAGTCATTATTATATACAAAAAAGACACCCGAGTTAATTCTGCTCAAAACCGAAGGAATTAAATTTTTTTTATGAAAAATTTGTAAGTATGAAGCTAGTATGAAAAATCTAATTATCTTTTACGGAGAGTTATACACGGATATACTTACAGGTGATTATAGTGCTATTTATTTATGATTTTTTTGTCGCCGATTTTCCGAAACATTTTATACCCCTTTTTTATTTATTTTTTTATTTATTCATTTATTGCATCAAATATGGTAGGTACATGAAGTTTTTGTATAAAATATTTAGTAACACACATTTGGCCAATATATAGCATGCAATAGTACAGGTTTTTACAGTTAAGATAATAATTACTAGGTAACTACATTTTTTTTTAGTTTACGTCCACTTAACAGTTAAATATGTCGGTGCTTTAGAGTATAAAATTTACAGGGAAAAATTGAAAGAACTCATCTATCGAATAAAAACACTCTTCTAACAACCACTTCGCAACACAAAACTTGAAGGGTAGTTGAGTAATTGACCTAGGTAAAGCATTATAAATTAGGGGAGCAATATAAACGCAGCTTCGACGAAAAAGTTCTAGCTTTGGAACTGGCATTTCAAAATGTAAATGTGTAGGTTTCCTTTTATTTGTGTTATCCTTCCGTTCAAATAGTTCAGGATTGGACCTCACAAACCTGGCAACTTCGTAAACATTAATGCATGGGACCGTCAGTAGATTGTACGACTTGAATATAGGCCTGCATGTGTCAGACCACTGCATTTTGAATATTGCACGAATACACTTCTTTTGGGCAATGAAGATCTTCGCTATTTCGGAAGAGTTTCCCCAAACAACTATACCGTATCGTATTACTGAGCAAACGTATGCGTGATACACCATTATGGCGGTACGCAAAGATGTAATAACTTTTATTCTTTTCAAAGCAAATACGAATTGATTGATTTTTGTGAAATTATTTCGATGTGATTCGTCCAAGTGAAATGCTCATCAAGTGTTACACCAAGGAACTTTGCATTACGTACCTGTTCTATATTATTATTGTTAAGTGCAACATTAAGGCGTACAGGCTTACTTTTCAATGTTTTGCAATGAAGCAGATTAGTTTTGGAAATATTTATTTTTAATTTATTAACATCCAACCATTGTATTTTTTCATGTTTGCTTAATTTCAATTTCAAAATTTTGTGAATTTTTACATTTAATAATAATTGTGGTGTCATCGTTTTGACGACTCGAATGACGCAGCGGTAGTGAGGCTGCCTTACGTTCTTAGGGTCCCGGGTTCGAATCCCGGTATAAGCAAATGTTTGTGTGATGAGCATATTGAGCATGGACATTTGTTTCCGAGTCATGGATGTTTATATGTATAATAAGCAGTGGCGTGCAGTGGTATTCCACGAAGGGTAGGCCACGAAATAATGATAGCAAAAAAAAATTCGTCTGCGCCATCTTGGATTTCCGAAAACGACACCCATGAAGAAAAAACTGAAAATTTTCGTCGGCGCCATTTTGGATTTTTATTTTGACCTCATTTTCATTATCAGCGACCCCAAAAACCACGATAATGACACCCATGAAGAAAAAACTGAAAATTTTCGTCGACGCCATTTTGGATTTTCATTTTGACCTCATTTTTATTATCAGCGACCCCAAAAACCTCGAAAACGACACCCACGAAGAAAAAACTTAAAATGTTTATCGGCGCGATTGGATTTTCATTTTGACCTCATTTTCATCATAAGCGACCACAGAAACCACGAAAATGACACACATGAAGAAAAAACTGAAAATTTTCATCGGCGCCATCTTGGATTTTCATTTTGATCTCATTTTCATCATCAGCGACCACAAAAACCACGAAAATGACACCCATGAAGAAAAAACTGTAAATTTTCGTCGGCGCCATCTTGGATTTTCATTTTGACCTCATTTTCATCATCAGCGACCACAAACACCACGAAAATGACACCCTTGAAGAAAAAACTGAAAATTTTCGTCGGCGCCATCTTGGATTTTCATTTTGACCTCATTTTCATCATCAGCGACCACAAAAACCACAAAAATGACACCCATGAAGAAAAAACTGAAAATTTTCGTTGGCGCCATCTTGGATTTTTATTTTGACCTCATTTTCATTATCAGCGACCCCAAAAACCTCGAAAACGACACCCATGAAGAAAAAACTGAAAATTTTCATCGGCGCCATTTTAGATTTTCATTTTGACCTCATTTTCATCATCAGCGACCACAAAAACCACGAAAATGACACCCATGAAGAAAAAACTGAAAATTTTCATCGGCGCCATCTTGGATTTTCATTTTGACCTCATTTTCATTATAACCAACCCCAAATACCACGAAAACGACACCCATGAAGAAAAATATAATATCAATAATATTATTAATTATTATAATAATAATACGCGCCAATAACCCCCAGGAATCATTATTTTAATCAACATACACCCTAGGCACTGGCCTGCAAATTGCAAAAAACCTAAGGAAATTTTAATTACGCGGGCTAAAGAACATTCACCTTGAATCCTGGCCTTGTGTTGTAGCAGCCAATCATAGCCCAGCTACACTCGCAGGAGTTACCGCCCAAAAATGGCTGCAATCTATACATGTGTGCGGTTCATACACACGAAAATATGCACCAATTTACCGCTGTGTGCGTAAATTTATCAATGGGTTGTAGGCCAGCAGACTATTTGCCTATAAGATGCGTCCGGCGGGTGAGCGGCGAGCTTCGTAGCAACTTCCAGTACAGTGTTGGTTACGTAACACGGGCGCGAAAAATTGCTCTAAGTATTCGAACAGGAGTTTGAACTTTTTTTAATATTTTGTACAAAGTGTTATTTTATTACATAGTTCATTAGTTATAATAATTGCCCCAGTTGGTAGGGTAGGCTTTGTCTAATTGCCTCTTCGTAGCGCACGCCCATGATAATAAGTATGTATTTACAAACAAAAAAGTATCTATCTATATCTATCAACTATCTGGTGTCCACGACACAAGCCTCATTGCTTAGTGTGGCACTAGATGGCGCTGTGTGCAATGTCCAGCGATATTTATTTATTTATTATATTTATTATCGGCGAACTGATGTTTTATTGACTGCGGCAAATCATGTATGTGAAGAAGGAACAATAATGGCCCCAAGATACTACCTGGCGGTACCCCACAGAAATTAGTCCTAAAGTCTTCTAAAGTGTTACTTAATTTGTTTAATTTTGTTAACCTCGTTACCTGTTTTCTGTCAGTTAGATAAGATTGAAACCAGACTTTTGCTGGACCTCTGATACCGTATCTTTCAAGTTTTTCTAGAAGCCGCGCGTGGTATTTAAAAAATCGTCAAAATATTTTATTTATTTTTACATATGAAACGGTTCCTTTTAGTGTCTACCCGAGTGACACACATGACACACCCGAGTTAATTCTGCTCAAAAACGAAGGAATTATAATTTTTTTACGAAAAATTTGTATACTGCTTCATACAAATTTTTCGTAAAAAATTATAATTCCTTCGTTTTTGAGCAGAATTAACTCGGGTGTCATTTTTTAATATATAATGACAAATAGAAGCGATATCCGGCAAAAAATCAGGCTTTTGAAAATTAAAATCCCTACGTCTATGAAAGCCGATTTTCAGCCCATCGTGCGCCGGCTGAATAAAAAAAAAAGAAGTCAAACTAAAAACGCGCGAATTACAGCCCGCATTTTCGTCAATTTTCACGGATTGTTAGAAATTCATCAAGATACAGTGAATAAAATATGAGGCGCCTTTTATTTTCTAATAGTGGGTGATGAAAAGTAGAGTGTATCACTCGGGCGCAAAATATATTTTTGGCTCAGGCGACGTACTTTGAATCCCTTTGCTACGTCCCGGATTCTACTCTAGAATACCTCACTTCGCTCTGGATTTTCTGGGCGGAGCAGGAGGGAATGTCAGACTTTTACTGACTAAAACCCATCCATGTTCATTCATCGCCCTTTGTGTTCCGGGGCCACGGTATCTCTTTCGAACAGTCCCGCGACCCCGGTAGGCATCGGTCCTTGCGGACCCCTTCCTTTTTGCTGACTCTCTTTGAGGCGCGCGTGGAACACGAACGCGCCGTCGACACGGCCTGTCGTCATGAGACGGACGGACGGCGAGCTAGCCCATAGCCCACCGTCCATAGGCCCGCGGGCGTCTCCCGCGGCGGTCGGGACGCTGTGAGGTTCTCTCCCTCTCACGTTCCGCCATCTCCTTCTCTAGCATTACTGCTTCGCAGAAGGAGGTGACGGCGTCCCATTCCGTCTCGCTCCAGACCATGGCTTGCACCAGGGCCGGACCCGAGAGGTCGACGCCGCCAATCGCCGCTTCGAGGACACAGCGGTGCCCCGCGTGGGCGGAGCACCGCCGTGTCCTCGAAGCAAGACAACCGTGTCCGGTGAGGACCTGCGTCAGGCGGAAGGTGAGGACGCCGTGGCGTCTCTTATGATACAATCTACTATCCATACTTATTCTTTCATCGTTTGCGGTGTGAACCAAATTATGAAACGAGGCTTCTCCCGCCTCGCTCACTCGCTAGCTGGCAGTGTGGCCTGCGCTTTAATCAATGGCTGGCAAATAATACAAACAAGTTTATAGTTATATAATCTTCTAAAGCGTCTAGAATCTTTTTCCTCTTATTCATACGTCCAGTCAAATAAAAAACATCTACTCTTAAATTATGATTTATGACTCCAACAAGAGTCATGAGCATAATATGGGTTTGGTACAAATGTGACTCCTTAGGAGTCATTGGATAGTGAACGTATTAAGCCAGTAAAGTTACAATCTTCGCCATCAGTACAACTTTGATTGTCTTAGCCACTCATAAAACCTGCATGAATCAACAGCTGACATCAATACAAACAAGTGATGTTTGAGACAAAATCTTCTAACTAAATAAAGCGTTATGTATCCGAGATAAGCCAGAAACAAGTTTTATGCGTGGCTGCTTATTTTGAAAATAAAATAGAACGGCAGAAGTTAGGCAGGCCACAGTTCATACAAAAATCTTCCATCCTTTTCGACACAGGAATCTATCATGGGGTTTAGGTTTCCGCACTTAGTCCTTGAAGTGGACCATTGTGCGTGAGCCATGGTGGCCGATTACTCCAACCAGCCCACCTCCCTCCAGAAGCAGATCAAACTTCCCGGTCTCCTTAGGGCATTCGCAAGGGATCTTGGTGTTCCCAGGGTCTCCTCGCGAATCTTGGTGACGCCGGTGCACTCAAGGAGCACACGGTCCACCGTTTCCTCCGCCTCCATGCATGCTCTGCACAGGGGACTGTCAGTGATTCCTAGGGTGTGGAAGTGTTTATTCAGTGAACAGTGTCCATTGTATCCCCCTGGATACAATGGACACTGTTCACTGAATAAACACTATGCCAACCCATCTAAGCTATCCAAGCTATGCCATCCCTTGGCATAGCTTCCTTGGATTGCCTGCATCCTGGTGTCGAGGTCTACCATTTCTCCGCTTGTATTCGAGTGTGATCCTATAACCAGCTTCTTAGCTGCTTGAATGGAATGGGCTCAATGGGTTCGGGTCCGTAGGGTTTTATGCTGGATTCTGTTCTGGACACAAGAAGAAAATGACCTGGGTTATGGACAAAGGTACTCAATCGCGATGGTACGCCCTAGTGGAATAATTTTACACCTACAACGCGGATGAAGCCGAGGACAAAGGCTTAATAAAAAAAGTCTTACATAATTAGATATCTGACAAAGCACAACCTAGTTCCCTATCAAGCAAAATTCTCCTTTTGTACACAATAATTAAATTTAGGCAATTTTCGAACTACATAGCTTAGTTGTCCAAGTTAACCGGTTTCGCCGACTCATTCCTTCCAAGTTGGCTTACTTTGCCCAAACTTGTCTATGAAGTTTAGTTTAAGGGTGTAAGAACTTCTGTATATAATTACGAAGGCCCTGTTTAAAACTTGGTTACCGTCCGTTTTATCCCGAGAAGATTAATGTGTAGGTACCTACATAGTACGGTCGGTACAGAAAGTCGAATCGAAGTCGTTCGTAAAAAATCTTTATCTTACTACTGTTCGAACTACACTGTTACTGTAAACTGCGAAGGTTTGTGAGGATGTTTGTTACTCTTTCACGCAAAAACTACTGGACGAATTTAAATAATAAATAAATAAATATCGCTGGACATCAACACACAGCGCCATCTAGTGCCACACTAAGAAAAGAGGCTCGTGTCGTGGACACCAGACAGTTGATATACTACATAGATACTTTTTTTTTGTAAATACATACTTAATATACATATAAACATCCATGACTCGGAAACAAATGTCCATGCTCATCACACAAACATTTTCTCCAACCGGGATTCGAACCCGGGACCCTAAGAACATAAGGCAGCCTAACTACTGCTGCGCCATTCGGGTCGTCGTAAAATGCACACATAGTTTATCACCTGGATTAACACATACCTTACACACATGATACTTTTTGACCCGGTAGTATTATCCCGTGGGACAATTATCGAACTACACGCGGTTGATTAGCTATTTATATAAATAGATGACTCAAAATTAATAAAACAGTTTTTAGCATTTAAGATACATTTATAAAAAAAAAACAAGCATTTATTTGGTTTTTATAGCACAGCTACATTTCGACGACTATGCTTCAAGTCCCATGTCACGTTCAAATCCAGACTCCGTAACTGTTAATGAGAAATTCCTGATGGAAAAACCCAGTATTGCCGACCTGAGAATCGAATCCAGGACCTCATGCTCAACGACCAACCAATTAAGGATGACCCACGCTAGACTGTGTCGAGTCCGAGTCGAGTGTCGGCCGTAGCACGGTCAACTAAATATTAGGTAGGTACATATATTTTGTATGGACACACTCACGCTATACCGAGCGGCAACCGAGTGACGACCGAGCAACAGACAATACGATACAATACGGCCGACACTCGGCTCGGACCCGCACCCGACACGGTTTAGCCTAGTGAGTCAAGCTTTACAAATTATTCTAGTACTTACTACAGTACTGACTGTAACAATCGACTTTCGTTGTCAACTGTACGAACAACTTTTATTATTTGCGGTTGGGGTTTGGTGTAAAATTAAGTATCTTTTATTTTATGACGGGAAAACGAAACTCATTTGAATTACCTTCAGGGCTGTTTGTGGCGGACGTTGTAATTTCTTTTTGCAAGGTAACAAATTAATTCTGTTGTTGTTATGAAACTAGGTATCAGATGTTATTTTGGGGTCTTTAAGCTGTTATTTAATTCATCATTACTGAAAGCCAGAAAAATCGTATCATCCTTCCTACATTGAAGGAAAAAATTGGTAAATCTTAACAAGAGAAAACCAATCTTTTTCCAACTAAATAGGTACCTTAGTATTTTAAGAAAACAACGACTTCTCAGTGTAGAATTTCTGAGAGTATTATTTACTAAGGTACTAAAACTCAGTTTAATATTCTGAACAAGATTTAAGTCTTACATTTTTGCGGTTTCGTAGCAAAACGAATAATTTCCAAGTCTAGATTGAGTCGGCAATTTATATTTATAGATTGCTTCATCAATCAGGTTTCAGATTACAATCACAGGTATTTGTTTTTTTAATTTACTATTCAATAGAATTTAATCAATGGCTGGTTGTTTAATGATGTCTGGCTGGTACATGCTTAGATAATAACTAAGGAGACAATGCTAAAATGATTTTCTTTTAGATACGTCGGTGCTAGGATTATTTTCCACAGTTCATTAAAGAAATTAAGTGTTAACTAAATTGAAATTGGGTAGGAATTTGTATTTTCGCTCTAAAAGATCAAGAAGTAGGTATGTACTGTTGGCGTACCTATTTAAAATAAATAAATAAATGTAGGTCCGAAATCATCCCTCGGGAATATACTACCGGGTTAGATAAAAACTATTTTTGTCCTAACCCAGGTCAAAATCAAATAGTTATTTAAATTAAAAGCTACCATTTGACATGGTATGACATTTCATACCACGACCATAATTTTAAAAATTTACACTACCACACAATAATTCTGCATTCTAACCTCGCGATGCTCACGTCCCCTCTTCTCTAAGCTAATAACTAAAGCGCGCCGCGTAGGCTATTTCACTAATTAGCCTCTGGCGGCCCAACTGGGGCCATTACCGGGATTACCTTCGCACAAAGCTTATATTTTATGAAAGGATCACTTCACTCCGTTACGACTGCGCCTCATATCTTCACAGGTTACGTCGGATTGCACTTCAATATTGATAATGGTGCCTTTTAGTGGGAATTGGAGGCAGTTTTATGAGGAGTTGAAAAAATGAAGTCGTAGGCTGCTACGAGGTCTACGCCGTAGCAGCAGCGTAGCGACACAGTTTAATGTAGTCTAAATTAATGGTTATGAAGATGTTATATTTTTTAATATTTTGATTAAATACATATAAATACCAATTTCAACTCGTTTGATCTTAAATCCATACTAATATCACACTAATATTATAAATTCGTAATTGTTTTTCTGTCAAAAGCAAATCTTTTTAAATTAGGTACATCGTAGTTCGCCTTTGATTAAAAAAAAAATACATTTTAAATTATATCACTCTCGCATTAAGTTTAATGTAAGTAATCTGTGTGTACCACACCAATATAGTGAATGAACTTTAAACTTGGTTCATTCAAAATTATACTTTTCTCCTTTTTTTTTCTTTTTGCCTTTTTTTTTTTGCTCAGAATACCGGTGAACTCCTTCCATCTTTCAAACAAGTAGGTAATAAAATATTCCATTACAGTAATTTAAAAATTTTATTGCGTACCGTAGGGTTTTCTAGCTAACCGACAGAAACACTATGGACGGAGGATTTACGAGGTTTTTATAGCCTCGCTTACATCCCCGCTGAGGTAATCTCGCGTGATTATGTAGAAATATAGCTCTTAATGTAAGTGTGTTATGTGTGTCTTTACATTATATGGCTCGTTGAGTGACTTGTTGAATGGCAATAAATGGGATATAGGTACCTACTTTGTGTCAATATCGCATAGATAGGTATTTGATGATTACATAATGTGATTTGGTCTATAAATAAAAATGGTTGGTTGACAAAAAACTAGCTAGTGGTTCACTCCTCAATTATTATTTCCACCTAACAGATTGACCAAAAACTTAACGCATAGGGTGACTGACATTTTAGAGACTGATTTTTAAGCACGTGGTTACACTCGTCATCATGAAAAACTTTTACAATCGGACCAACTGAACAACTCTGAAATCGTGGAGACCGACTCAAAAATCTACTCTCCCTTAATTGTTTTCGTTGTAGATAAACACGGTGTTTTGAACAGTTGTTTTTATCACTTAACTCTTGCAAAATCTTTCAGATGATTTTTTTCAATGAACTATTCTAAATGTCATAAACTATTTTAAATATATTGTGCATGAAAGAAGTGTTCTTTCCTGCACAATTGCACATATTCTAATGAAAAAACTCCTTAACCACTGAACAAAACACAAAAACACAATACCTTGTAAAGAATTCGTTATAAACGTTTCCACGTACGCCTATTACATATTTACCTGCGTACAGTCAGGACCACGAATGTCTATACTTTCACAATAATTCAAATGTAATTTTAGCAATTTTCTCTTAAAATAACGGTAGCAACTTTTAGATACTATGTACATACACAAACTCACGCCTTTTTCTCATCGGGCTTAGGCAGAAACTACAAAACACCACCTGCTTCGAGTTTCGACTTTTACATAATTATAATTATAACTGGTTGCGAGTACCTACTACGCACCTGATCTTTCTGAAAAACATCACCAATAAGGTATGTTAGACAACAAAGTTTTTAATAAAAAATGGTTTTCTAACCGATGTCCATTTGATTGAGGAGGGCTTTTTCCAGAAGTCGAACAGTTCAGGCTAACAAAACAAAATGAGTTCTCTAATACTATGTTCGTAACAACTTTAAATTGCATTATCAATACAGGAGAAGAAAATCACTGTTAAATGTCGCTATGGTTAAACATATCGCTGCTTGTGATTGTATCTCCCCAAAACAATCCAATTAGCGAAGAGCCCGAGCGTAACTTTTCCGGCACTCAACCCGCCGCGGCGGCTCGTAACCGCAGAAATACCTGCGTATGAAATAATCTCACATTCTCGTATTGTTATGAAATATTCTTTCACTGCGGTTTGCCCTGGTTCCGTGCGACCCTTAACTTGGTATTTAATATTGTAGTGAGGGGCGTCCCTCTACCTGTAAATTTTAAAACAGCTAGGTTGGTTGGTATGTTATATACCCAGGGAGTGCATTAAAGATATGTACAAAATTACTTCAAAGTTAGTGACTTTAGAGATACATTTTGATCGATTTGCACTTAATGCTGAAAGAAGACAGTAACAGAAGCGAAATCGCGGCCACAGCTAGTTGTGAAATAGAAACAAATACTCGTCAACAGTCATGAAAACGTTTTCATTGTAAACGCGTGATTTGTCGCCAACATTCGCAATAATGTCTTTCTCAAATATTGATACCATTGCAATACAAAATACCCCCAAAGATGAAAATAACTCGTAACTTTTCATCCACTTTCATCTTCAGACAGTAGAGAATAATATGCGCATATTATAACATGACAACCCCTTCTTGTGACACAAAAGTCCCTCTTAAATCATGTCAGAAAAGTGCACGATTCAATAAATTCGTTCCATCGAGAATAGAGAAGGAATGGCTATGTGAAAAACTTGGTGAAGTAGTTTGTGATTTATTCCTATTTTGCATAAGATCTATAGAGCAATAATAATACTGCTGGCCGCTGGTATCTTTTGCTCGTAGTAGTAGCCCACGGTTAGTCAGAACAGTAGACAGGCCAATACATCTCTTAATTTTAAATCTATATGCACATTTAACTTTGCCAACCCGTGCCAAGCAAAACTACAGGAAAACCAAAAGGACAACCAACATACCTAAGTCTTCCTGTGTCACATTGGCATCGTCTACTCATGTCTTAGTATTCAAGAATAAAGCAAGTAGTAGAGGTCTTGTCGACGTGTTGTAGAGATCTCGTAGACGTGTCGTAACAGACTAGACAATATAATGATGGAATTATTAAAACAATTTCAGACGCTACACTTTATTTTCATTTTGCCTTACAAACATTTCTAAAATGAGTTCATTAATGAACTGATCCTACTGTACTGGATTTCGGCATATCATCATCTGCTTAGCCTTTTCCCAACTATATTGGGGTCGGCTTCCAGTCTAACCGGATGCAGCTGAATACCAGTTTTTTAAATGGAGCGACTGCCTATCTGACCTCAACAACCCAGTTAGTACTGGGTTGTTGAGACTTTTTGGGCCACTAAATACCTGTAATGACTGTCAAAGATCTACAATAACAGCCGGGACCAACTGCTTAAGGTGCTTTCTGAGGCACGGACGAAACTCGGTATGTAAGGGTGGTCACCCAACCACATACCAACCTAGGCAACCACGGCTTAACCTAAAGATCGACCCGAGCGCCTGTTATTATTTAGCCACGAGCTCTTCCGGGGAGGATTTCGGCATAATATGATCATAAAAAAAGAAAAATTAACGAACTTCCATTTTGAAAATGTAATGAAACAAAAATGTACGGTCACCCAAATGAACCTTTGACTCGAGTGAAGCGTCTGTTATTGACATTACCAATAGCGGGGAACAAAACACGGTCCCGTGACCTACATGTGAGGTTTTGCAACCGAAGCTTAGAGGCCTGGAGGCCTGGCTAATCGAAGTTTAATTTACGTGGAGTAACGATGAGCATCCATTGTTCGAATGTGCGGTGTGTGATATCCAGTAGAGGCGGAGCTCTATCGACTAATTTTAATGGTACGAGTATTGTCGTGGAGAGATGGGTAACCTCTTGTACTTATATTTACATTGTGATATTGTATGAATCGCCTATCGAAAATAAGTATTAAAAAGTTATGTAGGACACCGGAAATAAGTAAAAGTTGGCTATCAAAGTATATCAGATAAATATTAAAATTATCTTTTTCTGGCATAGGCAGACAGTTTATATTCCAAACGGAATGTTCATGCAAGATCCAGCGAAGGGAGGTAGGTGCGGTAAGATCCTTCTACATGACAACTTTTCGATAGGTGGACTCGACCCGTAGGACCAATTTCTTCATGTAAAAGAAAAACCATGGTTAGGTATATTTTCTAGTTTTACTTATCTATCGAATATAGTGGATTTTTCACATCATGAAAATAGCGTTGCCTGCTCATATTTTCCAGCAAAATTCCACGCTACACTCAAATTAATTGGGAGAAGTTAATTGGCGTATCCCTCCCCGATCGGCATGGAAACTCGAGGCTTTCGCTGTGAAACGTGCTTCCATGTATAAATGTACATTTATACATGGAAGCTTTTAGTTCTTTTAATTCCTTCTTAAGTACCTAGGAAGGAATTAAAAGAACTAAAATATAAATTTTGACAGGTCAAATATATTAGTTGTACTTTTTCAATGGTGATACTACTCCTATCGACCTATAAACAGGAATCATTTGGGAATTCAGTATTATTTTATGATAATTTCCTGGCTACTGTAACTTTGAAATGTTACTGTTAAAACCCGAATGTATTTTCTAAAATAAGGCATTTTTATGTACTTTACCCACTAGAGTTCAACACATATCAGGTTGCACCAATAACAATCAATAAATATTGTGTGTAATATGAGGGAGTATTTGATTAGGTAAATATTTAAGTAATTAAAGTCTTCTTGTACGTCAGTTTTTGCATCATTTTTAATATTTACAATGTTATTAGCTTCTCATTAATGCATGCAGCAGAAATGCAGCCTCATCTTATCTCTGATCTCTAAGATCAACATCACATTAACAAGTTAAAGTCTGCACCCAGCATCGTATTCAACTCGCTATCAAGAACACCCGAGACATCGATCTTAATTAGAAGATCGATTAGACATCCAACTGGGCTGGATGTGAGCCTGTAGGTAATGTATTTATCTTGTACCAGTAATTACAAGCGATCTCTTGACAGTTTACTGAGAAATACTAATTCTGAGAATGTATCCTATCGGTGCCGATGTTAATTAAATGTTTAGTTTTAGCTTAGATAAAAAGTTCTAGAAAAATGAGTACACAAGAGGAAATCTGAAAATAGCGCTGGTGACTGAATAGTTCGGTTGGCTTGATAAGGGCATGTTATGGGAAAGAATGAGGAAAGTTTTGAGTATGAATGTGGATATATAAGAGTAGAGGAAGATCAAAGAAATGATGGATGGACTGTGTGAAGGATGATATGGATAGAAAGGAGGTGTCTGATGAGATGACGAGTAATAGAGAAGTATGGAAGAAGAAGACATGCTGCGCCGACCACAAATGATTCGCCCGACGGCATGGACGAGCGGTGTTGTGTGAGAATCGTCATGCTTGCTTGGCAAAAGAGAATCTAATCTAACAGAGCATAGCTTCCCGCCTGTTTCTGCGAAAACAACATAAACTTGATTGAATATTGCTTTTATATCTTGTATTTTATACCACAACCGCCGTAAACCCTGGTACTAACTGGACTCTGGACCGAGCCACAGTAGACATAGTAAACAGTATTCCAACTGGGAACAAATGGTCGGAATCAGCTCTCACACATATGTAAAAGGTTAACACAAATTCTAAGCATCAGGTAACAGGTTACTTGTGAGTAAAACGGAACCCTTTTATCGAGGCAAGTGGCTCAGAGAATGTTTCATTTGTCGAGAACTAAAAATTTAGATGACAGCCCTATTTTTTTTTTTTTTTGGATGGTAAATCATCAAATGACTTCTCCCGCTCTGGGCGGAGCAGGAGGGAGTGTCAGACTTTTACTGACTAAAACCTATCCATGTTCCTTCATCGCCCTTTTTGTTCCGGGGCCACGGTATCTCTTTCGAACAGTCCCGCAACCCCAGCAGGCATCGCTCCTTGCGGACCCCTTCCTTTTGCTGACTCTCTTTGAGGCGCGCGTGGATACGGCCTGTCGTCATGAGACGGACGGACGGTAGATGACAGCCCTGACATACGCTTTTTATTTCAAAACAAAAACCGGTCAAGTGCGAGTCGGCTATAAAAATAATACTTACTTATTTCAGTTACTTTTTGCTATAGGGGTCATAGTAAAAAATAAACACTTTCAAAATGGGTGTCTAACTGTCTACCCATTCAAGAGATACAACAGTATGACAGACGGACGGACAGACAGCGGAACCTTAGTAATAAGAGTCCTTAAAAATTACCTGGTTGGTTTACTGTTTATCATTATACTGGACCGCACGCCGCGCGCCGGCGAAGCGGATTATTGCTAGATGCGCCGTTGTAATCCCATTTTATGCGGCAGGTCCGCGTTATTGATATCGTGTACGATAAACTGGATTATACTTGAATTGCGTACTGTATCTACATATTGGTTTAATGTAATTCTAAATCTTGTTGCTTGGAGCTTTGTAGTAGAACTGTTAAGCTGGATCTATCGATTTGCGAGTGTGTCTAGTCTTCATAAGAACATCTATGATTGTACTAATGACTAGCCGAAGAACACTGAAAAGCTGTTGGCGAATCGGGTAAGTTACCAAACGGGATGGAGCCAATAGTATTATGGTAACTGATGTACAACATCAGTCTTTTAACCAAAATTTTTTTTCAGGACATTTTTCATCATCGTCATAAAATTCAGGAGCATTATGGTAAGGCTAAAAGCCGACCTAAACATGAATTAATACATAACTGGCGAAATCTAGGTGTAACTAGGATAAATTATCCATTTTGATGGTCAGAATCACCACGTAAGAGGTATTGCGCTTATTCTGTTACATTCCGTATAGAATAGGGTAGAAGAATATAAAGTCTAGTTAGTCGGTCAGATAGATTTCCAAAAAATATTGGACACTTATTTTTTCTTTTAACACGTTAAGAAAAAATGAAGACGATACAGTGCGTCGAAAACTCGTGTGACTTCACATTTGTGTACATTTTTTACGACGTCACAAGCCCCCACGAGTTGACGAGTTTCATCTTCGGATTTTTGTATTAATTTGATAAAACAAAAAACACGTGTCCAATATTTTTCTTTAAATCTAAATCTTTTTTTTTCTAACTGACGGACTAAATAGATTTGCAATTTTTTGATACTATCGTCATGCCTAATATTAAGGATACTTCCTTAGAAACTGGTGTACCTACATCGAATAAAGTTTCCCTCTACCTTACTTGAGCGTGCCGCTAGACCTCCCAAAGGGGTATCGTGTGTCAGGTATTAGGTTATCATTCGATTCAATTGATCTTTGCTTCTCCCTAAAGAATGGAAGTTTCCAATTACTTTATCTTATTCTTACCATTTTTGTCATGGAAGTCTCTAGGCGAGGAGTTTTGGTGTAGTTTGTTAGGGGGTAAAAATATCAAGTAAGAAAATAATAATCAAAATTATGTGCCTACTTATCTAACAACCTTAAGGCGACGCGGTAGACCTCGCAGGAGATGGCGGGATGAGCTGAACAGAACCAACGACCAGTGGCCTATATTAGCCCTAGACCAAAAGATTTGGAAGTCATGAGGAGAGGCCTTTGCCCAACAGTGGGATGACAAGTTTACTAATTAGCTAATGATACCTAAGTGTTAAGTAGGAGTACATAAGAAGTATTAACCTACCTATTGTAAGTCGGTATTTCTAAATAACTATTGAACTATGAAGAAAGCTCCTGATAAAACAGCAAAGAAAAACGACCACCGATTTAATACAGTCTGATAAGAAAAGTAAAGAAATAAAAAAGAAAACTGACCACTAGAACGATTTGCATTTGTAAATCGTTTTCAACTTGTTCTTTCAAGGTGTTCTATCGGAAAATGTATAATTAAATCCTTTCTTTGCTTAAAGTATGTTAACAGTGTAGGTCCTTTATTAAATTATTTTTAGGGTTGTGTATAGGTGAGCTTCATGGGGCGTACACAAGCTGCAAAAGCAATAAAGAGTGCTTCTTTTTCAAGACTTGTATAAACAAGTTTATATTGAAAAAAAAAAAAAACATTTTTTAAAACAAGCTTTTGAATCAGCAAACCCTTTTAATTGATACCCATATCATGGGGATGCATAAAAATAACTAGTCCGCCATCTTTGGGAGTCATTTAGGATTTAGAATGACGTCATTTAGCTGGTCATGCATTGTCATCAAAACTAAGCGTGTATCCAAAATTTCCGCTCTATCGATTGGGAATAACTGATTTAAAAATAAAAAAACAAGATATTAAAAAAACAAGCCTAAACATTCACAACCCATTTATGAGCACCGTCCATCAATACCAACACTAAAAAAGTCTCAAACAAATTCTGTACCAACGGCACGCAAAACTTTAGTAAGAGCTAGAAATAAAAAAGGCTGCCCCACTAAACAGACGGTATATAAATAACCGGCCAAGTGCGAGTCGAACTCGAGCATGAAGGGTTCCTTACTATTGTATTTTATTATTTTTAATTACCTATTTGTTGTTATAGCGGCAACAGAATACACATTCTGTGAAAATTTCAACTGTGTATCTCATGAACCGTCATACGGTTCATGAGATACAGCTTGGTGATAGACAGACAGACAGTGGAGTCTTAGTAATAGGGTCCCGTTTTTACCCTTCGGGTACGGAACCCTAAAAAAAAAAGAAGAGGAAAAATAAAAAAGCGCCGAGTTTCCACGCGGTTAAATATGAAAACTTTGCAAAGTTTGAGTGAGTCTGCCGGAGTTTGGTTTATGACCGCGTCCTATATTCATGGAGAGACAGTGTGTTAGGTACATGAATTTGTAAGAGTTGTAAAATCATGTTGTTTTACATAGGTTTTTTAGGAAAATGTAGTTGCATTTTTACTTAAGAAAAATGAAGAAGAAAAATAATCTAATAATCGACGCCCTATAACCATTTTTTTTTTTTTTTTTGATATTTGTAAAATATTTTTATTTCTTTTTATAGAGTTAGTGTGTAAATAATGAAAATAAAATGATTTAAAATTATTAATAAAAAAATCTAAGAAGAAAAATGTTGATAAATATGTTATTAAATCTTACTACATTTGGGAATTCTCTCACAATGTTTGGATAGGCACGAGAAAAAATCTGGCAAATTGACACAATCTGCCAGATTTAGCGGAGGCAGCGAAGCAATGTATTGGCGGAGCGCCGCGCGGAGAGGTGGTTAGCGCCGCTCGTTCACGCGGTTGGGCGGTGTACTTGTGTTAGGCATCGACGCATTTCATACAAGCTAATGCGACGTGAGGTCCGCTTTATCTGAGTTTCGCCTAACGCAATGCAATACAAAAGCGTATGTGAAGAATTTCCATTTTGGCGGAAAATTAAATGTAGATCTATATTTTTTATTTTCAATTCCTATGTAAGACAATCATCAATCCAAAAGCGTGCTGGCATTTTAATTAGAATGAAAGTAAACATTTTTTTCATTTCTGGTTTAGCTTTCTGACATGTGCCCGCCCTTCTTACTTAAAATGCAATAAATTTAAACCGGATCTAAACTGACAAAGAACAAGAGAAAGTTAAACAAAGAAGGCAAACTCTGGTCTTTAATAAATGCTTAAAGTATAACAATAAAAGGTCTAGCCGGGTGATTTATATTGCACCCGGGTGCAGGGAATAAATTACCTCTCGCTTCAGCTGACTGACAACGGTGCTGAAAGGTAAGCTTCGAATTAATTCTGTAATGGAAATGTTATGCGGGATTATAGAGGCCAGATGCAGCTGAAAATGATACCTCTATTTGTAGATTTAGGGTCGTGAGCTGTTGTTGTTTAGGGGATGATTGTTCTCTACGACTCATGGTCCAGTGAAAATTTCTTCTATTGGTTGTTGGAAACGAATCTAACAAAGTATGATTGTGGATGGGAGACCAATGAAACGATGGATGGACTGTGTGAAGGTTGATATGCTAAGAGAGGAGGTGTCTGAGAAGATGACGAGTAATGGAAGAAGAAGACATGCTGCGCCCCCAAATTAATTGGGATAAGCCAAGAGAAGGATAATGAGGATGTTGGAAACGGAAAGATTCTGGCTTATTAGCTTCACAAACAAAGGTTGTGTGCTTATGTTGATGCATGGCAATCTGTATACCTGATACTAAATGATCACCATCAACAACAGACAGTTCTAACATCATAAAAAAAACTGATCTTCTTCTTTATCATGTGGTTAGTGCCTAACCTGGTGTCAGACCACCAAACCAATGAGCATTGATAAATATCTACTACTTCTGATTGTAAAGTACCTAGTCAATTGGTTTTAACTACAGTTCTATAACTTAACTTAATTTTATTTGCGCTGCGCTTGTATCGGAAAAACATTACAGTCGCTAGTTATTTTTTTTTTTAGATCTCGTTAAAAGTTTTTCTTGTTTGATTTGATTCAAAGTTTACTGCGAGGTAAGCTTTCGTTTTTATTTTTATTTTATATGCGTCGGTATTGACGCATTATCTGCTTATTTATTTTTAATCGATTTCAAAATGGATTTCAATTTTGTTCGATTGATTTTTTTTGTATTTAATTTATTGTAGGTATTGTAAATGAGGCACTGGTTCGAGTTTGAAAAACTCTTCAATTTTAAAAGTAACAAAGATTAAAAAATACAGTATTTATCGAATGAAGATCAGCAGAAAAAAAATACAATATCATACCTGAAAGCAACGGATGGACATAACGAATAAAGTATGATACCCACCTTTTAATGTTACGAGGCCAAAAGTAAACAAACAAAAATGCACCATAAAAAATAAGTAGTTTACCTACATTAAAGTACTAAAAGAGGAGATTATTTCAACTTATTACATTTTCCCTTACGGCCCACATTTAATAATCGCATCCCATAAATCTTCCCGGAAAACCAGCATGACTTTGCTTCATAAAATACAAACCACAAATCCTGCCAGTAAGCTGCTTAGTCATACTATAAAACGTCTTCCGTGCTTCCGTTAAATGACGGTCTTATTATACGGCGGATAAGTCAGTCGTGGCACGTCTGCGGAATAGTTAGGACGTCCCACACGAAGCGTCCCGGAGGCACCGAAGATTAAAATGTTGTTTAAGTTGTATTTACGTTTTAAAAGAGTTGGATCAAAAGCTTAAATGCCAACTAAGGGCTTGTTTTATTAGGGAGAGAACCTCACGTCCCAGCTGCCGCGGGGGACGCACCGGGCGTCGGGAGCAACCGTAGGCGCGGGCCTGTGGACGTGAGTGAGCTATGGGCTAGCTCGCCGTCCGTCCGTCTTATGACGACAGGCCGTGTCGACGGCGCGTTCGTATTCCACGCGCGCGTTAATAAACTGTCAGCAAAAGGAAGGAGTCCGCAAGGGCCGATGCCTGCCGGGGCTGCGGGACTGTTCGAAAGAGATACCGTGGCCCTAGAACACAAAGGGCGATGAAGGAACATGGATGGGTTTTAGTCAGTAAAAGTCTGACACTCCCTCCTGCTCCGCCATCAGACGGAGTCATTCCCATCCAAAAAAAAAAGGCCTTACCCCCAAAACTTGTGGCAACCAAAACTTGTGTAAATGAAGACTGAACTGACTGACCGACTGAACGTACTTATGTTGATGATATTGATCCGTACTCAAAATATGGGCCTTAGACGTGGAGTTGCAGACACTAGCGCGATATACAAAACAATGATCTTGAAATTATAGAAGACAGACGTAATAAAAACGTAATGAATATGAAGATCAACATAACATAATGACGAAAATAGACTGTGTAAAATAAGAATATCTAGTTACGAAGCTAACCTTTCAGTTAGTATGTTTATTCATCATCATCATCAGTCCATTAATGTTCCCACTGCTGGGACACAGGCCTCTTCTCTATAAACTTAGAGGGAATGGGCTATAATCTACCACGCGGGCCCAGTGCGGATTGGTATGTTTATTAGAAAACCTTATTGACAAATTAGATCTATTTATATTATTTTTCTTTAAAGTTGCTCTAAACAGACTAATTATTATAAAAATACATTTAGAATGGTAACCAACAAAAATAGAATCCTCATTTCTGTAAAATGAGCCCTATTAAAGTAGAGTAGTTAAGACGGCAGAATATTTAATTTCAAGCCTTGAAATTTTTCTCAACGGTGAAAAATTAAAAAGTCGTAGTGTGAAAAGAATTCATTGGGGCAGCGCCGCTCTCATTTCGCTCAGTTTTCGCTCGACTTTCGTTTTACAAAGCAATTGCAACAGGTTGCGATGTAAAGATTTTCTTTAAGCATGTACTTATGTACTTACTTTGGTTTTGGGAAAGTGTGTCGGGTAGAATATATGCCTGTTTATATTATGTTGATATTATTTTCGTCGTTTTATTCTGTTGTTTCAGAGATACTGTACTTTTATGGTGATTGGTTGGTTTATAGCTGTGATGTTTGATTTGATTGATTTATTGTGTTTGAGCGGGTCAAATAAAACTGGAAGGAGTCTTTTTCCTCGTTACTGAATGAATAAGAAGATAAAAAATAATCATTAGTGAAATGTGATAACAAAAAGCCAACATTAGACTATATTAGTACAGTGGGATATTATTATATTTAATAACTTATCAGTGTATGTGAAAAAAAAACATTGGGCTTGTGTAATTGGCTCTATAATAATAAATAAATAAATAATAATAATAAATATCGCTGGACATTACACACAGCGCCATCTAGTGCCACACTAAGCAACGAGGCTTGTGTCGTGGACACCAGATAGTTGATATACTACATTGAAACTTTTTGTTTGTAAATACATCCTTATTATACATATAAACAAACATCCATGACTCGGAAACAAATGTCCATGCTCATCACACAAACATTTGCTTCTACCGGGATTCGAACCCGGGACCCTAAGAACGTAAGGCAGCCTCAGTACCGCTGTGCCATTCGGGTCGTCTATGCATTAAACTTATTAATATTTATTTCCGGCAGCTGATGAAAACGTACGAACATTGGAGGAGAGGCAATGGTTTGACTTGTTCGCTATATAATATGAATACCATTAAGAACTATTTAAAGTCATTTAAAACGCTAGCTTTGAGTAAAAAAAAAAAAAGTACTCTCCATACCTAGACGTACTTCTGAAGGCAAGAAAATATAACTCAGAAAAAATAAAAATATAGGTCAAGATCCTTCATGAGAAGTGTATTGTTATGTCACAAAGAAATGCTCCGAGGGATACGAGGGTGCCTGAGGGAGGTACTGCGGTGTCTACCAGTGCTTATGTAGTGGGTTGCTTTGTACTATAGATAGTAGATAGGTAGTCTATGTACTTGTATATGTCGCAGGATAATTGGAAACCAATTGCTTTGCGAAAATCCCTGGATTTAAACAAAAAAACCTGTATCTGACCAAATCAAAACAAAATCATTTATCTGTTTAGGACCATTCGAGTATTGTCTTGCTGGTTGGCTAAACTAGTTAGGAGTCAGTGGATACATTTTTTTTTCTGGTTCTATGTTGGTCCGTGGATGGGTGAAACCACTTATTACATGCCGAGTTTCCTCCATGCCTCGGAAAGCACGTTAAGCCGTTGGTCCCGGCTGTCAGTTGTAGATCTTTGACAGTCGTTATAGGCAGTGGCACGAAAGTCTGACAATCAGTCTTACCAATCGTATAACCCAGTACCTACTACGTGGGTTGTAGAGGTCAGATAGGCAATCGTAAAATACTGGTATTCTGCTGCATCTGGTTAGACTGGAAGCTGACCTTAACATAGTTGGGAAAAGGCTAGGCAGATGATAAAAGAATCCATCAATACCTAGCTAATATATAAGAAGAAGTCCTGTTTCCAGGAAAAGTAAGAAAATCCGCTTTCATTAAAAAAAAAAGTGTGTTAGTTTATAAAAGGAAGCAGTTTTGTCTAGTTTTTCCAGAGCAATTTCCTGTATCCACGTCTTAGCGGGAAATAATAACGTTAGAAGAACTACAACGGAAGAACCAACATGATTAATCTTGGAGTTATCAAGAAATAACGTTGTTATACCTTTGATAATAGACAAAATGTAACAATAGAATTACCTTCTTCATTGTAGCGTTTCCGAAAAACACGGATGGCACGTTTTGATCATAGATTACGAATATAGCGATTTGAGATCTACTAGGACATTTTCCTACATTAGGTGTAAATGTATGTAACTATTAAGTAATAAGAATGTTTTGAGTAGGCTATTGGCAATTGTGAATTCTAACATCATCAAATTTTAAAAGGATTGTGTTGCAGTGATGGCTTTTGTCAATCTGGAATTTAAGTAATACCATGTAGAGAATTACATAACATCACGCCTGTTATCCTCGAAAGTTTAGGCAGAGTGTACATACCTAATGTACGTACGAGCCAACAACGGGGCACGCCCTACCTGGAAATCGAAGCCAGGGCCTCATGCTCAGTGGTAGCGCTTAGGACCACTAGACCAAAGAATAGAATAGAAGCAATTCATGATCAAGAATCACAATCACGAACCAACATAAACCCGACCAAAACGTTTGCAAACACATAACTTCAAAACTGTCGGAACGTACCATGTCTCAAGTGTTGAGACCACCCTTATCTCCATGGCAAAAGGACCTTTCTCGCGTGGGTTTATTAATTAAATTAGTTAAAATTCTCCCGGGAAACACTCTCGGGCCACGAAACTTAACCTGCCCTGAGGGACCTTGACTTTAACTTATAATGCTAATGCTGGTAAAAATGTAAGACATTGGAAGGATGGGGCGAGAGCCTTTTTCATAATTTAGTCTTGGATTTCAGAGTGTTCCAGTCGCTCGGGTCGATCTTCAGGTTACACCGTGCTTGCCTAGGTCTGTGGACGGGTGACCACCCATTACATACAGAGTTTCTTCCTTACCTCGGAAAGCACGTTAAGCCGTTTGGTACCGGCTGTCATTTGTAGATCTTTGACAGTCGTTACAGGTAGTCAGTCAGTGTCCTAAAAGTCTGACAACCAGTCTTACCAAGGGGTATCCTATTACCCAGTTCTAAATGGGTTGTGTAGGTCAGATAGTCAGTCACTCCATGCAAAATACTTGTTTTCAGTCATCTGCAAAATCAACCAACTTGGTAGGCTAGGCAGATGATGAGTTTCAGAGTGAAAGCTTGAAATAAACATCTACAAGAAACGGCTAGTTTCATCTGTTTTACTCACTTTTGACATTATCTAATGTGAGATTTGATAGAAAATTAGTATAGATCAGAAATCTGATTAATCTGTCATAAGCCGGTTTCACAAAAGCGCCTTGTTTTTGAGGTAATTCACCTCTAAGGGTGAACTATACGTATAATTAAGACACGAATATAATATAAAATAAAGGCTACAAAATAAATGTAGACATCATCAAAAGGCCCCTAGCAGCAGGAAAAGCCTTTATTTAAATCCAATTAATGTAAAATTAGAGACTAAAGGCCACAATTTTGACAAAAAATAAAACATTTTTCCTCAAGAAAATTTGAGCAATACCTACGTCTTCTTTTTAACAAAATGTCGTCGTAACCTGTTGTTAAAATTCATTCGTTAGATTCCCTTTCGGAGTTTTTGTGGAATATTCCCTTTTGATTGCGTGATGAGGGGGAGAGACAATGTTGCTTGGGGAAAAGCGAAACACCATGTGAATTAATCAAAACTTGGGACTTGTAAAGGGTACAGTTTAATATGTTAAGTATAAGTTTGGTAGGTACAACTTTCTATCTTTGGTAAAATATAAGGTACAAAATCGGTGTTCAAGCCACTTTGTTAAAGATTTATAGAAAGTAGTTATTAAATAAACAGACCACCTTTAACACATAATTTCACGCTGGTAATGTACACAGGGTTGAGCAGCGATGTACCTAACCGTTTCGCAGTGTTGAAATTATGTTAATAAAACCAAAGCTCCTGGAGTCGATTCCCGGGTCGGGCAAAGTTTTATTGGGTTTTTCTATCAGAAATTTCTTAGCAGCAGCTACGGAGTCTAGTCTATTTATGCCTATAACAATGGGACTTAAACATAACTGGGAAAACATGGGTACAATACGGGTCATCATCATCATCATCATTTCAGCCGAAAGACGTCCACTGCTGGACATAGGCCTCCCCCAAGTGTCGCCACATTGACCGGTCCCGTGCGACTCGCATCCAGCGGATTCCCGCAACCTTCACCAGGTCATCGGTCCACCTGGTGGGAGGCCTTCCAACGCAACGTCTTCCGGTTCGCGGTCGCCACTCCAGAACTGGTGCTTGGACTGGTGTCTCCAATACTGGTGCTTGATAGGTACACCTATGCCTAACCCTTCGAGGATTACAGGCGTGATGTTATGTAATAAAATCACTTCATCCTTAATAAGCACAACAAAATAATTGGGTTTCCTAAAGGAAACTAGAGCACATTTTATAATAATCTTCTTAAATATCTATAAGAAAATCCCTAGGTAAGTATAAGGAAGTATCAGGCACTAACGAGTTCGGGTCTGTTTTCTTGTTTATTATTAAGAAACCTAAGATCAGTGGAGTACGGACAGTGAACAGATACTTCATAGTCTTTAACTGCGTCGTATAAATATAAAAAATCATGAGCTTATATAAACTAGGTACTGATAAATAAAATAAAATGCTTTTTATTCAGACTATAAGTCAATTTGGTTAGTGCAACACACAACTTAGAAACTAGTGTCAGTACTTATATGTACCCGAAGAACTAAAACAAAACAATGATTAATAGGCGAGACGACAAAAACAAACTAATTAGTCCGTCAGTTAGATTATCAAAAAATATTTGACCCGTGTTTTTTCTTTTGTTACGTAAACCAAAATTGACGAAGATGTGACGCTTTTAAAATTCTCAATACGTCACGCTTAGGTATAATTTTTACCTAGTGCTGACGTCACGAGTTTTGATGCGTTTTATCTTTGTCAATATTCATTGATATACAAAAACAAAAAATACGTGTCCATTAATTTCCAATACTCTAACTGACGGACTAAATAGATTTGCAATTTTTTGATACTGTCGTCATGCCTATTATGCGCCACAGTGGCATGTAGGCGCATCCAATGCCCATTATGGGACTGTCCCACCTGTCAGCTATAGTTTTCAAAGATAAGCATAGCTCCCATTATTTAAAATTATTAACTGTTGCCCGCGACTAAAATATAACCTACGACCTATTCTTAAACCTACCAAATACACACAAAAAAATTCATATAAATCGGTCAATCCGTTTCGGGGGAGTTCGATAACAAACTATATATTAGAAGATATACAAATATTTTTGTAATTTTATTGAGCTGTCTTTTGGTTTTCATTTTACCAAACGAAAAGTTAAATATTAAAAGTAAGACAGTAAAAAAAACAGCCATTTCAATACAACACACAATAGTTATGTTCGCTTGACACGACAAAATGCAGGGCGACTGCTGTTTTTTTTTGTAATAATTTAACTTTGAGGAAGTTAAGAACGTCCCTTCCTTGGCAGTCGGGTAAAAATAACTTAATGCAATTTTCTTAAAGACCACATTATTACTAATAGAGTTTTAAGGCGAAAGAATTCCCTGGAAAATAATTTTGGGACTATTAAAAGAGCTTTTTGTATGGGATTTTTAATATGTTTTTGGTTTGTAAAAATAAACAGTCTGTCGGGTAGCTAGTAATAAATATAAGTGACCAAAAATAACTGTTCCGTAGGACCGGATCTAAGTATTTTTGCACGTCATATTTTTTATTGACGATCCGAATGGCGCAGCGGTAGTGAGGCTGCCTTTTTTTTTTTTTTTTTTTTTTTTTTTTTTCGGATGGGAAATCATCAAATGACTTCTCCCGCTCTGGGCGGAGCAGGAGGGAGTGTCAGACTTTTACTGACTAAAACCCATCCATGTTCCTTCATCGCCTTTTGTGTTCCGGGGCCACGGTATCTCTTTCGAATAGTCCCGCAACCCCGTAGTGAGGCTGCCTTAGGAGCAAATGTTTGTGTGATGAGATGGGCATTTGTTTCCGAGTCATGGATGTTTATATGTACAACTAGTGGACGTCACGGTTTTACCCGCGTTGTTCCCGTTCCTGTGGGAGTCTGGGGATAAAATATAGCCTATGTTACTCAAGGTGAATGTAGGTTTCTAATGGTGAAAGAATGTTTGAAATCAGCGCAGTAGTTTTTGAGTTTATTCATTACAAACATACATATACACACAAAAATACAAATCTTTCCTCTTTATAATACTAGTGTAGATAAGTATGTATTTACAAACAAAAAGTATCTATGTAGTATAATATCAACTATCAGGTGTCCAGGACACAAGCCTCGTTGCTTAGTGTAGCACTAGATGGGGCTGTGTGTTATGTCCAGCGATATTTATTTATTTATATTTGAATTTTCAACAACCACAAAACAGGAAAAAGAAACCATAGTACCTGAAAAAATATAAATCCCGTAGCGTGCTACCTCGAATGTTCTATGAAAAACGTTGTCCTACTCCCACTCCTGAGGCTTGAGTTCCGCACCTGAGGGCACTTTAGATAACAAAGAGTTATTCTGTAGACAACGTGGCACAGGAGGGACGCGTCTCGGTCACCCCCGGGCGTTACTAAGCTGAGAGCTTGCGGCTCTTAATAAAATAAAGGTAGGAGAACCTTTTGTCAGAGCGAGTTTTACGTTCATATGAGTTGGGAAAGTAATTAGAATGGTAGTATAAAGGTTTTATAATGGACAATTTTGCGTTTAAATAAAGTTATCCTGCTTGAAGATCTAATCAACGTTAATACTTGGCATGTGTTAAGTCTTATTTGGCTGGATTTTAATAATGAGTTATTTTTCTACGTTAGGTAAAGCTATTTAGTATACCTAGGTGCAGTAAAGAGCAATTCATGCATGTTATATTTACATAAACATCGTCATCATCATCATTTCAGCCGAAAGACGTCCACTGCTGGACATAGGCCTCCCCCAAGTGTCGCCACATTGACCGGTCCCGTGCGACTCGCATCCAGCGGATTCCCGCAACCTTCACCAGGTCATCGGTCCACCTAGTGGAAGGCCTTCCAACGCAACGTTTCACGGTTCGCAGTCGCCGCTCCAGAACTTTTCAGCCCCATCGGCCATCCGTTCTGCGAGCAATGTGCCCTGCCCACTGCCACTTAAGTTTGGCAATTCTTCGGGCTACGTCGCGCGTCCGTGACCCTGGTTCTCTTGCGGATGTCTTCATTTCTAATTCTATCACGCAAGGAAACTTCGAGCATAGCCCTCTCCATTGCCCTTTGGGTGACTTTAAGCCTTCTGATGAGGTCCAATGTGAGCGACCACGTTTCTGTCCCGTATGAAACACATAATTAAATATATATAAATATACATATACATATAAACATCGTAATTAGTATAAATATGAATAGAAAACTTATAATTTTTTGTTCTGTTCTATCTGTGTGAACGCGTCGTTCTTCAACATTATGCCTTTTCATTTTGATGCGAATTTTCATCATCATTTAGAGTAGTAGATAGGTAGGTACTACACAAATCTCAAATACTTAATTATCAAAATATGGCAATTGCATATTAACGGCAGAAAATAATTAAAGGGCGTCAAAAAAAGTCGTCAACTTTGCTGTCAACGGAGAAAATGCCCAGAAGGCTGTCAGCATATCAATAAGAACATATTGTATTGTAAAGTTGTAAAAGGCGTGCAAAACATTTGCGGGTAGCTAGATAAATAATAACACAATACCTTCGTACATTACACACTTACAGTACACCTATTTTTTACGTAAATCGTCCCCACCAATCACAACAGCGCCCCACGCCTACCCTTTGTTATTGTAATGACAGCACATAATCCTTTTGTTCGCGGCAGTTCGCGACAGCACAGCGGACGAGCTGTATTTATAATTGAGGGGATTTGTGGGCAGAACACGTGATTATAAATTAATGTTACGTCATTGTTTAAAGTAATAAAGTACGGAGTCAATTTGTTGTTCTTTTGGGCTTGTGAAAGGATCGAAAAAAAAATCTGAACTGAAATGATAAAAAATTGAGCTTTTGAATGATATAGTAGATTTAACCAATTTAACTTACCAGATGAGCATCGTTTTCTATTGGAGTGCATGATGTCCTCTTTAGTCATCAAAAGAAGCCATGAACGATTTTAATTTTAATTAAACAGTGTTATACTAAAGTCATCGACCCTTTACTTATTTTCTCATTTTATTGGAATGTCTCCTTTACTATAAAAATTGAAAAAATACCATTATTTATTCCTTATTCGTAGCAAAAAGATAGAAAACGTAACATAAAAGACACATTTTCTTGAAGGAAAAACTAGAACCTACGTGACACGATTCCATATGAATGCAAAAAGAAGAAAAAAAGAAGTATTGGGAACTGGCATTTAACTTTCAAAGGCGGATATGGCCGACAGGTCACACGCGAAATGTTTGGAAATAGCCTTCCGAATAGCTTCTGAATTTCAGGCCTTGGCACGTCGCTCGTCTCCGTACATTTTTTATTAGTTTCGGCCAAACATCTTTTGTTTGAAGATTTTGCAGGTCGGTATAATAGAATGTGCTAATAATAATAGAACTATTCTTTTCAAAATTATTGTTCTAATAATAGTAGTAATACTAAATAATTGTATTTAAAATGTTGCTTTTGTAAGTTGCGCAGGGAGGGGTATGATAATAAGTACCATTTTTACGTAGAAAAATTGAGGACCTAGCTTTCACATAAATATCTTAAATTCCGTTTTAGGTGCAAGCTGGGAAAACTATATAGGTTGTATAATGATATGGGTTTGTATTATATATAAAATTGTTATCAATCAGTTATAGCTCTTGATTCTCCTATTCATAAAATTAAATAAACAAATAAATATACTGTTAAAAACTACAGTTGTTTTTTTTAAAATTTGATATCTGTTTTGAAACTCTACAAAAAGAAATCTAATACAAATAAAATATTACAATCTAGTAGCGATCGTATCGACAACTGACAGAATCAGATATAAATAATTTATTACAATTGACAGAAAACAGGACGCACAACTCGCCACCTCGCCAACAATATACATCATAGAGATTTTATCTTAGAACAGCAGTCCCCGACAGTAAGCATGTGTTTTATCAACGCACAATACACAGTATACGTATATTTAACCAATAATAAACCAACTTTTTCTTTTTTTGAAATCAAACGCAAGGGTGATGGAATTGAATTGAAACTAAACTTGAATTTAAACTGCATGCTTAGAATTCGTGCCTTGCATGTGTGTGTGAGCAGATTCCGATCATTTGTCCCTATTTGAAATACTGTTTATTAATCTACACTTCTATAAAAATAAAATGGCAGATAGGCTTCCAGATAGGAGTAACTTGGGCTACTTTCATTTAGAAAAAGAATTAGAATTAAATATTAATAATAAAAAAACCCTTGAAATTGTAAACAAAATCCTTGTTAGATAAGTAATTTTTAATTATATTTTCTCGGATGAATGTCACGGGCTACAGCTACAACAGCTAGAATACCTATATGTCTACTGCCCTGTGTCACGTCAGATGACGTCATACTACCCAAACTTAACACAGAATTGTTTCAAGACTTTCTTTGAGAATCTCCCTTCAATCTTCCCTTTGAAGATAACAATCTAAGATGATTAAAGGCATGCCCAACTTACGGTACATTTGCCGTTGGTTAGGCTGTTCGTTGTTATATCGAAATATTTGGAATTAAAGCTAAATTCAAGCTTGAATAAATTGAGATAAAGATGTTGTATTTAGCGTATTGTGATGTTTATTAACAGGCCGTGTTATATTGAAGATATTACATAACACATGTGAAATTCGAACTACCTACAAATTCAGGAGCGATCCTATAATTCGCCCTTAACGGTTTTCTGGTACTTACTAAACGTCGTTCGAATAATTACTGCGATATTTCGAGTGTGTACTTATCTAATTAAATACGTCCAATGTTTTACGTAGACGTGGAATTACGAAAACGTATTTAACTCGGCGTGAAATTCACAAAAGACGGCAACCAACCGTGAGCCTGTTTGCACGGGAATATTTGATGCGATGTCACGTGTAATGTTAACTCATACGTCATTTTCAGTAATTTCAGAGACAAAAAAAATGGGTAAAATATACTTCATTTTGGAGTATGCCGCAAGTGTGTAAATATATTTAAGTCGCTTTTTGTTTTAGTGTGCGTGATCACGGTGTTGCAACGGTTTTTACCCGACCGGCCGGTTACGATTTCAGCCCGTATTTATCATATAAATAACGTAATTCGACAAATGAAGTAATGAGGAAATTCCGGATGAAAAAACCCAATAACACTATGCCCGACCTGGGAATCCAACCCGGGACCTCATGCTCAGCAGCCGCGCTTTTGCGATCACAAGACCGACGAGGCAATAAAATAGTTAGTACCTTCAAAAACCTCGATGTTCTGCCAGGTCGTGAAAACCGTGCGGAGCAGGGGTGGGTTGCTAGAGTAGCATAGGTCTATGTATGAGATATATGTATTATCCTTCGGTCACAATCCGCACATGAGAGTAGGATTAGATTCCTCTTAAAAGACCTTCCCGGAACCCTCTCTGTGCAACGCATAAGGCTCATCCCTGCGGCGACTACCCCCTTATTTTTTCGGATGGGAAATCTTCAAATGACCCCTCCCGCTCTGGGCGGAGCGGAAGGGAGTATCAGACTTTTACTGACTTAGCCCTTTGTGTTCCAGGGCCGCGATATTTCTTTCGAACAGTCCCGCAGCCCCGGCAGGCATCGACCCTTGCGGAACCCTTCCTTTTTTCTGACATCTGTTTGAGGCGCGCGTGGAACACGAAAGCGCCGTCGACACGGCCTGTCGTCGACTACCCCCTGAGATGTAAATATATCCTGCAGATATATATCTGTAATGAGTACCTACCTACTTAGAGGCAATAAACGCTTGAAAGGAATTAGGGATACAGACGACAGCGGATTATGTGGCGTAAGGAGAAATAACATAATTTAAGGTGTCTAGAGGGAAAAGGACAATTTATACGTAAACCAGCTCCTATTTTTCTTGCTAGAGACAAGAAAATTAAAAGATAGCTTCTCTAGGTGTTATTTAAATGGACCTATGTACTTGCATGCAAGAGTTAACTACATTTGTTAGTTTTTTTTAAACGTTGCCCTTCACTTGGAAATTTTCCTGTATCGTGGGTGCGTTCACAAACATTTAAAGTCACAGACACAAACAGCCAGTCCCGGAACAACTACCTGTAAGCCATACAAATACTTGTTCCGTACAGGGATCGGACCCGCGACACGACCACTCAGCCCAGCTCAGCCACTCTAAGGATATCCACTTCCAACTAAGTTAAAAATAACTTCTCTGCCGACAATTTTAAAATCAGTGAATAATTAATTTTACACTCCTATTAATCTATTCCCCTCACAGTCATAAATCTCACTGAAATTGGCGTATCTTCAAGCACAGGCCGGCTGTTCAACAAAGTGATTCGCGCTTACGGCATTTACCGATGTAATGGTCTACATGTAGCACGTAATTACGGACTAGCATCGTGAGAATTGGGTAGATGATTCCTATATATCTTGTAGGTAGGGTTGTTAATAGTAATAAATTCATTGAAGATTTTTAAAATTAAAAGTAGAACTGCTTAAGTTTATGAAAGTCGTTATGTGTAGTGGCAGTGTCTGACAACCAGTCTTACCATGGGGTATCGTGTAATACGAACAGTAATAATTATGTTGTGAAGGTCAGATATACAGTTGGTCCATCTAAAATACCGGAGAGGCCGGAAGCCGACCCCAACATAGTTGTGGAAAGACTATGTAGGCAAATGGTGACGAAAGTTTTGGACTTATAAAGCACAAAGTTTTCGTCGCCATCGAGTCGGTTTCTGATACTAAATGTCATATAATTCAAGTTGATACTATTCATCAGATGTAACATTAAATAAAATCAACTTTCTCTACAATAGATTCAGGTTTGCTCCGAGTTTGATTAAAATAGCAATTCTAGCAGATGAATTGCTCGAGACATTTTTATTAGTCTGAAGATGTCAAATCTTCCTATCTATAGAACGCCTGGTGTAAAAGGTCACTGTCCTCATTAGCCTTTCCCAATCGAGTATCGGGATTTCAAAGAGATCGACACTTCTCTTGACCTCAGCAACCCAATTACTGAGGACATCAAAGGACGATATTTTTTGGCTTCTAATTACCAGAAACGTAGTTACATAATTGTATTTATAAATATCTATGTTAACTATGTACCGTACATCTACCAAAAGAAAAAAATGTTTTTCGATTTGCATGCTATTATCTACATCTTACATTTTCATAACAAGGATGTTGTGAAAATGTAAGATGTAGATAATAATAGCATGCAAATCGAAAAACATTTTTTTATAAATGTGGTATACACAGGAGTGTATACCACATTTATGCAAATAAATATACTTACTTACAACATAGGGTACCAAACTTTTTTGTTTTTTTTTCGGATGGGAATTCATCAAATGACTCCTCCCGCTCTGGGCAGAGCCGGAGGGAGTGTCAGACTTTTACTGACTAAAACCCATCTATGTTCCTTCATCGCCCTTTGTGTTCCGGGGCCACGGTATCTCTAAAAGTAAATTCAGAACTGATTAAAATAAAACCAATTATAAGAACTGACATTTCAGTCCAGGAAATGCACAATACTATTATGAAACTTTTATAATGTATTTCGGAAAATATAATATATCAGTATTATTTCTGTAGCATACCACCCACCACCCGTGCAGAGAAGGGCATGACGTGCATGATTGGCGAACTCAGACTCATACTAATTATATAGGTAAAGTTTTCATCATTATTTATCGCCGAAATATGTTTTTAGTCACTACTGCTTGTTACAAATGTCTCACTGTCTCTGATAGTAAAATCTAGATAATTAATTACTCACGTGACACCATGTAACACCATGGTGAAAAGACGGCTTCATTTCAGTTCCAAAGTTTCCGAAACAGAATTTAATGAAAACACTTCCAGGCCACCGACGAACAAGGACCCAATCTGCGAAACTTCGCCGTTTAGCCGTCCTAAATGCACTACTATAGCACAGTAGACATTAACATACAGTATTTCAACTAGGAACAAATGGCCGGTATCGACTCACACACACATGCAAAACGTTTACATTACACGAATTCTCAGTATGCTTCAGGTAACAAACAGGTCTGGTTACTTGAAGTCGGGTCTGTCGCATTGACGCAAGAGGTTACGTTTTATGTGTGTAGTGCAACAAAAGATACTATACGATACGTCGCCGCGTCGGTTAATGGAAGTTAAATAGACAACCCAATAAAGTGCCTAATAATTTTAATGGTTAACTTTACACTGTGGCTATACGCAGGTACTACAGGTACCATGCTACTATAAGTACCATCCATCTTTTAAAAAGGGTTGCTTGTATGAAATTGGGTTTATTGGTGTTTTCCTTTAAATTTTTTTCTGGAGTGCGATTTGAATTAAGGCTCTAGCTACAAATACAATGTTTTTCAATTTGACAATTCATCTTATGATCTGGAAATAACTCGGCATCACGCAAACGAATATTTCTAATATTTGCTGCCAAGCTTCCTTGTAGAGTGTTGGAGCTGCTTTTACAATGTTTACATCTTATTTTGTACCCACATTCATGGCAAACACATGATTTCTGATTCTGATTCTGAAAAATTCTTCCGATTGTGATTGCATTCGTTTCACGCTTGCCGAGGCTGCGGGACTGTTCAAAAGAGATACCGTGGCCCCGGAACACAAAGGGTGATGAAGGAAGACATGGATGGGTTATAGTCAGTAAAAGTCTGACACTCCCTCCTGCTCCGTCCAGAGCGGGAGGAGTCATTTGATGATTTCCCATCCGAAAAAATAAAAAAGGCGTTTCACGCTAATGTGATGCTGGTTGTCTTGTGTATTATTGATAAATAAATTCAATATTTCAAGGTAGTACTTTTTGTTTTTTTTTTGGCGATTTGTCTGTAATAATATAATTAGAATGTGCAACAAAATTTGTTATGTAAATTGACGAAGGACGTTACTCTGGCATATTGATCGTGATGATTTAATTTACTTCTAGGATAGATTCTCAATCACTCTAACTACATAAGTGTGATTGAGAAAACAACTTGTGAAAAAGTCGAAACTTTGACTCCCAATATCTCCGTAATTAAAAGGTTCCCAGGTATGGTCTAGAACAGTGTTTTTCAACCTTTTTCATGACACGACCCCCATAGCATGAAAAAATATTTGGCGATCCCCGACCATTGGCTTTTTTTTTTTCATTTATTTGATTATTAAATCCATACATTTTTTTATGCATTTGCATAATTAGGATTCGGATAAATATATGTAGGTATTTAACACATTTTTTTTGTTTTGGAATTAGATTGAATTCTCAATGTAGAAAAAACGAATCCATGCTAGGAGAAATTCGTTAATGACAAACAAGCGAAACCTCAATAAGATGAAAAAGCACTAATAGGTTTTTATTTTGTTAATTTGTATGAACATACAAATGTTTATATCCTTTAGTTACCATTTTCTTATTAAATCTATCTTTCTAGGCTTTATTGTTTTGTTTATTGAGGTAGTTTTCGCGACCTCTTGCGACCCCTCTATAGAGGCTTCGCGACCTGCCAGGGGGTCGCGACCCACAGGTTGAAAAACACTAGTCTAGAACAAATTAAATGATCGTAATGACAGGGACAATAAGTGCCTTTCGGCTTCCTTAAGGGTTTTTTTACACCTCTCGAATTCTCGTGAACAATATTAGGTATTTAAGTAGTTATACACGACAATATTTGTCTCGCGGCAGTCTTCCTCCCAGTATTCCTGAATCTCGCAGATTTGAATACGCTCGTATGTAGAATAACAGGGCTCCGTAATTCTGTGTTTGTCGTGAATGGAATATCTTCATGTCTTCAGGCAAAATCGTATTTCAGCGTGAAAATGGCATAATGCGTATTTGAAACATTTTTCGACATTTGTAATTTAAAATTGTATATTGGAAGAAGAAAGAAATGTAGGTGACTTAGTGTGTTTAACTTCAAATGGCTCTTTACAAGATTAGTCTGATTTGAGTCGAGTTAAATATCAATAGGTAGGTATCTACCAGGTACTTAGGTTTATTTGAATGTTAGGAGGTGGCACACCCTGTTCTCACAGTTTTACAAATTCACACGTTCTCCGCAAGCCAGTTAGGCCGCTGCAGATACAACTTGGTCCAGTGGTGCTATTCCGATGAAGCAGGGTGCTATTGCGGTGCCTCGACACGAACTCCCGTGTTCTGTAGTGTTGCATCGTGTGTGGTGTTAACATAGTAGTCTTTATCCTTTGCGGTAATGCTGAACAACGGACTTCTCAGGGCGTAGCTCACCTCCTGTTCTGTTCTATATGTAATTCCACCTGCACCTGTCCGAAGCCACCTCCAAGTCCGTCAAGGTAGCATAGTGCTGGTCGAAACTCTAAAAAAAATCTAAAGGGAATCTAATCATCAACACGACGAAGAAGAAGGAGGTTAGAGTTTTGGTCTGCGTCATATAATGTGCAACGGACGCTATCTATTCTTAATACAGTTCGGAATATAATGACATAATAAAGTAAGTATGCTGATTTATTACAATTTTGATGACCAAAACTCCGAACCCGCGAAAGAGTTATACAATAAGAGACCCTTAAACAAAGTTCACAGATGAACCCCAAACCAAACGTCCAAAGGGAATATTGTAATACAGAAAAGTAAGATTACTTTTGGATTCTTTTAGCAGAAAATGAGGCCCAAAACTGCGGAGAAAAAGTCAGCAAAACTTTGGCCGCCTATACGAAGTTAATGTTAATCGTTATGCCGAAGAAATTAGGGGCTCTTGTCCTTTAGTTTTATCTTGAGAACGACAGAATTACTTTTGATGTGGTTTTCTCAGAGATAAACTTGTTATTCGTTGGGGCAACGACTTATTTCATGTTCACATTACAACTTTTAGGACGAGGTAATTTATTGTGGTTCGCCTTCATTTTTTTGTTAGCAAAAACTATAATTACTGTCGTTAAAGTCACTAGTTTCCTCAAATAACTAAATTATTATAAGTCTCTTGAAGCACCAAGTGCTTGAGATATTTTTGTAAGCAAATTAACGTGTTCTACAGTTTTTTTGCGTAAGATTTTCTGAAGAGTGCCTTGATTATAGCTGAAGTGGAAGCCTTGGAAAACATGTAGATATAAAACGGTATAAAGAAAATACCTATTCAGAGTTTGAATTGAAACGAATAAAATGATAATTAGACTTCTGAATCACTGAAAATTCTTCTCAATTGCGAATTAAAGGAATTTATTTGACCCTTCACCATTCAATCGAGTGCTGGAGCCTTCCATTGAAGAGAGATATAGCCGCAGGTGGGAATCTCGAGCGGTTCTTTTAAATAAATTGTTTTAATTAGCAGCCATTACAGGAATGGACATTTTAAAAGGCAATTTCGTTTGGATTGAGTCTTCTCTTTTATTGTAACTATCGAGTTGGAGAAATGGGAACTTCTGCCGTAACAATATGTATAAGAAGATGTCTGTAATAAATGTTTGATTTAATTATGATTATTTTAACTCGCTTTATTAGCTCCACGTGTAACTATGCTATGTAAAAAGCATAAAAGTTAATTTGACCCAGTTTCCGGTTTCTTCAATTGAGCTGAAATTTTTCATATCTACATACATGTTATATGTTTGGATGACAATGCATGGTTAGTTAAGACGTCATTCTAAATTCAATATGGCTTTTATTTTTAAGCATTCCCATGATATGGGTATCAAATGAAAGGGTTTGCTGAGACGAATACGAAAATAGTTATTTGTGCAACAAGAGTGCAAAGTGGGTTTTTGCTGCGAGTGTTGATTTTGAATCCCGAGTAAGCGAAGGATTCTATAGTTGAATCACGAGCGTAGCGAGTGATTCTAGGTTAGAATCCTGGGCGTAGCGAGGGATTCAAAGACACGAGATGCAATTAACTTTGGTCTCGTGTAACACATACAACTTTTCACCTCAGCAGCGAGAACCTATACCTAAAGGTAAAAAAACAACATGGTAAAAATTAAACCACCACACCACCATAATATATATTTTAATGTTAGCGGGCGCAAATACTTTTGACTTTTTGGATTTGTGCCCTACTGACATTCTTTTCAAAAATGCAATAAGTTTGGGATAGGTTTCAATGTGCACGTCATCTTTTGTTTTTATTGTGGCTTTCAACATTGAGTAAATTAATATATTACTCCACATTGTAGATGGTTTCCTAATTTGTGATAATTCTATGAAGTACGATAGATAACAGTACAGTCTCCGAAAAAGTGTTTGCACCCTTTGTAAGTCTCCATTGCTTAAAAATATCATAAGTTATTAGATATTTTAAAGATGATGATAGATAGATGTGTTAAATAGCAGACTTCGTCACTGGACTCACTCATATTTATTTATTATTACTACTTTATTATCCAAATTTTATTGTACTTTGTAGCTAGCGTTGATCTAATCATTACTATTTTACTAACGTAACAGAGAATAAAAGAATAAAAATATTAATCCCGCAATTTTTTGAAAATGCGTTCTGAAACTACACTCGCGGTATTCTGTCTCAATATTAAAGATTGATATAAATAAATAAATAAGCAGATAGGTACATGATAAACTTCTTTTTTTTTCTTCAACATTCTTCATCTTGAATTAATTATAAATGATAAAAAATATAATTAAAATAAAATCAAACAAATAAAACAATAACGAAATATGTTATTCGACATTAAACAATTTTTCATTTAAAACCGTAATTTACAATTTACGGTTATCGATTTACAATATCGGTATCCGAACGTTTTATTGTTTGTTTCTTTTTTGGGCCCACTCGATATGTATTTGAAAATCGAGTTTCGTTTCGACTTGTTTCCATCTCTCGCTTTTTTTGTATCGAAGTGAAAGTGACAGAACAAAGTGAAGTTAAAATCTTTCGAATTTTATGAGTAGACCTGCACAGTTGTCGGTATTAAAAAATAATAATTAAAAAGTTACTTTGTCTCACGCTCGCAGCAAAATCGAATTTTGCTCACTGTCTGTAAAGAGCAAAACCTGCTTGTGTGAGGTGCTGAGGTGACGAATTTTTACGATATTACCATTTATTCAAGATTTTGTCCTTGGACAACTTAATTTAGAAATGTTTGCGGGTCATTTTGTCCGATGAAGTAGAAAAAAGAACTTTGCAAATTATTTCATTTCTTTTTCTAAAATTTAATACAGCGATACTTTCAGGGTTTTTCTTTGACCTCGAAACTTGGAAATACAATGTTACGTGACCAAAATAATAGCCGACAATATTGGACGAGCCTTTGGCCATAACATCGTTTATTTTATATAAAAGTATTGTATGTCTATTAAAAGAATTTATTGAATTATTTTCTTAAATGCCTTTGCCATGTTGTTTTTTTTTTTAAATGATAACAATTTGAGTCTTTTAGAGCAGTCCATACACAACAGATTCGTAATAAACTTAACCAAAAATAATTAAACTTAACATCACGCCTGTAATCCCCGGAGGATTAGGCAGAGGTGTACCTAATAGTATACCCACATTTCGTCAGTTATGTTTACGTCCTATGTAATAGAGGGCGTGCCTATCGCCATCAACCGGGCACAAATCCAGACTCCGTGGCTGCTACTGAGAAATTCCTAATAGAAAAACCCAACAGCACTTTGCCTGACCTGGGAATCGAACCCAGGACCTCAATGCTCTGCAGTCGAGTTTGCGACCACTAAACCAACGAGGCAGTCAAAAGTCCTTTAAAAAAAAAACCAATCGAATTGAGAACCTCCTCCTTTTTGAAGTCGGTTAAAAATGACCGTAAACGTCAAATAATGGCCCTAAGCTAGTTAACAGGATTTTGTACAAAAAGAATTTAGTAATTTTAGGAAGAGTTATTAAGTTTTTAATCACCTTAAGGTTCCGCCTCTCCGTTTCAATTATTCAAGCCGCGTTCCGAATTTAGAGTATTTCGTGAAGAAGGTTGTTCTTTAAATTAGGACGGAGGTAGATTGGATTATATTGAAGAGTGTTGCCAGTCTGAATTATGACGATAGCTTCGTTTGAATATTTGTTTGTATTTTCTTAGAAATGTCTCTTGAATAAGACACTGTTTCAGTGCCTTATTCAAAAGTCTATCATTACTGTACTAGAAAAACCGCCATTAAGAGTGTAAGGGGCACATTTCTGAGGAAAATGAATGGGAAAATAAACCTCAATAGATGTAGTTTTTTATTTACTGATTCATTACAACCTCCTTTCTTGCTTTTCGAATTACTGCAACGATCGCTTGCTGAATTGAAATTCAAATATATTTTTTTGACAAAAACAAAAAATCTCATGTTTCTATTTTTAAAATCAAGGAATGTTTATTAGATTGCGTGTGCTGTGACAATTTATTCCCATTGGACAAACGACTGGCCAGGACGCAAGTAACTTGGAGGTAAGAATTTCCTTGCTCGTAGCGAGTGTTTTGATCGTTGCAGCCTCTTATTTATCCTAGACCCCCAAATGTGTGGAGGCGTAATTTCTCGCACATTTACTAAAGGCTGATTTTTCTTTACATTTTCCGCATGTGTGTCCTTTCTGCTGGCAGCGGCATTTGTAAGTGCACCTGCATTTGTGCCTAAAGTTAGTTCCTGCTCTCAATACCACAAAATCGTCAAACATATCGACGACCCAAGATCCCCCTTAAGTCTGGAACCAAGTTCGAATACCAGCGAGTCTCCGTAGATAGTTGAGCCGAGTTCAACCGCAATCAATTCACTGAACTCTGGAAACTCAAACAGGTATAGTTCCTAAACTTTGTCAATAACTATAAATAATATTCGAAACAAGCGTTTTGGTCTTGTACTGAATGTTACGGCGGTCGCTGAAAGTTCGCGCCGTAACCGTAGAGGTAAGATGAGGAAAGATCAACAAAGGTAAGCTGATATGACTAGGTTTGCTTTCAACATACAGTATATGTATAGGTACATAGGTACACCTGTCGGAGTGTTTGAGTTAGGAAATGAACAGCATGGGAACGGGAGATGGTGTTGATGTTAGCCTCTTTTGAAAGATACAAGAACATTTTTTTTTATTAGTCTATTCTGTCCCACTGCTGGACAAAGGCCCTCTTCCCTCATCCCTTTCTCCCGGTGTTTTGCCTCCTCCGGTCAATCAGTCAGGAACGAATCCAAATCATCAGGCCAGCGTTTCTTACGCCTGCCTCGGTGACGACGACCGTCTGCAGGCACCCACTGTGTGACGATTCTGGCCCATCTGTCTTGACCCATTCTGGAAATGTGAACTGCCCAGTTCTGTCCGTCTCAGTCAAGAACAGTTAGGACAAAATTATTCACTAATTAATTTTAAGGAAATAAAGGCATGTATTAGCGTGGTAGATTTTGTGATTGAGCCTCTGTTGCTTCAGAAGGATTGCTGAAATAGAACTTGCATTCATGTTGGGCGCGAGAGACCTCTTATCAGTGCCTGATCTTGATGATGAACTTTAAAAAAAAATTAGTGGTTATTAAACATATAACCGATATTACGTTGCACTAAAATAACTGCAATTCATTTAATAAATTTAATCAAAATAACATTGAAAACCTGCGCTAATATTTCGACGGGGTGCCAATTTTCTTGTACGGTCCTTACAAGTGTTAAAAAGAAACTTACACATACAACTTGCCTCCCGAAACCTCAACGTCCTTAGGTTTCATCTCTATGTCTATTCAGAATAGGTTTCAGTAAACATTATTAAACACAGTTGGTATTAAAACCTCTGAACTCATATTGTTTTAAAACTCTCGCATTTTACTATTTTACATAGTGCGGTCTATTTGCGGCATTCATGTGAAAACTATCAAAAACATAGCATGTAGTTTGTCACTACTTTTAAAACAATTCACATTACTGAATTGTTGTATTTTTAGAACAAATCACATTACATTTTCCAACAGTTTTATGTCACAACTTACAAAAAAAGTTGAGAATCAAAATCGTTTCAACTTAGTTCCTGTAACTTGTTGTTACATTATAACTTTGGGCATACCTTAACATGTTCTAAATTAAACTTTGGTTCAAGGTGGTCTGTAGTTGGCTTACTCTAACGATCGTTGGTGCGTGACAAGAGATACAGTTGAACTTTGTTGGGTTTTAGTCACGAAAACTTGTATTAAAAAATGAAGTTAGTTGTGTAAACTACTTATAGCAATAGCATTTATATATGAACATATCATATGCCGTTTTTCCCCTAAAATATAATTGGGTAATACGATACCCCTTGCCAAGACATAGTTGTCAGACTTTCGGGCCACTGACTACCTGTCACGACTGTAAAAGATCTACAAACGACAGCTAGGACCAACGGCTTACGACCGTGCTTTCCAAGGCACAGAGAAAACTCTTTATGTAATGGGTGATCACCAAGCCAACGACCAATCTTTAAATTAAGCGCAGCTTAATCTAAAGATTCATCCAAGCGGCTGTTATTATGTAGCCACGAGCTCCTCTTGGAAGCCGCGGCAGATTGTCGCTCAGCGGACAGATTTCCGGCGTGATCTCATGACGACATGGAAAGGGCGACTGTCGCAAACCCGTGCAGGGCACGCTACAATAGTGGCGATAAGTAGGTTCTTTGAGGAGTGGCCTGAGAGGAGCCACGGTGTCCTCACCTTCCGCCTGACGCAGGTTCTCACCGGACCGGGGTGTTTCGGTAAGTTTCTACACCGAATCGGGCGGGAGGAAACGCCCGGTTGTTTTATCACTGTGAGGATCGACCGGAGGACACGGTGAAGCATATGGTGGAGGTGTGCCCCGCGTGGGCGGAGCACCGCCGTGTCCTCGTAGCGCTGATCGGCGGCGGCGACCTCTCGCATCCGGCCCTGGTTCAATCCATATTATAGTCCAGAGCGAGACGGAATGGGAAGCCGTCACCTCCTGCTGCGAAGCAGTCATGCTAGCGAAGGAGGTGGCGGAACTTGAGAGGGAGAGAATCTCACGTCCCAGCCAGTCAAAGAGATGTCAGCAAAAGGAAGGGGTCCGCAAGGGCCGATGCCTGCCGGGGGCTGTGGGATTGTTCGAAAGAGATACCGTGGCCGGAACACAAAGGGCAAAGAAGGAACATGGATGGGTTTTAGTCAGTAAAAGTCTGACACTCCCTCCCGCTCCGCCCAGAGCGGGAGGAGTCATTTGATAATTTCCCGAAAAAACAAACTCTTGAAAACGTCCGTATTTCCACATGCGTTCAAGAAACAATGCGCATTGCAACATGTAACGACAGGCAATAAACTACGTCAGTATGGAGTATTGCTTCTAGTATGTACTATGACTTGTAAGACGCGACGCTCGTAACTCATAGCGTATGGTTTGTTGCGAGCTCGAACAGTTTATAGGTCATCATTGTCCTCCTAGTTCTCGCAATAGATTAAGGGGTTCTGCCACAGTCAGTATTATAGCGCTTTGCCTCATACTAGCTTTGCCCTGGCTATGACGGATTTTGGGGATTTGGTCCATAGGTAGACCTTAACCTGGGTTAAGTCATAGGATACTTTGTGTCCTGGAAGTACGTTCCCGTGTGACTTACACGCGAGTGAAGTTTCGAGCATAAGCTAACCTCAACGTCAATTTAAGCACACTGTACTTACCTACATATACGTTTCATATTACAATAGGAAAGACCTATATCTGTCAACTGTCAATAGAAAAGTACCTACGGTTTGATATAAAAATGTAATTTACGATTGTATTTATCGTTTTCTTATATTCGTTTTTATGGCTTAATCCGTACTTTTCAAGTGACAGTTTGCAGATAGAGGTCATTGACGTGCCTATTCTTATTTGAAAAGCATTATAAACCAAATTATAAAATATTTTTAATTTTCCAATAAGAAGCTTCTATGGCATCTACATGATGTTAAAATTACCAAATAGATCCTCACAAGCAAGTTTTCAATAACCGCCTGTCCAAAGTTTAGTCGTCCACAGTTCGCTTGTAATTGGTGCTTTTACCTGTCGGAGACAGGGAGCCTACTACCCGCCGCCCTGCAGCGATAATTGTGAACTCCAATCAATTAAAACTTTTTCTACAAGACACAGGACAACGTTGGTGTAAGCAATCGGAAAGTTTTCTCATTTCCTCCTGCACCTCACGAGCGGGATTATATGTTGTGACAGATTTAAGTGAACGTAGACATATTGGATTGGATTTTTTTGTAGGGAGCTTGGGAAGTGTCTAGTTCGAGATTTAGTAACATTTTATTTTGCACTGCTGTAATTACAACTCTTGGAATAAAATATAGTAAATATAATAGCATGTCAATTAAAAATTATTAATTAATTCTTTATTTTATTGATTGCCTCGTTGGTCTAGTGTTCACAATCGCGACTGCTAAGCATGAGGTCTTGGAATCGATTCCAAATAGGCAAATTGTTGTTGAGTTTTTCCATTAGAAATTTCTCAGTAGCTGCCACGGATTCTTGATTTGTGACCGTTTGACTTAAACGTAACTGGCGAAATGTGAATGTAGTATTTGGTACACCTCTACCTAACTCTTCGGAGATTACAGGCGTGGTGTTATATTTATGTAAAAGTACATTATAATATTATTTTAAACATCATTTCTAAGTTTTATACTTTTTGCTGTGCCCGGTCCGTAATTGTGCCAACCAAAGAAATGAATATGAATTGAATTCTCCAAAATTCCAACATTTATTTATGTATCCTTTTAAGTGTCACTTGTGTTAGTGGAAACGGGCTTTACTTTAGTGCTAGCATTCATTGGTGTTAAGGGGAAGGAAAGATACAACAAACAGTTGCAGCCAACGCGCAACGGTTTGAACGTAAAAGCTTCACAGGTGGCTGGTCAACTATCCAATATATCTTTAGATAGTATGGAAGCATAAATCAACAAAAGTGCTTTTGATGGTCTTAACAGAGTGTTGGATCGATTGATCTTGTCAAAGTTGTTGTTCTCTTTGAGAATGATACGAGGGTTTAGGAAAAAAACGTCCCACTCTAAACTCTCTTAGTACTTTTACAAGTTCTGCTCATCATCATAGTATAGTTAGTAAGTAGTAATAGTTTTAATGTAATTTATTGACAAGTAATAAAAATTGTTCCCAACTATGTTGATTTCGGCTCTCAGTCTAACAGGATGCAGTTGAATACCAGTATTTTACATGGAGCGACTGCCTATCTGATCTCCAAAATCTAGTTTGTACTGAGTAATAAAAACTCTTTGGTAAGACTGCACATATTTATATTATCCGTTAGAACGGAGGACATCCAGGATACATAATATAACTATAGGACACATATAATCTACCAATATTTATTGCTTTACTTGGTTGAACATCGAAGGCAATACAATGATGCAACTTGCTCCGACATACCTAAGCGGTAAGATGCATTACAGACAACAAACAGTATTACAGTTTGAAATGATGTTGTTACATTGTAGGGGATTGAGTACCATAGAGGATGTTTGAACGATATACATTGAAGGATACGGTTGCTTACGAGGTAATCATACAAGTTTTGATATCGTAAACGCTGTGACTATGTATCTTGTAGTTTAATTCAGTACGGAACAGTATGTTTATGACATAATATTCAAGGTAGATTGGAAGTTAGAATGATCGAATTTATTTGTTAAAACAAAAATTACCAACTTTCTTTTATACAGAAATGCAGTTGTTTGTGAAGTTATTATTTTTCTCGAAACGTGATTTTAATCAGAACTAACGTTGGCAAATACGGTTTGTGGTAAAACTACATATTAGTTTTTCAAAATAAATGGTTTCAGTTTCAAATGTAAGAAATATTAGTTTGGTATTGTTTTTATCAAACTTCTTAAAACCGTGTTTGTAGTGTTGGATTTGGAAGTTGTTAGCCACGGTTTGTGGTGCTGTGAAGTATGTACTGAAGTATGTGTAAATTCAGAATAAAGAACCAAAACAATTTTGGTTTTTTATTCTGAATTTTCACAAACATAAGTTGATTTCCTGTAAATTGGTACAGATATAGCGTAATTTAACTTTGAAATATACCTTTATAGATACAATCAACATTTTCCAGAAAAGCTAAAAGTGTAGGTAGTCTAAGACTTCAGCTAATATCAAAATATGAAGGTCAGAGATAGTAGAGCGTAAGTAATGTCAATTTGATAGTCCATCGCCGTCGAGTATCTAAGTAATCAATTTCCATCAAGACACTTAGGCATAAATTAGGGATGACAGCCATTTTCTAGTGGCTAAATAATTTACAAAGTAATTGAAGATCGCTACAATATTATCATTCTATACAGAATTCATATTATGAAATCCGTTTCTCTCTTATTTTCTTTTGGTATACATGTGTCAAAAATTAAAAAATTGGAAGAAGAGGTTGGCTTCTAAATACAGGTGATTATGGTTCAGTAATTTACATAGACTGAGTGCGTATCTGATTACTTACAAGAAACGCTTCGATTCGATTTCGATTCGATAAGTCGTATGTCTATCATTTTTTGACATTACGAAAACGAGCAAGGTAGACATACGACTTTCCGAATCGAAATCGATTCGAAGCGTTTGTGAATAGCTATGATGAACTCCAATTTTCTCCAGAAAGCTACTGATATCTACCCCTTGGTACCTACCTCTTATGACTTCAGCTTCAGCAACCGGAACCTGGGACAAATTTAACTTCTTATTTTGTTTTACATAGTTATTTAGTTACAGGTGAAGTCTGTGGTGTTCACTAGAAACACTAGTTAGGGGTTAGAATAAAACCACCAAATTATCAGTAAGTAGATGAACTATGGTACGTGCACTCGCTGCCCGGGATAAGTGTGGACTTAAAGCTCACGCTACGTTTACTAGTATATCACATCTCTCTTCCTTTTTATATGAAAATATTTATTTCAATTAGGCCATTAGAGAGCACTTTAGGAAATGAGTTCATCTTCTTTTCCCACTCGCTAAGGTAGTTTGTATGGAGAAGAATGGGGAAGAAACTCCATACTTACTCTTCTGCAATGTTTTACAAAAATGTTTAGGTACTTATATTAATTGGTTTAATAGTTATAATATTAAGTTTGTATATCTGGAATACAATTACTATATTACCATATACTACAAACTATGCTAATTCACTAGAAACACTAGTTATCAGTAAGTAGATGAACTCGCTGCCCTCGTTGCCCGAGTTAAGTGGGGACCTCGAACGACGGAACCTTAAAGCGCACGCTTCGTTTACTAGTATATCACATGTTTACAAAGTATATATATCACAAAGTCAACAAAAGCGTGTTAAAAAAAAAGAAGGATATATTTATTTATTAAACTTCATGTACAAGGGTGGTACATAGGCGGACTTAACGCCACAAGGCATTCTCTACCAGTCAACCTTTGGGTCAAATAGGATGGCATTGTGATAGAGTACAACAAAGATAAATAAGAAAAATACCATTTTGCAAGCATCAATTTAAAAACCATAAATGGGTACATAAATACTAATACATATAATATTTATGCTAAAATAAACCAATATAAACTAAAATACATACAAATAGTCCGAAATACGAGAAACCTTATAATAATTACTACGACACTAGTAATGACTAGAAAGTAATTTAGACTAACTTTAAATAGAACTTCCGAACTGCTATTTTGAAAGCCAATTTGCTTTCAGCTTTTTTAATGCCAAGGTGTAGCGCGTTCCAGAGTTTTATAGATGAGATAGCATAAGAAGAGGATATAAACCAGTACGGTGAGAGGGAATTTGAAGGATTAGGTTTTTGGAAGCTCGAAGGTTGCGACTGTGAGAACTGCCCAACACCTTGAAAAAAGTTTTTAGGTACTCGAGAGCACATGGATCTTTCGTAATGGTGAAAAGCATGCAGAGAGATCTGAGGGACCTCCTGAGTCTGATAGGCAGCCATTTAAGCTGAGAACGGTACGAAGAGATGTGATCGTATTTACGAAGGGAAAAATCAAACGAATACCTACTCTTTCAGCCTGGTCTTATGACTTCATTATGTTCAATCTTAGCTCATAAATATAGCGCAATTACATTGGAATGTCCTATAAACAGCACATAAACAGAATATAAACAAATCATTGAGTTCGAAGCTGTGTAATAAATTGACTGCTGAATTGTGTTTACTCCCAATACCTAAATAATACTTAGTTAGTTATTTACTATGCTGTTATTTCTATTATTGTTATTTCAATAATAGAAATAACAACAATAGGTACTCGAATTGTATCGAGGTGTGAACTAACAAATATTTACTTTAAAAGCAAGAGTTCGATTTAGAATCAAGTGCGGCCACTTGGGTGGGTTTCGAAGGAAAGAACTTTACACAATAGCACTTCTGTAATACTTGACACTGACACCTACCACGTCGCATTATTATCAGCCTTTTTCCAATTATGTCAGGTCAGGTTCCAGTCTAACCGGCTGCAGTTAAATACCAGTATTTTACATGTAACGACTGCCTATCTGACCTCCACAATCCAGTTAGAACTGGGTGATACGATACCCCTTGGAAAGACTGGTTGTCAGAATTTTAGACTACTGAAAGTGATTGCAGTTTGCGGGCTAGGCTCTCTGATCAGTTTTTTAATGTTACCTTCTGTTGTAGCTTTTTATCTGAACAGTTACCTATAGGGCCGTTGTGAGTTAGACCCTCTTGTGATTCAAAATCCTGCTGTGTGGCCGTTGCTCTTCTGGCAGTCGGCCTAAAGGTACCGATAGCAACACAAAGCAATAAATGACCTTCTAAAAAAGCCTGAAAAATTTCATAAACAAAACAGTACGCCCTTGGCATCGATCATGGGCGCACGCGTCCCTCTGTCACACTCGCACGATAACGATAACGGCTTTGTCTTCCCCCTTATAATTGAAATCGTGTCAAATCGGTTCAGTAGTTTATGAATTACAAACAGGGCGTGAGCTTGACAGCTAATGTAGAAACGGAGATAAAAGCAACGTATGAAGGACTTGCAAGCTGTTTGGTTATGTATAATAAAATATTTTGAATATAGGTAGGGATGTACTGTAGAAAATAAGAAGAATCGAATTTTTGAGAAATAGTCATTAGGTACAAAGGACACGATAATTTTAATAAATTGTATTTAGTGTAAAAAAAGTTAATTTTTCTTGAACGGAAAATTTTCGGTAGGATTTTCACAAGAATCCAATGTTTCCAATAAACCTGCGACGGATATAATTATTAAGTTCCCACTGATTCAGGGTAAAAATAATATTGTTTTACGTGGCTTCCTATAAAATTAACTGCTGTTAGTTGAATCTATCACTAAACTAACTAAATAAGGATAAAGACAAGGAGTATCTATGAAAACTAACTAAATGTCTAATATTTCTACAGAATACCTAGATTTCATACTGAAAGCTAGTGTCAGCTAAGAACTTACGACGAATATTTCAGTATCAGTAGCATCCATTAGTTCCTCTAAAGTAGGTGTCATCTCACGCTGGACATAATACTAAGTGTTCCATCGTTTGTGGAACATATTGGGTTTAACAGAGAAGAGAAAAATAGAAAATTCACCGTAAAAGATTTTATTAACTGAAACCTTGTTCTTTTTTTTTTTATTTTGCTTTCAGCTGCAGTAGAAAACTAGTAGGTATACATTCAGTCAAAAAAGTATCGGGAATGGGTGATTTGTTTATGGTTCCAAATACAATTTTTTGTTTTTTTGTAGTTGTTAGATTGGCACAACTGTTTTCCATTTTGGCGCGGAGTTTGAGTTGCATCTGTTATTTATATTAAATACAGTGCTGGTTTTAGTAATATCATATATAGTGTGTATTGCGAATTTCATAATGGACAAAAATATCGAACAAAGAGTTTGTCTTAAATTTTGCATCGCCAATGGAATTTCGTGTTCGGAGTCACAGAAAATGTTACAGAAGGCTTACGGTGAATCGACTTTATCAAAAACTCGTGCTTATGAGTGGTTCAAAGCGTTCAAAAGCGGTCGAGATGTGATGGAAGATTTGCCTCGCTCTGGTAGGCCGTCAACGTCTGCAACTGAAGTTAACATCGCAAAAGTGAAGAAAATAGTGACTGAAAATTCCCATTCAACTCTGAGAGAGATAGCCGCCGATCTTTCTGTATCTCACGAGTCGATCCGTACCATTTTAACTAATCATTTGGGTATGAAACATGTTGCTGCTCGGCTAGTCCCAAAAGATCTGAATTTTCTCCAAAAACTCAATCGCATGAAAGTCGCTGAGGACATGCTAGAACGAGTCAGTTCGGACCCAACATTCATGAAACGCATTGTTACTGGTGACGAGACGTAGGTTTACGAGTTTGACATGCAAACTAGTCAACAAGCTTCGGAGTGGCGCCTTCCAACTGAACCGAAACCGAAAAAACCACGCCAAAGTCGATCAAAAGTCAAAGTCATGTTGACTGTTTTCTTTGACTATCGCGGTGTTGTGCACTCTGAATTCTTACCGGAAGGTCTAACGGTAAATAGAGAATATTATTTGAGCGTTATGCGGCGTTTAAGAGAGCAAATTCGACGAAAAAGGCCAGATTTGTGGAAAGAAAATTCTTGGATTTTGCACCACGACAATGCGCCTTCGCACAAGGCTATCATTGTGAACGAATTTGTACCAAACACTCAACAAATACCATCCAGCAACCACCATATTCACCAGATATGGCTCCTGCTGACTTTTTTCTTTTTCCTAAACTCAAATTACCACTTCGTGGCACCCGTTTTCAATCGATAGAAGACATAAAGGAGAATTCGCGGCGAGAACTGAACTCAATTCCGGAAGCAGCGTTTAAAAAATGTTTTGATGAATGGATTATTCGTTGGCGTTTCTAAAGGAGCATACTTTGAAGGTGATAAAATAAATTTGGATGAATAACAGACATTTTGTGTATTATTGATCTTTTCCCGGTACTTTCTTGACAGAGTAGTATTATACCTAAATCCGAAAATCTATTCCCAAGAATTTCATGTCATGTTATTAATTTGACCTTGTAGTTAAATTAAATTACGGACCAAACACCACATCCACATACGTCATAAATATAAATAATAATATCATGTCTTTTTTTTCTTTTGATGGGTCACTTTTTCAGCATGGGTCATGAAAGATGGGTCGTCACACAGTCGGTGCCTGAAGACGGTCGCCGGTCGTCGTCACCGAGGCTAGCCCAAGATACGCTGTCGTGACGATTTGGACTCGTTCCTGGACACCAGGAAAATTGGAAAGGAGGAATGTGGGGGGCCATTGCCCAGCATAATCAGCCTATAATGTTCCCACAGCTGGGACACAGGCCTCCCCTGTGTGAGAGGGAATGGGCTATAATCCATCACGAGGGCGCAGTGCGGGTTGGTACATCCAGCGATGGGACAGACAAAGGGTAATAAGAAAAAAACTGTTTATTTTAAAGTATTAAAAACTCGAATGAGGTATAAACAGCAGATGGTAGAATGGATATTTTATAGTGCAGTTAAAGCCAACTCAAATGGCATATTTGATGATGATTGCGACACAAATATACGTTGGCTGCATGTGTACAATAACCTTCTCGTAAAATATTAATTACTTAGCTTTTTGTTTGACATAGATGTCATAATGGAAATTGGTCACAGTTTTTAATTGTTTTCGTAATGAGAAACGTGACACCGCAAGTTAATTATACTTTTGCAATCATTAAATTGGTGCTGGGTATTCAATTAATTTGGAATTATTAGATTTACCATAGAGGGTCGTGGTTTTTTGCAAGATGACGTGATTTTAAAGACCAAGGCGATCTAGAGTATCTGTTCTAGTTCTTCGAATTTCAAAAATGGTATTTTTAGATGCGCTTATACTTTATAATTTAACTAGCTGATGCCCGCGGCTTCGCCCGCCCGCAAATTATATACAAAAACCTTCCTCTAGAATCACTCTATCTATTAAAAAGACGCGCATCAAAATCCGTTGCGTAGTTTTGAAGATCTAAGCATGCATAGGGACAGACAAACGCGGGCGACTTGGTTTTACAATATGTGTTGATAGTGATAGTGATAACTGACTCATTAAATGTTATTACAACTATAACCAACACTCTGTGGATAGCCTGCTTTTTTGTTTATTGCGTTCGAAAATTCACCACATATTTTATTAATAAAAAGCCGAGATAACTCTTCCGTTGCTTGTCAAATGTTTCCGTAAAAAAACGGACAAGTGCGAGTCGGACTCGCCCATGAAGGGTTCCGTAGCAGCAAGTAACATAATATAAAAGTTCTTGTAGTTCGTTGTAACTTTGATCGATATTTTAATAATAGTATATATTTTTTTTAAATTAAGTTATTGATAAGTTAAATGAAAGGTAAATTGCGGTTTACGATATATGGCGATATATGACGCCCGGGGCGTCTCCCGCGGCGGCCGGGACGTGAGGCTCTCTCCCTCTCACGTTCCGCCAGCAACCGATGCCTTAAGATTTAGCTGTACACTCTGTCCGACACCATGCTCAGAAGCTAATACTTCACCGGGTACAACCATAGATAATACACTATATAATTTAGGTTCAACGTTGTTTCACGTTGTGTCATATTCATGACGCAACCAAAAGACATAATTATCATCTCTTTTCTACCTTCTTTGTCTACTTAATAAAAGCTTTAACTATGTTGAAAATATCGTACAGTTGATTTTACCTTATCTTCAGTAACTTGAGCATAAACAGACATCCGATCCACCAGAAAAATATGCTCGAATGGCTTTATTTATCTACTTCTGCTAACATTGTTATGGTTGGAACTTTTTTGCAACGATTTTGCTTGGTTCTGTCTGAATGACATGGTTAAAAAAATATGTATCTTTCAAATTCATTTGGCAAGTAGGATTTTTCCACCAGAATCAGTTTGGTTAAAAAATATTCTTCAAAGACAAGAAATATCAATCAACTTAGCCTAACGCAGACTGTTGCTGGACCACAGCTTCGCCACAACACCTATTCCTCCGCTTTCCACGTCCGGTCTAACGCAGCCATTTTTTAAAAGGTGACTTACCATGACGCCTTAGCAGTATTATTTTAATTTTATTCCAGAGTGGGAAAGAGATGGCGCTAGACACCCTCTATTTGCCGTCTCTTTCACACACAGGAGTTACATTATACAATACTGCTTTAACGCAGACGCACGCGCACGCTTGTTTTTGCGTCATAGTAACCCCCCAGGACGCGTTTGCGCCATCGGCCTTCAAATAAATCTTTTGATGCTACACAATTATTAATGGGTCAGTCACCAACTGGACACGAAAGACGGGACACACGTGTGTCCAGTTGGTGAAACTCACAATTAGTATCATTTATTATTTCGTCATCTGGACAAGCCAAGATTTTTACGCGTGTCCACATAGTAAAACTTAAATTTAATCACTTTTAAATTTTTGCCAACTGGACACACACAGTTTTTTTTTTTTTTGCAAAAAAAGAGTACAGTCCGGTTAAAGTGTACAGTCAGGTTAATAAATCATAAACACACAAACATGAAAAAGCTGCCTCACTTTTTTGCTTGCAAAACCTTATTAGCTTAAAAAACCGGCCAAGTGTCGGGCAACGCGCAGTGTAGGGTTCCCTAGTAGCCCGTTATCACAATTTAGAACGAACCCGTTGGTACAGCGCCATCTAGCGGCAGCTTTGTGAAACTTATGATAATTTATTATGTTAATTTTGTTTTTTTTTTTTTTAATAGATTTTGTTTTCCAATGCATGTCTTTACCCGTTATAAACAAGCAACTACTTCATCTAAGTCACTTTATAGGATTTATTCTAAGGATTTTTTATTTGGAACTAAATTATCGGTTCGTTCTATATTGTGATGAGTGTACACTTTAAAAGAACTGTACCCTTTTTTTGGAACTAAACTGGGTGTGTCCAGTTGGTGCAAACATAAAAGTGATTTAATTTAAGTTTCACTATGTGGACACGCTTAAAAATCTTGGCGTGTCAAGGTGACCAAATAATAAGTGATACTAATTGTAAGTTTAACCAACTGGACACACGTGTGTCCAGTTATTCGTGTCCAGTTGGTGACCAACCCTTATTAACTCAGCTTGTTTTAACAGCTTTTCCCGTATAGTTTGAAATATAAATAATGCCGTGTGTACAGAGCTCGTCCGCGGCTTTGTTTTACATAATTTATTCGGGGTCCCCGCGAATGGCTTGTGGTCAAGCGGGCGGTCAAACACAGAATGTGCCCGTGCCTACAATGGTACAATATGTTATGTTTTGTTTTCTAAAATTTTGGTACAAACGTTGTACAAACAGAATCCCGAATGAGCAGTGTCAATAATTCAAGTGCGTATATGTTGAGTGTTTGATGAGTTGAGTGTTATAATGTTTCATTTGTTTAGGAGAATTATATTTACTTTGAATATAGAATATCATGGGGAAAATTTTAATAAAAGACAGTTATTGAAACATGGCTGACCCCCAAATACTGAAACGTCACTCAAAATTTAAGTAGCACTTATAATTAACAGATACTCAAAATGTCGCATTTGAATCTAGGTCAGAAATATTTTTGGAATTCCAAGAGCGTATCAGACAAAATTAAAGTGAAAAAAAGAACAATTTTTTTAAAAAAATATGGGACTTGAAAACGATTACGCAAATGTTCTAGGTCTAGGATATCTATCTAGTTAAAGGGTGAAAAGGCCAGCAGATAAATTATTAATATAAAAGGACCCTTTTTTGTCCCAATTTACCGTTGCTACGACCCAAAACAACCCAGACTTTTCGACTACTTTATAAACGACTTTCAGGCTTGCTACAAGTAAGAGAAGTACATTTCTCTCGTAAATTCTTGTACTTACTAAGAATATCACGACGGCGCACCGCTTTGGGACATGTACGTCCCGCTTCCACGGTTTATGTACCATGTATGTCCCAGTCTTATGTACCTTAAATGTCCTAGTGTTCGCTGAATGCCCTCGTAATTATAAAACCCTTTCATATTACAGAGATACGCTGTGGTTCTGTATATGGTACAGGTGTATGTTTGTTCATGAATGTGAGTGTTTTATATTATCTTCATTGCTGTATATTGGTTGGTATGCACACGTGGGTATGGTAATTACTTTGAGTGGGACTTTAGATTATGCACGGAGACTAATGAAACTGCTGCATGGAATAGACTTTGAATACATTTTTATTTTGTAATCTTAGGTGTTTATCCATTACACTCACGGGTGTCGTATAAGGCGACTAATGTCTGAGGCAGAACACCTTGCGCCTCCGTAGACCAGAGAATGGGCAGCAGCGTTTTCTGTTAGTCTTTCATCACTGCGATCTCCAATCCGCCTGCCAAGCGTGGAGATTACGGCAAATTCCTCCCATCATGGGAGAGGCTTATGTCCAGCAGTGGACGTTATGGGCTTTTGTAGTAGTAGTGTAGTAGGTGTTTATCTTTTGGTCTAGCTTAACTTATTAATCATGTTGTCAGATTCAAACCTCAAAGTTAATGAAAACGGAAAATCTAATTTATTTTAAAAGCACCACCTACCACCACCTACGTTTTGAACTTTTGGACAGTATCTGTAAAGCTTTTGACTTTGCAAACTGGTAAACTACGAGTAAGTAGATATTTACTATGTAGAAAACGAATAGTGCAAGAAATGTTCTCGAAGTATATTCTCCGGGGACGCTTCGGCACTAGGAGGTTCTTCGTCTTCTTCAACTACCGACGACAAAGACAGCAGCGGCGGCGGCGGTGACGTAGAAGTGACGAGTTCTGCTGTAGAATTATCTTGGGTTTTATATGTCTCCTCCTTTTATTTATAATAATATTTTAAAGAGGTAAAAGGTAAGGTTTGTTTGTAAGCTTGTAATCTTGTATGTCGGGGGTAACCTCTGGAACGAATGATCCAATTCTAAAAATGCTTTCACTGGCAGAAAGCTACATTATTCGTGATTGCTTAATGATATTTATATCATACATATTAGCCGAGCTATAACATTTTTTGCGGACGAAGTCGCGGGTGAATTGATTGCTAGTAAAAATGGTTCCAAAAAGTCAGAGTTCAAAACACTGATAGCAACTAGAATGTTACGCTCACCACACACAAATTTAAAATAGTATTTACTCAGTTCATAAGAAACGCAGTTCATGGAGGCCTCTTCGGATTTCCCGTCTCTAAGCTAGCGACAAAAAAAGGTTTTAACGCCGTGAAAAATACACATAATATTTTTTGATTACCCTACCTATCCTTGCGACGTTTTCCTGCGCATGTAGACTCGCCATTCGTCTTGATTTTCTCGGATTTGTTCTCATTTTGGTTTCTTTGTTTGCATGCGAGACCAAGACGAATGTCTGAGACGAGCGTCTGCGACATTTTTTATTTGTTTTATTTAACTTTAGGTATGTACACGGAGACGAAATTTTCTTCGCGAATTAGGGCTCTTGTAGTCTCAGCTACCGCAAAAATCCTTTGACATTACGTTCGTTTTTTATGTTTAGATATCGTAATTCTATTTATTTATTTATAATTAGTTACTAACGAAATGTGGGTGTACTTGTTAGGTACTATCTAACCTTCTAGGGATTACAAGACGTGATGTTACGTTATGCTTGTGTAGAACTACAAGCTTCTAGACACTGCGGTTTAGGGCGTTGTTTTAATTTGATGATTTTTCTGAAAAGGAACTGAATATTTAGGGCAAATATTGGTATTTTCTAAGTTTGAACGGAGCATGTCCCAATTCGTCATAGCCTGCACATAACCATTTTCTACACATCCACTGATGACAAAACATTTTATCCCGGCGGAAACAAATTTGTCTCCTTGCGACCCTACGGCAAGTAAGTTCTCTACGTAGGTATATGAATGGCTCCCTGCCATTCTATCTGCGACTTGCGATTTTTCCCTGTCGTGTGCGTAATAAGCGGAGACTTTCCGCGACTCTCATTAGCCCGGAGATCGATCTTGCCGTAATCCTGCTTGTAGGTTTATGAGACTTTTTTGTAGGCAGGTTTTTTTAGACCAGATTTTGCATGGTAGTGGTTAGATTATATAAAATTATTATAAAATACTATCCAAAATTTATCAATATGAAAATATTGATAAATTTTGGATAGTATTTTTGGATAATATTGAGAAATACGGTTTGATGAGATTCAATATCGCTAAAAAGGTCAAAGTATTACAAAAGAGGTGTCAGGCGTAAATTCGTGGAGAAAATGCTTCGATCAACAATTAATTTTGGATCGAAGAGTTAATCTGATCCTATGTTTCAGAGGTTCCAAATTAAATGGCAAATTGCCAAGTATGACACGTGACACTTGTAGGTACCGATAGTACTAACTAGGTAAGTAGTTGGTGATTGTTAGTAGTTTTAAGATTGTATTCACGTTGTCCGTACATAACTCTTAAGTATCTCGTATAGCCTATTAATGTTCCCACTGCTGGGACACAGGCCTCCTCTCTATGAGAGGGAATGGCCTATGTAATCCACCACGCGGGCCCAGTGCGGATTGGTAGATGTCACATGTCTTCGATTTTTTTAGTTCTAGGACATGTCGGTTTCCTCACGATATTTTCCTTCACCGTTTTGAGAGCAGCGGTGATGAAATAAATTACACAAAGTAATGCGCCGGTTTGGGTTCGAACCCACGACTTACTGTTCGTAAGTCGGGGCCGTCACCATTGGGCCACCGCTGCTCTACTCTTAAGTATATTTAAATGTATTTAGGTGGAACTCACCAGATGTTGAATAAACTCAGCAACTATGACGTTGAATTTCAGATTGAATGTGCTAGAAACCACAATAACTGCTATCCGATACGCAGATCATTAAAATCGTTTCCTTAAGGAAATGTGACTGTGAATACGACTGAGGGACACTGAAGCAATGGTATTAGATTTCGAATTGAATGAGGGATTTTCGGATTTTATCTGACACCAGATGTCGCTACGTAGGCGCCTGGTATAGACAACTGTCAAATTGTACTGAATTGTATGCTAGTGAAACTTTTCACCGAAATTTCATCGTGTTTGCACCGTTTTATAATATAAATATGCAATAGCACATGCGTCAGAACTTCGAGAACCCCTTCCAGTTCGTAATTACAAGTTCACTTCGTTAAGAGTTCTGATGCACAACACATTAACAAGTTTTAAGTCGACCGTCCATAGTTAACATTAAGTACAGTGGTGGTAGGAATTGAACTGAATTGCCGCTGCGCTTCTGTTACATAGGATGTACAGACGCGAGCACATCAAAGCTACCCGAAACTGTCAAATTTTCTCAATCAACTTTGATCCTAATACTCTCGCGATAAAGTTGAAAATCTATTTGTCTGTACATTAGGAGCCACGCAAGCTGCGCTGTGCATTAAAAGTGTATGGGAATAACGTAAGCTATCGAAAAGCTTCGATCCTATATCAATCCTTCTGAACGTTTTAGTAAAAATACGAAACGCTTCGTAAGCGATTGCCTTCTACCTTAGCCCTCAAATAGTGGACGATTCCGCCTACATGCTTACACAAAGCAAAGTTAAGCAAACCTGCGTAGCTGAGCTTTGCTGCTGTGGATCGGCGTCTCTTAACGAGTTTAAATGCCTTTCGTTTCGAGACTTGTCTCCACAGAACTTGAGGTAACAGTAACGATACTTAGTTGTGAAAGAGGTAGCTATTACTCGTGGCACTGATAAAGACGGTATTAAAGCAGCGCGAAACATTCTGGAGTTAGTTTTGAAAGCTTATTGCGGGTGCTTTTCAGGTTGTTTTGAATGCAGATTGCTGTATGAAGCGGTTTGATGGCTGTGTTATGCCGGTGGGATGTGATGAGTTTAGTTTTTCTTTGATGTGGGTGGATTCATATACAGGGCGTCCCACGGATATGCCACATGGAGGGAAAGTACTTTAAATATTGTAGATGGAACATTTTACTGAAAGAAGACATTATTTGAATTTAATTTGACAGTATGTTGTTTAGCAAAAAATAATACTTATGATGAAGCCTTTCGATCGGTATGATAAAGCTACAGAATGATTATTTTTCTCGTGTAACGGGTTCGATTCCCGGTTCAACCATGTAATTATTTAAATATCTATGAATGCAGCTTAAATTGTTTTTTTTTTAATTCAATTAATGTCTTCTTTCAGTAAAATGTTCCATCTACAATATTCAAGGTACTTTCCTTCCATGTGGCATATCCGTGGGACGCCCGGTATAGGTATTACTAGCCCGTACCCTGTGGCCTTCGTAAGTGTGAAATTATTATAAAAATATTACTTCTATTTGAATCGGATTTTGTTAACAATTTCTAGGGTTTTTTTTGTTTTTTGGACGGAATTCTTATTGTTTTTCTAAAATCAAGGCCTAAGTTACTCCGGGAGCTCCTCCTGGAAGCCTCGATCGTGCAGGCTTGGGTGACATCACCGGACAGGCCTGCCGACATTAACAATGAGGCAGGGTGGTTCCAGGAGGCCATGTCCGACATCTGTGACGTGGCAATGCCCCGAGTCCGGCCAGGAAGCGCCGGCGTCAGGTGTACTGGTGGTCGCGAGAGCTGACGTCTCTGCGCGAGGCGTGCGTAGCTGCGCGACACCTGTACGCCAGGCACCGCAGGCTCCGCATCCGTCCACCGGATGCGGCATCCATTGAGGCGGAGCTATATGAGGGGTACAGAGTGGCGAAGACCGCCCTCCGCGAGGCTGACCTGGGCCCCCCCACTGACGCAGAGTCTCCGGCCTGAGCTCGTGGAGGACGTAGTGAGCACTCTGTTCCCTACGCGGGGGGAACATCCCCCCCCACCTATGGCTCCGCCACCTGCGGTGCTGGAAGCGGACCATCAGGACGACGACGACGACACTCCGGTAGTGACTGGGGTAGACCTGAGTGTGGCGGTACGCAGGCTCAGTGCCAAAAATACCGCCCCGGGCCCCACGGCTTGCCTGGGTCCTGGCCTCGGGAGGCTCTCGGGCCCCAACTGGAGGGGCTCTTAAGCGCATGCTTGGAGAGAGGCCAGTTCCCGCTTCGTTGGAAGACGGGGAAGCTCACTTCCCTCCGCGCACTCGCTCGGGTTGGATGCAATCTATTTCGCTGTTGATTTTAATTACGATTTTCGTGTTCCGTGATCGATTCCCGGCTCGTGAGTTGTTACTAGTTGTGTGCTATTGTGCTAAGTGCTGGTATCGTAAGTTTTTTAGTGTTTTTACGTCGGTTTTACTGGTATTTTAGTTAATTTCGTTTACTTTCGGTGAGTACATTTACTTTCTTTGGTGTGTGGGTACCTCTAAATAATTTTATCGTCCGTTAATTCTGTTACTTTGCTTACGTTCTAATAGTTTATTTGAATTTCATAATTTATAATATGTTGTCCATTAATGATGACCCGCCTGATCGTGGCAGAGATGCATTCCATACACCCGGGTCGCCGACGACATCCGCTAGCTCAACAAAACGTTTGTTTCGCGAAATGTCTCCTTCGTACATCTCGCCCGAGGATAGGTCAAAACGGCTACACACATCCAACTCAATTGAGAAGCCTTCGCCAATATTAAACGCCAGTACTGCGAGCAATGACAACTATTGCGATTTAGTTTCATCGGCGTCTGCATATCTCTCAAAAATTAACGACCTTGTTAATGATCAAGGGTCCCGCATTAATGTCGCAAATAAATCAGCCATCATGGACATGACTCAGCGCGTAACGGCCATTGTTTCTTTGTTAGCCATAAAATCATCCTCCAACGAAACCAAATTAGCCAATGCGAAACGCGAATTGGATAAAATTAAATTAAATCCTACTAACGTCAATACTAGTGATTATAACAAATCTTCGTATGCGGATTCTTTGAAACTTCGTCTACCTAAAGTTGGGCCAGCTGTTGAGTCGCGCGCCCCCCTTCCGTGCGTCGTCGCCTACCCTACCGCTGAGCGGTTAGCCGATTACTCGTCATCGTCCGCGACTAAACAAGCGCTAATGAAAGCGATTAAGCCTAGTGATGACGGATTTCAAATAGTAGGCGTTAAGAAAACCGCGAAATCTGGCGTTGTATTACGTGTCGCTAATGACAACCAAATAAAAAAGTTGCAATCGGTCGATGCTATTAGGTCCGCCGGCTTAAGACTTGAAAAACCGAAAGGCCGAAGGCCTCGTATATTAGTTAAGGACGTCCCATCCTCAATGGAAGACAATGCTTTTCTGCACGCGCTATACCGTCAAAACATTAAAGACGAGGTGCCAATAAATGAGGATGATTTTATTAAGTCTACTAAAATTATTCGTAGGCGTTCCTTAGATAATGGTCGCAAGTGGATAGGCATTGAAATCGAGTCCACAGTTCGTAAACATTTAGTGTCCACCAAAGATAAATTATTTATTGATTGGGCGACTTGCCGTTTCATCGATGATGTCGAAGTAGTTCGTTGTTTACATTGCCAACAGTTTGGTCACGTTAAGAAACACTGCGTTAATAAATCACCTACCTGTGCCAACTGCTCCGAAGCACATGAAACAAATAACTGCCCGCACAAGGATAATTTAAATTTTATACCGACTTGCGTGGCGTGTAAACGTTTTAAAAAACCGTTTGACCATCGTTGCGGGTCTCCCGAGTGTACCACGTACAAACTTAAGCTCGAACAGTTAATCCTCAACACCAACTACTAAAATAATGGATAGTTTAACTATAGGACAATTAAATCTCCACAACGATAGGGTGGCGACCTCTGAATTAGACAAATTAATTATCGATTATAACTTAGACATAGTACTTGTTCAAGAACAATACCAGAACGCTCGCTTACGTCACAAAGTAGTTCAGCTGGACAGCAAAGCACGAGCCGGAATTTACGTGGCGCGTTCTTCTAACTTTACAGTAACGTCTTTGCGTAACCTCATGACGCCCCACTGTGCCGTTGCGGAAGTCTCATCAGCTTCTTTTAAAGTTTACGTTGTGAGCTGTTACTTTCAATACTCAGACCCTGTTGCTCCTCATATACATAACCTCCGTCATGTCTTACAGTCACTCGCGGGCTGTAAAGTTATCGTTGGCGCTGATGTTAACGCGTCATCGTCTCTGTGGTATGGCAAGGTTAGGTCTACGGATTTCGACCGACGTTGTGCTGTTGAAGATTTTATAGCTGAAATGAACTTATCAATTCATAATACCCCAGATGCACCACCTACTTTTTGCAGCCCAATGGGCGAATCTTGTATTGACGTCACACTTTCTAGTGCAGACGTACGCTTGGATAGGTGGCGTGTCCTACCAGATGCGTCTTGTAGTGATCATCGCCTGATCGTGTACGAATTTGTTCCGGTGTCTTCTCAAGGTCCATCTCATATCACTGGTAATTTTAGATATAAAAGTAAAGGCGCGAATTGGGAATTCTTTAGCTCGCTTTTTGCGTGTCACGCCAAAGACTTCACTCGTGATGGGCTGTCAGCTGAAGAAAGTGCTGAAATTATGTCAGACACCTTCACTTACTGTGCTGACATCGCCATTGGTCGCGCATCTATGACCAACATCCATAGATGTGATTGGTGGTGTGACTACTTAATTGAACAACGTAAAAGCTATCGCCGAGCGCGTAGGCATTTAAACAAGCTTAAAAAACAAAAGGTCACCGGAGACCCACTCAACTTTGCTTTAAATGCGTTTAGAGTTGCCAAGTCCCGCTACAGAGCATCGGTGGAAAAATCCAAGGGTAATTTACTGCGAAAAATAGTAGAAAAATTAGATAAAGAAGGTCCGTGGTCTCCTTTGTATCACGAATTCAAAGCTAATCGATCAGTCGACCTGGCGTTTGTCCAGAACATTAAAGTCAATAATAAACACACCACCGGTATTGAGGAAACAACCGAAGTTCTATTAAATAGTCTGATTCCTGATGATTCGCCGGTAAATGACAATGACTACCATCAACAGATCAGAGCGTGGGCTGCTGTGCCACCTGAATCACCAGCGTCAGACCTTCCATCCATTGACGAATTCATTAATGTTGTCAGGAAACTGCCTCTTAACAAATCATCAGGTGAAGATAAAATATCTAATCGGATGATAATAGAAGCGTGTAAAACAGCGGGCGACGCCATTCTATCTGTTTTCAACCGATGTATTGCGGACGGCGTTTTCCCTCGCGTATGGCGACGTGGCTTTATACGAATAATTCCAAAAAGTGGTGATAAGCCACCGGACGACCCTAAGTCGTACAGGCCCATAACCCTACTGCCATCTTTAGGAAAACTCCTGGAGCGCCTTATCGTTCCACGTTTGCTGCCAGACGGGCCAAAGTTTCATAACAACCAATTCGGTTTCACCGTGGGAAAATCTACCGTAGACGCGGCACTTTCTGTTAGAAAAATTGTTAATAACTCGGAACACAAGTACGTGGTTGGAATCTTTTTAGATATTTCCGGGGCCTTTGATAACGCATGGTGGCCGATGCTACTACTTAAACTGAAGAATCGTGGCTGCTATAAAAACATATATAATCTTGTTTATTCTTACTTTTTAAATGGTTCCGCGAAACTCAAACTCGGTCATTATTCTATGTCAAAGTCCCTTACCATGGGATGTCCTCAGGGGTCGGTAATCGCTCCGTATGTATGGAATTTAGGTTTTGATGATTTTCTCGCGATTCCCCTTCCTCCCGGCTGTTCATTAACCGGTTACGCGGACGACGGCCTGCTGCTCATTCAGTCGAGTACTCGGGCTGGTCTCGAGAATTTAGCTGATACTTGCCTACGATTAATATCTCAGTGGGGCGATCGAAACCGTCTGACCTTTGCACCGCAAAAAACTTATCAACTAATTTTAAAAGGTAATCTTAAATCGTGGCCTAGTATTAAATTTAATAACGTTCCCGTGAAAAGAAAGCAATCCGTGTGCTACCTTGGTTTGGTCTTAGAGAGAAATTTTTCATTCATAGATCATATAAAAACTGTCGGTGAAAAAGCTAAAAAGAACTTTTATGCCTTAACGAGAATATCAAAATCTACGTGGGGTCTGTCATTTATAACTTTAAAGACCATTTATGGGGCTACTTACTTGGGGTGTATGTGCTACGGGGCACCTGTCTGGGCCGATAGGGCCACCATAGGAGCGGCACGACGTAAATTGCTTCAAAGCCAGCGTTTGGCTTTGATATTCTTATGCAAAGCGTATAGGACGGTTAGTACTGAAGCCTTACCGGTACTTGCAGGTGTACTTCCAGTTGATCTTGAAGTGCAGCGACGGGCTGCAATGTACTATAACGCACGTGAGACCGCGGACGCAGACTTTTTAACCCTACGTGACCGTGTTAAGATTGCTAGATTATTCAAACCACAGACCGACGTCTGGGAGGAACTTTTGTCTGAATGGCAAGGTAGGTGGGATAATTCCATCAAGGGCCGACACCTCCACCAGTTCTTTCCATCCGTTCGTGAGCGGCTGGCCAGGACATGGTTGGATGTTGATCACTGTGTTGCCCAATTTCTCACCGGTCATGGTAACTTTAAGAGTAAATTATTTTCCTTCAAGCTTGTTGACTCGCCTTTTTGTCAATGTTCCACATCTGACTGCGAATATGAACAATCAGCACATCACATTTTATGGGAGTGCAGTCTTTGGCAGAATGAACGCAACATTATGTTGGATAGTGTACAGGTTACATCCGGAGTTATTTACTATACAGACCTTGTGGAAACTAGAACAAATTTCCGTGCGTTCAAGCGTTTTTGCCATACCTATTATTGGAATCAAATATAACAGCTCACAACTTAGGACCCATTAATGTTAATATTTATCCGTGGTGCTAGGCAACTGGGCCTATCCCAGTTGTAAACGTCCCTTTGTGCCTATTGGCCTTGTTTCGTTCTGTCTCCTGCTGAAATGGAGGGAAGTGGAAATTACGGTTTTTTCCTACTCCTCCACTATACTTTTCTGATTAATTTCGTTGCGGGATCCAAGACAGTTAAATTCATTCTCTGGGACTTCGTCGAGCTTCATTGTCTCGGCGCTTTTCTGGTGGTCGCCACTGTTGATTCTGGCTTTCAGGAGTTACAGTGGTTTGGGAACAGTGTGGCGGGCTTGTCCCAATGTATAAGACGGGGAAGCTGGTCCTCATTCGGAAGCCGGGGCGCCCTGCGGACTCTCCGTCCGCATACCGGCCCATAGTGTTGCTCGACGAGGTGGGCAAGCTCTTTGAAAGAGTCATTGCAAACCGCCTCGCCGAGCACCTTGCGGGAACGGGGCCGGATCTTGCGGAACTCCAGTTTGGTTTCCGCAAAGGGCGCTCTACGGTGGACGCCATCACGCGCGTGAGAGCCCTTACGACGGGGGATGCAGTGTCCCGGGGTGGGGTTGTCTTGGCGGTGTCTCTCGACATCGCCAATGCCTTCAACACCATGCCCTGGAGCTGCATTAGGGAGGCACTCCGGTATCACCGGGTGCCGACCTACCTTCGTCGTGTGGTCGGGGACTACCTGACGGATAGAGCCGTCATCTACCCCGGTCGAGGCGGAGAATGGAACCAGCGAGAGATGTCGTGCGGTGTTCCGCAGGGATCGGTCCTAGGGCCGTCCTTGTGGAACATCGGTTACGACTGGGTGCTGCGCGCCGACCTCCCTAGCGGCGTCAGCGTGGTTTGCTATGCAAACGACACGCTGGTGCTGGCACAGGGGGGGTCGCACGAGGCGGCGGCCGAAATCATGACACGCGGGGTTGCGATAGTCGTTGAGAGGATCCGGCAACTGGGTCTCGAGGTGGCATTGCACAAGTCCGAGGCCATGTGCTTTCATGGGCCTCGGAATGCGCCACCTCCGGGATCCTTACTCACGGTAGGAGGGGTATCCATCGGGGTCGAGTCGACTTTGAAGTACCTAGGACTCGTCCTCGACAGCCGGTGGAACTTCGTGGAGCACTTCCGACGTTTGGCCCCCAAACTGGAACGGACTGGGGCTGCCTTCAGGCGGCTCCTGCCCAACCTTGGGGGGCCGAACGCCTCCTGCCGGAGGCTCTACGCGGGAGTCGTGCGGTCCATGGCCCTTTACGGGGCCCCGGTGTGGGCGCGTTCATTGAGGCTGCGTGCAGCCCACTACCTGAACGCGCCCCAAAAGGTGGTAGCCGTAAGGCTGGCCCGTGGGTACCGCACGATTGCCCGCGAGGCGGCGTGCCTCCTTGCCGGATTGCCGCCATGGGATCTGGAGGCGATAGTCCTCGCGCGCCTGCATGAATGGCGCGCGGAGGCGCTTCGCCGGGGGGAAACTCCGCTGCGGCGACAAATTGTCGCTCAGCGGACAGACTTCCGGCGGGATCTCATGGCGACATGGAGAGAGCGACTGTCGCAACCCCGTGCACGCCACGATAGTGGCGATAAGTCCCCTCTTTGAGGAGTGGCTGGAGAGACGCCACGGCGTCCTCACCTTCCGCCTGACGCAGGTCCTCACCGGACACAGTGTTTTCGGGAGGTTTCTGCACCGAATCGGGCGGGAGGAAACGCCCGGGTGTTTCCACTGCGAGGATCGACCGGAGGACACGGTGGAGCACACGGTGGAGGTGTGCCCCGCGTGGGCGGAGCACCGCCGTGTCCTCGAAGCGGCGATTGGCGGCGGCGACCTCTCGCGTCCGGCCCTGGTGCAAGCCATGGTCCGGAGCGAGACGTAATGCTAGAGAAGGAGGTGGCGGAACGTGAGAGGGAGAGAACCTCCCGCCGCCGCGGGAGACGCCCCGGGCGTCGGGGACCACCACGTGGCCCCCGGCCACCGTAGGCGCGGGCCTGTGGCCGGTGGGCTATGGGCTAGCTCGCCGTCCGTCCGTCTCATGACGACAGGCCGTGTCGACGGCGCGTTCGTGTTCCACGCTCGCCTCAAAGAGAGTCAGCAATAGGAAGGGGTCCGCAAGGACCGATGCCTCGGCAGGCATCGGTCGAATCTCTTTCGAACAGTCCCGCAACCCCGGCGGGTTGCGGGACTGTTCGAAAGAGATACCGTGACCCCGGAACACAAAGGGCGATGAAGGAACATGGATGGGTTTTAGTCAGTAAAAATCTGACACTCCCTCCTGCTCCGCCCAGAGCGGGAGAAGTCATTTGATGATTTCCCATCCGAAAAAAAAAAAAAAAAAGGCCTAAGTTACTCCTTATAGCATCAGCTATCTGCCAGTAAAGTCCCGTCAAGTCGGTCGGAGATTAGCTGGGACCAACAGACGGACAGACAGACAAAAAATAAAAAAAACGTGTTTTTGTTATAAGTATCGTAAATTATACTTTCAGATGATTTTAGTAAAAAACTGTTGTTTTGAAATTACAAACATACATTTAAATTCTATTTATTTGTATGAATAGGTAAACTGACAGGTAAGTATGTCAAAAGTAGGTAAGAATTTGGTCCAGTTACTGTCAACCACCAATAGAAAAATAGAATTAAGTTAATAGGGAGACTCTGGCAATATTTATTTAACTTTACTTTTAATTCAAGGCAGGTTTCAAAGTCACAACCACATTGCTCTCTTCTCATCCTCAATCCTTCTAAATTACGTTAAACAACAACCCTCATCATAAAAATCTTGTATTAAAAAACCACGTAATTGTAGATTAGCAATTAAGCACGCAGGCTTAAAGCCCTATTCTGTCGGCGGTGTCACGTTGGCTGACATGGAACCTAACGTTGGCCAAACCTGTCAGATCCGTGCTTCACCGTACCTACACTGTTACTCTGTACACATCGAGTGGCTGGTGGTAGTACAAGGGAGAAGAGGATGCGGAGATTTGGTAAGATATCGTAGAAAAAATACTATTCGTTTTACAAAATAAATACAAAGTGTAAACGGACCCCTAACTATGCCGCCAACCAAGCATTTGTACATCAAACTCATTAAAATTTTTGACTTGCAATATCTCCGTGACTAGAAGGTTCCCAAGTGTGGTCCAGAACAAAAAAAAATGTCTATGATGGGTAGTACAAATGACTTTCGACTTAGTGGGTATTTTTACACTCATTAAAATTGTGACCATAACGGGAGCTCTAAGCTGTACTAAAGTAAAGTTCAAGAACGCATGTTCAATTGTTCACCTTTAATCTGATCATGAAAAGTAAAAGCTTAAATTATATCGCTTAAAATCTCATCATCATCATCATCATCAGCCTATTAATGTTCCCACTGCTGGGACACAGGCCTCCTCTCTTTGAGAGGGAATGGGCTATAATCCACCACGCAGGCCCAGTGCGGATTGGTAGATGTCACATGTCTTCGAATTTTTGGTTCTAGGACATGCCGGTTTCCTCACGATGTTTTCCTTCACTGTTTTGAGAGCAGGGGTGATGAAATAAATTACACAAAGTAATGCGCCTGTCTGGGTTCGAACCCACGACTTCTGTTCGTAAGTCGGGGCCGCCACCACTGGGCCACCGCTGCTCTCTAAAATCTACGAGTAGGTAAATAAACACGACTTGTCATCGATTAAATAATCATAACTAGGTCTCATCAATTGTGCATTCAATAACTGATCGAGTGTCAATTACATAGTTTTAACCGTAACTTAATAATCTAATTAGAAAAATACAATAATCTTTAGATAACTAGTATTTAATGCCTAACCCGGTGTCAGAGTTTTTTTAGGCCTTTTGGCCTCTGACTTGGCTTTACATGCTGTCGTAAAATATCTCTCAGACATGCTGATTTCTCACGATGTCCTTCACTGAAGCAAGTGGTGATTATACAATACGCATATTAATTCGAAATATCAGAGGTGCGTGTCTTGGGTTCGAACTTGAGACCTATGACTTAGCAGTCCGGTCACACCAGTAGACTATCACTGCTTAATATAGAATACTGCATAGTACAATAATATAGTACACAAAGAGAAAAAACAAACACGTAATATCTTTCTCCTTGCACAACACAACTATTTCACTTGAGAGGTTTTCATGCAGTTAAGATGGGTCAAATATCACTTGCCATTCGGCACGTTCGGTACCGGAAAACTTATTCTTGTTTCACGTTCAAGTATGTTTGTCTCGTATTCCATTTTACATTACCAGGTAAATAATAAAAACCGCATTAGTTTACATAACATAACATCACGGCTGTAATCCCCGAAGAGTTAGGCAGAGGTGTACCTACAAGTACACCCACATTTCACCAGTTTGTACGTACCAATTGCCATCAACCGGGCGCAAATCCAGACTCCGCAGTTGCTTCTGAAATATTCCTAAAGGAAAAATCCAATAACATTGAAATCGACAAAGGTCCTAATGCTTAGCACTTTCGACCACTAGACCAACGAGGCAGTAGCATCAATAACCTAGACCTGGGCCTATTTGGCGCAGCCGTAAGACACAATATTATCTCATTTTTTCTGCCTCGATTTAAATTTTTATTCTTTAGATTTAAGTTTACTCTTTTGTTTTTATTTTTTTGTTGTGTGCACTTATGGCATGTGCCGAATAAATATGTTTTCTTTCTTTCTTTCTCTTAGACATATAATTTCCCAAAACTGTGTTATCGTACCTTATAACATTGCTTCATAGTTATAAATTCTACTCTTAGCGGACGTAAAATACCGCAAATCCAGCAGACAATCGCCATCTAAGCACTTGGCACACTAAATTCTTGGCAGTTGAAGTGCCCATTTGATCCACCCTTAGATCAAACGTAACAAACTGACGGGCCTCTGGGCTTTTCCTTTGAAGCGGATGTTCTAAATATATATATATACCTCTGGGAAGTTTAGAAAGCTGACAGCATTTTTACCTATTCACTTACAGGTGTAATACCTGTAGCATAATCAAACTACACAGTGAAAGTAAGTCAAGTTTTATTTTGCTAACTGTTATTGACTGCGACGCAGTTTTATACTAATGCTGTTATCAAACAGAGTTTTTGTAAACTGTATTTTTTTCTTTAAATCAGCTTCGTCATCGTTCCCACTCCTGGGACACGGCCCTCCGTAAAAGGAAAATATAGCGCACAGCCTCAATTACTGGGTCTAGAAGGTAGAAATTTGGCATTAGAGTTCTTTGCCTTTATCGAAGATGAGCACTAAGAAATAAGTTTTAAAAAAATCTTGTAAATGATTTCAACAAAGTGTTTCATTTTTGCCGATTAAGGGTTCTTACAGACGAGCAGCACGTTGCCAACGGCAGATAAACTGCAGCCGTCGCCACCTGTCGACTGCTGCCGTCGACGCGCCGGGTGGCAGCCGCCGAAGCGTCGACGACTGCCGTCGATGGGTGGCGACGCTTGCAGTTTTGGCATGCCGCGTAAATGTGTGTCGACGGCTGCCGTCGACGCGCCGCCGGCAGCCGCCGACGCCACAACTGTAAGCGTCGATGGCAGCCGTCGACAGTGCCGCTCGTCAGTAAGAACCCTTAGAGCGTCTTAAAACTTGGATAAAATAATAAAAGAAAGATCACCAATGCCTCTACACCTCTACTTCATTCGGAGAAATCAGTTTGATATTATTATGTCATCAAATGTTTTTGATTTCAAAAGATTTTTCTTATATGCAAATGCACAGTTGTTTACTAAAATCCAAAACTCACGGAGGTTTCTTGATTAAAGTTCGAGTCGTGATATCGCTTATTAACGTGATTAAAACTTTTATAAAGGATTCAGTTACCAGAACCAAATAAACTATTTCATACATGTCGACTGATGTATGAAACAGTTACATTTTTCTTATAACCTGACGAAAACTTTTTGTCCTTGTTGATTTAAAATAGTATTCTGTATCCATCCTAAAACTGTGTCACAATGTCGGATTACGCCGTGCATTTCATATTTTTATTCCGTTTGTTTGGCTCATAACATAACAGACATGCTTTTACTTGATTAGTAATTAATCAATATCGCCTCTATTGACCCCAATTCCAGCTGAATTTTTATTGTTCACAAAGCAAACATCAACCTTGAAATATCACCGCAAATCACAATACTTTCATAAGGGTCCTGGATTGGAAAAGGGTTCATTCTGATCAAAAGTAAACATGATTTGCTTTTCGAACGATAAAACGGAAAGATAACACACAACCTATCTCATCATGCTTACAGTACAAAATATTCCCAGAATATTTCCATAAAAATTCGCGTACATTTTTCGAGTACACTTCCCACGTCAGTATCCAATCAGTGTTGGGTTCAGTGACGGCTCATTCCAACCATTTTAATCTCTGATTAAACGTAAACACTGCCTGCTTTTTCGTAATTACAACAAGCCGGCCTATCTCATGATTAAAATTAAAGTTATACCACAGAAATATCCGAAATCCATGCCCATATAAGAAGCTTTTGTCTATATGTTTTCTTTTTAATCCTGACGGTTTAGGATGAAATTTATATCGTAGACCATGACCTAGCTTCGGATATAGGATACTTTTATCATGGTAGTAGTTTTTATTTGATTTAATTGTTTGCACATAATGTTAGCCGTGTGGTATCCGGCAGAGTAGAATAGAACCAACCCATTACACTCACGGGTGTCGTATAAGGCGACTAATGTCAGAGGCAGAACACCTTGCGTCTCCGTAGACCAGAGAATGGGCAGCAGCGTTTTCTGTTAGCCTTTCATCACTGCGATCTCCAATCCGCCTGCCAAACGTGGAGATTACGGCAAATTCCTCCCATCATGGGAGAGGCTTATGTCCAGCAGTGGACGTTATGGGCTGTTGTTGTTGTTGTTGTAAAAAAAACCTGTTCAGCAAAGGTGGACTTGATGCTTTGGGAATTTAGTTTTTCGTGCGAACTAATTTTCGACCATAAGGCCAGCGGAACCGCGAACTGAATTTAGTGCAGATAAAATAAAATCGTCGTACATTTTTTGGAGTGTGCTCGAGCCGTCAGCGCTGGCATCCAATCAGTGTTGGCTGGAGTGGCTGTTCGATCCGGCCGTACTTAATCTCTGATCGCACGTAAACAAGCTCACCCCTACACCCTCATGATGGCTGTACACCCTCGCCGAGACACTTCAAGGCAGGGCCAGTGCGAGGAACACATAGGCTTGACGAGGGCACCTAAACAGGGTGTTAACGGATCCTTCACGAAGCCGTCAATCAAATAAAAACAACTTCTACTGGGAAACGACTTTTATTTTTTGCTGTGAAAATCACTTTGTGCTGATGTATGCATTGAATAGTACAGGAGTCATGGAGGTATAATAACTTGGTATAACATGTATTTAAAAAAAGTTTTGTTAAAAAAAAAGCTGTGTTTTCAGAGCCAGAACAAGTATCTCTCGGCTTCGAAAAGGGTGGTTTAAGGTGCTGCCTCGAAGTATCTCGGCAAGAGCGTACAGCCACCTGGACATGTTACGGTTGACATACCCGACTCGACAGGATTCAATTAAAAGCCTCAAATATTTTTTCCGTACAGAATACAAGTTTTCGGTTTGGTTCGGAATTTGATGTTGATTGGAATAAACTTTTATCGGGGTTTCGTTCTTAGAAAGGATTCTGGATTAGGTTGCCTAAAATTAAATAAAAGCTCGTGGCTAAATAATAACAGCCACTCGGTCGATCTTTAGGTTAAGACTTGCTTACTGAGGTTGGTCCATGGATGGGTGACCGCCCATTACATACTATTATGAGATTTCTCAGTGCTTCGGAAAGCACGTTAAGCCGTTGGTACCTGTCATTTGAAGATATTTGTCGTTACAGGTAGTCAGTGGCCCGAAAGTCTGACAACCAGTCTCACCAAGGGGTATCTCATTACCCAGTACTAACTGGGTTATGGAGATCAGATAGGCAGTCGCTCCATGTAAAATACCAGTACTCCGCTGCATCCGGTTAGACAGGAAGCCGACCCCAACATAGTTTGGAGGTTGCCTAAAATAAAACCGTCAGCGAAATAGACGAAACCATAATTATTTTCTTGACAACATGGTTCGAAGGGGATGGTGGGGTCTAGAGAGCGAACGAAACAGTTTATACCTTAACTATGTACTTATTTATGTACCTACGTATATAAATAATGACGAGTTCTCAGAACATTCAGCAGACGGACTTGAAAACGTTTAAAGGAAAGTCATTACCCTCCTTTCACTTCGTTGATCAAAGAACATCGCTTTGTACAAACCACTGTCCATATCCACGTATAATATTATCTAAGCTCATAGAACAGAAATCTGTAGCTCGTATTTATCGTGAACGTCTTAGTTTTTATGAACCATCATTATTTTTATGTGCCATAATCTCCCCTGAAGTTTCATTAAGAAAACTTTGCCCATAAAAACGTGGTTTTGCCAAATGAAAGATTGATTTGAACTTTATTGCTTCGTAATAAGGACTCGTTTGCTCCTTAAAATAATCACTTGTGGAAAATGAGATAATTATAATCCGAATAACGTTTACTGGATTTTACGGGTATCTGTTTATTTCATTTGAAAATACAATCTCTTAGCTTTGATTTATAGATTGAAGATTTTGTTGGCTTTTTAATAAACACTCATAAACGTTAATCTGATAAGAAATTACTTCATTTTCATAGGTATTAAAATTCAATACCATATTTTATGAGATGGGTGACCGCCCATTACATACTATGTATTATGAGTTTGCTCAGTGCTTCGGAAAGCACGTTAAGTTAGTACCTGTCATTTGAAGATATTTGTCGTTACTGGTATTGAGTGGCCCGCAAGGGGTATCGTATTACCCAGTACTAACTGGGTTGTGGAGGTCAGATAAGCAGTCGCTCTATGTTAAATACTGGTATTCAGACCTGCATACCACCTAACGTAGTTGGGAAATGGCTTTGCAGATGACGATGATTTTCTAGCACTTATTTTTTACTCTGTGCGATTTCCCATCGCCAAAAGTAACGAGATTTCATATTTATTTCCTTTTCAGGGGACGAATTCAAGTTTTTTTTTTTACATAATAATGTCCATCTCCGTGTGGTTTCCGGCAGAGTAGAATAGAACCAACCCATTACACTCACGGGTGTCGTATAAGGCGACTAATGTCTGAGGCAGAACACCTTGCGCCTCCGTAGACCAGAGAATGGGCAGCAGCGTTTTCTGTTAGTCTTTCATCACTGCGATCTCCAATCCACCTGCCAAGCGTGGAGATTACGGCAAATTCCTCCCATAATGGGAGAGGCTTATGTCCAGCAGTGGACGTTATGGGCTGTTGTAGTAGTAGTAGTCCATCTCCGTTACATTTCATGCAACACAGCATTTTGTCTGTCAGTAATGAGTGAATGAATTTAAGACATTTACAAATATAACCTTAACATACTCACTTAGACCATTGCAATAAACTTTCCTTCTAAGATCACATCACTAAATACCCACATATACCCCTATACTACCTACATGTATTCTACATGAGTATTTCAGTGCCGCGGCTAGTCTGCCCACTTAAACCTTGGAGCCCGTTTCGGGCAGTAATTTAGCACTAATTACGAAGCAACTCATGCCACGATAAGCGTATTTCCAGTTAAATTTATTTGTAATGTACTTGTTATAAGATGCAGTGTAAATACCTTTTTAAGTTTTGTGTAACGTTTTAGTTCCCGCAAAAAATACAGCCAATCGTGATCGCGGCAGCTAATATACTTTTTTTTAGGAGCTGAAATGTGGTCAACGCAAAAATTATCAATAGACAACATCACGCCTGTAATTCCCAAAGGTTTAGGCAGAGGTATACTTAATTGTTTACAAATGTTTGTGTGATGAGCATGCGCATTTGTTTCCGAGTCATGGATGTTTATATGTATATTAAGTATGTATTTACGAACAAAAAGTATCTATGTAGTATATCAACTATCTAGTGTCCACGACACAAGCCTCGTTGCTTAGTGTGGCACTGGATGGCGCTGTGTGTAATGTCCAGCGATGTTTATTTATTTATTTATTATTAATTAGTACACTCAGATTTTGCCAGTTGTGTTTAAGCATTGTTTAAGTCCCATGTAATAATGGGCAAGCCTATTGCCATCAACCGGGCATAAATCTAAACTCAAAACTGATGGAAAAACCCATTAACAATTCTCCCGATCCGGAAATCGAACCCAGGAATAAGGTCCTCCTCAGCAGTCGCAATTGCAACCACTAGACAAACGAATGCAGTCAAAAACAATACGAGATATAGAAAATTGTTCATATAAGAAATCTTCAATAAATTAGGCAATATAATATAATATTTGGATTCCTCTAAAACACCCGCACCTAGAGAGTTTAATTGAATAAATATGAAGTGCTATTGTATCAAATTAAACGTGAACCGTTTCAGTAAACAAAGCAGGCAAGGCATTCGCCATAAATGCGTATAATACGTTAAATTAAGTGGTAATCCATTAGGGATCGGTAATCTGATATAACGTGATTATGTACATGAGTTATATATACGGTTTTCCTCTTCTTGTGTGTGTTATGATTAAACCTTTTTGTTGGAATCTTTGTCCGTTGTTCTATTTATGTTTTAATGGATTCAAGATGTAATTTTTAGAATCAGACATACAGAAATGAGGTTTACACCCAAGTTCTAGATCCTACATTCTAACTAATACTAGGGTTTCTTGTAGGTGGTACCTAGTGCTAGCGATAACAGGCATACATCTAGAAACTGGTGTTCATGAACGTTTCAGGCCAAACCCGATTTCCGGCTAAACTAGTTTGTTCTAGGCCAAACTAAGACTCCTCACAAAATGACGATCACAGAGCACCCTGTCTTAATAAGTTAGGTTAAGCTAGAACTGTGACCAACCACGCGCGAGTGCCACACGGCTGACCGTGCTGCGGGAACGTAACTGAATTTTAATTGCTTTGTTTGCGTTACACACGAGAAACCAGTAAAACGGTTTGGCATAGGACAAACTAGTTTGGACTGAAATCGGATTTAGCCGGTGACACCTGACCTTTCATCAATATAAGAAACATACATACATATGCATACCTCGGGCAGTTAGCACGAAAAAAATAAATCGAAAAGCAGAAATCCTATCGATACGAGATAAGAATATGAATCACTACACGCTGTTTTTTTTCTATTATATCAGCCTCGTCTATATCTACAAGCAATATGCTTACAGATATTTAAATAACATTTCTATTATCCTAACCATTTTTACGCAGAGTTAAACCCAATATCAGAATATTACAACCTGCGAAATTAAAAGTGCGGCACAGAGAATTCGGCAGCTCTTATTTTTACCCGACTGCACCAGAAGGAGAGTAATTGTTTTTTTTAAGTTTGTGTTCATTACATACCTATAATGTGTACGTACTGTTAAAGTTAAAATCATTACCCTTCCTTTTGGCTTCGCCGTAGTCGGGTAAAAATAGTTAATTGTACTAGGTACTGTGGGTTTTATAAATTACAACCAACCTAAGCAGCATACCTATAGTTTCATTCGGATTCTCGAAGGAATTTGAAATAAAAGTAATTTAGAAAAAGAACATAATTATTTTTTCTTTGCACGTAAGTCGTTCCTCGCAGATGGCTGGACGCGCTGAACAAAAGCAAAGACCTGTGGCAGCGACATTGGCCCTGGATTGAAGAATTTGGAAGTCATGGGGAGAGCAGCAGTGGGATGACACAAGCTAACAGTAATAGCAACGGTAACTTAAGTGTCAATTGAATTTTATCAGGAACATTAGTAAGGGTAAAATCGCAATATCTCTCTGTGTCCTCCGTTCTAATCACTACTGTAGGACAAGCTTCCTCTTCCTGGCCAACTATTATTATATCGTTTATAAATACTTGGTTCCCCTAAACACTTCATAACTAAGCACTACAATGTACGCGCCCTTGATCACCGAAGGCTCACGGACGATGAGATTAGATTCACAATTATTTTTCAAAATCTGAAGATTATAGATTTCAGTGGTCATGTTAGTTTTAGTTCAATTAACTGTCATGATTGAGATGTTTTCCTACTTTTTTACAGGTTTCAATAATAGGCATGACGACAGTATCAAAAAATTGCAAATCGATTTTGTCCGTCAGTTAGAGTATTGGAAATTAATGGACACGTATTTTTTGTTTTTGTAAATCAATGAATATTGACAAAGATAAAACGTATCAAAACTCGGGAGTGGGGAGGAGGGGCTCGTGACTTCAGAACTAGCTAAAAATATACCAAGGCGTGACGTATTGAGAATTTTAAAAGCGTCATATCTTCATCAATTTTGGTTTACGTAACAAAAGAAAAAACACGGGTCAAATATTTTTTGATAATCTGACGGACTAATTAGATTTTTTTGTCGTCTCACCTATTCTTCCATAACAGTTTGTCAATAAAAACAAACAAAATTATTAATGTTGATATTTTTAATCGAATAGGTAGATAAACTTAAAAATAAAACATTTAAAGCTCTTCGGTATATTTATAACTTTTTTTTTCTAGTTTTATGAACTTATACTTGATCGTAATTTCGTGCTGAATTCTTTGCTGTGAAACCTCCATAGCCTTCTAGTGTTTGCGTTCCCTAGTACCCAAAAACATATGGAGAATGCACAATGGTACATCGAAAATATATTGGTTACAATCAACGTCGTACTTATAAGTTTTTGTGTATATTCAATTTCTAGAAAAACTATCTTAAACGCATCAAGAACCATCTGTTGGAAACAAAACAGAAAAATCAGCATAATCATGACTAAAACAGTTCGTATGTTTTTCTTGGATTTCATACTATTTTTTAGAACAGATTTGAGAGCTAAGATTAGTAACACTGCATTTGTAATTAGCACAGGCCACTTGATCATTAATATGTACAGTACTAAATACTTTTGAGTTGCTTCTTGACCTAAATGAAACATACAATGCAGTAATATGGCCACACTGATGGGTCCAAGCCACGCAATCAACGATACCTTCCAGAGACTCCAACTTTCAGTCGTGAACACATTAACCAAGCTGACGTATATTTGGCGACTGAACACAAACATCCAACATACGAGCGCCATTTCCGTATATATCATGAAAACAATATCCAATAGGACGACCCGTCCAGAATAAGGGCACATGTTGAATAATTTCTGAACGTCGCTGAAAAATCTCACGAACGTGTACAAAAATCTGGCGAGCATAAATTGGATGAGGAGCTTATTTTTGTAACTCTTTCTCCATTCAGCAAACAGCACGGCGGTTAGAATGAGCAGTATTAAAGCAGCTGCCGACAAAGCTATCCCAAATGAGCTCCATGTTAAAGTGAAGATAGTCCAGAATGATGTTGTATTCTTTGGATTGTAGATCACGTTGCCTTGTTCCACTTCGTACAAACGCAATTTAAATCGATAAACTTCATTGAAGTGCATTCTATTCATTTGACATGGAGTTAAGCTGTTATTGTCATTATCCATGTTTAGGATTAATAAGTCACTTCTAACACATCACACACTGTAATTTATCTGGCGATAAAACGCTATCTCCCGCCTGGTTATTGATCATTATGTTCGTATAACACGTTTGGCATGTGTTTTTAGCATCATTATGTAGCACTTCTAATTGCACTTGGAAATAACAAAACTAAAGTCTCTTTTGAAAGTAGTATCAACATAAATATAATGTCTAAACGCAAGTGACCGCCAGACGCGTCCACTGTTTAACAATAATTTATGGATTATGTACAAGCAAGTTACTTGATAACAAGTTTTTTATCAAGCATGGATTAGATTGGATATTTTGGTATCAAACAAAGTACTTAAAGATACCTAATTAACATATCAATAACTTTCACTCATGGGACCGACAATAATATTTACTTACTAATTATCAGGTGTCAATTTATTCTATAGAATTATATTTATGTGGGTGTTAGAGAGCAGCGGTGGCCCAGTGGTGGCGGCCCCGACTTACGAACAGTAAGTCATGGGTTCGAACCCAGTCAGGCGCATTACTTTGTATAATTTATTTCATCACCACTCCTCTCAAAACGGTGAAGGAAAACATCGTGAGGAAACCGGCATGTTCTAGAATTCGAAGACATGTGACATCTAGCAATCCGCACTGTGCCCGCGTGGTGGATTATAGCCCATTCCCTCTTATTGAGAGGAGGCCCTGTCCCTGCAGTGGGAACATTATAGGCTGATGATGATGATGGTGACGATGGGTGTTATCACTCGAACTTTTGAAGAACTTAAGAAGGTTGATGTAAAAATAAATAGATACTCAATTATTATTAATATTATGAGCTAGACACATAAATCATTATTGTTACGAGTATTCTTAATTAACTTTTCAATTTCATTATGGAATTCTAAAAATTCGTTTTTCGGCTTGGTAAAAATTGCTTAGACACAAATTCTGCTGCTTAGAAAGTTATTTAAAAATTGTTCAGCATTCTATAAGAAAATAACGAGTCTCAAATTGGGATGGTTGAATAAAAACACATTTTTAAGAAACACAGAGGATATATTTTCAGATATAATGCCACGACAGGTCAAAAATAAAACTCACGTACGTGAGGAATAAGAAACGATAAATATATAAAACTCTATACAAATAGTTAACAAGGTGACAGTGTCTAACGATTATAGTAAGTATTAAAACTTATTGCAGACATGCAGTATACTTGAGGACAACGGTATTATGTACTTACCCACTTCAGATTTAAAGTTAGGTGTGTGGTCTCAGTTTTGTACACTTTCTGAAGAGTACAAATTCCGTTTTCGTGATTCACTCTCTATGTTATTCGGTCCTCAAGTGTAAACATCTATCGAATTTCCCCTCAAAACACTTTTAGCTTGTTTGTGACAGGTTGATTTAAGAAGCGTAGAGTGCTGAGCTTTGTTTGTTTGAATGTATTTATTCAAATACTATTCAGAAGAGAATTCAGTTGCCTATTCCACTACAAGTAAGTGCATCTACTTATGAAATATTATTGCATTGTCTAATTTATACATACATAAGTAACTTCTATTACCAACATTAAAATTTTAGAAATTCTACACAATAAAATGTATACTACTAATAGCATTATTACTCGCTGCGTCAATCAAAATTGTAATTAGATAACTATAATCGATATTTAATTAACGAACTACTATTAAAACTGACTGAATTAACAGAAGTTATAATTCAGTTCACAATTTAAACAAGAAGTTAAACGTTTTATCTTATTAGAATCAAAAGCAATAAATAGGGAAGCTTACATATTTATAACAGTTACTTGGATAAAACTTTATCGCAGGGTGTAAAAGCTTATCTTTGTGAATTAAATTTAGGTAACACTATTGTATACAAAGTTGCCATTGAAAAACTTTAAATTTCTTATTACTTCTTAATTGAAATATTGATAACATTTTCTCATAAACACTTTTAAATTTAAACTTTGTGATGTCGCAAATAAGAAATTAGAAAAGATAAAAAATATTGTTATTAAGTTAGAAAAAACATTTCGATAGGTAGATTGTCTAATAGACGATAATATTACACTAACTATTTATAAGGACAACTCTTTGTAGTTTGAATACTATGTGTACTTATATAGAAGTCTTTATAAGGGATCACAGTTGGAAAACACTAGTTCGATACACAAATCGGGGAAATTACAATCTATTTATCTAATTAAACTACGCTTCTATTATTTAATTTAACACTATTTATTTTTATATTTAGTTTATTATTTTAAATACTATTAAAACAGAACATAATTTATTAAAATATCATAGTTTTAAACGAACATTCAACAATTTACGGTGAAATTGAAAACATTTTCATGTTGAAGTTAAGCAAAAGTTTTATGAACAAATTAAATAAAACAAATACCTACGTAGGTACATAAATCTAAAATATAAACAACGTTATCACACATACTTTGTTTTATATACTGTAAAAATTAATGTAACTTTGGTAAAACGATTAATGAAATAAATAAAACAATTAATAATGTTTTGCGTTCAAATGAAGCTTATATTACAGCGAATTCGTTTTTAACACCTAAGAAGTGTTTAGTACCTAGAATAATTAAATATAGATGCTTATTTAAAGCTAATAAAATCAGTGATACGTAAAATCGACTAATAGCTTTAAACCGAGGCTTGAAGAGAACTAAGTTACTTACTGAGTACTTATTCCTAGAATTAATCTAAGTTGTACCTACGTTAATAATTATTTAGTGTTTTTCTTCATTTGTCTTATTTTGTAAACAAATATGGCGTACCTAGGTACCAAGATCTTGATGAACCAGTTTTTGATGTTTTCGACAATGTAGGTTCTTTATTGGTTCTTGCATGAAATGCTGCAAATCTTGAGTGTGATTTTTGTACCTTTTGTTTACCAAATGAGAAATGTAAGAAAAAATACACATAACAATGTGCCGACACAATTTTATAGCGTGAATCAAAGTTATAGTAGAGTGAACTACATGAGGACCAGTTTCCAATATTTTTGTTCAAAATTCGTCTATTTGTTCTGGAATACATTGTTTGACAACGACTAGATTTTTATTCTTTTAAAAGTGCACAATGGATGTTTAGTTATTTTGCAATACAATTCGCTTATAATATTTGTTTTAAAAGAAACTGGCCCCAAAAGGAAGCTAGTAAAGTCTAGAAGATCACAATGCGTACATTATTTTATAACTTACTACAACAGTATCAGCAATTTTTTGTATTAAATATTTACTTAATTCGTATTTTTTATTCTAATGTCTACTTTTCGTAAACGTACTTCGTATTTTTAAGTTTCGACATCTTCATTTTCTGGTATTGATTAATTTTGTTTCAAAAGAGCTGATGAAAAGAGAACACATTACGAAGGCTTCTTGAAATTTTGTCATAATATTTCTATTTTGAAAACTGAATTCAGATAAATGCAAAACAATGGCCCTCCAATTAAATAAATAAGAAGCTTCAGATGTGCTTTAAAATGCAAAAAAGATTGAACTTAAAGTTCTGATTACTACGATTTAAAGTTCTAAAACCATTTAAATTAAACGACAGATATTAAAAATAAGTTTTCACAATCAATCATCGTTAGTCAAAAACTAATCAAAAAGCAGTTTGCAATTAACTACAAAACGAGACCAGCTAAATTATATTAAATTAATAACTATAATAATGATTTTCCAATTGCTCTTTACTCGACCATGTGCTCTGTGAAAGAAATAAATAAGTTTGATTTTCAGTTTTTTTATACAAATATAAAACAGAAAGTCTGATATAGTGGCACTTGTGACTTACAAGTTGTGTAATAATCGGTTGTAGTATGGGCATGTGATGTGGAGAAACGAAAAAAAATGTCATGGGAAACGTTTTGAATATGCTTGTTGCTGGATAAAAGTAGGAGAAGACCGCACAAACTTTATTGAATGAAAGGTAAATTGCGGTTTACTATTAATGATGTATTAAAAAAAACTACTTACTAGATCTCGTTTAAACCAATTTTACATGGTAATGTACATCATATATATTTTTTTGTTTTATCATTCTCTTATTTTAGAAGTTACGGGAGGGGGGGGGGCGGACACATTTTACCACTTTGGAAGTCTCTTGCGCAAACTATACAGTCAAAAAAAAAATATTAGAAAGAAGGAAAACGTATTTATTTGGCTTTAGCCGCAAGTGCACACAACAAAATAATAATAAAATAAAAAATAAGAAACTTAAAACTAGGTACAGTCAGCATCAAAAGTCGATGACCACATTCAGATTTTCAAAATCACTGTACACTATATCACCCATAAATCGCTCAACAAGATATGGCGCCAGTATTGAATGAACATCATTCAAGTTTAAAATTAACTGAACACTTCTCGTCAAAGGTCACTGAACACCATTTTGTCAAAAATTGCTGATCGTTATAATTTCCGAAAACATTTTAGCATTCAGTTTTACAAAAGTCACTGAACAATATAAAATGCTTGTTTTGGTTATCTAGTGTAATCACGGCAACGTCCAAAAATAACTTAACATCCTAGATAACAAAAGTTACTGAACATTACTTTGTTTCGGATACGTAGCGTGTAAACGTTTATTATCAAAAGTAGCTGAACTGCAAACTAAAAAAGTGGCCGTTACTATCTTCAGAGTTATAAATCTAATCTTGTCCTATCCAAACTAAATCATATAAAAAAAATTTAAATGGATGTAAATTTCGAATTTAACTTTCCAAAATAATTTTGTTTTTTTTTCATAGTATCAATGAGAAATATTAGAAGTGGTTCAAGCGGTAAGCACATTTTTAAGCCTATTTTTCAAAATAAGCTCGCAAGCACGATTATAAAGACAAGCATATTCCGCTTAAAATTTATTCCGTCGACGTTATCTAAGCTTTCTATATTACGATTGAATTGTAACCTAATTCGTAAAGCAATAAAACTCATTTTCAAAATCACGCAGATTATGTTCAAATTCATACCGTCGACTTATTTTATGAATTTTATAGTACGATTGAATTAGAACCTAATCTATACAGATTAGGTTCTAATTCAATCGTACTATAAAATTGAGTCTTATATGTACTCACATATAAGACTCATTTTCAAAATTCACACAAATTATTTAATTCAATTCTTTGGGAAACAGTGGTGGGTATTTGAAAAACTGTTTACCCTTGAATGTAAAAAGAAGATTTCTATTTAATTCCATTCCCACCAAAGAGCCCGCCCGGACCTTTACCTCATTGAAAACTTATGGGGGCTTATGGTCCAGACTTGGGATGAAAGCACTCCTCGAACAAGGGAAAATCTACTAAATCACGCCATAGAAATCTGGGAATATTTTAGGGGACGAGATACTTGTCCAAATATGATAAACTCCATGCGAGAACGCCTCCAAAATGTCATCGTTGCCAATGGGGGACACACTAGGTTTTAATTCTAAGTAGTTTAAGCCTAATCATAATTGTAATTGATAAAAAAATAACTTTGTTTTTGTTTATAAAACATTGATTTGATTATGAAAGTTTAAATTTCTTGATTTTTAATTAAAACAAATAATAATTATTAACTGTAGGTATTTATTTATCGAACCATTTAATTTAATTTTGTTGATAATAAATAAAAGGGCGGTGATTTACATGTGCATGTGTCTACTTAATTTATATACCAAACATATATACCTACCGAAAAAAAATACACACACATATTAAACTCAAAAAACGTTTCATTTTGTTCAAGGACTTTAGAGATAAACGATGCTATGCTATTTTTGTCAAAAATTTGTTCAGAGACTTTAGAGACAAAGAATGTTATGCTTTTTTTACTATAACTTTGTTTAGCGACTTTTGAAAAGTGATGGACACCTACTTATGCCCTTTTATGATAATCATTAATTTCTGGCGCTTGTCATGTTGAGCGATTTAGGTATAATACGGTGTACAGCGATTTTGAAAATCTAAATGTGCTCATCAACTTTTGATGCTGACTGTACACAATAAAAAACTTAAAACTAAACGAAAAAAAAAAGTGAAATAATATTGTGTGTCTCACGGCTACGCCAAATAAGCCCAGTTCAGCAAACTGCCGAGCAACTAGTGCCCGACGCTGATTTTCAACTGGACTGGGATGGTGATGTTATTAGAATGCTCAATATCATTTTTGAAGACCTATCCATAGATACCCCATTTTTTTTTATCTGTGTAGTTCTAAGTATGGGGAACCCCCAAAATTTATTGTTTTTTTTCCATTTTTGTGTGAACATCTTATTGTGGATCACAGAATACATCTACTTACCAAGTTTCAACAGTATAGTTCTTATAGTTTCGGAAAAAAGTGGCTGTGAGATACGGACGGACAGACAGACAGACAGACATGACGAATCCATAAGGGTTCCGTTTTTTGCCATTTGGCTACGGAAGCCAAAAAAGGAATGATGGACTGTGTGGAATGTTGAAATGGCTAGAAAAGAGACGACGACTGATAAAGAAATTAATATGGTAGAAGAACACAACATGCTGCGCCGATCCCAAATACATTGAGATAAAGGCGGGAGAGTGATGAAACAGGTGACTTTATTATCACTTTCCAAAAAAAAAAGGCATAATAGGTGAACGGAGTAGAAGCAAATGGTATACTTAATTTTCCTTTTTTTTTTTGTTCTAAATTTGTAGCGTTTTTTGACGACAGATCATTTTTTTTCTAAGCTGTGGAAAAAAGAAAACAAAACCTAAATATGCCATAAGCTTCTACTCTGTTCACCCATTACCCATACCCATGTATACCCATTTTTTTGGAAAGTGATAAAAATGTCATCCGGTATAACGCTGAAAAATCCTCGAAGGAATTGAAAACTCCAAACAAATAGGAAGATAAATCGATATTGCTTTAAAAGATGAACGACGCATTGATGGATTGAAATTACAAAGTTTGTCCCGACTTTGTATGCAAAGTGTATAGTCAAAGTTTTTGAATGGAAATTAATGTTGAACCTTTACTTGAGGGGAAAGTCCATATTTTAAATTGATGAAAATTACATGTATCTTGAATACAGGTGTATTGAAATTTTCCTGTCCGGACAAATCGATTTATTCGCTTTATTCGGGAAACATGTCGATTTTTCCGGACAAATAGTGGACGAGGTTTCGGACACCGGGATAATGTGCTGAAGTATCAATCACTGTCCAGTGGCCGAAGCCGGTTTGACTCTAAATCTTAATTAGTTTAAAAGCTCTAAACAAAGATACATAATATAATAATAATAATAACAAAGATTGTTCTGCTGACGGAAACAAACCCGTTATAATTGTAACACCATGTACTCTATAACAAAGGATAATAAAATAACAACACAAGTGAGAACAAAGTTTGAAGAAGTTACCTTGTTCCTCTACAGGCGTATGCTCTTCATCCGACGAGTCGAATCGACTCTCGATTAGCGAACTTTGTTTTTGCAGTGTCTGAAACAATGTATGCAATTATCGACTCAAATACAGGAACATTGTTTTTTTTATTTTTTGTTCTTTTCAAAATAGACTTTTATTGTATAAAATAATTAGATACGAAGGAATTTGTTTTTTATTTAATGTCCAAGATTACAGGGCAACATTTTCAAGCCAGTTTAATAAAATAGTGGTAGTTTAACTGTAGCTGTCGTTATAATCACTAACGACAGCTGTCAGGATGTACAGTCGTGGTCTTTTCCGCCTGATCAAATAATTAAATTTTTTCGCCTGATTAAATTTTTTTTCGCTTAAATCATGCGGAGGCGCCGAGCCACGCCCCCTTATTGTTTAGGCCTATTAAGAAAGCATCAACTTTGGCGCGCAAAATAACAATAACTCTCGTTTGGAGTGCGTCGTTAGAGCGCTCGGCCGATCGGTATCTTTTTATTCATTATTTCTATATAAATTCAACGGGGCGGGGCTAGTGAGCGTTTCTATGTTGTAAGTGCAAGCAAAAATTAGTTTAGTGGTGATCAGGCAGGAGTGTCCTCGACAGTTCATTTTTAAATCGTTAGTTTTATTAACACCATTTTTTATAGATTCATATAATTGCCTCTAACGAATAGCCATATTTACATACCGTAAAATACTGATTGATTATACAGGTTGTCCGGCAACGAATGGATAACCTTGAAATGGCCCATAGCAGAACCCATGGCCATTCAGAAAAAATAAGAAAAAAAAACTGTCTTATTAAAATATTTCATTCGCAGATGTAGGGTAGGGCCTGCATAAGAATGGGGGGGCATATTATTTTTTTTTGCTTCAGTAATTTTTTCTCCTTGTCTACATTAATAGCAATAATTCACTATTTTAGGCAGATACAATTATGAATTGTACTATTATCAAATCTACTTGAAACCGACATTATTTTAAAAATTTTGGTCACTCATGTATGCTAACATTTTTTTTTACCCAAGATGTTTAAACTTTGTTTAAAAAATAATTCATACTAATTTTCCAAAATAAATGAACTTGCTTACACCTGTAAGCAAGTTCATTTATTTTAGAAAATTTGTATAGATTTTTATTTCATATTTTTGTCTAAATGGCCATAAGTTCCACCATAAGCCATTTCAAGGTTATCCATTAATTACCGGACACCCTGTATATGCATTTGTAATTATTTATTTCGATATGAACATTAGCTTTGTTCTAGTCTAGTCCCTTTAGTTTGTTATGTGTCATTTTAATCAAGTTATATTTTATGGACAATAGTTACTCTCTCCTGTTTATTTTAATGTTGTCAAGCTAGTGTGAAATTCAATAGAACTTTATCAACATTAAGCCAAAATTTTTCCTTTTGTCTAAAAGAAGTTAGGTAAAGTATCATGTTAATAATCTTCAATTTGTAGAAACCTAACAACCAACATTAGTAATATTTAATTTAAAATAATCTAAAACGTTGACTGTTAGCAAAATACCTCAAATTTAAACTTGAATTTCGTTATAAAATGTCCGCCATACCTTATTAGACCGCCGTCTCGGTGGCGATATCTTGTTCCATAAAGCTTCCAGCTGATCGAAGTGCTGAGATTGCGCTATCGCCGCTTCTTCAGGCCCTAAGCTCACCTGCACATGACAGTTTATGTTAATTTTAAAGTTTATATTAGACTAGCTGCCAGCGGCTTCTCCCGCATGAAGTTTGATAATTGTCCCATGAGATCTTACTACCGGGAAAAAAAAAATCTATGTTTTAATCCAGGTTATAAATTATCTGTGTGCAAAATTTCATCCAAATCCGTTCAGTAGTTTTTGCGTGAAAGCGTAACAAACATCCATACATCCAGACATCTATACAGCCTCACAAACTTTCGCATTTAATATTAGTAGGATATAAAATGTTAGAAGAAGTTTGGGTGTAGATATTACCTGTGAACCTAAGTCCTTGTTCTTTGCCTCTTGTATTTTTGAGATCTCTTCCATTGATGCGGATACTGAGAATCTAAATGAGACCATAGATTTAGTTAGTGATACAGAAAAATGGGAATAAATTACATAATACACAACCTTCTCCTTTTTTAGAAGTCGGTTAAAAAGTAGCACCGATATGTCTTTTACCTCCTTTTCAATCGTTCATCTACTTGAGCCATCATAGCTGCAGAAGTAAGATGTCCATATTTCTTCTGCCAAGTGTAAGTATCCAAAGATACTTCTTTTTTCAACAATCTTCTCATCGGCCGCTTTGGTGCCAGCGGACGCAATTCTGCAAAATAACATTTTTGTTAGCTGTCTTCTTACACGCTCAAGTTCTATATTAAATTACTATTTATTTTTCTTCATTAGGTAATGAACATCGCTTTGATAGCAAAAGTAAATAAGTGAGATAAAGTTCAAAAGGTTTAATTACAGTTATGAAACGTATCTACAACGTTAGTACAACGTTAAATATGTCTTATAAAAATCTCATGTGTTAGTAATAAAAGCTGAGACTTACTTGACTTACCATCAACATCTTTAGTTGGCGCAGCGTAAGTTGGTATTTTTACGTACGTAGCTGGTGTATTATGTAGACAGATCATTGGTAGACAACCTGATAAAATAGTAAGTCTATGGTATTATCAAACAAAAGAGAGTAGAGTCCAAGATATTTAAAAAAAAAAAAAAACATTCAACCGCTGATAAACGGGATTATCTTTGGTCTCTGAACGTTTATAATATTGAATAAAACATCAACAAAGCTTTTTGTTACGTTTCAGTAAAATGGAAAAAATACTATTTATATAATTATACTTTTTTCATCTTACGGTCTGAATCATAACATCATCTGCCTAGCCTTTTCCCAACTATGTTGGGGTCGGCTTCCAGTCTAACCGGATGCAGCTGAATATCTGTATTTTACATGGAGCGACTGCCTATCTGACCTCCACAACCCAGTTAGTACTGGGTAATACGGTCTGAATGTATTTGCTAAAAACAATTTTATAAAAAACGAACAAACGAATCAAATAATAATGTTTTAATCACACAAAAAGAATAGATCGTACCTCTATCCAAAAGATGGATGGCGATACGAGCACATTCGCTAGTTATCTGAAACCCGAGCAGAGGGACGTGGAGAGCCAAAGATGTCAAAGCCAGACCTCTTTTAGTTTCCCAAATGATAAGTGTTTTATCTTCAGCACCTAGTTTGGTAACAATAATACATTTTGTAAGTGATTTTCCTAGACATGTTATTGTAAAGTCTTTAACAGAAGACTAGACAAAATGGAAACTAAGTTGGTATACTAAGTCATCATACATAACTAAGTCAGCAACAAACTTGGGAGAGATTAATTAATTAGAACTTGCCAATTTATAACTTATTTGTTTATAATTAAAGAGTACTTTGAAGACCAGTGATTTGATATGGTTATGTTAAAGTAAAGTTTTAAGTTCCAAAGTTTTGTCAGACTGTGCAATTGAAATACTAGCATGAATTTTCCATTATTAATCAGGCAACAGATGAATTTGATGTATTTGAGTCGTTTGGGGTTGAAACACTAGGGCCATGGGGTCCGAGTTCCAGGGCAAAGCTGCGAATCCTCTGGGCATTATTCCTGCTTGACAGCGATATGGATGATTTTTTTTACGTCCTTTAATCCTTTTCACTTTTCTATATGCACATATTTTTATTATTTTAAGTTTGGTTATATATACAAAAAAAAAAATGTTGTAAATAGATGAATTAATTTTCAGATTCGGTTTTTACTTACTAGACACACCAATCGTTCCATCTCCAGTAACTTTTACACAGGTGACTTTTCCAAGATGTCCAGATAACAAATGCAGGTCTGAACCAGTGTTAATGTCCCATACTATGAGGTTGCAGTCCCAAGACCCGGATACGATCTGAGTCTTGTTTGTGATCGATACTGCTACACAGGTCACTATGTCTGAGTGACCGACTAATACCTGTTGATAAGATTTGGTTAAATTGCTTGCAAATATTATTAATCCATTTATTTTCAAGTTACGTTAAGATTTTTAAGTTTTTAAGTTTACGTTAAGACCCATAGATCATAAATACCAAAACCACACAATACCAAATGAATATGTATCTATCGAAAAAATTAGTACGAAGTTGAGAGTAGTAAGATTAGTGTCAACTAGGGAATGCAATCCGGACTATCCGTAATCCGAAAAATCCGGATATCCGCACATTTTTAATCGATTTCCAAATCCGGATTCAAAAATAGAATCCGGATTTACCGGATTTTTAATTTATCTTTATTTTTGTTCTTCAGAGTTTATTTTAATTTGTACTTATTCATTATTTTACTAACGTTACGCAGCACGCGAGTCACAGACTGATTATTTTAATAATAAGAATATTAAGCCTAGTGGAAATTAACATTTAAATCGAAAAGCGTGATGTAGTTCTGCAGTTTTGATATGTTGTATAGATCAGTTAGAATGATGTGCATCCAAATGTGCAACTTCGAAAAACTTGTGCTCGCTGCGCACCACGCGATAAACTGCGAAATTTTGAGACTTTTTTGCTCGAAAACTCAAAAACATTTTTTACACATACCAGTCAGTATTACCATAAAGTTGATTAAATTTGCAACAATTCAAGCCTAATCGCAACTCTATAAACCTTACAACCAAGATATGGCCCTTCAAAGATGGTCAAGTTTTAATTTTTGTTAATATTTTTTTTTCGAAAATTGACAATTTTAAATTCGTTTCGGATCAAAATATTGGAAAACACTTTTCCTATAAGAAAAATCATCATCATAAAGTGGTAGTACTGTTATACATATATAGTGTGGTACATAAAAAGACATAACATCATGTAAAAACGATGATTACTTTTTAATTTGTAGGCTAGACCCAATGAAATGAATGTTAATTGTTAAAAATGCTCAATTTTTGAGTTTTCGAGCAAAAAGTGAAAAAGTCACAAAGATTCCCAGTTTATTGCTTAGTGCGCAGCGAGCACAAGTTTTTCGAAGTTGTAAATTTGGATCTACAATAACCTAACTGATCTATACAGCCGTAATTAGCCCAGTAGAAATCAACGCTAAAAAGGGCTAAAATCGCAAAACAGATGCATTTTTGAAATGTGACATATGACACCAAAATTATGGTATTTAATTTGAATAATTTCAAATATCTATAGTATTGATTGAATTTGTTTATTTTCATGAAAAATCCGTAAAATCCGAATAATCTGGACTGGACCAAAATCCGTTCAAAAAATCCGGATTTCAAAACAGAACGGATTTGCATTCCCTCGTGTCAACTCTAATAAATAAGTTAGTACGTACTGGTATGCAAGAAAGAATATTAATATGTAAGCGTAAGAGTACCTTATTTTGAAAGAATTGAGTGATCGATTTGTGATAAGTCTGTGTGCAATAATTAAGAGACATTCCAGTAATATCATAGACCAATCGTTGGTTTAACCATTTTAGACACTAACCTGAGACAACTTCCCTCCATCCAACTTCCAGACTTTGAGCGACATATCCATAGACCCAGTGACCACATGTTGCGAGTCAGACGTCAAAGCAAAACATGTGATCCTTTCAGCGTGAGACACGTTCCTTTTTTCTTCTCCACTGTCACCGCCGGCTAATGTCCAGATACGGACTGAGTTGTCACCGTCTGATAAAACCTGGATCATAACGACAACATTAACATAGACTTTGGCAATAGGGTAGATAACAAAAAAAAACTAATTAGTCCGTTAGATAGATTTCCAAAAAATATTGACGCATATTTTTTATTTTTTCACGTAAACAAAAAATGAAGACGATACAGTGCGTTGAAAACTCGTGTGACGACACATTCGAGTACATTTTTTACTCAAATGTGACGTCACAAGCCCCCCACTCATGATCTTTGTCACGCTTTATCTTCGTAAATTTTTATTAATTTGATAAAACAAAAAACACGTATCCAATATTTTTCGATAATATAACTGACGCACTCAACAGAATCATATTTTATTAGTCTGTCATCATCCCTATTAACTTATTTTGAGGCAAACACAAGCAACAGATTGTGTTGCAGCAAGTTACTCTGAAAGTATCCTACGTTATACATCCATAGTTACTTACTGCATCATTAAAATGTTAATGCCAAGTTTACCACAGCCCTTGAATATTTATTAGGTTAAAAAGTAACTTAGTACATCTTGTATGTTGAAGTATAAGTTGACGTAATTATAAGAGACTTTAACATTTACACCATTCGATGTTGGCAACTTACAAACCCACTTACATTAAACATTCAACTTGTAAAAGCTGGAATCTATGAGCCTAATCTAGTCAGAATGTTGAGTATGCCCCAACTTGGTCTGCGAAGTTAGTTTGAAACTTACGGCGAACTTCATGTTCAGGGTAACATCCAGACTGGCTGTGGGTGCAGCGGTTGAGTGCAGGACTATGCCGGAGTCCACAAGCCACACGTGAACATTCCTAGCTCTGTCACCCGACATCGCTCGTCTCCCATCAGACATCATGAGTAAAGTTTGAAGAGCTGCCGAATGCCCCTGCAAAAACTCCGCTATGTAAAACTTAATATAAAATTGTTGGAAAGTTTGACGACGGAGTTATGAAGACAAAGATAGAATGTTTGTTAACAAGAAGAGTTTTTTTAATTAAATGCTCTGTTCTAAATCTAAAAGTTTTCGGGTAAACGACCTAAATTTCTAAAGGATCCGAATTTAGGAACAAAACAGCTTGATTATGAAGATTCTGAAAATACAACCATGTTCTTACTAACCTTATACGTCAATGATGGCGAATTATCAGCCAGTTGCCATACAACAATGGTTCTATCTTCGGACCCGCTCAATACCAACAGATTGTTAGGAGAGAAGGTCACACAGGTGACGTGTCCCAAGTGTCCGTTCAGTGTGGTTTGAAGACGATGGGTGGAAAGATGCCATACTCTGACCAGACCTCGGGCACAGCCGCTGGCAGCCAGTTGGCCATCTCGAGAGATTTCTAGGCAGCTGATTGGGATTAGCTCACTTTGTTCTGCCTGTTAGGTCAAAAATAATAACGAAAGATGGTAAGACTGCTAATTTCTCAAGATATTTTTGTTGTACACAATTCCTAGGAAATGTATACGATTCCGAGCCTACATAAGAAATGTGTAAAATAATGTTTCAAAGATTCTGACATTTCCTGGAAAATGTATGAATTTCCTAGGAATTGTATGTAATTCCGAAATGATAATAGGAAATGTATAAAAACGGATGCTCTCTGTGAATAAAATAAATAAAACACGTTTGAGAACTGAAATCAGAATTTTTATCAAGATAGTTTGCACTATAACTGTTTCGAAATTTGAATTTGGGTTGGTTTTTTGTTTGTTTGAGGTTGATTGATAGGTTTTTAAATGGTTTAAAATAAAATAACCACGAAGGGGTATAGCGGGGTCTATACAGTCGCTTCGCTCGCTCAGTCGACAAGTGGGTATAAAAAAAATATATATATAGTAAAAAAAAAAAAATTAAAACGTGAATCAAAAATGTAACACGTTTCCGATCGCTCTTTAGGAAATGTATAGATATCCTAAGAAAAATGCATATTATAAAATATATGAAACATTTCCTATCTATTTTAGGAATTCTATACATTTCCTAGGAATTGTATACAATGACGGATTTCGGTACGGATATGAATAAAAGCTTTCATGTACAAATGTCTTTTGATTATTAACTCTTGCCAGGCATTACCTTTCAACCCACCCTTTATACTTATTTCGGTCTCCATTTTTCCGTGTTTCCGTACAAGCAATATTGGCAGGATGAAAATATCGACACATAAAACTATTTGAAGAAGGATCTAAATATAGGCTGGGATTGATATCTGAGCGTTTACCTGTAACATTGTGACGTTCGTCATGGATTTAGTTTGGCGTCTCTGTCTTTGCTTGGTTGGTCGGAAATTGGTCAAATTGTCCTCTGTGTGGAATGAATATATCGTCACTCGGTTGCCGCCTGAAAATAATATAGTGATGTAATAAGATCATGAATTATTGTAAAGCATTCTTCTCAAAGCAAGAAGAAGGGGGGAGGGGTTTATCATTGCGCGTTGAACAGATGATTTAACTTTAAATAATATGTCGAGAAATATGCAAATTGTGACCTGAAAAGCTTTAAGGCCGGCTTGCATTATAACTCATTAAACATAAACTCTGTCTTTTTCGAGCAGTGGAGTGGAACAGAACTATGCTGGTGTTCATTAACGCATTCTGGGATTGTATAGTGTAATCGGGTCTTAATCAAAAACTATCTAATGAACTCACCAGCAGCCAACAAGAAGTGATCTTTATCAGCGACGGCCAGAGCCGCTAGGTCATGCGCCACAGTCAACGTGCGCAGGAGTGTTGCGCTGTGCAGACTGTACAAGTAGATCCTCTGGTCGGTACAACCTACCGCCGCGCGAGACGAGTCGTGAGCCACGCAGAAACATTTCACCTAAAAGGGTAAACTTCTATGATATTCATTCCTGGCATCTTGTTATTGGTAATCCTATTGGTAGATTGGATACAACCAAATCATCATCATCATCTGCTTAGCCTTTACCCAAGTATGTTGGGGGCTTCCAATCTACCCGGATGACCTCCACAACCCAGTTACTTATACGATACCCTTTGGTAATACTGGTTGTCAGACTTATGGGCCATTGACTACCTGTAACGACTGTCAAAAATCTGGAGAGAACCAAATCAATTATTTTAAAATATTTGTTGGCCCCACCCAACAAATCCGATAGGAATAAGGGTACTAAAGTACTCATGGTAACGTACCATGGTACGTGTTCTACAAAATCTCCAGTAACTACATACTTTTAGAAAAATCAACGTTCAGAGTATCAATTTAAATAAAAGATTTCAGTAAAAGTACGATCTCCGTTAGGTTCGGCTTTACCAAAGAAGTATTGGCTTGCTTCTCAACTCTTCCCCAAGTTTTGCAACTTCGGAAATTCTCTTTTTGCTGATACCTGTTCTTACAAGGCGTCTGAAGATACTTCGTTCTCGAGATATTAATTAAAGCATCAATTAATACTTGTTCAAGTCCAAGTTTTCGATTCTATTCGCTACTAATTGAAAGTTCGTTATCGATATCGGAAAGAGGATACGAGAAATGAATTCATTTTGTCCCCGGATTTATTGCGATAGTTGCGAAAATAGCTATTTAATTGCTCGTTGTAATATTGAAAATATATTAGTGAATTTTCAGATTTGTGGAAATTGTTATCGGAAAAGCAATTCAACATCGGTGTTTTCATAAATGATAAATTTAATTTTAGAGCTGTAGTGAAATTCTGTAAATATAATACCGGAAAGGTGTTTCTCATGTTCCCAGAACTCACTGATAATAGCTATCTACCTGTAACTACGGGCATTGTAACATTGTGTGACTTGCTAGAAAATAGACGCTGAAAATACTGATATAATCCCTTTTACTGACCTCACAATACAAGATACTGGTCAACAACTAAATATAGATAAAATCTGTATACCAAATAATGTTATATCAAATCCTGATATTGCAAAAGTTTTAATCCATATCATACTGCGAAAATGGCTCTGTTCCTTTTGGACTGGTATTTGAATGAATTTTGGCACACCGATAGACCATGACCTGGGTACACATGGGATAGTTTTTTTTCATGACCGTGCGTTCTTGTGAGATAATAATTATAACCTCCACGCGGGTGAAGTCACAGGCAAGAGCTAGTATACCAAAAACATGCTTCTACTCCAATAAACAAAGAAAGTTCCCGAATCCGCAATATCGATGGTAACATAATAGCACAGCTTAGCAGCGCGTCCACCAAATGTAATGAGAAACGGGTCCAAGAGCACTTAAAAGAAATCGGTGGTAATCTATTTTCTCTAACGAATAAAGAGCTTAACCAATTTGGTGATACCCAATTACGTTAGGTTGAATGTGCGGTGGATGTCAAGGTTGTATTGGGCTTAATATTTCGGCGGCAACTATTTGGCCACGGGTTTTGGGAATTTTGGATTTATTAGGAATTACAAGTGGTTGAAATCTGGAGTAATTGGGGGTGGCTGAATTTTGTTAGTATCTGTGTATCTACCAACCAAACGGAATGGGCTTTGAAATGTATTAGGAAGTTCATGACTCATAAATTGATTTATTTATTATTCGAAATCATGTGATTTTACTTATTTCTTTTAAATGATGATAATGAGAAAAGAAAATGCCTTCTAGTTAACGTTAAATATGTGTAATTTGAGTCTTAAAGTGTATGTAAAAATAAAGATAGAATTTTAAAATAGGTTCCCATATCAAAAAAATATATGATTCGAAAACTATCAAGAATAGGATTTGGACTACCCATTACAGTAATAGTAAATAGTGGACGAGTATTATGGGCCGTGTTGTCATTACCTTTCCATCTGTTTTAAATCGACGAGTAGATTTAATTAAAATCAACACTCAAACTGTTGACACAAAATGTTGCAAGATCGCGCCATCTTTAAAAACTTAGGAAGCTGTGTCTTTTTAATTTAACTAACCCTCGTACTGTAGCGTGAGATTAACGTTGCTCCAGATAATGGGAAGGTATTGCTGAACAAAGTTTTAAGATAAAGTTATGTTGGGACGCAACAGGGGTTCCCTTTAAAAACTTGTTCTTTTTGCTTCTAGCGAACAAAATGAAAGAGATTTTATTAAAATGAAAGCGATTCTACGCCGGGAAGATTGAATTTATAGTGGAAATCTGATTAATTTGCAAGGTCTGAGCGCAGTGTAGACTACGACTGCCTAGAACTGAGGCTATAGTAACTACTTCATCTTTTATGCCATCATCAGCAATATTAGATTAAGAACAGTACAAACGCCTGTCCTGCTAAAGCTATTGTCTATTTTAATACTTTTTTTTTTTCTGTCTTGATTGGTCTTTGGGGATAAGACCGTGGAGTGTGGGATTTTTACCGCACTAAAACCACCCCGTTGGTCACAATAAGGACATGGGAGGAGGCACCGTTTCCTCTTAAAAGACTTGTCCGTAGCGACCTCTGTGCTCCTGTTAAGGCACATCCCTGGGGTTTATTTTAATACGTACGGAATACACAACGGAATTGTAAAACAAAAGATTACTTGTCTTAAAGAAAGACAATAGGTCCGTTGTTTCGTATACAAAGTTAATTAGATCGGTATTTGTTTTATTTTTCCTAAATAGCTACAAGATTTGTTTGTGATTAATTTAATTAGATTTTGTGCGATGAAGCTTCGGAACGTGTTTTGTATAACTAAAGTAAAGGAAGCAATGTTTTGGGTTTAAAAATAAGTAGAAGGCCAGAGTAAATAAAGGCTATTTTATTTCAGAAGTAGCATCATGCAAAATACTGTACCGAAAAACAGGCAAAGTACATTATATGAGAAGAAAGAAATGGTATGTCGTCCCTTTCATAGAAGGAATGTATCGGTATGCAGTGCGATCGGGAACAAATTGTCACCTGTCACTTCCATGTTTGCAACCTACACGTTCACGATGTAATAAGGGGTGTAACACATTTGTTTGGGTCGACCCATTCGCTTTGGTGAATACAACGAACACGCCTGAAGCATTTACTACTCATATTTTTGCTTTCATACGGTCTTAACCGTTTGGCCAAATCTACCATAGTCACATCATATCCGGGACAGTGCTGTACAATTTGAGCTAAATTAAGGGTTTTTACCTGAACGCATAAGTATCTACATACATTTGACATTATTGCTCTTCTGAGCAGAATCATTTGTATATGTACCTTAAAGTTAGACAGTTAAGTTTCATATCTCCACTTACCTTAGCCTTATGTCTCTTCAATACATGCAGATGGGTCCCAGTGATAAACGTTCTGACATGCAATTCATTCTCTCCTTGTAACGTTATAAGGAACACATTGTCATCTGTCACTTCCATGGTGTTTATCGGTACTCCTGCGTTCACGGTACTGAGCAGAGTGAAGTTGTCGACGTTCCATGTGCATACTGTCCCGTCTTGTGAGCAAGTGACAAGAATGTCGCCATCTTGGATTACTTTGACAGCTGTCACTGAGCCTCGGTGGTGGTCGAGTTTTGTTACCTGGTGGAAATTGGTGTTTTAAGTTTTGTGAAGCAGGAATTGTAACGATAAGTGCTGTTTACTGGACAGCAAAATAATATGAGTAAAAGATATCAATCTCGAACACATCATTCGGTTTCACGATTTATTGATAGTTTGGATTACTTTAGAGAACCTTTGAAAACATTAAAACTATCTCTAAAAAGAGAACAATTTACATGGCTACTGACATTTGGTGACACCAAAATGAATGCCTAATAATTATATATATGCGATTTTCAATGCTCTGTTTAGGACCAAGAGTTAAATATGCGACAACGTGTTTTTATTTACAATACTTATTAATTATTATTCAACGGTATTGACTTGTAACCTAACCAAAATGTTGTTTTCATTCATGTAATAAATGGAATTTAACTTTGCAGACAAAAATAAGTAAAACATTCGTCCTTTACCAGTGCGCCATCAACGAGCGAAGTCACAATAACAGCGGAGTCCTCCCCCCCGCTGATCACTAACGACCTGTTTACGATGGCTGCCACACACAGCACCGGCGCTATGTGTTCCCTGACAAACAATACGCATTGCCACATTACATATGTACTCTCGTTCAAGCTATACACAGAAATATTCAGGACTACAGTACACTGACAATATTCATTGTTATTTTTCGTGATTTTTATTAGTTCCTGCCAGAGAAAGCAAAACACTGGAAGAGTGGGAAAGGAATGGGGAGGCCTTTGCCCAGCAGTGGGACAGAATAGGCTAATTAAAAAAAAAAATGTTTGTGTACATAATATCACGTCTGCAATCCTCTTAGAGTTAAGCAGGCTTAGCAGTCGCGATAGCGACCACAAGACCAACGAGAAAGTCGTATTTTACGTGTAATAATTTACGAAATTATCATAAAATTACGCGGTCTAGATCGGGGTTTTCTGTCGGCAAATGTGTCGCCAAAGTATGATATGCACCACACACACCGTCCGTATGAAAGGCGTCACAAGTCAACACCTGTCCACCCAGTTATTTTTTTTAGACTGTACCCATGTACAGTATTATTACTCTAGCACGAGTACAGGTGCTTATTACTACATGAACAATGAGACGAGTGAAGCTGAAGTAATGAGGAGCGCACGCCGCAGTTTCTTTACGCTCCCATTTACTGACTTATAACAAAAGACTGTCTATATTATGTGGTTGAAATGTTGAAATTTTAATCCATTTTGACGATTATGAAATGTGAAGATTTTTGCGCATAGATTATGTGAACATTTTTTTTATAATGCTGCATTTTACATACAAAACTGGACCTGTTTTTTTTTGTGGAATTGAAGCTAAATAAAATTTTGTTTCATTTTTATAAAAGAGACGGAAGTAAATGATGCCGCGACGAATGACAGGGGAGAATGGAAGCAGTAAACGTGTTGCACCGACCCCAAGTAGAATGGATCGAACAAGAGCAGAAAGAGGATGATTTTGAAACTAAATATTTTTCCACAAGATTATCTTTTCAAAATATCATCAAGAGATTATCATGGGTGCTACACAGGTGTTAGTTAAAATGTTGCGTTGAATGATTTTTTATTTATGTCTTCGAATATCTAAACAATTAACAAAGTTCTATGACAAACTTTTATCTAACTATTTCTCTTGAAAATTATAGTAATTTGATCACGTCCCACTTCACGTCTCCCGTCACATTACAGAAAATTCGATCTCCATTTGTCATAAAATGACCTTTGTAAGTATCTTCAAATATAACTCGTTTGGTCTTTGTTTTCAGGGATAATAGGGTGTAGGTCTCAAAGTAATGTTGTTAGTACACTATAACAAGAGATCAATCAGGTAATTGATTACTTGTTCGCCGTGTACCTAATCTTGTACCTACGATGGACCGTATTCGTCGTGTCGTTTATTAAAGGTGAACGCACACTTATCAGAGGCCCTACTCTCTAACGTTTCGTCCGAATATTCGGATCTATCCCTCCCTCTCGCGCACGTCTGCAGATAGAGTGCGAGTGAGAGAGACGGATAGATCCGAATATTCGGACGAAACGTAAGAGAGTAGGGCCTCAGAGCCGAAGGAAGCGAAAGAGCCGAAAGAATCGAAATTTAGAATTACTTGTATGAAATCCTATAAAACCTTGCACACCTATCCGCGTCGAATCGGACGAATAAATAACGTTATACGGATGAGAAAATGTTTCTTTCGGCGCGGTCGGTTCTTTCGGCGCGGATAAGTGTGCGTTTATCTTAAGGCGTAATTACATGGTTCGCTTAATTCTTCTTGTGTTGTTTAATTGAAAGACAAATTCCATTATTAATACAGTATTCTTACTATTGAAAGATTTATGTTATACGTAGTGTTTTATCCTCTCATTTTGTGGACATAAATACGAGTATATAAGCACAAGTAGAATCTTTGATATGTGAAAAGTTTTTTGTATTTTTTATTTATTTATTAATATTGAAATTCAACTGTATCCTAACAGTGACAGTTTTATGAATAAGATTGTGTAAGTACGAGTGGTAAACGAAACTGCTTCGTTGGTGTAGTGGTGGCAAGTGAAACTGCTGAGTATGAGGTCCTGGGTTTGATTCCCGGGTCGGGCAAAGGTTTATTAGATTTTTCCACCAGGAAGTTCTCAGTAGCAGCTCCGGAGTTAGGATTTGTACCCGGTTGGTGGCAATAGACTCACCCCCTAATAAAAAAAAACATAACTGGCGAATTGTGGGTGTACTAGTAGGTGGTACCTCTGCCTAACGTTTCGGGGATTACAGGCGTGACGTTATGTTATGTGACAAACCAGTATTCGCAAACTTCTAATTTAGTTGAACCTCTGTATACTATGCTAGAGCGGCTCTAGGTGAAAGTGTTACCGTCGAGGACCGGTCGACTGGTACAGGAATGTTTTTATCGTCAGGACCAAAATAGGAGGGAATCTTAATGTTACTTACAGTATTTTAGTCTTGACTGCTAACGTGTGAAGATCCCAGACGATGACACTGGTGTCTTCGGAACCAGTCAGTAGATATTGGGATTCCCGTGTGACGCACATGCAAAGGATTCTTCCTGAATGACCTGATAACAAAGAATATACAACTAGTTAATTTAAATATTAAATAGATGTGGGAATGTAAGGTGAGTTAAGTGGCAACACTGTATGTCAATATATTAGATAGTACAACGGACGACGAATAAGAAAGATGGAAGACGTAAGATTTTCAGAAGAATATTATATTTTAGAAAGTAAAGTTTGCTTGCTATTTTATTTTGGAATCCCACAACACACACTATACCGGATGACTTTTTTATCACTTTCCAAAAAAAAATGGTATATTAGGTGAATGGAGTAGAAGATTATGGCATACCTAGTTTTTTTTTTCTATTTCCACAGCTTAGAAAAAAATGCTCTATCATCAAAAAACGCTACAAGTTTCAAGTAAACTTTTCATATTGGAACAATGGAAGAAAAATGTTGAAAAAAAAAATGAAAAATATCGATTTTCAAATCATAAGCAATCGCATATGATTTGATTTTCAAATTTTTTTTTTCATAAAAATAAAAAAAAAACTATGTATGCCATTTGCTTCTACTCCGTTCACAAAGTCAAAGTTCAAAGTCATTCTGTATACATTACACTTAAAGGTGGAAAGTTGGACGCGAAGCCTTTTTAAAGTCTTCGACGAATCCTTGGTACGGTCGACCGAGCTATTTGGTTTACATTTTAACATGCAAATTACATTGTAAAATGTAAACCAAATAGCTTAGTCGACCGTACTAGTACATTAGTAAGTAAAAGCTATTATTTGATAAAGCTCGTGCAAACACTGTGTATATTCAAGTATTTATAAAAGTTTTTAAATTGACATGGTAACTAGAATTATCATTAACTCATAACTGATTTTTACGCCATTATGAGGTCGAGGGTCGCGTCCTTTTGGCAAAGTTTGAGACGCTCCAGTAATAGCATTTTGAGGGTTGTCTCGTGCAACCTTGCAAGCCCTATATTTGTGCACTGGATTTCTGTTCACTTAAGCGGGGACAAAAAAATTAAAGTTATTTTTGAAGACTATGGTATTAACATTTTTTTTTTAATCTTTTTATTGATATTTTTTAATGTTGTTTTTAATATGCAATTTTTTAATTAATTGAATGATATTTTTATGATTATTAATGATTTCTTTACTATTTTATTTTATTTTGTTTTATCTGTTTCAATTGTATTTTTCTTGTAAATGGGTATTTTTGCCTGCAATAAAACACTATTTATTTTATAAACGGGATATTTAGGTACCATGTTTACTATTTGTTTTGAGTTCCCGATAATAACCTAACAAGAAAGAGGGTATACCGATCTGTGTGCTCATAAGCCGAAATATCGGGAACTCGAAATAAACAGTAAATATGTTAAATATCTCGTTTTTAGTGTCAAGTATTTATGTAAGCACCAATGTAGAATACATAACCAAAAGGGCAAAGTAAGGAATGTACCCAGGGTTTCAAATAAATTATAACCCTAAAACGACCCATACTTTACCGGGATGTGTGGGTATTTCCTAACGCAAAACTGGATCGAAACTGCATCGTAACCATTTCCTTTCTGCTGCCTGAAAAGCGGGCGTGGGCAGGAAATATTGACTTGGACATTCGCAAACTAGCTACGTTTGACAGTAGCAGGTTGTATGAAGCTATATTTTGTAGTGAAATGTTTCACATAATTTTACATTTCATTCAGCGTATGGTAAGCGACATCTTTAACTAGGTACGCAAATAAATAAAATTGAAGTATCTGTTTGTAATTTCAAAATAACAGTTTTTCATTGAATACATAAGGCACTTATAACAAAAGGATTTTTTTTTCAACTTTTGTCTGTCTGTCTGTTCCGGCTAATCTCTGGCTGAACCGATTTTGACGGGACTTTTACTGTTATGAGAAGTAACGTATGCTACTTTTATTTTAGTAATAGAATTAGGATTTCGTGCAAATAAATTAAAACCCTTGAAAGTGGTAACAAAATCCGATTCAAAAAGAGGAAGTAATATTTTTTTATAATAATTTCACGCAAACGAAGGTCGCAGGCACAGCTAGTTAGCAATAAATCAAGAATTAAGTAATCAAGGATTTAAATTATGACACTTTCAGGAGTTAATATTCAAAAGGAGCATTTGACCAAAACCAAGTGAAATGACAAAATATGATCGTCGTTAGTTAGTGACTACGGCGTAGCTGGCATAGCTGCTACGCCGTAGCATTGTGTAGCTATAGTCGTCTGTATAAACTAGAACTAAATTTAAAATTAAATTGATGGCGAAAAACAAACCAATTATCACGTTTCAAAGATTTTAAACTGAATAATAATATTATTAAAAAAAATCATTTTACAAAATTTATAGAACAGAGTTTACTAATCCACCCCCATCGAACCATTAAAAACAAATCATACACGGTTGAAAGCCACATTATTAGTATCCATTACGCCTTTGTAAACCAAACACAATCGGCCCATATTCCACATTTAAATAATTAGATTTTAAATTGAATTCAATATCGGCTCTAGCACGAACGCGCGGAGTAAATATAAAGGCTCAACGGGAGCATTCGCCTGTCATGTAGTTCAGATTCGAGCATTATATCAGTCTAGAACGAAATAATTTGTAGCAATCGCTTGTTTCTGCACAAAATCAAACAGGCGAATACTAGGACCACCAGAAGCGTCTATGTGTAACGTAACGTTCAAAAATTTAACCTTACATTGTTGCAACACAGGCGAATGGGAGTGCCTTAAAAGAAAAAAAAAAATCGGCCTATGCGAAACCGTGGTCTTGCTGACAGAAGCCGGAAAGTGGCCGTCTTCCGGATTTTCTAACAAATGTGTCACATATGAACTTAGTTACGATTTCTCGCGACCGATTGCATAGGACGCAGCTATATGATAATTGTTTTATTAATTCAAAAGTCGTACTGATTTACATTACACTTACCTTGCCTTCGTGCTAGGCCCACGAGTAATTGTTAACCAATCAACCCGGAGATAGGTATTCGTACAATGTTATTTACACGCGAACGAACAAATAATACTGTTGAGTCAATAGCTCATCGACCAATCACGATAATTACAAATGGAACATGATGTTGATTTCGTTAGTGATGCGTGAAAGGCGATATTGTTTATGGATACGGAATTTATGGTAAAGTGTTTAAGCTTAAATGGAACCGAGTCTTAAGTTTAAAGCTGACTTTAGAGTACCAGCGAAAATCGTCACAATTTAAAGAACTTTATAAAACAAAAGTAAAGTTCATTCAGATATCAGGGAAATACTCGTATTTAGGTTACCAACGAAAGTATAAAATAAAAAAAAGAACAAAGTAGTCAAATTAAATATGAATATGATTTTCGGGAAATTAATTTTATTCATCTTTTTTATGTCAATCAACGGTTTCCTGAAAAGCAAGGCTTTGCATAAGTCGAACACATTTTTTTCAAAAATATCACTCCATAACATTGTGCTAAATGAAGTTACAATGAATGACGAAGCTTTAAACAAACGCTTTCATGAGTGAATAAATCGGACCTATATCTTCTTCATATAAGGTTGAAATTGGTTTCGTGGAGAGAGAATCTAATCTTTTAGATTGATCTTGGACATCGTCCTCGCGAGGAAATGGATGGATACTTAGATTATTGCGATAAAATTGGTTGGATAATCCTACGTTATATGAGAGGTGGGTTTGCAATTTTCAATGTTGATCGGTGGAATATTTTAAGACAGCGTTTTACGTTGTGAATTGGTTGACTCGTTTCACGGTTTCATCGGCCTACAATTTATTTGAATGACAGAGAGGCGATCGTCTGCATGGTCACTTTCTTTTTTTAAATATTTTTTATTTCTACTTATTTCTTCAAAAACTGAAGAAATATTAAAAGAAAAGCATTAAATGTTTTTCTTTTAATATTTTCATAAGTAAAAATCGATAAAAAAAAAGAAAAACGATATCGTATTTACCAATTTTCATATTACTCATAATAAACAAATTATGACCGTAGTAATTTCAATAAACAGACAACAACAACCTTTGACCTACAATGTTTTACTATTAAATAACATTCTGGTAAGAAACTTAGTTCTAACGTCCACTTGACAAGCACAAAGTTATTTATGGAAGAAAAACAAAACAAAATACGCGAGAAACACTTGATTTATTATTTGAGTTCATTCAAGTTGAGCTGACCAGTTTTAATTGCTTCAAAGTTTTTAATTAAACGCTATTTGAAGTGGAGTAAGAATATTGCACTTAAAGGACGAGGTTCAAAGTCGGTTGTGGGTGCACAAGGCTGCAAATGATGATTCTTTTTTTTTAGGGTTCCGTACCCAAAGGATAAAAACAGGACCCTAATACTAAGGCTCCGCTGTCCGTCCGTCTGTCTGTCACCAGGCTGTATCTCATGAACCGTGAGAGCTAGACAGTTGAAATTTTCACAGATGATGTATTTCTCTTGCCGCTATATAACAAATACTTAAAACAGAATAAAATAAATATTTAAGGGGTGTCTTGTGATTTATAGATAATGGTATTTTTATTTCGTGTGGTTAGCGCCTAACCTAGAGTCAGAGTTTTTATGCCACCCATAGGCCACTGATTTGGCTTTACACGCCGTCGAGAAATATCTCTCAGGCGAAGCAAGTGATAATTATACAATACGCACATTAATCCGAAAAATCAGTGGTTTTCGTCTTGAGTTCCAACTTCACACCACTAGGGTCCGTATCACTGCCTATAATGGTGATGATCATCATTGATCAGTATTGCTGTCAGTATCTATGTACATGAGTGTGAACTACTATAAATACTAACAGTCGTTATTAAACTAATGGCAGAAATATTCCCTTTTTGCAACGGGAGTATAATGTTCATTCGCTCAGTAATATTAAATTAAATTCGAATTTTTAGTGCATCGGGGAGTAGAACCTCGTCATTATTTTTAACATTTTTCTTTTGTTACGTAGACCAAAATTGACGAAGATACGACGCTGTTAAAATTCTTAATACGTCACGCCGTGCTATATTTTTTAGTGCGTGTTGACGTCACGAGCCCCCACTTCCGAGTTTAGATGCGTTTTATCTTTGTCAATATTCATTGATTTACAAAAACAAAAAATACATGTACATTATTTTCCAATACTCTAACTGACGGACTAAATAATAGATTTGCAATTAATTGATGGTGGAAACTAGCCTATTGTATCGCCGCCGAGCTATTTATAGATTATAACTTTTGAATTATTTTTGGTTTGTAGAGAAGTGTTAATGCCCAATTTTAAATAAGCGATAATCCGAGTGTCCAGTAGTGGACATTTGGAAGTTTTACAATAATTAAAACCTCAATTTCTTCACAAACAGCTTTAATCTTGGATTTTCTTGAAGATTACAACGAAATTACGTTTTATAACAGAAAAATCGACGCAGCCGTGTACTCAACATAAAGTAGTAGAAAAAGGTAATTTTTTATAATCAAAGTGTGCGGGTGTGAGTGAAAAATCGCGGACAACACAAAAAAATTATGGCACCACTCGCTTGTGCAACTTGATGCTATTGAAAAAGCGTCAGGCGTAGATGAGGCGCAGACACCGAGAAATGTGTATATATGTTGTCGATTCAAAACCCTTAATTTAATTCGTGCTTCAATTCGAGTGGATCCGAGTCTACCGTACCGAAGAGACGAACGTCAAATGTTGGACAGGAAAGTAGCCAACATTTTATATGGGAAAATGAAATTGTTGTTTTTACTATCTTCCTCGCATTTTTTCCATATTTTCTCACCATTTAAACCTTCCTTGGACTACGACAAACATTTAAAAACCAAAATCAGCTAAATCGGCCCAGCCGTTCTCGAGTTTTAGCGAGACAAACGAACGATGACGCGAGATCTATAATTTTTGTTCACCCAAAAAGTGCTCACCAAAACTGCTCAACGCGCTTAAAGAAGTTTTTAGTTTAAAAATCGTTCTTACCTTTAAACGTATGAACTCTAGAATTAGACATGACATGCCACAGTTGAGGGTCTCCAGCCGAAGGTGCTAACACCAGATGCTGCCCTGACGGCGCTAGTTGCAGCAGCCTGGCTCCGGCTCCAGGAGTTGACCCTCCCACGGAGAGCACCCGGACTGTTGACGCTATTGGCGGTTGAAGCCTAGGAGGACAGAAAATAAACAAGTGAATGTCGGGCTGAAATATAACTACAAAAAAAACATCATATTCAAAGGTTTTAGTCGGTACATATGCGCTCGATGTATGTACGGTCGAAAAAGCTATTTGGTTTACAGTTTAACCCACAAATTACATTGTAAAATGTAAACCAAATAGCTTGTTCGACCGTACATCGTTTAGCGTAGCGAAAATGGTTGTGTTCAACGTTCTCAGGCCACGCTTTTGTTTAATTTTTTTATCATACTGCTCCTATGACTTCTAATGCCATTAAACGTAAAAACGTTAAACCACAAGTTCACGTCCTTATTCATTAATAATTATCCCTTTTGATATTTATGCAAATGCTTACCTAGTACTACTGGTTTAATTTTTAAAAACCAACCTTACTTTATTTAACGAACTAAATTGTATTCACATTAACATCGTTATAAATGAGCTGACACTGTTTCTAAGTAAATACAAGACATAACATCACGCCTGTTATTCCCGAAGGATTAGACAAAGGTGTACCTAATATACTCGTAGAACACCTACATTTTGTCAGTTACGTCGAACCTATTGTCATAAACCGGGCACAAATCCTACTAAAACAATAAAGATCTAAGTAAAATCTGAATATCCCAAATTAGTAGGTGGGTATGTCAAATAATGAAGTAATATAAAAGCCGTACCTATAATACTCTGCAAGAAAGAAAACAATAGCACATTTTTTTCTTATTCATTCCAATTATTTTCTCTGGATTTCTCATTAAGGATAATCGTCTTCTGTTGTCCCTGGGCACATTTATTACGAAAAACTTAATGGGAAAAGATGAGGGGAGCGATTATCAAGTTAATTAACAATAAACGTAACGTTACTGTCGATAGGTAATACTGTCTTTTTGGTTTTTTTTTTTGTAAAAGTAACATGAGATCATCACGCTTGTTATACTGGTGGATCAGGCTAACACGGTCAATGTCACGGGCGAGGCGGTAGATTAGGTTAGGCCCATTTTTTATTACTATAAATAGGTTTGTGTTTGGCCGCAAGTCGCCTGATGTGAAGTGATGATGCGGCCTGGACTGGAGCACGCTTGCAAAATTTTGTTTGTATTGAGTAACTTCGAAACACGCTTAGTTACCTAATTTAATGTTTGTTTCACATTCAGATATTGTTTTGAAATTAGCATCTTATTCTTTAATGTTTGCATGCCATTTTTATGGCGAAATGTGTCATTGCACTACTACTATTATTTTTACCATATTTTGTCTTGACTTTGACTTTGCCTAGAAGTAACCCATTCACTCGAACCTTCAATAGATCCAGATCAGGGAACCGAAAACAGGGAAAGATAACAAAGATCAGGGAACAGAGAAGCCGGCAGTGAATTCCACAGACTGGCGGACCTTCAATAGATCCAGATCAGGGAACAGAAAACAGGGAAAGAAAACAAAGAACAGGGAACAGAGAATACCTACCTACGCATATTGCCATCAACCGGGTACAAACCGTAGCAGAAAAGACTGGCCGATCTGGGAATCGAATTCGTGAATAACTGACTAAGTAATTTAAATTGTAAGCATATAAGTTCCTGTTATTCATCCCTGATATCTCTATCAATTATCTACGAAAACTATCTAATGGATTCATTATTCAACAATGATTGAACTTTAAAAAAATAAAGCAATATTTATGAACATTGAATGACTATAAATTGCTTTGAAATAGATACCAGTGCAGTAGTAATTTTATTTCAAATACCAAAATAGTATTTTATGAGACAATCACATTTTAGACCATGAACATTTTACATTTCAGTTTTACGGGTGAATTACTGACTGACACTTCACTGATGTAGCTACAGAAAAATGTAGGTACCTACATATGTACTTATATGATAAGTCGTTGACTCATCACTCTAGTGACTGCTCGTAAAACCGTAAAAAGAACCCTTTTCTTCGGTTGACATTTACAGATTGATCAGGAAGGTAACCATTCCATCTATGTCTGTTTTGTTCCTTCAAACTGTACGAGGTAACATTAACAATAGTAACTTAAAAGTACATTCCTTTAGTTATTCAGGACACGGAATAGTTCTTTTCCGTGGCTTACCTAAGTTATTGCAATTTATGTTTCTTTTGAGAAGAAATAAAAGCAAACCAAATTTTAGTGTAGAATTTAGCGCTCGCTTGGTTTAACTCTAAATCCTGGGTTGATTGATATTATTTGGTTGATTGGTTATGGTTTCAAATCAAATCAATTTATTTGCTATAAAGTATTGGTACAATTTCGGTCTTAACATAAATAATCCAGATCCATAATACTAACTCCTAATAATGTGACATGCAAACATTTCAGTTTATAATTATCATTAAATTCATAATTCAATGTCAAATAAAAATTCGATACATTTTCCATAATATTAAGTCAGTGCTTAATTACCGTTATATTTTATTTACCAATCTCTTATTAAATAAGTCACTTACTGAGTAGAAATTCTTTTCCCTAAACCATACTTTAAGACATTTTGCAAATTTATTAGCTGGTAAGTTTTTAATACTGTCAGGAATAGCATTAAATATGCGAACACACATTGCATAGCTATTCTTGCAGTATAATAATAATAATAATCATATATCATTTAATTCAGGTAACAAAAGACCCATATCATATATACCTTACAGACTAACATACATATTTATATAAACCACAAAAACCTAATTAAACTATTGTACACGAAGAGACGGCGTCATGTTGCGCTGCGTGGTGTCGCGTAGCCTTCCGCGGAATCGCGGAAATCGCGATACATGACACCCTTCGGCCAAAACTCTTCCTTGAGGAAGGTCTTGAGGAATGCTGTCCTAGGAATTATGGGCAAAACTATTCTATTTCTATGCCTATTACTTTTTGGAAATGTTTCATGAGATCTTGTAAACAACTCCGGGTGCATTTTCACAAATTTAGCGCATTCAAAAATATAGAGACTTGGACATTTTGATAAAAGGTTTGCAGGATTCTCATGGGCGTATTCCCGCTATTGCGCGGATGCGTTTTTTCTGCGGGATGAACTCTCTCTGTCTGTTGAGTAACCCCAGGTGATAAGACCATACCTCAACAGAATCAACGTACCCAAAGTAAGCAGATAGTACTGTTTTTAACGCTGACGTTTTCGAGAGTTCGTAAAGAATGTACACGAATTTATTTATTTTATTGCATACTTTATTGACTTCCAGTTGCAGTTTTTATCAATCAGTTTGGTTATTAATTTATGATTACTGGTCAAATTATACGAAATTATGTGGTCTAAAATTTATATTGCGACTAGTATAAAATGATATTAGCACTAAGATGGTTTGATTTGGTTTGGTTGAGGAACGCGATTGGTATCCGAACACGCAAACTTGGTAATAAATACTTGTAACAATGCATGTATGCATTTATGGAAATGCACGGAGGCATAAGTACTGAGCTTTTCGGTTGCAACATTGAGCGAGTTCTTTCTTTCTTTCTATTAGATAAATCTGTCTGTATTAAAAAACTGCTGTAACGTGATGTAAAAGCTATTCGCTTGCTTGATAGTTAACCTGTTCAAAATAAAACAACGGTCCGTGATTTAATGCGTCGGCAATATGCGCCTGGATTTTCCATTTCGCTTACTAAATCAGTTTAAGGCTTATTTCCATAGGCTTGACTCGCTCTGCTCTGTTCACTCTGCTCTTTAAAGTAAAATCAGCCTACGAAGTTTCCACTGCTGAGAAACAGAGGCCTTATGAGAAGGTCTTTGTTGTTTACATTCCTTAATTCCCATGTGAGCCATTTCGTCAAGGAACCGCGCCTTTACGGAAATATTCGTTTCGGGTAACCGTGAGTGAGTTGGCTACAGAACGTGATTCGGATATTTTATAAGGGGAATAGATCGGAAGCGTAATGTAGGAAGATGAATGTCTCTTATGAGGGTAGATTTAGATAAGATTGTTCTATATTCAGAAGTATTTAAGCCATAGGTAATATGTCAAACATTTCTTTTTGCTACAAATTCTTCAAAAACAAAATAAGGATTAGGGTTATGTAGGCAGGCAATCCTTTTAAAATTAGGTAAATATTCATGATTTTAATTAAATTAAAATGTGATCATTCAAAATTTTAACATTGTGACGACCACGACACATCCACACTCCCACTAATGACAACCCAAAACTATTAAATTTTCAGAAATTATCTCTAACTTTAGAATAAACTGGAGATGAGGTGTATTCAAACGCGTCCAATCCAAGTCAGTGAATTTTAAAACAGAATACGGGTATTTATCATCATCATCATCATTTCAGCCGAAAGACGTCCACTGCTGGACATAGGCCTCCCCCAAGTGTCGCCACATTGACCGGTCCCGTGCGACTCGCATCCAGCGGATTCCCGCAACCTTCACCAGGTCATCGGTCCACCTAGTGGGAGGCCTTCCAACGCAACGTCTTCCGGTTCGCGGTCGCCAGTACAGAACTTACACGGGTATTAGGTAGGTATTATTATTCAGCTCTGTTAAGGTGCAACCAGAAGTTGGTCGAATGCCGTCGACATGTGGCTGTTGGTCGCCTAAACATGACGTATTCGATAATTCAATATTGATTGACGGACTAAACATTCATATTGTTGGATGTTGGTAAGTATAGGTACCGTTTACTAGATTTTTTTACCGCATATTTATAACTGCTCTACTGAATTTAAAAAAATCCCTTTGTCGATAGAATCCGGCTGTTGCTATGCACCACACTGAGCTTTAAAAGTATTACTACAACGACAGTCAACAGGAATGTCGAAAGCTTTTCTATGGCGTATAGTCATTCAATTTTACAGTGTATAAGTATACACTGGTGTCGATTCTGTTGTGCACAAACTAAACTTATTTTAGGCTATTGCTATATATATAACAGAATCGGCACCACTTTTGATGTTTCCATAAATCATTCCCTCTATGTCGATTCCCACTACGTCGATTCGCGAAACAAATGACATCTGTTTTAAAAAGTTTACGCTTGACCTCCCCAACGTTATCGCTCATAGAATTTCACTTTGTGTGTCCCTCTGAGCGGTCGATTGATGACAGTCTGGTTGCACCTTTACCACGTTTAAGCCTGATTAATGTCTTCCAGCGTTAGTTATGTCTAATTAATGACTACCAAATGCTTTGGATTTCCTCCAAAGTGGTGGTTTATTAGAATTTATGTCTCCCGGTATCTGTAATGTCTCCGTTACCGACAGCACGTGTACGTTCGGAGCAATTAATATTATAGAAGTTTGGCTTACTCGAGCCACTTTGTAGGGGAACTTTAGCGTTCATTTATATGTATCTGGATGGATTGTAGTTTAGTTGTAAATACTTAGGTATTGATTTGGTATATGTGTGGGGTTTATTGATTACTTTCTGATTATGGAATAGATGGAAGACCATAACAGTGATAATTAAGTATTCAATGGTCTAATTTGGTGTATAGAACTCCAAATTAGACCATTGAATACTTATTTCGATACTTGAGATTAAAAAATAAATAATAAACTGCATACCATGACCGTGCTATGAACGTATGTTAGGCCCGGGAAAGACAAGACACGTACCTACTACTATTTATAAAGGTATCAAAAGCGTTTCATACCCGTTTACGACGGGCTTAAAACAGTCATCATACGAAGTCACGTAATCATCATCATCTGCCTAGCCTTTTCCCAAGTTTTATTGGGGTCGGCTTCCAGTCTAACCGAATGCAGCTGAATACCAGTATTTTGCCTATCTGACCTCCACAACCCAGTTAGTACTGGGTAATACGATACCCCTTGGTAAGACTGGTTGTCAGACTTTTTTGGCCACTGACTACCTGTAACGACTGTCAAAGATCACAAGTGACAGCCGGGACCAACTGCTTAACGTACTTTCCGAGGCACGGAGGAAACTCGGTATGTAATGAGTGGTCACCCATCCACAGATCAACCTAGGCAAGCACGGCTTATCCTAAAGATCGACCCGAGCGGCTGTTATTATTTAGCCACGAGTTCCTCCTATACGAAGTCACGTAATATATTTATAGTATTTAAAAAAATTAGCTTGATGGACCAACATTTCCTATCTGACTACATCTGAAAGGAAATGGCTAAACAAACTTGGGTCTTAGAACCTAGATAGGTTTTTCATTAAAATGTTACCTACGTTTGGTTTTACATACATAATAAATTATGTTTGCTAAACATAGTCTGTAAAAAGACTTTAAATATTGCAAAATATCCTGCGAACCTTACTATAACATAATTACGGCAATTTAAATACCAAATATAAGTAATTTTGGAAATTTATTCCGAAATTGGTCTCGACTAAGACCGAAATAATTATAAATTGAGATAAAGGCACATTATTAACTTTATAGGTCACGTCAAAAGCATCCTTCTTCCCACGGCTCTATTGAGAAGGTCAGAAAACAAAAGGGTATTATTAATAAACGTTTTCAAATAATTATTATTTATCCTTTTTTCATGTAAGTCTTAACTTTTTGTGACCGGCCCACTCCCAACGGCGGTTTGATAGATTTAAGTGTGATGTATTGTGCGTTTTCATTACGGTACAGACAAGCGTATTGGAGCGTGTTGGAGTGAAGATGTGCATCAATCACATCATCAGCTGCCTCGCCTTTTCCCAACTATGTTGGGGTCGGCTTCCAGTATAAACGGATGCAGCTGAATACCAGTATTTTACATGGAGCGACTGCCCATCTGACCTCCACAACCCAGTTAGTATTAGGTAATACGATAAATGGTAATACGACAAAAAGTCTGACAACCAGTCTTACCAAGTTGTACCCCCTTGTGAAGACTGGTTGTCAGACTTTTTGGGCCACTGACTACCTGTAACGACTGTCAAAGATCAACAAATAACAGCTGGGACTGCTTAGCTTAGCTTAACGTGCTTTCCGAGGCACGGAGGAAACTCAGTATGTAAGGGTGGTCACCCATCCACTGACCAACCTAGGCAAGCACGGCTTAACCTAAAGATCGACCCGAGCGGCTGTTATTATTTAGCCATGAGCTCCTCCTCTCGTAACTCTCGAGATGTGCATCAATCATATTGGTTGAAATAATTAGGCACTCAATCCCTTTGCATGTGGCTCGTCGATTCCTGGCCGTCTTTTTTCTATTCGAAACGCACCGCTGAAAAGTGACTTCTAATTCCGTGAAGATATTATCACGCAAATAGTCTAAGTGACGATGTTCAGTGTAATTCTTACCATCCATTCAGCGGCACAAGTATCGGTTTGTCATAGCCGTCGCACCACGCCATTGCAGCGGTTACCAGTGTCGCCAGCACACCGCGTCGCGCCACCGCAGGCCGCAGCCATGCTATGATCTATGGAAAAAGAAATAATATAGGCCTTATCGATGATAAAATAAGACATGGATTTAAAAAACTGGGTAGGTGTCTTTTATGATTATGGTTCTACAGGAGATATACATAACTAGTGGCCCGTCTCGGCTTCGCACGGGTGGACATTTATTTTCCTCTAATTCTCCCCCCCCCCCCTTATTTTTTCCTGGTAATAAATATAGCCTAAGTTACTCAGGGATAATGAGGCATTCTAATGGCGAAAGAATAGGCATGACGACAGTATCAAAAAATTGCAAATCTATTTAGTCCGTCAGTTAGAGTATTGGAAATTAATGGACACGTATTTTTTGTTTTTGTAAATCAATGAATATTGACAAAGATAAAACGCATCAAAACTCGGGAGTGGGGGCTCGTGACGTCAGAACTAGCTAAAAATTATACCTAGGCGTGACGTATTGAGAATTTTAAAAGCGTCATATCTTCATCAATTTTGATTTACGTAACAAAAGAAAAACACGGGTCAAATATTTTCTGATAATCTAACTGACGGACTAACTAGTTTTTTTTTGTCATTTCGCCTATTTTTGAAATCGGTCCTGTAGTTTTTTCGTTACTAACGTACAAAAATACAAAACTTTCCTCTTTATAATATTAGTGTAGACAAAGCCGACAAAAGCTGAAATGTCAGTGGAACAACAACCAGTAAAACCTGGCCTCTTATTCTATTGAAACTCCGTACAACGCTAGGCCAGCTAAAGGTTTTTATGGAGTTAGTAAAGTATAAACGCACAGGATAGTTATCACGCAGTAGTAACTAGGTACCTAAAATTCGACTCTGACGATACTGATACAACTGCTCAACACAAAGCAGAAAAAAAACAGAAGTCCGGCTCAGAAAACTTACAAAATTCATGAAAAAACCCAACAACAAAATAAATCGCGAAAGCTTTCAAAAGAGCCATTAGAACCAAAGTAGCCATCAGTTTACACAACAGTAGTTTTACAATAAAGTACACTCAAAATCTTTGCTACTAAATTCTAGTACTTAGGTTAGGTACTCTTTCTACCCCTAACTTTCAACGTTAGGAGGAAGTTTATCTCACTAGAGGGCGTAGTGCGAGTTTTTTACCTACTAGATCGCGTGAACGTAAACGCAGATTTGTACGGTATTAGAGCAGCGCCATCTAGTGGAAACTCGATAGCACTGCTGTCATTCCATACAAATCTGAGTTTACGTTAACGCGATCGAGTTGGAAGAAAAACTCGCACTATGCCCTCTAGTGAGTTCAACAGAGAATAAACCGCGTAGTAAAACCTCATTTTTCGACTTTACAATCTGCATATAGGAAATGTATTGAGTTTTACACAATTTACACCTGGTCTTTTAAATGCTACCGTTAAGTTGTAGAAATAAATATTAATGGAGTTTTTGTTTTATGAGATAACGATTTTGATCTTTGATTTTGAAGTCTTCAAAAAGTACCGTAAAACATTTCATATTTTTTTCAAAATGCATACGAAACTGCCCTCGCGAATACAATAATAATTTAATTTTGACTTGAAAAATAAATATAGCCACGTTGACGACGTAAATCGACATCCTATATTCTCGATATTCTTTTCTACACTCTCTTAAACAAACTCCTCATACTTAAAGCCTCGCGTCTTTATAGCTATATAGACTATTGAATTTGTGACTGTACGTAAACCAATTTCCAAAGTTGGGGAGAACAAAGGCTTATTGAAACTCGTTAAAGGGCTTTGTGGGGCCTGCTGACATCGAGGGCACTTTATTGATTGATACTTGATCCGCGATCTGATATATACGAGTATCTTACGTCCCTTCTTCTTATTATTTATTTTTAAGTAGATTTTCTGTTAGTATGTGTTGGAGAAATAATATGTGCGTAAGTAACGTATAAAAATTATGTCTTACGAAGAAAAAAAAAAAAAAATTATAGTTAAACGCTTTTATGATTAGCACATGCATGACAGCCTTTACCGTTCCCGCTGTTTGACATAGGCTTCCTCTGTATGAAAGGAAGTGCGCTTCCATAATGGTGGTTCTTTTTTTTACATCGTTTTTTACCATTAGTTTAACTAAAACTTAGTTTCTTATTAGTTGTAGCACCAGACTGTGTTGAAATGTGCGTTTTGACATTATTATGACAAAACTTTGATGCTAAAAGATTTTTGAACACCAATTACTAGGTTCGATAAATATGTATTTTCTTCTTTAACAACCATTACTTCCATTTACTATCGACCCATTTCACTTTACAAACACACACACGAAACACTCACGAAATCAAGAATCGATTCCCAATTACCTGAGCTCCCAACTGCATAGGATCCCTGGTGAGGATATCGCTTGACTTCCTGACTGCTCCGTACACCAGCTCCACGTCTCGGTCCAGGATGTAACATCGCACGTGCTCCAGAATACACCGGAGATACGATATCGTCACTGTTTGTACCTGTGGGGAGAGTAACAAGGTTAGTTGAGAGGTATGTGCAATGTGCATAGGTGTGTGCTAGCTTCTGCTCGCGCCATCGTCTGCGTGGATAATAACTATCATACAGGTTATAAAGTGTCTGTGTACTAATTAAAATCCATCGAGATATCCATCCATCCATCCTCACAAACTGTCACGTTTATAATAATTAGTAAGACTTAGTAGAGTTGGGACCAAGTCCTCAAACGGTTTCTGTAAGGCTGGTCAACACAAAGAATTGCCATATTCATGTTAAATGATTGACTGACGTAGAATATTTTCGTCAATTGGACACAAATCCTAATTTTATCTGTTTTTAGGTGCTTTCAGAAAAACTCTGATAGAAAATGTCAATAGTACTTTTGTCTTAACTACAGACATACCTTTGCCTAAACTTTCGGGGACGTGATGTTATGTTTTTTAGGCTGAATAAGGCCCGTTTTCTATAACCTACTTACGTGTAACTATCAGTTAATATGGCACGTCTCGCAGCTGTCGGTGTTTCTATAAACAAAGTTAGCTTGAAATATCCTTATCCGCGTCACCTAACCTGTCACTTGATTCACAGAAAAATCAAAGAAAGATTTTCTTTGACGTTTTGTTTGTAACCGTCTGTAAGCAAAATGTCAAACAGACAGAGATAGCAACCTACCGAAACCGAACAGTAAGTTATTGAAAATGGCCGTAAAACAACAACGGCCAATCGATTGAGAATTCAGATAATATGATTTTTGTTTTAATTAACCTTTCAGAAGCCGGGCGAGACTGTCCGATTTGGCTGATCAAAAATAACCGCACAAAGATAGCACTTTGTGCGGTTAGAAAACTGGCTTTGTGTTCACATAGTATCCATTAGTAATTTAAACAACAATTAAAATCTCACAACACGATCAATACAAAGAACAGAACTAAAAGGTCAAATCCGATATCCATTTACTATTAACGAACCATTGTTAGTAAAAACTGTATTTCAAACAAGCAACTGCAGCCAAAAAATTAAGTAACGGTGGGTATAGCACGGAGGAACAATTTAAAAAATGAAAATTCTCTCGCTTCGCATATAACATTAACTTATTTGTAAAACTTCATTCATAATTATCTTTATGTTTTATTTTTATGGGTATCGCAATAAATACAACAAAATGCTGTAGCTTCTGTACCATCCGTAAGAAACAATTAAACGTTTAGATTCACATGATTCTGTAGGAAATCTTTGATTGGTATGGGTTTCCGGTGAGGTAGCGCCTTTACGTATACATACGTCAAAGATTTGTGCTAGGGCTTCAGTATCATTCTCTTATAATGATAGCTATAAAATACGTAGTATCTATTGTTTTCCGACCATTAAACTTAGTCGTTTCGGTACACGAATTAACGTTTTAATGGGTCGCCTAGCGTAAACTTCGGAGGTCACCCATCCATTAATAGGGAAACTTGGAAAACTATCTGTTACCTACCTACGTTGGTTCGGCCGGTACTAATTACACATTTAGAACATTAAAGTGAGTGTCCGTTGGACGAAACGTTTTGTAATCGCCCGGTAGATCGATAGACGATAGAGTTTGGTCAAAAGACGTTGGTTTTAACAAATTGAATGAGAAGTATAATCTGTCTGTCTGTCCATCCATCTTTTCACACCTTATCGGCTGAGCGGATTTAGATAATATTTTGCACACAGGTATGCTATGGCCCTGGGTTAGGATATAGGATACTTTTTATCCCGTTATTCCCCGTGAAATAATTTCCGACATTTACGAGGACGCGCCGCAAAAAGAAGTTTAAAATGAAAATGCAGTAGAATGGCGTCGTCAATTTTCTACCTAAGAATAGAATGATTTATGGCCCGGAATGGTAATAGAATTACAGCCTAATGTTAAGGTACTTTGTCCATTAAAAGGTGTAGGTACCTAGCTTCAGGGGACATCAAAGGAGGTACGATCTTTGAAGGAGATGGGAAGAAAATGAAAAATGATTCCGTAATGGCCATTACTTTTTACTGGCCAGTTATTTAATAGACCGCGTTTGTGGGTTTTGTTTTATTTTTATTCATTTTCAATTTGGTTGTGTGATATTTTTTTTTTTACAACCTGTTTTTTTTTCATATCCTATAACTCTAGGGTATGATTGAGACCATATCAAAGAATCAATTGGCATTATGAATTATGTTTCAATCATCCTTTTTTTTTCATTTTTCATACAAAATAATTCGGCAAAATCACGATTATTAACGTAAAACGGACCCTTACGTGAAATATGCCAACGTCGCATTTTCTTAGCTTTAAATACCAGTATGTCCGTATGCCGTTCCCGAAAGGGAACAGAACATTGTTATTTTAATTGTGTCTGTAATTAAGGGTAACTACAGGTTAAGAATGATTGGTTTGAATTAAAATGAATTACTCGTATTTATCAATGAAACTTAGAAACATATTTTATAATTATGATTGATGATTTCTCCGAAACTATGCATTTTTGGACCACCTATTCCAGGAGTTTTAGACTAGAGTTATGGATATAAAAAAAAATAGGTTGTATAACAAAACTTCATGCCAGCATTTTCTACAGGGTTAAGCAGGTGTATCCATAGTATAGCCAACACATTCCACCAGTAATGTTTGCTCCTATGTAATATCGGGCGACTCTATTGGCATTAACTAACATAAATTTAATCTCCGGGCCGCTACTGACAAATTCCTGATGAAAAACCCAATATAATTTTGTCCGATCTAAGGACGAAACACTCATGTTTAGCAGTTGCGCTTGGGACAACTACACCAACAACGCAACACACTGAATAGATAACTTTTTCTTACGGTAGCATCACATGAACCAACTGCTGAATTGTATTGAAATTCTACCCTGTGATGTGACATCGATGAAACAATTAGTTTATAAGCAACAATACAGTTTCACAGTTTGCATTCAATACACGTTGGTTTTTGTAAAACCAGTTAACTTAGGTTTTTGCGTAAACGGACGAAATGTTTACTTTGTACCTATAAATTGGGAACAATAAAGGAGTGACCGACCACTAGGAACGCGAATCGGCTTGAGCGGTAGGGGAAGTTTAGGTAAGTATGTCCATGTCATAAAAGAGATTAGTCCAACGAAGTGTTGAGCCGTGACGTCCGCACCGAAACGAATAACTTTTTAGCTTTTTCTAATCAGCTTATGCCGATTCCACATCAATAGGTGTGGTCGCTTTCTAAAAAAACTTACCGCAGCGAGTAAAAAGTCGAAATTGCAGACAGTGAGGTCCTTCAGTTTTGAGAAGTCACCAGCCAGGAGTAGATGGAGCCAGGACTCTTCTACGTGTCTCTGGGTGAAGGCGGCCGCTGTTCTACTGGCTGAATGGAATGGCGTCGAGTCCAGGAGTGCATCGTCGTCGTTCTCGACGCAACCTATGAGGACACGGACTATTTCTGGGTTTAGTAAAGCTCATTATCAAAATTCAAGAAAACACAAATAATATTAATAAAAATTAAGACTCGGAGTTTTTGTGATTAAAACATTTCAGACAAGTGTCTAATAATACAATACCCCTGGAATATCATAAGCCACGCGCATATTAAAACACAAAATATAACATAATTCATAGGGCTGCTATGCTACATAATCTATCTACTAGGTAGGTACTCGTATTCGAAAACCCATTGCACGATGCTGTTACATAAAATACCCATTTATTTCAGTAGGTAATCTATCAATGGACGTAAACGTGTCTCTCATGGTCCTTTGTGTACAAAATCCATTACATTACTCGTACCTATGTTAAAATTTGACATTTTCAAAGCGAAAGTATACAACAAAATGTGTTACCAGTCTGAAAACAATTCGCTCGTGAAATACGAGAAATATCCACTTTGGATGGAAAGGTTTGGTTTTCATCATCTCGGATATCTAAAGGAGTTTTCTTTGTGTGAAGGCGCAATAGTAGATACGTACGAAATTCAATCAAAAGGAATTGAATGGCAGTTTCACGTTTTGGCGTGTTTTGGGGACACGTTTTCGTTCAAACTGATATGGTATTGTGAACCTCGCTTTTGTTCCGTTTCGTCATAGATAGAAGGCTCTTTATTATGGGTGACATACAAATTACAGGTTTAAGAAAGTAGACATTTTACATAGGGTGATACAGTTTGCGGTCTGTTCGCTGATAGAGTTATTTTCATTGATTTATTATATTTTCAAGACAAGCTTTAGAAGGAGTACAGGGAGAAGGAAAGACAATACTATTTATCTATATTTTCGGTGAATCTTGTTTATGACATTCCTTATTAAAATTTCAACGGAAAAGCATTTCTAACATTCCAGCAATTGAAATGGTATTTAATATGAAATTATTGGCGTATTAGCGCGCTTCGACAACGATGTCAACGAGATTATTAAAACGAGCTTACGTGGTTCATTTGCTTAGGATCAGCGCCCTTAAGGAATTTTGTACGTATTACTGAAGAAGGCACGCGAGGGTGGATAAGAGTGCTGAGTGAAGGTATTTAAATGTCAGCAGAATCAAGTAATAAATCTACTGGGTCAAAGTCAGAAAAGCCATGAAAGTCATGTAATGAGAGTCATGTCATGAGAGTCATGAAAAGCCAGTTCGATTCGAGTTTCAATTGTAATGCAGTTTGGTCCAACTGTGCTCCCCTGAGTGACACCTGGGATCACACACAAAATGGCAAAGGAATGTCGCTTTGTATGTTCAATATTGTAATTGGTCTCCATTGTTTATTTTGTACAAGGATTCTAGATCAACCAGACTTCAGCCCGCGCGCTTCATATTTTTTTGTATTACAGTCATTAATTAGTACAGAGAATCGAAAACCTTTGGGAGTTAGTCAGTTGCTTGATGTAAATGATATCGACGCGCTGTTACGAGTAACTTATCATATTGCCGTCGATACAATACCTTCATTGCAAATGTAAAGAGCACTTGTTTTTGTTTTTTAATAATCTCTTTGAAAACTTGCAACACCGCTGGTGGAATTAGATTCTAGAATCATGCAGGTATTGAATTTATGGGTACAGTTTGTGTGTCAACATCCCTCTACACCGGGTAATAAGTTTGTAATCATTACAATACTCAAACAGCAGATCTTAACTCACCAGGTTCATGAGCTTCAGAAGTATCCGTATCATCAGCTTCATGTAGAAAGTTAGCGAAGTGTAACGCAGCCAGGTCGGAGTGAGCGTCCCTTAGGGCAGCCTGTGACCGCACGTAGCGACGACGAGCGCGTGAGCTTGCGGCCGCTGCCCGCCAACGCCATGTACATCGGCCCGACACTACGTTCTCTGATATTAAGTTTTCTGTGAAGGATTTAGTAGGTTAATAAACATTGAATGTTATTTTTTTTTAACCATTAAAGAAATCCTAGAACGAAAGTAATGGAGATTGAAGTATGGAATTAGAAGACATGCTGTTCTGACCCCAAAAGAATTTGGATAAGGGTATTAGAAAGATGATGAATTAAGGAAACCCAATCATAATGAAAGTAAAATTTCTTAGTGTCGGTTTTGCCTTACGTCCTCTATAGAAGAAAAGATGAACAGAATATTATACCTACATAATTATGACCAATGATGTTTATTTGGTTGATTACATTATATGGTTGATTATTATATGCGTCGCAGTAAGTATGCGTAGTAGTAAGTGATAAAGTTGCAATTCCGTCGTCAACGAGCATACATAAAATAGCAAATTGGCTAGGCTAGGATAATAAGCAAGCTTTATAACATTATCATATCCACATAAAGACGCAACAAAACTCGAATGAAGACAATAAAAAGTAACAACCAATTTCTATTTATGTATTTCGAATCGACATTGTTCTATAATCGGACAGCTTTGCAGATAAAGTAAATAATAACGAAGACAAAATTATTCGATCGAATGTTATTAGCGACTAGTTTTTTCTCGCGACTTCGCTCCCGTTATTTTCAGAATCCTATGATACTCGGAGATAAAATAACTTCAAATTAGTGGAAAAAAAAATGTAATTGAATCAGTACATCGTTAGATGACCTCTTACTTCCAAACTAACAATACTTTACCTCCTTATCGTATTAGTAAAGATATTGCAGATGTAGTAGATACACGTATCGTGTAATATGCAGTATGAAGCTAGAAGTAGGACGATTGAAATTGAATTACATGACAATGCTGGAATAGATGCCGCAGATAATAAATATTATTTGTTATCGGAACGCCAGCTGTAGTTTGACAATTTCGATATTGGATTTCGTTAGGTCTGGACACAAAAACGGACTGACTATATCTATAAATTTAATAGGAGTAGAATCTCAGTTGAGTGAGTTTATTAAAGTATGTCTATAATAGAAACGACGACGATTGTTATTTAACGACCTCTAAAAAAGGAGGAGATTGTGGTGAAAGGCGCGTATTTTTTTTCATTGATATGGTATGGTATGTACAGACAACTGCAATAATTAGGTATCCGTCACGCATTAACGGCCATTTTCAATAGCTTACTAACAGGTATCGGTAGGTTGCTATCTCCGTCTGTTTAAAATTTTGCTTACAGACGGTTAGAAACAAAACGTCACAGAAAATCTTTCTTTGATTTTTCTATAAATCAAGTGACAGGTAGGTGACGTGGATAAGATATTTCAAGCTAACTTTGTTTATAGAAATACAGATAGCTGCGAGACGTGGCAGATTAACTGAATGCGTAAGTACTCGTAAGTTATAGAAAACGGGCCTAGGACACTCATTAAAAGAGGTAACAAATTAATGCAGCCGTCCGTATACCAATTTCTCCGTGATTATTGCGTCAATTTACGTGATTCTTTTTTCATTAATTGATGATGAAAATATAATCTAATAATACCATATCTTGCTATGAACAATAATTTGTAATAATTAATATCAGAACTAAAAAAGGTTAAAATAAAAAGGTTTTTAGATGGACGCAGTTGATAATAATTTGATTATTTTACAGTTTTATACGATCTATGCTTTAAATAAGTTGCTTTAACGGTGTTTTCTTATGATACAAGAGTATCTAATGATGTTTGCCAAAGCTAAGTGGCTTAGTGTATTTTTTAACACCCTTGCTCGTAAAGCTGATGTAATTCCACCGGTTTTAAATATGTAAAGCGGGTCATAAAAAACGCGTGTGTTACCAAAGCAAATAGTTAAGTTATAGTCCATACAAATTCCATAACAGTATTATTTGCCATTTCAAATATGGAACTGATCGCCGCCGCACGACTCCAGCTAGTGAGCAGCGTGCAGCGCGCTGTTGCTATTCAAATTTCGAACTAATCGCCGCGCGGCCAGTCAGTAGGCAGCGCTAGCGCGCTGTTAAAATGGCGGGAAAGCAACAGTGTGCATTCACAGATTGAGTTTATTTAAAATAAAAATAAAACAGTTTATTCGGTAATTTAAAAACTTGGCTGCATGCTCTAGCGTCTTTGCCAACATTTTCACGCAGCCACGGCAGAAAATAATCCTCGCGCCATTTTTCTCAAATTTTCTTTTCTTTGTACTTGTATTGTGAATATCTTTTTCTGTTTCCTCGCAAATGTGTTAAAAAACGTCGTACGATATACGTGCGTATTGGTTATAATATGCTCGGCTCAATTACGCCCTCGCCTTCGGCTCGGGCTGAAATTCCGTCTTAACGCACTAATATCGTAATGTACTATAATTGTTTTATCGAAATAATGAAATAAAGTAGTCTACAGTAAAATTTAAGAATGTGATTTTATATTTGGCCTCGACTCGACAACAATATGAAAACGAAAATTGGCCTTATCAGAGTATTAAGTTGTGCCAGAGGCTGGAACCCGATATTGGTGTGATTATTTGTTATTATTATTAGAGAAAAAATGCACATTGTATTTTTCTGTATACTACTCATAAAAAAATTAATAACAACAAAAACTCTTCGTTCAAAACATAATTTTCACGGAATTTAAATTGCATACTAATTGGAACTAGAACTGCTGCATTTTTAAGGACAAAGTCATGACTTAGTGGAACCCTTTACGTGGCAAGTTGCTTAGACGGAAATAGAGGAATGAGCTGAACTCCTTTAATGAAGACTTGTCCTTTGCTCAGACAGTGGGACAATGGAGGCTTGGTTATAAAAACATAGATACAGAAAGCTGTTTGTAACTGACTCACGCAAAACATAAGCCAAAGTTAGAACATCGAAGATGAAATCAACAGCAAAAAAAATGGAGCTGAAAATTAATAATTACATGAAATTAAAGTACAAAAAACTACAAAAATGTCACCATCATCATCAGCCTATAATGTTCCCACTGCTGGGACACGGCCTCCTCTCAATGAGAGGGAATGGGCTATAATCCACCACGCGGGCCCAGTGCGGATTGGTAGATGTCACATGTCTTCGAATTTTTAGTTCTAGGACATGCCGGTTTCCTCACGACGTTTTTCTTCACCGTTTTGAGAGCAGTGGAGATGAAATAAATTACACAAAGTAATGCGCCTGCCTGGGTTCAAGCCCACGACTTACTGTTCGTAAGTCGGGGCCGCCACCACTGGGCCACCGCTGCTCAAAAATGTAACTACAACTTACTAACTAATACTTACTTACTTACTTATTTTAATGGTGTACATAATAAAGAGTATTCTATTCTATTCTATTCTTCTTCTTCTATTCTACTTACTCATCATACACTTGGCGACACATATGGTGGAGAAGTTAAAGGTGGCTTCCTTCAGTGTAATAACTGCGTCGCTGTTACTGGTCGGCATCAGCAGCTCCAATAGTTCCAGTTCAGTCAGCCCGAACTCCGAACAAGTTATATAACCTACGGGTAATGTATGACAATAGGGTATATGCATGATTTTTTTTTATCACTCTAAACAAAGCGTATTAACATCAGAAATAGCAAAGTGAAATTATTTTTTAATATCTTTAAAAATACTAAGTTATAAGCATTTGAAACTGCTGATTAGAAAGAGAGATCCGATACAGCGAATGACGTCATTCGCTGCATCGACGTACAAAATCTATACTAAATTCCGTTTATCTAGAAAAAGATAGAAACAAAAGTTTAAATGGTTATAACTTTTGTGTTGTTTGGCCGATTTATGTCTTGTTTTCGCTTTTTGTCATTATTTTTATAGTACTTTAAAAAGAAAATTTATGCATATTCCCTATTATGAGAGACTGTTTTAGGGAAGTAATTTAATGAATTGAAATTTGTTTAGTGTTTTTGCTAAAATGATGTCCAAATTGAAAATTACTACAAGGATTTATTTTAAAAAGTTGTTTAAACTACTAGCAAATATAAAAAAATCTACTAGGAAATAAGATGGAATGTCTTCCACGACCTTTAGAACAACAATTAATCAAAATTGCAATTTTTAACATTAATTTAATTTCTACTCATTATTATCTTTCAAATTGATACATTATTATGTTAATGTCAATATATCTCTTTTAATAAAAATGCATTCTCTTTAAATCATATTTTATCTATACTCAAAGTTTCCTCCTGACTATCAAACTTAAAACTAAAAAGTAGATACTTACTTGCCAATTTACTAAACGCTTTAGCACCGAAGGCCACTTCTAAGTTATCGAAGGCACCATCAATATAGTCTCCGTAGCTATTATTCTCCGGCGTTTCCTCTATCGCGTCCAACAAATAGTAACAGTTCTGAACTTTGAACTTTTCCTTCTGGGCTGGCGTCAGCTGCAGTTGTTCTAGAGATACGGCACTAGTACACACAAGGAACACATTTCTTGGCAACGACATCGGCAGCCAAGATAACCCCGTCACTATATCACACTCCAAAGGATTCACTCTATGAACATTATCGATAAATATCAACAAAATCTCATTTTCCATCTCCTCACATTTCCTGAGCAGACTTTGGAACCAATTGTTAATATAAAGAGGATCAAAACTCGCGTCTTTTGGCAAGTACCCTTCGGGAATGTTTAAAATTATCGATATTTGTTGACACATCACTCGTAGTAGTTCCAAGTTATAGGCCGATCTCGGTGTGGAAGCAGAAAATCTTACTATCCTCAACACAGGCTTCGGGAAAATTTCTTCGCATTTGAAGTAAAGGTGCGTCAATAAGGTGCTTTTCCCTGAGGCATCTGGGCCGTATATTAAAGCCGGTGGATGCCGAGTTCGATTTTCGTAATTTTCCTTAGCGTTATTTAAAATACTTTTGGCTGCTTCTTCAATTTGCTTAACGTTAACCTTATACAAACGATTATGTTCTATACATATCCTAAGATGAGTGATGTGTTCCAGAAATACTTCCTGAAAGTAAAAGGAAAGACCAATAAATTATTCATGCGAGGAAAGTTGTCACATGAAGACAGTTAAGTTTGTTCGAAATTCGAGACTTTAAACTTCAGAGTCTGTTATTTGATGTCTTGCAAAATTTATATCAGTTTCTGTTCTGAGAGTTACTTGAATGCTGGCTTGGATTTATCAGAATGTTCTAATGTGTTCAAATTACCTGTACAGTCTTTTTTCTTCCCTTCCCCTGATCGGGCTCGGTGCTAAGGCTCTCGTCGATCAGTGAGCTGATCACAAGTTGTACCTTCTCCCTGAAAGGAGCTAACTTCTCTTCGTTGTCAGAAGCTCCGTCTGTTCTTGACGAATCCGCTGACAATGACCTATGGAGAGACACTTTATTTTAGACAGTTTTACACAACATAACATCAAGCCTCTAAACTCCGAAGGTTTAAGCTGAGGTGTACCATAGTACACCCACATTTCGCCAGCTCTATGTAAATTTAATAAGTAAGGAATATTGGGCCTCATCCATCGCTTTTCATCAGGCGTGATCGAGGTCAAAAGCAGGCCCATTACAAAATAAAACAAAAAAAAATTGGGGCTAGTTTTTACTATTGAACTCCGGGCTGATACTCCGAAATGAGGATTGTCCACTTCTCAAAATTGTGCTAATTGCAAAACCATTTCGAGGAATAAGGTCTTCAATAATTTATTTCTCGTTAAAATGAAAAAATACTCTACCACTATTCCAAAGAAAACGTTTAATAGTGAAAAATAATATTTCCTAGTGAAGACTAAGTAAGTTTGAAAAGCATCGGACATTCACTGGACTTAAATATATTGTGCTCTGTAACTTTATCTAAGAAATTGCCAATAACGCTTGGCAAAAATTGTTATCGAGTGTCCCGCATTTGGAAATGTAGTAAAAAATGTTATTTCAATAGTCTTTTTGGTTTGTGTATCTTAGGTTGAATTTTACCAAGGGGTATCGTTTACCTAGTAAGTGGGTTACAAAGGTCAGATAGGCAATCGCTCCATGTAAAATACTGGTAATCAGACGCAAACAACCTGGAAGCCGACCTAGCATAGTTGGGAAAGTTTCCTAGGCAGATGGCGGAAGGTTTCATTTTAGTAACTCAAGCTTTAGAATTTTCTTAGTTATTTTATTCAAAACCTGCCAGTATTCTCACCTTCACAGAATCACAATCAACCTTAAAAGGTTTTCCAAAGACAAGACTAAAAATTAATCTTACTGAATTCATAATTTGAAAGGCTGGAACTTCATTATTTCATTAACTTTCCTATTAATGAGAAAGGTTAAAAGTTCAGTCTTCAGTCTTGAGCTGTTAAGTATAATTTACTTTATACTAAACTTTGATGAATAATGGCTCACGTTTGAGTCAAATTTTTGGTGCAGTCTAATTTTAATGAAACTGAAATTCATTTTAGGTGATTGATCATGATCTTTTGTCTTAGTAATGTTATTAAAATGCTGAATACGAGGTTCTTAGTGACTTTTATGATGTTTTTTTATTGACTAAGGTTCATTGAAGTGGTGGAGGTATCATTGTCTGGTACTTTTGGTAATATTTCTGAAGAAGTACACATTTTGGCTTTAAGTGTCTAAATAAATAAGATTAATATACGTATACAGTATTTGTTACGGTACAATTTGTTTTACATTCTTAATCAGTCACAGAAGTCGTAATGAATAAAAGAGTAAAGAAATCCATACAAAAACTCGCCACATTTCCTTCACCTACACGTCTAAAAAAAAAAACTATTAATAGTAGAGGTTTTTTTTTTTCTCGAACAAAATGTTTTCTTTTATCCTCTTTGACATAACTTGACTCGTAATATGTACGTCAAATAGAACCTTAACTACGACAAAGACTGACAATACAACAAAAAGGCAGGAAAACCTTTTTGTTAGATTGCCTTTTGTTTTCTTAATCAGAAGCCAGAATATTCACAGTCAAGGTCAAAGTTCTTGGGGAATTTTCTGTGGATAATAATGATGAGGAAAATGTAAGCAAAAATTGGATGAAAATTATGAATTTTAGACTCAAAACTAATCTAGTTATTATGATAACTGGCCACTTTGCTTGCTCATTCAACGGTAAAGGTGAAGGGTTTTCGTTTCGTGTTCCACGCGCGCCTCAAAGAGAGTCAGCAAAAAGGAAGGGGTAAAGACCGATGCCTGCCGGGGTTGCGGGACTGTTCGAAAGAGATACCGTCGCCCCGGAACACAAAGGGCGATGAAAGAACATGGATGGGTTTTAGTCAGTAAAAGTCTGACACTACCTCCTGCTCCGCCCAGGGCTTGGGGAGCCATTTAATGATTTCCTATACGAAAAAAAAAGGAGTTTTCGTAAATTTCGTTTTCATTTATGTCTTTAAGTACTTAACCAACACTTGTGACAATCGCTTTTATAGAGAATCTTAATAATGACTTTGAACTGGATTGAGGCTGCTATAGTCTCCGCCAGATAAGTGAGAAATAAAGGTCATTACTCTTTCCTTAATTTATCTGCGTAGGTACCCCGACAATACATTATGAATCGTTTTATAATACTAGAAAAAGTCAAGGATCACGATAAAGGTCGGGACAAGTTTATGTCATTATTTCTGTTGTAGAAATTATGTATTTGAATAAATGTGTGCGGGTTAATGACCTTTAATTCTTACTTATCTGGCGGAGACTATAGTGCGCAACGCGGGCATGACGACAAAAGGCCAATTTCAATAACTTACTTACGTATAACTGTCAGTTAATATGCCACGTCTCGCAGCTATCGGTAATTATATAAAAAAAGTTAGCTTGAAATATCTCCGCGTCACCTACCTGTTACTGGATTCATACAAAAATAAAAATAAACTTTTCTGTGACGTTTTGTTTCTGACCGTACGTAAGTAAAATGTCAAACAGACAGAGATATCAACCTACCGGTACCTGTTAGTAAGTTATTGAAAATGGCCGTCAGCGGCGAAAGATTAACCGGAGAAAACCGCATGGTGAAAGGAGTGGAAAGCCTTATCCCAGCAGTGCGACAATATAGGCTAAGAAAAAAGCAGGATTGAGGTAAGCTTTTCTGTGACGTAAGCTTATCAAAACCGTCTATCTATATTTTTTCTATCGTTACCACTGATAGAATGTCAACTAAGCTCTCAGATTACACATTTTAGGCCATAAAAGCCACTAAATTTATTATAATTTCTGAATAAGCACTTACTCTAACGTAACGATGTGTGATTCAGGCAACGCTTCCTCCATTTTTCTTCTTAATTCTTTTAACCTGGTGTGCGCCAACACTATTAACTTGGAGTCATCTGGTTCCAGGTCTGGCACATCCCTTACTACGGCTACCACCCCTTTTGGATGGATGCCGTTTGAAAGGAGGTCTGGAAAGGAGGACCTTGTTAGTTTTCAAAGAATTGTTGGTCATAAGGATTTTTAAATTAGGCCGCGATACGCCTGTCACGCTAACAAAGATTTGCTTTCGGTTTTTCAAAACACGAATGTCATGTCACACATGGCACGAAGTTCGTGTATTCGGTCAACTGATTGCTCTGGTTAGGATACCATTTAATTATTACAATATTCTCATAGTGGTATTATTGAGGACATTAACATATTGGTATTTATGACGACCCGAATGGCGCAGCGGTGGTGAGGCTGCCTTACGTTCTTAGGGTCCCGGGTTCGAATCCCGGTTGGAGCAAATGTTTGTGTGATGAGCATGGACATTTGTTTCCGAGTCATGTATGTTTATATGTATAATAAGTATGTATTTACAAACAAAAAGTATCTATGTAGTATATCAACTATCTGGTGTCCACGACACAAGCCTCGTTGCTTAGTGTGGCACTAGATGGCGCTGTGTGTTAATGTCCAGTGTTATTTATTTATTTATTATTAGGAGGATAGACTTATCTTTATCTGGGTCAGGTCGCCCAATCAAAGGCCTTACTTAAAATGGAATGGATATAGATATAAAATACAATAAGTTTGACGTCTTCGATTACAATACAATACATCTGTATTTTAATCACAAAAGTTGATTGATGAAAAATGCTGGCGCAAAAACTTAATGTCTATAGCATCATTCGTAAATGACATTTACATCCCGCTGCGCAAATAAAACCTCCATTGTTTCCAACAGCACTATTGGAACTAAAAGTTTGATCAAAACATTCCCTGTACCGAGTCAGGTACAGTACAGACAACAATATATACCAAATATATATACACCAAATATATTTATACAGGCAATATATACCAAAATAAGCTTATCCTGATAGGAGTTTCTATCTAGAAAAATGACCAGCTTCCACACAAACTTTCATCGCTTTATCCATTTTCGGGGATGAATTTACAAAAATCCTGCCTAGAAATCTTGCAGTTAAGGCTGTGCTTTATCAGTCAGTGGGTGAATCCTACCACTATTATAATGCGAAATTTTGGATGGATGGATGTTTGTAACTGAATCACGCCAGCACCGCTGAACGAATCTGGCTCTAGATCTGAACTAGCATTCGATTTTTTTACTCTTGCCCCTTGTCCCTTTTGTCGACTGTACAGCGGACCTAAAATGGCCAAGGAATAAAATGAAACACGTTAAGAATTTAAAATTCTTAAAATGGACTTTATGTTATGACCATAAAGTCCATTTTATGTTATATTACGATTCTGGTAAAGCTGCCATTTTAAACACCCAGTTCTTCATAACCGTAAAACCTGTTGTAGTATTGCTAAAAAATAAAAAAACGTTGGTATTTTTACCCAGCTACTGTTTCCACGTGGAAAATTTTTATTGGATGAATATGCTGTGAAATCTCAACAACGCAATCAATTATTGATGAGGATGATGAGGCATAGTAATAATAATAATTATACATTCGTTCTAAAAACTGTACCTAGATTTACCTGACTGAAAAATTATCATTTGTGGTTTATAAAGATGCTTTAAGTCAATAATAATTTCAAGTTTCTTCGATTTTTTCACTGTGGTACCTAATTAATTTGCTAAACTATCATTGTTCTTGTTGTCAGTCAAATCAGTCTTGTTTTACTTGTGTTGAATTTGTGTTAATTAGATATAATTGAAGCTGATGATGTAGGTATATTAAACCTAGAAAACTTGTAAAATGAAAAAAATAAAAAACTTTACTAATACCATCTATGTTTTCTTCAAATCGTTTTGTATTAAGTTCATTAAAATCACTGCTAATTTTACAGATTTTTTTTAGTAGAATTGTTCCTTAAAACCGAAAAATTATAAAATTAACAAAAATAAAAAAAATGTATTTTTGAAAATCTACGATTTTTATAAAACATAATTTTCGCGAATTTTACCTTTAATATAAGCCCGACCGCCCGATTTTGATGTACATTAGTCAAGTTACCCCCGTTAAATCTACTAATAGCTGTAAAAACGGAAAATAAAATGAAAACTGGAAGTTTTATTTACCTAAGGCTAATCCGCATTGTAATTCGACGGAGCTTCGGAGCAAGTCAGATACTTCAGCACCATTATCTATTGCTTCCAGCACTATAGCGGTGAACGCCTTTTGCACCTCGAAGAGACGACTCCGTTGTTCTTCGCGATTCATTAAGTCGCTGAACCTGTTGAAGAATATTGGTGTTAGTGATATGGTATATTCTAACACCTGAAACATAATCAGACTAGGACGTTCCCCATGTTGGGACATACATAGCTTAATATTCTTTTTGAGAGAAATTATGTTTTCCTGTGGAAAATAAATACATTGTAGTGTTTCGTTATTTGTCCAATTTGCTAAGCCTTTTAGAAAAGAAAAGAAACCACGGGACCAACGGCTGAACGTGCTTTCGCAGGCATGAAAGGGTCTCGACATGTCTCGAATCGATGGTCTCAGATGCACGGACTGATGATGACTCTCGTCTAATTTCTCTTAGGTTACTTGAGTAAATAATATTATAAAAACTCATTAAAAGAATACCTTGTGACAGTCGTTCATTATTTTCTACAAAGACTTAAGTGGTAAAGCTCATTACCAATTTCCGCCAGTAACATTATTACTGCAGAAATGGTTAGCTTTGTCATGAAATCAATAACAAGAACAAAGGAAAATAAATAGAGCACCTATTGTGGGAAGAAAATCCCTTATTAACGAATTTATTTTTATCCTCTATTGTTCTACTAAAGCCCTAGTACCTACGTGAGCCTTCCAGAATGGTCCATTTCTCCCGCGGCCATTGCTTCTTTGTACCCTCATATTTTGGGTTCCCTTGTCGCCCAATAAAATATAACCTGTGGGACCCACTTGAAGGTGTAGCAATATTTATGTGGACGGAACCCTCTGGGCTAAACAATAAATTATATATTTTACGATCCCGCTGAGTAATCGGACCTCGTACTAAGGAACCCATCGTAAATTGTTACGACCTAAATAGATGGACGCGATAAAGGATGATTCAAACTTCCTTTGTAAATTATTGAATGGCAGTCAACGAACAATTGTGGAGAACAATCGGAAGTTTTTGTTATAGGAATACGTCTTTTACCTACAACTTTGTAGATAAGGAAATTTTAGGTTTTCATTCAGAAATGTCAACGAGGGTTGAAGTTAGTTTTAATGCAGTTTATCACAAGATATTTGAACAAACTACAGATTTGGTCCGTTCAGACTAAACACCCAGATTTTCCACAATTTTCTTTTCCAAAATGTTTGTTTCATCGCCAGTTCAATTTATTTATTATATTAGGAACAATTCACATTGTGTTACAAATCAATAATCTATACAAATAAAAAATAAAATCACGTTCATTAAAATTATAAAACTAACGCATTCAACAATAAATTATAGAAAATAAAACAACAGTAAAAACAAAATTCAATAACATTACAAATTACGAAATACGATTACAATTACAATTTAATAACATTTAATGACACAATGCCATTTAGCGCCAGTAAAGTTTATTTAGATGTATATTTTAACGTACGTCTAAAATGGTCTATGATTAAAATTAATATTGCATTCTGGCAACGATTAATTCATCATCATCATCAGCCTATAATGTTCCCACTGCTGGGACACGGCCTCCTCTCAATGAGAGGGAACGATTAATTATTCATCTTTAATGCTCATTGGTGATGGATGTTTAAAATCAGCGGGCTTATTTAAACATCACATTTAATTCTTTTTGTTGATATTAATCGACATTTTGGTCTGTCCTGCTGTGGACATTACAATTGGTTACTATAACGAGAGAGGTTAATTATACGTTATTAAGACCTTACGGAAGGAAAAATGAATACGGAAGATAGGCCTCGGGATATATCACTCGGGATATTTGTTTACATCCATACATTGTATTTTATGCTTTTAGAATAAATTAATTTCTTAAATTACCGAAGCTACAAAATCAATAAAATGTATGTATGTGACCCCAGATATTTACGATGTAATAACCCCCAGTCTTTGAGGTAATTTTTCAACTTTGTAGAAGAGACTGTTTTGTTACACGCGTCATCATTATTTTTATCGCTAAATTGTTTAACAGGCAGTCTGAACTCAAACTAAGAGGCTTCAAGACTCAGACCCGAACAATGGCTAAGCATTATTCCTGACACTACTTGTCGCATAGGTGACAAACTAAAACTGCAAGACTAAGCACATTTTATCGTTTACAGATCTCGGCGTCAATCATCTGCCTAGCTTTTTCCCAACTATGTTGGGGTCGGCTTCCAGTCTAACCGGATGTAGCTGAATAACAGTATTTTACATGGAGCGACTGCCTGTCTGACGTCCACAACCCAGTTAGTACTGATTAATACGATACCCCTTGGTAAGACTGGTTGTCGGTCTTTTTGGGACACTGACTACCTGTAACGACTAAAAATCAAAAATCACAAATGACAGCCGGAACGTTGGTCCCGGCGCCGTTGAGCTTAACGTGCTTTCCGAGGCACGGAGGAAACTCGGTATGTAATGGTTGGTCACCCATCCACAGACCTTCATAGGTAAGCACGGTTTAACCTAAAGATCGACCCGCGGCTGTTATTATTTAGCCACGAGCTCCTCAGTATTTTGGTATACCATGCATGAGTAAAAATTATACTATAATCCTTTGCCGAAAATTGTAGTTATAATGAACTCCTTTCTACATACCATTTATCCTCTCCCTCGAGGTGGTAGTTACCATCGCCGTTCAGCCTGTAGCAAGCCCGAACGAGCGCCGACTGGGCAGAGTCCGACTTAACCAGCTCATCGAAGGTAGCTTCCGGGATCTTGAAGGGAAGAACTGGCTGGTACGACGTTGCGTCGCCGCCGATGAGACACTAGGAAAAAATAAGGTTTGGTTGTAATTCCAGATGTATTTGGGGATACGTTAGAAAAATGGCAATCAAATATTTAAGTTTGGATATTGGGGATATACCTAATCTTAGGAACTTCTGATTCGATTCCGAAAATTCTTTCACGATGGGATGCTGCATTATTGTCGGGTGTCATAGGCGATATTTACGGCGTTCTCGTGTAATAACTTCAAATCATAAGTCCAGCGAAGCAGCAGGCAATAGATAGTATATAATAAAAAAAACAATGAGGTTCAGCATCAGTTTCTACACTAAAGGTCATTTTAATTTGAGAAAAGAATAAAGGCACATAACGACCGCGGCGCACGGAGAGGCTACGCATGTGTGTTATGTTTCGTGATTGTGTCCACTGCAAGCCACGGACATCCTATACACGAATTAACCCACGACTATGCCGCGGTGGGCCACGCATGCTAGTTGTACATAGTCGTGGGCGTGTAGTGTGCACTGCAGTGGAAACGTAGACCCATGTTGTCAAACCAATTAATCCACGAAGCTAAAATGCACCGCGTGCCCGTGTACAGCATGCATCGCGGTGGGTTTTCGCCTTAAATCACATATTTTGTTTTTTTAAACAAAACTTAAGTATAACATACAAGGCGTTCATTTAAGTGCGCTTAGTCATCAATCCTAATACTAATAATGAAATTATTAAAAAATAAGTTAAATTGCGCCTAAAAGGTGCAAGGTTTAGACGATTTTGATTTATGATTGACGATTTTATGTCTTACCTAAGATAAGTAGTACCTACAACAAAAGCATTAAACAAAAGCCAAACCATTATCTTTAAAAGAATAAAAAAGAAATTCTTTAAAAACTTTCCCTTCATAGAACGTTTAATTTTCACTTTCAAGATAAGTTTTTAATTGTTCACAGCACTTTATAATTTGAAAAGTGTGATGGAAAAAAATCCTCAGTAAAACGTGCTAGCACTAAGTCCAAATTACCAATTCTAATTAAAAGTAATTAGGTACAAAGAACCATCAGTTATGTGTGAGTTTAATGGTTGCTAGGTACAGTGACTAATTAGGTACAGTGATGAAAACCTGGTTTCTTTGAAACTTTCTTGTGTAGAATCGGTACCTATGTGTGAATATAATATCCATTGGTTTTCGAACGCGTTATATCTGCTAGTTTTAAGAACAGAGATAGCAAAGACTTATCTTTAATTTAGCGTATTTATAATTTTAATAATGAAAGTTTAAAATTAAATATTATTAGTAAAACTTCCTTGAGAGTAAAATAATTTTCCATTTCCCGCCAAATAAACAAATGAAAAGCAAACAAAATGACAGGTCACAATATTGTATTTTTTATGAATGTAAGCAAAGGTATTAAACTAAACAGCCTGATGCCTACAATGCCTTTTATGAAAAAAAAACGCAAAATTACTTTTTTTATTTGTTAAGTAGGCAAAAAAAATAATAAATTTACACAATTGTTTTTTCAATTATTCTCTTTTTAGATTCTTAATAAAATTTGTTAATGTTTAATTCCTTTTTTGAAAATTGATTGCTACGTTCTGGAATAAAACTGAAGTTCAAACGAAAAAAACAAACCGGCCAAGAGCGAGTCGGACTCGCGCACCGAGGGTTCCGCACAAACTTTATTAAATGAAAGGTAGTAAATTGCGGTTTACGATTTATGACGTATTAAAAAAAACTACTTAATAGATCTCGTTCAAACTAATTTTTGGTGGAAGTTTACATGGTAATGAGAAAAGTGGAAGGAATGGGGGGAGGCCTTTGCCTAGGAGTGAGACAGCTCATTTAATGTACATCATATATTTTTTTTAGTTTCATCATTCTCTTATTTTAGAAGTTACAGGGGGGGGGACACATTTTACCACTTTGGAAGTGTCTCTCGTGCTAACTATTCAGTTTAGAAAAAAATTAGAAACCTCAATATCACTTTTGAAGACCTATCCATAGATACTACACACGTATGGGTTAGATGAAAAAAAAAATTTGCGTTTCGGTTCTAAGTTTGGGGATCTCCCAAAATGTATTGTTTTTTTTTTCTATTTTTGTGTGAAAATCTTAATGCGGTTCACAGAATACATCTACTTACCAAATTTCAACAGCATATAGATCTTATAGTTTAAAAAAGTGGCTGTGACATACGGACGGACAGACAGACATGACGAATCCTTAAGGGTTCCGTTTTTTGCCATTTGGCTACGAAACCCTAAAAAACCTACATGAGACGATTTTCCAGTCAGTTTGAGCTGTTTTTTTTTTTACTTACCACAAAAAAACCAGCTTTCGATGTATGGTTGCAGCATTGTATTTCATCAAGGTAATAGTGGAGTAACGCCGGATTGGCTTCGTCTCCACCGTCGGTACCATAGTGCATGTCCACGAACTCGATCTACGAAGAAAAGAAACAAGCATTGAAATAGTTTGTGGAAAATATCAGATCAGAGAGTTTACACAAAATAATTATAGTATCTACTGCAACTATCCGCGCCTTTTTAATTCTGCAAAATTTTCGGGTTCATTAGATGGATGTCTCCATCTAATGAAACTAGGAAATAGTTTTTTTTTTTTAGCAGACTCGTTTTCCGTTCCCGTACGTAAAATATTTAGCTAGATGGGAATAAAATCGGTCACGGGTTTAGTCAGAAGAGTAAAAAAGTCTTGTAAAAGTTTTAAAGCTTTCCTACAGTTTTTTTTCATTTGACAAAATGGTATTCCAATGAGATTTGAATTAAGAATTAAAAAAACAAGACACCACTAAGGTTTATTCCAATTTTAAAAATATCGCCCTCCAGAATATGATTCTAAACGAGCTAATTTACTGGACTACTTTGCAGTTTGCAAAACTCTTCTAATATTATCAACTAACAATGTCTCAAAGGCACATTCACCGCCATTTGATACCGCAAAGCTAATCCCACAGCTAACAAACCTCTTTTGATGTTACAACTTAACACCCAGCTACAGTTAATCCAGTCTTAAGAGTAAAGTGCACCACATTTGAAGAAAGCCTTTAAACCGGATCAGTTGCGAAGTTTCTTTGGCTCAAGTAGAAACCGCATCCTACATAAGTTTCTACTTAACTTACTTTATTGAACGGTTACGGAGCGTTTAAGTTTTATTGATTTAGTTTGATTGCGTTTTGAATAGTTTTATTTTATGTACTAAGTATTTTTCCATTTAAATGTTGGATAAAACTTTTAGAATACGGGACAAGATTTTATTTGGGTGTTTCAGTTATTTTTGTTTTACTTTAAATGTTTCTATGGCTAAATTGAAGTAGATACCAGCACGATATGGTACGATATTAGCTTTTGAAGGCGGTATGACGACTAATGTGATAAACACAGTGTGAAGACTACTTAATACTTATGCAATTATTACTTAAACCTTTCTGAATAAACCTTGGTGAAATTCCCCAAATAATGATCCAACCCAGCCTGCTGTCCCTTGCTGCCCTCTTACCAATGACGCACTAAGCCGAGGCCCGCACCCCACAGGGGGTGCCCTTAGTGACTGTTCATTTAATTTAAATCCTTAGTTAGTAAGCCCTGGCTGGGGGTCTTAAAGTAATTTTTGGCCACCACAGGATTGTCCGGTTAAGCAGTAAAGCAACCTTAGCGAGTTGCAACTGCGAGTGGTCATTTCTAAAAAAAAAAAAAAAAACCTTGTTGAAACCGCATCAAAATCCGTTGAGAAATATTGAAGAACAACTCAGTCACACAGATAGATGCGAAAAGTGACTAGATTCTACGTGATTAAATCGTAGTTGTGCTTGCAACCACATGACAAACGAAAAAAAAAAAAAATTACCTACCGAACTTCAATAACTACCAGTTGTAGGTACGATATCATAGAACTATAGAGTTCCATATATAATCGCGCCTGTACCTGCTAACTTAGAAGCATAACATAAGTGGGTTGCAGTAATTCGCCCGTCAAAGTTTCAGATGCAGTCGAATGCACGGTACCTAAATGGTGCCCACCGGCGCACTCCATTCGACTGAGATTTAAATTACGCTGTTCTGTGAAAATGGTATAGGTAAATAGTTTGGAAATTGTACATTTGTTTTGTGTGGTTTTAACTTCATAAAAGAGAGCATCCTTCGACCAGACGGGTGTTGTGTCGGTGAGCTATTGCCCGACAGTTGCCGTCAGGTTTTTCTGTAGGTCGCGGATAACTTTAATAGCGCGATTCAGAAATTTAATGTTAGTTCTTCATTTGTGTCATAAATGGCGCTGTACAATGTTGCTGTAGTAATTTATGAAATGCCGCTACAGGGGTTTAACGGCTGCAGAGGAATCAAATGAAAGAACTTTCATAAAGCAAGTCGCCAGATATCGATACGTGTGGTAAATGATATTTAGCGACAGCTAGTACGGGTAGCAATACATATCGTTTGCAATTGCGAGTTTTTGGGACAGTGCGAGTTTTTGGTACAATTTCACATTCAATTGTTTTCCCTAGTTAAAGCAATTTGATTATAGCATCTTATTTACTTAACAATGTATATTGATTGCTACAAATTACGACATACTAATTCAATACACTCTAATTTAATCGTTGTTTACAATCTCATATCGGAATATCCATAACGCGATTAAACATTAATCGTTTGTCGGTAAACCTGACCAAAATGTGGGGCGGAAGGTTAATTCGGGACCTCTAATTCTACTCGGTTAATTAATTCTGATCGCATAATCGAATAGAACCAGAATGAGGGTAGTCGTAAAACACATCTGGGCGGCCATTTTAGGTTTCGCTTTTCGCCTTATAGTGCCTTTAAAAGAAATAACGATTTTCGCAAGAAATAACGATTTTAACTCGGAGATAGGATATTTTTCAAAAATATGAATTCCAGAATACTATGTTCGTAATCAGAACAGTAGGAGAAAAACAATATTAAAAAATGAGTGTTGTAAACACTCATTTTTGCGGAGAAGAGTGTTTACATATTGGCAAGAAAAGAAGTGTCTGATGAGATGACGAAAAATAGAGAAGTGTGGAGGAAGAAGACATGCTGCGCCGACCCCAAATGAATTGGGATAAGGGCAAGAGAATGATGTTTACATATTGCGGAGCTGTGTCAATAATTATTTGGAATTATTTGTTCCAAATGCGCTCGTGCAGACCAACCCTGGGTTGGACTTGTTTGATACTGAATGGAAGATGATAATGTTAGAATGTTTATGGTTCCGTGAGGTAACCGAGTAAAATTATTAGTTAATTTAGTGTTAATGGTTTATGCTGTACCTACCAAATAAATAAAATTGGTGCTCGTCACTGTACCTGTAAGTGCAATAAGCTGATGCCTGATTTACGAGATAATTTTATGAGCGGCTATAAAATATTTTACTTTCAAAATGTTGCAAAGTTTATGGTGTATTTATAGCAGGCCTTAGTTCAGAAGGGGCTTCTTAAATATTGTAGGTTCTATCTATCTATGTTTATCCGATAAAACACACAACGTTTATGTATTTCAAACATTGAGCTATTTAAGTATACTACTACGTATAGAGAAGAAAGTGCGAACAAAATCTGTGCTCCGTTCAACTGCGGTCGGCCGGCCGCAGTTCACTCAGTCGCTTGCTCGCCACAGCATCTATATACAGGGCGTCCCACGGATATGCCACATGGAGGGAAAGTACCTTGAATATTGTAGATGGAACATTTTACTGAATGAAGACATTATTTGAATTTAAAAAAATAATTTAAACTGCATTCATAGATATTTAAATAATTACATGGTTAAACCGGGAATCGAACCCGTTACACGAGAAAAAGAATCACCTGTAGCTTTATCATACCGATCGAAAGGCTTCATCATAAGTATTATTTTTTGCTAAATAACATAATGTCAGAAATAAAAGAAAGACCATGAATTTTAACATTTTTAATATAAAATAAATCAATTTATCAAAATGCTCAAAATGAGTCCGTGAATGTCGTCCGTCCGTAATGCAGTTTAAATTGTTTTTTTAAAATTAAATAATGTCTTCTTTCAGTAAAATGTTCCATCTACAATATTCAAGGTACTGTCCCTCCTTGTGGCATATCCGTGGGACAGCCCTGTATACGGTGTTAGTCATCCCTCGCGCGCCCCGCACTGTAGCGCTTGTTGCACAGATTTTGTTCGCACTGTCTTCTCTATACGTAGTAGTAATAGCTCAATGATTTCAATTAAACAATTCTACTACAGGCACTTTTTAACCCTTTTTTATTCCATCAACCATATAAACATGATTTATGGTTCACTGCAATTGTTTAATTATTGTGTCTACTTTGCGAGCAAATGTATTAATAGTCAAGGAGTCGATCAGTTCAAAAGTTGCAGCTACCCATTACACCAACCAAGTTGACTAATTAAAATAAAATGTAATAAATTCTATAATAAAAAAGCCATTAATTACTTTTTGCCATTAATATGTCGCATCCAGGTACATAGAACCCTGGCCAGGACGTACTAAGTGACATACATAGTGTCAAACTGTTGTGAGCGTAGAATGGGATACGGGTAAACTAAAGAAATAGCTCCCTTAACTTGTACACAGTTTATTGTTACAGTCTATTACCAACACTACCATATGAACTAAATACTCTGAACTTAAAAGGAAACACAGAGTAGTTTCTAGACCAGTATGTGTCGCGACCACGCCTGAACGATCACTGTCGATTCCTTGGGACTGAGGTCCGTATTCGGACACCATACCTTTAGATTCCGCACAACGCCAAACAAAGGCGCTTGTGTTCAATTTTAAGTGCATACTCATCAGGATCCGACATAATATACTATATTACGTAGAAACCACGAAAATTGTACATAAGTTAAAAAATATATTTCAGACGTATTTTTAAACGGAACATTTTCTCGTGTGAAAGTGCGAGTGTCATTGAATATTTTATGACAGCGTTCGTATTTTGGTCCTCTTTCAAGTTTAAATTCGACGCGCGGATGTTTTCGAAAGAGCACTTTAGGGTTAAGTCGTGTGATTTGGAAAAGGAAAAATTAAGAGGGTGGGTTTACGGGGTTGGTGAATATTAAAACTTAAAGGAGGCCCTTCGCCTGCGTGAAATTATTACTTCCCCATTTGAATCGGATTCTGTTAATGATTTCAAGGGTTTTTTTTTTGCACGGAACCCTAATGTTTTTTCTAAAATAAACATAGCCTAGGTTACTCTCTAACATCAGCTATCTGCCAGTAAAAATCTCGTCAAAATTGTTCCCGCTGATTCGGAGATTAGCCGGAATAAACGGACAGACAGACAAACAAAAAAGAAAAAATATGCATGAAGTAAAAAGCTGTTTTTTCTTTAATTACAGTGGAGGTCAGATATGCAGTCACGCAGGAGCGCAGTCGCTCCATGTAAAATACTGGTATCCAGCTGCTTCCGGCTAGTTTGGAAGCTGACCCCAATGTAGTTGGGAAAAGGCAAGCGCTAGGCAGATGATGTCGTTCTTAAATGTTTTTGCACTTTGGATTTAATTTTAAATTTTAAGTGTTAGTGAAATAGGCCATGGGCCTACTAGCTTATCTTCGTTATATTATTATTAATACTTAATTCAGTTTCCTTGTTCAGAAACGCGGGATAATAATAAAACAACAAAGGCCGTGGTCTTGTCAGAGGGTCTTACGGTAATCCAAAATGAAATTATTATTTTCTTTCATCTCCCGGAATATTGTCTTTCATATTTATAGGCCTCGGTTTTGTTTTAAATTGAATAACAGGTAGGTAACTGTTGACAATCACGTAGGAGTGAACTAGGAACTTTATTATGAAAAAAAAACTAAATCACGCCTGTTTCTCCGAATGGGCCAGTTAAAAATTCCAACGTATAGGGCGTATACGCGTAGAACGCTGGCTACCGGCGCCGATAAGCGAAGAACGTCGCCGACAAGTTCCGACCTACTTACCTGCTTACAGGTCGGAACTTGTCGGCGCTTATAGGCGCTGATTTGGCACAAAGTATAGAGACTGCCTGCGCCGACCGGTTATTTTATGACGCGCCGATGAAGTTGTAGTGCAGTTCCCGTTAAGTTCAAGTTCGAGTGATAAACGGTATTCTTGTAATCTTTGAACTGCGCGTAAGTTGCGCGTGAACTGCACGTCATCTGTACGACAACCAAACTCTACCAAACTTCCTTATGGTGTGGCCATATAAGAGAAAAAATATTACTAACTAAATAATCGAAAAGAATCGATTACATTTCAATGAATATGACGTTATTAAATTAATACCCCAGTACAGATTTTAGTGCTTTTTCTTACTTAGTAGAATACCGATCATGTTGCGTTCCGAAGCACGCACCAAAGACGCGTAACAGAGAATGCCGTTATTGCGCTCGCGTGACGCGAACTTGACGCGAGCGTGTCTGATAGCGGTAGAGAATACGAAAAGCTTTGTTTTGATCGAAACTTAACTGCAACTGTACTGCACCAGCACTTCTTTAGTTACATGAATTAGCCTACAGATCGGCGCCGGTAGCTAGCGTTCTACGTGTATACGCCTTGATAATCCCTTATCTTTTACGTTTTAATAAAATTATCTATATTAATAAATAAAAAAGTTATTAATATTGTAGTCTAAACAGAAATTCATATCGACAATCCTACTACGACTCATTTGTTCCAGGCGTAGTTTTCCCCACATATTCGGGTCCACATCTGTTACATCTCAATATTACCCGACTTTTTGCGAAGCCTCACAAATGGACCAGAAGTCCCGAACTATAACTCCATTATCATTCAGCTGGCTAATACGGTCTGAGTAACTCTGCATGACAAACTTCAGGTAGCATCGTTTTGCGTCCAAAAGTTTTGGCTTCGTACATGTTCGCACATTGTGTGGCCATGTAGTATAATGGAAAGTTTGTGTTTCTGTGCTTTGTCTGTTGGTAATGTGATATAACGTTGGCACTTAGTTGTAAACTGAAATAACTGCGACCGTCTGTGTGATTACGAGAAAGTTTCGAGAACAGCTGTTTGAGTTCTCATACTTAGGTGAGGGTGTTGTTATAAAATTAGTGTCAAATTGGTGAGTGTCATACGTTTAGGTAGAGGTACAATAAATTAGTGGACATATTTTCTGGTTACATAGACACTGGGGTAACGAGAATCGAGTTGAATTAAGCGCCATTAGAGAAGCTTATCCAGCAGTGGACTGCTGAAGGCTAATGGTGTTTCGAAATAAACTTATAAGTTTGACTTAAAATAAGTAGAAACGGATAGTTAATAAACATTATACAGGGTGATGGGATACCGGCGCACAAACGATGACGTATTCACTACATCATTTTAAATCCCCACCCCAAAAAATCAGTTACATACAAAGATGCAATAGCATCAGAAATAGCAGAGTGAAATTATTTTTTTTAATATCTATTAAAAAATAATAACATTTGAAACTGCTGATTAGACAGAGAGATCCGATACAGCGAATGACGTCATTCGCTGCATCGACTTACAAAATCCATTCTAAATTCCGTTTATCTAGAAAGAGTATAAGAAACAAAAGTTTAAATGGTTATACTCGTAACTTTTGTGTTGTTTGGCCGATTTATGTCTTGTTTTCGCTTTTTGTCATTATTTTTATAGTACTTTAACATTCCGTATCGAAATAAAAAAAGGAAAGTTATGCATATTCCCTATTACCTTCACGTAAAATGTCTGGAACAGCAGATTTTTTTTAATTATTATGAAAATTTTCTATGATTCAGAATGATGCACTGGATACGTGGTAGCCATGTGTGCATCGGTGACCCTTCCTTCCTTTGTGTATTAATAAATAAAAACAAAGATGACAGTATGTAATTCACCTCAATGTGTCGATCGTCGTACGTGGACTGCAACTCTGGTCCCACCATCTCCAGGATTTGTCGCCTTTCTTCACGGAATTCTGTGAAAAAAATCCTCCAATGAATGGCATTTTACTCACAATAAACTTTTTATGTAAATGTACTTTTTATTACATCCGTTAATAATTAATCAATAAAATCAAATATTATCGTATTAGTAGACACTGACATTTAAAGTATGTCCCAAATACCGGATGACAATTTTATCACTTTAAAAAAAAAAGAGTATTTAGGTAAACGGAGTAGAAGCTTATTAGCATACCTAGTTTTGTTTTTCTTTTCTCCACAGCTTAGAAAAAAATTGATCTATCATCAAAAAACGATAAGTACTAATTTCAAGTAAACTTTTCATATTAGAACAAAGAAATAGAAATTTTTGAAAAAATATGAAAAATATCGAATTTCTAATCATACTCAATACGCGTATGATTTGATTTTTTTTGTTTTTTTTTTTCGAAAAGTAAGTATGCTATTTGCTTCTACTACCCATTTTTTTTGGAAAGTGTTAAAAAAGTCACCTGTATAAGTTTTAGCTCTGTCAATATCGTTTCATGCCATTGAGCTATTACTATACGTAATAGCTCAATGTTTCATGCGCGATCTGTGAGCTCTCTATATATATTATTAGGGGTTAAAGTATGAAATTGCCGAATGGTACTGAAAAATTGAAACTTATTTTTTTCTAAGATATAACATATTTATTTAATCAAAATATTTGCCCTCATTATCTATAAATTACTGCCATCTAAACGGAAGTTCATTTATGCCTTTACGATAGAACTCTGAGGATCTAGATTCGACAAACTGTGTGAAAGCTTTTTGTACAGCCTCCTGGGAAGAAAATTTTTTATCACGTAGAAAATTGTCCAAATTACGAAAAAAATGGTAGTCCGTTGGAGCATTGTCTGGCGAGTACGGAGGATGACGTATAGTTTTTAACTGCAGCTCCTGTAGAGTTACAACGGTTTCTCGTGCAGTGTGAGGTCTTGCGTTATCATGGAGCAATAATGGTGAAGATCGATTCACGAGTCGGGGCTGTTTCACTGCCAGTTTAATCATCATTGTTCGAAGTTCGGCACAGTAAACATCTGCTGTTATTGCCTGACTAGACCTGAGAAAGCTATAGTGAATAACACCATGAAGAGACCATCAAACAGTTACCATTACGTGTTTATTGGCAAGCTTTGCTTTAGGGCACTGTTGCGTCGTTTGACCTGGGGTCAGCCATTGCAGTTTTCGCTTACGGTTATCGTAAACAATTCACTTTACGTCACATGTCACAATTCGATCCAATATTCCTTCATTTCTATACCGATTCAACAAGGCAACAACAAGTTTCAACACGCATTTCTTTCTACGGATCATGAGGCACCTATTTTTTTATTTTTTTATCTTATTGATTTGATGCAAATGAGTCAATATTGTAGGTAGGGTAACGGTAAACCATGCCGCTAATTCCTGGGTAGTTTGACTCGAATCGGCTTCTACCATCTTCTTCAATTCAGCGTAATTCACTTGTAAGGGCGGTCTACCACGTGGTTCGGTCTTCAAGTCGAAGTTTCCATTACGAAAGCGTTTTAACAAAAAACGCACGGTGCGTTCATTAGCAGTCTCCTCTCCAAACGCAACGTTGATATTGCGAGCCGTTTCTGCTGCAAGTTAGTTAGCTTGCTGTTAGTTCCGCGTCTGAACTCATACTCAAAAATAACTCGGATTTTCGAAGTTTTCATCTTTACGTCTAAGCTGAATAAAAAAAACGATTGAAAGTTGAAAATCGAATGTTGCACATTTTTAAAAGAAGAACCTCATAGGTAACACGTGAAAAAAGTTTCACACGAAAATCTCACACCATGAAGATTTTATGTCAATTCGAAGTGTCTACTACTATACAACGGCCATTTCATAATTTAATCCCTATTATTTTAATAGGTACAGACAATTTTCGCGGCGACGCGACGTAAGGCAAGTATAAAGATTAAAATATACAGGTGACGTTTATATCACAAAATCAAAATCAAAATCAAAGCATTTATTTCAAGTAAGCCAGTTACAGGCACTTTTGAATTGTCGAAACAAAGATGAAAATTAAATGTGGCTACAGTCCCAGTCACAAGACATATAAACTGTGAAAGTAATGTAGTTGCCCATTCCCTAGCGTAGATCTCTATGGATAAGAACGGGCAAGAAACTCCATGGACACTCTTTTAAATCAGAATATTGTTACAAAATCTTGGTTACATCATTCATGTTGAGATGGTATATTATGTGAGAACAATGTAGCAAGATGTGCACGTTAAAAGTGTCCACAGCAAAAACACACAAACAAAAAAAATACAATTCAAAATAATTCATTCAAATAAATTTCGAAAAAAAATGCGTATTATTATACAAATGGCAAATGGCATACCTACTTAGTTTTTTTTTTTTTTTGGAAAAAACAAATCGAAATTCGATATATATAGGTATAAATATATTTTTTTATTTCTCTTTGTTCTAGTTTTCTTTATTTGTAGCGTTTTTTTATGATGGATCATTTTTTTTCTAAGTCGTGGAAAAAAAATACTAGGTATGCCATAAGCTTCTACTCCGTTCACCTAATATACCCATTTTTTTGGAAAGTGATAAAAAACTCATCCGGTATAAAAATATAGCTTTATGCCCACAACTTCGCCCACGTGGAGTTCGGTAATGCCCACGGGATCAGGTTATAAACTGTCTGAATCCTGACTCATCCAAATCCGGTCAGTATAGTTTTTGCGTGAAAGAGTAACAAACATTCATCCATCCGCACACACTTTCACATTTATAATATTAGTAGGATTGGACATAACACAGAAACAGGCACATCTCTCTTTTTACTTCTACCCCAGGTTGAATACTAAATTTGTAATACAACTACCTTCTGCCAGCGGCTTCCCCCGCGTGAAGTTTGATAATTGTCCCATGGGATATTACTACCGGGATAAAAAGGATTCTATGTTTTAATTCAGGTTATAAAATATCTGTGTGCAAAATTTCATCCAAATCCGTTCAGTAGTTTTTGCGTGAAAGAGTAACAAACATCTATACATCCTAACAAACTTTCACATTTATAATATTGTATATAATATATACGAGTAGTAAGATATTGCGCAGCGAGAAGGCAACGATGTAAGCCCCTTGTCTGCTTTGCGGATATTCGGTACTACAGTATCTTGAGCTCCTACAGTACATTGATACAATTTCAAGTATTCCTCTGTCGGATTCCACTCCGCAAGGAAAATATAAAAGATGAGAATATTCATGAATATGAGACATGAACAGGCACTTGTGGATGCCGAGGGGCTCTTCAATGGATGCTGGGTTTCGTTGTTTGTTTCGTGAGGGAGGAAATATTGTTGAGGGTAGATACAAATTTGTTTTGAGGTGATTTTGATCAATGATAAGTGTATCCTCAAGTCCCGTAGTAAAGCGGCAAAAGTAAGGAGTTTGTCTGGTCGCTATCTTGTGTCTTAACTTTTTAATAATGAAGCAAAAAAAAATCTGAAGTTCTCATGTTTTGGATAGATTTTCACGGAAGCCATATGACGATATTCCATAGTGCGTGAAAGCGAAATTGTTTAGCTATCGGATTTAATTTCCATCGTTCATAGGAAAGCAAAATCATTAATGGCTTTAGGATTCACACCTGGTACCCTGATTATTATTTCGGAGAAGTACCTAACTTGAAAGACCACACACCGAGACGACCAAGATTGTCATAATACTCACTGTATTTCGAGACTTAAAGACGCAGACAACACTTTCACAGCCTCGGTTTTATAAAATATAACCCTCAAGTACTTACCATTGTAGACAGCGGCAACGAAGATCTTGACAGCACGTGGGCCGGGCCACTTGTCGCTGGATTCCGTGAACCCCTTCAGTGCGTTGAGCACTGACGGCTCGGGAGCGCTCATGGCTCCCCGCTCCCCGCTTCCTCACCCCGCTCCACTTACGTCACGCCGCCGCATTCTGGAGACAAAGGAGACATGCTTTAGCATAAACATTCGGAAAATTGTATACTCTTTTGCCGGGTGCATGCTCTGGAAAATGTAGATACAGGACTTGTGTTCAATGGACTAAGCTGTCCAGTGTGTGTGTAATGGCTGCATGTCTAATGGGACGAGCAGCGTGGAGATGCATTTACCCATATATTTCTATTAGTTAAAGTTTTCACATCACCGCATAGCTCTAATGTATAGATATAGAAGTAAATACGTCTAAATACTTACGCTATCAGCTATCAACCTGCAGTTTATATTTCACTAAGACGCGAGCTAATTACTGGCAACAAAATATAGTGGAAGCGCAAGCTGTTCTGATACGTACTGATATAAGCATCTAGGTTTATTTATGAGTACTTGTAATTCAAGTAAATATAAACATTATAGGTGAACTGTAAGTGTACCTACTATTAGGGTGAAGTGTAAAACTTCACCCTGAATCTTAAGTCAATACAACAATATAATTTTTTTGTTGTTTATTTCTTTAAAACATTCAGCTTTTTCAAAAATACGAGAGAACCCTACCATCAATATTAGGAACCCGTAAAGCGATTGCTGAGATCGCAAATCATGAATGTCAAAAACAAGCCCTGCCTACGAGGAAAACTTATTTTTATCAAACAAATAACAAATTATAGCCATTTGTAGATATTTGTCTCATAACGAATGTTCGAGAGTTTCTTGCCCGAATAACAGTTGGTGATATTATCTAATAAATTGACAATTACTGTAAAACTTTTGCAATAAAAATTATAAGAACCTAAGTTTTCATAACGATATTGTGTTATTCACTTCGTTCTATAGATCAAAATGTTATTTATATCAAGTGCCTAGCCTTTCCCCAACTATGCTGGGGTCGATTTTCAGCCTAACAGATGCAGCTAAATGTCAGTCTTTTACATGGAGTGGCTACCCGTCTGATCTCCACAAGGTTATCTGGTTCTCAACCCGGCGCAACGACTGATTGACAGCCGTTAGCAATGGATTATTGTGCTTTACGAGCACAGACCATCTTCAGCAAACGTTGCTTCACCTTGAAGATCGACCCTTGCACGTGTCATTATTTAGTAATGAGTTCATTTTTATCGAAATATAAGGACACAATAAACACGATTATGCACGAACATTGTAAAATGATTTTGATGAAACTTCAATTTTCGAGCCATTATTACTTTATTCTGCTTGAGAAGCAAAGCTTACGCTTGACTTGGTGAGTATAATGCGATTAAATCTGTAGACCCAGCTGACTCGACAGCAAAAGGCCATTCTTTAAATAAAGCGAAAACTACGCGGTCACCATTTCATATAAAAATGGCAAAATAATTTATATGATGCAAAAAGTGAGATCATTCGGAATGGTTTCGATTGAAATCATATAATTATTCATATTAGCTCGTGTTGTCTCACTGCAGAGCAATAATCAGATAATATAGACTTTAAATTAAAAAAGAGAGAGATTTAAAAGTAATTCGAAAATCCTCCTATTTAATTATGATTCTGCTAAAGCGGCCATTTTATGCCTCCTGGATGACGGTAGGCATATAGGGGGCCTAAGGGTTTTTAAAAACTGCAGCCGTCACCACCTGTCAACGGCTGCCGTCGACGCTTGCAGTTGTGGCGTCGGCGGCAGCCGTCGACACACATTTACGTGGCATGCCACAACTGCAAGCGTTGACGGCAGTCGTCGGCGCTTCGGCGGCTGCCGCCCGGCACGTCGACGGCAGCCGTCGACAGGTGGCGACGGCTGCAGTTGGCAACGTGCCGCTCGTCTATAAGAACCCTAATATGGCTTATTAAGGGATGACTTAGCTTAACTTAAGCAGACGATAATAATAATGAGAGCAATCAAACAAAAGCAAGAGCTGTTGTGAAAAAAAAAACAAAGTTTAACCAACGTTTTTAATCTTGCCGAGAATAGATACCATTTTATTTCAGATTGCTTTTTCCACCTTTAGCGCAAGGGTGTAATATTAAAGTACAGGGGATGGACGGTTCTCGACTCAGATTGAGCGGAACACAAAAGGGCACAAATCAAAAGCTGCTTGCTTGAAATCTTTTTAAAGCTGGTCTTCACACAATGAAGAATGAAACTGCGAGATTTATAAGGGAGATTTTAGAGTGCGAATAGTAGTAGCTGTAAGATGATTTTTAAAGGGGTTCTATTTTTATGAACGTGATTCTTTTGTAGTGCTAACCAAAGCTCTTGAAATCCAGTTTATCCGAAATGCGACTCTAATGGGTTATTATCAAAACCACGAACTATTTTAAGCATTCATTAGCCAGTTTAATTATGCAAATTGAGCTTCTCACTCGTGCACATTTTAGTAAATTAATATAATGCTGCCTTTTTCTCTTCAATCTAAAATTTCTAACACTGGCAGCACTGAGAAAGTGAGTATATGGTTCGCCTATAAATTCACATCTTCGAAACCAAAAGCAACATATATAACAACATATACAGGGTATAAGGAAAATAGTTACTAAAAAGTCAGTACATGGTTCCAAACGTACTCGAAAATTTTCAATGCTACACTGTGTATAAATTTCACTGAATTCATCGTTTACGTGAATAAATAGATTACGTACCATCGATAGGAGCTCATTCGCTGATACGCGAGCGCCCAATTAGGGCAGAATGTGTCAAACTGAAGAGTGCAAATGTCATTAGTTGGCATTCCAGATCCAATGGAAAGTGGAAATGTCGTTAGGACGAATTACTCATGTCCCGGAACGCAATTTGCCATTCAGGCAGATGTGTGTGTGTCAGATATGTTTGCAATGTATTTTGAGTGGAGCATCTGATGGTAATCGTCGACTTATTAGGTTTGCGCTGTCTTACAATTTTAAAAGAATATATAGGAGTGAAAGCTAGCTCAGCAGTCTCCAAGTGGTGACACCAAAGAGGCAGTCAAGATCAAATTCAGGTCTGATTGTTTTACAATATCACAATATTGTAAGATTATTTATCGTTTTCTACTGTGCAAGTATGCATTTAACAAAAACATCAATTACTATCGAATTAAGTATTAAAATTATTTTCTAATATTTACAATTTACAAATTTATTAAAATAAACTAAACTAACTAACTTAAACTAAAAACTTAAAAAATGGCGTCAAAAAACTCCTCCTCAACACTGTCAACTGGTAATGACCCCAAGAGACTGGCGGCGTTACCACGCTGTATGGCAATGCTAAGCCTTTGGCCAAGGTAAAAGCCAGCCCTAGGGTCACGGAAAGTGTCAACTAAACGTTTTGAAATATCCTTGAAAAGGCTGTGACCGCTCGGACCCCACGGTCCTAGAGTTTCAACCACAAACGGCTCGAAAATATAGTTACCAATAAGGTTCTCGCTTGAGGTTCTCCGCTGCCAAAGCAGCAGCCTCTGTACAGCACGACGAATTAGGAAGATGAGAAGGCGCAAGAGTATCGACACATGTAGCATCCCACACTAAAGGCCTACCCATCCTCCATGGTAGTATAGTATTAAAACTACATTTTATTCAATGTCCCGCAAGCGGCAGACATGTCCTATCCGGGCCAAGTTGGGCAACAAAAGCTGTATTTAATAATAAACTATGTACTAACTAAATTTCAACAACAAATATAACTATAAAAAGGCACTCGTGCAATTTAACATTTGGCACATTAATTCTGTTTGGACAGTACGGAAACTAGAATTTAGTGACACAATATAATTCAAACGCAATTGTATTTCCACAACAAACTGATTTGCATTGTGTTAAATAATTAATGTGGATAGCCACGTCAGCCACTTTACAGCAAGATTATATGCTGAATACAGCGCCCTAATTGCAATTTGTGTATGTATTTTCTAACAATGAGTATTTAGTTCAGTTTAAATATGTATGTATGTTGCAGGTTTATATTATAGAAGTTGTTATTACTATAGTTGGTGTTGGTACGACTACGACGTAAATAATATATTTTTTAATGTTTACAGACTTCTAATAAAGAAGGAGGTTATGTATTCGACCGGCATCTTTGTTTTTGAAAGAAAGAAAAAGCATTTATTAGCCCGCACGGGACAAAACACACAAAGAAAAATGGTTAAACTAACACTACAACTAATAAAAATTTGACAAAGAGAAAAAAAAAAATTATATGAAATTTGTCCTGTACTAGGCCAAAAGGCCAGGTATGTACAGGTGTTTCCTGTGTTTTCAGGTGTGTTTTCCGATTACTGCGTAATTAGTGGCCCGATTTACGTGATTCTTTTTTCATTATGTAGAGGAAGCCCGCGCGGTAGTCCCATAAAGGGACTAGGGTTCTATTAACTTTGTTAGGGTAGCTTTTGAGTTAGCTTCGGTAATACTTACATATTTTTCTCCTTCGTCTATGTTGACGATTTCCTAATATCTTCTAGTTACAATCTAAATGAAACACATGACAAGAATTAGAGTGGAATGCCACAACTAAAAATGGTAAAATTTAAACTTGCAAAAAACAAACGACTTCCTTAATTCGTTACATACAGGGTGTAAACAACCTTATCACGAAGCCGTCAATCAAGCATTCTGTACATCAAACTAAGTAACTTTACGCAAAAAATGTTGTTGGGAAACGACTTGTTTTTTAGGGTGTGAATAATTTGTGGTAAAACTCAATGTAACGCACTCAAAACATTGTGCTGATGGATGGATTGAATAATACGGGGGTCGTGGACGTGTTTAAAAATCTTACATTAAAACCTTATATTAAAAAAAAAACTTGTCAATAAGTTAGAAATTTGACCACCAGGTATGGTGTAGAACAAAAAAATGATCGCAATGACGGGGAGAACAAGTGCCTTTCGGCTTCGTTAAGAGGTTTTTTACACCCTTTATTTTTATGCACTGAGAGTCGTTTAAATATTCTTGTTCTTGTTTCTTTAACCTTTGACCACTCAATGCTTAGTGTAGTTCTTTTCCAAATATCTCTATTTTAGTGATTTTGTGTCATGGTTATCCAGTTTCCTCCGGCCACTTTAATATAAGATCGTCTGTCCACCTAGTCAGTTGTCTCCCTGATTCCTCCTTCCTGCTCATCAATTGAACATTCCCTACCTCCTAATCCATATTACACACCTGCACCATCATCTGCCTAGCCTTTTCTTTCCCAACTATGTTGGGGTCGGCTTCCAGTCTAACCGGATGCAGCTGACCGCTGACCTGTATTTTACATGGAGCAACTGCCTATCTGACCACAACCCAGTTAGTACCGGGTAATAAGATACCACTTAGTAAGACTGGTTGTCAGGCTTTTTGGGTCACTGACTACCTGTAACGACTGTCAAAGATCTGCAAATGACCGCCGGGACCAACGGCTTAACGTGCTTTCCGAGGCAGGAAACCCGGTATGTAATGGGTGGTCACCCATCCGCAGACCAACCTAGGCAAGCACCGCTTAACCTAAAGATCGACCCGAGCGGCTTTTATTATTTTGCCACGGGCTCCTCCACAACACCGTTTTACACACCTGCACCAGTTTCAATTTAAATGCATAATCTGCACACGTGTGCAAACATAGTGGTTTAGTTTCGTGTTTGTTTTAATTAATGTATTTACTTAATTACCCGAAAGCGCAATTTGAAACAACTAGCAGAAGATTTAATGAATAGTCTACCTACGCTATCGGAACCCAACAGTTTGGTAGAGAGTTTGGCTTCTAATTCAAATCGGTATTTCACCTTTGAAATGCGTCAATTAGATTCATATCAGCGTTTTGGCGTTGACCGTTGATTATTTCATTATAGAATTAATTTATCTAAAGAAACAGGAATAGCCGTTAGACTATGAAAACCGATAACTGTGACAGTCCAATATTTTTGTCCTCACAATGAAACAAAATTTGAGGATATTTTATGTTATAAGCACACTATTGAAACCAAAACTATTTAAAAAAATCACAGTTAATTATCTAGAGTATCGTGGTATCGTCATAATTCTCTTTCTCTAATCTCATTTTATTTGGAGTCGGCGCAGCATGTCTTCTTCTTCCATAGTTCTCTATTACTCGTCATCTCATCAGACACCTTCTTTCTTCTTTCTAGTATCGAGGTAAATACTCTCTTAAACTTGGTAAGACTAGCACCCATTTTATGAATTAAGAATTTGTAGTTGAGATGTTGTCAACTCTACTTACGCGACACCTTAAAATGTAGCCACACAAAATTCGAGTTTTCACACGTGTTTAATTTTGAATTTCGTCATCACCACATATATGCTCAAGTAGAGTTGGACGAACTTCAACTAATTAATTCGGAAACCTAGTATTTGTAAGCCTAAATAGAATACCTACCAAGTAATTTATGCGAAACACTTTAATCAAAATAGGTGTTACTAACATATTAGTTTAACACTTTTGTTCAAACTTGAATTTGATACTTGGTATAATAATATTCTCGCATTTCATCTTATATAATCTATCTTACATACAATATCATATTTTCAGCAGTAAAATAATATTCTAGTATATATTTTTAAGTTTATTCAATGGGCAAAGAAGTACAGTGACATTTGATTTGCCATGTGACCCATACCTACATGCCGGGACTGCGGGACTGTTCGAAAAAGATACCGTGGCCCCGGAACACAAAGGGCGATGAAGGAACATGGATGGGTTTTAGCCAGTAAAAGTCTGACACTCCATCCTGCTCCGCCCAGAGCGGGAGGAGTCATTTGATGATTTCCCATCCGAAAAAACGAAAAAATACAAACCCATACCTACATGGCATTTCTTTGCAGAATTTGACCCTGGCCTATAAATGATAAGATGGAATGGAAAAAGGAAACGTGCTGCGCCGACCCCAAATAGAATGTGACAAGATGATGAGATCGTTTCCCGGCCAAACCTATTAATTCCTCAAAATAACTGTTCTATATATCAGCGATAAAATACACTGTTAGGTTGAGTTTTAAAATTAAATTGACGAATTCTACCAACCCATACTTTTTAGATGTCCGTAGCCAAATGGCAAAAACCGAAACCCTTACAGATTCGTCATGTCTGTGTGCCCGGCCAGACTGGCTGCGCGGTGCGGGGTGCGGTGCGGGTGCGGCAACGCGTGCGGTTTTCCTGGCCAGACTGGCAGCGCGGTGCGGCGAGCGGTGCGGGATCGGAGATCCCCGCTCCCGCCAGGGTTACCAACTTAGGGGTTTTCCCCCCAAATTTAGGGGTAAATAAGAGGGATGTGGTTTAATAAAATAAATGGCCGGGGGCCACCACGTGGCCACCGTAGGAGCGGGCCTGTGGACGGGGAGCTATGGGCTAGCTCGCCGTCCGTCTTTCTTATGACGACAAGCCGTGTCGACGGCGCGTTCGTGTTCCACGCGCGCCTCAAAGAGATGTCAGCAAAAGGAAGGGGTCCGCAAGGGCCGATGCCTGCCAGGGCTGCGGGTTGTTCGAAAGAGTTACTGCGGCCCTGGAACACAAAAGGCAAAGAAGGAACATGGATGGGTTTTAGTCAGTAAGAGCCAGAGCGGGAGGGGTCATTTGATGATTTTTCATCCGAAAAAAAAGTGGGATTTTCAAGTAATTGTGGCATTTTTGACTTAGCTTGAGGGGTAAATATTTTTGGGAGTTGGTAACCCTGGCCCGCAATTGCCGCCCGCGCCCTCACTGCGGCCACTTGTATGAACGAGCTATGGCTTGAGCTGCCCGCGCGCGATTCGTGTGCGGCCCGCGGCAACTAGCCCGCGCCGCAACCCGCACCCGCATGCCCACTATCAATGGACACTCCAATGAAGTTCATACGAGTATGTTTGAGCTCGTCGCACCGCGCCCGCACCGCACCCGCGTTTGCAGTCTGGCCGAGCACTGTCTGTCTGTCCGTATGTCACAGCCACTTTTTTCCGAAACTATAAGAACTATGCTGTTGAAACTTGGTAAGTAGATGTATTCTATGAACCGCATTAAGATGTTCAAAAAACCAATATATTTTGGGGGTTCCTCATATTTAGAACTGAAACTAAAAACATATTTTTCATCAAACCCATACGTGTGGGATATGTATGGATGGGTCTTCAAAAATGATATTGAGGTTTCTAATATCATTTTATTCTAAACTGAGTAGTTTGCGCGAGAGACACTTCCAAAGTGGTAAAATGTGTAACTTCTGAAATAAGAGAATGATAAAACTAAAAAAAATAGATAATGTACATTACCATGTAAACTTCAATACGTCATAAATCGTAAACCGCAATTTACCTTTCATTCAATAAAGTTTTAGTGGATAAAAATTCCATGGTAACGCGCTAACAGGATACAAGCAAACGAAGGTCGTGGTTTACCTGTGTACCAATTTTCATCGAAGTCAGAGGCTTTAGTACGAACACGCGGTGTAAACGTAACTTGCGTCGATTTAAATTGAAAATACAATTATGTATTTAGTTAAATTGTCTGCAAAAAGCGCAATCAGTAACATCCATGAATATTATGAAAAAACTTTTTTTTTTTTGAAAATATATGTGAAACCAGTATTTTATTTTAAAATCGATGTATTTACGGTACGTTTACACTCCGCGCTCTCGTCCTAGGGTCTCAGTTCCAAAAAAGTTGCAGATAGAAGGAGCTACATACGCATCACTACATATTATAAAACAAAGTCCTCCACCGCGTCTCTCTGTCTGTTCGTGATAAACTCAAAAACTACTGCACCGATTTTCATGTTGTTTTCACCAATGGATAGTGGTTCTCGAGGAAGGTTTTAGTATTCAATTTGTCTAGCGGGCGAAGCCGCGGGCATCAGCTAGTTCATAATATTTGAATGTCAGCATTGTATTTAGTTTTTATCTCAAAAAACGCTCACAGCAATCTAAAAGTCTTCAAAACATGGTAAGTATAACAGAAACGCGTCACACAAAGTATTCTGCCTCCTGTTTATTGATTCACCGTAGTCTACGAATATATTAAATTGTGCTCCACTTCAATTGAATTAATATTCAACGAGAACAAACTCTTGGGCTAAAAGTGTCAGACGGTTCGTGTTACCAGTAATAATTAATACAGTTTTGTATTTCCACATTTTAATATTCTGTTTCTACACGAATTTTGCATTAAGAAGATACTTTTGAGACTTAGTAATTAAAAAGTTTACGTTCAGTAAATAAGACTGTCCAAGTGTCAAGTAGACACCTTTCGTAACGTTGGACAAACATATTTTTTGTTGGAAAAAATATTTCAAAAACAACTCTACCAAATTATCATCAAACAATATAATAATAGACGACTAATGCAGAGAAAGAAAGAAATTAACGACGATATGGCTAGAAGTGGCTGACCTTTGAGATGACGACTAATGGTTAAAGTATGGAAGAAGTTGTAGCACTAACTAAATAAGGATATATGGGTCAGACTGATGATTTGAAAATATATCTACAAAATATTTTACATCGTCAGTCATATAAACTGGCACATTTACAAACTACACATAAATAGCGTTAGATAAAAACTTTTACTTGACGATTAAACATAGCAAAGCAAAAAAACCTGACACGTAGGCCTATAAAACCAAGGTTTACTGCTATATCAACACCTATAGTAACTCGAATATAACTATCATACTAATTTACTTAGTACACTTAGCACTAATGTATGTGCTTAACATTCTTAGGCCGTATTACGGCTAAGTGCGTCGTCTGTACTTTATACTAAGTACCTGTTGGGCTTAAATAGCAAGGTACTCAACTTGTTAAAGAAACTTACTACTTCGTGTACTTTCGCTGGTTAACACTTGCTCCCTAATGAATAGTTTGTTTTATGAAGAGTTTGTGTCTTGGGGAAAGTTGAAATTTTAATCCACAAAAATACTTAGACAAAAGAAAAAACGTGTGAGCTACGCTATAGGAAGCTATATTAAGATGAAATGTACAAATGTTGAACGTGTCAAAAAAGCAAAAAGCCATAAAAATAAAAAGAACATAACCATCTGAAAAGCCTTTTCCCAACTTTGTTAAGGTTGGCTTCCAGTTTAACCAGATGCAGCTGAATACCAGTATCATGGAGCGACTGCCTATCTAACCTCCACAACCCTGCTAGTACTGCGTAATACGATCCCTTGATTAGACTGGTTGTCAGAATTTCAGGCCAGTAACTACCTGTAACGATCACTGTCCAAGATCTACAAATTACAGCCGGAACTAACGGCTTAACGTGCTTGTCGAGGCAAGGAGGACACTCGGTTTGTAGTGGGTGGTCACCAATCCACAGACCAACCTAGGCTAGCGCGGCTTAACTTGGAGATTGACCCGAGGGGCTGTTATTATTTAGCCCCGAGCTCCTCATAAAAATAGCACAAACAAACTAATAAACACACGCCTACATTAACATTTATGGAATTAATGATAAATAATCCTTCTCTGTAGTCAGCAACTGAGCACTTTCTACAAAAGTACCAAAAGAAAATGCTCCAACGAAGGTTATAGTTCAGTCCCCCACATCCAGATCCACATCTATCATCATACAAGTGTGACGGGACTCAATTTCCTCCTTATATCACTTAGGAAAAGATAATCCCGCTATGTTTTTCTTTCATTCGCAGATCAGGATCTTAGTACCCATAAAATATGGCGTCGGAATAATCCAGAGTGGATACTGTGAATAGAATTGAATATAATGCGTCTCATCCGGAGTGAATTATTCATTGCAAGAATAAAAGTCTTGTGTTCGTATTCATAGCCTTTTATGGTAGTCTGAAAAAGGAGTGGTTTAATGTTTCGTCATGGAGGAGGATGAAATGGAATGCTAATATAACATTCTGATGATTCAAACGAATCTTAACACACACACACCAAAACATCATGTTTTTCTATAATCCTAGGAGGGTCGCTCAAATACATTTCGCCAGTTATTACCTACAATCGCGCACAAATCCTGCTCCTTGGCTACTACTAAGAAATTTCCAATGGAAATAGCCAATAAGACTTTGTTTGACTTAGGAACTGAACTTATAACTTTTAGCTCAGCCCAACACACCAACAAGGCAAGCAAGGAGTCTGGATTTATGCCCGGTTCATGGCAATAGGCACATCTTCTGTTATATGAGCCTTTTTTTTTTTTTTTTTTTTTTTTTTTCGGATGGGAAATCATCAAATGACTTCTCCCGCTCTGGGCGGAGCAGGAGGGAGTGTCAGACTTTTACTGACTAAAACCCATCCATGTTCCTTCATCGCCCTTTGTGTTCCGGGGTCACGGTATCTCTTTCGAACAGTCCCGCAACCCCGGCAGGCATCGGTCCTTGCGGACCCCTTCCCCTTGCTGACTCTCTTTGAGGCGCGCGTGGAACACGAACGCGCCGTCGACACGGCCTGTCGTCATGAGACGGACGGACGGCGAGCTAGCCCATAGCCCACCGTCCACAGGCCCGCGCCTACGGTGGCCGGGGGCCACCACGTGGCCCCCGACGCCCGGGGCGTCTCCCGCGGCGGCCGGGACGCTGTGAGGCTCTCTCCCTCTCACGTTCCGCCACCTCCTTCTCTAGCATTACTGCTTCGCAGAAGGAGGTGACGGCGTCCCATTCCGTCTCGCTCCGGACCATGGCTTGCACCAGGGCCGGACGCGAGAGGTCGCCGCCGCCAATCGCCGCTTCGAGGGCACGGCGGTGCTCCGCCCACGCGGGGCACACCTCCACCGTGTGCTCCACCGTGTCCTCCGGTCGATCCTCGCAATGGAAACACCCGGGCGTTTCCTCCCGCCCGATTCGGTGCAGGAACCTCCCGAAAACACCGTGTCCGGTGAGGACCTGCGTCAGGCGGAAGGTGAGGACGCCGTGGCGTCTCTCTAGCCACTCCTCAAAGAGGGGACTTATCGCCACTATCGTGGCGTGCCCTGCACGGGGTTGCGACAGTCGCTCTCTCCATGTCGCCATGAGATCCCGCCGGAAGTCTGTCCGCTGAGCGACAATTTGTCGCGGCAGCGGAGTTTCCCCCCGGCGAAGCGTCTCCGCGCGCCATTCATGCAGGCGCGCGAGGACTATCGCCTCCAGATCCCATGGCGGCAATCCGGCAAGGAGGCACGCCGCCTCGCGGGCGATCGTGCGGTACCCACGGGCCAGCCTTACGGCTACCACCTTTTGGGGCGCGTTCAGGTAGTGGGCTGCACGCAGCCTCAAGGAACGCGCCCACACCGGGGCCCCGTAAAGGGCCATGGACCGCACGACTCCCGCGTAGAGCCTCCGGCAGGAGGCGTTCGGCCCCCCCAGGTTGGGCAGGAGCCGCCTGAAGGCAGCCCCAGTCCGTTCCAGTTTGGGGGCCAAACGTCGGAAGTGCTCCACGAAGTTCCACCGGCTGTCGAGGACGAGTCCTAGGTACTTCAAAGTCGACTCGACACCGATGGATACCCCTCCTACCGTGAGTAAGGATCCCGGAGGTGGCGCATTCCGAGGCCCATGAAAGCACATGGCCTCGGACTTGTGCAATGCCACCTCGAGACCCAGTTGCCGGATCCTCTCAACGACTATCGCAACCCCGCGTGTCATAGCTTCGGCCGCCGCCTCGTGCGACCCCCCCTGTGCCAGCACCAGCGTGTCGTCAGCGTAGCAAACTACGCTGACACCACTAGGGAGGTCGGCGCGCAGCACCCAGTCGTACCCGATGTTCCACAAGGAAGGCCTTAGAACCGATCCCTGTGGAACACCGCACGACATCTCTCGCCGGTTCCATGCTCCACTGCGACTGGGGTAAATGACTGCCCTGTCCGTCAGGTAGTCCCCGACCACTCGACGGAGGTAGGTCGGCACCCGGTGATACCGGAGTGCCTCCCTTATGCAGCTCCAGGGCATGGAGTTGAAGGCGTTGGCGATGTCGAGAGACACCGCCAAGACAACCCCACCCCTGCACACCGCATCCCCCGTCGTGAGGGTTCTCACGCGCATGATGGCGTCCACCGTAGAGCGCCCCTTGCGGAAACCAAATTGGTGTTCCGCAAGATCCGGCCCCGTCCCCGTAAGGTGCTCGGCGAGGCGGTTTGCAATGACTCTTTCAAAGAGCTTGCCCACCTCGTCGAGCAGCACCACGGGCCGGTATGCGGACGGAGAGTCCGCAGGGCGCCCCGGCTTCCGAATGAGGACCAGCTTCCCCGTCTTCCAACGAAGCGGGAACTGGCCTCTCTCCAAGCATGCGCTTAAGAGCCCCTCCAGTCGGGGCCCGAGAGCCTCCAAGGCCAGGACCCAGGCTTTGCCAGGCAAGCCGTCGGGTCCCGGGGCGGTATTTTGGCACTGAGCCTGCGTACCGCCACTCTCAGGTCTACCCCAGTCACTTCCGGAGTGTCGTCGTCGTCATCCTGGTGGTCCGCTTCCAGCATCGCAGGTGTCGGAGCCATAGGCGGGGGGGGATGTTCTCCCCGCGTAGGGAACAGAGTGCTCACCACGTCCTCCACGAGCTCAGGCCGGAGACTCTGCGTCAGTGGGGGGGCCCAGGTGCGGAGTTTATCCCGCACCATCTTGTAAGGGCGCCCCCACGGATCTCTGTCGAGAGTCCCCAGCAACTCCTCGCGGGCCAGATCCCTGGCCCGCAAGACAGCCTCGCGGAGGGCGGTCTTCGCCGCTCTGTACCCCTCATAAAGCTCCGCCTCGATGGCTGCCGCATTCGGTGGGCGAATGCGGAGCCTGCGATGCCTGGCGTACAGGTGTCGCGCAGCCACGCACGCCTCGCGCAGAGACGTCAGCTCTCGCGACCACCAGTACACCTGACGTCGGGCGCTTCCTGGCCGGACTCGGGGCATTGCCACGTCGCATATATCGGACATGGCCTCCTGGAACCACCCTGCCTCATTATTAATGTCGGCAGGCCTGTCCGGTGATGTCACCCAGGCCTGCACGATCGAGGCTTCCAGGAGGAGCTCCCGGTCCAGCTGCTTTAGCGCCCAACGCGGACCACTCGGGGCCTGTTGGACCGGCGCGCTTGAGGTCTGGGTGGAGACGTCGAACCGGATGTACCGGTGGTCGGAATAGGTCTCCACCCCCTCCATGACACGCCAGTCAATGACACGCGGCGACAGAGCGGGGCTAGCGAACGAAATGTCCACCACCGACTCGCCCCGCATCCGCACACACGTGGGGACAGAACCCCGATTTAGGACGTCCAGGCCCTTCTCCAGGGCCCAGTCCTCCACCATTCTTCCCCGCACGTCTGTGCAACGGGAACCCCAAGCCAAGTTCTTGGCGTTGAAGTCCCCGAGGACAATTACGGGGAGGGATTGGTTTCCGACGACGACACTCAACTCCGCAAGGGAGTTGTGGAACTCGGCGAGAGTTCGGCTCGGGGAGAAGTAGACTCCCACCACGACAATCTCCCCGAACCGTGCTGCTACGCATCCCCGACCCCTCCTGACACTTTCAAGGGTCGGGGTGCCGGCGGCGGCCGACGACACAATGGTCACTGAGCCGCTAAGGTCCGCCACCCAGTCTTCCCTGGGCAGGACAAAATACGGCTCAGCGACCACAGCGATGTTTATCGACCACTGCGCCATGCTCTGGAGCAACAGATCCTGAGCACAGGCGCAGTGGTTGATATTCGCTTGGAGGAAGCGTAATGGGGCCGTTATTGGCACTCCATTGCCGCTTCCTCCTCCCTGGCCCCTTGTGAGGGCCCCACTGTGGCGGTGACAGCGGCAGCGGCGGCAGTTGCGGCTGCGGCGGTGGCGACGGTGGCGGTGGCGGCGGAGGGCCTACCCTTGCCTCTGGTGGCTTTGGTGGGTGGAACGCAGGCCTTGCTCCCAGCCCGGTGATCGGCCGGCTTGCCAGCCGCCGCACATGCACCGCAGTGCGGCGTGGCGCAGCAAGCTGCGGACATGTGACCCGGCTGGCTGCAGCGGAAGCAGAGGCCGCTGCGGTCAACCTCCGAGGCGCACTGTACTGACACGTGGTGTCCCACGTGGCAGCGATAGCACCTCAGAGGTCTGGGCTCCAGCAGCTTCACCTGCGCTGAAACCCAGCCCACCAGTAGCCTACGGCCCTCCACTATAGCTTTGGCCGCCGTCACAGGGCAGCATACCGTAACGGTATGCATACCCGTGAGGTCCGGGCGTAGGGCGCCTGCCCTGACCTGCTCAGCAGGACACCCACCGGACCTGGCGACGGCGGCCACCACCTCCTCCCTGGTCACCGAGTCGTCCAGACCCAGAATGCGCAGGTCTGCGCATCTCACGGGCCTGGACACTCGGGCCTCGTCCGCGTTTAGGGACGCTCTGAGCTTTTCCGCCAGAGCGTCAGCGGACGAGCCGCTGGTTTCACCGGGGATCTCCAGCATGCGTGCCCCCGTCGCGGTGACCTTAAGCCGGAGGCCCCCGGTGATCCCGAGCTCCCCGAGATCCACCGTCTCCTTCGCCTTCGCCAGCAAATCGCGGTAAGACACGCCCCTCTTTTCCGCTTCCGGCTGTAGTGTAATCACTACAGCCGCGGTCTTCGGGGCGCGGAGCCTAGCCGCGATCTTGCGTGCCCTATGCTGGCGCTGCCGCTCCTCATTCCGGGCCTTTTTGGCCGCCTTTCGCCCCTTCTTTTTCTCCCCGACCACCTGCCATCCGGCTTCAGCCGAGGGAGGTGTAGGGGGCTGGGGGGGCGGTGGTGGCGGCGGCAGCTGCCGTGCCGCAGGCACTGGCCCATTCGCCGTAGGCACTGGCGTTGGCACAGTGTCCACTTGTGCAGCTGCCTTGCCCTTCCCTTTTTTGGCCGCCTTTTTACTCGTCGCCGGTTTCGCCGGAGCCGGCTTTTCGGAGGGGGGGGGTGCCACAGCCCTGCCGGAGGGCTGGCTGGACGGCCCCGGTGCGGGTGCGGTAGCCGCAGCAGCCGCGTACGACACCGTGCTCGGCATCGGGCTTGGGCCCGCGGCTGCCCTGTTTGCACCCAGGGCGGGGCGCAGTACAATTCCCTCCAGGACGGAAAACCGCGCCTGGAAGGAAGCCAACTCCTGCCGAACCAAGTTTAGAACCTGGTTCTCCACCGGCATGGGCTGGGCTTGTCGCTGCTGCTGCTGGCCCCTATTTGAAGGTGCCGTGCGGGAGCCAACCTCACGTAGACTGGCCAGGTCTGCGTGGAGCTTAGCGTTCTCTTTTTGGAGAACCTCCATGGCAGCCGTCAGGCGGGCTAACTCCACCCGCAGTTTAGCCACCTCCTCTCCACCTATCGGAGGAGGAGGAGGAGGGGAAGGCCCCGCAAAGTTGGCTTCTGCAGCCGCCATGATGGAGGCGGAAGCCGCGGGTATGGCCTTGAGTTTTGAAGATGTCTTCACCTTCAAGGCCACGCCCCTTATTGCGGCTTCCACCTCCTTTGCGAACCTGGCCTTACGCTCTGCATCGGAGCCGCCAGGTGCACCCGCCTCGTCGCCCGACCCGGGAGCAGTCATGCCCGGGTGGCGCTCCTCTTCGGCCAGTCTCACCGACCTTTCGGAGGCAGACAACCCCCTCCCTCTGCCTCTGATCCCACCACGCTTGTTGGTGGGGATCTTTCTGGCCGAAGCCTCCTCCTCCCCGGATGATGACGCTTGGTCGCCATCCTTCCTGGACCGCTTGCGGAAGAACTTGCCGTTCTCCGCAGCAGTCCCGGCCCTCACGCGGCGGGAGCTCTCTGAGCCTCCCGCGCTCGCATCGCTGGATACGAGGTCGGACTCCGACCCCGCATCCCTCCTCTCCTCTTCCTTGCCGTTACCGGCGGTGTTTTTGGGTTTAATAGATTTTTCCATAATTGTTCCCACGAGTATGGGGGAAGTATTCTCAATCTAGGCAGAGACCCCTGTACCTAGAAGGGCAGATTTTGAGTATTTATTACTCGCCAGAGGGTCTGCAGGTACCCTGGCGAGGGTGAGCACTAGCGACTGATTCGTTCCATGGGAACACCCGTCAGCCATACATCCCCTCGCGGTGCGCCGCCGCTTGGGATTCGGGGTAACTTTTTATAGAGGTTTTCTACCTCGCAGTCCGGGCGGTTAAGCCAAGACCCTCGGTCCCTATCGAAGCCGCGAGACGTGATCCACAGCACTTCGACAATGGGATTACGAGACTGACGGTGACAAAGAAGGACGCATCCTACTCTGTCTGCTCGGAGGCAGGGTGAGTGCACACCGAGCCCGCCCTCACTCCTCTGCTATGCCCTCTGCTGTACAGAGGGTCACGCAGAGGAACGCACCGGTGGTCCTGGCAGGACCCCACCCATGTCAGAATAATTAGCCGCGGCAGTAACTCTCCCCGAGGGATAAAAGGAAATTCTCATTTCCTCTCATTCCCCGGGGAAGGATACTGCCGCGCCCAGGGTGCACCGGCCCAGCAGCTGCTCTTCCCTCCAGACGTATCGAGAGGGACCAGCAACCGCCAGACACACGTGGAGGACTTCTGACATCGCACCCCTGTTATATGAGCCTTAAACCTGAACTGGCATATTGGTGGTCCACTAAAAGCTCATTTATATCTAACCCTTCGGGAAAAACAGATGTTATGTTATGTTAGAAAATAGGAGTGGTATCGTAGGCTTCAAAAAGAACTGAGATGGATATCCATTGATGATTGGAATTGAATAATACACATCGCAATACAGACCAATGCAGGAATCTACTCGTTATGCCGCAGTTTTATGAGACTTTTGACCCCATAGTGCTCCATTTATTTCTACTCCGTGTCATTTTATACGATACGACATGATAATGTGTCGGTATTTATGTCATTATTATATCTTTTTATCCAAGTGCGGTAGAGCTAAAGAGAAATGTTTTATTTCCTTTATATTATACTGGTAAACAAGGTCGTTATTTCCGCGAATGCTCATTTCCTGATCTTTTAAGCATTATCGTTATCCGTGAGAGCATTTGAAGCTGGATGGTTAGCCAGATTTATTAAGTTACATGAATCTACATTGCAACATATCTACATTGTTCCGTTGCCATGTTGTGGTCGACGATGGAACACGTTGGCCAAGAAATAGCGTCTCGGTCAGGAACCTACTCAAAACTGCAATGGCTTTTTTGTTAAAGGCCTTTTTAGAGATGGCGGTGCCTTAACTTGACTCGATCACCTAATAACTAAATAATATAATGCTTCGACTTTCAAAGAGACCATGACCTCTGAGTTTGTTCCAACATTAAATTTCTTCTTAGGAATTAGTCAGATGAAAATTAAATGTAAAACTATCTAAATAGAGTTACTTACAGATAAACATTTTAAACATTTTGGACTTGAATACCTCCAAGTAATAACTGCTATCAATATTAAAGAGCTGTAGCCAAAGCAAGACAATATTTTATCCACCGTTTCATTTCCAATGACAACCAGAGGAAATTGTATTTCGAAATCTGTTTCATAATAACAGCTGAAATATTGTGGGATTAAGGATCGCCGAGGGCTAGTCGCTATTACTCGTTTAATACAGCTTTACGAGTATATTTTGAAGTTTTCAATTTTCAATGTTGGGTTTAGCTTCGGACAATGTGATTGATTTTTGTTTGTATTGAACTAATTTAGACATTTATAAGTATGAATAAGCATGTCAAATAAATGCTTAATTGGTGCTTCAACGTTCTGTTTCTGTCAACTTTGAAAGATTGACGGAAATAGAACGCTACTTTATAATGTTTAGCAATAAACGCATGCTAAACAGCAGAGAGAGCTCGGCTGGGCAGCGTTCGGGAAGTTGCGCGGTATCTTCTCGTCCAACTTACCACAGTGTCTCAAGACGAAACTCTATGACCAGTGTGTGTTGCCAGTGATTACATACGGGACCGAAACGTGGTCGCTCACAATGGGCCTCATCAGAAGGCTTAAAGTCACCCAAAGGGCAATGGAGAGGGCTATGCTCGGAGTTTCCTTGCGTGATCGAATCAGAAATGAAGACATCCGCAAGAGCACCAAGGTCACCGAGGTAGCCCGAAGAATTGCCAAACTTAAGTGGCAGTGGGCAGGGCACATTGCTCGGAGAACGGATGGCCGATGGGGCCGAAAAGTTCTGGAGTGGCGACCGCGAACCGGAAGACGTTGCGTTGGAAGGCCTCCCACTAGGTGGACCGATGACCTGGTGAAAGTTGCGGGAATCCGCTAGATGCGAGTCGCACGGGACCGGTCAATGTGGCGACACTTGGGGGAGGCCTATGTCCAGCAGTGGACGTCTTTCGGCTGAAATGATGATGATGATGAAACAGCAGAGTATACTTGGCCTTAACACGCTTCCTTGTGGAACATCATGCTTAATCATCCAGTCCTTAGAGTGAAGTTAAAAACATAAAATATACCTAGCACCTGTAGCTTAAGGTGCCTTTTACATCAAGAGGCAGGTCGCATATTCTATTTTCACCCGAGACCTCTACCTCACCATAATATTATAAGTTATTGCTACAGCGAAAATATTTTCATTCGCCGACCCCACGTATAGCGCCCTTTTTGCTATAAGCCTTTTTGTGTTTATTGAAGCAGCTTTATTTTATTCAGCGAGAGTTATTTCTATGATTGCTTAGCTGGCTATGAAATATTCACGTATCTCTTCTATTATTTTACCCTTTCTGGTCCGCTACTTTGAAAACAGCTTAGTATTTTACATAAAATTGTCAATTCCTTTGAATAGAAGCACATTTTCATGTCTATTCTGCAATATATGGGTGAGAAAATTAACTCAGATTGTAAACCTGCTGTTGACTGGTTAATTTATTTGTTGTAGGTTTGTACGGATGCTGCGTCTCAAAATATTTTCTTGTAAAAAAACTGAACAGATTTAAGTGGCAATATCAACAGCGTCAGTAGAATCTACGTCAAACCATTTTTTCTTGTAGTCCTTTTCGTGTCTCGTGTTATCAATTTTTTAATGTTAGATTACAGCCCCACTGCTGGAATGTTTTTAAATCATCATCATCATCATCAGCCTATAATGTTCCCACTGCTGGGACACGGCCTCCTCTCAATGAGAGGGAGTTATAATCCACCACGCGGGCCCAGTGCGGATTGGTAGATGTCACATGTCTTCGAATTTTTGGTTCTAGACATGCCGGTTTTCGCACGATGTTTTCCTTCACCGTTTTGAGAGCAGTGGTGATCAAAACCCAGACAGGCGCATTATTTTGTGTAATTTAACACAAAATAATGCGCCTGTCTGGGTTCGAACACACGACTTGCTGTTCGTAAGTCGGGGCCGCCACCACTGGGCCACCGCTGCTCCTGTTTTTAAATACCATCTTGGATTCATGCTTGCCTAGTACTTTTAGTGATAATCGTATAATTGATTGTTTTTCTAAAGAAGATAATACAAATCCGAGAAGAAAGACTAAAATCATACCCTTCCTTTTGGCTTAGCCGTAGTCGGGCAATAAATTAACATTTTATTTCATTTTTTTAACTTTTGCACCCGAATGTACTTGATGAAGTTTATTCATGTTTTTTTCACACCGGTCCATTCGGACGTAAACATTTTTTGTCTACGTCTGAACGGACCGCGATCCATTCGATTTGGTCCGTTCAGACTTCCTCCGTACCTTTCCAATTTATTTGGGTTTTGCCAGTTACATTTCATTTTCATAATCAAATATTCAGTCGTGTCACTTACATATTCAATGACTGCTTCTTCATATAATATTTTAGTACTTACATAAAATAGTTTTAAAGACTAGTTCCAAACTAATGAGTAACAAAACTCCGTCATTAATTTAGGGTTTGCCATTAGGTGTTTAAGGTTACCGCACACTTATACGCACTTAGCAGGTAACGTTAACTTTCTTAGGCTGCATTCCGAATTAAGCTGTAATCGTTGTGAGCGTCCATAAACCTGTTCCGAATTACCGTGAGCGCGATATTAATGTCCCTTGAATCGTCATAGATGACGTCATGACATGCGCCATTTTGCGATTACACCGACAATGCCCCAAATTCAGTCATTTTTGACAGGTTGTGTTGTTTTGATAAGAACTTAGGAGTCGCATCTAACTATACATTATATTTAATTATCGTTGCATCTATATAATTTGTGGTATTTTCTTAAGGGAAGTCTTTGCCGGGAGCAAAATACGCTAAACACTTCCGTCATCCTTTTCATCACTGGACGAATCGTCGTTCTCTATCTCAAAATCAGAGATATCAGAGTCGATAGAGTCAACCAACATAACTTCCATTTTCAAAAATAGGTCCTGTGAAAGGTTTTGGTTTGGGGTTATGTTCCCTGTCAACGCGTACACGATTGTTCCGAATTGATGACAGCACTTAGCTGTCATAATCGTGGTAACTAAATCGGAACGCAAAACATAGATGTGAGCGCTGTGAGCGATTATTTTGTAATACGGAATACAGCCTTAATGGGATCAAAATCACAATCGTGAAAAATAAAATCCGCTGTTCCATAGATTTGGGTTGAGTAGGCATTGAAAATGTGGGACAGCTGATGATGACGTACGACAGTACATCACCGTCACCGTACGTCTTGTTCGACAGAACAAGCTATTTAGTTTATAGTTTAATCCACAAATTACATTGTAAAATGTAAAACCAAATGGCTTGTTACCCCGTACATATTAATGAAAAAATAAATATGAGCACACTTTTCTGATATCTATCAGAATATATCAGCGCTGTGATATTTATATATGTTACAGCACCAAGCTTAGGTAGGGCATTTTTACACAATTTTGTTCAATTATTGTCTTATTTTTGATTATTTTTTAGTTGTTCTCTTATTATTTAATGTTGTTTTGTTATGTGCAAGTCTAATCCATACTTTTTCTTTTTTTCTTTTCTATACATACCGTAGAAAGGATCACGAATGGATTGATCGAAGCAAAAGCTGAACCTGCAGTGTTTACAACTGTGCGTTGATGTTTACGCTTGAAATTAATTGAAAAGCTTTGTCGGGTCAGTGGTATCCCACTGACCCGACAAAGCTGTTCAAGCTGTTCCACCTAGATAATAAGTATGGACCTGAATAACTTTAATTATTCGTTAATCGATCGTCACTGGAGGTTACTGGGTTAGAGAATGTTCGTCTAATTAAGGTTTTGGTATTGTCTGGTTTTAGGAATCTTAGTTGTAGAATTTGAGGTTTATACTCGTTTTCACTAGGTGACACCTTTTGTATGTTATAATTACATAGCTCTGAATCAACCAATTCCTGAAAGTATAACAGAGCGCTTTTGTTTAGGCAATTATTGAGGTGTCGTATGTTTAGAGGCTTCTTTCTTTGTCGTGTTTAGTGCCTAACCTGATGTCAGAGTTTAAGAATGAATCATCAAGAGATGTCAGAGTTTTTATGCCGCCCATGGGCCTCTGACTTGGTTTGTAGGTACATATTTACTTATACAATGGCAATACAATTTTTTGGCTTATACAATGTTAAGTAAATTTAAATTAATAAATGTATTGTATCGACCGACCTTATAACGAAAATAGAACCTTTATTTGACCACTTTTTCTTTCGTAACTTTAAAATGTTTGCACCAATCATATGAAAAATTATAAATATTCGGCTGATAAAAAATCGTCAGACGCTGTTTGGTATTTCTGTAGGTTCTGATTTTATTTTTTAAAACATTGTACTTATCAGTAATTTTACTGAAAAATATCAAACTTCAGCCTCAACATTAGCATAGACACAATATCACCAAACACACTCATTAAATAGAGTTCCTGTAACGGTATTGAGGCCAAACCTAAAACGAGGGGCTGACGTGGCACACCGTGGCGACTGGTGGTAAACGCACCTGTAGCTTTGCACGCATATCGATCTTAATATTGTGTTAGTGAGCCGTTCTCACGCCATTTACCATGTAACGTTGTTTTGTTCCGTTTTCGGGGGGAACGGGGTACCTACAGTCTTGTTAAATTGAATATTGTTTGGTAAAGGTAAGTGGTGGAAGGGGGATGACGCAAAACATACCTAGCTAACGAAGTATGCTTTTACATTTCGATATGTGATAATAAAATAAAATATAAATATACAAGGTGGTAACGACAATAAATGAGAACACTGGTTGGTAGTACATAGATCCTAACTACGAAAATTATTTTTAAAACAAACTAAGTAGCATAAATTGTTAACGAAATAGAACACTATTTATAACTATTTGTTCACTAATCTTAGATATAATTTGCATTTGGAAATAAAATTTAAGAAACGAATTTGGCAAAGGGTAGCGAGTTGGCAACATATGTCTAGGGTTACTACCGAAGCGTGGGTCATTATCCTACATGATTTAGTAAATATATATATAGTAGTGAAGTATAGTAGTGTAGTGTATATGTATGTATAGTGTGTATGAAAATGTCTTGTGACTAAACTTCACGAGGTTTACGCAGATTAATTTCTTGTCGTATTGTCGCAGCCAACCTGTATATAAAGTCACCCATCCCCGGCCCCACCTCAGCAAGCGTAGCCTGACGTTCGATCAAACCAAGCAGCTGTTATTATTAAGCCACGGACCCCTCGGTTATTTGGGTTTTATTGTACAAAAATTATCTAGGGTTTTATGAAATTATGATGAACCCTTGATAGAACTTGAGATTGACTATAAACTCAAAAGCTGACCGTTAGTGAAGCGTAACCTATCTTTCACGTTCAATTAAGTAAAGAAGCTTTCTACCTAAGAAATTAAAGAGAAGATACGTACCTACATAAGGGAGAAAGTGTTTGATCTAATGTAAATCAAAGTTACGGCTTTCAAGGTTTTCGTCCATGCCAAAGTTGGTTCCCCAAGGAACCAATGCCAAGATTATCAGCTATTGGTTCATTGACCCGCAAGCTTTGCGGTGTGTGGTATACTATGGCGTGACAGAAACAACCTGTGAACTTGTATATTAATAAACCCTTACGCCCGGAAGTGTGCCTCGTAATAAAAATGTAAAATGCTGTATTGTTGTAATTTTGTTAATAGGCATTATCATCTGTGCAGTTTTTTTTGGGGTTGGCTTCCAGTCTAATAAATAATAATAATAATAAAAACGTTTATTCATCTCCACAAGTTACATTGTTATAGTATAGGTTGACACGTAGTTTGGCAGAAAGTTGTAATTTGTGGAAGATCTGGAGTCTAAACTAAGCCTAGGACTGTATTTTAGAACTCCAGGCCCCCCATCACATCATAATAGTGGTTGTCAACGTGAAAATAGTACGAAAATTGGTGACGGTGTGTATGTGTGTGTGTGTGTGTGTATAATATTTAAGTATGTATAGATATTTATTGCAAAATTAGTATTTTATGAATATATATATATACAAATATTTATATGTATTTATACATGGGGAATATATACAATAATGTGACTATAATCTTACCTACAAGTATGTGTACGCAAGTATGGACTACCAAGCCTGCCTACTTGGCTACCTCAAGTAATTTTTCTGTTTCCGTATAGTCTAACCGAATGCAGCTGAATACCAGTATTTAACATGGGACTACGGCCTATCTGAACTCCACAACCCAATGAATACTAGGTAATACGATACCCATGGTAAGACTGGTTGTCAGATTTCTGGCCACTGACTACCTGTAGCGATTGTCAAAGATCTACAAATGACAGCCGGGAACAACGGCATTACGTGCTTTCCGAGTCACGTACGAAGTATGCAGTGCAGATTTTAGCGAATAGCCACATTAAAGTCCAAAATTCTAAATGAATATAACCAGGACATCATTTATTTTAATGGCTAATGTTTTAGGGCCAGCAATAAGTCAGTTAAAGAAATTCAGCGTGTTAGCGCCTCGTCACATTCCTGGAATGGGCTATTAAAGTTGTTTATGAAGACAACAATTCAGCAGTTTGATAGGCTGTTTTATTGTTTTTCTTAAGGCTGGTGAAGCTTGTTAAAGGCTATTTAGTTGGGTATTAATTCTTTTAGTTAGTTAACATTTTCTGATTCTTATTTTACATCACGGAGTTCAACAAATCATCGTCAATTCTTATCCTAAATCCGATTTATTTGGAGTTGGTGCGTTCATCTTCTATACTATTATTATATATGCATCACCTCCACTGAAAAACCACCTCTGTAGCCAGAATACCTTAACAAATAAATATATATAGCCATCATCAGTCCAGTTCTACTCAAGTGAATAAATAAACAACTGATATAATAGGCTTGTGTCCTGAAAAAATCTAATTAGTCCGTCAGTTAGATTATCAAAAAATATTTGACACGTATTTTTTCTTTTGTTACGTAAACGAAAATTGACGAAAATACGACGCTTTTAAAATTCTCAATACGTCACCTCGTGATATAATTTTTAGTGCGTTGTGACGTCATGAGCTCCCAGTTCCGAGTTTTGATGCGTTTTATCTTTGTTTCTTTGTTTTATTTATTGGTATACAAAAACAAAAAATACGTGTCCATTATTTTGCAATACTCTAACTGACGGACTAAATAGATTTGCAATTTATTGATGGTGGAAACTAGCCTATTAAAGTATTGTATAGCGTATAAACCTACCTCGGTTGACCTAATAAATCTGAGTGAGTGCGATGTTTGTTTCAGGAATGTTTTGAGGGGAATAAAACGTGTACTTTATTAGTTTTGTGGAACAAGGCCACCATCAGAGTCTATTCACATTTTTATTACGCGACAAACATGCCTTGTTTACGTAGATTTCCTCACATTACGAGTATCAAAGGGTGAAAAATAGGAGACGGCTATTAACAGGAATCAAGAATATTGAGCAGCGGTGGCCCAGTGGTGGCGGCCACGACTTACGAACAGTAAGTCGTGGGTTCGAACCCAGATAGGCACACATTACTTTATGTAATTTATTTAATCACCACTGCTCTCAAAACGGTGAAGGAAAACATGAGGAAACATGCCGGTTTCCTCATGTTTTCCTTCACCGTCCTAGAACCAAAAATTCGAAGACATGTGACATTTACCAATCCGCACTGGGCCCGCGTGGTGGATTAAAGCCCAGTTCCTGTCATCATGAGAGGAGACCGTGTCCCAACAGTGGGAACATTATAGGTTGATGATGATGAATATTCAAATCGTCGATTGGATGGAAGATGAGAGAACAAAGTGCTGGAGTGGAGACCACGGACGGGACGGAGGAATATGGGAAGACAACCGACTAGGTGGACAGATGATCTCATTAAAGTGGCCGGAAGAAACTGGATAGCCATGACACAAAGCGCCAAAAGTGGAGAGATTCGGAAGAGAACTACACCGCATTGAGTGGCCAACGGTAAAAGAATAAGAAGAAGAGTATAAAGTTCTTCATCCTCGGGTAAAAGTATGGATCCTCCGAAGAGACGGGTTTTGTGTGTGTCGGGATACTGTCCTATATGTCCTGTAGGTGTTGTTGGGTTTTTAAGCGATGTATGGGTTTCCGTGATGTCAGGTGTGATGCACAGTTCGTATTGACGATCACGTTGCATGCTTCACGTCATCACAACACAAAATCATACACGTGAGCAAACACCGTGGGAAAATATCCAAATGCTCAAATATTATTTAACCAAATCATTGATGGTAATTTGCATTTCAAGCATTTGGGTTGGAGGTATGGTTTATATAATGCAAATATTTATTTTTATAGTGATTCGACCCGCATGTTTAAATTGCATAGGCGTAACAAAATCGTGAAATGGCATACACTGGATGAATCTGATGATGAAACGACTTTTAAGCAAAATGCACTTATTAATGTTATTTAATATTCGCATACGTAGTTTCATACGGCGTAGAATGGTCAAAAAACTCAATGAAATCAATGTTTTGAGGACCCTTTTCCTTTTTACTATCAAAAACTTTCTTGTTGTTGTCACGAGGTGCAGTTGCCAAATATTTTGTACCGTCCTGTTTGTTTTATAAATAGTTTTGCTAGTATATTTTTATTAAGTATACATGGTGTAAACGGACCCTTCCCGAAGCCGTCAACCAAGCTTTCTGTACTAAGTAAACTCTACGCAAAAAAATAGGGATGACGACTGACTAAAAAAATATGATTCTGTTTAGTCCGTCAATTAGATTTTCGAAAAATATTGGATACGTGTTTTTTGTTTTATTAAATGAATAAAAAATGACGAAGATAAAACGCGTCGAAGATCATGTGTGAGGACGTGTGACGTCACTTTTTGGTAAAAAATGTACTCAAATGTGACTACACACGAGTTTTCGACGCACTGTATCGTCTTAATTTTTTGTTAACGTGAAAAAAATAATGTGTTCAATATTTTTTGGAAATCTCTCTGACGGACTAATTCGTTTATTTTTTGTCGTTTACCCTATTATTGCTGGGAAAGACCCATCTTCTTCATTCTCGTATCGTACCCACGTTCATAAGGGTCCAACAACGGGCTTAGTCCTTTTACAACATAGCGTTATCAGGTCAGCACATTCCACAACTCGCCTCTTTAAACCCAACCCTACCTAAGTACACACCTCACGGTCGTTTAGATTCGGGCTAACAAAGCTAATTCGTGCCTCCATCGTTAAACCCTCCCAGAGGTCTGCCTGCACTTACATCGACCGCAATGTGCCTAATTAGTGCTATAATACACGTTTTAGTACGAATTTTTGCGGATTAGTGCCACTGTTAGTCACTTATCTACACCGGTGTATTATCTTTTTGGTTGAGTGCGTTTTTGCTGCATGTGAGTAACGGGCTAAGGTCATTACCAAAAAATACTGTAAGCAAAATAAGCATCTTGAATGTGGAGTTGCGGGTACGAGCACATTAAACAAAAAACATGTCTCTTGTTTAATGTGCTCGTCAAACCACCGCTAGAAAACCTAGCTGCTTTCAAATAAAAAAAAACGGAACCAATTTGGTTCAGCCGTTTTTGAGTTACGGTGCCACAGACAGACACAAACACACAGCGATCAAACTTAGCGGGTTAATAAAATAACTCCAAAAGAAAAAGTTTACTTAGTTTTGCACTCGGAGTATAATGTGATATGTCGTAACTAGGTGTATTTTTCCTAAACTCAAACACAAAAAAACACACAACTACATAAACAACATAAAAAGGTGATCAGACAGTTTCATAGACACACGAAGCCTGTTGCATATCTGTCGAAATGTCAATTTGTAGCCACAATTACGTAGATTGAAATGGCCAGGCTGCCGTGCCTACACTGTGGCTCTATCGTCCTCAATCTGTTTTGTGAACCTTGGTATCCCTTCCGCCATTTAATTTGTATTAATGAAGAGTTTTCAAAGGGTTTTAGTGTTGAAATTTTGAGGTTTATGTCGTGGAATGAATAATGCGTTTGAAGTTGTTTCTTAATTATGAGGAAGAGAAAATTAAGAGCAGTCTACCGAAGTGAGTCAGGTAAGAGGTTTTATTTAGCCAGTCTTCTATGATACGAGTACCGTAATATAGAGCAAATAAAATATAAAACAATAGAATATAAAATAGCCAACATTACTAGTATGCATCTGACATAGAAATATAGGTAATGGTACTAGGATATCAGGATCAGTCAAGATGTGTTAGGCAATCCAATGTACCATGACGTAGACATTTCGAATACGCAGCTGTGGCCTGCGCATTATATAACGAGCTCGATCGAGAGGAGGTTTTTACGTTTTCAGTCTGCCAGAGAAGAAATGAACTAAATAATATTATGACATATTATGGTTAGAAGTAAATTTTATAATCATTTGAGTTATTGTTTAACAATGATGGTAATTATGGGCGGGTGTGGTCTGCAAACAGTAGAAAGCGTCTTTCAGTAAATCATGCTAATAATCCCAATTTTTTAAAACAAATTCTTGAATACAACAAAATTTGTACAATTCTAAATTCGCGAGAGGGACGGATATCATAAAAGTATCATGATGGATTTATTAAGCTCAAAACGGTTACATGACGAAACTCAAATCGTTTTTCGTTTTCCAATCGACCTGTTTTTGGTTGAGTCTTAAGGTATGAAATAGTAGTTTTTTTAATCCAGAAAAAATATATATGTTGTTGTTCATTAACTGTTCTTGATTATTCTTAGGCTCAAAACACGATAGTTATTACTTCTCTCGATCATAAAAACATGCAAAGATAGGTAAGTTTATGACTATTTTCAAGTTCTATTTAAAGATTATATTCTTGAGCGTATTTATAATAAAATTAATAAATCCATTAGAGAGTTAGATTTGGCTAGATTTGAGAAGCAATTTAAAGAATTTTTATGTAATAAATGCTATTATAATTTGAATGACTACTTAAATGACACTGACATATTAATTAAATTAATTTATTTATATTTTTCATTTGTAACTGACATTCCTTTTTTAATTTAAAATATTATTATTTATATAATTGATCACTAATGTAACCTTATAAAATTTGTACGCCCATGTGGTAGAATGTGATGACACAATATAAATAAACTCAAGACCATGTTAATATACATACCGACCATGTTCTGACATATAAATGATTTGATTTGATTTGATTATTAACACTTATAATTATAAAAAAAATAGACTGAATAATTAAAAATTACATTGTCTAAATTAAACTGAGGTTACTTTTAAAAAATATGTATTATTAATAATACATATTTAATATAATAAATTAAAAACCACTTATTTCGCACTATTCGTCCCGCAGTGACCGACGTAACAACCACTTTGTAGTGCAAGCTGATTAGAACTTTATTCTAACAGTATTTCAAACGAAGTTTGGAAGATCCTGGCCTTAAACTAACTGACATGGTCCCTAACACTAAAAAAAGGATATTCACCATGTTTGATATTTGTTTTGAGTTTCCGATATTTTGGCGCTGTTGCAAGCACCATGATTACGGATAAACTGAAATTATTAACAGCACCGAAATATCGGGATCTGAAAATCTCAAGTTTTTATGTGTTAATAATCACGAAACTATAGTCCTAAAACCGGAAATTCAAAACGTGTGACATGTACTGGCCCGGAACTCCTCACAAAGAAGAACTGTGTGTCCCAGCAATGGGAACATCATAAACTAATTATGCTTACCTTTGCTAATCCAACATCATTGGCAATTGGTTACAGTGTCAAAATCTGTGTAAGTAATCTGCGGCTTCCCTGGCATTTCACGAAATTATATAGGCAGGTAGGTACACATTTAATTAAATTTTGTAGACATTCATGACGTCACTATGTGGTCTGACGTCATTTGAGTAACAAAAGCTTTTTCGGTACCGCGCCGTAATCCCGTAATTCTTTAATATAATGTAATGTAATATTTACACGAACAACTTCGCCAGATTAATTTTTTTTATGTGTTTTGAATGGAATTGTGAATTTACTGTTTAACTTTTTTGTATCGTTGGGAAACTTCGTATTTACTGACGTGATTTTATAGGAATTTATGAAAAACATTAGCTAACTTCGACCGCATGGAGTTTGAAGGAATTTATGAAAAACACATAGTTGATGCCTGCGGCTTCGACCGCGTGGAGTTCGGTAGTTGTCCCACGGGTTCGCACAACCAAGATAAAAGTATCCCATGTGTTATCCATCCATCCAGGTTATAAACTATCTTTGTGCCAATTTTTTTTTCCATTCAGTCGTTTATGAAGGAAAAAAAGAAAGAAAGTAAGAAAAAAAAACTTTTGTCGCAAGGACATGACGTGCATACAATATTTGGAACATCCTTAGATCCATCCTCGCAAACAATCGCATGTTTAAAATAGTAGTAAGATTCTTTAGTTACATATTTTAAGCATAAAGCAGAACTCGGCTGCTGTCGGAAAATTCTTGATGAAAGTTCTGGTAATCACAATACTCATGCTGAGCAGGTGAACTTATAATAAAAGATTATAGAAGAGAATTATTAACATCAACAAACGTTGATTTGATTGAAATATTAGCCATAATCATCAATAGCAATTAAATATATATATGTACACGTACGTACATACTACATGTCGTATAGTCCATCCACTTAAAAAAATTGGACCTTTTTCAAATAGAAGTTCCTAACAATTTGTATTTACCATGTGTCTTTTTCCCCTATCGAAGTTATTCACCCCAATTGAGTGAATTGCTTCGACAATTTAATTCTATTTGTTACCTACTTCCTATGTACCAAATGTCAGTCGTCTTGCTGTCCTTTTTAAATGAGGATACAAATAGCTCGGATAATTTATTTGGCTTTACTACTGAAGAAATGTTTGTAGATCTTTAACAGTCGTTACAGATCGTCAGAGGCCCGAAAGTCTGACAACCTGTTTTACCAACGGGCACCGTCGTATTTCCCAGTACTAACTGGGTTGTGGAGGTCAGATAGGCAGTCGCTCAATGCAAATCTAGGTATTCAGCTACGTCTGGTAAGACTGAAAGCCGACCGCATTAAATTTGGGAATAGGCTAGGCAGATGATGGCTTTGGCTTCTGAAGAAATGTTTATTTTAATGTTTATAACTTATAAGTTACCTACAGCATATAGGCTCTGATAAAAATTACTGATATAGCAGTTTAATTGTAGATAGCACTCATTTGACTGAGTCTGAGAACTTTAGACGTCACTTAGAAACCATTTTCAATAACTTACTGTTCGGTTTCGGTAGGTTGCTATCTCTGTCTGTTTAACATTTTGCTAAACATTTCGGTTAGAAACAAAACATCACAAAAAATCTTTCTTTGATTTCTATATGAATCAAGTGACAGGTAGGTGACGCGGATAGGATATTTCAAGCTAACTTTATTTATTGAAACACCGATAGCTGCGAGACGTGAGATATTAACAGACAGTTATACGTAAGTAAGTTTTAGAAAACGGGCCTTTAGTATGTTCCCGTATTTATTTTCTTTTAGTTTGACAGTAACAGGGAAAACGCTTATCCAAAGTACGTGTTAAGTAGCTTTTATAGATTTCAGCCAGGCAATAGCTAACTATAACAATGGATACTATCTCATTCCTCTTACAACTCTCAAGGGGCGTAACGTTGTATTTATAGCCTAGGAGTTCACCCTCTTGGGTGCATTTCTACTAAAAACCAACTATTCCAATTGCCTCCAAAATTTTCCGATTTAGCCAGCCAGGACCCTAGTCCCTGGAGCGAAATAAACACGCAGCAATAAATACCAAGAACGAGGATTCCATGGAGCAGGCCAAAAACATTTCCCGAACATAAAGAACTAACGTAAAAACGCGATAAAAGCTGGGATTTTATTTATCTTTTTTTGCAAACGAAAAATAGCTAATTCTTTCCGCGCGTTATTGTCGGATCGCGTGCTCAAAGGTACTGAGTCATGGTCGTAATAACCGTGCAGGAACCGTCACGGTTGAAAACTGACGCTGTACAGTCAAGAGCATAAATGTGTATACATTTACAAATTCAAAATAGTGAAATAGCTATTAAAATAATCGCTAAATAAAAAAAGAATGCTATGTTCGAGAGACAATAAAATTTTAATAAAATTGTTAGAAGAAAATCTTTTTTTAATTTTGCTAAGTGTAGACGTGGAGTTGTTCGTGACTGTACCAGCCAGAGTTTAATCACAGTCCTGCCCTAAATACGGGGTATTAAAATGCTAGCCATAAATGTATCGCTGGCTTTATAATAACAGCAAACAATAGACTCGAGCTCGGATTAATCCTTGTGTATTGTAAAATGGAAATGTAAGCCGCGGTTTACACTGAGTGGACATAACGTGGCGTCAACCTTCCTATACGCCTTGTTAATCAATACTCAGCCTTGATCACAATAATATGCAAAGAGAATGCTTAACGTCTTATTATGAGACATATTTAATCCGATTTACATTAAACTTCTAAAAATGGCTTCTTATTGTCTTTATAGAGCTATATAATATTTCATCTAAACTAGCTAAAATAATTTTCGTCTATAACATTTCATATGCTGGGACACAGTCACTGGTCTACAGATCACTAGATACTCAATTCCCTGCTCTTGTCCCATCTTAGTTTGGCTTCGGGTCGGCGCAACACTTTATTATTTTATACTCCGCTGTCAGTCGTTACGCTATAATTTAGTTGTTTTTACCACTGTCCTCTTTTTTTACATAATTAATAAATCAACTAAGTCTACAAGATAATAATGTGCAATGCGAACCGCAGGGACGGTCGCCGCACGACCCTTGAAGGTGTCAGGAGGGGTCGGGGGTGCGTAGCAGCACGGTTCGGGGAGATCGTAGTGGTGGGAGTCTACTTCTCCCCGAACCGAATTGGGGTTCTCGTTGTCCAGACGTGCGGGGAAGGATGGTGGAGGACTGGGCTCTGGAGAAGGGCCTAGTCGTCCTAAATCGGGGTTCTGTTCCCACGTGTGTGCGGATGCGGGGCGAGTCGGTGGTGGACATTTCGTTCGCTAGCCCCGCTCTGTCGCCGCGTGTCGTTGACTGGCGTGTCATGGAGGGGGTGGAGACCTATTCCGACCACCGGTACATCCGGTTTGACGTCTCCACCCAGACCTCAAGCGCGCCGGTCCAACAGGCCCCGAGTGGTCCGCGTTGGGCGCTGAAGCAGCTGGACCGGGAGCTCCTCCTGGAAGCCTCGATCGTGCAGGCCTGGGTGGTTCCAGGAGGCCATGTCCGATATATGCGACGTGGCAATGCCCCGAGTCCGGCCAGGAAGCGCCCGACGTCAGGTGTACTGGTGGTCGCGAGAGCTGACGTCTCTGCGCGAGGCGTGCGTGGCTGCGCGACACCTGTACGCCAGGCATCGCAGGCTCCGCATTCGCCCACCGAATGCGGCAGCCATCGAGGCGGAGCTTTATGAACGGTACAGAGCGGCGAAGACCGCCCTTCGCGAGGCTGTCCTGCGGGCCAGGGATCTGGCCCGCGAGGAGATGCTGGGGACTCTCGACAGAGATCCGTGGGGGCGCCCTTATAAGATGGTGCGGGATAAACTCCGCACCTGGGCCCCCCCACTGACGCAGAGTCTCCGGCCTGAGCTCGTGGAGGACGTGGTGAGCACTCTGTTCCCCACGCGGGGAGAACACCCCCCCCCGCCTATGGCTCCGCCACCTGCGGTGCTGGAAGGGGACCACCAGGATGACGACGACGACACTCCGGAAGTGACTGGGGTAGACCTGAGAGTGGCGGTACGCAGGCTCAGTGCCAAAAATACCGCCCCGGGACCCGACGGCTTGCCTGGCAAAGCCTGGGTCCTGGCCTCGGAGGCTCTCGGGCCCCGACTGGAGGGGCTCCTAAGTGCATGCTTGGAGAGGGGCCAGTTCCCGCTTCGTTGGAAGACGGGGAAGTTGGTCCTCATTCGGAAGCCGGGGCGCCCTGCGGACTCTCCGTCCGCATACCGGCCCATAGTGTTGCTCGACGAGGTGGGCAAGCTCTTTGAAAGAGTAATTGCAAACCGCCTCGCACCTCACCTTGCGGGGACGGGGCCGGATCTTGCGGAACACCAATTTGGTTTCCGCAAGGGGCGCTCTACGGTGGACGCCATCATGCGCGTGAGAGCCCTCACGACGGGGGATGCGGTGTCCCGGGGTGGGGTTGTCTTGGCGGTGTCTCTTGACATCGCCAACGCCTTCAACTCCATGCCCTGGAGCTGCATTAGAGAGGCACTCCGGTATCACCGGGTGCCGACCTACCTCCGTCGTGTGGTCGGGGATTACTTGACGGACAGAGCCGTCATCTACCCCGGTCGCAGCGGAGAATGGAAACGGCGAGAGATGTCGTGCGGTGTTCCACAGGGATCGGTTCTAGGGCCTTCCTTGTGGAACATCGGGTACGACTGGGTGCTGCGCGCCGACCTCCCTAGCGGCGTCAGCGTGGTCTGCTATGCAGACGATACGCTGGTGCTGGCCCAAGGGGGGTCGCACGAGGCGGCGGCTGAAATAATGACACGCGGGGTTGCGATAGTCGTCGAGAGGATCCGGCAACTGGGTCTCGAGGTGGCATTGCACAAGTCCATGTGCTTTCATGGGCCTCGGAATGCGCCACCTCCGGGATCCTCACTGACGGTAGGATGGGTATCCGTCGGCGTCGAGTCGACGCTGAAGTACCTGGGACTCGTCCTCGACAGCCGATGGAACTTCGTGGAGCATTTCCGACGTTTGGCCCCCAAACTGGAACGGACCGGGGCTGCCTTCAGGCGGCTTCTGCCCAACCTGGGGGGGCCAAACGCCTCCTGCCGGAAGCTCTACGCGGGAGTCGTGCGGTCCATGGCCCTTTACGGGGCCCCGGTGTGGGCGCGTTCATTGAGGCGGCGAGCCGCCCACTACCTGAACGCGCCCCAAAAGATGGTAGCCGTAAGGCTGGCCCGTGGGTACCGCACGATCTCCCGTGAGGCGGCGTGCCTCCTTGCCGGATTGCTGCCATGGGATCTGGAGGCAATAGTCCTCGCGCGCCTGCACGAATGGCGCGCGGAGGTGCTACGCCGGGGGGAAACTCCGCTGCCGCGGCAAATTGTCGCGCAGCGGACAGACTTCCGGCATGATCTCATGGCGACATGGAGAGAGCGACTGTCGCAACCCCGTGCAGGGCACGCCACGATAGTGGCGGTAAGTCCCCTCTTTGAGGAGTGGCTTGAGAGACGCCACGGCGTCCTCACCTTCCGCCTGACGCAGGTCCTCACCGGACACGGTTGTTTCGGGAGGTTCCTGCACCGAATCGGGCGGGAGGAAACGCCCGGGTGTTTCCATTGCGAGGATCGACCGGAGGACACGGTGGAGCACACGGTGGAGGTGTGCCCCGCGTGGGCGGAGCACCGCCGTGTCCTCGAAGCGGCGATTGGCAGCGGCGACCTCTCGCGTCCGGCCCTGGTGCAAGCCATGGTCCGGAGCGAGATGGAATGGGACGCCGTCACCTCCTTCTGCGAAGCAGTAATGCTAGAGAAGGAGGTGGCGGAACGTGAGAGGGAACCTCACAGCGTCCCGGCCGCCGCGGGAGACGCTCCGGGCGTCGGTGGCCACCACGGGGCCCCCGGCCACCGTAGGCGCGGGCCTGTGGACGGTGGGCTATGGGCTAGCTCGCCGTCCGTCCGTCTCATGACGACAGGCCGTGTCGACGGCGCGTTCGTGTTCCACGCGCGCCTCAAAGAGAGTCAGCAATAGGAAGGGGTCCGTAAGGACCGAAGCCTGCCGGGGTTGCGGGACTGTTCGAAAGAGATACCGTGACCCCGGAACACAAAGGGCGATGAAGTAACATGGATGGGTTTTAGTCAGTAAAAGTCTGACACTCCCTCCTGCTCCGCCCAGAGCGGGAGAAGTCATTTGATGATTTCCCATCAGAAAAAAAAAAAAAAAAAAAAAAAAAAAAGGGACGGTCGCCGAGACGCGGGTGAAATATGATAAATCCATCTCATGTCCGCAGTACGTCCTTGTCTTGTTCAATGTCCACTCTATGTGAACTACTCCTTAGTCAGCCCGTTTGTTATATTCATGAAGTTATTTCTGTTTAAATGAAGCGTATGTATTGGACCATAAATTTTCAAATTGTGTGGACTTTTTTAAATTCATGGTATATTTGTTTTTATTTTTACTGGATGAAGTGGGAATGGGCAAAGCTTGGTAAAATATGTCGGTATTTGCAATAATTGCTATTTGCTGGCCACGCTAAAACTAGTGACGGTTATGCCAGATTATCTCTATCTAAGTATAGATGCAATGAGGTACGATACCCATCGATAGAACTGCGATTACTTCATTTTCCTCAAATGTGAGTCAGCCTTACCTGGAACAGAAAGATTGGATAGGTTAGTAAAAGTACCGGCGACATCAAATTCAGAAAATAACATGGTAACAACATAAAAGTGCATACATTTTATGTACCTTTAGATCTACTAATAGGTTGATAGGTATAGATCAATAAAAAAAATAAGGTGGACTCGTTGGTCAAGTGGTCGCAACCGCGACTGTTGAGTATGAGGTCCTGGGTTCGATTCCCGGGTCGAGTAAATTGTTATTGGGTTTATCCATCAGGAATTTCTTAGTAGCAGCCACGGAGTCGGGATTTGAACCCGATGGCAATTATAGGCTCATACATGGGACTTAAAAAACATACCTGGCGAAAAGTGGGTGAAAGTGGTTGGTGAAGTGGGGAAATAGGTATTCGGGGATTACATGTGTAATGTTACATTAAATAAATAAAATATCGCTGGACATGAACACACAGCGCCATCTAGTGCCACATTAAGCAACGAGGCTTGTGTCGTGGACACCAGATAGTTGATATACTACATAGATACTTTTTGTTTGTTTGTACATACTTATTATACATATAAACATCCATGACTCGGAAACAAATGTCCATGCTCATCACTCAAACATTTGCTCCAACCGGGACTCGAACCCGGGACCACCACTACGCCATTCGAGTCGTCATTACATTACATTACAAATGAGGTTACATTTTGTTTTCAATCTCCACATTAAATTAATCGATCCAGTATTTGTTGGGTACTCTCCTTTATTCCCCCCGTTTTACCTCAATGTTTTTATTTTTTCAGGTCCTGAAATCGCGTGCCTAGGTTGATTATAAACCTTCATGTTCGTGTGCTATTTCTAATTCAATTATCACTATCTGCTGCATTTTATATGGACTGCGCTACAGTCGTGAAAACGATCGGACTTAATTTAATGGTGAAATATTCATCATTTTATCAACACTTTAATTTACGAACTTAACTAAGCAGATACTGTTGTGCACAAACTAAATTTAATTTAGGCTATTGCTATCTTTTACTAAAAGGCAGTGCGCGAAAAGGACGGCTATAGCTATGAACTAAGTTAGAAATGTCAAACTAGTTTATGCCTTGCGCTTCACCGTGTTTTTAGTCGACATGTTTTTACGTGCACCCTTCATTTGTATAGAAATATTAGTTCCAACTAAATTGGACAGCTCTAAATTACGTCCGTGTCTTTCTCGTGTTATTAGAGAGAAAAAGATGGCAATAGCCTAAATTATATTTAGTTTGTGCATAACAGAATCGACACCATTTTTGGAAATTACGGGAAAATAATTAAGTTAAGGACTTGGCTTTACATGCCATCAAGAAATATCTCTCAGGCATGCTAGTTTCTTCATGGTGTTTTCCTTTACTTTGGTAAAGGAAAACACCATGAAGAAAGTTATACAATACGCACATGAACCCTAAAAACCAGGGGTTTTTCAGAGTGACTTGGGTTCGAACTCGAGACCTATGACTTGGGAGACCGACGGTCACACCACAGGGTATCACTGTTACAGTTACAACACACACAGTAATACACGAATGTACAGTTTAATATTTTGATCGAGAATAATTAAAATTATACCCCTGCACCTAAAAGTAACTCTCAACTGAAACCTGAACCCAATACAGTCTGAAATCGCCTACCTACATTGATCAAGTTAGTGTGGTAATTTGTATTCGAGACATTTATTTATTTCTCTTTAAATATTATTTCTTTATGATGAAGTTATGTCAGATTTTATGATACCTTACATTTAAGAGCTGTATTATAGTCAAAAACAATTTATATTACTGTGTAAAGCAATTAGAGGCAAAGTGCTAGTGCCAATTACTTTCCAGAAACGTTCACAGGCTTGGACGCTGACTCTTAAACAATTTTAAAAAAGAAAGCGCAAAATATTAAAACATTCATAAGTAAATACGGAATCTTTGACAGAGAAAATTAATTTTCTTTTTTTAATCTTTTACGCATGATAAAAGGTATGTAATTTTCTTTTTCCTTTCTTCTCTTCTCTTGTCTTGGGGGGATAATGCTGTAGAATTCCATAACGTTTACCGTCCAGCCTTTAGGCACATTCTCTTAAATTAATTTTGCCTTAGCTCTCGTAATTGTTCAAAATAATTCCAATTAAGCTCAAAGAATAAAGCAGGAGTGTGGATAGGTAGGTTGGCATTCTCATTCTTATTTATTATTTAATCGCTAGCCATATAGTAGGTAGGTACTTTTAAATGAGCTTGTTTTTGTATTACAATTTGATAAAAATGACTGCCTCGTTGGTCTAGTGGTTGCAAGCGACACTGCTGAGCATGAGGTCTTGGGTTCGATTCGTTCGGTCAGGCCAGGTTTTGGTGTTATTGCAAACTAGTTTATCTATAGCTTCTTACTTAAATTAAAGCTGTGTATTATCTGTTAATGTGCTTACACCATAGATTACTGTTATAAGTCTATACGGGAGGACTTGTAATTGGCTTTCTGGTGACTATGGTTTCCTTGTTTTTCTGTTTTTATTATCAGTAAGTCCTCCATGTACTAAATAAGTAACACTTTGCCTGTTGGCCAAATTGAAAAATCCAACAAGTTATGGAGTTTCAGGATGAGGAATTTCTCAGTAGCAGCCACGAAGTCTGAACTTGTGCCCTGTCAATGGCAATAGGCGCCCCCTATTACATGGGACTTAAATAAAACGGCCAAATGTTGGGGGTTTACTAATGGGGTACACCACTAACCTAACCTAACCCTTTGGAGATTAAAGGCCTCATGATGTTTAATTTGATAAATTGTGTCGTTGTGGCGATCTTTGTGAGAGACTTTGGACGCCTTATGGCTGTAATGGCAAAATTGTGGAATCCAATTATTATATTAAAAGCCATGACAGTAAGATGTTTAATTTTACAACTAGACAAATAAAGTAGTACTATAATATAGTATAGTAATTACATAACATTTTTGAATATTTGATCTTTTACATGTATAAAAGATCAAATATTCTAAAATGTAAAAAACGTAAAAAAAATGTAAATTTAAACTCTACTATGTAAAACATAGTAGAGTTTAAATACTTGTAAATCATTAGCTAACTACCAATTAACTTATCAATTGTTTTTTTTTTCAGATTTGAACCTTTGGTTCAGTAAATAAAAAGACTACAACAAAGTAGAATTTCGTTCACCTTTGCGGAATTTGCTCCAGAATTTCTAGCCGTCTCTCTGTGGCATACAAACAAGACTAAAAATGTGGAAATATTTTAATGCTGACTATCACATAATCCAACATGTAATACACGGTGGAATCCGGCACGCTGCTCAACTTTAAGCCTGCACCGAGATAATGAGATTTAAAACTTTTTGACGCGTTACCGTGTTTTGGGAATTAATATTACGGAAATTGAGCAATGGGACGCCATGACTTTTAATTTTGCTCGTTTTAGTTTTATTATGTGTTATAATTAAATTGAAATAAGGTGGCTAAATAATAACACCCGTCCGGGGCAATGTTTAGGTTAAGCAACGCTTGCCTAGGTTAGTCCTTGGAGAGGTGACCACCCATAACATACCGAGTTTACTCCATGTCTCGGAAAGCACGTTAAGCCATTGGCCCCGGCTGTTATTTGTAGATTTGATTGATCAGTAGTTACAGGTAGTCAGTGGCCCGAAAGTCTGACAACCAGTGACAATCAGTACTAACTGGATTGTGGAGGTCAGATAGGCAGTCGCTCCATATAAAGTATTCTGCTGCATACGGTTAGACTGGAAGCCGACCCCAACATAGGAAAAAGCAAGGCAAGGCCAGATGATATAACTACGTTTTGTAGTAGGCTCCTTATGTGATCCTAAATAACCTAACGCCTACTTTCTAATCTAAGGCATTCTGTGAACTAATAAAACAACACACGAACTGTAAATAAGCTTAAAGTTGAGGGTAAATGTAGCGTAACTTTGTGTACAAAACTTAGTTTGTGCCTACATAAGTAATGGCTAACTTGGAGTGTGGGTATTATACAAGGCATCGTAGGAGTTTGAATACAGTACGCTCATTATTAACAAATAGATCTAAAACAATAATAAAAGTACCAAATTGAAGAAAAGAATTACAGGGCGTCAAAAAATTCGTCCACATCCTTGTCATTAGGAAAAGTGCCAAGAAACCTGGCAGAACTGCCACGTTTAATGGCAGTGATCCTTTGCCGAAAAAAAGGTTTGTCGCTAAGTGACTGAACAAGTAGGCAATGTAAAAATCGCAAAACGATATTTCGTAAAGCGGATGAAACACGTAGGACGGCCGCTGCTTCTTGCGACGAGTTAGTGATGTGCTTGTGCAGATCCACTAACGTAGGCTATCGACAATGTCAATTGAAGAATTAAAATATGCTATTTTAGTTTTATTTTTCAATTTGTCAACCGTTTTAACCCGGTTGGAAGATCGATGTCAAATAATGTTTTAATGTATTTTGATTATTTTACAGCATAGTAGAGAAACGCGTAATCAACTTTCGTAATGTAAGTTAATTAAATTACAGGTTAAATCGGTGGAGTGTTTTTGGCTTTAAATTATCGTATATTATGCCTTATCCTCGTGCTACTAACTACTGTTTCAATAGGCCATGACAGCCTAAACCAACATAACCGGATATTTTATTCTTTTAATTTACTTATTAATATTTTTTTTTCTACATATTGTTTATTTTTATTATAATATTATATTCTGAACATTATTTTTTATTTAATTATTGTAAGGACCTCAAAAAAATTTTTGAACGATAATAAATGGAAGATTCGATAACTTTCCGATTTAGTCAATCACTAGCGTACCTATGCTTTTGCCAGCTAAACGATAGCGACTGATGTTTTTGTGTGGGTAAATTGTACGGTGCATAGTAAATACACGCTGTGTTTGGTGTCATAAGGTTTATAATTGATTGTGTAGTACGTTCAGTTTCAAGAAATGCGGGTGTGTGCGCGACTGTCTATTGCACTGGCGTCTATTGCTTTTACTGAACTGCATGTGTAGTAGTAGCCGTGTGGTAGGGGCAAAGTGGAGACACAGGGTTCCGATGCATTTTCGTCTAGCGGGTCTTTCATGCGGGTCTAGCTCCTTCTTCATTATATCTATGGTATTTAACCTGTATGTTCCCAGACGTTCCCAAAAGGGAACAAAACATTGTTAATTTAATTGTGTACTACAGGTATATATCCCTTATACGACTGCAGGAGTAGACAGATAGGGTACCATTTAATAACACTAAAATCGTTACACAGCTCTTTATTGAGGAGATCTATCGTCACGACACAGCGGAAACCACCTCTAAGAACCAACCACCTACGCTCAACTTAAACAAAGAAGACCTCTAACAGCCAATCAGGGCCTTATCAGAAAATACGCAGAGGTAAAAGGAAATTAGGAATTATTAATGTGACCCACCCCCGCTAATTTGAGGGAGAGGCGAGATTGCGTGCCTTCATAGTCGGTTTACCGTGAAATATAACCGTTAATAGTCCTGGTTTAGTGTTTTGTGACTTAATGGACGTTTACAACTGAATTTACTGGGTCTAGTTTAGTTTACGTGGTGGGTTTGTCTTCTTTTGTTTTAGAAAGGGCTTATCGTCGTTCTACTTTTGTCCAATGTTACTTGGGGTCGACGTGACATGATTCCTTCTTTCTCCTCTGCCTACCGCCACGATCTCATTTATTTTCTTTCCTCACAAAATCCATCCATCTTTTCTTTAGTCACGTGTGAGTGGTATAATTCTATCACACCAATTTATTTTCACTATGTCTTTCTACGTTACCTACAGATAAAGGAACGCTTCATGAAAGTCGGCATCTCCAATTGCACCCCATTTAATTTGAGCTTCTCATCCCAGTTTTACTCACCCTGCTCCACCCAGCTCGAATCCTTCCGTAAAGAGATATTCATAGCATGCCAAATTGGCACCGCGTTGTAATTACTATGCAGGCTGTATGTTATTAGAAACCTAAATCAACATCGTACTGTCAAACACACATTTCAATATCTCTGAAGAAAGGTAGGATTAGTTCAGGGATATCCATACGCAATTTCCCCAAACGATCCTCCCTACCCCTCCCCATTGTATTCGCAGGCAATATAAAAATACTTTCATTATAGGAGTGCGTGTACACGTGCCCATTAGGGACCGCTAGCCCCGGGCACCTGTTGCGGCCGCATTAATATCGATCCTCCGATTCTACCTCTTAGCCACAAACCGCGTTTTTAATAACGTGACCACACGTTGCAATATTGTCAAAGAAGGTTTTTGGGGATGCAGCTTTGGGAGGGACTTTGTAAATAAACAGTGTATTGTATTGGATATTTTTTCTCAAATTCATAGCCCGAATAATTAATTATTTTGACTCAACGTAGTAGAGTGCTGTTTTAAGCCAAAGAATATGATTTTTAAAGTGCTAATGGAACAAAACCTTTTGTTCCATTAGCATATGCTTTTAGGAACCAACCATTTTCAATACGGAAATGCATCCATATCCGTACATATTATTCATTAAAGTCTTCTAACAATTTCGCAAACGATTTTGAAGTAGTCTACAATTTATTCCAAAAGGAATAACACACAGGAGTAATACACTAAACAAGAAACCCTGATGTTTTTTCAAGTCTCCCAAGCCATTCGAAGCAAGCACGAGTTTATTATTACACATGAAAACATGAAGCTATATTACCAGTCCTGGAACGCACACGTAATTACGCACAGTTAATTACTGCGTAATACTGCACTGCCTGCCACTCAGAATTTGATTAAGCCAAATGCAGATGGCAGCTATACACATGTAACAGCTAAATTGGGTTCTTAATTTACATATACATACTATAACTACCCGTGTAAGGAAGTATAAACAGGCCAATAACACCATATTACAAGCTTGTTACACAATACAGGAGATTGTTTATAAAAGTGTGTGTACGAGGGTATACAGGCGTACGACCCGCTCCCTCGGCGCACCTGTTGTGACCCATTAATATCGATCTACGCATTCTTTACGTCTACCATCTTTACAACGCGGCCTATTTTTGCGGACTTTTGTTTTAGACAGCCGTGTTTTGATTTTATGTCAGTTTGCGCACCTTTTTGGTTCGTGAGAATGTGCGTTTATATCATGTAATTGGTCTAATGACGCAGTCTATACTAATATTATAAAGATATAACATTTGTTTGTAAGTTTGTATTTAGGGCGTAATCTCCAGAACGAATGATCCACTTAGAAAAATAATTTCACTGGCAGAAAGCTACATTACCCGTAAGTGCTGTAGGCTATAAATTATATTTATATATCGTTTACTCCTTATCACAGGTTATCTATTAACCTAGCTAGAAATACAGCACCTCACCCACCATTTTATTGTAGTCTTTGTACACTATTATATAAGCGATTCTGTAAATTGTGACATGTACCTACTACAATGTTTTTGAAAAATAAATTATTATTATTATTATTTATGTCATGCTTATTAGCCGAGCTATCACAATTTTTGTGAAGATGAAGTCGCAAGCGAATTGCTAGTATTATCATCATCGATATCATTTCAGCCGAAAGACGTCCACTGCTGGACATAGGCCTCCCCCAAGTGTCGCCACATTGACCGGTCGCGCGCTAGTGTAGTATAATTTAATTGTAACAATTTGTACACTGAATTCTAGACAGCAAAATATGTAGATCCCTTACTGTAAGACCTCACTGTACAGACGCCAGCACATCAAGCTAACCGAAACTGTCAAATTGTCCCAATCAACCTTCAACCTAATCCTTTAGCGATAAAGTTAAAAATCTATTAAAGATATTAGACAAGCTGTAGTAGCTTGATGGAGTAGAGTGATAATTGCGTCTGTACCATATTTCACGCTAATAAAGATTACACTATTATGACAATCCACGTATTTACGCTGATTAAACAAATTTTATTGCGCCCTTTGATTTTAATTTAACATCGAATATTTTATTTTAGTCGTAAATTCATTGTAAACTTTGAAAGCTTACTCGTATTGCATATTATCAATTTTAAAAGCTGATTTTTACACTTTGCTGCCGTTTTTCGGTTAATATTTTACAAGTCATACGTAAAGCTTTTAGTGATATTAAAATTGAAGTACCGTTGCCTACGTTTCGTTAACGTCCTCAATACGATATTGTCGATGTTATAGAATGTTCTTTCATGGGCAATATTTTTAACCCATTTACGTATCTTTTCCTTGATCATATTTCTTACAGAAATGGCGATAATCTCAGCATTCCTTTTAACGGTGCTTGAACAATTTTTGCTTTATGTTTTATTTTCGTTACGCCTTTTATATTTTACAATAAAACAATGTAAAGCCTTTGAGATTGACACTGATGATCATGAATACATATTTATATCGTTTAAACCTATAAGTTAAATGGCGCTGGCTCTTTTTATTTGCCTTTATTAAATAAATAAAATAAATAAATAAATATCGCTAGACATTACACACAGCGCCATCCAGTGCCACACTAAGCAACGAGGCTTGTGTCGTGGACACCAGATAGTTGATATACTACATAGATACTTTTTGTTTGTAAATACATACTTATTATACATATAAACATCCATGACTCGGAAACAAATGCCCATGCTCATCACACAAACATTTGCTCCGACCGGGATTCGAACCCGGGACCCTAAGAACGTACGTATTATTGCTTCAGGTAAATTAGACTTAAATTCACTCAAGACAAACAACGTAGAATACCTACTGCCGAGTCTAGGAGCATGTTTATACAAGAATTCCTTTTTAACAAAAGTGAGCTTTATGAAAGGATTTTTGAAAACGCTTGTCCATCATATTTTCCGATAGTACTTCATTGGGCGCAAGGCTTATCAAGTATTATTTTGTATTGTTTTCTGGTTTGATAATTATGTCGTTAGAGATAACTTTGAATAACAATGTGTGTAAAGTTCGCTAAAAACTTATCTTCATTATAAAAAGTTGACCAAAAAAGGACGATAGCCCAGGTTTGATCAAAGAAAATCTAGCTATACAAGTGAACGATTATAGTGGGGTCGAAGAAAAATTTTACGTACAAACGGACGAGTATCGCTTTAGTAACGTAAAGGCTCAGCGAGCAGGTAATTGAATTAGTAGGGTAAAACTAGTTTATAGACTTTTTTTTTGTATTCGGAGATTCTTCAGTGAAAGGTGAAATTTATATCGTCTTTCGAAATAATAAAGGCAGTGTCAAAATTTAATGAGATTTTTCCATTGGTACGGTCGAACAAGCTATTTGGTTTACATTTTACAATGTAATTTGTGCGTTAAACTGTAAACCAAATAGCTTGTTCGACCGTACATAGTTTCTGAACAAAACTATTAATTTGTTATGGCAGGTTAAACCTTTTATACAACATTATTTATAACCCCCGACGCAAAAATGACGGGGTGTTATAAGTTTGACGTGTCTGTGGCAACGTAGCTCTCGAACGGATGAACCGATTTTGTTTTTTTTTTTTGTTTGTAAGGTGAATTAGTCGAGAGTGTTCTTAGCATGTTTAATGAAAATCCGTCCAAGATGGCCGCCGCCACAAAATGGCGGATAACATATTTTTTCACAACTCACTCAATATGGGTATCAAATGAAAGAACTTGACTAGTATGATACATTTCAAATCCAAAATCGCCGCCACCACAAAATGGTGAACTACATTTTTTTCACAATTCCTTCAGTATGGGTATCAAATGAAAGGGCTTGACTATAATAGTAGAATACTATACACTATGATAAATGTACACTATATTGAAAGGAAATACTAACTAACGAAATGAGATGAGGAAAGTGGAATGATGACTGGTACCTAGGACCTAACGCATTATTTTTTATTTATCTTTTAGTACCTACTAAAAGTTTAATAAAAAATAATTCGTTAGGTACCAGCATTAAATTAAAAAAAAACCCCGACACATTATGTAAGTACATAATTTAAAACGGGGTTTTTTTAAATTTTAAATTTAATTTGACTTGTTAGTATATGCGAAGCGTGAATATAGTTTGTTCAGAATAAGCAACTGAATCGATTCCAATAATTTTTACACCATGTTATAATATTTTGGCCAAAAATATTTAAAAAAGGATACAAGTTGGACACCCAGGGACACTAAGTACCTATCCGCTATACAAGACGCGGGCGCCGCGTGGTGACCATGACCACGTTTTTGTACGGACAACCAGGTAACAGAACAAGCTTATAACATTGTGATTTTTCATGTTACAATTTTGAAATTTTGTACGGTCGAACAAGCTATTTGGTATACATTTTACAATGTAATTTGTGGGTTAAACTGTAAACCAAATAGCTTGTTCGACCGTACATAGATTCTTTATATAAAAATACTCGACACGTGTTTCGGGTTTCGCTTATACTAAAACTAATGTTGTATACGAAAAATAAGGCTATTTCTTAGTTGCGGCTCCATGTCTGGAACTGTGGCCGGTGATGGCAATAAGCTCTTCCCCTTTTATATATAACCTAAACATAACTGATCAAATGTTGGTACAATGTACCTACTATAGGTAACCCCTTGGGGATTCCTGGTGTCAGCTTGTGTGTGTTTATGTTTAGAACTGTTCTTTATATTAAACCTTAAGAAAATAGCCTGTATTTTTACCATAAGTTTGAGTTTTGAATGAAAGGAATAGATACCGAGCCCTGATTTTGTCTCCTCAGGCTAAGTTTCTTTTGTTTTCACAGTATTAAAGATCTATTTTCGAATTTAGATTTTTGATGTATAAAACATTCAAAGAGACCTTTGAAGTATGTGGTTACCAAAGATAAGATAAGCTGTTTTGGGTCTTATTAAGTACCTACATTCATGTCAAATGAGGCAGGCTTCTTTCTGAGCCATCAGTACAGAGAATTTAGACGAAGTGACATTCTATCAGCATCATTATCTGCCTTTTCTCAACTATGTTGGGGTCGGTTTTCAGTCTAACCGGAGGCAGCTGAACACCAGTATTTTACATGGAGCGATTGCCTACATATTTAACTTCTACAACCCAGTTAGCGTCTAGGTTCAGAATGTCCTACGGTGGACGCCATCATGCGCGTGAGAGCCCTCACGACGGGGGATACTGCGGTGTCCCGGGGTGGGGTTGTCTTGGCGGTGTCTCTCGACATCGCCAACGCCTTCGACTCTATGCCCTGGAGCTGTATTAGGGTGGCACTCCGGTATCACCGGGTGGACCTAGCTTTTTCGTGTGGTCGGAGACTACCTGACGGACAGGGCCGTCATCTTCCCCGGTCGCAGCGGAGACTGGAACCTGTGTTCCGCAGGGATCGGTTCTAGGGCCGTCCTTGTGGAACATCGGTTACGACTGGGTGCTGCGCGCCGACCTCCCTAGCGGTGTCGGTGACGACACGCTGGTGCTGGCACAGGGGGGGTCGCACGAGGCGGCGGCTGAAACTATGACACGCGGGGTTGCGATAGTCGTTGAGAGGATCCGGCAACTAGGTCTCTAGGTGGCACTGCACAAGTCCGAGGCCATGGGCTTTCATGGGCCACGGAATGCGCCACCGACGGGATCCTTACTCACGGTAGGAGAGGTATCCATCAGCGTCGAAGTACCTAGGACTCGTCCTCGACAGCCGGTGGAGCACTTCCGACGTTTGGCCCCCAAACTGGATCGGACCGGGGCTGCCTTCAGGCGGCTCCTGCCCAACCTGGGGGGTCCAAACGCCTCCTGCCGGAGGCTCTACACGGGGGTCGTGCGATCCATGGCTCTTTACGCGGCCCCGGTGTGGACGCGTTCCTTGAGGCGGCGAGCCGCCCATTACCTGAACGCGCCCCAAAAGGTGGTATAGCCGTAAAGCTAGTCCGTGGGTTCCGCACGGAACACGCTCCTTGCCGGATTGCCACCATGGGATCTGGAGGCGATAGTCCTCACGCGCCTTTACGAATGGCGCGCGGAGGAGGCAGGAGAGGAGCTGGCGAGGAGGCGCTACGCTGGGGGGAAACTCCGCTGCCGCGGCTAATTGTCGCGCAGCAGACAGACTTCCGTCGTGATCTCATGGCGACATGGAGAGAATAACTGTCGCAATACCGTGCAGGGCACGATTCACAATTCAAACGTGTATTGGAGTGGTATGAGCCGCTAGAAGATTTAGTTTTAATCCTGGTGCAAACCTGTCTAGAAATACGATATGCTTTGAAAACGATTGTAATTTTATCAGCCGCCAGGACGGCCTATCAGATTCGAATTTTATTGACTTTAAATATTAAGTCGGTTCTTTTACTCACACAACTTCGAATATCTACCACAGTCTCCTGTTGCTAAGTTGCAGCGATCAGAAGAAGCCTACAATTAAGTACTGGCGGTCGATCAATTTTTAACTTTAAAACACAGCGCCTAAGGGTGAAAAGTAGTTGACATCAGTGAGCGCGGTAGTACTTACTCACTGCCTGTTGTTCGAAAAATACGAATCTAAAACTTCGTATAATTAATGTGCTTTATTTGATGTATTATTTAATTCGCTTTATAATGATTACGCAAGGTACAAGTTTAGACTGTTACTAATGGAAGCACAGAAACTCAATTTATCAGCTCGCGGTTTTCGGTAAATTTGACTGAATTAGCTTTTGGTTGTATAAAGTTTTAGAATTGAAATGAACAAAATAAAATTTAAATCGCATTGTTAGCATTTATTGCAATTTAATAGTTTAGATAACAGATATGGTAAAAGTAAGAGGTTTTAAATTGAAAGGAAATCATTCTCATGCTTCATGTTCATCATCATCATCAGCCTATTAATGTTCCCACTGCTGGGACACAGGCCTCCTCTCTATGAGAGGGAATGGACTCCATCAGCCACTTGCACATTGTTCTGTTCATGCATTTGCACAATATCATAATGTGATCACATGTTTCTAAAACAAAAAACATGTTGCTACAACAGTGTTGGGCAACTTTTTTCTCCCGAGTAAGAAGCTTAGAAGGCTTTCTCATTTTCCTTCTATTTGTTTACACGAAAACGCTCTTGAAAATATTTAATTTTAAAAGAAAACAACGCAATGTTTTTGCAGCGTTGTCGATATTTCAGGTGTTTTCGTAAAACGAATCCTAACCCTCGTCAAACATGTCCTTAGATAGATGTATCTCGCCGGTTTTGCTCGAACGGTTAGGTAGAGGTGTAAAATAGTTAACCCACATTACGTCAGTAATATTGAATTTGGGCGAGCTTATTACCATCATCCGCCCACAAATCCAGACTCCACATTACTACTAAGAATTTCTAATAGACAAATCTGTAGCAGTTTGCTCGACCTGGGGAATCGAACCCGTCGACCGGAGGTAGGGTCAACGGGAATACACCATGTTTGCGATCACTAGACTAACGACACAGAAAAGTATAAAAACTTTTTTGCAAAAAATAAAACCGACTTCAAATAAAACACAAACAAAAAAAACACAAAAAGAAAAACAAAAAAGTGACAAATAAAAAATTAAAAAAACTGATATTTAGCTGCATTCGTTAGGCTGGCAATTGACCCCAGCATAGTTGGAGAAACGCTAGGGACTTGATGTAAATTGTTATTTACTTCGTTTTATAGATCAATATTTCATTCATCATCAGCCTATAATGTTCCCACTGGTGGGACACGGCCTCGTCTCAATGAGGCGGAATGGGCTATAATCCACCACGCGGGCCCAGTGCGGATTGGTAGATGTCACATGTCTTCGAATTTTTGGTTCTAGGACATGCCGGTTTTCTCACGATGTTTTCCTTCACCGTTTTGAGAGCAGTGATGATGAAATAAATTACACAAAGTTATGCGCCTGTCTGGGATATTTCATTATCATTATGAAAACTTAAGTTCTTATAATTTTTATAGCAAACGTCTAACAGTAATTGTCAATTTATTAGATTATATCACCAACTGTTATTCGGGCAAGAAACTCTCGAACATTCGTTATGAGACAAATATCTACAAATGGCTATAATTTGTTATTTGTTTGATAAAAATAAGTTTTCCTCGTAGGCAGGGCTTGTTTTTGACATTCATGATTTACGATCTCAGCAATCGCTTTACGGTTTCATAATATTGATGGTAGGGTTCTCTCTTTTTTTTAAAAGCTGAAATTTTTTAAGAAATAAACTTAAAAAAATATATATTGTTGTTTTGGCTGAAGATTCAGGGTAAAGTTTTACACTTCACCCTAATAGTAGGTACACATCTTACAGTTCACCTATAATGTTTATATTTACTTGAACTACAATGTACTCATAAATAAACCTAGACGCTTATATCAGTACCTATCAGAACAGCTTGCGCTTCCACTATATTTTGTTGCCAGAAATTAGCTCGCGTCTTAGTGAAATATAAACTGCAGGTTGATAGCTCAGTTAATAGCGTAATTCTCTAGAAGTGTTTACTTCTAAATATATCTAATCATTAGAGCTATGCAGTGATGTGAAAACTTTAACTAATAGAAATCTATGGGTAAATGCAGCCCCACGCTACTCGTCCCATTAGACATGCAGCCCGTATCTGCGTACGCCCTCAGAGCATACAGGCGTGATGTTACGTCATGATGTTGTATCAACAATAATCATCTAAGCGATTGCAGCAATGACGACAAATTTGCCGTCTATTTTTGAAGAGTTCCATTGTATATCTGCGAAGATCAGCATCAGATCTTCACCAAAATTAAATGGGACCACCACAGGAGTATACTTTTTCAAATAAAAAAAGAATTTTTGAGAATCGGTCCACAAATGGGGGAGAAATCAGGTACAAACATAAAAAAAACACACGAACATAATTATTACATCCTCCTTTTTTGAAGTCAGTTAAAAGTAATAACAAAACACGAAACAGCGGCAAAACGTAGCCATATTCGCATTTAAAAAACAATTTTCCAAATAAATATTTATTATTCCGACGTGAACTCACTCCAGGGTCTTTGAATCTATTTTATTTAATTCGCAAAGAGAAGGGTGGTGTGCTAATGTGGCCCAAAAGACCAGAGCTTATTCATGCTACAGGTTGTCTCTCGGGGAACCTTTTGCGAAATGCTTTATAGGACTTTCCCCGTGGGTTGCTGTTTTAGGGACAGCGTAATTAGTAACGTGTATTGTCGGCACGCAGGCAAGATGAATTCGAAATTTGTGGTAAATTTTACCGCGGTATTCGAGTCTTTAAGCTCCATATTTAATTATTATAAATACTACTAGTTGACATGTTTTATTGTAGTAACTTGAAAACATAAGTCATGAATTCTCGTACAGTATTACCGCAGTTCATGAAAAAATGCATCATTATGTCAAACTTGGTACATTTATTTTTGTAAACTTATACTGTCTCCCGTGAAAACTAATTATAAAACTTACAACAGTGATTTATTTTAGTTCTGTGTTTTCCCGCCTGCACAGATAAGTAAGTTGAAGTGTATAGATGGTCGAGCCATCTAAATGTACTACAATTCTACCAAATAAAACATTCCATTTGGAACGCTAAAATGTATGTAATAAACCACCGGAAAATTACAGCCACGTGTCCTCTCCGGTTTTCCTGTTACACAACAACACGGCTCAAACGAAGCCTGTTCGAAACAAACTTTTAATTTAATACCTACCCTGTTTACCCGTTCAGCGAAAACGTGACAAAACAACGTACCAAATAAGCAAGCATCCAGATTATAGACACCTCATGAATTTAACGAACTTACTCTTCTCAGGGACATAAAATAAACACGGGGCTATAAAAGTTTCTCCACCGTGAACATAAATTACGTCGCTTAAAACCTGTGAAAACATGGGCGAACCATGGGAACACCATATTGTAGGTACCAGTAAAATTTTATTCGGAAACTTTTGGTATTAACACGAAATGTCGTGCTATTGGCTGGTAAAGGCGTTTCGACTTCTGAAGGCAATAATCAAATATACGTTACGGTTATTTCTCACCCTATATTTACTCGATTAGGAAAAGTCGTGGAGGGTTGTTATTTTAATAGGTTTTTGTTTATTAAGGTAAAATGTTGAATAGTAATATAACATCACGCCTGTATGCTCGAAGAGTTAAGCAGAGGTGTACCCATTGTACATACATGATCTGCGTTTCACCAGCTAAGTAGGTAATTAAGTCCTATACGGGGCGAGCCTATATTGTCATTCATCGTCTGCCTAGCCTTTTCCCATCTATGTCAGGGTCGGCTTCCAGTCTAACCGGATGCAGATGATTATCGGCATTTTTCATAAAGGTTGTGGGCCACAGTCTTTTTTTTTCGGATTGGAAATCATCAAATGACTTCTCCCGCTCTGGGCGGAGCAGGAGGGAGTGTCAGACTTTTACTGACTAAAACCCATCCATGTTCCTTCATCGCCCTTTGTGTTCCGGGGTCACGGTATCTCTTTCGAACAGTCCCGCAACCCCGGAACAGTCCCGCAACTCCGAGCGGGCAACAGTCTTATGTAAGTATAAGTACAGTAGTCATAATTACGAGTTCCCTACATTAGCACGACATTTCGTGTAAAGGGCGAATGGTGATCGCAGTGCGTAGTAATTACCATACAGTGAACTAAATCCCAAAGGAAACATCAAATGGACTGTAATTATAACAACGTCGTCTTCATTTAGTGCTTAGACTTTTATTTTAATGTATTATATTAACATTTATGCTAGACAAAGTATCTATATGCTGTTGGCGTAGACACTATACTTGGTGTAAATTATTTCATCGCCACTGTTATCAAAACAATGCAGGAGCCCAAAAATTCCAAGACTTGTGAAAGCCACTAAAGCTGTTGTTGGCTTGCGTGGCCCCCTCCCCTAACAGGGAAGAGGTGAAAAGTCTATGCCAAAGCAGTGATAACATACGCTAATAGGGTAGATGACAAAAAAAAACTAATTAGTCCGTCAGATAGATTTTCAAAAAATATTGGACACATATTTTTTCTTTTTTCACGTAAATAAAAAATGTAGACGATACAGTGCGTCGAAAACTCTTGTGACGTCACATTTGAGTACATTTTTTACTCAAATGTGACGTTACAGGCCCCCACTCATGTTTTATCTTCGTCATTTTTATTAATTTGATAAAACAAAAAACACGTACCCAATATTTTTCGATAATCTAACTGACGTACTAAACAGAATCATATTTTTTATCCCTATTATGATGCCTCGTTGGTCTAGTGGTCCCTAGTACGACTGCTGAGCATGAGGTCCTGGGTTCGATTCTCAGGTTGGGTAAAGTTTATTGGGTTGTTCCATCAAAAAATTCTCAATAGCCGCCACGGAGTCTGACTTCGTTCCCGGTTGAAGGCTGGCTCGCCTATTACATGGGACTTATACATTACTGGCGAAATGTAGGTGTACTATTAGTGCCCTCCGGGGATTACAGGCGTGATGTTATGTGAAACCAATGCTAGGGTCTGTTGGTGTTGTTATTACAGACTTTAGTCTATTTTAAGCTCTCAATACAGTAATGAAATATCATATTCATTGAGGAATGTACATGTAACATAGTACCGTGTTGTCTAAACATGCAGGCTAATGGCTACCACATATTGTTTAGTGTACAATTACATCGGCACATGCTTCGGGATTGTGTTTATCTTCTGTACGACTTGATTATTTATCTTATTTAATACGCAGAATGGAATAATTTGTTGTTTTAATTATAACAAAAAACCGGCCTAAATGCGAGTCGGACTCGCGCGATGAAGGATCGATGAAGGGTTCCGTACCATCGTAGTAGGGGAGCCCCCTTTAATTTTTAATTAATCTTTATTTTTATTATTTATTGTTATAGCGGCAACAGAAATACATCATCTGTAAAAATTTCAGCTGTCAGATACAGTCTGGTGACATGGCAGACATTCATTTTTACCCTTTGATTACGGGACTCTAAAAAGCATGTTTAGTCAATTTGAACAAAGTGGAGTGTGCCTTTATAAGTTTGCATATAGTTTACAGATTTTTAAAATCTGAATTAGATTTAGAATGATCATGTACAAGTCGACATGGTTAGCCAAGTAAAATGAGGTTATTGCCACCTTGGAATATTATACCTGCAGTAGCCAGAGTAGCTCGTCCAGTGCCAATTTTATAGGCTAAATGGAAAAAGCCGTGCGTTTTAACGGCACCACTATTCATCGAACTGGAACACCTACTACCCCAAACGGTAATTACGGGTAGTAGGATGTAAAGACGAAAAAATGCAAAAGTGTGTGAGGATGTTTATTACTTTTTCACGGAACAACTATTAGGGGGATTTGGTTGAAATTTGGCACACAGATAGTTTATAACCTGGATTAACATATAGGATACTTTTTATCTTGGTAGTACGATCCCGTAGGACATTATCGAACTCCAGGCGGGTGAAGCCGTGAGCATAAGGTAGTCTATATTAGTATTATAAAGAGGAAAGATTTGTATTTTTGTATGTAACGAATAAACTTAAAAACTACTGGACCGATTTGAAAAATTCTTTCAGTAATAGATAGCTACATTATCAGCGAGTAACATAGGTTATATTTTATATCCGTACTCCCACGGGAACGGGAACTACGCGGCTGTAACCGCGTGACGTCCACTAGTACTATTATTTTAGAGACCCCTATAATAATATTTTCCCATTTCTTCTTAGTCAACTACAGCCCAGACATTTATCAAACGCAATCATTAGAACATTATCACGTTAGGCCTCATAAATTAATCAGTATTCATACATTTTCTAGTTCCCCAATATTCCCGTTCATTTCTCGCAGCCTGGCGCAATAAATTACTAGAGTCTCGTCATGTCCACTGAAATTCACGTTACTAAAGCAACGAATATCACAGTTTCGTTCTCTTATTCATGAACCGAAAGCTGTACTCAAAATGGACGACAGTGTGTGAATATTCAGTGTTCCAGATTGTATTTTGGAAACAGAGTAAATTATTGTTTGACGTAAAACCGAAACTGTGAAACAATTATAAATGTTCGCTTTTGAAGGTGGAACTTCATGACATTTTAATGAATGAAAAATACAACATTACTCTTTCGTGACCTGATAGAATAGCCAATGGTATACTTAGAAACACTTGTATTAACAGTTATATATCCACATTTCGTTGTATTAACTTCCAAGTAAACTTGCTCTTGGGCAGTTTTTCTCAGACACAGAGATCCATGTCCTGTAACTACTGAATCTTAGAAATTAGATGGTGGTTCGCACTCGCCGAATATCACAATGAAATCGGCCTCCTTTAAATTAGGTAAAATAATAACAAAACCTTATAAAAACGCTATTCATCGTCATATCGGAGACAAACTAACAAAATTTAAAATAATCTTTACTAGTATCATTATTACTAGGAGTTCCTATTACGTGTTTTTGATTCGTCAAAGTTTACGTGACGGTTCACTAGATGGCGTTATACAATTTATGTACATTCCTGAATCGCGGTGTTAAGATTTTCCGCGAAACAATGACCCCCCGTTAGTATGACAATTCGTAACTTTGACTTTTGGTGGTCCGTGCGCTATTACAAAATTAATAAGTTCCCATTAAATGCAAAAAAAATGGCCGTTTTTGATTGGATTGTCGATGATTAAATTATTGTTTTATGTTTATAGTTGTGTGTTTTCTTCCTGTGTCATGGACAATGAAACAGAAACGTTGAACATAAATGGTGTAGAGACACAGCACACCATCGTTCCTATAGTTGGTGATGGAGCCTGCTTGTTCAGGGCTATCGCTTATCTAATATTTGGCAATCAATACTTAGACCAAGATATACGAGAAGAGATTGTAGAACATGTCGTTGAACACTGGGATGAATTCGCAATACAGACTCATGACAGATATGGAGATAATTATAGCAGTGTAGAAGATTACTATTCAGAAATGATTCAAAGCAGTACCTACGGCAGTGCGTGTGAATTAGCCGCAGCAGGCCAAATCTATCCGTACATGTTTGAAGTATATCGGCAAGGCGAATTGTATGCAAAGTTTGGAATTGAAGGCAATCCCCCTGTGAGACTACGCTTTACTGATGATTTATCTAAAGGCCATTTTGACGCTTATTTGCGGACAGATTGGAGCTTGGCTAAATATATTCATGAATAGGATAATTATATTGTTGTTGTATTAAAAATGTTATGCAAAAATATTTTGTTTTGATTCCGCTTAAAATAGAGGTAGGTTGGTTGCAGAATACAGTTTCTAGCCAAAAGTAATACAATATGCAACTCATAACTGTATATTGCATCCAAGTCGGGACTGGATCTCGTTTTTGCGGAGTCAAAACATTTTTTTTTTGTTTTAGATTTTACTGTCACAAAGTTTAGCAATGGAGTCACAAACCGAGGAAGAAGGAACTCCAGGTAGGTATGTGCTATACCTATAAGAGTGTAAATAGACACTTAACGAAGCCGAAAAGACCTTGTTCTTAGCGTCGTTGCGATCATTTTTTTGTTCTGGACCATAGCAAAGTTCCAACATTTTCACAACTTTTTTTTAAAATAATTACTAGTTTTAAAGGTTATAACTTTACTTTACATACTTCCATGACCGGTTTACTATTCAATGCATCCAATGTTTTAAGTGCGTTACGTTGAGTATTACGGTAAAACGTAATTTTTCACCCCAAAAAAAAGTCGTTTCCCAGAAAAAAAAATTGCGTAGTTTAGTTTGACGTACAGAATGCTTGATTGACGGCTTCGTGAAGAGTCAGAAATATGGTACCTACTTAAGGATTTACTTTGTGTAGATTCTCATAAGAAAGTCAAGACATTGCTTATGTTAGCATAGATGCCAAAACAACATGTACCTATCTAACTTTAAACCAACCAACATGCTAGTCTTGCAAGAATCATGTTTGACGATGATTGATCTCCTTCGCTAGTGTAATGCTTATGCTATGTAACAACATGTGTCAGATGCAACGCGAAGCCACAGTCATTGCTTTCCGACTTCGATATTAGACAGAACGATTACAATTGAAATACTGAAACAGATCGTACTGCGCAAATGTAAGTACTACTTTTGCATTGTTATTTTATTTCTGACTTTGCGTGTATACGGGGTGGACGTACAGTTGTGGTCTTTTCCGCCTGATCAGTTAATTTTTTTTTCGCTTAAATCATGCGGACGCGCCGAGCCACGCCCCCTTAAAGTTTAGGTTAGGTTAGAATAACTCTCGTTCGGCGTGCGTCGTCAGTGCGCTCGGCCGATAGGTATCTTTTCATTCATTATTTCTATACAAAGTCAACGGGGCGGGGCTAGAGAGCGTTTCTATGTTGTAAGTGCAAGCAAAAATTAGCTTAGTGGTGGTCAGGAGGGAGTGTCCTCGATAGTATATCAGCGCAAAGGATTACCACATGTTAAGTACATCATTCCGAACCCCCACATAGAAATTTTTAATCTATACTTCTATACTATCTCATCATCTGCCTTGCCTTTTCCCAACTATGTTGGGGTCGGCTTCCAGTCTAACCGGATGCAGCTGAGTACCAGTATTTTACATGGAGCGACTGCCTATCTGACCTCCACAACTCAGTTCATACTGGGTACCTAATACGATACCACTTTGGTAAGACTGGTTGTCAGACTTTTTGGGCCACTGACTACCTGTAACGACTGTTAAAGATCTACAAATGACAGCCGGGACCAGCTTAACGTGCTTTCCGAGGCACGGAGGAAAATCGGTATGTAAGGGTGGTCACCCATCCACATACCAACCTAGGCAAGCACGGCTCAACCTAAATATCGACCCGAGCGGCTGTTATTATTTAGTCACGAGATCCTCTATAAGTATATACAGGGTGGAATTTTGTAATGCCACCTGGAGGGAAAGTACTCTTAATACTGCAGATAGAAAATTTTACTCAAAGGAAACATTCCTTTATTTTTGAATAGAAAGCAAACTGCATTCAAAGATTTTCGAAAATTCTCTTCTCCCACACCCGGGAATCGAACCGGCTAAAATATCGACTTATTTGCGACATACTCGTAGCTGCGTGTATGATGTAATTTAAATATGGAATGTTAGATTATAATTTGAAAATTAGATTGTCACAGTTGTTATTCACATTTCATTGTTTTTACAACTCATTTCACATTTTGTCTTACGGTGAAAATGGCTTATCAAGAACAGTTTGATTTAATGGAAGCTTATTTTTTAAATAACAAAAACGTGAATCTATCTCTGCGGTGGTATGGAGAGAGATATCAAGACCGACAGGCACCAACTCGGTTCGTATTGAAAAGAATGGTAGAAAATTTAAAGAATACGGGTGGTTTCAAGAAGAGACGGCAAACTATTCAGCAAAACTATTTCGATTTTGAACTAGATGTTTTAACATACTTTGAATCATTTCCGAAGGCTTCAAGTAGAGATGCTGCCGATGAATTAGAAACAACCCACACTCGCGTATTTAAAGTGCTGAAAAAGTATAAGTATAAATGCTATCGTGAAGGTCGGTTGGTGCAAAAATTGCATATTGGGGATCGTGAGAGACGATTACAATTTTTTGAAAACATGCTTGGAGAAATTGACCGATACCCTAATTTTTTGAGTAACATTGTATGGTCTGACGAAACCAACTTCAGCAATAATGGCATGTACAATCGCCGCAATAACCATTATTGGTCTCGAGTGAATCCTGTTCGTGTTCATGGAACTAACAATCAAGTAAGATTTTCTTTCCACGTTTGGTGCGGAATTATGCGAAATAATAGTAGTGTTAGTCCACGTGTACGAAGGTCATTCATACACTGTCAAGTATATTGAAATACTGGATCTCTTAAGAAACGAGTTAAATGATTTCCCCGAGGAAGAGCGAAACCAAGATGGTGCTCCAGCACATAACAGCAGAATCACTACTGCCTACATTAATAACCATTTTAATACCTGGATTGGTACAAACGGCACAATCAGATGGCCTGCGAGATCGCCAGATCTCACCCCATTAGATTTTTTTTTGTAGGGATATGTAAAAAATCAAATTTACATGAAATCTTATGCGAATGACAACGAGTTGAGAGTTGAAGTTCAGAATACGATTTATAATATTCACCACAACACTTTATTAAAGGTTACTAGAAATGAATTCGTTAAAAGAATAAATTTGTGTATCCAAGAGAATGGAGCCCATTTCGAGCAACTAATTAGTTAGTTTACCATTTTTTGTAAATAATTAAATTAATTTAAGATTTCCTGGTTTTCCTTTCACTTAATTTATCATGTTTGTTAGAGAGATTTCATCCTTATAATTGACCCTAACGATCGATGCAATAAAAGTACAGGGTATAATTTTCGAAAATCTTTGAATGCAGTTTGCTTTCTATTCAAAAATAAAGGAATGTTTCCTTTGAGTAAAATTTTCTATCTGCAGTATTAAGAGTACTTTCCCTCCAGGTGGCATTACAAAATTTCACCCTGTATAGTACTTCTATACTATCCATACTAATATTATAAAGAGGAAAGATTTGTATTTTTGTATGTTATGAATAAACTTAAAAAACCACTGGACCGATTTAAAAATTCTTTCAACAATGGATAGCTACATTATCAGCGAGTAACATAGGCTATATTTTATCCCCGTACTCGGGAACACGGGAACGGGAACTACGCGGGTGAAACCGCGTGACGACCGCTAGTTATAACATGAAGAATATTAGAGGAAAATAAATGTCCGACCGTGCAAAGCCGGGACGGGCCGCTAGTCAGCAATAAAAAAAACTGCTGGACATAGGCCTCCTCAAAGTGTCACCACATTGACGGTCGCACACAGTCGAACGGGACCGCCCGTGCGACTTGCATCCAGTGGATCCCCGCAACTTTCACCAGGCGTTTTGGGTGACTTTAAGCCTTCTGATGAGGCCCATTGTTAACGACCACGTTTCGGTCCCGTATGTAATCACTGGCAACACAAACCAGTTTGTGACATACCATAAAACTCATGTCACAGGTAAAATAACTGTGAATGGACTGTAAATAAAGATCAGATCATGTAATTATTTTTCCTTGTATGTAATTGCAGATTCGGTCTGAAAATAAATCGAGTCCGATATTAATATCCAGAGTTTTTATGCTTCATTTACGTTTTATTTAAAAGCCCGAATTTTCGTTATTAACATCGATATAATTAATGTAAAAAAGTCTATAATTTTGTAATTTTTCTGTTTGTTATCGAACAAGTGATTTTTACGTTTAATGTTACAAAAAAAGAGCTACATTGCGGAGTAAACATAATTCTATTCTGCAATATTGTATTATTATTACAGGTAGTCAGTGGCCCAAACAGTCTGACAACCAGTCTTACCAAGGGGTATTGTATTACCCAGTACTAACTGGGTTGTGGTCACTCCATGTAAAATACTGGTATTCAGCTGCATCCGGTTAGACTGGAAGTCGACCCAAACATAGTTGGGAAAAGGCTAAGTAGATGATGATTACGTCCTGCATGTTTTCTTTTACATAAATGTAAAAAAAATACATTATAAATTACAAAATATGCGGATGGAGCTGCAGGGCGTAATATAAATATTTCAGAATGATTTATTTAAGAGGCAGTATCAGCGTCTGATATTTATTGCTTAGGGGCGCGGACAGCTGACGGTTCATAAATAAGGGGACGCTCACTGAGTTTAAGGACGGTGTTAATATTGTTATTTCATTATTTCACATCAGCGTAGTTGCTTTTTCTCTTTCTCTATTTTGTGCCGGTATTTTTTAATTCGTAGGTTTATGTTCTTTACTTCCTTGTTGCCGTAAGTAACTCAATACTCGAACAATTGCGTTATCGAATACACATTTAATCTCAATCCAGTGAAACTACACTATCCACATTCATACTCAAAACATTCCTCACAACATTGTCTTCATTCCTCTACGTCACAGGTCTATACCAAGCCAACCGATTACCTGCCTGATTGGCTGCCTGACGTTCTTAGGGTCCCGGGTTCGAATCCCGGTCGGAGCAAATGTTTGTGTGATGAGCATGGACATTGTTTCCGAGTCATGGATGTTTATATGTATATTAAGTATGTATTTACAAACAAAAAGTATCTATGTAGTATATCAACTATCTGGTGTCCACGACACAAGCCGCATTGCTTAGTGTGGCACTAGATGGCGCTGTGTGTAATGTCCAGCAATATTTATTTATTTATTTATTGAAGTCAGTAAATGTGCGCTTGTTTTTAATATTATGAAATTCACATTGTTTTTGACATTATGTTTAATTTTAAAGTTCAATATTTAATTTGGCAGATTATTCACCTACGTTCTTATATTCTTCATCAGCTTAGATTCCACAATTTAACCTTTATTTTCATGAAAGAACCTTTAAAGTGCAGGCATAGACGAAGAATGTCAGAAATAACATGAAAGGGTCATCTATTTATTTTAAACTGATCGCATTAGTTAGGCTTAAATGAACACAAAAGAGCTTTAAGATTCTTTTCATAATGATTTTTGATGATTTTTGGCTACCCAAGTTACCGTTCGGTAACTTAATGTGTTTATTTAGTGTTCGGTAACCCAAGTTTCTTAAAATATTCATAAAGTTGTGGTATTCAAGCAAGTTATTTTGAATTTTAGAATAGTGTGTTATTAAAAACCTATATATTGTGATTTGTGATGCAAGCAGTGAAAAGTTGAAAATCTCGTAAAATTCGACAGGAAAATATTTTAAAATGCATCATCATTTTTAGTATACTAAAGTGACTTAAACTCAATGATATTCCAATAAACAGATATGTTATACACCTACAAAAACATCAAAAAAAGTGATCCGCGGGGCAGTGCCAGCTCACATACACGCAGTGACGCAGAATAAAGGCAAAACGAGCCAATTGGCCCGTTTTCGATTCTTCACGATTGCGCGCTCACAACATATCTGTTTATTAGAATATCATTGCTTAAACTCTTTTGGAGAATTTCATGGGCCAAAGTACAATTCAAAATAATTTCAGGCTTTTTAATCGTTTGAGCCTAAAACTTATAAGAAAGCAAACGCCATCATCGACTGCATTTCATATCAATCAGTGTTACGACAAAATCTGGATCGCAATACTAATCAAAATTCTAAAATAAGATATTGATTTAATCAATTTCGTATACAGCAGCTATAAGTACATACTTGATGCAGATACGGTACAAACTGAAATTAATTTTGTTGATAAGTCCGATTGCGTGCACTCAACTGCAACACATTTCACAAATTACTTGATAATGGAATGACTGAGTGTTATGATATATTTCGAGCTTTCAGTTAAATTATGATTCAGAGAATTTTACCTCTATGTTTTTAATAATAAATTGCGTTTTCTGAAACTTCGGTCCCTGGCGAATTACTTTAAAGATTTAAATGAAAATTGATTTCAATTGAAATACCTAGTAGTTTAATGAAGGGAGGAACGTGAGGCTACAGCCGACAAGATAGACAAACGATGTCATTAAGTGGCTGGAAGAAACACTAAAGCCATTACTTATGATTACAATGTGTCATTATAAATTGTGCGTATTTCTCTTTAGTCCATGTTAATTTAATATTATGTAATTTTTCTTTTTTGCTATTTAAATACAATACTTATGCATGATTTTCAAATATATTTTAAACCGCCAAAAATTTCCAACAAATTTCCAGCAAAAAATTTGCAACTTAGGGCTGCAGAGACAGGAACCTCCTCACAATGCGACCCGTATCGAGGAGTACTGTCTTCTGAATCAGACCCTTGATTCAACCGCCTAAAGAGAGCTTTGACAGATGTTCGTCGAGGCTCTTGGCCATGAGGCCATTGGCATTATTATCTTTAATTTAGATTGCCATCGACACGCTACGAAGAAGCATTGGGTGGCTAAAGTTTAAAGAAGAGAAGAGATCTCTCTCTTCTGTTCTCGTAATTTAATAATAATAATAATAATAATAAATTGTATTGTATTGTATTCTATAACGTCCGCAACTCCACGTCAAAGCGAGTATTTTGCGTATGGGCTATAAACCACCACGCGGGCCCAGTGCGGATTAGTAGATGTCACATGTCTTCGAATTTTTGGCATTTTTGACATGCCGGTTTCCTGACGATGTTTTCCTTTACCATTTTGAGAGCAGTGGTGATGAAATAAATTACACAAAGTAATGCGCCTGTGAGGGTTCGAACCCACGACTTACTGTTTGTAAGTCGGGGCCGCCACTACTGGGCCACCGCTGCTCTTCAATGCTACTTAACAATATTAAGAATTCTAAGCCCCTCCGGAGCTCATGGTTTAATAATCGCAGCCGCTCGGGTCGATCTTCAAGTTAAGTCAAGCTTACCTGTCAATGAAATGAAGATTAAACAGGATTATGTTTTGAATGTATTTAACGTATATATCTACGTTACAGAAATTATTATTAGTAGAATTAAAAACACTGAAAGAAATAAAAGGAAACAATTTGAACTTGAGAGAATACAGAATTGGATTACGTAAGTAGATTACCAAAGTATTTCTTTAGGCAGACTTCTTAGATTTTGTTCGTTCACTGAATTCATTAAAATGTTCGTAATCCGTAGGTTGTACAAATCTTTGTAACAACAGATACGATAACGATGTGCCTTAACTGAATATTAAATTGCAATTATTAGAAAAGAAGGGATCACTTGTGGTGATTAACAGTGAGTTTGTCATGTATGACGAGAGATAGGACAGAAGAAAAAAGAACTTAAAAGGGCTCAAATTTTTAATTAAACAAAGAAACCAAGAGGCAAGAGCAAGTCGGACTGGCACAGTTAGGGTTCTGTACACTGAGGAGTCTCGAGAAAAATTGTGTTTGAGAAAGTGGTATATAAAGGACGTTTTCCTTTTTTTTTAATCGTTGCCCAATGCCTTTTTCTTTCTTTCTTTCTTTCTATTCACTCTAAATAATTTTCTAAATAAAATAAAATAATAAAATTTGATGAGCATGGACATTTGTTTCCGAGTCATGTATGTATAATAAGTATGTATTTACAAACAAAAAGTATCTATGTAGTATATCAACTATCTGGTGTCCACGACACAAGCCTCGTTGCTTACTGTGGCACTAGATGGCGCTGTGTGTTCATGTCCAGCGATATTTATTTATTATATTATTATTATTTATTTATTTCTCCTGTCTCGTGGGTGCGTTTACAAAAAAAAAAAATCACGAACACAAACACCCAGACCCGGAACAACTGCCTGTAAACCGTACAAATATTTGCTCTGTGTGGGAATCGAACCTACGACATTCAGCGCCGCAATTACTTACCCAGCCACTGCGCCAACCAATCAACTTATCTTAATAAATAAATATTATTTGTATGTTAACATTATTAAAATTGTTAGGACAGGCTCTATTTCAGTGGGTTTTGCTGAACGTAATAAATCACACAGGCAGACATACAGGCACACAGACATACAGGGTGTAAACGGACCCTTCGCGAAGCCGCCAACCAAGCATTCTGTACATCAAACTATGTTACTTTACGCAAAAAATATCGCTGGGAAACAACTTTTTTTTTGCGGTGAAAAATCACGTTTTACACTAGAAATCAATGTAACGCACATGATCGCAATGACACAACGGGAGAACAAGTGCCTTTCGGCTTCGTTAAAGGTCTTTTTACACCCTTTATAGACACACAGACGCACAGAACAATACCCTTCTAAAATCTTTACCAGTAAAAATACAGGTAAGATCTACTTTCTTAACTTTCACTCTCTGACACACCAAGACATCTCACGCAATCCCCCACATCCAAGAGATTTGACGGATGCTGATAACATAGAGATACTAATTCCCTTATCTGACGTATTTGTGCGGTAATTTACGCATTAGGCGATAATCCACATGACCTAATTCTGAAATAATTACGCCACAAGCGAGCGTGACGAACAATACACATGTGGTAGATTAGTAGGCGCTATTGGTTAGGCTGTGTACACATTGAGCGAGGGGGACCGGATTTTCTCGTGATCACAATTTTGCGAAGGGTCTAGGGTACAGAGGCATAGAACACCGTCATTTTACCAATTGCCTCATTGGTTATTAGTCGCAAGTGCGACTGCTGAGCGTGGGGCCGTGGGTGAATCCCCGGTCGGTAACATTTTATTTTGTTTTTTTATTCATCATCAGCAGCCTATTAATGTTCCCACTGCTGGGACACAGGCCTCCTCTCTATAAGAGGGAATGGGCTATAATCCAACACGCGGGCCCAGTGCGGCTTGGTAGATGTCACATGTCTTCGAATTTCCTCACGATGTTTTCCTTCACCTTTTTTAGAGCAGTGGTGATGAAATTAATTGCACAAAGTAATGCGCCTATCTGGGTTCGAACCCACGACTTACTGATCGTAAGTCGGGGCCGACCCTAAGGGCCACCGCTGCTCTCGCTTTTTTATTAGTAGTCCCCAAATCCCGAAATTTTGAATTTGGCGTTATGATACCGTCGTGTCTAGGATAGCATGTCTTCTAGTAATGTTGAATTGCCATAAACGATAATTTGAACAGCTTGCTCTCTTTCTCGGTTCCATAAATCCATTGACCTATACAACTAAGCTCCGTACTATAAGTTGCCAAGCCATTAAGCACCGTCTGTGACATAAAACATACAAAGAACAGACAGAGAATATTAAAAGAATATTAATCATTTCATTCCGAGCCAAAATAGCGGTGATGTCATTTCATTGTGAAACTGCATACCGCTGGAATATTTCAATGGCTTGGTACTGTCGCTTCCAAACGGATATTCAGTAGTAAACGGAGATTAGCTGACTAACTGATCACTGCCAACGTTTCGGTGAAACTGAATTGTGCTTTGTTTGGTCTCAGTTGGATAACGTCCATTAAAGGTAAAGTCAGAAGCACTATTACTTTACATTTAAACAAGATTAAATAAATTGTAAAACTACTATCTGTTGCCCACGACCTTCTTAAGTTCTTATATTGGTTTACATGAGCAGCGCTGTGACTAAAAGAAACGAACTTACATACAAACTTTCATGCAATATTGAAGGCCTATAAGGAATGAATTTCTTACTTAAACACTGTTTTAGGCTTTCGTATGAAGTTTAATGCTTCTGGAGCCAGTGGCTTATCACCAAATAAGGCGTTGGTGTGAATTTACCCATTTTTAATGAAGGACCGTAGAAACTATCAACGCCATCGAAGTGGCAGAGTTCTGGTCGAAGATAATTTACACTTAAATAATTATGAGAATTATCGACACGACACAGAATAAGAAGATGAGAAGATTGCAGCCTAATAAGTGAAATCACTGCAAAATTATTTAAAATAATGTTTTTATTTCTTTAACAATTTAATATTATACTTATTACAGAAATCAGAATAAGAAAGGAACAGAAAGAAATCTCTTCCAGCATACCTGCGCAAGGAAAGTAGATAAAAGAGAGATGTAGACAAAGTATGTAAAAGAATGAGAGAAATAGAATAAAATAAATGAAATACAATGAGGGCAGCGGTGGCCCAGTGGTGGCGGCCCCGACTTACGAACAGTAAGACGTGGGTTCGAACCCAGACAGGCGCATTACTTTGTGTAATTTATTTCATCACCACTGCTCTCAAAACGGTGAAGGAAAACATCGTGAGGAAACCGGCTAGAACCAAAAAATTCGAAGACATGTGTCATCTACCAATCCGCACTGGGCCCGCGTGGTGGATTATAGCCCATTCCCTCTCATTGAGAGGAGGCCGTGTCCCAGCAGTGGGAACATTATAGGCTGATGATGATGATGATGATGATGAAATCACATACGTTTTTAAATTTTACAATGCTTGCAGCGCGTTTAAAGACGCTAGCATGTACAGTGCCTTAGCCCCGATCACAGCATGTGTTGCTAATGTAAGAACATATTCCATTGTTATATTCTGATAATAACAAGATGTTGGATTGTATCTTGATATTAGTTACATATTAATTCCGTAAATACGATGCTTTATGTACCTACCTGTCTATCTAACATATTTGTTTACGCAAATAGAGAACAGCAGTCATGTTTTGCCGACTTTCTCAACGTTTGCCAATCAACTTCGTTTATCCTGCTTGTTGGTTTCAATAAAGAAGGTGATGCTGCTAAATAAAAGGTTCTATATTTGAAACTTGTCATGTCTTTTGGTTCTTGTCATCTTGGTTATTTACGTCCACAGATCTACCGCTGAGACGGTAGCTGAGGTCTTGCGCAGTTCGTGAGGGTGGTCACGTGCCCCGAGCTCTGGCATTCGCCCCTTAAGTAATTTGCGTCAACACCCCTCCTGGATCGGGCAGCTACGAGTAGCTCAGGCACCAATGCCGTAAAACGGTAGGCCTGAATTACATTTTCAGTACTTTCGTCGTTCAGTGACGTGGAACGTAGTTATTGAATGAACACCTTTATCTACATCACTCTTGCGTACACACGGAGATACATCAAGCCATACATTACCAATATAACATGGCCTCGCTTTGTATAAATTTCCCGTATAATTAGAGATCCGCACAAACCGGTTTTGTATAGCTTGATTGGTGGTCGTGTGTACGTTTTAATTGAAACCGTTTAATCACATTACTGCTAATTATAAAAACCAAAACCATTATCAACCGTAATCAACCAATAACAAAATTGCATTAAAACAGTAATTATTACCTAATAAACTTATTGATCAGATACACAAAATTAAATATCTAACAGTTTATTCAGTTCGATAAGGAGTACCTATCTGTTATGATTTTTGTTTCATGTCGGAAATTCTGTGAAGCACGTCGGCTCTCAATTAAAATCCTGCCTGTTATATTAATTAAACCTGCTACCGTTATCGTATCGATATTGTAATTTACCTTTTGTACGGTAGTAATATTATAGGTGTAAAAGTACCCAACGAAACCAAAAGGCACTTGTTCTCCCCGTCATTGCGATCATTTTTTTTTGTTCTAGTCTAGATCATACCTGAAAACCTTCTAGTTTCTCAGATATTGGGGGTCAAAATTCTAACACTTTCACAAGTCTTTTTCAATACGATTATTTAATGTTTCAATTTTATGTTAAATACCTCCACGACCCGGCACAATGTTTCGGCCGTACCGTAGAACGTGATTATTCACTCCGAAAAAAAATGTCGGAAAATTCATTTTCTCTATTTTAACTCAGGCAGAGCTCGTTCGCCCACTCTTTATAATGCGCCATATAATGGGGCAATCAAATAAACTAATTAAACAGGTACACAATATCAGTTGACTCAGACAGGTATGCTGTCTATTAAGATCTTTATTAATATCGGGACTGCGGTGAACCACGTCCGCTCTCGATTAGATCTCCTGCCTGTTATATTAATTAAACCTGCTACTTGTTCTTATATCTATAGGTACATATTGTTATTTCGCGCGCGCGTCTCTCGTCGTCTCTCGTGGCGCCCAGGCGGCACGCCCGTGTTTCGTATTTTCTATATGTTTTAAAATGTCGCGACGGCGCCCCGTCTGCGCCCTGTCCACGCCCCGTCCTCGTCTTACGTCTTTTCTGTGTGTCCAGCGCTTAAGACGAGGACGGAGCGCGGACAGGGCACAAACGGGGTGCCGTCACGACTTTTCAAAGCACATATAAAAGTCGTGGCACGGGCGTACGCCGGGCGCCACGAGAGACGACGAGCGACGCGCGCGCCGCACGAGTCCCGGCGCCCGCGCCCCCGTTCTCGCCCGCCCCTCGTCCGCTCGCACCCGTGCCCGTGTCCTTTTTATCTGTTTTACAACACGGCGCAAACGGGCAAGCGTCGGGTCCGCGCCCTGCCTTTTCTGTGTGTTTTGCGTCGCGACGCTTCTATACATTTTGTATGAATTAACGCGGAAGAGACATATGTCTGCGTCCGGTCTTCGTCCCGCCTGCGTCTTACGTCTTTTCTGTGTGTCCTGCGCCAAAGATCTACAAATGTTAGCCGGGACCAACGCCTTAAATTCGTTGCATATCTTAACTTTAAGCAGTTTATACGTAAAGGCGTTACTGACTCCTCACTTCAATTTTTTTTTCGATGTCTACTTCGATTTAAAAAAAAAAACGCTATTCCTCTTTCCTATTTCGATTTCGAGTGAACTATGTACTATATATAGAAGGTATGTACATGAATGATTGCAGGTAAATACATAGATGCATATAGTAAATGCAAACAGCACTGGTTACGGCGTCTAACGAAGAGAGATAAGATAAATTGAGCAATCTTAGTTTGGTACACAAAGTTAAATACTTAAGCAAAGACCTCTGCGTTTGTCTTACTTGTTTGGTCTACTAGTACATAGATACTCACGAGAAACCTACATTAAGTATACTGAATTCTATGTACTCATAGAATATCTATTTAAGGCAAATACCAGCATATTTTCAGTATTGTAACAGGATCAGCAATTCGTTTAGCGTACGTCTAAATTTTTTTCTTGAAATAGGTAATCGACAAATCGTAAAAGGCAAAAATTGTACGTTTATGCATGTATGAAGGGGATGGCGGGGTCTAGTGAGCGGGTAAAGTGAGCAAAATAAGAGTCAAAATAACAGTGACCTCACAACCGAAACGTTGAAATAAAGTTGCTAGGTTGTTCCACACCTTCATGCATTCTATTAAACAGATGACGTTTTTTACGTCAGCACGCACCCTTGTCAATATGGTATCAGTACCGCGTCTTCGTTGTGTAAGTCACCATGACACTGCGTCAGTCTATATTTATAGATACCCTCATGTTAAGTGGGTATATGATTAGGTATGTAACGTTATTATGTTGAGAAAATTAATGAAAGGCAAAGGGCTACAGATAACCCTACCCACAACGTATTATCGATATTGTATACTGTCGATATAGCGTACCGTCGATTTAGTGTACTGTCGATATAGCGTACTATCGATTTGGTGTACTGTCGATGTAGCGTACCAGATTTATTAACCCGTCGATGGAACGTTGTCGATACAGCGACCGTCGATGTAGTTACTGTTGATATTATGAAGGTAATCTTAGGGTAGGGTTTAAACAGACCCTTCACGAAGCCATCAATCAAGCATTCTGTACATCAAACTTAGTAACATTCCGTAAAAATGATTTCTGAGAAACGACTATTTTTTTGGGGTGTAAAATCACGTTTTACCGTAGAACTCACTGTAACACTAAAACATTATGCTGGTGGATGGATTCAATAGTACGGGGGTCGTGGAGGTGTTTATAGTAAAATTCTTACAGTAAAAAATAGTATTTAAAAAAACTTGTGAAGTTGGAACTTTGAACCCCAAAATACGTAACTAGAACTAACTATAATTATGATCGCAAGGACGGGGAGAACAAAGTATCTTTTGACTTCGTTAAGGGTCTTGTCACACCCTGTAGATGCCTTAGTAACGCAAGTATCACGATACGTATGAATACGAAGCGTGCCATTTTTTACCCGACTGCGCCAGAATTAGGGTTATGTTTTTCGAGAGTATGTATGTATGTATGTATGTATAATTGTTTGGCACGCTCTGTGGCCTGAACGGCTCGATGGATTTTAGCTTGAGAGGTGTCGTTAGATTCGTATTTACTGTGAGTGTGGGTATATCAAAATAAAAAAAAAAAACAAAGTGGAGGATTTATCGCGCCAAATTCAAATGTTTGGCACGCTCTGCAGCCTGAACGGCTCGATAAAGGGCATATCATGAGGATTTTAAAATGGTATATCTAAGTACGTAACTAAAAAGTGTAAAATAAAAAAAAAATAAAAAAAACCCGACTGCGTAAAAAATAACTAATATCTTTAAATAAAAACTGAAAAGAAAAAAACAAGTTCAGGAAACAGGACATATTGACTGCAACAGTCGGGACCCATTAAATAATCTAGACTAAAATCATTACATTTTATAATTTTTTTAAATTATTATTTTTTTTGACTACCTACTATGACGTCAAAAGCACTATTTAGTTACTATTCATACTAGTTACTTTTCGAAATAGACTAAGTGTTTGTTTTTAAAATGTATAGAATTAAGTTCTTGAGTTGTAACGTTATTGTTTTTAAATAAATTACCTTGCTGCGACATAGCCACGTTAGGCTTTTCTTTATTTTTATATTGTATTGATCAAGTCACTCATTAACGACTTCTTTTTACAGTCAAAACTAGAAACTGCAGAAAAACAATTAATTATTCACCATCTTAAATTTTGAGACCTATAAGTTCAGAACCGTCAGAATCTATGAGGTTTCTTTCTAAGGTCTTAAAACATGTACAGATTATGAGACTATACAGACATACTTTAATATCGCAATCTGTTTATAATTTATTACACCTGACGCCGTAAAACATAAATCAAAAGTAACTCCATAACACACCACATCAAAAAACATTATTTTAAATCTCTACGTCGCGTAGACTGCAATGAATCATAGCAGACAAAATCAACTAACAGTCTATAAAACAGAAATAGAACGCGCGCGTTTTCGTTACATCTGGTTCAAGATTAGTATTGTTTAGCGTTATTTAACTTTAAATCGCTGAAATTGAGGATAGTGACTTGCGAGTTTCGTTTCAGATGGTGATTGTTTTTGTAATCAAGGTTACCGTTTAGGAACATTATTAGTCAATAAAGATACATAACTGTTGAAAACCAGTGTCGGGCTCTAGTTGCATTTTCGCTGGAACTGAGCCTATTTGGCCCGCCGTGAGACCCACAATTTTATCTTTTTTGCGTGTTTTAATTTAAGTTTTTGATTGTGTTTTGTGTGCACTTGTGGCGTGTGCCAAATAAACTTATTTTCTTTCTTCCATTTTACTTAAGAAAAAACATTTATTTTTCTTCTGTAATAGGAGATAGGATAGATAGATAGATCGTAACGACCTCATCGTCAACCAACAGTCAGCCAAAATACCACTGGACATTGGACATAGGCAGAGAGAAGCGCTAGTCCGTTCCATGTTTCTAATGCTTGGAAGACTGAGCATCACTGCAACGTTGAACGGTCCTGCACATCTCGTTTCCAGCATATCACGTCCTCGGTCTGTCATGTCTGGCTTTTCAACGCGGTGCCTTTCGGTACGTGGTCGTTATACTATAAATACTTAGCTATTGATAGGAAAGTGAACATGTGCCCAAGTCTAAAAAGTACATATCATAACTAAAATTTACAGATGTCTTAGTCAATTTATAATAAACCACACTAAACAAAAACTTTCTAAACTGCTTCAAAACTTTGTATTTAAGTTAAGCGTACAATACGTCAAGTTCTAGCCTCAGGATGTAACGATAATTACAAATGTGTTGTAACAAGTGAAAACTGTCATAACTCTAGTTCCAACTTATCGTAACCGACTTTGGAAATTGGACTCAAAACTTAGGTAAAGTTCGAGTTCAATTTCCAAAGTCAACTTTAAACTTTCGTTCGAGAGGTTATAAGTAATGTAGTATCTCGGCTTCGTAAAGTGAAATTAGTTCTAAAAGTAGGTACTTACGTACTTGTTGCTTTTGTACGAAACCTTTCTCTGAAAATTCCCTTTTTGCTTCAGAAAAGATTAACGATATTGTTGGATAATCTCTGTTCACGCTCAAATTGGTTTCGTTAAAGAAAACTTTGAAAGCGTTAAAAATCAATAACTTTCGAGAGGTACCTTTTCATCTTGTTTGCAGCTGAGGGCTAGCTATTTTATTAAATTAAAATAACATTCGAAAAAAAAGAAGAAGGTTGCTTGTATGAACATTGTCGAGTGACATTGATAAGGCAAAGGAAATATACTACCTATGGGTTACAACAATGTGTAGTTTTTCCTACCCCGTGGGAAAACGGCGTGAGTTTTTGTAATACAAAAAAGCATACTCTAATTCCCATGAAACATCACAAATAGAGACTTGGCACGTTGACTTTGGCTGACTAGTCGACTAGTCGGTTGCAAAAAGGCCGATCATTGCTTTCGGTGCAGTTACGGGGTCATCGGCTATGTCCGCGGCGCAGCGGCGTTTACAGAGGTAGAGGGGAGAGGTGAACTCGTTAGATATTTATATTCACTGTAAATTGAACTAGAAGGTTTTCAGGTACGGTCTGGACCAAAATAATTATCTCAATGACGGGGAGAAGTGCCTTTTGGTTTCGTTAAGGGTACTTCTACTCCTATTATATTACTAGTGTGCAAATCCTAAAATAAAAAAACAATATCGATACGTTAACGGTAGCAGGTTTAATTATTAATTATTTTCAATTTATTAATATTTCGCTGGCATGAAGTACGACACACTGTCTCAAAGGTGCCGTGTGGTATAGAAATTCCATTTTTTTTCTGATAAAAGTTAAATCCTGAATTTATTGATTTTTTTGTCCAATCGTTGACAACACACTATCAAGGCATTCATATTAGGTTCAAACACACAATTATCAGATAGAATTAGAGACCAAAATACAAAAAAAAACGAACAAAAAGAAATATCTTTTGTAAAAACTTCTCGTCTTAACACGAGATCTAATTGGCCTTCGATCATCGTTCAAAGAACATTGACTCAAAGTGATTCATAATGTAGAGTGTACAAAAACGTTTGAGCTATCAATCATGTGCCACTTACTAACACGCGTGTACATTATCATCGATTAGGAACGTGACGCCCCCGCGAAATTATAGGTATACTAGTTATTGCCCGCGGTTATACTCTTCAAGAATAAACGGGTACTTATTGTTGTTGAGAAATGGTTGGTTCAGTAAACAGATTGTTTTGTTAAAATGTTGCATTTCTATACCTTTGTTATACCTTGGAGACGTCTAAAAACAGATTTTTTAAACATTACTTGCCACGTTATTTATTTCTACATCTTTCTTGTCGCTGTTGCTTATATGCCAAACCAAACGTACAAGATAGTCACAGGAACATGTACTTGTACAAGTCAAAGCATGTTACTCTTTAGTGTCACTTGCTTTGACTTGTATTTGTGTACTCACTTAGAGTCATCAATAAATGAAAAGGACGACATGGAAGATATTAGTTCCTTTTTTAATGGAAACTTTTCTAAAGTAAAATTATCGATTTGTGTAACAAATGATAACAAATAAATGCCCTGCTAATTTCCTAGACTACGAAAAAAGAAGATTTTTATATGACACACGACAAACAAATGACACGACGAAGGTATTCTTTTAATTGTGTTCCAATAATAATGTGAACGCTTATCTCATTTTTATATCAAATAGATTTCCCAGAGGGCGTGATGTAATTTGTATTCCATGTCGGAATCATAAATTATAGCAAATTGGTGGGTGTATCTCAATTAAATACCGATAGATTAACCAATTACTGATATTTTATCGGGAAAGTATGTTGTATGTAATTACTATTAGTCTTTAGTTTACAAGATGGGGCCGGTTTTTTTTGACAAGAAAGGTAAGTATGTACAGAGAAAGTGAAGAAACAGAAGTTTAAAAAAAAGTATCGTTAAGTTGATAGCGATGTGTGCCGTGTGAACAGGCTTGAGGCAGCCGTCAAAAGTTTTAAAGGTCCTGTCGGCGAAATGACCGTAGGTGAAAGAGACCGGGGAAACGGAAATAAATGAATCATCCTGTCGACGAACAGTCCAATGGCAAATCGGTCTTAGAAGACTGGTTGCGGAATCGACGCCAGCACGTTAAGCTACATGAAAGAAAATAAAGCCAACCCTGTCTAAAAATAACCTACAATATCCAATTTTAATATCAAAATACCCTAAAGGTAATATTGCAGAACGTCGTCAAAGCCTCCACAAAAAAAAAATATAAGGTCGGAAAAACAAATACATTACTTTTTCATGTCAAAAGTTGAACTGTGCGAATCCGACTTTTATTTTCTACTGGACGGTTTGTTTATCAAAGATCTTTGAATTTGAAGTCGGTAGTTACTTAGTTAGCCACAAGAGACGGATTCTTGTTTATTTAAAACAGAAATAGATGTTTTTAAAAATAACCTCTGGATACAGGAATGTTTTTTGCCATTTTTCGGCCTTGATATGCTGAAAAATGAGCTTTCAATTACGCGCGTATTGAAAGTGGTTTGTTAAGAGTTTTTCAATGAAATTTGATTGGCTTTGATTTCATGAATGAATATATGATTTAATAATAAATCATTGATTTTGTTGAAAGATGATTAACAAAAAGAAGTGGTATTAGGTTTTTTCCATCAGGAATTTCTCAGTAGCAGTCACGGAGTCTGTATCTGCGCCCGGTTGATGGCAATCATTGAAACTATTACTACTACGTATAGAGAAGACCCCGCGAACAAAATCTGTGCTCCATTCAAATGCTGTCAGCTGGCTGCAATTCACTCAGTCGCTTGCTCGCCACAGCAATAATGCTGTGGCAAGCCGTAGCCCCGTATATATAAATATACGGGGTTAGCCGCCCTCCGCGCGCCCAGCACTGCGCACAGATTTTTTGCGCTGTCGTCTCTATACGTAGTAGTATTAGCTCAATGATGGTAATACGCTCTAGAAGGACTGTGTTAAAAATGATATGGCAAGAAAAGAAGTGTCTGATGTGATGACGAAAAATAGAGAAGTATGGAAGAAGAAGACATGCTGCGCCGACCCTAAATGAATTGGGATTAGGGCAAGAGAATGATGAAGATGATGATGGCAATAGGCTCGCACGCTATTACATAGGACTGGCGAAATGTGGGTGTACACCTCTGCCCAACCCTTCGGGGCTTACAGGCGTGATGTTGTGTTTATGTTTTGACTATCAAACTATAGTCTGCGCCAGATAAGTAGGAATTAAAGGTCATTAACCCGCATACATTTATTCAAATACATAATTCCGAAAACAGAAATAACGACATAAACTTGTCCCGAAACGACCTTTATCGTGATCCTTGACTTTTTCTAGTAATAAAAAACGATTCGTAATGTATTGTCGGGGTACCTACGCAGAGAAATTAAGGAAAGAGCTTTAATTCTTACTTATCTGGCGCAGTCTATATGCTCATTCGATAGCATTGAAATTATTATTGTACCGGGCACATAATCATCTGCATTGGAATCTCGTGAATTCAAAGTGCGTTTACAGTGTGCGGTACAGGGAAAGAAAACGTAAACAACAAACACTCTAGTTTCAATCAAATACACTTCGGAAGATTGTTTGGTTCAGTCTTCAAGTGTCTGCGAAAGGAAAAGAACGAAGACAAATATGTGGAGTAAGTTTGTAAAACAATCCTTATTGCTATTTATATAGGACATAGAAGATTTTTCTTTCAGAACCGTTCCATTTTTTAAACTGGAAAATAATAGAAATGAGTTATGATTTCTATAACTAAATATATAAAAGAAGAAACTGACTGACTCATCTATCAATTGTGATGATGATGATTGTGATTACGATGATAATGATGATGGTGATTGTGATGGTGATTGTGATGGTGATAGTGATGATGATTGTGATTGTGATTGTGATGGTGATTCTGATAGTGATGGTGATTGTGATAATGATGGTGGTTGTGATAGTCATGGTGATTGTGATGGTGATTGTGATAATGATGGTGATTGTGATAGTGATGGTGATTGTGATAATGATTGTGATAATAATGGTGGTTGTGATGTTAATAATTGTGATGATTATGAAATTTGGAATTAACACGTAGGACACTATTTATCCCTTTAATATGATCCAGTGGGACGGTTACCGAACTTTACGCGGGCGAAGCCGCGGGCAACAGCTAGTGTTTAATAAAACGAATGATAAGCGTTTGGTCTTAATCAAGAAAAACATTATACGATTTTTTTTGTAATAATATCCTTAATTTAAAAGAACGCGGAAGCCATTTAGCCATTTAAACATCAAAGAAAATACCGACTTATCTTTAAAAATATATTCCTGTTGATTTTTCCTGTCTTCCTACTTCATTTTTAAATAAATATAACACGAAAAGTGTCATGACAAGGTCACTTTTAAATCACAGAAGTAAAAAGAAATAAATCTCCGTGCTGTTAAAAGAACATTCATGAACTCTGCGTGAAAATAAACGTAATTTCAGGAACTGTTTGCCAGTATAAACATTGGGCGCTGATACAAACTCTGCCGTTGATGTTCGTTTCAGAACGATTTCGTATAATCGTATATTCTTAATCAATTAAAAAGTAACGATTATTTGTTATGTTTCCTGCCTGGAATTCTATTCCATTGCATGTATAAAAAACGCATTATGCAGATAGGTATAACGAGTTTCGTACTAAAATAAGCAGTAATAGCCTAGTGAGTGTGGTGTGACCGTCGAAGTGTCAAGTCATAGGTCCCAAATACATTAGACTTCACGGTTTTTCACTACACTTAAAGTACTTACGGGATATCGGGAGCTCAAAGAAAAAGAAAATCCGTAAGTACTTTAAGCATAGGTCCCAAGTTCGAATTCAAGACACGCACCTTTTATTTTTCGGATTCATGTGCGTATTGTATAATAGGGTAAATGACAAAAAAAAATCGAATTAGTCCTTTAGAAGATAGATTTCCAAAAATATAGGACTTACATATTTTTTCTTTTTTCATGTAAACAAAAAATTAAAACACACACATACAGTGCGTCGAAAACTCGTGTGTCGTCACATTTGAGTAGGTTTCTATTCAAATGTGACGTCACAAGCCCCCACTCACGATCTTTGACAAATTTTTATTAATTTGATAAAACAAACAAAAAACACGTTTCCAATATTTTCGATAATCTAACTGACGGACTAAACAGAATCATATTTTTTTTAGTCAGTCATCATCCCTATTATCACTTGCTTTGGTGAAGGAAAACATCGTGACCCACCAGCATGCCTGACAGATATTTCTCGACGGTATGTAAAGCCAAGTCAGAAGCCCATGGACGTCATTAAAACTCTGACACAGGTTTAGGCACGAGAAAGAAAGAATATACTATAGTTGGTGCCAGTTAAGATGAGAATAGCGGTCATTGCCCTTTCTCCAATACCTCTTCGTACGAACCAAAACAAATAAACCATGTATCGTTTTTCATTACAAAAAATTGTGAAGTTCACGATAGATGACTATTCCAGACTTGAACAGGCTTATTTTTCGTTTTCTAAGTTAAGAAGTTTTATAAATGTAGGTGGGTCAATCACCGCTATTCTCATCTTAACTGGCACCAACTATAAAATCATATTCTGAATATTGCAGATGCACATGTTTTGTTTTAAACCAAAAAAAAAACATAAAAATACCGACACTTTTTAAGTGACTGGCCATCAATCTTTGGCGGTAATATCATCACCTTCCTGCCCTTATCCCATGTTACTTGTGGTCGGCGCAACACGCTCTTTTCTTCCATTCTCCTCTGTCAACCATCACACAATCATTTACACCTTTTTCCTTCATATCATTCCTCACACAATCCATCCATCGTTTCTTTGGTCTTCCTCTCCCTCTCCATCCATCAACATTTATATTCATCACTCTTTTAGTCTCATGCGATTCTTCCCTCCTCATCACATACCAAGACTGTCGATTCCCTTTAAACTTTTCTGTAACTGGCGCAACATTCAAACTTCCTCTAATATACTCATTCCTTATTTTATACATTCTTGTCACACCACACATCCACCTCGACATTCTCATCTCCGCTACATGTAATCTTTTTTCATCCGTCTTCTTCACAGCAACAACATTCCGATCCATACAGTACGACAGGCCTAGTCACGGACTTACCTAATCTTTGGCGTTAATAAATCTTCATTAATTACAAGGATACTTTAATCTTGCAGGAAAACCCATACAGAAGTGACTATCTCTAATGAGCTGATAAGATAACTAAGTATAAAACTCTTAGACATAAGCCATTCTTGCATAGAAACGAATCAATCATTCTAAATCAAAGCATTTATTTCAAGTAGGCCAGTTACAGGCGCTTTTGAATTGGCGAAACAGATACAAAAACACAAGGCATAAAAACTGTGAAAGTACTGTAGTTGCCCATTTCAAAGCGTAGATCTCTATGGAGAAGAACGGGTAAAAAACTCCATAGAAAACTTGAAACATAAAAACTTTACTCTTAGAAATCGATTATCAAAATAACCCTCCTTCTGGGTAATTACTGGAAAACACAAGCTCACAATGTACTATGGTCACCAATCCACGGTCCGATCTGGTAGTAACTGTCCATAACTGTGTGATATAAAGTAGATTATTGAAGTTGAAATAGTCCCATCAATGCAACAGATTGCAGTAACTAATTATGTTTGACTAAAACTAAAGACCAAATGGGACAAACTCGTAACGCCAATATTTACAGTGACAATATGAACACGCTGTTACACACCGCACACGGGATTCGTCCAAATGAACAGCTTTCATATTCATATTTATTTGTCAAAACAGATATATAGTCAGAAACATAACACACACTATTTGATTTTTAAATTTAATTCATTGCAATTCTATAGAACGAGCGGTGAGTACGGTGTAAAATTATGCAGAAGGGTTTTTCGTAAACTTCGATATTCCAGACGCATCACGCGTATACGCGGCGTGAGCGTAAATGACCATTGGACTTTAATTTACTGTGAAGACGCATATGCTTTGGCTTTTTAGGGTTCAATTGCTTTTTAAGTACAATGCACTATATTTCGCAAACGTCGGTGATGTGAGTTACGATTTGTATCAAGCGTCTACCGCGTTGACACCTATTCCTTCGTCTCACGTCCCTCATGGCGTGCTGTAAGCCACTTAATTCATTTGTTTTCTTCGCAGGTGCTGGCACCACACACGTGTAGCATGTGGCCAAACGGTGACGCAGCGTATACGTGGTGTGAACGCGTACGCTTGCTGGGTTGAAAATTGAACTTTTTCTTAAGAAAATCGACTGTATTTCTCAAATAACGACCCTTATTAGAACACCCTAAAGCAGCATTTATTTATTACAAAACTTTACTCCCAAACTTGCTGCCAATACAAGTAAGACATTATAATATAACATAAAATAAGGCAGGTGATATCTAACAAAGATAAATTACAAGTAAATATTGTTCTACACTTAAAGCGCCGCGCGTGGGTCGACGTGTGACGGCAGATTTAGGGGGAATACACACGGAGTATTATCGTCTTATCTTTTAGTATGACAAGTATAATAACTTACATTCTATTGACGATGATTCGCTATCATCATTCGTCTGTCCTTATCCTAATATATTTGGATGGTGGTTATGTCTACTTCTTTCATACTTCTCTATTATTTGTCACCTCAATACTTTTTACACAGTCATCATTTAAGTCATTCGATATAAATTATTGAATAGGTAAGATATAGGTGATACGCTGGTTTTCATCTGTCATTTAGTAGTTAATGATGATGAAGTACGTTAATGATCGATTGAATTTCCGTTTAAAAGATGCAAATATTAAAACAATCTCATCTGGAGGCCATATGTCCATTACAATATACATTCAAATGGTACCTTCACATTTTTTGGTCCAAGATTTTTACATTCCACCCCTAGTGTTACTAGGGCGCTAAGTGCTTCAGTTGATTCCTGAGAAATATCGAGATATCAGTGACGGGGTCCTAACAGAAATCGTCTTTTCTCTACGTTAGACTCTGATATCGACAGCCAAGTGTCTTGTATCACTTGAAATGTCTACCTTTACTTTAAAACACTACAGCTTCGGCTTAAATCAGCAAACAAAACCGCTTTTCGTGTATAATCTCCCTTAGAGACTCATGTTCAGCTGAGTGGATCGGCAAAGGCGTCCCCCGTCTAAACAAGCGTTAGTAACTCGATTGAGCACAACCAAAAAGGCGTAAGGCGTTTACTGTATTAGCTTTTCTATGCTCCAGAATGTTCTTGATTCGGAACATTCGACTTTTTGATATCTGTCTCGAAGACTTTTAGACTAGGTATTTGTTTCGGATTCAAAAAGGTTTTCGTAATAGACACCTGTCTATAAATTGATGGAGGTCTAGAATAGGTATTACTAAATCTAAATAATTCAGATATCTATAATAAAAATATATACCTTAAATTATTAACGATTCAAAGTAGGTACAAAAGTATTTTACCGAAATGAGGCCGAAAATGTGGATCATTATGTATGGGGCCTTCTTCAAAATAAACGTTGGGTACGCGGCGTATAGAAATCTAATACAAAATAAGAATAGAAATGCTAATATTAAAAAGATCCTACAGGTATACGAGTTTGCAATTACGTTGAACAAATTGGAAAGGTTCCAAAGTCTTTGTAATTAAGTAGTTCAGTTAAAGCTATCATGTTACCTTTACTTGGGAAGAGACTGGACCCCACGACACAGGGTATCCTAGTGTGGAGTCCAGGGAATTTGTAAAAATCTAGTGCTTAAGGATCATTGTTTGTTTCTAGCTTTTAATATTGTACCTTGTTATGCGAACTGAATAAATTATTATATTATATTATTATATTATAAAGTTCTTGATAAAAATGAAAAATGTAGTTTTTTAGCATAATTAAGAAAAGCCCAATGGAAATTATTGCTGTACAATTTTCGTCTGACTACATTGTTCTTGTGAATGGATATTTATTTTTTATTACATTGTGAAAGTAGTATTAGAGTAGAATAGAATATTTTCTTTGTTATGTACACCATACACATAACATTTACTAAAAGAAGACAGTTCACAATGACACTTTTACAAAAGTCCTAATAAATTAATTTAGCAAATAACTAAGCTATCATGTTATTACATAATAATAAATTATTTTGCACAAAGTAATACTTAGTCTTTGAAAAATAACAGTCATATTGGCGTACTTATAGAGTTTTATAAAGGGTACAAAAATATGCTTAACGAAGCATTGTCTACTGAGAAACTCATGGAAAAACCCAATAACTCTGCTGGATTTGAAAATCGAACTCATGACATGCTCATTCGCGCTTGCGACCACTTGACGAACGAGGCAGTCGTTCAATATAGTCGTGCCTAAAAAAAAATAACAGATCAATGCAAAATACTAAACACAATACCATGAACTCTCACATATTTAGTTATGTAAATAAATATATTAGTTTAAATCTCAGCTCAAAATATGTTCAACACGCTTCTCTGATGTTTCAAATAATTAGCAGATATTTGATCCTGTTTTGAGCAAGCCATGATGTACATTTCAATGTTTACTTATAGTCTGGCCAATGTTCTAGAAGAATGTATTTGAACTAGATTAAAACAGTGTCTTACATTGTGGTTAAACTTTACGCGGATCGATAATGTAGGTGTTCTATAAAAAGATAATTGCATGTACAGTCAAGAGCATTAATATATCAACAATTAGCAAAATTCAAAGCGATTTTCTCGTGAAGTAACTGTTTTTACTTTGATTTAAGACCTATTTCGTAATAATATGACTTTCAAAATATTATGTACGTGAAAACGTAAAACGTTAATCAATACAGTAAGAGAAAATCAATTTTGAAATTTGCTGATTCGAGTGTTTACAAATTGATGCTCGTGACTGTATAGTCGGCATTTGAAATATCGACCATATTTAAAATGTTTTCATATTAAATGCGATCTAAATAATGACGACAACGTCGTACTATACCAATGGTATCAACCCCAACTTATGATTGTTAGTGAGGTCGTGGGTTCAAACCCAGCCAGGCGTATCACTTTATGTAATTTATTACATCACCACTGCTTCCAAAACGGTGAAAAAAAAACATCGTGAGGAAACTGGCATGTCCTAGAACCAAAAATTTGAAGACATGTGACATCTACCATCGGATTATAGCCCATTCCCTCTCATAGAGAGGAGGCTTATATCCTAACAGTGGGACCATTATAGACAGAATAATATGACAGTGGTATATGTAGGTTATTGACAACAATAATCTTATAAAATGAACACAACACTCAACACTCATTAATCAACACTTTCTAAGGCAACATTGTTTGGGTTCTAGATACTTACTTCGAATGTTGATCAAGCGTATTGAGCAATGTTGACCTTTACTTTAAAAGTAATGATACCTGTAATTTAATTGTGAGACCGGGTTGATGCTAACCTGAAACAAAAAGAAAATCCACGTTAGATTTTTTAGATTACGTAAAATAGGTTACGTTAGAAAAAACAATACACGTGGTAGGAAGATCGATTTTTCGCCCCCGTAAACTACATACCTACTGCAACTTTCACCGACAACGTTAGAGTCGTTTTCAAGAACGTGATTACAAATATTACTCACTAGCATCTCGCCCGCGACTTCGTCCGCAAAAATTGTGATAACTCAGCTAATTTGCATGATATCAAATATAATTTATAGCCTATGTTACTCAGTAATAATGTAGCTTGATAAAGGCAAACGAATTTTTGAAATTGGTCCCGTAGTTTTTAAGTTTATTCGTTACATACACAAATACAAATCTTTCCTCTTTATAATATATAAGTGTAGATTTAATAGTATAGGATAAAACGACCACGACATTGCAGTCTACGAGCTGCCGGTACTTGTAAACTAGTACATAGATGTTATTCACGGACGAGTTAAGTTTCACAAGTATAGCGATATGGCTAACACAACACACCACATCGAACATGAGATAATAAAGGGTGTAAAACACCTCTTAACGAAGCCGAAAGGCACTTGTTCTCCCCGTCATTGCGATCATTATTTTGTTCTACACCATACCTGGGAACCTTCTAGGTACGGAGATATTGGGGGTCAAACTTCCAACTTTTTTACAAGTTTTTTTTTTGTTATAAACTGGCTTTTATGGTCATAACTTTAATTTAAATACCTTCATGACCCGTTTACTACTCAATGCATCCATCAGCACAATTTTTTGAATGCGTTACATTAAGTTTTACCGTAAAGTGTGATTTTTCATCCGAAAAAAAAAAGTAGTTTCCCAGTAATCATTCTTGCGCAGAGTTACTCAGTTTGATGTACAGAATGCTTGGTTGACGGCCTCGTGAAGAATCTGTTTACACCCTGTATATGTTCCAAGAAAAAGCATGAAGTTTTCTCCAAAGTTTTTGTGCATGGTTGATTTATTTAACAGTGGTGATAAATCATTTCAGTGTACTGTAATCTTTAGCTTCATAGTGGTAAGGTTGTTAACAGTTTACTGTAACTGACAAGTTTGTACAAAACAACAGTAATACTTATTTTTTTATGTAAAGGTTGATTTTACATTTTACTTTTCAGTGGCTAAAAAGTAATGGAAGGACGGTAGTTTCTCGACGGCATGTAAAGCCAAATCAGAGGCCAATGAGCGGCATACAAACTCTGACACCAGGTTAGACACTAACCGCAAAATAAAGAAGAAGTATGTATATACACAATAGCAACTACCCACTGTCAATAGGGTATACGCATGATCTTTTTTATCACTCTAAACCAAGCGCATTAACATCAGAAATAGCAAAGTAAAATTATTTTTTAATATGTTTAAAAATTACTAAGTTATAAGCATTTGAAACTGCTGATTAGACAGATATATCCGATCAACAAACAAACATCAAACGATCATCGACGTACAAAATCTATACTAAATTCCGTTTATCTAGAAAGAGATAGAAACAAAAGTTTAAATGGTTATAACTTTTGTGTTGTTTAACCCATTTATGTCTTGTTTTCGCTTTTGGTCATTATTTTTATAGTACTTTAACATTCCGTATCGAAATAAAAAAAAGAAAATCTATGCATATTCCCTATTGATACAGATGCTCGTAATTTGAACATGATAACGTCAAAAACAGATACAACCAACATAGTGTCCGAAACAGACCAGATAATATTTGGTTATACTATTAAATATTTTCATGGTCTGAAGGTCAATACAATCTGTCGCGAAACCGAAAACAAATAAAGAAATACGCTTACGTAATTTAATGAGGACCTGGCGGTTTTTTTTTAATCTTCTTTGATTTTGATCTCATAATTATGAATCATCGTGTGAAACGTAAGTTATAAAAAACATCTGCAGTATTTTACATAAAAATAGTTGACGTTATGCTCGCAGGGAAAATTACTGTAGTGTCGAGGAGGTTTTTTCTAAAACGGAGATTGCAACGGGGCCTTGAAATCAGTCCGGATATTGCCTGGAAGGAAAAATGTTGATGTGGTCATGTTGATCATCTTTTCAGTTGTAAATAGGCTCCTAGATTTGCAGATAAAACATTTTACATAAAAGCAAACTGTGTTTTTTTAATAAATAACAAAAAAAAAAATTACAATATGCGAATTGCTGCTTTATCCCTATACACACACACACACACACACACAAAATGTTTGAATTTTGTAAAATAATGGCTGTAATTCACGTTCATTTTCAAAAGACATAAATACCTAAATTTTCAAGACGTTTCTTAGATTATCAAGTTTGATAACCTTTATTGAAAATCCTAGAAAACAAACAGGGCAGCCAGTCAATCACAGGAGCTTCATCAAGCATTTACAGAATGTTAAAAACTAGTTGTTTTTCCCTTTTAACAAATTATATTCTGACATTGAAGATATCAGGGTGTTTGTCTTGTCTATCATTCAAATAAACCATGTGAAGTATCCCGTACGGCCCGTTGAATTGTATTAACAATATCAATTCCTGTTTTTCATTGACGTTACAGAAGCACAGATGCTTTGGATATTGGGTTACTACGATACAGGATGTAAACAACCTCATCACGAAGCCGTCAACCAAGCATTCTGTACATCAAACTAAGTAACCCTTCGCAAAAATTATTGCTGGTTTTTTTTTTTAGGGTGAAAATCATGTTTTGTGGTTAGAACTCAATGTCACGTACTCAAAACATTGTGCTGATGGATAGATTGAATAGTACGGGAGTCGTGGAGGTGTTTAAAGTAAAAATCTTCCAATAAAAACTTGTATTAAAAAAAAACTTGTCAAAAAGTTGGAACTTTGACCTCCAATGTCTCCGTAACTAGAAGGTTCCCAGGTCTGGTGTAGAACAAAAAAGGATCACAATGTTGGGGAGAACAAGTGCCTTCCCGCTTCGTTAAGAGGTTTTTTACACCCTATTATGGATCTGGAGAGTCAAAGCTATTTGAATATGCGTCAGTTTATGATGAAAATTGGTAAAAGGTACTGTTGCAATTATTGTGTAATAACTTCTAGGACTGCCTCGTTGGTTTGGTGGTCTCAAGAGCGACTGCTGAGCCTGAGGTTCTGGATTCGATTCCCAGATTGAGCAAAGTGCTACTGCGTTTTTTCATCAGGAGTTGTGGAGGCTGGATTAGTGACCGTTTGCTGGCAAGAGGCTCGCCCCCATGGGACATGGGACTTAAACATAACTGGTACTATTAGGTCCGAACCCTAAAGGATTAGGTACAGGCGTGATGACATTATATACCTTCAAGTAAAGGCAATTACTTCTGGTTGGTATTAAGTATGGAAAGTGAATTTATCTCCCAAATTGTACAACATACAAAACACATCAGTACCGAGGATACATTATTCTAAAACACGACATTTCAACCATGGTCGTTAGCTCCCATAATCAAAAGTTTCCAGTCGAGAACGAATTGGTGCTCTCTGAAAGCAAGTGTAAGCTCAAAAGGGGAATACCTATCTAGTTCCATGTGTTCAGGTAATCCAGTTCCCTTTGAAATACAGACCCGCTTCAACATTTCGACAACATTCAACGCTTCGACATTCAGATATGATCTGGTTTATCTAGCACAATCATCAAGGTAAAGGAAATAAAGTGCTGTGTGTGCTATGGGGGACCTTTTGACGCTCGTATGATATTCACAAGGGGGCGCTGTCGGTTAACATTTTGTGTAATTGTATATTCGGATAAATTAAAAGTTGGCGACGTTATTTAAACAAAATAGGTTCCCCACCCTTGGAATTTCTCACAAGCAGCCAAACCCGCGTTAGTTCAGATTTAGTCTGTTGATTCGCGAGTTTGTGTAATTGTATTCGGATAAAATAAAAGTAGGCGACGTTTTTTTTAAAAAAAAAAAGTTTCCCCTTCTTAGGAATTTCTCACAAGCAGTCAGACCCGCGTTAGTTCAGATTTAGTCTGTTGATTCGTGAGTTTGGATGTTTGCGAGTCTGACTGTTTGTAAGTTTATAACGTCTTAACAGTTTATCTTAACTTGAAGTTAATTTTGTCACAACCCCGATTAGGATAGTACACTTTTTTAACTAGGCACGACTTTACCGGTGTGACATTTTTTTTTAACTTTATTATCAAACATTTTATCTTACAGCACGAATAATGGCGTAGCTTTCCGACCTTCACACAGGCAAAAGCTAGAGCGTTCGGTTTATTTATATTTCGGTTTACTACAAACAGAATGCTGTATAATCCAGAAATGGCCTAGCGTTGGATATACATGTAAGTAAAATATATATTAGCAGGTCTAGTACTTATCTTAGACCAATAAAATTTGATCTCTTGCTCATGAAATCATGTTCGCACGGCCACCAATCAAGCTATCCAAAATCAGTTTCTGCGGATCTCCCTTTACATAGGAAATTTATACAAAGCGAGGCTGTGTTATACTGGAAAAGTATAGCTTGATTTGTGTGCCAAAACAAGTAGATTAGGTACTTATCTCCCTACCCACTATCTAGTTACTCTTAGGAGCAATCCCTAAATCTACTTAAGTTTTATTTATGTTTACTTTCGTTCACCTTCGGTAAGAGGATTCTAGCTACAATTAAAGGCCATTACATGGAATTAGGAGGATAACGGGGAAAGGAAAATTTTCACATAACAAGGTAAGCATTTTCCTGAAATGAATGTTATGTTGGTAATATATATATAACTAATCAGGCTTCTTTTCCTCGTGGAAGGTCGAGGTAGTGTAGGTACCTACACTCAGATTTTAACAGATGAAAGAGTAAAAATTCTCTTAACGAAGCTGAAAGGCACTGGTTCTCCCCGTCATTGCAGTATTTTTTTTTGTTCTGGACCAAACCTTTGAGCCTTCTATTTACGGAGATATTGGATGTCAAACTTCCTTTTTTTTATTAAATACTATTTCTTGAGGATATAAGTTTGCTTTAAATATCCCCTTGACCCGTTTACTATTCAATATCAGAACAATGAGTTTTAAGTGATGCGTTTCATTGTGTTTTACCGCAAAACTTTATGTTTCACCTCAGAAAAGTATTTTAAATTTGCGTCGAGTTACCTACTTATTTTGATGTACAGAATGCGTGGTTGACGGCTTCGTTACATCTGGTATTTCAGAAGTTCTACGGGTGTAATAGGAGCGAGCATAATTACGTCTATCAACCGGGTACACATTCAGTCGCTACATAGCTTCTGAAAATTTATCGTCTACTTTTCTGATGCCAGTGGACCATAGTATTTGAGAATCAACTACTTGGCTTTACATGCCGTCGAGAAATATCTCTCAGGCGTATGCCTGAGAGATATTTCTCGCAAACCAGTATTGGTTTGCGCACGTTGTTTTTCCTTTACCAAAAAAAGTGTAAATAATTATACAATACTTACGCACATGAATCCGATAACTATAGAAAGAAAGAAAAAAAGAAAGAAAAATATTTATTCGACGTCAGTTATTAAAGCACACACACATATAAAAAATAAATAAAAAAAAAGATACAAATTATGGAGGAAAACATAGTATGTGCTAAATCGTCTTGGGTTCGAACTAGAGGCCTATGAAATCACCTTGAAACCTATCCTGTAGTCAAGTCACGACGAAGCCCTTTGACCTATTAACCAGAGTACCCTAAAACGTACCACAAAAACCTTTCAACAAATATCTCGAACTTTTTACTTTGTCTCATAAGATTTTTTCAATTTAAACCAATCAGGCGGTAAAACTGGGCCGTAGATATAAAGTTTTGTTCAAGAACTCGGCGATAGAAAACCACTCACAAATTGATTGGACCCACTAATTACAAGAAATTTTCGGTTTGACCTAGTGGGGAGGAATTTTCTCTGGGGACTTGGAAATTAATTTCTTTGTTTACTTGCTATGGAATATAGAGAGAGTATTAATATGCCTATAGGAGGTTTGGTATCATTTCAGATCTATGTTTTATTTAAACTTATCGTTCCTGAGAAAATCGGTGGTGACACACCGACAGACAGACGGACAAGAGAGTGATCTTCTATGGGTTTCTTTTTTACCTTTTGAGATACAGAACCCTAAAAATAACTTGATATTTTATAAAGTCGTATAAACCGTGCGCAGCAAAGGCGGCTACTAAATATTATAAAATAAACGATTAACCCTATTAACACAGTTAAAAAAGAACCACTTGTTACTTTCTTTGTCCTACATTCTTTTGAGTTTAACAGTTTATTAATAAACAGGTTTATTATTAACTCCTGACTTAACTGGGTCGCACACGTCAACAAGTTAATTTATTACTAACTCATGAAAAATTACATAAAGATACATTTATAATTTTTGACGTTAATTTCCGTTATAACTGTTCATGGTGTTTTATCGTTTATAACACCTTGCTCTAGAGTAGTAAAGTTTTTGTAAGAGAATGTGTTTTCAAAATGAGATTAGGGCTCTAGTCACAATTTTAGACTGCCATCGACACCCTACGAAGAAGATTTTACAAACGTAAAATGGACGATATAACGACAATAGGTTCGACCCTGCCTCTTAAATAAAAAAATGTTTCTTTAAATTCATTCATCATTAATTTTTCATACATAAACCGACCACTGTTTGTCTCTGCATCAGTCAAAGGTTGCCTGGTAGAAAATGCCTATAGGATGAAGTCTACCCCTGTACTTTGTGCTTGAATTGTATTAAAAATAAATACCTCCATAGTCTATAGTGTCAAATGACAATAGCATAGTAATACGACAATAATCCCAGAAGTTTATATCTACAAAATTTAAACCTAAAATAAAAACATTGATCTTCGTACTCTTAACATAAAATCAATCATGAACAATGCCTTAACTAAAATACCTCAAGAACCGTAATTAAAGCAGAAACGTTTAGATGATATCAAAGGAGCCGCCTTAGGACTATAACACTGAAACAATTTTACCGGATTTCTTCCGAAACAATGATTTTCAAGCCGCTTTGAGAGAACAACACGTTTGATAAGCCTTATTTCGGTGTTTATTCACTGTTCAAATAGAATGCCTTGTCTAAATAAAATTAGTTTGTGGAATTATTTGGAGAAACAACACGAAAGTTGTATTCCTTGAAGAGGCAGAGGTGTTTAGTATCTGGATCCTAATTTCGGAAATGTTACCTAACACATTGACAGTTACTGTTTTATACCTACCGTTAAAGCTGAATGTCATTTTATTGCATATTTTATGAGCTTGTGCGTACCTACTCATAATTATGGTGATTTTGGGGCACAAAAAAGTGTTTTTGATACATAGCAATTAAAATACAAAAGACTAACGAATATGGGGTATTCGCCACGCCACGGTACTTAGCAAGCCAGCTGGTCTCGGGGTTACAGCGCCGGGTTCAAAATGTCGTGACTCCGAGTTCAATCCCAGCTCAACGATTAAAATTTTGTTTTGTTTTTTGTTCTTTTTTCCGTTTGTTTTTTATATTTTGCCTTGTGCATTTGCTATTTAATTTTTATTTCCTTTCCGTTTTTAGTCAGTAAGGCTTTTAACAGTTTCAAGTATCTAAATACTTGAAACTATTTTAGTAAATTCTTCTATTAAACTCATTTACTTCATGCTGCCCGTTTTTCTTTCATTCCATTCAGTTTACTTGGAACCCCGGTCAACAAATTGGCCAATTGTATATACAATACAACTGCTGTAACTATACAATTACATCCAAAAAAGAAAAACTATTTCTCTAATATTTTCCTTCAACTTAAAACACAGCGAGAATGTTACATGCATGCTTTTTTGCTTTCCTTTAAAAAGTAACCACGAAAAGGTTATCAGTAGCTACAGCCTATAAAGGTAGCAATTCCTTTTACAAAATGTAACAGAAAACAAGATGGAGGCCTCCCAGGGGTCATATTTTAAAGCGGAATTAACGGTAATGTTCAAGTAGAAATGGGTCTTTAAAACTAAGTGGTTCGTTGTTCCAAAAAAGAAAACGTTTTCCTTCAACTCGTAGCTGTAATGACTTTGATTAATGGACGAATACTAAGCGTATGAGATAAGGGAGTGTTTTACTTTTTTATTTCGGTGGTAATTAAATTTTAAATGGTGATTAATTAATGTAGTGGAGGACCACTTATTTTAAAAAGACGTGATTAAACATTTAGCTATTTAGGCTTAGGTAACAGATGATGTTTTCGCCTTTCACTTACTTATTGTGAAGAATCTGACGATTCTAAAAAAATGAATTTGTAAGAAAAATAAGCATGTAAGTGGCTAGCAACGTAATCGTTGCCAAAACTACTCCATACCATGGCTGACAACATTTGAAGACACATTTTAAGTTAGTTTATTTAGCACTTTTTATAACAAAAACAAATGACAATAATTTAATCAGAAAAACTGAATATCTTTCTGATTAAATTATTGTCATTTACTCTATATTAAGTAAAAATATAAGTAAGATTAAATTTTCATTACTATCTTAATGGCCACTCCAAGAATGAAATGCAAAATCTAAAAAACACAGGTCTAAAGTATTTCATTTATATTGAAATCCCGAAGGCTCTTTTCCTCATCCACAAAAAAAGGAGTGTTGAGTGGTGCCTCCTTAAAAAAAATCTACTCTTAAATCTGTGAAATTCGAATAGCCTTTATTGTAAGCGGTTTACAGTCCTTTTTTGTCCATTATTTTTTATCTCCACCTTTCCATAACTGTCAATATCACAATGATCTCTACTCTAATACCAATAATGTGGTGGTTATGATGCTATCACTGACAAGTTTGTCAAAATTATAGTGCTCTTTAATTTCATGACATTAAGGTTGCTATTATACTGTAGTTAACAGAGTTAAAACATTGCAAACTTTTAGCTACTTTTTTGTTTTTCTTCTACCATTGTTATTCTGATAAAACTTTTAAATGAGCAGTAAGATAAAGCCGTATACAGGTTTATTTAATATTAATTTCAAATCTTGGCCTTTTTCCTGTCCTTCGTTAATCCGGTTACTTGGAAGTAGAAAGTAACAACATTCTCCGTACCAGTATTGTCTGTTTCGTTAATATATTGGATTGGCTTACTTATAATTTTTATAGTGAAACAGAGTTTTTCTCGTTTTCACTAATAAACATCTTCCAAGCAGTAACCCCCACTACCGTTTCAAAAACAAGGTTTTCAATTAAGGGTTTTTTATAATAGTAATTAATAAATGTGCGAAGATGAATTATCGATTTTGTAAATTCAGCCTCTCATGAATAAACAAATACCTTTTTCAATCGAATATTTAGTAAGTTTTTTATTTGTTCACAAAATCAAAGTAAGCGGGGATTTGATTAACTCTGTATTTATTTAGGATTCCCTCACAGTGAACGCGTGCCTGAAATAATTAATTTTGATCTCAAATTTTCAATTCTTTTTTATTTACGAAAGCTCTATTAAAAGATACGTGCCATTCTATTCCACCCAAAAAAAATAGTGAAAATCTGCTATCATTGGGTTAGGTACCTATGAAGGACATGAGATTAAAACTTTTTTAGTCATCACAAAATATTATACGCTCTCCAACAGAATTAAGACGGCCTTAATTAATTTTTCTTGTATTTGATTGTTTGAAGAGTCAAACACTCAAACACAAGAAAAAATGAGATATTTGTTTAGAACACTCCCGAGAGACATAATCAAACTGTATATCTAATTTATTATTTAACTAAACCCTAATCACACATCTAAACTGAGAGTTTTGATGTATGATATAGATGCCATAGATGTGGTATATAAATAAATATCAGAATTGTTCTTGTATTTGATTGTTTGACTCTTCAAATACTTAAATACAATAAAAATTGTGATAGCCCTCTTGAACCTAAACCCAATCTAATTTCTTGTCTTAAAGCAGTATGATTTTAATCTTGTTCAAGAGCAGGAAAAAGATGGCGCTAGACGACCACTATAGTTCCGTGTCTTTCCCACACTGGAGTGGCATTAAAGCAATACTGCTTTAAGACGTCATGGTAGGCCCCCGAGCTTTCCCGCGACTCAAGACTACCTATATAGAAAACCCGACAGCAAGTATCGGGAAGTAGCCCACCAGAAACAACACCCGTCTGAGGGTCCTCCCTTTTCCATGGGGGATGAAGACGTTTTAGATGGCTACCCATTTAAAATAACGCAACCAAATAAACTAAAGCCCAGGTTAGAGTCAAAAATAGTAGAGGCAATACATCCGGCATCCCAGTGAAGCCATTAATAATTAATCCAGCATTCGGCTGTGGTGGCAGCCTATCCAAATTATTTATTTAAAAGCGACCCTATTTCGTTAAAGTTTCAGTGTTGTTTCACGTCGAAATTCTATTAACAAAAATAACAAACGAATTGCTTCAGTGGCGACTTTACAAATTGAATTAATTTTGTATAGTTTTTAAGTAGTTTTATAAAGGTATTAAAATAGGTTATTTATAAAGATACTGTAAGTAGTTTGACGTAGCCCATGAATTTAGGGTTTTCAACTACACCACGGGCTGATCGAAGTTATGAGGATGTATGTAGATGGTTATAAGAATAGGGGGACATTTAGACGATGAATGGACTGTGTGAAGGATGATATGGTTCTAAAAAGGAGGTGACTGTTGAGATGAGTAATAGAAAGTATGGAAGAAGAAGAAGACATGCTGCGCCGACCCCAAATGAGTTGGGATAAGGGCAACAGAATAATGAAGACCATGGGCAAGCGATTAGTATCGTAATCGTTTTGCGGTTACCTTTAGTAACATCTAGCTGTGTATGACAAATGTAACTAATAATTATCGACCAAAGAAAACACATGAAAATAATACAACATAGTATAAAGGATGTAAAAAGACTCTTTATGAAACCGAACGGCCAATTTGGTTTTTAACATACAACGATTTTCCATAACAAAAAAAAAGGGATTTCCCAGCAATAATTTTTGTGTAGTTTGATGTACTGAATGCTTGGCTTCGTGAAGGCTCTGTTAACGCCTAGAATAGTTACTCCTCCACTTTTGTTGTAGGTAGGTATCTACTACTAAAACAGTAGATAACAAAGACAGGTACGAATTTTCCATATTGATTTTACAGTAATACTTTTGGAATACAGCAAAAAAATCAAGTTTCAAGTCCCAATAGGCTTGTGTCCTGAAAAAAACGAATTAGTCCAGTCAGTCAGTCAGTTAGATTATCAAAAAATATTTGACACGTATTTTTTCTTTTGTTACGTAAACCAAAATTGACGAAGATACGACGCTTTTCAAATTCTCAATACGTCACGACGTGCTAAAATTTTTAGTGTGTTGTGGCGTCACGAGCCCGACCTTCGATTTTTGATGCGTTTTACCTTTGTCAATATTCATTGATTTACAAAAACAAAAAATACGTGTCCGTTATTTTCCAATATTCTAACTGACGGACTAAATAGATTTGCAATTTATTGATGATGGAAACTAGCCTATTAATGCCATACAGAATAAGCTACGATAAAAATAACAACACACAACAAAATCCGCTGCAAAAGTTGGAAAACGTTAAGTAGAAGAAAATAATTGGATGTAACTGAAGTCGAGCGGTTTCAGAGTAGTTTAAGATGCCACTTGTACCTCCATAATGTTCCCCTGTCCGTATTACTTACATAATACCAACTAGGCTACGAGGACGTACGTACGTACGTACTACGTATGTGTACATATTATCTTGTTGTGTAAGGACTATGAAAAGAATTTGTAAACAAATCTGTTTTGAAAATGACATTTCATGCCGAATTCGAGGAAGTGGCAACGGAATCCTAAGGATGATTGCAGAGAGACCTGAATCTACAGTTGTAGCAAGGCTTAGGAGGCTGCATGTTGTCTAAGATTTTTTTCTTACTAACATAGCTTTAGGATAATGTTACTAACAAATTATGGACATTTTATTAGTCTGAATTAAACGTATTTTTTATCTAGCCCACTGGTAATGGGCCCGACGACGTAACGTGAAGAAAGTTTGAACTCAGGTATTCATTTTATTTTGTCTAATTAATTTTATCACCACTCTTCACAAAACGGTGAAGGTTTATCGTGAATTGAATTTCAATACTTTGGAAACATCCTTATTTTTGATTATTACCAAATGTTATATTTGCTTGCCTTATGTTTTAGCGAATACTCACGTAGATCTGTCGTCGGTCGGCAATAACAAGCTGATATTCAATTTAACACATTGAAAAAAATGCTACCTTTAAAATAACATAGGATGCATGCCCAAAAGATCCTGGACCCACCTGACCACTCTAAGACCTAGATCTGTGTTGAGATTGGGTTCCATTCTAACCTAAAACCAGCATTTTATATGAAGCAAATTAGTATCTGAACCCCCACAACTTTATTTTTCTAAGTATACTGATCACGCTTTCGGATTACTGGCTACTTATTACGACTGTCAAAGATCTTTAAATGTCAGCCGAGACCAACAGTTTAACGTGCTTACCGAGGGGATGGAGGGACCTCGATTTGTAATGAACTTGCATGTTTATTAATAAAAAATATAACAATGTTTTGCTACGTAGTAAAAACCTTGCGAAGCAGCGGCTGGTTGCTAGACAATCATCATCATCTACCTAGCCTTTTCCCAACTATGTTGGGATCGGCTTCCAGTCTAACCGGATACAGCTGAATACCAGTATTTTATATAGAGCAACTGCCTGACCTCCACAACCCAGTTAGTACTGGGTAATACGATACCCCTTGGTAAGACTGGTTGTCATACTTTTTGGGCCACTGACTACCTAAAACGACTGTCAAAGTTCTACAAATGACAGCCGGGACCAACGGCTTTACGTGCTTTCCGAGGCACGGAGAAAAGTCGGTAAGTATTGGGTGGTCACCCATCCATAGGCTAACCTAGGCAAGTACGATTTAACCTAAAGATCGACCCGAGCGGCTGTTATTATTTAGCCGCGAGCCCCAGATGCTGGACAAGCATCAAAGAAAATTTTCGACCCATATAGACCTCTCTAGTTAATACGCAGCGAGTCATCATTTTTCTAACCAAAGAAAGGTTTCGGTTGAACAAAGCGAGCATTTCTCAGCACAAGTTGACCCTTTATAATTCAGCGAGCGCGACCAAGCTTGGGTGAGGAAAAAGAAGAGAGATGGCTCTTCTTTTTATACAATAACTCAACTGGCCTTGTATTGATGTTCTAGCGTGATAAGGCATATTTTATGCTATGTAAAATTTTTGTTTGGAACTTTTAACGACTTTTTTTCTCGTTGTGGTGCCAATTGCGACTGTTGAGAATGAGGTCCTGGGTTTGATTCCCAGGTCGGGTAAACTGTTATTGGATTTTTCCATCAGGAACTTCTTAGTAGCAGCCACGGAGTCTATGTGCCCGGTTGATGGCAATAGGCTCGCCCCCAATTACATGGTGGGACTTAAAACATAACTGGCGAAATGTGGGTACTGAAATGAGGGCTATTAGGTACACCTATGCCTAACCCTTCGAGGATTACAGGCATGATGTTATGAATTTAGATACCTATATGAATGACTTAGCGTTAGTGAATAAGTTTCCCAATTCTCAATTTAGCTCGACAATTTTACCAACAACCTCAGAGTACTATAATTCTGAACGCAATTATCTAACTCCCAGTATCACAAAGTGGGATCTACATACATTCGTATGCAAATTCCAAGTTGTATGATCTAAACCCATTCAAAGTGTGAACTTTACCTGATGAACTTGAAATCTCCAGATTAGATACGGGGAACAGTCGTAGATGTATTAATAACTCGAGTTCCATACTATGGAATATAATTATTATGTTTGGAATTTGTGTTTGAAAGCGAGTTCATTTGCACAATCTAAGTAATTTGAACAGATTAAAGGAGTACATTGGTTTACCTTAATTGGTTTACTCATACATTGATAATTTCCATCAAAATAATGTTAAGGTTTACAATACGAATAATCACAAATACTTTCAATTTTTCCCATTTTGATAAACAATTTCTATTTTACTAAAAATATTTGTCATTGCCCAAATCGATCACTGTGCTTATTATTTTTAACAAACTCGGAGTGTGAAACTGAGTGTGCACAACAAATAAACATCTAGTTTTTGATGTGAAACTCTATGAGCGAACAAATCTAGTTCAAACATTTTTATTTTATTTAAAATTCATATATCGCTCTAGCGGTATGGGAAACATATTTTATTTTGAATGTTTGTTCATACTACGTATAAAGTGAGTTTAGTTGGTTATTGAATTACTAACTTGATAACTACGTGCGTCATTTTATTGTTCTTCTACTCTAGTTTTGTATAACTAAGAAAATTAATATCAACGTGCGATATGTTATCCTTCCTATTCTCTGCGTCGTGTTCCATGGTTCCTTCAGGATACCCCAGTTTAAGAGACAGAGTTTAATCTATTGTGTACAGATTTTTGAAGCATCCAAATGTTTAATGTAAGTGTTCTCTACCACTAATTAAAAATTGTACACTGAAAGTACAATTATCTGTGTTTTAGGGAAATAAAGATATTATTATTCCTTTATTTGTATTATATGAGCTTCGACCAGAATTATGCCATTATCAATGGCTTCGTACTGAACAAGACATTTTATTATAAGTACTTAGTTCATAAACCAAATGCAAAGCGACAGCGCTAACGTACTATGAACGAGTTGTAAAACAAATGCTTCGTTCAGACGCAAAGGCTTTATAGCTAGTGGAACGACACTCTATCACTGGCTTAGCTCGAAATCTGAGCTAGTAAAATGATTAATTTTACGCTGCGAGGATAGTGAAACCAAAGAACATTGCTTACTTGATAATGGATGTAAAGCTATCTGAAATGATCTTGAGTAATTACTTTATAACAAATTCGACTATTTAAGGCTGATGCTCCAGGGTAGTCCGCGAAATTCAAATTTTCTTACGTTTTTTGCAATTTTCAAGCCAGTGCTAGGTTGTATGTTGATTAAAATATTATTCGCGGGTGTAAGACGTATGTAGTTATACAATTATTATCATTAAAATCATCAATACAACCCTCCAAGTTCATAAAGGTGTAGGAAACAAAAAAAAAGCAGAAAAAATCATTTCTACACCTTTATGAACTTGGAGGGTTGTATTGATGATTTTGATGATTATAATTCTGTAACTACATACGTCTTACGTTCTGCCTTAATAGAAATTCATATGCGTAAATGCCTATATTGTAAGCTAAAACTAGCATACCTGCTAATTGGCTTGATGGTCTAGTGGTGGTATGCGCTACTGCTAAGCGTGAAGAGCGTTCGATTCCTAGGTGAGCCAGGGATATTGGGATTTTGACATCAAGAATTTCCATGTAATCCAAAGTCGTATTTGTGCCCGGTTGGCGGCAATAGGCTCACTAGCAGCTCTGTCTAGCCCATCGTCTAAAACAGGCGTGATATTATGTAACTAACATTAAAACAGGCATCAAAATTCATGGAATGTATGACGGCAAAGAGATATTTTGCTTCTAATCCATTTAGGATTAGCGGAAGTATTTGCTTTGATTTGGGGAGCGCTTTAAACTCCCACGCCGTATTAGCATGGGTTACCTCGCTTTTGATCTGAAATCTTAACAGTTTCATGAACACTATATATTTTCCAGTGGATGCAAGAAATATTTGGTCATATTCAAGTGCGCGGTACAGACCAGAAAACTGAACAAAATTCTTTATGACGTCAATATCGTACTGGTAATCGCGAAACAATAATCAGCTGGCCACAACTTCAACATCTTGAACTCTTGAATGAGACAGCTACACCAATGAATATAAGGCCACATAATATTTTCATGGTCTGTACACACGGCGACACATCAAGGTATACATAATATCCAGTATAACCCGACCTCGCTTTGTATGAGCTTCCCGTACAATGAGAGGACAGCTTCATTTTTTTTTTTTTCATTTTGTCTTCATTGTATAGAAACAAAACAATTAATTCAGGTTCTACCATATAGCTTGATTGGTCCTTGTGCGTTCCACACGACTCACGCCCATAATTATTATGACCTCGTGTGTATGAAACACGCTGTAGAAACACGGAAAATGACACCCACAATGAATGCCAGTGCATGTGAAGCTAATCTATACATAGCGTTTATTTGCTATTACTACGAGCATTAACAAATACCTCGCCGGTACACTGACATGCATTAAATCGTGCTCGCCGTCTCAATAATAGATACCGATAAAAATGTGACGAAGCAGAGCAATTCCTACAAAAGGTGAACGGTCAAAAGGTTCAAAACGCAGGGAGTAAATAGACCCTTCACGGAGCCGTCAACAACTGGCAACAAGCTCAAAAACTATTGCTGAGAAACGAAATTTTTTTGTTGGTGTGAAAAATTTCAGTTTACGGTACCGCACAGTGTTACCCTTACTCAAAACATTATGCTGGTGGATGAATTGAATAGTAGGGCCATAGAGGTATTCAAAGTTATAACACTTAAAGTTGGAACTTAGAATTTTGACCACCAGCTTGACCAAATCTTTTGTAGCCTTAACATTCTTCGTCGTAAATCTTGACGTGTCTTAGAAGAAAGCCAATTTTCCTGAAACGTGATATTTACGTCAAACAAAACGTTCGTCTTTGATGTTCAATAATAGCGAAATTGGCGAATCATCGTGTCTTATTTCAATCGATCTTGAAAGAAGTTCATGTTTCGGGTTAGTAGGAAGGTATTGGCTCCATTGCTGAAACACATTTACTATATTGACTCCGTTGTTGAATTGTAGATATACATAATATTATGTGTTTCGATAAGACAGGGTTAGGTTAGGTAATCGATAGTTTTTAATCGCATTGAATGAAAGCCCAATCGTTGTTCGTCATACGAGTTTCGTTCATTTGTTTGTCTTACATCCACTAATGTTCGGAAGTAATTTAAATTAATATTCATTTAAACTTCTGCACAATAGTGGTAATATTCTACTAAGAAACTTATATTTAATGAGAAATTGAATAGTTTATTAAAATACTAGCTGATGCCCGCGTGGATGTCGGCCAAAAGTAAAGCTCCCAGCTGGCTTATTTTTTTTCCGACACCAACAAATATCATTATATTTTAACCAATGTATACAAAAACTTGACAACTTTCATACTAAAACCTTCCTCAAGAACCACTCTATCCATTGGTGAAAACAACATGAAAATCGGTGCAACAGTTTTTGAGTTTATCGCGAAGAGACAGACAGACGCGGCGGAGGACTTTGTGTTATAATATGTAGTGATAGTGATTTTCTGTATAATTATTGTTATAATAAACTAGTGTCTATGTGGGGGGCTCTTTTTCAGAATGATGTACTAATAAGTAGGTGGTAACCGTTTTCGCGTCGGTGTGGGATACCACCCTGTATGTTTAAAAACATGAAAAGATGTCAAAAAAACGTAATGTCAATTTGATTGCGCTAATATAAGAAAACGAGTTTGCATTTTCAGTAATGCATAAATCCAGCTTCGTGCATGTTGTTACATAAAATTTATTTTAAACTCATCAATTCGTCGATAGAACAAACCGGATTTTGAATAAATTTAAAAATCCAATTTTACTCGAGCTTCTAATTTCAATCTTCAAATAAATTTGATAAATCGCCGATGCAATGGGAGTCGTTCTGAAAACACGTAGTTTAAATGTAATAGCCGTCCAAGATCACATTGACGCTATGGTTCTTAATTCGTGAACTTACATAATAAAAATAGGTCCATTACAGTTACATGATAAAATCTGCTTTCTGGCCAAGGTTTAGACAACTCGACTTTTTCCACTTTATCAAAGTACCTAGACCTAACTGTCTAATGTAATGAGAATCTTATTTAAAGTCGCTTAAGTGTTAACTGTGGGAAGAGAAGCACCCACCAGCTCTCGATATCTATAAATCCCAGGAACATTTGCTTCCGCGACATGATCTGCAGTGGCCTTTATGGAAAGTAGTTAACTGATTGAGCTCCCAAGTAGGCTGCTGTAAACACAATTTGGACAAATGGGGAAATTTAAGATCATAGTGTGAATGCGGTGCTCCCAGTTGCTGGAGTGTCCATAGTGCCCCAAAAGCTGCACTTTAAAGGACCTAAAATACAACGCGAAGCGACGCGACGCGACGCGGTTAACGTGGCCACATACTGGGCCTAAGAAATTTAGCCAAGTCGTACCAGCATCGACACGAAAATTTAAGTGTTTTTCATTTAAATATTCATTATTTCACTATTTTCAATTACACGTTTCAAACCCGCATTGCAACATTTCTTAAAAACAATTTTCACGTAATTTAAACAAAAGTAATAGTCCTCAAAGATTTATAGTTTTCGAAGACCCAGTCACGTACTCCTAGTGTTTCAAGCTCGCAGATTTGTTACAAAAACATTTCACAAAGAATCTTACATCTACGCTTTGTATTTGTTACCAACGTTTGTTTAGGATCAGCCAATCTCGACTCCTGGCCTCGAAACGACGGGTCAATGAAAAAATGTGCCGGTTAATGTAATCCAGACGCTTTCTAAGATATTTTTTATCGTTCTTCGAGATACAGAATCTGATACGGACTGTTTGACTTAATGATGTCGGCAATCTCTGTAATTTTGTGAGATTTGGCTATTGTTTAGAGGTAAATGGTGATTTTTGTAGACAAAGAATATTCAATGCAGATCGGGTAGGATTTAATATTATACGCAACGATTATTCATGCTCATAACGAGGTTATCAACATCGCCTTGTGGTGTAAGGTTCGAGAATATGAATTGCATGAGAAATGGACTGTACGTTAGTAGATTTTCAGGAAAATTCGTAAAGACTTTCGTTGCAGCATATTTTCGGCGTGCTTGACGGGGACCAATTTAGGGACTTTGTGGGCCAATCCAGGTCCGCCACATTATGATATTTTGCAGCTTTGCTTTGTACCCAAACGCTGTCAGTTCTTCCGCTCGTACCATGATTGTTCCACCTTGATATGTATGGAATTTTGCATGTGGCTCTCACGGCCAGGTGTAAGTAAACAAAAACAAATGTTCAAAAACAGTTAAATCATACACACGCGGGAATCTTAAAGAATTCGCGGGTGAAGCCGTGCCGTGTCGTGCCGTGCGCGCGTATATATTTTTTGTTTTGAGTGACTTGTACCTTTGTAAACAGTCTCAGACAATTTTAATTAAACCGCGAAAGTTTCTGGGAATTTAAACCGAAATTGCACAAAACTCGAAATATTTTCAAACATTGTTTTCATCAAAACGGATCAACTCTCTTTGAAGCAAAAATGTTAAACAATTTAATGGTAGACTCAGGTATTTAGGAGGAGTTCGAATCCAGTATTTTTGTGTTGCTCAAATATTCTCGCCAAATACCAAACAATAAATACCTATCTGGACTATATCTACAGAATAGGTAAACTTGCGCTCAGTTTAATAAAATCGTATTTGAATGATAGACAGCAGCAGGTACAAATAAATGGAGTCAACTCAATGGGTTTAAAAGTAAAAATAGGTGTACCACAAGGTTCGATATTGGGTCCCTTCCTCTTTTTAGTGTATATTAATGACCTACCCCATTTATTTAACAACCATCCGCATATGGTGTTGTTTGCTGACGATACTTCTTTAATATTTAGGATAAACAGACGTGCCACTAATCTTGACGACGTAAATAACGCCCTACTGCAGGTCCACAATTGGTTTACCGCCAATAATTTAGTACTAAATGGAAAAAAGACTAAGTGCATTAGATTTGCTCTACCAAATGTCAAAAGTAGTGATTGTGACATAATATTGAATCAAGAGAAACTAGAATTTGTCGATAAAACGGTTTTCTTGGGAATCACGCTCGATTCAAGGTTACAATGGGGTCCTCATTTAACATCTCTTGCAGGACGGCTGAGCTCAGCAGCATATGCTGTTAGAAAAATCCGTCAATTCACTGATATTGATACCGCGAGGCTAGTCTATTTTAGTTATTTTCATAGTATTATGTTATACGGTATTTTACTATGGGGACGGGCTGCAGACATCGAGTCTATATTTATTCTGCAGAAAAGAGCCATCAGAGCCATTTATGAATTACGTAGACGCGATTCTCTAAGAGAACTGTTTAAGGAAATTAATATCATGACAGTACCTTGTCAATACATCTATGAAAACATCATGTACGTTAGGAAAAATCGGCATTTATTCAGTAGAAGAGGTGACAGACACCACTATAACACTAGAAATAGGGACCAACTAGTTCAGCCAGGTTTCAGGCTTGCTAAAGTAGATTCATCTTTCATGGGGTACTGTTTGAAATGTTACAATAAAATACCTCCCCACATTCTTCAACTGAACGAGACAAAATTTAAATCTTGTATAAAACGCACACTCTGTAGGCAAGCATATTATAAGTTGGGGTATTACATTGATGATAAAAATGCTTGGCTAAATGCTGGTCCTGCTCCACAACCATAGGGGGGGGGGGGGCAAATTAATTGATTGTTTGGGTCGGGCATTATTTGAGTCCATCGAAACGTAAAGAAGAAGATGAAGAATTGATTCCCATGTTAATGTTTTGTGGAAGCTGCAGAAGATTGTAAAAATATACTTGCATTATATAGATTCCAGTTCTTAGTATTATATAATTGCATAGCACATATGTGAGTACTTTGTACTGTTCAGCCACCATTTACATTTATTTATATTTCATTGACTTGAATATGCCTTGGTGGCTGAGAGAATGTCATGCTCACTTAAATGTCTCGCTGATGGTAGCGGGTGTGTCGGGTCATTTAGTTCCCTTCAATATGGTTGAGTTGAATGGCGCCGGTACATGCGTCATGTTTGTGAACGGGCGCTGTCAGTTGGGACTGGTCATCTCTTAGCTGCCAAGGTTCATTTTAATTACTTTATTCGTAAACTGTTGATCTAATCTTTTACTCTGGACGCTCTTAGTGTGCACGTCTTTCTACATCGTTCTCACATATATGTATAATCTCAAAATTAAACATGTAACCAAGATTTTGTAACAATATTTTGATTTTAAAAGAGTGTCCATGGAGTTTCTTGCCCGTTCTTCTCCATAGAGATCTACGCTAGGGAATGGGCAACTACAGTACTTTCTCAAGTTATTATGCCTTGTGACTGGGACTGTAGCTTTGATTTTCTTTTTTGTATTTTTGACATTCAAAAGTGCCGTAATGGTCTAATTGAAATAAATGCTTTGAGTTTGAGTTTGAGAATATATTTGACCAAAAACAGATACGAGCGAAATAATACAAACTTAATAAATCAGTGAACCACAGAATTATTAATATTCTAAGAGGCTTCGAAACTGGAAAGGGCTCTCGGTAACAAGTATTACATAAGGGAAATTTTCCTTTACAGTGAATATGTACGTACGTGAATAGGTACCTACTACCGAGTTCACTGACAGTCGACCAATTTTCAACCTTATAACTTAGAGCATAAGACCAAAAAGTTGAATAAAAGGCGTTTTAGGGAGTCTGCTCGCCTCACCGTACCATGACCAAAGAAGTAAAAACACAGAAAATATAGGGTTATAATCGTGTAGGTATGATGACCGTTATAAACCCGTTAAAACATGTATGTTACAATTTCCATACGTTCCAATGACACAGAATAGTATGCCCACATACTAGTCTATTTTTACCGTGCCTGATTCGTTAATAGCACGGTCGTGGTATAGTATAGTTCGGTTCAAGTGGCGGCTCGGAAGTTAGCTGCGAGTGACTATCTGGAATAACGCTTTAAACTTTATGGCGATTCGGAGCATCTGATGTAAAGCTGCGCAGACAAAAATTTTAGGTATCAACGAGGCGCAGATGACGCATTGTTTTGTCTGTACAATGCGCAGACCTTCACTTGCAGCTAACTTCCGAGCCGCCATTAAGTTTGAACCGAACTTTACAGTGTAGTGGGCGGACTCCTTTAACGATGCTCGTGATTTTAATTAGAAAATGGGGGTGAAAACAAAACTAATTTATAGTTTCAAACATTTTACCTAAGATGTTTACATTAGCCTGCAGTAATTTAGTTTAACCCCACACTTCTTGTGGACTAGGAATATGTTTCGAAATTTCATTGACTGGCTCGACTACCTCGTTGGTCGTAAGCACAACTGTTGAATATAAGGTCCTGGGTTCGATTCCCGGGTCGGGCAAAGTGCTATTATGTTTTTCCACCAGGAATTTCTCGCATGGGTCTTAAAACGTATCAGAAGCGGAAATGTGGGTATTCTATTAGATCATTGATTTGGTTCGGCCATTTATGTGTTTAGAATAAAGGAGTTCCAGTCAGCATAGTTAACCAATGACTTCTACAATTAAATACTACTACGAATGACACCTTTTTTTTTCTTTTCTGATGGGAAATCATCAAATGACTTCTCCTGCTCTGGACGGAGCGGGAGGGAGTGTCAGACTTTTACTGACTAAGACCCATCCATGTTCCTTCTTCACCCTTTGTGTTCCGGGGCCACGGTATCTCTTTCGAATAGTCCCGCAGGGGTGGGATCTTTGCCTTACCCTTAGGTTAGATATTGTTATTATTATGTATTTCTTTTGACTTTTAATATAAAAAAAAAAAACATATTTAAAATCAAAACATTTTTATCAAATTCACGACACCTTAGTATCGTCAAAAACAGAAATATGAGCTACAGTACCAGTCACAATGCATAATAACTTGGAAAAGACTGAAGAAGAAGAACGGGCAAGATACTCTTTTAAATTAGAATCAAGAGTATTTACATGAAGCATTTTACATAGGAATATGTATGTAGACGTATGTAGGTACATAGGAAGCATAGGTCCAACCTATTATAACTTCTCATGTGGAAACCAATACACGTCGATTTGGAAAATATAACGATAATTTATGAAAATGGCAATAATTGCACTGGTCTCTGGAACCAACCACCAATATCGTTGCAGGTAGGTTTAATTATTATTGCCTCGAAATTAATTATCAGTTTTAACATGTCATTAGTTTAACGGCATTGCTGTGCACCGGTGATTACTTATCTATTCATTGATATGCCAAACTACAGTTGTGGTGAAATTATTTTAGAAAAATTCGCTGTTACACCCTAATCAAATGCCCAGGGCTAACTGCAGTAATTTACAAATGGTTCCTTATACTGTTGCTGATGGTTTTTCATATTTTTTTATGAAAAATCTGTCAAAACTACAAGAGACCGCTCAAACGGTAAAACATTTGACAATACATTTATACACACAACATTTTGAATTAAAATACTGTAACGCAATTAAATACTTGAACAGACTTTTCGGCATTCCTTCGCGTGTTTCAATTTGTTTTATTGTTTTTTCCTGTGCGTATGACTCGCTCAGGACCAAACAATAAATACTTTTTCTTTCTTTCTTTCTTTCTATCTACTAATATTTTCCAAACATAAAAAAAAAACATTTTTGCACACAATATTATCTAGCCATATAACAATATCATGTTGCTGATTCATTACTTCGTTGAAAAGGATTCGAGTGTTTGGAGAGGGCCTAGTATTGAACGATGGCGGAAACTGGGTAAATGTGGTTTATATGTGGACTGATGAGATGGATCTAGAACATCGATAGGTGAATTGATTCCAGGACTGTAGTGTGGTTTAAGAAAAAAATCTGTTCCAAACTGTACCTGCTTGGTAAAACTCGAATGTTTTAAATACTCATTCATTAAGGGGCTGACAACACCTAATTGATGTTATTTATGCAGTTTTTTAAGAAAAACTCTTTGTTCTACTTAGCACATCAAAAAAAATGTTATTCATCGTATTATTATGTATTTCAAAGACCGTGGACGGACTCGATACATAATTGGACGAAATCGGCATGATCGAAAATAATTGCAAAGAATGGTCTTAAATCATCATTAAACGGTTATGTCTTTATTTTTTCTGACGTATGGGTCTGCAGTTAAAAACATGAAGTCAACATATTTATACCTAAATCGCTAACGAGTCATATTTCACAGATAATCCACGCTTTTTTATTTCAATATTCGTTCATTATTTTCTTATAAACCGCCCAATAACTCGTTCGCTCTCGTTTACTCCAATGCAAATAGACAATGTGCGCGCATTTTGATGTTGACATCCCTTTAACATCACGGTCACATCAGCATTCGATTTCTTCTAGGCAAGCGTGCTCCACCCTAGGCCGCATCCTCGCTTCACATCAGGTGGCCTACCATGACGTCTTAAGGTTGAACTGCGCAACATATTTTCCATACAAATTTCGGGGGGCTATTACTCTACTGTTTCACATGGTACATCTAAAGTTAAACATGATATCGTTTTGTCTCATTATTAATTGTGTCTGTGCGGAATCAGAATAGTAAAATAAAAAGCCATTCAAAAGTTACGAGCTACCAAAGATTCATTTTTACAGCCAATTTTAACGTAACTTTGGGCGTAAATTAGTAATAAAAGAAGTGTCAAATTTCCAAAACAAAGTCCATACCGACACAGCACAATTATCGAAGAATTCAATAAATTTTATTTGATAATGATTTATGCAGTGGTTTTTTCATAAAATTCGATTTCCCAAAAGCCTTTTCATATTTTTTTACGCGCGCCTTTTACTATGAATTTTCGTGCATCTCACTGAATAATGTTTCCCCCGGTGCGGTGCGGGAGGGGGACACGCGATATTGACATGTCCTTCGTTTGATAGAAGAACAAGACCTATATTTCTGTCCTTGTCATTTCATGCATGACGTCAGTGACGTGTCATTTGTTTTTCGCTGAAGTTGAAGGTCCTGTGCATTTTTATTGCACTCCTATAATGTGTGTGTTTCGATGGCGCGACCACGGCATTTTTTTTTTAAACTATGTCAAGATTTTGTAAAAAAAATAATTTAAAATTAAATTAATTAATTAATTTCAATTTTAAATTTCACATTCAGAACATTTTGAAGGTTATAAGCGAAACCGTACGTATGCTCCTGAAATATAAACCAAGGATTTTTTATATATTTTTTTACAAATTCAATCTGTTATTTAAGTACCTAAATTTCAGGTCTCTGAAACGCTTAGTTTTTAAGATTTCCGTGGCCGCGCGGTTCTCCGCGTTTCGATGGCGTGGCCACGTTCAAACCCTTATAACTTTTTAACCATAACTTTGACAAATTTAAGGTTTTGGGAAATTTGAACCACATACATACATATTTTTACAAAATCATGGCATAGTTATTTAAAAAAAAAAACGCCGTGGTCGCGCCATCGAAACGCACACCCTATAATATGATGTAGCGACCTACTTATTTAGAAACTTTATATACATAAAACCTTCACGATATAATTTTTGCTTTTCTTCTGATCTGTCACTTCTCTGTCATGTATTGATTAAATTTATATAGAATTATGATTTTTTTTTATTTAATTTAGATAGTGTACATCAACCACTAAATTGGTGACCCCGACTTGATACGCCCTGAAAAGGAAATCCTAAACTTTATCAGGCCAAGGAAATCCACAGTACCACGATGACAATATAAAGCAGTCGTCTGCCGACCAACGTCCAGACTCTGCTGGCTTCACAGCCATTTATTTCTCTCGAGGGATTAGCAGACCTGGCGGAAAGCGTCCAGGACATCGTGACCCCAGGCCAACAATAACAAACAATATAGTTATACAATTTTATTGTTGCCACTAATCTCGCGAATTGTGTAGTGACGATGACGTTTTATGTTGATAGTAAAAGTTTTAAAGAAAAAGTTTATTTTATTCTTTTTAGCGCATTTAAATAAAAGGTCAGACGAAAGTATTATATAACTTCGTTTTTGTTCGTTACGGTTCGGAACGCTGAGTGCATGCGTACGAACTAGACGCGCGTGAAGACTAGCGCCTAACTGCTCATCACTGATACTATCTCTGTCGGGCACGATGCCAGGTGAGACAGCGTGCTTTATGGCCACGCCCACCAATGAGTTCGAGCCCGTGTGATGTGTCACCTTAAAGCAGGATCGTTTTAATCTTGTTCCAGTGTGGGAAAGAGATGGCGCTAGACGTCCTCTATAGCTCCGTCTCTTACCCACACTGGAACAAGATTAAAACGATCCTGCTTTAAGACGTCATAGTAGGCCACCAGGCGAGTTACAGCCAAACTCTTGCTTAGTATTAAAAAAAAAAAACACAAGTGAATAGAAAACCTCCATGATGGAACATACGAGTACAGTTTTATCGTATCTCTTAAACTATATATCCTAAATTGAAGTACACGGGAAACATCCGTAGGTTTATACCTTTTTTTTTTTTTTTTTTTTTTTTTTTTTTCGGATGGGAAATCATCAAATGACTTCTCCCGCTCTGGGCGGAGCAGGAGGGAGTGTCAGACTTTTACTGACTAAAACCCATCCATGTTCCTTCATCGCCCTTTGTGTTCCGGGGCCACGGTATCTCTTTCGAATAGTCCCGCAACCCCGGCAGGCATCGGTCCTTGCGGACCCCTTCCTTTTTGCTGACTCTCTTTGAGGCGCGCGTGGAACACGAACGCGCCGTCGACACGGCCTGTCGTCATGAGACGGACGGACGGCGAGCTAGCCCATAGCCCACCGTCCACAGGCCCGCGCCTACGGTGGCCGGGGGCCACGTGGTGGCCCCCGACGCCCGGGGCGTCTCCCGCGGCGGCCGGGACGCTGTGAGGCTCTCTCCCTCTCACGTTCCGCCACCTCCTTCTCTAGCATTACTGCTTCGCAGAAGGAGGTGACGGCGTCCCATTCCGTCTCGCTCCGGACCATGGCTTGCACCAGGGCCGGACGCGAGAGGTCGCCGCCGCCAATCGCCGCTTCGAGGACACGGCGGTGCTCCGCCCACGCGGGGCACACCTCCACCGTGTGCTCCACCGTGTCCTCCGGTCGATCCTCGCAGTGGAAACACCCGGGCGTTTCCTCCCGCCCGATTCGGTGCAGGAACCTCCCGAAAACACCGTGTCCGGTGAGGACCTGCGTCAGGCGGAAGGTGAGGACGCCGTGGCGTCTCTCCAGCCACTCCTCAAAGAGGGCACTTATCGCCACTATCGTGGCGTGCCCTGCACGGGGTTGCGACAGTCGCTCTCTCCATGTCGCCATGAGATCCCGCCGGAAGTCTGTCCGCTGAACGACAATTTGTCGCGGCAGCGGAGTTTCCCCCCGGCGAAGCGCCTCCGCGCGCCATTCTTGCAGGCACGCGAGGACTATCGCCTCCAGATCCCATGGCGGCAATCCGGCAAGGAGGCACGCTGCCTCGCGGGCGATCGTCCGGTACCCACGGGCCAGCCTTACGGCTACCACCTTTTGGGGCGCGTTCAGGTAGTGGGCTGCACGCAGCCTCAAGGAACGCGCCCACACCGGGGCCCCGTAAAGGGCCATGGACCGCACGACTCCCGCGTCAGGAGGCGTTCGGCCCCCCCAGGTTGGGCAGGAGCCGCCTGAAGGCAGCCCCAGTCCGTTCCAGTTTGGGGGCCAAACGTCGGAAGTGCTCCACGAAGTTCCACCGGCTGTCGAGGACGAGTCCTAGGTACTTCAAAGTCGACTCGACACCGATGGATACCCCTCCTACCGTGAGTAAGGATCCCGGAGGTGGCGCATTCCGAGGCCCATGAAAGCACATGGCCTCGGACTTGTGCAATGCCACCTCGAGACCCAGTTGCCGGATCCTCTCAACGACTATCGCAACCCCGCGTGTCATAGCTTCGGCCGCCGCCTCGTGCGACCCCCCCTGTGCCAGCACCAGCGTGTCGTCTGCATAGCAGACCACGCTGACGCCGCTAGGGAGGTCGGCGCGCAGCACCCAGTCGTACCCGATGTTCCACAAGGACGGCCCTAGGACCGATCCCTGCGGAACACCGCACGACATCTCTCGCCGGTCCCATTCTCCGCTGCGACCGGGGTAGATGACGGCTCTATCCGTCAGGTAGTCCCCGACCACACGACGAAGGTAGGTCGGCACCCGGTGATACCGGAGTGCCTCCCTAATGCAGCTCCAGGGCATGGAGTTGAAGGCATTGGCGATGTCTAGAGACACCGCCAAGACAACCCCACCCCGGGACACTGCATCCCCCGTCGTGAGGGCTCTCACGCGCATGATGGCGTCCACCGTAGAGCGCCCCTTGCGGAAACCAAACTGGTGTTCCGCAAGATCCGGCCCCGTCCCCGCAAGGTGCTCGGCGAGGCGGTTTGCAATGACTCTTTCGAAGAGCTTGCCCACCTCGTCGAGCAACACTATGGGCCGGTATGCGGACGGAGAGTCCGCAGGGCGCCCCGGCTTCCGAATGAGGACCAGCTTCCCCGTCTTCCAACGAAGCGGGAACTGGCCTCTCTCCAAGCATGCGCTTAGGAGCCTCCGAGGCCAGGACCCAGGCTTTGCCAGGCAAGCCGTCAGGTCCCGGGGCGGTATTTTTGGTACTCAGCCTGCGTACCGCCACTCTCAGGTCTACCCCAGTCACTTCCGGAGTGTCGTCGTCGTCATCCTGGTGGTCCGCTTCCAGCACCGCAGGTGGCGGAGCCATAGGCGGGGGGGGATGTTCTCCCCGCGTGGGGAACAGAGTGCTCACCACGTCCTCCACGAGCTCAGGCCGGAGACTCTGCGTCAGTGGGGGGGCCCAGGTGCGGAGTTTATCCCGCACCATCTTATAAGGGCGCCCCCACGGATCTCTGTCGAGAGTCCCCAGCATCTCCTCGCGGGCCAGATCCCTGGCCCGCAGGACAGCCTCGCGGAGGGCGGTCTTCGCCGCTCTGTACCCCTCATAAAGCTCCGCCTCGATGGCTGCCGCATTCGGTGGACGAATGCGGAGCCTGCGATGCCTGGCGTACAGGTGTCGCGCAGCCACGCACGCCTCGCGCAGAGACGTCAGCTCTCGCGACCACCAGTACACCTGACGTCGGGCGCTTCCTGGCCGAACTCGGGGCATTGCCACGTCGCATATATCGGACATGGCCTCCTGGAACCACCCTGCCTCATTGTTAATGTCGGCAGGCCTGTCTGGTGATGTCACCCAGGCCTGCACGATCGAGGCTTCCAGGAGGAGCTCCCGGTCCAGCTGCTTCAGCGCCCAACGCGGACCACTCGGGGCCTGTTGGACCGGCGCGCTTGAGGTCTGGGTGGAGACGTCAAACCGGATGTACCGGTGGTCGGAATAGGTCTCCACCCCCTCCATGACACGCCAGTCAACGACACGCGGCGACAGAGCGGGGCTAGCGAACGAAATGTCCACTACCGACTCGCCCCGCATCCGCACACACGTGGGAACAGAACCCCGATTTAGGACGACCAGGCCTTTCTCCAGAGCCCAGTCCTCCACCATCCTTCCCCGCACGTCTGTGCAACGAGAACCCCAAGCCAAGTTCTTGGCATTGAAGTCCCCGAGGACAAGCACGGGGAGGGAATGGTTTCCGACGACAACACTCAACTCTGCGAGAGAGTTGTGGAACTCGGCGAGAGTTCGGCTCGGGGAGAAGTAGACTCCCACTACCACGATCTCCCCGAACCGTGCTGCTACGCACCCCCGACCCCTCCTGACACCTTCAAGGGTCGGGGTACCGGCGGCGGCCGACGACACTATGGTCACTGAGCCGCTAATGTCCGCCACCCAGTCTTCCCTGGGCTGGACAAAATACGGCTCAGCGACCACAGCGATGTGTATCGACCACTGCGCCATGCTCTGGAGCAACAGATCCTGAGCGCAGGCGCAGTGGTTGATGTTCGCTTGGAGGAAGCGTAATGGGGCCGTTATTGGCACTCCATTACCGCTTCCTCCTCCCTGGCCCCCTGTGAGGGCCCCTCTACGGCAGCGGCAGTGGCAGCGGCGGCAGTTGCGGCTGCGGCGGTGGCGACGGTGGCGGTGGCGGTGGAGGGCCTTCCCTTTCCTCTGGTGGCCTTGGTGGGCGGAGCGCAGGCCTTGCTCCCAGCCCGGTGATCGGCCGGCTTGCCAGCCGCCGCACAGGCACCGCAGTGCGTCGTGGCACAGCAAGCCAAGGACACGTGACCGGGCTGACTGCAGCGGAAACAGAGGCCGCTGCGATCAACCTCCGAGGCGCACTGTACTGACACGTGGTGCCCCACGTGACAGCGATAACACCTCAGAGGTCTGGGCTCCAGCAGCTTCACCTGCGCTGATACCCAGCCCACCAATAGCCTTCGGCCCTCCACTATCGTTTTGGCCGCCGTTACGGGGCAGCATACCGTAACGGTATGCATACCCGTGAGGTCCGGACGTAGGGCGCCTGCCCTGACCTGCTCAGCAGGGCACCCACCGGACCTGGCGACGGCGGCCACCACCTCCTCCTTGGTCACCGAGTCGTCCAAACCCAGGATGCGCAGGTCTGCGCATCTGACGGGCCTGGACACTCGGGCGTCGTCCGCGTTCAAAGACGCTCTGAGCTTTTCAGCTAGAGCGTCAGCGGACGACCCACTGGTTTCTCCGGGGATCTCCAGCATGCGAGCCCCCGTTGCGGTGACTTTAAGCCGGAGGCCCCCGGTGATCCCGAGCTCTCCGAGATCCACCGTCTCTTTCGCCTTCGCCAGCAAGTCGCGGTAGGACACGCCCCTCTTTTCCGCCTCCGGCTGTAGTGTAATCACCACAGCCGCGGTCTTCGGGGCGCGGAGCCTAGCCGCGATCTTTCGCGCCCTATGCTGCGCCGGAGCCGGCTTTTCGGGGAGGGGGGGCGCCAAAGCCCTGCCGGAGGGCTGGCTGGACAGCCCCGGTGCGGGTGCGGTAGCCGCAGCAGCCGCGTACGACACCGCGCTCGGCATCGTGCTTGAGCCCACGGCTGCCCTGTTTGCACCCAGGGCGGGGCGCAGAACAATTCCCTCCAGGACGGAAAACCGCGCCTGGAAGGAAGCCAACTCCTGCCGAACCAAGTTTAGGACCTGGTTCTCCACCGGCATGGGCTGGGCTTGTCGCTGCTGCTGCTGGCCCCTATTTGAAGGTGCCGTGCGGGAGCCAGCCTCACGCAGACTGGCCAGGTCTGCGTGGAGCTTAGCGTTCTCTTTTTGGAGAACCTCCATGGCAGCCGTCAGGCGGGCTAACTCCACCCGCAGTTTAGCCACCTCCTCTCCACCTATCGGAGGAGGAGGAAGAGGGGAAGGCCCCGCCAAGTTGGCCTCTGCAGCCGCCATGATGGAGGCGGAAGCCGCGGGTATGGCCTTGAGTTTTGAAGATGTCTTCACCTTCAAGGCCACGCCCCTTATTGCGGCTTCCACCTCCTTTGCGAACCTGGCCTTACGCTCCGCATCGGAGCCGCCAGGTGCACCCACCTCTTCGCCAGACCCGCGAGCAGTCATGCCTGGGTGGCGCCCCTCTTCGGCCAGTCTCACCGACCTTTCGGAGGCAGACAACCCCCTCCCCCTGCCTCTGATCCCACCACGCTTGTTGGTGGGGATCTTTCTGGCCGAGGCCTCCTCCTCCCCGGATGATGACGCTTGGTCGCCATCCTTCCTGGACCGCTTGCGGAAGAACTTGCCGTTCTCCGCAGCAGTCCCGGCCCTCACGCGGCGGGAGCTCTCTGAGCCTCCCGCGCTCGCATCGCTGGATACGAGGTCGGACTCCGACCCCGCATCCCTCCTCTCCTCTTCCTTGCCGTTACCGGCGGTGTTTTTGGGTTTAATAGTTTTTTCCATAATTGTTCCCACGAGTATGGGGGAAACATTCTCAATCTAGGCAGAGACCCCTGTACCTAGAAGGGCAGATTTTGAGTATTTATTACTCGCCAGAGGGTCTGCAGGTACCCTGGCGAGGGTGAGCACTAGCGACTGATTCGTTCCATGGGAACACCCGTCAGCCATACATCCCCTCGCGGTGCGCCGCCGCTTGGGATTCGGGGTAACTTTTTATAGAGGTTTTCTACCTCGCAGTCCGGGCGGTTAAGCCAAGACCCTCGGTCCCTATCGAAGCCGCGAGACGTGATCCACAGCACTTCAACAATGGGATTACGAGACTGACGGTGACAAAGAAGGACGCATCCTACTCTGTCTGCTCGGAGGCAGGGTGAGTGCACACCGAGCCCGCCCTCACTCCTCTGCTATGCCCTCTGCTGTACAGAGGGTCACGCAGAGGAACGCACCGGTGGTCCTGGCAGGACCCCACCCATGTCAGAATAATTAGCCGTGGCAGTAACTCTCCCCGAGGGATAAAAGGAAATTCTCATTTCCTCTCATTCCCCGGAGAAGGATACTGCCGCGCCCAGGGTGCACCGGCCCAGCAGCTGCTCTTCCCTCCAGACGTATCGAGAGGGACCAGCAACCGCCAGTTCACTCAACACGTGGAGGACTTCGGACATCGCACCCCGTAGGTTTATACCTTGTATAATACTTTTCACCAGCATGCATCGGAAACTAACGTAGTTAGTGAGACTGACAAACTGAAGCACCGCCCGCATGGGGTCTGAGTGGTCTGACTGCCCATTCCTTCTCATATAGAGCGGAAGCCTATTATGACCCAGTCGTGGGAAAATTACTGGCTGATTTTTTGGGACACGCCCAGTACACTATTACTAACCCGCAAATCAGAGTCAACAGTGGTGACTACCAGAACAACGAAGGCATTTTTAAGCTTGACAAGTCCCGGTGAAACAATTCAACTATCTTGGATCCCGGAACGATACGACTATCTTGTTGACTATGCATGTAACGCAATTAATGTTTAGTTTTCATGCAATTGCTATTTATTGTTCGGCTTCATAACATACCACTACGCCTGTAAGCGACATACCACCTTGAACTTATTCTAGCCTAGTACTCTTCCTAGTTTCATTAACAAGACAATTTCAGTTAGTTTGGAGCACCAAAAACTGGAGCTGTTTGGAAGTAGGTGTCTCATACTGCTACTACAGCGGTGGTATCATTTCGGACTTAATAATATATTTGTGTCGTATGTCCTCACTGGCAACAATTAGTTTTTTTTTCTATCTATCGCCAGTGGTGGCGGAATATAGACGTCCTTGATGGCTTATAGGCAAAGGCCTACCTAATATAGTACACTCACATTTCGCTAGTTACGTTTAAATCCCATATAATAGTAGGCGAGCTTATTGACATCAACTGGGCACAAATCCGAACTCCATGTCTACTACTGAGAAATTCCTGATTGAAAAACCCAATAACACCTTGCCCGACCTAGGAATCGAACCCAGGATCTCATGCTAAATTCTCAGTCGCAATTGCAGCCACTAGATCGTCATATTCAAAACCCTACTTTGGCTGCTGCATCACAAAACCCTATCAATTTTTAACACAAAATGTATGACACAATATTCACCAGCATCCAGAATGCATCGGAAATGGACACAGCTACTGATAAACGCGAAGCCGCGAGTTATTCGTGATAATAATAAATAATGCGTTTTGGCGCGCTACCAGTCGCCGCGGTAGATAAATACTGTCTCGTTTTAGATGTAGTTGTTTACCATGTGATAGTTGCGAATATATAAGTATACCATTTTACGTATGATGTTAGGATGGATGGTTCAAATCGTAGTAACAGTAGTGGTAGCCGACTGGCTAAACTATTTTAGATATGGAGCAGCTCGTGGCTAAATAATAGCAGCCGTTCGGGTCGATATTTAAGTTAAGCCGCGCTAGCTTAGGTTGGTTCGTGAATTGGTGACACATTACATACCGAGTTTCCTCTGTGCCTCCGAAAGCACGCTAAGCCGTTGGTCCCGCGGAAGTCGTTTGTAGATTGCAATAGCCTCGCGTGGTGCATTGTGGTCCATCCCTCTCATGGATAGGGGGCATGTGACCCAGCAGTGGGAGCTTTCTAGGCTGTGTAACAACAGTTTACAGTATGTTGTCAGTGTTGTCACGCTAATAACAAAGCGAGAAATGTAGGTTTGTATGGAAATACGACACAGAAATATCTGTGTCGTATTAGCAGTAATTTTTAAGTAGCAACAAAAAAAAAATGGTAATATTTAATTAAACTAGTAAAATGATTTTGATGTCCGGTAACGTACTTGGTACTTAACTGGAAAAATATAAAAACATGATTCTTTGAACTATGAAAAAACAAGATTATACAAACGAGTAGACAAGCAGTTTAAACGCATCTGAGTTTTGGCGCTGTACCAGTGACCACGATGAATAAATATTTAATCGTTCTCACATGTGGCTTTGTACCTACTGCATAATGGTTTCGTAATAGAGCGGTTAATGTGGAAATTGGTTCTTTGAAATATTGAAACAGAAATTGGGAAGGTAAACTAAACCTTATTTAACATCTAGTGTCAATAAGTCCTTAAGTAAAGACAGGGCTATTAATACCTAGTTCGTGCTTTGACTATTTAATAGGGCAAAGCTCTATTTTTGTGGCGCTGTAGTGGGAGATCTGAACCACCTTATTTTTTCTTGCCCCCTTTATGACCACTCCTCACTTTTCCAAAGTCTTGTGTCCCTCCGAGACTCACTTCTATCTCATGTATTTTATTTTATTTTAATGGAGATATTTATAAAACCAAAGCTATTTAAACATTTTATAGACTGTTTAGAGGTACTTAATTTACCATGTAGTTCTTAGTTTACGCACCGAGTCGGCCTTTTTGTTGGGCCACCTGGTTGCGTCAAATGGTTAGTTTTCTGTTGTATTATATTTCCCGATTATTAACGTGTTCTAATTTATGATATTTATATTTAACTAATCTCCTATCCATTTCAATTTTTTTTTCGTTTTTATGTATTTTTATTTCGCGAGTACTTGATTCTTTTGTAATCAAATAAAATATTGTCAGTGGCAATAAGCACGAATAGTGCAATGCGAAACAAAGAAAAATTAAAAAAAACTCTATTTATGATAATTCCTCCAATGTAATGTAGCAAGCGAAATTTAAAACTGAAGTGGGTTTTATTAAGTTCTAAAGAAAACATAATACAATCAATCAATCCAGAAACCGACAATGCAGATTGTAGTAAAGTAAGTTATCCCTTTTGTTATTTTGTTTTTAATCGACTTGGCGGGGGCACACTGTCATGCCCCCAGATTCCTATCGAAAATATAATTGCTTGTCAGTTTTATATTAAAAAATAATTTTCCCGACTGTATCAACACGTATAAAATAAGTATTTAAGTACGTGCTACTTAATATGTAGCCATGGTCAAGAATACCTACTTTTTAAGCAAGCAGTATCTAATCTTGGGCCATCAATCAGAAGTGGGATATTATTAGACCTGAATTTGAACTACTTCTTGCCGACTGGCCTAGATAACATAATGTGAATCATGTTCCGTAATTTTAGAAGTAAACACATGGAGTAAAACATAGTACTAAGACTACTCCAACTGATCCATAAAATGTACGGCAATATAAAATGAGATTGATTTTGAGAAGATGTGTATGCGTCATCAGAATGTAACTGTAACTGTAGGCTGTTAGTTATATGAATACTGAATACTAAAAAGGAATTTCTAACCTTTAATTTTAAACAGCATAATATACATCGGTACAAATAGATAAGATGGTTCCATACATGTTCGATGAAAATAAACCCTGACTTTCTATCTTAGTGACAATTGACGGCCAGGTACAGCACAAAAATTAGGTATTCGTGTTGGATATTTTTGATTTCTGTTGTTATAATACTATTTTTAGAAAAAAAAATCCGTTAATTACCCAACTACGGCAAAGCCAAAAGTAAGGGTTATGATTTAAACTCTGTAGATATAACTATTATGTATATTTATAATATTTTTATGATCCTCCGTAGCGGCCGTTTAGACCCAACAGTTTTATTAGGTCTATTTTGATACATGAGGTGTCAATCGATACCGTGGCCCCAGAACACAAAGGGCGATGAAGGAACATGGATGGGTTTTAGTCAGTAAAAGTCTGACACTCCCTCCTGCTCCGCCCAGAGCGGGAGAAGTCATTTGATGATTTCCCATCAGAAAAGAAAAAAAAAGGTGTCAATCGTAGTAGTATTTAATTGTAGAAGTCATTGGTTAACTATGCTGACTGGAACTCCTTTATTCTAAACACATAAATGGCCGAACCAAATCAATGATCTAATAATAAGATTATAACCTGCTGTACTAGTTACAATCCATATTGGATTATGTAAATGAGCTAAATAAAAAACAAGCCGGATGCAGAAAAAAAACGTTTGGATAAAATATCCATTTCTGATTGATCTACAGCAAAAAGTTGAACAAAAAACATTCAAAAGCTTGGTAATAAATCACTCCACTTAAACTCTATCCGAGTTGTTCGTTCATAAGCTTTCTTTCATAACTAAATCCGGGTTTCGATTCTAAACAGCCTATAAATAATATTCGATATTGTGAGGTATCCGCGATGAAAAAAAAAAACTACAGAAGATCTTTCAAAAACAATTTCTTTTTTTTTTATTTCTCGTTTGCACTGCAAATCATGAAATGCGTTGGTCGTTGGTCGAGTGGTCGCAAGCGCGACTGCTGAGCGTGAGGTCCTGAGTTCGATTCTCGGGTCGGGCAAAGTGTTATTTGGTTTATTTCCAGCAGGCGTCAGGTAATAGGAGGCTAGCCAATACTCGCGAGACTGCGACAGCGGACATGAGACTTAAAGCATATAAATAAATAAATAAAATAAAATACATTTATTTCGAGGAATAACTGGCGAAATATGGGTGTACTATTAGAAACACGCTTATCACGCCGTCGAAATGACTGGGTATTAGTGTTAAATGCATTTGTGATTTGTGCCTGCAAGGATTAATTTGTAAAATCTTCATCATGCAATAACACGTGCCAAGAAACGCTGGCCTGACGATTTGGACTCGTTCCTGACTGATTGGCCAGAGGAGGCAAAACACCGGGAGAGATGGAAAGGAATGGGGCAGGCTTTTGCCCAGCAGTGGGACAGAATAGGCTAATTAAAAAACAAAAAACGTGCTTGCTTGCAGTAACATCGAAAGACTTAACGGAATACACTGAGTACAAGGTACTCAGTGTATTCCGTTAAAACTATGTAGGCACGATACAACAAAGGTACAAGGTGCTCAGTTTCAAGACACTCATTACTTAGGATATTTTATCTAAATGACAGAGGTCTTGACAATTCAAGTAACTTCTCGTAATTAGTATAATTGAAATAAATGCTTTGAGTTTGAGTATAAAGTTTGTTCATAACCGTTGTTTTATATGAATATTATTTAGACGCGTCAGCTTGTTAGAGTAAAACATAATTTTTGGACCTTTTGCTACTATCTGCTTAGTGATAGAACTGTGTATGCGCGTGAGCATCTGGTCCTAATGACGTCATCTTAGCAGTTTACTTTTCTTTGTTTGCGCATGATTATGATAACGTTAGGAACATTTCCAATTATATATGTCATCTGTCATAACATTTGATTAGAATAATAATAGCGTTGAATTATTGATGGTTTTGCTATTTATTAGTTATTTCCTAGAATATTTTTGATACTTTGTCCGCGACTAAGAAAACTTCAAAAATGAAATCTTATTCTTCAGTTTCAGCTCACACTTTCCTAACATATTCAATAGCCACGACGGGATATTGTGGTTGCCAAAACAATAATAATATAAATAATTCACATGTACGCACGGCGACCAATCAAACTATACAAAACCAGTGTGTGCGGATCTTTTATTGTATTAGAAATTAATACAATGCGAGGCCATGTTATATTGAAAATGTATAGCTTGAAGTGTCGCTGTGTACCTGGGTAAGTATACACAGCGACACTTCAAGCTATATATTTAATCATAAAGGTCTTTAACCTATTTGTGTTACAATGCCGTCTATTACTGAAATAATGGTTTCACGCCCTTTGTAATGAATACTAGTAATTTATAGATAGATAGTAATCGCATGATGACTATCATTATCTACCGAGGCTTTTCTCTAGACTACTCGAACATAATAATGTTAGACTCGTTTCTAGTCTAACGGACTGTAGCTGAATTCCAGTATTTCACATGGAGCGACTGCCTATTATGTATTTAATTAATTTGTTCTTGTTTGCGTTTTTTTTTCATGATATCAGATGGCAAACTAGCAGACGCTGAACGGTATATCGCATGCTAAGTAATAACTGCAGTCTAAAAACCTCTCGAATACCAGAGTATTACATTATGTGTTTCTATTGCTGAATAAAAAACTGAATATTTTGAGGCATGGACCTCAACAACCGTGAGTGCGAAATGGAGAATACTATGGGTGCGCTTCAAATGATTGCTGTTCGAAACTACCTCATACAAATTGTAAATGTAAGATTGTGCCTCTGCGTCAACCTTACGTCTAATCAAACATTTCTTTCTCTACAAAAAATGTTTCTGTAAAAACAAAAAAAAATCACTCTTATAAATGGCGATATTAGTTCTTAATACGATAGGGGAGAGACCGTAATTCTATCTTAGTTATTGCGAGCAATACCAATCCCGGGTTATGATTGAATTTTTTTCCGTGAGAAGAACCCAATTATCCTTTTTAACCGATTTGGGATTGAAAACCCAGGACGGCCACTGTGTGCAGAAATTTTCTTTAGATTTTAATTTTTTACGTAATGTAAAAAAACTAAGGTACGTGGTTACTATTTCTACTTATTGTTATATTTAGTTTTGGCCGGATAATTGACACACACACGACACGACACACGAAACGACACGACATTACGACACAACACGACACGACATTTTATTGATGATTTTAATGACGTTAGTAGCTATAATTAAAAATATAGATAGCTATAATTTCGGTCTCAGTAGATCTAACTTTGGCAGAAAAACTACGAGCACATAGCAAACACTATTGATGACATTGTAATTGATAGCCGTCGGTAGTCTAGTTTTATTGATATTTTTATTTCAGGTTGAGCAAATTTGGAAATGGATCACTATATAATCTCCTATGCACTGGCACACCTGTGGCCAGGGAATTGCGAACCCACAAATACAGTAAAAAAAAAACGCACAGGATGTGCATACAATTTTGCCGATACCTTTTAAACCGGAACGAAAAATCCCTCTCGATGATTGAAATACACGTCTGTGGTGTAGAAAGTACTTTTACCGAACGATCTCTTTGACGAATACGTTCTACTATTCATGTTTCTCCTGATTTATGCCGAAACGCGGCGTAAACGGATTTTTATCAAGCGATGCTGCAAAATAAAAAGAAGTTCCAATCCAATTACGCCATAGTACCTACTATGGGTTTGTAGCACGTAGCGCGTAGCACTCGTAGAGGATACCTGTAGCAAGAAGCTGCTAGGAATCGAAGCGTCAATTGTAATTCAAATAATCACCGAGTAGGTTCCATTACGCTAGGCGACACGGCAGATCCAGTATGGCGTAAGGAGCTTGAGTGCTACTGAAATCACTGGAAAAATACTGAATTATGTGGAAAATGGATAAGGAAGACATTGCCCTGTACTGGGCAATACAGGCTTATTATTTAGCTCTAGCCCTCGGCTTGCACCGCTTGGGGAACCAGCATGCCTGAGAGATATTTTTTGACGACATGAAAAAAATAAAAAATGAAAATGAAAAAGTGTTTATTCACGAAAATATTCTTTAACTGGTACATAATTACCCCCGCCAAACTGCAAAGCAGTTGCAGTTGCCTGTGCATGAAAGGCTAAGTCAGAGGCCCATGGGCGGCATTTAAACTCTGACACCAAGTTAGGCACTAACCACATGATAAAGAAGACCACTTAAAGGTCGGAAGAAAATCCTCCATGAAAAAATACAAAAATATGTGCCATTGATTGGTCAAACACTGTCGAAGTATATTATTCTCATTCAGGTGTACCATATTCAAACAACCATTTAAAAATATAAAAAAAAAAAAAACATAGAAAATTTTTATTCTTTTACGTATCAACATAATAAGGAAATATGTATTCCATTGAACTACTCGTATAATACAGTAGTTGGTGAACACGATACTCTCGTACATAATGATGTTAGTGTCAATATTGGCACAGATACATTAATAGATGATTGATGGCACACCTACATTTGTTACAAATGTAAAGGCCCTACATATTCAGTACCATTCGTTGCTAGGTAAATAAATATGTTATAAGACAATATGTAACTGAACTAAACATATTACAATATGTTTAGTTCATTACAATCAGCCCATAACATTCCCACTGACAACACACACGATGGCCACGAATGTCACACGACTTCAATTTTTTCGGCTTGAAGACATGCCGGATTCCTCACGATGTTTTCGTTCACCGTTTTCAGAGCAGTGGTGATGTAGTATGTAAAATACACCAGCAGCAGTACATGCCTAAAAGCTTGGCCTTCCCTTTTAATCTACTATACTCTTTATGATGGGTTTCTGAAAAGTCTGCTCGCCTTATAGGCTTGCCGTATTGTTGGCCCCTTGGTACACCACTGGCTATTGCTTCTCTTCACCACATACTTTCCCAGGCTTACTTGATGCCAAAAAGCTACCCTGATTAAATGAAACTCCGTTGGAAAAGGTATAAAATTATTGCCTATATTCTTGATGAGTCGAATTGATGATCATAGTTTTATCTTAGAGAACAACGTTGCTTCCCATCTGAACACAATAATCAGACTGCTAATCTAAATTGCAGATGACTCTGCTAAACATAAATAAAGTATTATAAACTAAATAATGACGGCACTAGAGTTATATACCCAGTTAGTAGTGCTGTTATCTTATCACGGCTTATCTTCTAAACACAATAGATTATACTTTAATAAGAGCATTGTACATGTAAGTACATACATGTTGCATTGACTATTTAAAGAGATCTATTGTAACTATGAATTCTGTCACAAATTATTGATATAATTTTGTAATAAGTATGAAGCAGTAAAATCTACTGATACATATTACTGCTAACGTAAGTAGGTCTTAATAACTAAATAACTTGAATAAAGAAATCAGCTAAAAAAAGAAAATGAAAAGAGTCAACAAAATGCCTCAAAAATAATTCAATTCCCAGTACTAATGACTGCCATAATTCATAAGAAATTACAAAATAATAATTACTTTCTTTCCATCACTATGCTAATTTTAATAACAATCTCAAAACGTATTATCGTAGCCATTTAAATTAAACCTGTAAATATAAAGAGAACGACGTAAAAAATGTCTTCCATTATTCCGTAAAAAACCGCTTACCTTAATTCAACAAAGCTCAATTAAATACCGCCGTTTAGTCCTACAGCAATCACAGAAAGATAAAAAAAAAACACAGAGAGATGAAACTGAAAAAACTGAAACACAGACACTTGAAACACACGTTGGGGAGAGTATTTAGTTTCAATTCATGTACAGATATTTTAGTTTTAATTCACGAATTGCGGATTATTGGTTCCGCGGCAGTGCGGGAAATTGCGACGAACGATCGACGGGCGTCACGCGCGGCTGTTCATCGGAGACTGCGGCGCGGGCGGAAGGCGCGGCTCCGCCAGACTCTCGGCTTCCAAGTCCCTAAGTCCCCGACTGAGTCCCCGATTCCCCGAGTCCGGAGTCTGCCCGCCCTCCGGACTCGCGCGGATACGATACCTCTTACTCCGCTAATTTCCTGCCTTCGTATATTTAGATTTTATGTCGCCTTGTAAAATTTAAATATGAATTGGAATAGATTGCGCCGATTGTTCTCGTGATTGTATTGTTGATTGAGATACTAAATTAAGTTTTCGGGTTGTTCGTTGTTATGAGTTTATTAGGATTTCGCTTCAGGCTGATTGAGTAAAGACACAGTTAAGGATAGTTCTAGGTTTTACAATCTCTTCAGGCTGGAAAACATTTCTGATTCAAAAACGTGTCTCTATTTTCTGGTTGATTGTTGTAATAAAAAATAGCAAGATGCTGCAAAAGGCAGCTAGTAACGCCATGTATGAGGGACGATAATCTAGGAGTATGTAGCCAAACTGCCCAACTAAAGTTAGTCTTAGTTTTAGTAAGGACCGTGGTAGGCTGTGATCGTGTTGCTGAATTAAATATTGTATCGTAAAGTCTTTACGACATTGACCCTGCAACGGAAAATGGGGACTTGAAGCTAAACTAACCAAGCGCTGAAGGATCAATATGGCTAAACAGAATTTTCAGCAGTCGTGTTGTTAGACAAACTGTTGTGTATTATTGGAGTGCTGTGGCTGTGAGTGAGGTGTGTTAATCCTTAGTTCCCAATCATTATCCATGTAAATGACTACCTATAATTTATAGGATAAATGACAACAAACAAACAAATCTAAGTAGTCCGTCAGTTAGATTACCCCGACCCGTATTTTTTCTTTTAGTACGTAAACCAAAATTTACAAAGATACGACGCTTTTAAAATTCTCAATACGTCACGCCACCGCTGGTATAAGTTTTAGTGCGTTCTGACGTCACAAGCAACCACTCCCGAGTTTTGATGCGTTAATATTCATTGATTTACAAAAACAAAAAGTACGTCTCCATTATTTTCTAATACTCTAAATAACTGACGGACTAAATAGATTAGATTAGCTTTTAAGATTACTAGCCTAGATTACAGAGTGGTCGAAACACTAGGGTGATCTTTGGGTGACAGCTGACGGGGCCGCCCGGGGCAATGTACTGATAATCTCTTGATTTCGGTTAGACTAAAAGCCAACTGAAGGCGACCGGACTTTCAAAACCTGTTACTCTTCAAATCCCTCATAATTACATCACCGAGCACTTTTTAAAAGTCAACGCCGGAACATAAACGACCTCCCTATCTATCTCAATTTATAACACCTTTAAACGCTTTATATTTCGGTAATTATTTCTACGAAATCTTTTTCTATTATAAAACTCATTTGAGAGTTGCCTCATCTTTTATGTACGGTTAAACTTTTTTTTTCTAAAGAATACAAAGACTTGATGACGACGATTTTCCGTGGAAGGCTTAGTACATCATGATTGATTGAGCATTACTGCTTTATTTTGGTGGAAAATCTGTATCGCGCTTTTGGTAATGCTCACTTGACTTGTTGGAGGCTGTTGTGTTTAGTGTGCGCTCAGATAGAATATTGAAATGGGGTACAATCTTTTGAAGAGTGTAATAGTACATTTTGATACAAGTGAAGAAAGTTTGTTATTGTATTCGAGGTGGAATTAACACCTGAGCCGTAGGCGAATTTTTTTTGGAGCCGGCAACTGCTGTAACAATTGTTAACGTGTATCAAACGACGTTTTTCAATTTTTGTCATTAATTATTAAGAAACTATGATTTACATTTTCTTTTTTTCCCGCGCTTTGCTTTCGCCAGGTTGAAGGAGAAGCAAAGGTATAAAGCCGCTAAACAGCCTAATATGAAAAATAGAAAATTGAAATATTTTTGAGTTTAGAACATAAATAAATGTTAATTTGTTCATAAACGTTTATTTTATTTTAATAATCATGGTTTTTGATGATATTCTATTCATAAACATTATTTAAATATTCAAAAAACATTAACGCCGTAAAGACGCTTAACTCTTTGCCAAGATAAAAAAAAAAAACAATCACCGCCGCCGACTATAGGCATTGAACCTGTGGCAATTTTCATTCCCGCACACGTGTTAGAAAATGAGAAAAAACGAACACGTGTGAAATACATTGCATGTTGACCCTAATCGTAGTGCGAAAAAAAACAGTTTTCGAAGAAGTATATTGAAAAATTATTTTAAAGCTTATATTAAATTTCAAAATCGGATTTATTTGTTTATTCAATAGTGACGAAAGTTTTGACAACGGGTATAAGAGTAGAGGAAGACCAAAGAAACGATGGATGAACTGTGGGAAGTATATTTATTTATATGACACGAAAGGAGGTGTCTGATGAGATGATGAGTAATAGATGGAAGAAGAAGACATGCTGCGCCGACCACAAATAAATTGGGATAAGGGGTAGAGAATGATAACTCAATAATCTGTTTAGGTAGGCACACAAAACGGACTTCATGGCCCTTACTATCAGTTAACCTTTAAAAAAAAAAAAAAAAACTTTAATTCGGATGCAACATCCTTATGGGTTAGTAAAAACAAAAATATAGGTAACTTATACCTATGTTAGTAAACTTATACGTATTATCTATTTGACAACAAGGCTGTTGTTCAAAATGCATCTTTGAACAACATCACCTAACAAAGGAAAATCCAACCTCCCCGCTATGGTCTTCAGGATGGAGTTGGAGCTGCCCCGCACTCTGCAGAGCAAAGAGGCAGATTTCTGTCCGACTATGGCGTGGAAGCCATCGACGTGTGCTTGTGCAAACATAACTGATGCACTGCAGGAACAGAGCAGCCCCATCAGCATCCTGAACCCATTATTATATTGGACCCGTAGGGCGCTGATAGCCCGCTGAGTATACTCGTAGTTGGTACACAGGCAACGCAGGCGGTTTGTTGGTTGGTTGGCTTTAAGCAATACTTTTATCCGCATAGTAAATTTGACAGTTTTGTATTATAGCTGTTAATCCGCAATATTATTATTCCTTAGATATCAGATTTTATCTGATTAGTGAAAAATCAGGTTTGAAACCATTTCCATATTCCAGAGCGGTTTTAATCTTAAGGTCTAATGTAATCAGGTTTTCTATTCTAATGGCTACGAGTCAGTCCTTTTTTTTTTCGGATGGGAAATCATCAAATGACTCCTCCTGCTCTGGGCGGAGCAGGACGGAGTGTCAGACTTTTACCGACTAAAACCCATCCATGTTCCTTCATCGCCCTTTGTGTTCCGGGGTCACGGTATCTCTTTCGAACAGTCCCGCAACCCCGGCAGGCATCGGTCCTTGCGGACCCCTTCCTTACTTCATAGCCTATCGGAGAAATCTCTTTGATTTTGTTTAAAATAGGATAATGATCTAATACATAACTTGAAAGACAGCAACTCTTTCAAAGCGCCCATAATAACCTCAAAATTCGACTTGAAAGCAGCATCGTAATCTTAAAAGCGAAATTCAAAACAGCTTCCCAATAGAGTAAGGGCCGAAAAAAAATGTCAAGGGTTGAGCCCCAAACGGAAGTCCTTTGATTTTAAAAGCAATCATTTTGTCACGAATCTTTAAAAGGCGTTTTGACCCACAAAACGCCGTTGATCTTGAAAATACAATGCTGCAAGAGAATTTTTTGCGACAAAAACCTTTCTTGGATTCTATAGTTGACCACTATAACTTGGTACATTAGAAGTATCAATTTTATTAATAATCACTTTGGTATCTAAGCCGATAGGGTTCAGTATTTGCTGGCTGCTAATCCATATTCCCTTTAGCATAATAAAAGTGCCATTGAGGATAAAAAGTTTGACTTTCTCGCCGACACCTCGTGAATTATTTATTTTGTAAAACTCTTAAGTTTATTGGTTGAGGGAAGAATATAAATACTTGAATATTTAAATCCTCTAAGTTTGGAGTATTTTATTTACTTTGGAAAATATAGCAACGCTTGTAGGCTCGACAATTTTTCTCATTCATTCAATAAATTGTACAAAATTTTCATTTTCCGTAACTCATATCAATGAAACTAGACCGTAGTCTGAATGGCTTCCTCCTCATGAGTTTTGAATGTAAACCTGCAATTCAAGATCAAGGTATCGTTGGCAATTACAATATCAGATTTCAGTGCTTCAAAATAGCCGGTAGTTTCACGGAAGCTACGCGAGAGTCTGTTGTTGAATAATTGGTTTTCCCGAATTGCATTCGCCTGTTGGCAGGTTTGAGCAATTTAGGTTCGTCATTCGTGACAACCTTAGTTCGTGGTTACTGCCTCAATACAATCACGTTTAATTTAGAGTCTGGAAATGAATACTCAGAATAGCTTGATAGTTTTTCAGTTGTAGCTTCAGTTAGTTTAACTGATGCTTACAACTGAAAAGCATGTGTGTTCTCAATGACAATTCTGTGAGAATTTTGAATGAAAACGCGCTTATGTACAAGTTATTATGCCTTATGACTGGGTTCGCTTTTCTGATTTTTTTACACTCAAAAGTGCGTGTAATGGTCTAATAATTGACATTTATGCTTAGAGTTTAAAAACAAGGCGTATAAACCGTCATAGATTTTTTTGTCAAAAAATAAGTATGTACACGTTCCAAGAATTATTATGAGAAGGTAATTATTCACTTAGTTTACTTAGTTTAGTTTTCTTGATTACTACAGGAAAAGCAATATCTCGACGATTAGTTTCTACCTCTTAAATTTTCAATTTTAAATTTCAATTTCCATTTCTTCATCATTATCATCAGCCTATTAATGTTCCCACTGCTGGGACACAGGCCTCCTCTCTATGAGAGGGAATGGGCTATAATCCACCACGCGGGCTCAGTGCGGATTGGTAGATGTCACATGTCTTCGAATTTTTTGGTTCTAGGACATGCCGGTTTCCTTCACCGTTTTGAGAGCAGTGGTGATGAAATAAATTACACAAAGTAATGCGCCTGTCTGGGTTCGAACCCACGACTTACTGTTCGTAAGTCCGGGCCGCCACCACTGAGCCACCGCTGCTCTCCATTTCTTCAGTCCAATCTAAAAAGTGTTTAGAATTCCAATAATTAGCATCCCAAAAGATTTGATGAAAAAACTTCTACTAAAGAGATAGGTACCTAAACACCTATAGCACGACAACTGCAAACATGACCTTTCTTTCAATGCGCTTGATTGCTTTCGTTTTGGAGACAGCTTTCAACGGTAATCCAGGTGAAAAAGTTTTGTGCTGAATATTTTATGATGTGGCTATAGTAGATGCAGAAACTATGCCAAGTTATTGATGTGTGACTGTTTTCTTAATAAAAACATAAAATTGGGTTGGAATAAATCCTCACCAAATTATGACAGTATCGTAAGTCGACCCGAGTAGAAGATTATGCCAAATATATGAGGGCATAGCTTCTCTCTGTATGCAGTCAGTTATAAATAAATACTGACTTCACCTTTAGTGCTTTATCATATTGCCATATTAGTGTAAATGTTGCAAAACCACGCTACCTAACTAATAATGTAGCATAAGCTATTCTTATAAGAAAATTGTACTTCGTGTTGATATGAGAGAGGAGTTCAATAGAACTGGCGTGGTTCTCCAACCGTTCATAATAAAGGTATTGCAATGTCAACAACAGCCACTACAAACTTTGGGTTGTTAAGTTCCAAGTTGAAAGGTTTGTTGGCTTAGATGCAGAATGCAGCTCTGCCCTTCCGCTGGCAAAAATATACCGCGTATAAATGTAATAATTATAAATACAATTTGCAATCCAAACCTCTACTTGACGTGTGTTTTGCAGGTCAAGCAAATGTTATTAGGTTTTTCCTTCTGGAATTTCTCTGTAGTAGCCACGGGGTCTGGATTTGATGTAAATAGGCTCGCAACCTATTACATGAGGCTCAAATATAGCTGGCGACATGTGGGTATACTATAAGGGACACGTCCGCGTAACACTTACTTAACGTAACCTAACTTCGGATAACAAGCGCGATGTTATGTTGTGTTTCGATCCTCCACGGGGCATCCTCAATGATCAATGGTCACACTCGTCCAAGCGGAACTGCCTTCTACAACTAAACTGTTATCTAATATTATTACGGAATTAAACCGGATATTTTTTTGCATAATAGCTTACTTTTAATAGTTTAAGCGTCCTGTTTACAGTAGTCTCGCTATACCTACATAGCAGAGTGTGACTAAACAAAGTTATCGAGCACTTCCCAGAGCGAAGTTCGTTAAGATTAACAAGGGCTCGTGTTGGGTAGCGAATCAGCTCCAATCAGTGTTGTGCTCTCCATAGAGCCTCTATTTAGTCCTGTTAGAGATGTGCTGATTCGTGAATACGGGATGTGGAAGTGACGGCCGGTTAATGACGATGACTTGTTGCTGGAAAAAATATTTATTGCAGTTTAATACGCATATAACAATAAGTAGTTGAGCGACCAAGCTCTGCTTGGGTCAAAATAGAGAAATTTTCCCAGATATGAGACCCAGCTAGATCGATTTTCCGCCCCCGTAAACTCGTGTATTGCAACTTACATCGAAATTGTTGGGGCTATTTTTGAGAACGTGATTACAAATATTGTTCACAATGACATAATGCGGAATCAAATCAAACTGTATCTCTGCCTGCTGCATATCTGTTTATCTGCCATTTCACGCCTAAAGCCGGCCATAGACGATAGCATTGTGCAGTTTTGCCTGTACAGCCAAACTGTGCTTTAAAGCTACTGTTACTTCATGCAAATGAAATGCAGAAAAAAACAATGAATTATACATAGCACGTCCCAGAAATAAGCCATAATTGCAAGTGGAAACAAGAAAAAAAACATTTGTTCTCTAAATCTTTTATGGGCACGAAACATGAATTTATTTTTATAAATTCCTTAATAATACTGGAGAAACAAACTCGCTGCGGGTGCGAACACTTGGAACAATGTAATTTGCATGTTATTATGAACCAAGTAGGGGAAGCATTTCAATTTTGCCAGCTCATAAGGCTTGGCAATCGACTGAAGTCACACCCTCATTAAAGTTTGGGCTGACTTTTTGGGTGACAGGGCCGCACCTTAAGTGACTGTTTGTAGACTTTTTTCAAAGTTGGATTCACCCGCGAAAGAAAACATTGTGAGGAAAATGTTCATTCCCTACGACCACAAAATTTGAAGTGACATTATTGTGATATTCACCAATACGCACTGGACCCATGTTGTAGATTACGGCCTCAGAGAATAGATCTGTGTCCCAGCAGTGGCATCTTTGAGGTGATTATAATAATAATACAATCGTCATATTCATCCTTTCCAGCTCAGTTCTAATTTTAAGCGAAGCAATATGTCATTTTGCACACTTCGCGACATTATACTTAATTTTTTTTTAATTTTGCACCTGAATGTACTTAATGAAGTTTATTCATTTGTTTCTTTTTGACACCGGTCCGTTCGGAAGTAAACATTTTTTGTCTACCTCTGAACGGACCGCAGTCCATTCGATTTGGTCCGTTCAGACTAAACACCCATCAATTAATCAATTTAATGTAGTCGTAGCATTCCTTGCCCGTGGTACAGTTGGCTAATTCAGTTGACCGGACAGAGGGTAAATATTTTTTGCCTTAGTACTGTTGACTGGACTACAATAAAACATATTTTCCTTGGTACTGTTGACCAGACTACGGAATTTTTTTATTGTTCCTTGGTACGGTTGACCGGACTATGGAAGAAACACTTTTTCTCTGGTACAATTAACCGAACTATCGAAAAGTAATATTTCCCTGTTACAGTCATAATTAATAGAAGATGGAACACTGATCGTCTGCCTAGCCTTTTTCTAACTATGAAGGGAACGGCTTCCAGTCAAACCGGATGCAGCTGAATACCAGTATTTTACATGGAACGACTGCCTATCTGACCTCCACACCCCAGTTAGTACTAGGTAATACGATACCTATTGGTAAGACTGGTTGTCAGACTTTTGGGCCACTGACTACCTGGAACGACTGTCAAAGATCTACAATTGACAGCCGGGACCAACGGCTTAAAGTGTTTTCCGAGGTCATGATACGGTAAGTATTAGGTACCTAATAAGTGCAAAATTATGCAGTCATCTGTACATTAGCAAGTTATTTCTGTAGTACTAAAACTACATTTGCACAACAGAGTGAGTTGTGACATTACAGTAGAAAGCATTGAGAGGTCAGAGCGCTTGTAAGGACTGATAAAGTCTATGACGTGTGATGGTGTTACATTAGTAAGCAGGGTCTACCTTTTATAGCAGAACTTTTTATGTCATAATATTACTTTGCATAACAGTAGATAGCATAAACGTCATTTAGCAGAAAATCGTTTGGCAGACACTCATTTATCATACATTCAAAACTCATAATTTTTTAACTCAGAATCATCTTTATGCATAAATTTCATATGCATAAGAATTAAAAGTAGAACCATCTTATCGCAGAAAGTTCACAGTCAGAATCATCTTTTGTCATAAATTTCGTATCGATACTCATTAAAAGGCAGAACTATCATGTTACAGAAAGTTTACAGTTAGAATCATCTTTTGGCATACATTTCATTATGCATATTAATAGAAAGCCTCATCTATCACTTAACAAAATATTCATAGCTACATATTTCTGATCAGGCAAGCATACATCATGCATGCAGCAAGCAAGCATGCAGAATGCAAGCAAGCATGCAACATGCAGCAGGCATGGTTTCTGTCACGGCTCTGGCGCTGCAGGGTTCCGGCGGTCCCACGCGAGCTTATCGTCGCAGATGTGTTTTACGCTCACCACCGCAGCTTCGGCTTGCTGGCCGGTGAAACGGGGGCGAGCGTTAAAACCACCTGCTCCTCAGCTCACGGGCCGCCTCACCCCTCCGCGCCTAAGCGAATTTAAATTACACTCTAGAGGTAGGGCAGACAAAACTACGTGGAGTCGGTTTTGGAGCGATTCGTTTCTGTCACTAATTGTTTTAGCGTAACATATTGTCTTTTTAAGACAATATTTTAATTGTAATCGTTGTTAAAAATTCAATAATGGAATGGCAATAATGCCAAATAAAATTATTCCAAATGGAATTCTGCCATCTTCATAGTATGCCAAGTGAAATTGTACCAAATAATCATCGCTCTAAATAAACGTTATTCTAAACGAAATTATGGGGAATTTGAACATTGCCAAAGGTAATTATGCCAAATAAAATTCTACCATCTTAAAAGTATACCATTGTAAATTTGGGCATATAAACATTCGGCCAAGCAATAACAATATTAACTATTTTTTTTGCCTTAAAAAATATTAATATAAAGAAGATTATGCCAAGTGTGTTATGCTAAATAAATTTCGGAGCATCAAGATTCTGCCAGATAGAAGGAACCCTAGTAAGCATTGTGTATGCAACCGTTACTTACATATAGTAGTACGGCATGGTTTTTCTGGCACTTTAATGACATTGATACTTAGTACGTTTTTGGTTTTAACGATGCCAAATTAGCAATTATTTTCCTGAAAGTTTTATACTTTCTTAGAATTAAAAAATAATAATTTAGTAAGTAAGAAGATGGCTGATAACTAGGTTTATCTACCAGTCCAACCAGATGCAACTGATTCCCATTATTATTATTATACATGGAGTAACGGCTTATATGATGATATATGAGCTCCACTGATACGATACTGCTTAGTAAGACTGACTACCCATAACGACTGTCAAAAATTTACAAATGACAACTGACAACAGCAGCTTTACATTCTTTCCAAGGCAATGAACCACCTTTCAAAGTACCATATATTTATTGAGGCATTTACTGCCACAGACCATCTAAATTAAATATTCTTTACCTCTACCTAAATCCGTCCCTGTTCGAGAAGTGGTCTCGTTAATTCTCGGTCTTGTCAGGAACTTCTCACTTTTACAGACATTGTTATTCTTGTCTTGTGAATGTATTCCGACCGAAATTGACTTGCCGACGCGACGCCTTACTTTGTGTGAATTTTGGGGCTCAAATCACGGAACGTTGTGGGTAGGGACCGTCATCTGGGGCAGGCTTTAGATGTCCTAATTTAGAAACTAGTGCTGTGTTTAGAGAATGTACTTATCGTTAGGTATTTACTTAAAGGGTTTATTATTTATAGAGATTCGTAAATAATATTAGTATTAGTTATAAGTCTTTTAAATCCTTTGTCTTTTTAAACTTTCACGATCAGAACACATTATAAAACATATGTAAACGGGTATTTATCGCGAATTTTATCTTTAATACTATAAACGCCCGACGTTTCGACCGGATTGTACCAGCTGTCACGTCGGGCTTATATTGAAAGTAAAATTCGCGCGACATACCCGTTTACATTTTTTTATAATGTGTTTTAAATCGTTTATTAAAATTTAATGAGTTTTCGAAAATGCAATATTTCCGATTTTTGCTAGTTGTGTTGGTAGTATAAGAACACGCCATGCTCAAAAATTAAACACTACTTTATTCCACGTGTTACTAAACAAAATGATTCAAATATGTTCGGTTTACTTTTCCTTTTTCTTGAAATATATAACCATATATTGTTTTCTTATAAGGAAGACTCCACTGAAAACTCCCTGAACACGATAAAATATAATGTTACAGCAACTATGAAAACAAAACACTAAAATGTTCAAGTCGTTTTATTTACGCCTCGAAAAAGACTGAGTTCACCACTCTGTTACCTTTTTCTTACAGTATTCTGTCTTTCTGTAGCATGAAATTTAAACCCATTGTCCTACCGATTACTAGGGAGACTACAAATTTCGCTACATCTGGGAGACTCATCCTCTCGTACATTATCGTTACTTTCTGTGCGATTAAATCAATATACAGGTTGTCGTACTCGTTGTCAAAACCATGTCGTATATCAAACATTTACTGACGTTGTTTTAAACATGGTATTGTTAACTATTTTGTTCATTTCATTTTCAATTTGAACATTTTGACATGATTTCTAGAACACAGTCACTTACGGAAAATCTTATGTGATTTTCAATGAGGGATTTTCTTTTTACACTCTTCCCTAGTCGCTGAATAGATGGAGCTGAACTTGGTAAGTTACTGCAAGGAACGGAACGTAAATAAACAAATTTTAACAAAGCGCGAGAAAACTAGGTTATATTCGGAAGCTTAAGCAAACGAAAGTGTCAGTCAATGAGCGTATGTCACGTGACGCAATGTTTATGTTTCCAAGCGTTTTGGCTTTGGCACCAAATAACGTAGTCAGTTCAACGCCATCTACAGAGTTCATGGAAACTATGTTTTTTTTAATACCTCAAAAAGAAAACCTCTCATTATTCTGAGCTCCCGATATCAAGACTGTTGCAAGCGTCATGATCGCGGGATGACTATGATTCTATTATATCTTAAATAATGATAAAGAGTCGTTTAATATCTAGATATCTTAAAATAAACTAAAAGTATTGCTAGCCTTTACATATTATTTTAAGTATAAAGATTAAAAAGTTAAAAAAAAAACAACACGTAGAATTCATGCTTTGAACCGCCGCGCTGGTTGAAAAGTATTTCTACGAGTATCACTACACAACTCTTTACCAGACACGGACAGCATGAGACTTCCTTTGTTTCGTTTAACTAATCGGTCAAAAGTTATTATACGCTCGACTTCTAGTACTCAGATGAAGTAATTTACAAGTGTGACGTAGAGAATCTGTCGTCAGAAAAGTTTTGAACAGAAAAAGTAATGAGATGAAAATCTCGAGACGTGTTTCATTATTATACTTTGCGCGAGTTATGAATTAATTTTCTGTTACATGAAATTTGAGTGCTTAGAGAAACATATATGAGTAATCATTTCTTTTGAGGTCGTTAATAGAGTGTTGTCAAGAAAGTAGTAATATTGTAGGTACAGTGTGGTCTTCCCTGACCCTTAAAGTCTCTTCTTTGTAAGATGGGTCAGGTGATGCACTCACGCAATTATGCTCACATCATCTATAACTTTGATAAGCTCGAAATTTTGACCACCCTAGCTTACTTGAAAAGGTTAGAATAAAATTTAAATATTATCTTATCTGGTTATAAAATAAAGCTGCTTGAAGAATCGATCTAGTTTTATGAAAAAAAATCGTCTTACCATCTTTTGTAACATAATCCTTCTTACAACATAAATATAGAATCTTCAGTTTACAAAAATCATAGTCACCATAGTGTCGAGTTCACCGCGTTCCTTTTGTAGCTCTGATATGCTCTGAAAGCCTTTGTGGCGAGCGTTTCCGTAAAATGCCCGACCCGACGACAACCTCAACTCACGCGCGTTATGTACGTACTTGTATGTACTGAACTGTTTAAAAATACACGCAATATTTAGTGAGAGGCCTTTGAGTAGGAATAAGATAAGGTTTTACTTAAAAAAACGATGAAAAAGATAATTAATTGTTTAATGGCATAAGTTTACTAAGTAAAATTTTCATAAAGGGACATTTAAAAAATAATTGTGGTATAATGAAAATTACGAAGGTCTTCGATATTAGAAATCACACTGAGAAACTCAAATAGAGTTAGGCAGAACATTTGTGAAGGCGCGGTGATGGCAGCTGGAGTAAAGCTTACTGAGTGGCGTCCAAGAGATGCGTCGTTCGTCCGGCAGCGAGATGGGCAGACGAAATTGTTGCCATCGTGGGTATATCAGGTGGAGCTACAAGCAAAGAGGCCTCTATACTCATTAGTGGGTGAAGTCGGGCTGTGAGTGATGATGATGATGAATGAAAATTTGCTACTGAGTACTTATTCTTAACATTTGCATGAACTACAGCTTAGAACATACTTATCAGTTTACGTATAGCATAAAGTGCCATAAGAAATATAGCTTGTTTTATTCATACTTTCACGGCAGCTACAACATGACAGTTTCTGCGGAACACGATAACAGAACTAAAAATACAATGGCGATTTTTTTTGTAAACCGTATTTTGTCGCGTTAGTTTTTTCCGGCGTGTTTTGACAACATTTTCATAAACGCTCCGATATGACAGCTCCGTGTAACTGTAATTGAATGGAAATAACGTAAAAAGTTTGCTGTGATATGTACGTTTGTATGTGTGTTTTTATTACGATATTCATTTTTGATCTCTACGCAAAATATATCCGAAAAAAGGATAAGGAAAATAACTGGTTAAGGTACGCACAGAACCGGAAAGTGTGGCAGAGGAAAGAGGAGGCCTATTCCCAGCAGTGGGTGATTCCGGGCTGATATGATGACACAAAATACGCGCTATAAAGGACGTGGATTTGCAGACATTAGCCTGCTATAAACAATAGTATACTTTATTCTTCTTCTTTATTATTTTTGTTGTTTTAAAAATGTGTGTGTGGGTGACGGCACAAAATTCGCAACATATTTAAAAGCGAAGCTGAACGTAAACTCGCTGAAAAGACCTTTTTTTTTGCCGATGGGAAATCATCAAATGTCTCTTTCCGCTCTGGGCGGAGCAGGAAGACTTTTGTCTGACTTTTGCTGACTAAAACCCATCTATGCTCTTTCATCGCCCTTTGTGTTCCGGGGCCACGGTATCTCTTTCGAACAGTCCCGCAGCCCCGGCAGGCATCGACCGAAGGGGTCAAGCAATTCCTTTTGCTGACATTTCTTTCATTTCTTTTTTTTTGGCGCGCATGGAACACGAACGCGCCGTCGACACGGCCTGTCGTCATAAGACGGATGGACGGCGCGCTAGCTCATAGCTCACCATCCACAGGCCACCGTAATTAGGTGACGGCGTCCCATTCCGTCTCACTCCGGACCATGGATTGAACCAGGGCCGGATGCGAGAGGTCGCCGCCGCCGATCGCCGCTCCGAGGACACGGCGGTGCTCCGCCCACGCGGGGCAGACCTCCACCGTGTCCTCCCGTCGATCCTCACAATGGTAACACCCGGGCGTTTCCTCCCGCCCGAGTCGGTGCAGAAACCTCCCGAAACAACCGTGTCCGGTGAGAACCTTCGTCAGGCGGAAGGTGAGGACGCCGTGGCGCCTCTCAAGTCGCTCCTCAAAGAGGGGGACTTATCGCCACTATTGTGGCGTGCCTATCTGATCCGACAAAGTAACCAGCATGACTAATCCATTCAGACAAAGATATGTAAGAATGTTTATTTTAAAGGACCAGCACAAGTTGTAAGAGACCTTCGCCAAATATTGAAGAGATGTCTGAGATGAATAAGAATAAAATCCTTTAGCCATTACATAGGTAAATGAAATGAATAAAGGTGACGATACGTTATAAAACATATTGATATAAATAGTTTTTATGTAACTAGCTGATTTAATGACCAAAACGAACCAAAATGGTTTCAGACACACGACACCCTTTACATCTAAATACACTCGTGTCGCATAGGCTAAAAGTCGAAACAGCTTTCTGAAGTGTGTCACCCCACTCAGTGGCGAGCCGGTGGCGTGCGCTCCACGGAAAGACTAAAGCTGTGGCGAGGTAGTGCATCTTTACCAATCCCATTCGTTCCACCTGCTGAAAATCTCCCACCTGGACATGAGTTGCCATGGCTGAACTGGAAGTCTTTAAATAGACTCCGGACCCAGGTTGGTCGCAGCAAGGAAAACCTGCTTAGCTGAAGATTCATTAACGACTCTGCCCTGCCCGCGTAGAATGACCACCGTAGAAACGGTTTTTTCGAAGAAAGAATCGACAAAACTTTTGTTTATTTGTCATTTCAATTCGGAAACTAGCTAACATGAGAATACGGGGAAATGAATTGAAATTATTGTCCAATTATTTGTCAGATCGTACACAGCGCGTTAAAATCGGGAACCATTTGAGTGATGAACTTCCTATTGAGCACGGCGTGCCACAGGGCAGTATTCTTGGCCCTACTCTGTTTCTATGTTACATAAATGAACTATGTCAACTTAAACTAAAAAATTGCAAAATAATATCATACGCAGACGACACAACTCTAACTTTCATTGGTGATTCTTGGGAGGAGGTATATTCACTAGCTCAATTAGGGCTAAATACGGTTTGCCACAGGCTCGCTGCAAACTCGCTCACACTTAATGCTGATAAAACGAAATATATTCCATTTTCAATCAGGAGCATTAAAAACTTCTTCCAAAATAAACCCCCCTATTTGTGCATCGGTGTTGCTTTCCTCCCTTGAATCAATGCAGCTGCACGAATGTACAGCCGACACAGAGTATTCGTTATCTGGGTATTGCCATTGATAGAAGATTATCATTTGATGAACACATTCACAACTTATGTAAAAGAGTGCGGAAGCTTACTTATATTTTTAAACAGCTTAGACAGGTTGCAAATGGTAAAACGCTTAAAATGGTATACTTCGCACTTGTTCAATCCATATTGACATATTGTGTAACAATTTGGGGAGGTAAAACAAAAATGTTGGAAATAGAAAGAGCTCAAAGATTGATTCTGAAAGTAGGCCTCTCAAAACCACGACTCTTCCCCACTGCCGCATTGTATCAGGAAGCCGAGGTTTTAACAGTACGACAAATATACATCCTCTCCACTATTCTGAGACAACATTCGGATTCATCTTCTTTTGATCTCTCAAAATTAACAACGAGAAGGCAGTATGCAATATGTAATACCATTAAAATGAAATCAGGTTTTGCCCAAAATTTTTATATTTTCCGAGGCCCTGAGCTGTACAATAAGATAAACAAAGAAACAGGTATTTTTAATTACAGTAAATCTAAATGTAAACGGGTACTAACAAACTGGCTACTAAAGTTGAACTACACTAAAACAAGAGTTACTAGTCATAAAAATTTAACAGGAATCAAAAAGACATATCCTTCATATACCATACATCTAGTTAGATAATGATCCCACTCACATTATACTCTCTCATCCTAACTATACTTTATCACACACACCAATACAGACAAACACACACACGCACACAGACAAATACACCAGGCACACACACACCCACACAGATACAGACAAACCTATTAAACGCACCTACATCCCACACGCACCTTATTCTCCACATCTTGTCTCCACCACACTTCACACAAAATAAAGGTTCTATTATTATTTAGCTATTAAATTATAAAATTTTGTTCTTTCCATCAAATATCCATATCTGTATAGCTATAATTACAATAACTAGACACCAGTATACCTAGCTATTTTAACAACCAATGAAGAATGTAATTTTTGCCTGTAGGGGGGAGTCCCTGGTGTCCTGAAATACAAGTTTAGGCATAGTTTAGGCACCAGTCTCCCACAAATAAACATAGTGATCTTTTTCAATCAATTTACATGTGTTAGTTTATAAGTATTATTTGTGGAAGAAAAAATAAACATTATTATTATTTTTGGAATGTGCTTTTGCTTCTCAGCTTACTGGTACTTCCAACTACATTTACGGGTCGAGACCAAAGTAAATGCAGCGTGTGGTGTGTTATGTTGAGAGTGTGTTGTGATGAGGACCTATTTCGTTTTCTTCTATTTGCATGAACTTTCTGACAATTCGGCATGTATTTAAAATTACAGCTTTTTGCAGGGTAATGTAGAGCGTTTCTTTTAGACTAAGTAATTTAAGGCTGTGGAGAAGGTGATTCGGAATAACACCAGTTGTAGAGAGAACTATAGGGACTACATAAACTTTCTCCTGTCGCCAAATTCTTGTTACTTCTTGTTTGAGTTCTGCGTATTTACTAATCTTTTCGGTGATTGTTTTTTGTATGTTGTGAGTGTTGGGAACTGCGATATCTATTAGGTAAGTGACTTTATTTATTTTATCTTGTAGTATAATATCTGGTCTATTATAGTGAATTGTCCTGTCGGTAAGAATGCCGCGGTCGTAGTAAAGTTTATGACTATCATTTTCGAGCGTCGCTTGTGGTGTGTAATTGTAGTATGGAGTGTTGGTGTCTTGTATGAGTGAGTATTGAACTGCCAATCTTTGGTGAATAACATTTGCTACCTGATTATGCCTGTGTGTGTAGTCTGTCTGCGTCAGAATTGTGCATGCTCCTGTTATGTGCTGGATGGTTTCTGGCTGCGTGTGACACTTGCGACATTTATCATTTTTGTTACTGAAGGATCTTTGATAATGAATTTTCTGTAGTTTTTGGTGTTAATAATCTGGTCTTGTATAGCGATGATAAATCCTTCAGTTTCTGGGAATAAATTACCTATTTTGAGCCATCTATTTGAGGCAACTGCGTTGACGTGTGATTGTTCTAGGTCATGGGGATGTCGGCCATGAAGAACTTTTTTCTTCCAGTCATATTTTTTTTTGTGTCTGCGGGTCTTCGTTAATAATGTGTGAAGTGTCTGATTGTTCATATAAGTTTAGTGGAGTGTAATGATGATCATTTTGGGCTATGGCTTTATGGATGTTACTAGTTAGAGATTTTGTGTGAAAGAAAGTTTTTAATCTACAAACTTGTTTCCACCATAGGTACTGGATGTCTATTAGGCCTCTCCCTCCTTTTTGTCTTTTTATGGTAAGTCTCTCTATGGCAGATTTAGGATGCAAATTATTATGTTTTGTAAGAGTGGTGCGTGTGGTTCGTTCTAATTGTTCTGTGTCTGTTTTTGTCCATTTAATAACTCCGAATGAATATGTTAATATGGGGATGGCAAATGTATTTAAGGCCTTGATGAGATTTTTTCCAGACAATTGGGTTTTACATACAGCGTTGAGTCTCCTCTTGAATTCTGCAGTAAGTGTCTCTTTAATCCTGACGTGATCTAGTCCCTTCAATTGTGTGTACCCTAAATATTTGTATAAGTCGGAGGGTTCCATTGCTGTTATGGTGTCTGTGTTATTTACTGCATAGTTGCCGGGTCGTATCTTGCCGCGTATAATGTGAAGTGTTTTACATTTATCCAGACCAAATTGCATATTAATATCTTGGCTGAACTCTGCTGTAGCTTCTACTAGTTTCTTCATATGTTTTTCGGTTTGTGCATATAGTTTAATATCATCCATGTAAATGAGATGTGAGATTGGTGTTTGTTCTGTGGTGTGTTTGAGACAATATCCGGCCCCGCAACGCTGCAGCAGATGAGACAGAGGGTTAAGTGCGAGGCAGAACCACAGGGGACTAAGAGAGTCACCTTGGTAGATACCTTTCCTGATAAATATTAATATTATTATTATTATTTTGTCGGTTCAATGACAGACGAACAAAAGATTTGTCGAGTCTGTCATGCTACGTGAGCTGGAGTGTAAATGTGGTGCTGTTCCACAAACGACGGGGCATTTAATATCGTGTCCTGCGTGTCCTGTTGGTTGTTCAGTACAAGAACTGATGGACGCCACCGAAACACCAAACCAGTAGTATAGCTCAGTTCTGGGCCGACACAATTTAGACTGCCATCGACACGCTTAGAAGAAGAATGACCACGGCTTCGCCCGCGTGGGTTTTGGTAATAGTCAAATGTAGATCTTTGACAGTCGTTATAGGTAGTCAGTGGCCCGAAAGTTTGATATCCAGTTCAGGGGGCCAAGGGGTTACGATAGTATTAACGAGTACTAACTTGGTTGTAGAGGTCAAATAGGCAGTCGCTCTATGTAAAATACTGGTAATCAGTTGCACCCGGTTAGACTGGAAGGCTAGGCAGATGATGAAAACCTAGTATTACAATACTAAAAGTAAACCTAATATTTCCGAAAACGACAATTACTTTTCGCTTTCTTTAAATTGCACAACGTCGACGCAGAGAATTAGATGAGACTTCAGTACATGTTCAATTTTACCTGAATTCTCTTCGTTTAAAACTTTGTAACATGAGAGAGAAACTTTTAAGAGACTTAGTTTTTAATGCTTTGCAGTAACAGGATCTTGTTGGCTTATGTTACATGATATTAACTGTAATAGAATTTGAAGTAGTTAGTTAAGTAGGACGTACATACGTCTACAGAGTGAAAGGGGACATCGACGCACAAATGATTACCATAATATTCCTCATGAAACAATCCAATAACACTTTGCCGACCAGGGCATCGAACCCAGCTCATTCTCAGCAGTCGCGCTTGCGACTACCGCGAGCCTGGCATTTGTTATTAAACATATTATTACCGACTTTATGCGCAATTATGATCAAACACAAGTCTTTCTAGATCATTAAATCTTTCTTCCTTCACAATGTGTTCTTACAGTGAACTTTAGATCAGAAGCCGCGACGTTGCAGTGCATCAGGAATGTTTGCTGCAACTCATACGGATGGCTTTCCTTACTGCAACGCTTGCGTAGCACTCGGAACAGCATCCTAAAAATCGTTGTTGGCAGAGTTGGCAGAGCCCCATCCAAAGACACTGGGTCAAAATAAGTATAGGTTTATGTTAAATTTATTTAAGGACTATTAATAACACTTACATAGCATACGAGTACAAGCACAGTCTGTTACTAACCACTAACAACGTATGGACTGTTATAGGTCTGAAATAATGATATTTTATTATTTATTTTAAAGCAACACTACGAAAACCACCATTACTTATACGACTTAAAGACGCTTTTAATGTCAAATTGTTTCCTCTAATGTGCGGTTGGCTGTACTGCCACGTATCTAATCTCAATTCAATCTTCCAATGTTAGCACCTAAGATATAAATCATGTTTCACTGTCCATTGCGTCATACGTATGCAAGGCGTCCAATAAAGTAATTACTGAGCCGTCAATGGTCATTGAATTGTGGTCAATGCTAACGTTCTAAGGAGCCACATATATGTATATACCTACATAGTAGGTACGTGATAGGAACAGTCGTGAATAAACCTATTTGCTTCAGTTAATTAACACAATATACGGGAAGCAGTTGCTGGCTTGCTGATCAGTCTAGCATATAGCAAGTAGGTATTAACATCTGTGATTAGTTCGGTGGGCTAGGTAGCTAAAACTATGCGTCAGGTGATATTCCTTATGCTGAGCTGATCCTTATCTTGGCATTAATAGCTTTGTTTTTTTTTTTTTTTAATTTACGATGTTTTTTTTTTGTTTAAATTATTTTTGGGAAACGACTTTTATGTGTCCAATAATCGCGGTCTCAAATGAACGCATCTAAAACATTATGTTGATGTCACATTGCTAAATACATCAGGGGTCATGGAGGTATTTCAAATAAAGATGTTTATTACTTGTTTTTTTTTAATCGATTGAAAAACTTAGAACTTTGATCTTCGATGTCTTAACTAGATAGTTCCCGGGTAAAGTCCATTACCAAAGAAATTATCGCAATGACTGAAAAAACACGTGCCTTTCGGCGTCCTTAAGGGTGTTTTACACACAACTAATGTTGTTATATTGACAAAATATAAACGGCGATTATAATTGTGTCACGCATTGTAAGCCACACATTTGATTCAACATCATATCAAAAATACGTTTCGCACACAAAAGCTATATACTCGTAACAATAGCCGATGTTTTTGTCACACAAAACATATCTGACGCCGCCCGGTGTGTTGAATAGTTTTCCATCAATCATGCCTCATAAGGCAGGAATCCGGGCAATGTGGGGGGAGGGGGTAGGGCCATTCGGGCAATATTCGCGCTACTTGTATGTATTCGTCTATTTAGAAACACGAGACTATGAATATCATTGCAGACGTGAGTAATCAAAGTTTTTTAGATAAGCGCGGATTTCTTCGTAGTTCGAGTAAGAGGCTTTATCGTAAGTAGCGTACAAAATATAAGTGTAATTTTTATCTTACCACGACTGCTATTAGAAATTGTTGAGAACGACCGAAAATAAAAGGAAGACACACAGATGAAAATAGGCACCAGTTAGCAGAGTGTATTGTACTCGTGTAACAGAGTAGCAGCATGCAGAACATGAAACATTAACCAATTCCCAGAAAGTTCAACATTTAAATAATTCATTCATACAACGAAGTAAACCAAACAATCCATGGAAAAATAAAAGACTATTTAAAACCGTAAAGCGGTTGTATTTGAAATGTAAACCGAAAAACGAGAAAAAGTTGAAGCGTGTGCAGTTAATTCCACTTCCGCTGTAGAAACGAACGTGGAAATCTGATTACCGCTCCGATTATCCCGATATTTCAACGTAATCTAATATTTATGTGGATCTACGACAAGAGATCTACGTATCTTCAATGCACATTCAATCTATACTTAATATTACAATAGGGATGACGACTGACTAAAAAAATATGATTCAGTTTAGTCCGTCAGTTAGATTATCGAAAAATATTGGATATTGTAATTTGAATTTTAAAATAGAATTAATTTTAAAATTGGTGTTCTTTGTTTTATCAAACTAATAAAAATTTACGAAGATAAAACGAGTCAAAGATCATGAATAGGGGCTTGTGACGTCACTTTTCGGTAAAAATGTACTCAAATGTGACGTCACACTAGTTTTCGACGCACTGTGTCGTCTTCATTTTTTGTTAACGTGAAAGTTTTAGGTCTTCTAAGGTGCAGGTGTTGGAACACTTCGGACACTCCAGCAAGTGGGACATCGTCTCGTCGGGATCACCGCATTCACAGTTTCAGTAAGATCTTTATTACCCCATTTTGCCAAATTGTGTTTACAGCGGCCTGCTTGGGTGCGCAGTCGATTAAGTGCTTTCCAAATTTTCTTTTGAACTATACTGTGTCATTAATATTTCAAAGAAATAAATTACGCATCATCGCCGTAGCCATTTCTCAACCCCGTTTTGGTCATCTTTCAGTCTAACCGGATGCAGCTGGATACCAGTATTTAATATGGAGCGACTGGCTTTCTGCGTATCGATCTGTAATTGTAAATGACTGTTGATTTTAAACTAATTAGACAGTGAATAATTTATCATAAACTTTGTTACATTAAGGCCACTCTCATAATTTGTCACACAATAAATCATTTATTCAAAAGTTATTAAGTAGGCGTAACACAACACATGCAAAAGTTCTCATTCCGCTCCAAATTAGAACGTTCGAAGGTTAGTATTTTTGTTAAATTCACGCTTAGGTCTCTCGACCAACACTACTATCTTTTTAAACAATGAACCTAATAGGTATGCTATACTCCTAAATTCCGGTTATGATGTAGTCGTGAGTACCGGAACACTGATCACTACTCTCTTGCCCTTATCCCAATTCATTTGGGGTCAGCGCAGCATGTCTTCTTCTTCCATACTTCTCTATTACCCGTCATCTCATCAGACACCTCCTTTCTTTCCAAATCATCCTTTACACAATCCATCCATCGTTTCTTGGTCTTCCCCTATTCTTATACCCATCCACATCCATACTCAAAACTTTCCTCACTAAATTTTCCTCATTCCGAGCACTGGAACAAAGACGTTTTTATGAAACCCGTGATGATTTATGACTTACAATTCTTTCAAATTCTAAAGCAGTTCAATAACAAAATCAAACCAGCTCGAGGACCAAATCCGGGTCACAAACACCAGCCCACGCTAAAACCCATTTAAAAAATAATCGTTTTCTGCACAAACAAAAGCCGGGTCGATGCGGCGCGCCCTCAACTTTTGACATCTATAAACGATGGATGGGCAAACAAAATGATGATGGAATGTCCCTGGGCACACGCCTCAGCCCCACTTTGATACAGCAAACCTGCATAGCAATGGATTAACTCTGTTGGTTACGTAATTCTTTTGATGTAGTGATTCGTGGTAAAAGTATTTTTGAATAAAAATATTTTCGTCCTTTGTTGGTTTACAAGAATGTTCTACTGATATTTGTTTCGGATGAATGTTCAATTTTGTTTATATGGCTCTAGCCCATCTCGTAACTTTTCCATTTCGACATTTACAATAACAATGAAGAAAGAACACCATGCAATCTGGGGATCACGTAGATTCGTAAAAATACTCTCTTTGCGGCTAAACGACTCGCATGCATTCGAAATATTGAATGCTTTTACTAAAAAACAGATTAATAACGAAACAGCCCCTTTTAAATGGGACTTAAACAACACTGTACTGTACTAGTTATGGGTAAACCAATTTCTAATCCTTCGGGGAAATACGAGCGAAAGTTAAGGTACTTAAATAACGACTAAGAAGAATGAAACAAGATGCGGCTCATTGTGAATTGATCTCAATGTCAGAAAATAGATTAATTTCTTGGACTTTTTTTTTCCTAAGCCTATATTGTCTCACTGCTGGGCAAAGGACTCCCCCATAGCCTTCCACTCTTCTCTTTGTGCGGTTTTCTCCGGTGAACTTGTCACAAACGCTTCTATCCCAGCGTTTTCTTGGCCTCCCTCGATGCCCGACTTCTGGCACCCACTGCGTGATGACTCTGGCCCAACAGTCTTGATGCATTCTACAGACATGACTAAAAACTAGTAATTTAAATAACTTACTATGTCACTTGTATTTTACCTTATTTATTTATTTATTTGCAAACATGTAATACACTGGTTAGTGGGCATGCATTAAAATTTCCTGGCACAGTGTTAGGACATGCACCATGTAACCAAGGGCACTGCAAATTTTATTTATCAAATTACATATTTATTATAATATTGATTCTAATTATTCATTACAATTTATTACATTCATTGTATTACACAATTACGATTACAATCTTATACTAAACCTTAATCAATCATTATTTTATTTCATTTTATTTTAAAATAAGTCGTTATTATCAATTGGTTCATTCATTTTAGATATAGGTGTAGGATCGATCGAATTAACAATTTTTCAATTCACACACAAATACCGCTACATAGAAAACCTTAGAAAACCCACACCTCATTCCAATGAAAAATAAAGGTCACCCATGTCGCGCGCCCACCTTACCAGTACATTATCTTCCATACCTTTTCAACGTGTAACGACCTGTCCAGAACGGTTGGTCCCCCGTCCATATGGTCGATCCTTACGTCCGAATTTCCCCGAGGTCTCATAACCATGAACTGTGACGTCACAAGGGAAGGCTTTTAGAATTCATTGCGCTGGTTTGATGTGTTGATGTGTTCGTGGCTTTATTTTAAGCTGGATTAGGAGTGATGTGGATTAAGGCTAAGATTGATAAGGCTAGTGGCTTATGGGAAGATGAAGTGGGGCGTTACGCAAGATACTGTTTGTATGTAATTTGTTTATGTTTTCTTGGAGATAGCTCATGGCTCTTTTACCCTAAATTAGGTCGTTTTGAGCATTCGGTCACCGATTAGAGTAAACGGGTTTTCAGACGGGTATAGATCAATGGGGGCTATCGCGCATGAATTTACCGCTAGAGGCGTTCGTGTAGAGTAAGGTCTTCCGAAATGTCAGATGTCATACAGTGTTTGCGCGTTGTGTGCTTTTTTATCACTTATTTATACTAATACTCACAATTGTATTCTAGATTGAGCCATTCCTGATTAATTACGACTTGAAGATTTTAAGTAGCAGCTTAGGATCTTATTTGTCAGTACTTGGAGGTAGAATGATTTTTAAATGTTTCATGCTTTCTAATTTTAGGACGAATATTGTAAATATGTATCTAAAGCCTTACACTATGTTGTTATACGTAATAAAATAAACTTTTTTATGAAGTTATTGGTACTATAAAGTATTAAATAGAATTATTGACAGGACCTTACTAGACAGTGCGCCATCTGGTGAGCTCAAAAACGATAGCCCTCATTCGGTGCGGTCGCCGTATTTGGTTGTTCGACTTAATAGTCCAAACTACTACTTTAAACAGGAGGATGATTCAAATCCACTTTTCTTTGATTATTCGATAAAATCATCTTAACTTTGTAGTTTTGTTGTAAGTACCTTATAAATAAGCCTTTCTATGAACAACTTTGTGTGTTGATTTGTTGATGTATCAAAATTGTATTGTGTGTGAGATGTTATTTTAACTCAAATTGAATGTTATTCGCTAAAATACCTACAAAAAAAAAACACAAAAATTCATTCACCCCAAAATATACTTTTGTTAGTCAATTTTCAGCGTGAAATTAATTACCAACCTCAAACCTAAAACCAACCAATCATTCCACACAAGGCATGACGCCACACATCTGCCATATTTCAGCCGTCACCCAGGGGTCCGTTTTACACTTCACTTGAGTAATTACCCAACTTTACATCGGGTACAGCGAAAGTACGGAACTGTATGATTAATTGGACCTGGATTTCGTTTCAGCTTTGATGAAACTCCGACCTGCGAGCTACGGGGTAGCGAACCGAACTTTGGAAAGATTAATTTTCGTGTACATATTTGTGTTTATGATTCTCTTGTGTTTGTAATGCTGGTATGGAAGTGGGTGGCAAGACGAAGTACCGGAGTTTTGATGAGAGGATAATGAAAACTTGGAGTACAAAATATTGGTTGTATCATTACGCATGTTTCTGCATTTCAGAGCTTGAAGTAGTTGCTATTGGTGTAAGTTTTCAATGTTGGAGCCGACTGTTTATTAGAGTCTGTCTGGTTGGTCTAGTAGTCGCAAACGCGACTGCTGAGCATGAGGTCCTAGGTTCGAATCCCAGGTCGTGCAAATTGTTATTAACACACGGAGTCTTGTTTGTGCCCGGTTGATGGCAATAGGCTCGCCCTCTATTACATGGGCTTTGTTTTTTTTTTAAAACCTGGCAAAATGTGGGTATACCTATGCCAAACCCTTCGCGGATTCCTTCCCTTCCCTTATTATGTTATGTTTATCATAATTAATGAAAAACAACAACTAATTTAGCGTCATTATGGATTGATTGTCCTCTTATGCACGAGGTTGTTCATATCTTTTTTTTTTTTTTTTCGGATGGGAAATCATCAAATGACTTCTCCCGCTCTGGACGGAGCAGGAGGGAGTGTCAGACTTTTACTGACTAAAACCCATCCATGTTCCTTCATCGCCCTTTGTGTTCCGGGGCCACGGCATCTCTTTCGAACAGTCCCGCAACCCCGGAGGTTGTTCATATGTGGGCCGGCAGTCTGGGCGTGCGGTATCTGGGCGGCACTTTGGATCGCTAAAAAACAATGAAAAAATTCGATTTCGAAAATTAACGATAATGTCGTTATCTATGTCGAGACTGCTTGCCCTGGGCAAGTATAAATGTGACTTTTTCAATTAATATCATGTATTTGAGAGCAGCGGTGACCCAGTGGTGGCGTCCCGACTTACGAACAGAAAGTCGTGGGTTCGAACCCAGACAGGCACATTACTTTGTGTAATTTATTTCATCACCACTGCTCTCAAAACGGTGAAGGAAAACATCGTGAGGAAACCGGCATGTCCTAGAACCAAAAATTCGAAGACATGTGACATCTACCAATCCGCACTGAGCCCGCGTGGTGGATTATAGCCCATTCCCTCTCATAGAGAGGAGGCCTGTGTCCCAGCAGTGGGAACATTATAGGCTGATGATGATGATGATCATGTATTTCAGAAGATTATCGCGGAACTAACGGAGAAAGAAAAAAAGAGGGAATAAAATCATCACTAGGAATCCTTTGGAACGATTTATTACTCGTTAATTTTATGTTTAGCGTGCTAATTTTATGTTTTTAATTTTAATTTATGCTTCTGTTTTCACGGTATGAGAAAGACTTTGGTGCTGCACTGCCACAATAATAGACTGGAAACTTGGCTTTGATGTGCTTTTGATAACCGTTGTTGCGGTTCAAACACAAAGTTATACCAAGGTTCAAGAAGAAACATTATCCTAAGACAAATAGTAGACACTTTCCGGTTAGAAACTCACCCCAATTAAATTAATAACATTTATCCAATATATTTAGATAGTAACCCTAAATCCATACCTAATTACGAACACAAAAGGCTCTCGAACCCAATTATATCCACCTGCATTCAATATGCAGAGCTCATCCACGTCCGGTGCCCACAATAGGCCGAATAGCTCGGTTGCATTGATCGGGGCTACGGCTTAGGAACAATAGGTTGCTACCACAATAGACAGAGAGAAAATGATGCGTTGCAGAAGGGTTACTCGGTAGTGGCGAACATTTGGGTCAACAAAATTTAAAGTACAATCGTGTATGAAAGAGAAGAACAAAAAAGCGAAAAATTAACTCCTAGGCCACGTTTGCAGGTAGGCTTTATACGAGTATCGTGATGTTTTTCAAAACGAAGGATGCGCTCTGTTTTATCCTCAACCACAAAAAATTACCCAGTGAGCAGGTTGAGAGCGCGGCTGAGTACACAGAGTAGGTACCTACGAAAGATGCTTCTTTCAAACAGAACACTTCCATCACAGCATAATGAGCCTAATCATTATAACCAGCATAAGATTTCCCACCTTTGGGATACAGGTATTCTCTATAAAGGAAAACGAGTCGTAATTCACCACGTCTTCAAATGTTTGGTTCTGGGAAATGCCAGTTTCCTCTGATATAATACAAAATTTCAATGTTTTGAGTTTCATTCTAATTATATTTATTTATCACCATGATTCACGTATACAATATACTGTATGTATTACGTATATTAAACGTATGTATGTATGTAGTTTAGTTTATAAGATTAATTAATTTAAGTAACAGTATATAATGTTAATGCACATAATTTACATTATTATCCTCTTCTGCTATCAAAATTAGGTTTGCTGTAAGAAAACCCAATTCTATGTTAAGCTCGCTTTTGTACATAAACTATATTATTGCAATTTTTTATATTTGTTATTTTGTGTGCAATAAAGAATAAGAATTCACATGATTAGTCCTTCTGTATCCATCTTTTTTGTGGTAAAATTGATGAATAAGTATTGATACTGCTTGTCACTTTGAGGCGAAATCTTAATGTAAGGGAAGGCTTTGTTAGTTGGTTCGTGAGTTCAGCAATGGTGTAATGGAAGGTAGTCAGGGGGAAATTAAGGCAATTTATTAGAGCTAACAAAACCTGTAGGGTTTTAGTAAAAGGTGAATATTTATAGGAGTAATAAGGATTGTTATGATCTCATTAGTTATACAACTTGTTGGTTTTGCTGCAGAAGGGGTTCTGGTGTGAGATAAATGGACGTGGAGACCAGATAAAATAGAGACCTAGTCCTACCCAGTGGATGATGAAGAAGAAATAGATCTTACAGTCAAAACTGTTAATCGGTCAAAACCACTTTTGACTGGTGCCAGTCAAAATCTTTATAAAGTTAAAATGCGTTTTCTGCATTGGTTTAGAACGCCTCAGTTGTAATTACCTTGTCCTAGAATTACATGATGTTTTTCAAAGGGTCTTAAAAAAAGAACCTAACAATATCGTAAGTTTCTAAGTAAATGTTAGTTATTATTAAAATAGTTTTCGTCAAAAGTAGTTTTGACTGTGACATAGATACCAAATCCAGTAATACCTTCAGATTAAAGATAAGATGTAAAAGATCGACGAATATTATATTTACACGAAACTAAATCCTGTTTTCTGGTTGCTCTGCCACTTTAATACTTTGCCACCTTTACGCTTTAAGTAATAAGGTTGAAAATTGGTCGACCCTCAGTGAACTTGGCAGTACATGAAGAGTAATCTCACATTGCCAGCATAAAAACAATAGTATATCGTTACGTTACACATAATAATAAACCCTTTTTTCAAGAAAAACTCTTTGCTGACCACTAAAAATCCTTTCCATCCAAACTTCACACCTAAACTAGAACTCAGAAAAAAAATATTTTCTCATTCTTAAATCCGCAAGTCATGTAACGGCTTTTCTTTGTGACCCTAATGGTGCTGGGCAAGACAAAAGTGACCCTTTTAGCCCGAAGCCGCGACTTCACTTTCATAATAGACTTTCAGTGTTCCACATTTGCCTTTCAAATGACTATCGTTTAGTATTGTGGTATGATTTGCTTTTAGTTAAAATATCATCATGCGAGTGTGGCAATATTAGTGTTTTTAATGAACGATTTTTGTTGGAATACTAGAGTTTTATGGAAGAGGGCTTTGCTCAGCAGAGAGACACTCATAAAGTTTTTTTGAAAATTTGTAAAAAACATTGCAAAATACATTAAAGATTAATATTGGTGTCGATTATGTTGTGCACAAACTAAACTTAAATTAGGCTAGTGGTATCTTTTACTAAAAAGCAGTGCGAGAAAAGGACGGCTATAGCTATGAACTAAGTTAGAGATGTCAAACTAGTTTATGCTTTGCGCTTCACCGTGTTTTTAATCGACATGTTTTTACGTGCAACCTTCATTTATAGAAATATTAGTTCCAACTAAATTTGACAGCTCTAAATTACGTCCGTCTCTTTTTCGTTTTATTAGAGAAAAAAAGATAGCAATAGCCTAAATTAAGTTTAGTTTGTGCACAACAGAATCGACACCAATGTCTTTAATTAAGTTATCCCAAGGATAAAATTTTCACTTTTTTGTACCTAAGAAACACGAAAAATAACAAATGATGCTGATAGCTTCACATCCCGTTCGCACCAATTTATTTTTTCCGAAGTCATCAAGAAAAAGATGAAACAAAAACAATTATCGGAAAAATGGAGCCCCTTCGGCTGGAGCCAGAATACATATAAAGTTTGATTAAAAATAATACAGATAAAGGTATCTTTTTCTTCGAAAAATATCTTACTCCAAAGCCCCTTTAATAGGCATGACGACAGTATCAAAAAATTGCAAATCTATTTAGTCCGTCAGTTAGAGTATTGGAAATTAATGGTCACGTATTTTTTGTTTTTCTGAATCAATGAAAATTGACGAAAGATAAAACGCATCAAAACTCGGGAGTAGGGGCTCGTGACGTCAGAACTAGCTAAAAATTATACCTAGGCGTGACGTATTGATAATTTTAAAAGCGTCATATCTTCGTCAATTTTGGTTTACGTAACAAAAGAAACAACACGGGTCAAATATTTTTTGATAATCTAACTGACGGACTAATTAGTTTTTTTTGTCGTCTCGCCTATTTAGTGTGAAGTACTAAATCTTTGACACGAAACAATATGCACTGTTTTAGACTTTCACGGTTTTTCACTACACTTACAATCGAGTTCCAGTAGTGCGCGTAATAAAAGACTAAGAAAGAGGGTAGACAGATTTGTCTGCTCATAATAAATAATTTTCGCCCCACCCGCATACCTCTTCAGTATTCCCGCGATCATGATGCTTGCAACAGCGGCGAAATATCGGGAGCACAAAGAAAAAGAAAATCACGGATATTATCCCGTAAGTACTTTAAGTGTACGAAACAAAGTATCAAAAGGTTTGGTGTTACCACGACCAACGAGCTACTCACTCAAAGTGCCAAGCGAGTGGTGACACCGACGCGCGACGATGGAAAAAACAAATGAAAAATAATTCTTAGAGCTTGATATCAGTCAGCACGATGCCGATGCAACTTAGGCCCGGAGTCCATCGAAGTGGAAACGAGAACAGAGGAGAGGTGATGTATTGTAAACCACCAATAGAATTTCGTCATTTACAGTTCTCGACTCCGCTTAGAGTGAGAATGCTTAAGCGGAGATGTGAGATCTTTGTTTAAGGCAGCCTCCGACACTCGGCGCACAGCGGAGATGAAATGAGACGTGAGCGGCGTGTGGCGAGCGGTGGGCGTTTAGCTAAACGGTAGCTTATACACATATCTCTACTTGGATTGAGTGGAGTCAGTAAGCTGAGTTTGTGAACAGGGCTTTACGCATACCACTTCGATTCCGTCACTTTAATTCATTTCTCTAGTAAATATTTACCATTATCCTGGAAAAGTAAGTTACCTTTTAATTTTTTCATCAATACGATACATGAAGCGATAAATTTTCCTATTTACGCGCGACAAACAACCATTGTAGTGAGATTTATAGTACTACAAACACGTTATGGATATGAGTTTGTAGAAGGAACTTATAAAAGCGATTCTCTGCTACTGTAACGTTAACGATACGAAACGTTAGCAATAATGTTTTACGTTTTCTCGGCCTTAGTATTTTGGAAGCCATACTATTACGAAATAAGTCTTATCCGTTATTTCACAAGAAAATCGCTTTTGAATTTTGCTAAGTGTATAACATATCAGCATTTGTGCCTGTACGCAACTGCATACATAACGCTACTTGCATTTACCCCGAGCTTCGCAAACGATGCACCGTAAATCATTTCCTTCAGTTGACTTTTACAGCGCGCCGTAATAAATGGCTGACACAGTGTTTTTATTTTAATTTCCACTAGGAAATGCTGTTGCTCGGCTTATCGGGAGGGTTTATAGGGTTCGTTGGAACTATCCATAGATTTTTAGTTTTGGTAGGCACTAAAGTAAACTGACAATAATCACTCCATTTAGAAGTCGATTAAAAACCAGTTTTGCGCACAAGTTCTATTTATGTTCTGGGTGCTAACGCACAAAATTTTAAAACGCGAAAACAAATCTGCTGTTCAGTACATTTTGACCAGTTGGACGATTTCAGGTTTGGTCCCATAGTTAAAGTTGTTCGTTATCATGAGTACAATCACGTGTTTAAGTATCGGTCACTAATTACCAGTTACCTTATATAATAAGATCCTACCCATCCATTAATTCCACTAGCAGGGCTGACCTAATTTGCTTTAAACCTTTATGATAATTTAATATTCTTCCTGTTTCATTTCATGGAACCATTACAATCCGATATTTATCCGCCCTCATTATTTCTGCATTTTTTATGGCTTCCAACAACAAAGCCGCTTATTGCCAAATAAATGAGCCCCATTAAAATTCCATACAAAAAAGGTGCCGTTAAAAACGAAATTGAGTAACAAAAACGTAAAGGAATTACTCCCGTGGTATCTTCTGACGCATCAAAAATGTTATATCCTTTTTACGGTATACAATTTAATTTCCGTTTTAGTGGTACCCAATGGTCCTTGTCTGTGTATACTCAATTTTTACATTTTTATAAAACCTGTGCAGTAGTCCTTGGACACAGGTTTTATAAAAATGTAATGTAAAAAGAATTGGCGTCCATTTTTGTGGAGTAGTTGTGTTTTATGTTATTGTTTGTAGTGGTGGTTACTGGTAGCTATTGTATCACTAAGTATTGTATCCACAAATGTAAGTGAAGGATTTACTGTACAAAAAAAAACGCTTAAGAGCAATTTGCGGTATCAGCCCATTATCATCCTGAAGACCACTTTTTTTTTATTTTTATTAAAAAATTAAAACTACTAACCCTAACAGGTTTTTTCATCACGCAGGCTGGTAGTTTTGTGAAAGAACACGCAATTTTTTTATAGCATTTGACCTTCATTCGAAATACACTCGTCGAGATCCCAAAAGATTAAGAATACCTTCACATCAAAGCATATATGCCAAAAAAAATAGTTTAACCACTGCAATAAAAAATTTAACAACATTCCCAAAGAATTAGGAGAACTCTCCTTAAAATATTTAAAATCCAAATTACATAAATGGCTTACTGATAATTGTGTTTATAGTGTAAAAGAATTTCTTGAAAAAAAAGTTATCGATAATATGGCTACTAAGTTCTACAAAGTGTTCAAAGTTGTGTTTTTTTCTTTAATTATAAGCATCTAATATTGTTACAATTTCGAATAGATACGAATCCTAAATTGTAAATGTTATTCCTATAACCTAGATAATAATAATTAAGCAAATTGATGTTTCGTATTAAAATTCCATGTTAAGTTCTAATATTTGTATGCCATTCTATGGCGAAACATGTAAGTTTACACCCTATTTATAAGACCTTAAGTAAAAAAGTTTTTACACAAATAAAATTATTTTATTGTATCCTAAGTTCAATGATATTTAGGTTAAAACTGTTATTTAGCTGCATCTGGATAGACTGGATCTCGACAATAACAAAACAAATCAAAATATTTTATTTCACACATGGGCGTCGAGAAAAGGTGCAACATACTATATTTGGAAAACAGCTAAGCAAATAATAATGATATTTGATTTAATGAATAAAGTATATATGTTCGAGTCTCTCGTACGGTAAATATTATTATTGTCCCTGAAGTTTTTAAATCGAGATCTTTCCACTTTGTTAAAACAATAAAATCATATCTTTCAACTTGCAAAGAAAGTTTCTACTGGTAATGAGTCACTTCTAAACAATAGAATGATATAAATATATACCTACTAATATTAAGATTAAAAGAGGTAAATTTTTGTAGTTTGTTTTGAATTGTAGGAGTAATCTTCGGAACTGGTGATCCGATTCCGAAAATTATTTCACTAATGGGAAGCTACATTATCCCCAAGTGTCATAGGTTTCATTTAAAACGTTCCCGTGGGTTAATTTATGTATATAACGGGAGCAAAGCCGCGAGCAAAAGCTAGTGTTACAATAAATATACTTACTTATTTACTAACAAAAAAGTACCTGTGAAATGCCTACTTTATTTCAACCACAATTCCATTACACAAAACAATGCAATATATGGTTTGTTGAGCACAATTCTACTCTCCTCTCTAATTGTAAAATTCTTAACTGAAAAATCCAATTATACTTCGCTGGACTTAGAAACGGAACGGTGCTTAAACGGCAACGTCCACGGTAGGAAGATAAAAAGTGTGCCCGTTAGATAAAATGCTTTTATTGTTTTGTGTTATGTCAGACTTTCAAAATAAACTCGTCAAAATGGAAGTAATCGTTAAAGTATTGTGGCTTCACGAAGAATTATAAGAAGGATATTAAGCCTAAAACTGTGTACATAGAATGACTTGTATTTAATAATGCCATGCAATAATTCATTCATTCATTCATCATCATCATCATTTCAGCCGAAAGACGTCCACTGCTGGACATAGATCTCCCCTAAGTGTCGCCACATTGACCGGTCCCGTGCGACTCGCATCCAGCGGATTCCCGCAACCTTCACCAGGTCATCGGTCCACCTAGTGGGAGGCCTTCCAACGAAACGTCTTGCGGTTCGCGGTCGCCACTCCAGAACTTTTCGGCCCCATCGGCCATCCGTTCTGCGAGCAATGTGCCCTGCCCACTGCCACTTAAGTTTTGCAATTCTTCTGCAATAACATTGCATCTGGGTAATTACGTATCCCACTTCCAACGGCAAGGATTGTCATATTTTGATAGTTAACAACATTATCGACGACCAGCAGACGATTTTTTCAACAAACAAAGCAAGAACTTTCTTTAAAATTCATCAAAGTGTGATTAAAAGTATGTATCAGTGTTACGCTTCGTAATTGGTTGTTTTTGCTACATAATTGCACCATGTTGTGTTGTGTTGTGTGTGTTTTCGACAAAATTCATAATTAAAAAGAAAATGCGATTTTCTTTCTCAGGCCAAACTCAGGTTCAATTCCAAGTTTTTTAAAGCATTTTGAAAAATTAGTAAAATCCTCACACTCTATAAAATCATCAATTAAAAATTCATAATTATAAACGATAATAAATAAGAAAATTTAAAAATGTAAATTATATGTAAAGAAATGAATAAAGGAATTATTAACATGACACAAAAAATCCAAACAGAAAATATAATTTCACCAAAAATGTTTGCCCCATTTTCGGTCCCATAGAGGGTGGTCATTGCGCTGCCGCCAATTGGGTCATCAAATACGAAATCCGTGCTACAATATTTACACCGATAACTTTGTTCGTTCCTATTATGTGCCGTTATAAAGTCACATTAGTCTTGAAAACTCGGTCATTAGAAAATGAGGTTGGATGCATATATATGGAGTTTTAATGTTATGTAAGGTTAGGTTAGGTTTTAGTGTTACCCGGCGGCGGCGACCTCTCGCGTCCGGCCCTGGTTCAATCCATGGTCCGGAGCGAAACGGAATGGGACGCCGTCACCTCCTTCTACAAAGCAGTCATGAAGTCAGTCAGTCATGCATGCAAGAAGTGGCGGAACGTGAGAGGGAGAGAACCTCACGTCCCGTTCACCGCGGGAGATGCTCCGGGCGTAGGGGGCCACGTGGTGGCCACCGGCCACCGTAGGCGCGGGCCTGTGGACGGAGAGCTATGGGCTAGCTCGCCGTCCGTCCGTCTCATGACGACAGGCCGTGTAACCGCGTTCGTGTTCCACGCGCGCCTTAAAAAGAGTCAGCAAAAGGAAGGGGTCTGCAAGCACCGATGCCTGCCGGGGCTGTGAGACTGTTCGAAAGAGATACCGTGGCCCCGGAACACAAAGGGCGAAGAAGGAACATGGATGGGTTTTAGTCAGTAAAAGTCTGACACTCCCGCTCTGGGCGGAGCGGGAGTGTCAGAAAAAAAAAACAAAAAAAAAATAAGGGTACCCACTCCGGCTACCAGACATTATTATCTATTCAACATTATCTTTTCTTTAACACCGAATGCTAAACTTGTGAAAAAGGTGCAACCACAGATACAGATATACCTAGATAACGCAATAATCACGATCCATTTAAAAACCAAGCGTGTAATTTTTTGACTACCTACACAGTGGCATAAGCACTATTTAGTGACTAGGTATACAAAATAGACAATGTTTTTGTTCTCTAACGGTCTTATTACAAAAAGCGGTTTAACTAATAAACCTGGTTTAAACTTCTTTAAACCACGGTTTACACAAAAATAGTATTACAAATTGTGGTTTTGCGATAAACCATAGACTAAACCATGGTCTAACGCTAAACCTCGGCGACCCCTAGTTTAACGATGGTCTAAATCACTATATCGGATCTGCCAGTTCCTCTTTTAGGTTAATTATCATCTTTTGCATTGTGTTGTTTTGTTTTAGCTTAAAATAAATAATTTAGAGACTGATTTCAAGTTCATCTAAATAATTTATGTTTACTTACTTTTCCTCGGCAGTCCAATTCTCAGATCGTTTTGTTTTTGTTGGTCCATCATATTACATTATTAAAATTACTAAAGAAGGTAATCAAAGAGGTAGTAACAATTGTTCTACTATTAGAGACTTTAAATTCCAAAGCTAAATTAACTTTGTTTAACTTGCGATGGCTTTGTTTAATGTTATGGTTTCATATAACACGCGAGAATGTTACGTTTCGATACACGAACTTAGATGTATGGTTAGAAATTATACGACAATAAATAATGTGCCAAACAAAACAGCCATCGACGAAATAACTAAACAATGTTTGTATCCATGCAAAATAACCAGGTCTTAATTTTTTAAACACTCCTAAACATCATCTAATCATTAGCGTATTATCAAAACGTTTGCTTTTCTGGGCATACGGAACGTCGCAATAGAATGACATCATGGTGAACGAATGATATTTGTATTAATCTGTGGTTGATATTTAAACTATGGTTCAAATGACGGTACTAAGAAGACCACGGATTTTTTAAGTTTTGTAATACGAACAAATTTAGACCATGGTTTTGCAGATAAGCCTGGACTTGATAGTCCAGGTTTAAACCATGGTTTATTTAGTTTTTTGTAATAAGACGGTAAATGTCTAGAATAAAGTTCTTAACTTGTAACGTAGTTGTTTTAAACAAATTAGCTTCCTGTGACAGTAGCCACGGTAAGCATAAAATGCTTAAGCCGGGCATGCGAAGAACGTGCTCTTGCGTTATCTAGGTACACCTAAATCTGTGGGTGCAACTTATTAGATTCCCGATCTCATCTGCGGCTTAGAGACCTTTTCCAATAAATTTCTAATCTTTATTCTGACCTTTTCAATAAGCGCACGATCCAACGGAAAATCAGTCAGACGTGAAAATATATTATAAGGTGCTGTACACACAGGTTAGACCTTTGTTTAATAGAATATTTCTAGAATGGTGTAGAAAGGCTTCAGAAAATATCATGTCCTTCGATCTAATTTTAGGCTGTATTATGTTGTTTGGGTTTTCTGCACATTCAAACCACAATCCCAGGCTTTAGTGATATATTTTCTTTATTCTGGTGACTAAGTTTGCTTTTAAAACAAAGTCTGCTGTTGTAGTAACCACTTGGTGTTAGCAAGTGAATTGGACATGCATCGTGTGGTCCATGTGACGAATATGCAAAGGCCCGTCCTGTATAATACTGTTGTCTTATTTTTACAAATAGGCATAGATAGGTAGGTAATGTTTATAGCCACGAGGCAAGTCTGTTGATGGCAAAGTCACAGTCATAACATATTTAGAGTACAATACATAGATTTCATTAAGAGTAAGGCGTCAGTTTTTTTTGTGATTGGCACCTTGCGGTCCAACCTATTAGGTTGTCGTCTGCTTAACCGGAATATCCTGTGGGTGCCTTGAGTGAAAGGCCTCCAGCCAGGGGCAAGTAACACGTGCCCTTATAATATTAATCTTAATAAATATTAATTTAGATGAATGTTTATTCATCTTTGCTGGCTGGCGAGCTTTACGATCTCTAACGAGTTAAGTAACGATCTAAGCAGAGGTTCATTTATATTTGCTCGACATATGAATACGTCGAGCAAATATAACTGAAGCGTTTATGAACGTTTCATAAATGTACTTACATCTAAACTCTTTTGCAAAAAAAACGGGCAAAAGAAAAATAATGATTATTGTGGATTATTTTAAAATTGCTTTACTAATGGCGCGAATCGCTGCAACGATTTTTTACTGATTACTAAAATTTTAAAACTTTTTGAAAATTTTCTGCAAATTAAACAATTTAATCTTTCTTTATACATTAAATACCACTTTTTGATATGAGTGATAAAGCGATAAGGGCCAGTAAAATTATAGCCCTACTTGAAGAAGGTTGTTCGCAAACTTACGTAAATGTGAGTCGTTCAACTGTCCAGAGGACTTGGCAACGGTATCAAGAGACCGGTTCGGTCAAAAGAAGACCCGGTTCGGGAAGAAAACGATGCGCAGAACCAAGAGATGACCCCTTTTTGGTGAGTCAAGCGTTGCGGAATCGTAATTCGTAAGGCTTTATGTGTGGACCTGAAGAAGAGCCTTGAAGAAGTAAGAGGAGTAGAAGTTAGCTTGTGGACGGTCAGGAGGATGCTTTTAGCTGCCAATATCAGGAGTTACCGCCCGGCTCGGGGCCCTAAATTACTCCGTGAGCACCGTGTTGCTCGACTTCAGTTTGCTCGAAACTGTGCTTCATGGACTCTGGAGGACTGGAATAAAGTTTGTTTTCTGATGAAGCTAGAATCTCTTTGTGTGGAGAGGAGCGACGCTGGCCAGTGCTACGAAGATGGGAACGCTATGCGGAAGTGTGTTTCGAAGAAATCACTCTTTACAGCGGAGGCTCCGTTATGTTTTGGGCAGCAATTAATTCTACGGAGCGTACGGAGTTATTTTTCATAGAAAATGGAACATTAAATGCACACCGGAACACAATGGAAGTCCTAATTCCATATGCACCACCCGCATTGACTGCACTTGGGGAAGATTCCATTTTTATGGACGACAATGCTCGCCCACATCGTTTAAGCGACGTGGAAGCGTATATGCAAGAAGTTGGGATCCGTCGTTTAGATTGCCCAGCTCGAAGGCCTGACCTCAATCCAATTGAGCATGTCTGGGATGTTCTAAAGAGACGGGTAAGATCAATGCAACCTGCTCCACAAAACATCAGGGAGCTAAAAAGAGTCATTGCAGAAGAATGGGAACGTATTCATCAAAACGTTATTAAAAACATCGTAGAAAGCATGCCCAGAAGGATTCAAGCTGTGATTTTGGCAAGAGGAGGTCACACTCGTTATTAGGTTTTTACGTTTGTAACTTTATTTAATTAAAAAAAGTAAAAAAATCTTCTTGTCTTTATTGCCGATCACTTCTTATTGTTTGGCCGTGTACATACTCGTAGAAATCATCGAAAATTAAAAAAAAAATGCCAGAATTCACTTCAAGTGTATTAATTTACACGATTATAAGTACACAGACTACGTCAAACAATTAAATTTCATATTAACTCAAATCGGCCTTAGAACGTAAATTTCCTTAGGTGCCCGTTTTTTTTGCAAAACAGTGTATGTGTGCATCAGTGAGCTGAGCTGTGTGAAAGAGGATAACTCTAAAATGGGTCTGAGTACTGAAGTGAAAGAAAATAGACAAGTATGGAAAAATGAGACACGCTGCGCCGACCATTCTCCTGCGAGAATGATTAAAATGACGTACATATTCACATATCTATTTCAAACTGTAATAAATATTAGAAGTCTGTTTAAAGCTTAAAGTAGTTAGCTACAGAATGATACCACCATATTAAAAACTAAACGTTTTAAATACAAAAACTGAATTTAGACTAAAGTCCAGCAGCAACAATATTGTATTGTAATGCTTGGGGTTCCAAAGTTAAAAACCATACTCTTATGAGTGCCAACTCAACGATTAAGTGTCGTGTTATGTTATAATTGTCTCTACATACATAACATCACGACTGTAACCCCCGAAGGAATAGGCGGAGGTGCACCTAATAGTACACCAACATTTCGCTAGTTATGTTTTAAATCTCATGTAGTTCGGGTTTATTGTCACCAACCGGGCACAAATCCAGACTCCGTGGCTGCTACTGAGAAATCCGTGATGGAAAATTCCAATAGCACTTTGCCCGACCCGGGAACCGAACAGAGAACCTCATCCGCAGCAATCTAGTTGATCCTTAATCAAACTTAACATGATTTCTTCATAAACATCTTCAACGGACGCAAACAAACCTGACCTACCTACCTATAAAACCAACAGAAGTAGAAATACTAAAAGTACATAGCACGGGCGCATCTAATGTACGCTGCAATGGTGCCAAGACGGTTTGTTCGAGAAATTCCTTTAGTAAAACGTCCCGGGTTAGTTTACAGCAGTTATTTGCTCAGTTTTAAAGTAGAACGAGTGTGTTTGTCTGGGACGCATTTTGAAACTTGACACTTCGAATGGAAACGATTTGTTAGTTGCAAATGAATGGTAGATGCTGGCCAAGTCTTTTTAACCAACTTCCTAAATGTTTAAAGGTAGTTTTAAAGTCTGGAATAGGACTAGTTAATAAGTTGTGAAATAGACACTGAACGGCACACATCGCACTACTTACTGTTTTAGTTTATTACACAAAAAAAAAAACAATATCCGGTATTGTGTGTAAGGTATGTAGCCTTGCCGGGGTTGCGGGACTGTTCAAAAGAGATACCGTGGCCCCGGAACACAAAGGGCGATGAAGGAACATGGATGGGTTTTAGTCAGTAAAAGTCTGACACTCCCTCCTGCTCCGCCCAGAGCGGGAGGAGTCATTTGATGATTACCCATCCGAAAAAAAAAAAAAGTATGTTGCCTCCTTATTGCGTTTTAATAGAATTTTGAATTATATATTAATTTTTTTCAGGCAAAACTGCTAAAGATTACAAGATATAAGCACAAAGAGTTCTGGTTTCATACCTACTAAACTATAAATAGCTTAATTTGTTCGACCGACGACATGGAACTTGAAAGGCCGTCTTGTACAAGAGTATTGTGAACTTCACTTCAATGACCCTTGCCCCGTGGCCAGTTCCACAGCGGAGGATTCATTAGTACGAGTCGCATACACCCCCACCCTTTTCTAACTCTCCAGAAATCGTACGAACATTCATGTTAGAATACTTGTAGAGAAGGATTTTGTTTTAACCTCCTAGATATCAGCGTCATTCCTGACTATAATCACGCGACAAAGATTGATGCTTGGCCTGAGAAATGGTATTAAAATGACGTTTAAATCTTTATGTAATATAGGTATGACGCTGGCATCCAGGAGGTTAAAGAGGTACTGATTTTTCGACGAAGAAAAGTTGTGAATCAGCGTTAAGTTAAATGGAGTACAAAATGTTTATAGGCGGACTGTTTTGTTAGTCTAGTGCAAGTCTTAGCAAGCCCTATTGATGTCGGTACACCTCTGTCCAAACCTTCGAAGATCAGAGGTATGATTTTAAGTGTTAACTGGTCGTCGGATATCAACATTTTCCATTATTCACGGAGGGGATAAATTTGAAAAAAAAAACACGACTGTTCGCATTCATGTACAGAGTTCATGGACAGGCTGCAGGCTCTTAAAAATTACAGGCCACGTATTTAATGTATTATTTGACAATGGAATGTTTTAAAACTTCTTCAAAAGCCTCTAAGTCCTTGTTATTTGTTATGAGAGCGTCGCCACTTGTAGAAACCACACTCCGTCTGAACTGTGCTTGTTAACTTCATAAGTATTTTAACAACTAGAAGTTCTCTCCAAAATGTTTTAATAATCCTCTTATGTTCGTATTCAAAGGCATAAAGCTGAAAAATTTGTTTTGATTTCTTTAATAAAAAAAAAGATTTAAAAGACAAAAGCACTTCGAATTTTATGAAATCGCTTTGTGAGGTTTGTATTTTCATTTGTGGAAAAATATTTAAAATATAGTACCCATTACGAAGAATTCATACATTTATGAGACAATAAAAAAGTATTGCTACGCCGTAGCAGGCACTGCTACGCCGTAGTATCAAACCAAACATCGCAACCAGTTTTTTTTTTTAAACAGAACGATGTGTATGATCTTAATTCGCGGATAACTTGAAAATCCTCATTTAAGAATTTCATGTCTTTTCTTCATTTGTGGCATGGTATTTTTGTACTATGTTGCTATACACCTTTTTATAGTGCCGCCACAACTTTGTCAAACAAACTACTTGTTTTATTTGTTATTTATCTGTAGCAATGGCACAGATGTATAACTTAACTAAATTATCATCCAGCGCACCACACTAACTCCACATTACTCGCACTAAACGCTATGCCTCATCGATTGCCTCACAGCTCGCTGCGTCCACTTTGACTTCACGATTAGCGGCACAAAGGCGCGGCCGTCTATTATCGTTGACCAGCAGTTTCACATACACGGGGCTTGTACTGGATAACGGTCGTTCTGTGATAATTAGAAGTTGCTAAGCTGTTAAGGACGAACTTTACCAATGGAACTGAACGCGATCAGCATACCTAAACCGCGGTCAAGAGCTGTCAGTGAGTTTGATTTATGAAATCCGCCCTAAGTATCATAAAAATACAGTACACATGGTAAACTTGTTTATCCCACACAAAGCTATTAATTTTCGGTCTCGACAGGAACTATACAAGAATAGATCATATTCAAAGAATAGTAAATTCAGATCACGTTTTTAATTTCACCTGAATCACTGTTTACTTTGTCATAGAAGGATCTGAAACAATGTAAATTTGTCTATAAGTTTTCTGGCGTTCAAATATGACGAGGATAAAACACCTTCGTCAAATTTTACTCCAACTTTTTTTTTTTGCAATACCTTATGATTGAGTGTCTGTTATTTATTAGTTATGGCAACATTCTTTTTTTAAATTGGATTTCGGTATGGACTTTGAAATTCATAAATGTCTATTCTTATTTATGTATGACAGAATATTATTTGGAAAACGATTTGTTAGCCTTCGGCCAAATCGTGACTTACAATAACTTGTTTTAAAATATAGCTTTTTCGTGGAAACTAAGTAGGTGCTTATCTTTATTGGGTTTTTTAGCAAAATGGGCTATTTAGTTTTTTGGGCTATAATAAAATAAATCACAGTATAAACATCTACAACAAACATTTTCAATAAGCGATAGATATTTGTTGAAACGAAAACGCCGAAAGTGTGCCTTTGTACTAAGTTATTTTATGATGTTTCCTTAAGTTCTCTTGTGTGTGCATAAATAATGAAATAAATAAATAAATGTGTTTGGTGCCCAAACACATCACACAAATGATAACCTAAAAAAATCAGGCTTTTCTAGGAAAATATCTCTGCGACCGTTGTTTTTACGAATAAGGTTTTGTAAAACAACATTGTTTCTTGAAGCAGAGACGATAGGAAAACATCCTATAAAAATAATAGCTGAATGTAATTTGGTCAGCCCGGTTAAGCAATAGCCAGTCTCCTGACTGAACTGCGAGATGCCATAATAATGCCTTCTATAATTTCAGATCAAGCAGACTGTATAATAAAATTAATAAGATTCTTGAAATTGTTAATCTGTCTAGGGTAGAATGTAAAAAGAAGCTGACACAATGGCTTTTAGAACTTGATTATGAAGAAACTGAAAAACTGCTCACTATATTATCCTAGTCTAGCGTTTCTCATAACTACATACTGCCACCCCCTCACGCACACATTTGTATATACATTCATCTATGAACGTACACACACATTACACTATCTTACTCTCGCTCTCTCACACACATACACACACACTACACCACACCACATATGACACCTTCCACTTCACACACAAACACACACGCATTTTTAGTTTTTATTTTATTACATTAGTACTTTTTCTTGTAATTCTTTTTTAAAATAGTCCTACAATGACATGTCTCTCTAAAATTGTCATAATGCCAATCTCGGCGAGGGGGGCCAGGAGTCCATAGCACAGGGTATCATCCTAGTTTGAACTCCTGACTCCCACAAACCTTTGTACCTCCAATATTTAATTGTAACACCACTATATTGTAACTTTACTTTGTGGGAGAAAATAAAATTTATTATTATTATTTATTATTTAATGCCATATTTTGGTCATCTGAAAAAAATACAAATCAGAACGCCTATATTACCCCAAGGGTTAGGCTGAGCAGACCTACTACTGACAAAATCTTGAAGGAATCGATACGAATAATGATACTCTAAAATTTTGCTACAATATTGCGAAGAAAATCGCATTCAACACAAGATAATTAAATTACTCTTGGACGAAAACTTTATGTTCACGATACTTTTCTATTACGACTTCGAGTTGGTTTTCTGCATGGCAACTAGCCAAGTACTGATTGCTTCTGTAGGTGAAATTTATTTTTTTGTATGCCCCTATGTATAAAAAAAAACAAAATACTGTAAAAAAAAAGAAACAAACACTGTACACAACAAAACCAAACACTGTACCAAATACTGTATATCCTTTTTTTTTTTTTTTTTTTTTTTCGGATGGGAAATTATCAAATGACTTCTCCCGCTCTGGGCGGAGCAGGAGGGAGTGTCAGACTTTTACTGACTAAAACCCATCCATGTTCCTTCATCGCCCTTTGTGTTCCGGGGTCACGGTATCTCTTTCGAACAGTCCCGCAACCCCGGCAGGCATCGGTCGGAAGGACGGCGAGCTAGCCCATAGCCCACCGTCCACAGGCTCGCGCCTACGGTGGCCGGGGGCCACGTGGTGGCCCCCGACGCCCGGGGCGTCTCCCGCGGCGGCCGGGACGCTGTGAGGTTCTCTCCCTCTCACGTTCCGCCACCTCCTTCTCTAGCATTACTGCTTCGCAGAAGGAGGTGACGGCGTCCCATTCCGTCTCGCTCCGGACCATGGCTTGCACCAGGGCCAGACGCGAGATGTCGCCGCCGCCAATCGCCGCTTCGAGGACACGGCGGTGCTCCGCCCACGCGGGGCACACCTCCACCGTGTGCTCCACCGTGTCCTCCGGTCGATCCTCGCAGTGGAAACACCCGGGCGTTTCCTCCCGCCCGATTCGGTACAGGAACCTCCCGAAAACACCGTGTCCGGTGAGGACCTGCGTCAGGCGGAAGGTGAGGACGCCGTGGCGTCTCTCCAGCCACTCCTCAAAGAGGGGACTTATCGCCACTATCGTGGCGTGCCCTGCACGGGGTTGCGACAGTCGCTCTCCCCATGTCGCCATGAGATCCCGCCGGAAGTCTGTCCGCTGAGCGACAATTTGTCGCGGCAGCGGAGTTTCCCCCCGGCGAAGCGCCTCCGCGCGCCATTCATGCAGGCGCGCGAGGACTATCGCCTCCAGATCCCATGGCGGCAATCCGGCAAGGAGGCACGCCGCCTCGCGGGCGATCGTGCGGTCCCCACGGGCCAGCCTTACGGCTACCACCTTTTGGGGCGCGTTCAGGTAGTGGGCTGCACGCCTCAAGCCTCAAGGAACGCGCCCACACCGGGGCCCCGTAAAGGGCCATGGACCGCACGACTCCCGAGTAGCGTCTTACGAAACACAGTTTACGTCAAACTTCGCGTCGCGTTTGAATTAATTCAAAGGATACTGTATATCCTCTGAATTAATTCAAACGCGACGCGAAGTTTGACGTAAACTGTGTTTCGTAACATGAATAACCACAGTTTATATTGTATTGTATAACGGGCTGGTGTCCGCAACTCCACGTCAAAGCGCGTATTTTGCGTATGGGCTATAATCCACCACGCGGGCCCAGTGCGGTTTGGTAGATGTCACATGTCTTCGATTTTTTGGTTCTAGGACATGCCGGTTTCCTCACGATGTTTTCCTTTACCGTTTTGAGAGCAGTGGTGATGAAATAAATTACACAAAGTAATGCGCCTGTCTGGGTTCGAACCCATGACTTACTGTTCGTAAGTCGAGGCCGCCACCACTGGGCCACCGCTGCTCTCACAGTTTATATAACACGCAAATCTTTTAAGAATGGCTACGGCTATCTACATCACGCTTTGTTCGGTTTAAATAGGTACAGCCAGATGGTTAAATTTAATGATCCAAAAGTAATGATAATAAATATTAAACACTGTGATTATTGTTAAAAAATAATTTATTTTTCTACATAGTCTCTTAAAAAGTTATTTAGTCCATTTTTTTCTAAACCGCGAATTCTCTTAGAAAAAAATCTTTATCTTGACCCTCCAAAAAACCCTCAAACGTCCATCACTTCGCTATCGTCTCAAAATTTCTTGTCTCGAAAGTGTTTCTTGAGCCGAGGAAACAGATCACTGGGAGCTAGATCTGGCGAATAGAGCGGGTGTTCAACCAGTTCAAATTCCGATTCTTGAATGGCAGCCATCGAAATTGCGGCTTTGTGAGCCGGAGCGTTGTCTTGGTGAAACAGCACTCCAGCTAGCAGTTTGTCGCATCTTTTTTCCTTAATAGCGTCCCGCAATCTTCTTATTTGGCCTGCGTAGTAAGAGCCCGAAATAGTGGCTCCCTTTTTTAAATATTCCACCATGATTATTCCTTCAGCGTCCCAAAAAACGGACGCCATAACCTTGCCCGCCGAACTCGACACTTTGTATTTCTTCGGCGTCGGCGAGGAGGCTCGTTTCCAAACCATTGATTGCTGTTTGGTTTCAGGCTCAAAATGGTGGATCCAGGTCTCGTCCATGGTCACGAATCGTCACAAAAAAAAATCTTGATCTGCTTGGAACCTTTCGAGATTCACCCTCGAAATGTCGACTCGTTTTTTCTTTTGCTTTTCGGTTAACATTCTCGGTACTCAACGTGCAGAGACCTTTTTCATATGCAAAATTAATAGATTAATTGATTAATTTTATATGTAATTCGTAAGCAAGGATTCTTTGCCCACTGCCATATGAGATCCCTGTGACCTCAGCTACATGCCTAATGGTCACTCTTCGATCTGCCAATATGACATCTTCAACTTTCTGCACGTTACCTTCAGTGAGGGATGTGGATGGGCGTCCTTCGCAATGTTCATCTTCCGTGGGTGTTCTTCCCAGCTTAAACTCTTTGGCCCAGCGTGCAACTGTGGTATATGCAGGAGCAGAGTCCCTCAATGTTTCCACTAAGTCACTGTATATGTCTTTGGTAGACCTTTTTTTTTTAAACAGATGTACTTGATCACAGCTCTAATTTCGGGTTTCTCCATTTTTATGTTATCTCTTCGATGGTTCTTATTCAAATGAATGTAATACGAACGATGGATGTCGCTGCGCCCCCGCAAGGGTGCGCGGCAGGCGGTTTCGGGGCTTTGCCCCCTGTCCGCGAAGTCTATACCGCGGCCTGTTACAACAGGCCCGTCATTCTGGTAGCCAATATAGGCTGCGGCCTGGTGGCGTGCGAACAGCAATGTCGCACACCTGTGAGTGATTGCTTCAAATGAATGTAATACCCGGGAATCGTAGCCTATTTAAATGACCTTTTTATGCTGATGTTAGTGGGTAGATAAGCAAGCAAAAAAATTTATGGATTAACACCTTGGACTTTTTATCCCGTTAATACGATTCCGTGGGACAATCACCGAAATTAACACGGGCGAAGCCGCGGGCATCAGCGAGTCGTTACATATTTCTATTTCAAACCCACAATTTCTACAAGAAAGAAATCCAATATTACACGTCGAGCGTTAAGTTACTTTTAAAGCCTTCTCAGGTCACAAAAGACTCATGATTACTGACCTTCGACGGTTGTGCCCATAAGTGCATGTTGTTTATTCAGATGTAAATGGATGGATGGATGGATTATGATTAAAAAGCCGGGATAGGATTAAAACTGTAGCTTTAATAGCGTTGTTGTGCTCAGCGGTAAATATTGCATGTTGGAAAAGTGGTTTGAACGAGATATTTTTGAATTTAATTATATGGCCACAGAATCCTCTTTTATTCAGTCTAGCGTGGACCACATCATGTTAATTACGTTTTTGGCTTTAAGCGTGTTAAAATTTTTTGAAGCTGCGCCACAATTTATTTATCCATTTTGCAAAGTTATGTCGCACACTGCTGCTACCTCACTGCTTCATTGGTCGAGTAGTCGCAAGAACTACAGTTGACCATGAGATCCGGAGTTCCATTCCTGGGAATCTAGCAAAGTGTTTTTGGGCTATTGCATCAGGAATTTATCAGTAGCAGCATTAGAGCCTAGCTTTGTGCCATTTTTATTTGTTAAAAGAGAACGTAACTATCCCACTAGACCGTTCCGTCACCGACCAACACCGTCGCGTGCCATGCTCTCTCCCTGTTTTCGCATTCTCCCTGGCAATTGTTTACGCTCCGTGCCAGTTAGCTCGCCCCCTTTTACATAAGACTTACCTTACACCTCTACCTAACCCTTTGAGAATTACAGGCTTGATATTATGTTAGGTAACACAGCTATATTCGGTGCCAGTTATGATTGCAAAAGCGGTCATTGATGCAACTACATTTATTTTATTAAAGTTCTTAACTTTGAAATCCAAAAATAAGCCTGTTCAAGTCTTGAATCGTCATCTATCGTGATCTTCAACATTTTTTCTAATGAAAAACGATACGTGGTTTATTTGTTTTGTTTCGTAAGAAGAAATATTTGGGAAAGGGCAGTGACCGCTATTGCGATCTTAACTGGCACCAACTACACAGCTACAGCAACATTTAAATTATTCAAATTCCGAACACGCAAAGTGCAGGTCATAAGTAGTTCGCGTAATGGAAACGTTGCTTGCATGCCAGTTGCCATTACGTTATATTGATATGCGGCTTGCACGCAAGATCAAGCAAAACATTACTATGCAAGAAAAGTGGAAACAGTACTTAAAGGAACATAAAAATATCAATCCTTACAAATCAGTTAGGCTGCGTTTCCACCAGAGAGCGAGGTGGTGCAGCGAGGATTGTGCGTCAAAGATGAAAAGAGCTGGCAGAGGATACAACTCGATGTGTCAGAGTGTTGATGATCTAAGCTTATTCTCCACCAGTGTCCCTAAGCTAAAAAAATATAATATAAAAACTTGGTTCGATTCCCAGGGCGGAGAGTGTTATCGAGATTTTCCTTCAGGAATTTCTCAGTAGCAGCCACAGCGTCTGGATTTAAGCCCGGTTGGTAGATTAAAACAAACACAAATCCGTCGCTACACATTCTTGCATGTTACTGGTAGAAACACAGCATAATAAAGAAAATCGCATTTAGATAAAAAACGACAGACGCGGTAGTAATATTTCGAGCTCATTTAAAAAATGTGATATTAAAGTCCCCAACGTCACATAAATGAAACCGTCCCGGGAAAACATAGTGTCCCATTTCCCGTGTCCCGGGAAAACGGGACGCGCACCAACACTTTCTCATTGAAATATAACACTGTACCTGCTACAAGAATATGCCATTTAAAACTTTTCTAAGATTGACTAAACTTGACTTTCAAACATCAATTAAGTAATTTAGGTAGGTACTCTTAAGTATTTTTGCTGAGAAAAGTGTTTTAAAATTGAATTTTAATGCCTCTGAACTTTGCTTCTTAGTCTTCGTATTTTGTAACTAATTAGCTGAAATAAAATTAATGTTTTAAAGACGTTAATGACTAAGTATTGTGAAATATTGTTTTAAGAATCACTTTGTTTTTGGAAGAGATAATGAGCTACACTAGTAGTTTTAGCCGTGTGGTATCCGGCAGAGAAGAATAGAACCAACCCATTACACTCACGGGTGTCGTATAAGGCGACTAATGTCTGAGGCAGAACACCTTGCGCCTCCGTGGACCGGAGAATGGGCAGCAGCGTTTTCTGTTGGTCTATCATCACTGCGATCTCCAATCCGCCTGCCAAGCGTGGAGATTACGGCAAATTCCTCCCATCATGGGAGAGGCTTATGTCCAGCGGTGGACGTTACGGGCTGTTGTAGTGTAGTGTAGTAGTTTTAACTACCTCTACTCTACTATACAATAATAGCTGGGGCTCTGCTTAAACTTGTAATTAGTTTGCCGAGAGAGTGAGAGTGCACCTGTACCTATATATTGATATCCCTCGCGCCGATGACTATAAATCTCTGCTAAGATTTTCCGAAGTGACCAGACGCCGTGACGTCACGTGTTATTAGTAAAATATCGATATTTAATAACGAACGCGGCTCTGCTTATTCCGTACCGATTTAACCGAGCCTTTAAGAAAAACACAAAAAAAAAACCAAAACACTTCTCAGAAATTATATCTCTAAATTACGAATATTTCCCTCAGTTCACCATTAGCGCTTTGATTCTTGAAAGCAAACATTCAAGCTCAATGCAAAACACACAGTGATTGGAGAGGGCGTATGATTTTTATCTCCTTTATTTACAGAACAAACTCTTCTCTTTGAGAGCAAATTGGAATAGAGGAAGCCTTTTTAGGCCAAAATGTTGTGTGAAGGATCATCACGCTTATAGCTCGAGTCGAGAGTAAGTAGATGTTGTAGGCCTTTGATGCTATAGACTGATTTGGTGTTTAAGTTTCAGGCAATTTTCTCAATTTGTACTTGGCTCTAAAATTATTTTGCTGTACTGTAGTAGCTACGTTTTCAATGTTGCGCCTGTTACAGAAAAGTTAGATGGGAATCGACTGTCTTGGTATGGGTATGTGATGAGGAGGGAAGAATCGCATGAGACTAAAAGAGTGATGAATTTAAATGTTGATGGATGAAGAGGGAAAGGAAGACCAAGGAACTGATGGATGGTTTGTGTGAGGAATGATTTGAAAGAAAAAGGTGTAAATAATTTCATGACGGTTGACAGGCAAGAATGGAAGAAAAATATCGTGTTGCGCCGACTACAAGTAACATGAGATAAGGACAGGAAGATAATGGTGACACTGGAAACTATCGAACGATAAGGCGACGCAAATGATGAAGAAATTATGTTTTAGTAAAACATACGTGATGCGCAGCCGACACCAAGTTGAATGGGACTAGGGCAGAAATACAACACCGAAAATACACACCACATCTATATCCAACATTTTACGATACCCGAGGTATTCAATTCAATAATGAATACTGAAGTAAGTATCCTAACCATTACCTCCGTATGTATAAAAATAAAAAAAACGCCTCAAAGAGAGTCAGCAATAGGAAGGGGTCCGCAAGGACCGATGCCTGCCGGGGTTGCGGGACTGTTCGAAAGAGATACCGTGACCTCGGAAAACAAAGGGCGATGAAGGAACATGGATGGGTTTAAGTCAGTAAAAGTCTGACACTCCCTCCTGCTTCGCCCAGAGTGGGAGAAGTCATTTGATGATTCCCCATCCGAAAAAAATAAAATAAAAATAAGTATGTATAAAAATATAGTTTTGTACGGAGGTACGAGTAGGTGTATCATCATCTTCCTGACCTTATCCCATGTTACTTGTGGTCGGTGCAACACGTTTTTATCTTCCATTCTCCCCTGTCAACCGTCACACAATCATTTACACCTTCTTCATTCATATCATTCCTCACACAATCCATCCATCGTTTCCTTGGTCTTCCTCTCCCCCTCCATCCATCAACATTTATATTCGTCACTCTTTTATTCACATGCGATTTTTCCCTCCTCATCACATGCCCATACCAAGACAGTCGATTCCCTTTCAACTTTTCTGTAACTGGAGCAACTTTCAAACTTCCTCTAATATACTCATTACTATACGGAGGTAGGTGTATATGTATGTTATTATTGCGAGGGACAGAGCGTCGGTAATGAGGGGCATTGAGGTCCACCCCTGTGGCACAGTTTACGCGCATACGAGTAATCTAGTTGTGAGCATTATACAAGTTATTTTAACACAATATTTTTTCTTTTCGTTAACCTAAATTCTCGACCTAACCCTAACACTTATTTTATTGTAAATAACTTAGAATATAATAGTAATAATAATAATTATAATGTACTTACACCAAAATTGAAACTCAACTGTTTTACAATATTGCTAATTATGTGATTACATTTAGTATTATTGCTGTACTAAATGTAAAAAAAAAATCGCTTATAGCGATATACTCCAGATGACCTTTGGATGGACTGTGCAAAGTGTTAAGGTATTTTTTAACCAGGAGTCATCGGCTCCCAAGATACAGGCCATTCAATTAATTTTGGCCCACTGAAAATAATATGTAAACATTATTAAATTATACGCCCTGGCAAACAGGGCGGATGATTTGTAAATAATGGTAGCATTTTAAATTAAGAGATCTGTTTCAGTCATAATACGCAATTTGGTAATATTGATATCGAAATAAGTTACTTGAAACCGATACTTGTGGACGTCTAAAAAGTCTGAACTTATTTACAAACAACGATCAATTGGATATAAGGCCGAGTCAAATTTGTTCTTGTAGGTAATCCTTGTAGAACTCTATGTATCTCCAATTTCATAGAAATAAGACATTGATTTGGGCGTTTGCAAAATATTCCAATGAACTGTTAGTACCAGTGTTTATATTTATTATCGTATTGTCGTCCCCACCTTGTTTAGACACCAGTCATTAATCGACGATAAAGTTGCAAATAATGACAACGACCACATGCTGCCTGTGTACTTGATGACCTTATGATTGCTTCAGCAAGAGGATTTTGTGTATAGCTGAATAATGTTAGGCCATTTTTGCCACAAAATTCAATGTTGTTTTGTCAACATTATATCCTAATACATTTTTCTTCTTGGTTCTGTTTCGACTCTGAAATAGTCGAATGTAATCTGGCTATTTTCCTATGATAGTATATGTATCGTGAGTCGGCCTACCCAGAATATAAAGGATTTGGTTGGGAAAACGCAGCCTAAGGGATTTGCATTGTTGTTACTTTATTTCCGTCAATGTGGTGGGCGAAATGGAAAAATAAATAGTGAGGGGATGTATTTTTTTTAGAAGCTTCACTTGTCCTTTTTGGTCCTCAATACTGTAACGATGATAAAGATGTTTAGACGTATGAAGAAGTCTTATGCAAAAGGCCAGGTTTTTTTTTAGCTTTTCCACGCTAATTTTTTTTATGGAATTTCTCTTGTATTGTTGGTGCGTTTACAAACATTTAAACTCACAAACGGCCGGACCCGTAACAACTACCTGTAGACCACACAAATATTTATTCCGTGTAGGAATCGAACCTATGCCCAACCCTTCCAGAATTACAGGCGTGATTTTATGTGTAAATACAGTCTTTAAAAAAATAACCAGCAAGAAATATACAAAGAAGAATGAATTCTCATTAGTATTTCCCTTCAACCCTTTCTTGCTCACGTTCATCCCAGGGGATCAGAAAAACAAGCAACTCATTTGCTGGCTCGGAAGCCGTATAGAAGCCAGTTTTGTGGTCAGATTTAAGTATCTTTAACATTACGTTTTTTTTTTTTTATTCATCATCACCATCAGCCTATTAATGTTCCCACTGCTGGGACACAGGCCTCCCCTCTATGAGAGGGAATGGGCTATAATAAACCACGCGGGCCCAGTGCGAATTGGTAGATGTCATTTATGTCTTTGAATTTTTGGTTCTAGGACATGCCGGTTTCCTGACGATGTTTTCCTTCACCATTTTGAGAGCAGTGGTGATGAAATTAATTACACAAAGTAATGCCCCTGCCTGGGTTCGAATCCACGCCTTGCTGTACGTAAGTCGGAAATGAGAGCAGCGGTGGCCCAGTAGTGGCGACCACTGGGCCACCGCTGCTCTCATTTTCTTATTGGTTGCATAATTTAGCTTTGGGGAAAAAATCCGGCCGACTGCGAGCTCAAACCTCTCACAGGGTTCTTTACCATCAACCTGATTATAGATTTTTATTATATAAATCAGCCTACACTGTCATACTGCTGGGTAAAGGCCACCCCCATGGCTTTCCATTTTTTGATCAATCCGTTGAGAAATTTAGTGTCATTTACTAGGGTAGATGACACCATAAAACAATAATTCGCAGACACTTATCTCTAAAAAAAACACCTTATTCTGGGCCTGAAAACCTGATTTATTTTCAATTAATTGCCAAATTCGATTTTTAGTTGCTTTGTAATCAATAAATAGTTGAGTCATTGAGTTGAATAAGCAGTGACGTCACAGTTGGCCATTCCCATACAAAATCTATGAGAGAACCGCGTTTTGACAGCTCTTAAAAAGTATCTTAATTGATTGGTGTGTCATCTACCCTATTGTTTGACATGATAGAAGACAAAGTTACAAGTACTCTGTAACCAATAACCAACAATAGCAGCATAATAATCAATTTCACTTTCAAGACTTCGCCGACTTTGCAGTTTAGTATTGCATAATTTCAGGTTGCACCTTTTCAGAAAGTACTGGTGGCAATACAACACAAGACAGAAAATATTGCCCCACACTAGGAATTTCGCCTGTATCGTGAGTTCGTTTGCAAACATTTAAATTGATACTCAACGAGGCATTTCAATACAAATATTCCTAGACTGACAGCCCTACTTATACAGGATGCCGTGAAAAATTATGATTTATTATGAAATTCACTGAACGCCCGATGGCCTAATGGTGTTGCCCAAAATTATTAATGGTAGTTCACAATACTGAGGGGTCGCTTATAACAAGGCCGTGCCATCAATTTCCAATAGCAGTAATTTGTATAATTGTCAGGTTGATATCGTTTACTTAGAAATTATAGACAGGTGAAATTGTCGTGTATTAGTTTTCTGTAAATTTTTGATCGTGTAACTCCAGGTGGCTGGTATCGTTTGTGTCATTATAGGTTTCTACTTTAGGTTCAAGGACGTGATGTGTCATAGTTAATCGATTTATTATGAGTACCACGATATACAAGACACAACTGTCAACTGTAAATGTCGTCGATTTTTAGCTATCTTCACATTGTGATTATAGACCTTTTCACATCATCATTTCAGCCGAAAGACATCCACTACTGGACATGGGCCTCCTCCAATGGGAGGTTTTTGCCATAATCGCCACGCTTGGCAGGCGGGTTGGCGATCGCAGTACGGTTGTTACAAATGGACAGAAAACGCTGCTGCCCATTCTCTGGTAAGTCCCTTAGTCGCCTCTTACGACACCCACGGGAAGATATAAGATGGTGCTATTCTTTACGTCCGACACCATACAGAACACCTTTTCACATGAAATAACCATATTGTTGTAAACATTAACTTTATGTTTCTTTAAACTCAAGTTTCTTTTTCAAGGTCAAAGTCATTCCTCGACCTTTATGAACTCGGAGGGTTGTATTGATGATTTTGATGATTATAATTCTGTAACTACATATGTCTTACAGTCGCGAACAATATTTTAATCAACATACAACCTAGCACTGGCCTGCAAATTGCAAAAAACGTAAGAAAATTTGAATTTCGCGGGCTACCCTGACGCTTTCACCTTAATAAGTATCAATAGCTTTAAAGTGTCTCTTAAGTCTACAACGACTTAATATATAGCTTCATCATCATCATCGTCATTTCAGCCGAAAGACGTCCACTGCTGCACATAGGCCTCCCCCCAAGTGTCGCTACATTGCCCGGTCCCGTGCGTCTCGCATCCAGCGGATACCCGCAACCTTCACCAGGTCATCGGTCTACCTAGTACCTAGTGAGGCCTTCGAACGCAACGTTTTAACGTCTCAACATATTATGTTATAACTTAACGGTAGCGTATTCAATTTAATACAATTTTGACTCTCCTATAACCGTTTCATCGCCATCAATGGTCACTACCAGGTCCATTGCCTTTTAAAAACTGTGTCACTTGAGGCAAGATCTTTCGTGAATATGCTAAAAAAAAACAATATTGGTGTCGATTCTGTTGTGCACAAACAAAACTTAATTTAGGCTATTGCTATCTTTTTCTCTCTAATAAAACAAGAAAGAGACGGACGTAATTTAGAGCTGTCAAATTTAGTTGGAACTAATATTTCTATACAAATGAAGGGTGCACGTAAAAACATGACGACTAAAAACACGGTGAAGTGCAAGGCATAAACTAGTTTGACATCTCTAACTTATTAGTTCATAGTTATAGCCGTCCTTTTCTTGCACGGCCTTTTAGTAAAAGATAGCAATAGCCTTAATTAAGTTTAGTTTGTGCACAACAGAATCGACACCATTGTGTAGTAAATAAATCTCTACGACCGTTACTTTAGCCAATTTTCTTTTATAAAGATGATGGATGGAACGTAACCGGGAAAAGTAAATAGACAGTTACATCCCCGAGTTTGTTAATTTCACGCACAAAACTGACAACATTAACGAAACTGTGACGTAACGATATCATTAATATTCATTGAGCGATCTGGGAATATTTTTTAACGAAAAGATTTTCTTGTTGGGAAACAACCTGTAGGGATGATTCATTTTTTGATGGTACGGTTGGCGCAGTGGCTATGCGATTAGCTTTGAAGGCAGTTGTTGTCTGGCTGTTTGTACAGTTGACTTTGACTTCGAAAAAAAATATACCTACCTAGTATCTATTTGAAGTCCTATTTTTAAATTAGGAGTACATATACATGCATAAACTCATTTCTTTTCCTGTGGGTAGGTAGAAAATATAGAACTCCAGCTGCTACCACCCTTACGTACTCCTTTCACTTCGTCAACGTTCATACATCTATTCATTCATTTAACTAAAATTCTATAAGGCAATTGTATTTTAGATTAAAAAATCGACGTATTTACGTTGCGTTTACACCGCGCCCACGTGGTAGGGCCTCAGTTCATTCACGCACGCGTGCCTTTGTGAGTACATCGCTCTTGACCTTTTTAAGATTATCTGTAGATTTAATAACTTATCTTTTTAACTATCGAATATTTATTAGCTTTGTCAACTTTAAAGTGTGACGGCTGGTAACAATTTTGGCAAAGCCTGGATAAATTAATAAAATTGGTTACGTAAAATTGAGCGATAAAATTCGGATTTGTCTTTTTAATAAGTCTTCCTCGGTAACTTATGTTGTACAAGGCTGCGCTCGATGGGATTAACCGCCGGAAGAAATGAACTTTCATAAAACTTTCATCATATTTTTTTTATTAATCCGCATATGTCAAGAATTAAAAACTTATATTGTCCCTTACGGGATATCATCGTCGAAGTAACGGGAGCTCAAAACAAATTATAATCACGGAAGATATCCCGTAAGTGACAATATAAGTTTAGTTTTAAAACGTGAAAGCTTAAAACAGTGTTACAAGAATTAAAAAGAAAATTTTTCTAATCCCATTTAGCGAAATGGGATTAAAAACAAAACAATCCGTATAGCGATTACGGACAATTCTTGTGCATTTCAAGATTTTAGACCTGTTTTGTTTTCATTTAGTAGAAGTCAGTATTTCTGTAGGCACTCACAATATTTTTTCTATAACGAGAAAGTGGTATTCGTATCACAATTTACAGAGCCATTTACAAAAAGAGAGTTCTTGTTCTATTGCCCTAAAAGCGTTCCTAATTGTAACAGGAACCAGCTAAATGATAGCCCTGCACGCGATATCCCTGACAATGTATTGCGAACAATTCTAAGCCCCTCGACCTCGTATTTGCTTTACCACTCTAAGGTGAAAGTCACTTACATTACGACCACTTTAAGTGTGCAGTTCAAGGTGTCGCTGCTTGTCAAGAAAAAACGCATCGATATGTCAAACTTGGTACGTTTATTTTAGTTCTGTGTTTTACCGCCTGCACAGATAAGTTGGTTAAAGTCTATTTTCGCATTAATTTAAAACCAATGAGACCATAATATATATATAAATATATCGCTGTACGGGGTTTTTTTTTTGCTATAATTATGGAGCTGGCGTTCAATGCCTTTTAAAAATAAAATAGTGGCAAGTATATGTGTGTGTGGTTGCTATAATTGTTTTTTTCTTGCTTGCTTGCTAATAATCTAAATAAAACACAAGTGGAGTATTATAATATTCTCCTTTTTTTCGGATGAGATATCATCAAATGGGGTCATTTGATATCCTACCACTCTGGGCGAAGCAGAACGGAGTGTCAGACTTTTACTGACTAAAACCCATGCATGTTCCTTCATTACCCTTTGTGTTCCGGGGCCGCGGTATCTCTTTCGAACAGGCCCGCAGCCCCGGCAGGCATCCCCTATTCCTTTTGCTGACATCTCTTTGAGCCGCATGGAACACGAACGCGCCGTCGACAAGGCCTGTCGTCATAAGACGGCCGGACGGCGAACTAGCTCATCGTCCTCAGGCCCGCGCCTACGGTGGCCGGGGGCCATCACGTAGCCCTCGACGCCCGGTGCGTCTCCCGCGGCGGCTGGGACGTGAGGTTATCTCGCTCTCACGTTCCCCCACTTCCTTCGCTAGCATGACTGCTTCGCAGAAGGAGGTGACAGCTTCCCATTCCGTCTCGTTACGGACCATGGATTTAACCAGGGCCAAATGCGAGAGGTCGCCGCCGCCGATCGCCGCTACGAGGACAAGAAGGTGCTTCACCCAAGCGGGGCAAACCTCCACCGTGTGCTCCACCGTGTCCTCGGGCCGATCCTTGCAGTAACACCCGAGTGTTTCCTCCCGCCCGATTCGGTACAGGAACCTCCCGAAACAACCGTGTCCGGTGAGGACCTGCGTCAGGTGGAAGGTGAGGGCGCCGTCTCTCAAGCCACTTCTTAAAGAGGCGACTTATTGCTACTATTGTGGCGTGCTCTTTATAATATTCTCCTTGATATAATGGGTATTTGTACAACAAAAACGCAAATCGAACGAAGAAAGAAAATTTTATTTATAAATTTATATAAATAAAAATTTTATCAAAAATAATATTATCTGAACCATTCAAAATACATTTTTTATGAAACAAAAAGGAATTATAAAAATGATTATAGTTTAAAATTTTACTACTGTTTGTGTATCGCCATTATCTATCACGCCATTTATCGTTTTTCAGTGGAAGCCGGCCCCGAAAACACCTCATTGTCAATTTGCGATTTTTTGTCACAAGTGTCAATTATGAGGTCTATTTCTATATTATCTATTTTTGTCTACAAGCGTGGTTACGCTTGTAGACAAAAATAGATTCACAAAATATATTCTAATCATAAAACTACTTGAAACATTTACTTGTAGATCTCAAGTAAACGTATAAGATTAATACAGCTTCAGTAAAGACTAGAAAGAAATATTGAGATAAAATTCATCGTGTGAGTTATTTTTGAAGAAAGGTCCAACTCACATTCATACCTAGAGCTCGATAGAAATAAATTACAGATCTAACAAGTATTTTAGTTCAAGTCCATTAACTTTTTCCACGATAACAGCTAAAATTTATATTATTCTGCGACCATAATGAGAAATTATACGTATTAAGCAGCAAAGTTTTCATTCATGCAAACTTACTCGGTTTAGTTTAGGTACGGTAGAAATGGAAAACGCAGGAGATGTTTCTGTAGTTTGTGCCTACTCTCATGGGGAAAAAACGTAAGTCTATGTGGTATGATGGAACTTCTGTAAAGATACTGTGTGTCAAGGTTTTCGTTAAATTAAATCTCAAAAACATACACAGCTAAATTGTCGGTATGGTCGGTTTTCATGTAGTCTGTTAAAACTTCAACAAGACTAGAGAATCGAACTAGGGAATCAGGTTACAGCGCACCTAAACGCTCTGTAAACACTCCACGACAGAGTTCATTCGTCCTCTGATGCCACTGAGACTCGTTTCGTCTTTAATGATCGCTTCTTGGCTTACAAAGGAAATAGTTCACTTGAGTGAAAGCTGAGTTTATCTGAACTGAGTTTCTTCTAAAGACAAAAGGGCCTTAACACGATGACAATGAATAAGTCCTAAATGTATTGTGTTGACGAAAACTTATGGCAATCCTTTTCGAAGTCGTAGGTATTAGAAATATTAAAGGCTGTGAAGCAATTTCCACTTATCTCTCTAAGGTACGGGCAGACTTGACGCCGGGCGCTTCCTGGCCGAACTCAGGGCGGATGCCTGCTGGGGCTGCGGGACTGTTCGACAGAGATACTGCGGCCCTGAAACACAAAGGGCTGAGAAGGAACATGGATGGGTTTTAGTCAGTACAAGTCTGACACTCCCTTCCCTTGGCAGTGTCACTTGATGATTACCCATCTTAAAAAAGGTAAGGGCAGACTTTGTATAGCAAGAACTTGAAGAACCCATTATCACCACTCTACAATCAGGATCCTTTAACATTCACTCTTGAATTTATTTTCCAAAAAACTTTTTTGCAAAAACTAAAACCGACTTCAAAAACACAACAAAGTGAAAAATAACTTTAGCTTCAGAAGTACCGACTTCTCTAGTCGGTGGCAAAGAAACTGAATCAAACACACAAGTCCGGTGACTTGTGTGTTTCTTTGCCACCGACTTCTGAAGCTAAAGTTATTTTTCACTTTGTTGTGTTTTTGAAGTCGGTTTTGTTTTTGCAAAAAAGTTTTTAATTTTTCCATTTTTGTTGTAATATCCTATACAAATATTAGCTATACATTTATTTTAACATAACATAACATCACGCCTGTAATCCCTGAAGAGTTGGGCTGAGGTGTACCCAATAGTACCTACACCCACATTTCGCCAGTTATGTTTAAGTCCCATGTAATAGGGGGCAAGCGCTGGCGCAAATCCAGACTCCGTGGCTGCTACTGAGAAATTCCTGATGGAAAAATCCAATAACACTTTGCAGAGGAGACAACTCAGCATGAGGTCCTGGGTTCGATTTCGTGGTCAGGACCACGGAATCGAGCCCAGTACCTCATGCTGAGTTGTCGCCACCACTAGACCAACAAGGCAGTCATTTATTTCTTAACATGTCATGGTAATAGACTTATCCCCAATAAAAATGGAACCTAACATACCTAACTGTCGAAATGTGGGTGTACTGTACACATCTGCATACCCACAGAGCACACAGGCGTGATGATATGTTATGATGTTGTGGAAACAACAAACATCCAAGCGATTGCAGTAATTACGACCGATTTGCTCTCTATAATTGAAGAGTTCCATTGTATTTCTCCGAAGATCACCATCCGATCTTCACTAAATTTAAACGGGACTACCGCGTAGTAATTTCCTTCCAAACAAAAAAAAAATCATTGAAATCAGTTCACAATTGGCGAAAAAAAGGCTGAACATACACACAAAAAAAAAGAAATCAGACGAATTTATAACCTCCTCTTTTTGGGAGTCGGTTAAAAAGTACCATTCATCTTTGCAAAAAGAGAAGTAGTTAAGTTTTTCTTGAGCAAGAACATGGTCAATTTGCTAATGGCTTGAATATGTTCAAGCAAAAATAAAGTTTTAATTTTAATCCATGGCTATTATACCTTACTCGATCACGTTACGGTCTATAAAAAAACCTTTCAACGATGTAACCGGTATAGTATACCCGCTTTAGCAATTTGATCTGAACGGCTGATAAGGATAAAGTGATCCATCAAACTTCGATCACGGAACCATTTTGAACTCGATTAACCACATAGTTCCGAAAGGCAAACCGAACATAATAATGATAGGTATGGCAATGGCATCTAAATCGTTACAAATACCATCATCATCGTCATCAGCCTACTAATATTCCCACTGCTGGGACACAGGCCTCCTCTCTATGAGAGGGAATGGGCTATAATCCACCACACGGGCCCAGTGCGGATTTGTAGATGTCACATCGAATTTTTTGGTTGTAGGACATGCCGGTTTCCTCACAAATATAAAAAAGAATAACTGCTATAAATAAAAATGTCTTCAAATACAAAATTTTAAAAATAGTACGAAATCGGTCTGGTCTAGAGATTTGTTTTATTTTTAGGGTTCCGTACAAAAAATGTAAAAAAAAACGGAACCCTTATAGGATCACTCGTGCGTCTGTCTGTCTGTCTGTCCGTCTGTCTGTCAAAGCCAATTTGCTCCGAATCTACTGGACCAAATCAGGTGAAAGTTAGGATGGTGTAATCCTATGACCTAAACACAGATGTGCAAAGTATTTTTTTTATATGCTTTTGTTTTTCGGAAGTGAAAATTGGAAAATTAGTCCGGAAAATTAGAAAATACTTTATTTTCTGGAATTTTCCTATCATTTTCCGGATCAGTTAGTTAATCATAAAAAGACTTTTCTTTGTTTAAAATAGCAAACCTTATGATTGACAGATACAAGTTTGTAAAAATCAATTGCTATAAGGTACGACTTTCTACTTTATTATTTATTCGTATTGTAATCAATACGAATAAATAATAAAGTAGAAAGATACGCTAGAGCTGGTTGGAAAATGTACTGACAATTTAAAATTGCTCCACTATTTTTTTTCTTTTTTTACCCGTTTGTGCCACTTGCTGAAAATCTCCCCCCTGAACACGAGTTGCCATGGATGTTTTTAAATAGACTCCGGACAGGTTGACCGAAGTAAGGAAAGCCTGTTCAGATGGAGATTCATAGATAACCCAGGAGTATAAATGTGGCGTTGCCCCACAAACGATGGGACACTTTGATCTCGGGTCCTGCCTGTGCTGTTGTCTGCCAAAGTCGCCGCCAAATTTTGGTATACTCCAATTTGAATGGTCACCTATGCGATAAAAAGAGATCTACAATGAAGTGTAGGTGTATCGTGTTTAAAAAAACAGTTAGGCAAGTTTTTAATAAAAAAGTGTGCCTCAAAAAGGCCCTCAACCTAGAAACCTACCCTACCCTTATAAATTCTGATAAATGATAGCAAGGTCGACGTTGGCCATTAAGTTCGGAAAAATAAAAAAAAATACAAAGAAACGGGACTCGTCTGGTATAAAACAGTGACAAATCGTTGCTCCAACATCTTCCCAGTCAGGCCATTTATACTTGATTGCACTCTCTTTTCTTTCCAGTATTATAAATGAGCTATTTAGGGACAGTTTTAATTTATATTTCTTTTTGATTAATGTTCTTTGTTTTGGGGTAATTAGATGCAAAGAATAATTCAATATAAGCGACCTTCTGTCTGTGTAATGTCAGCCCTCCCTTGCTTTGTTCATCGTAAAATTCAAAAGGTTAGGTCAAGAAAGGATGTTAGTATTACGTCTTACTCTAACTTTGCACGCGGATTCATTCGCTTTTTCATGGTCAGAAATTATCCCACTGGAAGATTTTAAAAATAACCTATAAAACTCGGGGATTATGTAGCTTCCCGGATTGAAAGAATTTTCGAAATCGGATCAGTAGTTTCGAAGCTTACCCCCAACATCCAAGTCTTCAAACATACGAACTTTACTTCTTGATATTATAGGAAGATTTAAACTGATAGTAGAGAGCATTATCTCAAGCAAACCAGGATTTGCCGGTGCAGTTTGTGGTTGCTGCGGTGCCTTGTGATGTGATATCACCATATCCTCACCAGGTATTATGAAATTGACCTTGACCTACCACTCTCAAGCAACTATACCGCATGACAAACAAATCTGCTTTTCAGTCTTTGCAAACTATTCAAATGAATTAAACTTCTCTTCGTTGTTTTCAACACACATAACATGACATCACACCTGAAATCCCCGAAGGGGTAGGCAGACCCACATTTGGCCAGTTGAGTTTTTGAAGTCCCATGTAATAAGGGGCGAGCCTATTGCCACCAATCAGGCACAATTCCAGACTTCGTGACTGCTACTGAAAAATGCCTGATGGAAAACCCAATAACACTATGTCAGACCTGAGAATTGAACCCAGTATCTCATGTTCAGCAGTCACGCTTCAAACCACTAGACCAACGAGGCAGTCAGTTTTCAATTTAAAAGTAAAGAGAAATGAATAATAACACTATTCTCTTGCAGAAAAAGGATTAATACACATTTTCTACTTTCTAGGAATATAAAATTCTTAGCCACTCCAATCTCCAAGAAAAATCGTCTTGAGTGAACGCTATTGTAAGTTTCACTGAAACTGCAGCCCACTTAGAGAACTTAACTTGCCTCAGGAGGACTATTTCAGTGAAATTTGCAATTTCAACGTACATTATCTTGTTCAGGGGGTTATTAAGTGTAAGGAAACTGCTATGTTTTGCTAGAATTGCAGCATTATTCTAGAAATTTTAATAAACAGTTAATTACATTTCTTGGGAGATTTTGATTGTTGAGTGGAATGGGGGATCTGGGACTTTTGCGCGAAAGATATTTGCGCGAAGGACACTTGCGCGAACCCGTTTGCGCGAAAAGACAAATGCGCGGTTGGACTTTTGCGCGATTGGACTTTTGCGCGAACGGACTTGTGCGCGCCAGGACACTTGCGCGACTTCATGGCCACTGAGGTTAACTCTGTAGAGTAAACATAACATCACGCCTGTTATTACTTGAAGCTGGTTTTTTTTTGGTTTTTCCGTCAAGGGTGTAGTTGTTAGTGCTGATTACGAAAATGTGGTCAAAATAAAAATCCAAGATGGCGCACAGAAAATTTTCTGTTTTCCCATCATGGGTGTCGTTTTTATGGTTTTCGGGGTTGCTGACGAAAATGTGGTCAAAATGAAAATCCAAGATGGCGCCGAGGAAATTTTTTGGTTTATCCATCATGGGTGTCGTTTTTATGGTTTTCGGGGTCGCTGATTACGAAAATGAGGCCAAAAAGGAAAATCCAAGATGGCGCCGAGGAAATTTTTTGGTTTATCCATCATGGGTGTCGTTTTCATGGTTTTCGGGGTCGCTGATTACGAAAATGAGGTCAAAATGAAAATCCAAGATGGCGCCGAGGAAAATTTGTGTGGAGGATTCTTCAGATGACAAGACTATTTCATGAACCGAGCTACTCTCCAATAGTTCTACATTTGACAAAGACTCATGACTATTTAGTTATATGTTTGACATAGACTCTTGACTATCTATTTGTACATTTGACAAGGATTGATCATGACTAATACTTTTATCTTGAATGTCACACTCACAACTCGGTTTAGGAAGACACATTCTGACATTTTTTTTTTTTTACATACATACTTGATTATGATATTGGTACAGTTAAAGACTGATCTTGTTTTAATATTTGGTGCCTTTTATTTAGCAGAGCCTTTGTAGAAGCCTTAGGCAATGAATCAACATTTCTAGACTTGACATATAATATGTGACTACGATTTCTACGAAATACGCCTTTCCATTGTCAGCTTCTACCAAATAAGACCTTAAACAATTTTTTAGAACTTCTTTAATTACACCAGGCTCCCAACTACTGTCAGGCATTTTCTTAAACATGATATTATCACCTTGATTTAATGCAGGTAGATTCTTAGCACCTTTGTCATAGTAATACTTATATTTTTGTTTATGCTTATTAATTCTTTCCTTTTGCCCTTCAAATTCTATAACTTTAGGCTTTAGCAACTCTTTTGACATGGGTAAGTTATATCTCAGTTTTCTAGACATTAATAATTCAGATGGTGATTTCATGTACTTTTTATCATTACACCTATAATGCAACAAAGACAGATATGGGTCTCTATTGTCATCATATGCTTTTTGCAATATTTTTTTAACAATTTTAACTGCTGACTCTGCTTGACCATTAGACTGTGGAAAATTGGGACTAGAAGTGACATGATCTATGTCCCATTCTTGACAAAAACATTTAAATTCTTTTGATTCAAATGGTGGTCCATTATCTGAATACAATCTCAAAGGGATTCCATGTCGTGAAAATATTGATTTAAATTGTAATATTACATTTTTTGCCGTAGAATCATTGTTTAGTTGAGCAAGTTCAATGTACTTTGAGTAGTAATCAACAATGACTAAATATTTTTTATTATTGAACTGCAATAAATCAGCGCCTATCTTTTCCCAAGGAAGAGCTGGATCTTCTGCCAACAGTAATGGTTCTTTTGTATTGGCTGGTCTATATTTTAAACATATTTGACAATTTTCTACCATTTGTTCAATTTCTTTGTTCATACATGGCCAGAATATGACATTTCTTGCAAGAATTTTGCTCCTAGATATACCTGAATGGCTAGCATGAATCTGTTGTAACATATCTTTACGCATTGACATTGGAACTATTATACTATTATTTTTGAAGACTATTCCATCAATAACATGAATTTCCGACCTATAATTCCAATAAGATCTTACAAGTGAGTCTGTTTTATTTTTGTGATCAGGCCACCCTTCATTAAAATATTTCATCAGTAATTGCAAACATGCATCCTTATGAGTTGCTTCTTTAATTGTTTCTAGCTTTGACTCAGATATAGACAGTGCTGTTATAAACAAGTTTGAATGTATGGCTATTTCTTTATCAATAGCATGTTCCATAGATTCTGATAAAGCAGCTCTAGATAGTGTGTCAGGAATGTATATAGTAATCAATTTATCTAGTTCTATATCATTTTCTGCTAGAAGTCTTTGTCTTATTTGAGTGTATTTTTTACTTAAATTGCATATAAATATGTCTCTTATTAGTGAGTCTTTTAGCTCCTTAAATTCACAACTAGCAGCTAACTTCTTCAACTTCGTCAAAAATACGTCCAAAGAATCTTATCCTTTTTTTTTTTTTTTTTTTTTTTCGGATGGGAAATCATCAAATGACTTCTCCCGCTCTGGGCGGAGCAGGAGGGAGTGTCAGGCTTTTACTGACTAAAACCCATCCATGTTCCTTCATCGCCCTTTGTGTTCCGGGGCCACGGTATCTCTTTCGAATAGTCCCGCAACCCCGGCAGGCATCGGTCCTTTCGGACCCCTTCCTTTTTTGCTGACTCTCTTTGAGGCGCGCGTGGAACACGAACGCGCCGTCGACACGGCCTGTCGTCATGAGACGGACGGACGGCGAGCTAGCCCATAGCCCACCGTCCACAGGCCCGCGCCTACGGTGGCCGGGGGCCACGTGGTGGCACCCGACGCCCGGGGCGTCTCCCGCGGCGGCCGGGACGCTGTGAGGTTCTCTCCCTCTCACGTTCCGCCACCTCCTTCTCTAGCATTACTGCTTCGCAGAAGGAGGTGACGGCGTCCCATTCCGTCTCGCTCCGGACCATGGCTTGCACCAGGGCCGGACGCGAGAAGTCGCCGCCGCCAATCGCCGCTTCGAGGACACGGCGGTGCTCCGCCCACGCGGGGCACACCTCCACCGTGTGCTCCACCGTGTCCTCCGGTCGATCCTCGCAATGGAAACACCCGGGCGTTTCCTCCCGCCCGATTCGGTGCAGGAACCTCCCGAAAACACCGTGGCCGGTGAGGACCTGCGTCAGGCGGAAGGTGAGGACGCCGTGGCGTCTCTCTAGCCACTCCTCAAAGAGGGGACTTATCGCCACTATCGTGGCGTGCCCTGCACGGGGTTGCGACAGTCGCTCTCTCCATGTCGCCATGAGATCCCGCCGGAAGTCTGTCCGCTGAGCGACAATTTGTCGCGGCAGCGGAGTTTCCCCCCGGCGAAGCGCCTCCGCGCGCCATTCATGCAGGCGCGCGAGGACTATCGCCTCCAGATCCCATGGCGGCAATCCGGCAAGGAGGCACGCCGCCTCGCGGGCGATCGTGCGGTACCCACGGGCCAGCCTTACGGCTACCACCTTTTGGGGCGCGTTCAGGTAGTGGGCTGCACGCAGCCTCAAGGAACGCGCCCACACCGGGGCCCCGTAAAGGGCCATGGACCGCACGACTCCCGCGTAGAGCCTCCGGCAGGAGGCGTTCGGCCCCCCCAGGTTGGGCAGGAGCCGCCTGAAGGCAGCCCCAGTCCGTTCCAGTTTGGGGGCCAAACGTCGGAAGTGCTCCACGAAGTTCCACCGGCTGTCGAGGACGAGTCCTAGGTACTTCAAAGTCGACTCGACACCGATGGATACCCCTCCTACCGTGAGTAAGGATCCCGGAGGTGGCGCATTCCGAGGCCCATGAAAGCACATGGCCTCGGACTTGTGCAATGCCACCTCGAGACCCAGTTGCCGGATCCTCTCAACGACTATCGCAACCCCGCGTGTCATCATTTCGGCCGCCGCCTCGTGCGACCCCCCCTGTGCCAGCACCAGCGTGTCGTCAGCGTAGCAAACTACGCTGACACCACTAGGGAGGTCGGCGCGCAGCACCCAGTCGTACCCGATGTTCCACAAGGAAGGCCCTAGAACCGATCCCTGTGGAACACCGCACGACATCTCTCGCCGGTTCCATTCTCCACTGCGACTGGGGTAAATGACTGCCCTGTCCGTCAGGTAGTCCCCGACCACTCGACGGAGGTAGGTCGGCACCCGGTGATACCGGAGTGCCTCCCTTATGCAGCTCCAGGGCATGGAGTTGAAGGCGTTGGCGATGTCGAGAGACACCGCCAAGACAACCCCACCCCTGCACACCGCATCCCCCGTCGTGAGGGTTCTCACGCGCATGATGGCGTCCACCGTAGAGCGCCCCTTGCGGAAACCAAATTGGTGTTCCGCAAGATCCGGCCCCGTCCCCGTAAGGTGCTCGGCGAGGCGGTTTGCAATGACTCTTTCAAAGAGCTTGCCCAACTCGTCGAGCAGCACCACGGGCCGGTATGCGGACGGAGAGTCCGCAGGGCGCCCCGGCTTCCGAATGAGGACCAGCTTCCCCGTCTTCCAACGAAGCGGGAACTGGCCTCTCTCCAAGCATGCGCTTAAGAGCCCCTCCAGTCGGGGCCCGAGAGCCTCCAAGGCCAGGACCCAGGCTTTGCCAGGCAAGCCGTCGGGTCCCGGGGCGGTATTTTTGGCACTGAGCCTGCGTACCGCCACTCTCAGGTCTACCCCAGTCACTTCCGGAGTGTCGTCGTCGTCATCCTGGTGGTCCGCTTCCAGCACCGCAGGTGGCAGAGCCATAGGCGGGGGGGGATGTTCTCCCCGCGTAGGGAACAGAGTGCTCACCACGTCCTCCACGAGCTCAGGCCGGAGACTCTGCGTCAGTGGGGGGGCCCAGGTGCGGAGTTTATCCCGCACCATCTTGTAAGGGCGCCCCCACGGATCTCTGTCGAGAGTCCCCAGCAACTCCTCGCGGGCCAGATCCCTGGCCCGCAGGACAGCCTCGCGGAGGGCGGTCTTCGCCGCTCTGTACCCCTCATAAAGCTCCGCCTCGATGGCTGCCGCATTCGGTGGGCGAATGCGGAGCCTGCGATGCCTGGCGTACAGGTGTCGCGCAGCCACGCACGCCTCGCGCAGAGACGTCAGCTCTCGCGACCACCAGTACACCTGACGTCGGGCGCTTCCTGGCCGGACTCGGGGCATTGCCACGTCGCATATATCGGACATGGCCTCCTGGAACCACCCTGCCTCATTATTAATGTCGGCAGGCCTGTCCGGTGATGTCACCCAGGCCTGCACGATCGAGGCTTCCAGGAGGAGCTCCCGGTCCAGCTGCTTTAGCGCCCAACGCGGACCACTCGGGGCCTGTTGGACCGGCGCGCTTGAGGTCTGGGTGGAGACGTCGAACCGGATGTACCGGTGGTCGGAATAGGTCTCCACCCCCTCCATGACACGCCAGTCAATGACACGCGGCGACAGAGCGGGGCTAGCGAACGAAATGTCCACCACCGACTCGCCCCGCATCCGCACACACGTGGGGACAGAACCCCGATTTAGGACGTCCAGGCCCTTCTCCAGGGCCCAGTCCTCCACCATTCTTCCCCGCACGTCTGTGCAACGGGAACCCCAAGCCAAGTTCTTGGCGTTGAAGTCCCCGAGGACAAGTACGGGGAGGGATTGGTTTCCGACGACGACACTCAACTCCGCAAGGGAGTTGTGGAACTCGGCGAGAGTTCGGCTCGGGGAGAAGTAGACTCCCACCACGACAATCTCCCCGAACCGTGCTGCTACGCATCCCCGACCCCTCCTGACACTTTCAAGGGTCGGGGTGCCGGCGGCGGCCGACGACACAATGGTCACTGAGCCGCTAAGGTCCGCCACCCAGTCTTCCCTGGGCAGGACAAAATACGGCTCAGCGACCACAGCGATGTTTATCGACCACTGCGCCATGCTCTGGAGCAACAGATCCTGAGCACAGGCGCAGTGGTTGATATTCGCTTGGAGGAAGCGTAATGGGGCCGTTATTGGCACTCCATTGCCGCTTCCTCCTCCCTGGCCCCTTGTGAGGGCCCCACTGTGGCGGCGACAGCGGCAGCGGCGGCAGTTGCGGCTGCGGCGGTGGCGACGGTGGCGGTGGCGGCGGAGGGCCTACCCTTGCCTCTGGTGGCTTTGGTGGGTGGAACGCAGGCCTTGCTCCCAGCCCGGTGATCGGCCGGCTTGCCAGCCGCCGCACATGCACCGCAGTGCGGCGTGGCGCAGCAAGCTGCGGACATTTGACCCGGCTGGCTTCAGCGGAAGCAGAGGCCGCTGCGGTCAACCTCCGAGGCGCACTGTACTGACACGTGGTGTCCCACGTGGCAGCGATAGCACCTCAGAGGTCTGGGCTCCAGCAGCTTCACCTGCGCTGAAACCCAGCCCACCAGTAGCCTACGGCCCTCCACTATAGCTTTGGCCGCCGTCACAGGGCAGCATACCGTAACGGTATGCATACTCGTGAGGTCCGGGCGTAGGGCGCCTGCCCTGACCTGCTCAGCAGGACACCCACCGGACCTGGCGACGGCGGCCACCACCTCCTCCTTGGTCACCGAGTCGTCCAGACCCAGAATGCGCAGGTCTGCGCATCTCACGGGCCTGGACACTCGGGCCTCGTCCGCGTTTAGGGACGCTCTGAGCTTTTTCGCCAGAGCGTCAGCGGACGAGCCACTGGTTTCACCGGGGATCTCCAGCATGCGTGCCCCCGTCGCGGTGACCTTAAGCCGGAGGCCCCCGGTGATCCCGAGCTCCCCGAGATCCACCGTCTCCTTCGCCTTCGCCAGCAAATCGCGGTAAGACACGCCCCTCTTTTCCGCTTCCGGCTGTAGTGTTATCACTACAGCCGCGGTCTTCGGGGCGCGGAGCCTAGCCGCGATTTTTCGGGCCCTCTGCTGGCGCTGCCGCTCCTCCTTTCGGGCCTTTTTAGCCGCCTTTCGCCCCTTCTTTCCCTCCCCGACCACCTGCCATCCGGCTTCAGCCGAGGGAGGTGTAGGGGGCTGGTGGGGCGGTGGTGGCGGCGGCGGTTGCCGTGCCGCAGGCACTGGCCCGTTCGCCGTAGGCACTGGCGTTGGCGCAGTGTCCACCTGTGCAGCCGCCTTGCCCTTCCCTTTTTTGCCCCCCTTTTTAGCCGGTGCCGGTTTCGCCGGAGCCGGCTTTTCGGGGGGAGAGGGCGCCACAGCCCTACCAGAGGGCTGGCTGGACGGCCCCGGTCCGGGTGCAGTAGCCGCAGCAGCCGCGTAGGAGGCCGCCTTTGGGCCCGTGGCTGCCTTGCTTGCCGCCAGGGGGGGGGCGCAGGACAATTCCCTCCAAGACGGCGAACCGCGCCTGGAAGGAAGCCAACTCCTGTCGAACCAGGTTCAGGACCTGGTTCTCCACCGGCACGGGCTGGCCTTGTCGCTGCTGCTGGTGCTGGTGGCCCCCGTTTGAAGGCGCCACGCGGGAGCCTGACTTACGCAGACTTGCCAGGTCCGCTTGGAGCTTCGCATTCTCTTGCTGGAGAAGCTCCGTGGCGGCCGTCAGGCGGGCCACCTCCTCCCGCAGTTTGGCCACATCTCCCTCCGGCGAAGGAGGTGGTGGAGGCCTCGCAAAGTTGGCCTCCGCTGCCGCCATGATAGAAGCGGAAGCCACGGGTATGGCCTTGAGTTTAGATGAAGTCTTCATCTTCAAGGCCACGCCTCTTATTGCGGCTTCCACCTCCTTTGCGAACCTGGCCTTACGCTCCGCATCGGAGCCGCCAGGTGCACCCATCTCTTTGCCAAACCCGCGAGCAGTCATGCCCGGGTGGCGCCCCTCTTCGGCCAGTCTCACCGACCTTTCGGAGGCAGACATGCCCGGGAGGAGCATGTCTGCCTCTGATCCCACCACGCTTGTTGGTGGGGATCTTTCTGGCCGAGGCCTCCTCCTCCCCGGATGATGACGCTTGGTCACCATCCTTCCTGGACCGCTTGCGGAAGAACTTGCCGTTCTCCGCAGCAGTCCCGGCCCTCACGCGGCGGGAGCTCTCTGAGCCTCCCGCGCTCGCATCGCTGGATACGAGGTCGGACTCCGAGCCCGCATCCCTCCTCTCCTCTTCCTTGCCGTTGCCGGCGGTGTTATTGGGTTTTTTAATTGTCTTTTCCATATTGTTCCCACGAGTATGGGGGAAATATTCTCAATCTAGGCAGAGACCCCTGTACCTAGAAGGGCAGATTTTGAGTATTTATTACTCGCCAGGGGGTCTGCAGGTACCCTGGCGAGGGTAAGCACTAGCGACTGATTCGTTCCATGGGAACACCCGTCAGCCATACATCCCCTCGCGGTGCGCCGCCGCTTGGGATTCGGGGTAACTTTTTATAGAGGTTTTCTACCTCGCAGTCCGGGCGGTTAAGCCAAGACCCTCGGTCCCTATCGAAGCCGCGAGACGTGATCCACAGCACTTCGACAATGGGATTACGAGACTGACGGTGACAAAGAAGGACGCATCCTTCTCTGTCTGCTCGGAGGCAGGGTGAGTGCACACCGAGCCCGCCCTCACTCCTCTGCTATGCCCTCTGCTGTACAGAGGGTCACGCAGAGGAACGCACCGGTGGTCCTGGCAGGACCCCACCCATGTCAGAATAATTAGCCGCGGCAGTAACTCTCCCCGAGGGATAAAAGGAAATTCTCATTTCCTCTCATTTCCCGGAGAAGGATACTGCCGCGCCCAGGGTGCACCGGCCCAGCAGCTGCTCTTCCCTCCAGACGTATCGAGAGGGACCAGCAACCGCCAGACACACGTGGAGGACTTCTGACATCGCACCCCAAGAATCTTATCCTTGCTGTGAACTAAAAAAATTATGTCTTTCAATAGCCAAATTTTTCTTTGGTATGAAATACTTGTCAAACGCTGCTAAGACTGATTCATAGGTCTGTCTTTCTTCTTCCGAGAAAGCGTTATAGACATCCAAGCATTGCTCGCCCATGAAGTGCAGTAAAATAGCAATTTTTCTGTCTTTGCTCTCCTTGTCATGGCAATTGAAAAGTTGTCAAAGATCTGCTTCCATTTTGTCCATGTCGCTACAGTGTCCGAGTTGTTGAGATCAATTGGCCTAATAATGTTAATTTGACCTTCCATCATGGTGCCTTTTTTTACTTCGCCCATTCGTTAGGTTATCGGTCGAGCGAGTCTTGACTAGCACGTGGAAAGCCAGCATGCAATACCTTTGTATCACGACTATTCATGACGACTTTTAAGCAAACACTACTTTAACTGTCCACTTGTAAAGACTTTTCCGCTGCCACCATGTTATTTTATTTAGTGATTTAAATAAAATTCATTTTGAAGTCACAAGAACATGCGTCCTTTATTTCCGCCATCTTAAGTCTAGCCGCTCTCTCCACAGTGTTGCCACCTTATCCTAACAATGGGTGTCGTTTTCATGGTTTTCGGGGACGCTGATTACGAAAATGAGCTCAAATTGAAAATCCAAAATGGCGCCGAGAAAAATTTTTGGTTTTTCCGTCACGGGTGTCGTTTTAGTGACTTTCGGGGTGCTGATAGCAAAACTGAATTAAAAAATAAATTTACGATGTCGCAATCGAAAACAAATTAAGTGTTCGTCGTGTTCTTCCTTTTTAAGATAGTCAGTTAACCCTCTGCAATCATTTTAATCTCTTATATCAAAAGAACAAAATAAAGTTTCAAAAACACTAATCTGTTTCCTGTCGCGCAATGTGGGACTCTTAATTACCTTGGCTTGGGACCATATCATAATTTTGAGGTAGTCAAGAAGATCTTCTTTTTCTTGATTGCACATAAAATCAAAATATACAAACCAATTGCAATAATATAGCTCATTTACATTTAGCTGATACAGCAGCTTATTTTATTTTAATGGATAGCTTAACCCAGAATTGGGTTACGGCAAACCTTGTTTCGGTAGCGAGATTTGCAGTAGAGAACCCATATATGTATTATCAGTACATTTTATTATTTAAATTTATTATTTTATTAACTTAAAATAATACATACAATATAGTATACGTAATACATACAATTCATGTAAACTGAATGATCATGTTGTCAGAAAATGTTGATCTTAATTATTATTAATGAGCCTGTTGTGTCCCACTGCAGGGCAGAGGCCTCCCTTTCTTTTTCAAATGTTAATCTTATTTATTATATTTCAGTATAACAAAAAATTGTTTTGTTAGACGCGAAGCCGAAATATATATTAATATTCAAGTTCGAGTTATACTAGACAAAATGTTAATTAACAGGAACAGGAAAAAAGTGGAATTATAGACATTCTAACATTGTAAAGATTATAAAATAAACAATGTTCATTCTCATTCAAATAGTCCGTTAGCCGTTAACATAACACGTTTCCACCGGGCACCGCGTGGAGGTGGACTGACACCCAGCGTGTTTTTTTTTGTTTTCAACGACCAGACCACCCCGCTTTCCATGAATAAAATACCAAAGAAGGGTTTTCACAAACTACGACTTGATGCAAACAATAAGCATGTACTGCGACAAAGACTTTCCTTTGACTTCTACATGAATTATAAATTGTAGTTTAGACTCACGGTGTATAAGGTAATAGAGTACTGACACTTTTTTAACCATAGTGTTCGAATCTGTTTATAATGTCAGCGTCTTTCCGATTAAGAAAGATTGGTGATAAACTACCTATTTTTTTCTTAAAAAAAGCATTTTCGAAGACGTGCAACAGCATTCTCCCTGTAGTTGTAAAAAACGTACTGGATACACTCTTTGAGTAATAATGCCATTATTTATAGCTGTCAGTAAACCAGATCGTAACATGAGAAACTAAAAATTTTACTTGAGTTATCATAGGATTGCACTGATTCAAATGATTGATTGTTGATTGTTTGATTTGTCAAAATCGTATGTGCTGTGATATCGCAGACTTACAAAAGTATTCATCGTGGCAATCAGCTACATATTATTTCTCCATTTTATTAAATACTCTATATTCCTTCAGGGTACAGGTGGGAATAGCAGCTATTTAACGAAACCGACGTACTCAAGTCGAAGCGGGTGCCCATAAACCTAAAGCGTCGCATGTTCGAGCAGTGTGTCCTCCCAGTCATGACGTACGGTGCTGAAACTTGGACGCTCACCAAACACACTATCCACCGCATGCAAGTCACTCAGAGTGCTATGGAACGAGCCATGTTGGGCATCACCCTCTATGACCGGGTGAGAAATACCGAAATACGGAGACGAACGAGACTCACGGACATAGCGGTAGTGATAGCAAAAATAAAGTGGAAGTGGGCGGGCCATATATGCCGTAGACTGGATGGAAGATGGGGAAAGAAAATGCTGGAGTGGAGACCACGGACGGGACGGAGGAACGTGGGAAGACAACCGACTAGGTGGACAGACGATCTCACTAAAGTGGCCGGAAGAAACTGGATAGCCATGACATAAAACCGCCAAAAGTGGAGAGATTTGGAAGAGACCTACACTCAGCATAGGGTGGCCATGGGTTGAAGAAGAAGAACGTAACTTACTGTGAATACTCCAACAGACTATTCTTACTTCAACTGACATTATTAATCTTGACGGCATTATCTGGAGAACTTATTTGTTTCTCTGTGACTGACTGAAAATAGTACTCTTTCTGTATTTATAGTAATTGACTTGACTAAGACAGTTATTTTCTTATATTTTCAGCATTTGGCCTCTCTACAGATTAACGAACAGGAATTATAGTCGTAATGTAATGTAAAATTAGATAATAATAAATGAATTCACCAGATGAATAAACGATGAACGTGCACAAAGCAAAAGGAGTATGCAAAGGTGGTTCTACAGCTACACTCTCACCGAGTGTGTATATGAATAGGACTGCTCGTCTAGCCCCGTTGTTCCCTACTTGGCTGTGCACTTTTGCAATAGTCCTGCCTCGGAGTTTCTCGGCGCGAGTGTACACCCACTATAATAAGAATCGTAGCAGCTTCCATGGAAAAAATCATGATTTTATTGATGTATTTCATTAAATTGTTAGAGATCTATCAAATTATTTGTCATCATTAATTTAGTACGTATAGAAAGGCATAGTAATTAGTAACAAACAGTTCAAAATCAACATTAAAATAGATTTTGTAACAGTGCTTTAATTACTAAAATGATAAACAGATTTCAAAACTTTAACCACAGCTGTTAACTACCAGTTAATTTAGTGCAAATTAATACAGAGCACACACAGCGATGAATATTTAAACAAACAGCTTTATTGAAATTCTAGCATTATAGAGAACTTTCTAGAAATTATGAACTTAGGCACCTGTAGCACTGCTGGCGATTAGCGAAAAGCGAGGAGAGCAAGACACTAGATACGAGTTTTTAAAATTTCGGGTTCGATTCCCCGATCCCCGAGAATGCAAGGTAAGCAAAAATGTTTATGTGTATGGCGTATGGACGGCGGGCCAGTTACTGCGCACTAGCCCGGTCGGAAGGTTCTCCTTGGGGTAATTTGGAATAAAACTCATTCAGTAGCAAACACTCGTTTATTTAAATAAAACCCAGAGGCTTTCATAACCGGTTAGCGCAGTCTTCATATAAATAGGGATTGCCATAATCACACAGTGACAGTAGAATCCCTAAAAGTTTTGCCACCAGGAACCACGATACAGCTGAAATTCCAAGACCTCTCTTGGTCCACCAAAGTTTTAAAAAATATTTACCTATATAGTGTGTAGCAATAACTAGTAGAGAGAGTTTTCGCCGGCAGTGAAAACAATTGGCGATCAACTATTCACACATCTAGCTTTTTTCCTCGTTGGTCAAACATGACAGCTGAGCATGTCCCTGGGCTCAATTTTCCGGTCGGTCTGTGGCCTAGCTCTTCGAGGATTACAGGCATTATGTTATGTTTTTTACCTCTTTCCTTTACTACTACGGGACCTACATATCTATTGGATGTTCTTTGAGCGAGCAAATAGTCGATAGCTCTTCGCTTCCTCGCCACTTATAGGACAGATCCTTAAACGTGTTCAGCAGCATTTTATGAGATGAGTTGGGAAACTGCGTGTGTTTATATGATATGATTTATTAACCTTTAATAATGTACAACCCAGACATTAACGTTCAAATAAGGCTGGAATGTTTTTAATAATTTACGGCCAAGTCTCCGGTGCAACAGAATGGTTTTATCGCACACAGGATTGTATACCTCATTGTTAAAGTTACAAGGTTCAAAATGGATTAGAGATTTGTTTACTGTTAGGATGTTTTCTTGTAAGTGAGTATTTATGATAAACAACTTTTCTGTTATTAAAACTATTTGCTGAAATACCTACAGTTGAATAGTTTTTTTTTTTAATATAGCGGCGCTGTGGGTTCATTAGTTAACAATGGACGAGTCATAGCTATTTGTTATGGTTCTTGCTTTTTCTTTGTTTATTAAAAATAATGAAATATTGAATCATTAAAATGTATAATGAAGATAAGTATGTTTTAGTACTTACTATCATTTCATAGGTAAACTGTAGTTTTGAAACAGTAGCCTTAGCCTCAGAAAAATATCCAGCAAGCTAATTAGATAAATGTTAGATTGTATTTGTAAGTGTGAGAACATAATAATCAGTTAGGCCACAGCCTTCGAAGCGATAATTTAAATGAAGGTTATAAAATATTACTACGCATCATGCCTATGCTTAAACCAAACTTCAGTGGCATTACGCGAAGACATAAAGTAATGTTCTACTGTATGTACTATCGTGGTCTTTTCCGCCTGACCAGTTTAATTTTTTTTTTTTGCTTAAATCATGCGGAAGCGCTGAGCCACGCCCCCTTTAAAGTTTGGGCCTATTAGGAAAGCGTCAACTTTGGCGCGCAAAATAACAATAACTCTCGTTTGGCGTGCGTCGTCAGTGCGCTCGGCCGATTCGGTATCTTTTCATTCATTATTTCTATACAAAGTCAACGGGGCGGGGCTAGAGAGCGTTTCTATGTTGTGAGTGCAAGCAAAAATTAGCTTAGTGGTGGTCAGGCGGGAGTGTCCTCGATAGTACCTATGAACAGTTTGAAAACCGCTTTGCTGTTACTTTAACCAATTAATTGATTCCATAGCGACATAATATGATACAAGGTGTAAACAGACTCTTCACGAAGTCGTCAACCAAGCATCCTGTACATCAAACTAAGTAACACTACGCAAAACATTCACTTCACTTCACTTTTACTTTAGGCCCTATTAGAATACCGCTGTGACGTTTTTTAATGTTACAGCACCATGCTGAGGGGCCTTTTGGCCTCGTACAGGACTAATTTCATTTTTTTTTAATGTTTTTTTTACTGTTTAATTTTTATTAGTGTACTGACAGTTTCACCATTTTTTTATTTTATGGGTATTGTCAAGTGCGGGCTAAATAAATGGTTTTTCTTTCTTTCTTTCAAAATTTATACATGGGAAATGATTCTTTTTGGGGGGGGGGAAATTACGTTTTACGGTAGGACTCAATGTAACCCACTCAAATCATTGTGCTGATGGATGCTTTGAATAGTAAACAGGTCATGGAGGTAATTAAGGTCACCTTAAAAACTAGTGAAAAAAAAAAATTTCGAACCTCCAATCCGTAAACCAAAAAAATTCAAAAATCCATAACTAGAAGGTTCCCAGTTATGGTCTTGTCCAAAAACCTGATCTCAATGACGGGGAGAACAAGTGCCTTTTGGCTCCGTTAAGGGTACTTTTAGACCCGTATAGCGTTTCTCTGCACCCTACAGAATTATACATTCATATGTAACACAAACAGCTGGTATTAATCGCCCAATTACAGCTGGCATCGTCGTCAGCTGGCGGTCAGGACAGACAAATGACTGTAATCAATGTGGTTCCGTACACCGGTGATTATGACCGCAAGCTTTCTCCGGTAATTTCTGCTGTTAACGCGTTTGGTAAGTTATAGATAGAAATATTTCCGTATTTATTAGTACATAATATAACATCACACCTGTAATCCCCGAAAGTTTAGGCAGAGATGTGCCTAATAATACTCCACATTCGCCCGTTATGTTTATGCCCCATGTAATAGGGGGCGAGCTGATGACCGAGCTGATTATTTGAGCTTTATGGCCTTAAGCCTTATATAAACACTGAAACTTTTAACAAGTACCTATGTTGCAAAGTATTCAAAATTTTTAGAAATACATGCAAGGTTGCTAAAGCCCTGCACATTATCAACAAGATCTAAACAGCAGAAAACAAAATAAAGACAGTTTAGAAAGTCATAAATAATAAGACTAACAGGAAGAAAATACGTAACACTAGCTACACATTAGATTCAGCATGTGGTCCTAAAAGCTCTAATCTGGAAGTAGCTCAAGAATTTGTATTTTTTTTTACTGATATACCATTAAAAACTACGAAAGCTCTTAATTCCTCACCTGAAGTCTCAATTGGTTTATTAAAGGCGAATGTATCTGGCTGCACGGTTGAATTTAAATTTAAACAAATTAGTATTAAATGAAAAAAAAACTAAATGCATAAGATTTGCTTTACGCAATGTTAAAAGTAGTGATTGTGAAAACAACAACAACAACAACAGCCCGTAACGTCCACTGCTGGACATAAGCCTCTTCCATGATGGGAGGAATTTGCCGTAATCTCCACGCTTGGCAGGCGGATTGGAAATCGCAGTGATGAAAGACTAACAGAAAACGCTGCTGCCCATTCTCTGGTCTACGGAGGTGCAAGGTGTTCTGCCTGAGACATTAGTCGCCTTATGCGACACCCGTGAGTGTAGTGCTACATACACGGCTAAGATTGTGATTGTGAAATAATATTGAATAAAGAGAAAAAGAGATAAAGAATTTGATTCAAGGCTACAATGGGGTTCTCATTTAACATCTCTTGCGGCGCGGCTAAGTTCAGCAGCATATGCTATTAGAAAAATTCGACAATTTACTGATGTAGATACCGTTAGACTGGTCTATTTTAGTAACTTTCATAGTTTAATGTCTTATGGCATTTTGCTATGGGGAAGGGCTGCAGATATTGAGTCTATATTTATTCTGCAAAAAAGAGCCATCGGAGCCATGTATAATCTTCGTAGGCGCGATTCTCTAAGGGAACTGTTTAAAGATATTGGCATCATTACGGTACATTGTCAGTACACCTACGAAAACATAATGTACCTCAGAAAAAATCTGCATATTTTTGGTAAAAGAGGTGACAGAGATAATTACAGTACTAGAAATAGGGACCAACTTGTTCAGCCAGGCTACAGACTCACTAAAGTAGACTCATCTTTCATGGGGTACTGTTTGAGATGCTATAATAAAATCCACAAAGTATTCTTGAACTGAATGAGACGAAATTTAAAACATGCATCAAACGCACACTATGTTAGCAAGCTTATTACAAGTCGGGCGATTATATCGCTGATAAAAATGCGTGGCTCAGTGCTGGTCGTGCTCCACATGGACAGGGGCGCATAAATTGATAGCATTAAATAGAATTGTTGGAGCTGTTGAAGATTGTACAACTATCTTTGCATTGTAGAATCAATCTCTAGTATTACATAATCGCATAACCCATATTGTGTGAGTACTATGTACTAGAAAGCTATCATTCACTGAAATCTTACGTATTTTCTTGACTTGAATGTGCCCTGGCGGTTGAGAGTATGTCATGCTCACTCTAATGTCTCGGTGATGGTGGCGCGTGTGTCGGATCATTTAGTTCCCTTCAAAATGGTTGAGTTGAATGGTGCTGATCCCTGTCAGGTCCATGCGTCATGTTCGTGAACGGGCGCTGTCAGCTGTGACTGGTCAGCTCTTAGTTGCCATGGCTTATTTGAATGTTATTTTTTAATTTAATTTATTTATGTTTTTACTATGGACACTTTTAACGTGCACATTGTTCTCACATAATATACCATCTCAACATGAATGATGTAACCAAGATTTTGTAACAATATTTTGATTTAAAATAGTGTCCATGGAGTTTCTTGCCCGTTCTTCTCCATAGCTACGCTAGGGAATGGGCAACTACAGTACTTTCACAGTTTCTATGTCTTGTGACTGGGACTGTAGCTACATTTAATTTTCATCTTTGTTTCGACAATTCAAAAGTGCCTGTAACTGGCCTACTTAAAATAAATGCTTTGATGTTGATTTTGATTTTGATTTTACCATCAACTGGGCACAAATCCAGACTCCAGTGTGTTGGTAGTGTGGTTAACTGCCCACTATTAATCGGAAACCACTATCAGCTTCTACTATAAAATAATCGTCGAAAAGTCACGTAAAACCGAATATATTTTAAGTTACACCCAGTTAGACTGGAAAACTGACAAAGTGCTAGTATATAAAATTGATGTGTTCACGTCAACGAAGATGGACTCTTTTTTACTAAGTAAAATAATAAGCAACATTTGTAATAAATGGCCGGAACAACTATCTACTCATAATTGATGGATCGCGTTAATTACGAATTATATTCGAATTATATGTACAGTCTACTGTATCATCATATTAGCGTGGCAAGATGATTTATGGTATACTGAACAACTACACTGAAAATATCTAATTAGTCCGTCAGTTAGATCATCAACAAAATATTTGACCTGTATTTTGTCTTATGTAGCCCAAAATTGACATAGATACGAAGCTTTTAAAATTTTCAATACGTCACGCCGTGGTATAATTTTTAGTGTGTTCTGAAGTACGAGCACCTACTCCCGAGTTTTGATGCGTTTTATCTTTGTCAATATTCATTGATTTACAAAAACAAAAAAAAATTTTTGGAAAAAATAAAACCGACTTCAAAAAACAAAACTTTTTGAAATCAGTTTTTTTTTTGCAAAAAAAAGTATTTTATTTTTCCATTTTTAGTTGTTCCCAAACAAATATTTGGCATGAATTTATTTAACATTGTTAACAATACATGTCATGGTAATAGGCGTATCCCCTATATATGGAACTTAACATACCTTTTTTTTCAGATGGGAAATCATCAAATTATCCCGTCCTGTGTCCATGTTCCTTCTTAGCCCTTTGTGTTCCAGGGCCGCGGTATCTCTTTCGAACAGTCCCGCAGCCCCGGCAGGCATCGGACCTTACGGACCCCTTCCTTTTGCTGACATCTCTTTGAGGCGCGCGCGGAACACGAACGCGCCAACTTAACATACCTAACTGTCAAAATCTAGGTGTATTGTACACATCAGCGGACCCCCTCAGAGCATACAGGCGTGATGTTACGTCATGATGATGTATAAACAATAAACATCCAAGCGATTGCAGCAATCACGGCAGATTTGCCGTCTATTTTTGAAGAGTTCCATTGTATATGTCTGAAGATCAGCATTAGATGTTCACAATGGGACCACACGGGAAGCACAAGCTTTTAAATAAAAAAAGAATCATCAAAATCGGCTCACCCAGTCGAAAATTCTGGGGGTAAAAAACACAAAAAAAAAACATTCCAATTGATAACCTCCTCTTTTTGGAAGTCGGTTGAAAAATACGTGTCCATTATTTTCCAATACTCTAACTGACGGACTGAAAATAAATTAAATTTGCAATTTATTGATGGTAGAAACTAGCCTATTATAAAACGAATTTCCTAATTGTTCTATTGATAATATATTTTGAAAGCATTATATACAAAGTACTACTAAAATTGTATCCTTTCAATTCGACATACCAGGAAAATCATGAACGCTGTTATTTATTTTACTTTTTTATTTATTTATGCAGAAAATGTTCAAACTAATGTCCAAAGTATTAATCTTATATATACCTATTTATTACAAAACCAACCCACTTTTCATGTCTCTTTGTATGACTGCTTAGTTCCCGTAAACTTCACAATGGATTTGGTATCATTTTCACCATAATTTAGAGCATTTCTTCCAAAAGGTTTAGGTTTAAATTACATAATTATTTCACTCAGAGTTAACATAGACATTTTAATGTTTGGATATGTCACTTTTATGCCGGTGCGAAGCCTTTTAAGAAATTCAGCAGACAAATATACCAACTGAACCTCCAATATTTCGACTAGTACCACAAGACAAATTACAATCTCCGTTCCATTCGAAGCGATACGCCGTAGCTTGCCGTCTAAGTGCTCACCCCCACATGTACAATATTCAACAAGCACTTAGCTCAGCCAGGAATTCTGCATGGAATAACACCTATCCACTTACGTGTACCTCTGTATACACTGGCAACCCTCTCGGTAATGAACACTGCGTTATGGCAGAACACAGAAACACTAGTGTCTGCTTACTCCTATGTATGAAGCATGTACCAGAAATGTGTATAAATCATGAAACTGAACTACTTTCTCTCTCTTCCTTTTCGGACCAACATCGTAATAGCGGACCTCCTGCTCTACTCAAATAATCTGATATAATGCTAAAGATTGCTAAAGATGCTACGTTATGTCAGTATAAAATATTCGCGTTCGCATTAGAATTACACTTCACTCACATTGTTTCTTGCGAAAATAAAATATTATTATTACTAATACTACACTACTACTACTACTACTACCACCACTACCACTTACACTACTACTACCACTACTACCACTACTACTTTACTACTACTTTATATTATTATTTATTTATTCTTCTTCTTTTTTTATTTTTTTTTCTTTTAGCTGAATATTGTAATACAATCATGTGTACTGCATACGATTTTATATTTTCACAATAAGTGAGTGATATTTTCTGGGAATTATTTAAAATAAATCCGTTTTGTAAAACGCGCTTTTCCCAGAATTTTAAAATTAAAGCTGCTCGATATGAAACATTCAATTTTAAGTTAATGAAACGAATCAATTCGTCATTTTATTTTACGGAATTAAAATGAATCCCTCTCACTCAATAACATTTTTAATGGAACAGTTTGCGTATTAATTCTACTGACTATGCAAAACGTAGCTAACAAGATTGCACTCAACACGCTACAATTTAATCTAGGTTATAAGCTGTCTGTGTGCCTAATTTTATGCAAATCTGTCCAGAAGTTTCGTGAAAGAGTAACAAAGAGCCAACTAACTTTCGCATATAGTATTGTAGTAATATAATACAGCGATATTTCTATATATCTCGGCTGGGTATTAAACTACCCAATACGACACACGTCCCAATCCGAACAGAATCTCTATCGTCTGCAATTTATGTGCTAAGCAGTGCACATTAAAATTTATAACAGCACCTAAACTTGCAATATGGCGGACAAGGATATATGTTCTTGTAAAATAACATCAAGTTATTTATAGTGTCTAGTCATTCCATTAAAGTTTTTGCTATTTTTAAAATAAAACAAAGTTAGGCAACGCTACAATTAACATCAAGTGTTTTTGGATTGAATTTGATTTTAGTTTGATTAAAAGTTTTTCTATTTGCGATCAACAATGAGCAGCATCTACACTGGCCTGCAAAAATAAGTATCACACTTTTAAAATTACAATAACTTTTTAAGTACACAAGATATACTTTAGAAACAAAAAGGACTCGAAAAACAGTTTAATTGTGTACATAAAAACAATAAAGTTGCTAAAAATTGCTATAAAACCTTTTTTTATTTAACCTAACTTCTACTAGTTTAAAAAAAAAAATTAAAAGTGTAGTACTTGGTTTTGCAGGCCAGTGTATTAAGAGAATATTTTATGTCGCAAAAATTTTAAATATTGACAATACCTCGCCTTTAATTTTTCTCCGCTTTGAGCGTAGAAATAAAAGTTTTGGTATTACTTACAACGACGTAAACATACACCTACCTACCTAATGTTATAACAGTTGCCTACCTACTCATTTCTACCAATATTTTCCACCAAGCACTCCATTTCGCTAATGAACTGTCACTTCTCCACAAATAATGTAAAAAATAAATATTTTCCCTACATTACATTTTCAGTTCTCAACTCCAGTTATAGACGGTGAAAGCATCCCTGTGATACTTAATTCGTGCGCGGCGACTCATTACACGGCGAACTCAATAGAATATTCTAGATGCGGAGAACGTAGTACCGCTCTCCACAATACTCCCAGTTTTATTTGTATAGAAAATAAGAGAAAAACAGTAAATGAGTTGAGAAACTCGGAAAAAAGTAGAGCCTGAATAATTGAAGACTTTTTTTTATTTGAATGCTGATTGTGGTTTCTTGTTTGAAAGTGGGTTAGGATTATGTGAGTAAACTAGGCATTGTTGTCTTGTGGATGGAACGGGGTCTTCTATTTTGTTAAAAATAAACAAAGCCAGCCGTCGTAGCCAAAGTAGTTAGCCTCTATTGTGTTCCTATTATGCTTTTGTTAACCTTTTAGATATTATAGTACTCTTGTCGCATGCTATGTTTTTCATATGGAAGTCACTGAAAAACTGCCTCGTTGGTCAAGTGGTTGCAAGAGCGACTGCTGAGCATAAGGTCCTGGGTTCGATTCACGGGTCGAGCAAAGTGATATTGAGTTTTTCCTTTAAGAATTTCTTAGTAGCAGCCACGCAGTCTGGATTTGCGCCCGGTTGATGGCAATAGATTCCCCCTATTACATGGGACTTAAACATAACTGGCGAAATGTGGCTGCATTATTAGGTACACCTCTGCCTAACCCTTCTGGGATTACAGGCGTGATGTCATGAAAAACATTAGGATACCTGGGGATTCATGAATAAAAAGATTTTGAGTAAGTAGCCCCTCAGGTTGTAACACCGGCTTAAAATCTACAAGTGCCTAATTCCTTAGAAAGTCTTCCGTCTTATCAGAATTTCAATGAGGAGAGTCCGAATTCGTTTACAAGGGGAGGCGTGTGATTGTCTCATTTACAATTCAAACTATAATGCCCCAAAAGGCTTTCACTGTTTTAATTATATTAATTGAATAGCTCTCCCCCTTGAGTGGTTTCTGTTGTTTAAAATTGAAGAGAACCTGCCTCCTGCTGTCGTACTTATTAAATTCACTTTGTTAATAGCTTGGTAGGTGGCACTTAGACGGACTCAGTACTTTCACTTGCTTGTGCATTTTTATAGAACTTGTGCTGGTTTTGTTTTTCTTTTGCATATTTTATTGTGTTTATCAAATATATCAATGTTTTGACAAAAAGGTTTAAAGAGTTTTTTTATTATACTGCCTTGTTGGTTTAGTGGTTACAAAGTGCTGCTGCTTAGCTTGGTCTTGGGTTCGGTTCTCAAGTCCGTCAAAGTGTTATTTGTTTTTTTTGTTAGGAGTTTCTCTGTTACTAAGCTCGTTGTTCGACGACATCGTCAAAGTCGCGGGGAACACCTGGATAAGGGACGCACAGAACCGGGAACTGTGGTAGAAAAAAGAGGAGGTCTATACCCAGCAGTGGGTGATTCTGATATGATGATGATGAAAATGAACAGCCGGGACTCGAGACGTGTCCGGTTGGCAAAAGGGTAAAAAATAGGACTTACAACTAACTGGCAAAATGTGGCTGTACCGTAGGTTTTCCTTTGACGTACCCTTCGGGAATTTCAAGCTTGATGTTATGTAATGACTGACTTAAAAAATTAATATATACATCGAATAATTTTCCATGTTCAGCCTGCTCTCAAGAATTTCAGAAAACAGTGTATAATTTGCTATAAGAACCCTTTTACAAACATAAGATAAGATAAGATAATTTTTATTTGTCCAAAACATGAGTATACACACACACATAGCAAGCAAGATGTTACATCAAATGATAGTTATGGCAGTCATGTTTTGCCTGAACGGCGTACAAATATAGGATGTCGGACGCTACACAGCATCGAGTGATTTTAAATTCGTCCATTACATACAGCAAATCTAGCAGTTAACAATCCAATTTAGACCATACTTAAACTAAAAGGTACAATAAAATACAATCAAATAGTGTCATAAGTTCATCATGGTAAATAATACAAATCAAAAAATCTAATGTTAAAGCAATTATTGCATTTATGCATGACTGAATATTCGTATACCAAGAAATCTCTGAAAATTTCAAATAAATACCGTCAAAATGATATTATTTTTCATCTCTACTTCATCTAGGGATATCCAATAAAACTTTTATATATAAAATATTGAAACACTAACAAACGACCAATATCTTTCATTACTAACAACATAAATTCGTATGAAGCTTTTAATATGATTTTACTGCAAACTCGACTATTGTAATAAATAAAGTTTTCAATAGTTGTTTGTCAAACAAAAACAATTGCTACAAAAGGACTGTAATATTAAAATGTTGCGTCGCTCCATCAGTTTTAAAAAGTTCCGATATATAGTATTTTTGAGTAATTATTCGAGTGTAGTCTGGATTGCATTGTAGTTGTTGTTATTCTGTGTCAATTTTAAGTTAGATTCTGTGGCTTTTAAATTGCTTATATACTTTTGAATTCGGTTGAAGATGTAATCTTTATGCCAACCGTGAATGCAATGTGTTTGCAGATGAATGGAGTAAAAATAAACGTATATGTCTGGTGTCCTGTGAGAGAAAGTATACAAAGGTCTCCTCTGTACAACTTGATCTGTATCCGTTTCTATGTTAATTATTGTAATTGGTGGTATACCGTTTTAGTTAACTTTAAATAAATAAAACGACAATTACTCATTTTTACCATAATTTATAGATATCTTTTTGAACGTTTTACTAATTTCACAATTACAAATGATATCAAACAACCAAGACATCAATGATAATAAACACTTCACTACTCCATGTTTTGCATCATATCAGACGAGCTACCGTAGAAGGAGCTACTCCGAACGGATACAGACGCGGATGAGCATCTGCCGAGGTACAGCCGAGTACACTCGGATGCACCCAGAGGAGCTACGAGTATGCAGTGCATATTTATATAAATAGAAATTTTCATAACGAGAGCACGGTGAGCACACCCGATACGTAATATTGTTGCAAACTAAGTTATGAATAACATAACGTCACTCCTGTAATCTACGAACGGTTGGGCAGAGGTATGCCTAATAGTAAACCCACATTTCGCCAGTTATGTTTTAGGATTAAAGTAATAGGGGGCAAGCCTATTGCCATTAACCGGGCAAAGGACAAATAAATGTTGATAGTCCTTCTTACTGTTTTGGCGAATGTCGGCCAATCTCATTGGAGAATAGCCATCGACGTGGGACTCATTTTAGCTCCTGCAAAAGCACACTCCAAGTAATACCTACCTACGATGATGAAGTCTCGTAGTGGTTAATCGGGTATCGGGCCACAACAGACGAATGTAAGGTACCTACATGTCTGTGGGAGTTTGAGAATTACTGTCTATACGGAAGTAGATCTTAGGGACCTTTTTTGTAAATTTTTCCTTCTCCTGCTTCTTTTCTGATTAATTTCATTACGGGATCCATGACAGATCACGACAGGTCTCGGCGCTTTTCTGGTGGTCGCCACGTTTGATTCTGGCTTTCAGGTGTTGCAGTGGTTTGGGAATAGTGTGGAGAGCTTGTACCAAAAAAAAAAAAATTCATCACCATCTTCATTCACAATCCGATCTTACCCGCTGCTGACAAGGCGTCTTTTTGTTTGTGCCAAAATTTAACTCTCTTTAATTTTGCTATTTAATTTTGATTTTGTGACTCTACTGATTTGAGGGAGTCACAAAATATAAATGTACATCAAAGTTGCACACACACTAACACATACATACTAACACTCACACACTAACTTTTATAAAAAGAATTTTAAGATCTTGGGCCTTTTCTAAAAATAATATTGAATTTTTTTACTTAAAATAAAAGTGTATTTTCAAGAAAACAGAAATAACTCACTATCAAATAAAATTATCCGACATTAAATTGATTGAAAATTAATAAGTTGCGAGAATCAGTGTAGCGTAAAATTAAATTAAATTCGAACGCAAAGGGAATCACGTGGATACCACTTAAAATAAATGCTCCAGCTGCATTTATTTGTTAATTGATCGTGTAGCTGACATTCGACTGTCAATTAAAAATTACTTTATTTTGTTTTCAGTTGTTATGAGCTTCGTTGGTTATTAATTAAACGAAGGGGTTTCTAGAATCAAACATCAAAAGTGCTGTTGTTGTTGTTGCTAGGAAGGCGTAGAAATATAAAATCTTTGAACACAATTTCCTTTTGTATGTATAAGCCATCTGGTTTGGCAGACTGATAAGGAATGCTTCTGTTCATCCTTTCTATCAAGAAGGTGGCATAATCTTTTTTTGATAGAAATGGAAGGAATTGGCAGAGGCCTTTGGCCAGCAGTGGACAGTATATTCTAAATAAAAAAAACAAAAAGTTTTTTATTTGTTGAAAGATCACAATAAAGGATGTTGTCCTTGCTGTGCCCAGCTGTAAACTAATTGAAATACGTACCAAAGAAACCGTTATATTTTTTTTCTAGGAAATAACAGTATGTTGCAGAAAACTACAATTTACGAAGTGAGAAAAGAAGCATAAAAAATTATCAATTTAATACTTAGGAATACCCTAAGTATTAAATTGATAATTTTTTATGATTCTTTTCTCAAGATTGAATGCTTAGATAAAATCTAAGAACGTGTATGAAAATCGAGTGGTTAGAACTTATTAATCGATTGAACATTGCGGATCAAGTTTTGTTAAATTATTTCTAAGTACTTACTTATTAATTCCATGATTATTTTACATTAGACAGAGTCAATGATTGACAAAATGACAAGCAGGTAATGAGTAAAAAAACCAGCCAAGTGCGCACCACATACAGTGAAGGGTTCCGTAGCCGGGACGTGGTCATACAGACAAATGCGAAAAGTAAAGATAAAGAGGCACCAAAACCCACAACAAAGTGCATACAAAATAAAAGTTATCACCAAACACGAGATCACGAAGTTTCGTGTGTCAAACGGTATCCAACATCCGGTTTAGAATCGCCGGAACTCTACACCTTTTGGCTAAAATCCGTCCTACATTTTTTGTCGGTACCCTCGCCACAAAGGAATTAAAATTCAAGTTGGAACGAAACTCCAAACTAGAGTGGTTAGATTTTCGCCCCAACGGGAACTTTACTACTCTTTAAAGAGAAATTGCTCTTGATGGAGAGCTCAACAAATTCCTAAACCTTCGAAGAGTCCTTATGAACTCTCGCGATACTTAAATAGTAAATAGTGTACCTATAGATTAAGTTCTTATCTTTAACAAGATCTTAATCTTAAGAACCTCGAGATCTTAGATCTTAAGTTCTTGTCTTTAACAAGATCTTAATCTATACAAATAAATAAAATGAAGTGTCTATTTGGAACATCAAAATATAAACAGCTTTTTACTCAATGCATTTGCAAGTATAAACGGCGCTTACTTAAAGGTTACAAAAAGAAACTATTATATTATTACTATATTTATTTTATTTTTTATTTGTCTGTCTGTCTGTTTGTTCCGGTTAATCTTCGAAACGGCCGGACCGATTTTGACGGGCCTTTTACTGGCAGATAGCTGATGTTAGCGTGTTTACTCAACTTCAGCTCTGACCAGAGAGTCGAACATCCTTTGGCGTGCTTTTGTTACGCCATGCGTTAACGTGCCACCTAGTGTTTAGTGAAAACGTGTATTCTTCATTCAACCGCTCCAAGACTTATAAGTATACATACATAACATCACGCCTGCAATTCCCAAAGGGTTGGACAGAAGTGTATCTAATACACACCGTACACAGTACACCCACATTTCACCAGTTATTTTTTAAGTCCCATGTAAAAGGGGGCGAGCCAATGCAGGCCGGCCCTGGATCTGAATCCAGGCTGTTACTGATAAATTCCTGATTGAAAAACCCAATAATACTTTGCCTGACCCGGGAATCTAACCTAACTCATGCTAAGCAATCGCGTTTGCGACGACTACAGCACGAGGCGTTTAACATAATTATTTTTTCTATTACTATACGACTAAACAAAGGGGTACAGGCCTCTACTGAAGTGCTTCTGAGAAATTACTAATGGGAAACCCAATAACACTTTGCCCGACTTGGAAATCTAACCCAGGACCTCACGCTCAGTAGCCGCGCTTGCGACCACTCGACCAACGAGGCAGCCAACTTAAGTTTAGCCAACGAATATTTGTTCAAAACAGCACTTTCATTCAATTCGTGCTTATTATAGTAAAACTTACCCCTTGCTTATCTCCTAGTTTTACAGCTTACTCGCCTGCATTTACGAGCACCGTTGATGGAGCATAACTACACGAACTCGTGTACTAAAATAATGATATACTACCTATAAATATTTTCATGATTCAGTAGCCGCGAAGTACCTACTTCCCTGTTATTTTTGTTGTTTTAAGCACTATGGGAAATATTTAGCATTTCTTCCGTGTTCTAAGCCTGGTTATGGTCCACTTGTATTCCAAGTTTCATCAATAGAGATTGATGAAACTTGGTATACAAGTGAACCTGGGGTATTTTGTAAGGTAATAGATAAGTTCGCTCGCAAAATATTAGTAGGATTAAATTTTGATATACATCCAGGTAAATGTACTTTTTACTATGTTAGCTCGCTGAAAACACTTACAACATGTTATTTTGTATAAGTATTAACAAACGTATCCTACAAGATTATATACTAAGTCTACTTGGGTCGACATTTTAATTAAATGCAAGTTTCAGAATCATCATTGTAAAAATAAACCTTTTAGAATAAATTCTCTAAATGTTACAGACAGCCACATCAAAATCTGAATCTTAATAAAAAAAAACACGGTTTTACAACTAGACATGCTCTTATAAAGATAATCTCAAAGAAATATACTTTTCACAACTTTAACTTACTAAACAATTTATTTCCCTAAAACGTCCAACTTAAAAAAGCAAAAGTTTCAAACGTATCCTATTAAATTATCTGCCCATCGAACTCCATTACTTAATACCCACCACACCGCTACGTTTTACGACTCCTCCGGGCACAGACTTCCAGTCCTCAGACACTTGACCCGCCGCGTCTATTTAGGTCGACATTTTAATTAGTTCATACCACAAGTTTTATTGCTGCCCGTGACAATTTTATCAACGGTCTGACGAGTAGCATAATGGTTTTGCAAATTTTATGAACACAAGTTTCATAATTAATACCAGCTTACTATTCTACTACTGTAAGGCACAGGGCACGGGCAATTGAGTATTAATCACCACCATTGTTCAAGACAGAGACTTATAAAAGTAGTTTAATTAAATAAAAATAAAATTATTGTAAGAGCTGCATTTTATCACAGGTCAAATTCAGCTTTTGATAGGATACATAAATGTGCGTGGCTGCATTCTGTGTTTTTTTTTATATACTAAATAGACTTTCGTTAGGCCGCAACTCACCTGATGCTAAGCGATGATGCGGCCTTGGGTGGAGCACGTTTGCCTAAAAGAAACCGATTCACTCGAACTTTGAATAGGTCCTAATAATAGTGGCTCGCCGTATACGAATTCAGCTGAAGATGCTTGTAGACCATCCTTCCAGAACTATAAAGGGAACAGAGTTCCAGAAATAAATACATTTATTTATAGCAGCACTTTTAGAAGTTAAAAGGAAAATAATTTTATTTGAAAGTATGTTTTATTTAAGGTTTCATAGCACGGTTTATGTGATCTTTACTCACTTAGAACAACACCTGTCAACTATTTATTCTGAAACATAGTTAATCCGGGTTCATGAATAATTGAACTCAGGGATTGAGAGTGAAATATATATTGCTTTTAAACCGCCCTGGTATCGTCCATATTTTAGCTACGTTTTTTCATTTTATTTCATATTCTAGACTTGTAGAGTATATTCCGTTAATAAATACATATAGGTCATCAGTCAACTGATGGAGTGAGGAATGTTGAGTATAAATGAAGATGGATTTAAGATTAGAGAAAGACCAAAAAAACGATGGATGGACTGTGTGAAGGATTATATGGCTAGAAAAGAGGTGTCTGATGAGATGATGAGTAATAGAGAAGTATGGAAGAAGAAGACATGCTGCGCCGACCACAAATAAATTGGAATCTGTCAACTTGAACGACTCAAAATCATAACGTTTTATTCTCAATCCTTTACCAATAAAACAATCAAAACGCCATTCATCTCTGAAGAACACAGATATTCACAAATTGCATAGCGCCAGGCCTCCAGGCCTCCGATGTGGTACGAGATTGAATATAAATAATTCAAGCTTGAGCCGTGCGGCTCATCAAACGGTACTGCTTGGCCACGAGACGACTGCTCTTCAAGCGACACGTTTTTCGGAGAAAAAACAAACGAAACATGCTCATAGTCAAAAACTTTTTTGAAACAGGCTTTCAAATATTGGTGAGATGTCATTTTTTTCGTATTCTTGTTAGCAAGCCCTATTAATTGATACCCGTTTCATAGGGGTGCATAAATACATTGAAAATAACTAGTCCGCCATTTTTGGGAGTCTTAGCTAACCATGCATTGTCATTTAAACTAAATGTGTGTGCCAAATTTCAGCATAATCGGTTGGGGATGGCTGTTTTAAAATTCAGTTGCAAGATTCGACCTAAACTAACAAACTTACATACAAACATTGCAGGTTAAATAAAAGGTAGTAAAAAATTGCCACGACTCATAGTAACGTGACTTGCAAGTGGAATCGCCTGAGGTCATGAACTGGGCATTTCATAGCATTGATTTCATAGCCTTATGTAAGGGATTTTATTAGAAGTTCACGAAACCAATTTCGGTATTATTGTCTTTTAAATATTTTATGTTACCTTCAACGTGGCCTTAATCATTTCTGTGGATTGATATAAAACTTGGAGGCCAAGGGAGTTTTATTGTATTGAAGTAGGTTGAAAATTTAATCATTATAATTAAGTTATTAAAGCATATTTGAGAGCAGCGGTGGCCCAATGGTGGCGGCCCCGACTTACGAACAGTAAGTCGTGGGTTCGAACCCAGACAGGCGCATTACTTTGTGTAATTTATTTCATCACCACTGCTCTCAAAACGGTAAAGGAAAACATCGTGAGGAAACCGGCATGTCCTAGAACCAAAAATTCGAAGACATGTGACATCTACCAACCCGCACTGGGCCCGCGTGGTGGATTATAGCCCATTCCCTCTCATAGAGAGGAGGCCTGTGTCCCAGCAGTGGGAACATTAATAGGCTGATGATGATGATGATGATGATTAAAGCATTTGCTTTCTTCATTTCTTGTTTTACTAAATATTGAATTGTTTAAATGCTTTGATTGGAAATCACCAAAAATCCAATATCTACTACGCACATTAATGTATAAAGCACAGAACGTGTAAAGGTATAATATTGTCTCATACTCGTATTATTAGATTTTTTTTTGGGTAACAGAAAAAGACCCTAGTTTCTACTTTAGGTTCCAAAATAGTGTAAAAAATAGAAGCGATCTAGATTTTCACCCTTGCCAGTTTTACGAATACCATAAAGTATATCAGAGTTAACTAATAATACCTCTAAACCAATAATCTTTTACATGCTAATAACAAGATTTCTCTAAAATCTTTGCTTGAAAACAATTCAAAGAAAATATACTGTGAATTCTTGAGTTTTTTTTTTAAATTAAGGTGTATTTTATTAGACGGTAATCCGATTAGGAAATCCTACAAAAAGTCTAAATTAATATTGAAGATCTCGGGGAGGTTTAAAGGTTGTTGAACCCGTTTCTTAAAGCTAGTTTTACCAAATCTGTTTGTGAATACGTGCTTTAAGTGCATTCAAGAGGCAGAAAGCACAAGCTACTTAATAAAAAAACTTTTTCTGCAATAAAAACCGACTTCCACTTTGACTTTTATGGTTTCTTGACTTTTTTGCCACCGACTTCCGAAAATAAAGTTATTGAAGACATATTCAGTGTTTTTTTCGAAGCCGGTTAGTTTTTGCAGAAAGTTTTTTTAGTTGTAACGTACCTCACAAATTCTTGTCATGAATAAATTTTTAGATTGTGACTAGAAGTTGGCCCAAGTAAGCCCAAGTAAGCCCAACAAGAAAAATACGTAAAGGAAAAAATAACAAATTACTGAACTGATTTTGATGAAATTTCTATGAAAACAAGAATTTTTCAAATCGGTAGAAATGACGGAGGTATGAAGTAACACACATAAAAAAAATACAACCGAATTGAGAACCTTCTCCTTTTTGAAGAAAGTCGGTTAAAATATTAGATAACTTACAAACATACATTTATATATACGCAAAGTCACGCCTTTTTCCCTTGGGGTATGCAGAAACCACAATACGCCACTTCAGTTAAGTTCTTAATAAAAACCGGCCAAGAGTGAGTCGGACTCGCACCACCACCTCCGCACAAACTTAATTGAATGAATGGTAAATTGCGGTTTACGATTTATGACATATTAAAAAAAACTATTTACTATATCTCGTTCAAACCAATTTTCGGTGTAAGTTTACATGGTAATGTACGGTCGAACAAGCTATTTGGTATACAGTTTAACCCACAAATTACATTGTAAAATGTATACCAAATAGCTTGTTCGACCGTACATCATATATTTTTTTTAGTTTTATCATTCTCTTATTTTAGAAGTTACGGGGGGGGGGACACATTTTACCACTTTGGAAGTGTCTCTCGCGCAAACTATTCAGTTTAGATAAAAATTACATAAGAAATTGAATATAATCTTTTAAGACCTATCCATAAATACCCCGAAAGTATTCCGAGAATCTAATTACATATAATTATAATCTGAGTACATTGGAATATCATTCGAAAACGTACTTAATAATAAAAAAAAAAAATTGGATTGAATGTTGAATATTATGATTAATTAATTAAAATAAAATTAAATATTGATTTGAATAAAAAAATATATAATTAAATAAAATCATGAATAAAATATATGTCTAAATCATCATACAAAAATAAATAATTTATTAAATAGTATTGTACAAAAACAAATCAAATTGAAATCTTTAATGTAACTGTGTTAAAAATGTAAATGTACGAGTATAAAAATGTAATATTTAATAAGAACTGGTATTGTTATGTGCATGAAAACTGTTTTGGAATTATGTATAACTATTATTTTGGGAAATAAAGGCTTATTATTTTTTATTATTATTTTTTATCCATAAATACCCCACAAGTATGGGCTTGATGAAAAAAAATTGAGTTTCAGTTCTAAGTATGGGGAACCCCCAAAATTTATTGTTTTTTTTTCTATTTTTGTGTGAAAATCTTAATGCGCTTCACAGAAAACATCTACTTACCAAGTTTCAACAGCATACGTCTCATAGTTTCGGAAAAATGTGGTTGTGACATACGGACGGACAGACAGACAGACATGACGAATCCATAAGGGTTCCTTTTTTGCCATTTGGCTACGGAACCCTAAAAAGCCCTGACTTTTGTTTGACCCATTTCCTTATGTCATTGTGATATCTTGGCTGCCTGTAAAGATACAACGAGATGAAGAAATCTGCATTTATTACAAATGTATAAAAAGTGAAAATCAATGCCTTTCTCTCATTTTCTCTGTATTCTTTGCTCTGCAGCAAGATCAGCACAGACTTCTATCCATAAATTGCCGACATTTGTGAGACTCGAAACTTAATCAATTCAATCGGAAAGAGTAATCAAATATTATATCCAGCCCGTGCCCGCGTGCCCACTATGGACACTCCAATGAAGTTCATACGTTTGAGCTCGACGCACCGCGCCCGCACCGCACCCGCATTTGCAGTCTGGCCGAGCACTTATACTTTTAAGTGCTTTGCTTTATATTTAAATCAAAAAGCTTTAGACATGAAGGAAGGTTTCACCTAAATTGCTCATAATATCTTAATTCCAGTGAAATTAATTTACTAAATATTATATCTAGCGACCCCCAACATTAAATCCCGATTGTAAGTCACCCACCAATATTATTAGAACAACAGCCGTTTGTAATATCGTATCTCACAGTTATTGAATCCTGGCAACAGCTGGGAATTTACGTAGTCTTGTCTTGCTAATACAAATTTCTACGAAACAATATCTATTCGGCAGCCGGTGTTATGCGAAACCTTTCGATGCAAGCTGGTTAAAATAGTCCGTATAATCAAGATGCCAAGGTTCACAAAGCCAATGAGTGAAACTTTTTGATGCAAGCCGATGAAAATGAAGCATGAAGACATTGTATCACCCCTTGTAAAATGTTTTACATTTGTATCTGTAATTTTTATGATGTACATAATAAAGAGTATTCTATTCTATTCCATGAAGTAGTTAATATTTAGGAGCACAGATAATAGCAGCCAATTTTAGGACTTAACTGTTGAACTTTAACTTGTAGTTTTGATTGCAATCACTATTTTAATTTTAGTTGACACATAAAATTTCATCGGGATCTAACCGATGGAATAGATAGATAGAGATTAGCATTTTGCGAATTATTTTAAGAACCTGCACACGTCAGGAATTTAGGGCCAAATGGCTGCTTCAGTGAACTGGTAGGTAGGTGTTATTTTTGCTATTGACATGGTAAGAAGCAATAGCAAAAATAACATCTCAAAATTTGGTTGGGGTTTGACGCAGAATGTGCACAAAACAAAATGTGCACTTGACGCAAAATGTGCACCTCGTAAAATGTGCATTTCGTAAAATGTGCACTTCTCAAAATAGCACTTCGAAAATGAGCTCTTATCAAAATGAGCACTTCTCAAAAATGAGCACAACTCAAAATTAGAGTGAATTTTATCACAGTGGGTCAAAATAAAAACCGTTTGCCAACTATTTTTTTTATTATTTTATTTTGACCCATTGTGATAAAATTCACACTCATTTTGAGTAGTGCTTATTTTAGAGAGCTGCTCATTTTGATGAGTGCTCATTTTCGAAGTGCTATTTTGAGAAGTGCACATTTTACGAAATGCACATTTTACGAGGTGCACATTTTGCGTCAAGTGCACATTTTGTTTTGTGCACATTCTGCGTCAAACCCCAACCAAATTTTGAGATGTTATTTTTGCTATTGCTTCTTACCATGTCAATAGCAAAAATAACACCTACCTACCAGTTCACTGAAGCAGCCATTTGGCCCTAAATTCCTGACGTGTGCAGGTTCTTAAAATAATTCGCAAAATGCTAATCTCTCTCTTGATTTTGTGTCAAGTGCACATTTTGCTTTGTGCACATTCTGCGTCAAACCCGTGCAGGACATGGTGCAAGATTCAGAAGGGCCATGTCTGTGGTGAGACGCCACATACTTTAACCGAAATCTGAACCGTCCATGAACCCTTCACATGTTGAGATTGTCTTACTGATAAGCCCCAAATGATATGGAGCGAACATATTATTATATAACCATTAAATTGGGATAAGGACAGGAGAATGATGATGATATTATATGCCTAACCATTAGTATATGGCATTTTGAGCTGCCATTGAGAGATTTCTAATGAACAAACTTAATAACACTGCCCCCACCTCATGATCAAACCAAGGACCTTAAGCTCGTGTCCTCAGTAGTCGCAGTTGATAATCAAAGCAAAATTACGATTAGATGATTCAGTTAATCGAACAAACTAAATGGGTGTACCAATACGTAATTTATCATCGATATGAGAGCTCCCTCTTAACAAAAAGTGATTTGCTAAATAGTACGTATGTCATACTAGCTCAGCATGTAAATGTACAACATGAATAATGTATTCAGAATTAAGTATTCACACTCAGGTGAAGGCTGTACGGGAGTTAAAACTGCGCCTTTTTATTAAGCAACGTCAATGTTTGCGTAGCTGCTACTCTCGTAGACCCTCTACGGCGTAGACGTGCTACGGCGTAGCTGGGGCTACAAGATCTACGGTACTACGATTATAGAGCCGAGAATTTCAAAGTGATTTGAAATATGTATGGTATCCTTTTTAGAGCGTGTCGGTGTGTTTTAGGGTGTTTTGGAAACTTCCGTAGGATTTTGTTTTTCAGGGTGTCATTGAAAACCGGTTTTCTTATTTTTAGTTTCAGTTATTATTTTTACGTGTGGATAAAAACAGCAGTCTTTGTTTTGCTTTTGTTCATTAAATGCTTTGTTATCATAAGTAATAAAAAAATGGTTTAAATAAACCTAAATTACCGCATCATCAGGTTTAATACAGCAACAATTTTACCCTAAAACTCAATTTCTCCGTGATACTCTCAGGCAAACCTCATTACACCGTACTTATTATCTCTCTAAGTGAGTACGAGTATACTTCACGAGCTAACCTCAGGCAAAGAATAAAATGAATAGAAATGGAACTCCCGATCGAATATCCTAAATTCTTACCCGAAACTGTATACAGTAAATGCAAGGTTGTCAGAACACTACATTACGTCAGAGAAATAATCCGCGTGAATATAATAAAAACATGATTATTTGAAAAAAAACGTAACATCACGCCTGTTATCCCCGAGGGGTTACGGAGAGGTGTACCTAATGGTATACCCACAATGTGCTAGTCATATTTTAAGTCCCAAGTATTAGAGGGCGCGCCTGTTGCCATCAACTGGCCACAAATCCAGACTCCGAGGCTTGCAACAACTAGACCAACGAGGGAGTCAACTTTCTTTTCTTTAGTCTTCTCTCAGTGAACTTCGCTTCTACACATTTTTACTATTCCTTGCCAAAACAGAATTGCGCTTAAGTGCTTTTATAGTATTAAAATTGCGTCAGTATTGCACTGAGCTCAGCTAATGTAATAACGTCGTACTAAAAGGTGTGAGCTTACCCGTATTACTGAAAGAGCTTTCCCACGTAATAAAAATACAGAAAAAAATCCACGTTAAAGCACTTTCCTGTAATTTTTCAGTGTTCGGGCGTAAAAGATGTGACGTTGTTACGTCGTTATTTTTTGTTTGCATGTTTTTTAGAGCGTGAATTTTTTTTTTCTGGTGGGGTTTTATTTTTAGATAAATTAAAAAAACATGACATAATTATGTATATCACGCCTTTATGCCCCAAAGGGGTAAAGTGACAGTTTAATGCCTTGTAAGGGAAAGCGGGACTCATGCTATTTATCGGGAGTTATAAGCTATTCCCGCACAAATACAAAACGTATAAAATGTCTATTAATATACCTATGTAGTAAGAGTTTTGTCTATCGTAAGAAAATTTTAAGGACATACTCATTCTACTTATGTAAGTATCCTGTACTATTCACTCAGCAATATTTGTATGAATATATGTATTTGTAATCACGTTCTTCAAAATTTGATTTCAATTGCAATCTGGGTATACGGGGGCGAAAACTCGATGTAGCTAGGTCTCATATCTGGGAAAATTCGTTTTCTCTATTTCAACTGAGCAGAGCTCGGTCGCCCAAGTACTATTAGTTAAAATATTAACAAACAAACTATGTCGCCGTGAGATTATAACCACCCGCTTTTTCATTCCGACAAACTAGTCCACAATACATGACGTCACTACACCCAAAAATAGACCAACAGCTCATAACAATAGACCCAGATTTAACCCCAAACCAACGGCATAGCTATTTAAACTGTCACTTTAAATCTGCGTAGGCGACGCATTCACGACGCACACAGATTTAATTGGATTCTCAGAACTAGTTGCGCTCCGTTAATTGTAACTATATAGTAGTAATATAAATGGACTGAAATTAATTCCTGAAACTGAACTGTCGGCCATTTATTGTAGTAAATTGAATTACTGTAATATAATATTACGCCTATTATCCCCGAAAGGTTGTGTAGGGATGTATCCATCATCATTTTACTGGTCATAACTTAGTCGTCTTGTAATAAGAAGCGAGTCTTTTGCCAATTACTGGGCACAAATCTAAACTACTGGCTGTTACGTTTGACGACCCGAATGGCGTAGCGGTAGTGGGGCTGCCTTACGTTCTTAGGGTCCCGGGTTCGAATCCTGGTAGAAGCAAATGTTTGTGTGATGAGCATGGACATTTGTTTCCGAATCATGGATGTTTATACGTATAATAAGTATGTATTTACAAACAAAAAAGTATCTATGTATATATCAACTATCTGGTGTCCACGACACAAGCCTCGTAGCTTAGTGTGGCACTAGATGGCGCTGTGTGCAATGTCCAGCGATATTTATTATTTTATTACATTATACATTACCAAAAAAAAAATTTTTGTATCACCGCGGTCGACACGGCTCGCAAATTCGATCGCTGCTGAGAGCATTAGACCAACCAGGCTAATTTGCTGACCTAAACTCATAGAAAATTGAATATAACCCGTAAATTTGGTTTCCTAACTTTTGCAGACCGAACTGAAATTAACGATTCAAAATTTCTACCCAAATTTATTTTACATAAATTGCTGGCTCTATTCGCAGAAACTATAATTGTTAATTATGTGTAAAATACACCTTTTATCAGATAAATTAAGTATTCCTTCTGCAAGATACACCACTACACCATCATTAAATGCCCATAGCAGTTTAATAATGTTCAGTAATTGACTACTTCTTACCTATAAACCTATAATAAGTTTAAAGGTCTAATCTACATACTTTGTCAGTCACTATTAAGTTGTTCTTAATTGAAGTGAACACTATGTTCTTATCTTAATGCGTTAAGGGGTGAACAGAATTCGATTATCTAAAAGGTTTAACGGGAGTTTAAACATTGTGTCAATTTTCATTATACATAGTTTCGACGGCGCTCTGCTCTATTAAGCTCGTTTACGCTTTGATACAATTTTGCAGAACTAAATTTTTAATTGAATCCTAGTAATAATCATAGTCATAATAATAATAGTATGAGGAGTGAAACGTTTTTGTTTTGAGAGCAAAACCATATTAGCATTTGCAGTAAGTATTTTATACAGGGTTTGTCTGACCTTCAAATACATAGTATATTTGAAGGTCAGACAAATCCTATTAATAACCATACCCTTACATACATACATAACCTTATAACCATAGTTAATTTACAAAAACGACAATAAAAACAAAAACATACATCTTAGTTAATTTATAAAAACGTTTGATCTTACAAATGGTCAGTTTCATTGCAAGACATGCTGCAGGTACATTAATTTTCGATCGAGAGATCGAGATCGTCTAGTGTTAAAAAAACTGTTACACTTTTTATCAGTTAAATTCAGAAGCTTAAAAGTAAACTTCAATTCCAAGCTTTAATAATTGTAATTTTAGCTAAATTTTTATGCCACTGACCTGATGAAGAATTAAAACGTGGAATAATGGTGGACATGCCAGTTATTTGTATGAAAATTGCCTCAAGCCTTAAGCCAAACAAGTATAATACGGGGTGTAAACGGACTCTTCACGAAGCCGTCAACTAAGCATTCTGTACATCAAACTGAGTAACTTTACGCAAAAATAATTGCTGGGAAATTACTTCTTTTTTTGGGTGAAAAATCACGTTGGAAAGCTCAATGTAACGCACTCAAAACATTGTGTTGATGGTAAACGGGTTATGGAGGTATTTAAAGTAAAGTTATGACCTGAAAAACTAGTACCTATTTATAAAAAAACTTGTGAAAAAGTTGGAACTTTGACGTCCAATATCTCCGTAACTTATAGGTTCGCAGGCAACACCGATGAGTTCAGTGTGGCTGTAGGCTTGCGTCAAGGGTCGGCTTTAAGTCCTTACCTCTTCTTGTTGATCATGGACGCTTTAACGTCGGACATCCAGGAAGAGGCACCCTGGTGCATGCTGTTTGCCGACGACATTGTTCTTGTTGGTGAAGATGGACCTGAGATCCTGAGCAGATTGGAAAAATGGCAACAGAAACTGGAGAACGTTGGCTTGAAAACCAGCAGAAGTAAAACTGAATACATGTTCTGCGATTTCGGCAATGCGATGCGAATGCGATTTTTCAAAGCGATGGCGAAATAGATCGTAGTGTAAAGCACAAAATTAACACGGGATGGATGAAATGGCGGCAGGTCACGGGAACAATAGGATGGATGGACTGTCTTAAGAATGATATGGGAAGAAAAGAAGTGCCTGATGAGATGACGTAAAATAGAGAAGTGTGGAGGAAGAAGACATGCTGCGCCGGCTGAATTGGGATAAGGGCAAGAGAATGATGAGGTCTTTCGGCTTCAAACCGAAAGGCATTAGACCTGCGGGTCCTATGGTGGGACCTAAGGGTCTAATTACACCCTTTATAGGAAGGGTGTAGGCTATAAGTAAACGATCAGATATTATGCTTATGATCAATTACGAACTAGTATTAAAAAAATTGAATTTCTCAGTAGCAGCCACGGAGTCTGGGTTTTAGCCCGACTGATGTTAATAATCTCGCCCTCAACTACATCGGACTTAAAACGTAACTGGCGAAATATGGGTGTACCTACTATTAGGTTTATCTCTGCCTAACCCTTCGGGATTAAAGGCGCGATGTATGTATGTATTAATAAAAAGACAAAAACATATAACTTAACCCAACGAAAGTTTAACAGAATTTTCTTGTCTCCTCATACAAGATAATTCACTCTCTTTCATTCACTCAATTCATTTACCAATAGTTTAATCCTTCCACCTTTAAGCCTCCCACAAAGTGAATACCTCGAGTGGATTGTTCAACGTGACGCTGACGTGATGTTAACGTCATGAATAATTCATCGGCGCATAAATCACTTCATCTGCGACTCTGACGTCGAAGCCGCGTCGTTACGTGAACGATGCGATTTTAAAATTTTACGTCGCATTCATATGCTGATCGGTGATATGGTTGGTGAATATTGGATTAACTGGGTCTGACCCAAGTACTAACCCAGTTCATTCAATAGATATGTTGATTGGATGCTCCTTGAGATATCTGCCTATATGTTTGGTATAGAATGTGTAAACGGATCCTTCACGAAGCCGTCAACCAAGCATTCTGTACATGAAATCGGTAACTCTACGCAAAAATTATTGCTGGGATAATTTTTTTTTTTGGGGTGAAAAGTCATGTTTTACCATAGGACTTAATGTAACGCATTTAAAACATTGTGCTGATGGATGCATTGAATATTTCCGGGATCAACGAGGTTTTTAAAGTTATAACATTAAAAATTGTGAAAACGTTGGACCTTTGACCCCCTATAAATTCGTAACTAGAAGGTTTCCAGGTATGTAGCTACTACGCGGACGAAGTCGCGGGCAACAGCTAGTACGAGTACTAATATAATTATGAAAAGGTTTCTCATTGTGAAAGGATATTTACAGAGTGCTGCCTGCCAATTTTGATCATCTCTACGAAGCCCTAAACCTTTGCAGGCTAATTTAAATATAGGTTGTACAACGCCATTGACAGTTTTGTAAATTGTAAATGGCGTAGTAATGCTTCAGGATTACCGTGTATACTGTACCCAGAGCATACTCTTTTTTACGCCTGGCCATCCATCCACATTCGGTCCTGTTTTTATTCTTTCAAATTGTTTATTTTTCCAAACGTAATAATTATGGTATTTCACGATACAGGAGATTGTTTACAAAGTTATCTACTTGACATAAGACGTGAATGTCGTTTTAGGTGAACTGGATACTTTATCAACTACTTTTACTGGTTGAAATCTCTTTGACAATTTAGTACTCTTTCGTAATTTTCGACGTTAGAAATATACAAATTGATATATGAGCCCTTGGTAAGAGAAAAAAGGTAACTGTATCAGTTTTTTTTACCAACATTCATTATTTCTGGGGGTAAAATAGGGGATGAAAGTTTGCATGAAACTTCTTCATTTTTGAAGTTAGAATTGTAAAAATTGGTAAATGAGCTCAAGCATGGTTAGAAATAAAACTATACTGTATCACTTTTTGGGAACTTCAAAAATGACGGAGTTTCATACAAACTTGCATTTTACCCCCTTATAGACAGTTATTTTTTGAATAGTGATACAGTAAACTTTTATTTTGAACCATGAGCTCATGTGTACTTTTTTACATTTTCTTACTTTAAAATTGATCAAGTTTCATACAAACTTTCAACCCTCGTTGTAACACCTCAGGGAATGAATTTCAAAAAATCCCTTATTAGCGCACACTTACGTCATTCAAGGAAGGTTTGTACAAAATTTCATGCTTCTAAACCCAGCGGTTTCAGCTGTGCTTTGATCGATCAGTCAGCCAGTCAGTTCATAATTTCCCCCTTTACACCCCCTTAAAGGTTGAAATTCTAACAACACCGTTGTGTTAGCTTCCAATCATAAGCCTAGATAATAAATTAAGTCATTTTTACATCGAAAATTAAGGACTTTCCATACACAACTTCATCCCCCTTTTTAACCCTTCGGGGGTGGAATTATCAAAAACGCCGAGACACGTATAAATTAATTTTAAATCGTCAGCCTAAACGCAAAATTTGAAGATCTTAACTTTAAAGCTCACGGACTTTCATATAAACTTCCATCCCCTATTTTACCCCTTTAGGGGTGGAATTCCCAAAAATCCTTTCTTAGTGGATACTTACTCTTCACAAAGGACACAACCTCCAAGTTTCATGTTTCTAGGACCATACTTTTTTTTACCATACACTATACCATTTTATATACAGAGTGTAAAAGACCTCATCACGAAGCCGTCAACTAAGCATTCTGTACATCAAACTAAGTAACTTTACGCAAAAATTGTTGTGAAAAATCGTGTTTTGTGGTAGAACTCAATGTAACGCACTTAAAACATTGTGCTGATGGATGGATTGAATAGTACGGGGGTCGTGGAGGTGTATAAAGTAAAAATCTTACATTATAAAGTTGTAAAAAAAAATTGACAAAAAGTTGGAACTTTGACCCCCAATATCTCCGTAACTAGAAGGTTCCCCCCTCCCAGGTATGGTGTAGAACAAAACAATGATCGCAATGACGGGAAAAACAAATGCATTTCGGCTTCGTTAAGAGGTGTTTTCCACCCTTTATATAGATAAATATCGCAACAAAGTTTTTTTTACACCCATTGTAACATTGTAATAAAAACAACAGGGGGCATTATTGACTATTTGGCGTCAAACTGCACTCGTAGATTATTGATGAGGAAAACAGTTCACCAGTGCTTTCCAACAGATTCCCTGGATTATTTCGCCTTTACAAGACAGGGGCAATCATTGAGATAGGATTGTCCCAATTGTTGAAAAAAAATAGCCGACAGGTAGCTTATTCTGCGTGGTTAGCCAATCTAGGCAAGATCGTCTGACGGTTTAAGGTACGCCGAAAGTACTTTTAGTATCGGACGCTCATGGAAGCTTTAAAAATTCCAAGAGACGTAGACATCAGCCATCTCCCATGAAAATCTCGCGCCATCTTGTTCTCATTGAAGAAAACAAAGTAAAGTCAGGTTTAAATAGACAATAAAATTAAAACAAGGCAACATTTCGTTCTCAATGCGGTTTCTAATGAATTATGTATGTGGGATTTGCGTTTCAGGTAGAGATGTCGTTATGCTGCGACACGATGCTAGCCTTGTTTTGTGAGGCTGCAAAACCAGCGGTTATGGCAGACAACGATTACCGAAGTTTTTTTTTTATAAATACAACTCGTACTTCCTCGTTGATCTTGTGGTCGCAAGCGTTACTGGTAAGCATGAGGTCCGGTGATTATGTTGTCCTGAGTAATATTTGGTATTTGGTGCCTGGACCGTGACTGGGACTTAAACATAATAGTATATGCATGATTTTTTTTTATCACTCTTAACAAAGCGTAATAACATCAGAATTAGCAAAATTAAATTATTTTTTAATATCTATAAAAAATACAAAGTTAAAGCATTTAAAATCAGCATCTGATTAGACAGAGAGATCCGATACAGCGAATGACGTCATTGGCTGCATCGACGTACAAAATTCATACTAAATTCCGTTTATCTAGAAAGAGATAGAAACAAAAGTTTAAATGGTTATAACTTTTGTGTTGTTTTGCCGATTTATGTCTTGTTTTCGCTTTTTGTCATTATTTTTATAGTACTTTAACATTCCGTATCGAAATAAAAAAACAAAATTTATGCATATTCCCCTATTGGAGATATATTATATTAGTATAGGTACATTTCAGCCTAACCCTAAAGGGGAAATACAAGTGCGTTGTTAAGTTTACATGTAACAAAGGCGTCATCGTTAAATATTACATTATCCGTCCACGTTGACAAGCATTCCGCTGCTACTGCTTATTTTTCACGCTGAATTAGTAGCTCAACAAGCCTGGGTCTACAGCATTTCTTGGCTCATTACTACGCACATGCAAATGTAATAATAAATTACTTCGCACACCGCGGGTTTCGGGGACGTACCTGTAATCCATTTACACGGTAGGTATATAATCGCGTTTCAAATCGCTCCAAATGACTACGATTATTATTTCGATTTTCGAGCTCTCGGATGAAATGTATCTTGTAATTTCTCTTGCGATTATTTTTAAGAACAGGGAGAAAGATATTGCGGATAGCCGTTACGGTAAACATATCTCTCATTATTAAATGTAGTGTGCGTGTTTTGTAATACTAATAACACTTAATTGATTGAACTTAGAGGCACTTTTAACTAAAAATCATCGCACCTTACCCTCACAGATTCAATACAATCCCAAAAGAACCACAATTCAAAGTCACAGTATTTGAAAGCGTGTATATTGAAGTATGAAGCTCTACGTGCATATTGTACGCAGTCTGATTTCTCCACTCACTTCACAGTTTTCAAATAAAATTCTATTCGAATATCGAAATATTTGGAAGTAGCAAATCGACAGTCGATGTTGGAATATCGAGTACGAATTTCATAAATAAATATTTTCAACATTCGAAATATAAAACTTTGGAATATTAAAATAAGAATTTATACTTTTGTTTTTATTTGGCACATAACACATTTTGTAAACACACATTAGAGTACGCAAACCTGTAAGTATGCATGCACTAAACATGGCAGAATAATGCTTCCACCATTAAACTTTGTGAAAATTATATCATCACTGCTGTCGAAACTGTGAAGGAAAACATTGTAAGAAAACCGGCATGTCCTAGAACCAAATATTCGAAGATAGGTAATTATGACAGCTCCTTGTTTCTCACAGAGAGAACGTCTTAGCAGTACATTAGGTATAGGCTAATTATGCTACTGACATTTCAATTTAATTGGGTACTAAGTAATATGTAGATGACAACTGAAAGACAGATGAAATTTTAGCTTAACTTCTGAACCAAAATACCACCTATAAGTTACATCATTCTGTTGCCCTTATCCCAATTTATTTGGGGGTCGACGCCGACGCAGCATATCTTCTTCGTCCAAATACCCCCACAAGTATTTATAAATTTTTATCCTACCCAATTTCTAATGATAATAAAAACGTCCTAACCTCGGAAGCCCTCGGATGAAAACATGAATATTTCTAATGATATCCTAATACGTTATTCGAGTGGCAACCCCTTGCCGCTCTGGAGACCGGCCATTGAGGCTATTCTGAAAAGTTTCTATGCGCCACCCTCCGAATTTCAATTACCTACCTACACCTGAAGGGTATACTTATAAAGCTGCTGTACTATGACTGCGCAATCATATTTTATGTCGGTTTGGAAATGAACGTATATAAAAGTGAATATTATGTCATTGTAGCTGAAGAAATATGCTATGTAGTTAGTTTTGTATAACTACCTAATACCAAATAATATCAATCGATCAACAGCAATAGGCTTGCCCTCCATTAAATTGATAACTGGCGAAGTGTAGGTGTACTATAAGTACGTACACATCTGTCTTCAGGGATTTGCGTGATTTTATATTTTGTAATCAAATTGTTGCAAACTTCACAGATGTGTGGGAATTTGAAGCCTAAAGTTAAACGTGTCTTACGGAGGTTACTGGCTAGCAAGAAAACCGTTTACGTATCAATGGTGTCGATTCTGTTGTGCACAAACTAAACTTAATTTAGGCTATTGCTATATTTTACTAAAAGGCAGTGCGAGAATAGGACGGCTATAGCTATGAACTAAGTTAGAGATGTCAAACTAGTTTATGCCTTGCACTTCACCGTGTTTTTAGTCGACATGTTTTTACGTGCACCCTTCATTTGTATGGAAATATTAGTTCCAACTAAATTTGACATCTCTAAATAACGTCCGTCTCTTTCCTGTTTTATTAGAGAGAAAAAGATAGCAATAGCCTTAATTAAGTTTAGTTTGTGCACAACAGAATCACGATACCTGTCCATCTCTCGTTCATACCTACGAATTTTTGACTGAAATATCTTGTTACATAAAATTCAGTATTTTCTAAACACTCCCACAGCGATTTTATGATTGCTTTCAGGGCTCCTTCAAAATTTTATTGGAAAATCGATAACCTCAAAACCCCTTCCCTTTCTTCTTAATCCTTATCTTACAAAGTACTTGATTTAATCCAGATTTCTATTCCGACGTAATCAGGATTATGATTTTGAACAAATTGGAAACAAATTCGATCGGGATCAACCGCAAATCTTGAAAGTCTTCTTCAATTAAGATTGTACAATAATCTCTTGCTGAGAAATCAGTCTAGGTAAGCACGTTTGCACACATTCGCTCAGACACGTGCTCAGATAGGCTTATTCCAGCTTATTTTATGTAAGCACGTGTCATTTTATGCCTCTTATTATGTTATTTTATATCAAATTTTTTGTTGTTAAATAATTAAAGATTATTATTATCTAAAATCTTAATTTAAATAATTTTAACTGTCAAGCTCTCAATCATGGCGCCATCCCCACCATTATTGTGTAAAAGACCATGCCATGCTGCCATCATTGCGAGCTCAGTTTTTGTGCGACGTTCGTGGATTTCATCACCCGTTAACGAGTAAGTTGATCTTGTAATATTTATTTTTGACGATGTTTAATTAGATATGGTTACTTAAGATAAATAAATTTATTTTGATAAATATAAATATTAAAAAAGGTAATTATTACAATTCTACAAATTTTTGTAATAAATAAAACAAAGCATAATAATAAACTACTCTTTTACTCTACATCAGTATTGTATACCTCATAAATCTACTATAATAGACAGAGAATACGAAGTATTTTACTGAAATATAAAAATGTTATGTTCTCAAAGTAGATAAAAGAAAACGTGGGGACGTCACAAAGAAGAATTATTTGAATATTTGTTCAAAATATTTTGTAAAATCTTGTTCATAGCTGACGTATTTGACCTTAACCCTACCTACGAGTATGTATTTTAACATTTCAGAATCAGAAATTCGGAAACATGTGATATCTACCAACCGTACTGGACACGCCTGGTAGTTGATGGCCCTCTCACTCTCACAGAGCGGAGGCTTATATGCCAGCAGAGCACAGTGGAAACGTTTCGTGCTTATATTTACTCTTTGGTAAAAACGGAACTTAAAAGTTGCTTTTGAAAACACCACACACTTCAAAAAGTCTGACAAGTATAAAAAACTTCAAAAACTTTAGCTTCAGATGTCGGTGACTTTTGTTTTTTTGATTCAGTTTTTTTTTGCCACCGACTTCTGAAGCTTAAGTTATTTTTCCCTCTTTTATGTTTTTGGAGTCGGTTTTATTTTTTCCAAAAAAGTATTTTTTTTTTTCATTCTCAGGGAACTCTTTAATATAATAATGATGTGATGTTATGTAATGATGTGTAAACAATAAACATCCAAGCGATTGCAGCAATCACGACCAATTTGCTGTCTATTATTGAAGAGTTCCCTTGTATATCTCCGAAAATCAGGATCAGATGTTCACCAAACTTAAACAAGACCACCGCGAAATAATATTCTTCCAAACAAAAAAAGAACCATCAAAATCGGTTCACAATTGGCGAAGATATCGCTGAAGAAACACACAAAAAAAATCAGACGAATTGATAACCTCCTCCTTTTGGAAGTCGGTTAAAAATCAACTAGGTACCGTCTTTTACAAATTTAGCCTCTGAATTTACCGCAATTTCAAAATCACAGTGATTTTCCTAACAATGAAGTTACAGTTAGTTTGCTGTCACTTACAAGGTTGACAAAATATAATACTGACTGTCTTTTCAGATTTTTATTCTTGCAACAACACCTATGGTTGACATTGGATAACAGCTGTCAGTGGTAAAATAATTCTGAATGTACTGTAGGTCAAATCCAACATTTAACAGGCTTAATTAAATAAGTAATATTACATTCTTGAAATATTTCTTTGCGAACATTAACATTATGGACTTCCAAGATAATTCAGTTCACTTCAGTTTAGATCCGGGTATATTTCATGTTAAGTTGACAGGAGAATTATAAAAAGGGACTCGGAACCAAGGTAATTTATGTGACACGAGTAACCCAACGAAAGAATTGTTTTAATTAACTCAAGCGATCATTCCGACCGCGTATACTTAGCAGCTGACTGTAATATGGGTGTTGGTAATAACATTTTTAATAGCGCCTTTAGTCGGGGATAAATATTGCGTTATTAATTTTCAGGTAGCACTCAAGAATAATGTATTATTATAATTATTGTAGAATCATAAATATTGTTTATAATTCAAGCTTGCTGTCAACTGTGTATAGAAGGGGGGGGGGGGTTAAACTAGTTTTATTTCAACATAATAAGACTCAGTTTTCCATCGGCTTTCACATCATCCACTTAATTATATAATAGCCACAATGCCTACTATCCTATCAATAACCACTTTTTGTAAAGTTTTGTGTTTATTATGTCTTTTGTTGTTGAGGAAAATGTCGCGAGGACAGTTCTGAGTATGAATGTGGTTGGGTATAAGATTAGAGGAAGACCAAAGAAACGATGGATAGACTGTGTAAAGGATTATATGCTAAGAAAGGAGGTGTTTGCAAAGCATGACAGAAGAAGACATGCTGCGCCGACCCAAAATGAACAAAGGCAAGAGAGTGATGAAGAATATTGATGATCTTCTGTCGTTACTATGCCTAGTTTTTACGAGACTTCCTGTAACCTGTAGGTCTCGTGAACTGGTCTAATCTTAGTAAACCTGTTAAGTAATTAATTGGGTCAGATAAGTGAAGTGACACGTGTAAAATCCTCATACTCAGCTACATCTAATTAATCTGAAACACGGGACCCAAACACGAGGAAAATGCCCGAATGAGGTAGGAGTAGAAATAGTTGCGAACATTCTCTGTGGCTTCCTGTTGAAACCGCACCTAACCAGGCAGCTGTTCAAAGTAATCATCAAGTTACTCGATTTTAAGTATTTTAGGAGAGCATATCGTTTGTTTTTAAGTGTGTGTGTGTTTTAAGTTTTGTCTATACATAAAGGCACTTTATAAGATAACATAACATAACATTACACTTGTAATCCCAGTATAGTTCGGCAGAAGTGTACCTGATAGTATACCCATAGATAGCTGACCCCAAATGAATTGGGATAAGGGCAAGCAAATCATGGTGATGGTTTAGCCAGTTATGTTTAAGTCCCATGTAATACGGGGCAAGCCTAATGCCATCAACCGGCCACAAATCCAGACTCCGTGTCTGCTATTGAGAAATACCTGATGGAAAAAATCAATAATAGTTTGCCCAACCCGGTTATCAAACCCGTGCTCAGCATTCGCTCTTGCGATCTCTCGCTTGAAATCTTCAAAAAAATAAACAGAACTCTAGTTACTTGGTTTCAACTTGGAGCAGTCGAGTTCCTGAACCTAATTAGATATACTTATCGACATACCAATGTTACTCTTTTATTGCTCATTCCTGAAATACCTTTTGCGGTGGACTAAGTGTGTAAATTACTGGTAGAATTTCCGTTGGCGTTTATTGGGTTATATTCTTTTAGTGGTTGTTAAAAGAATTCTTGGCAAGGTATACGGTTACTGCATAAAAGTAAAGTATTTTCTTTTTATTTAGTGTACTGAAATTATATAACGTGCATTCATGCAAAATACCTACAAAAACCCTTATTTCAAGAGTTGAAAAAGTAGAAAAATTAGACGTCATTTTATTTTTAAAGTTAACAGTCTTGAGAAACAGCTGGCTTATTCAGTTTGCATTGAAAGCAGATATAACTTATGCAAACAATGAAAATATAAAATAGCAGTGATAGCCTAGTGGTGTGACTGCCAAGTCATAGGTCTCAAGTTCGAACCCAAGATGACGCACCTCTGACTTTTCGGATTCATGTGCGTATTGTATAACTATGCACTTGCTTTTGTGAAATTATAATCTAATTTTACTTTTAAATAGGACAGTCAACTGTTTAATTATTTATTTTTATAAAAGTTAGGTACAAGAAATTCAATCAATGATAGCGAGTATGAGAATAGTGAACTATTCAAAATCCAAAAGCCCTAGAGGCCGCTCCGCTTGTGCTTCGCCGTTATAAAGCCTCTGGTTCCCCCACTGCAGGAACCTCAGCAATATGAAACTGCCTTTGTTTATACCAGTTTCTTTGCTATCGTCCACAGATGACGCTTCAAATGCAATGTTGCCAACACTTTTAAGGGAAACATCGTGAGGAAACCAGCATGTCTGAGAGATATTTCTCGGCAGCATATAAAGCGAAGTCAGAGGCCCATGGGCGGCATTAAAAACTCTGACAACAGGCTAGGCACTAACCACACGAAAAAGAAGAAGAAGAATGAAAATATACTAAATACCTTTCAGAAAAATATAGTGTAATAATAAATATAAATACGAAAAAATAATATATTTATTATTTTTTTCACTATATTTTTTTAAATATACTGTAATAATATTACTATTATTACACTATATTTTTGAAAACAAAACTATACAACACGTAATTATCTACAGGAAACGGGTGGGACGTCACTAACAAGCAAGATGTCTCGTGTTCGCAATGTAACGATCTCACGTGTACTATTCCGAGGCTTTTAATGCCCATTGCTATGGTAACTATGAACTGATGATGTGGGAAAAATAAGACGTGTCGCAGAAACAATCTATTTCCATAATTATCAATATTGTAAATGCGAAAACCACTCTGTCTGACAGTCTGATTGATACTTTTTCACGCTTAGACGGCTGAAAGGATTTTGAAATTTGCAGTAGATCATGACCCGGATTAGGACATAGGATACAATTAAGCTTAAAGTACGTTCACATGATCTTTGCAGGGCTACCCTGGGATGTTGACGACGATCTTGTTACGGTGGCCCTTCACTTCTTAATTGGTCTTATTAGTACGCAATCAAACTCAAACTCAAACTCAAACTCAAAGCATTTATTTCAATTAGACCATTATTATGGCACTTTTGTACAATGCGCTTTTTGTTGCAATAGTACTTTTTTCACTTTGACCAGGTAAAAGCAAAAAATAAAAATAACAACAACTCAATATTATACCTACCTACAAAATATATATCCCGACAATTCTTCATTTTAACACCTAACCCTTTTCAAAATACCTTTGCCACAATAATCCTTATAAATGTGACATCAGTGAGGCCCGCAAATGATCCGTCTTTCAAAGTACTCATGGACCCTTTCCGTCGCTACCTGCAAAATGAGGTCGACTCTCTTCATTATCGATTTTTCTTTACTATCGTTTTGAAACCACCCCTATTTTTACAGTCCAATTCATTTTATGTTCACGGGTAGTGTAAGGTTTTTACACGATAAAAGAACGTCTGGACGGAGGCTATTTAGTAATGGTTAGTTCAATGGGTAGTTATTTCTATTCGTAAAATAATGAGGGTTTACAGAAAAGTTTTCGGTTTTTTAATGAAATAAGTATTAAATTGATTAGTCAATATACAAGTTACCTTGTACCTACTACAAGTTTTGGGCAGACTGATTAAAAATAGTCATTGACACGCTAAGAAGAAGTACCTACTTCACTTATTGACAACCCAGTTATTACTGGGTAATTCGATATCCCTTGGAAAGACTGGTTGTCAGACTTTCGAGCCACTGACTAGTGACTACCTGCAACGATTCTAAAAAAACGGAATGTAAATACTTTTTTTTTTATTTTGTACATTTTGTTCTGAATACTTTTTTAAGTAAGAATCCAAAGTAGAAATAAAAAAAAGAATGAATTAACGCTACGAACTAAAAGCACAAAGCCTGTATTTGAATAAGATTTTCTCAAAAAGCAGACATTAGCAAAAAACAGTGCACCCACCAAATTACCATCAATGTAAACATGAACATCCCTAATCACATCCAATTGACACAAATGAAATGCCTCAGTCAGTTGACTCCTAAAATCAGTCTACAAACAAACACGTTGCGTACAAAATGTTGAGTAACGAACCGTGCTGTCGATCGTGATGTACATACAAATGAACGGGCTTCGAGGTAGAACTGTGTCTGTAAACAAACGACAGGTAATCGTTTAGGTACCAACGAAAAGGTAAAAAATAAAAAGTGCATTGTATTTTCTAAAAATAGATAAAAAAACCAGGGCCCAACCCAACAGAGGGTGATTCCAGGCTGAAATGATCATAAATAATAAAAATAAAGTTTATTTCGGAACAGTAGATAACACTAGACTAAGTAAACAGGTAAAACGATGGTAGCTGCAAAAGTATAAACTTCAGCGCAGCTACCAATGCCCTTCTCCAGATTAGAATGGAATGATGTTCCATACAAAAAGTGCTAACAGTTAATTTAGGTTTACTTAATTAATAATAAAAAGAAAAAAATAAGATAAAAATTAAGAAAATAATATAAACAGTACAGGAAAATAATTATGAATTGCATTGAGCTACCTATTACTAGTATGTATAGAGAAGACAGCGCGAACAAAATCTATGCTCCGTTCAACTGCTGTCGGCTGGCTGCAGTTCACTCAGTCGCTTGGTCGCTACAGTACGGGGTTAGCCGCTTCCTGCGCGCCCCGCACTGCGCACAGATTTTGTTCGCGCTGTCTTCTCTATACATACTAGTAATAGGTAGCTCAATGCAATTCATAATTATTTTCCTGTACTGTTTATATTATTTTCTTAATTTTTATCTTATTTTTTTCTTTTTATTATTAATTAAGTAAACCTAAATTAACTGTTAGCACTTTTTGTATGGAACATCATTCCATTCTAATCTGGAGAAGGGCATTGGTAGCTGCGCTGAAGTTTATACTTTTGCAGCTACCATCGTTTTACCTGTTTACTTAGTCTAGTGTTATCTACTGTTCCGAAATAAACTTTATTTTTATTATTTATTATCATTTCAGCCTGGAATCACCCTCTGTTGGGTTGGGCCCTGGTTTTTTTATCTATTTTTAGAAAATACAATGCACTTTTTATTTTTTACCTTTTCGTTGGTACCTAAACGATTACCTGTCGTTTGTTTACAGACACAGTTCTACCTCGAAGCCCGTTCATTTGTATGTACATCACGATCGACAGCACGGTTCGTTACTCAACATTTTGTACGCAACGTGTTTGTTTGTAGACTGATTTTAGGAGTCAACTGACTGAGGCATTTCATTTGTGTCAATTGGATGTGATTAGGGATGTTCATGTTTACATTGATGGTAATTTGGTGGGTGCACTGTTTTTTGCTAATGTCTGCTTTTTGAGAAAATCTTATTCAAATACAGGCTTTGTGCTTTTAGTTCGTAGCGTTAATTCATTCTTTTTTTTATTTCTACTTTGGATTCTTACTTAAAAAAGTATTCAGAACAAAATGTACAAAATAAAAAAAAAAGTATTTACATTCCGTTTTTTTAGAATCGTTGCAGGTAGTCACTAGTCAGTGGCTCGAAAGTCTGACAACCAGTCTTTCCAAGGGATATCGAATTACCCAGTAATAACTGGGTTGTCAATAAGTGAAGTAGGTACTTCTTCTTAGCGTGTCAATGACTATTTTTAATCAGTCTGCCCAAAACTTGTAGTAGGTACAAGGTAACTTGTATATTGACTAATCAATTTAATACTTATTTCATTAAAAAACCGAAAACTTTTCTGTAAACCCTCATTATTTTACGAATAGAAATAACTACCCATTGAACTAACCATTACTAAATAGCCTCCGTCCAGACGTTCTTTTATCGTGTAAAAACCTTACACTACCCGTGAACATAAAATGAATTGGACTGTAAAAATAGGGGTGGTTTCAAAACGATAGTAAAGAAAAATCGATAATGAAGAGAGTCGACCTCATTTTGCAGGTAGCGACGGAAAGGGTCCATGAGTACTTTGAAAGACGGATCATTTGCGGGCCTCACTGATGTCACATTTATAAGGATTATTGTGGCAAAGGTATTTTGAAAAGGGTTAGGTGTTAAAATGAAGAATTGTCGGGATATATATTTTGTAGGTAGGTATAATATTGAGTTGTTGTTATTTTTATTTTTTGCTTTTACCTGGTCAAAGTGAAAAAAGTACTATTGCAACAAAAAGCGCATTGCGTACTAATAAGACCAATTAAGAAGTGAAGGGCCACCGTAACAAGATCGTCGTCAACATCCCAGGGTAGCCCTGCAAAGATCATGTGAACGTACTTTAAGCTTAATTGTATCCTATGTCCTAATCCGGGTCATGATCTACTGCAAATTTCAAAATCCTTTCAGCCGTCTAAGCGTGAAAAAGTATCAATCAGACTGTCAGACAGAGTGGTTTTCGCATTTACAATATTGATAATTATGGAAATAGATTGTTTCTGCGACACGTCTTATTTTTCCTACATCATCAGTTCATAGTTACCATAGCAATGGGCATTAAAAGCCTCGGAATAGTACACGTGAGATCGTTACATTGCGAACACGAGACATCTTGCTTGTTAGTGACGTCCCACCCGTTTCCTGTAGATAATTACGTGTTGTATAGCTTTGTTTTCAGAAAAATATAGTGTAATAATAGTAATATTATTACAGTATATTTAAAAAAATATAGTGAAAAAAATAATAAATGTATTATTTTTTCGTATTTATATTTATTATTACACTATATTTTTCTGAAAGGTATTTAGTATATTTTCATTCTTCTTCTTCTTTTTCGTTTGGTTAGTGCCTAGCCTGTTGTCAGAGTTTTTAATGCCGCCCATGGGCCTCTGACTTCGCTTTACTTGCTGCCGAGAAATATCTCTCAGACATGTTGGTTTCCTCACGATGTTTCCCTTAAAAGTGTTGGCAACATTGCATTTGAAGCGTCATCTGTGGACGATAGCAAAGAAACTGGTATAAACAAAGGCAGTTTCATATTGCTGAGGTTCCTGCAGTGGGGGAACCAGAGGCTTTATAACGGCGAAGCACAAGCGGAGCGGCCTCTAGGGCTTTTGGATTTTGGATAGTTCACTATTCTCATACTCGCTATCATTGATTGAATTTCTTGTACCTAACTTTTATAAAAATAAATAATTAAACAGTTGACTGTCATATTTAAAAGTAAAATTAGATTATAATTTCACAAAAGCAAGTGCATAGTTATACAATACGCACATGAATCCGAAAAGTCAGAGGTGCGTCATCTTGGGTTCGAACTTGAGACCTATGACTTGGCAGTCCGGCGGTCACACCACTAGGCTATCACTGCTATTTTATATTTTCATTGTTTGCATAAGTTATATCTGCTTTCAATGCAAACTGAATAAGCCAGCTGTTTCTCAAGACTGTTAACTTTAAAAATAAAATGACGTCTAATTTTTCTACTTTTTCAACTCTTGAAATAAGGGTTTTTGTAGGTATTTTGCATGAATGCACGTTATATAATTTCAGTACACTAAATAAAAAGAAAATACTTTACTTTTATGCAGTAACCGTATACCTTGCCAAGAATTCTTTTAACAACCACTAAAAGAATATAACCCAATAAACGCCAACGGAAATTCTACCAGTAATTTACACACTTATTCCACCGCAAAAGGTATTTCAGGAATGAGCAATAAAAGAGTAACATTGGTATGTCGATAAGTATATCTAATTAGGTTCAGGAACTCGACTGCTCCAAGTTGAAACCAAGTAACTAGAGTTCTGTTTATTTTTTTGAAGATTTCAAGCGAGAGATCGCAAGAGCGAATGCTGAGCACGGGTTTGATAACCGGGTTGGGCAAACTATTATTGATTTTTTTGACAGCAGTTGAACGGAGCATAGATTTTGTTCGCGCTGTCTTCTCTATACGTAGTAGTAATAGCTCAATGATGAAATGGGATGTATTTTGACGTTGAGCTAATGTGGTGAGGCGTTGAATGGGTGTGTGAATGAGTGTTTATGTGATGTGCGAGGGGTGTGTGAGGTTTTTTTGTGATTTCAACCAGGAGTCAAGTTTCATTTTGCATTTGATCTTGGTTAATTGGTAAATGTTTAAGGTTTTGTTTAATTTATTGTAGATTTTTGAACTTATGTGTTTGTAATGACGATTTGCAGCTATGGTTCTCCGAGACTCCGTAGTGATGAAATGCTTTTGTAAGAAAAAACTCTGCAGTAGAAATATTCAGCTTAGTGCGACATGATACAGTGTGGACCCGTGGTGAGCAAATCTCGGTGAGCATTTGCATTAGAAAAGGGCCTTAGTAGATATATTAAATGTCCTAGTCTACATAGAAACCTAAATAAAAACAAGGAATCTATCGCCCTTCCCGTTTAACGCAAATATTTGACAATAACACACTCTACTACATTACAGTATGGAGCACGACTTTGACCTCGCGTCCACATTGACCACCCCTAAAGCTGATCCCAAAATATTTACCCGCCGACCTTTTAGATATAAAGTGTTGATAATGTACCCTTTTCCACCAAAAGGAACTTAAGAACATAGTCGTATTAGTCTTGCTAAGAGGTTTTGGATGGGTAAGCCCATCAACAGTCACGTATTCAATTGATCTGAAGTTAAGCTAAGCTTGACGTGGTCATGTTGTAGATGGGTGACCATATTCTTAACGCATCGACAACGACCCCTGTACCTCATTGTTTAAGCGTAGTAGGAGCCAAAAGTATAATGTTAAATGCCTCGATGGTCTAGTGCTGACAGACTGCTGAACATGAGGTATTAGGTTTGATTCCCGGATCGGGCAAAGTGTTATTGGGTTTTTCCATCGAGAATTTCTCAGTAACTTTCACGGAGTCTGAATTTGTACCGGTTGATGGAAATAGGCTTGTCCCCTATTAAATTGAACTTAAACATAATTGACAAAACATGCGTGTACACCTATCCTTCGGTAAATTTTGTTAAACAATAACCAATTTGCTCTAAAATATAATATAATAATCTTCCTCTATGTCAGAATACCTAAAGATAACGGGACCAACATAAAAAAGGTTCTAGAAACCCCGTTTTCTCATTAAAATACAAGATACCTGCCCTCTCCGAATTACATCACCGATATCGGTAGACGATGTCAAATATTCGTGAAATTATTCAGAAATCGTTATGAATATTAAGAAGATCGAATAATAAAATAAGGAAGAATTTCACTTTATGTGTGCCTTGCGTTTATTAATATTATACTCATAACCGGTTAGTGTGCGTTAGTTAGTACTAGGTACTACCTGTAGCAAATAATTTGGATGCCGCATCACTTTTTGAAAAAGAAAGGAGTGATTGATGCCGTGACGTCTGACAAGCGAGAATGGAAGAAGCAAAGTGTTGTGCCGACCGCAAATAGAATGGGACAAGTCCAGGAAGATCACTTTTTTGCAGGTGAGATCAAATTTATAAAAAAACCGGCCAAGTGCGTGTCGGGCCACGCGCAGTGTAGGGTTCCGTAGTAGTCCGTTAATAAAACTGGACAGGTCCACTCAAATCTGTGTGGATCTTTCTTCAAAAGACTATCTCAGACACTAATCTGCTTAGTCCTCATCTGAATTGAACAAGATTATGTCTGGACTTCAAAAGAGACTATGTATGACCTCTGAGTTTGTTTCGGCTGTTTCTTCTCAGAGTAGTCAGGTACGAAACACCGGCCCCATCTAGTTTTAAAAAAATGACGTGTAAAAGTGTTTGTAAGAACCTACTTGCAAAAATAAACATCATTTCATTTCATTTCAATAATAATAAAAAAAAAGAAAAATAATAGATATTATAATATGTCAAATTTGAAACACTGGCAATACTGGTTTATAGAAACATTTGTAAACTATCAAATAAATCCGAACATCGAAATTAAAAAAAACATTTTTTTCTAACAAACTAAATGGCTTAAAACTGCAAACAAAATAAAACACCATTTATAAAATTGGTACACTGACCTGCGATAAGAATGGCAACGCAGCTATTTAACTAAGTACCTATAATACGTTTATGTGTCCTGTCACTATTAAAACAAAGCGTCAAATTTCGCACAACACAACACAACACAACAAAAAAGATACGATAACACTCGTGCGGCGACTTCATACGGGCGCGGGCGCATCCGAAATTCCAGAGAAAAACAAACGCGTCACAGGCAGGAAGGAGGTCCGGTGACACTGACCGCGTAACCTAGACACGTCGACAAGTAAGCAAAGTAGAAACAAGCAAACTTACCTATCTCTTTCGCACATACATATTTTGGGATTGACATGAGTGCGTAACAGGAAAGTAATAACTTTCGCATGCATTTTTTCTTATCTAGCCGTGATGACACGCTTTATGACTCTTATGGCTCGGGCATAAAGTATAATTTGCATTGAGAAAATAAATTTGAAAGAAAAGGCGTAGGTTTTTAAAGTAGCGAGCTGGCAACGTGTGTCGTTAACCTGTCGCGTGATCTCCTGTTTACAATACATCATGTAGAAAATACTTAAAATGAAAAATAATGTCCTGTGGCTAAACTACTGGATATATTCATTTGATTTTTTGTGTGTCGGTTGGGAATATCATGACTTATACGGAGTTTCATTTATGATCATATTGTCCTCCCCACATTGTATATATAACTCTAAAAATCAAGTAAATCTTGTATCCTCGCCTTAAATGGTCCAGAAATTAATCTAGACATAAATATAGTAAATAGTGTCAGGCCTCATTAATAATTTCAAGTGAGAAACAATCTACATATTTGAATAACACACCTCGCTGACTATTCACACAATCCCTTATTTACAACGTCAAAACTGCTCATTCATCATAATACGTTTGGTAATATTATTAATGCTTAATATTATTAATGCTTAATAATATTATAGTCATCCATCACTATTGTAATTAATAAATACTGAAACACTACTAAATTATTCGCACCTTATTAGTTACGTATTTACCTAAAAAACATCGATTTGCAGAAATCATACTAATATTATAAAGGCGAAAGTTTTTATGTGTGTATGTTTGTTATGTACTCTTTCACGTAAAAACTACTCAACAGATTTAGATGAAATTTTGCACATAGATAGTTTATAACCTAGATTAACATATAGGATACTTTTTTTCCCGGTAGTATGACCCCGTGGGACAATTATCGAGATTCACGCGGGCGAAGCCGCGGGCTAGCTTAAGCTAGGCTAGCTTCGCCCGCGTGAAGTTTATTATAAATTATTTAATTTTAATTTATATATAATATATAAATTAAATAAACCAATCGTTCATTTTAATATACAAAATCTAACAGCAATATCTAAAACCACTTACTGTGTATCAGATATAATTCCCTGTCGGTTTAGATGCAAATATCTATAATATTCGACAATTCTGTGTTGGTACACGGTTCGGCCATTCAAATAGTGGAGGGTCTTGTGGAATATTATAGACGGAGAACTTAGTACAGAAGGGACTTATGTATGTACCTATGAAGCAGGTGCATCGGTGCATGTACATATGATGCGGAAATGCACCAAGCTAGGGTATGGCTGAAAGTATAAAAATAAATCAAGTTATTTCAACATAAATGAGTTTCTTTACAATCAAATGAGCTTGTATTAGAAGACTAGTGGAGATCTAGTAAAGAGATTTCATGATATTTGTATGCTTTAAAAAAAGGTAATTTGAAAATATAATCGCTTCATCAAATGCAATTGGTTTTCTGTTGAATTTACAAATTAACATTCGGAAAACTGCTGCGGGGTATAAAACTGGACGCTGATAGCGAGTATTTTGGCGATATTTGCAATATTCGAGGTAATTCTGGAAAGTAGATTTGGAATCCATTAGCAAAACCGTTATTTATTCCGCTCAACAACAAAATGAACTTATCCGCTTTACCTCACGAACATTCATCCGAAATTCAATGCCGTATATAAAATAAATTGAAAAATAGTTCTGTGGAGAAATAATAAAGAAGAGCTAAAGAAAACGTTCCCCAGACATAGGCGTGGGACCAAAAGGGTCTAACGGGGAATAAAATTGAGAGGCCTTAAGGACGGCCAGGATACAACTGGATAAAGGTACGGAACCCTTTTGAGGGCTATTATTTGTATAGAGAATACGCAGACAGGGCAATTTATTATATAGAATGGTATTGCTTATTGCTCCGAGCGAATATATTAAAGTTCCTGGTAAATAACGAGATGTCTTGTTTGATGTGAAACGTATTATTTGGTGTACTGAAAATAGTATTTATATTTTTACTAAAACTATAAACGTCTAAGTTTTGGATTTTCCTCTCTAACCTAATTTTATTTCGTTTTTCACCGACTTTTGACTTGTGATCTTCACCGGCAGGTAAGTAAAATATATTTGAAAAACGATCAAATAAACATTAATCAAATAGGCAGAAATATAATGTTAAACTTGTCACATTTTCAGTTGGAAATGGATAATACATTACTGAGTACCTGTGTTGTACAGGCGCCAACTCTTATGTCAAAACTCTAATATCTCAACTCTACTGTCAAAATTCTTATATCAAAACGAGATGTTCTACGTTAAAAAAGTTAAGAAAGTCAACCAACAGCAAAAATATTTGAATCATAATTTCCAAAGTAAAAATTTTCAGGAGATTGAAAGGTGCAGCACCGCCCCTGTTGTGCTACAAATCCAATTTACCGCTGTCATCCCTTGTCAGAAAATATTGTCTGTGTCATCGTGTGGTTTAGTATATCCTAACTGAGTGAAACATGTTCATTTTATTTTACTTGGTTTTTTGTATTTTTGTTTAGATTAAGTTTTTTTAACGTTTTGAAACGACTTACAAGTCGTGGTCATTATCGAACCCAGGTGTTACTTTGTCAAGTTTATTTCATCACCACTGCTCTCAAAATGGTGAAGGAAAACATCGTGAGGCAACCGGCATGTTCTAAAACTGAAAATTCGAAAATATGTGACCATGCTTACACAGTTTTAAAAGACTTACTAAGGGATATCGTACTACCCAAGACTAACTGGGTTGTGGAGGTCAGATAGGCAAAATCAAAATCAAAGCATTTATTTCCAGTAAGCCAGTAATAGGTACTTTTGAATTGTCGAAACAAAAATGAAAATTAAATGTAGCTACAGTCACAAAACATAAAAACTGTGAAAGTACTGTAGTTGCCCATTCCCTAGCGTAGATCTCTATGGAGAACAACGGGCAAGAAACTCCATGGACACTGCTATTCAAAATATTGTTACAAAATCTTGGTTACATCATTCATGTTGAGATGGTATATTAAGTGAGAATAATGTAACAAGATGTGCACGTTAAAAGTGTCCATAGTAAAAGCAAAAAGGAACAAATTCATTCAAAGCCATGCCATCCATGGCAACTAAGGGGCCGCCTCCACGAGCGAGAGAATTGCGGCGATATTGTCGTCCTTGCCACGTTTTTCTATACACTCTCTTTTGGGCCGTCTCCACGAGCGAGAGAATCGTGGCGATATTTTCGTATAGAAATACGTTGAATCGCCGCTATTCGCTCGCTCATGGTGGCAGGCCCTTAGAGATGACCCAGCCACAACTGACAGCACCCGTTCACGAACATGACGCATGGATCAGCACCATTTAACTCAACCATTTTGAAGGGAACTAAATGATCCGACACACGCGCCACCATTAGTGAGACATTTGAGTGAGCATAACACTGGTATTCAACTACCAGATGTAGTTGAATACCAGTATTTGACATGTCAAATACTGGTATTCAACTACATCTGGTTCGACTGGAAGCCGTACCCAATATGTGTAGTTGGGAAAAGCCTAGGTAGATGGGTATATAAAATAAAAATAAGTAAATGGTTTATTCAGGACCAAAGATTTTGTACATTTTTATGCACCCACCAAACTGCGTAACAGGAAGGAGTGAACATTATAGGCTGATGAAGCTACGTTTTGTTCGTAGTGCTCTCCATCTTAGAATAGCTTAACCCATATTTATCTACACCCATGCTATAATTCTTCTAGAAAAGTATCTGAAACAGTTAGCTTATTGCCAACACTAAAACAACCAGTGTCATAGTAACCATAATATCATCCAAACGGGTGTTATAATGTTGTACTAAATTTCATTATGCAACTCATTTCAAAAAAAGAACATTGTCATGCACGTGCGATTCACTACCACAGCGCCGTAATTAAAAAAAAACTTATAGGTTAATTCGAATTCACGTCGTATCCCGCCATTTTTGTTCGATATTAGTATTGCATTAGGTACTTTGTTGTTTACAAAAATGTGTGATACAAGCTTTGTGCATTTTAATAATTGTACAATCCAAAATGTAAAATAATTATATTAACCTATACATCGTTTTTTTGTATTAAATACTCAGCAATTAAACTTTCCATGAATTTACATAGACTTCTTCCAACACTACAACACCCTATGGTTTCAGAGAATAGAGGATACATATCATGGATGTAGATAAAGTCTTGTATGCAACTGTACATACTACTACTACTACATCAGCCCATAACGTCCACTGCTGGACATAAGCCTCTCCCATGATGGGAGGAATTTGCCGTAATCTCCACGCTTGGCAGGCGGATTGGAGATCGCAGTTATGAAAGACTAACAGAAAACGCTGCTGCCCATTCTCTGGTCTACGGAGGCGCAAGGTGTTCTGCCTCAGACATTAGTCGCCTTATACGACACCCGTGAGTGTTATGGGTTGGTTCTATTCTACTCCACCTGATACCACACGGCTAAACTGTACATAATTAGGTATTAAAACATTCATGTGATACTATTATCACACTCGGCTTCGCCTCGTCTGATAAACCCACATTCGTGTTTTAATACCCCTCATTATATAACAGTTGCATAAATAACTATTAGGAATAGATTGTTCCCTCCGGAACCGGTCGCCTAACATGTGGAGAGGCAGCCGTGCATAATTTAAGATTGCTATTTTCATTTATAACATTGACAGTTTTATTTATACCTACCCAGCTTGTTCTTACTTTAGTCTATGTTAAGAACAAGTTTTGGGCCATAGCAGCCATTTTAGTAAACTTACCTAATTATTTTTACTTATTGTAAACGTTCCGGTTATAAGTAGATTTCGTCAGAAAAAATCTACCTATTGGTCTTGCACCTAAAGTCGAGTTTTCCAAAAATTTCACCATAGGGGGCCCCAGAGGCCAAATCAACAGCCGGTTAAAAAGTTTAAATATACATATATATGTATACGTATGTATGTATATTGGTATGTGGGCAAAAAATCTAAAGGGTCAAAACTTAGGTTAAGTTCGTGAATGGGCGGAATTCGTCTATGGGGGGCGGCGGGGGGGTGGTTTTTCGAAAATCAGTTTTTTGGCCATAACTTTTTTCCTATGGAAAATGTTTGGACTGTTTAACATTTTTATCATTCCGAATAAGACTACGGACAACTTTTTAATTAAAAACTTTTTTGATGCAACCCCTAACTTGGGGAGGGGGTTGAAATTTCCATAGGTAAAAATTTTTAATTTATTTTAAAAATTTTTACCATGCTAAACTCTTATGGAAGGATTTTAACAAGGGGTTGAAAAAAAAATGGGTGGAACCTTCTTCGAAATCTACCTCCTTCTGCGGCTTGCCGAAGGGATTTTTTTATAACCTTTTGAAACGTTTCGTAAAGATTTACATTACTTAGCTATTTCTCTATCAGCCAATGACAGCAATCAAACTAAGATTTGACAGCTCTGTCAATTCATTTTCGTTGTGTTAATGAGCTTGTCAAAAACTACCATAGAATATTAAATTCATCATTTTACGATGACTAGCCCGTTTTACACCATCAACAAATAATTTTACAGTACCACACTAAAGGACAAACATAACTGTTACACTTGAAATGATTAATTAACTATACCTCGTTATTAAAATACCGTTGGGAGTGTAATAATTCTCGTTTGATTAATGATGGAGTAAGCTCACCTGTCGGGAAGGATCTTATAATTTTAAGGAGTTATATCTTAGTAGGCATAAACTGGTGGTTAAGGTGATAGCCAACAAAGTAGAAATAAATTATTATAATGTGAAAATTTGATAAAGATATTGCAGCTTTTAATATGCCATACAGTTTTAGTGTTTAATGACGGAACGAGCTTGACAATTACCAAGACTGGTTCACATTAGCTCAAAATAAAGAGGGTCGGATAGCAAAAAGAGAGGCCTTTGCTCTTATGTTAGACTGTATAAATACAAATAAAATAGTACATTGTAATACAAGGGGCTAAAATGACCCATTATAAACCAGGTAGTTTTACTACCGAGCTTTAGCGAGGTAGTAAATAGGAACCGAGTTATAATGGGATTTTAGCGCCGTGTGTTACACTGTACTTTTCACTTTGAGTGTGAGAAAAATAGTCAATTTAGTACAAAAACATTAATTAAATATTACTTAAGAAAAATAAAAATCACGTCAGATTTTTTTACTTGAAGCTAAATGTGCGCATCACGCAACAGCAGGTCGCGGCAGCCGGGGGAGAGCACGTCGAGGTACTCGTGACTCAACAAGTCACGAGTACGAGATTTACTTTACGCACTAGGGCCTAAAAGGGCCACTTTTTTAGGCCCGCTTCTTAGGGCTATATTGGCGTACTTTAAGAGCATGAGAAGTGAAAAAAGAAATATGTTCGTCTGTTCGTACCTAAACTACTGAAACAATTTTGATGAGATTATGCAGCGTAGTTGTACATACGCCAGGGAAGGTCCATAAAAAAGGCATTGCAGCACATGCGGTTCAACCAGTATAACAAAAAATGGCTTCTTCAAAAACAATTGCCTGCTAGCGGCACTCATGGCATACATTCATGGGCACAAAAAAAACTAATACCCAAGACAAGCGTTTGAAAAACAAACGAAAGAGACCGCCAACATTTTTCATGAAATCAAAAAGTAATTTACGCTCTCCCGCCTCTATCTATTATTACTCCTCGTATAATTCTTTCTTTTAATACATTTCCTTCTGAACTTTTGATTTGAATTCTTGGATTTAGGTCGCAGCATTCATTTTGCCATTTGTCCTTTGAATTTTAATGGTGCCTGAAGGGAGGAATTAGTTAAGAAGTCAGCCATTTCCGTCCCTCACTAATTTACTACTGTTTTATTGATCAGGCGTCTCGTACTTTTGGTGTTGTTGATAATTTATGTACATAGTATTAGTTAGCTCTTGTCTTAATATTTTCTATCTCTGGTAAAATGTAATCCATTAACTCTGCATTGAATGTTGTAAATAGAGCAGTAATAGCCCACTGGTGTGACTGTCGCGTCGCGCATTGACCTGCTAAGTCATAGGTCTAAAGTTCGAACTCAAGACCGTTCTTGTGCCAGCTTCATCCTGGAAATTCCCGCAATGGCAATATATGTCGTCTGCCCATCTCGCCGGTGGACGACCTACACTTCTCTTTCCATTCCTTGGACGCCACTCGCTTTACTCCACCTGCCATACCGCGCCTAGTTTGGGTTGCCAATGCGAAACTCCATAAGGAAAAACCAACAACACCTTGCCCGACATGGAAATCGAAACCAGGACCTCCACCTCTTTTTGTATAATTATTACTTGCTTTGGTGAAGAAAAACATCGTGAGGAAACTAGCATGCCTGAGGGATATTTTTTGACGGCATGTAAAACCAAGTCAGAGGCCCATGGGCGGCATAAAAACTCTGACACCGGGTAAGGCACTAACCACACGATAAAGGAGAAGAAAGAATGGCGTTATTAACATTTTAATAACAGACAAACTGGATTTGATCCAGTTTGTCTGGGAACCTTTATAAGGAATTAATCCTAAAAGGAACTATATACATACTTCTACGATTTTACTGCTGTTTAACATCAATGCATATCTCAGTTTATTACCAAAGTAAAACTATCATTATTTAAGGGATTTGCATCAACATTCCTTCAGGGAACTCCTAACTACTCTCGGTTCCCATTCGTTTTAGCGACACGGATTAGGGTATCTCCATAGTGAAAGACGAAACTATCAAATCGTATCATGAAATAACTTTAATAATAATCATAACGCCCAGCCGAAGGGGAAATCAGAAAAGCCCTAATTGTGTTTTAAACAGCTTAGGAATCAAATCTGGACTCCAAGCGGCTACTGAGATTTTTTAAAAACAACTGGAGAAATCTTTTAGAGACCTTTTTCGAGGATTGATGCAAACTCTTTCGAGCAGCATCACAGCTTAAAACCTCTAAACCACACGAACCATACTAGTTATTGGAGGTTAGACGTTTCGAATTTTTTTTCACACATCTGTGAGTTTAAAAATAAACACGCTAACGTAGATACGTACGATACCGACCCGATTCCTGATATTTCACTCTATTTTTGTCTCTCCGGAGTACATCGGGGTTCTATTTTTATATAAGTGATATATTTTCCTGTTTTCTGAATAAAGGTCAATCTGTACCTGGCCAGCGTCAGGTGGTATAACTTGTGTTGTTATCTAGCATTATGCTGAGCAACGGGTTTACGAGTCGAGATTTTGTTTGAGTGTGAGTGTGGCGACGCAAAGATACTATGGCGCACACATACAAGACGCGTGCGGTGCGTTTATATGAAGATATCCTACTTCCCCTTTTTATACTATGCACCCGATGACATCAACCTTTATAAAATCACTTTTATAAAGCTACCTTCGACAAAACACATTACTTTGGCAACCCGATCGCCTTTTGAACTTTCAAAATGACTCTAAGACTCCTTCGCAGATTCCCAACCAGAGTCTCTGCTAATATATTGAAGCTCAACGTCAGAGAAGATTTAGCTAATCCCTCTGGTGGAAACTTGATTAGTAACTCGTACCGAGTCTCGGTACTTGGGTCCTACACACTCACTCCTCACGTTAAATGTTGTTGAGTATGTAGGTTGGAATATTTATTATTACTTAAAACACTAAAAAGTGCAAAATAAGTTTACTTCCGGAGTCGGTGCCTTTTGTGTGTTTCATTGACTTCCGGAACTAAATTTTTTGGATTTTTACCAAAAGTTATTAGCAGATCATACACATAGAATTGGAAGAAAAAATATGTATTAGGTATAGAAGGTAACTCATAAACTACCCAAGACAAGTTTACGTGACCACCGCGCGAGCTTTTGCTACCAAATGAACAATGAATCACGTAAATCAAACCAGTAATCACAGAGTTGAGTGACAACAACAAACATTAAAAAAAAACTACACAACCGAATTGAGAACCTCCTCCTTTTTAGGGTTCCGTAGTCAACTAGGAGCCCTTATAGTTTCGCCATGTCTGTCCGTCCGTCTGTCCGTCCTCGCTTAATCTCTGTGACCGTTAGCACTAGAAAGCTGAAATTTGGTACCAATATGTATATCAATTACGCCGACAAAGTAGTAAAATAAAAATTGGAAAAAAATGTTTTATTAGGGTAGCCCCCCTATATGTAAAGTGGGAAGTGATTTTTTTTTTTAATTTCAACCCTAACGTGTGATATATTGTTGGAAAGGTATTTAAAAATGAATAGGGGTTTCCTAAAATCATTTTTTGATAATGTCAATAATTTCGGAAATAATCGCTCCAAAAGTAAAAAACAATGTGTCCCCCCCTCTAACTTTTGAACCATAAGTTTAGAAAATATGAAAAAAATCTGAAAAGTAGAACTTTATAAGGACTTTCTAGGAAAATCATTTTGAACTTGATGGAAACAACAGGTTTTGTACAAAAAAGACAAAAACTACGGAACCCTACACTGAGCGTGGCCCGACACGCTATTGGCCGGTTTTTTTTAAAGTAGTTTATAAAATAGGTTACTTTCGACATATGTGTTTCGCAATTGGGGTGCTGGTGCTGCTCTTTGAGAACGTTGGTATTAGGGTGTAGTGTTGGAAAATGCATTAATAGTTTTGAGTGAATGAAAGACCTAGATTTACATATTATACGTTTGCAAGTGTATCACAGTGAGTGGAAGTACAATGCTTTAAGCTTTATATTCAAATATTAAGTTTTTTGGTATTTTCAGGTCAGTGTCTCATAGTCCCATTAAATGACTATTATATGAAAAAGTCTGCAAATGCATATGCTACTGACCTGCCAAGAAAAATTGAATTTCGCGTGCTACCTTGGCGCTTCACAATTCAGTTTTTACCATAGGTAATCAAAATGGTTTAGAAAGCAACTGACTGACCCAAACTCTATGTCTACATTACTTTTCAAACAAACAACTACAAAGATTCAGTCCTACAACTGTTTTCAAACAATACTGTCGACTGTCGGCACAAAGATTTAATTAGCGCAGTCATAAACGGTGCAAAAGTTGCACCACAACTAAACTACAAGCAACTACAGTTCAACTTGTAAGTAAAAAACTTCGAAACTAGTTCACCACGAAGGGAAATGCAGTTGAAATGAATTCAGACTTTGTTTTTGTTTATTTGAATAGAACCTCGTACATGCGTGTATTTTTTTTAAATTGCTGACAGTTCATGAGCTCATGATTTTACTAACCGGTTGCAAATAAGTTTTTATAAATAATTTTAGACGTCGTCTTTTTCTAAAACTGTTTACTACTACTACTTTTTTTTTTTTTATTATCTTAGTCAACTCACATGAGGACTATGCAGATAAGTATCTGAGATGGTCTTTTGAAGAAAGAACTACACAGATTTTCAGTGGAAAATGTCAAGGCAGTGCAAGTATTTGTCATGTAGGTAGCTCGACTCATAACCAAGGTAGGCTGGCAGGATGATTTGTGAGAATGGAAGTAAGAAATGTGTTGCGCTGACCCCAAGTAATATGGGTCAAGGGTAGGAAAATGATGATGATGATAATATTATATGAGCTGATAGACATTATCGGCCTAGCCTTTTCCCAACTATGTTGGTGTTGGCTTCCATTGTTTTAGTAGTTTTTTTTTTTACAACGCACACCACCGCAATAATTCGATATCAAGTGACCCATCGTTTGTGGGGCAACACCACATTTACACTCACAATTCCACTTATAGATACGTTGCTCATACAGAACAACGATTTCTGCCTTTACACTGGCTGGTGACTTGCATAACGAGTCGCCAAGCAAGTAGCGATGTAAAAAGAACGTACTAAAATTTTCACTTCCAACCCACCAGCGCTTAGCGCCTTCGCAAGTAACCATATGTTAAGTCACTATACTCTAGGCACTAAGCAAGCCACCTTTCAGTGCGTTCGTAACCAAATGCTATTGTTCGCAAGCTTTGTGTATTTCATTTGATACTTTATAACGTCGATCACAAAGATTATTTAAGGTATTTGGGATGCGAATCAAATACTTATGCTTTTTCTCCTTACTTATCCTTAGACAGTCCCTTCTTCAGTTAGATCTTTTGTCCGAAGTATAGAATAAATTGTAATAATATTCAAATAATACTTCGCCTTAACATATAGCGTTGTATCGGACAAGTCTCCACCGGTCGGCTCGGTCGGAAACGGAAATGAATTCGGTATCACTACGTAGGTAGTAGATGTTTCAAATATCGAAACGTACGCCAACCCGCCTCGGTATTGGTAAACTGTGTATCTATACTAATATTATAAATGCGAAAGTATCTCTGTCTGTCCGTTACCTTTTCAAGCCATGGATTTCAATAAAATTTCCTAGGATACACGGTGGTTGGTGCATCGATATAGGGATCATTTGCTGTCTATTCAGCAGCGCAAGTACGTAGAAATCGATTCGATAAATCTGACAGTTATTCTCGACAAAATGAGTTTTTATCTTTGTTATAAACTTATTTTGTCGAGAATGACTGTCAGATTTATCGAATCGATTCTTACGTACTTGCACGACAGCCCCAGTAACTCATCCTTGGCCCCACGGATTTCTTAATTTGGTTTGAAGGTGATTTAAAATATTTTTAAATACACACATCAAAAGTATCTAGGGATCAACATATATTTTTGCAATAACTTTTCTCCTGATTGATATTAATTAAAATTTTCTTTAAGGATTCATCAAATAAAGTGTTTTCGTTTGTCACAGTAACGATAAACCAAGTCACCTTTGCATTAATAAAGAAATTTGCCATTTTCCTAATAAAGGGATTTTTGACATTTGTACCACTAACATTAAAGTTCGAAAAAAAGACTGAAATAACAGTTTTCTTTAAAATTTTATTGGGTAACTTAAACAATTAATAATCCGTGTTTCTACCGCGAACACTAACAACACAAGAACATCGGTTTGGCATACTCAAAATGAGTTCATCCAAATCACGCTGTGGAATGGCCGCCCATGTTCGTTGCAACAACAAAAAAAGGTCTTCTTGCGACTGGATACCCTCCATATTCGGCAGAGCTCTTCTCTGTAGCATATCCCATGCATGCTCAATCGGGTTCAAGTCTGGCGACTGAGCAGGCCAGGGCAGGACATTGATGTTAGCTGCGGCGAGAGTCTGTCTTACAACTCTTGCGGTGTGCGGTCGTGCATTATCATGCATTAACTGAAATAAGGGACCGATTTGCACTTGTAGAGGAACGATGACGTCTGATACAATCGTCTCAGCATAAATTTGAGCGTTGAGGTTGCCTCTGATCCAAATCAACTCAGTTCTTCCGCCGATCCAAATACCCGCCCATACCATGATGGTTCCACCACTATAAGGATGGACTTCCTGGCAGGATTTTAATCGCTGTTGGCGTCCAGGGGTTCTCCAGTGTCGTATACGTCTTGTATCTGGTCTCATACCAAAACGAGACTCATCAGAAAAGCACACGAAACGCCATTGTTCTTCTGCCCAATTTCTGTGTTCAAGAGCCCATTGATATCGAATCCTACGATTGTGCATTGCTATAGGTGGTACCCGTAGCGGTCTTCGGGAATGAAGGTTCACTTCATGCAAGCGGTTTCTGACTGTTTGGTCGCTAATTAAGTTCCCTGAAGAGTGATGAAGCCTCACGGCTAACATCATGGCGGTTATTGTTGGAGCTCTTCGAGTTAAGATTTGAATGTATCGGTCTTGTCTCCGTGTGGTGCAGCGATACCGTCCTCCATGGCGCTCAGCCACGGTACCAGTGCTTCGGTAACGTGTCCAAAGTCGACTGATAACACTCTGACTTGTATTCAGAGCTAAAGCTACAGTACGTTGCCGGGAACCAGCTTCTATCATTCCCACGGCTCTGAGCATTTCTTCCCTGCTTAAATGACGTCGCCGCTCCATAATAACGTTGGTTTTAATCAGTAGTAGGGAAACAGTAGCACTAATAATGTCTTCAATGCGTTGTATGTTTTTATAGGGAAAATATTGACAGCTTATTTTCATCTTTTACTCGAATTTGATTGAGAGTTCCTGATTCAAATTATGAAATGCACCAAAAAGGATCCATGTAAATTTATAAAATCATAAATTTATTACAAAGCCACATCTCAATCTCAAGAAATCCGCATAAAAATGCTTGATCCCTAGACATTTTTGATGTGTGTATTTAGAGGTGGTATATGATTTTGTAAATGCGACCTCAATGCGGTGATAATAACCAACTCACACGCATATTTCAAATGTATTGAATTAATATGGATACAAAGAATTGCTACAATCAAAGACATTTCACATAGTTATTTTTGCCTAAGCTTGTTATTTTATTCTTTGATATCTTCAAAAGAACGCCTACAAGTCTCAAAATATCTGGATTTTCACAAAAATATGAAAATTCTTAGGGCTTGAATGAATATTCCAATTTCGGACCACTTGTTCAAATACTAAAACCCCGTTTTGCATTTTCCAATTCATTTTTTAGGTTTCAGTGATTTTATAAGAGATTTATGTTTGTTATTCAAATAACTAAACATAAAGGTGAATTTGAAATTGTAATTTTGTAGTTGTTGAAAAACGACCTTCTCATTATGACTTCAGGGAACTTTTCACTTAGATTTGTAAGTTAACATGGTATAAAATCAATGATAAGGATACCCCAATACTTACCAACTTGTATACTTTTCGTTGTAAAGACCCTCTCAACATCTGCCTAGCCTTTTCCCAACTTGATTAGGGGCGTCAGCTGAATACCAGTATTTTACACGGAGCGGCTGCCTATCTGACCTCCATAAGCCAGATAGTAGGTAGTGGGTAATACTTACGATACTTCTTGGTAAGACTGGTTGTTGGACTTTTGGGCCACTGAATACCTGTAACGATTGTCAGAGATCTACAAATGACAGCCGGGACCCACGGTTTAATATGCTTTCCGAAGCACTTAAATAGCCGACCAGTTCGTCTCATTAACATCATCTGGGTTTTCCACGGCGTCGTTTTCTGATCTTTAGTGGGGCGATCGTTTGCCATTACGAAATCCATGTTCCAGTCTCGTTTTAATTTTCCATTCCACTACATCGACAATTTTACGTCGCAACGCAAAATTGGATTTCTTATCCATAGAGTGATCAAAGGGTCAATAAATGAAACGATTATAACGTCGTATTATTTATTTTCGTGTGTGTTCCAGCCGCCCGGTACAGATACGGGCGGCGTTTACTCTTTACGTTAAGTTCACGTACGTAACGCTACTCTTTACCAAATTGTCGAAATACTGATATTATCAGAGGGACCATGGTCCCGCAACACAAACGTACAGCGGCATCAACTTTGAGAGAGTAACACTTGGCCATCTCTTCTTACTATGTCTGTAACATCATAAAATCTAACAATAGAGAAGATCTTTAGAATAGATATAGAAAAACCACGATAATATACATTTTAAAGTTATAGGTAGTCGTATCAAGTTTGTACGTAGGCCAAATTATACAGACAAGTCTCATAACAGAAGTTATTTTATACTTTGACGCTATATAACCATCAGTTTGCATATAAAAACTCTATCACCGTGTATATATAAACAAACAAACATCAAAACAAACAATAATGAAATTGTTTATCTACATTAAATATATCGCATCTATCAATTAAATCGTTTTATTCATTTAATTTGGAATATATCTAGTTAAACTTTTAATTGTTATCATATACAAGATACATGGGCGGGCAGATACCAAGTCAATGAATATGTAACTCTAATCGTGTATAATAAGTTTTATTTTCAATAAATTAATTTATCTATAGATGGATTCTAACAAGTGCTAAAATTACAAAGACATGTAATAACTGTATTACAATGTAATTTATTGGTACCTAGGTGTAACTTTTCAAACGTAGGCGAAACTTTTCGGAACCTAGTTGTAACATTTCATAACATAGGCGTAACTTTTCAAAACCTATGTGTAACTTTTCAAAACCGAGGTGTAACTTTCAGACGCTAGGTGTAACATTTCGGAACCTAAGTGTAATCTCTCAGAATTATTGCCCCATTGAAGCCAACTTAAGCTGTGCGCCGTAGTCACTACACACTACTATGGCTACAGCACTGTCGAGCGACACTTCAAGCCACTCACAACATTTAGAGCTTGTTCACATCACTATGGTTTGATTTAGAGCTACTACTGTCACATGTTCCAAAATTCAACTTTTCAAAAATGTTACATTCGATATACTTATTCTTTTAGGCTTTCCAATAATTCGTTTTTTATCAATAACAATACTCTAAATCCTTGTTCGTCTGATCTGAATGATTACGAAACATCGTCATGTAAAAGTGACAGCAAAATAACTCGTAAGACAAAACATCGGCCATGCAAACACCCGTACAGCTATATGCGTCCAAACACCACGCCTTAGTCATGATTAAATGTGAACAATACAAGTTATGATCAATCGTATCAAAGACTAAAGTATTACATAATAATAGGCGAGACACCTACGACGATTATAATGTCTTATGATTACAAGTGTATATTTTAAACGAATTTTGTTAAGCTCATAATTTTACTAGAACGAGTAAGGCGCAGCGAGTGGAAGCCATCAATTCTTATCACCGGACAACATCGTGATAACAGTCACAACTAGATTTTCGTCCTCCAGACCAAAAGGACATCAGAAAAGACTCAAATATCTTCAAAATATTCATATAAGATCTCCCATCGAACAAAGAACTTATGATTGTACTACACTAAACACTTAACTGATCAATATGATCCACTGCGATCATCCCCATTTATCTAAATTGAGTGTTTATAACCCCTCTATTCTCTAATATTTATATATTTTGCAATATAAATTAGTATTCCACACGTATATAAACAACATCTAAAACATTGAGTGTCCGGCGATACGAACCGACGAACGAACGAAATCTCGATGAAGGCGACCGGTCGACTTAAATATGATTGATTAAAGTTATCGCTACATATTGTCATCGTTATCAGCCTTCATACAAGATAATGTTACTACTATTCGTACACGAATTCCTTTACAGTAAAAGTTTATGATGAAGATGAACCCGTGGAGGCCCCTGCGAAAGATGAACAAATGAATAAAGATAAGGGAACTCGTGCACCAACATTGAGATTATTTAAATTTATAGAGGTACAGCAAAGGCGAGGTTCTCCAACGAAGCCCTAGTATCCATTATTACAAACGAGGAACAGGTACAAAAAGTAAAAAGTATCAAAAACATTTTGTGTCCCATATCAGTCGTGTTATTTGTGCAATGCTATTTTTATAAACAGTTTAATATTTAATAACAAAATTTCGTCTTGAAGTGTCGCTCAAAAGTAATAAGTAACCGTGTAGCCTCCGACAGACATATAAACAAGTGTATAATTATTATGCTTTCTAATATAAATGGACCAATCATGGCAGTGAAAGTAGGATCAGTGCTGTCATTGGTCGATTTCTCCCACTCTTATATGTCTAGCAGACGCTAGTTATAAGAACTGAGGTTATGTTTTCGAATTTCGAATGCTAACGTACTTTTTTAAATGCATATTTTTCTTTATTAAATTCATTTGACCGTTGCGATCACCCGAAGTTCGAACACAGCACCTCTGATCTTGAGAATGCGACCGATCCAAACGGATAAATTCCATTCCTTCATAGAATTAGCGACTCGTAAAAATGCTTTACTAACACTATATTTAATTAATATATGTTATTTATTTATTACTTTATTAAAGAACGGGGATTATTTGAATAGTACTTTAACACTCACAACAGCTTTGCGTTTGCTAGACGTTTCCAATATGCACGTAATCGCTCGTTCTACGACGGATAGCCTTCGAGTCTACGAGCTACTCTGATATGGTCTCAGTCTCAAGACAGTCCGTACGTCTGATCTATGATACACTCTCCCTACTCGAGCTACTGACTTGTGTGCGTCGTCGATACTACAATATTGTGATTTTGTAATGATTATTTGGTTATCGTTAGTCTTATATTTGGAAGCTGCTTTGTTAGTGGTGTCTGTTAGTCAATAACTTGGACTTTCTCTTACATGGTGTCGATTCCGTACACAAGTCTCTGATATGTGGGATGATGTGTGTAGCGCCGCGGGCCGCCCGCCGCGGTCCTACCCGAATGGTACTAAATTGGAGCGTACCTACATATACGGTTTATTATATACAATGTACAATACAATACGATAAACACTATAGTGGCTACGGGGCGGGACGCCGGCGGCCGGCGAGGCGTGTCACCTCGCGCCTCAGCATGTATACATTCTCACAGTAATATACATCGTAACTCGCTCTATATATAACAAACATTACACGAACGCGCACCACGCTCGTCGAATAAACAACATAATATACAGCGGAATCGTAGCACTCTTTCGATTCGATTAAAAAAATTGACTAGAAAATCTCAATTCGCTACGAGCACTATGCGTGCGTGGAGGACGATGAGAATATGTCGGCGGCGCGCCACGCCTCGGCCTCCTCCTCCGCGTCGTACTGCTGCAGGAAGGGGTTGGTGGAGCTGTAGCGCGGAGACAGGCCGCCGCGGCCCGGCGAGTTCAGCGTCACGGCCAGCCCCGCCGACGTGCCCGGGATCACGGAGCGCGGAGACTCGCGGGAGCCGGGCTCGCGCGGCGTGTGCTCGCGCGAGTGCTCCCGCGACGAGTCCCGCGACTGGTGCTCCCTGTCCCGCGGCGTGCTAGTCCGCGGGGAGTCCCTCGGGGAGGCTCTTGGAGACGCGCGCGGTGAGGACCTCGGCGACGACCGCGGAGAGGCGGTGCGCTCCGGTTGCCTCAGTATGGAGGACACAGATCCTCCATGTTTAATTGTATCCGCAGGGCTGTGGCTCCCGGAGCTACTGCTGGGCGAACCGGGAGAGGATACTGTCACCTGTCGGGACCGAGGTGGCGCGGGCAGAGGGCCTCTGAGCGGCGACTGCGGACGATATTGGCCGCCCCTGACTGATGAGAGAACCTGCAACATAAAAAGATCACGTATGTATTATTATTTGATTATTTAGGTCTGTTTTTCGTATTATAAATATTGTGAAATGGTGATTACATGTGCGGGCGGCGAGCGGTCTGGCGCGGGCCGACCCGAGAGAGCTGGCGGCGGAGATGCTGCTGATGCTGCCACTTGAGGCCGATATGGACTGACTGAGGGCGGAACTCGGCCTGTGCACAAATAAAAAGGTGTTTATGCTCAAACTATTTTCAAAAGCTGCAATGGAATGGAATAAAATAAAATGAAATGGAAAATGGTAGAATGGAATTTAAGAAAAGAGGTTTCATACTCAGTGTGTACAAAAAGTTGAAAGTGTTAAAAGCCTGTTGGAAAACGATGATGATAGAAACAGTGAAATTGAAGAGACTACTTAAAATGTTTAATATCATCACTAAAAATAGTAATAATCCATGCATAAAAGTTTCATGGCAATTACACTCTAACAGACCAGTATTTTTTTTGTTAAATTTTAAATCTAGAATTCTGGCATGTGAGCAGATTGTGTTTTGTTTCTTTTTCGTCTAAAGCTTCTACTGCCAGCTATCCCATCCCATCTTACTTACAAGTAAGGTGGTAGTATTTAATACCTTGGGGGAGTGTGAGTGAGGCCGCTGGCGACGCACTGACTCTGTTTCCACGCGGCCCGGTTACTGACTCGCCGCGCCGAACTGTCTACAAACATACATGCGTTAAGGGACCGCTTAGCGTTTAGACATTCAGTGTTCTTGTCTAGTGTATAAGTATAGTATAGATCAGCTAGGGCATGCAGAAGGAGAGCTAGAGGGAGTTCTAACGCGCGTTAGGGCTTTAACTTTCAAAGTAAACCTTCGCCAGTGGGCAATTGGAATAAATTCTGTCTTTGTAAAGTTTGACATTCAAAAGAGCCTTACAATCGTCTAATCGAAATAGATGGGCTTTGACTTTGACTTTGAAGAGATTCAAAGATCTCCAAAGACGACGATGGTCAGTAACCATCGGCATGTAAATTCGTATTGAATTTTATTATGTATACGAAGATGTAGATCATTCTTGAGAAAAAAAACATTGATGAGGAGAGATTCGTTTTTTTTTTTTAAACCGGATATTGCAATTTTAACTTTCTTCCAGCGGTATAGAAAGATTTCGACGCGAAAATTCAAAGTGATAAAAGTAATAGGGTTTCTGTTCTATTGGAATAAAGCTTCAGTTTTTTAGCAATTCGCCCGTGTGCGCGAAGAGTGAGAGATCATGAGATGAGTAGGTACAGCAATAGGTGAAGTTAGCTTGGTGAGGAGTGGAATGTTGTCTAGTGGTGTTTTTGAGTCTAACTGAGTTTAACTTCTGGAGTATGCTAGTGGGTGACTATGTGCGTGCATTTGCTACTAATTAGCATGGTGATGTAAATAACAACATCGTGGATACGTTGTTAGTATTGCCAGACATGACTGAGAGTTTCCCCAGACTCTTACCAGGAGAACTTATTATCTGATCACGATCAGATAGATCAGACGATCACGATCTGAGGGTCATTATCTGAACTGAACTTGTTTAGGAATTATTTGATTTTAAAATCAAGATGAAATCAATTATTAAATCATTTGCTACGTCCGAGATTCAAGCAGTCAAATCAAGTTTACACCATGTTGTTTTTTACATCTCAATCACTCAATGTAGTCTAAAGATTGACACAAGAGGTGACATTACCTGAACGTTTAGGAGCAGGCCAGATCTGTAGGAGACACTGCAGAACATTTATGGACCTCTGGTAATCCATTTCTGTTGGTGGTTGCGAATGAAGCATCAATGGAGGAGCTAGAGCCACTGCCAGGTGTTGAGGAGACATCTTGTTACGGTCCTGGGCAGCCACGACCAGAGCTAAGTGGTCGAGTAAGAAGACCAGGGTGGCTCTTGATGCTCGAGGTAGCAACTCAACTACTGAGGCCATTAGTCGAGCGTTCCCTTCTCTGTCATCTGGGAGGCATATTCCTGAAACAATAAGAGGAGATTAGAATGATGGACGAGTTGAGTAGCCTGATTAATAAACCATCATCACAATCAACCTATAATGTTCCTACTGCTGGGACACGGTCTCCTCCCATGATGAGAGGAAATGGGCTATAATCCACCACGCGGGCCCAGTGCGGATCGGTAGATGTCACATGTCTTTGAATTTTTGGTTCTAGGACATGCCGGTTTCCTCACGATGTTTTCCTTCGCCGTTTTGAGAGCAGTGGTGATGGAATAAATTACACAAAGTAATGCGCCTGTCTGGGTTCGAACCCACGACTTACTGTTCGTAAGTCGTGGCCGCCACCACTGGGCCACCGCTGCTCCTGATTAATAAATGCTTTGAAAATATAATGTCTGACACCCGGTTTTTTGAGGATTTGTAACCGATCTTTTTAATAGTGTTATTCGATAAATATATTTCGGAACAATATGTTATGAAAGTATTTCTTGTTCGAACCCAAGATACCTCTGATTTTTCGGATTCATGTGCGTATAGTATAATTATGACTTTCTTTGGTGAAGGAAAACATCGAGAGAAAGAAAAATAAGAGATATTTTTTGACGGCATGTAAAGCCAAGTCAGATGCACGTGAGTGGCATAAAAACTCTGACACCAGATTAGGCACACAATAAAGAAGAAGAAAGTCTATGTTTAACTTTCTCGAATAAACATATTAGAAGTTTATTAATCATTTGTAAAATGTTTAGTCATTTGTATAAGAAGGTAATGTAAATGATTCTTACTTGGTATTTGACAGAATTTAAAACAAAAATCTTGGAACAAACTAGTTCTGAAACACTTTTTACTTAGTGCTATTAAAATGTGTACTACCAAATACGTTTTTACATTTAAACCTAGTTCACCTAAACCCCAGAATTCCATAAAATACTAACCCAGTGCATCAAGAGTCATCTGATACATGCAGCGACTGAACAGCGGCTGTGGCAGCTCCCTCAGGTAGTCCTTCAGTAGACCGGTGATGACGTTGATGTCCGGCACGGAGTCTGGGGCCAGTTCCACCCCTCGGGCGTTCCTCTCAAAGGCTTCTCGAAGGATGCGCTTTTTAATTGCTGAGCCGCATAGACGGTACAGACCTGTGACAAAGAAAAATAGATATTTAGAAGCAACTAACATATTTTTCCTGTGGATAAATAATAAATTCGACTTCTGTCCCTTTTCTTCAAGTAGCGGTTATAATTTTTTTCTTCAATACCGTTCAAAAACATTGAGACTCAACGGGGAGGATTAGTGCCCGACCAATTAAGGTTTTGCGCGAACTTTCGGCCCTGGTCCCAGTTTCGGCCGAAACCGAATCTTAGTTAAAAATATAAAATTGAAAATAGCGTACAGCGCCAGACGGATACCGCCTGCCTGCGCAGGGCACTGGAGATGGAACCCCGAACCATTGCACTCATCCAAGAGCCGTGGATCCAAAATAACAGAAATACGGCCTTGGTAACATTGGAGGTAAGCTGATCCTCGACACAAAAGGCACAGATAAACCACGAACCTGTGCCTACATACCCAAAGATGTACCCACCACCACACTCACGCAATTATGTTCCAGAGATCTAACAGCCGTCAGGCTAAAAACCGACGGCGACGCACCCGATATCGTCCTGGCCTCGGTATACATGCCTGGCGAGGATGAAGACTGCCTACCAAAAGGGATGGCCGACCTGGTAAGGTATTGTGAAGACACCAACCTGGACCTGGTCATCTGCACGGACTCAAACGCCCATCACCCGTTTTGGGGTTGCAACAAAGCCAACACTAGATGTGAGGTACTATGCATATACTTGATCTCAACTAACCTTAACATCGCAAACCGCGGCTCGTAACCCACTTGGGTCACATAGCGCGGACAAACGATCATTGACTTAACGCTGGCTTTGGAAAGCGCGGCAAAACTTATTTCTGACAGGCACGTATCCAACGAGCCTTCCTGCTCTGACCATAGAAGGATTCGCTTCTCATTAGTAGCTAACATAAAAAAAACCCAAACCTAGACGCAACCCACGCCGTACCAATGTACCCGGCTACAAACGACTGTTGGCCTCCCTACTAACGCAGCACCAAACGCCCCAAATTCTAATGGTCTATTAGAATTTGGGGCGTTTGGCAAACAACTTGAAGACACCGTAACAAAACTCTCGGAATTTATAATTGAAGCCTACCACGCTTGCTGCAAACTAAAAGACCCAAACACCAAGAGCAAGGGTAACTCCTGGTGGAATGCGGAACTTAGTAAGCTCAGGCAAACCATGCGCAAACAATTCAACAGAGCCAAAAACTCCAGATTACCAGCAGACTGGGACTCATACAAGAAAACACAATACACCTTCAAAAAAAAAGTCAGGAATGCCAGCAGGGCAGCCTGGCGAAAATTCTGCGAAGAAATTGAATCGAACAACGAAGCCGCGCGTGTGAGAAAGATCCTATCTACCGATCAAGATCGCACCCTCGGGTCGCTGAAAACCCCAGACAACACATACACCAAGTCGGATCAGGAAACAAGTAAAGTCCTCTTGGAAACCCACTTCCCAGACTGCAATCTCTCCGAGGACAGAACCTGGGCAAGTGAGCCAACGGAAACACCAAATGACCAAGACTGGGCCAGAGCCCGCACCATAGTAACCGCAGAGAGAATAAAATGGGCAATAAAGACTTTTAAACCATATAAATCCGCAGGCTTAGACGAAATTTTCCCCGCCCTGCAACAATGGGGAGTAGACGTTCTAACGCCATGGCTGACCGTCATCTACCAAGCCTGCATAGCACAGAAATATATACCACTTGCATGGTGTGAAGTGAAAGTCATTTTCATCCATAAACCAGGCAAACCAGATTACACACAACCCAAGGCGTACAGACCAATAAGCCTAACATCTTTTCTACTGAAAACCCTCGAGAGACTGTGTGTGAGATGTGTGACACATTCGGGACGGACCTATTCGGGGGCGACCACTTCACAAACAACAACACGCGTATTCCACAGGAAAATCAACAGAATCTGCGCTGAATAGTGTGATCTCCAAGATTGAATGTGCAGTGGACCACAAATGCTCTTCATTGACATAGAAGGCGCTTTTGACAAAACCATCTTCCATAGCATCAACGCAGCCCTCGAGGAACACGGTGTGGACTCCACTTGCATGGTGTGAAGTGAAAGTCATTTTCATCCATAAACCAGGCAAACCAGATTACACACAACCCAAGGCGTACAGACCAATAAGCCTAACATCTTTTCTACTGAAAACCCTCGAGAGACTGTGTGTGAGATGTGTGACACATTCGGGACGGACCTATTCGGGGGCGACCACTTCACAAACAACAACACGCGTATTCCACAGGAAAATCAACAGAATCTGCGCTGAATAGTGTGATCTCCAAGATTGAATGTGCAGTGGACCACAAATGCTCTTCATTGACATAGAAGGCGCTTTTGACAAAACCATCTTCCATAGCATCAACGCAGCCCTCGAGGAACACGGTGTGGACTCGACCCTGCGAGGATGGATCACAAATATACTCCGACTGAGAGCCGTACAAGTTACGGTAAATGACACCACTAGAGCCATAGTGGCGAAGGGCTGCCCCCCAAGGTGGTGGGTGGTGGTCCTCTCGCCACTACTATGGAACCTCGTAGTAGACAGCCTCATCAAACGTCTCAACAGCAGAGGGTGTGTTATGCTGATGATCTGACCATAATAATAAGCGGCACACACGAAAACACACTATGCAACATTATGCGCCAAGCTTTAATAATAGTAGAAGACTGGTGCAAGGGATACAAACTAGCAGTGAACCCTACCAAAACCGAACTCATCCTCTTCACAAAGAAAAGGAAGCTGGCAACGTTACAATTGCCAAGCTTCTTTGGGACAACCCTAAGCCTATCGACTGAAACCAAATACCTGGGTATCTTTTTGGACAAACAGCTGAACTGGGCAAAACACACTGATTACATCATCACAAAAGCCAGTGTAGCCCTATGGCAATGTAAGAGACTCCTCGGGAGAAATTGGGGAAATTGGTAACAGTTATCCGACCAATCATTACATACGGTTCTTTAGTTTGGTGGCCCAGGACCAACCTAAGTACAACCCAAAAGGATCTCGAGAAACTACAAAGATTTGCCTGCGTAGCAATCACCGGCAGCATGAGAACTTCCCCCACTGCTGCCTTACAGGTGATGATGGGGCTGCCTCCCCTACACCTCGTCGTAAGAGAGGAGGCGGCCATAGCGACTTTCAGACTCGAAGTATCCGGCACCCTAAGAAATGATTCCAGAATCAAACACACACGCATCAGAGAAGATGCAATCAAAGAACAGCCGATGATGACATCACCCATCAACAGAACCCTGAAGACCCACTGCTTCCAAAAACACTACAACATACAGCTCATAAAGGAGTTGTGTGACTACTCAGGGACAAGAGAGCTAAGGGTTTACACTGACGGATCAAAAACCAACGATGGGACTGGCGTCGGAGTGTTCTCCGACGACCTAAACATTAAGATATCCAAACCACTTGGAATGCTCAACTCTGTTTACCAAGCAGAGTGTGTAGGTATTATCCAAGCGGCACACGCTATAGAGGCCACGGAGATTACGGATACCAAAATTCGAATACTCTCCGACAGTGCCTCAGTTCTTCAATCCCTAAACAGTAATCAGATCACGTCGAGAGTAACACTAGAATGCCACAAGGCCCTAGAACGAATCACGGTACTAAATCACAACACGGTAACGCTACAATGGATTAAGGGTCACAGTGGATCACTTGGAAACGATGCGGCTGACGAACTTGCCAGAAGAGGATCCAGCACAAAACCCTACGGCCCGAACCCATTGTGCCCATTCCTTTCAAGCAGCTAAGAAACTGATTAAAAGATCACACTCGAATACAAGCGGTGAAATGGTGGACCTTGACACCAGGATGCAGGCAATCCAAGGAAGCTATGCCATCCCTGGATACAAAGCTGACCAGGCACCTTCTGCGCCTGGACAGAGATAGCCTGCGTCTGGTGGGGGGGCCATCACTGGACACTGTTTACTGAATAAACACTTCCACACAATAGGAATCACTGACAGTCCCCTGTGCAGAGCATGCATGGAGGCGGAGGAAACGGTGGCGCATGTGCTCCTTGAGTGCACAGGCGTTACCAAGATTCGCGAGGAGACCCTGGGAGCACCAAGATCCTTTGTGGATGCCCTGAGGAGACCGGGAAGTCTGATCTGCTTCTGGAGGGAAGTGGGCTGGTTGGAGTAATCGGCCACCATGGCTAACCCACAACGGTCCACTTCACTCCACTCCACTTAGCATATTTTTTATATACATACAACAGTTAACACGTGTTAAATAAAAAAAAATAACAATCAAAAGTATGTTACAAAAAAAAAGTTGACGGTTGAAAACACATCTTTTTTTTTTTTTTTTTTTATAACCTGTCCTTCATTTTTAAAAGTCTCGATGTCTTAGAGTTATAAAGTACTTAGTTCGCTAAATAAAAGCGTAAAATAATGGCTAGATTACGTTGTAAATATCAATAAGCATAGTCAATTAAAAATGCTTTTTCATTCCAGCATGCACTTACCAATAATATCTAAGCCACGTCTTTCAATCTCCTCGACGCATCTCCTCACGATCATTGGCACGGGTGGAGCGTGCGGTGGTCTGGGCTCCCTTGCAACCACCGTGTCTAGCTCAGCACCAAACAGGGCGTTGCTTCGGGGAGGCGCCGGCCGTCTTCGGAAGAGATCGTGCGGTTCCGCGTGACGAACGCGGATGTATAACGTTCCACGGGGTTCCATCTGGGAATAAGCATAGGTATAAATATGATGTTCAGAAATCGGCACCGTGATGACCAAAACGCCGATAGTTCATCCGAAGGTAAATGATCACCTCCGCCTTTGTAATACCAAAGGAATCACAGAAATGAAAGCTGAAACCTTCAAGCTTGGCGATATTTAAATTTACTTTGGTTGAGACCACAGAAAATATCTCCATCAATACAAGAACTTATGACCAAGAAGCACATAGTCCTGTGTTTTTTTCCTCGTCTTCCATTATGTTTTGCAGATTCTGTTGTGTGTCTTGTAGTCTGGTCTCATCATTCATCATCATCATTTCAGAAAGACGTCCACTGCTGGACATAGGCCTCCCCCTCCGCATTAAGCGGATTCCCGCAACCTTCACCAGGTCATCGGTCCACCTAGTGGGAGGTCTTCCAATGGAACGCCTAGTAATAGTCTGGTCTGAATTAAATTAATTAGTATTTTCTTTAACTTTGTCGAAAGTTTACCTTGAGAGCCAGTTGATGCGAAGGTGCGCGCGAAAGCATGTCAGGCAGGGTCACAGCACTTCTGTAGCAGAGCTTGTGCCTATGCTGCGGGTCCCAGGAGTAGACCAGCACGTCCAGTTGTCTATTGTCAACTAGGTCCAGCTCGAATGACTCGTCCCAGTCGAAAGCTAGTTCGCCGGTGCGGACCTACGATTATGAAGGGGTACTTATAGACACCAAATTATTTCAATACATATTTTTAAATGATCAAAGCCAAAACAATAATAGTGCATGGGCGATAATATAAACCTACTCCACAGATATAAGTTATTTTTTTCAGATGTGGTCTATGTTATAACTGTATTAGACTGCATCATCTATAACTGCTGGATAAAGCTTTCTCCTCATGATTTCCAGTGCTTTTGATCCAGGGCTAATGTAGACCACTGACCTGGTCTGACGTGCCTGACCTCAAACCAGATCAGTGTCTCACTTTGGCTATTTTATATACCTACGAATAATGTTACACTCACTACAGTACGAGCTTTATGCACACGATCACATTCCAGAACACAATACAGGTCTCTGGGTGCAACTGCTGGCTGCGGAGGTGCCAGGGGACCTGAGGGAGGGGACCCCGGCGATGAACCCGATGCAGTAGGCCGCAGACCGCGGCCCGCCAAGAGATGTACAAATAGCATGCCTGATACTCCGCCAGACAACCGTGAGAGACCGGTCATGGACGCAGAAAGACCACCCGTAGTTGGCTTTTCTGCTTTATATTTTAGGAACTCTGTAAGCAATGCAATATTATTTTGAAAACATACTTGTTTAAAAAAAGAAACTTGTTACTTGCTATTATTATTGTTACCAACATCACAACTTTCTGCGGCGTGCTAACGCAATAAAGGTGTATTTCAGTAATAAAATATCAGTTGTCAAAGAATAATGAGCATTGTATACTGTACCATTAGGATTAATATCAAGGTGTCTTTGATGACGAGATCCCGGCGTTGGAACCGGGCTTGGGTTGGGACAGTTGAACCGTGACCCGAGTTCAAGTAGCTGGCGGACCCGACGGGCTGAAGGTGACCCTCCGGCCGCAGCTCCAAGCTGGTTCGTGGCACCCAGTTGCTGCGAAGAAACTGAGCGAGCAGGCAAGTGCCGTGGTCTTTCCACCCGACGACCTGCTAGACCTAATGATGATCCAAATCGGCTGGCACTTTCCATCTGGAAAGGAAAGATATTTATCGAGAGGCAAACTATCGATGAAACTAGGAAAAAACGAATACTGTAGAATTTCTTACATTTTTGAGCGCATCATGTATATTTTCAGCTGAATAGTGCGTTGGAAGTCGTGGACGCAGCGTCTCATAGAGGGCGCTAGTAGAGGGCGCCCGCGACAGCCACGCCCTGTACTCGTCCGAAGTGAATACTGAAGGAGAGGACGGTAAACGACCTGTTAATCAAATGATCTTGGATGATGAATGAATGTCTTGTGGAATGGTTATTACAAATGAATCAATTGAAAGACTTTTGGTATGGATATTAAAAGATTTGTCTTTTTCTTTCTTACCTCTGGAAGAACGAAGATCTAAACGTGAAGACAAAGGCTCCGGCTCATCTTGAAGAACACTTCCTGCTCGCCTGCTTAGTCCCAACCTATTTGGAACAATAAAATTTATAAATAGAACTGTTTTTGGATTCAAAACTGTGAGGGAAAGTGATGCTTACCTCTGTCCAGTTCCCCTCACATCTCTTGGCAACGAATTAAACTTCGATCCAATATCCCTGCCCAAAGTGCTACTCCTGTAACCACTGAGTCCAGAATAGTAAGGAGTTCTAGTAGGAGCCGTAGCCTCTGTGTCTGAAGAATAGTCCAGACTTCGGTTCCTCCTAGCTGTTCCAAATTTACTACTATACGATGGTAGACCAAGCCCAGTAGTTCCATATGCTCCTGACAATGTGGAACCCAGGCCAGTTCCTCCTAAACCTGATCCTAGGCCAGAGCTTGTCAGGCCTGATCCGACGAGGCTTGAACCAGTGAGGCCACTGAGTCCTGTGCTTGAGAGTCCAGAAGGAAGCCCAGGGCCTAAACTAGTTCCTCCCAATGCGGAGTCTGTCAATCCAGTGCCTGATAGGCCTGATCCGGGCATGCCTACTCCGCCGTACCGTTGATTGTATCTTAGACTTGTTGCTGAAACAATATAACACAATATTAGATACACTCCAATGGACATTAAGGTCTATTTTAACACAATCATTAATTCAACAGAAGAACCCTTACATCCAGTTGCAGCTGAAGCCTTCAAGCTTGATCTGAGCAAGGAATGTCTACCGAAATCAGAATGAGTTTCTGCTCTAGGCAACTGCTGTTCCGATCCTGACCGTGGAACACGGCCTCCAAAACGCGTACTGAAAAACAAACCAAGAATTTTATTCAGAAACCCAAGAGATTAAAAATGAAAAGGCCCAATCAGAATCTGTACAAGATGAAGTAGTATGTTAAATAAGTTGTTTTGAGGGCCTAAGGACCGACTGATATGCGATACTAAATGCGCCAAACTAGTGACCCAGTTTTGGGCCGATACAATTTAGATTGCCATCGACACGCTAAGAAGACGACTAAGAGGAAGCAGACATGACAGTATTGTGGCAACCACTTTTAAAGTGCTTCGTATTCCTACAACTCCCAACAGCTTTGTTGTCTTTTTTGTAGGCCAGACTCATTCATTTTTTACTTTTCCATCACTTGGACATAAAACAGGCCATGAAGGATATAAAATGACACCATTCTTACCCATCATATCTTCCGCTGTCAGCTGGGTAGAAGGAGTGCACCTTCTCCGCCAAACTATCCAGTGTGTTCGGATAGGATCGCTCGTATGGCACGAAATGCGTCGCTTGGGACTTCGGCTGCTCTGTTATCACCGGTGGTGGTGGACGGTAGCTGTGGATAGGAGAAAATAGAACTTGAAATTGTGGTTGCATGCTGTGGGCGATTCACCACCTAGCCTTTAACCTTTGTCTGACTTAGCTAACAAAGGATGAAGGAAGGGAGAAAAAAACGCTGATACTAAAAACTCATGACAAGTCTCATGAGTTTTTAGTATCAGCGTTTTTTTTCTATATGATCATCTTTATCTGCATTCGGTTAGTGGAGCAGTAACTTTACTAAACCAACTACTAATATAATTTATCGTAAAACAAAATAACAATAATTCTTATTTAGTTGCAGGCAGACTGTGAATCATGTTTTAAAGATGCTTAGTGATTCAGGTAACCATTAGGCATAATAGTCATGATAATGCCTTTTACACTTTGCTCGAACTGGGAAACGAACCCAGGACCTCTTGCAAAAAATTAAAATGCATGTATATTTATTTAACAAATGGAAACAATACCGTACCTCCATGTAGAATGATCAGACGGCGGTCTTGGATTGTAATATAAATCCAGAGCCGTAGAATCAGGAGACAAAGCACCAAGTTGCAGCCGACTTCTTTCTTCTCTGCCGTCACCAACTGGACGAACACCTCCCCCTGGCCCCGCTGACCGCAGCGTACCGTGTCTGTTGAGGTAACAAGTTAGGTACTTTAATTTTTAAGCCATGAGAAATTGATGAGCGACGACGACATTTGTGACAGAAAGTAGGTGTGTAATGTAAAATGCGAGCGTAGCGAGCGTGCGTCATGGAATCGTAGCAGGTTCTAAATTTGTTTATATCTCGAAAACGGTGCGTCCTATTTCAAAAATAATGAAAAAATAACCCCCTGCCGCATAATTCTTAAAATGTAGGTAAAAAAATGAAAACAAAAAAGATTTGTATTTTAATGTTTTATATTATCCCCTATTAGTTGCGTGCTATTAGTGGCCATAATTTACTATTTGAAGATAATTTTAACTAAATTTAGACGATCAATTAATGTGGGACGATTTACATTTTAAATGTACTGAGTTAAAAAATTAGAAGCTATTATAATATCTTTTTTGATGTCATATATGTATTAATACACACATCAAAAGTATCTAGGGATCAACATATATTTTTGCAATAACTTTTCTCCTGATTGATATTAATTAAAATTTTCTTTAAGGATTCATCAAATAAAGTGTTTTCGTTTGTCACAGTAACGATAAACCAAGTCACCTTTGCATTAATAAAGAAATTTGCCATTTTCCTAATAAAGGGATTTTTGACATTTGAACCACTAACATTAAAGTTCGAAAAAAAGACTGAAATAACAGTTTTCTTTAAAATTTTATTGGGTAACTTAAACAATTAATAATCCGTGTTTCTACCGCGAACACTAACAACACAAGAACATCGGTTTGGCATACTCAAAATGAGTTCATCCAAATCACGCTGTGGAATGGCCGCCCATGTTCGTTGCAACAACAAAAAAAGGTCTTCTTGCGACTGGATACCCTCCATATTCGGCAGAACTCTTCTCTGTAGCATATCCCATGCATGCTCAATCGGGTTCAAGTCTGGCGACTGAGCAGGCCAGGGCAGGACATTGATGTTAGCTGCGGCGAGAGTCTGTCTTACAACTCTTGCGGTGTGCGGTCGTGCATTATCATGCATTAACTGAAATAAGGGACCGATTTGCACTTGTAGAGGAACGATGACGTCTGATACAATCGTCTCAGCATAAATTTGAGCGTTGAGGTTGCCTCTGATCCAAATCAACTCAGTTCTTCCGCCGATCCAAATACCCGCCCATACCATGATGGTTCCACCACTATAAGGATGGACTTCCTGGCAGGATTTTAATCGCTGTTGGCGTCCAGGGGTTCTCCAGTGTCGTATACGTCTTGTATCCGGTCTCATACCAAAACGAGACTCATCAGAAAAGCACACGAAACGCCATTGTTCTTCTGCCCAATTTCTGTGTTCAAGAGCCCATTGATATCGAATCCTACGATTGTGCATTGCTATAGGTGGTACCCGTAGCGGTCTTCGGGAATGAAGGTTCACTTCATGCAAGCGGTTTCTGACTGTTTGGTCGCTAATTAAGTTCCCTGAAGAGTGATGAAGCCTCACGGCTAACATCATGGCGGTTATTGTTGGAGCTCTTCGAGTTAAGATTTGAATGTATCGGTCTTGTCTCCGTGTGGTGCAGCGATACCGTCCTCCATGGCGCTCAGCCACGGTACCAGTGCTTCGGTAACGTGTCCAAAGTCGACTGATAACACTCTGACTTGTATTCAGAGCTAAAGCTACAGTACGTTGCCGGGAACCAGCTTCTATCATTCCCACGGCTCTGAGCATTTCTTCCCTGCTTAAATGACGTCGCCGCTCCATAATAACGTTGGTTTTAATCAGTAGTAGGGAAACAGTAGCACTAATAATGTCTTCAATGCGTTGTATGTTTTTATAGGGTAAATATTGACAGCTTATTTTCATCTTTTACTCGAATTTGATTGAGAGTTCCTGATTCAAATTATGAAATGCACCAAAAAGGATCCATATAAATTTATAAAATCATAAATTTATTACAAAGCCACATCACAATCTCAAGAAATCCGCATAAAAATGCTTGATCCCTAGACATTTTTGATGTGTGTATTTAAGAAGTTTACTGCTTGAATGCATGTTACAAAATTTAGATGCTAAGAAATAATACCATGCTGAGTTGTATTTAGGGTTGTAGCACCACCGAACGCGGAACGCCTACAGCGACGCGCCACACAACACTACTGTGTCGGAACGTGACTCACGCACACAACGTTAGGCCGCCGCCTCGCCTATATAAACGGACGCCGCGGCCACGAGCCCTCAATGATCCGACCCAGCCTGTTGTCCCTTGCTGCCTCTCATCAATGACGCACTAAGCCGAGGCCCGAACCCCACAGGGGGTGCCCTTAGTGACCGTTCATTTAATTTAAATCCTTAGTTTGTAAGCCCTGGCTGGGGGCCTTAAAGTAATTTTTGGCCACCACAGGATTGTCCGGTTAAGCAGTTAAGCAACCTTAGCGCGTTGCAACTGCGAGTGGTCCCACCTAAAAAAAAAAAAAAAAAAAAAAAACACGAGCCCTCAGTCTGAGTTAGCGCGCCGCTGTTTCCACGCATTGGAAGAGCTCGCCTAGCCTAGACGCCCCTCTCCCCTCGCGCCCCACGGTGACGTATCCTTCTTGTTTCGTGACGCACCTCGCGTCACGAACTGGCTGGGAACGTATCGTGTAGTTTTAAAATCGTCGTATCTAGTTAAGTTACTATTTGTAAACAACATTGTTGGTGGAATAAACTCATTGTTTATATTGAGCCTACGTTTTTATCATACCCGCTACAATCTGGCGCTCAACGTAAAGGCCCGGAAGCAGGCTAGCCCTATATCAAGATTACGAAGAAGAATAAAGGAGGAACCGCAAACGACCATGAATCTGTCAACTGAGCAATTCGAGAAGTTACTGTCAGTGATTGGTAACCAACAGCGACGAGGCTCTTTCACCACTTGCAAGGTTAGTTTTAATGGTGCCAGAGACACTGAATCAGTCGAATCGTTTCTTGCTGCGGCTTCAGTGTTCAAGTCCGTAGAACAGATCTCCGACGAAGATGCGATCATGAGCATCCCCTTGATCTTGAGGGAAGAGGCTGCCACCTGGTGGAATGGGATCAAGGAACAGGTGAAACATGGGACGAGTTTGTTTCAAGAGTTCGCCACGCCTTTGCTCCTAAAAGACCTGCCTACCAGCTGTACCAGAACGTTGTCAACATCAAGCAAGGTGAGGATGAGATAACGGAAGTGTTTGTGGCTAAGAAGATGGCTCTTATTGCACAAATGCCAGAGCCACACACAGAGACCCAACAAATTGACATGATCTACGGGCAATTGAGGTACAAAATAAGGGTAAAATTGCCACGTGAGACTGTCAATACCCTTGATGGTCTAGTGAAGGCAGCCAGAGGAGTGGAAGAGCTCCTCGTTGAAAAGGAGATGCCAGAAAAAGAGACAGAAAAGGGAAACGAGACAGAAAAGGTGTCATTCAAAAAGAAGCGTTGCACGTACTGTCGATTGCCTGGGTACTCAATTGAGACATGTCGAAAGAAAGAGAAGAAGGATCTCGCTTCAGGTACTGGCACTTCCGCCACGAAACCTGCGTCTGCAAATGCCGCTATAGGCACCCAAGCGCCATCGCCTTCTACACCAAAGTTTTCGTGTTACGGATGTGGTACACCGGGAGTGGTCCGGTCAAAGTGCACAACCTGCGCCAAGGTTGTGCCAAAAGAGGGAAAGACTGAAGTAAGTTTTTGTTCTTTTAATCCTCAAGCAGATGTACGCCCTAGGCCGGTTATTGGTATTGCCATAGGCAAAATAACCGGCAGCGCCTACGTGGATACTTGCGCAAAGGCCAGCGTTGCATCATACTCGCTGTACAAATGCCTACGAAGACTCGGTTTTGCATTCCACACACAACAGTTTGTGGTGAAACTGGCTGACGGCACGAAGACGACGAGAGACGTTTTGACTGTAAATGCACCCGTCAGTGTCTGTTACCGTGTTGTGCAAACGAATTTTATCGTGTTCCCGGAAGCTCGAGAGTCTCGCACTCTGTTGGGTGTCGGCTTTATAGAAGATGCCAAGATGGTACTTAACGTTCCGCAGAAGACTTGGTATTTCGAGGATTACCCTGATGACATCTTCGACCTCCAAGATGAAGATGATGAGGAGATATCAATGGCCAAAGTAGAGGCTACGCCCGTTTATTTTGACCCTCAGTTACGGACTATGTTAAAATATGTCGAGCTGCCTGAATTTATCTCTCCTCTGTCCATAACTCCACGAGACGAAGGCGTACTGGAACCGGCGCTGCCACAATCCAGTGCATGCACCCCAACAACTGGCAGTCCATTATCCAGCAGAGAACCAGCACTCCCGACAACGAGTGCCTGCACTACAAACACGATGCCATATCGCGTAGTGCCAATTGAGCTGTCTCCTATTCCAAGGAAGCGGTCCCGACCATTATTCGATGGGTATTCTCCAAGGTTCGTCGACTTTATGGTCCGTGATGCCCAAATGCAGCTTCACGATGCTCCGTGTGTACTATCTCCACACTCCAAGGCACTCTTTCCTAGCGACCAAAGTAATAGCAGCAATGATGTTGAAATTGGATCTTTGCAAGTTGAAGAGGTCTCATCGGATACGCTGGACGCAACTCAAAAGTCACAGCTGATGGAAGTGCTGTGGGATTATCAAGAAGTTTTCAGTGAAGGTGGAGAACCGACCACCCTCGCTGAACACTGCATCGACACAGGTGAGCATAACCCCGTCTCTGTACCTCCATATCGCCTCTCGCCGCCGCGCATGGCTGTGTTAAAGAATGAGGTAAAGAAGATGTTGGACAGTGGAGTAATTGAAGCATGCTCATCACCCTGGTCTGCACCCGTTGTCATGGTACCAAAGAAGGACGGTTCAGTTCGAGTTTGCGTTGATTACCGTAGACTTAATGCCATAACGGTCCCCGACAAGTATCCTATTCCTCGCATAGATGATCTGCTTCATGCTGCTAAGCCAACGCCTTTCATGTCGACCCTGGATTTACGCGCTGGCTACTGGCAAGTGAAAGTCAAGCTCGAAGATCAGGACAAGACGTCATTTATAACTCCATTCGGTATGTACCGTTTCAAGAGGATGCCTTTTGGACTTCGCAACGCACCCTCTACATTCCAGCGTCTGATAGACAGAATTCGAGTTAGCTTGGAGAATGTAAAGATGCTGGCGTACCTAGACGATCTGCTTATTTTTTCGTCTACCTATCAAGCACACCTAACGGATTTGGGTAAGGTGCTAAACAAGCTGAAAGAGAGCAACCTTCAAGTAAATTTTAGTAAGTGCCGATTTTGTTGCTCAACAATTAAGTATTTAGGGCACATTATTACTCCAGAGGGTCTGAAGGCTGATCCTGAGAAGGTAGCAGCAATACTAGCCTATCCAGCACCCAAGAATTTGAAGCATCTGATGACGTTCCTGCAGACCTGTTCCTGGTACAGGCGATTCATACCAAACTTTGCCGGAATCAGTGAACCACTCTCCCGTTTAACTAAGAAAAACGCGGTATGGACTTGGTCAGCGGAACAGGAGCAGTCTTATCAAGAGCTCAAAGTACGTCTTACATCCACCCCTGTGTTACGTCAAGCCGACGAGACGAGAGGCTACATTATCAAAAGTGATGCAAGCAACTATGCACTTGGAGCAGTTCTAGTGCAGGGGAGGGACAGGACGAGCATCCCGTCGAATACGCCAGTAGGCTGATGATCCCTGCAGAACGCAATTATTCGACAACCGAGAGGGAGGCTCTCGCAGTAGTTTGGGCGATCAAAAAATTCCGTGGATACATTGAAGGTCTCCCAGTAACAGTGGTTACGGATCATCAAGCCTTGAGGTGGTTGATGTCGTTACGGTCTCCAACTGGTCGATTAGCTAGATGGGCTTTGCAGATACAGGCGTATGATATTACTATCAAGTATACACCCGGTAAGACGAATGTGGTCGCAGACACGCTGTCCAGGCCTATTTGCGATGCAGCACTGAAAACACCTGTGGAGTGTGTAGCATAGCTGTGGATATGCCGCAGAGACCAACATCTGAAATTAGGGCAGAACAGCTAAAGGATGAACACATCACTAGCATCGTAACTGCTTTAGAGGATGCAGATCGTAAAGATAATGCCGTGTACTGGAGCAACAAAGGGTACGTCATGAACAACGGGTTGTTGTACCGATACCACCCGTCGGATGACTCAGATGAGGCTCAACTCGTAGTTCCTCAACATGAATGGGCAAACGTTCTTTCAGTATACCACGATGACCCTTTGGCGGGGCATTACGGCGCTGATAAGACATATCAACGCATCTCGAAGCGATATCATTGGAAGGGTATGAGAAAATATATCGAAGCATATGTTAAGAACTGTGTTGCATGCCAGAGATTTAAGCCGTCCAACCTGAAACCAGCTGGTTTGCTCCAAACCACGCCCGTGAACCAACGTTTCGAAACCCTCGCCTTTGACTTGTTTGGACCTTTGCCGTCAACGACTAGCGGCAAGACATGGATACTGATAGCTGAAGATATTGCTACTGGATGGATAGAATTATTTGCTTTGGAAACTGCCAGCGCTGAAAATTGTGCGACAGTTTTGATGAACGAGGTTTTCCTTCGGTATGGTGTGCCCAGACGCCTGATAAGCGACAATGGACCCCAATTTGTGAGTGCTGTAATGCAACAATTAACCTTTTGTCTGCGAATAAAGCACACATTCACACCAGTGTATCACCCGGCAGCAAATCCGGTGGAAAGGAAAAACAGAGATTTGAAGACACAACTGGCCATTTTAGTAGGAGATGAACATGGAAGTTGGAGTGATATGTTACCCAGCATACGGTTTGCGATGAATACCGCAACCTGCCTCACTACAGGACAAACGCCAGCGTATTTGACATTTGCACGAGAACTGCGTACTCCGGATGACAATGCTCACGATTTTCGTCAGATTTTACTGTCTGAGAACTTTGTGCCTGAAATTACGCCGAAGTTACTACTAGTCGCCAATACGCTGGACAAGGCTAGAGATGTCAGAGAGAATCTAGAAGAACGCAGGAAGAAGATGGCAGACCAAGGACGTAGAGAAGATCCTGGTTATACTCCCGGTGACCTGGTATTAGCAACTACCCATCCAATCAGTAATGCTGCTCGAGGAATAAGTGCTAAATTCTGTCCTCGCAGGGATGGTCCCTATCTAATCCTAGCACGCCATGGTGCTTCATCTTATCTGATTTCAGATCCCACTGCTCCAGATAAACCTCTTGGAGTGTATCATACATCTGCCTTGACACCGTTCCAAGGCCATGCGGCAAGCCCACTTCCACCGCCGGTGCGCCCACTGAAGAAACGCGGGCGTCCGCCTAAACCTAGGCCTAACCCTGAGGGCGCCACTCCGCCCTCTCGTGGACGAGGACGACCACGGCGAGGCGGGTCTCGCCCAGCTTCGTTGGTGGACCATCCATCTTGACTGGCCACTCGTCGGGGCGACTTCGCATCCAGAGGGGGAGCCTGTAGCACCACCGAACGCGGAACGCCTACAGCGACGCGCCACACAACACTACTGTGTCGGAACGTGACTCACGCACACAACGTTAGGCCGCCGCCTCGCCTATATAAACGGACGCCGCGGCCACGAGCCCTCAGTCTGAGTTAGCGCGCCGCTGTTTCCACGCATTGGAAGAGCTCGCCTAGCCTAGACGCCCCTCTCCCCTCGCGCCCCACGGTGACGTATCCTTCTTGTTTCGTGACGCACCTCGCGTCACGAACTGGCTGGGAACGTATCGTGTAGTTTTAAAATCGTCGTATCTAGTTAAGTTACTATTTGTAAACAACATTGTTGGTGGAATAAACTCATTGTTTATATTGAGCCTACGTTTTTATCATACCCGCTACAGGGTGGCTTATATAGAAGATAGTATCATTCAGACGCTCGTCGCTAATTGTGGCTGACTTAGTAATTTAGAAGGCAATGTAGATTTTTAGAGGCAAATACTGCTATTAAAAAGAAGTCTGTTTAATTAGCACTCTTTTGAAAGTTGGTATGAAGTTTCAGGGTGATTAATACATAAGTACGTCCGCATTCAGCATCACGTAAATTAAATTGGACATTACCACTAATTTACAAAATAAATATCATTCTTCTTTATCGTGTGGTTATAGCCCAACCTGTTGTCAGTTTTTATGCCACCCATGGGTCTCTGACTTGTTTTTACATGCCTTCAAGAAATATCTCCCAGGCATGCCGGTTTCCTCACGATGTTATTCTTCAATCCTACAATTATACATACGTACATGAATCCGCAAAACAGAGGTGCGGAAAGCAGTCCGACGGTCAGATCACTGCTACTCGTATATCATTTATTTATTGGAATCATCATGATCAAAGAAGTTATAACAGCAAGTAAATCAAGAAAAGACTGCAAGTTGTAAAACTTTTAGACATTATTGTTTTGATTACTAAGAAAAAAGTAAAGTGTGATTGAAAAAGTTGGTTTACAATTTGAACTGTGTCTGTTGTTCCTATATTGAGAAATTACATTAAGAAGAAAAGAGGCAACCGTTTTCGTTCTAGAATTGGTTTTCACATTGAGTTAAAACTTGGTTATATACCTTTCGTGTCGGTGTATGGCATCCGAAAACATTCGTTATAGCCTTGATTATACATATATAATTTGTACTGCTCCATTAGTCTCGCGGTCGCAAGCGCGACAGCCGAGCGTCAATTCCCGGGTCGGGCAAAAAATGTTGTTGGGTTTAGGAATTTCGCAGTAATAGTTTGGAAGTTGGCGGAATGATACCCCCGTGCCATGGAACGCACATTAAGCCATTGGTCCTGCGCCTGATCTCTCTCCGGTCGTGTCGGATTGCCGTCCTATCGGACTATGACGGTGAGAAAAGAGAGAGTGTACCTGTGCCTGCGCACTCGCTTGCGCACTGTAATATGATGTAGGTATGTGATGGCTAATCTCCGCTGAGATTGGCTGCCGTGACCAAAAAAGGTCTGGAGGTAATTATACATACATTGATTTTAAATACTAATCATCTGTCTAGTCATTTTTCCAACTATGTTGGGATCGGCTTCTATTTTAAATACTCACTGTGAATAAAGGCCATCAACTCGATCGCGTTCTCTTTCATCATCATCTCGACAGTCCCTCTTGAGCACAACGACTGGCGGTGGCTTGTGCTCCGACCGCGGCATGGATGGCGAGCCTGGTCCTGATTTACCTGTTCATTAGAATAGAATAAAACATTCGGAAAGCAAGAAAAAAAGAAACACAGCAATTCTCGAAAGAACGCCTGTCTCTTGAAAATTTCAGAGAGGGAGAGAGTCATTCTCGCCATTCTCAATTAATAAAACAAACAATAGAGGGTTTTTAGGGCTGTCGAGGTTGGGGCGGACATCGTCTTGTGTCTACAATAGGGTAGATGATACACCAATCAATTGAGATACTTTTTAAGATCTGTCAAAACGCGGTTCTCTGATAGATTTTGTGTGGCAATAGCCAACTGTGACGTCACTGTTTATTCAACTCAATGACTCAACTATTTATTGATTTCAAAGCAACTAAAAATCGAATTTGGCAATTAATTGAAAATAAATCGGATTTTTAGGCCCAAAATAAAGTGTTTTTTTTTAGAGATAGGTGTCTGGGAATTATTGTTTTATGGTGTCATCTACCCTATTCCAGGGGCACTCTTTGGCTTGTTTATGACGCTACTAAACTCAGATAAGGTTCGGGCTAAACTGGTGCGGACAAACCGTAGACGCGGCTCCGCACCCAGACAGCTACAAACAAATATTATTGAAGTATCTATTGCTAGTTGCCAGTAAATTTTGACTGATAATGTTAAAGAGTTTTTGAAATAGTTCAAACAAAACCAACCTTTCCTCTGCCTCGTACACAACAACAGCCTCCTGGGTATCGACATGATAATGACGACATCATCCAGAGACATCCTCCTAACATCCACGAGGTTCACAGCCAAGATCTCATCCCCCACTTTGAGGCACCCACTGTTGTAGACGGCAGACTCCAGTGCTATCCGGGAGATGAACACCCCATCCGTCCGCGCACCTCCGTCGCCTTCCCTGATGTACAGCCCCAGGGTCTGGCCGGGTCGCTTCACTATTTCCACTAGTTGGACTATGTGACGGGAGTCCTGTGGAGAGGATGGCAGAATTTTTAAAAAGGTGTACAGAATTTTTTACCACATAGGATACCCTTATTTAGGTACGTCTCGTTTGGTAACTTTCCCATTTCGACAACTTAACAAAAGACGTGCAAAACAAGTAAAAAAAGTCGCCTTTCTTAACTATTTTAATCTTCATACATTGAAACACTGATTGATATAAAGCTGTATTAATAGTAAATATCAAACAAAAGCAAGACTTTTTTCAGACTTTTTTCAATCTTATAAAAAACCTATATCCTGTATTGGGACGACTACAAACTGATAGTAAACGTTAAATAGATGATAATTTCAAAATCAATAGATGGAACAAACAAAAAGACTCATTCAACAAAAAACGGTACTACAAATAGGCACTTTCAATTCCCAACCAATCTGACGCCTTACGACAATACTATTGTATTGCACAAAGCACAACGCAATACAAGGAAACAGCAAATGGAATAGACCACGGAATCTATACCGAACAATATTACATAGCTGTGGTATGAACCGTACTGCACATACCAACAATGCTAGGCTAAATTGCGTTCACATTCCCAACGATCTAGGCCATCTCGGCTCGAACAAAAGGGTTCACTAGAGTAGCGTTCTTTCTCAGTGGGTCCCGTACTAGGCTACGACCAGACTATTCGGGTCAATGGAGCGGGAAAATTACCTGAGAAGACTGGTGTTTTTCAAAAAAAGAAGCTTTAACACCGTCTCCAATCACTGTTTTGAACTGTTTTAAATATTAATGACTAGCTGTTGCCCGCGGCTTCGCTCGCCCTAATTTAGAATTTTGTGCTTGTAATGTAATTCAATCATGATTCGAAAGACACGTGGCGCCATCTATTATCATAAGAACGTTAATGTTGTTTTCCTCGGGAACAGTACTTTCTTTCGGAATGAAAGGTAACCTATGTCCATTTCTGTACACCTGACAACATATATTAGGTATGCAAAATTTCAGGATGATCGGTTCAGTGGTGAATAGTAACAAACAAACTTAAACGCTATTTTATGCTATCACGGTTTATGGTTAGCAAGCGCCGTGATCGCGGGTTGGCGCTTGCAATAGCGTCGACATAATTATCGGGAGCTCAAAATTAATAATAATCATGTAAGTTAGCCCGAAGTCATATTTTAAGTTCAAACAAACTTACTTCCGCATTTATAATTTTAGTAAGGATTCGCCGTTTTAAAAAGCACAGTGACAATGACATCATTAGAGTGGTTATTCGATTATTCATGAGTTCACTGTTTTCTTTTACATTTTACAATCACGATACTGTTTTCTACTTTATTTTCATAGAATTTCGTGCCATAATCAGTATTCATTGCGCCCAACGATTTGTTTTCAATTTATTGTTGTTTGCTTTGCTATTGTGAATAACAAAAGACGCCAAGAGTTTCAGTAAAGTTACACTGACTTGAGTAAAATGCATTGTTATAAGTTAAGATGGTTGAATAAAGCGAAAACTAATAGCAAACTCATCTTCATATAATGTAGCTTTGTTGAGTCAATATTATAAAGCTTTAATACAAACATCAGGTGGTTCCATTTTGTTCCCGAAGTACTAACTTTATTAACTAAGGTTTCCGCGGTAACTTTAATAACAGGAGTTTATTAAATTCTGACCCTTTATAAGTTTAAAAACAGCGTTTTAAATCTGTGCACAAAATTGTAAACAAAGTAAATAGGGAGTTGTTACAATTTAATTCATCAATAAAGAAGGGAACAAACTACCTAGGAGGTAGTTTGTGTTGTTGTTGTATTGTCAGTATTGCAATTTATAAACACAGTCGTTTTAGTACAAAACAAAGACATATTTCATTATTGCACTTAATAATATTCATTAACTAGCTTATGCCCGTAGCTTCTCCCGCGTGAAGTTCGGTAATTGTCCCACAGGATCATTCGACCGGGATAAAAAGTGTATTGATCCAGGTTATAAACTTTCCATAATATTGCCAAATTTAATCCAAATCCGTTTAGTAGTTTTGTGAAAGAATAATAAACATCCATACAACCACACATCCTCACAAACTTTTGTATTTATAATAGTACGAGTAGTAAATTATACAGTATATTGAAATTAACCAAAGCAGTAAAATATTTGTCAGCTATTTGCAAGTTACCATTAACGATGTGTTCAGGATATAAGTTAAACCAATAGCTATTTTCTTACCTGTAATGAGAAAAACTTCTTGGCGGCTTCAATATTGTTACGGCCCACTTGTCTGATCTCCAGGATTCGTACAATCATCTCGCCGCGGCGCTCCACCGCCTGGGAACATTGAACACAATATATCGAACACGCTCGGTAAACTGGAGACGATAAAAAAAAGGTTTTCAGTAAAGCTACTTTCGTTTTTGTCGTGGATATGATAAGCTTTTGAATGGCACATTTATACTGAGATCGAGATCTGTGAACGTTAGTAAGCACGTGTTTTGGCTTACACACGCTCTACTCTCTATCTTACGCGTCTTGTAGTTTGGCGGTAGTGCAACAACGAATAATAGTACAATAAGGAATAAACGCTTAGCCAAAGTACGTTCTAATTAAAGTTCACTTAGCTCGACTTGAGAATAATATACAATAATAATAATATATTTATTCAAAAATACAATAGGGTAGATGACAAAAAAAAACTAATTAGTCCGTCAGATAGATTTTCAAAAAATATTGGACGCATAAATTTTTTTTTCACGTAAACAAAAACCGAAACAGTGCGTCGAAAACTCGTGTGACATTTGAGTACATTTTTTACTTAAAGGTGACGTCACAAGCGTCACTCATGATCTTTGACACGTTTTATCTTCGTAAATTTTTATTAATTTGCTAAAACAAAAAACCCGTATCCAATTTTTTTCGATAATCTAACTGACGAAGTAAACAGAATAATATTTTATTTTAATCATTCATCATCAATATTGGCACAATAAATACAATTTAAATCTTAGAAATAATGTTGGTATAACAAACTACGATGCAGATGAAGAATACCTACCTACCTAGTACCTACTTATATTTTGCAAACTTGTTCATCTAATCTATCGGCACCAAATTTAAATAAATCTATCTATGCACATTGCCTTAAACAATTTGATTATGACTTTCACAGAGTGTGACATAGGTAGGTACTTATTACCGTAGTGTGAGCTTTAAGGTTGTTGACTCTTATCCTGGGCAGGGAGTGCATGTACCCTTAAATTAGTTCATCTACTTACTTATAATTTCGTGGTTTTATTCTAAACCCTAACTAGTGTTTCCTAGTGAACACCACAAAGATTTGTTGTCTATATTGCAAATAAGGTACCATATCACTATGAAATGGTTTTTAATAGCTCATAAATGGGAAACATTTGACAGAAATAAGTCGCCTCTCCTAATTAGGCCCAACATCAAAACGCGAACATTTTCCAAAGATATGCTAAGTACGCAAATCATTTCAATACTTAGGGAATAAGTTAAATATTTGGGTACTGACCTCGAGCGCCGCGGCGGTTGTTGAATCGTGGTCATTCTCAACCATTTCAATCTGCCTGAATATTTCATTGCTCACTCCTGATACCTGTGTAGTGAAAATAATAGTTTTAGGCAAAGAAATTCTGAAGATGTTGAAAATATTTAGTGGCGCATGATAAAGACGTTATACAATGTCCATTTTCACCACCGCTTAAAACGGGTGTAGATTATAGAAGTAACGATGCCTAAAATTGTATATATTGATCTGTAAAAAGAGATAAAAGGCACCAAAAAATGTTTTAGGCTTATTTATGGGTTTATTCATAAACGTTGCTTAAAGTTAAGTAATTCTAATGATTAACGTCTGCTTAGACACTCATTTTTTGACATTTAAACATCTCTTAACTTTGTGTAACGTTTATAAATAAACCTCTGAATAAGCAATTCAATTATTTGCATTGTAACTGACAGAAATGAAACGGCACACTCGTATTTTGAGATAACACAGTAAAACAAAACAAAAAGTTTCGCCAAATTGATATAACTTGTTTCCGATATTCCAAAAACATCCTGTTATTCTGTTGTTTTTGCCTAAAATGTTATTTTTATTTGATTCTCATGAACTATGTAACGCACACTATGTAAGCAAGCTTATTACAAGTTGGGTGATTATATCACTGATAAAAATGCGTGGCTCAATGCTGGTCCTGCTCCACATGGACAGGGGCGCATAAATTGATAGCATTAAATAGAATTGTTGGAGCTGCTAAAGATTTTACAACTGTCTTTGCATTGTATATAGAATCAATATCTAGTATTATATAATCGCATAGCCCATATTGTGTGAGTACTATGTACTAGAAAGCTATCATTCACTGAAATCCTACGTCTTTTCTTGATTTGAATGTGCCCTGGCGGTTGAGAGTATGTCACGCTCACTCTAATGTCTCGATGATGGTGGCGCGTGTGTAGGATCTTTCAGTTCAGGTGCTGATTCCATGCGTCATGTTCGTGAACGGGCGCTGTCAGTTGTGACTGGTCATCTCTTAGTTGCCATGGCTTATTTTGAATGTTTATTTTTGAATTGTATTTTTTGTTTTTACTATGGACACTTTTAACGTGCACATCTTGCTACATTGTTCTCACATAATATACCATCTCAACATGAATGATGTAACCAAGATTTTGTAACAATATTTTGATTTAAAAGAGTGTCCATGGAGTTTCTTGCCCGTTCTTCTCCATAGAGATCTACGCTAGGGAATGGGCAACTACAGTACTTTCACAGGTTTTATGTCTTGTGACTGGGACTGTAGCTACATTTAATTTTCATCTTTGTTTCGACAATTCAAAAGTGCCTGTAACTGGCCTACTCGAAATAAAAGCTTTGATTTTGATTGATTTTGATTTTGACTACACGTGCATAAAAACATGCAACAAACATTTTGTGGATTCTGAAACTAAGACTATTTCTCTGTTTGAGCGCCATTTTGTAGCGAAATATACGTCCAATAATCTTAGCCACTGATAAAATACTGTTTTTTTTTAATTACAAGTATTTTATCTGTGGCGAAGATTACTGGACTTTTATTTCGCTTATTGCCACTGTTGACAAATGTTTATTTCTACTCTTCTGCGAAGTGGAACTCGGTGCAACGGGTTTCAATAGTTCTTGGAACCTTTCAAAAGTAGAAATCAGAAAGTTTTCGTAGTTCCAGCACAACGTTTAAAGTAAGAGCAATATATTTGTCGGGTTTTCATATGGCTTGCTGAAGTTGCACCCTTCGTTTGTAAAAATGAAAGAGATTGTTCCAAATGCTGCAAGAAATACTGTTAACAAGTGGTATGATGTGTATGATGTGATCAACATTTAAAAAGTTTGTAAGTACAACTTAAAGGGTTTCAATAGTTCTTGGAACCTTTCAAAAGTAGAAATCAGAAAGTTCTCATAGTTCCAGCACAACGTCTAAGTAAGAGCAATATATTTGTCGGGTTTTTATATGGCTTGCTGAAGTTGCACCCTTCGTTTGTAAAAATGAAAGAGGTTGTTCCAAATGCTGCAAGAAATACTGATAACAAGTGGTGTGATGTGTATGATGTGATCAACATTTAAAAAAGTTTGTAAGTACAACTTTGGTTTCCAAACAGAGCACAGTTTTGGACAACAGCGGCCGCCGCGCTTAGGAAACCTAATAAAAGCTCTGGCAACACACACCACCTCCAAACAAGTTATATTAAGAGTTTAGAAAAATCCCTCTGTTTGAACACAGCCTCTTTTTTTAATTAAGAGCGGGCTGTTTTTCACCTTACGGGCTGTGTCCTGATTGGTAAATGTGACATGACTTGAATTTATGTCTTTTAGAACATGCTAGTTTCCTCACGACGTTTTCCTTCACCGTTTTGGAGCAGTGTGGTAATGAAATAAATTTCATAAAGTAACACGACTGCCTGGACTCATAACTTGAAGCCGTTACCACTGCCAAGATTTCTCTAGCTTATCCACAACTTTATAGCTTATCAGTGATTTATTTTTTCTCTCAATATTATGATGGTTACCTTTCGGAAGTCTGGCTGCAGCACGCAGGGTGGTGCGTGGTTGGCGCGTGGCGGCTGCGGCGGTCCGGGCGGCGCGCGGCCCGGCGACGCCGTCAGGTCCGGCGCCGCGCGCCCGTTCTCCTGTCACAACAGAAAGGTATCATGGTTAGTAATATGTCGACATACAAATCGAGGAATTTATGGAATAGAAGACATGAAAAAGATATAAGGATTTTGTAAGGAAGAGACAGAAAAGATAGTAAACAATAGCGTGATAGTTAACATTGAGGAATAGAAAGTGTTGCGCCGACCTCAAGTAGCATGTAATAAGGGCAGAGAGATGATGATGATATTAACAATATTTTTAATATTAAATATTTTTTTACAGTATACGAAATTGTCATGCTTAAAAGAGGACTTGAGAACAAAAGGGGTATACTATGATTGTTTCATGTGGCTTTCTGATGTTTCGCACTCTCCTGACAATATTAACGTATAGTTATTTTAGCTGTAAGTAGAACTGTGATTTTTATGTGAATTTCTGTGTTTATGAAAAATTAAGAAATAACGTTTTAGTCTACTCATTGTTTTTCTGCTGTCTGTACGGAAATAAACAATATGGCGGATTTTTCTTCATTAAAATAGAGCTGTGGCGAGTTTACACATACATTTACTTTGTGGCGAATGTACAATAACCCTATTATTATACCTGGCAATACCGAAATACAAACTAGATTTGAAAAAGAAAAATGGCATCTAAAAGGCCTACTTCAAATTGTAACAAAATGTTCGTAAACACTTCCGAATTTTCCGAAGGCGTACCCCACCGGTGCCAGAAATAAACCCAAGCAAATAGATCTATAAATCCTTCGTAGTAACCTTCCCATAACTTAATGTCTTCTCCGTAAGGCCTGTAAGTGACACTATTACTTATTATATTACTACGTAAACAGTCGACCAACTTGAAGCATATTGCGCGCCGGTTTCTAACATATTACCTCATTTTTCTCGGACTATTTAGTAGGAAATAAATTGGCGGTAGTTTTATTTTCTATCAGCGTGGCGGATTGTATTGATGAGTTTATTACGTGTTTCGTATAAAACTTTACTTATAGCATATTACGAGAAGTAATGCAAAAGACAATGGGTAGACGACTTAGTTGCCATCGCATTGGGGGAAAAACCTGGATGAGGCTGACACAGCAATGTGGAGATTGGCGCACAAGAAAAGAGAGATCCAGAAGTGGAAAAGTAATTTTGTTTTTGTGTTTGTTGGTGTTGTTTGGATATTTTAAAAGATGGAGAAACAGAAGAAGAGTGTGACGTTCTGTTGTAACTAAACAAAATCTATCCAGAGATCTACACTGCAACCTTTAGAAGAGCTAAACGCTCACGGCAAGGCTATATATTCATATCGGGCCTGTAGACGGTGGGCTATGGGCTAGCTTGCCATCCGTCCGTCTCATGACGAAAGGCCGTGTCGACGGCGCGTCCGTGTTCCACGCGCACCTCAAAGAGAGTCAGCAATAGGAAGGGGTCCGCAAGGACCGATGCCTGCCGGGGTTGCGGGACTGTTCGAAAGAGATACCGTGACCCCGGAACACAAAGGGCAATGAAGGAACATGGATGGGTTTTAGTCAGTAAAAGTCTGACACTCCCTCCTGCTCAGCCCAGAGCGGGTGAAGTCATTTGATGATTTCCCATCCAAAAAAAAAAGGCTATATATTCATATTGCCTTGCCGTGAGCGTTTAGCTGTTCAGCTAATCATACTATAATAGATACTTTATTTCGATATTCAATCATTTCGAAACCATGCAGTCATTTCTAAGAATGGCGAATAAATTCCACACAATGTTACGTCGGGATTCATATATTTCCAAGTACCTAATTAATTTATTCTACTTCCTACTAATATTATAAATGCGAATGTTTATGAGGATGTATGGATGTTTGTTACTCTTTCACGCAAAAATTACTGACCGGATTTGGATGAAATTGGCAGACAACTATAGTTTTTACCACATAGAATACTTTTTATCCGGTAGTCCGATCCCGACAATGACCGAAATGGACGCAGGCGAAGCCGCGAGCCTAGGCTAATTTTAAATATAATGAGTATTCTGTTAGTTCTAATCCCTCAAACGGCAGATTAATACCTTTAATGAGATATGAACTATGAACATTTTGTAAGTGTTCCTGTATATCCTAGAACAAGAGAATCTGAACAACAACCTCTACTGTATCTATCAAACTCCAGGCACGTGTAGAGGAGATAAGAAGCTAATTAGCATAATATCGTATGCGTTCGATTTTCTCGTTCCAAGCATAAGGAAAGGGCTCTTTGAGCGTCTTAATATGAAATTAACTACGTGCTCTGTCGGGGAACAACGAAGATATTATTATCATTTGTGTTGTGAGAGGAAAACATCAAATGATAATAGAGAAAGAAATAAATCTTTGTTTTTTTTTTACTTGCCAGTAATACTTGGCGAAAACTACAACGAAACTTAATCTTACGATGAAAGACTATCTTTTAACATCATTAAAACTTCTTCTACATAAAATAATCTCATCTTAATAACGTTATCATCACTCTTCTACCCTTATCTCAATTAATTTGGGATCGGCGAGCATGTCATCTTCTTCCATACTATTATATACTTGTCATCTTTGTAATCTAACTCCATCTGTCAAACAGTTTGTCCAATAACAAATGTTTGAATGGTGAAACAATTTCAAACATTTTTATTTCAATGTGTGTGTAAAACAATGCTAAGACGCTAATGTTGACAAATTGTAGTATTACACCTTGTTTTTAGGAATTAGGTACTTATAGTTAACAATTTATTAATATTATACTGATACTGTAAGTCTGTATAATCCCACCGCAGAGCAAACCAGAGGGCAAAACAGGGTTCCCCATAACTTCAAAATTTTTCGATCTAGGGCTAATATGGACCACTCGTTGGTTCTGTACAGCCCGTTCCACCATCCCCTGCGAGGTCTTATATTAGTTTATTTTCGAGTATTGCATGGGACTTTAACATAACTGGTGAAATGAGGGTGTAGTAGATGTACATCTCTGCTTAACCCTTTGGGTAGTAGAAACGTGAAAATTAAATTATGCTTAAATATATTAGCAACAAAAGTCAACCTTAAGTGTATTTTAAACTCATTTAAATAAAATACTTTCAAAATTCCTTCAAACTAAATACAATAATCTAACCGCAGACTAACTTCAACGAACTCGAATTTCAAACCGACCGCCAAAAACCCAAACATAACGTATCGTACATTCGAAGTTCGAACCCTTTCTCATTCAAATATGACGTCACAAACAAATATGGCCGGTATTCTTATTTCCTTCGTTCTTCCGTCGCGAGTAATATTGTCACTTCCTATTTGAATTTGGAATGTGAATGTGGTGCGAAGACGATAAAGAAAAGCCATTTTAAAGATAAATAGAGATTAAATAGCTTTGTGGCTTTCGTTTGAATTGTACTGAGAATGGGAAGTGAAGTAAATATTTCATTTGAATGATTTAGACGCAATGAGCTTAAATTGACGGGTATTATTTTATCAGATTTGTCAACGCTGCCTGTATGACGACGACAGAATTATTCAAGTTGATAAACAGTGATTCGCACCAGTAATGTCTTACCAATGGGTATCGTATTGCCCAGTACGGGGTTGTGAAGGTCTGACAAGCAGTTGCTCCATGTAAAATACTGATATTCAGTTGCAACCGCCTATAGACCCAAAACAGTTGAGAACAGTTGATGATGAAAAGTTACACTAGAACTAAACGAGCCAACAATGGCAAGTTTGCTCATACAAGAAGATTATGATTTTGTTCATGATGTGCCGTCTATTTTAAGAATATTTAAATTTCAATGTTCACAACCCAATTCCCATTAATTCCTTTTTATTAATTCTCAAACAGATTTATAAATGGAATTGGATTTATAGAAATACATAAATGGTACAGATGTTTGAAGACTTTAAACTAAAAAAATAGGAAATCTAAAACACATATCAACCAGCATATCAATTCGATTCATGAATAAATGTTTCTAAATAGAGTGTTGAATGAAAAACTTGACGACTGACGTCATGTTGTAAAGTAGTAGGTAGCTACTAGGTACGTCATATGAATGATGAATGAAGTGTGAGTAGAGAATCAAATACAATTTGCAATCATTCTTTTAAGTTGGAATTTAAAAATAAATGTGTTTGTATTCAGTATTTTTACATGTTCAAAATTCATTGTTTTGTCAATAATATTCTAGTACAGTACATTTTTGTTTATATTTTATTAATTAAAAAAAAAGGGGAAAGTGACCTATATTCTTTGTCACAAAAGGTAAATGTGAGCACAGTCAAATTATATCGAACGAAATACTCCATGCTCGTTGCGTACCTACAGTACAATCGCGTACAACTCCACAATTCGAAACTTCAAACTGTGCTCGTCTGTACAAATCAAACAATGATTTGTCGGCCTATCATTGTGTCCTTCCTCTGATTTTCGTTTGTGTGAGCGTTAAAATTTTTGGCGGTCGATCGAGTGCGGGGCAAAGGGGGGGGAGAGGAGTCAGGGGGCGGGTCCCTGACCTAGTTCCGTGTGCCCCCCCGCACCCCGCTCGCGTACGCGTGAGGTCACTGTACTGCAGTTGCAAGCCCCCAAATACCGCAGGGTGACTGGACTCATCCCACAATACGGACCAACGACTGTAGTAGTCACGCAGCATTGTGAGCCAAAAAGTGGGAGAATTTTACCGAAATATTGGCATGCATGAAAATTAAAACTCGATTTTTGATATGGGAAACGTTTTTTGATTTTTATCGTGAATAGCTTAAACTCATAGCACGTATACGTGTTGTACATTGTATGATTTGAATACAATTCGAAAAAAAATTGTTTTCTCAAACCAAACATTAATTAACTAAGTTTAATATTTATAAATAATATTTTATTATGAAAGTCCCATCCCACGCTTCCTGAATGACATCGAAAAATATTAAATGCTAGGAAATAGTCGCTATATCCACTAGGAGCACATAGGATGTCACTGCATCCGTATATCGGTACATTGTGGTTAGGTTTATTCCCGCGCTACATGCAAATGTCTACGCCTCGTAGATAGTGCTACGCTGCTACGAATGTCTACGAGTTTCGTAGCAGTGTCTATTTTTTAAATATTCCTTTGTGTTTTTATGTGTTTACACGACAATGTATTTGTGTGAGCTCAATTTGTTCAAGTTTGTGAATAACGGTGCACAATGGAGCAAATTGTATGGAATAAAGTAATAAACATTTGTTCAGGAACGTTGTGAGGTACACGAAATATTTCACGTTCTATGTTGTTGTTATTTTAAGGCTTTTTCGAGATTTAAAGACTTCTATTTTGAAAGAAATGTTACGTAGAATGAATAAATGTTCCCTTATCAGATAATTTTGACAAAAAAAAACAAAACTGATCCAGAATAAACCTACTAAATAGAAAACTGAACTGTATCTAAAAATATATTTCTCTACAAATTACACTAAAGTTAACATTCAAATAGAAGTGTTTCTTCATGCACTATAGTTAACGGTAACATTTGTAAAAAAAAAAGTTGTACAAAAGATCTACACCATATTTAAAATTTGCCTCAAACTAAATAACATCAATCAATTACACTAAAAATCAAATGTGTGAACTTAAAACTACTTCATCAAACGACCCAATATTTCACTTTAACAAATGTGCCATTGACTCACTCTGTACCCGCCCTAATGGCCTCTGCAAAAAAAAAACCCAGACAAGTAAAAAAAGATCCGATTAAACCCGATTCAGCAAACGGGCCGACTAACCTTCTGTTTGCATACCAATTACACGGCCGCCATGTATTCACAAGAAACCAACACACCCTGTGCAACAACGACATAACTACCTCACAACCTGCCATTGAAAACTAAGTCTTAGCTTTACGTCATAAGTCTCCTTTTCTTTTGACAGATTTTTTTATATTCTGTTCGAGGGATAATAGACTTCTGTTGGCTGTCATGCAATATCCAGTGCAATATGACTGCGGGATCTAATCTTGGAATTTTATTAGGGCACTAGATCCAAGGCACTTTGACCGGTTTCGTTGTAATCTAGACTCTAACGACAGAGACTCAAAGGCATTTTTAAATTGGTGTTAAGGGAACTGCAGGAGCTAAACGCAAAGCATATGATTCACGGCAATAAACAAAACCAGAAAAATATATGATATTCTTCAGGATATATGCTAGTATGATAGTGTGTTGAAAACATAATACAACAAATTTTACTCCATAAAAAAAAATCACGAACTTATCTCTAAAAATTTCTTTTAACAAATAAAACCCAAACTAAAATACATGCTATCATTCTGATTTTTTGGGAAATAATTCTACGAGCATCATATTAGCATGATAGTGTTTTGTTTTTTAGTCCAATCAATAGAGTTTTTGTAAATCACAAAAAAACACGCATTTCGCACTATTCGGCCCGCAGTGACTGTCGTAACAACCACTTTGTAGTGCAAGCTGATTAGAATTTTATTCTAACAGTATTTCAAACGAAGTTTAAACTACCACAAATAGAGTTGCTAATTTAGCTCCTGTAGTCGCCTTAAGGATAAGAGTTTTATATTTGTTCGTTTTAAATTAATACGGAATTGGTTGAGTGGTCTCCGTTTAATTAAGGTATCAGACGAATCAGGCTTTAATTTTTTTTTAGATAAAGCACTTGACAAAACAGTGAAATACATTCAGGCGAGTGGAGAACCTCCTCGGTTTGGCAGTCGGTTTAAAAGTAATTCTAGATGTATTTGTCACTTGTTTTAACATAATCATCATTCTCATGGCCTTCATTTATTTGGAGTCGGCGCAACCTGCTTTTTTCTTTCATACTTCTCTCTTTCGTCATCGCAGTCACGTCTTTTCTAGCCGTACGTTTACTTGTCACTTGTTTATTTCTGTCAATATATATATCTGTCTTAAAACCAAGGACCAAGTATCCCAATTTTTTCAACCCTAGCTTTGGTACTTATCAACCCGAAATTAAGCTAGGAAAATGTTTTATTACTTATTTTACTTGTAAAGAACATCGGCACGTGCCGATTTTGTAACATGTTTTAACTTAAAACACATGTTTTTGGTTGTAAACCTGTTGTTATTAATTTGAAAGGTAGGTTTTCTTTCAAATTGTATTATTGACTTTATAGGTAGTGGAGTTTTTATCTTTGAGTCAGAGTATTATAAAGCGCTTCCAATGTATATTTTCATTACCACTTTAAGACATCAAAACGAAATCCTATATAAATAAATTCACTGTTGGAATTTGAACTCTCAACACCGAGTTGAGCATTGTAAACAGTGCAATCATTACTGCAAAGGGCTATCCATATCTGTGGGCACTCTAGTAGATACGTATAAACAAATAAAAAAATAGCTAAAACTATACTACCCCACGGGAAAATGAGATGAGTATGAATGTATAGCTAAAAAAGTCTAAACAAGGCTGATGTAATTAACCTTTAAAAACCAAAAAGCACACATCAATGTCTGAATTTTCTTCGAAGTCTCACAAATAGGTTACCTACTAGAGTCTCTGAATAAATCATTTTAATGAACTACCTTAAATGAGGCTAGACGTGTCACGGGCTGTCATGTCACTTTGGAAACAATTTTGATGGATGCTTAAGGGTAAGCATGCCATAGTTGGTTCAGTGGTCGCAAGCGCGACAGCTGTTCAATTCCCAGGTCGGTCAACGTGTTATTAGTGATATAAATATGCATCTCCATCCAGAGTCGGTCAGTTGTTATTTATAATTTTGTGGACGTATGATGCCTCTCCGATGCTTTAGAAGCATCATACGTCCACAAAATTTACTATTCTAGGCTGATGACGTTGTTTTTTAGTTGTTCTCTTGTTAATGAGCTATGTACAGAATAATTACCCTTAATTCTGAACAACTTTTCAGCTTAATTTATCGCCCATTTTCATTATCGTTCATATTGACGTGGCCATCTAGTCCAACTGATCTGAAGAGTACCACTGATTCGGAAAAAACAAGAAAAACTCATTTCAGTTTATTCAATTCCAACAAATCACTCCGGCAAACATAAACATCTATCAAGCCATCAACACAACTATAAATCTAGAACATAAACGCACATAGTTCCCTCTCGTCTCCAACATAAAGTAATTTTCACTAGCTGTCTCGCTGCGGAAGCCGGCGCAACTTGTAATCACCGGTCTTCGTAATAAAACTGTCGCGCGTTTCTGGAGCTGATTTATCATGAAGTTTTCTAGTTGCAACATCAATATTATGATTATTGAATGGTGCATTTTTGTCATGAACCAATAAAAATACAATAGAAATATGGATACAAATCTGATTAGAACAGTGATTGGCAAGGGGTTACGGCCCCCATTTACGAGTAAGTTGTAGTTTTGAGCCCAGGCTGGCGAGTTACTTTCAGTAATAAATTTCAATAGCACTGCTCACTGTAAGAACAGTGGTAGCCAAGTGGTGTCGATCCCGAATTGGTCGTAGGTTTAAAGTTAGGCAGTCCATCCAAAGGCTGTCTAGAAGATATCGCTTTCAGCGTTAAGACTGTCATTATAACCATAGAATTAGCAATGTTGTCAAACAGTTGTGATTCAATTTTGGTGTACAATAAAGTATATTCTATTCTACACTTAAAATGTCACTTACGGGGTATCTTCCGTGAGTATTGTTTATTTATGAGCTCCTGATATTTCGACGCTATTGCAAGCGCCATGGTAACCCGCGATCATGAACCGTGAAAGCTTAAAACAGTGTTATATTCTATTTTATTCTGCGTTATTTTATGTGATTTATTTTATCGCTACTACTGCCAAAGCGGTGAAGAAAATCTTCGTAAGGAAACAGTCATGTCCTAGAATCTAAAATTTAAAGACATTGTGAAATCTACCAATATGCAATGGGCCTGCAGCCTACGCCCTCTCACAAAGGAGAGATTTATAATCCAGAAGAACCTGTTATGTTTTTTCGTTCCAGATTTGGGTGTTAACAGTTATTTCTGTAAATATGAGTCAGCTTGGGCAAATAAGTCACCATGTGATGCTCGATAACTGGCTAAAACATGCACAAAGGTACAGACTGACAACCTCAATAAAGAGCCAAATTGTGTACTTACAACAAAGAAATACTCTTACCTCACTGAAATACTGACTCACTGAAAATGATGATTTATTCCAGACGGTGTAAACCACTAAAGAATAATAAGATAAATAAAATGAACGAGCAATGTTGAGTAATCTGGTTATTTTTAGCGAAGCTTCAAATAAATTGTCACACAAAAGTAAAAGTGACAAACACCAAAGTAACTCTCCTAATGATGACTGATTGAATGAAACGCTACGCCGTAGGCAGCGCGTAGCGTTCTCGTAGCGGGTGATCAATGCTGCGTAGCTCAAGTACTACGTGTGAGTGGTGCTACGCAGCAATTTTATATCCATTACTCGCTGTTTGGTACACACCTGACGCGTGAAGGGTGAATATTCAATGCATAATTCAATGATTTTACGGTAGGGTTTTCCATGTGTCTATCAACGGATGGGAAATTCTTTTAAAGTAAAATTTTATATGATTGATTTCTACCGGCGTATTTAAGTGCTTGTATTTGTAGATTGATCCTTTTACTATATTTGATTAATCAATTTTCTTGATTGGCTAATACTAGAACTCCACACGTAATCGTAATCCTAACTAATATTATAAATGCAAAAGTAGTTTTTTTGTTTGTTTTTTACCTTTTCACGCCTGGTTTAGGCGACAAAACACTGCACACCTATCGTCCTGAAATTTTGCGTATACGTTGTCAGGTGTACAGAAACAGACATAAGATCCCGAAAAAAGTACTATTCCCGAGGAAAACAACGTTTTTATGATAATAGATGGCGCCACGTGTCTTTCGAATCATGATTGAATTATATTATTACAAGCAGAGTACAACCCGAATTGATTGCCAAATTCTAAATTAACGCGAGCGAAGCCGCGGGCAAATGCTCGTCCGAAATAAACCTCTAGTGCCCTGTACCTGTAAATTAAATATTTCTCATAAATCTATTGTTTACTAATGACTTTTGTAAAAGTTACGAGGAAAATTTTCACCAAAAACGTTATATAGAGTCCATCAATAACACTGATTGATTTTATTTATCATTTCGAAATATCTAACAAAACTTCACTCATTAAAAATAATAACTGAACTTTTAATATATCAATGGAACAACATAACATACTCGTACACATCAAAAATAGTTTGCAATCACTTTGAAAAATCTAAATCTTTTTTGTTACGGTAGATTATATTATGGTTTCTCCTTCTTGTTATTTTTTATTATTATGCTTATTTTTTTATTTCAAACAGGGTTTTTCTATTTAAAAAAAACACACAACAAAGAATTTTTCTTGATAAAGTTCAATTTAAAAAATTATATCAGCTTATGTTAGTGATCAAAATTTTTTTTAGATGTGTGTATGTAATGAGTGATTACCCATCCACGGACCAACCTAGGAAAATGCGGCTTAACCCGAAGATGGAACCGAGCAGTTGCTATTATTTAGCAAAGAGCTCCCACCGAGTACCTACAACTCATAATAAAATCATAAATAAATTTATGCCACCAATACTGTGTAATGTAACATGGTATAAATGACAAACTGCTGGTATTAATTACGCACTACAGACTGTAATGGCCCTACGTTCATGTGAAATTACAATGTTGCGGCGAATCGCTGTAATTTGATAGCGATAACAAGGCTTGTTTTCAAATGGAGCTGTTTTACATGTATTGGTTGTAAGGGAATTGTATTTGTATCTAGTGTGTTGGGTAAATATTGTGTCATGGGATAACATTACGTAATATTATGCCTGTATTGCTCGATGGGATAGACCTAAACTTACAATTAACCACTAGATTAATATCAAACATAAACAAATAAAAAAACAAAATCAAACAAATTTGGACGAGTGGTTGACACGACTGCTAAACATGAGTTCCTAGGCTCCATTCCCAGATCGGACAAAGTGTTATTGGGTTTTTCTATCAGGAATTTCTCAGTAGCAGCCACGGAGTTTGGCTTGCCCGGTTGCTGGCAGTAATCTCGCCAACTATTACATGGGACTTAAGACATATCTGGCGAAATGTGGGTTTACTATTAAATACACCTCTGCCTAACCCTTCGAGGATTACAGGCGTGATGTAATTTACTTGATAGGATAAACCAACAATTAACCATTAGTATAATGTTATTAGTGGCAAAAAATTCTGCTCGGTTGATGGCATGACGTTATGGAACTTACGAGTAAACATAACTGGCGAAATGCGGCTGTAGTAAGTATTAACCCTCAATCAATCAATATTTGTGGATCCTATGTAGGTACATGATACAGGTCTTAAAATAGTTAGATTGTGATCAGCTATTGTCCATTGGGCATATACACAATAGCTAATTACATGCAAACTACATCCATTAAAAATACATTATTGAAACAAATTATGAAATGATTAAAATGTTATTTAGAATATAATAAAGAGAACAATAAACACAGGTAGGTACACATCAGTGGGCTACTGAACGCGTCATCATTGACGGAGACTGTATTGGAGTAGAGATTTGTGTGATAGGAAGTCTTTTAAAGAGTAGAAGCATTTGTTTACTAGCAGACCATGGAGATTCTTTTTAAATTTTCTTATTACTGGGATTATTCTAATAGGCCCCTGGATATTATTAGCTGGGGTTTGCGGGCGTAACATCAAGATATGTTTACGTTAAGCGGCAACGGCACGTTTGGTGCAGTGGCTGAGCGATCGGCTGCTGCGCTGCGTATCGCGGATTCGATTCCCGCACGGAACAAATATTTGTATGGCCTCTTACAGGTCTGGCTGTTTGTATAAGTGAGTTTAAATGTTTGTAAACGCACCGACAATACAGGAGAAATTCCTAGTGTGGGTAAACGATTAAAATTTTTATATACAGGGTTAGTTTTCAATGACCAGACAAAAATTAAATTTAAGATGATATCAAACCAAAAGTGCATTTTAAATAATATTGTTAAAAAATATAAAATAAAATAATAGCATTCATTTGAAAATGTCCTAAAAATTTCCTAAATCATAATCCTAATGGGAATTGTGCGTGCATGCACCGCCAAATTTATCTGTGTGCTAACTGCTACAGACCTATCTAGGTTGTTAAACTGAATTGTCCTGATACAATATCATACATCATCATACATCAATACAATATTAGTGGTGGACAGGAATGAAATTTTATTTTAATTTAAATGTTTTTTTTTCATTATATCATAAATATTATCGATTCTAAACCATCTCTGAAAATTTCATTCGTCAGTCATTGAAAACTAACCCTGTATATTTGCCATCAACCGTGCCCGTCAAACTCCAGACTGCTACTAGCAAAAAAATTGACACCCGATAACACTTTGCTTGACTAGAAAAATACAACACAGGTTAACGCCACACACGATACTGCCTTTATTATTCCTAAATTGATTTGAAACTTTTCTACCTTCACCCTAACTCAAAGAAATAACACATCCTAATAAAGTTTTCGTTGCATACCTTAAATATTGTGAATGAGGTCAAAGCATATCGCTTCGTTATTGTCAAACTTTAGTATGGAGCAAACGCGCGAGAGCCACAGTTAATAAGTTTTGGGTGTGATGTTCAAATATTGTAGCGCATATTTGAGTTGCTTTCTCGTATTGCTTGTTTCATGCTCTAACTTTGAAGTACGCGAGACACCGAAGACATATTTCTTGTGTCTCTAATTGCAGCATTTAGTAAATATGGTTTTAGTACGAGTTTCCAATATTCGTTGCCTCAACCTCCTGACTATCTCGTTGGTCGAGTGGTCGCAAGCGTGACTGCTGAGCATTGTGAAGTCCTGAGTACGATTCCCGGGTCAAGCAAAGTGGTTTTTCCATCAGAACTTTTTCAGAGTCTATGCTCGCCCCCTATTACATGGGACTTAAAGTATAACTGGAAAAATGTGGTGCACCTCTACCTTACCCTTTGGGGATTACAGGCGAGATGTTTTGTTATATTTCAAATGTGCGTTTCCCTATTACTGTCTTGTCCAACTAAATGTTTAGTCTGACAATCTTCATAAACATCATTGGTTACTTGGATGGAGGGTTTCCATGCTTCCACCGAACCTTTTGGCTAACAAAAGAGAACGGTGTTGGGTTGTGAAGGGGTTGCAAAAGACAACAACGTTTAGTAAAATACAGAATCAATTTTTTTCTAAGCTGGGCAAAAATGAAAAAAAAAAGAGGTATGCCATAAGCTTCTACTCCGTTCACCCAATATACCCATTTTTTTGGAAAGTGATAAAAATGTCATCCGGTATAGAGACACACCAAAAATAAAAGAAGATTTTTTCCATGAAACCCATAGATTCATTAACACATTCCCAACAATTCAATGGTACCTACTCTAAAACCAAAAACAAAGTTTATAAAACAAAATTAATAACGTATATTCCAATGAAAAGTTTAGTTAGTAATTTTAATTAAATGAAATGTGAACTTCATTAACGTTTAGAACAAAGAAACAATTAATTTCATAAAACATTGCATTCAATTATATCTGTCTGAAGTAATGATAGTCATTATCTAGATGAAATTAATGAATGGATACAGCCGAGCAAGAATGAGGTCAAATGAACTGTAATAAATTAAAAGTCATATAAAATAAAAACAGTTCATTTTCTGCTCGCCAAACAAAGTACAAGTTCGCAGTATGAATGAACAGCAATTTGTAAATCATTAAGTAACACATGAATGGGCTAGAATAGCTGTTTGCATTCTTCAATGTTTTATTTTGTGAATATCAAAAGGTTGGAGTCGAAAAGTTTAAGACCGGCCACTCCCAACATCCCACACTCACACTCGTACAAATCAAAGTAACGGCGACGCCCTGAATACCCCACGTGTTCCGCTCTGTTCAATGGTAAAACGAATATACGCATTCCGTGAGGACATTCTTTACTTTGAACTATAAAAGAAAGTGTCGACCTAAAAAACTAAGAAAATTCAAGCAATAATTTAAAAGTCTCTGAAAAATAAACATTCATCTGGACAAAGAAAACGATGCCCAATGTTTGATTAGTAAAAAAAAAAACCATAGACAAATCCAAGACGTACATTAAAAAGACGTTGCGGAGCACACAAGGGGCCACGGATCGATGGTCCGTCGTACACCTAATCGATAGCGCCGTACTACTGGCTCAATGGGGTGCGCGCGCCGCCCGACTTACATAACGCGCAGAACACCACCTGTTGCTTAATACTACCACCCATTTATAACCCGACCACGCTGCAAAGGCCGTCTCACCTCCACGTAGAGTCGGTTCTCGTGTACTAACAAATTCGGGCGGGTAGCCGGAGTCAATGCACTTGGGCAACCTTCGGCGCTGCACTCAAGGGTGCATAGTAGGGTAGCGGTGTGTGTGTAGCTATGATAATGATCTTCGTTACCGTTATTGAAGGCGTAATGAAGAGTTTACGCTGTAAAGGGCATGGTATTGCATAAAGTTGCTTGATGCTTCGCGGTTGTCCACAAGTCCTAACAAAACAGATTTGTACTTGCAGATTTTTAAGCTTTAGTGCGGAATGCTGATGTAAGCTTTAAATGGAGGTTGGGTGCCTGCATAATGGAGTTATCTGAGTATCTTTTACGTACCTACTTACATTTTCACGGTGTCCTTTTTTTGTATAAACCTTTTTTCTGGACATATTTTAAATGCACGTTTTTTTCTCTTTTCTTTACCAAGTAGAAGAGAATTACCGTTCATCCGTAAATAACCGATAAAATCGTGCGAGTATCCGGTTTTCCGAAAGGTCGCAGAGATCAGACGGCGCTACGCACGGGGCCGGAAACTGTGCACGGCACGGATGAACGCATCGGTCGTGTACTGTGTCCACTTGTATAACTACGAAGGCCCGCAATGAGGCGGGAAATACTTGGACAAAACAATTGGATCATTATTATTAAGTTTTCTCGCCTGTTTGTACGAGAGGATGACCAGAAGTCGACGTATTGTGGTTTTTTTCTGTCCGTTTTAAATGCCCAAATAATTTTATTGAGTGGCATATTTGTCTCTGCAGCACTCTGAGGTAGACTGGTCTAAAAGCCTTTGAACAGGTATTTCTACATATCAAAAAAAAAATTCTTTGCTACTTTCCATGTCCAAAATTTTGTAGCAGATATTAGGTAGAAAATGCCATTGGCATAAAGTTCGTCTCTGTATATTACGTGTGCGTAAACTTTAAAATAAATAGGTAAATGTCAAATCCAGCGTCTTATTCTTGTAAAAACAAGACCAAAAGATTTTACAATTCATTTATTTTTCAAAGCGTAATGCAAAATTACACCCACACTTTAAAATACTGCGTAGGTTTACAAACGGATAGAATATCACGTTTCACTAACAGGCGTGGGTTTAAAGATCAGAATCGCTGAAGCATTGACAGGTTTGTAAGTACCGCCTACGGCGCCGCAGTGGAATGATGCCCTTATTTGTGACGGGTGACAAGACACATTGCAAAATGATTACAGGGTAATTTGTAGGCATACTGGCTGAGGTGTTATATGTAGAAGTGGTTTTTATGAATGCTTACGGTTTTAGTAAGAAATGTGATGGTTGATAGTTTTCTTTTCTGGTCATTTTGATAATTGAAAAGAAGAAAAATGTATTGGCATGAAACTACTGTTATACTAACCGTGTTTATGGACTAGTGTTTTACTCAAACTCAAACTGAAAGCATTTATTTCAATTAGACCATTACGGCACTTTTAAATGTCAAAATTACAAATAAAAAACAAAGTTACAGTCCCAGTCATAAGGCAGAATAACTTGAGAAAGTACTGTAGTTGCCAATTCCCTAGCGTAGATCTCTATGGAGAAGAACGGGCAAGAAACTCCATGGACACTCGTTTGAATCGAAGTATTGTTACAAAATCTTGGTTACGTTATTAATTTTGAGATTATACATATATGTGAGAACGATGTAGAAAGACGTGCACATTAAGAGCATCCAGAGTAAAAGATTAGATCAACAATTTAAAAATAAAGTAATTAAAACTATACTACTGTCGTGTTATACAGCTGCAGAGGGTGAAAAATGACACTTATTGCTTTTAAAGTTTTGTATTGCTACAATGAAATAAGCTTTTTGCTGGAATTCTTAAGAAAATTCAATACATTTTTTTCTTTGTCATCACAGTTATCTTTCTATCTTCTCCATCTCAAATCGATGACTCAGATTTTAACCGACCAGTACGTAGCAACCTGGACAGCTCTCTCGTTTGCCTCATTTAAGTCCTGAAAGGTGCACTTAGTTGTGCACAACTGAACAGTTGGCATATCCTGTGTTGAGGCTGCACAGTCGAATTGTGAGCGAGATGGGTCGATTATACCCCAACTAGCCAAAATTCGATCATCAGCTATTATTAGTTATTGCTGACATATAATGTCTTTTTTTTTTCTTAGTTCTCCCGGTAATACTTTGTAGATGTAGCAATGAAATTATGACAAAAGTCCTCTACGATAAGTTCGACGACCACACACATAACTTAATCCAAATTCATTTATGCTCTAATTGGTTAAGAAACATACAAGGAGTAAATAATATTCGTCACAAAATTAGAGTCTAACAAGCAAATAAACTCAACCGGAACATAATAGGTATATGTTGCCGAAATAAATTGCGAACATTACCAACATATTATTACATTATTCACTTACACTCATAACATTTAATTGGCATATTAAATTATCCCCGGGCATAACCTTTCTGCCCACGACATAATTATCTTTATTCCACGAACATAAATACAACATCAGTTTGATATTTAACGAATATCTTTTAAATAATCGTTGACATTATGAAAACAATTCACCCGTAGCTAATTAACAATACCTATTGTTTTAAGTATGGTATGGTAGAATCGGTTGGAATTTCGTATCTAACATAATATAACGCGTGTAATTCCCGAAGGCTTAGGCATAGGTGTACCTAATTAGTACACCCACAATTCGCCAGAAATTTTTAAGGCCCATGTACTAGGGGGCGAGCGTATTGCCCTCAACCGGGCAGAAATCCAGACTCCGTGGTACTCAGAAATTCCTGATGGAAAAACCCAGTAAAACTTTGCCCGACCTGGGAATTGGACCTAGGACCAAATAGGCTGGAACTACTATTACTACTACTACTACAACAGCCCATAACGTCCACTGCTGAACATAAGCCTCTCCCATGATGGGAGGAATTTGCCGTAATCTCCACGCTTGGCAGGCGGATTGGAGATCGCAGTGATGAAAGACTAACAGAAAACGCTGCTGCCCATTCTCTGGTCTACGGAGGCGCAAGGTGTTCTGCCTCAGACATTAGTCGTCTTATACGACACCCGTGAGTGTAATGGGTTGGTTCTATTCTACTCTGCCGGATACCACACGGCTAGGAACTACTATTGTAAAGCGAATATTACAAGAATATAGTACCTTTATTTACACTTCTACACTATACAATTTATATAATAATATAATATTATTAAGAGCAAAGATTTGTATTTTTGTGTGTATGTTTGTAATGAATAAACTCAAAAACTAATGCGCCGATTTCAAAAATTCTTTCACCATTAGAAGCTTACATTTACCTTGAGTAACATAGGCTATATTTTATCCGCGTACTCCCACGGGGAGAGCAGCGGTGGCCCAGTGGTAGCGGCCCCGACTTACGAACAGTAAGTCGTGGGTTCGAACCCAGACAGGCGCATTACTTTGTGTAATTTATTTCATCACCCCTGCTCTCAAAACGGTGAAGGAAAACATCGTGAGGAAACCGGCATGTCCTAGAACCAAAAATTCGAAGACATGTGACATCTACCAATCCGCACTGGGCCTGCGTGGTGGATTATAGCCCATTCCCTCTCATAGAGAGGAGGCCTGTGTCCCAGCAGTGGGAACATTAATAGGCTGATGATGATGATGACTCCCACGGGAACGGGAACTACGCGGGTGAAACCGCGTGACGTCCGCTAGTTTTAGATTTTTTGTTTAAGTGGCCCTTTATTTACCATGACCACGACTTACTACACTAATCTTCTTCCCAAATTTGGTGCTTAATCTCCCCATGAATAAAGTAAACGTTTTTCCTAACTTCCGTAACTTAATTCGGCTAGCCGTGGTTCAAACATTAATACCACTTAGATCGGCCCTCACCCCATAAGAGAATTAGAGCGAAAAGATAAGTCCATTCAGTTTAATTATCCCATTCCAAGGGAAACCATCAGATTGCCATGAAAGTTGGCAGAATTGGATGATGAAAATTATTTATGTTTATGGCGTTGAGACCGTTGACTATGGAATTGTGATCGGTGGCTTACAATAGGGGGAGATGCGGTAAAGAAGTCCGTGAAATTGTATAATTAAGAATAGGCGAGACGACAAAAAAAAACTAATCAGTCTGTCAGTTAGATCATCAAAAAATATTAGACACGTGTTTTTTCTTTTGTTACGTAAACCAAAATTACCAAAAGTACCAAAATCAGACTCCGTGGCTGCTACTGAGAAATTCCTGATGGAAAAACCCAACAACAATTCGAACGAATCGAACCCAGGACCGTATGCGTGGCCTTGAAGATAAAGACATCGTCTAAACTCAAGGCCATACCCGCGGCTTCCGCCTCCATCATGGCGGCAGCGGAGGCCAACTTTGCGGGGCCTTCCCCTTCTCCTCCGATAGGTGGAGAGGAGGTGGCCAAACTGCGGGCGGAGTTGGCCCGCCTGACGGCTGCGATGGAGGCTCTCCAAAGGGAGAACGCCAAGCTCCACGTAGACCTGGCCAGTCTGCGTGAGGCTGGCACCCGCGTGGCGCCTCCAAATGGGGGCCACCAGCAACAGCGACAAGCCGAGCCGGTGCCGGTTGAAAATCAGGTTCTGAACCTGGTGCGGCGGGAGCTGGCTTCCTTCCAGGCGCGGTTTTCCGTCCTGGAGGGAATTGTTCTGCGCCCCGCCCTGGGTTCAAACAAGACTGCCGCGGGCCCGAGCACGATGCCGACCACGGTGTCATACGCGGCTGCTGTGGCTGCCGCGCCCGGACCTGGGCCGTCGAGTCGGTCCTCCGGCAGGGCAATGGCGCCCTCCCCTGGAAAGCCGGCGCCGGCTAAGAAGGCGTCCAGGAGGAGGAAGGGCAAGGCAGCCCCACAGGCGGTGACTGTGCCGGTGACAGTACCAGCGGCGAGTGGGCCAGCACCTGCGGCACAGCAGCTACCGCCGCCGCCACCGCCCCCCCAGCTCCCTACACCTCCCGCGGCTGAAGCCGGGTGGCAGGTGGTCGGCGAGAAGAGGAAGGGGCGAAAGGCGGCCAAAAAGGCCAGAAGTGAGGAGCGGCAACGGCAGCACAGAGCGAGAAAGATCGCGGCTAGGCTCCGCGCCCCGAAGACCGCAGCTGTAGTGATTACACTACAGCCGGAAGCGGAACAAAGGGGCGTGTCCTGCCGCCATGGGATCTGGAGGCGATAGTCCTCGCGCGCCTGCATGAATGGCGCGCGGAGGCGCTTCGCCGGGGGGAAACTCCGCTGCCGCGACAAATTGTCGCTCAGCGGACAGACTTCCGGCGGGATCTCATGGCGACATGGAGAGAGCGACTGTCGCAACCCCGTGCAGGGCACGCCACGATAGTGGCGATAAGTCCCCTCTTTGAGGAGTGGCTGGAGAGACGCCACGGCGTCCTCACCTTCCGCCTGACGCAGGTCCTCACCGGACACGGTGTTTTCGGGAGGTTCCTGCACCGAATCGGGCGGGAGGAAACGCCCGGGTGTTTCACTGCGAGGATCGACCGGAGGACACGGTGGAGCACACGGTGGAGGTGTGCCCCGCGTGGGCGGAGCACCGCCGTGTCCTCGAAGCGGCGATTGGCGGCGGCGACCTCTCGCGTCCGGCCCTGGTGCAAGCCATGGTCCGGAGCGAGACGGAATGGGACGCCGTCACCTCCTTCTGCGAAGCAGTAATGCTAGAGAAGGAGGTGGCGGAACGTGAGAGGGAGAGAACCTCACAGCGTCCCGGCCGCCGCGGGAGACGCCCCGGGCGTCGGGGGCCACCACGTGGCCCCCGGCCACCGTAGGCGCGGGCCTGTGGACGGTGGGCTATGGGCTAGCTCGCCGTCCGTCCGTCTCATGACGACAGGCCGTGTCGACGGCGCGTTCGTGTTCCACGCGCGCCTCAAAGAGAGTCAGCAAAAAGGAAGGGGTCCGCAAGGACCGATGCCTGCCGGGGTTGCGGGACTATTCGAAAGAGATACCGTGGCCCCGGAACACAAAGGGCGATGAAGGAACATGGATGGGTTTTAGTCAGTAAAAGTCTGACACTCCCTCCTGCTCCGCCCAGAGCGGGAGAAGTCATTTGATGATTTCCCATCCGAAAAAAAAAAAAAAAAAAAAAAAAAAAAAAGGGGCGTGTCCTACCGCGACCTGCTGGCAAAAGCTAAGGAGACGGTGGATCTCCGGGAGCCTCCGGCTTAAAGTCACCGCGACGGGAGCTCGGTTGTTGGAGATCCCCGGTGAAACCAGTGGCTCATCCGCTGACGCTCTGGCTGAAAAGCTCAGAGCGTCCCTAAACGCGGACGAGGCCCGAGTGTCCAGGCCCGTCAGATGCGCAGACCTGCGCGTCCTGGGTCTGGACGACTCAGTGACCGAGGAGGAGGTGGTGGCCGCCGTTGCCAGGTCCGGAGGGTGCCCTGCCGATCAGGTCAGGGCAGGCGCCCTTCGTCCGGACTCCACGGGCATGCGAACCGTTACGGTAAGCTGCCCTGTGACGGCGGCCAAGTCAATTGTGGAGGGCCGTAGGCTACTGGTGGGCTGGGTGTCAGCGCAGGTGAAGCTGCTGGAGCCCAGACCTCTGAGGTGCTACCGCTGCCATGTGGGACACCATGTGTCGGTGCAATGCGCCTCGGAGGTCGACCGCAGCGGCCTCTGCTTCCGTTGCAGTCAGCCCGGTCACACATCCGCGACTTGCTGCGCCACGCCGCACTGCGCTGCATGCGCGGCGTCTGGCAAGTCGGCTGATCACCGGGCTGGCAGCAAGGCCTGCGCTGCACCCGCCAAGGCCAGGGCCAGAGGCAGGGGAGGGCCCTCCACCGCCACCACCACCGTCACCGTCGCCACCGCCGCAACCGCAACCGCCGCCGCTGCCGCTGTCGCCGCCACCGCCGTCGCAACAGTCGCACCTGCAGCCCGAGTGGAGGAAGCGGTAATGGAATGCCAATAACGGCTCCATTACGCTTCCTCCAAGCGAATATCAACCACTGCGCCTGTGCTCAGGATCTGTTGCTCCAGAGCATGGCGCAGTGGTCGATAAACATCGCTGTGGTCGCTGAGCCGTATTTCGTCCAGCCCAGGGATGACTGGGTGGCGGACCTTAGCGGCTCAGTGACCATAGTGTCGTCGGCCGCCGCCGGTACCCCGACCCTTGAAGGTGTCAGGAGGGGTCGGGGTTGCGTAGCAGCACGGTTCGGGGAGATCGTAGTGGTGGGAGTCTACTTCTCCCCGAACCGAACTCTCGCCGAGTTCCACAACTCTCTCGCAGAGTTGAGTGTTGTCGTCGGAAACCATTCCCTCCCCGTGCTTGTCCTCGTGGACTTCAATGCCAAGAACTTGGCTTGGGGTTCTCGTTGTACAGACGTGCGGGGAAGGATGGTGGAGGACTGGGCTCTGGAGAAGGGCCTGGTCGTCCTAAATCGGGGTTCTGTTCCCACGTGTGTGCGGATGCGGGGCGAGTCGGTGGTGGACATTTCGTTCGCTAGCCCCGCTCTGTCGCCGCGTGTCGTTGACTGGCGTGTCATGGAGGGGGTGGAGACCTATTCCGACCACCGGTACATCCGGTTTGACGTCTCCACCCAGACCTCAAGCGCGCTGGTCCAACAGGCCCCGAGTGGTCCACGTTGGGCGCTGAAGCAGCTGGACCGGGAGCTCCTCCTGGAAGCCTCGATCGTGCAGGCCTGGGTGACATCACCAGACAGGCCTGCCGACATTAACAATGAGGCAGGGTGGTTCCAGGAGGCCATGTCCGATATATGCGACGTGACAATGCTGGCCAGGAAGCGCCCGACGTCAGGTGTACTGGTGGTCGCAAGAGCTGACGTCTCTGCGCGAGGCGTGCGTGGCTGCGCGACACCTGTACGCCAGGCATCGCAGGCTCCGCATTCGTCCACCGAATGCGGCAGCCATCGAGGCGGAGCTTTATGAGGGGTACAGAGCGGCGAAGACCGCCCTCCGCGAGGCTGTTCTGCGGGCCAGTGACGCAGAGTCTCCGGCCTGAGCTCGTGGAGGACGTGGTGAGCGCTCTGTTCCCCACGCGGGGAGAACACCCCCCCCCCCGCCTATGGCTCCGCCACCTGCGGTACTGGAAGCGGACCACCAGGATGACGACGACGACACTCCGGAAGTGACTGGGGTAGACCTGAGAGTGGCGGTACGCCGGCTCAGTGCCAAAAATACCGCCCCGGGACCCGACGGCTTGCCTGGCAAAGCCTGGGTCCTGGCCTCGGAGGCTCTCGGGCCCCGACTGGAGGGGCTCCTAAGCGCATGCTTGGAGAGGGGCCAGTTCCCGCTTCGTTGGAAGACGGGGAAGCTGGTCCTCATTCGGAAGCCGGGGCGCCCTGCGGACTCTCCATCCGCATACCGGCCCATAGTGTTGCTCGACGAGGTGGGCAAGCTCTTTGAAAGAGTCATCGCAAACCGCCTCGCCGAGCACCTTGCAAGGACGGGGCCGGATCTTGCGGAACACCAGTTTGGTTTCCGCAAGGGGCGCTCTACGGTGGACGCCATCATGCGCGTGAGAGCCCTCACGACGGGGGATGCAGTGTCCCGGGGTGGGGTTGTCTTGGCGGTGTCTCTAGACATCGCCAATGCCTTCAACTCCATGCCCTGGAGCTGCATAAGGGAAGCACTCCGGTATCACCGGGTGCCGACCTACCTTCGTCGTGTGGTCGGGGACTACCTGACGGATAGAGCCGTCATCTACCCCGGTCGCAGCGGAGAATGGAACCGGCGAGAGATGTCGTGCGGTGTTCCGCAGGGATCGGTCCTAGGGCCGTCCTTGTGGAACATCGGGTACGACTGGGTGCTGCGCGCCGACCTCCCTAGAGGCGTCAGCGTGGTCTGCTATGCAGACGACACGCTGGTGCTGGCACAGGGGGGGTCGCACGAGGCGGCGGCCGAAATCATGACACGCGGGGTTGCGATAGTCGTTGAGAGGATCCGGCAACTGGGTCTCGAGGTGGCATTGCACAAGTCCGAGGCCATGTGCTTTCATGGGCCTCGGAATGCGCCACCTCCGGGATCCTTACTCACGGTAGGAGGGGTATCCATCGGTGTCGAGTCGACTTTGAAGTACCTAGGACTCGTCCTCGACAGCCGGTGGAACTTCGTGGAGCACTTCCGACGTTTGGCCCCCAAACTGGAACGGACTGGGGCTGCCTTCAGGCGGCTCCTGCCCAACCTGGGGGGGCCGAACGCCTCCTGCCGGAGGCTCTACGCGGGAGTCGTGCGGTCCATGGCCCTTTACGGGGCCCCAGTGTGGGCGCGTTCCTTGAGGCTGCGTGCAGCCCACTACCTGAACGCGCCCCAAAAGGTGGTAGCCGTAAGGCTGGCTCGTGGGTACCGCACGATCGCCCGCGAGGCGGCGTGCCTCCTTGCCGGATTGCCGCCATGGGATCTGGAGGCGATAGTCCTCGCGCGCCTGCATGAATGGCGCGCGGAGGCGCTTCGCCGGGGGGAAACTCCGCTGCCGCGACAAATTGTCGCTCAGCGGACAGACTTCCGGCGGGATCTCATGGCGTCATGGAGAGAGCGACTGTCGCAACCCCGTGCAGGGCACGCCACGATAGTGGCGATAAGTCCCCTCTTTGAGGAGTGGCTGGAGAGACGCCACGGCGTCCTCACCTTCCGCCTGACGCAGGTCCTCACCGGACACGGTGTTTTCGGGAGGTTCCTGCACCGAATCGGGCGGGAGGAAACGCCCGGGTGTTTCCACTGCGAGGATCGACCGGAGGACACGGTGGAGCACACGGTGGAGGTGTGCCCCGCGTGGGCGGAGCACCGCCGTGTCTTCGAAGCGGCGATTGGCGGCGGCGACCTCTCGCGTCCGGCCCTGGTGCAAGCCATGGTCCGGAGCGAGACGGAATGGGACGCCGTCACCTCCTTCTGCGAAGCAGTAATGCTAGAGAAGGAGGTGGCGGAACGTGAGAGGGAGAGAACCTCACAGCGTCCCGGCCGCCGCGGGAGACGCCCCGGGCGTCGGGGGCCACCACGTGGCCCCCGGCCACCGTAGGCGCGGGCCTGTGGACGGTGGGCTATGGGCTAGCTCGCCGTCCGTCCGTCTCATGACGACAGGCCGTGTCGACGGCGCGTTCGTGTTCCACGCGCGCCTCAAAGAGAGTCAGCAAAAAGGAAGGGGTCCGCAAGGACCGATTCCTGCCGGGGTTGCGGGACTGTTCGAAAGAGATACCGTGGCCCCGGAACACAAAGGGAGATGAAGGAACATGGATGGGTTTTAGTCAGTAAAAGTCTGACACACCCTCCTGCTCCGCCCAGAGCGGGAGAAGTCATTTGATGATTTCCCATCCGAAAAAAAAAAAAAAAAAAAAAAAGCTCTAAGTAAGTACCCAAATAGGTCCAATAATAAATGGCTCTTTTAGAGCGTCCATGTACCCTTTCTGTTAAGTAAAGTCTAGTCTGAACCTGCCAACGTTTGGCCTAGACTAGGCAAGCCAAAAAAGAATAAGCAATTTTCATGGATAAAGAACACTGGAGATTTCTTTATTTTAGACAAAGATTTAAGAACCTTTTAAGACAAACTTGGCACAGGATCAAGTGAGTATGAATTTATGCAGACGAATTATTTCAATACGTGGGTTGTTAACATCTATTTTCACCTTGTTTGGCATTTAATTTCACTTTGATACCTATTACCAACACTGTCTACGCCCACGGAAAATCTGTCAGGGTTTAATTAATCCCTAGGGCTAGATGTTTTAGCTAACCAAACAGTTAGGTAGTTATATCTAGATATGGTAAAGGTTTGGGGTGCCAATATTTCCCTTGCTTTTTCAGAGTACATACATAAACTCACACCTTTTTCCCATGGGGGTAGGCAGAAACCACAGAACGTCACCTGCTACGATCCATAGTCCTTTTCCCTCGTCCACATTCATACATCTGGTCATACACGCACGCCGCGCCGTTTCCGAGTACTGTGCGCACCTGACTTTTCTGGAGAACCTTTTTTTTTTCAGAGTTGTTGTAACAATTTTTGTATGTTAATTGTTTCAATGAGACGTTCACTGCTAGACACCGACAACTGGTCCTATATCTGCTTCTTGCAACCAGCAGATTCCTGCAGCGGGTCTTCGGTTAGCTAGTTCCCTAATATTTTGTATGTAATTGACAAACTTCTGCATTCGTAGGTTTGTGTTCGTACACATTTCTATGCATAGCCATGATTGCTTTGTTTCGTTTACCTACAACCTAATTTCCATTACCTTTTTTCAGCATATGATTCTGGAGGTTCGTCACAAAAATTTTGATGGAATTTCCACGTGAAATACTTTTAGTGTACCCTAAGGTAGGAGTAAAGTGAAATTGCGAAAAACACACGCTACCTCCATAAAACATAGCCACATGAAATGGTGCAGTGTTTTCACAGACCCGTAGAATGGGGTTCCGTAAAATAGGTACTTCGAAATGCAATAAAGTTGTCACATCATTTGGACGTCTTGGCTGAGAATGAGAATCTACGGTTTGAGGACCGATACCTTGATGCAGATCAAAGATAGGGATGGTTTACGGTTTACGTTCTTTTGTTAGAGTGGGTTTTAAATCCAAACAGTATCTATGGTATCACAAAATGACTGTATTGACGTCATCGACGAGATCCTAATATACAGGGTGTCAAAGACCTCATCACTAAGCCGTCAACCAAGCATTCTGTACATCAAACTAAGTAAATTTACGCAAAAATTATTGCTGGGAAACGACTTTTTTTTTTGGGGTGAAAAATTATGTTTTGTGGTAGAACTCAATGTAACGCACTCAAAACATTGTGCTGATGGATAGATTGAATAGTAAGGGGGTCGTGGAGGTGTTTAAAGTAAAAATCTTACATTAAAAACTTGTATTTAAAAAAAAACTTGTCAAAAAGTTGGAACTTTGACCCCCAATATCTCCGTAACTAGAAGGTTCCCAGGTATGGTGTAGAACAAAAAAATGATCGCAATGACGAGGAGAACCAGTGCCTTTTGGCTTCGTTAAGAGGTGTTTTACACCCTTTATAATTATGCAACTTGCAAAAGGCTTAATACATGAGGGTCGTTTTCACGATTGACATAAGCTTTGTATAATTTTTTGACTTCTCCATTATCGTAATCGACAATACAATGTCTCTTTTTTTAACAAAACTTTGCCCCACACTATTAATTTCTGCCGTATTTTGGTTGCGTATAAAAACATTTAAACTCACATACACAAACAGCCAAACCCGAAACAACTACCTGTAGGCGATACAAATATTTTATCCATGCGGTAATCAAACCCGCGACACGCAGCGCAGCAGCATCGCTCAGCCACTGCGCCAACCGTGCAGTCTTTGTTTAGGCTCTCTAGGCTTCATGAGTCTGTCGTATCAGGATAAGTGTACTACCGAGTTTATTGACGATCGACTACTATTCACTTTTATGCCTTAAGTGATAAGGTTGAAAACTGGTTGACCGTCAATGAGCGCGATTGAACATACCTACCTTCACAAATGGTACTTAGATTTTCGATTCAAAAAGGAAACCTGTTCAATGGACTCGAAAGTACACATTGAATATTTGAATACCAAATCAAAATATTCTTAGCAAAAACATTCGCAACTTCAGAGAAAAAAAGAAAACAATATTAAGAGCTGCTTTAAACCTTACAGCGTAACCACAAAATCAATTTCCAAGCTGCGCTTAGAAACAAGCAGCGGAAAAAGCGCTTTAATAAAAAAGCAATCAAGTTTTTCAATCAAAACAGCTGCATGTAATATCTGCAGCCCCGGGCTATGGGAGCGTCAAGGCTATCGTCTAGTCGAGACACAGACGAACTGACGGGTCTGATAATGTCATTTGACCTATGGGCGATTGCTTTTGGGCACGAAATGCAGACATAATGCAATGGGTGGCACAAATTGCTCAGTGGATGAACAGCAAAATGGGATGTGCGTTTTCATATTTTGAATTATTTTGTTCTGGAAAAAGGAACCAATATTAGGTGTCACGTGGTAAAGAATTATAGTTTAACATACATTTAAAGATTTCGATAAAAGAAATATAGAAAAATATTAATTTGACGTCAGTTCATTAAGCAGACAGAATAAAAAAAAAGTTACAAAATAAAGAGAAACAAAAAAAAATAATTGAGATTATTTACCTTTTTTTTTTATTTTCAAACAGATCTTGTTTGCAAGCCTAACATGGCCATAGATCCCACAAGATAGAGAAGTATGGACAGAAAAAAAAAAGCGTCAGCCACGTGCATATTTGGGGCATGGTAGTTGTCAAGTATACTAGAAAGAAATGAAGGTCTTCACTCATTTTTAGGGTTCCGTAGTCAACTAGGAACCCTTATAGTTTCGCCATGTCTGTCCGTCCGTCTGTCCGTCCTCGCTTAATCTCTGTCACCGTTAGCACTAGAAAGCTGAAATTTGGTACCAATATGTATATTAATCACGCCGACAAAGTGATAAAATAAAAATTGGGAAAAAACGTTTGATATATTGTTGGAAAGGTATTTAAAAATGAATAGGGGTTTCCTAAAATCATTTTTTGATAATGTCAATAATTTCGGAAATAATCGCTCCAAAAGTAAAAATCAATGTGTCGTCCCCCTCTAACTTTTGAACCATAAGTTTAGAAAATATAAAAAAATCTGAAAAGTAGAACTTTATAAGGACTATCTAGGAAAATCATTTTGAACTTGATGGAAACAACAGTTTTTGTACAAAAAAGACAACAAGTTGTACAAAGTAATTTCTGGACTAAGTTTGTAGTATATTCGTTTATGCAAGCATTTTTTTTTAACTTCGTTTACATATTTTATTATCCTGAACGTATCTTTTTTCAAACAAAAAAGAATTACTAAAATCGGTTCTCGCAATCCAAAATTACCACCGAAAACTTCCGGCACGTCTATGTACTAATTAGTAACCCAATTCCCCGAGAGATGGCGCTGTAGGTACTTATTACTTTGGGTCGGGTATTAACGAATTGTTCGGTTGGTCTCTCCTTGGCATTGGCGGTATCTTATAACTACATAAAACTTCTATCAGGAACATGCTAAGGCAATTTAGAACAAAACTAAAATTCATTTTTTTAACGCCATCAAAAATAATGGATACCCACCTTTAAACTCATAAGTGGGAACACTTATTGTGACGGACGGGAAACTACGGAACCCTACACTGAGCGTGGCCCGACACGCTCTTGGCCGCTTTTTTATTAAGAAGTATACGTACAACATTTCAATTTTGAGATTTCTAAAAAAAATCGGGTTTGAAAACCTTTTCGACGCCGCCGGTTAAAAATTATGAACAAAAACACAGTGACGTAATTTCATCTCAATGTTTCTATGACAATAGAAAATATATCAAAATACCTTCTGTTAATATATACTACCCCTTAGCATAAATCTAGTAGGGTAGCAACTCAAGGATATCGTCTAGACAGGAGACAACCACCATTACAATAATGTCTCTTGAAATTTATGTTCTATTGCTCTTCTACTTGGTTGGGAATTGAATTATGTCAATGTCAGACTCTGGCGGAATGTAAGGAGTTAGTTTAAGTGTTTAATGAAGAAGAAGTAGTAATCAAGTAAATAGTATTGCGAAACTATGAATCATGTTTCGTAGGCATAAGATTTTTCTTTCGTATCGATACGAACTTGAAAACGCGAGTGCCTTAATGCTACCCGACAGTTATTTTCATGTTGTAATGGGGAAGGTAACTGTATAACTAATGGCGCTAGCATTGCTTGTACTAAACATCGTCATTGGTTGAAAATCTGTCAATGTCATTTTATATTTCATAATAGTTTGACCTCATTGGTCAGATTGGGAATAAGCTATGGACGCACCATCTACAATCAGCTTTGACCAGCCTTCCTCATTGTTAGAAACTCTTTCTTCGATTTCCGGAATCGATTATTAATTTTTAGATATTTAATTTGATCAATCATAGACATTTACTAATTTTTAATTATTACCTGTATTTAAATTTAATCATGTTAGAAACTCTTTCTTCTGTCATCATTTTGAAATATGTATTAATTAATAAGATCTGCTGTGATCTATCTAAACTAATACTATGAAGGGTTTTTAAGATTTTAATAATTAGTTTATAAAAAGGCATGGCACTCGGCCGAGAGAGCGCGATTCATTGGAAGAAATTGTGGTGTAGTCGAATCTATGTCCGATAACTGATAAGTGTAGTAATTATTGCATTTTGTATAAAACGTGAAGTAATATAGAATTGTATTATACCAAATAATTTGAAAAGAGTAACCATGGAGTTTCTTGCCCGTTCTTCTCCATGGAAGCGACCAACCCGAACTGTGCAACTTAATTAATATTGTGAGTGATATCCTGACAAATTGTCTTAATTTCCCTGGGTTTTAAAATAATGTGGCAGCAATTAATCATAGTCCGTATCATGAAACATTATTATTAAAAATACTTCACGACTGTGAAAGTAAGTGGTTCATGCAGGTTTTATTGCAGTTGCGTAACAGAGTTATTTACCATATGAATACGTAGGAGCAAACTTAGGAGATAACATAGAAGGCTAACTTGTCATCCTTTAAACATGAAAATTGAATGGATAAAGTGTGAACTGATTGTGACCATAAATCTTGTTTGTTTATTCCCAAACTAACTTTTGCAAAACTGTCTTAAGAACTACTCGTATCCTATCTTTTCTCCTTTACCCATTAACACATCAAAATTTCTTTACTAAAATATATGGGTATAATAGGTGAACGGAGTAGAAGCAAATGGCATACTTATATAAAAATAAAAAAAATCGAAATTCAAATCATACGCGTATTAAAGTTTACTTGAAATTTGTAGCGTTTTTTGATAATAGAACAATTTTTTTCTAAACTGTGGAAAAAAGAAAAAAAAACTAGGTAGGTATGCCATAAGGTTCTACTCCGTTCACTTATTATACCTATTTTTTTTGGAAAATGATAAAAAAGTCATCCTATTTTACAAAACACCACTATTCAAATCTTCCACTGTACCTTCCAGTTAGCGCCGAGACAGGCGCCAGCCTCAACTAAACCCATTACAAGGCTGGTGACACCATGACGTCATCACCATCGATAATTGACGCTCACGAGGACATGCCATGACCTTTCACAGACAACTGACACAATTTACAGATGAGTCAGTGGTGTGTTTTCTGTCTGGGATGTTGTGAAGGGATTTATTTAAGGCCAGAGGAACTTTTATCGGTCGAAATGTTCGGCGAAACTGGGACGGACAGATTTTGGACCGGCTACGGTCACAAACAGATAACATAACATAACATCACGCCTGTAATCCCCGAAGAGTTGTACCTACTAATACACCCACATTCCGCCAGTTATGTTTAAATCCCATGTAATAGGGGGTCAGCCTATTGCCAACCACTGGACGCAAATCCAGACTCCTGGCTGCTACTGAGAAATCCCGGCTGGAAAAACCCAATAACACTTTGCCCGACCTGGGAATCGAACTCAGAACCTTATACTCAGTAGTCGCGTTTTCGACCACTAGACAAACGAGGCAGTCACTAACAAATACTTCAGCGCAATTTCTGTCGGTGTTGGCAACCAGTCAACAATCAATCCGGACCGGTTCGCCTGAACCTTTCGGTGTGTGGGATGCGTGTATGCTAATTTGTTGCGGTATGCATGCGTTTTACAGGTAATTAACACTTACTTGAGTACCATAAAACTATGCCTGTATTCCACCAAGAGTCTGGCACCTGTGTTGGATATTACTGACACCAGCATAAGAAAGCTTTTAATGAACTTTAAGTAACAGAGAGATATGTTGACTCAAAAACAAAACAATGTTAAAGTGGTAATTGCCTATATGAGCAGAACTCATAGTTAACATGAGCAAAATTATTCTACTACTTGTAAGCTTTTGCTATTTATTTCGTCTGAAAATATTTAGAATAATTTAATTTGCAAGATCTACATTTGACTATTTTATAAAAATAATATAATACCGATTATTCGTGGAATAATAGTTCGTGTTTTGACTTCTATCCGTAACTTACTTTATTGCGGTCGGCCGTGTTGAAGCAGTCTTATTCGTGGAGCGACGCGTGGAAAGATTTAGAAGTCAAGGAAGGTGTTCATTGAATCAGGTTGTGAAATTAGCAGTGTGTTTTAAAGACGAATACATATTTGATTTGATATTAAGTATTAATTGTTTTATTGGTGCACTTCTAACTATCTTATATACTGAACGCGAAACATTAGCGGTTTTCGCTGCACTTGAACATTGGCGTTGTTATTTTGATAATGGTAAACCATTTACAGTTTACACAGATCATGCTGCACTGAAATGGTTCTTGAATTTGACTAATCCTTCTGAGAGATTAGCTCGTTGGTCTCTTCGACTATCATGTTTTGATTTTGTTCTGAAACATAAGAAAGGAAAGGATAATGTAGTCCCGGACTTACTTTCTCGTCCTAGGGGTCCCTGATACAGTAATGTTTGATGGTGTTGCACCTGTGTCTAGGGACAACGCGTCTCAATTGGAACATTTCAATACATTTGGCCAGTCATGTTTTGGTCACTTTTATCATCCTCGGACAAGTCTGCGCAAGCCTTTACTGGGTATTTGAGTACCTACTTGACCTTGAAAAGGAGACTTGTTATTGTTTTCTACTTCTTTATACCCTATTCTGTTGTACAAGATAAAAGATGAAGTAAACTTCTTATTTGATTCAGACTCGGAGCAAATAAAGCTATAAATAAAATTGTCCCGTGAGAGGAGATTACTTCCATAACTGTAAGCAAGGTCACTTTTAAAGAAAGTTTATTGATCCATGTTTTAAGGTCAGAAATAATTTAAGTTCTACCTAACCCTAACCTAAACCTATCCCTAACCTTCTCAATAATTCACACTTTTTACGGAAATAGATCATAAAATTATTGTTTACAGGATTATATAAATATATATCGTGTGCTATTCACAGATTAGTTTAAAGTTCATAAAGTTATTTAAGTTTTTTAATGTACTGTTTATGCACATACGTATACCCTCTTTTGCAAATCTCGCAATGAAAGTAAGGTTTGCTGTAAGAAAAACCATTTCTGGGTTAAACTCGCCGTTGTACATCAGCTTAATCATTATAATTTGTGTATATTTTTTAAATGTTGTGTGCAATATAAAATAAGAATAAAAAGGGTATTCTGTGATCGTTGGCATCGCTTCCATAGTGATCTCAGTTCAAAGTTCCTGTTTGTCCTAAAAATTTAACAAAATGCTCGTTTTAAACAACACTAGGCAACACCTAAATGGATACTGAAACGACTTATAAATTATTCTGTATTTAAGTATGTTAGTACGATAAAGTCTTTAGTAACTTTAGTAGATTTACTGCCATTATCCTCAATTAAGTCTGTCGTGTATACTCTGTAAGCAGTATTTTATCTTATGACAATTTCTTTCGACCTCACATAATTAAATCACAGGTATAATAGCAGGCACATTTGATGATAATACTCTTTGATCCTCATTGATGTGTCTGGGACCTGTCTGAGCCTTTTATGTGATTTGGCTAGTCCACTGAGTTTCGTTGATATTTTCTATTTCAAACCTCAACATCCTAATTCTAACTTTTAACACTATAAATGCGAAATTAAGTTTGTTCGTTATCTTGTCACGCCAGCACCACTGAACCGATCATTCTGAAATTTTGCATATATGTTGCCAGGTGTACAGAAACGGACATAGGGTACCTTTTACCCCGAAAAAAAGTATAGTTCCTGAGGAAAACAACAGTAACGTTCTTATGATAAATAGATGGCGCTACGTGTCTTTCGAATCATGATTAAATTATATTAGTATAGAAACTTTTGCAGTGTGTTGAGTTTAATTGTCAAATCATTATCACTATCATCACTAACACATATTATAAAACAAAGTCCCGGCCGCGCCTGTCTGTCCCTATGTATGCTTAGATCTTTAAAACTCCGCAACGGATTTTGATGCGGTTTTTTTTAATAGATAGAGTGATTAAAGAGGAAGGTATATAATTTGTCAAGCGGGCGAAGCCGCGGGTATCAGCTAATTCTAAATAAACGCGAGTGAAACCACGGGCAAAAGCTAGTGAACAATATTTTGAGCAAACTACTAGAATGATGTATGAGTCAGTAATTAGTTTAGCATATAACTAGTGGGTATGTTAATGTGAACAAATAAAGACGACGCGTCGGTCTAAATGTTTGTATTAATCTCGGTAATTACTGGTCTGGGAACAGTAGCGTGTGAGTCTAGTAGTAAATAATATTTATGAAGGCTCTGAATACAATTTTTATACTGTCTTTAGTCTTGGTAGGCACCGTACAAGTTGTCATGATGAGCGGGACGAATCTCTAAACAAACAGCCAACATGCCATGGATCGGTAGAACTAGTGGACCAAAATCCCATGAACACCATGATCGACTTTTAATAATATCACTAACATTGAAATTGTGTAATGATTTAAGCTAACAGATTTTTTTTTTTAGACTCGGTTACTGTAAGAATCTCAGCACCAAGCTACGCCACTTGATTAAAATAAATTAATGTTCTTTAAATTTGTGTCTATTTGTGTATAAAGTTGTCCATTAAAATAAAGTGATGAAAAGAACTGCCACTAATCTGTGTTAGCTAAAGTAATTGCATCGACACACATTTTTTATTACTAACTTACAAAGTTTCCAACTGACTCGAAACAAACTCAATTAAAACTGCGTCCGTACACTAATTATACTCAGAGACTTCGCCTTAGTAAATGTCAAAAAGCTACTAAAAAAAAAGATTAAATATTCCACTTGAACCAAAAATAGCCCAGCCCTTCAGCATAGCTATTCACAACGTTTCTATTCGATTCCGATTCGGAAAGTCGTGTCTATCTTTTTTTGGCATTACCAAAACGAGCGAGATAGACATACGACTTTCCGAATCGGAATCGAATCGAAGCGTTGTGAATTGAACAACTGGAGTGTATCGTGGGAGGTACCTAAAAATATTGTAAAAGAATAAATGGGTATCGGAATCCGCCTGTGCGTAGGTACTGCGTTCTGCAAGGAAAAGTTGTATTTTAGAATTAGAGCTGGTCCGTAAAGATTTTAGGTGATCAAATATGTGGAAGGCTGTGACAGCTTAGTAGTGTGACCGTCGGACTGGCAAGTAATATGTCTCAACTAGTAACCCAAGACACGGACCTCTGATTTTTCGGATTTATGTGCGTGTTGCATAATTATCACTTACTTCGGTGAAGGAAAACATCGTGAAGAAACCAGTATGCCTGAGAGATATTTCTCGATGGTATGTAAAGCCAAGTCAGAGGCCCATAGGCAGCATAAAAACTCTGACACCAGGTTAGGCACTAACCACACGATAAAGAAGAAGATCAAATACGAGTATGTACAATAGGCATGACGACAGTATCAAAAAATTGCAAATCTAATCTTCAATCTCTCTCTTAATTTCCAATACTCTAACTGACGGACTAAAGTCCGTCAGTTAGAGTATTGGAAATTAATGGACACGTATTTTTTGTTTTTGTAAATTAATGAATATTGATAAAGATAAAACGCATCAAAACTTGGGAGTGGGGGCTCGTGACGTCAGAACTAGCTAAAAATTATACCTAGGCGTGACGTATTGAGAATTTTAAAAGCGTCATATCTTCGTCAATTTTGGTTTAAGTAACAAAAGAAAAAAGACGGGTCAAATAATTTTTGATAATCTAACTGACGGACTAATTAGTTTTTTTTGTCGTCTCGCTTATTTTGTACAGAATTCAAGTCAAAGCATTACATTTTAAATGCTGCAATCACATAAAAAAATAAGGAAACACTTCTCATAGCTTTTTCGTTATTGACAAGACATTCGTGCATTTAAATCACGTTATTAGCGTGTGTGCACAGAAGTCAAATCATTGACAATAATATGCCTTGTAATCGACATTTGTTTCAAATTCATTATTAAACAATCAAAAACTAAGTTCCCATCAATAAACAATTTAACTGATACCAAGAGAATTATTGATCAAACGGAAAGCCTCAGGCACCAAAATGTTTCACATAATTGTTTCACACGACTAACGTTTGAAAGTTCTCTTTGAAACGGTTAATTTATTCCTAACGTATATACATATATATATTTACATAACAAAAGGTTGCTTTGTAAACAATGCCGTCAGAGGAATTCCTTTCACGAATAAAAGCGCTATCCTATCCATTAAGTTGTTGTATTCTCAAGTAAGTTGGGTTTTGGTTTGTTCTAAGTTTAGTGTCTGAAAAGCATGTAAAATGTGATACACAACATATGGTAAGTGTTCCTAAAGTTTTTAAGTTATAATTAGGCTTTAGTTTGCGAAAATAATGGCGCTCAAGTTAAGGATTTAAGTGAGACGTGATGATGGGTAGATGAGACGTGTAAAAGTTTTACCCAGAGGTGTGAGCTCTTACACCCCAATAAGATCGTTAGATACGATTTGCAGTATAAATGAGAGATACAATACCTACCATTAATTGTCAACAAAACATTAACGTCAAAAATATGAGCAGTTTTGTAGCCTTTTAATCCTGAACTAAATTAGTTTCCATAATAAATCTTCAATAGATACACAACATATTTTCAACCATTTCTTTAAAATATCAAAGCAATATTTTCTACATAAGAGAACATCACGCCTGTTATCTCCGAAGGTTTTGTCAGAGGGCTACCTAATAGAACACTCACATTCGCTAGATATGTTTAAGTCCCATGTAATAGGGTGCGAGCCTATTGCCATCAACTGAACACAAATCCGGCGTCGCTGCTACTGAGAAATTCATCATCATCAGCCTATTAATGTTCCCACTGCTGGGACTCGGGCCTCCTCTATATGAGAGCCTGAGAGGGAATGGGCTATAATACACCACGCGGGCGCAGTGCGGACTGGTAGATGTCACATGTCTTCGAATTTTTTGGTTCTAGGACATGTCGGTGCCCTCACGATGTTTTCCTTTACCGTTTTGAGAGCAGTGGTGATGGAATAAATTACACAAAGTAATGCGCCTGCCTGGGTTCGAAACCACGACTTACTGTTCGTAAGTCGGGGCCACCACCACTACGCCACCGCTGCTCTCACTGAGAAATTACTGATGGTAAAACACTTTACCCGACCTGGGAATCAAACCCAGGACCTCATGCTCAGCAGTCGCACTTATGACCACTAGACCAACGAGGTAGTCAATATTTTCTATTAAGTACCTACTTTACATTATTTTGCTCTAACTCTAACCTGCGCAATAGGCTTGTGTCCTGAAAAATGTAATTAGTCCGTCAGTTAGATTATCAAAAAATATTTGACACGTATTTTTTCTTTTGTTACGTAAACCAAAATTGACGAAGATACGACGCTTTTAAAATTCTCAATACGTCACGCCGTGCTATAATTTTTAGTGCGTTGTGACGTCACGAGCCCCCACTCCCGAGTTTTGATGCGTTTTATCATTTTCAATATTCATTGATTTAAAAAAAAACAAAAAATACGTGTCCATTATTTTCCAATACTCTAACTGACGAACTAAATAGATTTGCAATTGATTGATGGTGGAAACTAGCCTATTACTAGATATTGAATGCGCCAACAGACCAATGCAAAGGACAGCACACACAGGAGGGAGAGCAAGTCTCATAAGTCAATAGTTCAGTGTCCTAATTGTTGATTCAAGCTAACCACGGAACATTGAAGCTAGGCAAGCATGCGGGCGTTTCAAACAGATTGCTTGTGTGTAGGTTTGTGGACAGTTTCCATCACGTATTAAGTGGAGTGGAGACTAACCATTCCACTTGCAAAAAGAAATTTAACATTTCGCGACAATAATGACATAAATAATTTAAAACTTACTTTTGTTACTTTTTTATTCAACTACAAACAACATCGAAAATCTGAGTTATGTCATCCTTGTCGCAAACCAACGATGTTTTAAATTAAATGTACGCCTTTTGTAATAAATAAAATAATTTCATGACTTACTCAAAGCCCTCTGAAAATAAGCGTGAGAAATGATAATTAATTAATTAATCAACATAATTACAACTAAATGTTCATGTATACCATTTATTTAATTTTTAACGAAACTTCCGGAGTATAGATGCGTATGGGTATCAGTACTAAACATAATACACCTCTATATACCCCTTCAGAAAAAATAGTCATGATGTGTTTAATGGAACATCTGATGCTTGTATGACTCTGTAAGTTTTGACAAACTAATGCAATAAATGGAAAGAGACAGTGTTTGACACACACAATTTATATAAGTCGTGTGCAAAGCCTATATGAATCATACTGTATTCTTTTCATAGATAAAGGAACCTTCCTAATGTAGATCTATTTTGTGATTACATTGTTGTGTCTATCACCAGTCTATGTGTAAAGTTTTCATGCATATAAAATGAAGACTCACTCACAATATTGCGCGAGTATGTTATGTGAAGTTTTAATCCGAGACGGCGTCGGGACAATGCATTTTGTTACGTACATTGTTGTGTGCCTTTAGATTGAAGCTATGGTACAGTCGCCAGTATACCAAGTTACCACAAATTGTCAAATTACTTCAAATGATTTTTAACCGTAAAATTTTGATGATTGAGTTCAAAATCGAATAAGATAAATTGACTATATGTAGTCACTTGATATGCGAGTATGTTGTAAAGATTTTGTCATCTTAATATGATATTCACTGACTTGGGAATCACCAATTTCAGTAGAATGCAAAAAAACAGTCACTTTGATCTTGGTAAAACTCCTAAGAACGACGAAAAGCCAAGAAAAATACTGGGAATTTCCCTCGTACTCACATTTTTTTTTATTTTCAGTTTTCACTGCTTAACCAGCAAGATCTAGGTCCAGACATTTACTTCAAAATAAGACATTAAATCAATCGAAGTATGTATTGATGCTGCTGCTGATCAATATTAAAAGCCAATACATTAACGAAGTAAGTTACTTCAAGCGAACCAATAAGTCTTAATGCTATCTCTACAAGTTTATTTACTAAGAGAGCAAAACATATTTACGAGGTAATAAAATGTTTAATATCGATAAAGTTTTTAAAATAGTTAAAGATTAATCATCCCTTAGGTGAAAGATACATTATTTCTGACTTTCAGTTATATTATATTCGACTTTATCGAGTATGTATGGTAAACATTAGATTTAAACATAAATAATTACTTTAACTAGTTAAAAAAATTATACCATCTCGTTGGTCTTGTGGTCGCAATTGCAACTACTGAGCATAAGATACTGGATTCGATTCCCCTGTTTGGCAAATTATTATTAGGTTTTTATATCAGGAATTTCTCAATAGCAGCCATGAAGTCTGGATTTGTGCCCAATTGATGGCAGTAGGCTAGCCCCCTATTACATGGGCCTTAAACATAACTGGCGAAATGTGGGTGTACTATTAGGTACACCTCTGCCTACCCCTTCGCGCATTGCAAGCGTGATGTTATGTAAAAAAAAATACACAAAAGCCAACAAAATTCTATTAAAACTTACCACAACAAAATAGGCGAGACGACAAAAAAAAACTAATTAGTCCGTCACCTACATTATTAAAAAATATTTGACACGTGTTTTTTCTTTTGTTACGTTAACCACAATTGACGAAGATATGACGCTTTTAAAATTCTCAATACGTCACGCCTAGGTACAATTTTTAGCTAGTTTTGACGTCACGAGCCCCCACTCCCGAGTTTTGATGCGTTTTATCTTTGTAAATATTCATTGATTTACTAAAACAATAAATACGTGTCCATTAATTTCCAATACTCTAACTGACGGACTAAATAGATTTGCAATATTTTGATACTGTCGTCATGCCTATTCTATTAAAACTTCAATTAAGTCTTCACTTGTTAAGTGTCCACAGTTAGCTGACAGTTGTGAAAAATACTTACTGATCCCCTTAAAATAAATTCTTAGGCCCATATTGTGGAACCATTATCAATCTTGACTTTCACTGTACAGCTAGATTTTAGGAAAAATTAGATACTATTAAATCTGTCAGTTTTAAATTAAGATTTGTGACCAACCGTTGTTTTACAAAGTACCTCAATCTTTTACGACATTCAACCAAACCTAGCTCAAATATCAAGGGAAAAAGAAATAAATATATCTGTGGGGTCCAAAATACTATTAATACTCGCTTACACTCTTTTTTTGCTACCCTGTTATGTCCCAGTGCTGGGCAAAGGCCTCCCCTTTCTCCTTCCAAACCTCGCTATCTTGTGCGATCTCTGGCCATGTTAGCCCCGCAAACAAGATCAGATCGATCTTCTTTTTTTTTTCGGATGGGAAATCATCAAATGACTCCTCCCGCTCTGGGCGGAGCAGGAGGGAGCGTCAGACTCGGGCCTGTGGACGTTGGGCTATGGGCTAGCTCGCCGTCCGTCCGTCTTATGACGACAGATCGTGTCGACGGCGCGTTCGTGTTCCACGCGCGCCTCAAAGAGAGTCAGCAAAAGGAAGGGGTCCGCAAGGGCCGACGCCTGCCGGGGCTGCAGGACTGTTCGAAAGAGATACCGTGGCCCCGGAACACAAAGGGCGATGAAGGACCATGGATGGGTTTTAGTCAGTAAAAGTCTGACACTCCCTCCTGCTCCGCCCAGAGCGGGAGGAGTCATTTGATGATTTCCCATCCGAAAAAAAAAAAAAAAGGGTGCCTCAGACTTTTACTGACTAAAACCCATCCATATTCCTTCATCTGCTCTTTGTGTTCCGGGGCCACGGTATCTCTTTCGAACAGTCCCGCAACCCCGGCAGGGATCGGCCCTTGCGGACCCTTGCACTTATTCGTTTAACATTACGTAATATCACACCTGTAATTGCCGGTTAGGCCGTAATGTACCTAATAGTACACATTTGGCCAATTATGTTTAAGTCCCATGTAATGGAGCGAGCCTATTGCAACTTATAAATCGTTTAAAAAGTTATAGTACATTTTACAAGTGGAGAAAATTTGTTATTGTATGCGAGGCGGAATTAACTTCCGAGCCGTAGGCGAGGGACTTTGTGAGCCGAGAACTAAAATAACAAATGTCCACGTGTATCAAACGACGTTTTTCAATACACTTTTAAAGAAATAAAATAAAAGAATGAAAAATATTTTTGTCATGAATTATTATGAAACTATGATTTTAATTTTTTTTTTCCGCTCTTTGCTTTCGCCACGTTGAAGGAGAAGCAAAGGTATGAAGCCGCTATACAGCCTAATATTAAAAATAGTTTTTTTTTACATATTTTTGAATTTAGAACACAAATAAATGTCAATTTGTTTATAAAAGTAAATATGAGTTTTAAATAATCATGTTTATCTATGATGTTCTATTTATAAACACAATTTGAACATTCGAAAATTCAAAAAACAAGACGCATTATTGCTTTGCCGAAATTAAAAAAAAAACATTTACCTCTGACTATAGGTATTGAACCAATTTGGACTAAGTATAGGTATTGTTCTCTGTAGCAATTTTCATTCCCGCACACGTGTTGGAAAATGAAAAAAATCGCACGCGTGTTTAATACATTGCATGTTAAACCTAACCGTAGTGCGATAAGAACCAGTTTTCGAGGAAGTGTATTGAAAAGAATATTGTTTCTGTATTAAATAAATAATAAATAAATATCGCTGGACATTATACACAGCGCCATCTAGCGCCACACTAAGCACGAGGCTTGTGTCGTGGACACCAGATAGTTGACTACCCACACACTACAGCTCGTAGTACACTACATAGATACTTTTTGTTTTGTAAATACATACTTAAAATACATATAAACATCCATGACTCGGAAACAAATGTCCATGCTCATCACACAAACATTTGCTTCTACCGGGATTCGAACCCGGGACCCTAAGAACTTAAGGCAGCCTGACTACCGGTGCGCAATTCGGATCGTCGTGTATTTTATCTGTGCTTAAAAGACATTCATTGACTGCTAGACTCATAGATTTCAACTTGCCAAAATGTTTGCCAAAATCAAAATCAAAGCATTTATTTCAAGTAAGCCAGTTACAAGCACTTTTGAATTGTCGAAACAAAGATGAAAATTAAATGTAGCTACAGTCCCAACACAAGTACACAGTACAAGACATTAAAACTGTGAAAGTACTGTAGTTGCCCATTCCCTAGCGTAGATCTCTATGGAGAAGAACGGGCAAGAAACTCCATGGACACTCTTTTAAATCAGAATACTGTTACAAAATCTTGGTTACATCATTCATGTTGAGATGGTATATTGTGCATGTGCCACTTCGTAAAGCAAGACAAGAAAACAAGTGTGCCATTTCGTAAAGCGTAAAAAATTAAAGAAAACAAAACCAGTTGTTCGAAGAGCAAACGTTTATTTGGAGTCCCCAGTTCCACATCTTTTACAATTTGTATTTTCTTTCTAACGTTTTACTTTCTCAATTAATTTTACTTCGCATTCACTTATAACAAGTTCCCTTCTACTTGAACCAGTGGGTAGTTGCAAGAGAAACCTTAGACATAGTGTGGGATTACCGGGAGACGCCTACATCACCCCTAAGGCTTTGTGAGTCACCGGCTAAATTAATTCCTTTCTTTGTGCAGTTTGTATGTACTTTGTGCTCTATGGATGGATGATTCAGAGTTTAAGGGTATGTAGTTAAGAAATGGTGGGATGTTCCTGGTGAGATCATGTGGGTTTGGTTATGATGTATTGCTTCTTATAATAATAATTACTATGTTGTGTAAAATGGTTGTATCGGGTATTTCTAAATAATAAAGTATACATAAACTCATGCCTTTCTCCATGGGGAAGAATGGCAGAAACTATAGAACGCGACCTGCGACGATCCATACATACTCCTTTTGTCTAGTCCACGTTCATACATCTCGTCATACACGCACGCCGGTAAAAAGTATACTCTATCTTATTTATGTTCTGTATGGTGTCGGACGTAAAGAATAGCACCATCCCATATCTTCCCGTGGGTGTCGTAAGAGGCGACTAAGGGACTTACCAGAGAATGGGCAGCAGCGTTCTCTGTGCTTTTATAACAAACGTACTGCGATCGCCAACCCGCTTGCCAAGCGTGGCGCCATAATCGCCACGCTTGGCAAAACCCCCCTTTGGGGGAGGCTCATGTCCAGCAGTGGACGTCTTTCGGCTGAAATGAATGATGATGATGACATCTTATTTAAACTGATAACACCTAGAAACTTAAGCAAAAAAAACGAAGCAATATAATATACACAAAATCAGTACGTAACGATCTGTGGTTTCTAACAATCCCCATTGATTTAACGTATAAGATATTAAACGAAATAACTGTTATATAAGTGTTTTAACTGACATGGCATCACTAACACTATCATTAACAATAATACTACTACTAAACGTTTATCCGTGATCATGGTGCTGGCAACAGCGTAATATCGGAAATTCAAAACAAACAGTAAAAATGGTAAATTTTCCCGTTTAGTGTTAATGAAATGAAATAACTGATATTAATTTGAAACATCGAGTAAAAAAAGTGGCCCGAAAATCTGACAACCAGTCTTACCAAGGAGTTTAGTATTATCCAGTACTGGATTGTGGAAGTCAGATAGGCAGTCGCTCCATGTAAGATACTGGTATTCAGGTGCATCCAGTTAGACTGGAGCCGACCTCAACATATTTAGGAAAAGGCTATGCAGATGATGATAAATTTAAAAAATCTTAATTTGAATGAGCTAGAAACTAACTATCTCCATTTTTTGTCATAATAACCATCTAAAAATTACGTCATCTCGAAGGTCTATGTAAATATTTACGACACAACATTCCCAACTTTCGTACTAAAAGCTTCACGCTGCCGCCGAAATTTTTAAGCGGGACGTATTCACAAGTCGCCTAATGTCCCGTGGCGCTATTAAAGGCACTTCGCTCTGGTCCCACGTACGGCCCATTAAAAACTTTGTACCATATTACCCTCTACGTCTTGGGCCGAAAATTGAGGCTACTTTAAAAGGATTGAATTTTTTTTATGTGTTCTGTAATTTTTGCTACATCGGTGGTTTTTTTACAGTTTTAAAAAATAGAATGATTGCATATTATGTTCTTGCCTATTTCTATTTTGTTAAAAGCAATTACTGTCATAATATCGTCGCTTAAGTTCTAACACCACGTAAGTAAATAATAGCTATTTTATAGGAGAGTGAAAAACTGCATAATTTGTACGTTCACCATTAGTGTAAAGTTCAAATTAGATAGAGACGTCTGATTGGCTGAAACAATGCGTCGGTAAACGGCATCAAAATGTCAAAACCGCCTAAAATTTTAACTTACGTAATGTTAGAACTTAAACGACGACGATTTACATATGACCCAGCTCCAGGATGCCGTACTTTAACAAGGAATTTATCTTTTGTTTTCACAACATTTTCACAATTTATTTTTAGCAATCCACCTACTCTTCTCCACGTCTTTCCTCCTAACTTACGTTTTTGAAAATATTTTTTAATTTTATAATAAATCCTCGCTTTCAAACAAAACAACGAAAAAAAACGTAACTCAAATCGCTTCTATTAATCTCGCTAAGTTTATTTACCGTCTTCACATTTTGATAATGAAAAATAATCGCTGCCGTTTTATAAATAAAGGTCAAGTTAGATTGTGGGATGTCACAGCTCATTAAGGACGCCTACACGTCTCTCTCCAGACGGCCACGCCCTCTTAAGGTCTACACGCACTCTAGACATATTTAATGGTATGAGAATCGGAACGATTTGCGCATGAGCGGGTGCAAAATATTCACGATTTTTTTTAAATCGTTAGAGCTTTGAAGATGCATGCTGTGTACAAAGAAATGAAAGTGCAGTTAAATGTGAATTTTATCACACAAATGAACAAACACAATGAAATAATACGAACAAGTGAAGCAAATGTGATTGACGCTCTAACCGAACATTTTCGAAAACCCAATATTCTAAGGTGTTAAAAAAATAACTGCTAGTATTTCGTGTGAGCATTTTACTCATAATTATCAAAAACTTTTACTATAGGACGAACCCTGAAACCGTGAAATCGCGAAAAAAATTTAACTCAATAAAATGTATGGAACAGCTGATTTGGTTCACAATGATGAGTACAATGCCCAGATGAAATTCTAACAGTACATTTTTTACCACCTTATATACGCGGCCGCGTATGTACTGCATGTACCTAACACCATACTAATAAGATTCTAAAAGACTCATGCTCATGTATTTGAAAAAAGCACCGATCAAAACATGTTCACTAATTCATTTCATCAGGATTGCGCGACTGTACGTGCAATCTGATAAAATGATTTATAGTTTCATGTTCAAATTGCACGTACAGTCGTGGAATCCTGATTGTATTGCACAACCTACAAAATAAACCCCGAATCAGTTACAAGCCAATTTGCAACTACACAGTAAATTGTAACGTAATAGCTGGAAAATTAATCACGGACGCTAAATACAGCGTTTTAAAATAAAAGCCATTAATTACTGTAGCACACATTAAATTACTCCTTTAATTGCTTGATAAGTGAATGGTGACCGAAGCTTTTAAGCACTTCCCGCCACAGGTATAGTGGACCATAGGGTAAAACTATTTATTTTGTACATGCGTTTATATTTTACACATATTGTGTGTTTTGTTCCATCATCATCATCATTTCAGCCGAAAGACGTCCACTGCTGGACATAGGCCTCCCCGCGCGTGTCGCCACATTGACCGGTCCCGTGCGACTCGCATCCAGCGGATTCCCGCAACCTTCACCAGGTCATCGGTCCATCTAGTGGGAGGCCTTCCAACGCAACGTCTTCCGGTTCGCGGTCGCCACTCCAGAACTTTTCGGCCCCATCGGCCATCCGTTCTGCGAGCAATGTGCCCTGCCCACTGCCACTTAAGTTTGGCAATTCTTCGGGCCACGTCGGTAACCTTGGTTCTCTTGCGGATGTCTTCATTTGTGTTTTGTTTAGCTAAGTGAAAATAATGTTCAGAGTAATCCCCTTATCATTATCATCATTTTCCTGCCCTTTTCCCAATTCGTTTGTGGTCGGCGCAGCATATCTTTTTCTTCCATACTTCTCTATTACTTGTCATCTCAGCAGTCACCTCCTTTCTATCCATATCATCCTTCACACAGTCCATCCATCGTTTCTTTGGTCTTCCTCTACTCTTATAGCCATCTACATTCTAACACACACATCAACATATACTCATATGAGTACACCATACACGCACATACACATTCTCATATACACACCACGAACACACATACACATATACACACGTACACTCGGTCCTTTTAATATTTGGATTGTACTTACCTTTTATTAAATTACTTATCTAATGATTATTTCTCAAATATTATTCTTGGCTTGCTGGCTTATTAATGTATTGTAAATACTCGAGTCGAATGGTGCTGATAGACGAAACACAGGCTATGCCTAGTTCGGCTACAGACACTAATTTCTTTGGCTAAATTGAAATTGTTGCCACATTGTTTTTGACGACCCAAATGGCGCAGCGGTACTGAGGCTGTCTCACGTTCTTAGGGTCTCGGGTTTGAATCCCGGTAGAAACAAATGTTTGTGTGATAAGCATGGACATTTGTTTCCGAGTCATGGATGTTTACATGTATAATATGTATGTATTTACAAACAAAAAGTATCTATGTAGTATATCAACTATCTGGTGTCCACGACACAAGCCTCGTTGCTTAGTGTGGCACCAGATGGCGCTGTGTGTAATATCCAGCGATATTTATTTATTTTATTTATTGCCATTGTAAAATAGTACTAAGTTGTTTTTAAATAAACTTTTATTATATTATTCATACTCAACATTTTCCCAATTGCTTTGTAACACATGTCAAAGTTCCGAGTATTTCCGTAGGTACCCAAATAACATCACATCACGGCAGTTTTCCCAGGAGAATTGGCACGGTTGGCGCAGTGGCCGAGTGATTGGCTGCTGCGCTGCGTGTCGCTGGTTCGATTCCCGCACGCAACAAATATTTGTTAGCCTGAAGGTAGGTGTTCCGGGTCTGACTGTTTGTGTATGTGGGTTGAAATGATTGTAAATGCACCAACGATACAGGAGAAATTCCTAGAGTGGGGTAACGCATAAAAAAGTAAAAAAAAGAAGTGTCAGGCAGTGCCATAGTACACGGTTATGTCGTCAGTTGTATTTAAGTACTGTTATCACATACGGGGGGAGCCTATTGCCATGAACCGGGGCACAAATCTAGACTCCGTGCCGCTACCGAGAATTACAACTTACCTTTGTTACATTAGGACCCTATTGCGAAACTTCTAGACCCAACAGTTAAGACCATCTGTTTCTATCAGTATGTCCGTCTGTATTCAAGATTAATATTTATTCAATTATAGTCGCCAGCACATCAAATCAAATCACATCAAAACTAAAATTTCTCCAAACGATTTTAAGTCATAAAATGTAGATGGTTAAGTTTAAAATCGAATGAGAAAACTTGACAGCAACTTGATGTGCTGGGGATTGTACATTTTTTGTGTCAACAACACAAGGAATGATTCATATTCTAAAATATTTTAATTAAGTAGGGAGTTGTGCAAGTCACCTATAAAATTTTAAATTGACCCAAAAAATATTCCATGTCAAGCAAAGAAGCTTATCAAACAACAGTTTTAACGTTCACATTTTTGACGTTAAATTAGATTTTTTAATCGTAAATAATGTTGTAAATTATTGCTTTAATTTCATGTTCGCAGTAGGTACTTAACGCCTAACGTTTTTATTTCAAACGTAAATTATAAGTTACGAAGTAATGAAACAACTTGTAATCACGGTTATTTATTAGTTTTGTCTCGCGACGAGCTTTTGGAAACCTTCAACAACTTTTCGCATTGTTTTTCAAGGGACATACACTTACTGATATTAGCGCACTTTTGATGCGTAGGATGCATCAAAAGTGCGCTAATATCAGTAAGTGAGACTGTGTAAGAGTATGTATGTGTAGTAGATATATAACGAGCTGAGGAACAAAACGCTTCGTCTTAACGTACAATGGTCCTCCCGGTCTGACGCCATGCCTGCCCCCCCCCCTCCCCGTCCACCGCGCATCACACTGCTTACTCGCCTGTCTCTGTGAGCGGCGCCTAATGAGAAGCGTTGAAACCTAAAATTTGGTGCCAACTCGAACTCTGAAGTGCTCTAGACGGTCGAGAGCTGAAACGTCGACAACTGGAGCGAACCTCCCCCCATCACTGGCAAAGAAAAATAACCCCTATCTCTTCGTGATAAAGACAGAAGTGGATGCAGTAAATAAATTTGTCAGTCTCAAGTGGCAAATGGCGGTATTGATAGAATTTTTACGGTTCTATTTTAAAGAGCTTTTATGTCAGCTGTAACCTGATTTTTCTCTTAGCAAATACGATTGCTTTTATATGTACTTTGAGCCTGCAGTTTTTAAACATTCCTTTGCTTTACATTACATCTTCTAACAAAAATATCTACATTTTTCTTTAATGTATTTTCGATTGTTTATCTTGGTATTTTCTACCACCATTCACAAAAAATCAATACGAAAACAGGGTCGGAATGATTACTTATCAACCCTTACCAATCGTTCGGCCTACCAATCGCTACGTTGATGTATAATTAATTAGAAAGACACAACACATAATTACGGCATTCTTACAAACAGTAATTTGTGTCCCTAAAACAAAACAATAAATCATCTCGTAAATAAAAATCACGATTATCGAAAAAAACATTCATCATAAAAAAGCTCTTTTGAGGCAAACAATGTGATTCATTAAATAACAAAAACTTTGTCTTCTTAATAAAATCTTTTGCAGGAAATTCTTCAATATTTATATGAACCTGCAAAACGTATTTTAAAAGCTACCAACGCACACTACCAAAGGGACTTTAAAGTGAAAAATATTTTTCTTGTATTAAAAATTAAAGTAAGTTATTATCTAGAAGCAAATTAATAAGCTTTTATCAAAAGAATTTCTAACAAAGAAAACATTTAGAACCTTTAGAGCTTATTAACATTTTCTAAGTTGTTTGTTACAAAGAATAGTTTTTCAGCGTAGTCGCTCGTAGCGCTACGTGAGTTCGTAGCACTACGAGAGTTCGTAGCTCACTCGTAGCGTAGACTAATGAACTGTTTCTATCGACATGTTTGTAATAATATTTTGTATTTTCCTAGTGGATTGATATTACTGTTTTGATAACAAATCTAGGAAGGTTATAGCAATACGAAATAGAGGAATAAACGCTGGTTAAGGAGTTCTAAGAACCAGCTTGCAAATTACGAAAAAAGTCACCACATTTTTCTTGAAAAAAAAAATGTTTATGTAATTCATCATTTGCTAAGCCTTTCCAAGCCATATTTGAATATACCTATGATTACGTATTTTTCTTCTTCGAATCACTAATTAAAGTCTAGTATTTCCTAAATAAAGTGCAGAATTTTCTGGTGTATAATTTAAAAAAAAAAATACTTGTTATAATTTATGCAACATGAACGAAAAACACGAAAACTAATGGGTTAATAATTGCATTGGGTTTCCGTATCTATCGACCGGCAGTAATTCCTCTGAAAGATAACAATCGAAATGGATTAGCGTGTGGTGGAGCACTTTCTTCTTCAATGTTTTTATTTTTTTCCTTTTTTTTTAATTTTTAATTTTACTTATTTCAATGTTTGAATAGAGAACACTATGTTGCATTTTTCAGTGTGATGGACTCGGTTTTGAAATTTATTTATTTAAGGATCTCCAACGAAAAATATTCACAAAGCATTTGCTACTATCAATGTTTAAACACTAACACTATGTTTCATTTTTCAGTGTGATGGACTCGGTTTTGAAATTTATTTATTTAAGGATCTCCAACAAAAGATTAAAAGCATTATTAGTTAATGGAAGACACAAGGTATAGGTAGGTCACTTATAGGAGACCACAGCATGCACAATAAATTAAGTAAGTAGAAATAGACAAAGCAATAATTTTTATACCTTGGCCAAAATAAAAAAATAAAAATTCTAACCATTTTATTTTATTTATTTAGCTAACAATTCTTAAAAAACGAGTATCATTGTCAAAATTTCAACTCACAGAAAACAGATGAACAGCGGGTCCTAAACCAGGCAAAACCTGTATCTTGGTGACCCAAACAGTACACAAAGTTAATAATTTAATATGTTCTGTTAGCGCTATTCCATTGATTGAACATTATCTCCTATCACCGTTCTCATAGACTTTACAAAAAAACTGCCAAAACTGAAAGTCTGTCATAACGATGGGGTGAGGTTGCCGCTGAGTTGGTGAAAAGGTGTTTTTCCAAAATCGACCGCAACGACAAACGTTGCGGTATATTTTAGAAAAGCAACTTAAGTGATAAGAGTTTAGACAGAGCAGAGCCATCATTGAGAACAAACTCTACAACATCTATGAAAACGTCTATCTTATCTTTCTGGTCCACTTGAGGGGTTAGATCTCGATAAACATAATAAATCTAAGTGATGTACATGTTATTCTGGTCTGAATAACATCACTTCACTATGGCAAACAGCCAAAGAAAATCTATGGCAAAAAAATCTTAAAAACTGGGTCACAAGGTCTCAGCGAATAATTTTATCGTCTATACTACAAATACAACCTAGCTGGAAGAGTCTATATGTTAGAGATGAACCAGATAGGTACAAAGATGTTTGCTATGTTGACTGAAGTTGAATTCAGGTCACTGACTTTTGAATTATGTGAAGTCAACTGTGATTAACTTACTTTGATTAAATTTATAATGTTACATTAAATATTCTTTTATTTGTGGTACCAACCAACAAATGATGGTAAAATGAACCCAGGCAGGCGCATTACTTTGTGTAATTAATTTCATCACCACTGCTCAATCATTAACACTGAAAACAGGATGATAGTGTGAGTGACCATGACAGTAATAAAACTTATCTCACGACAGCTCTCAAAACGGAGAAGGAAAACATCGTGAGGAAACCGGAATGTCCAAGAACCATCATATTCTCAGACATATGACATCTACCAACCCGCACTGGGCCTGTGTGTTATGGGCCATCCCTCTCCTATGCTGGTCACACAGGCCTCTTCTCTATAGAAGAGGCCTGTGTACCAGCAGTGAAGACATTATTGGCTGTATATGCTGAGATACAAGAACTAGTGGTCAAAAATTTAAAACTAAATTAAGATAAATGTAATATGACGCGAATCATAATATATATAATTATATAAGCTCAGATAAGCTGATAATCCATAATTAGATTAAGGAAATCCATTGTTAAAAAGATTTACAGGAAAAATCCTCTGTTACCATTGGAGACGTCTTCCCCATTATCCCGAATACATGTCTTGTAGGAAAACGTGTACAAATAATGATATCATTTAGATTATTTCCTCATGTTTTCTATTTGATCCTTTTGAACCTTCTTTGCGACCTTCTAGTCAGGTGGCTAAAAGATTACCATAAAGTGGAATACATAAATATTATTTGCTTACTATTATTTATTTAGTTAGACTCCAGCATAAGCAGCAATGTTCCCACTGCTGGGACACAGACCTACTCACGGTAACGAGGGAATGGACCAGAATCTACCACATAACCCAGTGTGGGTTGGTTGATGGCCGCTGGCTCACCGTCTCGGTAGGACTGCTAGCTACTATTATCATAATAATATTTTTCGCTAAGAGATTTACGGCGATGTAGATTACAAATGGCTCTGACAGCTCTCTTTTGTAAAATAAAATGGAGTCAGTGTCAGCAGCCCGGCCCTAGCCATACGACATAATGCTGTCAAAGAAGTTTAAATATACCAAACGCGCTGTTTCTCCGCCTGTTAACTGTCTTCTCTTTCTAACAGCTCAGAATAAGCATCCATGACGTCAAAACGTGGTTACGTAGATATTTTTAGCACAATTACGCCATAGATAGCAAGTCACCAACTGCACCAAGATTCAGTTTTCCAAAAACCGTGTTTACTGTGTTTTGTCATGTTGTTCTGATTCATCATATTTCTACATTAATTAACTAACAATATACATTAACAAGCAAATATAAAAACAATAAAATACCCTACAGTAACTAACCGATTAATAAGCTAAAATAAGGGATCAAAACCACTCAGCATATTGACTAAAAATTCGTAACTTGCGAATGTCTACACAAAAAATTAACACTATAATTTAAGTAGACTTGTTTTTCAAACAACGTCAGCTCTCGTAACAAGGCAATGTCATTACATAACAACGAGACTCGACACGTGTAACTCCACAGGCACACGTGTAAATTGTTTCCTTGTCAACACTACATAACATATCATCACGCCTGTAATCCATTATCCTCGAATAAGTATAGACAGACGTGTAGGATAGGACAACCACACCTTAAGGTCCCTCATTACATGCAACAATATTTATTAATATAGGATAACATAACGCCTGATATCCCTCGAATACCAACAATTCATTGGTTATGTTTAGGTCCCTCATAAAAGGGACGAGCCTACTACCATCAACTGTGTTCAACTCCAGACTCCAGAGCTGCTACTGAGAAATTCCTGACGGAAAAACCCAGTAACACATATCCCGGACTAGAATTCAACGGCATCGTCCCATTAAAAGTGTAAAGAGTTTTGTTTTTCAAACAAGGTAAATCTGAAGCTGTTGTAGGTAACATGGCAAAGTCATTACACAACGACGAGACTCGACACGTGTAACTCCACAGGTACGCGTGTACGTTTCCTTGTCAACACTACATAACATATCGTCAGGTCTGTTTTCTATGAGCCTCGAATAAGTAGCTCGAAGTGTAAAATACTACAACCATCTACCGTCATCTACACAGTGATACTACTATCTTCTATCTTAATGTAACGTCCTGTAAAGTATTTTGTGTGTACATAAATAAATAAATATGGTCAGCTTACAACAGTCCACTGCTGGTGAGACCCACAGACAACCCATCACTGCGTGAGGGCGTCCTACTTTAGAACGTTCGTTAGAACCATATCACACGAGACTACTTACACATTTTAAATGCTATGGCCATTCACAACAGTTAGCGTAGATCGTTAATAATTAAAGCGTTGAAAATGATACGATCTATCCCCCTTAGAATAATTTTACAGCCATGGATCAAAAGGCTGAAACAAAGAGCGAAATACAATTTTTCTTCAGAAGCAACTTATACAAAGTTCTAAATTGGTTAAACGGCTGACAAAGTCGAGAAAGTCGACGGACGATTGAATTTATTATCCTAAGCTATTGTGGATTGAGTTGCTTGATTTATTTAAATTGAGCTGCTTTAATGGAAACAGTCGGTAGCTGCCAGCAATGATACTTTCAATTTATTTTAAGGATTCCGTTTTAACTTTTCTTGTTGAAATATTGCATGTTGTGATATAATTTTTGGGAAATTGCAATAGAAATTTTCATGATTATACTTTTCCTTTTTTTTTTATTTATTAAAAATATCCTTTCCTAAAAAGATTTGTATTTTTTGTATGTAACGAATAAACATAAAAAGTACTGGACCGATTTGAAAAATTCTTTCAGCAATGGATAGCTACATTATCAGCGAGTAACATAAGCTATATTTTATCCCCGTACTCTCACGGAAATTAGAACTACGCGGGTGAAACCGCATGACGTCCGCTAGTCATTTATATATTTAATAACTAGCACTTCGCCCGTAACTTCGTCCGCGAAAATTGTGATAGCTCGGCTAATTTGCATGATATGAATATAATTTATAGGCCTCGATGATAATGTAGCTTTCTAAAGGTGAAAGATATTTTGAAATCGGTCCAACAGTTTTTAAGTTAAATCGTTACAAACACACAAACAAAAAATCAAATCTTTCCTCTTTATATAATATTAGTATAGATGTTCTCAAACTTCTCTTCCTTCTTTTCGAGTATTAGGTGAATATAACATTATTCCGTTAAATGGTCTAGGCAAGCTTATTATTATTCGCAGCATTCGTGGCGTTATTTAGGTTCTTCAGAAGTGTAAAAGTTTAGACACAATGCAGGCTTATAAGATATGTTATTTTACGATGGTATCAAACACAACTCTTAAGGAAAAGCAGAACAAAACGTACCACGTTATAACTCATTGAAACCCCATCGTGCATTGAACCTCAATTTAAATCGAAGCAGTAACAATAAGCATCAATAAACAAAAGCAAACAATATTCAAATCAGACAGCAAATTGATGGCTCAGTAAATGACAGTTAATGCACCATTACAATAATCGAATGAAATAACGATACCATTCCGAATAAAATTATTGAACATAGGAGTCTTTCAAGTTTTCAATCGTTTTTTATAAGAACCCTTGCAACTAGCAACTACACATTAACTTGGTAGATCATTTAAGGCCAGCTCACACCGGAGACGGCGCAGCTAGGCATATTACTATATTTAACCAACGTAAATTCATACGTAGCTGATGGTAACAAGATACAAATGTCAACGTTTAGATATCGAACACAAGGCATCAAACTGGATTTCTCTTTGCGGCATAGAACATTGGAATCTGTATCTTGTTACGACAAGCTATGTATGAATTTATGTTGGGTAAAGATAAAATTTTATTAAATTATTATGTTATCTGTTATATTCGTACCTATATTAATTTATGGAATCAATTGTTATTATTCACATTTTATTTTGAATGTATAATGTACTTATAATGAGACTTTCATTGAATCAATTGCTATTAATTATTTAATTTTATTTTATTATTTATATGTCAGATTGTAAATGTATAATTTAACTATTTAATGCAATCAATTGTTATATAAAATAATGTATCGATAAATTCACAATTTTATTAAATTATAAAACAATGAAATTAAATGTAAAATTAAGTCAAACGATAGATTAGTAGGTACTGGAATATTTAATGTCAGGAGTGCTACCTAAATTAAGCAACTCTAATACTCGTAATAATATATGTTTTTTCGTACCACTTGCTTAAAAAAGTGACATTCTATGCCACAAAAAGCGAACATAACAATAGTCATTTTTAATCTGTTAAAAACAGGGAAAGAAAATTGTACTGAATTTCATTCATCCTCTAGGGGGAGAATGTGATTTAAGTTTGGAATACTTACCGAAATTTATACTGAACTACATCTGTGTTTGCACCATTGAGTTTGTATATAAAGCATTATACATCTTTTTGAAAAAGGAATACGCATTTATTATGCAGTTATGATTATTAAATAAAATTACGAAAACCGACGAGGCCGTATGAGTTTGATGCCTTTGCTTTTCCGACAAAAAAATATTAGTCTAGGAATTTGCCAGGTTTTAGTTTTCTTCAAATACATAAACGTTAAGTTTATTTTAATTTATTTTTATAAATAAGTTAATGTTCTAAAAAACGTTACGATGTTAAATCAAAGCGACAGTGAAAGTGAATTGTCGGATTCCATCAGTACAAATGCTGCCGCAATTATAAATAATTTGCTTCCAACAAAATCCAAGGAAAATTATTTTTATTTTTAATTGTCATTATTTTTAATAAATGCTTATCTCATATTATTATTGTGTTAATTTTTTCGCAAATGGTACGAAAAGTAGAGTATTTTCCTCGGTGATAAAGCTGTCTTAGTCTTGGGTGAACTTAAATCCCTCGCTACACTCAGGACTCGTCTTAAATTCCTCGCTTCGCTCGTGATTTAAGTTTTTAACACCCTCGCTACGCTCGGGAGTAAACCTCGGGTCCTTCGTTACGCTCGCGATTTAAATCGTCACCCGCGACAGAAGACACTGCTTTATCCCCTTGGTTAATAATCTACTATTTTTTGGTTAATGTTGATAGTTCGTTTATTTCTTTCTTTCTTTATTCTTTAGGTTGCATGCGATTCTAACACTGGAAGACATAGTATTTTTTTTTTAATGTATTTAATATGCTATACTTTGGGAAATAAATGGTTTTATTATTATTAAAGATAAAATGCCGTGCCGTGCCATGCCCGGCTTGCGCTGGTCTTAACAGGGCCTAGACAAAATGATGTGCAAGAGTCAAAAATTACGACAGACTTAAGCTATCGAAGAGCTTTTCAGTTCAACCAACTTATCTATGCACGCAGGAAAACACAGAACAAAAATAAATGTACCAAGTTTAACATATCAATGCATGTTTGTTTGACAAGCAGCGCCATCTTGGACTGTACACTTAAAATGGTCACACCCTGTTGAAAGTCGTTGTGGTAATCGAAACGCTTTGCTTAGCGATCGCTTCTTGTCTAGGCACCCTTTTAGATATTTTGCAACGAATTGATAAACAAACATGTGAGAGGCTACCCTTTTATGAAGTATGGGCATCTCTTAGCCTGCAAGTTAAACACCCAAACTCTCAAACTCTATGTAGAATCATCGCTGCACAAAACATCGATCCTTAATGCACAGTCCTTGAACTTTACCTCCTACCCACATCCAGGCTTTGTCCCCATTCATGAAGCATGTTTGCCTTCAGCAGTTGTCCGCCCACGAATGACGTCATAGGCTGCAATATTGTTTGCCGGGACAATAGATAGCTGAACACTTTGGACTGATAAAGAGAACGCACTAAGCCTATTAGCGCGCTTCACTTAACTCTTATCGCGTCACGTGCTTTTTAGGGTTGTGTCAGAAAAACGAGGAAAATGGAGCTGTATTTAAGTCGCCAGTCAGTCTGTTTCAGGCTTTTTTTACGCAGAAGCAACAGAATGAAATTCATTTTGTGTATTTTTTTTATCTTCTTTCTTTATGTGTGCGTAACATGGTGGCCAGAGTTTTTATGCCACCCATGGGCCTCTGACTTAGCTTTACATGCCGTCGAGAAATATTTCTAAGGCATGTTGGTTTCCTCACGATGTTTTCCTTCACCGAAGCAAGTGATAATAAAATTATACGATGAAAAATTTAGAGCTAATGGGTTAGAACTTCATTTTTTTTATTTATTATTAAATGGGACCATGTTTGTAACAAAATTTACTATTTAAATGAGCTATAGCTAGTATGTTTATTCTGTAAAATGATTTTTACACATTTTTACCCGTATTTTTTTATTCTGAAACCTAGATGAGTTCGGTTTTACTTGCACCAAAGCATTTTAATGTATGTAGGATGTTAATTCGGAACGCAGCTTAATTTTAGACAAAGTATAGAGTATGAATGCAGCGATGAAGGAATGAGAGAGCATGTGTGTGAGCGAGAGGGGGAGTATGACGAGCTAGTTTTATGAAGAAAAAGACGACTCCAATGTTTTAAGTTTATTTAATTATTAAAAGAAGATTTAAGTACCAAAGTATATTATTTCGGTCATCCACCACCCTACATTTATGTTCAAAAACATACAAAATCCCTTACAGGCGTTGAGGCGACTAAACAAATAAGTTTATCAATGTCTGCCTATGAATAATCTACGGAACCTCTCAACATACGCTAGGCATCAAAGTTTTTAACAAATGTGTCACGCTCAGGGCTGACACGGTTTGGTTAAACCCATATTTTTTGCAGCAAACTCTTATCAGTTTTTGAAACTAACAAAGTGTTGCGATAAAAAACAACGGTAACAAATTGCATGCTTCCAATATTGAACGCGCTGTTGTGATAACATTTTTTTATTTGGAATATGCTAATATTGTTACCACGTCTATCAAGCTGCCTCGTTGGTTTGGTGGTCGCAAATGTGACGGCCGAGTAATGTGAATGGTCCTGGATTTGACTAACAGGTCGGGCAAACTTGTTCGGTTTTTCGATAGTCTCGGAGCCCACTATATGGGTACATCTGTGCCTAATCATTCGTGGATTATAATCCACGAATAATCACTTAACACAAACACATCACACATTATGTGATGTCAATCAAACTGAAAACCGTTTTTTTTTAAACCGGGCTAATAATTCCACAAGCCAACAGAAGTAGTTAAACGGCCCTTCTTAACTTTCACGAAAGTGTTAACTTAGCGGTATTTAAACTCCTTAACATAATTACCGTAACTATGCAAATCAACCCTAAACTGCGTAAGATACTTCATCATCAAGTTGCGTCAACAAATAGTTGTCAAGTGTCCAACAAACCCCATGGAAACTTAGTTACTTATTCAAAGCGCGTAGTACTTTGATTATTGTAATTTGACATAAGCCACGCCCGTGTCGGGGTACTCAACCCTCGGTAAAGGTTGAATGGAGTGGAGTCACTTCACATCACAATATTGTACTGTGGGTGTTGATTATCTCTGACGTTCTCGAGTTGGTTTGAATGTGAACAAGAATGGAAATTGCCGTGTGTGAAAAGGACAGAAGAGTGTCGTGGAATAGAATGTGCATTGATGTTTTTGTTAAGTGGTAGATACACATTTTTTTATTATTATAACGACCAGAATAAAGTATGAACAGCCATTTCCAGATTCAAGTGAATTCCAAATTTAACCCGTTCATTCTGAATTCCAAGAATATATAAAATCGGTGTCATCCACATTTAGATGGAAGGGAAAATACGCTGCCCGCCGTTGCAAGGTTATATGAAATATGAGGATCCTACATATGTCATCAGCATAAAAAAAGAACGAATGTCAAATGTTGATGCGAGCGTTCAGTTGAATGTGAAAAAGTGTAATACTGGGGAAAAGGAATCGAAAAAACGTGAATATTTAAGTTAGGACCATTTTTTCGGTACAGAATTGTATGATAGGCAAACGGCGATCCGTAGAATGGACATCTCGTGATTTTATTTACGAAATCACTATCTTCTTAGCGTATCCATGGCAAAAAAATCAAATGTGTTTAGCCCAAAACTGTCCATGGACCCCCATCTGCAGAGATTGTCTTTACTCCGGCCGACTTGGGTAAAGACGAAATGATTAGAATGATAAGTTATTAAGAACATAAATTTCAGGATATCACGAAAGTGCCTGAGTCGTCATGTGAAGAAAATGTCTATATTTAAAAAGAATTCTTGCGGTACCAGATTTAGTATCAATTTAATGGAACTCTATGACTAGTTTTGACGGGGCATGGACCTGTGCTCGGTTGATGGCAATAGGCTGGCCCCCTATAGGGTAGATGACAAAAAAAATCTAATTAGTCCGTCAGATAGATTTCCAAAAAATATTGGACACATTTTTTTTCACGTAAACAAAAAATTAAGTGTGTCTACTTCATTTTTTGTTTACGTGAAAAAAAAAGTGTCCAATATTTTTTGGAAATCTATCTGTGTGTCGTGTGTAGTGCGTCGAAAACTCGTGTGACGTCACATTTGAGTACATTTTTGTATCACAAGCCCCCACCATCCCATCTTTGACACGTTTTATCTTCGTCATTTTTTATTGATTTGATAAACAAAAAAACACGTAGGTATCCAATATTTTTCGATAATCTAACTGACGGACTAAACAGAATCATATATTTTTTAGTCAGTGATCATCCCTATTACATGGGACTTAAACATAACAAACAGAATATGGGTTCACTATTAGGTACACCTCTACTTAACCCTGCGGGGATTACAGGCGTGATGTAATGTTATGACTAGTTTTGAATTGATTAAAACATCGCTGAAAAACTGAATAAAAAACAGTTTTCAACCCCAATTAAAAACTGATACCTTTTTAATTGACCAATCACTCTGTTTAATTAAAAACAAATTATTTTTCATCTTAATCAAACATTTTTCAATATTGACCACAGCAGCGGTAAAGGTAAAAAAAATTAAAGCAGTAAATGAGGGTTGAAAAATATTGTTTGTGTTATTTTGCGAGCTTTGCCTTTACCCCATTCAACCCCATGCTGTAGGTACATATGGGGTTTGATTGACCTACATAAGCGGTGACCAAACGTGGTTTGGAAATGAGTTTAATCGGTAGCTATTCTGTTTATCCAAATCAAAATGAGGGGAGTGAAATTTTAGAAGGAAAAGTAAAATTCTGCGGTTGCTTTGCTATCCTACTTCCTACTAATATTATAAATGAGAAAGTTTATGAGCATGGATGGATGGATGGATGGATGTTTGTTTGTTACTCTTTCACATAAAAACTACTGACCGGATTTGAACGAAATTTGGCACACACATAGTTTATAACCTGCATTAACACATAGGATACTTTTTATCTTGGTAGTATGATCCCGTGGGACACGCAGTCGAAGCCGCGGGCATAAGCTATGGTACTTAATAATAATAATACACAAAACAATAATAATATGTTTATTTTTGGACATAATTGCGACGTCAAATGCTGCACCAATGTCCTTTATTCTGCCTATAATACGCTGTTGGAATTTGAACTTACAATTGATGTAGACATATAGACATATCAGAATCTACAGTTCAATGTAGATAGAGAATAGGTGCTGAGTTGTTTTTTGCTATTTTGAATGTGAACGGGTTGCAAAGGCACAGAAGGGTTGTTTCCTTAACTATATGTTTGAAGTTCTTGTGTAATGTGTTACTGTAGATATTTAATACTTTCAACTAAGTTTGTTCTCTGTAATTCTTACTCTGAGCCTTTAAGTTTGTTTCATCAATTGAGACATCTTGTCATCTTAATCCTCACGGTTAACCCTGGCAGGTAGGTGTCTTATGTCAGCCTTAATTTGACCTACATAAGTTCTGTGGGGCATAATTATGTTGAAGTTATTCCGTTTTTAATTACACAAAGCGACACTTAAGTGAACGCCTAAATATTATGTAGCTTTTCTCGTGAAATGACGGTTTCTACTGTTTGAGATAAGACCTATTTCGTAAAAAATAGATATTAATTTGCCCTTAACTGAAAAAAATCCCATTATGGAAATTTTTATGTAGGTAAATTATTTTTCTTGTAACAAACCAAAATCTAGATACCCAAACTGTACTATAACTGTAAATAGGTATCCTTAGAAACAGCACCAGCTCGGATTCGTGACATGAATCATTACAACCATGTCACAATAAAACGCGACGAATAAAAGTCGAACATCATGTCTGGGCGGCACAAATTATTGTTCATATTTCTGACGTTACTGTTTGAATATTCAATTCTTCCTCTGGTAAAATATTTGCCTTGGTGATCGAGAGAGCGATACCAATATTTTCTCGAAACTGCCTCGACCGCCTCGTTGGTCCAGTGGTCGCAAACGCGACTACTGAACAACGCGGTCCTGGGTTCGATTCGCGGGTCGAGCATTGTTATTGGGTTTTTTTTAAGAAATTTCTCAGTAGCAGCCACGGAGTCTGGATTTGTGCCCGGCTGATGGCAATAGGCTCGCCCCATATTACATGGGACTTTAAACATAGTGTACTTGTTAATTACACCTCTGCGTAGCCCTTCGGGGAATATAGGCGTGATATTATGTTATTTGTAAATTAAAAAATTGAGTTAGCTTTTCTTTTCAGACGAAGATGTACCACCATTGAAAAAGATAAACTGGAATGTTATAATTATGTAGATACAACATACCACTGAAAAGAGGCGTCCTAATGTCCTAATGTCATGGGTACCACTTAATAAGTAGATGGTACAGCTTGAACATAAACGGCACTTAAGTGACAACGATCACACGTCAACGTGTAATTAAGGTTCAAAGTTTCAGTAGCTATTAGTCTTTAGTCAATAAGTCGGATGTTGTTGGTACAAAAATGTTACTACTAATTATCGTAAGTATTTAATCAAGACTATTGAGATGGAACATTTTATATGTTATTTTCAGTTTGAAAAATTCTAATGGTTAAGTTTACGAATTAATTAGCATAAGAACTTAAAATATTGTCCACTATTGCTTAATACTAATGAGAAATAAGACAGTACTCAAAGTAATCCTTTATTCGATTAAATAACGCTTGTGTCCCAACACTATGAACTGCCAAACTAATAGTAACGACAAAAACTACCCGCAGATTGTCTATAAGTGTAGCTCAGTACCTACCGATGTCTTTGCACAAAATGGCGAGATGCTGCGAGTACCTAAGGCGTTACAGCGCCGGCAAACATTATCGTAACTACTAACGGGTTACTATTTAAAATAAATTAATTTCACTGAAAATTACAGTATTTTATATTTGAAATAGTTTGATATTGAAATATGGGGTCAGTTGGTGCCTAGTCACTCTGCCCCCGCCTGCTTCGCTCCAAGTTTAAAATAGAGCACCACCACAATCTATTTTCTACGATCATCGCACCACATTGTCGATGGCTCTTAAATTAAATAATGATCGATTCAGCGCCCCACATTCATATGACCTACAGATTGATTACCCGCCCTTCAACCAAACTTCACTAATTGCTTAGAAAACGTAAACTTTTCAAGCGTTCAGCTTCTTTGGTTAATTAAACTGTCACGATACTTTATAATTGTTCATAAATGTAGATAGTTAAGTAATCAACGACTTGAAAAGCGGTTAAGCACTTAGCGCCCTGAAAAATAAGGTAAGGATCAGATGAAATTAACTACAGCAGGGTTGCAACTGAATAATTTGATAAATGAACTCGATGATGGATTTTCATGACACGAACTTAGGCTAAGGAAAGATGAGAGTCAAGAAGAAGCATGATTTAGTGAGGCATTAGTGAGCGGGGTCGTCGAACGGCGTAACGAAACGGCGTCGGCGTCCGGGCCGGGAGGGGCGACGGTTTCGGCGCGCGCTATCGATCGGATCGCATACCTTCCTGCGGCCGCAGCAGAGCATCCTCCGAGCGCGCGACTGTCCGCCCGGCGAAGACTTCAACCTGGTAAGTTTTCGCCACTGCATGGGTACAGGTTAGCGCGGCGCTTGCGGGAGCGGCCGCGGGGCCGGCTGCTCGCGCATCGCGACGCCGCGTGTGGACGCGGCCGGAGCGCGCGAGCCTTAATCGCGAAGTGCCCGCCGCACGCCCGCGCCTGCGCGTCGCGCCCGCCCTGCCACCCTCGCCCACCCTCCACCCCCCTCGCGCCCCCTTACTCCTCGCGATTAATAATTCCGGCTACGCTGCCAGTGCGTATGTGGGTTAGTTTTTTGGCGATCGATGCGATTATTCGGTGCGAGCCGCTTCCGGTCGCCAGACCATCGCGGTGCACCCCGAGACGCCAGACGACCTATTAATCGCTTTCTGACATCACCCCTTTAAGTGTCGCGTTGACGCTATAGGTGTCCTTAATCCAGAATATAGGTCAGACGCATAGGCAGTATAAAATCACTTAATATGCAAGGAAATATTATGTGCCCTACTGAACTATATTGGCAGCTTTCATTGTAATGAACTGAATATTTAAGAAGCTCACGGAGGCTCGATTGATTTTAAAGTAGATAACGGACCTTCAATAATTAATGAATTAGATTCTAGACCTGAGTAACTATGCTAAGTGATGTTATTTATACGTCAATATAACTTCAACAGGTAATAAAAATAGCATCATAGCTCTACTTACCATAGTTAAACAACCCGCCGAAAGGCCGACAATACCTAAAACTGTAAATAAACCCATCGCATCCCAATCGAGCATAATAAATTCATCGCAAACGTCCTAAAGCGCCAATAATTAAGGGTATAATAATTACGTAGAAGGGCTAAAAGTCAAACGTGTTTGGACTGATATTAGGCTACAAAACAACGGCGAGGGTTACATCCGACCGCGCAGAGACCGGTCCAAACCACACGAGGCCCTCCTCCGCCCTCCGAGAGGAATTCAAGGCCCAAAAAACCGCCCAAGTGTGAGTCGAGACTCGCCAAATACGGGTTCTGTTCCACCAATATGATTATAGTTTACCTTTCTTTTTGAGTCATGATACAGGGCATAGTAACACGTATTTTATCTGGCTACCTCAGCTCAGTGACAAGTGACAACAGATGAATGTCTAATGCTACATAGGTATTTTAGCGCTTGAATGACATTGTCAAGAGGGCGCTGTTGGTAAACATTTGTAAAACTGTCAGTATTAAGTATTGATGGCTTTAGTTCCGATTAAGGCCAAGCGCCAATAGACAGGTAATAAACTTAGATATAGTTTCGTACTCGTCACTGTGAGTACGGAACCCTAAAACTGGCTTTGAAACGCCCGGACGGATCACTTTCGTACTTAGGAGCAAATTAATGAAATTTTACTAACGTTTTTCCCGTACGCTGTTTTCCTTATACGTTATCGTGGACTGGGAAATCTCTTTTCAGGGAAACTTGAGGAAATGACTTGATAGCTGTGTGTTATCTGTTTTGGGAGATATATTGCGAGTACTTTGAAGTTGGTATTTTGTTATAGCTCTGTATCTTCATAACTTAATATTATCTTAGCTTAGGTATTGGCTTCTGATTTAACATGCAACGAACCTTAAATCTACTTTTGCAGCTCTAAGATGAACGTTTTGTTACCTTTAAGCCAGGTCTTTAAGTGAAGTTGACTATTAAAGTATAGGAAACTGTATTTTTTTCACTTGAAGTCCTAAATATTCATTTCTTTTACATAATAGGGATGATTCCTGATTTACAAAAAAATGATTCTGTTTAATACGTCAGTAAGATTTTCGAAAAATATTGGAAACGTGTTTTTTGTTTTATCAAATTAATAAAAATTGACGAAAATAAAACGCGTCAAAGATCACGAGTGGGGGCTTGTGATTGCACTTTCCGGTAAAAAAAAAATGTACTCAAATGTGACGTCACAAAAGTTTTCGACGCACTGTATCGTATTAATTTTTTGTTTACGTAAAGAAAATATAAAAAATTCGAAATCTATCTGACGGACTAATTAGATATTTTTTGTCATTTATCCTATTACTGGAAAGTATCAGTGCTACGTCTTGCAAGGCAACTAATACAAACACCATGAAATGAAAAAAAATGTAGATTTAATTTGAACAGGATTTGTTGGGTCTAGTAAGTAGGTGCCAACCTACTAAAGCAAGCCAACAGTCCTTCCTCGGTTTCAGGAACAGCAACTACAAACTCTCTCCACTGACTGCTGTCACATTGTCATGACGATTTCATTAATTCCAGATCGATTCTGTCCACTGTCCCCCATAGAGGTCCGATTATTGCTTCTAAGAATAATATCGATTCATCGATTCTTATACATAATGTTAACCTAACACCAATCCGCACTGAGCCCACGTGGCCCATTCCCTCTCATTGAAAGGAGGCCGTGTCCCAGCAGTGGGAACATTATAGGCTGATGATGATGATGATGAACCTAACACTACCTTCCTTGAAATTGCTAAAAAAGCAAGTCCGATGTCTGTAAGAGCTAAGCATTAAACCGAATAACGGATATTGGATTAACTGCTAACACCCACTTAGCTGTAGACACGTTTCATACTTACACACTTGGACTGCATGTCTATTTGTCCATTGCGTGATCTTAGACAATGCTGTCTATGGTCCACTGCTGTCCATGATAAAACGAAACAAGGTTCCAGAAAACGTAATGCTTCATTTTTATCTTTTATTTAACAATGTTGGGGTCGGCTTCCAGTCTAACGGGATGCAGCTGAATACCTACCTGTATTTAACATAATGTAACATAAGCCATGTCAGAGGCTCATGGGTGGCATTTTAAACTCTCACACGGTGAAGAAAAAGTATATAACATCGAGCGACTGCCTATCCGACCTCCACAACCCAGTCAGTACTAGGTAATACGAAACCCTTTGGTAAGACTGGTTGTCAGACTTTCGTGCCACTGACCTGTTACGACTGTCAAAGATGTACAATTGACAGTCGGGACCGGCTGCTTAACGTGCTTTCCGAGGCACGGAAATAACTCAGTATGTAATAGGTGGTCACCGTGTACAAACCAACTTAAGCAAGCGTGGTTTAACCTGAAGATTGATCCGAGCGGCTGTTATTATTTAGCCACGAGCTCCTCCAATAAACTGCTTCATTTTCGAAAGGTCAAATTTAGCGCACTAGTGTTTCAAAATGGTCTATGATCGATCTACATTTTAAACATCGCAAGGCAGGTGATTTCGTTTATGTAGAAAAATGGCTACAGTTTATAAAATGTCTTATGCACTATACCTTTTCTATACCTAGTCGAGACTTAAGGTCAAATCTGTTTCACCGAAGTAATCATCCACGTATTGACCACGAGAGCATTTATGTGACAAGAGCAATGTAGTTATCTGCCTGCGGCATTTATTGTTGCTTTTAACTACCACTGGATCCTTCTAATAATTCGGGAGTATAAAGAACAGGGAGTAAAGTTTTTCATCCCCCATTGTAAAGGGAGGATCCTCCGACCAGCATGGCTTTACGTCGGTTGGGCTACTTGCCCGACAGTTATTCTCGGATTCATCTATATAGTCCTAAGTCGCGGATACCTTTAATTATGTTCGCATACTAGATAGGAATTTTGATGTTAGTTCTTAATTTATGTGATGAGTCATGTCTTGTGAACAGCATTTCCTCTAAAGGCATGCTGTTTGTTACATACCTCTTTTATAGATTAATCTTTTGACATTATTTTTTGTCGTCTTTCGTACCTATGCGCGAGTATACCTTCTACATGCCGTTCGGCTCCATTTTCCTATTCTATAACAGAATCACACGAGCGACAATATGATGTTTTTAAAATGTCGATCCTACACCGTATTCGAATGAATGATTTGTTACTTTATGATTTTTTTATAATACGAGTACACAACATTACATCCATTCGATGTAACAGGGACGAGCTTATGGCCAGCAACAGACGCACATCCAAACTCCGCGTTGGGAAATTCTTATTCCTAAAGAAAAATCCTTCGCCCGACCTAAGAATTTAATCCAGGACCCATACATAACTTGTAATAGTATTATTCATAATCTAGTCTAGTAGTCACTAGACTAACGAAGCAGTCATAATAATAAATTGTCATCCTAAAATTATGAATTTCATAAAATTTTCAACCAAAACGAAAAAATTGCAAAAATCGACCGAGACTTTTCAGAAAAAACCGCTTTATAAACCAACAATCAGCCGAAAAACATCAGAATCTGCATAACAAGGTCACAGCTCCATAATTTCGGAATGGCGTGGTCCTCAACAGAATTGATTGGGGCAATTTCGTAAATTATATTTATTTTAGTTCCATCGGTGCGATGTGGCGAAAACCTCCGTATCGAATGTTGACTCTATCGAAATAATTCGTCATCTTTTGTTTATTTTGACTTTGGTTCTAGACTATCCATAAAGCTCGATTTACATTGGTCAAGTTTTTAGCGATCTAGATAAGTAACTAGACACACTGAGTAAAAACAGTGGTGTAAACCGATCGGATAGTAGCAAATAAACAGTCATTGTCTACGAGTAGGTAGGTGCGCGCCACTCGTCACTTTGTTTGACGAATGTAAATCGGGCTTAGTAGGAATTAAAACGTTAAATGTATACTAATATTATAAATACGAATATATATATCTCTGTGTATCCCATAAGATAAATTCCGACATACATAAAGGCAGACACAGACAAAACATTGTTACATTATCATTAAAGATCGGAGTAGGTAGATTGAATTGGGGTCATTGATTCGAAACGTATATATTAATATGGACTTTCCTCCGGAATTGGTTGATTATTAAAAAAAACCGGAACTTAGGAATTGTATTAAAATGAGCAATAATATATTGTTCATATTTTTTTTAACGGCACATAGTCACGATTTGACACAACCCAACGACCAATCAGAACAAAGGCTTATGGGTGGTGCACTAACCGGTTATCAAAACAATGCGTACATGCCATGCCAGGTAGCTCACTCGTTTACTTCGGTTCGTAGAGTGCGCTTCTTTGTTTGTTTATTCAACAGATAAATAACAAATTAATTTAGTTTTGATACTTTCCTTTAAATTTTGAATTGAGTAGTAATGATATCACTACCAACATTAATAATATTTAATTGAATCTGGAAATACCGGTATTACTTTCCGGAAAAATGGCTTATCCATGTTATTCTTTCTGTGCGCATTTAAGATACAAGTACCAAAAATCAATCTATCTACTATCTTTGATTATCATCATCCAAAGCCCGACTTCACCCTCTGCTGGGAATAGGCCTCTCTTTGTTTGTGTCAAGCTCCACGTCCTTGTTCCAGCTCATCCAGGATATTTCCGCGATGGCAACAATGTCGTCTACCCACCCTAGTTACACATACTCGTAATTCATTTTAAAATTATTAAGTCCAATTAATAGTATTAAAAGTCCAATAGTACACATATTTTGGAGAACACACGGTATTGTGTTCTATGTTTCTGGGCTGATATATGATGACACCTCTACTTAATTTGTCTCATGAACTCCAAAGATACTGGTGACAAAAATTCTCTCTTATGGTTTAAAAAATTCAGTGAACGAGAAAGAGCAATGATTGCTGTAAACGGCAGACTGTTATTATTTGTCGTCGTTTTCCCGGCGTATTTCCGGACAGGCCACTCGACAACAGTATTGAACGATCGATGTATAGACTACGTCGTTCTTTCATTGGGTCACAATGTTGACGTCCTATATATAAAGTAAACCTCCCAACACTAGTACATACTGATTCGTAGCTAGGTGCCGTTTGTGGAATAAAATTTTAAATAATAAACTATTCCACCTGCGAAAAATATTGATAGGTTTTTTTTATTTTATTTTTTCGGATGGGAAATAATCAAATGACTCCTCTCGCTCTGGGCGGAGCAGGAGGAAGTGTCAGACTTTTACTAACTAAAACCCATCCATGTTCCTTCATCGCCCTTTGTGTTCTGGGACCACGGTATCACTTTCGAACAGTCCCGCAACCCCGGCAGGTATCGACCCTTGCGGACCCCTTCCTATTGCTGACTCTCTTTGAGGCGCGCGTGGAACACGAACGTGCCGTCGACACGGCCTGTCGTCATGAGACGGACGGTCAGCGAGCTAGCCCATAGCTCACAGTCCACAGGCCAGCGCCTACGGTGGCCAGGGCGTCTCCCGCGGCGGCCGGACGTGAGGTTCTCTCCCTCTCACGTTTCGCCACCTCCTTCTCTAACATGGCTGCTTCGCAGAAGGAGGTGACGGCGTCCCATTCCGGCTCGCTCCGGACCATGGCTTGAACCAGGGCCGGACGCGACAGGTTGCCGCCACCAATCGATGCTTCGAGGACACGGCGGTGCTACGCCCACGCGGGGCACACCTCCACCTTGTGCTCCACCGTGTCATCCAGTCGATCCTCGCAGCGGAAGCACCCGGGCGTTTCCTCCCGCCCGATTCGGTGCAGGAACCTCCCGAAACAACCGTGTTCGGTGAGGACCTGCGTCAGGCGGAAGGTGAGGACAACGAGGCGTCTCTCAAGCGACTCCTCAAAGAGAGCACTAATCGCTACTATTGTGGCGTGCCCTGCACGGGGTTGCGACAGTCGCTATCTCCATGTCACCATGAGATCCCGCCGGAAGTCTGTCCGCTGAGCGACAATTTGCCGCGGCAGCGGAGTTTCCCCCGGCGTAGCGCCTTCGCGCGCCATTCATGTAGGTGCGCAAGGACTATCGCCTCCAGATCCCATGGCGGCAATCCGGGAAGAAGGCTCGCCGCCTCGCAGGAGATCGAGCGGTACCCACGGGCCAGCCTTACGGCTACCACCTTTCTGGTGCGTTCAGGTAGTGGGCGGCTCGCCGCCGTAACGAACGCGCCCACACCGGGGCCCCGTAAAGGGCCATGGACCGCACGACTCCTGCGTAGAGCCTGCGGCAGGAGGCGTTCGGCCCCCCCAGGTTGGGCAGGAGCCACCTTAAGGCAGCCCCGGTCCGTTCCAGTTTGGGGGCCAAACGTCGGAAATGCTCCACGATGTTCCACCGGTTGTCAAGGACAAGTCCCAGGTACTTCAACGTCGACTCGACGCTGATCCGCCAATCCTCCTACCGTCCAGGCGTGGATACAGGGGGGGGTCAATGGGTACAATTGCCCCCCCCTGGACCGGACCGAAGCTGTCCCTAGAGGCTCATGATTTTTAAAAGTTATTGCTTTGCCTGATGCCATAGAATGTTATTTTACGTAATAAATCACTCAAATTAAAATATTGTTTAACCCTGCGGAAAGACATTTGCCAAAAAGGCTTTTTTTTCTACCTCTGGATTGGCACTCCTATTGGATTTATGCATGATCGACCGGTATAAACAGAGCCTGAAATAAATTAGGAGCCCCTTGCCCCGAGGCCTTATATGCAATTATAGCATAATTATCTTAGGCAATGATGTAAAAAATTGCGAGCTCGCTTCGCTCGCTCTTGCAGCCTACTTTTTCTTGAGTCTTGACTTTGTTTATAAGAGGCCCAGGTAACTCCAATAGGGTCGATCTAGTAACTCCTATAAGAAGGGTTTAAACAATTGTAACCTGCCCAAGATAGTCTTAAAACTTTCGAGATCGTGTCGCTCGTTCTTGGAGCCTTAGTTCATTTTGTTGTTAAAATTGACGCCAAAAGTCGATTAAGTAAAATCAATATTTTTAATGAATTTACCGTAAGATAAGTAATATCAAACAAAAATTGAAATTTAATGTCACCAATTGCTATTGCACTTGGGCCGTAGGCCTATTAACAGGTGACAGGTTTTTCTTAGAATGTCATGATCTTGCAAGTCAACCTATGAGACTGGCGTTTGCTTAACCTGACTTATGACAGGAGACAGGGGGCAGGTGGCCACATTAAATTAAAGTAATAAAAAAATCCGTTTTCTTCTATTTAAGAACCTTTTAGTGTAGCCATTTGCCACGACATAATTAAACACTAAGCAAAATAAAACGTAATTACCTACGTTCTATGGTGGTCGATTTTTCGTAGTATGAGCTACGCCGTGGCTGGCTCGTAGCATAATGACTCGGGGAAAAAGATGCGCAGGCGCTACGCCACAGCTTCATCTACACGGATTTCTTCCCTTCAAATGAGTAGGTACACCAGCTAGAACCTGTTAATTGCTGTTAACTAGCTATATAATATAAACCATTATGATTAATTCCAATAATTCAAAAGAAAATAGTTACATTAAAGTTTCACAACATTCTGTTTGGCTCCTATCAAATCAAACTTCGATCAGAACCCATTCGATGAGCGCCTGCTTAAGACATAATACAATTTTGTTGCTCATAGTAATCGCATTGTTCAAACATAAGTGTGTAGCTTGTAATAAAAACGCCAATAGAAAGGTTGTCATTTTTTGCTGTATGAATAAAATGAAGCATTTTGCACTTTAGTGTGATAGAGCAATTACAATTTAAATTAGGTGTGTCTCAATAATTGGCCTATTCCAAACCAATTTCATTTGATCTACGTTGATAAACGTTGATCGACTTTTGAATGAAGTTGCAAGAACTATTATAGAATAGAAACTAAATTGTTATTGATGACTTTGACGTGTACTTAGAAAGTGTTGTTTTACTTGTATGATGTGTCTAACAATGTTTGTAGGTACATGTATTATATAGCCAAATAGAGAAACAGGTAGATAATACTCCAGTTTTTCCTAACGAGTTATTGAATTAAAGACAACCTACTTTTTAGATTTGACGGCAACAGTAACCACAATTATCAGGTAATTAATTGTCATTAAACTGATGACGTCCACCAAACAGAATTAGGTCCGCTTGATGGCTTAAGGTACACTCGCTCTGACAGAGAGGAGGCCTTTGTCCCAGCAGTGGGAGCATTGTAAGCTGTTTGTGTATTAAACTGATGACATCACCACATTCTAGATCAGACCACGGGTCTTGGACCTATCACGAGCTCATGACAGCCAAGCCAGCTTGTACAACATGATATAAACCTTTATGTAGGTCCTCCAGACGAAAACATACCTACCCAGGATTTCAACTCGGAGATAAAAAGATGATAATAATACAGTAGTTTGATCGCCACTTCCTATAGTACGTTGCAATATCATCATCATCATCATTTCAGCCGAAAGACGTCCACTGCTGGACATAGGCCTCCCCCAAGTGTCGCCACATTGACCGGTCCCGTGCGACTCGCATCCATCAGATTCCCGCAACCTTCACCAGGTCATCGGTCCACCTAGTGGGAGGTCTTCCAACGCAACGTCTTCCGGTTCGCGGTCGCCACTCCAGAACTTTTCGGCCCCATCGGCCATTTGTTCTGCGAGCAATGTGCCCTGCCCACTGCCACTTAAGTTTGGCAATTCACATCCATCATTTAAAGTTGCAATAGGGTTAATTAAAGAGGAAAATGCTTGCTCAGGTGCTCCCCTTCTTCATACTTTCCTATTGACATGCAGTAGGTAGGTAATAATTATGAAAGAAAATACCTACGTAAGTACAAAGGTCAACACTCACCTCACCTTATATTATTTATGCTTGTGTTCCTCGTCAATCAGGCGTCAATCCAACGTATTACACCTAGCTAGCAGCGCTTAGGCCCGGACTCCGACAAAGCGGAGAAAAGCGGAGAGGAGACGTGCAGAAACCGACCAATCAGATAGGTTGAAATCTAAATCGCGTCTCTCGTATCTCCAGTTGATTGGTCGAATCTTGCACATCTCCTTCTCGCACCGCTCCTTTTTGCTTTGGTTGAGTCCGTGCCTTACTGCTGGGTGAGTGGTAGTAACGGCCTTACGGAAGCAGGATGACGTCTCGCCGTAAACGGGTGGACAATCCGCCTTAAGCTCGATGACAGCTATTCATTATTTATGCACTATTACACTATACTACTACTACTACTTACTTTTATTGCTTTTTTGCACTATTTATGTATGACACTATGTTTGAGAAGTAATAAACATTTTTGTATTTTTGTTTTTTTTTTTTTTTTTTGTACTATTGCTGATCCCGAGCCAAAGCGATTACGTTACGACGCATAATGAGTTTAAAGTACCCTTAACGACCAAATTTTAAATACAAGTTTTTAATGTAATCCATCCATCAGCACAATGTTTTGCGTGCGTCACATTGAGTCTTACCGTAAAACGTGATTTTTCACCCCCAAAAATGTCGTTTCCCAACAATATTTTTTGCGTAGAGTAACTAAGCTTGATGTACAGAAGGCTTGGTTGGCGGCTTCGTGAAGGGCCCGTTTACACCTTGATTATTCAAGTGTGTATAACAGATTTACATATAAATATTCCTGAACAGTTCGAGTTGGGGCGATTCTGAACCCATACCAAGAATTCCAGAAGGTTCAAGTTGATGAAACGCTGATCCCGTTCAGTGCTTACACGTATCCGTTGACCTTTAGGTACACTGACACGGGTTATTTATTGACGTGACTTAAGTAGATAGCGTCTGTAAAAATAAATATTATGTTCTGTCTGACACATATTATAGGTACATTATCCAGGTCAAAGATAAGAATGTAAATCGAATCGACCTCATTTCTATAATACATGATTATTGTTCGTAGCTCTCTGTTCATGTAAAAATAACACAGAGTTTAATTTTCCCACTGCTAGGACACAGTCATGTCTTCTGTCTATGAGACGGAGGGGAGGGGGCCATAATCCTCTACACGAGTGGATGTGACCATAATATCTTCGATTTTTTTGATTCTAGGACATATTAGTTTTTCTTCAACGTTTTGAGAGTTAGTGGTGATAAGTTATTTAGACTAAGTGCCCCCTAAATTTAAACCTACGACCTATAAGTCTAAATTGGCGGCCATTATCAGTGGACCACTGCTCTCGTTCACGTCACCATCCTGTAAAATTGCAGGGTTATAAAGGGTGTAAAAAGACTTAACGAAGCCGAAAGGCACTTGTTCTCCCCGTCGTTGCGATAATTTTTTAGACCAGACCAGGGGCAGACAGTCTCGACATAGATAGCGACAAATTCGCTTACTTTCGATCGCTGATTACTAACAAATAAATTCGGTTGCAATAATGATGCTTGCGAGTAAAGCAAGTCTCTACATCCAAGATGCGACTCCGAGAATCGATGCGATCCGAGAATCGAAAAAAAATCGGTCGCAATAATCATCATTAAACGCATCTTGGATCATCCAAGATGCGTTTCTCGTAAGCATCATTATTGCAACCGATTTTTTTTAATACATGTTTTTATGGTAAGATTTTTACTTTAAACACCTTAACGACCCCCGTACTATTCAATCCATCCATCAGCACAATGTTTTAAGTGCGTTACATTGAGTCCTAAGGAAAAGTCTGATTTTTCACCCCAAAAAAAAGTCAAGCAAAAAAACTTTTGCGTAGGGTTACTGAGTTTGATGTCCAGAATGCTTGATTGACGAATCCGTGAAGAGTCTGTTTACAACCTGTATATGAAAATAAGTACTGTCAACCTTGTTAACTTAGCAAAACCAGTTTGCGTCATCATGATCACCCTTGTTTGAATTAACAGCGCGCTAAATCATCTACCTTAGGCCTATTTTTACCCAGCTACCGCTAGTCAAAATGAAAATTGACACCGCCTGTATGCCGTAGCAGTAAAGGCGACTTTCGTAGAGCAAGATGTAACTACTTCTACATACAACAAACACATGACGACTTCGGATTTTCCCATTTTTTTACACGAATCAATCCGAGATCTGCTACAGAAATACGAATAAGTATAAAAAGCTAACTGTAGGTGTAGCTATTTTCTGAGGTGTGATACCTCAGAAAATAACTACACATATTAAATTAAAACACAACACTTAGTCCCAACACTCCTTCACATATTATTTAAAATAACTTAACAACAACATCATCTGGACTTTGGTATCCACGGATTACTAATCGGTGGACACGTCTCGACGCACTCATTGGTGAGGGAATCCCTCACTGTTCCAGGGTTGCACCAGCAGTCACAGTAGTGTCTTCTGGCTGAATGGGCGCTGGGTAGACCGCAGATGATCTCGAAGGAGCAGTCGGGGCCAGGGTTGTATTGGCCAGGTGGACAATCAGCTGAAATAATTTGAGGCGATTGTGAACATTGAGATGGAGAGAAATCCTCGTTAAACTGCCAACAGTATTATATTAGTACCTATACCTAGTAGTAGTTTTTAATTAGTGGAAGTATTATTAAGCCTTTTCATAAGTTAAAATTTCTAATTACTATCTCTAATAGACTCTACACACTAAAGTCGCCGACATTCCCGGCGACTTTGGTGAGCAGACTCCTTAAGGGCTCATGCGCAAAGGAAAATAAGATGGTGGCAAAACTTTCTTAGTGAAATTCTGCTGGCTGATAGGGACTGGGGGCTAGAATTCTAGAAATGAATTTAAATAATTTAATCGTTAAAAAAATCACTTTAATATTATTATTTAACGTGACATCTTTAGCGGTACTCTGCTTTTTAAGGATACTTTAGTAGATAAGCTACCTACTTCTTATTAAAGTAACAAACAACAAAACGAACGTCAATAAGGATATTTTTTTTGTTGTTTGTATTAATAATTACGACAAGCTCGATATCATTCATCACAACTGGTCACGAGTCTATAACAAAGCGTATAAAATTATCTAATTCGGTACTGAGTAAAACTTTTGTACAAACTACTGCTACGTAATACGCTTAATACGCTTAGATTATTATGAAAATACTCACCGATTGACTGCTGGAAACTAATAACAGACACAAACAATACAATTGTCCAGAGTTTCATGTTGACGCGACACACAAACAAACACGAATGCAGTTTATCACCACACATCACTGTTTAAATAACTTCTTCACCTTGATTATCTGTGTCACTAATTTGTAAGTAGCTCGTACAAATTCAATGTTTTAAACCAAGAGATTACTGAAACGTAGCAGAATTTTAGGACCCCTGAACAATAGATTATTTCAGCTAAGGTACTATCTGAGGTCACTTTTATTGATTGATTTACTTAGAACTTTGATTATTATCTCGTAAACAAATGACGCACACGTTCTGTTGGAACCATTTACTTAATATGAAATAGTGTTACAACGATTAATATTTCTACTGATAAACTAAAATGACTGGCAGTAGACAACCTTTTAGAGACGACACCACGAATCGTATACAAAAAACTAATTCTAAAACGATTAACTCCGAGCGAGCAGATGATATGATCTACTGATTGACGGCAACAAGTTTCTCACGTGTTTTATGCAAACGAAGCATAACAATAGAAGTACCTATATTAGGTAGGTTGTACTCATAAGTTTAGTATATTATTAACGCTCACGTTCACCTACCTATTCTGCGTAGATACACAATTTAGTTTCTGAAAATGTACCTCCACAAACATCTGTATTTAGAAAATTTAATTTAATAGCTACATATTAGGTTCAGTTTGAGCTACCACTTCAATGAATATGGCGATATAAAACAACAAATTGTACCTCTATGCAATTAAAAAAAACCGACCAAGTGCGTGTTGGGCCATGCGCAGTGTAGGGTTCTGTAGTAGCCCGTTATATTTTAGATTTTGAATTTCAATGCGACTTGCATTACAATTCAAAATCTAAAAAATTACCATATAAATCAGCCGTTTCACCCGTTATAAACAACAAGCAACTACTTTATCTTAGTCACTTTATAGGATTTATTCTAACGATTTTGTATTTGGTACAAAATTATCCAACACCCAAGTTCAACGACCATTACTGCTAAACTAATAAAGTTATCTTAACCGCTATAGTTTTCCTTTAAAGTTCATTAAATGCACTATCATTATGGTTTTTTCCAGATTTTTCAATCCAGCAGTTTAGTTTTTAGAGGGGGACGCATTACTGGAAAAAAATGTGCAGTTTAATATTTCGTAAATGGAGCATTAAATCGAAAAACAGTGTTAGCAACCCCGTAGTCATTTTAAAAGACCTATTCAACGATACCACACACGATGGGGTTGACGACGAAAAAAAAAATCATCCCCACTGAATATGTATAAAAAATAAAACGTGGAAAAAAAAAATTGTAATTGATATAAACACCTCTACTAAATTACAGCTTTCTAGTACTAACGGTATCTTGTCTGTCTCTATCCTGTCTGTCTGTCTGTCCGAGGTTTTGCTAAGATAAGCAAAACCTCGGACAGACAGACAGACGGACATGACGAAACTATAAGGGTTCCTTGTCAGGACTACAGAACCGTAAAATACGACCAAGTGAGAGTCGGACTCGCATATGAAGAGTTCCGTGCCATCGTAGTAGGGGAGCACCCTGTAATGATTAATTTATTTTTATTAGTTGTTGTTATTCACACACTATAGCACACAGAACACTTTTTAGTGGGAACAGAAATTTAAATTCTGTGGAAACAACTGTCTACCTATTCTACCTATTACAGATCATGAGATACAACCCGCTGACAGGATTAGTAATAAGGTCCCGTTGGTTACTCTTCGGATAGGGAAACCTAAAAAAACAACTTAATTTACACTGTTCATAAATTGATATTAGTTTGTGTGGAAATGACAGCAATTGAAATCAAGAATTTGTATAGATTTTACCTACATACTTAGTCTTCGAGCCATAGGTATACAGCGCGCTATAATTTAATAATACCTATACAATATACTATATGTAAAAACACTGGTGATGCAGATGATGTTTTTGAGGAAACAATAAAAACAATACTAGTACGTATTGCTGATCTTCGCAATTGTATTATAAATCATTCAAATGAATTCATTAGCGATAAGAGCCGTCACGGTCTGCATGATGATGGTTAGTTTTAATTTGCGCTTCGGTCATAGACATGCTTAGTTGTAGAGGCAATTGTTTCTTTTTTTAGTTTCGCGGCTAATTATTTCTGCCAGGCATTACAAAGCCCACAAAAGATTTGATGAGTACTTAGTTGTTTTTTTTTGTAATGACTACGTGTTTTTGGTTTTTGATAAAAAATGTGACGATTCAGTTGGTCAGTGACGTAATAAAATTGTTAGGATACATTTTTGTTTCCTATTTAAATTTTTCTGCAGTTTCTTTGCGAAGTTCAACTGCAATATCTACTTAAATCTATGTGCTCGATTTATCATGGTCTTATGTTTAGTATACATAAGTAAGGCAATTATTGAATACTCAAAACGTTTAGGCTAAAAGAAAAAGGTAGCTACCTAAGTACTTAATTAACTTTTAGTTTGTTTAATTGCTGTTACAATTAGCTCAAAGAAAAACCTAATAACCACCTACTTCCTTAAATATTAAGTAGTAACTGAGAGGGCTAACTGATATGTACCTACCTCTTACTCAGTGTTATATACTGGCCACCTTGAATCCTCACCTGTCTTGTTGACGACGCGCGACGTGTGACGTTCATCATTCATTGTCTAACCAAAGATATCTAAATATTTCAGAGTATTTCCTGATTCTTTTAAATCTCTTTGTGTCTAACTTATGAAAATTATATTAATACATAATGAAAATGCGTGTTTAATAAATTGGCGATGTCGATTAATGATATAAAAAAAATAAAGAGATCCCGCACGTCGTTGCGAGGTTTAATCACAAAGCTTGAAAACTACATCAACAGAGTCAAGACTACAATCGCTTCAAGAAACATTACAGAAATTACAAGTAATACAACATGAAATAGAATTAGAAACACCAGACGGACAACTAGACCAAGAGATAGAAACCAGGTACGATTTTGAAGATAAATGTGTCATCATAAAGACGAAATTTCTCATATTACAAAACAGAGAAAATCGACGAATCACACCACTGCAAACATCGGCGTGACACGTGAGTACGAATACACAACAAGAACGAGGGCCAAAAATGAATTTTCAGCCTTTTCAAAAAAAAGAGACCTTCGCAAATTTTACTAAGCGACTAACTGTATTTTTATTGCTAAATGAAATCGAAGATCCTAAAATAAAAGTGTAAACCTTCCTTGCTGCATTATCACCCGAATTACATGAGAAGTTACATGATGATGGCTGGTCCTCATTCGGAGCTGGTCCTCATTCGGGCTGGTCCTCATTCGGGCTGGTCCTCATTCGGAATGGGCCGGTATGCGGACTCTCCGTCCGCATACCAGCCCATAGTGTTGCTCGACGAGGTGGGCAAGCTCTTTGAAAGAGTAATTGCAAACCGCCTCGCCAAGCACCTTGCAAGGACGGGGCCGGATCTTGCGGAACACCAGTTTGGTTTCCGCAAGGGGAGCTCTACGGTGGACGCCATCATGCGCGTGAGAGCCCTCACGACGGGGGATGCGGTGTCCCGGGGGGGGGTTGTCTTGGCGGTGTCTCTTGACATCGCCAACGCCTTCAACTCCATGCCCTGGAGCTGCATTAGGGAGGCACTACGGTATCACCGAGTGCCGACCTACCTTCGTCGTGTGGTCGGGGACTACCTAACGGATAGAGCCGTTATCTACCCCGGTCGCAGCGGAGAATGGAACCGGCGAGAGATGTCGTGCGGTGTTCCACAGAGATCGGTTCTAGGGCCTTCCTTGTGGAACATCGGGTACGACTGGGTGCTGCGCGCCGACCTCCCTAGCGGCGTCAGCGTAGTCTGCTATGCAGTCGACACGCTGGTGCTGGCACAAGGGGGGTCGCACGAGGCGGCGGCCGAAATAATGACACGCGGGGTTGCGATAGTCGTCGAGAGGATCCGGCAACTGGGTCTCGAGGTGGCATTGCACAAGTCCGAGGCCATGTGCTTTCATGGGCCTCGGAATGCGCCGCCTCCGGGATCCTCACTGACGGTAGGAGGGGTATCCATCGGTGTCGAGTCGACGCTGAAGTACCTGGGACTCGTCCTCGACAGCCGATGGAACTTCGTGGAGCATTTCCGACGTTTGGCCCCCAAACTGGAACGGACCGGGGCTGCCTTCAGGCGGCTCCTGCCAAACCTTGGGGGGCCAAACGCCTCCTGCCGGAGGCTCTACGCGGGAGTCGTGCGGTCCATGGCCCTTTATGGGGCCCCGGTGTGGGCGCGTTCCTTGAGGCTGCGTGCCGCCCACTACCTGAACGCGTCCCAAAAGGTGGTAGCCGTAAGGCTGGCCCGTGGGTACCGCACGATCGCCCGCGAGGCGGCGTGCCTCCTTGCCGGATTGCCGCCATGGGATCTGGAGGCGATAGTCCTCGCGCGCCTGCATGAATGGCGCGCGGAGGCGCTTCGCCGGGGGGAAACTCCGCTGCCGCGACAAATTGTCGCTCAGCGGATAGCGGACAGACTTCCGGCAGGATCTCATGGCGACATGGAGAGAGCGACTGTCGCAACCCCGTGCAGGGCACGCCACGACAGTGGCGATAAGTCCCATCTTTGAGGAGTGGCTGGAGAGACGCCACGGCGTCCTCACCTTCCGCCTGCCGCAGGTCCTCACCGGACACGGTGTTTTCGGGAGGTTCCTGCACCGAATCGGGCGGGAGGAAACGCCCGGGTGTTTCCACTGCGAGGATCGACCGGAGGACACGGTGGAGCACACGGTGGAGGTGTGCCCCGCGTGGGCGGAGCACCGCCGTGTCCTCGAAGCGGCGATTGGCGGCGGCGACCTCTCGCATCCGGCCCTGGTGCAAGCCATGGTCCGGAGCGAGACGGAATGGGACGCCGTCACCTCCTTCTGCGAAGCAGTAATGCTAGAGAAGGAGGTGGCGGAACGTGAGAGGGAGAGAACCTCACAGCGTCCCGGCCGCTGCGGGAGACGCCCCGGGCGTCGGGGGCCACCACGTGGCCCCCGGCCACCGTAGGCGCGGGCCTGTGGACGGTGGGCTATGGGCTAGCTCGCCGTCCGTCCGTCTCATGACGACAGGCCGTGTCGACGGCGCGTTCGTGTTCCACGCGCGCCTCAAAGAGAGTCAGCAAAAAGGAAGGACCGATGCCTGCCGGGGTTGCGGGACTGTTCGAAAGAGATACCGTGGCCCCGGAACACAAAGGGCGATGAAGGAACATGGATGGGTTTTAGTCAGTAAAAGTCTGACACTCCCTCCTGCTCCGCCCAGAGCGGGAGAAGTCATTTGATGATTTCCCATCCGAAAAAAAAAAAAAAAAAGTTACATGATTTATATTCTCCGGAGAATCCAACTGATATGAACTTTATAGAACTCACACAGATTCTAGACGACTACATAGATCCTAAGCCTAGTATATGGGCGTTACAACACAGATTTATTACGCACACACAACGTGAAGATGAAACAGCAACATACGCTATGGCTCAGAATTAAAGAAAAAATCCTTGAACTGTCAAAAGTCTACCTCAGAATGTTTCCTAGTCTTGCAAATTTATTCGTGGATTAAAAGACAGTGAAATACTAACGAAAAATCTTTAAGAATAGATACACCACCTTTTACTAAACTGGTTCACATTGCTACATCCATGGAAATGGGAAAATTAGAAAACCTGAAAATATCCGCAGACATGCACAAACATTTGGACACAGTAAACAAGATTACAAAATCGACAAGTAGATATAACGAATCACGACCATCATTCACACGACAGAATATAAAGTTAACTTCTTCATCATCTCCGTTAAATAGAAGATATTTAAAAGGAAAATGCTTCCTATGCGGTAAAGACTACCACCGATCTAATGATTGCGGCGTCATCAAGTCTACCTTCCTGAAATGCAAGAAAATTGGACATCTGGCACGAGTTTGTTTGCAACGGAACCTAAAAACCAATCAACTAGATGTCACTATTAAGTAACACGAGTTGCGACAGTATTAGAGTTATCAATTTAATCAAAAGTGAAATAACGGACAAATATACAGTAAAATGCATGGAATTTGACACGGGAGCGACCTTGTCAACAATGTCACTCAAACAATACAAAAGCCTACAAATACCAAATAAAATTTTCAAAACTGATACGAAATTGACACCTACACGGGTGAAATTATCAAGACTGCAGGAGTAACATACATCAAAGGGACGTATAAAAACCAGACTTTCAACGGGAAGCTTTATATCAGATAATATATAATCAAAACGTTGACCTAATTTTTGGCAGAAACTGGATTACAGAAATAATTATGAAAATTGCATATTTAAGAGTTGTACGAACTTCAGAACAATACGACAAACTTGATAAATTATTAGAAGAATTTTCATCAACTGTTTTTCGATCAGACCTAGGAAAAATACCCAACTACGAAGCGCATATAAATTTCAAAGAAAATATACGACCAATATTTATAAAACCACGACGTATACCGTACGCTTTAGAGGAAAAAGTCGATAAAGAAATTGAACGACTGTGTGCAGAAGGTGTGATTACCAAAGTAGACCAATCAGACTGGGGCACACCAATAGTACCGATTGTGAAACCAAACGGGTGCATTCGACTATGTGCAGACTACACGGTCACCCTCAACAAAGTCATCAGAGAAGAACAATATCCAATTGCTATAATTGAGGATATATATTTTGCGGAAATGAACGGAGGCAAATACTTCTGTACTTTAGACATTAGCTAAGCCTATCTTAATAATTATGGTCATGGATGAAGAAAACGCCCTTTTACAAACATTAAGTACACACAAAGGTACTTACAAAGTCAATCACTTGATGTTTGGAGTCAAAGTGGCACCAATCCTTTGGCAGAAATTTATGGATCTTCCTATACTTCAAGGACTAGACGGAATTAAATGTTTTTTTGATGACATTATAATTCAAGGAGCATCAGAACACAAACTTTTAACACGTATAAGACAAGTCTTGCAAAAACTAAAATATATATAGTAGATAGTAACCATTAACTATAGGAGACCTCCGCGTGAACAGAGAAAAATGTATTTTTTTTAAACGTAATATTAATTACCTAGCACACACAATAGATAAAGAGGGTTTACATAAGAACAACAACACAACAACAACAGCCCATAACGTCCACTGCTGGACATAAGCCTCTCCCATGATGGGACGAATTTGCCGTAATCTCCACGCTTGGCAGGCGGATTGGAGATCGCAGTGATGAAAGACTAACAGAAAACGCTGCTGCCCATTCTCTGGTCTACGGAGGCGAAAGGTGCTAGCTTCTTTCCAGGCGCGGTTTTCCGTCCTGGAGGGAATTGTTCTGCGCCACGCCCTGGGTCCAAACAGGGCAGCCGCGGGCCCAAGCACGATGCCGAGCACGGTGTCGTACGCGGCTGTTGCGGCTGCCGCACCTGGATCGGGGCCGTCTAGTCAGCCCTCCAGCGGGGCTGTGGCAGCCCCCCCCAAAGAGCCGACTCCGGTGAACCCGGCGCCGGCTAAGAAGAAAGGCAAGGCGGCTGCACAGGCGAGGACTGTGACAGCGCCAGTGCCAGCGGCGGGTGGGAAAGCGCCTGCGGCACGACAGCCGCCGCCGCCGCCACCGCTCCCCCAGGCCCCTACACCTCCCGCGTCTGAAGCCGGATGGCAGGTGGTCGGGGAGAAGCGGAAGGGGAGAAAGGCGGCCAAAAAGGCCCGGAATGAGGAACGGCAGCGCCAGCGTAGGGCGCGCAAGATCGCGGCTAGGCTCCGCGCCCCGAAGACCGCGGCTGTAGTGATTACACTACAGCTGGAGGCGGAAAAGAGGGGCGTGTCATACCGCGACTTGCTGGCGAAGGCGAAAGAGACGGTGGATCTCGGAGAGCTCGGGATCACCGGGGGCCTCCGGCTTAAAGTCACCGCGACGGGGGCTCGTATGCTGGAGATCCCCGGAGAAACCAGTGGGTCGTCCGCTGACGCTCTAGCTGAAAAGCTCAGAGCGTCCTTGAACGCGGACGACGCCCGAGTGTCCAGGCCCGTCAGATGCGCAGATCTGCGCATCCTGGGTCTGGACGACTCCGTGGCCAAGGAGGAGGTGGTGGCCGCCGTCGCCAGGTCCGGTGGGTGTCCTGCTGAGCAGGTCAGGGCAGGCGCCCTACGTCCGGACCTCACGGGTATGCATACCGTTACGGTATGCTGCCCCGTAACGGCGGCCAAAACGATAGTGGAGGGCCGAAGGCTATTGGTGGGCTGGGTCTCAGCACAGGTGAAGCTGCTGGAGCCCAGACCTCTGAGGTGTTATCGCTGTCACGTGGGGCACCACGTGTCAGTACAGTGCGCCTCGGAGGTTGATCGCAGTGGCCTCTGTTTCCGCTGCAGTCAGCCCGGTCACGTGTCCGCGGCTTGCTGTGCCACGCCGCACTGCGGTGCCTGTGCGGCGGCTGGCAAGCCGGCCGATCACCGGGCTGGGAGCAAGGCTTGCGCTCCGCCCACCAAGGCCACCAGAGGCAAGGGAAGGCCCTCCGCCGCCACCACCACCGTCGCCACCGCCGAAGCCGCAACTGCCGCCGCTGCCTCTGCCGCTGCCGTAGAGGGGCCCTCACAGGGGGCCAGGGAGGAGGAAGCGGTAATGGAGTGCCAATAACGGCCCCATTACGCTTCCTCCAAGCGAACACCAACCACTGCGCCTGCGCTCAAGATCTGTTGCTCCAGAGCATGGCGCAGTGGTCGATACACATCGCTGTGGTCGCTGAGCCGTATTTCGTCCAGCCCAGGGAAGACTGGGCGGCGGACCTTAGCGGCTCAGTGACCATAGTGTCGTCGGCCGCCGCCGGTACCCCGACCCTTGAAGGTGTCAGGAGGGGTCGGGGGTGCGTAGCAGCACGGTTCGGAGAGATCGTAGTGGTGGGAGTCTACTTCTCCCCGAGCCGAACTCTCGCCGAGTTCCACAACTCTCTCGCAGAGTTGAGTGTCGTCGTCGGGAACCATTCCCTCCCCGTGCTTGTCCTCGGGGACTTCAATGCCAAGAACTTGGCTTGGGGTTCTCGTTGCACAGATGTGCGGGGAAGGATGGTGGAGGACTGGGCTCTGGAGAAGGGCCTGGTCGTCCTAAATCGGGGTTCTGTCCCCACGTGCGTGCGGATGCGGGGTGAGTCGGTGGTAGACATTTCGTTCGCTAGCCCCGCTCTGTCGCCACGTGTCGTTGACTGGCGTGTCATGGAGGGGGTGGAGACCTATTCCGACCACCGGTATATCCGGTTCGACGTCTCCACCCAGACGTCAAGCACGCCGGTCCAACAGGCCCCGAGTGGTCCGCGCTGGGCGCTGAAGCAGCTGGACCGGGAGCTCCTCCTGGAAGCCTCGATCGTGCAGGCCTGGGTGACATCACCAGACAGGCCTGCCGACATTAACAATGAGGCAGGGTGGTTCCAGGAGGCCATGTCCGACATATGTGACGTGGCAATGCCCCGAGTCCGGCCAGGAAGCGCCCGGCGTCAGGTGTACTGGTGGTCGCGAGAGCTGACGTCTCTGCGTGAGGCGTGCGTGGCTGCGCGGCACCTGTACGCCAGGCATCGCAGGCTCCGCATCCGCCCACCGGATGCGGCAGCCATTGAGGCGGAGCTATATGAGGGGTACAGAGCGGCGAAGACCGCCCTCCGCGAAGCTGTCCTGCTGGCCAGGGATCAGGCCCGCGAGGAATTGCTGGGGACTCTCGATAGAGATCCGTGGGGGCGCCCTTACAAGATGGTGCGGGATAAACTCCGCACCTGGGCCCCCCCACTGACGCAGAGTCTCCGGCCTGAGCTCGTGGAGGACGTAGTGAGCACTCTGTTCCCTACGCGGGGGGAACATCCCCCTCCGCCTATGGCTCCGACGCCTGCGGTGCTGGAAGCGGATCACCAGGACGACGACGACGACACTCCGGTAGTGACTGGGGTAGACCTGAGAGTGGCGGTACGCAGGCTCAGTGCCAAAAATACCGCCCCGGGACCCGCCGGCTTGCCTGGCAAAGCCTGGGTCCTGGCCTCGGAGGCTCTCGGGCCCCGACTGGAGGGGCTCCTAAGCGCATGCTTGGAGAGAGGCCAGTTCCCGCTTCGTTGGAAGACGGGGAAGCTGGTCCTCATTCGAAAGCCGGGGCGCCCTGCGGACTCTCCGTCCGCATACCGGCCCATAGTGTTGCTCGACGAGGTGGGCAAGCTCTTTGAAAGAGTCATTGCAAACCGCCTCGCCGAGCACCTTGCGGGGACGGGGCCGGATCTTGCGGAACACCAGTTTGGTTTCCGCAAGGGGCGCTCTACGGTGGACGCCATCATGCGCGTGAGAGCCCTCACGACGGGGGATGCAGTGTCCCGGGGGGGGGGTTGTCTTGGCGGTGTCTCTTGACATCGCCAACGCCTTCAACTCCATGCCCTGGAGCTGCATTAGGGAGGCACTACGGTATCACCGGGTGCCGACCTACCTTCGTCGTGTGGTCGGGGACTACCTAACGGATAGAGCCGTTATCTACCCCGGTCGCAGCGAAGAATGGAACCGGCGAGAGATGTCGTGCGGTGTTCCACAGGGATCGGTCCTAGGGCCTTCCTTGTGGAACATCGGGTACGACTGGGTGCTGCGCGCCGACCTCCCTAGCGGCGTCAGCGTGGTCTGCTATGTAGACGACACGCTGGTGCTGGCACAAGGGGGGTCGCACGAGGCGGCGGCCGAAATAATGACACGCGGGGTTGCGATAGTCGTCGAGAGGATCCGGCAACTGGGTCTCGAGGTGGCATTGCACAAGTCCGAGGCCATGTGCTTTCATGGGCCTCGGAATGCGCCACCTCCGGGATCCTCACTGACGGTAGGAGGGGTATCCGTCGGCGTCGAGTCGACGCTGAAGTACCTGGGACTCGTCCTCGACAGCCGATGGAACTTCGTGGAGCATTTCCGACGTTTGGCCCCCAAACTGGAACGGACCGGGGCTGCCTTCAGGCGGCTCCTGCCCAACCTTGGGGGGCCAAACGCCTCCTGCCGGAGGCTCTACGCGGGAGTCGTGCGGTCCATGGCCCTTTACGGGGCCCCGGTGTGGGCGCGTTCCTTGAGGCTGCGTGCAGCCCACTACCTGAACGCGCCCCAAATTGGGTAGCCGTAAGGCTGGCCCGTGGGTACCGCACGATCTCCCGTGAGGCGGCGTGCCTCCTTGCCGGATTGCCGTCATGGGATCTGGAGGCGATAGTCCTCGCGCGCCTACATGAATGGCGCGCGGAGGTGCTACGCCGGGGGGAAACTCCGCTGCCGCGACAAATTGTCAGACTTCCGGCGTGATCTCATGGCGACATGGAGAGAGCGACTGTCGCAACCCCGTGCAGGGCACGCCACAATAGTGGCGGTAAGTCCCCTCTTTGAGAAGTGGCTTGAGAGACGCCACGGCGTCCTCACCTTCCGCCTGACGCAGGTCCTCACCGGACACGGTTGTTTCGGGAGGTTCCTGCACCGAATCGGGCGGGAGGAAACGCCCGGGTGTTTCCATTGCGAGGATCGACCGGAGGACACGGTGGAGCACACGGTGGAGGTGTACCCCGCGTGGGCGGAGCACCGCCGTGTCCTCGAAGCGGCGATTGGCGGCGGCGAGCTCTCGCGTCCGGCCCTGGTGCAAGCCATGGTCCGGAGCGAGACGGAATGGGACGCCGTCACCTCCTTCTGCGAAGCAGTAATGCTAGAGAAGGAGGTGGCAGAACGTGAGAGGGAGAGAACCTCACAGCGTCCCGGCCGCCGCGGGAGACGCCCCGGGCGTCGGGGGCCACCACATGGCCCCCGGCCACCGTAGGCGCGGGCCTGTGGACGGTGGGCTATGGGCTAGCTCGCCGTCCGTCCGTCTCATGACGACAGGCCGTGTCGACGGCGCGTTCGTGTTCCACGCGCGCCTCAAAGAAAGTCAGCAAAAAGGAAGGGGTCCGAAAGGACCGATGCCTGCCGGGGTTGCGGGACTATTCGAAAGAGATACCGTGGCCCCGGAACACAAAGGGCGATGAAGGAACATGGATGGGTTTTAGTCAGTAAAAGTCTGACACTCCCTCCAGCTCCGCCCAGAGCGGGAGAAGTCATTTGATGATTTCCCATCCGAAAAAAAAAAATAAAAAAAAAAAGGATAACTGCATATTGAAAGGAACCAGAGTGGTAATACCCAAAAGTTTACGTGCTCGTGTTCTTGATTAACTACATGCGGGACATATCGGTATACTTAAAATGAAATTGCTAGCACGCAGCTAAATATATTATAAAAATATAGACATGGACATTGAGAACAAGGTAAAATCTTATATAGCGTGCCGATTAGAACAGACTGAGTCACCAAAAGCTCCTCTACACCATTGGGAACAACCTAGCGGCCCCTGGCAACGAATTCATATAGATTTTGCAGGACCTGTTATACGACACCAACGTCTAATAGTCGTAGATGCATTCACAAAGTGGGTTGAAGTTTTCCCTACAAAGACCACGAGTGCATGGTGCATTGCTAAGTTCAAGGAGTTATTTTGCATATTTTGCACACCGTACACACTGGTAACAGACAACGCACGCCAGTTTGTATCACAAGAATTCAAAACCTACCTTACCAGCTATGGAGTAACACATTTGACGTCAGCTCCAGCAACTAACGGTCAGGCTGAACGTTACGTGCAAACTATTAAGAAAGCACTCCGTGCAATGGAGGGGGAGAGGGGCAACCTAACGCATAAGCTCCTTGTGCTTAAAACACGACTCAGACACACACCAAACCAGAATGGATATACTCCCTATAGACTGATGTTCAGTCGGGACGTTAAAACAAAGCTGCTCGTGATGTTCAGAGTCTCAACTGCTCCGACAGCGTTCAGATCAGAGAACACACCGCCTCTCGTCAGAGCTTATTCCGTAGATGATCGAGTGCAGGCCAGAGAGTACTCCGACCAGAGACGAAGGTGGGAGTTCGGCACGATAATGCGTCGTCTTGGCAATCTGCACTATGAAGTGCGCGTGGCTTTATATGGCGCAGACACCTGGAGCAGCTGCTGCCAGCCCCGGGAGCTCGGCAGCTAGGAATCGCGGCGGATATATACTGGCCACCTAGAATCCTCACCTGTCTTGTTGACGACGTGTGACGTTCATCATTAATTGTCTAACTTATGAAAATTATATGAAAACATAATGAAATGCGTATATATTACTCAGTAATCTTCTAGAAGACACACCATTTCTTTCTTTCATTGCGACTTGAATTACCTTCTAGGCTAGTAACGACAGTTAACGGTCGTAACGGGTACCGTCAAGAACCCGAAATTCTGACAACCAGCTTTGCCAGAGGTGTCGTATTACCCAGTCACTGAGTTTTGGAGTTCAGATAAGCAGTCCCTTCATGTAAAATACTTACTGGTCGGTAATATTCAGCCGCATCAGGTTAGACTGGAAGCCGATCACCTCATCATATTTGAGAAAGGCTACTTAGATAAATGATAGTATCTTCAAGTCGTCAGAAGGGTATAGTTACCTATACCTAATTACTTATAGCGTTAATAACCCTATGCAGGACAATAATATGTAGCTCAGTTCAAATTAACAATGTGGGCACTCAGAGTGTGATCTATCTTATGTAGGACTACTTGCAGGAGCGGATGGACGCTACTGAAAGTGCCAAACTCGTCGACAAATTTTGAGCTGACTCAATTTGAATTGTCATCGACACGCTAAAGAAGAAGAATTAAGACAACACAATATCAAACTCAGTTTCATTAAAAAATATCATTTAATCATAGCAATCGCCTATTTTCACACAGGCATCAGTATCCAGTCTTCTATAAGTACCAGGTTTGCACCAACAATCGCAGGTATGTTTCGGATATGCGTGGGAGCTCTTTGTCGAACAGGAAGGTTCTAGGCCACAGTTAGGGCCTGGATTGTATTCACCATCAGGGCAGGCTCCTGGAAAGAAGGCATTTTCTGGTTATAGATATTTACTAATGTAGCTATTTATTATCTAAGTGGGATAGACGATGTTCGCCAAGGAAGTCTTTGGCTAGCCGAGCCTATGGCAGTCCATGGACTCCCCTAGATAAAGAATAGGTTGTGACCGCCTGATCAATGAGGTAGTCTTCGTTGATCACTCAGGTGGTCGCAAGCTTTCTCTACTGCTGAGCATGTCTTGGATTAGATACTTAAATCGTCGGCAGTGTTGATGAGTTTTTCGATCAGAAACTTAAGCAGTCCGGGAACTGGATTTGTGCCCTGTATATGCCAACAGGCTTGCCCTGTTCTTTCTTTCTTTCTTTATCGTGTGGTAAGTAGGACTTAAACGTAATCACAAATGCCATCCGTCAGATAGTGATCAGAATCAGAACCAGCCATCAAACATATGGCGTAGTCAAAGGGCAATCGATTTCTAAGTGTTTCATATTTCTACAATAACAAAAGGGTTCATGTAATATCTAATCATTTGATTAGGTAGGGACATTTTTACCACCCACATCGGTGATGAAATTCCTCATTCAGCCCTCGGTTATTTTCAGTTCTAGCAGAAGGTCACATAAGTACTTAGTACCCAGTTACAAATTAGCCAGACTCGGCACTAGGTACAATGAAGAAAATTGAAGGGAATCAAACTCGCGACCGAGAACCCAATCGCTCAACAACTGGAGCGGCCAAACGGTACACGCGAGACACAGACAGACTAGTAATAAAATTAGGTCAGGTAGGTAAGTATAGGTATTATGATTGGACGACTTTAGCTGTCGTAAATTTTATGAGAATTTTAAGCGGTCTTGTGGAAACCAGTCAGTGTAATGCTCCTTTGGAAACTGGTATACCTATCTACTGAAAGCCGGATATTACTGATACGTATGGCACCTACCTACTTTGCTATGTAAGGTAAGTACCGGAGGTAAGTAGCATGTACCACCTTATTACTTACATAGTTTCCTATTTACTGTAAAATGATTGTTTACTTTTTAACCGACTTATAAAAAAGCGAGGAAGTTCTAAGTAAATGTATTCTAGCAGAATCTTTTTTTTTTTCATGTGGTTTTCTCTCCAATTTCTACGTGATTAGGTACCTGGTCCGATTTAAGTTATTCTTTTTCATTTGGTAGAAGCTCGCGCGGTGCTCCCACATAAACTTTATTATCTTTGGTTAAAGCTGATGCTCCAGAGTAGCCCGCGAAATTCAAATTTTCTTACGTTTTTTGAAATTTGCATGCCAGTGCTAGGTTGTATGATGAAGTTCATAAAGGTCTAGCAATGACTTTGACCTTGAAAAAATCTTCTCGTTTCTCGTCCTTTATGAACTTTGAGGGTTGTATTGATGATTTTGATGATTATAATTCTGTAGCTATATACGTCTTACAATCGCGAACAATATTTTAATCAACATACAACCTAGCACTGGCCTGCAAATAGCAAAAAACGTAAGAAAATTTGAATTTCGCGGGCTGGTTGGTGAGTTATCCTCTTTAATATGTGTTATTTCTTCTTCGCATATGTGGATGATGTGCTAATAATTTCTAGTTACAATGTACAATATTGATACTAGACAAGGATTTGTGTGAGATACCACAACTAAAAAGGGTAGGTAGGTACCTAGGTAAAATAACCGACTTCTAAGAGTTCTATGCATCTGACCATTTAAAAAGGTAACTACATAATAACTAAATAATAACAGCCGCTCAGGTCGATCTTTATGTTCAGCCGTGCTTGCCTAGGTTGGTCTGTGCATGGGTGACCACCCTTACTTACCGAGTTTCCTCCGTGCCTCGAAAAGCACGTTATGCTGTTGGTCCCGGCTGTCATTTGTAGATCTTTTGCAGTCGTTACAGGTAGTCAGTGGCCCAAGTCTGACAACCAGGCTTACAAAGGGGTATCGTATTACCCAGTACTAAGTAACTGGGTTGTGGAGGTCAGATAGGCAGACGCTCCATGTAAAATACGGGTATTCAGCTACATCCGGTTAGACTGGAAGCCGACTCCAACATAGTTGGGAAAAGGCTAGGCAGATGATGACATTTATAAGTATTTTATGTCAATCCCAATGCTTCTTTTATTACGAATTCACGTTAGACCATCTACCTAGATAACGGTTTCGCTGAGTAGGTAAACAAAACCAGGTAAGAACTTGGGTACCCACTTCTATGCTGAACAGTGGGTAAATACTAGGTAAGGCAAACCGCAAGTTTAAACGAAACTTAGTAACAACTGTTATGAGTTTGTGAGCAAGTTCTTAGGTACAGTGGGCAGGTGCAGCAAGAACAATAGTGCTGTCGCACTTCTGTAGCAAGTAATAGGTAGGGCCAATGATATTCTAGTAAACAGATAATAATATGTTGTGAGCGCGCAATCGTGAAGATTCGAAGACGGCCAAATTGAGTCGTAGGTATTGCCTTTATTCTGCGTCACTGCGTGTACCTACATAAGTGTGCTGAACGGAACACTTTTCTCGGTTGATTTGTAGGTGTATAACATAATTATCTGTTTATTAGAATACCATTGGGAAGGGCATTTAGGTAGGACTGTTATTCTCAATCTTTCTAAAGAGTCTGTAAACCATCTTCTTAGGAAAGTGGTTTACAGATTGTTGAGCGAGAGCAATAGGTAGATACGTAAGTAGGTACTTAGTTATTATGTATATTTACTGAAGATAAAGTAGTTATTCCGTTCCTTTATCGTGTTTCGTTCCAACAGAAAATGCCTAGAAAAAGATCAATGCCTAGTTGTGGCCAAGGCTTTTATAGTACTTTTCTCAAATAATGCGAAGAAAAAAAACTCTCGCGTCGAAGAGTTCATTTGTTTTTTTTTTTCAATAAACCGCTTTCTATTTGCAACAACAACAACAACAACAGCCCATAACGTCCACTGCTGGACATAAGCCTCTCCCATGATGGGAGGAATTTGCCGTAATCTCCACGCTTGGCAGGCGGATTGGAGATCGCAGTGATGAAAGACTAACAGAAAACGCTGCTGCCCATTCTCTGGTCTACGGAGGCGCAAGGTGTTCTGCCTCAGACATTAGTCGCCTTATACGACACCCGTGAGTGTAATGGGTTGGTTCTATTCTACTCTGCCGGATACCACACGGCTTAGCCGGATACCACACGGCTTCTATTTGCAAGCCAATTCGAAATTTAAATAAATTTTTTGATAATTAGTTACTTCCTTGGTTGCCATGTTTCGAGTAAAGGTCGTTCCATTGTAATTTATTTGGCCGCTAAACATGACAGATATGGATTTTCACACAACTTTTGCCGGCCACTGGTCGCATGTCATGTATCTGGCCAGTATGGCAATTTCGATTTATCTCGAAGAAGGTTGTCAATATAATTCTCAAATTTCCAAGCATGTTTGAGAAAAATAAATAAAAAATTAGGCACCAAAGTGACTAATCAATAACCTACACACTTCCTATACAATAGGTAATTTAGTCGAGTGATGAAGGTTGACCCTCGTTGGTCTAGTGGCTGCAAGCGCGACTGCTGAGCATGAGGTCCTGGGTTCGATTCCCAGGTCGGGCAAAGTGTTATTGGGTTTTTCCATAAATCCATAAATTTTCAGTAGCAACCACTGAGTCTGTATTTGCGCCCGGTTGATTGCAATAGGCTCGCCCCTTATTAAATGGGACTTAATGCGTCAGTGCTATTCGGTACTTACACCTCTGCCTTACCCTTTGGGGATTACAGGCGTGATGTTTATGTGTTATGTTATGATAAAGGTAGACACTAGACATTACGGCAATATAGGTAAGTAACTACACAGTTGTATTTACAGAAGTAGCCTAAGATGTACATAGCTATCTAAATTAGCAACCCATTTACCTACCTCAACCGTGCACAAATCTGGACCGAAATTCACAACTTTAGCTCAGTCCGAGTTGGTGGACGTAACGTTTCTGATATTCTAAGTAGTTTATGAATAAGAAACATATAGATCTATCAAAGTAAGAATAATAACGACTCACCCAAAGCCAACGCCATATTGACGAGCACAACACAACAAACTAGCGACCAAAACTTCATGTTTTCTTTGATTCAGAGAGTTGTATGCAAATACACCGAGTCACCGAGCGAAGCACCTTTATACTGCACTATCGATAGAAAAAAGACAATCACGACCGGTCTGGTCACTCTCCATTGGGACTCTGGATTGTTTTATTTTAATGCGTACCCGATACAAGGGTAAAGGACGTCTGTTTATTGAGTTCGTAGTGGTAGCATCGTAAGTGTAACCCTTGGTCAACCTGTCAATCTGTTTTCTATAACTTACTTACTTACGTATAACTGTCAGTTAATATGCCTACTCTCGTAGCTATCGGTGTTTCTATAAACAAAGTTAGTCCTATCCGTGTCACCTGTCACTTAATTCATAGAAACATCAAAGAAAGCTTTTCTGTGACGTTTTGTTTCTATCGGTCGGTAAACTAAATGTCACTGCTTGACATTTAGTTTACCGACCGATAGAAACAAACAGAGATAGCAACCTACCGATACCTGTTGGTAAGTTATTGAAAATGGCCGTTAATGAGTTTTTAAAGACGGTTATAATTTATGCACGCGTTAATTAATAACGACGGTTGGCAAAGAAAGTTAATTAACACGGCTGTTTTATTTAATATCATTTTTGACCTAAAATTAATAACTTGTTCGGTACAGTGTTTTACGCACAGAGTTTGTACCTACTAGGTGCCTATCTTGATTTCCAGACCTCATCGACTATTGTTGCCGACTGTATTATAGTATTGTTTAATAATTGTTTTTACCAATTAGAGAAAGAAGAATAAGAATAATTTATTTAAAAAGTAAATATTACAAAAGTGTATATTATTATTTTTAATTATAGCCTTTGTGATTAGGAAACTCATGCCAAATCCGTATCTAAGTTATGGTTGCAAGTTGCAAAACTTTCAAGCCTTCCTCAAGAACTTGTAATGTTAATGTCACTTATAATGCTGACTGTACCGAGGTACTTGTGATATTATTGTGCACCCATTTTAGTACAAGTAGTACCTACCCATATTGTGTATTTACTTACTACAAATGTTTACACTTTGATGAGTGGTTGGTAATTAAATATTAGAACATAATAGGTCCTTATCAAGTTAATTTATACTCAATTAGAATCACAAGTTTGAAGGTACTTATGAATAAATGGCACCATTCATTATATAGATACCCACCTATAATATTGACATTCCTTATTATTCTATGTAGCTTCCAAAAACAACGAGAACGAGTTAATTAATACATGTTTGGGGACATACCTGGTGGCCTACCATGACGTCTTAAAGCAGGATTGTTTTAATGTCACCCCAGTGTGAGAAAGTGACGGAGCTACAGAGGACGTCTGGCTGGTCTCTTTCTCACTCTGGAATAAAATTAAAACAGTCCTGCTAGACGTCATGGTAGGCCACCTGTAATGAATTACAGATGACCCAACTTTTTCAAAATACAGGGTGTTAAAGCAGTCGCGTGCCATAGCTAAGGGGTGAGTTCAGTATCGATAAAGGAATCCGTACAAAATAAAATAAAAAATCAAAAAAAAATATTAAGAAAAAAAAAACTAAAAAAAAATTGCAAAATCAACCTAAATGATAAATGATGTTTATTTTGCAAGTAGGTTTTTACAAACACTTTTACACGTATTTTTTTTTTTTAAACTAGATGGGGCCGGTGTTTCGTACCTTCGTACCTTCGACTACTCTGAGAAGAAACAGCCGAAACAAACTCAGAGGTCATAGTCTCTTTTGAAGTCCAGACATAATTTTGCTCAATTCACATATGAGGACTATGCAGAATAGTGTCTGAGATGGTCTTTTGAAGAAAGAACCACACAGATTTGAGTGGACCTGTCCAGTCAGTGCAAGCATTTGTCAGTTATCGTGTAGCTCGACTTATAACTCAAGGAGCTCAACGAAACGACTAACAATACCAAAGAAAGGACATTTGGGTAGGTCGCTTATAGTACTCAAACTGCCAGACAGTTGTGGGAAAAAAAAAGAAAACAAACAAAAATATATAAAAATGAAACCCACATGGTCCCCACATTCACAATAATCAAATAAAATTAATAATAATTTACAAAATCAATGTCAATAAAAATCACAAAAATCATATGTCAATAATAATAAAAAAGTAAGATACGTAAATATTCCTGTCAAGTCAGTAGGTAAATGTAACATAAAATAAAATAAAAAAGTAAAAAATAATAAAATACTGAAATAAGTATTCATGTCAAATCATTCAATGTCAGAGTGTATAAAAGAAAGGAATTATTAATAAACAAGCGAAGTCCGAAATTTCGACATTCACAGAGCAAATTTCATTGGAGCAGCTTAATCCCAAGCCTTTTTATCTTCGAGATAGTTGTTAACATGATAGTAGGCTTTCAAGCACAGCTTCCGTTTTATTAACGATTTGAATTTATTTAGGCTTAGTGCTTGAATTTGGCTCGGAAGTTTATTGTAAAAACGTATACATTGGCATCTGAACGTACCCCCTATTTTTTTGGGCCTCGTTACAGGAACAACAAATTTGTGTTTGTTCCTCGTATTTATGTTGTGGATATCACTGTATTTTTTAAACAAATTAATATTTTTGTGTGCGTACAAAAGGTTTTCATAAATAAACTGAGAAGGCACAGTAAGAATATTAATCTCTTTAAATTTTTCTCTGAGGGAGTATCTGGGTCTTAATTTATAAATTGAACGAATTGCCCTTTTTTGCAAAACAAATACTGTCTGAATATCGGCGGCATTGCCCCACAAGAGAATACCGTACGACATCACGCTATGGTAATAACTAAAGTAAACTAAACGGGCTGTCTCTAAATCAGTTAACTCACGAATTCTTCTAACGGCGTATGCTGCAGAGCTAAGTTTTTTCGACAATTTGTCTATATGCTGGCCCCACTGAAGCTTGGCATCCAAAGTTATGCCTAGGAACACTGTGCTATCTTCCGGTTTCAACTCTTCATTCTTAATTAGTACAGTGGCTTCCACTTGTCTTACATGGGGTATCGTAAACTTAATACATTTAGTTTTTTTCTCATTTAAGAGTAAATTATTAACATTAAACCAATTAACGACTTTTGCCAGGGCGCTATTAACATCATCCGTAACTAACTGCTGATGTTTGAGTTTAAATAAAAGAGAAGTGTCGTCTGCAAACAATACTATGTCATGATTATCCTTTATGAGGTAAGGCAAGTCATTTATGTAAATAAGAAACAAAAATGGACCAAGAATTGAGCCCTGGGGTACCCCCATTCTTACTACGGATCCGGGAGATCTTTTCACGTTGACATCAACTCTCTGAATCCTATCACTCAAATATGAAATAAGAAGATCCAGAGAGGCGTTACGGATTCCGTAGTGGTGTAGTTTCCTGATTAATGTTTCATGAAGAACGCAATCGAAAGCTTTAGATAAATCGCAAAAAATACCCAAAGCATCGCATTTGTCCTCCCAGGCATTATAAATGTGTCCTAAAAGTTCAACACATCAGTAGTTGAACGACCCCTTGTAAATCCGATAGTTTTTCATAAAGATTACTAAATGTGGGTAGTACTGAAATGGGTCTATAATTAGTGGGGTCTGATGTGCTACCCGATTTAAACAATGGTATTATTTTACTATATTTCATTAGATCAGGAAACTCACCATGGTCAATACAATAGTTAAATATTACAGCTAATGAATCGGTCGGGATGATCGGCAGTCTTTTTAACATTTAAGGTGTGAAAAGTTTTAATTATATCTTTACAGGTGACATATTGAAAATTAAATTCGGAATCACAGACTGAAACGTTTTCCCTTAGTAAAGACTCGGCAGCAGCAGGTGACGAGTTTAGCGATTTAGTAGTCGATACGGGAATATCCGCAAATAAATTTTCAAAGGCTGTGGCAACTTGAGTGTCTGAATTTAAAATATTATCGCCAATAGCAAGGCTGTAGTCACTATTTCGATTGCAAGACCTTCCCGTTTCGCTATTTATAATGTTCCATGTCATTTTAATCACTATTTATAATGTTCCATGTCATTTAATTTTTGAACTCAAGTAACGTGATTTTGCTATGAAACAAACTTTTTTAAATAATTTAGAATAATTCTTAACATACAAATTAAATTCTAGTGTTTATATAAGTCCGCTCTTCATACAGCTCATAAAGTCGTTTTCGACTCTTATGAATAGCAATGGTGGCCCAGTCGTTGAAAGAAGCGTTACTATTTACAGATTGTTTTAGGAACAAATGTGTTTTCAAATTGTGTGCAATACATACTGAAAAAATCGTTATATTGTTGATTTGGATCATCATTAACTGACAAAAGTGGTAGTTTAGATAAAAGTTTAGTTTTAAAAGTTTCCAGGCGATTTTTACTTTTTGGATTAATAATGATATCATTTTTAGTGACTGTCTTGTTTACATTTGGAATTGTGATCAATTGCCCACAATGCTCTGAATCTATTAAGTTAATAATTGCTTTTTGGGTGGGTATAATATCAGTGTAAATATTGTCTAGGCAAGTGCACTAGTTGAGGTTATTCTGGTAGGCTCGAGAAATTTGTTTTCAAGATTGTATGACTGAAAGAGGCTTATAATTTTAATACTTAACCCAGAATTTTCTAACAAATTTATATTAAAATCACCACAAATGATTATTGACTTCTTAGAACTACAGATTTTATGCAACACTTCATCCATTACCTTTTCAAAACAATCATACAACCCTGAAGGAGGTCTATACACACTTAATATAATAAACTGCTCCAATTCTATACAGGCTATTTCAACTGTTCGCTCAACAGACAGGCTGACAATATCCTTGCGGTCTTTAAATTTAAGATGATTATTTACTAAGATTAATGCGCCGCCATGTATAGCATTTACCCTGCTGAATGAACTACCAACCTGGTGATTACTAAAATTGAAAATTAATTGATGACATTTGAGCCAATGCTCCGTTACACAAAGAATATCTATATTGTTACAATTCAGGAAAAGTTCTACTTCTAATTCTTTGTTCAAAAATTCTTGAATATTTTGATGAACCAGGTTGATACTATTAAAACTCAAAACATTCGCCTGATTTATTATCTGGCTTCCTTATAATATTGCAAGAGGTCGCCTCTGTTGTCGCAATTTCTAATTTAAATGATTGACTGATTCAATTTATGATCAAACTATTGGCAGAGTGATTTAATTGAGTATTGCATTGTTCAACAGAGGCAACTTGATCAGCCAAATTCTTGGCTGTAATAGAAAAAAAGTATGATAGCGACACAGCTACCTGTCTTTTCCAATAGTTTGAAAGATAGCACCTATCTACAAGATATCTATCTTTTGTCAAATAAAAATTGTCACCAATATAATTGTTAGTCAATCAAATTAAATACATTACTATTAAATGTCAGAATATGCAATGTTTTGTTAATATGATATCTAAAGTAATTTTCTTCCTGTGGCAAACTTTTACTATATGGAAATGTGAACATTACAATTTTTTTTATTTTTTTTTTTACCTAATTTAGTAGGTACCTACTAACTTAAAATATCAATATAAAATAATTTTAATTCTAAACGATTGCTATTTTAAGTTAGTACCTAGGTCCTAAATTAGATTGATCTCGGCATATTTTATTGTTTTTTTTTGGATTATTTTTTTATTTTTTACGGGTTCCTTTATCGATACTGAACTCACCCCTAACCCACCCCTATGGCACGCGACTACTTTAACACCCTGTATAATAATGAAATAAAACAACTTGCAAGAAATTAAATTACCATTGATTTGACTTTTCAATAGTTCTAGTCATTCTCAAATCAGTTTAATGCACACGTGCATAAAGTTGATATTTTCTTCAACGTTTATGTGGAAATAACATCAAGTGGTAATAATTACTTGAATATTATGCTTCTTAATATCTACCTATAAGTACTTAAGTAATTATTATCTGTATAAAAAACAATAAGTGCCAAGGATCCTAAAGGTCATGTCAGGCATTGGAATGTTATTTTGTTACCAACAATACAATATAAATAGTGCAATAATTCGGTTGGTAGGTATTAAACAAACCTGATCAGACTGCAAGTTGACCTATTTGAATAAAATCTTCATTTGACATTGCAGTTCAATAATCTCATATTTTTTATTAGCTATGTAGGTATCTAGACCTACAGTGAAACTTGTACATATAGGTATTAACTTGCAGATGAAGCTACTAATTAATATAAATAATAAATTAATTTTATTTGATTATTGTGAATGTGGGGACCATGTGGGTTTCATTTTTATATATTTTTGTTTGTTTTATTTTTTTTTTCCCACAACTGTCTGGCAGTTTGAGTACCATAAGCGACCTACCCAAATGTCCTTTCTTTCGTTCGTCGTTTCGTTGAGCTCCTTGAGTTATAAGTCGAGCTACACGATAACTGACAAATGCTTGCACTGACTGGACAGGTCCACTCAAATCTGTGTGGTTTTTTCTCCAAAAGACCATCTCAGGCACTAGTCCTCATGTGAATTGAGCAAAATTATGTCTGGACTTCAAAAGAGACTATGACCTCTGAGTTTGTTTCGGCTGTTTCTTCTCAGAGTAGTCAGGTACGAAACACCGGCCTCATCTAGTTTAAAAAAAAAATGACGTAAAAGTGTAAAAAATAAACATCATTTATCATTTACAATCTGTCAAATTTCTTTAATAGATTTTCAACTTTATCGCTGAAGTATTAAGTTCAAGGTTGATTGGGAAAACTTGACAGTTTCGGGTAGCTTGATGTGCATCTGTAGGTACCTACCATTTTTTTTTTTTTTCGATTTTGCATCTCGCTGTTCAACCTAGAGAGGTTGTCGTCTGCTTAACCGGACTATCCTATGGGTGCCTTGAGTGGAAGGCCTCCAGCCAGAACTTGTTTAGTTGGTTTCGTTTTATACCATTGGTAGATTTTTTGTGCGGAAAACGTACCTAAGTACCTACCTATTAAGGCAAGATTTGGATATGAATTTGAATAACTAGGTACTTAAATAGGTATAATAGTGGAGGAAGTCCAAAAAAACGATGGATGGTCTGTTTGAAGGATGATATGGCAAGAAAGGAGGTGTCTGTCTGTTCTTTCTTTCTCTCTGTGTTTTGTTCTTTTTTTCTTGTGGTTAGAGCCTAACCTGTTGTCAGAATATTTAAGCCGCCCAAAGGCCTCTGACCTGGCTTAACATGCCGTCGAGAAATATCTCTCAGGCATGCTCGTTTCCTCACGATGTTTTCCTTCACCGAAGCAAGTGGTAGGTAATTATACAATACGCACATGAATCCGAAAAATCAGAGGGGCGTACCTTGGGTTCGAACTCGAGACCTATGACTTGGCGGTCTGTCTGTTGATATGACAAGTATTAGAGAAGTAGGTATGGAAGAAGAAAAACTGCACTAAACCCTAATAAATTGGATATGGGCAGGAGAATCATATATAGGTACGTGTAGAGCAGAGCCAGCCAGGCGGTGTGGAGACCTTTGGCTATGTCAGTCTTACGCAGTGGATGCACAGTAGATGAAGATGGGTTGGCAGGTTGCAGGTGGCGGTCGAAATTAAACGAACACAATCACACAGTACAATAGGTACTTATTATTGTCTAGTGAAGAAAATTAGAAGATAAATAATAGGATTAACATTAAATTATTGGATACAGAAAATCAGCTATAGGTACGGCGGACATGTGTGGGCTATTCAGAACAAAGCAAACGTACATTGAAAAAGACAGTAAACGGTTTTGAGAGTCGAGTACCGTCAGTTTCATCGAGACATTGACAATATAAAGCATAGATTTAATAAATCCTTACTCTTATCTGTCTCATAGACCAGTTAAATGGTGTACTGATACATAGCATGGTTCAATATTCCAACAGTACGACCATTCGATAACGACGACCGGTATGAGAATTCTACCTATTTTAAACAATAATAGCCTGATAAACTTAGTCTGGTAGGTATTGTAAAAATTAATAGGTAGGTACCTAAAAATTTATTTTTGTTTTGTTTTATTTATAATGAGTATCAGTTGCATCAGTTGCTTGTAATCAAGCAAGTATGTAGTTACATAATTGAAATCGTTAAAATCTTCAATACAACCTTCTAAGTTCATTTAACCCCATTGAATGACTTTGTCATGAAATTGTTAATTTCGCGGGCTTCCACTTCCACCTTAACATAAAAAATTCTAATTAAGCAATTCATCTTTGAAACAATGATAATTTAACAATTGTCACAATACATAAGAGATTAAAATTCAATCGAAAAGGCAAACAGAAACCAGGGATATAGTACCTACTACCATTCAGTGACGGTCAACCACTTTTCAACCTTAATACTTAGGATTTAAGAGTGAAAAGTGGTAGACCGTCAGTGAACTCGCTATGTAAAATCTGTGAACATTTTATTTTATTTATTTGGGATAAAAACAGTTACCCGTTGCAATATTAATAGTTAGCTTAGGGTCTAATAGTAAACAAACGCATAAACCACACTATTCACCACGGAATCATATACGGACGTATATACAGAAAGGGACAGTTAGAAAATAAAAATTAAAACAGCTTTTAAAATGTACATAATTATTTATGTCCGTTTCAACCGCGCGGCCACCTCGTAATATTTGATAAAACTGCCAGGAATTAGTGCTAATTTGTAACATTACACACTTCTTTTCGTGAATTTGTTACAAAAAAAACAAGAAGCTATGACAAAGAATAGTTGGCCGCTAGAACCGCCACTTGCCGTAGTCATCGCCCGTGATTACACAGAAACTATAGACGAATGATGCATCAAAAGAAAGGTCTTAACTTGTTCAATTTATTACAAAAGTAAAAAACGGCAAAACGTAAATAAACAGAAAGTTATGCAATATTTAGTTTTTAGGTTATGAGTAGGTAGGTATCTCACCATAAATATCAAATTAATAGAGGCTAATGTGTAGGTATGAACAATTAGTTATGTACTGATTTGTTACAGCGAATAAACAGAAAAAAAATACTTGAAAGTAGGTAGGTTCAATAATTTGTTAGAGTCGATTTTAGTTGGCCGCTCGGACGGCAATATGCCTAAAATACAATGGCGTTGTATCTCTTTATTTAAAGTAGGTTTAAGCTAAGTTAGAGTACTAATCGACGGGTAACGTTACCTAGTTTGAATAAATAATATTGAATAATAAAAAAACAGTAGTATGAAACCGTATGAGAGTAGGGTGACCATGAATTTTCACAATGAAGTGAGACTGAATAGTGCTCATTGGAATGTTCAATATTCATATCTTAAATTTTTAGGGCGAGTGCTTATATGAACAAACTTTAAGTTAAGGCATTCTTTAGCATACTTTATAAAAGTAAAAGTCACAAATCGTTTTTTTAAAATTTTTCAAAATCAACACGAAGGCAAAAACATCAAGTAATAAAAGTCAACAAGACAAATATAAAATCTTTATAAACTAACATAATATTTATAAATGAACTGACACGAATACACCTTTAATTTTAGGTCGTTCTAGAACCGAAAGCCATAAACTCGAACATCGAACACGGAAGGATTGGGAGAGTTTTTTCAAAAAAAAAAAAAAAATTGTCGTGATTTTTTTTCAACAAAAAAAAAATTAAAAAAATCACGAAAAATTAAATTCATAATTTTTTTCTCACCATTCTTTTTTTTTTTGCCAACTAAAATCGACTCTAACAAATTATTGAACCTACTTTCAAGTATTTTTTTCTGTTTATTCGCTGAAACAAATCAGTAACTAATTGTTCATACACATTAGCCTCTATTAATTTGATATTTATGGTGAGATACCTACCTACTCATAACCTGAAAACTAAATATTGCATAACTTTTTGTTTATTTACGTTTTGATGTTTGTTTATTTTTGTAACAAATTGAACAAATTAAGACCTTTCTTTTGATGCATCATTCGTCTATCTGCATTATATAGTTTCTGTGTAATCACGGGCGACGACTACGGAAAGTGGCGGTTCTAGCGGCCAACTATTCTTTGTCATAGCGTTTTACTTTTTTTGTAACAAATTCATGAAAAAGAGGTGTGTAAAGTAACAAATTAGCACTAATTCCTGGCAAAGTTTCATCAAATATTACGAGGTGGCCGCGCGGTTGAAACGGACATAAACATTTGTCTAAAATGTTTTATCAGAATAAAAACAACATGATGTGCAGAAAGCCGAGGTTAGCTTACATAGTTTGATATGTTGTTGTTGTTAATACATACTTTTAAAAACTACAGATTGTATACAAAGTTCAAAAGTATGACTTGTAAACATATTTTAATTTTTAATAATTTTATTCAAATAAATAAAATACTTAACATTTAAATCCACTTTCAATTAATTATTAAAAATTAAGATAAGTAACAATTAATATCGCTAGCTAATAAGTCACTTTCAACCACGAAAATTATACTACTGCAGTAGTGAGTGACATCACTCACAAATATGTTTGGACAAAAAAATATTACATTGTGACACTCTATTACCCAAGTTTTTTAATCAGATAAAAGTTTGTGTTTGTTATCTGACAGATTCTGATAATCTGAGTTTGCCAGGTCCCATGCTTACTTCAATTACAAAATTCAGAAACCAGCAATATGTCCCTTACATTGTGTATAATTATGTCACTGTAAAATTATATATTAGATTAAAATCTATCTTGCGAGATTGTTAACTCTCGAAAGATCGTGAACCTGTCCCTGATTGGTCGGTCTTACAGTAGGCCGTTCTGTTTGTTTTACTTCCACCACAATTTCTTTAACTAATTCTAAAGCTGTAAGTTATTTTCAACACTAAATCAATTTACTATCTCCAAAACACTGTTCATTAACATTCGACAACAAACGAATTAATAATCAAATATGGCGGCGCGGGGTACATGACGTTCAACTAATCAGCGCGCGAGGTGCGTTCCATGTTCACAATCTTTCGAGAGTTTACAATCTCGCGGGATAGATTAGAATCGAACGGTATTTACAATTTTATGGTGACATACATATGTATAGGGTGGAAGGAAAACCAATGCACAAATGGTTACCACATATTCAGTACATCATTCTGAACCTCACCTCATAGAATTTTATTATCTGTAATTTAAAAAAAAAAAACAGCTGTTCCAACAAATGCAATACCTACATGGCTAATGTATGGAATAGCAAATTTCATTTTTTAATTCTAAAAAAATTCGATGTATTCAGAATGATGTACTGAATATGTGGTAACTGTTTGTGCCTCAGCAGCCCGTTCACCCTGTACAGATAGAATTTTCTTTTCTTATCCACTTTTGTATTATTAAAAAAATCAAAGTAATTATTTGATTTTGGAAATTCAAAACGGACAGTATCTGAGGTAGTGGTAAGCTAAGGGTATAAATACCACTCAATTATCTGGTTCTGCTTTACATAAAACTTATACTTAAGTAACATAATACAATTATGTACTACTATTATGCCTGCTGGCATTATATTGCCGAAGACTGGCCCATGGGTCCTGCAGCATTGAGGGGTGTAAGTAAGCATCTATGTTGTGCCTTTCTTGATAGCTGTTGTTGCTTGAGTTGCTCTGTAAAAGAGTATATAGAATAACATTAGTAAGTATGCACAACAAACCAATCAAGCTATGAAAAACCAGCAAGATGCTGATCTCTCATTTTACAGGAAGCTCTTACAAAGCCAGGCTAGGTTATACTGGATATGTATAGATTGAGGTGTAACCGTGAGTACAAGATTAGCCTCAAAAAGAGGTTGGTATCTAGCAGTGAGCGAGGTCAGGCTGTGGATGATAATGATGTAGTACATCGTACATCATTTCAGGTTGAAAAATTCTACAGAGCCCGTAATTATGTCCTAGCTTAGAGGAACTGCTGTAAGATCTTTTAAAACAGTATGGAACCCAAATGAAAAATATAAGTATGAAAAACGTCTTTGCTATCCAACTTTGTGTAGTGTTTGGTGAAGCTCAAAAGGAGGCCAATGATTTTGGTTGGTTTTTATTTTATCTTTACTTTTCGACTGTAGATAAATTCAGCAACAAAGTAGTCTTTGTTTTCACTCTTTGTTTGGAAGAAAGGTGCTCAAATGTTGCATAGTTAACATACTTACTCCATAGCTACTATTCCGCGAGTTATTCCAGTTATTATGGCCACTACCTCGCCATTTACCACTATGACCGTGTTGTCGATTGTTGAATCTTTGCTGTTGACTTTTATCCTGTTGCTGCCATCTGTTTTGAACTGGCGTGCTCTGGTTTAAAGGTATGAAATTATCGGACATTTTTTTTTAATTTCAACGTGTTAATTGATTGTTTGTATATTCCTTATTTATAGTTTTCCTAAAATTATTGTTGATATTTTTTAACAACCCGCACCAAACAAACAATTTGGACAACTGACAACTCTCCACTATAACGTCAGTCAAAAGTGACATTAGTAATGTTGGGATGTTAACTTGTTAGTCGAGTTAGAGCACAGAACATTAAAACTCTAGCGAGTTTGTTAAAGTTTTAGTTTCTGATATATTCAGAAACTTTATCTAAACTATTGTTATTTATATGATTCCATGATCCCTTTGCGCTCAGAATGATGAAGAGGTGCAGCGAAGCATGGTTCTTGGAATGGTTCATAGGACGAGATTCCAAGCATCCCGTGCCGCGAGTGCCGTGATTGTGATTACATGTGGGACCGAAATGTGGTCGCTGACAATGGGCCAAAACAGAAAGCTTAAAGCCACCCAAAGGGCAATGAAGAGGGCTATGTGAGTTTCTTTGCGTAATCGAATCAGAAATGAAGACATCTGCAAGAGAACCAGGGTCACCGACGACGTAGCCCGAAAAAAATAAAACCCCCACCCAAACTATAGCGGAAGACGTTTCCGAACGCTCCCATTTCCCTGGACTCCCTGGTAATAGGTCCAATAGAGGTAAAGCGCCCGATCGATATTCGCCAACGCGCTAGCATGTTTGCTCCCGCGCCGACCAATCGCGGATTTGTCGTCGCGCGCTACTCGGCTGCTGATTGGCCTTAGTAATTTTAGTAGATTTCATTTGGTTGGTAGAATGACGCTCACTGTGTGGAAGACAGAGGAGGATGGCGGACGTTTCTAACTTGTGTGATGTACAGTGTACCTTTTGAGGATTATTAAAGTTTATGCCGATAACAAAGCCCTTTTCATTGAGAACTGACCCACCCCGACTATATCTTGGCGCTCCAACGTGTGTTTTGTGAATTAAAACTAATTAATAAATGAAAAAAACGTAATTAACGTAATTTATACTCTAAGCCAAACCTAAGTGGCAGTGGGCAGGGCACATTGCTCGCAGAACGGATGGCCGATGGGGCCGAAAAGTTCTGGAGTGGCGACCGTGAACCGAAAGACGATGCGTTGGAAGACCTCCCATTATGTAGATCGATGACCTGGTGAAGGTTGCGGGAATCCGTTGGATGCGAGTCTCACGGGACTGGTCAATGTGGTGATACTTGGGGGAGGCCTATCTCATGCAGTGGACGTCTTTCGGCTGAAATGATGATGATGACAAATTATTTTGGTATTACGTTTGTATGAACTTCGCATCGGACACAGGCCTCCTAACTCGTGCTAAGTAGGTGGTGGGTGGGTTCGGGGGCACCACGCACCTAATTCTTCCTGCTATGAGACTTGAAAGTGTAATACGTCTGGAACGGCTTAAACTGCAGCGAAAATCTGTACTACTGGAACCAAAAAGCCAACTAATAGTAAACTACAAAGTTGACTCAAGAATTCGACTAACTGAACTACTAAAAGATTTTTTTTATCTATAAAATTAATTTATAGTTTCTTCGCATCACTTCTGTCAAAAAATTTGATCGAACGCTGGTTTTGTTCGGAATTGATTATCTATTTTCGGATGAAAATAACAATTCTACAATAATGATTCAGTGAATGTTGTTTATAAAATTCGTAGAAGCTGGCAGCGTTTGGTGTGAAAATGTGGATTCCTACGAAATCACCAAAGCTAGCTGTTGGTAAGTAGTATTTTTTTAATCAATCAGCATTACCGCGGTCCGTTTACATCCTGCCAATTAAAGCGGAAACGTACTAACATGTTATGAATTTTAACTATTATATGTGAGTTATGAGAAGGCAACTAGATAGGCCCATGATCTGTTGATAACATCTAATGCAACTTGCTTTACCACTGAGTCTATTGTTTGTCAACCATGTCTGTGTTTTTCCTTACTTTCCGGCCTTGTTTTTGAAATCAAGGTGTTTTTTTACTATGCCTATTTATAGAATAAGTATGACTTAGACCACAATTTCAATATTGCTATGTATCATTAAAGAATAAGGAATACTAAATCACATGTATATATAATGAAACCAATACTTAATCATTATTTTATATAGATTCCCACATTACATAAATAAATAGTTAGTCAGTTATAAAAATTGGTTGAGATTCAAAAACAGTTCTTGAAAAAATAATAGTTTAGTCCCTAAAATATAAAATAAGAATATAGGTACTTACTTAAAATAAGAATAAGGAAAACCATCAGCTTTTCAGATAAAAAAAAAGTATCTGCAGATCTCAGCTCTTGTAAACTATCTTATCTGTCTGTGTTCAAGGATTTATTCACTGCCCGTTGAAGAGAGATATTTACAATACATAAATAAAACATTAGCAATTTATTCTGATTCATTGACAGCCACCATTATACTGAATGAAAAATTTCAATGCATGTCTGACTACTGGCAGGAAAATTACCAAAACATAAATTATTTCCTGTTTGTGGTCAAGAATATGTTAAACATAACAATACCAGCTTTTCCCAAATTGGAGGACAAAGACTTCTTCCTCCAATAATAAAGCAATATTGTGTTAACTTTCATATTTTTGGTTGAGGTTGATTCGGCACAACCAGGCAGAAAAATCAAATAGCACATAGATGGGAAAACGGGTGGGAAATGTGCCTAGCTAAACTGAACTTGACTTAGCTATGGTAGATGTTAAACAGAATTTGCCAATCGGCACATGACATGCCAAATAACACCAAATATGTATAATCACAACAGGTTGGGTTTGTTGTCCGTCAAATACTCCCCAGTCTATATTCTCTATGTTAATATTAACACGAAACATGGTTTCGACAGTGAAGTGCTTATACCTCCTAACTGACATTTAACGAGAAATTCACTTTTTTATCGTTTTGAATTTAAAGGCATTATTCACATGTTTTAGTGAAATCTCCTTAAGTGTATTTTAACTGCAACAGCTTTCAATTAAAATGTGGAAATAGCTCCCAACTATACCAACGTGTCTACTTTATGGCATTACCTCCTAACTAACTTTAAAAAGCATACATGTTATTATCTATAATATAAAAATGAATCGCTGAATGTGTTGCTAAGCGCAAATCTCGAGAGCAGCTATTTCGCTATTTTTTTTTAAATAATATTCCTAGAAGTACGAGGATGGTTCTTACGGAGAGAAAAATTTAAAAAATAGCAAAAAAAAACCCCTTAAAGAATCGACTGTTAGGCGGTACGAAGTTCGCCGGGTCAGCTAGTTCTAAATGAATTAATACATTATCTACTTTTTAATTTATTAAGAAATTGAAAGTTTTTTTTAGTTTATTTAAATTTTTGACTTTGTCAGTTAGATGTTATTGGCACTTCGCCGTCGGTTTCCTAACATGTTTTGTGAAAAAATCAGCATTGCAGAACCGGGTTAGTTGAATGTGTCAACCTTAACAAGTATTTTTAACGATGTAATCATTTTATTTTCAGCTGTTTATAACTGGAAGGGAGATGTCAGATCAGGACTGCCATTGGAAATTGGAGAGACGGTCCAGATATTGGAGGAGCATGGAGGTAACTTAATTGTTCTATAATTAAATAAATACTGTTTTGAAGCAGGAGTGAAAGGCACTCCAGGAAGTAATTGGTTTTTTAATTTGTAAACTAGGCCATTTCCTTATACTCAGATCATTTAGCATCGAAAATTGAAAGTAGCTTGTGATTTTTATTATAAAACTAAAGTTTAGAACACATGACGTCTAGTTCACTACATTACATTCATTTCATTCTGTGTTAATATTCATTAATATACAGACAGACATTGACACAAAAACACAATCTGAAATGTAAATTAGTTACAAATTCTAGTTCTCTCAATATTAATGCTTATCTGTAATGAAATACATACATTATTATATACTACTACTACTACCTATTTATTATCATCCTACACAGTCCAGGCAATTGACCCATAGGAAGAGACCTAGCTTTATTAATTAAACTAGTAGAGCACTAATTACTAGTAATACTACATAATTAGTGTCAATGATGGATAATACTAAAATTGCTAAAATAATCAGGCCCACATGCACCACCTGTAACTTACGGGTACCTGTGGTTACGGCGAGCTGACCTGCCACCGCCAAGTGATATTTCATAGAAGTCTTCAAAACTCACAAGCAAGCATCTTGCTTCAACACTCTTTGGGAACCTAAATACATTAACGCTAAACATATTTGAATCATCAATCGATTTCTGTCAATTGTTTAGCATTAAAAGTATTTAGTGCTGTTGGTTTCATTAGTGGTTTAGGTATTCCCCTGGGGCAGTAAAGATATGATATGTCAATGTTAGTTTGGTCATCCAATCTTATAATTATTATTGTAAGCCTGTACTGTATCACTATAGGGAAAAGACCTCTACACTCTTCTTTGTTAATCTTCGTTAAAATGAGGTCCATGTGGTAAGATGCATCAGCATACCGTCCCAGAATGCAAGTCAGTGCAAAGAATGACTTCCAAACAATAGGGCGGACTCTACTGGGAGTAGCGCCCAACAACACGCCGTCCGAACCATCTCATCTGCTCATAGTCTGAAAGACTGATCACAAGATTATACTGAATAAAATAGCTCTGCAACGTCGTCATTAGTGTGTGAGTTTGACCCATTGGTAACAGTAAATTTTGAATCTTCTTTTGAAGGCGACTGTAACGGGTTTAGCAGACCGCAGCATCACAAAGACTGCATGTGTTTCTATGTAAACCCATCGGTGATGACAATGGCCTTCTCCGTTTTAATAGTGTAACATAGAAACCAGACATTCCACTATCAGAGTTTTATTAAGAATGGTTATTTTTAAGATATTAATTAATAATTTATCTCTTCTAGTCTGGTACCGAGGCTTCAGCTCAAAGAACAGGTCATCGTGGGGCATATTCCCGTCATGCGTGGTGACAATCCGGCCATGCATCGTGAAGGGATCAGGAGCCACTGCTATCGCTGAGCTGAAGGATGATCCACTAGTCAGGGAGATAGCTTGCGTTCTGAGAGAATGGGCAAGACTATGGAAGAAGCTTTATGTGGTAAGTGGTATATGATTGGTTTTTACATAAAGAGGCTATTTTCCGTAATGGCAGTCGGCAGTGCACTTTGCTCGCCAAACGGATTGTCGATGGGGACGAAAGGGTCTGAAGCGTACCGAAAAGCGTAGCGATAGTAGGCGGACCCATGGTCGCGGCAATCCACTGGATGTGAGAGGCATAGGAAGACGCAACCTTGTTAGGCCTTCCAACGTGTTGCAAGGAGGACCGACGACGCCTGGGTTTATGTCCAGCAGTGGATTTGGATATCTTTCGGCTAAAATTTTGATGATGGCTTGAAAAGCAGTAAAAAGTCTGATTTAGAAACAAATACAAATCATTCTCGGAAAACATTCTGGAGTGGCACAAAGAAACTGAAACTGTTGCAATAGCTGATTGTAGAATAGGCGAGATGACAAAAAAAACTAATTAGTCCGTCAGATAGTACAGATAGATAGATATACTGGTCAATATTTTTTTGAAAATCTAACTGACGGACTAAATTGTTTTTTTTCAGTAAGTACACAAGCCTATTACACTAATGCTGAACATCTCTGACCCATGCGTCAAACGCATACAGCTGTGTTTACGTCTAGGCCAGTAAAGCTGCAATTAAAGTATGGTTCACTGGTCCGATCAATGTACTGTAGTGTAATGAATCATACTGCACAATAAAAAGTATCGCCTTTGTTTTGATGTAGACGCGTTTCAGTTGGAACTTCTGTTTTGCCTTTAGTATGTTTTCGGTTTTTATCAATTACTAGCTTCGGCCTGTAACTTCGCTATCGCTTTTTTTTGTTTTAACATAATTATCCTTAACACCCGGCATAGCGTAGAATATTATTGTAGGAATTGTTAAAAAATTAGAGAAACTTGCCAAAAAAATTAATTATCTTATTTAATGAAGCAACGATTTTTTTTTATTTGTAGGTACCCAATTAATAACAAATTATTTTATAGTGTATTATAATTACCCAAATGCAATGAACAAATCCTTTCGCTACAAACAAAGTTAATTGTCGACTTAATGTAACAATGGCATTAGACTGGCGGGACAGGAAACGAATCACGCGGATAGAATTTCTAGCACTATACTACGAGTATGAGGCAACTGTTCAACCGCAAGCGAGGAAGCGACAAGCTAACGACAATTTTTTGCTCACACGGCTACACACGGCGACACAACAAGCTATATCCTATGATATCCAGTAAAACATGGCCTTACTTTGTATAGATTTCCAATACAATGTACTGTACATTTTCACCCGAGAGCTCTCTTTATGTCTCTCCTAAGCCGTCTCACAACTGAGGCCCTACAAGGGTTCTTACAGACGAGCGGCACGTTGCCAACGGCAGATAAACTGCAACCGTCGACGCGCCGGGCGGCAGCCGCCGAAGCGTCGACGACTGCCGTCGACGCGACGCTTGCAGTTGTGGCATGGCGCGTAAATGTGTGTCGACGGCTGCCGTCGACGCGCCGACGGCAGCCACCGACAATTGCAAGCGTCGACGGCAGCCGTCGACAGGTGGCGACGGCTGCTGTTTATCTGCAGTTGGCAACGTGCCGCTCGTCTGTAAGAACCCTAACGCTTCGTCCGTATATTCGGATCTATCCGTCTCTCTCACTCGCACTCATCTGCAGACGTGCGCGAAAGAGACGGATAGATCCGAATATACGGTCGAAGCGTTCGTCCGTATATTCGGATCTATCCGGCTCTCTCGTCCCCTGACACGGGACGGAGAGCAAACGTTAATTACCGAGGCTATACGAGCGCTACTATACAGGGTGGTAGTAGAAACATCGGCGCATAAACTGACGTGGTTACCGTTTGTACTCAGAACATAATTCTCAGCTTCCCCCCACATAGAGTTTTTTTATCACAATTTTTTAATCAGCTGTATCTTTTTAAATTACCGGTAAAAAACTTCTGAGAGCTATCAAAGAGAGTACTCGCTCAGCGACTCTTGTTTGGCAGGCTTGTCTTGCACATACGCATGTTAGCGAATGGTCGCCGTTATTTGCTCGCTGCTTGTTATTCGCCAACTCGTTCTTTGTTGGTAGTACAACTCGCTGATCGCCTGCAGTGGGACAAGGTGCCATATGATTGAACTTTAATTGCTACCCATACGTTTATATTTTATACTATGTAGAAACTTTTCCGTTTTCCGGTGCAGATAGTGTGACAGTAACAATGAATTATTTTATTTGTACACAATTATTATTTTATGAAAATGAATCATCGGCATGAATGTAGGTAATGTGCAATGTATCTAGATAGTTATTACCTTAAAATGCTACTCTAACTGACCGTTTTACGAACTATAATTGACACATAATTGTATGCATCTAATATACGGAAATTACACTATTACATTATGGTACAAAGTGTGTAATGTTGGTGGTTACCGCTGAGACGCAATTGAGACCCGAGCCGTCAGGCGTCTTAAGAGAGCCGAGGACGGTAATCATCAATACACACGTGTGTCATACGACGTTTTTCAACACACTTGTGAAGAAAATAATACTAAAAAATCATTTTATTTAGTAGAAAATAGATATTTTTGTCCTTGGAGTTTTCAGATAGAAAACTTTTCATAACGTTTCATATCTTATATCGGGCGGTGTATAACATAAATCATTTTCTTCATAACTAGTACTTGTAGACATTTTTTTATTCATAAATAACTATAATTTCAACAGTGAAAACAAGTAATGAAAAGCTTTTCGCAATGGCGGGAAAATTTAATCAGTTTTCCTATGCGCACGCATCTAACAATGGCGATCGGCCATAGACTAAAATAATGAGGTTTGTTTTTTTGGCTTTTCGCGGATAGCGAATCCACGCACAAAATGGGGAATTCAAAGTTTTCTTTACTACAGAGAAAACAAAAGTTACATTTCAGTGAAATGCAATAGGTACATTAATTTATTTGTACTATTAAACACGATTTTTTTTACATGGAAATTTGTAGGAACAAAGCAACAAGCACCTCAACCAAAAAAAAAAAAACCCTATAACTCACTTGTGAATAATAGCAATTAAAAAGTCACAGTTTGATTACAGGTGTAATTATGTGCCTAATTGCGTTGAAATCAGAGCCATTTTATGAGCAAGTGTGTTGAAAATATACTTACTGCAATGCTTAGCACATAACCGGAGATCTGATTATTTTCCACTGCTGACTCATTATAGTAAAATAAGTACTTAGTTGGAGGTTATACATATTAAAACAAACCTTTTTTTTGTTTTGCGTCATCGTCTTCTGCAGGCGTGCGATTCATGAGACGTGTCATGTATTTCAAAACAAACTGTTGCACACGGCCTCGCCCGCTTGTTGGACTAGAATTATCCTACTGGACTGGAACCTACTACCGAGACACAAAGCCTACCTATATTTTAACCTTAGTCACTAACCGTATACAAAACATCCAAATCTGTATAGCCGTTACGTAGGTTGAAAGTTTTTGATAGACATACCAACAGACAAACAAAAATACTTTCCCATTTATAATACTAACTTGTCATATTTCTGATCAGCATAGCAACATACTTAAGAAGTTTTCATCTCGTCGTGTTTGTACAAAAGTGGACATGCTATGGCAGCTATTCATCATAATATTTGTATAAGGCGTAAGATTTGTCATTTAAATAGCCTGTTCACAGTTTCCTTTGTCATTTATGAGTCATTGTTTGTCGTGTTCCGTGTGAAGCCTTTTCTTACAGTTTAGAATAATGTAAATACTTGGAACTAACATTCCGAGAACTGTACATTGTGATGACCTGGATGAGACTCACATAGACAAGGAAAGTATAGCACAAAAGTGCCTATGTTCAGCAGTGGTAAGAAGCTGCCAATAAAGATGGTAATTTAGATTGATCAGCATCATCATTTCAGCCGAAAGACATCGACAGCTGGACTTAGCCCCCCCCCCAGTGTCGCCACATTGACCAGTTCCATACGTTTCGCATCCAGCGGATCCCCGCAACCTTCACCAGGTCACCAGTCTACTTAGTGGGAGGCCTTCCAACGCATCGTCTTAATACTTCTTTATGGTTAAAACGCTGAGTTTTAACCATAAAAACACTCGTATAAAGATTCAATGTACTTGAAAATTCAATGTATTTAAATACATGCTTAATTACCACTAAGTTGGTCAGCAATGGGAACCAATGTAAGCCATGTAACTGGTCAACCTGTCAGTCATCATCAAATCATTTGCCAGCTGATATCATTGGGCAATTCTGAAGTTCCACACTTACATATTGTTATGTACAATTCTATTACAGCATACATAATATGTATGACAACTAACAATAGTAGGTAACTTTTCGGTCAGTTCACAATAACAATGTGTGTTGAATACGGCACATGATATGCGTGTGAGTGCGTTACTTCAGACAAAAGTAAGGGGCAACGCAGACGACAAACTTTTTGTGCGTACAAGTCTGCGACACACAAAAACTGCGACAAATTTTTTGCGTGTTTAATGTGTTTGACTACTTTTTTGTCAAAGAATCTACTGATGGAAAGGATCCTACTTATCGCCTCTGTCGTCTCCGTTGCCCTTTATTGTTCTAAAATGATTACTACTTTGTGGTCGCAGCCGCGAGCCGCCGACTTCTTGGTGCCTGTGTGATCCTAGGTCTTGCATAATGTAGGTATACTATAAACACCTGCCTATCCCTGCGGAAAATACAGACGGGATGTAAATATGATGCTGATACAGGAAACCAAGAACCAGCCTTTTATTTTGCCTGTTACTTACAATATAACATCATGATCATTAATTATACTTTAATCAAAAACCTACAAAATCGTTGCCATTGTTTGCAGAATAACACCTTTTAAGCGAGTAGGTTGATATTAATAAATATTTATAGCAATGAATTACGGTTTGCGAAAAGTAGGCTTTAACACGACTTTCAACACAATAAACCCTTTCCTTGATTGTATGATCAGGATTACCCTGCCGTTTTTTGAGGTTTCGGGAAACATTTAACACGTTCTCACGCTCACACACAAATTCTCGGGTGAGAATGTCAGGCATTTTGAATCCTTAACAGGATTCTCCTTTTTTTGCAAGCCACTGCACGGCAAAGGCCTCTCCTTACCCTTCCAAACCTCTTTTGCTATCTCTGATCATATTTGCCCCGCAAACTTTATCAGGCGCCCAGTGATTCTCCTTCAAACTGATAATGTTTTAGAAAGCCTTATAATATCATTCAACCACTTTTCCAGGAGCGAGAGACCTACAGGTTCAGCGCAGTAGCGAAGGTGATGCGAGAACTCCTGAGTGGACGACGAGCTCTTCTGGCCGGCACGTTGACCCAGGACCAAACGCGAGCGTTGAGACTCAAGCTCGTCGCCAAACTCGACTGGGGGAACAGGTGAGTGTAGTTAGCATGGTTTTGGGAATGGAATGCACTGATTGATACACACCTTTTGGCTTCAAAATTATGGACGCGTAATAGGGTTTTTAATAGTTTAATCCTGGGATTCATATGAAGTGAGACGTGTTGATGAACATGTGTGGTGTTCGGGTCGGCCAGAGGCTCGATTTGGCACAAAATATGGTTTTGCCACCAAGCCAGTGCCTTTCTTGGCGTAATACACTTGTTGGCTGACCGCAACGTTTGTGTGAAGCACCCCTGATGCGATTCAGGGTGTCTGGGATATATCCAAAAGTTAAATATTGAATAATGGCGAATCCATGATGGCTACAAAATGATTAATCATAAGTATATATTTTCAAAGATGAGAGTTTTCGCTGATGCGAAAAAAGAAGATACAAATCTAAAATGGCGGACATTAAATATAACAAATTAATCGTCACGGGCATCATTTCCATGGTTTCTAGGGGTTTCGAGGGTGATCCTCCGGTCGATGAAACTGAAGAAAATGTACAAATCCAAGTTGGTGGTGACTTAGATAAGAGTTCACATCGTGGTTTTCGGATTTGGGGGGTGATTAAAGCAAAAATAAAGATGAGGCGAAAGTGAATTGATAGAAAGAGTTATACAGGGTGGTAGGGAAATTGACGCTAAAATGGTTACCACGTATTCAGTACATCATTCTGAACCCAACATACAGGGTGTAAACAGACCCTTCACGAAGTCGTCAACCAAACATTCTGTACATCAAATTAAGTAACTTTACGCAAAAATTATGGCTGGAAAAAGACTTTTTTTGGGTGAAAAATCACGTTTTACGGTAAGACTCAATGTAACGCACTCAAAACATTGTGATGATAGATGGATTGAATAGTACGAGGGTCGTGGAGGTGTTTAAAGTAAAAAATTTACATTAAAAACATGTACTTAAGTAGGTACTTATTATAAAAAAAAACTTGTGAAAAGGTCGGAACTTTGACCCCCAATATCTCCGTAACTTGAAGGTTCCCAGGTATCGTCTAGAACAAAAAAATAATCGCAATGACGGGGAGAACAAGTGCCTTTTTACACCTTTTATAAATTTTTCAATGGTAATTAAAAAAAAAAACAGTTCCATATATTTTGACCGTGTAGGTGTTGCAGTTTTGTAGGAAACTGCTGGTTTTTTTTAATAACCGACAAAAAATTCCATGTGGGTTTAGAATGATGTACGGTCGAACAAGCTATTTGGTTTACAGTTTAACCAACAAATTACATTGTAAAATGTAAACCAAATAGCTTGTTAGACCGTACTTACTGAATAGCCGTTTTAGCGTCGTCGGTGTTCTACCCTGTGTACTACTGAATATATACTTGTGTACAAAGTATGAAATGTTGCACGCATGTCGCATGTTACTTAGATTATTTAAAAAATGGTACTTATCTTATAATTTTTATCATTATCATTTATAATTTCGTAGAATTCTCATTTTTCATACTGTGGGTTCTCTGGTGCTAAAAATATACTTGTTGTAATATATAAATCTCTCTCATCTTTTGTCTTTTTTAATAAAAGTATTTTTAATAATATGGCTCTCATGATTTCTTTCTTTGTCAAATCTGTAAACAACATTCCCATTATTTTATACTAACTAGGAACAAGTTAGTATAAAATAATGGGAATGTTATTTACAGATTTGACAAAGAAAGAAATCTCCTTGTGTATCGTTGTTTTTAGTTGGTTTTTAGGAATTTGGATCTCGAAAGCTTTTTGTGTCCATCATTAGAATTATTTTCTGTTTGGCTTGATGACTGATATTTTATGTTTTTGTTGTTTAGTAGGTATTCTGTATTAAAATGTTTTTTTTTTTTAAGTTTTTAGTACACAAATAAAACTAAAATACAATTATTTGAAGTCATTTATTACCAAATATAATGTAGACAATGTAACACATTGAAATAATGATTGTTGCAGTCTCAGAGATATTATTTAGGAAGTAAGGCATCATCGATTATCCACTACAAAACATTTTATTTAGGAATGGCAAAGTTTATATTAAAAACTAGTAAATACAAGGCAAACTGCACAAGTCGAGTTCCGTCTAAACACTGCTCGAGTGTGTGGAAGACATGTTTTTTCGAGATTCCAAGAAAGTTTATCAATTCATACACACATCTATTAAAATAATGCATGACTCAAAATCTTATTCTACAATAATATTTGAGAAACGTTGAGACGGCCTTTCTCTTCTGATCATCTTATTTAATGGCACAATTGGAACAATTTATGAGTATAATGTATTCACTTCGAACTTATATGATAGGTGTTCCTTGATTATTATTTATCCATTCACACTTCATACATATTTTATGATTTTCCCTTTTTCTTAGTACCAAATATACTTTTGATATCAATCACGAGATTGAAGTAACATTATATAAAATTTGACTATCAGTAGATACTCCCAGACGTAGCTATTCATACACATATTACTACTAGTTACATGTCTATACATGTTGTTCACTAAACCAATGGAACAAAAGAAAAGCACATATAAAATACTCTTATCATATAATATCTACTTAATTGTAATTGAAAGACTTAATTTCAAGTCGATATGTGTATTCTGAAGCATTGTTATAGTTTTAATTCTACTACAAATAACTCACTGAATATTTCATATCAAATAGATTATCAATATTAAAGACCAGCCTGTAATAAGATTTCATTGGAGTATAAATCACTTATATAATTTCATTAAAAATGCATTGCTATGGTCTTAATATTTTATCATCCGTATCGATACAAAAAAAGAAAAAAATATAAAGAAAATGTTAAAATTAAAAATGTCTTCTGTATCTCACGTGTGAGGTTACTAACAGCACGATATGGGCAAGTCATATAATGATACATTATTAAAATATTTAATGATGGAAAATAAAATAAAAATACCTAGATGGTACTTGCACAGACCCCACTTGTTACAACCTCTATCAATTCATAATATCCTAATACAAAAGATATGCTATAGGTACTTAAAATAAAAAATGAATGTAGGTATGTATACTTTGTATGTACTTTAAATATCAATTGCATTTATCTGCGAGTTGTTTCGAACTTACAAAACTAACTAAACATGTAATTCAAATATTGTTAAAAAGTAAAATGTTGCTTATTCGCAAAGTCGTAGTACCACAGCAAATTCCATATCATAATAACAAACAAATTGATTAGTAGGTTATACGAAAAGTCTCAACAATTTTATTCTAATTAAAAATCATAAAGTGATTCACTAAATTTAAAGCTCAAGGCAAAAAGGCAAATGTTTGTCTTACATAAACAGGTAAAATAAGGAATGTCATGGTCATTCATGTCGTTGGAACTGAATTTCTTACATTACTGCCGCGAATGAGCGTTACAATTACTCAAAGAACAATACACTGTGTCCTATACCTTCTTCACAGAAAGTAGTCTCGGATACAAGAATCGAGATCAATCGTAAATGGATTGTATAGGAATCTCATATGTTTTCTCGAAAGTCGTATTCGAGACAAAATCGCAATACATTTTCTAGGACTATTCTGGGAGTTTTGCGTGTATTGTCTAAGCTCAGTCTGGAAACTTACGTCTCTGTTTCCTTTGCGTACTTGTCTATGTTGGGGTAGATGGGGGCCATCTCGAGGGTCGAGGGGGCGGAGGGGGCGTTCGAGTTCATGTGCAGCCTTCGAGACAACTCGTCTAGCACCTCGCCGAATACACGCAATGACATGTTCTGACCTAGCAGGTGCAGAAGTAGGAAGTCACCCACCTGAAAGGACAATGGAATTGATTAATATACAGTTGGGAAATTACATCAAAATTCTTAAGAGTTTCAAAACTTCGAGAAGCTTAACGCAATTCACAGTTCAGATGAGAATTTAATGATTGTCTAAGGTTTTGACTGCAATCTGCAATGGCATTGATACAATATCAAAATTATTATTAGGCTTTCTAAATATCTTTGAACACAAACCTGAGTTTTCTTAACGAGGTTCTCGACACCGGACGGTGTTCCAAAGCGGAATCGCCTCTTGAGGATAGTTTCGCGAGTGTTTGGCAATATGATTACTGCTGCTGAGTATATTAGGGCCAATCCGGTCACCACTGATAGGATGATAAACCTGAAATAATAAAAATAAAAAATTAATAACGTTAGTTCTTGGATAGGTGTAGCCCGTGCAACTCATGAACGCGCGTCAAGGGAATCTTGCGTCATTGTTTTAAGGTATAAGTTGCAATAATTGATGCGCGTTCATGAAATGGAACTACTAGAAGTATCTGGTGGCAAGCAGACATCAAAAAGAAACTAAATGAGAAAACGCAACAGTTTCAATTGAGCAACAATTTTAAGACTATGCAAGGAAGTAAAAAGATAATCATCTACAGCGATATTTTAAATTCACACAGCACTTATGAAATCATGCAGGTAAAGTAAATGGAGGTCAACGTACCAGAACCACAGGAAGATGAAAATCTTCTCATTGAGGATATTCAAGGCTAAGACACATAGCGCATCGTGTTTCTGGATTGTTCCAGAAGGACCGAACTTGTGGAATGTACACTTTGTTACTCTTGGAAAGACTTCAATCTGGAAAAGAAAAAGTAAATTAAATATTTGGTAACTTGAGACAGTAGGAACAGAACATAAGAGTAGTTATAGGACGGTGATGGAGGCCAAACCTGACAAAGTATTAAATCTAACTGTATCTGTATGGGAGGCCAGATGGGCAGTCGCTCCATGTAAGACCATCCAGCTGTATCCGGTTAGACTGGAAACCGACCTCAACATAGTTGGAAGACAAGGGTATTAGGAAGATAATGATGGATCTGTCTCTTGATATAAAAAACTAAAAGGTTGTTCAAAAGAGCAGCATGGCAGCTATGTAGATATATGCCATACAAGTACTCCAAGGTAATTTTATATGGAATTTCTGGCAATGTTTAAAAAAATAGTGTGTTTCTTGTATTCTGTTTATAAATTATTCAGTACAGTGATATTTCTATACAATGAATATGCGATGCGTTGATCGCTCGATCAAACGAATATTCGATTTAATGAATGTTCGATTTATTAACCATTCGATATTATGAACGTTCGAGTATTTACATTCGTTCGATTTATAGTGGTCGATCAATTGATATTCGATTATTTGGCATTCGATATGGCATAGTACACCCTACTACACAGTATTAACATAAAATCCAATGACCCAAAAGTAGATACTTAAGAGTTACGACTGAGTTTGTTTTACTCATTTATAATAATCTATTAGGGCATTGTTTAAACAATATAATTCAAACAAAGCAACTCAAATGTAGACGCAATAGACGTGTCTGTCTTTAGTGTGATAATTGTAAGTTAAACGTTGCTATCTATCCTAGTTGCATCTCCTGGAGAATTTTGCAAAGGATTACTAACTCAAATAATGGCTTGCTACTTATTATAATTTAGAAACTATTGAATGAATTGATGATGATGGCCGCATCAGTGGCGTGTCTAGGGGCCAACAATACGGCAAGCCCCTAGGACCAGCAGACTGTTCAGAAACCCTAACATCATGAAGAGTTATAGGGGCAAGCCAAGCTTTTAGGTATGTATTAAAGTACCGCCACTAATGGCCGTAGGCTTGCATCTTTTACCTACATGGGACTCAAACAAAACGTGGGTGTACTACAGGGTACACCTCTGCCTGTCCCCCTAGGGATTACAGACGTGTTATAATGTAGGTAAAAACCGGCCAAGTGCGAGTCGGACTCGCGCACGAAGGGTTTTGTACCATTATCTAAACAACATTAGACAAATTAAACAATTTATTTGTTGTTATAGCGGCAACGGAAATACAACATCTGTGAAAATTTCAACTGTCTAGCTATCACGGTTCATGAGATACTACAGACGGGCAGTGGAGTCTTAGTAATAGGATCCCGTTTTTACCCTTTGGGTACGGATCCCTAATAAAGGATGAATCAAATCTGTTTTTCACTCACCATAGGATCAGTTCTTTGCTCCTGATTCATGTTTGAAAACCTGACGACATCAGTACCGTAAGTCAAGAAGGCACCACCGAGGAATGTGTCCAAGAAAAAGATGTTACCAACCTGAAAAAAAAAACACATAGGGTCATTTAAACGATGAGTCTATGGTTAGCAACGCCTCCTATTATATGGCATCCTAATCTTTGTAGGCGATCTGATGCTGCAGGACAATGCACCCTTGATAGCATAGCGTGATGATACACGTTCACTAGTTGTCTTCAACATGCTTTTAATCATAACTAGCGAAGTGGGTGTTCCCTATATATTCTATCATGGGGTTGAGGTTTCCGCACTTAGTCCTTGAAGTGGACCATTGTGCGTGTGGGGGGGTGTTCCCTTGAGGCGTGATGTTTTATCAAGTATCTTCAAACGTAGGTACTTACCACATTGATGAAGTTCAGCGCCTCACAGAAGAAGTAACCGAAGGAATAAGTATTGTGCATGTGTCTGGTATCCACCAAATACTGGACAAGGCGATTCTGTAAATAACAAATGACGAATATTAGCCTAGGAACATAGCCATCTGAGCAGAACAGAATATTACTTAATAGACGTTCCAGGCTCGGTTAATTTGTCTTATTAGGGACGTTCATCAAGTTTCATTAGTATCGGGACTTATCTCAATTGTACCACTTTATTAAGAAACAAGATACCTATGTATATTGGCCTTATTAATGTACTGACATTATCTGTTTGTTATTTTACTACCCACGGGAATATTCAAGGAGTAGGAAACGGTTTAAGACTCACCAAACGGTTATTCTTGTCGTCAGATATGCTGGCAGCAGTTCCACGCATACCATCTGAGATCATGCGGACTTTGCCTTCCTCCCAGTTCTTCCATACCCAATGAGGCACGTAAAACAGCAGACCCTGAAAAATTAGGTTAATTGTCAATTACTGCATCAATTACGAAATTATGCCGAAGTACACACACGCCATTATGTATTCGAATAGAAAATACATGATTGAACTTTAAACCTGTTTGTTTCTAGCAACAAAAACTTAAAGGCAGCAAGTCATCAGGTTTACTTGTTGAAAAATTACGTCATACTTTACGTAACGTCGTAATACAGAGACCTTTCGATCGAGTACAAAGAAATCGCAATTTTTAATGATCGATGTTCAATGATGATAAAATAAATGAAAGTGCTTACTTGGAAGAACAGCATGAAAGGCACCCACTGGTAGTAAGCATGGATGCGTTTCTCTTCGCCAAAGTCATTGCCAAGACCTGGATGTGAGATACCTCTGGCTGGGGAGTTCGGAAGCGTGAACGTGTAGGTGATCCAGCAATAGGTGTTTAGGACGTGGGCAGGAACCGCTCCGTCGTTGATACATGAGATCGGGTCGCCTGGAAGGAAATAAGCGATAAGAATGTCTGATGCATTGTTAAGTATAGGACCTACGCTTTTCTGTTAAATGGAAATATTCACAATAGGTAGCTCTTTATAAGACCTTCAATGAAATTTTTATTAAGTTATTCCCTGGAACATGCTTAGTAACGTACAACATATACGTTTTTCTCAGGAGCCAACAGTTTTTACCCGATTGCGGCGAAGCCCAAAAGGAGGGTAATGTGTTTGACTTGTATGTATGTCCGTTTCTTTGTTCCCGTAACGCCTCAACGGATAGAGGGATTTGGATAGATTATATGTCGTTAGATTCTTCTTGATGGCGCGAGTGTCACTGGCTACATTACTCGTATAATCAAAAAACATAAAAATCGTGGATTTGGGGTGCCATATTACGTTTTTTCTGCTAATACCATCGAGTGGGGTATCAAAATGAAGGGGTTTAAAAGGTGATTACAAAAATATATGCAACCTAGATGTTTGAATGTAATTCGAAATGACAAATAGTATAAAAGTAAATAAAATTCAAATGTTTGGCTCGCTCTGCAGCCTGAACGGCTAGATGGATTTTAGCTTGAGAGGTGTCGTTAGATTCGTATTTACTGTGAGAGTGACTGGGTATATCAAAATAATAAGAAAACTAAATGGCGGATTTTTAGCTCCAAATTCAAATATTTGGCACGCTCTGCAGCCAGAACAGCTCGATAAAGGGCTCATCATGAGGATTTTAAAATAGTATAATATCTAAGTAACTAAAAAGTGTAAATTAGTTATTTTTAGTGTTATTAGTTATTTTTTACTCAGTCGGGTTTTTAACATTTTTAAATATATTTTTTTTCAATGAAATAAAAAGCTTATGTACTTAAATTAAATAAAGTGTGAAACCAAAAAAACCGCAAACTGCATTGCGAAAGTCAGTCGAACCCTAACCGGGCACGTAGGTAGGCAAATCGTGTTCTGTGGTTTTTACCCGACGCGGATTAAATGTAAGTCGTGATGAATCACTGTTACGAGATTTAGGGTAGTTTAAGACTTAATTTTCCTTGTTTAAAAGCTTTTGATTTGCTAGTAGTTGTTAGCTTTCTTAGACCATGACCCCTGAGTCAGTTTACGACTACTTATGAGTTTACAGTTATGCTGTTTTGTTTTGAAGTCCGTATTAACATACTCGTTATTATTAATGTCAGGCCTTGAAGGGCCGTTGAAACGCTTCGGTTTATAGATATGTAGATTATCATTCGTTCCATGGCCATGACATTGCAACAGCGTTTGCGGATGCGCTAATATCGTCAGTAATAGTGCATCTGCCCCACAACCTGTCGCAATTTGTCGACCCTGATTCAAATCACCTTGGTCGTGTCGAGGGCTGTGTCCGATGTTTTATGTTCCTGTTATCGCTTTAAAAATAAACGACTCAATCACGTGGATAAGTTGTTGAATTTATCTCAAGAACGGGTCTTGTTTTAAAAAATACTCGGAATAAGAACAACGTTGATAAAATAAATGTAATGTTGCCGATTAAATTGGTTGTCACCGAAATGACATTGCACTTGTGTATTTTAAATATCGTTTTCATCCTTAGGTAATAAGCATAATCGCACTAAATATAGACAAACGAGAATTTAATTTGTCCTGTTAAAACTAGTCATATGATCTCATTTCATTTAAACTTGGTCTGTTTCGGCATAGCATTGAACTATACAATACGATGTCAATACGACAAAGTACGGTTAAATCAGTACCAAAGTACACGTGACAATGTTGGGAGTGACCATAGCTTGCTAAATAACGGATGCTGTAAGCAAGGCCCAATCCTGGGAAATCACGTTTTAACCAGATATCGCACATAATGCGATTTTCTACCGTTTACCTGAATTTTCCGGTTTCCTCATAGGAAAATGTTGATGTTTCATTAATTGATTTGATTGTCTCCAATTATTATTGATCACAATCGATAGGTACTAGGTACCTACTATTAAATGAAGCAAAAACTTCCTTGACAGTAATTTTGTGTTATTAATAGTCCCTGGTATTGGCGGTTAAATAAAAATAATTAACAACATTTCTAATGAAAAGTAAATTCTGCTATCTTATTCAAATATCTAAGAATTTACATGTGTAAGGGTCATTTCACATTGCGAAATATTGTATCATAATATGAATACCGTTAAGTCTGACTCAACAACCGAGGTATCGAATTGACTAAAGTCACATGCTTGCTAATTGCTCCATAACGAGCACTTGCAAATTGCAATTGTTAGTGATCTTGAGAATCTCAAACGGACATACAAATAAGAATGAATTAACTAACAAAAGAGTGCGTGACATTTTTATGGCTTGAGGGGTGAGAATAAGCGTTGCAATTGCTATTGAAGATGTCGACATAGTTAAAGAAGAAATATAAAAGTCGATTACAGTCAAGCTTTAATATGAACATCGAGATCTAAAAAGCACACGATCAGACAAAATAAAAAAGAATGAGACCATTTGAAACGAATGTAAGTTAGTAGCAGTCTTCTTTATCGCTTTAAAGTGCATTGACTTCATAAATTCTTACAATCAAGAGAAATCGCAAGCGACTCATAACTGCACTATAATCGCACAGGTTTGTAGTTGTACCCGTCAACAAACCAAGCAAATTACCTTTCAAATGCTGTTAAAAGTTATCGTCAGCTATTCAAGTTATGTTAATTCTAACCACGTAAGTTATTGTACTAGTAAAAGTACACGATAAGGATTTAAAACGGTTCCATCAATAGTACCCTGAAATACTCGTTTTGCTGCGATTGCCTGGTTATTAGTGGGTCATGGTGAGCTGGGCTGCATGAACTTAACTGTCATACCTACACACTTATACATAGGTACACATGCGCATATATGGATACAAAAATATAATAAATGTGGAATGAAGAATTTAGGTCGTGACGTTGAATAATGTACGTCGTAATAATGTTGACGATTGCAAAATGTGCTCACTGTCAGTTTTGTGTATGATGACCAAAAATTATGGACGTATTGTTTGTTGTGTACCTACGAGGTTTTATCTACCAGCACATCCCTTTTACAATACGAATTCTAATAAAGCATCACAATCATGTAACTCAACTATGATGAAAGTTAAACTTAGTTTTTTAGAAGTCCGATTTTTGATGATTAATCATTGTAGAATGCAATCAGTATCCGTAGTGGCATTAAATGTCAAATTATTTTTACTATACTGAAAATACATTAACAGTTCAGTGTCCTTATTAACGAGCAATATAAAAGCTCGTTAGCTAGTTCTCACAGCGAGAGGCATGGTAACAGCCAATCTGGAACTGTTATCGTTGCTAACGACTGTGTTTTGATTACCAACACCTGAGGCGCAAATGTGATTGTTCAGGCTGCATGTAGGGCAAAATATCACGGACTGCAACGCTGCAATAAACTCCATATGGATCGCTGACTAACTACCTATGAGACAATGTGCAGTAGTACGTGACCTACCTAAGAAACCCTGGACGCGTTAGTATGCAGGTTTATTCGATATTACTATTGTTGGATGGTACGTCGATGTAAATTCAACAGTATGCACTGTTGGAAAGTTACAGACAATGCGCTACGGCCTAATGACCCATTAACTGTCTCGAGTCGTGTAAATTACCGACATACCTGTACGTAATTGTTTATTTTAGAATTCAAACTGTTGGCTCTGATTTCTATGTTGACCAATGGACACTAAGTAGATTTGTTAAGGTAAACGCAGGTTCGACTAATTTGCTTGCAGTCAAATTGTTTGTCACTAACTGGTCAACAACGTGCACAAATAAGGAAAACTAAGAATAGAAGTAGTTGGAAATAAACATGTTAGTCAAATTCCAAGATGAGGAAGATGAAAAAAACAATACTGTTAGTATATTAAATGATAATCCACTTAACATACCAAATACAGATCGTGCAACCGCAGAAGATAATAGTTTCATTCAAATCAATACAAACCTTGAACATTTCACATGTAAATTCTTAAACTCACGAATCACGAACTTATTTACTAAATCCGAATAGCTTATTCTATTTTTATCGTTTGCTCACACAGCAATAATCGTCAGAAGGTTAATAAGTATAAGTTTCAAGTGGCTATTAAGCAGTAGTTTGTTTGTGTTTGTGGCTCATCGAATGGGGAGCTTGCGATAACGTTGAACGTAAACATCGTTTGTTCCACCGGCGTATTCGAACACTTCCTATCATCACGTTCTTTACATAATAACGGGTAATGAGTATCTCCGATTTGCTGAGAACTAGTTTATTGCATGATTCCTTTATCTGAAACGGTGCGTTTAATTTGCCAATAGTAAATTTTGCGGCGACTGTTATGCTTATTTGCCAAGCCAAGATGCTTTACTTGTTGATATCGATCTTAAACGCGATATTGGTAATAGTCCTATCCTCAATGAAACAAACAATCAGTTACATATACCTAAGGACCGGCCATGTAATAATACTGGATCTCACAGTCGCTTCATTAACACGCACGATATCGTTAGGTAATTGGGGATAATGTATACCTAATGTGTACACTAGACGTTTAACGATTGTTTATGGTCTTTATCATGTGTATGATAATGATAACTGTTATAGTTCTAATAAGCCTCTGTCTTGAACCCGTCCAGATGTGCGTGATGTAACAGAAACTTCGATGTGTGAATGAGACATAATTCGAAAGTCACGGACAACCATTCAATTGATAGACTGGTGAGCTTCCTAAAAATAATAGATGAGAAGGTTCAGAATCCGGATTTTAGGAAAGCCCATTAGAGCAGGCAGTCTATAGCAGACGTACAATTACAAGCTGTAAACAAGCACTCTTATGATAGTGGAAGTAATACTAAAGATGGAGAAGATTAAATAGGCCCGTATATTAGGAAGGATTTCCACAGGATCCAACTACATAGTAACATAACATAAACTTCCGCAATAAAGGCTATTTATAAATTAGGTTTAACATGTAAACAGGAGCATTAACACATTTTACATTGTATTTGACTTTGAACTTTAGAATAGTTGTACAACATCACTCGACCGTAAAAAGATTTCCATGGCCTTTACTTTTCTATGTTTAGGTGATCAGTTGACACAATTAAATCTAGTTGGTTTTTTACAAGTTGGGAGTTTCTAATTTCAAGTGCACTCACTTAGTAAAATTATCGATCTGGGAAACTATCCAAATACAAGAATGTGTGTGCTATACTACCACCAAAAAAACCCGACTACGGGTAAATTACGCACTAATTACTTTGGGGGTTTACAAGGTAAAATCGACTCCTATTGTTGAAGTCGGTTAAATGTAACCTATGTTACCCGGGCCATAATAATGAATCGATTGACACCTTATTCATCAAAATCGGATGAGTAGTTTATGCGCTACGGAGGAACATACGTAAATACATACATACATAGACGGCTAAAATCATAACCCTTCCTTTTGGCTTCGCCGGAGTCAGGTAAAAAAACTCGTTGAAGGAAGAAAGGTCATATTTCATGATACTGAGTGAGTATGTAGGTATGGATGACACAACCTGTCTGGAAATTCTGATTCTACGGTGCTCGACCGGAAGACACAAATGATGATGAAAGTTCCTTGATGCCTGTGTGGGTAGACCTGCCATTATTTGTCGGGATTCAGAGTAGGTATGAAGGTATAGATAACACAAAATTTCAAAAGTTCCAGTTCTACGGTGCTCAACGGAGAGACACAACTGATGATCAGTGCATTACACAATCAGAAATTATTGCAGTAAGGTTCAAACTATCTTCTGTCCAAGATAGATAAAACTGCACTAGCAGAGATTTGCGATATAGGCATCTAAGATGCTCAAGATTAAAACAACACTCGGTCACACGTTGTAGCAATACGAAAATTATGTGTTTGTGAAGAATGATCGAGACATGATGCAGCCGCTGCATTAGCAAGTCTCACCCCCGAATACTGAAACGTCACTCAAAATTTAAGGGCTGCTTAACATTTGAGCAGCTTCTAAACTTAAAATTTCGTATGGGAAACGTCACTTTTAAGTATCTGTTAAATAAAAGCGCTACTTAAATTTTGAGTGACGTTTCAGTATTCGGGGCTCAGTCGCCTATGCAAATCACTATATTAATCACAAACTATCCACAAACGGTTCAATCAAATACACTTGTTGCCTAATACATAATCTTGTATACTCCATAAGTTCACTGACCCGTTTCGCTCTACTGAATTGAATCTTATCACGACGTATACGACTCTCGAGTATGTTTGTACAATCAATTTGTCATGACGTCTCAATTTGGGTAACTGTTACACTCACGGTGTTCCTGTTCTGAACAATGACCTGAAAATGATTCACACTTTTACGGTAGTTACGAGATCAGTCGAGACGGACTGTTATTTCTGGTTAGACTCTTTTTGTTATTCGGTCTTTAGGTTAGTGTCTAGGTCAGATTTTGCATCTTTTTAAAAACAAACGATTGCAATTAGGGGTTCTGTTTTAATAAGCTTTCACTTGAACGTTACAATTTCTTGTTTTGCTTTCTCGTTGGTAATATGCTCAAGATAATTTTGTAGTTTATTACCCACTTGGTTTAATTTAAAGTTGCTTTGTACGTTCTCATGCTCGCAGCTTGAAATGATTGTGGTTCAGAAATTGCAATGATACGTTGGTAATGAGAGGTTGCCTGTCCAGTCCTCTGGAACTCGATTATCTCATTAGACCCTTTAGACCTTGAATAATAAAAAGACGTCTGCGTTTTTCTCAGTAATCCCAGTCACTTGTTATGAACTTGCAGTTGCGCATTGGTATCAATTTGACAAAAAATTACTGCATTTACTTCAAGAAAAACTGTTAATGATAATTTTAATGTACTCCAAATTAAAATCAAGACAAAAATAAATAGCCAATTCTTGTTGGCATATAAAACATGTCAAGTATAAGAACAATACACAAATAAATTGACGATTTATCAAGAAGTCTATTTCAAGTAATGAGGTTAATAATAGTTAAATAACTCCTTATTGAAGTAAATTATAATTTATTATAAATCTTGTAACGAAACAGGTTGATAGTCGACTGAGCGTGAATAGGGGAATTAATTTAGTCAGGTTACGTTATGCTGGCTTAGTCACATGTTTTCATGGGAACAGTCTCTTCTTCCCTTGAATTCAATCGATACTACATTAAAACAAGGAAAAACGTTCGAAAGAGGCTACGTTTATCTTATTTGTTCTATTGTTCATTTCCTTGTGTCTTTTTATATAATTGATTGTCTCTTTAAATGTACATTCAATATTCGCATTAGTAGGTATAACTGTATAAATAAACAGTCGGAATATTCCCATGTTTGGCTTTCACACGCACTCAAAACAGTTTATCTCATTCATATGAGAACCCAAAACCACCAACCAAATACCTTGTAGCATTCCAAATATCGCTAGTTTATATTCATGGGCATTTCTCTTCGTATTCCTCGGCACTGTTCCGCATAATAAAGTATGCAATTTAAAGACAATACGAATAGATGAGTTGTAACAGGTTGCTGTCTCATCGTCTGCTTGTCTAGCAATGCGACAATGACCCATATCCCGTTTACGACTTCCGTGAGCAAATCACTAGTCAATACAAGCCATTTTCTTACTTTGCTTTATCTACAATATGAGATTGCCTTACATAATTATATTCTATTTCTAAGGGCGTAAGTTCAATTTTCTACTGTCATTTCCAAAGAAAGGTTCGATAAGGGTCTCAAGAATAACAAAAACACTTGGAGTGCCGCAACGCAGGGAACGACCTTAGGCCCTAGTTGGAATTAGTAAGAAAAATGTATATAACTTACCAATAAGATTATTAGCGGTGACAAGAATACAGCACAGGAATAATATGGCTGATGTGATGCGGTAATGCATTCTGAACACCATGTTATCGATGACAGCCTTGTCGATGAGGTAGCGGACTTTCACGAAGCCCGCTACTGATGACACCAAACCAAATACCGCCATTTTGAATGTGTTTAATTACTTCGTTGTCTGAAACAAAAAAAGAAAACAATGAAGATGGAAAGCATTGAACCTTTAATGAGGCAACACATTATGCAGTCAAAGGCCCTATGTAAGTGCACTTGCAGATTTATCGTGATTTTGAATTGTTTACCATCGTGCAATTGTAAATGAATTGCCAATGACTATTTTACTTTACAACCAAAACAAACGGTAGACTGTCTAATCTAAAGCAACCCTTTGTCTACATTAGAACACCAGTCACAAAAGACCACTATAAATACATCGACGCGTCTTAACTAACTTCGTGACAAGTGCCATACGCCACCCATACGAAATTAGAACTTAAACGGTAAACTTTATTAGTGTTTTGATTCCACCAATGTGCGTAACAGCTGTGTCGATTCGTCGTTCTCATGTCTTCATTTTCGTATAAATATTTGCTTTATAAGTTTATGTCCCAATTCGATAAACAGTTATGTGAAGAGAACACGAATCCATGTAATAGAGCTGGTCTTCTCAATCAATGACCTCAGACATATTTCAACGTTGTAGCTACCTCTCGCCCACGTCTTGTCCAGTCGGGTCCAGCAGTTTTTATAAACCAATATTTTTTCTTCGCCGCTAACACCACGTGTCAATAATGTGAAGTCGTCGTATTGACTTTTTTACTTTACTAACTAGGCTTGTCTTCATTCTGGTCTATTGCCGTAGGATGTGTGTAAATGAATGAATAGGTACACTGTCTAGGAGACAACGCATGATAAATGGATCTAACCTTGACGACTTCTTGATCTCGTTCCTACGCGGTGTCGCATCTAGCATGTGCTATTTAGGTCGCTCGCAGGGGGCAATATTAATTGATCATTGGTTATGAAATCAGCTCGGAGACGCGCGTAACGTAACTGTTATTGATACTATGTGTGTAAAATATGTGATAGTCATCATAACGTTAACGTTTAGGTATGTCAGTTTCCGCACTTATTGCATGTTACTCACACAATCAATTCTGCATCATGATAGTCATGTTAACTCATGTTGCATGAAACTCATTTTTAACTACTTTGCTAACATAATCGTAATCGTGTTAGGATGGAGTGCGGTGGAGGCGAATGGTGCGCCGGAGCAGGGCATGTGGCGGGTCGTCGACCGGCCGCTGTTCGTGCGCCTCCTGCGTTTTTAACCTCCCTCCTCCCCGTGCCCCCTCGCTGCTTTACCTCAACCGACCCTGGCTGATGCATCGCTTGGCAACGCGAATTTTACGCGGAAACCAGTTTGAGCGGCGACAATCGTTGCCAACTTTGCATGTCGCGATCTCGACAATCGATTAGTTTCGGAATATAGTTCGTTATAGTTGTTAATATTTGATATCTTAACTACCGAATTAATTGCTTGGCTGCAACATTATATTTTGAACATGTTTTTGCGAATCTCGCATCTATAGTACCAGTCTTTTCCATCAAAGGAATCACAAATATTTGCTCATATCATTTGTGTATTCGATGAGATATCGACACGTCGACATATTTCCTGAACGATAAATATTTTGAGAAACCCGTTGTTTGCTAACACCGTGACTGATAATGGGCAGCGGAGGGGGAGAGGGGAGGCGTACATTCCGCTGTTTATGACATGCACAGGCGCGCAGGCAGTGGCGGGTGGGCTCCGTCCCTGAACCTTTGTGCCGCTCTTAACTGCATATCCTTGTTCCACTCGCTTGTTACCGCAGACCATTTATCACCGGCACAGGCGGCACTTCGCGTTGCTAACTCGGTTTTTATTATCTTTCGTTATAAATTACTTTGGCGTTTATAGGTTCCTCTTGTAAATCTTAATAATTAAGCGCTATGAAGCGTATGGAAATTCTTGTCCATTTCTTTACGAGTCAGATTTTACTCCGTGATAATGAGCAACATGCAGCAGCTGTAGTTGTTTGACTCAAACGGCACGCGTCGGCTCTCAACTGAATGGACACTAATTGCGGTAAATGTGAGCGCTTCAACCTGCACAGCACATGTTCATACTTAATACAATACCGACTTTCGTGGGAAAGAATCTCGAACCTCTCGTATCGATGCCTCAGTCGGACAATAAGCATTTCATCAGAAAGCGTGACTGATGACGTGGAACGATTGGTCCGAATATTAGGTAACGTTGAGATTTGCAGTGCAAGTGAACGGCCCAGTTTGTCGCTTCTGTCGTAATTAACGCCTCAGCCTCGCGGCGAAGCAACGTACTGATTCAGTTTGGTCGGCTGCTGTCGTCTCGTGTCTGATATAATTAACTCTCATTGACTGCGTTGATTGTTAGTGGCATTCCTTGCCGCATTGTTTACATTGTAGAAAAACAATGTGAAAACACGTGGTACTTATTAACGAAAGTAGAAGAACCCGTTGAAATTATAGGGTGACCAGATAAGCCAGTGGGTCATAACATCCGTGGTGACTATGCCTGCCTGCCTTTCGTCATGTTTTGTGTCCATTCATACGGAAATGCGCTTCTAATGTGGACCTGCGGTTGCGTTAATGCGGTCCGGCTTATGTTTCATAGACCTTTAAACTACACGCTCTGATAAAATTCTTCATATTATTTATGCTATTACAAAGAATCGATATCCTATAGCAGATAATGATGATTTATATCATTCTGGGGTCAAAGGTGTGCTTTTAAATTCTCGATGGGTTGGTAAACAAAACCTTGCTTTGTAAAACTTATACGGGCTAATTGATAGCGCGTGTGCAGCGTACGCAATGAGGTATATAATGAACTTTCGAACGTGCTTAGTATTTTTCTGCATATCTCTGCTATATCTTTCAGTGTCAAGCATAAGAATCCAGGAATAATTTACTCAAATTCCATTCCTTAGATTCACAGGATCATTTGAATATGTAAAAAGAGTTCTGGAGCCTTAGAAAGACAAGTATAGCCGTGACTTTACTGCCAATTAGTGTTACTAATATTTTTATATGAGAAACACGAATACTAAACAAGTTTGCAAGTTCAAGGCGCGTTTTAGAGGTTATCGCCAGGCGCTTCGGCGTCATCATGGATGCAGGTGCCGTGGCCGCGTGCCGTGACAAGAATAATATGTGAGACCGGTTAAAGATGCCCTCTTTTGTGGAATCATACCAAAGAAACTCTCACACGGTACTAATGGGAACCCGATAATTTCCTACACTCTTTCACGCGTTATTTGAAATTTAAATGCGCTATACGGTAAATGTTATGAAATAGCATTTAGACTACTCGATGTGTGTGTGTGACCTTTTTACGCGATCACCCTATATAATGACACTACTGTGTAATAACATTAACGTTATTACTTCGGAAATTCCTGTTAAAACTTATTAAGTGCTCCTAATTTGTTAAATTGTTATTAATTATGTCGTCTAAATTACGTCCAGCTAATATATCTACCTAGCTATGTAAGTTATTATTAGTACGCGGTCACTGGTACAGTAGGAAATTATTTTCTAGTCACTGACAATGTGATTGTTATTTTGTTTTGTACATGAACATGTCCGGGTTGTAACGATATTAAGCGGGCACTGCTTTGATTGTTTTTATTTCTTTATACACTGTGTCCTTGGTCGGCACATCTTCAATGAAGCTTCGTGGACCGTGAATTTTGCGTGTTTAGGCACATGTATTACAGTTTCTTATTGAGAATGTGGTAATGATACATCGCGGTTTGTTTCTAATATGTGTATAACTCCCAGATTTTTGATGAATCGGAAAGTGGTAATTATGTATCTAAACAAGGTGGTGTTTAAATATGTTCATCCCTTCGAGTGAACTTGCTTTGTCCATTCTATTCAAATGGAGTTCCCGGTAAATAGAACGGCGTCCCTTTCCCCTCAGTCGTCGCTCAGGTAAACGGGGACACAGCCGCTACCTGTGACCATGAGAAACTCTACACTGGCACATCGAGGCGTCTTTAATTCATAACATCATTACTTTTATATGAACCCATTAATCGTTCGTTCATTACTTACCCGCCATTCCTACCTCGCAAGACAGCGGGCGGAATAAAAAAGAAATGTGATGACTATGCACAAGGCTTTTGTTCCCTCACATGTATGCTGTCAAACAACATTCCTCGCGTCGTCGATATGAGTTAAGCTCGACTCAATCCATTCCAGTAAGCTTTTGTGACACAACTCACTTACCTTTTAAACCTAACTGTTACTTTCCAGCCACTCGAGTCTTAAAAATTTAATGATCGCAAGTCGCTCGTTCTTTTCAAAACACAACACTGTTCACAGTCTCACTTATACGTCTAATAATACTTTGCTATAATAGTTTTACGTCATTGTATTACAAGGGATATGTCATACAATATAATAAGCGGAGTAAAGCGAGTTGCAACTGGGGGGCCCGCAGCACAACGCACCAGCTGCTCGTGTGTCGGAAACTTAACTGAACGAACGAGCGTCCGATTCGATCGGCCTCGCGCACGGTGACTCGCGCGGGTTTTCTACCGATGTTGAACGTCTATCTTGCGCACGCGCATCTATATCTATCTCTCTCCGCCGTGTTCCAAATTCATAGGTCTCGCACATTTGCCGTCTCTCTCTAAATGCACAGTAGCCAGTAGCCACGGGTTCTGAACGAGTTGTGAGTCGAGAGGATTTTGACTCCAGTCTGAGGTTGCACCGTGAGCCATACTTTGATCTTCGTGTCGATTTTTTTGGCGAGATTTTGATGACTGGTTTCGACGAGTGAGGACCGCTTGCGGCTGTTAATTAACACATTTTCGGGCCTTAGTAATTTATTTAAAAAGTTGCATTAATTTTTTTTGCGCTTTATGTATATTAGGTCATTTTTATTTTAGCAAAAGCTTCACGTGTTATTTTGGGTGGATTCGGGCTGATCTTGAGAGTGGCTAGTAAGAGACTACCTAGCTAAAGAAGGATGATCTAGTAAGGGAAGAGTAGTATTGTGATAAGGAATATATATCTCTTTAAGTTCAACTTTAGACGGGCTTACTTAACTTACTTTTTGGATCAATCTGTGGCCCGCTACTGATACACTGAACAATAATAAAATAACAGAATGTAGTCGGAAGTGGCACGACAAGTGTCGGAGCATACACAAATATGTTGCACTCTTATTTACATCTAGATCTAAAGATCATACCTTCAGTCATTATTACTACCTTCCTTATGTAATGTCAGTTAATAAAGAACCAATTATATGTCTCAGTAATGATGGGTCCGGTCGCTGCAAAGCGCTGTCGATCGCTGTAGCCTCATTGGACTGGCGATCGTCTACCTGTTCCTCAGCCAGTATAAAAAGCTAGATACAGCTGAGATGTGGTTTTACCCGATTGCCCATATTTAGTGCTTTAAGCACATGATGGCGTAACCCGAAGTAGGTACATGACCAGCCTATCAGCAAGCTTGGTGCGTTCATTATTTTTATTTCTATTAGGACATTTCTAAACGTTTTATCGTCTCATAATTTTCAAGTTAGCAGACTAGTTTTTGCTGACTCCGGTGTAGCTTGCAAAAATATTTCGCTTCTCATTCCTTTGAACGTATGGTATGAGTGATTTATAATCTTTTTGGGCTTCGGATTTTTTTTAAACTTCATTAAAATTCATTTATTATGTTGTAGTGATGATGATGTCCGTGCAAAAATTAATATTATGCTACTTTTCCCAATAAGGGTGTGATTTTATTTGTATCTTCTCCTCGTTGCTTACTTCTACTGATTTTTTTTTTTCTAGAAAATCGAATAGAATTTTACTTATATATGTAGAATCTGCATTAAACAGAGTGTTAATCAAATAGCTTTTATCTCTTTGACATATTATTATTAAGGGGTACTGCTCCACGTGGTATTTTGCCAAGTTTAAAATATTATTGCTCTTATTCTTGCCTAAAGGAAATGGGTCCTACTGTATATTTTAAGTTATTCCTGTAACAAGGCTTATCTTGATCAAAATATCGTTAAACTAACTTTAAACTTAGTCTTTTGTCTCGACGTTGTTTCACTTTGTTTTTCTGGCGTTCTTCCTTTTAATAGACGTTACCTAGTGAATTTAAGATCACAGCAATTCTAAAACTCCCTGGGATACGCTGTAAATATATTGTGAACCGAATGAACCGTTCCTCTTGGAACTGGTCTCTTGAATAATCCATAATATATAATATAATCTCATAATAATAATACCAGCCCTGTCCCTGCCCTGTGTGGTGGCAGAGTAGAATAGAACCAACCCATTACGCTCACGGGTGTCGTGTGCCTCCGTAGACCAGAGAATGGGCAGCAGCGTTTTCTGTTAGTCTTTCATCACTGCGATCTCCAATCCGCCTGCCAAGCGTGGAGATTACGGCAAATTCCTCCCATTATGGGAGAGGCTTATGTCCAGCAGTGGACGTTATGGGTTGTTGTTGTTGTTGTACAGCCCTGTCCCACTGCTGGGCAAAGGTCTCTTCTCAAACAGAGATGGCACGAGCATTGATCACCACGCTTGCTCAAGACGGGTTGGCGATTTCAGACTTATATTATTTATAAAAGTCCAGGTCACGATGTTTTCCTTCACCGATGTCTGTGATGTCCAAGATAAAGTAGAAAGTAGGTAGGTACATATGAATTGAAAAAGTCATATAATAAATAATTTCATCTATTATAGAAAGTTTTCAGCTAACCAAACAAAACAATGCTTAAAATTCACAACAAACTAAACACAATTTTATATCAAGGATTACGAAATTATTCTCTAATGAAACGTGGTAACGTGATGAAGTTCGATGCGCCTGAGTTGTGCAAAACTTGATTTACCTGTTTAGTCTGTCACGATGAAATCTAGCTTCATTTCTCGTTTATTTTCGGCTGGGTCTGAGAGACATTGATAACCTTAGTCTATACTAGGTTTTATTTTTGAGTTGCTCAAGGCTGTGTAAAGAAATTCCTCATACATTATATATAATTAATGTATTACCTGCTTTGTACCTTGTAAATAGGACTAATATAATTAAATCCATAACATTATTAATACAATGGCAGTATTGTTCATTTTATTTTTAATTTGTGCGTATTTGTTTTTGCCTGTAAACATTGTTGTTATAATAAGATAAACCATTGTTAACGTTATTAAATGTGACATGAATAAGCATGACGACAGTATCAAAAAATTGCAAATCTATTTAGTCCGTCAGTTAGAGTATTAAAAATTATTGGACATGTATTTTTTGTTTTTGTAAATCAATGAATATTGACAAAGATAAAACGCATCAAAACTCGGGAGTGGGGGCTCGTGACGTCAGAACTAGGTAAAAATTATACATAGGCGTGACGTATTGAGAATTTTAAAAGCGTCATATCTTCGTCAATTTTGGTTTACGCAACAAAAGAAAAAACACGGGTCAAATATTTTTTGATAATCTAACTGACGGACTAATTAGTTTTTTTTCGTCGTCTCGCCTATTATAATCTTCTATATGTGCAAAGGCAAACTATCTAGATAACGTACTAAATGCCAAACCTTTTGGTCTCAGTACCCACGAGAGCACAAGTAAGAACCTTTACCACAGGCAAGCAACACAAGAGCTGTATTGCATCACTCTACTTTCACGGACACGTCAAACCTCAAACAAGCTTCAACTGAAAGTATACCTTCACGTAAAAGTAAAAAGGTAAATTTGAGAATTATACCTGATGAATAAAACTAAGAACGATAGTCATGCAAAACACGTACGAATAAAATCATGCTTGTCATGTAGATTGCTAGTTTTAGATACAAATAAACTTAAACAGACCACACAACTTAGACCCATGTCCTTTATAGAATGATCCGAACAAGTAGAAAATACTGACTAATTAATATTATTTATGAATTTATTAACATAAACCCTTTAAACCTTATCATGGCAAATCAAGCAGGACTTGGCAATTATTACACATATCGCCTATTTATATCCTCTATCCTTTGTATGTACTAAGAAGTAAGTATAACACTGATACGATTTATGACGTAAGTATCGCCATTTGAATATTACGATGATGTAGTATTGTTGTAGTAGTCCATAGATGGCAATTTACGCATTTAAAATCACACAGAAATTTGAATAAGCTTACCGTTATACACACATCAACACGGTCTAGGGATATTTTAAAAAAAGCGAATTACTATCAATGTGTTAATTATTTATATGACATGTATATATTTAAAAGATACGTTATTTAATATTCTACCATTTCTTAAAAATGGTTAAGGTATAGATTAAAATTTCAGGATTTTATGGAAAAAAAATGAAGCATAGACGGAAACCGTATATGAATGAACTTTTAATTTGTGAGTAAAAACTGAAAAAAATAGAAAAATCATTTAATTTGTGTTTATAAACTTGAAGTTAGTAGTCTGAGAAAGCGCCCATGATGTTCATAACACATCGGCAACGATTCGGCATGCTCAGAACAAGGTTGTCAATGTCTTGCTGCGGAATATTGTCCCATGTCCTTCTGAGGTGCGCAAAAAGTTGATCTTCTGTAGCCAGATTTTCAGGAACTTCCTTCAGAGCTCTTCTTTGCAGCATATCCCACGCATGCTCAATGGGATTTAGATCTGGCGATTGAGCAGGCCAGTCTAAGGCCCTAACATTATGTGTATGTAACCAAGCTGCTACCGTTCTCGCCGTGTGTGCCCGGGCATTGTCGTGCATGAGCAGGAAATCTTGCCCCATTTGTGTTCTGTGGGGCAAGATTACGGGCCCCACAGTACACCACAGCACCTGTTGGACGTATCGTTCTGCCGTCATATTGCCCTGCACCCAAACGAGATCCGTCCGTCCTCCAAGACGAATTCCTGCCCAAACCATAATTGTTCCTCCTTGGTATGGGTGAACTTTCTGAGGGTTCTGGAGACGGCTCCATCGTCCAGGAACTCGCCAAACACGCGTCCTTCGTGAATCTGGATGGAAGCCGAACCTGGATTCATCCGTGAACAGCACATTGGACCATTGGTCACGGCCCCAGTCCACGTGGTTCCGAACCCATTCTAATCGTCGTCCACGATTGCCTCTCCGTAAAGGTGGGACCCGGAGTGGTCTACGGGAGCGTAGATTGCTTTCATGCAGTCGCCTTCTTACAGTTTGGTCACTCACAAGCACTTGGTGTTCCACTCGCAGCCTTTGGACCAATTGAGTCGCCGTTGCATTTGGTTGTGCTCGCGCAGTAATTTGCAAAAATCGGTCTTGTCTGGGGGTAGTGATGCGACTTGGCCCCCGGTGCCTCTCCGCTACTTCACCTGTGGCACGATAGCGTGTCCACAATCTTGAAATTACATTTTGATGGGTCCCTATGGCCTTAGCAACATTACGCTGAACAGATCCAGCTTCCAGCATTCCCACAGCTCGTAACATCTCCGCCCTCGTCAAATGTCGGCGTTGCATGGCTACAATACCTCAATTTTAACTTTATCTTTCGTTTAAAAATGAAAAAAAACTGTAACTAAACGTAATTCGTATTGTTTTCTAAATTTCGCACAAATGAAAATTCCCTCTCCTATACATCAAGACATTTTTATGCCACCGAAACAAAAGAATTTTCAAAAATTTGAATTTGGAATTAGTCTGAGATAAATTACAAACAAATCGGTGTATAAAAGATTCCAATGCGGCCAGTACTTTTCGAGTTATTTAATTGAGTATGAAATATCCCTAGACCGTGTTGATGTGTGTATATAACAACAGCTTAAAGTTTTATATTGAACTGAATTTTGGCTCGCTGCTTCGCCTAGGTTAAAGTCTGAAACTATCCAACATGAGCGTACTACCAGGATATATATATTTTTTTTTTTGAGTGGGACGATCCTCATGAATACCCTCCGTCTGGGGCAAGCGGAAGGTTATATCATGTCGAACTCAAACCAATTAAAAACCCACTGTTCCTACCGCTACCATGTTTACCCGACCCGACACCTGCAGCCATTCGCCCCATCACACCGCTTTAGGCCTGGCTGACAAGGCGTTCTTTCCCTCTTCACCGCCACCTTTACATGCATCACCTCCCCGCAAAAAGAGGAGATGGCATTCCACACGTTCTCACTTCCGACCACGGTTCGAACCACAGCCGGAAGCGAAAGATCATCCGTACCAGTGCTATGACGCTGCTGAGACCAAACTGAAGTGTCCTCCAAGCAGTCCACATAGTAATGACAAGCCTGCGTCCGCCCATGCAACGCAGGTACTTCCCGAAACATCCTTCTCACGTAAGCATCTGCGTCAGCCGGAAGCTGAAGGCGCACAAGCCGTCTCTCCAGCCATTCATAACTGGTCTTAGCGTCACTATTGTGACGAGCCCCATCTGGGTTGCGCAAGTCGCTCCTTCTATTCAGCCAGGTAGCGTTGATCCAGCAGGAGGGTTGCTGCCTCGGGAGATCGTACGGTATCCCCTTATCACCCTAACAGCCATCGCTCTTTGCGGTCTACGCAGTATAGCGACGTTGCGTGCCATCAGGGTGTCCGCCTACATAGGTGCCCTATAAAGGGCCATAGACCGCACGATCCCCAGATAGTCTATGGCAGAAATCTTTAAGCCCGCCCAGATTGGGTAGCAACCCCGCAAGAGCAGCTGCGTGCTCATCAACCTGGGGACTAGCCGCTGAGTGTGCGGCCCGAAGTCCCATCGACTGTCAAGGGCGAGTCCCAGGTACTTCGTCGAACCTCATCAAATCCATATTAACGCTGAAGACCAATTCTAAATATTGGTAAAAGAATTTTTGAAATCAGATATTGTGTAGTTTCGGAGATTACCTCGGCTCTAAAATCCAAGCTTTACCATTTTATATTCTTAGTGTAGCGTGTAGATATATACTTATTGATTCTATATATTAATGACGTCACATCCTGGGATATGGGAAATATTGCCGACGTCATCATATGTAAATAGTAGTCAGATAATTTTATATCAACCGTCGATTAGACAGGTCATTCAACTTCGAATATTTAAGTAGGTGGCTATGCTATGTCAATTGGTCGTTGACCATGAGAATGAGGAAAGAATATCTCTATCTATCTATAGCTGGTACTTGACTAGTACCTACCTTAAATTAAGAGGAATTGATGGAAAATGACTGGGCTATATTTTGGTGATGTTAATATTTGTCTTGAGTTTTAAATGTCTAGGAAGCTTCTTTCATTTTATGGATAAGATTTATTAACACAATACCATGTCTACCTACGTAAGTGTCTATGTATGATGACACCTTATAACGTAAATCTAAGGTTGATTTTTTCGTCCACGTGCAAAATCGTCACCAGTTCACTTTAAGGCACGTCCATTCTCATCCGTTCGGATTCGGAATAACTAACATACCTTGTCTGCATCGTTCACCGCTCACATTCAATATACCAGTTATGTAAAAAGAAATCAACAGTTCCTCGGAAGTATCACACACGTGAAATTCGAAGAAAAACCTTAACAAATACACGAATTCTGTCCATACAATTATGTGGAGAATACAGTTAGGTGCAGCAACCGAATATGTGCATAGTGCATAGCCTTGAAATATTTCCGAATATCCCAATTTATTTTCGCCAAAAAGATTCTGACGAAATAAAAAATATCATCATACCTCGAATTCCTAGATGTCTTGAAGATTCGATTTTTAAATTTTCCAGTTCTTAGTCGCTTGCGCATTGGGTGGCGTGCGGTAACCACCTCCAGACGTCAGCCAGTGTCGCTTGAATAACTGGTTTGGTGACCTTTCTGTGTTGCACATTGAACGGACCCATACCATTGATTTATTAAGGCAATCATCAGCCAATAAGAACACTGTATTCACATATTTGTTCTTATTAAACTCGAGCTTTATAATGTTCAAAATGTTTTTATCCAGGATCAAACTTATTGGATGTGTGCCTACTTGACGAAACACATTACACGATCTTGTCTTGAATTTCGCTGAACAGTCAACTTTAGTACAGCTTAACTGTTTTGCCCATGATAAAAAGTACATAATAACCTTCGTATGTATTATGCATAGAACCTTCAAATAGTGAATAATAAAACGATATGTATGGATGGAGAGACTTATTTTCATAACAGTTTAAAACATCCGATACCTATAGTTGCCCACATGGCTAGGCTTTACTGATACTGGATATCAGAATTACAATCTTGCATATTATAATAACCTTAAACAGCTCGAAATATCCTGGAATGTCTCTTGCGTGGGAGAGCTTTGAAAATACGAGCAAGCCGGTTATTTCGCGCGCATCGAAGGCATCCAATATAACCACGTGGCCTATGCCTTACTTTTGTTAGTCTGGGAATTTCTCAACATTTTTGCATATTGCTTGAAGCTTTGGGATAGGCGTAACAGCTACATTTTTCTTGTAGACAAGATGAAATATAAAAGGAGCCGACAAGAGAAATGTGTGATGACGTCAAGCCTAGTAAATCGTAAGAATATATTTTCGGGGTGAATACATATTTATCGATGTTGCTATAGCTTCAGTTGTTCGACAATTTTGGAAATACTAATATGGTCAGGAAAATATCCTATCCATATATATTATCCTCTGGATATTATCCTTTAGCCACATTTCCGCCGCTGACATAAAAGGGAAACCTTTACAGAATTTTGATGTCATTTATTGTAGGTTATAAAACATAGTTGCAAAGACCACTTCTAAAGATATTAATATTTATATCATGTTATTCTTGTCACAATACATACTTAAAATAGTTTTTATATACGAAGTGCTTTAAGGAAAACAGATGTAACTGGCCTGCATAGGTAATATGGTCAGTCTAGAATTAAAATAGGATTTGAAGATATCTGATCAACTGATCAAATACGCAGGACATCATTTATTCTATTAGTATACTCAGTCCTTTATTTTTATGACTTTTTAAGAAAATGTGTGAAAGGAAATGCAAGGACAATGCTCCGCGATTTTACGTTTAAAAGCCATCACCTAATGGACACTCATAGTATTATTGCTGGTGTAGCACAATCAGCCTTCAAGGTCGCCTTGGCAGGCACAGAAGGGGGTTCCTGCGATAGGGAGTGGGCTTACAGGTCACCATGCGGGTCCGGTGCTGCTTAGAGGATGATGTTCACATGTATTCGAATTTAGGTTCCAAGACACATCGGCTGTATTGTGATGTTCTTTTAATTCGTATCTGCCAATGTTTCTTGCTGCAACATGCTGTTTCTTGCAACTGTTCGGCTCTATAAACATTGACGTATTAGTATTGTAGTTTCTGTGAGCTAACCTACTAAAACAACTATATGGTAGGTAGTAGGCATCTACAGCTTCCCAACATATCTTTTGAATATTTCCAAAACAATATTTCTAAAACAATACACCTTTGTTTGTTTCATGATACCTTCACTGATTCACTTTATTTCTTCTAATTATTTTTTCCCTAAAGCCAATTGCTGAGAGGGAATTACAACTGCCATATTCAGCAATACTTATTCAGAAAACAATAAAATTTGCATGAACCAAGAATCCATGTATCATAATACTTATAATGTCGCAATATTTTTAAGTATTCAAACATTTATTGCAAAATGTGTGAAATATCTAAGTATTTTATAAAGATTGGGGGAACTTTGACATTTGTCTGAGTCAGAAATACATAAATACATGCTTAGTCATTAACAAAGAACTTTACAAAATCTGCTTATCACCAATTTCAATAATTGTCATTAAATAAATTCATCTTTTAGTTACCCCTACGTAGGTAAACCTATGAAATGAAAATAGTTAATGTGTTGAATATAGATTTTAGCATTGGAAAACCTAGTAGGTCAAATGCGTCAAATAGGTTATCAAATCACAAAAGCCTATTTTACTAAGTTGCTTACACGTGGCTTCAAGATATAATATTATGTACAACAACAAAGTATCGGCAAACTCAAATACAATTCGGAAAATTATCTCTTAGCGTTGTGAATTCGAATCGATTATTAGGGTAGGGGTCGTGCTCTAATCACGTGAGGTACGAAAAGGGGACAAGGGCTCAGAAAAAAAGGTTTCTGATAATCGAGTGTATTTTTCCATGAGATTAAATAAAAAATGTATGACACGTAATTTTTTTTTTTTCAATAAGTTATAAATTAAGAACCTGAGTAAGCGAATTTGTGTAATCATCCGATTTCTTTATAAGTAATAAAAAATACACGTGATGCAGGGAGCAGGCGTAGCCTAAAACAATACGACGTCCCTAGGGGGAGAAGCTTCTATAAAAGTGGCCTCAAAAACCTCATGCGGTTAAAGGATGGCCCTTTATTGAAGAATGAAAAAACTTTTTGTTCTTATTTGACCTATTTCAACTAAAACACTTAAAATTTCACTTATCTGCCATAACATCCGAAAGGAAATACCCACACAATTATTTCGCAATAATAAGGTATTTGAGATGCGTACCTATATATACAAAATATCCATATAATCATTTTACATCCAGGAAAACTCATAAACGCATATTAACAAAACAGCCTTCTTGCAAAGAAAAGTTTAATGGAAATGAAACCTTATGCTTTGAAAATAAAGTTCATTTTTATTTATGTCACATTTGAAGTTGAATAACAACATGTGCATGAGTTGATTGAAAGCTCAGACTACAACGGCGGGCGGTTACGTGACCGTTTACCCGTTCGTCTAATTTGGCTTTTAAAATAGTTATTCTAAAACATATAATTATTATTTATTTGCAATCTCCGCCGCTTCAATTAGCTGCACGACCATATGGAATTAGAACCATTTACAGTAAATTGGTTTTTAAATCTTGATCACCGTTAATCTAGTTGATGTTTAAATTGGATCAATGTCTCTACTCTAACACGTTTTGTACTGCTACGTCGACATTGAACGTAACGTCTTGTATAATAGACTTTGTTAAAGGAGATTTTATTGGTTCATAATATACCACCTACTTTCAGCCGGTATCTGACTCAATGAAGATCACGCGAGTGATGGCTCTTAAAAGCTTAAAAAGCTTTAAAATTCCTTGTTGTGTTGAGGAATCCAAAAGTTTTACCCTCAGATGCAAAATCCTTCCTGTGATGTAGCATTTACTGCCTCAAGAACCGTTAGCTAGGACGCCGAAGGAGCTAGAACGATTACCTTTACATTAAGGGCTATATATCCCTCAAATGGCTTAGCATGATCCTCCATTACTCCTAAAATACTGCAGCATTATTTTTGAAATAAATCTAAGGTAAAGTTGAGGATTAATGCTAAGTCCTATGTGTGACGAAAACACGATTCCATAAACTTTTCTCGATAGATAAAAAAACCAAAGTTACCTCCAAATCGAACAATAAACTGCTGGTATTCAAAAAGTACTTGAAATTAGATCATGAAACTTTGCATACTAACTGAACTAACTATAAAGCAGGTCTAATTTGTTTTACTTTTTTATTCCAATCAATAGATTTTTTGTAAATCGCAAAAAAACACTCATTTCGCACTATTCGGCAGCAGTGATTGACGTAACAACCGCTTTGTAGTGCAAGCTGATTAGAACTTTATTCTAACAGTATTTCAAACGAAGTTTGAACCACCACAAATAGAGTTGCTAATTTTAGGGTTAGAAGGGCCTTAAACATATGAGGTCCTGGGTTTGGTTACCGGCTCCGGCAAAGTGCTATAGGTTTTTTCATCCGGAATTTCTCAGTAGCAGCCACGGAGTCTGTATTCGTGCCCGGTTGATGGCAATAGGCTCGCCCCTGTTATATGGGACTCAAACATAACTGGCGATGTGGGTACACTAAAGGTACCTACCTCTGCCTAACACAGTGTCTGTGTCTAGTCAAGGAATAGGAAGGGTAGAAACTTGCCAATTTAGGTCTTCTTAAGTTAATACACTTGAAATAAATGGTCTGCGGTTTGTCCCCTTTTGATTAAAAAGTAAAAGGTTCTTCTGACATTTAACGCAAAACTTGCTAACTAACGGCTGCGAGTTTTTGCTTTACCAAGAATCCTTTTTTTCGGTGAATCATAATATCTGCACGGTCAGGATATGCGCGTACGTGCGGTACGTAAGCGCGTAGAAGGGGGTTTTATAAGAGGAAATCGGTTTCAAGCTAACCGGTTTTCTCTGTGTCATCAATAATTTTGCATTTGCATGCTTTAATACCTAGAATACCTTACTTGCGTCAAGAACATTAGTTTTCGTTTTGCTATAACCTGTATCCTGAACAAGGTCCCTTGTAACGAAGGTAAGGGTTCTTACAGACGAGCGGCACGTTGCCAACTGCGGATAAACTGCAGCCGTTGCCACCTGTCGACGCTTGCAGTTGTGGCGAAGGCGGCTGCCGCCGGCGCGTCGACAGTAGCCGTCGACACACATTTACGCGGCATGCCACAACTGCAAGCGTCGACGGCAGTCGTCGACGCTTCGGCGGAAGGAGTTAAAAAAAAACTTGCCAGCCAAGCTTAACAGAACTTTTCCCGTGTCGGATAACTTGAAAGGACATTTTGATTGACGAAAACTTGAAAATTAATGGTTTATTACAAAAAAAATGGGTTTTATCCGCTCCAAATTGGAGACGCAAATGGAGTCTTCAATTGCGTGTTTGGGGGGGGGATATATCCCTTATCGCCTTGTCTGGTTATTTTCCTCAACAATAAATACAATACAATAATTCGTAAACAATATATTTACGTACGTCAATAACACCTGTGCTATTGTTAGCAAATTAACACAAATAAACCCAAAGCATGTATTCATTTACGTAGACAAAACAATTTACCTCCTTTTGGGCTACGCAGTCTGAGAGATAAAATATGTGGGACAAAACTTGAGAGAAGCCTTTGTTTACTATTTGACTGCAATTGGCCTAAACCAAAAACAAAAGAATCGTGGTAGACCACGTACAAAAGCGCACTTTCATACAGCTGAAAAATATAACCGACGAAAAATTTCAACGCCTGGTGGTTTAGACTCCAGAATCATGTCGATTTCGAAACCGATTTTGATTAAACTTATGTCAGATCATAGCTTATTTACTAGCTTATAATTGTGCAAAGTTTCATCATAATTGGAATCAAATCCTTCATACCAAAATGTTTATGTCGCGGTTTCCCTAACTAATACAGTGTATAACTCACAGAGGTATATCTGTGGTATAACCCGTTTAGAATACTACGAAGATCACTAAACTTGTGACCGGAATTATCCCAAAATCTAAAGTTCTACATCTCGTTTTCAGAAAACTCGGCCTGGAGCTGGTGCCTCGTCGTGGCGCGGAAGCGGTTGACCCTGAGGATATGAGCCTCGTGGAACTGTACAGAGTTCACGTTGAAAGCGCAGAAAGGGCAGCAGCTGTGAGTTTGCTTAAAATTCTTCTAGAGTTTGGATACGGTGATCGGTACTGAGGTCTACTCTCTAAGAACGAAATCCATAGTTTCCGACGAAGTTACGGTCGTTTCCTACTCCGTATCATTTATACAGACATAAGAATGAATGACATTTCGATTGGTCATCTGTCCTTACTCCCGATGTGTTTTCAAAACTCATGAATCCAAAAATATTAGGGAGTAGGTTCATCTCAAAGTATAAAGCTACTTTCGGACGGGCCCCGTATCTTCGTTGACGGACTTAGAGAGTAGCAGCCCCCCTGGACAAGACAGGTGGATGAACGACATAGGTTACTAACAAGATGCTAGTAGAACAAAACTTTGTTATAGAAAAGAAATATTTTCGCGTCTTGTAAGGCATTTAATCAGTATTCAGTTACGAAGTTGCATCACTTCGAAGTAGGACGCGACAGTTCATCAGTTGTCTGGTCCATCACAAGGATTATGAACTGGCCCTAATTAAACAGAACATTATCTAGATACTTTGTAACTGAGCTGATGTAAGATAAGATGACCTGTCTTACCTACACTAATACGACGTATTTAGGACCACTTGTAGATGTGGATTGTCCCAAAAATGGAACAAATCCCCTGAATCGAGTTCATTTGTTTCCACCGATCGCGATATTATGGAAAAAGAAAGATCTCAGACAAGTACTTTCTTTTTCTATGTTTGGTAAGGTGGTTGTTGAGGTGCTCGTGGCTAAATAATAACAGCGACTTGGATCAGTCTTCCGGTTAAGCTGTGCTTGCCTAGATTGGTCTGTGGATGGGTGACCTGGTGGCTGTCATTTTTAGATCTTTGACAGTCGTTACAGGTAGTCAGTGGCTCGACAGTCTTGCCAAAGGGTATCTCGTATTACCCAGTACTAACTAGGTTGTGGAGGCCAGACAGGCAGTCGCTCCATGTAAAATACTCGTATTTAATTGCATCCGCTTAGACTTGAAGCCGACATCAACATGGTTGGAAAAAGGCTAGGCTGATGATGGTAAAGTGGTCGCTGCCCTGACTCCAAATAAATTGGGATGCCGTTGATAAGATGGTTTGTTAAATTAAACTACTAAGAAGGTTTTTTCATATGGTGGTGTTGCTGGTGATTTATATGCCAATTACGCCCGAAGCAGTTCAAGACGGCATAAGGAAAATGAATAAAATGTGGGTTAAAATGTAAACAGATGAAATCACCTGCTATTAGTTATGCAGGTGGGTTTAATAGGATTTACCCAGTGCTCATTTTTCCTGACTTAGTAGATTCATTGATGAAGGCTTTCCTGTTTGCTCTTACGTTAAATGATCTATTACCTATGTAGCAAAACTACGTAAAACATAATTATAATTATTGGAACAATACGAACAATAGTACCTAACGTAAAACTGATTGTTTTGTAATGAATGACGTATGCATAGACGTTCATACTGTATCAAGTCCAGTTATAACGTAATAACTTTTAAATAACAATCAATCAAAATTATTCATACAATTTTTCCAACTTTAAACAATGAGAGGTATCTGCGCAGAGTAGGTTTCTCATTTACATAATTATATAAGCTGTATCTGTTTATACACGAAATAAATCACCTGTTCCATACATTTTGACGAGTTAGTGCAAAGATATTGTAGCAGGGAACAGCTGATTTTTTTCGCGATTTAATGTTTGGTCCTATAGTAAAAGTTGTTCATAATGATGAGTACAATGACCCCTTAAAAGATTTCGTGTACGAATAGATACACCCTATATAGGGACCGACTTCGAGCCTCACATTACAGACATGGCAGAAAAAAAAACTGAATTTTACGACGAACTTCAGATTTAGGAACTCCCAAAACCCAAACATGATGAAGATATGCAACCTCTTATTACTGACGATTCAAAAAACACCAAGATGCGTTGACAACTTACGAACAAATAAATATGAGAGTCTAAGTGAAATAAATAAAACATACTTGACTCGACAACTTTGGAGTTGCTGATTCAAATTATTAGCTCCCCAACACTAATAGATGCCTCTAACTGTACATAAAAACCAGTAAACCTAAGAATATAAAGCCCTCAGCTGATTCTGGTTATTCTAGTTCAACGAGAATACCCGTTTAATTATAGGAATTGGCGATAAAAGCTACCCGTAATGCTTCTTCAAACATGACCAAAACGTAAGTGGAAGTTACAGCCATTACGTATACTTGAAATTAGCTTCCTTATTCGTTAAGATTGTGAGACCAAAACATGTCATAACAAAGAAATAATACATGTAAAACAACAATAAATATTCGCATAAAATGTGGAGATTTCTGAATATTATTAAAATTATCATAAATGAAGTTTCTGATTTTGTCAGCCCAAACTGGTTTTTTCTATATTTACCTTGTCTTACCCGTCCAAATTCTAGTTTCATAATACAAAAATATTACTGTTTTCAACCGACTTCCAAAAAGAGGAGGTTCTCAATTCGACTGTATTTTTTTTTTGTGTTTGTTATCCCAGAACTTTCGACTGGGTGAACCGATTTTAATGATTCTTTTTATTTGAAAGCTGGTGGTTCCGGTATGGTCCCATTTTAATTTGGTGAAGATCTGATGCTGATCTTCGGAGATATACAATGGAACTCTTCAAAAATAGACGGCAAATCTGCAGTGTTTGCTGGAATCGCTTGGATGTTTATTGTATAAACAACATCATGACGTAACATCACGCCTGTATGCTCTGAGGGGGTACGCAGATGTGTACAATACACCCAGATTTCGACAGGTTTAGGTATGTTACGTTCCATTTATTGGGCTACCATGACATGTATTGTTTGTTTTATTTGAAAGGATGCACTTCAAGGATAGTTTGATGAGAGTTTGGTTAGGTTCTGATTATGGGATCCATGACAAAGTAACGGAACTCTTCAATTCTTAGGAGCAAGTTAACGATACCTACTCGGCCGAATCTTATGTTTAATGTAAAATAAATTCGTGGCAAATATTTGTTTGGGAACAACTAAAAATGGAAAAATAAAAAACTTTTTTGCAAAAAATAAAACCGACTTAAAAAACACAAAAAATAAGTTTGCACCATCAAATCCAATCTATTTAGTCCGTCAGTTACAGCATTGGAAAATAATAAACACGTATTTTTTGTTTTTTAAATCAATGAATATTGACAAAGATAAAACGCATCAAAACTCGTGACGTCAGAACGCACTAAAAATTAAACCACTGGCGTGACTTATTAAGAATTTAAAAAGCGTCGTATCTTTGTCAATTTTCGTTTATGTAGGTAACAAAAAAAAAATACGGGTCAAATATTTTTTGATAATCTAACTGACGGACTAATTAGATTTTTTCAGTACACAATCCTATAATGTATTGTCAAAAGTGATAGAGTAAAGACGAGGCTATAATATCCGACAACCACCACTTCCACTCGGTAGGAGCAGTGGTAGCCTAGTGGTGCGACCGACGGACTGCCAAGTCATAGATTTCAAGTTCGAACCAAAGACATGCACCTCTGATTTATGGATTCATGTGCGTTTTGTATAATAATAATTAACACTTGCTTCGGCGAAGGATATCCAGTATGCCTGAGAGATATTTCTCGACGGCATGTAAAGCCAAGTCAGAGGTCCATGCGTCGCACAAAAACTGCCACCTGCCCGCCTAGAATGACCACCGTAGAAACGGGTTTCTTCGAAGAAAGAATCGACAAAATGACAGATGAACAAAAGAAATCTGTCATTTTGTCGAATTTTTTTCGAAGAAACCTGTTCCTACAGTGGTCATGCTACGCGGGCAGGTTAGACACTAACCATACGATATAGATAGAAGTCTATCTTACTGCTAGACACCACGACTGCTTTCTACATACATCTACATTTCTCGATCTATTATCTCCTCCAGTCAATCTTATAGAAAAGCATCCAAGTCATGGTTTATTCAGATCGCAGTACATGTGTCCGTCATATTATAAACTGCGTACACCATCAGATAGGATGCAAAGTCGATATAACTTTATGGGCACCCATAATCTACATGCAGTACTTACATAATTACACTGTACATCTGCTCACGGTTGTAAACGATCTGTATGGAACATAAACCATATTTTATATCAGTACCTTCCCACCGGAAACCTTAGTATTCATTTACACCGTAACTAATATTTAATATCCTAAGTTATAAATGCTAGTTTATTGCTATGCTCGGGTTTTTAATGACACAAATGTTTAATTGAGGAAACTTTCGTGGGATAAATCACAGACGTGTTTTTTTACCTGCTGGTCCTATTTAGTTATTGTATTGTTGTTCCTAAAGGTGAATAATTGCATTTTACTGCGCAATAAACATCTTTTGTCCTTATTTAATTATTTGTCAGCTGAATTCCCAAAGTGTAATAGATGGTCGAGGAAACGGACTCTGTTGCGAGCTATCAACATACGAGTAGATCCTTTGTATCGGTTTCGGGTATAGTACCTAAATCTCCCGATTTACTAAGAAATAGCTACTTATCAAGGAAATATAATTTGACACACAACACATGTTTTGTGATAAACTATCTAAACTGCTACTGTGTTGACACGACGTCATAAGTTAGCATTGATAAGAACAATAAAAAGGTCCTAAAAGATCGGTAGTATTTCTCTGAAGTATTTTGTCCCATTTTTCCTAGTATTTCCTGCCCCACTCCTGGGCACAGGGCTCCCTCATCTCTTTCTACATACCGTCTGTGGTACCGTGAACCCGCGCGTCCTCCTTCAGATTCTTATGGAACCTGTACATGGCATCCCGCCATCTCCTTCGTGCCCTCCGCAACCCTACCGAGATATAAATTTCCACAAATATATGTGTACGAGTGTTTCTATCACACGACATGAAACATAGATTCTGCCTGCTTTACACTTAGTTATAATACAGTGACCATTTATCACAAACTTGATAGTAGTCGCTTCACAAACATGGCATGACATCTTTTTATATGAAGTCAGCGAATCTGTGCTTGCGAGCTTACACCACAAATACATACATATATATAGACGCTTACCTTCTATGGGACGTACCTATCTAGCTAAGTGAGTGATTTAACAGATCAAGTTTCATAACTTTGTGGCTTATGTCGCGTTTTATGTTGTGAGAAAATTGTTTTTAGTAATACTCTTAGAAAGTTTAATGACCACATTAGCTACAATTTAGTTATGTGATAGGCACAGAGCATGCAGATGGGGATTTGTAGACTTATAAACAGTGTTACATCATTTTATCTTCCTTCCGGACTACGGTTCAAGGACGCATAAATGTAACACATGTCATATTTGCGCTTTATAATACTGTCCATGGACATCTGTTCTAATGCGTGGTCGGGAATTATTCCACGGTAATGTATACCAACGGGATATTAAGTACTTCTGGTTAGGCTATCTTCTAACCCAGGTCATGACCTAAGTAACATAAATAAAACATCACGCCTTGAAGGGTTAAGCAGAGGTGTACCCAACAAGTACCGCCTGCCCCATGTAACAGGGGGCGAGCCTATTGCCATCAATCGGGCACAAATCCACACTTCGTGGCTGCTACTGAGAAATTCCTGATGGAAAAATAGCATCCATGTACTTAATAAATAAATAACTCAATAACACTTTGCCTGACCCGAGAATCGAACCCAGGACCACATGCTGACCAGTCGCGCTCATGGTCTATCCGTGGTAGTCCTGCGACATTTAATTTATCGGCCTGTTTTGCTACTGAAGCGATTGTAACTGTCGCAATTATTAACAAAATGTCGAATTATGTAAATGATTATATAGGCTTCCAGTCCATGTTCACACTAAGACCTCCGCACCGCACAAACCCGGTTTCCTTAATAAATGCGGATGGCAGACGGCAGTCGCTCCACATAAAACTTGTCTGACAGTGATACCATATTCTTCATTATGGATGAAAGAACTAGTCGTGCGCGTAATGAACTCACGACAATGTTTCTTTGAGTGGAGCGAACATTGTATGGAAGCTAGAAAAACGCTTTGGTTTGTTTTGTTGTACAAAGTCAACGCCCTGGTATCTGTCACATTCGAGGGTCTTTACTAGTATGGTGACTACTAAGATAATAGCTTACAGAGATTAATGGAGTATGATTATAATGACTACCTCGTTGGTCGCAAGTGCGACTTTTGAACATGAGGTCCTATGTTCGATTCTCAGGTCGGGCAAAGTGTTATTGGGTTTTTACAGCAGGAATTTCTTAATAGCAACCACGGAGTCTGATCAGTGCCCGATTGATGGCAATAGCTCGCCCCCTATTACATGGGACTTAAACCTAATTGGCGAAATGTGGGTATTAGGCCTTCCTAACCCTTCGGGGATTACAGGCGTTACGTTTTATTATATGATCTAGTCATTGACCGTCCCATTGATATAATGTCTTTTGCTTAATTACTTAGGCCCGTTTCCACTTACCCAAGATGTCATCTATTTGCATGCCTAACAACATTATGCTCAGCGTCAAAAATTGAAAATGCAACGGTCCCATTATAATAGTTCGCTGGTTCAGATCCGGCTCGAAGGACCAATGTTAGACACCAAATTAAACACAGTAAAGATTAAAAGGTGCAATTGGGTACAATAAATAGGTAATTGGATCACGTTACAATATATTTTAGGAAAGAAGAAAATAATGTAAGTTTATTTAGGTGAATGCGTATCCTGATGTTATTGAAAACGGTCATTGTAATTATAGTGTCTACCTTTATCTATGAAACTCATGTTTATCTTGTCCCCAGTGGCGCGGCACACTCCGTCGCGCAGGTGGATCGGGCAGCAGTTTCAATTCAGGGACCCTCACCTCGAACAGCTCAAGCATCACCACCGCCACTCCTGTCCAATCCCACCACCTCATGTGCAGTATGAGAGACTTCGGACATACTGCGGGGGGAGACGAAGCGGAACTGCTGTTGTGGCTTCATGATGCCAGGAGAGCTCAACCGCTGTCTGAGAGATTTCGTATCAGGATAGCCAGGGATGGATTTTCGAATTACGTGGATCGACTGCATGCGAACAGTACCTTATTTGCGGTAAGTACTGCTACTTTAATTTAAAATCTCTGGCCATTGATGGTCGAGGTTTTCCTCAATAAAGCTTATTAGTTTTAAACCGCAAATCCTTGATAGGTATTGAAGATTTAACTATTCAGACTCTTTGTAGTTTAATTAAACAAAAATACTATTTTTTTTTTTTTTTAATAAGCTGTTTCATACATTTTGAGAGGTTTTTTTTTATTATCGATGAAAAATAGAGTTACCTAAAATGCAGTTGTGTTGCAATATAAAAACTGTTTCGCTTGTTTGTTTGCTGTTTGATAAAAACAACGAGGTAAGAGTAAAGCCGCGTTTATGTTTATCGAGGTCTTGTGACCCGTTGATGCGGTCAAAGTAAAAACCGGGCAAGTGCGAGTCGGACTCGTGCACGAAGGGTTCCGTACCATTATCTATACAACTTTAGACATAACGGCAAAAAAATCATGTTTGTTGTATGGGAGCCCGCCTTAAATATTTATTTTATTTTAATTTAACTGTTTATTTTTAAAGTGAATATACAACTAAGTATTCAGTGTGTGTGCAAAAAAAACGGCACAAAATCACGTTTGTTGTATGGGATGCGATGTACTAAAAACAGAATAAAATAAATATATAAGGGGCTCTTAAATATTTATTTTATTCTGTTTTTAGTATTTGTTGTTATAACGGCAACCAAAATACATCATCTGTGAAAATTTCAACTGTCGAGCTATCACGGTTCATGAGATACAGCTTGGTGACAAACAGACGGACAGTTGAGTCTTAGTAATAGGGTCCCGTTTTTACCCTTTGGGTACGGAACCCTAAAAAGGCATTAATTTTGTTTTATTATGGATTTTCTTGTAAGCGATATTTAGCACACACAGTAATCAGAATCGTTAAACGCTCCAGAGTGCCAATATGATTCGCTTCGATAAAATGCTATTCAAGTAGAAACAAAACAAGCTTTATAACACTATCGATATGATATTGAAACAAGTCAATAACGAACTCGATCATAGCTATATTTGCATTGTTGTTGTAGATTTGTGCTCCATGTTATGGTAATCTTGTTGAATTTACTGTAAATATATATTTAACAATGCTGTCGTTAGATAGCTCTTTAGACTTAAACTAGCGCCCGTCTATGTTTTGAGCATTGTTTACGACTTGAAAAGACAGGGACATTTATTTTATTTTATGTAGGGTAAATACTAAAGTATTGTACACATAAACCTTCCGGAATACGAGTACATTCTCTAAATGAGGGTGAAAACCGCATTAAAATCGATTTCTTCAGGTTAAGCCGCGCCCCGGAATGCACGTTAAGCCGTTGGTCCGTTGGTTGACTTGTAGATCTTTGACTGTCGTTACAGCTAGTCAGTGACCCGAAAGTCTTACCAAGGGGTATCGTATTACCCAGTACTAACTGGATTGTGGAGGTCAGATAGGCAGTCGGCCCATGTAAAAACTGGTATTCAGCATCCGGTTAGACTTTCAGCCGACTCCAACATAGTTGGGAAAAGGCTAAGCTGATAATGATGGGTAGATGTTCTAGGTAATTTTACTGAATTCACTGTAAATAAATATTAAACGATACCATTGTTAGCTCTTTACACATACATAAACTTACGCCTTTTTGTCATGGGGTTAGGCAGAAACGACTCGACGCGGCCTCTTTATACCTAACTAGCGGACGTCACGCGGTTTCACCCGCGTATATCCCGTTCCCGTGCGAGTACGGGGATAAAATATAGCCTATGTTACTCAGTAAAGACGTGGCTTTGTAATGGTGAAAGTATTTTTAAAATCGGTCGAGTAAATTTAGAGTTAAGTCGTAACAAACACACAAACAAACAAAAAATCAAATCTGTCCTGTTTATAATATTAATAGTAAAGAATACAAAAGGCAGGAATACATTCCAAATGTTTTGCTCTTAAACGTAAACAAAGTTCATTCATTTTTATTGTAACATGATCGTTTTGCAACACGTCATTGAGGTTAAGGCAAGAAAACTGGTTCAGTGCAGCATAAAGCGAGGTGTGGATAACAGAAGGTACAACTCTTTTTAGCCGCTTTGGCTAAAGGACTAATGGCTGTTGCGATAAGAAGGGCTATTTACGGATAGATTCAAGTTATGGTGGACCTATAATTTGTGTAGCCGAGTTATACTTGTACAAGGATCATCTATATCTAATTGTGTGTACCTACAATTACTTGTTGGCTACGTAATTGGGTAGTTGCTCCATCACTATCACTATCACTACATATTATAAAACAAAGTCCCCCGCCACGTCTGTCTGACCCTATGTATGCTTAGATCTTTAAAACTACGCAACGGATTTTGATGAGATAGAGTGATTCAAGAGGCAGGTTTTAGTATATAATTTGTCTAGCGGGCGAAGCCGCGGGCATCAGCTAGTTAACCTATAATTCTAAAACACAAGTTCACTAAAAAATCTTTTATTTTAGACCTGATGATACCTGATTTGAAATTGCGTTTTGACAGCTCAAAAAAAGGTTTGTCAATTGATTGGTGGTGCAACTACCGTTTTGCTTTGACCCCTTTGAACCCTGGGGTTGAGTGTTAAATACACGTCTACTACTTATTTATCTCGGTATGTATAAATTCAACCTTATTGTTGTGGTAAATGATTCAGCAATTACGAGTTTGACTATACAGAAGGTATGAATTAGAGCTGGCCGAAAAAAATATCAAAGTTTGACAAAACCAAAGATGTCTAAAAGTAAAAAAATATATATCCCTATTTATCGCAAAACTGTGCCCATTTATTTCAAGTGCATGTGCGTGTTTATTGCTCAAACGCGCTGAAGTGGTAGGGTCAATTCCGATGCAATTAGTCGAAGACACGAAGCTTCACGCAGGTGTTTAAAGGCCAAGATTATATTCTAGGTGAAGGGCTTTTGATTGGCCCTTTATTTCTACTACTACTACTACTACTATTCACTATATATTTGTAGACTGTATAGAACGATGTCGCTTTTCTTGTCTGTCTTTGCGGCTGTTTTGTTCCTAACTACTTAGTGGACTTAAAAAGGGGTTTTCACGGTTATTTAGAGGAATTCATTCGGAGGGTATATGTAAACAGCCTATTTATTAGGAATATTAAATTCACTGGTAGAAAACGCATAGTCTACACCACTGGGTCTATAAGCTTAAAGTTTTTTTGAAGCTACCTATGAACGAAGGAGGACCAATAAGTATGTGTTTTCGGAACATAATGGATGAATATTCGTGTTTTCGACTTTTTTTGCAGATGGGAAATCCCATCGGCCGCATGGCCTGTAGCATAACCATCTCGATTTTATGAATAAAGCTATAGGTTTACCTACATCTGAAACATTCTTTGTCCATTCGTCAAATGTCACCGCAAGACTCATTGCTTCAGCGCAACTTTACGTCGCTGAGGCATTGTTGCAGTAGTCATGCGCTATAAAATAGTACAGTCATTGTGATACAATTGGGTGGAAAGCGGTTTATTGCAAACGAACTGTCGCATAAGTTTGCAATAACCTACACACCCGTGTATCACACGACATTTTTCAATACAGTTGTGGGAAATAGTAAAAAAAAATTAAGTGTGTAAACGTTAATTTATGCGATATGTCCGCGTTCAACGCGCGGCATCGTGAATCGATCTCGCACCAGCCCTTAGCACACGTAGACGGTGGACAGCCCGGGGACAGGGCCGCACGCCAAAAGACAAATGACAATCGTCAACGTCAACTGCAAAACTAATGATCGAGCTCGTAAAAAAAGTCACGACCGCTTAACAGTAAGATGTCATAAGCAAAAGATTTAATTTTCGAATCATAATAGGTTGGTTTCCACCACCAATAAATTGTAAATCTATTTAGTCCGTCACTTAGAGTATTGGAAAATAATGGACACGTATTTTTTTTTTTTGGATGTCAATGAATATTGACAAAGATAAAACGCATCAAAACTCGGGAGTTGGGGCTCGTGACGTCACAACGCACTAAACATTATAGCACGGCGTGACGTATTGAGAATTTTAAAAGCGTCGTATCTTCGTCAATTTTGGTTTACCTACGTAACTAAAGAAAAAAATCGTGTCAAATATTTTTTGATAATCTAACTGACGGACTAATTAGATTTTTTCAGGACACAACACAAGCCTATTGTAACCTCTGAAAGTACGCCATATTTAACAACCGTATTGAAAAATGCAGTATTACAGAATGTAATATGTCACGTATATACCATTTCTAATAAGGACATTGACTTTCATTAACATTGAAAACGGGATATTTACCATGTTTAATATTTGCTTTAAAAAAGACCTGTATATAAATATCCAGACAATGTCAGTTTCAAAACTGTGAAGCTGTTGTTTATTTAAATATGTAATTTTAAATAGCAACTTCGTTAGTGACAACTTATCACAAAAAAAGATAAAAGATAAGAAAGATTAAAGATTTACATCTGATTTGGTGTAGTCAACTACACATTTCATATAACTTTTTTGACTTTTTCACAGCCCTTTATTTGGTAGCAGGTTTTGGAACACTTGGAAATACGAATACCGTCCTTCGAGGTACCTTCAATAGATGTACGACTGACCGAACACTACAACACCTTTATCAGTACATCTCAAATGTAATCTAACATAACAACCATTATTCCAGGACCTATCAACAACAGATCTCACTCGCGAGTTATGGCTGGTCGCGTGGGTCATCCGCGTTGGTCGATGGGCAGGCGCAGGCAGCAGTGGCAGTGGGACTGGAGAACGAAGGGGCCCAGTAGCTAGGAGACCTCTGGGGGCCGGAGTATTACCTTTAGCTGAATTCCTAAGACAGCCGGGTCAGCATCCTGGGGAGAAGGAGTATACGTTTAAAGTAAGTGTGGAAGGTGCCTGTATACAAGGTGTCACTTTGCATCCTGGTCAAATTCAAGGAGATATCTATGCTAACGATCTTCGACCCGAATCGAGAATAAAATAGGTAGGTTTTTTTTCTTATTTACGGAAATCTGTAAGTGTAAACCACCCGTATTAAAACGTAGCCCGTCTGTAACTGGCCCTATAACCGCGCCTTCACACACACAAATAAACGCACACAGAGACATGTCGCGCGATGGGGAATTCTTCTATTACTTTCGTGTTATTCTGAAATACTGTCAAATTTAAACAATTTAAAATAGCAGCTGCTATATTAATTAATTGACCGGGTATCGTAATTTAAATTGATTATTTATGTCTTTTGTGACAAGCTCCTGAATTTTGACTAGGATGCAAAACTACACCTTGTATGTCTAGGTTCATAGTTAGGCAATGGGACTGGAGAATGAAGAGGCCCAATGACTCGGAGGCCTTTGGGAGTCGGAGTATCACCTTTAGCCGAGTTCCCAAGACCAACAACAGCCGGGTCAACGTCCTGGTGAGAAGAAGTTTAAAAATGAGTTTTACTCTTCCGACATAAGTCTGGGTAACTATGTGGACTCTATAGTCCACCTAGTTACCCAGACTTATTTCATCCTATGATGAAGGGGCCCAATGGCTAGGTCTTTGGGTGCAGGCGTTTAACCTTGAACTGGGTTCCTAAAACAACCGGGTCAGCATCCTGGGTCGAAAGAGTATACGTTTAAAGCAAGTTCCTGTTTATGTCTTAGTTTGACTGTGGGTTTAGACAATGAAAAGGCCTACCTGGAGGCATTTTGGGGCTGGAAGGGCCCATTGGTACCTTTGACTGAGTTCCTCAGATAGTCTGTAAAGATCTTGTAACTAGAAGTATTTGTAAACAAATAAATCAGAATGAAGTATGGTTAAAGAGCTTGTATCACTCCCGCTCGAATGAGTTACGATAGCGACAAGAATATTGGTTCAGAACCAAAGATTTCTGATGCGTTATTTATAAGTACTTAGTACTAAATCAAAACTGACTGCTTTTTAAGTATGTTATTTTAATAATTTGCAGCAGTCTTCACCTGTTACCTGTCTTTAATCTCATATTTATTCTGCATTGCATTATAACCTTTTTGGTTTTATTTAGGTCTACCAATGTGAAGAGAAAGACTTCCATCAGTTACACGATATGCTAATAAGAAAACAGACGAACAAGTGCAATATCCTACCTGGTCAACCTAATTATGGTAAGTTAATTACTGTTTAAAATATGTTTTCTTTTCGAGAAGTAATTACACTTATATGTGATGTACAGTCGTGGTCTTTTCCGTCTGATCAGTTAATTTTTTTTTTCGCTTAAATCATGAGGAGTCGCCGAGCCACGCCCCCTTAAAGTTTAAGCCTATTAGGGAAGCGTCAATTTGGCGCTCAAAATAACAACAACTCTCGTTTGGCGTGCGTCGTCAGTGCGCTCGGCCGATCGGTATTGTCTTTTATTCATTATTTCTATACAAAGTCAACGGGGCGGGGCTAGAGAGCGTTTCTTTGTTGCGAGTGCAAGCAAAAAAAATTAGCTTAGTGATGATCAGGCGAGAGTGTCCACGATAGTATAAGACGGTGACCTGCTAAACCAAATAACCAGATCTAAGTAACAGGAAATCATTTGTTTAATATGCTTTCGTTTTTACCCTGACCTGTCTCATTCCTGGGCAAAGGATTCCTTCCACTATTGTGTAATGATTGTACTTTATTTAACTAAATGGTTTCGAAGGTTGGCCAAATTACAAGTATGACAACGGCCATTGAACGATGCTACTGAATGAAATTGATTCAATTGAAGCTAATGACGATATTATATTTGGATATAACAGCTGTATGATTCCTAGTGTTATGTTATCGCTTTAAAAGTACCTATATAGTCCGGCAACAAGTTTAGTAATGAGCAGGTTTTTGGATTTGTGTAAAAAATTGAACAAAAATGGCCGCTGCGGGATGAAACAATTTTCTTTACTAATACAAACTGAAAGTTCATGTTACGATGACCGAAATGAAACTGAGCCTTACATATTTATTACTTTCTTGTTGAACATAAATATAAGTCAATCTCTCACACAATCTGTTAATTAGAAAAATAACAAACGTTTCGTATATAAACAGATGTATAATAAGTATCACAGACCCGCCACAAATAGCACAAAGCGAATCAAATCAACTAATCAAGTCACATAATTAAATCAGCGAATAAATTGCGGACATTAGATAACGTTACTTATTGCGTCTAGAACCAGTCTCGCACACCGGTTGTGACTTGTGTGAAACAAGAGAATGTCGATTGCATATCTATTAGATAGATGTTAGGTATGTTGTTTATTGATGTACGGTCAAACAAGCTATTTGGTTTACAGTTTAACCAACAAACTACATTGTAAAATGTAAACCAAATAGCTTGTTCGACCGTACGTATGATTGTGACTGCCTCATTGGTCTAGTGGTCACAATCGTGAGTGCTGAGCATAAGCTCCTAGGTTCGATTCCCAGGTCGAACAATGTGGTATTGAGTTTTTCCATCAGGAATTTCTCAATAGCAGCAACGGAGTTTGGATCTGTGCTCGGTTGATGGCAATAGCCTCGCTTTGTACTAGGGTGTACCTACTATTAAGTACAGCTCTGCCTTAGCCTGCGGGAATTACAGGCGTGATGTTATGTATGATTAGGAGTGCGCAAAATGTTACAAACATAGGTACAATGACTGCTAAAATCATAACTCATATGGATTTGCTGTAGTCTGGTAAAAAAAATCTAGTATGGTCAGTTGTTGATTCTTACCAGCACCATGTCCTGTTGGAGCTGAAGGAAGCTGCCATCAACAGGCTAAGTAGGTGATAACCAAATCCTTCCTCCACAACCCACTAATATCATCCAAGTTTTATTTCATATTAAATGCTAATCTGACTTAAACTGTTCCAAATTTTATAATTTGGAGCAGTTAGCATATTGATAGCTTAAATGCTATCCGAGATCGGTATAGCTAATCTGTGAAGGTATGCGTGATACTGATAACCGTTAATGTTAAAGACCTTAAAAGACAAAACAACACAAGATTTGTATTTTCTATTTCAAATAATTAATAATTTATTTCCATGTAAATAAAGATTATACATACTTAATGCGACATAAAGTGGTAAATTAGCCAAAATATTTCCGGCACCATAAATTTCATTATAGGTAAAGGAAACAAGTAATTATCGCCTTGTCTAATTACATTTTATCGCCTTGTCTAATTACAATTTATCATTGCCATCTCAAATACTAATAAATGGCTTCCCCTCTCAAAGGATGAATGAGTTGACGTAAAGATAGTATCATCAAAAGATTACAGGAAGGCGACCATTTATTTTGCATTGTTAATTGAACTTCACAGTGCCATTTATACACTTAATAGTCTTCATTAGCATAATTTATACGTAAAGATGCAACCACAGTGCATCCAAGATTCAATGATTCGGCAAACCTCGGCAATGTTCGGAGCAGCCGAACTGTAAGTAGTGTAGGTCCCGGTGAGGTAGCTGTAGCCTACAGTATCGTTATAGGTTGCGCATTGTAATAATCGGTTTTGTCTCGGTTCTCCTCACTCACTGATGTAACACTCGAATCATACAGGAGAATACTGGGAACAATATGCAACTCCCGTATTCCCCTTGAACTCTAGGAGAAGATTAATAAAACCATGGTTAGACCAGTAGACCTGCTGTCTTGTATGGATCAGAATGTTGGGCCACAAAAGGAATGCATGAATGGCAAGAGAGAATGCTAAAGGGGGATCTGTGGGTGTAACGCGAATGGATAAAATAAAGAATGAGTACATAAGTCCGCCTCTGTACTTTGTGCTTGAAGTGTTAAATAAATAAATAAGAGGAAGTCTGAAAGTGGCATCGGTGACTGAAAAGTTGTGTCGTAATCGGCTATCGTGGCACGGACATGTGATACGGAGTAATGAGGAAAATTTTGAGTATGAAGTGTATATGTTATAGATAGCTATAAGAGTAGACCAAAGAAACGATGGATGGACTGTGTGAAGGATGACATGGCTAGAAAGGAGGTGACTGCTGAGATGACGAGTAATAGAGAAGTATGGAAGAAAAAGATATGCTGCGCCGACCACAAATGAATTGGGATAGGGGCGGGAAAACGATGATGATAATACTCCCGGTGAGGAAGCGCCTTTACAGTAGCGTCGTATATTTTATTACACATGCGCGTTATTTGATAACAAAAACTCTGTTTAATTAAGTGTTCTCTCGAAATTATTAATAGTAAACAATCCACCACAATTTTGTTTAGAGTTTGTTCAGAGAACAATGAAAATTGTAAAACGATACGCAGTGTTATGGAAATGTGTTTTGATTTCCTCAATGGCGTAGAAAGCAATATTCTCAAACAAGTTTTATTTTGAATGAGCTTTATTTCAGTAATGATATACAACAATAATAATTGCCAAACCCACACTGAGTCAGCGTGGTATTAATTTTCGTAACTTTTATGTGTTAACTGAGGCCATTTTTCATGAAATGACGCGGTGCAGCAGGCAAATTAATGAAAAACTGTTTACTTACGACGTCTCGTCGTGCCGATGATTCCTGTGATCTTATACTGATTGCAGTATAAGATAATGGACACGATCACAATCATAGAAACTGACCAAAATACTTATTCCTAGGCTTCTATATTCCGGTCTTGTAAAATTTAACCTAGAGGTTAATTTTTGTGACCTATTACGGCGCCAATCCAAAATCCGCCATGTTGTTTTTTTAGGGTTCCGTACCCCCGTAAGGGACCAACGGGACCCTATTACTAAGACTCCACTGTCCTGTCCGTCTGTCTGCCTGTCTGTCACCAAGCTACCGTGATAGCTAGACAGTTAAATTTTCACAGATGATGTATTTTGGTTGCCGCTATAAAAACAGAATAAAATAAATATTTAAGGGGGCTCCCATACAAGAAACATGTTTTTTTTGCCGTTTTTTTTGCTCGTTATTAATAACAGCAACAGGTAGACGCTTGAAATATTCTCAGAATATTTAGTTAATATTCACTTTAAAAATAAATAGTTAAATTAAAATAAAATAAATATTTAAGGGGCCATTTTTTTCATTTCCCATACAGCAAACGTGACTTTTTCGCCGTTTTGTCTAACGTTGTATAGATAATGGTACGGAACCCTTCGTGCGCGAGTCCGACTTGCACTTGGCCAGTTTTTTTTAACGTAACCAGTGGCGCTTGCGCCGCCAAGACGAATTTAACATCTTATAATTTATTTAAATCGGTTCATCCGTTTAGGAGTTACGTAAGAGCAAAGAAATAGACAGGAAAGGCGGTGGAAAAATATAATTAAATAGAATTCTCTTTATTATGTAACATATAATTTAAAATAAAATAAATGTATAAATTTTTGCATTATGGTGACACAATGTTTCGCGTTCTTTTCGCTAAAAGCGATATGTATTTTGATAACAAACTCAGATTTTTAAAAAGGAGAACTAGAAACAACACTGCAGATAGTCTATGGCGTAAAGAAACTTCAGCCTTAACACCAAATACTTCTTTATTCCAGGCATCGTAGTCGCCCTTAGACTCCTAGCAAACGCAGGCAGCATATCAGAGGCAGTGGGTTCCGGGGCCACAGTCACAGCTAAACGAGGCTTCCCTGACGTCATCATGCCAGGAGACGTTCGCAACGACCTCTATCTAACATTAGAGAAAGCAGAGTTTGAGAGAGGAGGGAAAAGTACGGCGAAGAATGTTCTAGCTACAGTTACCGTGCATGATAGTACGGGACAAGTTATTAATGTGAGTAGTTTTATATTTTGGAGAAGATGAAGAAAAAAATATTTTAAGAGGATCACAGTGTAAAGGTCCTCCGTTGAAAATAGAGGATACTCCGACCAGACGGTTGCCTTCTGTGACCCTGGTTTTGGCACACAGTAAAACAACTTAAGTAGATTAGTATAGTGTGCATCACGGCCGTGCCAAATATGACCAGTTCAGCCCACTAACATACTACTAACATCTTGAATAGCAAAATAATACTATGCAAAACAGCAACCTAAAAAAACAATGCAAAATGTGTTTTCCCAACATAGTCACCGATTCACTATATGTGTCGACCACAGTCGGAAGCACAGCGAATTCTTTCTAAACGGTGAAGTCGATGTATCATTCAATTTGATTGCCAGCACCATCTATCGGTCGTCTTGCGAAATAATGGGCTGGAAGTCGAACGGATTGCAAAGCAGTGAATCACAAAATTTTCAACGTTTTTTTGCTCTTTGTTTATGGTAGACATGCTAAGGTTTCTGATTCTGATAACATTTGCCGTATTTGTATAGATATTCTCATACTTTCGCTTATATATTTTTTTTATTATTCGAGTATCTTTTTCTTTATCAACCAGTATCTACCTAATTCAAATGTACTTACTTTCTAAGTTTATCTTGGACATCACAGACATCGGTGAAGGAAAAACATCATGAGGAAACTTGGACTTATGTAAATAATATAAGTCTGAAATCGCCAACACGTCTTGAGCAAGCGTGGTGATCAATGCTCGTGCCTTTTCTGTTGAGACGAGGCCTTTGCCCAATATTGGGATAGTAATAGGCTGGTATTATTATCTACCCAATACTAAGTGTAGATTTCCTTAATTGCGCGACACTTTGACGGGTTGTATATTTTGGTTATACACTGGGGCTAATTAAAGTCCAATTACATAAAAATGGTTTAATGAAAATGATGATTGATGGATGCGTACAGTAACAAGGTTGGTAGTGGAGTGGCTTAGCCACTATGTATGGAGAGGGAACATCGGAGTTCGGTTACGCCTGGTAAAATATTGCTAGCAACTAGCTGTCGATCGCTGTGATGTGGAGCTTGACGACGGTGAGGCGAAAGGCCGCATCACGGGTCTTTATTAGAATATGAATTAATTGTTTTTTTTAGCGTAAGTTCTCGGGAACTGCTTAAAACAACTGCTCAAAGTTATACTCGATACATAGGTGCTCAAACATATCTATTTTTCTACACAGGAATGTGTATGGGGCGCAAGCGGTACTGGCGCAACTTCGTACGAGTCAGTAGTACTGTACCACAACAACAGTCCGGCGTGGGGCGAACACCTACGCCTCACCGTACCGTTGGAGACCTTTACCAACGCTCATGTGCGGATAGAATTCAGACATTGTTCTAGTAAGTATTGCTGGCAATCAATCATCTTTTCAGCTTGGAATCACCTACTGCTGTGTATAGCCCTACCTATGTTCCACACATCACTTCCAGGGAAGGATGCTGAACGATAGGCAACAATAAACAGAAAGTGAAGCGTCTAATATCGGTTTAGGCACACGGACTGCTGGACAACAAACAAATACGTCGTCGCCGTCTGTAGGTACCTACAGTGTCGGAGGCATTGTAGAAACCTGAGCTATTACTACTACGTATAGAGAAGACAGCGCGAACAAAATGTGTGCGCAGTGCGGGGCGCGGGGGCATATAGATGTTCTGTAGCGAGCGAGCGACTGAGCGAACTGCAGCCTGCCGACCGCAGTTAAACGGACCACAGATTTTGTTCGCGGTGTCTTCTCTATACGTAGTAGTAATAGCTCAATGCCTGAACTCCGCGATTTTATACGAAATAAACTTGTGTGAAACTAGTAATAAACTACAATAATTTTATAGGCAGATAGTTTACGATTCTACGGTAAAAGTTTCGATGACAAATAGATTATTTCTCATTAGGGGAGCTTTACAGCTCTCACCATACTTATAAGGCATTTACTTTATAAAAAAAACAATAAGATATCGTTAATATTTAATTAAATTTCTAGCGAGGGACAAAACCGAGAGAAAGCTGTATGGGTTCGCGTTCGCGCGACTGATGGAAGCAAGCGGTGCTACATTGAGGGATGGGGCACATGAACTTTACGTGTATAAGTGCGATGATCCCGCCAAGTAAGTAATTTAATATTAATATTCTTACTAATATTATAAATGCGAAAGTAACTTTGTTTGTTTGTTTGTTACCTTTTCACGCCTAAACCACTAAACCGGTCATCCTGAAGTTTTGCATGTACGTTATCAGGTGTAGGTACAGAAACAGGACATAAAATCAAAATCAAAGCATTTATTTCAAGTAAGCCAGTTACAGGCACTTTTGAATTGTCAAAACAAAGATAAAAATTAAATGTAGCTACAGTCCCAGTCATAAGACATAATAACTGTGAAAGTACTGTAGTTGCCCATTCCCTAGCGTAGATCTCTATGGAGAAGAACGGGCAAGAAACTCCATGGACACTCTTTTAAATCAGAATATTGTTACAAAATCTTGGTTACATCATTCATGTTGAGATGGTATATTAGGCATAGACATAGGCATAGTATAAAAAGGGGAAGTAGGATATCTTCATAGAAACGCACCGCGCGCGGCTTGTATGTGTGCGCCATAGTATCTTTGCGTAGCCGCACGCACACTCACTCAGTGCGCCAGCTGAGAAACTGGTTTACGGGTCGAGTACGGGTAGTGTACGGGTCGCGCGCGGTACGTTTCTATGAAGATATCCTACTTCCCATTTTTTATACCATGACATAGGGTACCTTTCATCCTGAAAAAAAGAACTGTTCCCGAGGAAAACAACAATAACGTTCTTATGGCGCCACGTGTCTTTCGAATCATGATTGAATTATATACAGGGTGTAAAAGACCTCATCACGAAGCTGTCAACCAAGCATCAAACTAAGTAACTTTACGCAAAAATTATTGCTGGGAAACAACTTCTTCTTTTGGGGTGAAAAATCATGTTTTGTGGTAGAACTCAATGTAACGCACTCAAATCATTGTGCTGATGGATGGATTGAATAGTACGGGGGTCGTGGAGGTGTTTAAAGTAAAAATCTTACTTTAAATCTAGTATTTAAAAAAAAAAAATGGAACTTTGACCCCAATATACACACATCAAAAATGTCTAGGGATCAAGCATTTTTATGCGGATTTCTTGAGATTGAGATGTGGCTTTGTAATAAATTTATGATTTTATAAATTTATATGGATCCTTTTTGGTGCATTTCATAATTTGAATCAGGAACTCTCAATCAAATTCGAGTAAAAGATGAAAATAAGCTGTCAATATTTTCCCTATAAAAACATACAACGCATTGAAGACATTACTAGTGCTACTGTTTCCCTACTACTGATTAAAACCAACGTTATTATGGAGCGGCGACGTCATTTAAGCAGGGAAGAAATGCTCAGAGCCGTGGGAATGATAGAAGCTGGTTCCCGGCAACGTACTGTAGCTTTAGCTCTGAATACAAGTCAGAGTGTTATCAGTCGACTTTGGACACGTTACCGAAGCACTGGTACCGTGGCTGAGCGCCATGGAGGACGGTATCGCTGCACCACACGGAGACAAGACCGATACATTCAAATCTTAACTCGAAGAGCTCCAACAATAACCGCCATGATGTTAGCCGTGAGGCTTCATCACTCTTCAGGGAACTTAATTAGCGACCAAACAGTCAGAAACCGCTTGCATGAAGTGAACCTTCATTCCCGAAGACCGCTACGGGTACCACCTATAGCAATGCACAATCGTAGGATTCGATATCAATGGGCTCTTGAACACAGAAATTGGGCAGAAGAACAATGGCGTTTCGTGTGCTTTTCTGATGAGTCTCGTTTTGGTATGAGACCGGATACAAGACGTATACGACACTGGAGAACCCCTGGACGCCAACAGCGATTAAAATCCTGCCAGGAAGTCCATCCTTATAGTGGTGGAACCATCATGGTATGGGCGGGTATTTGGATCGGCGGAAGAACTGAGTTGATTTGGATCAGAGGCAACCTCAACGCTCAAATTTATGCTGAGACGATTGTATCAGACGTCATCGTTCCTCTACAAGTGCAAATCGGTCCCTTATTTCAGTTAATGCATGATAATGCACGACCGCACACCGCAAGAGTTGTAAGACAGACTCTCGCCGCAGCTAACATCAATGTCCTGCCCTGGCCTGCTCAGTCGCCAGACTTGAACCCGATTGAGCATGCATGGGATATGCTACAGAGAAGAGCTCTGCCGAATATGGAGGGTATCCAGTCGCAAGAAGACCTTTTTTTGTTGTTGCAACGAACATGGGCGGCCATTCCACAGCGTGATTTGGATGAACTCATTTTGAGTATGCCAAACCGATGTTCTTGTGTTGTTAGTGTTCGCGGTAGAAACACGGATTATTAATTGTTTAAGTTACCCAATAAAATTTTAAAGAAAACTGTTATTTCAGTCTTTTTTTCGAACTTTAATGTTAGTGGTTCAAATGTCAAAAATCCCTTTATTAGGAAAATGGCAAATTTCTTTATTAATGCAAAGGTGACTTGGTTTATCGTTACTGTGACAAACGAAAACACTTTATTTGATGAATCCTTAAAGAAAATTTTAATTAATATCAATCAGGAGAAAAGTTATTGCAAAAATATATGTTGATCCCTAGATACTTTTGATGTGTGTATATAACATAACTAGAAGGTTAATAAATATAACTAGAAGGTTCCCAGGTATGGTGTAGAACAAAAAAATGATTGCAATGACGGAGAGAACAAGTGCCTTTCGGCTTCGTTAAGAGGTGTTTTACACCCTTAATAATTACAAGCAGAGTACAATCCTAATTTATTGTCAAACTATACATTAACGCGAGCCAAGCCGCGGACAAAAGCTAGTTGTAATATAATTTCAACACTTTAGTGGCATGGATTTTCGCAGAGTGACTCCAGATTCCATAACTAATGTAAATATTTGAATAGGTTTTTTCGTCCAGAAGAGACATTATTTTATTTTAATTTTAGGTTTGGTAGGTTTTACATAGTATTGTGCTCATTAAAGCTTTTATTTTCCTGTTAAGGGCTGATGTTGTTTTCGTTCCTGGTAAAATGTTATGTCACTTGATGTATAATAAAGTTAGGGTCATATAGGGAAGTTTTAAAATTATGGTCATTTAAGGAAGTTTTAAAATTAGGGTCATATAGGAAAGTTTTAAAATTAGGGTCATATAGGGAAGTTTTAAAATTAGGGTTTTATAGGGAAGTTTTAAAGCCATCATTATCCGTTGCTGTGAAAGAGGTTTGACGCTGTTTGTCTCGATACCTTGATTCCATTTCTATGCCCATAATCTTCATGTTTTCAAACATTTTTATTCTTCTCAGGTTAACATCAGCAAGCTACCTATCGCTACCATCATGCGCGGCCGACACAGCCCGCTCGGGCTCCACTAACGGCGTGGTGCCAACATTCCAAAGAAGCTCCAAAGAAAACTGCACCATCAGCACCTTACTGTGCTCCACTAAGCTGACACAAAATGGTAAGTTCTTGACACAATAGAAACACTTGAGCCGAAATCGTAGTGCTGGGTACACATTGGTGAAACGTAACACACGCTGAAACAATTTCGCCTTGTTAGGTTACATTTCATGTTGCATTTCATAAGTCTGAAACGGCTCATATTATTTTTCACGTTACGTTACACCAATGTGTACCCGGCATAACACATTTAAATGTTTGTAAATAGGTATTGCAAAATTAGTACAAACGCTGCCGTATCGACCTCCACCATTATCTTCGTTCAAGCGCAAAAAGATCCTGGTGTATGTGGGTATAATAGGATTGGTGATAAGACATGCTGAGTTAAAATATATTGCAGGGGTGTTAATGACTCTTCACGCTAAAATTTAGAGAAAAAATTAGTGTAAGTTCAAAAACAGTCATTGAAATACGACCGAACAGTTACTTCTTCTTCGTTCTTCCGTCACTCCTGAAGATCGCGACCACATTATGACACGTCTTCAAGCTATGCGGTAGCCTGCAGTGTGGACTGCTAGGTATAGTTCGGTTCAAACTTAATGGCGGCTCGGAAGTTAGCTGCGAGTGACGGTCTGCGCAGGAATAACGCTTTAAACTTTATGGCGATTCGGAACATCTAATGTAAAGCTTCGCAAACGACAATTTTTGGTATCAACGGGGCGCAGATGACGCATCGTTTTGTCTGTATAATGCGCAGACCGTCATTTGCAGCTAACTTCCGAGCCGCCATTAATTTTGAACCGAACTATACAGGTTGCTTCCTAAAGATCTTGATCGCGTCTGACGACCATTGTACTGACACAGCGATTCGAAAATAGTTTATTGCGAACGACATAGTATCAAGTTCCTATTATTATCCAACGTTCATTGATAAGGTCACGGCATATATTATCTTGCAGCAACAAAAAGTCTTCAGTGACAAAATCCTAATGGCTAAATAAGTGTCTACCAATCAAGAGGTCGTGAGTTCAAATGCAATTAATTTAACTTTCGTAGTGTTGTAAATATATAGGTCATATCATATTGGCTCCCACATGGTGTTCGTATGACGTCTACCAAAATGATAAACCTGTTTAGCTTGATTTAAGAATGATTGTCTTAGTGGCCTTCTAAAAAAATCGGAGGTTATGTTTCCACCAGTATTTGTTTTTCCATGTATGTATACCGATTATTCCGGGAAAATTGGGCAGATTCAAATGATTCTTATTGCATTTGGAAGAGAAAGCCCCGCGGTGGTCCCATATAAATTGTATTAACTTCCTAGTTTACGAAATAGCTCTTTTAATACGTATTTTTTTGTGATTACCAACTATACTGCAGATAGTCTGTGGTGAACCATTAACACAATAATATACATATAGAAAACATATACTAATCTATATAAAATAATTACGAAAGAAGAACAAAGAACCATGTTTAGTGATGTTAAAGAAGGTAGTTTTTTTTACCATATTAAAAGTGGACATGGTTTGGACGAGCCTTACTGACACGGGCAAGGCATTCCATAACCATAATGCTTCGACTGTTAAAGAAAGAAAGAAAATTGTGTTCATGAAAAGATTTCTTTGTCAGTATTTAAACTTTATATTATTGTTTGTAGAGGACCTCCTAGCACTGCTCCAATGGCGCGCACGACCAGAGAAAGTCCAAGAAACACTACTGCGAGTATTGAGGCTCGGCGACGGACTCAGTTGTGAAGAACTCATCAAGTTTCTTAGAGATGTGCTTGATGCTTTGTTTGCTTTGTTCTCCACTGAAGATGGTAACAGGCAAGTATTTCACGAAAGTTTATTTCATCCAACTCTCTGTTTCTAATGGCCCAATTAGCATAAATAACGAATAAATGACTCGTTTACGTAAGAGGACGTGGGCGTTATCCATGACGCATGCCTGCGGGTAGATGTAAGGCCTACTTGGTCTTAACATTCATACATAAAGGGTGCAAAAAGACCTGACGAAGCCGAAAGGCACTTGTTCTCCACGTCATTGCGATATTTATTTTGTTCTACACCATACCTGCCCGCGTAGCATGACCATCGTAGAAACCAAAGAGAATAGGAAATATATACGTAATTTTGTCTTCACAAACGTCTTAAATCAATAAAATACAGTACTATCAACCCAAGAAAAGTATTAAAAGTTAAGTTCAACTACTGCTTGTCGCACAAAAATAATATTAAACTCCTGCAATTTTCTACTACAGCTCAAACGTCCGTAGCTGTCGCGGGATAATGACGTCACATCATGTGACGTCATTATCCACAATCTGCCTTGTTTACATCTAATTTTATTGGCCTTAATAAAATAATTTTACTAATTGTATGTGCTTTATTCAAGTAAAAATTGCAATAACAATATTATAATAAAATTTTTAGTCAAACTTTAAGTAATTTCAAATAAAAGTGTTTTTTTTGACACAATTAACTTTGACGTCAATACCGGCGTTATCGAGGACGAATCAGGACGATGCGTTTTGAGAGTGCGTTCCGTTTCACCAAAAACATTCCACATAAAACAGTAAATTGTAAAATAAGTCATGTATAAGAAACTTAAACAAGTGTACCACAATGTTTTTATGCGCCAATACAAGTCATTTTTCATAAGTAAAAAGTGTATTGTGTTTCATGCATACTCCCTATTGACAAATCTTTTGTTCATGTATTATTTTGTTGATTCAATGACAGATGAACAAAAGATTTGTCGATTCTGTTTCGTGTCTACGTTGGTTATGCTAAGCGGGCACAGGAACCTTCTAATTACGGAGATATTGGGGGTCAAAGTTCCAACATGTTGACATCCTGTATATAGTGAAATGACATGACGACTTATTAAATGAAGTTATGATTGATTGAACTTTATTCGATAGCAAATTGGGTTCTTAAAGAATAAGCTATTTTCCGTTGTTGCGGCCTTTCGCCTCACCGTCGTCAAACTCCACATCACAGCGATCAACAGCTAGTTGCTAGCAAAATATTTTACCAGGCGTAACCGAACTCCGATGTTCCCTCTCCATACATAGTGGCTAAGCCACTCCACTACCAACCTTGTTACTGTACGCATCCATCATTTTCATTAAACCATTTTTATGTAATTGGACTTTAATTAGCCCCAGTGTATAACCAAAATATACATCCGTATTTAAACTAGCAGCAGTAAAAACGTTGTTGGCCTACAGGAAACTAAAGGTGCCACACTGAAGTTACTCTTTTGCAAGTGGGCAACAACGGATAGCTAAAACTGACAACAAAATGTGGCTCAGCTAAAACTAAAAACGGTGTGGATCCATCATTTAAACCAGCAGTAGTGCTATTGTAACTTACTATTAATATGTTTTTTTTATTCAGCACCCCACATTCCGGCACAGTGTTCCTCGTGCTGATATCGATATGCAGCTTGCTAGATGAGAGTCGGTTTCAGCATTTCAGACCCGTTCTCGACGTTTATATTGAAGAGCATTTCTCAGCCGCCCTTGTGTATAAGTAAGTATTTTTGGAAATCTATTTTTCTTTTTCCTTGTTAAATGTGATTATATTTTACTAACTTAATTTATGTTGATGGATGGAGAGGGAGAGGAAGACCAACGAAACGATGGATGGATTGTGTGAGGAGAGATATGAAAGATGAAGGAGTGAATGATAGCGTGGCGGTTGACAGGGGAGAATGGAAGGAAAAAGAACGACCTCAAGTAACATAAAATAAATATCGCTGGACATTAACACACAGCGCCATCTAGTGCCACACTAAGCAACGAGGCTTGTATCGTGGACACCAGATAGTTGATACACTACATAGATACTTTTTTGTTTGTAAATACATACTTATTATACATATAAACGTCCATGACTAGGAAACAAATGTCTATGCTCATCACACAAACATTTGCTCCAACCGGGATTCGAACCCGGGACCCTAAGAACGTAAGGCAGCCTCAACACCGCTGCGCCATTCGGGACAACATGGGACAAGGGCAGAAAGATTTGTCGTGTTATTTAAAAATGGAACGATCTTTTACTCTGAAACATGGCAACCAAGAAGATAACTTATCAAAGGTTTTATTTAAATTTCGAATTGGCTTGCAAATAGAAAGCGGTTTATTGAAAAAAAAAAACAAATAAACTCTTCAACGCGAGTGTTTTAATTTCCTCGCATTATTTGAGAAAAGTTCTTTAGAAGCCTTGGCCACTGTTCTTTTTTTCAAAGGCTTATTTCTGAAATCAAGCCAGCCGGGAACAAAATCATTGACTTCACTGCTATTTTATTTCTAAAACGATATGTACCATCTTTATCGTCCCCAGAGGCCTCCTGTCGTCAGTGCAGCACTGCGCCGAGTGGGCCGCCAGCGCGGAGGGCCAGGAGCCCATCCGCAAGTGCCTGCGCTCGCTGGGCGCCGTGTTCCGCCTCGCCGTGCGCTCGCGCAGACTGTTCGCGCGCGCCACGGGCGGCCAGTACGAGGACAGCTTCAGGCGAGATGTGAGGGCGGCGCTGCATGCCTTGAAGGCGTTTGCGCAACACCCTTATAAGGAACATTTGGCGCCAGCGCAGGTTTGTGTTTTTTCATAGGTATGATCTTAGATCAAATAAACGTGCAAGTCTTCTATTGGTTTATCTGTCCAGACGGACTAATGTACAGCCTGATAAAATCCATTCAACGATTAACATATTGTCACATGTCACATGTCACATCTAGTTGATGCAAAAATCAGCAGGTGTGAACCCGAGCTATTACGCAAAAGAACTACATAATATGAAAATTAACTACCTAACTGAATTTGACAAGCGCAATAGTGAGCAAATTGAAACCTTCCATCACAGGTAGCCCTAATGTCATCATGGGCGGAAGTAACCCGCGAGGTCTGTGGCGCTTTAGGCGCTAGTGAAGCAGCGCGTGCAGCCGCTTTAGTGCTGGACGCTCCACACCACCACCCGCCGCCGCCGCCACAGCTCGCCAGAGCCAGGCTGCATGCGGCGCAGGATATACTGAAGGGGCCGCTGGGAGAGGATCCAGGTACGATAAACAAATAATACTTACGGGAAAGTTTTGGACTTATTCAAAATTATGGTTTGGTTTGACTATGCATGTAGAACTACTAGTCTCAGGGAACTGATTAATAATCACAGTTTGTCTTTGCTAGCTGCTAAATGGTCTCCATTGATGACTTCCGTGATTAGTATAAAGGGTGTAAAAAGAGCCTTAACGAAGCCGAAAGGCACTTGTGCTCCTCGTCATTGCGATTTTTTTTTTGTTCTAGACCGTACTATTCAATCCACCGCTGATAGGTGTAGAATGTTTTGAGTGCGTTACATTGAGTTCTACCACAAAACATGATTTTTCACCCCAAAAAAAGTCGTTTCCCAGCAATAATTTTTGAGTAAAGTTCCTTAGTTTGATGTACAGAATGCTTGGTTGACGGCTTCGTAAAGAGTCTGTTTACACCCTGTACACCCTTTGACTCATCCAAAGCCATGATTTGATTCAGTATGCAAGTAGGACCTCTACGCTCAGGGAATTGATTAATAATCGCATTTTGCCTTTGTTAGCTGCTAAATTCTCTCCATTGATGACTTCCGCGATTAGTATTAGGGTTCCGTACCCGAAGGGTCACCAACGGGACCCTATTACGAATCCTCCGCTGTCCGCCGTCTGCCTGCCAGCGGGCTCTATCTCATGACCCGTAATAGGTAGACAGTTGACATTTTCACAGAATGTGTATTTCTGTTGCCGCTATAACAACAAATAAATTAAAAATTAAAGGTGGCTACGATGGTACGAAACCCATCATGCTCGAGCCCGACTCGCCCTTGGCCAGTTTTATTTTATAGACAACCACACAAAATCAAATCTATTAAAACGTTACAGATTTTCAAATATTAATATTTTCTTCGTTTTTCAGAGGCCAGAAACATAATCCTGACCACAGCCTGCCATCATTTACGGGTCCACCTCGCTCGTCGCGACGAACTATCACAATGCGCTGAAATGATAGGGGAACTAGTAGCTCTATTGTGGAAGAAACATGACCCAGACCGGCCTATAGAAGATGATGAGCTGGACCCAGACGTAGATGTGCTGTGTCTGAACACCTTGGATGTACTGGTCGAGACTGTTCTGCACTTAATTGGGGGGAATTCGCCTGTGCTTGTAAGTTTTGTTTGATTTATTTTGGTGAATGACCAAAGGTGCCCATACGAAGAGAAGGGGCCACAAACTTCCCTTCGTCTGGGTAGAAAAGAGGGTTATGTTGGGGTCAAATTTATTAAAACTCAACGAACTTACTTTTTAAACAAAACATTGGGTAACAGACGTTCGCTCTCGGGAATCGTTCCAAAGTTAGCTCTTAAAATGAACAAAGGTTCCAATTTTTACTTTTAACTCACGGAACCCTATAGATCCGATTGTTTTATTATCTACACTGTTGATTATTTAAGATGTTAGTCAATTTACTTATACAATATAGCGTCCACATATTATACCAATGCCGTGTTTCGACATTTAAATGCATCGTTTCCTGCTCAGGGTTCAATGGTAGCCGGTCTTCTCGGCGTAATGGAACTGCTAAAGCCTGTCCACTACCAGCGACTGTGGAGCCATCTCGCGCCGCATCCACATGACCGCAAGCCTTTGAAGGACTTCCTAATGCGAGCCTTCTTGGTGTTCAGACATCTAATTGAACAAGACGTGAGTATGCTTGCCATTTAAAATCTGCACTAATATTATAAAGAGTATAGATTTGTATTTTTGTATGTAACGAATAAACTTAAGAACTATTGGACCTATTTAAAAAAAAATGCTGTTATAAAGCTACATTATCACTGAGTAACATAGGCTTTAAATTATATTGATATCATGCAAATGAGCCGAGTTATCACAATTTTCGCTGACGAAGTTGCGGTCGAAGTGCTAGTTTTACATAATATGTCTGTCGTCAAACAGCGTTGCTGCGTGCGAGTGTAGGAGTTTTCACAGACACGTTTCTGCTTTGGATCTGAGATAGCAACGCAACTGGTATTATAGTTGGTGCCAGTTGAGAATAGCGGTCATTGACCCACCTACATTTATTAAACTTCTTAACTTTGAAAACCAAAAATAAGCCTGTTCAAGTCTGGAATCGTCATCTATCGTGAACTTCAACATTTTATGTAATGAAAAACGATACATGGTTTATTTGTTTTGGTTCGTACGAAGAGATATTAGTAAAAGGGCAGTGAGATTGATAGAAATGTAACGCAACCATAAGGTTAAGCTTTTATTATTTTTGGTATTTGACACATTCTCGAAGCAATTGCCTTGTGACGTTTACCTTTAAAATAAATTACCAATTGAATATTATAAATACTTGCTTTATTACCAATATTCCTACAGAGATCTACTTCCACCTACCTAACGGCACTACTATCCATCTACGTCCCGTTTACTTATAAATCCATGTTTAACAACTTAACGGTTCTTTGTCAGGTCTTCCCGGCAGACTGGATGGTGCTACGAGTACAAAGCTGTAAAGTACTGCTGTCCGCGCTACAGGACCTGGCTCAACCGCTACTTGAGAGGTTCTTAGGAGATGAACCACCTCAGTTTGATTCACAGGTACGTTGGACATTCTTCTGAAGGGATTGATTTATAACGGACATGTTCATTAACGAATTTATGCGCCCTTAGCTGTAAGGGTCCTGTATAAAGTCATTGAATTAATGTTCAAGCGTAATATAATTTAAAACACATAACCCAGTTTTGAGAAGTATAAAGGGTGCAAAAAGACTCTTAACGAAGCCGAAAGGCACTTGTTCTCCCCGTCATTGCGTTTTTTTTTTGTTCTACACCATACCTGGGAACCTTCTAGTTACGGAGATATTGGGAGTCATAGTTCCAACTTTTTGAAAAGTCTTACAAGTTTTTAATGTAAGATTTTTACTTTAAACATCTCCACGACCCCTGTACTATTCAATCCATCCATCAGCACAATGTTTTGAGAGCGTTACATTGAGTTCTACCACAAAACATGATTTTTCACCCCAAAAAATAAAGTCGTTTCCCAGCAATAATTTTTGCGCAAAGTTACTTAGTTTGATGTACAAAATGCTTGGTTGACGGCTTCGTGATGAGTCTGTTTACACCCTATATTATTAAAATTATCCTTTTTTTTTGGATGGGTAAATCATCCCCTATGACTCCTCCCACTCTGGGCGGCGCGGAAGGGAGTGTCAGACTTTTACTGACTAAAACCCATCCATGTTCCTGCATCGCCCTTTGTGTTCCGGGGCCACGGTATCTTTTTCGAACAGTCCCGCAGCCCCGGCAGGCATCGGTCCTTGCGGACCGTTATAATGATTTCCAAATTATCCTGTTATTCTCATTGTTATAATGAATGTTTCCTCCTCAGTTATGGTCGGGTTACATGGAGCTAGGCGTGGCGCTGGTGACGTCTACAGCGCTGCAGCCGGAGCGCTGGTCGGGGCGCGGGCCCGACCGGCCGCGCATGCGCGCTGCCGCCGGCATGAGAGTACTGGCCACGTGGAACATGTTGGGTGAGATTTTACGAATATTTAGGCTACAAGTACACCAACACAGATCAAAGAACTGCCAATCTTAAAGTGCAGATACACTAGGGAACAAAAAACTCTATCTACGTGATACTGCAACGTTGCTCAGTGTCTCGCAACATGTTCCTAAACAGTTTTCGACACATTTACGTGACGTGGAACATATTATAGGCTCCCGCTCTGAGGACAAGCGCGTGCGTTACCTTTTCCGCACCGATTAATGTGGCCTGCTAAATGTTACACGACATTGTCCCTGGGACAGTTCATTACGTAGTTGTAAACAACATGATGTGTATCATGTTGCTTCATTTTTCACCAAGTGTTACGTTGAAGTTACAGTGTATAGGGCGCAACATTCGCAAAACGAATGGCAGATCATTCAATGCGGCTTCGCTTGTTTGCACGCTTCATTGATACAAATAAGTGAATAAAACCTGTAATATTTTTTTTATTATCCCTGAATGTCCCACTGCTGGGCAAAGGCCTCCCCCATATCCTTCCAGGTACTCTTCTCCTGCGCCACCTCGGACCAACCTTCGTGATGACGTCTAGATCATCGCGCCACCTCTTTCTAGGCCGGCCTCGGCAGCGCCGTCCATCCTTAAGCATCCATCGTGTTGAGATCTTTGCCTAGCGTCCGTTATGCATGCGGCTCACGTGACAATAAATATTAATGACATTAAGAGGCTGACAACACCTAAGTGATGTTATTTAAGCAGTTTTTTAAGAAAAACTATTTGTTCTAGCACATCAAAAAAAAAATTAATATTCATCATATTTAAAAGACCGTGGACGGACTCGATACATTATCATCATCATCCTATTAATGTTCCCACTGCTGGGACACGGCCTCCTCTCTATGAGAAGGAATGGGCTATAATCCACCACGCGGGCCCAGTGCGGGTTGGTAGATGTCACATGTCTTCGAATTTTTTGGTTCTAAGACATGCCGGTTTCCTCACGATGTTTTCCTTCACCGTTTTGAGAGCAGTGGTTATTTTTTATTGTTTCACTATTTATATTCTATTATACACATATTTATATTTTTATTTATATATACATACAAAATAATCCACACTTTTTTATTTTAATATTTATTTATTATTTTCGTCTAAGACCCTGGCCGCCCAGTAACTCTCTCGCTCTCGTTTACTCCGATACAAATAGACAGTGTGCGCGCATTTTGGTGTTGACATCCCCTTAATATTTTATAACATTCCTCTAGGCGCCGCCCAACTACATTTGGTACCCGGAGCAGTGGGGGCTCTCCTAGAAATCACTCTAGTCAGTGAGTTACGTCGCGCCGCTTTAGGGGCTCTGGTAGCTCTCATGGCGGCTGAACGAGCGCACACGGGGGAGGCGAGACGTACGGAAGCAGCTTTAGTGGACAAACTAGACTCGCTGGTCGCTGATAATAAAGCAGATGATCATTATCGGAGGCTGTTTGATACTGTGTAAGTAGTTTATCAATTTGAAACGCGTTGTTCGCGGTACTCTTTTCTTGTCTTAGAATTCGATGCGACATAACCGCACACGCCTGAACAATAGGGTAGATGACTAAAAAATCTAATTAGTCTGTCAGATAGATTTCCAAAAAATATTGGAAACGTATTTTTTATTTTTTCATGTAAACAAGAAATGAAGACGATACAGTGCAGCGAAAACTCGTGTCACGTCACACTTTTTACCGAAAAGTGACGGTCACAAGCCCCCCACTCATATTTTTTGATGCGTTTTATCTTCGTCATTTTTTTTTTGATAAAACAAAAAATACGTATCCAATATTTTTCGATAATCTAACTGACAGACTAAATAGAATCATATTTTGTTTACTCAGAAATCATCCCTATTTGATTGGGTCGCAAAGCCCAACACATTAGCGATGGTTCAGTTTTTTAAGGCTGCTTATTTGAATACCATCATGCATGCTGACCAGCATGTTGCGTTACTCCCGCAGACCTAAGATAAAGACCGCAAGCGACGGAGAACAAATTATTGGAAGCCTAATGTTGTTATCAGGAGCTTTTCAATTATGTGTTGCGGCGTAGCGCATTGGCTTGTCTTTTCCTGCACTTGAGTTCGCGTTAAGGCGACTACAGGAGCTAAATTAGCAACTCTATTTGTGGTGGTTCAAACTTCGTTTGAAATACTATTAGAATAAAGTTCTAATCAGCTTGCACTACAAAGTGGTTGTTACGTCAGTCACTGCGGGCCGAATTTTGCGAAATGAGTGTTTTTTTTTGCGATTTACAAAAAAATCTATTGATTGGACTAAAAAAATAAAACACTATCATGCTAATTATGTTGCTTGTTGTTATGTTGTTTAATTTGCCAAAAAATTAGAATGATCGCATGTATTTTAGTATGGTTTTAACTCGTTAAAAGATTTTTTTAGAGATAACTTTATGATTTTTTTTATCGAGTAAAATTAGTTGTATTATGTTTTCAAAACACTATTATATTAGCACATATCCTGAAGAATACCATATATTTTTCTGGTTTTGTTTATTGCAGTGAATCATATGCTTTTTTGCATTATAAAACTCGCGTTTAGCTCCTGTAGTCCCCTTAATATGTAGACAAAGCACTAGATTACAGTGAGCACACTGTTTTGTCAGGACATCATTTATTCCTGTCTCTTTCCTGTCATTCCTCACACAATCCATGAATCTTTTATTTGGCCTTCCTGTCCATCAACATTCATGTCCATCACTCTTTTAGTCACAAACGTTTCATCCCGTCTCATTACATGCACCCATACCAAGACAAACTTCGACTTCCTATTTTGATTACTGCTTTGATTCAATGGTTGTTACAATTTTTTTTAGAATGTTCTATATTCTTTACTCTTTCATTTTAAATAATACACCAGCATGTTACCTTATTCTACCACTACGACCTAAACTATTATCAAATAACATTTCGTCTAATCATACTTCTATTGTCCACGCTACTCAGGGAACATTTGAGCTCAGTGTAAGTACCACAACCGTTAATTATGACGTCACTTAGTAACAACACATTATTTTAGCCAGCTACAACAATACAATCTAAACACGTTTTTATTTTTATTAATTACTCCTTAATTACTTTGACACAACTACTTAAATTTATTCACCGTCAGTTGGTCGGTGAGTTTGTTTGATAACAGACGAAACAAAATGTTTGCGTGTTTTTCAACTTATTTTGTGAAGAATATTCTCATTGAATGTTACAATTAAGTATCTGCTAATTTTAGTGTTGTGAACGATTTATTACGCAAGTTGATAAAATGAGAGTGTTAAGGAAACCGGTACGGACGAATTGTGGTCGCGGTTCCGGACATAGACACCTACGTATATTTCAGTAAGTATTTGCATGGTGTCCGGAGCCGCATGCGCAATTTGCCCGTACGAGTGGAACTGATCCTTAAATACTATCGTAATGTGAGAGTTTTCTAACATATTTTTGTTTTCGTGTCAATTATCTTATATGGGGAGGAATGTTATATCTATGGACGTATTATCAAATATGACTTGCACTATCTGTCATTCAATAAATTATTTGCATAAAAATGTGATTCATTTTATTATAGATACCCTTCAGGATCTAAATGTGCAGTCATCCCACAACAGTCATCAGGCACCACAATAAGGTTCAAGGAATAGTCCTTGAACCTCATTGTGGTGCCTGATGACTGCGCTGTGTGATCATTGTGCCTTTTTAGGTGACAGTGAAAGTAAGACTTACAAGTCAACTTGCGAAATAAATCTTTACATAAAAAATTGTAAACATGTAACTTTCTACGAGTCTGTCTTCAGTTCTTCACATTTGTTTTATATTAATCTCAGGTTAATGGAACGAGTGTCAACGGAAGGATGGCGGGAAGCCGGCGCGGCTTTCGTGGCGTGTGTGACGCGCTTGCTGGAGCGGCTGCTGGACTACCGCGCGGTCATGCAGGGGGCTGAGCACAGGGACAAGAGGATGGCTGCTACTGTCAACTTATTGGTGAGGGAACCCAGCCTAGCCCACTTGTATTGGCACTAGACATCTGCATACGTTGCGTATGTTTAATGCAAATAGAAAAACCTATACAACCAACCCTTCCTACTTATACAGGGTGTAAACAACCTCATCACGAAGCCGTCAACCAAGCATACTGTACATCAAACTAAGTAACTTTACGCAAAAAATATTGTTGCGCAACGACTTTTTTTTTTTGGGGTGAAAAATCATGTTTTGTGGTAAAACTCGTTGTAACGCACTCAAAACATTGTGCTGATGGATGGATTGAATAATAAGGGGGTCGTGGAGGTGTTTAAAGCAAAAATGTTACATTAAAAACTTGTATTTATAAAAAACTTGTCAAAAAGTTGGAACTTTGACCCAATATCTCCGTTACTAGAAGGTTCCCAGGTATAGTGTAAAACAAAAAAAAAACACAATGACGAGGAAAACAAGTGCCTTTCGACTTCGTTAAGAGGTTTTTTACACCCTTTATTTCCTTGTAGTTTACGTTAGTATTAATTAAATTATTTTCAGATATATACCTACCACTGCTTGTCTCTGCATCACCCAAAGGTTGACTGGTAGAGAATGCCTATAGCATTAAGTCCGCCTCTGTACTTTGTGCTTGAAATTTTAAATAATAAAAACATTATCAAAATGTACAGTCAGCTTAACGATGTGTACCCACCCCTGAAAGCGTTCGTTAATACAACTGAGGTACCCCAGTTGTATTAACATTGATGCATCAATTGATGCAGCCCACCGTACCTGAAGGCTGTATCACAACTTGTGTAAATTAAGTTTGAGATACAACGGTCTAAATAAACACTGCAGGTCTTCTAAACATCATAAATGTTACATGCTAGACCACAATAAGTACCTACCATTAAATCATTACTTACCATAACATGCGTCTCAGATCGCCTTGCTAATTATTTCACTCGCTTATATGTATTTCAGAACTTTTACAAGAACGAGATCGATCGTAAGGAGATGTACTTGCGCTACGTGTACAAGCTGCACGATCTTCACATCGCGTCTGATAACTTTGTTGAAGCTGGATGCACTTTATTGGTAAGCTGTGTTTATATAATAGACTATTACTGGTTGCAGGTTGCTGTCCTGTCACCCAGCATTATCTATCCTCATGACTTCAAACTCCAGTTTTGTCCAGCTCGTTCGGCCATGTTTTTTCGGGGTGTGGTTTAATTCTAGCTGTGTAGAAAGTGTAATAGTGACAATGTAATCGCCGTTTACATTTTCTTAAACTCTATTGTAAATAAACATTTAAATTATTTCAACCTTTAGCAAAATAATAGTGAAAGACATTACTTTAACCTATGTATATATATATATGTATATAAATACAAACTAGACAAATAACACCCAGCAATCTAGACAAATTTAATAATAATTTAATTAACAAGTTAAGTATACCGGGTCATATTAGAAACAATGTAAATGTATTTTATGAAGAATTATTTTCGGTAGTGCACACCGAATTTAATAATACTTTAAAAAAGAAATCTAAAACTATTGGCCCAAAGTTTATTTTCAGTGACTGGGCAACACAAGGTATTAGGAAAAGTAGGGAACGATTGTTTGAGCTGTACGGCCTTAAGCCTTACATCAACACTGAAGCTTTTAATAAATATGTTGCTACTTTCTCGAAAATTTTTAAAAACACTTGCAAGGTAGCCAAATCCTTATTCATTAGCAACAAGATTAAATCAGCCGACAACAAAATAAAGACGGTTTGGAAAATTATCAACAATGAAACAAATAGAAATAAAAAACAAGGTAATGACTTCACACTAAAGACATCGCGTGGCCTTGTGAGCTCCAACAATGAAGTTGCTCAAGAATTTGTAAATTTCTTTACCAGTATCCCACTTAAAACTACAGAAACCTTAAATTCCTCTGCCTTGCTCTCTATTGATTTATTGAAAGCGAACGTTTCAGCCTGTCCAAATGAATTTAAATTTCAGCATATAAACCCCTTAACAGTCATAAAAGGTTTTAAGCAAATCAAGATCAAATTAACGGAAGATCTATGGGGTATGTCTATCAAAGCTTGTACCTCAATTATTGAGACTGTAGCGCCGTATTTAGCCTCAATATTTAATTTGTGCGTGGATCAAGGGGTCTTCCCAGATCTAATGAAATTCAGTAAGGTAATACCGCTTTTTAAATCCGGGGACAGTAAGGACACCAATAACTATAGGCCCGTATCCGTGTTGCCGGTTTTCAGCAAAGTGTTTGAAAAGATAATGCTCAATCAAATGCTTAACCATTTCAACACCAATAAAATATTACACGAGCAACAGTATGGTTTCACCAAAGGACGTTGTACAACTGACGCCGGTGTCACTTTATTAAAACACATATTTACTGCGTGGGAAGAGGCACAAGATGCCATAGGAATCTTCTGTGACCTTTCGAAGGCATTTGATTGTGTAAATCACGAAACCCTGATCTTGAAACATGAGCATTACGGTTTAGGTAAACTTGCGCTCAGTTTAATAAAATCGTATTTGAATGATAGACAGCAGCAGGTACAAATAAATGGAGTCAACTCAATGGGTTTAAAAGTAAAAATGGGTGTACCACAAGGTTCGATATTGGGTCCCTTCCTCTTTTTAGTGTATATTAATGACCTACCCCATTTATTTAACAACCATCCGCATATGGTGTTGTTTGCTGACGATACTTCTTTAATATTTAGGATAAACAGACGTGCCACTAATCTTGACGACGTAAATAACGCCCTACTGCAGGTCCACAATTGGTTTACCGCCAATAATTTAGTACTAAATGGAAAAAAGACTAAGTGCATTAGATTTGCTCTACCAAATGTCAAAAGTAGTGATTGTGACATAATATTGAATCAAGAGAAACTAGAAATGTAATAAAACTGAAATGTCGATAAAACGGTTTTCTTGGGAATCACGCTCGATTCAAGGTTGCAATGGGGTCCTCATTTAACATCTCTTGCAGGACGGCTGAGCTCAGCAGCATATGCTGTTAGAAAAATCCGTCAATTCACTGATATTGATACCGCGAGGCTAGTCTATTTTAGTTATTTTCATAGTATTATGTCATACGGTATTTTACTATGGGGACGGGCTGCAGACATCGAGTCTATATTTATTCTGCAGAAAAGAGCCATCAGAGCCATTTATGAATTACGTAGACGCGATTCTCTAAGAGAACTGTTTAAGGAAATTAATATCATGACAGTACCTTGTCAATACATCTATGAAAACATCATGTACGTTAGGAAAAATCGGCATTTATTCAGTAGAAGAGGTGACAGACACCACTAAAACACTAGAAATAGGGACCAACTAGTTCAGCCAGGTTTCAGGCTTGCTAAAGTAGATTCATCTTTCATGGGGTACTGTTTGAAATGTTACAATAAAATACCTCCCCACATTCTTCAACTGAACGAGACGAAATTTAAATCTTGTATAAAACGCACACTATGTAGGCAAGCATATTATAAGTTGGGGGATTACATTGATGATAACAATGCTTGGCTAAATGCTGGTCCTGCTCCACAACCATAGGGGCGGGGGGGGGGGGCAAATTAATTGATTGTTTGGGTCGGGCATTATTTGAGTCCATCGACACGTAAAGAAGAAGATGAAGAATTGATTCCCATGTTGATGTTTTGTGGAAGCTGCAGAAGATTGTAAAAATATACTTGCATTATATAGATTCCAGTTCTTAGTATTATATAATTGCGTGGCACATGTGTGAGTGCTTTGTACTGTTCAGCCACCATTTACATTTATTTATATTTCATTGACTTGAATATGCCTTGGTGGCTGAGAGAATGTCATGCTCACTTAAATGTCTCGCTGATGGTGGCGGGTGTGTCGGGTCATTTAGTTCCCTTCAATATGGTTGAGTTGAATGGCGCCGGTACATGCGTCATGTTTGTGAACGGGCGCTGTCAGTTGGGACTGGTCATCTCTTAGCTGCCAAGGTTCATTTTAATTACTTTATTCGTAAACTGTTGATCTAATCTTTTACTCTGGACGCTCTTAGTGTGCACGTCTTTCTACATCGTTCTCACATATATGTATAATCTCAAAATTAAAGATGTAACCAAGATTTTGTAACAATATTTTGATTTAAAAGAGTGTCCATGGAGTTTCTTGCCCGTTCTTCTCCATAGAGATCTACGCTAGGGAATGGGCAACTACAGTACTTTCTCAAGTTATTATGCCTTGTGACTGGGACTGTAGCTTTGATTTTCTTTTTTGTATTTTTGACATTCAAAAGTGCCGTAATGGTCTAATTGAAATAAATGCTTTGAGTTTGAGTTTGAGTTTGAGTATATTTTCAGTTGTATGCAGAAACTTTGAGTTGGGAGAGCGATCAAATCGGCGTGGACTCTGAACATCCGGAGATGCCCGAGTGGAAACGAAAAGAAGCGTTGTACAACCAAGTGCTGCAATACTTTAACCGCGGAAAGGTATAACTAACTTTAATCTTTTTTTTCGCGTTTAAATTGGTTTAAAAACGAAAGATCCCTTTAAAGAAATAAAAAAATATTAATGCCAAAAGCTCAGCATGATGTTAGATGGCAACACTAGATAGTGGCTACCATCACCTGCCATCTGATGTTGATTTAGAACTGCAGCCCGCTGTTTCGGTTGACCATAGAGATATTTGTTTTTTATTAAGAATGGTTCCAAACAACGCTTATCGCTTACGCGTCCCGTGTGTCAAAAAAACTTGGTACACATTTAAGAAGACAAGTTCTAAGTAGAGTAAAATCCACCTAATACATTTAAAACATGTAAAAACATTGCGATCTCGATATTTTTTTTTTATTTAGCCAGATTTATCAATTACTGTGTAATTGTCCCATATCAATAGACGATAGTATGTCAAAATATTACAAATCCTAATTTTCATTTCAGTGCTGGGAAAAAGGCCTGCCACTACTCCGCGAGCTGGCAACACTATACGAAGTAAAACTTTGCGACTACCCTCGTCTGTCGAACTGTTTGCGCACACACGCGACATTCTTAGATTCTGTGATGGAACAGCTGAGACCTGAGCCTGAGTACTTCAGGGTTGGTTTCTACGGGAAAGGATGCCCACTGTTCGTGAGGGTAAGAAACACTACTGTAATAAAGTTTTAAGATAAAATACTAGCGGCCCGTCCTGGCTTGGCACGGGTGGACATTTATTTTTAATTATCATCATTTTTTTTGTTTAATGAACATAGCCTATGTTGTAGATATCTAAAATGGTTTCATATTTTGGTTATTTAATATTTTGGAAAACGATAAGTCTTGAGTTTTATTATAGAGATCACTGAGATTCAAGCGCAGAGCAGAGGAGTTCCTTATAACATATAACTTGAACTTTATCCCTAGTTTCGTAAAGTGCAAAGATGCACTAGCAACTTCACAGAAATTTCAAACAGGTCTTCAGGTTTCTCGAAGTACGCTTGCACGGAATCGTGCTTGCTGCACACATTCTTTGCCCTAAATGATAAAACGATAAGCTGAAAATTGCGTTATTTATGAACCTTGTATGACAACTTTTTAAATTCTCAGTTCCACTAAACTCGTTATATGTCGACAGAACAAACAATTCGTGTACCGCGGCCATGACTACGAGCGTATCGGTGCGTTCACACAAAGACTGCAGGCGGAGTACGTCGCCGCGCACATACTGATGCGCAACACGCCGCCCGACGACTCCATCATCGCTAACGATGGACAATGTGAGTGTAGTATAGTAACACAATGTTTTTATGCGCAAATACAAGACATTTTTAATAAGTAATAAGAGTTTTGTATTTCTTGCATATTCCCTATTGGCTTCAGACTCGAGATAAAATATTATTTAACCTGCGCATTCACTCGTGAGCTATATCTGGTCGTCAGTCGCAGACGCGAATTAATTAATTTTTTTAATAATTTAGTTCCTCATTGCCGGGTTGATTGGGTTATACAAATAGTTAACAAAGCCGACCCGAGGCTATTACTACACATATACGCCTCATGTTAATCGGCAAACTCCGCTTAATCGTGTACGGGTTGGCACAATTCCAACTAAGGGTTCTTACAGACGAGCGGCACGTTGCCAACGGCAGATAAACTGCTGCCGTCGACGCGCCGGTTGGCAGCCGCCGAAGCGACGACGACTGCCGTCGACTAATGGCGACGCTTGCAGTTGTGGCATGCCGCGTAAATGTGTGTCGACGGCTGCCGTCGACGCGCCGGCGGCAGCCACCGATGCCACAACTGCAAGCGTCGACGGCAGCCGTCGACAGGTGGAGATGGCTGCAGTTTATCTGCAGTTGGCAACGTGCCGCTCGTCTGTAAGAACCCTAAGCCGAGCGGCTTTTCCCGAACGCATATCCACGTAATATATTTGATTGCGTCGCCCACCTGTTTTGAATCAAGGTCTTTGCACATCTGTCTAATCTTTGTGACCTTAGTCCCTAGCCGTACATGTGTGTAGCACCCCTCAACAAGAAGAAGTAAGACATATACTATATACTCGTGCTACTATAGTTGGTGCCAGTGAAGATGAGAATAGCGGTCATTGCCCTTTTCCTAATATCTCTGCGTACGAATCAAAACAAATAAACCATGTATTGTTTTTCATTGGAAAAAATATTGAAGATCACGATATGACGATTAAAGACTTGAACAGGCTTATTTTTGGATTTCAAAGTTAAGAACTTTAATAAATGTAGGTGGGTCAATGACCGCTATTGCGATCTTAACTGTCAGCAACTATATTCTATATTATACTCTAGTTTGTTGTTTGTTACTTACTAACATAATATGAAATCACTTTCAGACATACAAATCTGCAACGTAAAGCCAGTCCCGTCCCGGCGCCAATGGCCGTCGGGTACTCCCGACCAGGTGAAGCGTTTCTACGCGTGCAACGACGTCGACACGTTCCTGTGCGACCGGCCGCTGCAGAAGCCGCCTATTGATAAGGATAACGAGTTCAAGGTAAAATAACCACCACTAAAATAAGCCCTAAGTAAAGGGAACTAAGGGCTAATTTTAAACGTTTAGGAGTTCTGGGGTTTTTTATCTCCGTAGATAAAAACTAACAAATCAAAATCAGCTTTTAGTGGTATACAAAGTAAGGTTTGGACGTTTACAACGATAATCTTCGCTTGGCGAATGCTAATGGTTGAACTTAAAAGTGACTGATAAGATCAAAAAGAATAAGAATGAATTATTAAAAAAAAAAGTATTTCAAAAATGTACATATAAGTGCAGTAGTGTTATTTCTTAAACAATGGTATAATTAGTGCATAAAAGTAAACTATAACGAAAATATATTTACAGTTTCAAGAAACGATAATGTGGAATTCAAATGTTTGTTAGCGACCTGCCCGATCTAGGTTTTTAAAGCAGAGCATACCTTTGCTAAAATAAATTTCATTTTTTGGGCAATCATCAAATGACTCCTCCCGCTCTGGGCGGAGCGGAAGGGAGTGTCAGACTTTTACTGACTACAACCCATCCATGTTCCTTCATCGCCCTTTGTGTTCCGGAGCCGCGGTATCTCTACCTGTGTTTCAGGCCATTAATAGGCTAGATTCCACCATCAATAAATTGCAAATCTATGTAGTCCGTCAGTTAGAGTATTGGAAAATAATGGATACGTATTTTTTGTTTTTGTAAATCAATGAATATTGACAAAGATAAAACGCATATAAACTCGAGAGCGGGGCTTGTGACGTCACAACGCACTAAAAACAGCACGGCGTGACGTATTGAGAATTTTAAAAGTGTCGTATCTCCGTCAATTTTGGTTTACGTAACAAAAGAAAAAATACGTGTCAAATATTTTTTGATAATCTGACTGACGGACTAATTAGATTTTTTCAGGACACAAGCCTATTGAGGTCAGAGCTATGAATTCGGAGAGGCCTCTCATTCATCATCATCATTCTCTTGCCCTTATGATGATGATGATAGGCCTCTCCGATTTCATAGCTAATAATAGTCGGAGAGGCCTATATTCAATTTATATTCGTTTTAGTTTTTAGTGTAATTCATTTTGATACAATGTAAAAGCTGATAATGTGAAGTAGCATTGATTCGTCTTTTTTTTATTTTCAGAGCCTCTGGATTGAAAGAACGACATTAGTGACAGAAGTCTCATTACCAGGCATTTTGAGGTGGTCTGAAGTTATTTCAAGATCTGTAGAAGAAATACCACCGGTTGAAGTGAGTTTTTGTTTATATGAAGCTGTGATTCTTCATAATTCAGTCATCCACAGCGGCACGGGTTGTTTTGTGTGTAGTATCTCTTTTATGGTCGATCACCATGCAACAGAGATACTTCAAGTCATGCAATTAATTTCATACCAAAATTCAGTTTATTTTTGTTTCAATTTGCAATTTAAAATGTTTATAATTAGCAAGCATAAATGCGATGGTTGTGTCGACAACCATCGCATTTAATCTTCCCCAAAATTCCAATCATTGTATTTCCGAAACTTACAATGCCACTTACGAAACATCTTTTGTGTTTTTCAACTATTAGAGCTCCCGATATTTTTACGCAGTTGCGCGTGCCATGATCATGACGGAAAGATATCCCATAAGTGATAGTGTTAGTTCATCAGTTATGGGAAGTGGGCTAGTTACAGGCACTTATGAACCGTCGAAACAAAGAGAACAATGAAATGTAGCTACAGTCACATGACATAAAACTGTGAAAGTACTGTGGTTGCCCATTCCAAAGCGAAGATCTCTATGGAGAAGAATGGGCAAGAAACTCCATGGACACTTTTTTAAATGAGTGATTGTGTTTCCGTCGCAGTACGCGTGCGAGACCATGGAGGCGACGGAGCGCGAGCTGCGCAGTCTGATCAGCGCCTACACGGCCGCGCCGGCGCAGAACATCAACCCCTTCTCCATGCGCCTGCAGGGCACCATCGACGCCAACGTGCAGGGCGGCATCTCCAAGTACGAGCAGGCCTTCCTCACGCACGACTTCGCCAGGGGCGCCAGCCCCAGGGAGGCCGCGGCGGCGGCCAAGGTCTGTACATATTGTGTTTTTTTTTGATAAAAAAATCAGTCAGATTATCAAAAAAAAAATGACCCGTATTTTTTCTTTTGTTACGTAAACCAAAATTGACGAAGATACGACGCTTATAAAATTCTCAATACGTCAGGCCGTGCTATAATTCTTAGTGTATTCTGACGTCACTAGCCCCAACTCACGAGTTTTGATGCGTTTTACAAGAAAAACAAAACATAAGACACCTAGACAAAAGTTTGTCGTGATTTTCTTTACACCGTAAATATATTACGTTTAATGTCCAAAATTGGTGAAGGTTAGGTCTTTTCTATCCTAGTTGTATACCTATAGAATAGGCATGACGACAGTATCAATAAATTGCAAATCTATTTAGTCCGTCAGTTATAGTATTGGAAAATTATGTTGTATTTTTTGTTTTTGTAAATCAATGAATATTGATAAAGATAAAACGCATCAATATTTGGGAGTGGGGGTTCGTGACGTCAGAACGCACTAAAAATTATATCACGGCGTGACGTACTGATAATTTTAAAAGAGTCGTATTTTCGTCAATTTTGGTTTACGTAATAATCATAAAATAATCATCTAAACTGAGATTTTTGATGTGTGATTATGATTTAGATATTTATACAAAATTTTAAAAAATATGGCCGAGAAAGTTTGATTATTTCTCTAGGGATCCCTTTTTTTCTTCTATTTGAGTGCTAGACTCTCAAAACACTCAAAAACAAGAAGAATTGTAACAGCCCTCTAAATCTGTTACCTAAAAAATATTTCTTTATTTTAGTTGAGGCGGCTAGTGTCTTCGCAACTAGCTGTGGTCGATGCCGGCTTGTCACTACACGGTAGATTAGCGCCGGAAGACGTTAAACCACTGCACAGGTTTGTTAAACGGTTCAGTTATTGCTTCATTTAATTAGGCAGCTTTTAAAAACTGGGGGTGAAACTGAAATCATTAATTTAACACAACATTTATTGCTAAGGGCTCGATGATATAAATTATTAACTTAATTCCAGGCGACTCGTGGAACGATTTAACCAACTGCGACAGAACTTAGGACCAGGATTAGCTCGTGCACGAAGACAACTATCAGAAAGTATTGTAAAGTAAGCATATTTTTCTTCTTTATCTCTACAGGGTGTAATCAGACTCATCACGAAGCCGTCAACCAAGCATTCTGCACATCAAACTAAGTAACTTTACGGAAAAATTATTGCTGGGAAACGACTTTTGTTTGTGGTGAAAAATCATGTTTTGTGGTAGAACTCAATGAACCGCCCTCAAAACATTGTGCTGATGGATGGATTGAATAGTACGGGGGTCGTGGAGGTGTTTGAAGTAAAAATCTTTAAAAACTTGTATTTAAAAAAAAAACTTGTCAAAGTAGGAACTTTGACCCCCAATATCTTCGTAACTAGAAGGTTCCCAGGTATGGTGTAGAACAAAAAAAAAATATCGCAATGATAGGGAGAATAGGTGCCTTTCAGTTTCTTTAAGAGTCTATCATCTACCTTATCATAAGAAGAATATATAATATTACATAACATAACATCACGCCTGTATTCCCCGAAGGGTTAGGCAGAGGTGTACCTAATGGTACACCCACATTACGCAAGTTAATTTAAGTCCCATGTAATAGGGGACAAGCCTATTGCCATCAACCAGGCACAATTTCAAACTCCATAGCTGCTACTGAGAAGTTCCTGATGGAAAAAGCCAATACCACATTGCTCGGCCCAGAAATCGAACCCAGGACCTCATGTGACACGATCCAATATTAATATATGTTATTATTCTTATTTTCAGCACTCCGCTACCGCCAGTTCCAGCGTTAGACAAACGATCTCAAAGTATTCAACAAAGTGATAACTATTACGACGATGGACACCTCTATGACAAGCCGGTAAGTCACGCCATCTGTTGGACAATACACAAAACATGCTTACGCGCCAAATGTTATGGAACATTTGTGCCAAATGTAATGTTAAGGTACCAATATTACTGTTATAATGAAAAGATTGTGTGTTCTCCTTTTAAGAAAATATATATATGAAACAATAAAAGAATTTCGGGTGCCTTGGAGATGCACGCAGCATTTTTAAAATAAATAAAATTTGCCAGATAGAAAACTTCGAAGATTCAGACCTTTAAGGTTGCACTACTCAACATATTTTCCATACCAAATTCGGGAGGCTATTACTCCACGGTTTGACATGGTACATCTAAAGTTAAACATGATATCGTTTTGTCTCATTATTAATTGTGTGTGTGCGGAAACAGAATATTAAGAGCGGCCAACCCACCATACTTTTCGCGAGAATTTTGACAAACGCTCGGGCGTGATTATGAAGTTGTTAGACATATATCTTTAAATTTTTTGAACTGATAGGTATCTTGTGCACTATATCTAGGCTTCTATCGAAGCAAAAAATAAAAATTTGTAGGAACAATGAATTTGTTCCTACAAATTTTTATTTTAATGTGTAAGCCTCCAAAAATTGCTGTTTTTCTCAAATTTTACCTCAACTTTGGCCGTTCATAATGTACTCATAAATTGTAAAACTAAAAAAAATTGCCTGATAGAAGCCTTGCAAATATAGTGGAGATTTTAAATAATAAATATTTATTTCACAAACTTGTAAGACTTATTCAAAAACACGTATTTCCTGGAACAAGTTTTATAATTTTCGAACACTATCTTTCGTTCAATGTCCTCGCGTTGGTCGGTATGAGGTGCGCGGGAGACGAGTAGTGCGGGGTCGGGGCTAGGTAAGACAGGACAGTTGAAAAAATATCGCCGCGATGGCTCTGGATGAAACAACAAGCTTTTCGACCATGCTCGCGTTGACGATAGACGCACCGGGAACCTCTTAAAATAAAAAGCCATTCAAAAGTTACGAGCTACCAAAGATTCGATTTTATTGCCAATTTTAACGAAACTGGTCGTAAATTAGTAATAAAAGAAGTGTCAAATATCCAAAACAAAGTCCGTACCGACACAGCGCAATTATCGAAGACCTCAATAAATTTTATTTGTAAATTATTTATGCAGTTGTTTTTTCATAAAATTCGATTTCCCAAAGGCCTTTTCGTATTTTTTGACGCGCACCTTTTACTATGACTTTTTGTGCATCTCACTGAATAATGTTTCCCCCCCCGGGACGCTCACGCACACATGAACAATATGTCACACGCGATATTGACATGTCCTTTGTTTGATAGAAGAACAAGAATTATATTTCTATCCTTTTCATTTCATGCATGACGTCAGTGACGTGTCATTTGTTTTTCGCTGAAGTTGAAGGGCATTTGCATTTTTATTGCACTCCTATAATGTGTGCGTTTCGATGGCGCGAACACGGCGTTTTTTTTTAAAAAATCTGGAAAGTTTTGTAAAAATTTGAATTTAAAATTAAATTATGTAATTAATTTTAAATTTCACATTCAGAACGTTTTGAAGTATCGCTTATAACCTAAATACACAAAAATCCTAGGTTTATATTTCAGTGTCAAATCCTTGACAAATTCAAATCTAGGTTTTACAAAAACTTCAGACCTCTGCGATGCTTTTTCAGCGAGATATCGGCAATAACGTGTTTTTCACTGTTTCAATGTCGCGGCCATGGGGTTTTAGTCTTACAGCTCCTAAAATTCAATCTGTTATTTAACTAAATTTCAGGTCTCTGCAACGCTTAGTTTTTAAGATTTCCGCAGCCGCGCGGTTCTCCGTGTTTCGATGGCGTGGCCACGTTCAAACCCTTATAAACTTTTTAACCATAACTTTGACAAATTTGGGAAATTTGAACCAAATTTTACATATTTTTACAAAATCATGGCATAGTTATTTTTAAAAAAACGCCGTGGTCGCGCCATCGAAACGCACACCCTAAAATATGGTGTAGCGACCTACTTATTTAGAAACTTTATACACATAAAACCTTTACGATATGATTTTTACTTTTCTTCTGATCTGTCACTTCTCTGTCTTGTGTTGCTTAAATTTATATTGAATGATGAAAAATTTTAATTTAATTTAATTAGTGTACAACAACCACTAAATTGGTTTTTATTTTATTCTTTTTAGCGCATTTAAATAAAAGGTCAGACGAAAGTATTATAAGAAAAAGTTATTTGTAAAGATATATATTGTTGGCGAGTGTTGAGCGGCGTCGAATAGCATTACGAACGGTTCGGAACGCTGTGTGTGTGCGTACGAACTAGACGTGCGTGAAGACTAGCGTTTAACTGCTCATCACTGATACTATCTCTGTCGGGCACGATGCCAGGTGAGACAGCGAGCTTTTTGGCCACGCCCACCAATGAGTTCGAGCCCGTGAGTTGTGTCACCTTAATTTGCCGAGGGTGGCTCATCATCATTCATCAGTTCAGTCGAAAGACGTCCACTGCTGGACATAGGCCTCCCCCAAGTGTCGCCACATTGACCGGTCCCGTGCGACTCGCATCCAGGTCATCGGTCCACCTAGTGGGAGGCCTTCCAACGCAACGTTTTCCGGTTCGCGGGGGTGGCTAACTAATAAAACAATAGAAATAACCTTGTTAATTCCCTGTTTATTGTGCCAGTAGCTTCAGGTTATCAACATTGAAACCGTTCTTATTATTATTACTTTATCATTATTTTTGCATCTTATAGGTTCCCTCCATATCAGCAGGAGACTGAACGAAACAAGGCCAATAGGCACAAAGGGACGTTTACAACCGGGATAGACGTTTACATCTTTTAGGTTATTAAGCACGCTCTATGTAATTGTTAATGTATTGATGCAGTTGCACCAAAATCTTTTTTTTTCTGTTTTACTTACCTTCTTGGTGTCCCACTGCTGGCTAAAGGCCTCCCCTTTCTCCTTCCATACCTCTATCCTGTGCGATCTCTGACCATGGTAGCGCAAAATGACCAGATCGTCACGCCACCTTCGCCGCGGTCGGCCTTCCTCTGGCTGTTTTTTCTCCAACATCAGCTACTTGAGTTATGGATGGGTGGTGTTTCTAGCGCGATCTGTTCGCTTAACCCCTATTATGCTGCGCTCAATTGCTGGAATCTACTTTTTTGTTTTTTTTTTGTTTTAGTACGAATAATTGAAAACATTGGTAAAAATTGCGGTGTCTGCCTTAGGTTAACCTTCTCCTAAACTGTTCTACTTAGCTCGTTTTTATGTCACCATTTTGATCATGAATTAATTCACAAGCTCTGTACATCAACATCACTTGTCATTATCCACACAGCACCTTTAGTAGCGTCATCTATTAACCTTCAAATATACCACCAGCTATCAATGGAAGACGCGATGGAGCAGCAGAGCATAATGTCGAGCAGTCTACCGATCAGCGACAACCGTGACTGCGTAGAGGATAACTCTATGATCAAGTCGGCCCCACCGTTGCCGATCAGGCCCAAGTCTGGAGACCCCAGGAGTCCTACAAGACCGCCTCTAGAAAAATACCGGTAAGTGACATTCAAATATTCATAAACGTTTCAATTCGACAAGTTGGCTATGGCATAACTAAAGCGAGCGAGATAGATATACGAGTTTCCGAATCGAAATCGAATCGAAGCGTTTGTGAATACAAGAACTAGTCTACAGTCCTGTTACAGATATTATACCAATATTACAGAGATCTTTTGCTGCGACTGACACTTTTGTAAAATTCATTTATGCATTTTGAAGATGATTGCTGCCCCTTCCAGAGACACTGACTGTCTTAGGTCTAACTAAATAAATAATTAAGTTGTAAACACTAACAATACTAACCTAATTACCTAAGCACCATTGTTACTAACACTAAAATACTAACAAAGTTATGGACTGTAGTTTGAAAATAAAGGTTAATTTATTTATTTTATTTATTTACGCTCATTACAATAAGGTGCTTTTTGAGAGAAAGTGAGTTTTTGAGAGTGTTGAATATGAAAGTAGATGGCTATAAGAGTAGAGGAAGATCAAAGAAACGATGGATGGACTGTGTGAAGGATGATATGGATAGAAAGGAGGTGACTGCTGAGATGACGAGTAATAGAGAAGTATGGAAGAAGAAGACATGCTGCGCCGACCACAAATGAATTGGGATAAGGGTAAGATAATAAATAAATAAATAAATATCGCTGGACATTACACACAGCGCCATCCAGTGCCACACTAAGCAACGAGGCTTGTGTCGTGGACACCAGATAGTTAATAGACTACATAGATACTTTTTGTTTGTAAATACACACTTATTATACATATAAACATCCATGACTCGGAAATAAATGCCCATGCTCATCACACAAACGTTTGCTCCGACCGGGATTCTAACCCGGGACCCTAAGAACGTAAGGCAGCCTCACTACCGCTGCGCCATTCGGGTCGTCAACAACGGTCGTTATTCATCGTCATAATGATGATGATGAATAAGATTGTTGGGTTGCCGCTATCGGAGGTATAATAAGTGTGCAAGGACTATATATGTACTGTTCCTTTTTTTTCAAGCATAGGTTGTGATTGGTCATACTTCCCTTAATAAACAGAGGGCTCAGGACAGCAGTTTGTGATTATGAATGTATACACACAGGTAGACAGTCATCATATGCCTAGCCTTTTGCCAACTATGTTGGGGTCGGCTTCCAGTCTAACGGGATGCTGCTGAATACCAGTATTTTACTTGGAGCGACTGCCTATCTGACGTCCACAACACAGTACTGGATAATACGATACTCCTTATCCAGACTGGTTGTCAGACTTCCAGCACCCCTAGCCAAGTTGACAATCTACAATCGTTAACGCTAGTAGAAAACTATTTAAATGAATGGGAATGACATCATCTCAACGTTAAATCACTTAATCAACACAAACGAATAGAAAATTCGTAGACAAGTTTACATCGTTCAAAATGATAGAATGGAATGTTATCGTTTCTACAATGTTGATCGCCAAACTTTTTGGTAGGAACGCTCACCATAGACTAAAGTGTAGGTTTTTCTACAGAAATTAGAGAACGAGCGATCGACTTAGTCGTGTCAACTTGGCTACCAATTTAGCGCTTTCTACAATCGCTTACGCCGAGGCGTTTACGATTGTAGAAAGAGAATCGATACGAAACGTTTGTAACTTGGCTAGGCCGGCAGGCTTCTGACTACTCATAACGATTGCCAAAGATCTGTAAAGGACCGCGTATTACGTACACACACGTATTAACAGCGTGACAGTCAAAACAATGCTGTGGCGATTTACATGGATGTGATATTCCGACTGCGTATTTCCCTCTATTGGATGTGAAATAGGACATTCAAACTTTTGTTATTTCCAGGGACTCGATCGATGGTGAATTGGTGGAACAGTGCCGACACAGTAGCCGTGCGTCGTGGAGCGAACCGGGCGACGCTCCTCCACTACCGCCCAGAGTTTCCGGTAAGTTATCCTTCTCTTATATGAATTGTGATCAAGGTGCTGTAAGCTTTGCCAAACCTTGTAAATAAACTAGGACTGTGAATTATCGGAAACTGACTTTGAGAGTTGGTATGAAAGATATATTTATGCGCTTTAACGTTTATAATCCAGCGATTTTGTGATGATGTCACGGGGCTGTCATCAGTCAGTTGGCAAATATCTTAGCATCAGCCAAGCAGGCTTCTCCGTAACACGTAGGGCATGTAATATCGGAAGGTTTTCAATTCCGATACTGATTTCCGATATTCGTTCTCAATATCGGAATTCCGATATTAATATCGGAATTTCGTTTTTTCCTTAGAAATTGCACAAATTCGGTATGAGGTTGGATTGAGTGCAATAAAAAACATTTTTAAATCGTATTCTTTAATTTGGTTGGAACATTGGTTGTTTTTAAGTATTTATTAAATCACATATTTCTCATTATTTTCCTGAACTTATTACTAATTAAACTACCTGACTCAAAATCAACAACTTCTTATAAGTAATTTAAAATGTGCAAGCAAAATCAACAATTAGGAACAATAATTAGGTATTAGAAATATTTGTTTACAATATTTCTCATTATTAAATCATATACTTATTACTAATTAAACTACCGAACTTCGAGTCAACAAAAATTCTTATAATTTAAAATGTGCAAGCAAAATCTACAATTAGAGGAACAATTTTTGGAAATATTTGTTTATCATTTTTCTCATTATTATCTATACTTACTTATTACTAATTAAACTACCGAACTCAGAATCAACAAAACTGTTATGATTTAAAGTGTGCAAGCAAAATCAACAATTAGAAACAACAATTATTGGAAATAAATGTTTATCAAAATATTTCTCACTATTATCTATACTTATTACTAATTAAACTACCGTACTCAGAATCAGAATGAACAAAACTTTAAGAAGTTTTATTGATTCTGAGTTCGGTAGTTTAAATTATAATATAAGTAACTTGTACTAATTTAAATCAACAGAAATAAACGACTAGGTATGTTTATATTTTAAAATCTCGTTTTTCTTGGTAATATGTTCTCAAGAACAACAAAGCATCAAGCATTTTGTCGGATAGTGAGCTTCGTATTTTATTGCAAAAATATCCGGCCGACGAAAAAACACGCTCACTTTCAACACTGGTAGGCAAAATTGATGTGAGAAAAGTGTATGCCTGTGTCAAATAAACTCCTCTTTCACCTCTATTGTCGTATATTGCTTTTTCAGTCATTACAAATCCCAAAAGATCAAATTCGTCGGACGAAAGCACTGCCTTCTTCTTTTCTTTGCATTTTTCCATTTCCTTCTCAAATTCTTGTTGCAGGGTCAGCTCACTCGCAACGAGACTAGCTGCAGCTAGTGGTTCATCATCTTCATCGGAAGATAATAAAACAGCTGTCGTTGCTTCAGTTTCTCTTTCTGTGACGCTGAGACTCATATTAGGGTTTTGTTTATATTTGAGGCGTTTTAACAAGCTTACAATAATATCACATATTTCTTCGCTTGTGGGTTTCGGAAATGTATTGTCATCTGAAGCACTGTAGGTGTTGTTGTAGAAGCTTTCGGAATCATGGAGGTAGTGTAATACTCCTGCTATTAATAGTCGTCTTTCTTTTATTCGTCTTCGTAAGTTTACAGCGAGACTTGAACTCACTGAACTCTGATATGTGTTTTGCTGGTCAAGTTTATTCAGCATAAATTTCAATGCTGTGTCTGCTGTATATAGTGTGGCATCACGTCTGCAAATAGATAGTACAGTCATTTTGACCACTTCCAAACTACGATGGATATCGGTTAATGTTTGAATTTCCACATCTGTGAAGGATATATCTGATTTAATGTCAATAAGAAGTTTGAAAATGCAGTCCTTCATTTTTAGGAACGATCCTATCATGTCATTCATGCTGGACCATCTTGTTCGACAGTCTAACTGCAATTGGATGTTTTCACTAAACTCTTTACTGACGTAAGCTCTCAGAGCATCGGCTTTAAGAGGTGACTTTCTTATTGATCTCACCAGATTTCGTACTTTGCCAATCACCTCTTTGTAAAGTCTTGGATCAGCTGTGCGAGCTTTTGAGCTTTCTACTTCGAAGCCATCACACTCTGTTGACGAATCATTATCATTGTCGCTTTCTGAGTCTGAGCGGTTTGTGGATTCCATTTCATATTGGAGGGATGGTTCGATTTGGGCTTCGGCAGTAATCGTTGTCTTATATAAGCTATCTATGACAGCGAGCTGAACATCGTGGGCAAGGCAGAGTTGATGATGGGCGGGTATGTACGAACCCATTTTTTTCATGACACTGGCAGCATCAGTCGTATGACTAATAATATCTTCCTCAAGTACGATATTGAATTTGGCAAGGTGCTCGCGCATTATTGACAGAGCTGATGTAGCTGGCATGGACCCCGTTATTTTGACGAGTCCAAGATTCTTGAATTCAAAACCTCCAAAAGCTCTGCAATGAAGGTTTATGTTCATATATCTCCTGTTTCGAAGAGAGGTCCACTCGTCGAGAGTCATTGTAAATCTTTCTCCATTTTCCTTCATGAGGGTTATGGTTTTTTCACTGTTTCACATTTGACTTGTTGGCGTGTTCAAGAACCATTTTCGCAATAGTATTTGGCGTTTTCGGTAAGTCGTATCCACTTTTTTTGAAGAGTTGCCGGAGATCTTGACTTTCAGAAAATAATCTGAAACTTGCACCATTTAAGGCGGTCATTCGAGAAACAATAGCTTCCATTGATTCTGAAGACCTGAAGTATTCAGTCATTAGTTTCCGTTTCTTGAGCTTGGTCGTCTGCTCTTGTGATGTTGTTGTTGACGTGCTTGGAGTACTCTCCGTTGAAGGGGTTCCAACTGCAGTGATGTTTGAGTGCACAGTTCGTAAATGTGTGTGCAAGCCTGTAGTAGACCCACCAGTAGTTTTTAGTTTTTTTAAACATATCTGGCACTTAGCTGTTTGGCCGTCATCCGATCGATGAAAATGATCCCATACATTTGATAAGCGTTTGTTGAGAAATTCTGAGTACATGTCTTTCTTTTTTGATGAGGCCCTGCAAAGAAAATGTTTTTTGTAATGTAAATATGTAAATTGTACGGAAACTTTGACTAGTAATTTTAATAGGTACCTAACCTAGGTACCTGGGCCTGGAATATACAAGCAAATTTACCTATAGCAGGTACCTAATATTAAATATTAGGTACCTTACATACGTAGGTTTCATGACTCTCTACGTAACTTAATATTACTTTTCTGCTTTATTTAATAAATTGTTAACCTGTTTACGAAACCGTCTTTTTACGATCTAATACAAACTAGCAACTTAAAAGTCTACGAACGAAAGAATCACTTTCGGCGTTTTTTGTTTTATTTTGAGCTAGCACAATTATAAAACCATTTAAACACAGTAGTTTATACTGAATTGAAAAAGAACAATTAGATAATAATTTGTACTTACATCTTTTAAAGCGACGTTGCACGTAGCCACATAAAACACAAACACGTCTTAACTTACACAGTAAAGTTCTTGAGCGCAACTGATAGACAGGATGTTTTGTTCGCTTGTGCGAATAAGCAAGGCGTACCGCGCAGATAAAGAGTGAGCGAGACAGACAACACTATTATTGTTCTTGTATCGCATGCTTAGCGAGCTGGCAACAGAAAAATGGTAGCGCGTCACACAAGGATCTAAAATATAGGTTTAGTTTAAAACTCAAAATTTAGAAAAAATTGTCCGATTTCGATATTGGATCACTCAGTATCGGAATTGTAATATCGGAACTTGCGTTCCGAGATTCCGATATTTCGATATTCCGAGATTCCGAGATTCATGCCCTAGTAACACGGTGCATCGAATATTTACCTGTTAATATACTTTGCAACAGGAGACAAACGCTCGTGGATAGAAGCCCCGCCGGCGATCCCACGTCGCGGCACGCGCTCCATAGAGACGCCGGACGACGCGCGCGACTCGGGCGTCAGCGTGGACCACGCCTACGGGAACGCTGACGATCACGCACATCTGCACAAAGGTACAACTACAACTACAACTTGCTGATTCACTTTTTTAGGCTGGATTCACACATTTTGAATATTCAGAGTCGGAATTCATATTATTAATTAAGAAAGCCCGCAAAAGCATACAGTTTAATTAAAATCAATGATAATCTGAAAATTTCAGAATGTGTGTGGTTTCTTAATAAGTAATACGAATCCGGGTTTTCTTAATTAATAATATGATTCAGAATCTGTGAGAGAGCCCTTACTATCACATTCAGTTTGAGACCGGGTAATAGAGAGCCCGGACTGTACATGATATTGCTACCCAAAGCCGGGTAGAGTACCTTCTCCATAGTTCTACCGGTTCCTAAGTGCTCATGGATAGAGACACGGCGCGTAAACGACGTGTTTGAATTTATTGCGGACCGTGCCGCGCCGCGTCTCCGTAAATGAGCCCTAAGTGTAGTCACATGTAAGTGACCTCATCGGTCTAGTCGAAAGGCCACTGCTTGGCATAGGTCTCTTTTAGGGATAGCCCCAATCACCGGTTCTACTGTGCTCGGGATTTCCGCAGCCTTTTTGATGTTCTGGCTCTGACTGTTGAGGATATAAAGGAATAGGTCTAATAGAATACATCAGAATGTGAACGTGGGAAAGGGAGGCTCTGCAGTAGTACGATAACGATACAGGCGAGATAGATCAGAGTTAATCACTGAGCAGAGCAGTATAAGGGGCCATCCATAAATTACGTCACACGTTAAGGGGGAGGGAGAGGGTCGACGAAGTGTGACATTGTGTGACAAAGGGGTGGGAAGGGTCCTAAATTTCGTGACGTCACATTTCAAAATCTTTATAAGTCTGAATCTTTAGTAAAAGTAATTAATGGTTTTTATTTTTTTTTAATTTTTCGAAATGTCTCATGTTAATTTTATTTAAAAAGAATTTAAATTGAAATAAAACTAATTTCGGAACTGCTTTTTTAATTCAATAATTAGTGTTGTAAAATTGCAAAATATGTGACGTAACACTAGGTCTCACAAACGTGACCAGCTGCAACAAAAACGGGGGAAGGTCAAAAAAATCATGATATTCGTGTGACGTAATTTATGGATGACCCCTAAATATAGTTTACAGTTGCATACCTGCCAATGACCACACTAAGATAAACTGAATACTACATCACAAAATCGCTTCCAGAACTCGACCTAACAGTAGACTCGCTGCGCTACGAGGAAATAATCTCAATGATGTCTGAACCCCTGCGAGTGGACGAAGGAGAAAAACCTCCCCCCATCCCGCCGAAAGGTCTCGGACACCTCAGCTCCTTCGATTCCGGACACCACGAGAATGGGGAGTCCCATTGTTAAAGAAGTATGAGAAATTTAACACCTACCAGGTTTCTGAAAGTCTATTCAGTTCCATCTATTGTCACTCAAAACTTTGCGTTGTCCTGTATTGGTTGGTGTAATTTTCGTCGTCGACTTTGCAGCTGTGTGCAAAAGTGGCATATCTAGAACGATTTGCAAAGTCGCACAAATTCAATTTTAATTGAAACTTCTGTCGTAAAAAGTTACCACACTATATTAGGTTGCATGTAATAATGACTTTTAATTTTTTAGCAAGAAATTTATTAATATTAAACTCGGAATACGTGATTTTGGCTCTGCCTGTGCTTAATAATCAACAACAAACCTGCGCAAAAGTATGAAATGTAGCAGCTAATGTTGTAAATGCGTTTAAAAATGCAAAGTCCGTACGTCGTAGATTTAAAGAAGAATATTATTATGTATTACTGTACCTACCTACATCTGTCAGCTATCAGCTGAAACGAGATGCGAAACCTTTGTAGGTAAAAATGTTTAAAACATGCTTTCTTTTGCACCATGTATTTGTAGGCTCAAAGGGAATAATGACACGTAACATTAAAACAAGAAAGACTCTTGAAGTATTATTATGTTGAAGGAAAAATAAGACTGGCAATGCCGACTATTGCATTGGTGCGAAAGAAAATGTCGTTTCTATATTTTCGAATAGCGAGTAAATGAATGATTAATAACTTTCCGTCATAAAAATAAAAACTATTTTAAAATGAATTGATTAAATTAAATAAAGTGTATGTGCGTTATTAAACTCGAATTGCTGTGTCGTAATAATCAATTGACGCCTGCTAGAATATTCGTAGCAAGAAGTCGCACGAAATTCCATTGCTTTTCTTATTCAAAAGGCGTTACATAGCGAAATACTACGGTAGTATATTTCATTATTTTTAATAATTATATATTATGCATATCATTCCGCCAATGGAATTAAATTATTAGATTTTATTTTTCGTGATTATTAAAATTGTATTTTTTTTGTTTTGGCACAGAAAGCATTTAGTTTTATATGTCGGGGCCATATAACAGTGATATAATATTAATTTACATACAGCTAAAACTTTACAAACTTAACAATAGACTGAATTAATCAGTTTTTATTAACTTTATGATAGTTATTTTCTATTTCAATGTATGAAAACAATATTTGAAAAGGATTTAAAAATATTATATCTTTATTTTTTATATTGCTACTTTATATGTTAATATTTTCCAATCATTTTGTTTATTATGGAAATGATTATATTTTTAACGTAGGGTTCTTTGGTCTAAAAATCCTCGAATGATTTTCACATCTAATGTCTTCTATATTGTGTATTTGTGATTTTATTTGAAATGATTCCTATAAAAAGTATTAGTTTGGCAACATTTTATGAATTGACGTTTAGCTGATTAATTATGATTGTATTATTTTTGTATGAATTTTATTTGAGATAAATCTGCAGCATAGTAGTTTGTAGTGAGTAACGTTATTATAACCAGTATTGCTTTTGCATAATATAATAATGTATCATCAACAAATGTTTGACAAGTAATTTTGGGCTTTATAACCATGTTTTAGAGACTATATTGACGCAAATATGTTTATAGTATATTATGATACAAGTGATCAAAGTTGCTCATTATACGTTATACGTACGTTGCAGCCCGAGCCGAAGGCGAGGGCGTAAATCAGCCGAATGTCTAATGAGCAAGTTGCTCACGAGTTGCATACGCACTTTTTCAACACACTTGTGAGGAAAAAACAAACATGTACTGCATAAATCGTTTTACCACACAGCAACAAATGCGATACAAACAAAATATGAAAATTGTGGGAAATGGCGCGCAAGTTTTTTTTTTGCACACGCCAATTGTAAGGTGATTGATTACATATACTCATACAGCCTACTTCAAAATTATAAGTTGAGTGAAAAAATGCGAATATTTTATAACAAATCATTGTGAATTATAAATAATTTAATAATAATAAATGTTTTTTGACACATTTATTTATTCCTAAAATGTAAATGGATTTTCAGCGGTATAAAACCTCTTTGTCGATACAAAAAAAAAATCAGTATTACCCGGTTTCATTGAAAATGCTCTGTTTACTCGTGTATAATTTGCAGTTAGGTGCTAACTTAACTTTGTAGGGATAATTCTATTATGCACTAGTGTGTAATATTATTATGCACGTGTGAGTTATAGTTCGGTTTATGGCCCTAAGAACGATGTAATAATGCTCACTTTACGAACAAGTGTGTTGAAAAAGCTTTTATAGCCGACAACGTAGTAAAATGTGTCTATCATTTTAGTCCGTATTCATTTGCTCAATATGTAGTTAATTATTTTAGTCAGTCTTCTATGTGGAATAATATTATAAAATTTAGAAAAGAGTATTTTCTACTGTGGCGTTGTACACAGAATTAAAAAAAACATGTTCGAGATATATTTGTATGTATAAGTACGCAGATTCATATTTTTTTATTATATTTTGAAATATCCAAAGATTCTGTACCTACTCATTATTATGATGCCTTTCGTAAAATTTAAATGTAGCTGTAATCCTCCCTATTCTATATGGTGCAATTTTTATTTAGTCTCTTTATATCGTATTTTGATACAATTTTCGTAAGCTGTATTTTACAAATATTGTAATTTTTATGAAATATCTACTTTTTTTCTTATGAATTATAAAATCATGAAATCTTTTTACATTTTTACCTTATTGACTTTTCGTATTTAAAATCTATCGCTATAAATATTTTGATCTCTTGATTTTTAAATGGAAAAAATTACAACATTTTAAATTCATAACGCGATTTATAATAGATTGTAACTTAGTAACATTTTGCGTATCCAATGCATTATGCTCGCTTGCTACTTCTACAATTACAGCTGTTTACAGTAGTGTAATTCATCTCTATTAGAGGATTACACTAAAATAATGGGTGTAGACAGACTCTTAACGAAGCCGAAAGGCACTGGTTCTCCCCGTCATTGCAATAGGCGAGACGACAAAAAAAAAACTAATTAGTCCGTCAGTTAGATTATCAAAAAATATTTGACCCGTGTTTTTCTTTTGTTACGTAAACCAAAATTGACGAAGATATGACGCTTTTAAAATTCTCAATACGCCACGCCTAGGTATAATTTTTACCTAGTTCTGACGTCACGAGCTCCCACTCCCGAGTTTTGATGCGTTTTATCTTTGTCAATATTCATTGATTTACAAAAACAAAAAATACGAGTCCATTAATTTCCAATACTCTAACTGACGGACTAAATAGATTTGCAATTTTTTGGATACAGTCTTCATGCCTATTTTTATTTTGTTCTGGGCCATACCTGGGAACCTTCTTGTTACTTGTTGTTACGGAGATATTGGAGGTCAAAGTTTAAACTTTACTTTAAATACCTCCATGACCCGTATCAGCACAATGTTTTGAGTGCGTTACATGGTTTTTTTTACCGTAAAACGTTATTTTTCACCCGAAAATAAGTCGTTTCCCAGCAATAATTTTTGCGTAGGGTTGCTTAGTTTGATGTACAGAATGCTTGGTTGACGGCTTCGTGAAGGGTCTGTTTACACCTTGTACACCTAAAAAATGTTATTACATTTTGTGACAAAAAACATTGCAATATAAATACCAAATAATAAACTAAATCAAATTTCTATTCCAAACTAACAAGTCTTTCATAAAAGTCTTTCCGATAATCAAGTGATATTTTTCATACGTTTACGCGTTACATTTTATAATTATAGTTCTTAAGTTCTAGGTGTTAAGGTTTACATTTCCAACGAACAATTTCATACAACTCTTTACATCTGTTAATGTGTTTACTCTATGTAATCGTAACTTGTATGGTTCCACATTTTATATTTTACTATGATATGTATTATCTAGTTTTTATGACTCTATAACTGTTGTAAACTTGATAATTTTTCGATAGCCATCGCCATTACGCCATCTTGAAAGTACAGTCTGCATATAAATTAAGATAAGAACGAGGTGTATAATTTACATAGAAATTAAATTAGATCTTTCTCACAGTTACGGAAACAAGCAACTTATTATAACAATGACTTTTTTTTTTATATTCTCGGATATTTACTATTGAATGTGCAGTGATTATCTTATTATTTACGAATTTATTATACTGTTAAGATAAAAGTCTCAATGCTCTTTAAATGTTTAGTTACCTACTAAAAACGACCAATAAATACGACTTTATAAAACTTACATAATTGTTATAAATAAAATTTTACTTATTATACTTTCTTATTTTACTATAGTTGTTGCCAGTTAAGATCGCAATAGCGGTTATTGACCCACCTACATTTATTCAAGTTCATAACTTTGAAATCCAAAAACAAGCCTGTTCAAATCTTGAATCGTCATCTATCGTGATCTTCAACATTTTTTCTAATGAAATCGATACATGGTTCATTTGTTTTGGTTCGTACGAAGAGATATTAGGAAAGGGCAATGACCGCTATTGCGATCTTAATTGGCAGCAACTATAGAATTACCCATTTGAGTAAATATTGTCAATAAGATCTTTGAATTAATTGATGGCTATCAATAAATATACTTACAGCACAAACTACATTCGAATATAAGCAGTGTTTGTTCTTACAAATAAAATAACTTCTTGAGTTAATTTTATACATTTTTAAAATATACACTTAAGTGTGCGTTTCACCAACCCAAAATTGTTTTAATTTTTCACTTAGTCGTCAATTTTATATCAAATTATTCCATTTAAAATATTTGGGTTAGTGGAACACACCCGTAATAGATGTTTATAAACATTTTGATGTTTCTATTAAAATGATAAAGTATTGAGTTACCTAAGCTGAATGATTTTCGACTGATATTCTACTAGTTACTGTATGGTTATGTGTGATTATTGTATTCCTTTATGTTAATGTTACATATTTCTCAGTAGTGTTAGTCCATTCGTATTTAAAACTAATTTTAGTTTAAATAATTAAAATCGTACCTACCAAAAATTTCTTCAACTATTTTTATAAATAATTTAATATTACCTACATACGCATTGGTATTTATTATGTTTTAATATTGTATTTAACGATTGTACTGTACTGTTTGTGAATTGGTAAAATATATCGAATACATTGAATAGTTAGGTGGATAGTTCGCCAAATGAAATTATGCAGTACAAAGCGTAGTTGAGTTTGAAGCGCGCTCGCTAGTGATGAAACATAGCCATTTATCAACAATTTATATTATAAATGGGCGAAATAAATATTTAGTTGGATGCATGAATATGTCTTTTATTTTACTTGGTCCACTTTTCCCTACTCAAAAAAACTAGTCATGTTTTTGTCAAGTTTTTGCGAAGCATCAACGATTCATCCAACATTCTAATCACACAAACCTAAAAATTCATTGTCATACCAAAACCATCATACAAGTTAATCAACGACAAGAATTAACAACCATCAACCATCATCTGCCTAGTCTTTGTCCAACTATCTTAAAGTCAGCTTCCAGTCTAACTGGATGCACCTGAATACCAGTATTTTACATGAAGCGACTGCCTATCTGACCTCCAAAACTCGGTTAGTGCTGGGTAATACTGTACCCCTTGGTAAGGCTCTTGACTTTCGAACCACTGACTACCTGTAACGACAGCCAAAGATTTACAATTTACAGGCGGGATTAACGGCAAGTGCGGCAATAATTAACAATAAGTATCGTGTGTCATGGACACTGGCTTGGCCACCATCAGGGATTTTAATTTTGGTAACACAAAAAATTTGTCGAAATTTGTCGCCAAATATCAGAATTTGTCGATTAGGTACTGGTTCAAAAGATATAAGGGTTTATAGGTGGCCGATCTGGAAATTATAAATAAAGCTCTTAATCCTGATTCATCATCATCTGCTTAGCCTTTTCCCAAGTTTTATTGGGGTCGGCTTCCAGTCTAACCGGATGCAGCTGAATACCAGTATTTTACATAGAGCGACTGCCTATCTGACCTCCACAACCCAGCCAGTACTGGGTAATACGATACCCCTTGGTAAGACTGGTTGTCAGACTTTTTGGGCCACTGACTACCTGCAACGACTGTCAAAGATCACAAATGACAGCCGGGACCAACTGCTTAACGTGCTTTCCGAGGCACGGAGGAAACTCGGTATGTAATGAGTGGTCACCCACCCACAGACAAACCTAGGCAAGCACGGCTTAACCTAAAGATCGACCCGAGCGGCTGTTATTATTTAGCCACGAGCTCCTAATCCTGATTCTATACCTAATTAAGTCCTAACAAAACCGAAAGTAGACCGCGGCACGCCGCCCGCCGCCGGCTAACGCGTTGTCATGCGAAACGATTATTGTATTTACCGATTGAATTTCTAAATAATAAGCGCTCTTAGGCCAGTAATTGAAGGTATTCAGTTCGAACGTCGCCCCGCCTAGAAGCGCGGTGTTAAACGGGTAGCGACCGCAGACGTATCTGAAGATATATGCAATGTCCGATACATTGCATATCTTCAGATATTACGTCTACGGTCGCTACCCGTTTATGACAGTTTTTTTAGGAGTATCGATTTTGGGTGATCTTACTCTCCTTTCTTATTCTTTTCTTTATCACTTTTCCCGTACTTTGGTACTATCAATTTCTCCCATACTTTAACTTCCAAGTTTAGGTGTCGTGACTTATTGAAAACGAGCATAACTTTTGATTGGAGATTTTAGCTTCTTTTCAACTGTATTTTGACAATCATAATTTCGAAGACATGATAAGTTAATTATGCCTAGTAGGTACTGTCTACTTCAGTATTCCACACATTCACACAATAGGTCTATCCCTAATTGCACATGTAATTCCGGTGTCCTTCCAAACAAAATTCTCGGCTCAAATAGACAACATCTATCTTGATAAATAATTGTTAAAGATGAAATAAAATAGTATACATAAACATTAAAATTAGAACAAATACCTACCTAACTGTAGTTACATAAAAGTAACTACAGTTATTTTCTAATTTATTGCCTAGCGCCCCGCTAGCGTCGCAGTATTGACAAATATTCATCCAAATCTAGCGAATGCCAAGTAATTTGCCTTCCTGATCAATTCTTAGAAACACCTTAACTTGGCACAAAGACGCGACGTTCCAGTGAAACTGCCAAGATGGTATTGCCTTTGATTTCTTTGTACCACCAATTACCAGAGCCAATTCATATATATCTTTCTTTAATATCTGTACAAAATAGATCGAAATGTAAGGCATGAATAAATTATTTGAATTATTATGAATTATTATGAATACATTATTTGAGAAAAGTACTATACAAGCCTTGGCCACAACTAGGCATTGAAGGACTTACGTATGTGTGCCTCGGCTTCGCCTTACACGTTCGACTATCAATGCCTCTATAACTGACATTTGTCTGATATTAAACAATTAAACATAACTTCAGTTTATCCGTAAATAGTCATGGTGCTTGCAACAGCGCCGAAATATCGGGAATTCAAAACAAACAGTATAGTATATTTCATTACAAGTGCGGAAAGGCTGTCATTGCAAAGAGTTCCGACAAATGTCTACCCGAGCCGAGGCAAAGACGAAGGCGAGGGTTGACAGTCGGAACAAGTTGCAATGACGGTTCCGCAGGTGTACTGAACTACGGCAGTAGGTATAGTCTATGTACTGAACGACTATTAATACAGTTGCAAAAAAATGAAGCAATTTAATAAAATAATAAAAACACAATAAACTCAACTAACTAATCATTTATTTCTTAAAAAAGTTATAGTAGGTACACATGTACATAGAAAATTTTCTGAGAAAATGGCGCCAACCGTAGAATATAAGCAGAGTTTTTTTTTCTTCACCCATTTTGGTAGGCAAAGGGAACTATCCATACAGCTTAACCTTTTTAGTAGATTTTTTTATTGATATGAAATGAAAATGAAATTTAATGAGATGAAATGAAATGAAATCTAACCTAACTCATTCAATTAAATCATTAAATCTGATATTGAAATAAATTAGTAGCTTCTTTTTAGAAATATACGTATTTGTATAACTTCATGGTTGGTTTTTCTTTTTAATAGACATTGGTGTCGATTCTGTTGTGCACAAACTAAACTTAATTAAGGCTATTGCTATCTTTTACTAAAAGGCAGTGCGAGAAAAGGACGGCTATAGCTATGAACTAAGTTAGAGATGTCAAACTAGTTTATGCCTTGCGCTTCACCGTGTTTTAAGTCGACATGTTTTTAAGTGCACCCTTCATTTGTATGGGAATATTAGTTCCAACTAAATTGTCAACAGCTCTAAATTACATCCGTGTCTTTCTCGTTTTATTAAAGAGAAGTAAAAAAAGATAGTAATAGCCTAAATTAAGTTTAGTTTGTGCACAACAGAATCGACACCATTATTTGACAGTTGGGAAAACATTGTAAATATCGCGGTTATAATATTTCAGTACGTTTGTCTATCAAGATAGTTTGCCGTAGGTCCTGTATAAAAGTGTTTTTCGATACACTTCCTCGAAAACGGGTTCTTATTGCACTACGATTAGGATCAACATGCAATGTATTTCAAACGTGTGCGTCTTTTTTTTTGTTTTTCCGGCACTTGCGGGAAAAAAATCCACAAATAGATAACTATACTTATACGAAGTTCAAATCGTTTCAATGCCTTTAGTCGAAGATGAATGTTTTTTTTTTAATTTCGGCAAAGCGATATGCGTCTTTACGGCGTAAATATTTTTTTAATTATTATATTACAAATTGTGTTTATAAATAGAATATCATAGATAAACATGATTATTTAAAAGTAAGTACTTTTAAATAATCATGTTTATCTAAACAAATTAACATTTATTTGTGTTCGGAATTTAAAAAAAAAAAAACTTTTTGATATTAGGCTGTTTAACGGCTTCATACCTTTGCCTCTCCTTCAACCTAGTAAAAACAAAGCGCTGAAAAAAAAAGAAAATTGAAATCATATAGTTTCTTAATCATGACAATAATATTTTTCGTTCTTTTATTTTATTTCTTCAAAAGTGTATTGAAAAACGTCGTTTGATACACGTGGACATTTGTTATTGCAGTTCTCAGTTTAAAAAAACACCCTCGCCTAAGGTTCGGGTGTTAATTCCGCCGCGGATGTATTACTTATCGAACTTTCTCCACTTGTATCAAAATGTACTATTCCGGTTGTGTTATGTTGTGATGTGACCTCTCTGGAACGTTTCGTCCCGTCTCGAACGTAGATAAAGAATGAACAGGCCATCTCTATAGAAAATTTCATTTCCTATCTTACGACTCATCACTACCACGCTAACACCACGTACAACGGACCCGATAACTTCTCAATATCACCGCCCACTCTTGCCCTTAATGGACGCGCGCTATATTTGACAATATTCGACACATTAATGAGAGGGAAGACGTCTGAAGACCATCGAGCTCACGGCATGTTGCGAATACTTGTCTTATAGGTAGCTAGCTCCGTTGATGCAAGCCTCTTATGAAATGAGCTCATTGTATTACGATACCCGTAATAGAGGTAATAAATTCTGCAGTTACGCATGTGCCTATAAATTCTTATTGTAACTTGGAGTTGGAGATAATTTTATGCAAGATGTTTTTTTTATCTTGGTAGGTATGTATGCGATGTAGGCTCTAGTTTTAATTGCCAAGCGTTATGATTGCATATTGATGATCTGCTCATGGTATGGCTTCGTTAAAACCACAGTTTTTATAAATATGTATATCCTTGTTGATTAAACAGGGTAACCACTCTGTTGGCGCTTTCTCTCCAAGGTAGGCAAAGGAGCGAGCAGATTTCAATTCACTAAATTTGTCCGAGTGCCCGGATCACCCACTGCTATATGTCTCCCCTTTTTTTCTGCCACACTTTCCGGTTCTGTACATCCCTTATCCTATTAATTTTTACAAAACTTTTGTTTTACATTTTTAATGAATAATTTAAAAAAAATGCAAGAAAAACGCCATTTAATTAAAAACTGGTCCGCTGGTGTCTGGAGCATTGTCCAAGCTACCGGGTTGGGTTGGGTTCCAGAGAGAGAAACCTCACAATGCGAGGCATATCAAGGAGTACTGCCTTCTGAATTTCTGCTTAGCGAGAGCTTTGAGAGATGTTTGTCGAGACTCTTGGCCATCAGGCCATTGGCCTTAACGACTATCGGCACAATGATAGCCGAGTTCACATTCCACATGCTCAAGTCGAGATATTTAATTTGTTTCTCTGTGTCCCTTATTGTGACTGTCAGTAACTGTTTTTAATTTAAATCCGTAAAATGACCCAGTGGTAACAGCCCAGACTTCAGTATCGTAGATCTTGGGTTCCAACCCAACCAGGCACATAACTGTGTGTAAGTAACTTTGACATCATCACCACTGATTTTAAAACGGTGAAGGAAAACATCATGAGGAAACCAGCATGGAAACCGCACGATGCCCGCGTGAGTCCTTTACCTTTTAAAAAGCAGAGGTTGGTTTCGCAATCAGTGGGAACGAACGTGACGTTGAAGAGACGTCGACGGAGAAGCCTATAACACTAATTACGACCTTAATTAACCTTCATCAGGGATAACCGCCGTGAGACACCAAAACACACTTTTGTGATGTTTCCTTTACGGTGATGGCTTTTTATTCTTCCTGCTTGATTTGTTGCTACGATAAATAATTTCAGGACGAAAAGTGTATCAGTGCGAATAGCACATGATTATGGCCGTGTTAGGCGAATATCGGCCTGTCAGACCATACCCGGGTATGTGTTAGGTACCTATAAAATTTGACGCGGGTATTCCTACGAGGCTTAACTTAGTGGAGGTTTCAAGCGGGTTCCATTATGGCCATCTACCGGTAACAACTAATGAATGCATCATTTATCAGCCTAATCATTTGTCATCTTTAAAAAACAAATAGGAAACAATAATTCTTAGACAAGAACTCCCACTGAATACATCCATAAAATTGTCATAGCCAATTCATAACACACGATGAAAACCTAAAAACTGAAATCTAATTAACCATTATGCAGTAAAATAAAAATGGAATATCATTAGAATTTTTAATGCTCATGTCAGTGGTCCATTACATTAATTGCGACATAAATTGCTTAAATGTATTAAAAATTATGTATGGACGGACTAAGTGAATAAACGAAGTAATAGAGACACCTGCTTTTTTGTACCAATTAATTATGATTACACATTTATGCCAATAATATCTGCAAGCTGATGCGAACTCGATAGTTGAATCAGTTATGAGTTACTTCGCCCGCGACTTCGTCCGCGAAAATTGTGATAGCTCGGCTAATTTGCATGATATTAATATAATTTATAACCTATGTTACTCGGTAAAGATGTATCTTTCTAATGGTGAAAGAACTTTTAAAATCGGTTGAGAAGTTCTTAAGTTAAATCGTAACAAACAAACAAAAAGTCAAATCTTTCCTATTTATAATATTATATCGTTTAGATAGTCGACCTCATAAACTCGTTGCCATCTTTAGGTTGAATGCCGCTTGCGCCTCATAAATCTTCTTCACTTTTCGCCAGTTATGTTTAAGCCCTATGTTATACGAGTAGGAGACGAGCCTATTGACATCAACCGGGCACGAAACCAATGACGATGTTTGATACAAGCGATGCTAGCGCCATTAGTTCCACAGTTGCCATCCCCATTGATCTTTATTCTCTTTAGTCTATGGCTGCTGTCAGAAGCAATATGTCTGAAAGGACTACAAGTTGAGAAGATTCGACATACTGGGATTTGTCAAAAGCGATGTAGCAATAATTACGAGACCGACTATACCTATGTGTATGTTCCTATAGTATTAAGTGCTGTATTAACAAGCAGACCTGCCAACTATTAGTCTTGCATTGGTCAGATAATTATAGACTTGATAAGTAACATAGTAGGGAAGTTTTTTGTCTTATAGTCTGTGGCAGTCTTATAGAGTGTGGTCTTATAGTCAGCAATAAAATGCTGAATGCGGTCTATTAAAGCGGTAATCGGGAGGAAAAAAATATAAGGAGTCAATCAGAACAAGTCATAATTGGGTCTTTACTGTTTGTTAGATACCTAATTTTACGAAGTTTATGATCTGCATTCGTATTTTTCAGTTGTTATGAATTTACTTATAGCGCATTAAAACCTATAAAACGAAAACCTTTTTGGTCTCATTACAAACTCGACGAACTTTTAAGCCAAAGAAAAGAATAAATATTGACATCTACCGCGTGAATGACATCTGCAAAGATTTTCTCTGATTAAATTCTTTGATTTTAATTGCTGTGATTCAACAAAAAAAATTACCCACCATGGCAGTCGCATTACCAATGGAATCCAACCCGGAAACCATGAATAAGTATTTGCAAAAGTTGGGTGTTTCTGAAAAATGGCGGATGGTTGACGTAATCGGTTTAGAAGAAGACGTCCTGAGCTGGGTCCCTCGGCCTGTGTTAGCCGTAATCCTACTCTTCCCGCTTTCCGACGCCTATGAGCAACATCGCAGCGACCAGGAGAAAGACCTGCTATCCAAAGGAGTACAGCCCCCTAAAGATGTGTTCCACCTGAAACAAGTTCTCAGCAACGTTTGTGGAACCATCGCCTTGGTGCACAGCATCGCAAACAACATGCAACGTATTGAACTCAATGATGGCCTGTTGAAGAGTTACCTCAATGAAGCTAAGAATCTCGATGCGTCTGCTAAAGGAGAGCTGCTCGAGAACTCCGCCGCTATTCTGAACGCCTATCGCGAGATAGTGCGCACAGGAAACGCATCCGGCGGCGAGGCGGAGGAAGCTGTCAGCAATCATTTCGTTACTTTCGTCAACAGCAACGGCCACCTGTTCGAGTTGGATGGACGCAAGTCTTATCCCATAGACCACGGTGCTACCACGGCGGACACTCTCCTGGAAGACGCGGTGAAGGTCTGCCATCAATTTATCGCCAGAGACCCGGACAACATCGGCTTCAATGTGGTAGCTCTTGTGCCTACTAAGTAATATTTTCCATTTATTTGTTTTTGCGTTTCAATTCATTTATTTAAATAAATATTAATTACACTGTCAGACGTCATTTACGAACACGTAGAGTTAATGTGAGTCATATTCTTTTTGCTACAAGTATCATCGCTAATGAAATAATCGCATAGCAGTGACGTGACGGGGCTGCGCAGCGGCTACACGCGATCCTTCAATATGGCACTACGAAAAATGGCGTTCATTAATTCTCTTCATTAGCGAATACCCGGCACATTCAGTTAGCGTTCACCGCTGCACAGACGTCGATTTAAGTCTTTAATTCATAATTAATCTTGCAGTATTTAACAAATCGCCACTCGGTGTTCGAAACGGTGCGTTCGTCTCAATTAAGATATCCGCGCGCACTGCCAACACGACTCCTGCATTCCTCCTTAAAATTCTCTATCTTCGGAAACTAATTAAAAATTCGCCTCGCCTCCGTGGTTCGGTGTTCAATCGGGACGATATAACTTCATTTAAAAACGAGCAATCTTGTCGAAGATAAGGGCTGGCGAGAAAACAACGAAGAGCAGCGCTCGCCACACGCGGCAGCGACGCGGCCGGACAAAAAGACAAACCAAAGAAAGAACTCCAAACTTTTAAATGGAACGCGAGAGAATTCACCGCGTTAACTATGTCGATACTGGGAAGGACGCGACATCGGTAAGTCACGTCACCGAATAAATGACGCCGGCACTGAAATAAATATATAAATATTGTGTAAATAAACAAAATAATACGGCGGGGACCCGAAATGCTTTAAATATTCAAATGAAGCGAGCCGAGGTGAAATACGAAGGTGCGCTCGCTCGAGTTGAGCCCAATTAAATCGGTGCCACTGAGGTAGAAATTAAAAACAAAAGGAAGATGACGGGGGTCCGGCGCGCATTTTTCTCATGAGTATTATTAGCGCGATGTCAACCCACAAAAAATGGAGTTAGAGGGTTGTCCTGGCCGCGATCATTATCGACTACATCCCGCGTTTTGTATTGTTTTGATAAGTGTGATGCTCTTGCGCTCCGACGTTTTGTTGACATTTTATATTCACCATACACACGTGATTGATATGCTCGCATTTAAATTAATTATGCTGAGTTTTAGGCTGCATGCCATTGCTGTTGGTGTTATGTAAAGTCTTATACAACATGCACCTTACATTCTCTCCGACTGATTTAAATTTCGAACCGTTTCAACTCGCTCTTTGCTCATTTTAATATCGATTTCTATGCTGCCATAAAACAAGTTCACATGTCCCATTGTGCACAAAATAGTGCGTCAATCAACTGACAAGTGCGCATGAGTTGAATTAATGGGTGAAAAACAAAACCTTAAGCAGTGTTGGTTACGGTCATTAGTCATGAAGAGCCTGGCGAGAACAGATTTAATATTTGCCTATAAATCAATTATAGACGTGTGGAGTCGCTTAGCACTTAACGCTTTATTATTGGACTGCTTTCTTAAACAGCTATGATAAATTACATACGTGAGTTCTCTTGAGAATTAGTTTTGTGCACATGAATGTAGGTGCAAATGAACTGAATAGAATGAAAGATTACCAAAAATATGTACCTACTTTTGAAAGCTTTGAAAAATTTCAAAGTCAGAAAGCTTTCAGCTTTCGGAAGCTTCCTGAAAAGAATTCAATTGTTGATTCCTTAATCCCGTCCATCCCCATCCTCGTTTGCGTAATTAAGAAACTCTTTATGAATTAAAGAGATTATTATTGTTTTAACTAAGTTTCGAGTGAATATTCCCAAAAGGATCTGACCTGATGCATTTAGATGCACTTGTATTTATGTATATTTCTTGTTCCCATTCTATTTTAAAGTTCAGTTTCATTAACACTCGTCGCGACCTCCGCGTCTCTCGCACGATTTATCCAAACAAAATACATTTATTTTAGACAATGAGGATCTAAGTGCTTATTGGGAGAGCAATCTACCACGGAACCTATCCTCAGTTCACTCCACGCGTTTGACTAACATACATTGCTGAGTATATGCAGGACTTTTTGTAAAAGGTGGTATCAAAACGGTGATGGAGCGTAAAGTCTTGATTGGTGGGTAAACGATATGGTAAATGATAGTGCAGGGTCTCTCCAGGGGTCCCGCCGAGGCCTACCGACGCTCATCACTATTCAATAAGCTCCATTTATTGAAATTACATAATTTGTGTGTGAATAATGACGATTGTGATGAATCTTCGTGGGCGATACGAGAGACTTGAAGCCGATTAACTTTTGACCGCTCCACAATATTAATAAGCTGTTGGTTCGACACTCGCTCGGCTTAATGACATGGAAATGGAGTGCGCCATAAGCTGTGCGTTCACTCTGATTTCTGACGTCGTTTATTTGAATGGATCGTGTTGTATGGGAAGCTTTTGGAATAGTCGAAATGTTGGTGGTTGATTTAATATTTGGTCTGTACAGAGCAAGGGAAATACGATTTAACTTTACAATTACACATTCTAACGAAAATCTTTTAATTAGAAAAGGTACCTAATGTTTTTGGAATGTCTTTCTAAAACGACTAAACTATTTTTTTTTAGAAATATACTATGACGTCTGGAACTCCGAAAGACAAACATGAACGTATTATTTACCATCACAATATGTATTTATTATACCTAGTTGTTATAGGACATTGCAGAAACATTTGCGACGTACATTGTAGTGACTTATGAATAAAACATAATTCTCGTATACTTTACAAAACCGCAGGAATGCGACAATCCATTGCTTGATTTCGACATTTTGGTAAATATCGACTGAATTTATTGCATGACTGTTATTGATCGTTGTAAACGCCACCCCATTCACCTTTGTGTACAATTATTAGCTAGTAGCCTGAAAATAAGGTTTTATTTTAATATTAATATTCAGCTTCTGTAAACATTGAATTCCACAACATAATGGTGAAGATTTTGATAGAGGCAAGTACGGCTGTATTATATTTTGCCACGGTCATAGGAACATAATTTCAAAAGGGTTAGATTCCTACCCATTCCTACTAAACTAAGCCCACCTATGCGTCGCTATGACCATAGATCTATGATTTAATACCGGCTTACCTGTAGCAGATTTTTGACGGTGGTCAATCAAGAAATTGGCTGGAATAACAACACTGGACTCCCGAGTCCAGGATTATTTATTACTGCCTAGTGGGATGAAAAATGAAGCCTGTGTTTTACCCAACTACCTACATTGAAAGCCAAAAGGACGGAGGCACTAGCGGCGCGCGTTGTAAACGAAACTTAAATAAGTACGTTGATTCTTGAATCGAAAATACTTACAACTATCTTATAGCATATTGGTTCTACCTATAGATATGGATACATTCCAAGTAAATGTTATAATAATTGTAATGAGTAGTTTTAATTTTAAAATTGTCCGTCACGTTTACATTACACTGCGCGCTCGTGCTAGGGCCTCTGGTCTCTCATTGTATTTAGGAAAAATAAAGTGTTTTCCTATTACCATTGCTTTTGCAGGTTTTCAGCATTGTTGGTTCAAAATATTCCGGATCAATAAATTTTCAAAAGAGAGCTTTTCTCGCAATAAGAAACAGCTCCACATAACCACACATCAAACAGCAGAGAGCTAATAGAAACACAGATCTAAGAACAGCTAATCAATATTCACTTCTAGGTTACTATAACTTAGTACGAAGAAAAACAATTATTTTCTTCATCCGCCATTGTAATGCTGAGCGGGTACTCGTAGTGTAAGGCCGCGTTCCCACTTTGTCGTGACTGTCGTAATTTTAAGTGTCGTGGCTTGTGTATTTAAATGGAGGTGTTCACATTTAGGACGACGCGATTACTGTCTTCCACGGCTTTTGCCAACTTCTTCTTTATCGTGTGGTCAGTGCCTAACCTGGTGTCGAGAGTTTTTATGCCACCCATGGGCCTCTGACTTGGCTTTACATGCCGTCGAGAAATATCTCTCAGGCATGCTGGTTTTGCCAACTAAAAACCAACGATAAATTAATCGTCACTACATAGTGGGTACGCGGCCTAAGACAGTGCACACGTACAGGTCCAGTTATTATACATTATTTAGATCGAGCGTATAGGTACCTGCGGCATGCCTTCATGTCCAACTTACTATGCAAAAACTACATCACCATTATTAATAGCCAATAAATTATGACGTTTAAAGATCAGACTTTCCGCTAATACATTTTCCATATTTTCATGTTAATGGCGGAATTAAAAACATGGGCTTTTGCTATTTATGGTAGGTAAAGTAAAATTAACAATCAAATGAGGGAAATTGATCATTTACATGACAATGATTCCGACGTGTGTCTATGTGCGGGGTTAAATTGAAAACTACTTAATAGAAGTATTTTGAGCAATTTTCACTCATTCACGATTAGGTTTTCACTCACTGAGATTTTGGTGGAAGCGGACATTAGAATTTCGGAAAATACGTGGAAGTTTCCATCGACAGGAGAGGTTTATCCATCAACCGGATGATAGTCGTTGACCAGAAGATCAAATCTAACCCAAAATAAGATCATGTTGTCAAAACATATCGTTTAAGTTGACACCTGTGGCCAAGAGGAGTTATTCTTCATTGCGCCATTCCTGACTTCTCAGAAAGGAGACACCCACATCCAGCCACTTATTTACAAAATCAAACCATTATTTATATTTTTTCATCCGGATTTTCGGGTAAACGACCGAAACGCCAACATCCAACGACATATACGTAGAAAGCTGGATGATATGTACCTACAAATGCGCCCGCGCAGCCATGCCGAGCGTTTACGACTTCCGAGAATCGGCCGAAGGTACCCGACGCTATCCGAAATACGGTAAACCGTCTAAATTAAGTAGATGTGACCACTCCGACCCGTATTTAATAATATGAGGTATGTATTAATTTGGATATTAGTTTTCTGGTAGCAGTCTTTATTTTTAATTATCATGATGTAAATTGAAAAGTATCGTGTGTTAATTGTTGATCCTCGGTAGTTGATTGATAAGGATATCGCACATTAGGAGGTACAATCCAAATATTATATATATTTTTAAAAGCTTCTGTTTGTCTTTCAAATTTTTGGGAAGCTCTCTTCCCAGAAATGTTTTTTTAATCATTTACATGAAAATTTACATTACGGTTTGTACATAGAGAATGGTGTAATTTACTATTTTTTAATTATGGTTGCATTTTCTTCTTCCTAGCCGTTTTCAGTTAAAATATGAAAAGTAAATCTATTATAAACTCACCATGATTCATTTGCGATTTTTTTTTCATTTGTATGCGAGTCGCACGGGACCGGTCCGGGGATGTCCAACAGTGGACGTCTTTCGGCTGAAATGATGAGATGATGATTAATTTGTAACCTAAGTCTAAAGACAAAGCTACTCTAAAAGTCTTGAAAACTTTTCACTAATAGGTATTTAAGAGCATGACTATCAAGCACGGTTACAGCAGTGCAGTGGCACAAGATTTCAGCCGATAGTTGATTTTTCCGGATCATCTGGGTGTGCCATGCATGTGAAATTTCTATCTGTTAGAACATCTGTTAAAAGAATAAATTCTTAGAAAAAACTTTTTTTTTTTTTTTTTTAATTTACGGTATGCTAGGCTTGACCTGTCCTCCAAGCTCATTATTTCATGTGCCCCAGAGCCTTGCATTGCACGTCAGCTAAGTACACAGTTAATAAGCTCTCAGTCCACTGTTGTTAATCTGAGAAGGATGATGGATAGGCTACTGCCCACGATATATCTGTGCGCTAAACAACAAGAATGCCTATACAAATTATTTTATCTATTTTTACACCGAGTTCAGTCCTTCGCGGTTTTGTATCAATCATGGGACAACTCGTTTTCACTTTATTTTGACCAACCTTTTCAATGACTACAAAAACTGTTTTCATAGTTCCGATTCCGGAAAATTTTAATCATAATTTTGCATGCAATTATCTTTTCGAATACAATTTTTTATCAGTAGTCAACAAAGGGCATAAAACAGTTGTAGGTTCAAATTCGGCTGCGGCCGCCCGCGGCGCGCTTACTCCCTCAATTATTACCCGAATGAATTCCATTAAACAAACGCAGCATTTTACTGCTGCGACATTAAGTCGACAGTACTCGTAAACTCACCACTTGATTGATAAATTCTCTTCGGTAACTGCCGGAGCGTCGCCCGCATTATGATTGCTACCGAACGACATTAAAATCGCTGCGTCCGCGTGTAATGCACCAACATAGTTATAACATGAAGTAGGCCACTTAAACTTGGCAATATCAGTAAGTTGCAAACGTTATGAACCCTTATGGTTTCCGAGCGAATAAGTATTATGTTCACTTAAATTCATTACCTTACTGTTAATCGTATGGAACGTTTCGTAGTCCGTTAGGTGTCAAAATCTTTTTGACCGCACGAAGTACCACGTGAGATAAATAACACTGTACGAACATTTTTTACGTAATATGTGCAATAATTTTAATTTTATTGAGTCGGACAATGAAAGTGACGAAGGAGAAATGAAATACGTTTATTACTCTATAAAATATTCGACACTGACTGTGTAAGTAAATTATTGATAATATTTTAATTACGGATTCTGATTTATATTTACTCAAAGTCTGACATGTAAATAATTCTATATTACCCATTCTTTAGAGTCTACATTTGTCTTAAATTAATTTGCTATCTTTTTTGTTAGTTCCGAATGATAATTCAAGTAGCACGTTTTTTGTCAGGCTCCTTTGAATATGTCAAATGAAATATGGCTCACATAATAGGTGTCATAAATCTTGTAATATTGTCACATCGACTCTGCTTCTCCTATTAGATATTAGTTGTTCTGTCAGATATTTTAGGATAACTGTATCTGTTTCTTGGAACCGTAGATACCTATGTACAGTCGTGTCCGGTTAATTGGTAAAGTGGTGGGTTAGAGTGGGGAGTGGGTAGATTAATGAGCGGCTACCGCTTGCTTATCGCGCAGCATCTCGCGCATGACTGATCATCTGTCGTGGGCCTGCGCCTCTATGGGTTTAGTGATGGACCAAACACTGCCTTCAGACTTTTTCTATCGATCATTTTACATTTCATTTATATATATTCAAATAAAAAATACCTGTGTCTGTTAAATGCTCAGACTAAACTTTATTTTCTACTAATTGAATCTAGCGATACAAAACCTAACGGCCAGATAAAACAATTATAATACTACAAACCAGTCAGCTAGTCCTGCATAAAATAATAATTTCGCTATTTTACGATAATATTATATAAAACCTTATTGGTCAATAATATCGATAATGGTATTCGTAAGGTAGTCAGGCCTGCCTTACGGTCGTGATATGAGGGCGACCGCGTGGTTTCCGAGAAGTACTCGGTACCTTACGGCCACATTCGACCAGGCTTTTTTCTTTCCACCTTTTATCGGACGCATTGAAATATTTTTGTGGAGATCAAACGGCGTTTAGATACGTACATTAGGATTAATGTTGGACATCAGTTACTCTCGTAAGAACGAAACGTAAAACGTAGGTACTGTTACCAAGAACTTGGAATCGGATGTTGGGTGTATGAGGATTGTTCTCGCACGATTTTTAGATAGAATGCCCATTGTGTTGAGGTATTGTTGGTTAGTAAATTTAATATGGTTTCGGGAATGTTAGTTATTTTAAAACGGGTCCCATGTCCCATCACCCCGTGGGAGAAAAGTTCTGTGCTGGCTGCATTGGGATTGTCATGTGTTATTGGTTTGTTTTACTGTGCTTCGTTAACGAGAACAAAATAATATGAAAAGAAAAGTCTTGAAAGGCTAAAGAAGAAAGCTATGCTCAAAATATAATAAGAACATGAAAAACTTGTTATTTTTTATAAAAGCACATAGCTGCAGGGCGTAGTTAAATTTTCCTCTCAAAAACTATATCGTTTGTAAACTTTATTTACTAGGCAGTCGGTAAACAATTTGCACACAACTCACAACAGTAATTTTTAAAATTATAGCACGAAACAAAACACTTGTGCCAAAGTTGCGTGATTGGTGGCCATGTTTCTTTAAAAGAAAATATATCTTCACGTTTTGTGTTGTGGATAGCGCATAAGTACAAAAAAGAACCATAATACCATGATACCGATACTGCTACTGCTCTTGAAAAGTATCATTTTCACCATAACTAATCTTTTAACTGAAGTTATGAAAGTTTTATGAAAATATTATTAATTTCTCTTAATTATTATCTTCGGCTCATATAAAACATCCCAAAATCAGAAGCACTCATACGTATAAATTAATCGTTAATTTAATTACAAAGACTAATTTAATAAGTGACCCGACTCCCAAATGTCAAAGCGTTAAAAAAAGAACGTTGCAATAAGGATGGAAGTAAAGGAGAACGCCCAAGTCGGTGTCAGGAGAGATGTGACTTTTTTATACTCTAAATAAATTGGGAGTCATTTTTAATGTTTTTTTTTTCTTTTTTCTTTGTTATTGAGTACAATGGGAGGACAAGATGGTCTGTTAGGTAACATTTTTAACATCATTATAAGTGGAAAACCGTGAGTGATGGTCGCTGGGCGCTTGTTACTGATGGACTAGTCTTCTAGGAAGTTTGTCTTTACTATTGTTTGTGTGAGAACTTATAATTATGCACCCGATAAATAGCTATAAACCCTAAATGTTATTTTTTTAGGATATCTACTGCATGAGTTCATTCTGTTGTGTATAATGTAGAAATCCGTTATAATCAATTTGTCCGAACTGCAGTGAGACCGTGACCTTTAAATATGTATCTTTTCGACAACACTCTTTGTAAGTTATTTTGTACTATTTTGTTGAACTGGGGTTTGGAAAACTCTTGTCACTTTAATTATTCAGGATTGTGTGTACCTAAGCAGATTCCTATATGTTACCACACCACATTGAATGAGAAAATACAGGGCCTAATGCCTACAGAGTTAAGCCTACAGCTACTATGGTTGTTATGGTATACACTAACAGATTTTTTTGCCGTGTTTTGCAAACTACAGCTGTTTTCACTTCCCATCAAAGCTTTTGTTTTCAACAAATATAATAAAAAGACAACAAATCAAACTATAGATACCATAATAAAACTATGAGATAAAAATCTTGGCCTCACTTCCGCTCGGAATTCGAAGCAAAAACCATCATTTTTTCAAAACTGACATTCTTGAATATGTTGGTACCGTGGGATTGTCTGGGTGCACCCTTGGGGGCCGGGGACTTCGGTAGCGCCACCGGAGCACCCCGCCGCTTCGCCACTTACAAAACCAATATTTAATTATGATAAGTTATAATGATTATAAATTAATTTTAGGAGGCTGGGCCTGGTTAGGATTATGGATTCATTAAACATATAATGTCTGTTCACGCTTTTTAGTGGGTTTAGTTTATGGGCTAGTCGTAAATGTCAGAATGAGAAGGGGTTCCGTACCTGGGTTAATGGATAACGTATAAGGAGACACTGCTGCACTGGTAGGACTTGTCAAGCTGGCTGTCCCTAGTAGGGTCTACACTTCAACCAACTTATCTATACAGGTGGAAAAACACAGAACTAAAATATCGATGACATTGACATATCGATGCAAATTTTCTTGACAAGCAACGCCACTTTGAACTGCACACTTAAAGTGATAATACTATATAGTGCTGCTTGACGCTAGGCCATTGTCAGAAATAACGAATCTTGTTTTTTTTTTCAAAACGATTTCCACAGAGAAGTTTCACAAATATTTCCTAACAGCATGAATGACATTGCCAGGAAAGCTCGGACAATATAATACAAGCGCCAAAATAATCGTGCAACACTGTATTACAAAATATTTCAATTTTAGCTTGGAAGAAAGCTGCCTCGTTTCTCTTTGTCTTGTGAGATTAGAAAAGGATCTAAAGACAACACTTTCAAGTGCGTTAATCCCGGTGCAGTTGATCTTGCTGAAGTTTGCCCACTGATCCTTCCACTATTATATTTTAGCTTCCAGTCATAGATCACAGTCCGAAATGGACTGAAAATATTACTTCCTTTCGAATAAAACCAAATAACGCCATTGGAACCAGAGTGATTTATGAGACATTTTTACCGATAATGGAGGTTACATAAAAAAACATAATTCTTCCATGCCACACTGATCTAGTGCTCTTCAGTGCTTTTTTCCTTGAGGGATCACAACATGTCACTGTACAATAGGTGCGGACTGCAAGGTGAAGGTATAGGACACAAATCTAAGTAATGAGGTGCACTTACATACTTACATGTGCCCACACTCTGGTTCCAACGTCGTCCAATAGATACTCGGTGATTGTGAATGACAGTAGGTAGGACTTCGACAAGTCTTCATTCACCCATTGGCTGAGATTTCATTGTATCAGTAAGAGGTTTTCTTTTTGAATACCTATTTAAAAAAAAAACTTAGTTTCCAAAAACTCTGTAGATGGCGTTGAACTGACTTCGTTACTAGGTGCCCAAAGCCAAAATGCTTGGAAAAAAAAAACATTGCGTCACGTCACATACGCTCGTTGACTGACACTTTCGTTTGCATCCGCTTCCGAATATAACCATTACATCCAAGTGAAATGATGTGACGTTCCGTTCCTTGCAGTAACTTACCAAGTTCAGCGCCATCTATCCAGCGACTAGGGAAGAGTTGAAAAAGATTTTCTTTTTAAATCCCAATACAATCTAAAGATCTGAAAGTTGTTCAAAAAGTTTGACTAATTTTTTAAAATTTATTTAAAATTTATTAGAAAGCCAATACCTAAGTTAGAACACTTAAAAACTTTTATCTTACATACAAAGTGTTATTTCGATTACACGAGGTCGTTGGTAGACAACACATACACAGATATAATAAAACTGCTAACTGGAAGCATATCTATAATGCTATTATTACAATAATGGTAAAAAAATCAACAAGGATGCCATTTAGTTATCGTGGACAACAAAATGAATCAAAGGTATCCAAAAACATTAATGATGCGACAGAAAATAAATCATTTGAATAAACAATGTTTAACAGGTCAATGTTAGAGATTGTAATAAAAAATCATTGAAAATTCAGAATGATCCCCCGCAATATAGACTCTATTGCAAAGCCATTGAGAGGACATTGAAAAACCTAACTCGTCCGAAAGAGTTGGTGTTCATATCTCAAACAAAACATGCAAAGTATTTCTTTAACGATCTCTTATTTTTTATACGGAATCTTCGAATTCTTACCTCTAGTTACTGACTCAAACAGATCATGAGATAGGCGATGTTTAACTTTTTTTGGTCACATAAAACTAACATAACCCTCTATGATATTTAAGTATCGACAGATACATCTGGGCCGTTCGGCTCGGAACACAGCCGCTTCGCGATAAGAGATGATAAAGTAATGGCCGAGATAGCAGCCCCGCTACCGAATCTGATACGACACAGTAGCGCGCGCAACACTCACTCATACTATACGCCATTTAGTTTATTGAATTCCATTCTAATGACCGATCCACATCTCGGCCGGCTCGGTATTTAACTCACATATAAAAAATAAACGACCGTCCGCGACAAAGCTAACACTACACGCTAATTTTATTACACGGCGAGCCTACAGACGTTCTGCTGAAGGACTAATCCGAAAGCCATCAATACATCGTTATCTAGAACGGCGTCTGTAAACCAAGTATACGATCCATAAATGAGTCGACAAGTGCCGGCGCTCTAACCCTAATCGCGCGTACAGATACCCACGAGGAAGAAACTGCCAATATTTATAATACTAAACATAAAATACCACAATAAAACGAAATGCGTCGACGCGCAAAACTTTATGCTAATCGCCACTAAAAATATAATAAAACTGTGACCTTGTGAACGCGCCGCGTTCCCGACGTGCCGTTATTAACCCGAGGTGCTGTTCTTAAGCACATAATGTATGCCTACACAACTCCTAAAATCTGTCATCGTGAGTTAAACGACACATAAATCGTGGAGAATTTGACACCGCATGAGCGAGTCCTATTGATTTATCGCTTTCCTTAAACATGAAACATGATACGCGAATAGAATCCATTAAACGCTTACCTAGATGTCTACCTTCAGAGGAGATTTGGTAACAAGCTTACTTGAAATTAATATTGTAATGTATGATGCATTTGTTAGATGGTGAGGGGGGCGCAGTGGCGGCCATCGGCGGCTAATCAAGAACACAGGTAGCGTATCACTATCATCTCGCTCGCGACTTACGATCCATTCCGGTTATTAATGAACCCGAACCATTTTCGAATTTCGCCGCCGCCCGGACAGACTATTGACAGCTGTTTATTTATCAATGTCTACTTGACTCGGGCTGAGGCATCATCCGTTGCAAATATTTGAATTAGTATTCAATGAACACTCGCTTTGCTTTCACAACTTTGACTTGGAGCAGTTGGAGCAGTGTAGCGACCTATTATTGTTCATAGAAGTGTACAATAAGAAAATCAAACAGATTCCCGCTGGTTTCTTTGCTCGTATCGGTCGCAGCGAGTTTTTCCTCGAGGAGCTGCCGATGGCATTAACATTTCATAACAAACCTGTCGGCAACTACGGGAATCAGCGTTTATTATTACGTAGACATCATGCTAATTGTCTTCTAAAAACTAAGCTTCGCCGGAAAAGTTATCCGGCCGTGTCCAGGGGTTCGCAGTGCCGCCGTATTACGATTAATTGATGCTAATTAATAAATTAATTAACCATGTTAATACTACGCTTGAGAGATTCCAGTTTTTCATGTGCCACGTTCGTATTTGTCTGAGCTGCATTTGTATTGCCAACCGCAGCATTCTGCCTTTTTGTTAGACGTTCTCGATACGGCATGATCTCGTTATATGTACCCATGTTCATATTTCGATATTGATTTATTGAAATTAATTATGTGCTTCGAGATGAACCACGCTCCTAATTAGGACTCTGTTATGACAATCATTAATATAGTAATGAATGAATCGGGCCGGCATTTGATCTTAATTTATGTCATATTTTCTCATTTGTTTTCACAGTAATTAGAGGAGATCCGACTCGTGCGATGTTTTGTATCGAGTTCCTGCGAGTTAGCGACGTTAAGATAAGCAAAAATGATCAGCGGAACGTCTTCTTGTTGCGATTCCTACGTCCGGAAAAATATCATTACGTGTCTTAATAGCGTTTCAAGTTTTTTATTTGTCGTACGCGTGGTTATGAAGATATAATATCATATATTACGCCACTATGCGGCAGGTATAGTGGTCGGTGGAAAAACTGGAAAACGTAGTGGCACGCGCGTGGCCTCATTGAAGTCTCGCCGCCGCCGCTGAGTATGTTGTCACGTATAGGACACTTGACTGAGATTTCTTCTTCGAAATGCATTCTGTTTCAAGAACACGACACAGCCCGTTCCTTCCTAAATCTAGATTTGGAAATTGCAGTACGTGATTCAGCGACCGCGAGTGCCGCCGCCGCGTGGGCGTACCACTATTTTGATACCGTCTTTGTCTTCTCGGAATTTTAGTTTGAATCTAATATGATAAGCAAATTGTACAAAGAAAAGTTAACAATACCTCCATGTATTCTAGTAACGACCGACAAAAATACAGCTTGTGAGCCATCGTAAAAAATGCTCGAAGCTCGCGATATTAGAACAAATCATCATAAAAGTGCAGCTAAAACAAATTTTGTTGGCTTGCAAGAATTTACAAGAGTCGGGCTCGCAAGCGGCGAGCACGCGTCCGAAGCGAACATAAATACGAACTCCTCGGCCACATAATATACCGAGTATAGGAGGCCAATTTAACAGACTTATTGTCTCCGTGCGGGTACAATGCGAGACATGGAGGGAGACGCAAAAGGAGCACGACGCCGGGGACCCCGAGCCTGCCGATACAAAACAATGGTATTTAATCAACGATGATAAATGCTGTATTCAAGCACGTTTTTTAACGATACTGCCGTATTGTTTTGGCGGGAGCTTACCGTTGAATACGGAGATAAGTCGCCGCTGAGAGTGGCTTAGCTGACAAATTGGAATAAAAGGAATATTTATTCGTGTTGGAAATCGTGGGGCCTTGACGTGGGGAACTTGCGATTCCTTGATATATTCACGTATTCTGCAGACACGAGGCAGACACGACACTGACCTCTTATAAGATGTTCACCATAATACAATTTAACATAATATATTACACTAAGATATTATGGAAGTTTAAGAACAACAAGCAGTTATCATAAAGCTTACAAATGCCATGTTACATTACAGACCTAACTAACCCTTTCAGTTACTATTTCAGTTTCGATCTCTGCTTTCATCATCTCATCAGTTTTCATAGACACTTAACTACTGATGCTAGGACAAAGCAAGACAGTATCCACCTGTTAGTTAATAACTACATTGAAGACTATGCCGTTTACGACACAAAGTGTTCGCTCCTGTCACTGTTTGTTATAGCGTCCAATTAAAAGGCCTATTTCAGTAACGCGTTGAAAATCAACTTGACTAGAATATAGTGACACATACAGGGTGTACATCGACGCACAACTAGTTTAATTTTTTTTTGTAATTGTCAAAAAATTTCTACGCTGTTGGGATGTCCAAATCATGTGCTGAATAATTCATGGTTACAGTTTGGTGCTGTTCTATTCTACATACATATATCACCAAAAATATCAGCCCATAAAAATCCTCATTGCAAGATATATATTTCGTAATTCCAACACAAACTGCAGTTCCAACACTCCCAATCCAAATATTACGTCATAAAAGAAATATTAGCATTGCGTACGATGAGTTTTGTATAAATCACGTGCATTTTGTTGAAATAACGTTGGGAATACGATTGGCATCTGGTCTGCGAGAGGCATCGTAAATTTGTGAGGTTAAACAGCATGACGCCGTATTGAGTTTGAAGGACGAAGCATAGAGCAATGATTTATAAGCACTGGGAACTGGGCACTGGGCACTGGACACTGGGCACTGGGCAAGCATGACGCACCTGATGTATTTGTTCGAATGTCGACACATGACAATGACGATTGTTCTTTATGAGTTATGAAAGCGCTGCAGATATTGGAAATTGAAATGTTGTTGATATTTGCAATGTTGGGGTTGGTTTATCAATATTAGTGCTCATAGGCTTTATATGCATTAAGCCTTGCTATGGTCTATTTGATTGTTGCTAGGCTCAGTTTGTGTCTCATGATAGTAGACTATGAGACCCGAACTATGTGAATTATTGTCGTTCGTTGTCTATCTTTTTGCAATAATCATTAAAAACTTTTTCTATCACTTTTTTGGCCCAATTGGAGATTCAACCAATTGGTATCCCGAATTCCACACGCATGGTGCAAGGTTGTTCAGATTTGGTAGAGATGAAAATTCTTTTGGAACTTCGATTTCTATACGATTACGCCAGTTAGGATGGGTCAAGTCATCAAGAATGTCTATGAGCAAAAGGGGCTTCTATAGAGTCCTCCTCAGCCAATTCGATAGACGCAGCAACTGATTTATACTACCTACTTTACTTATTAAAATCATATTTCATCAACCCCAGCAACAAGAGAACTAAAACAAAAACGGATCCAGGTCCTAACAAGATACGGATCTAAACGTTTCAAAAATGGCACTAACGGTGTTCGCAGACCTGATAACATTCCGTAACAATCAACAAAAACAATTATGTTATAGACATCGTTTTGTGTTGTGTGTGTCCCAGAGAAACGGACCCGTGGACAAATATTTATGCAATTTATTCATATTGTGCTCGTGTGAACTGAGCTTTAGTTGGTAGGCTTGTGAGTTGTGTTTGATAGGAATTATGAACTTAGATGTATTTGTGAGAATTTTCTTCAATGTCTCATAGCATAGCCTATAGGATAGCATGTATGTGTGTTGTATGATACATAGCAATAGTTTAAAAACCAGTGATAGCCAGTGGTGTGGCCGTAGGACTGCCAAGTTACGAGTTCGAACCCAAGGCACCTCTGATTTTTCGGATTCATTCTTGCGTATTGTATAATTATCACTAGCTTCGGTGAAAGAAAAACTTCGTGAGGAAATCAAACATGCCTGAGAGATATTTCTCAACGGCATGTAAGGCCAAGTCCAAAGGCCCATGGGCGGCATGAAAACTCTTACACCAGGTTAAGCACTAACCACACGAAAAAGAAAGAAGACAGCATAGCCTATAATATCCCTACTGCTGGGAAACAAGCCTTCTCTCTATACCATAATCCACCACGCGGACCCAGTGCGGCTTGGTGGTCGCATAATATTTTTGGTATCCTAATGCAGGTTTCCTCATGATGCTCTCAGTCTCCTTCACCGTTTTAGGGTTGTTTTGTTGCAAACCAAACAGTGTATGCATAACCGCCACCGTGACAATCCCATAGATCAGCGTACACAGTAGCCAACTTGTGTACCTCTTGAATGTTATCATAATTATAGGTTTTTTGCAGACTTAACGGCATGTATCATAACCACGCCGTTTTTGTTATAGAAATCTTATGATATTCTATTGTTCAAACAGAGGAGCTCCCGTGTATGAATTGTAGCGCGAACGAATATGAAAAAGGGAGAAAATAAAACAAAACCAGATACAATAGGCTTCAGTATCGGAGCTGAGAGGATCGCTGTCAATTTTTTATATGCTTTGGTGTTGCCATCATTGTTGAAAAATGGAGTTTGGGAAAGACCGTTAAAAGCTAATTGTAGATGGCGTGACCAGAGCTGGGTCTCAATCTGACCAATGAGGCCAAGCTATTTATTTTTTATTGAAATATAAAATGACGTTACCAGAATTTCGCCATTAGTTTCACAGTTGTCATCCCCATTGTGCTAATTTATTCAATAACTTGTAACAGTAGGTTACTATAATACTAAGTCTTTAATTTCAAGTTTATATTAATTTCATCCGGTTTAGCTCGCGAATTACTTCACAATTTTTCGTAAACGGAAAAAGATTTTCCTTGGCTGTAACCAAAAGGTTTTCTTTGATTTTGATTATTATCCCTACCGCTGGTGTCCAGAATTCATTATCAGAACGTCGAATAGATGAGTTTTCAATATCTTGGGTAACCATTTTGCTTTGGAAACGGTTTTCATTACGTACGCCTATCTTAAGTGTTTCTAAATGGAAAAAATCTTTGTGACCAAAAGTGGATCCCCAAAAAATACTTTTCTATTCTTAGGAGTATCGACAATGGCAACACTAACAGCCATCAGTGTTGCAATAAATACGTCTGGCGGTGACAGGCAAAAAGGCGGGAATGCGCGGGCGGCAAGCGCGCCCGGCGGTCTCCGCGCATACGTATGCCGTGACGCTTTTTGGCTAAATTCATATTTAGAAGCACGAGTTTTGTTTCTATTTTGTGTATTAACAAATCGTTTTGGTGCCATTGTGTTGGCAATATTAGTATGATTTAAGACGGTTGTTAACATTTCGACATAATTCCAAAAACTATCATATAATGTTCCTTTAACTTCAAAAGCATGAAAAAGCATGCAAACCTTTCAACCAGTATCAAGGTGCTGCAACATGTTTGAGGATTCATCTAAACCGATCAATAAGAACGTAGGGACAAGTTTTTCTCTTATACAATTATTTCAGTCGCGTTGCGATAGTATCGCTGAAAATAGTTGCATGTCTCATTACAATGAAACCACATTTACGGAAAATGCCGTTCTTGGTAACTGTCTCAGGTGACATGAACTGGTACCTAGACTCATGTTGCCTAGATCTAGAAGTGGCTACAATTTCGCAACTCGCAGATCGCAAGTCGGCACAGAATTTGCGTGTTGGGCTTGCCCGAACGTGCAACATTCTCGCGGCGGCCGCTATCAGATGTGCGGGCGCACGTGACGGAATCCCGCCCCCCTCGACCCTCCCCCTCCTCGTCTTCCCAGAAACAGAGCATCTGAAAGCATTCGAGAGCAGCCGACGTGTCCCCACGTCTAAGTACAAGTCTAACGCTACTCCGGAATGGGGCGTGCGTGAGTCGTTTCGAGTCCAGCTTTATCTCGCCTAGATGACTGTGCTCTGGCATTTTTACGACCCGTTCCGTGAATAAGCTAATAAGGATATCAAATGTACCTGTTGAATTACATGTCTGACCATGTAGGGTTAAGAATTTCAAGTAAATAGTCTATCCACGATGATAAACAAAGACGTCATTTTGTTCAAGTCGTGAGCATAGGTCTTGTGTGAAAGCTCTAACTACACGCAACGAATCAAATGCTTCGGCGAAATAAGCGCTAAAATTACACGTTCTTAGAAATCGGTATGTCAACAATGGCAGCAGGGCGCAGGACGCGGGGCGGTCAGGCGGCGGCACAGACCAGAGAAACGCTGGATGCCTCTCTTTGAATAATTCGCGTTGTTGTTCGGCGCCGGTGTTAGCAATTGTCGCGCGGTTGTTTTACGATAGCATCAGGCCGCCGCGAGTCGGCGCCGCTGATCTAGATCGCGGCGTCCGCTCACCAAAGACGTGCACTCGACGGATAAAGTCGTCACACACGACGTTCGCACCCGCGCCAGGTATGCCTTTGAAAAACGCAGCGCAATCGCAAAGTATTCAGCGTGCGCTCGTGATGGCATCCTAGCAACACTGTCGATGGCTTAATTTACTGCGAACCGCATTTGTTTTAAGCTTTGAGAGCTGTAAAGTATGTTAGATTTATAATCACTGGCGCTGTCTAGTGAGAGCGCATTTGAACTTCGCGCTTCAGTAGACGTGTGCTATCTGGTATCGCGTTTTGGAGCGAAAGCAGGTGCCATCCTATCTCCTGCTTAAGGAAAAAGATAATCATGAAGCTACACGTTTTGATTTTCACTTAACATAGAAATTTTACAAGACTGTGTACCCTCGAAGACATGCATCGTAGAGCGCTACGCCTTGCGTAGCACTGCTATTGCAACTGCTGCAATTTAATCAAGAATCTATCAATAAAACTTTCTTAAAACGCCTCAACGCATGCGAACACCAACCATGTCAGTTTCAAAGAATTAACCGCACAAACATGACCGCACCACCATTTTTTCGCTCCCAAATATTAATAAAGACTAAACAGATTATCGGCATAGCATCAACACTACTACAAAGTTTTTCTCACGCGGCTGACATCACTAATTCATACCATCCTCTCACGTACGGTCTACAACATTTTATCTGTGTAACGACAGCATTCAAACCTTTCTGTTGTCCTAAAAATATTCACAAATGGCACGTTGAGGCGTAAGAAGTCCAATTGTTTTCACCGGAATGCTATAACATGGTTTCTTCTGGGCCAGGCTTCGTCACCAGCCGTGTCGAATATGGCACAGCATGGGCCATGTTGGCGCATTCCTGCTTTTTCTACAATATTAAGCGAAGTGGCCGATATGGGCTGGCACACATAACCGAGGTGTGTATTGTAATTTTATCGCCGCACGTATTCATTGATAGGTAATTTGTCGAATCGCTTCAATATTAATGTTTTTGGTTCACGTTGTGGTGTTCTCGTTATGAAGTTGTTTTGAATCAAAGTAATTTAAAATATGCTGTATTTGTCAATGAACTCTGTATGTGGTTGAAAAGAAATTCATCGAGTATTTCTAAATCGGTTAAATTCTCGTAATTCAAAGTCATTGTGAAAATGGAATGTCGGTGAAAAAAAAAAGAGTTTTCAACTGTAAATGTTATTTATTTACTTATCTAAGTTCCATAATAGTGTAACTTGGAAATAGGATCTTTTTCATTAAAATATGAGTTCTAAAATACTATGTTCGTAACAACATGAAATTGTTATCAGAACAGTAGGAGAAAAACATCTTTAAAAGTTGATAAGTGTTTACATATTGGTGCTCGAGACTGTACACTATGTACTGAGATACTACATATTTACTCAGCTCAGTACGTCTCACCTGTTATCGATCACAACCGTCTCTAAACTCGACAAATATTTGACTCCTCTTAAAAAAGTTGCTAAGCTCTTATACCCAAATTATAGTGTTCAAACATTTTAATACAACGCTAAGAAATGTGCGTAAAAGTTTATAAAATGGTGGGCCATAATATATGTACCGGTGCCTTCTGGCGGCCATTACTTAGGTTCGGGCTTGTTATTAAATTCGGCCTTACTTATTTATTTATGAGCATGTTTATTGTATGCGACGTGGACTGTGGATGTGGCCCACCATTCCTGGCCAGTGAGCGTAGTCTAAAATCGGAGGTGAAAATTTCATTTCTGGGGAATGAGATACCACCGTGAAAGCTTACAGGTGGTATTTTTATGTTTTCAGTCAGTATAGGTACCGTACAGATTAAATTATGTATTAGAGAAAATGCATATATAAAGAAAGTATTACTTACCTAACATTGTTGGATGAATTTGCATCCTGTATAGAGAATTTCAAATGGATTCAGATTTTTTCAGCTTGAACAAATAAATTCTGTAATTTTCCGATAATATCCTTAAGGTACTTATTTGCAAATAAGAATAAGAATAAATTTATTAATCCATTGTTACAAACATTTTTTCTTAACCTAGCACTGACAAAATCGTAACAAGTAACATTTTAACAACAATAGTTAGAAAGCAGAGCTCCGCAAACGGCTGCGCCTGTATTTTGGGGGCCGGAGTTGCGTTTACTTAAAATTAAAACACAAAATTTGTTGATGTGATAAATGCAAGATAAGTAGATAAAAGAGGAATACTTTTTTAGAAACAAAAAGAAAATCCAAATGATAATACAATAATAAAAATACTGTCCATTGCACCATTTAAACTCTAAACAGTTACCAAAAAGCTCAATATTACCAAAGATTAACTAGTAGATTGACACCGCCACCCAAAAGTAAGTCCATTGTCGTAGCCCCAAAACAAATAACACGCACGACCAACAAAAGTGACGATTATAGCGCCTAGCGACTCAAGAGAACTTTAATCCAAACTTAATTACAGATGAGCGGCGATCACATGAAATATCGATTTGGGAGGAATATTCAAACGATCGGTACAGGTGCCGCGTCACGCCCCCCCCTCAGGCTCACACACTTACGTGTCGGGACCAAAGATACCTTCAATACGTTCCCATTAATTTATTAACCCGAAATAATTCGCATAGAAACAGCAAAGATTTTAAAATTCAAATAAATACAACTTCGTAACTATATGCAACAGACGTAGAAGTAAGAAAGTATTTTCCCTATCTCCCAGATTTATCTCTAAAACCTACTCGGCTTTCTCGGATCGTTTGCAAGGAACATTAGCGAGGCTCGCGCGTCGTCGGCAGATGCATCGGGCACGAATCGAGTTTCCCAATAATTTCATAGTGAACGAGCTTCGATCGAAGACCCTCAGTATCTGTGGATCCATCTCTCGCCGACGGCCACGCGGCCAGCTATGTACGGCTCTTATTAAATGCAAAATATTGCAGCTTTACATAACCGAGATCTCGTTAATATTGCATTAACGATATTTTATAAGACGCCATGTTTTCGCTTCGGCTTTGTACGTGATATGTTAGTAACGATGTGTAGAACATGAGGGTTCAATGATTTTATGTTCGTTTTGTTCGATGGGCTTGGTTCTTGGGTCAAAGTTTCTGAAACCTAACTTGGGAATATATGTTAAGAATCGAACTGACATGAAAATAGATACGGTCTTCGTCATACAAGACTTTAAGAATATTTTAGAATACAGAATAAAGTATATAATATTTTTTTATTCTGCACGTACGCTTCTGTGCATAGGTACGCACCAATGCAGTTTATAAAGGATTTAAACATGAGTAAGTTCAAGAGAACACTGAGAAAATTTTTCTTCTTCAACATTGATTAAACACTGTAGACTAGAGAGCTAGTTTAGTTTAGTTTATTTAGTAATAATTATTAAACATAACATATGCTAAAGTGTTAAAGTTAACATATGGATCATTAAATGATTTGTATAATTTATTGTGCCAACCCCAAATAAACTAGAATTATTGAGGAGGAGAATGATAATGGTGTTGATGACATAGTCCGAACATTGAATATGTAAAACAATAACTAACTTCGTTAAGCAACGTTCAAGAAAATGTAGAAATCTAAGTAGATGTGTATCTGGCGGGTATTCAAAAAATGTTGATTTCCCGAATGCAAGGCAGTTGTTATCAGTAACAGTATCTGAACAACTAACATCAGTTACTTCCTCTGTAGCAGTGATGTAACTAGTTTACTAGTTGTTGTATTATGTCTAAAGGTGTCGTTTTGGTCGGAAATTCAAGCTTATTTTAACTGTCTATATTGCCTGTCTAATTTCATATATTTATTTTCAAGAAGACGTGTTTCATTCATCCGTTACAAATCAATGTTCTAAATGATTCCAAAGTCGCTTGAGTGATCAAATCTGCCGAGGAAACTTTTTCTGCCCGCCTGTAAAATGTAAGGTTGCCTTTGGCAGACCACCTTTACAGTCCTGTAATCACAAAGTATACTATGCTGCTAGTACAGACGCCAGCACGTCAAGCTACCCGAAACTGACAAATTTTCCCAATCAACCTTGAACCCCTTGAACCTCATGCTTTAGCGATAAAGTTGAAAATCTATTAAAGAAATTTGACAGATTGTAGTTTATCGATGTGCTGGTGTCTGTGTAACCGTTACATGACATGTTTTTGCATGACCTAAGGGGGCTTGTCTAGTGACCATGTTATGCAACGGAAATCAACGGGTCGATGACGTTATGATTAACATTTTCCTACTAAACATGCGTTTAAAGTATTTCAACAGCAAACTCTCATGTTTTTAGATTTAACCAAGATACCTAACATAACTACAAGCTACGCATGCACACATGGCCCGTTATCTGATAATAATTAGCCAATTAAAACAGCTACTTACCCAGTTACAAGGAAATACTATTTACACAAACTGTACAATTACACGGTTCGCGCTTGTTGCTAAAATAGTAGGTTTATCGTTAAAATAAATAGGTTTATCTGTACTTGTAATGATAGTGTTTAAAGAAGCATTGTAATTGCTTTTTATAATAATTCTTTCGTAGACAAGAAACCAATCTTTGTCCACAGTTGGGCTTAAGTTTATTTACAGAAAAAACTTAGGCATTGCTAGAGTCACCAAATCAAACTGATTGTGCTATTACGCAATCTTCAATCTTTGCAATCAATCTAGTACGTAATTATAATTTTAGGAGAACTTTCTGAAACCAAAAAGAAAGTTGCACCAGAGACCAAAGACAGATTTTCATCTTATTAAGTACTATTATAATGCGATAGTTTGTGAGGATGTTTGTTCCTTTTTCACGCAAAAACAGTTGAACGGATTTGAGTGAAATTTGCCTCAAAGATACTTTATAACCTGGATTACCACATAGGATACTTTTATCCCATAGTACGATCCCGTGGGATACTTACCGAACTCGGCGCTGGCGAAACCGGCATTAGCTAGTGAACTATAATTATGCAATCACACAACAACAACATGAAATGACACTCCTCCAGGATGTATAGAAATGAAATACATAGGTACTTACTTTAATTATAAGTATCATTTGCAACTGGAGGTAACGACCTCACATACAGTTAACTTGGGTGGCCAAATAGTATGCCAAGCCGCGCGACATAAAAATATTAATACAATAATAATATCAATCTAAACGCGCATCAAGTTGAACCGCTCTAACTAAACGGAGCTTAATCACAACTTTAGAATAAATTAAACATCACTAGTATGTCAGTCAAGTCTATTTAAAATATTTTAATCTTATAAAAAGTAATTACAGAAGTTGATATACACGACACCGGTTGGTAGCGGTTGCTTGTTAGTTTTGAATTTTAATTAGTGACTCATGCTTATAAGCTCGTATACACTGTTCCTTTTTTGCTTGCCGCAGACCGTAAATAAATCTCAGATGAACGTTATGCTTGGTTATGATAGAGGGCCTATACTACCTCAAATGTCTTAGCATGATCCTCCGTTACGCCTAAAATACTGCAGCATTAATTTTGAAATAAATATATGGTAAAGTTGAGGATTAACGTTAAGTCTTACATTTGGCGAAAACACGATTCCAGAAAATTTACTCGATAGAAAAAAATCCCAAAGTCACCTCTAAACTGAACAATAAACCGCTGGCAATCATAAAATACTTCAAATTAGATCATGAAACTTTTTATACTAACGGAACTAACTATAAAGCAGGTCTTATATTATTTATTTTTTAGTCCAATAAATAGATTTTTTGTAAATCGCAAAAAACCACTAATTTCGAACTATTCGGCCCGCAGTGACTGACGTAACAACCACTTTGTAGTGCAAGCTGATTAGAACTTTATTCTAACAGTATTTCAAACGAAGTTTGATCTACCAAATATAGAGTTGCTAATTTGAGGTAGTAATTCAGCATCATTATTCTTCTCTTATTTTTAGCATGTCGATGACAATTTAAACTGAGTCAGCCCAAAATTTGGCGACGAGTTTGGCACTTTCAGTAGCGTCTATCAGCTCCTGTAACGTGCAAGCAACAGGACAGGAAGGACATGATATCTAGTGTCCCATCGTTTGTGGGGCAACACCGCGTTTACGTACCAGGGCAGAGTCATCTATGAATCTCTGCTTGCACAGGTTACAATCATACTCATCATTGGGAGCCTCATTCCATCCCTTAGTATAAAGTCTCCTACTTTTTGTGGTATTCTTTCTTCGCTAGTCTGGCGAGTCTCGACGAGATCTTACCTACGATCTGCTGAATGTCATCCACTTATCTGGCTGTTGTTACCATTACATTATTTACTTACGGAATACCTGTCCCCAGATTTTTTCACAAGAAAAGTTTCAAATTCTATTTTGATACTCTCAAGGGGTCAAGTTTCCTAAAACCTATGTTATATCACATTGGTGCCCCCAAGAAACATTTCAAAGATTCTTAGAGTCCTATGTTTAGTGGTTCAGGCTGTGGGTTGATTTTGACAATCATTCTCTATAATCATTACAAGATAACATCATACATTATTAACATAACGCCAGTAATCCCTGACGGGGTAGGCAGAGGTGTGCCTAATACCTACTCCCACATTTCGCCAGTTATGTTAAGTCCCATAACCAAATCTATGTGATAGGGGGCGATAGCCTATTGCCATCAACCGAGCCCAAATCTAGACTCGATGACTGCTACTGAGAAATTCATGTTGGAAAAATCCCAATAACACTATGCCCGACCCGGGAATAAAACCAATAAGCCTCATAATCACTACAAGATGTAAAGAGAAACACACGAGACTGTTGTCCCGTAACTAAAAAATTCAGTCAAAAGTTCAAAAATGTATTTCAAAATAAGTACCATCCGATTTCTTAGTGTATACCAATACCTAATAGTAAGGTGCCTAATCGGCCAGCTGCGGCTCTATCTATGTAATCTGAAGAAAAAACGTACTGAATACATTGGTGTGATACTGTCAAGGAAGTTGAAGCATATTATCATATTTTGTACTGATTTTGTCTTGATTGGGTGTTCGTTTGGTTTGGAAAGATATGTAACGACTAGGTGCATTACTTTTAATGGTAAGTATCTTGTTAAAGATCGTGTCAAGAGTTAGTTGAATCTATATGCATTTAAATCAGGAGAATGACATTTTCACTCTCTTAAAAAAATGTAGACGATAATTGTTTTTTTTTCTCTCATTATCTTACAGTTGTTTAAACGTTCCAGTTACGTATTGTTTCCGCCAACAACTAACCCCACTCAAAATATACGGGATTATACTTTTCATTATATTATGGTTATTCCTGAAAATTACTTTTACCGCTTTACAACGGATAATTGTGGGGATCCAGTGCCTAATTATTGGAGCAGTTTAGTGCTACTTCGTGCCTAAACATTGGTTATAGTAAGTAAAATATCGGTTAGGTGAGTTCGTTACATCTGTCACAATTACAGGCCGCACCTGCGCGGCAAGCGGCGCGGGCGCACTCCAACATCACATTTACATAAAATGAAATCGCCCCGTGGACGATACACCACGGAATTCTGAATATCCATAAATGTAGCTGCCAGCATACCGAAAGCCATACTTAAAAACAAAATTAAAGGGGATAGCCGTACGATAATATGAATTAAAAATAATAAAACAAAAAAATAGGAGTCACGGATCGCCTCGAGTAAGTTTTTTTCAAGTTTTTTAAGCGATGCCTGCGAACAGAGTTCGGCCGGTATCTCCTGACAATATCTTTGACGAGTTTTTTATGCGGCATTATTTTTAAATGAACAGATTATAAATGGTTGTTTGGCGATTTAACGCCCAATCTAATTAGGCAAATGATATGTGTTTTCTGGTAAAGATCAACGCGTGATAGCCTGCACTATTGTTGATTGATTTATATTCGTGTTGTGATTCATATCGACTGATAACTTTCAGTTAGGCTGATAATAGAGATTACTTTGTTTTAGATTGTTTTGTAATTATAGTTGAGCTTTATTTTATAGCGCATTATTATAATCATGTTTGTGTATAACTTTGCGAAGCTTGTTTGTCGTGATAGATTTATTTATTTACAGTATAGTTAGGTATGATGACTTAGTGTCTAGCATTAATATTTTTGTAAGTTGCCGTACGTTACAATCTTTATAAATGACTCTGCATGCTTTACAAGTGACAAGACAAACTTAAAACAACTGTGCTGTAGACAAGCTCTTCTAGTAAACAGATTGGGGGTTCCTTCTATCTGGCAGAATCTTGATGCTCCGAAATTTATTTAGCATAACACACTTGGCATAATCTTCTTTATATGAATATTTTTAAGGCATAAAAAATAGTTAATATAGTTATTGCTTGGCCGAATGTTTATATGCCCAAATTTACAATGGCATACTTTTAAGATGGCAGAATTTTATTTGGCATAATTACCTTTGGCGATGTTCAAATTCCGCATAATTTCGTTTAGAATAACGTTTATTTAGAGCGACGACGATTACGATTACGATTATTTGGTACAATTTCACTTGGCATACTATGAAGATGGCAGAATTCCATTTGGAATAATTTTATTTGGCATTATTGCAATTTCTATAAAATAGCATTTTTAATCTTAAATTAGAATTAAAATATTGTCTTAAAAAGACATTATGTTACGCTAAAAAAGTTAGTGACAGAAACGAATCGCTCCAAAACCGACTCCACGTAGTCTTGTCTGCCCTACCCCTAGAGTGTAATTTAAATTCGCGTAGGCGCGGAGGGGTGAGGCGGCCCGTGAGCTAGGGAGCAGGTGGTTTTAACGCTTAAACCACCTTAAGCCCTAAGCTACCGCCTTAAGCTTCGGCTTGCTGGCCGGCTTCGCTGGCCAGCCTCTGCTACGGCGGCGAGCGTAAAACACATCTGCGACGATAAGCTCGCGTGGGACCGCCCGCGCTGGAGCCGTGACAGAAACCATGCCTGCTGCATGTTTGCATACTGCATGCTTGTTTGCACACTGCATGCTTGCTGCATTCATGATGTATGCTTGCCTGATTAGAAATATGCAGCAATTAACATTGTCGTCGTATGTTTGTGGCGAAAAAAAATAATGTTCAATCAATTTTATTATTATGGTAAGAAATACAAAAATATTCTAACTATGAATATTTTGTTATGTGATAGATGAGGCTTTCTATTATTATGCATAATGAAATGTATGCCAAAAGATGATTCTAACTGTAAACTTTCTGTAAAATGATAGTTCTGCCTTTTAATGACTATCGATACGAAATTTATGCCAAAAGATGTTTCTGCCTGTGAACTTTCTGCGATAAGATGGTTCTACTTTTAATTCTTATGCATATGAAATTTATGCCTAAAGATGATTCTGACTTACAAAATTATGAGTTTTGAATGTATGATAAATGAGTGTCTGCCATACGATTTTCTGCGAAATGAAGTTTATGCTATTTACTGTTATGCAAAGTAATATTATGACATAAAAAGTTCTGCTATAAAGGGTAGACCCACAGATTGGCTGTGGCTTGACTTAACTCTTTTAGCCAAATGAGTTTTCTCTTTCATAGATTCTTTAAGATAAAGAAAATGCAAGACAGAATAAGTTTTAATTTAGGAAATGTGGAGATAATGCAGATTGTTTGCATTGCATTGGACTTTGTTTCTTTACTTCATATATCACTTAATATAATAGAAAGAAATAATACAATAGAAGACAGTTATTATGTTCCGAAGATTTGATACGCGACTTTAAAATAATAATGCCTTAAACTTCATTTGTATTTTATAAAGATGGAAACACACTAGACTACTTAGAATTCCGCTTATTTAGTAGATCGCCTTTTGCTGCATCTAGTGAAGCTTCCAACTTAAGAAACACATTTTTTTAGAAATCTTAATAAAAAAACATCTTTGAAAACTTTTTCAACAAAATAGATTGAAGATCACAAAACTGCTGTTACCTATGATCAACCTAGGACGTGCAATGGCATCATAGGTACCACCAGGAAACCTTGAGACTTTTCAAATTGCTTTATAAGAAGCTACTGTGATTCTTTCTATGTTTATAACTAGTCAACCATAGGATAACTTGTAGCGAGAGTTTTTTAAATATTAGTTAAACAAAACTAATTGTATCTAAAAATCTATTCAACTCTTCTGTTCTTCTTGTCAAAAAGATATCTTCCCCACTTTTGGTTGACTGGTAGAGAATGCCTTAGGCATTAATCCGCCTTTGTACTTTTTTGTTTGAAAGAACTTTCAATAAATACATAATAAATAAATTTATACCAACCCTTTCCATTGCTGTCTTCACAAAAACTACTAGATTGTTGGGTAAAAAAAAATACCGACCACTAAATGGATGAATTCCTAGTTATGTTTGCGATAAACTTTATAAACACAGAGGAAGACGCTACTTTCTATTCATTCAACGTTTCATGTGAATGTTTACTTCATAGGTAGGTATTAATTAAAATGAATAAATGGTATGAAAATCATGAAAAACGCCTCCTCCTGGATTAAACTTAACTAACGCAAAAAAAAAAAAAAAAAAAAGTTTTAATGCGTATGTTGAAAGCTTTTATTCCTAGACAAATTGTTATTACCTATTTCAATTTCAAGTCCCTCTTTAGAGGTTAGGTAGTTAGGTAGTTACTAGATAAACTTATTTACATAAGTTTATTTGATAGCTTAGCACCTTCCGAAGTGCCATTACCAACTTGCTAAACAAATTAGCAGAAAACTGCTGGCATTTTGCTGAGTGATAACCAAACGTCTCATACTCGTAAATATAATTATTTCACTGTTTAATTAACAGAAACTAGTTTATGTCTGTTGATTATTTCTGTAGTAGTTTTGAATTGTTGAAATTGCAGTAAACAATTTCATTATCTCTATTTAACTAAACGGTTCAATCACTTCTTCTTTAGTTGAAAAAAAACAGACTTCTTTAAGTGTTTCAATTAACAAGTGCGTGTTAATGGATTTTATGTTGAGAAATAAAGAGGTGTAGTTAAGAAATAAATCAACGGTGTATAACTTTAGTGCGAGCTGAATCAATGTGTTTAGCCTATCGATGAGTATAATGTGAGAATGAAACGAAGTGAGTGGCGAATAACTTAGATGTATCTTGACACTTAGCTCATTGCGAGCACGTTTCATACAATAAAAATCCAATGAAATTAAAATATATGGGAGTCGCAGGCGCACCCGGGCTCTCCGTAAAAACTGTGAACCATTCACCAGGGCTGGGAGCTGCTTCAGCCAACATCATAATTTAACATCGCAAAAACTCGCGTCTTAATAAATAAATCAACGTATTTTTTCACCATCCATAACTTAAGGAGCCGAGGCGGGAAATCGGATGGAAGTCGAGGGCGAAACTTTTAAAAAAGGAAACTGCTCTTGCGGCGCACGCGTGCGCCGCCATTGGCCCGTGCGGCGGGGGCGGGAAGCGGCCTGCGCGCGATTGGTCGCCCGCCGACGCACCGTAGGCGCGTTCATCTCGAGACACGAACAAATAGATTTTTTTAAACAAAAGCAATTTTCCTATTCTTCTTGTTGTGGCTCCGTTTCTATAGTTTGTTTTTGCTCGGCGACGTTTTGTATTGTTTACAGTGGTCGAGTGCGCGACAATCCGCTGCCGGTTAATTCTCGTTGATATTAACAAGTCGACTCCTCCGCGTTTTGTTTGCTGGCGCATGCAAATTTTGTAAAAACAAGCGATTGTTATGAAAAACAAGCACGCAGCTTGTTGCAACTCCTCGGCAGTAGGAAGGTTTGGCGTGAATGTAATTAACGCGATACGGACGCATTGTGCGATGACAATAGGCGTCGCCACTCACAATACACCTGAATATTTCTTGCTGCTTCGAGATAACATTTACATTAACTAAGTCCTCATTATTCTACTTATCTATATTCAATAAAACTTTAATGCTAATTGTCTGCAGATGATGAAACAACGAAACAATCCTGTGACAAACATTTCCACATTTTCTTTTAATTTGAGAACTGTGGGAATGCATTTTTATAACTTTAAGTGGTATTGGTATTACTTATATCACACAACTAGCTTCTGCCAGCGGCTTCGCCCGCATGTAGTTTGATAATTATCTCATGGGATCTTACACCGGATAAAAATTATCCTATGTAACACATAGGATAATTTTTTAGGTTATAAACTATCTGTGTGCAAAATTTCATCGAAATCCATACCATTCAATCAGTCCGTAGTTTTTGCGTGAAAGAAGTAACAAACATCTATACATTATAACAAATCTACTTGATCCTATCAAAATAAATGGATAAAAGCAGACTTGTTCAATTAAAATTTAATTAGGGAAAGATTTACAAGTGGACAAAACAATACAGCTAATTATTAAAAACCTACCTAGCACGCACTCTAGGATAGTTTTATAGTTCACGCACTTAGTTGGTTAGGAATCAGTTCCGCACTGTAGGAGAGACGGGAACAGGCGTCAGAATAGCAGGTCAATACCTGGGCAACTTCGAGGTTCAGCTTCAGGAAACCTCTGCAGGAAGGGCGTCGTGCAGATCTCAGAGTCCACCAGGTCAGCTCTGCAGTAAGGCAGTATAGATCTCAGGGCCAGACGTCAGGATAGCTTTGCGAGACAAGTAGCTAGTCAGGCACGAAGACAGCTTCCGAAGATCGGGAGTAGAGGTCGCAGATCACGTAGATAGCTTCCGAAGATCGGGAGAAGAGGCACCAGGCGGAATCTTTAGCGGAATCCCCTGGGTAATATAGAAATGTAACAGCAAAAACCAAACTGTTTTCTGATGCTTCTTATATCAGATCCAATCGTAGACTCCTCCAGCGGTTGGTCAGCTCGTTTTCAAAGTAGTCTTCCTTTTTCAATTTTCAAATATTAGTTTTCTTGTGGCCATCATCTCATCTGACAAGTGTAGTCGGCCAGGACATATCCATGATTGCGTAAAGAATTTTATAAATATAATTTAATTTTAAGTTATTTAGTAAACAATCGTAATAATGTCTATTATACAATAGCTAAACACATATTGATAAAAATAATTAAAGTTTTATAAACCAAAAAATCATCATAGACTAAGGTAGGAAGAGAATTAAAAAGTAATTGACAGTTTGACAATTTGGCTTGTCACAACATGAAAATTATGATAATATTTTATTTCAGCAATTTTTAAGTTAATGAGTCGTAATTAGATCGATTTGTTGAGTGTAAAAATATAAACAAATAAAAAGGATGATAAATAGTATTATGAATGATGAATATAAAGTGTAAGTATAGCTTAGTACTATAACATCCACACATACACTCACAATTAATTTTAAAAAAAAATGTGCCTAACGGATAACTTTTTTATCACTTTCCAAAAAAAATGGGTATATTAGGTGAACAGAGTAGAAGCTTATGGCATACCTAGTGTTTTTTTTTCTTTTTTCCACAGGTTAGAGAAAAATCGATCTATCATCAAAAAACGCTACAAATTTCAAGTAAACTTTTCATATTAGAACAAAGAAAGAGAAATTTTGAAAAAAAAAAAGAAAAATTAAAAAAAAAAACTAAGTATGCCATTTGCTTCTACTCCGTTCACCTATTAGACCCATTTTTTTGGAAAGTGATAAAAAAGTCAGTCTTATTAAGAACATGTTCAGCAATTGGTCTTGCTAAAAACGAAGAAAATTTCTGTTTGCACTTAGTCTTTGTGGGGCAAATAACAACTAGCTGAATATTATGGAAGACAACCTGAGCTTCTGATGCTCCTGATTCCTAAGCTATTACTAACCATAGCTACCCATATATCTATAGTTCTCCTATTCATAAGAGGTATCTATGAGTCTCTCAATCTCATTTGTTTGACACAGATTGAGAGCTGACTCCAAAGCACGAAGGGCTTGATCAGTAAAGAATGATCATCTGTCCAAGACATGACATTGTCATGCGCTAACGTCGTAGATAGATCGATCTATGCGTAAGTTACTTTGACAGTAGCTTGTGCTTAATTAACATGAGTTATTTTCGACCTTGGGTCTGGTTGATAATTCTGGTTCAATTTTAATTGACATTGTCAGGACCACAAAATTTTCTCGAAGTGAGGGTGCATAAAGTGTGTTTTTATTCCTATCGATTACATTAAGACTAAAATGGTAGTTTGCCAGAGTCTGACAAAGGCTTCAGATCGCAAATTCCTTTTTCGAAGCCTTTATCTTTTTGTAATCTCGTATCTAACGGCTCTAATACCGACCTCCCTCATCCCCCAATTCTACACACATCAACACGGTCTAGGGATATTTCATACTCAATTAAATAACTCGAAAAGTACTGGCCGCATTGGAATCTTTTATACACCGATTTGTTTGTAATTTATCTCAGACTAATTCCAAATTCAAATTTTTGAAAATTCTTTTGTTTCGGTGGCATAAAAATGTCTTGATGTATAGGAGAGGGAATTTTCATTTGTGCGAAATTTAGAAAACAATACGAATTACGTTAAGTTACAGTTTTTTTTCATTTTTAAACGAAAGATAAAGTTAAAATTGAGGTATTGTAGCCATGCAACGCCGACATTTGACGAGGGCGGAGATGTTACGAGCTGTGGGAATGCTGGAAGCTGGATCTGTTCAGCGTAATGTTGCTGAGGCCATAGGGACCCATCAAAATGTAATTTCAAGATTGTGGACACGCTATCGTGCCACAGGTGAAGTAGCGGAGAGGCACCGGGGGCCAAGTCGCATCACTACCCCCAGACAAGACCGATTTTTGCAAATTACTGCGCGAGCACAACGAAATGCAACGGCGACTCAATTGGTCCAAAGGCTGCGAGTGGAACACCAAGTGCTTGTGAGTGACCAAACTGTAAGAAGGCGACTGCATGAAAGCAATCTACGCTCTCGTAGACCACTCCGGGTCCCACCTTTACGGAGAGGCAATCGTGGACGACGATTAGAATGGGTTCGGAACCACGTGGACTGGGGCCGTGACCAATGGTCCAATGTGCTGTTCACGGATGAATCCAGGTTCGGCTTCCATCCAGATTCACGAAGGACGCGTGTTTGGCGAGTTCCTGGACGATGGAGCCGTCTCCAGAACCCTCAGGAAGTTCACCCATACCAAGGAGGAACAATTATGGTTTGGGCAGGAATTCGTCTTGGAGGACGGACGGATCTCGTTTGGGTGCGGGGCAATATGACGGCAGAACGATACGTCCAACAGGTGCTGGGGCCCGTAATCTTGCCCCACAGACCACAAATGGGGCAAGATTTCCTGCTCATGCACGACAATGCCCGGGCACACACGGCGAGAACGGTAGCAGCTTGGTTACATACACATAATGTTAGGGCCTTAGACTGGCCTGCTCAATCGCCAGATCTAAATCCCATTGAGCATGCGTGGGATATGCTGCAAAGAAGAGCTCTGAAGGAAGTTCCTGAAAATCTGGCTACAGAAGATCAACTTTTTGCGCACCTCAGAAGGACATGGGACAATATTCCGCAGCAAGACATTGACAACCTTGTTCTGAGCATGCCGAATCGTTGCCGATGTGTTATGAACATCATGGGCGCTTTCTCAGACTACTAACTTCAAGTTTATAAACACAAATTAAATGATTATTCTATTTTTTTCAGTTTTTACTCACAAATTAAAAGTTCATTCATATACGGTTTCCGTCTATGCTTCATTTTTTTTCCATAAAATCCTGAAATTTTAATCTATACCTTAACCATTTTTAAAAAATGGTAGAATATTAAATAACGTATCTTTTAAATATATACATGTCATATAAATAATTAACACATTGATAGTAATTCGCTTTTTTTAAAATATCCCTAGACCGTGTTGATGTGTGTATATACAATATATATATAATATTATTGATTTGAATTCATCAAGTCTGCCAGTGAAAACGTCTGGAGTCTGGACTGCTAGCTGAATTCGAGCAAAATTATTTGGGTACTTACCCGTATGCGGACGAACGCCCCAAAGTTATTGTGCCTTTAGGTAGGTAAGCACGCTTTTCCCTTTCTAGAAATTGAACCAAAGACCTTTAGATCTTTCACCATATTTGTAACCATTACATCCATGCAAGGACTTTTCCATCTCAACCACAGATATCACAAAAGTCGTGTTTCATATTTATACAGAAACTTTGTAAAATATTCATTAGGTGAAATGCAAGTCGTGCAGCGCAAGAGATGAATAATAAATATCTAGATTGATATCGTCTAATTTTAATCTATATCAGTTCAAACGTGCTTGGAATTATACCTAAAATAGGATCTAAAATCTGACCTGAGCGTCACGAAGTGGAGACACTTCAAAATTGTAATTTTGACTCCAAATAAGTACCTACTTAAAACGTGGTGGTCACTTTTTATGAGGAATACAAAGGTCATCTGGTAGGTATGTTTTGTACCTACCTACTTAGGAAACTTTAAAAGTCATTTCTGTTTCAAACTTGTTTGTGTAAAAGCTAGCAAAGATTCAACGGAATTTCTCAATAAATTTTATGTAAAGGGCAGAAACATAAACATAGATTTATATATTTATTACGGTTTGTGGCAGAATCCCAAAAAAAACACTCAATATGAAACCTATTCATTTCTAACTTTCAAATATCGTGAGAACACCAAGCACTCTAAACTTGCATCCAATAGACACGAGCACATCCGAACTAACCCGAATTCGTCCGAGATGTCCCGAGCGAGATCGTGGCCATTTTTCCTCCAAATTGCGCCCTTTGTTATGCAAAGCGCAGGCGCCGTGTGCGGGCGCACAATCGCTCGTTTGTGCCCCGCGCCCGTGTGACACGGCCTTATCGTGCATCGCACGGCGAACCACCACACTTTTTACAATGACTAGTGACTGATTAGAATATTTCATCAGTCTATCTAGGCCTAGGGCTGCGCAAACTACACGCTTTGCTTTGATTAAAATACAACTTACAAAATACTAGGGTTCGAAGTGATAATAATTATCTTGATCCGATTAATATCAAAGAAAATAATTGTCTTTTAAATTTCGAACCTTATAAATAGAAAAGACAATATACAAAATATTTTCAAGTCGAGTATTTATAATACAAAATACATTCAGAACCTTTGACTGAAAAACTAAATACAAAATACCATAACGTCAGATATTTGAAATACCAATTACAAATAACATTATAAAGAAGTTATTGAAATAAAAATACTATATACGTAGGTATTTGTATTTCTAATTTCAATAACCTGCAAATAATTCAAATACTGCCCAGCCCTGTCTAGGGCTAACTCATACAGTTTTTAATTACGCATTTAAATTCTAGCTGGGAGGTCGGGTGACAAATCTGTGTGGTGGATGTTTATGTGCTTGCTTTGAGGATATGGTTGTGATGAAATTAGATTACGATCTTAATGTTATTGTATTATTTAATTTGAGTTCATTATGTCTCCGATTTGTGAGTTATGGTATTGTTACTCCATATTTAGAAGAGGAACTACTTGAGCCATAAACAAAATCCAATCGACACTTATGATTTATTGTTCTAAAAATAAAACTGCCGCGGTGGTCTAGTGGTCACAAGTGCGACTGCTGAGCATGAGATGCTGGGTTCAATTCCCAGGTCCAACAGTGTTTTTGGGTTTTTTGATCGGGATTTTCGCAGTAGCAGCCACGGAGTCTGGATTGGACCCAAACTGATGAAATATGGGTATACTATTAGGTACCTACTACACTTCAGCCTAACCCTTCGGGACCTACAGGCGTGATGTTATATAATGCGAAAACCTACCTACATGATTGCAAGTACCATTCAACCGCATTGCTAGATAACTGTTACGTAAAAACTTTTTAAAAAGAGAGTCGTACATCAACACAAAGGTCCGATCATTCATTTCACACAGCCGAGTAATCTACAAAATGAGACCTCATTGATTTTCCTACATTACTAATTGCGATAGCGAAACAACAGCCAATTTACACATACACATTCCAAACCTTCCTTCGTATTTAAACCTCCTTATTTCACAAGTAAATAAGGCTCATCATCGTTTGATTATCAGTTGCACTGTCTCCAACAGATATACTTTAAATGGTTCGACTGTTATCGTTGATCGTGCCAATGCATCATATTTGCCGCGTGTTTCGTCAGTTCGCCATCACATCGATAATGAAGCGACTACATTAAAAATATTAGCTGCAAACTGAACTGGGCCTGTATTCGTCATTGTAGGAATAAATTATAGGCAACTACATTTATGGCTCAATTAATTTCTCTTTGGAAAACGATGCATCAATTTCTTTCATAATATTGTTTGTCTATGTTATTTATGTTGCGTCTAGTTAGAATTCTTATTTGAATTGCGTAAATTGATTAATTTATATGTATCTAATGAAAAAGGTCAGCTTTTTACTTATTTAATTTCTTGAAAACCTTAATGACCAAGACGCCTATCATGTAATGTATCTACTTATTTGTAGTTTTTGAGTCTCTCTTTTTGACTGTTTAGAATTTGTAAACTACACTGATTCTGTTTTCATCTTCATTTAGAGATTTCTTTCGGAGAGTTATGCATTTAAATTTAACTAACGGACGTCACGCGGTTTCACCCGCGTAGTTCCCGTTCCCGTGGGAGTACGGGGATAAAATATAGCCTATGTTAATCGCTGATAATGTAGCTATCCATTGCTGAAAGCATTTTTCAAATCAGTCCAGTAGTTTTTAAGTTTAGTTGTTACATACAAAAATACAAATCTTTCCTCTTTATTAATACTATATATATTAGTATAGATATGGGTACGATATAATACAGAAATCTACCTATAGTCCTATTAAAAGAAATGGCGGCACTGACTATTGATATCTCGGAAAAGAAGAAGGATATAGACAATATAGACCAAGATCACGTGAGATTAGAAGCCACCGAGTGCTTATCCAGGGTCTGTTAAACATGCAAGCAAAGCAAAATGAACAAAGACGCAGGTACTGCATAATTTGTATGAAACAGCAGATGTTTAGGGTTCCGTATCCGAAAGGTAACCAAAGAGACCCTATTACTAAGCCTGCTCTGTCCGTCCGTCGTCCGGTCCGCCAGTACATCCGTCCATCTGTCTGTCCTACCGTATGTCATCGGGCTGTATCTCATGATCAGTAATAGGTAGACAGTTGAAATTTGCACAGAATATGTTTCTGTTGCCGCTATTACAACAAATAATAAAAATATATTAAAAATTGAAGGGGAGCCCCCTTTAATTTTTAATATATTTTATTATACCCTACTATGGCGGAACCCTTCACGCGCGAGTCCGACTCGCACTTGGCCGGTTTTTTTTAATAACCGACGCAAAATTCCCATGTTGGGTTTTAGAACTATGTACCGAATTCATGGTCCACCCGTTGAAGTCTTTTACACCGCGTTTTATTTTTAGAAAACGATTAAAGAAAAAGTCCGAACTAAATCCCTCCCATTCTTTCCCACTATCACACGCTTTACACAAACGCGATCGATACAGAAATAAAACTCGCACAATCCAATCAACGGTAAAAAGTGGTTGTCTAAGGAAGACCATACAAGAATAAGATGTCGTGAGATTATGCCTCTTGCCTCGTTTTTACTCGAAGCCCGCCTTTATACGTATACTTGGCATAAATTTAAATTTGCCGTGTTATCGAAATAGTTGGGTAATTTATGAGCGACGCGGAACTGCATGAGTTATGTGATCGTTTGTCGTAACGTAATGTTTGGTCGGATACACGCATGTTATGTCTAATTGCATCCCTTGATAGTTGATAGTATTAGAATTGTGCTTTTGTTTTCCAGGATTTGTTGGGTGATGGATTCTTTGGTAGAAAGGTATTTTGCTTAGCTTTGCATGATTAAGCAGGCCTGCACTGGACTCAGTCATTTCTTTTTGAAATGGTAATTTAGTTGAAAATTTTCTTTAGAATCACGCAAATGCTTGTTATACACCCGTGTCTATAAACAAGTCAAAGTGATTACTTGGCTAAAAGTAGTTATTTACTATATGACTTATATTCTATTCTGTAGTTTAGTAATTGTTTGAAGTCAGAACTGTCGATAGTTAGAATTCTAAGCTTTGCTTTTTTTAAGGTTCTTGTTTCGTTAAAATTCTTGTCTATTGCATAAAAATGGTTGCATAAGTAAGAACTTAAACTCAAGTAATTACTTTAACTTGACTATAGGTACATGTTTTAGTCCATAATTGGTTCACCCTTTTCTTTATCGTGTTATTCTGAAAAACAGCTCCAGTATCCCTTCTTCTTAGTGTGTAAGTATCGATGGATATGTCAAAAACTTCTAATTTGTTTCACACAATATTGATGCAGTCAAAAGGTTTCCAAGTGCAAAGGAGATACTTGGTTCCACCTTCAAAGTCTTCCTTAGTGCTTTTACCTTAAATTATTGGCAATTTTAACCAACCCCCACAAGCTAACCACAGTCTCTCAACAACAAAAAGTACCACAGCACAAAAATACAAATATCAACCAATAATTTAATAAATTCAACATAATTGATTCACCAACAGGTCTGATCTCAACAACCCTTGCGGTTAGGGCTCGTGTTGATCGTTCTGATCATGTTGATCATACTGATCACGTTGATCACGCGAGCCGTCATCAAGTCGTCACTGCGGTTAAAACAACCGGTGTTGGATGTAGTGGCTAATCTACTGCTGATCGATGATTTCCTATCCGTGTTCTTGCGTTAATGATTAGCTTTTTAAGAATTTCTTAGAACACACAGAGCAGCACAGAGTGATGTTCTCTCTCTCTTTTTTTCACAGATCTGGTATAGTCGAAGTGTTGAAACCAGGGTTTGAAATGATAATTAACATTGATCTTGATAATAACAAAAATCTGTATCTGAACGCGATTTGCCCTTTCCGCGCGTATCCAAACACGTTAAGTGTCAACTTAAAAATAACGGTCACAGACATTGTTTAATCAACAAATGTCTAATGTTAGTTTTAAAGATTAAATACAATTTTTAAGAGATCGAATGAATCAACATTGATGTTATCTGTTAATTACTCGAATTATCAAATAAACTATTTATCTTGACAATTTCTGAAACCAGCAAAACTTCAATAATATTTGAACAATTAAAGTATTCGATTCTTCGATCAGAGATAGTATATTTATTTTCTAGTCGGTTAAGAATCTTTACTTCTCTATATCAAAAACACATAATTGCTAAAATAAATTAATGATGAAGCAAATGCAAAAGGGCGAATAAATGCATATTTTTACTAATAAAGTGTCCTAGCATTATCGACTTATTTATGTCTTCATGGCCTAATGAACCGCAAAATAAAGTAGGTACAAAGATAATTAAATACCATCAATAACCCATTACCAATCAACTCATATCCAAAACACTTGAGCGCAAATAAAACGAAGATAAAGTCACAAACGTTGCACTTTGTAAATCAATTAATCTTAAAATGACAGTCGGATATGCAATTATAATGTTCAATTATTGTGATAATATTCTTGAAGAATTGAAGGTGCCGACACCTGCATGTCTGCTTATGACGTAACCACTAATTTGCTATTTACAAAATTGCACATTCTACTCCCAAAGTTCATCCCAATCAATTTTGTATCTAACACTCCACATTTTAAGGTAGATAACCAGTTGGGTGGGTAATAAATGTATGTTGGGTAGAGAATTTTTCACACCTTAACAGGCTCTAGCTTATGACTTAAGTACTCACTAATTATCTATAAAAAATTGCACATTCTTTTACCAAACTTCATCTATTCAATTTTGTATCTTAGGTCCCAATTTTAAAGTGTAAAACCAATTGGATGGGTGTTATATGTATGGTAGAAGGGAATTTTCACACCTGAATTGGCTCTATTATGAGATATAGAGCAGTGGATTGGTCAACGATGGCTGATTACAATTATTATTGTTTTTAATTAATCGTACGTAGTTACCTGTGCTGTTTATAGTATCGGAACTTGCCAAGCTTTTTGCGCGAGTAGGGTCAGCAATGTAGGTGGAACACAAATAACGTATTGACGTACTATTTACTTTATAAGAAACTTTGTAATGCGGTTTGATCTAGAAGTGAGATGATTGTTTTTCGATACATAAGTACTAACAAAAAAATTAAGCCGAGTTCAAAAAACACAAAAAACTCACTTTTTTGTGTTTTTAGAAGTCGGTTTTATTTTTTTGCAAAAAAGTTTTTTATTTTTCCATTTTTAGTTGTTCCCAAACAAACATTTGCTATGAATTTATTTTAAATTAAATATAAGATTCGGCCGAGTATCGTTAATTTGCTCCTAAGAATTGAAGAGTTCCGTTACTTTGTCATGACAAAGTAACGGACCTATCAATTCTTAAAAAAAAAATATATATATAACCTCCTCTTTTTGGAAGTCGGTTGAAAATAAGCAAGCGTGACTGCCGAGCAAAAAAGGTTCGATTCGGTCGGGTAAAATGTTCGGACAAATCCTTGCTTGGTTGATGGCAATAGACTCCTCTATAACATGGGACTTTAACATAACTGAAGAAATGTGGGTGTACTATTAGGTACCTTATAGCACACCTACATTTCTAATAGGTCAACCTGCCTAATCCTTCCGGGATTACAGGTGTGATGTTATGTACATCCTAACGAAATTGCTCCTGAAAAAGTTCTGAGCATTGTAATTAGAAATTCAGATCACACACATGTACACGTAACATGAGAGGTGAAATGAATAGTTTATCGGTCAACCATTTCAGTATCTGCATTCTTAACCATCTTTATTATCATCTCACCTTTTCTTTACTATTTTGGGTTCACCAGCCACTACAGTTTTTAATGAAAGGATTTTTATTTCGTCCACAGATGCTTGGTCAGCCATTCACAGACCAACTTAGGCAACCCATAAAATATGGAGTTTCCTCCGTGCCTGCTCTCGGTCCCGGTTGTCGTTTGTAGATCTTTGACAGTCGTTAAATGTAGCCCAAAACTCTAACAACCAGTCTTACCAAGAGGTATCGTATCACCCAGTATTAACTGGATTATGGAGGTCAAACAGGTTCGCTCCATGTAGAATACTAGTATTTCAGGAAAAGGCGCGACAGATGATGAGGTATGTAGGTATTAAATAAACGACTTTTCTTTCTTGAAACATTTCCCAACCGTACACTGCTGTCGGTACCCGTTGAGCGATTGCATCGTCTGCCTTGCGCCCCTGCGCGACGCCAGGCGACGTTCCAACTGAACTGCTACGCTCGCACAATTCACACGCAATACATGCAACACACACATTAACAATACATATATATTAAGAACTAGCTTGGACCGCAGCTTCGGCGCGTGGAGGTCAGAAATTATCCCACTTGAACGCAATACCGGGGTAAAAAGTATCCCAGGTATATTTTCTTCTTCCATACTTCTCTATTAATGAGACCCATGACTCGCCTGCTTTCTATCTATTGACTAAAAAGGAGATTGCAGCTTCGCTCATATAGAGGTCGAAACTAATCTCTCGGTAACGTCCTACCGAATAAAAAGTATCCTATGTACTAACCTAGGCCATGGCCTATCTTTATGCCAAATTTCATTGATATCAGATCAGCCGTGAATGCGTGAAGGTGACAAATAGACAAACAAACTTTTACATTTTGCAATATTATAGTTAGGATACACATACGTATACAAGTGTGTAAGTAACGCAATAATTATGATATTAATAACTAATGCAAGGTAATTGAGTCGTAATTAAAGTGTAGACACGTTCTTATTGGTTGTTATTGATACTATAGTAGATACCCACGTGTAAGTTTATCTATTTTATGTTTAAAAGACACGCTCTTTATACATTAAACAAGACAACATATAGAATACCTATTTGGGCCTAGTTTGCAATTTGTTGCGAGTGCAATCGACTTTATTGACATTATTTTGTATTACAAAATTTCACAAAAATACCCAGTTAATGAATAACCTGAGCTCACCTTGTAAGCGTTTTATACTGCCTGTAAGAAAGGTTCAACAAGTCGATGATAAATATATCCATGTTCCTTTCCCTAAAACAGAAAAATACAAGCACACATGACAATTATTTGAAATATTTGTAAACGGTGTAAAAATACTCTTAACAAAGCCTAAAGGCACTTGTTCTCCCCGTCATTGCGATCATTTTTTTGTTCTATAGACCATACCTGGGAACCTTCTAGTTACGGAGATATTGGGGGTCAAAGTTTTTTAAATACATGTATTTAATGTTAGATTTTTACTTTAGACATCTTCACGACCCCCGTTCTATTCAATCCATCCATCAGCACAATGTTTTAAGAGCGTTACATACATTGAGTCCTACCGAAAAACATTTCCTAGCAAAAAAATTGCGTAGAGTTAGATGTACAGAACTACAGAATGCTTGGTTGACGGCTTCGTGAAGAGTCTGTTTACACCCTGATATCCTTCTGTAGGTCTCAATTTTCTCTGTCTACCATCAAAGGAGACCGATTCTAAGATACGAAGCATTATCTCATAAATATCTTCAACGTCTTTCATACCTGTACAGACTTCAATATATTTCACTTTAATTATATTTCCTATATTTACATCTAGATTTTCCTTAACTTTCTTTGCCTAGATCGATAGGCTAGCTAGCCTATCTACCACACCATCTGTGGGGTATCAAAGCCTAACCTTTGACTAATTAGACAACGAAACTTCTAAATCTTGATTGTCAATTTGTATAGTTTAGAGCTAGAAAATTAGAGACATTTAATGTGACGTCATGGGCCTTTAAGAAAGCCAAGTCAGAGGCCCATGGGCCTCATGGCCTATGCATAAAAACTCTGACAGCAGGATATCCACTAACCACACAAAAAAGAATAAAGATGGGCCTTTAAGATTTTTCCGTTCTTTGGCAAACCTATCGCGTATAAATACTCGTATTTACTGTTACATACATTGTATTGAAGACTTCAAATTGTAGCAAGATCAATCTATTCATTATTATTTACATGTTACGTCGTAATACTCGTAATCTACTGCTTGGACATAACATCACGCCTGTTATCCCCGAAGAGTTAGGTAGTGGTGTACCTAATAGTCCACTCGTATAGAGAGCAGCGGTGGCCCAGTCATGGCGGCCCCGACTTACCAACAGTAAGTCGTGGGTTCGAACCCAGGCAGGCGCATTACTTTGTGTAATTTATTTCATCACCACTGCTCTCAAAACGGTGAACCAAAAATTCAAAGACATGTGACATCTACCAATCCGCACTGGGCCCGCGTGGTGGATTATAGCCCTTACGCAAAATACGCGCTTTGACGTGGAGTTGCGGACACCAGCCCGTTATACAATATACAATAGTGCACCCATATTTCGCTAGTTATGTTCATAAAAGTCCCATGTAATAGGGGGCGAGCTTATTGCCATCAACTCGGCACGAATTCAGACTCCGTGGCTGCTACTGAGAAATTACTGGTGGAAAAACTCAATAACACCCTGCTTTGACATAATTTGCTTCTGAATTTCTCAATGTCGGCTAAAGTAAGAGACACTGCATACTACTATCATCCGTTATGGTTTTTATAGTATCCCAAATATCTACCTACAAGAAGACTTGCATCTAACACAAAAGAGATCTTTTTCAAATCTTTACTTATCTAATGCGTATAAAAGTATTGTAGCTGTATCAAGTATACGTAGATAGATAGTAGATTATCCATAGTTAGTTAGTGTTATTCCAGCTATTTTGTGCATTATATCTTTTGTTAATTCAGATAAAGCTCTAAGTAAATGATTTAACACAAACGTGAAGTACGCATTCCCAGTTTTACAGTTAAAATTCTTCCCCCCACTTCCAAGCTTGTTAGTTCAAAAAAGGAAGTTTGTTATAATTTATCGCAAGTAATATCAAGGAGGCCGCACGTAGGGATGCTCCGTTACGTTTTTACAAACACCGATACACAGATACGCGACAATTAACCGATGGAATCGCAAATTCGAAAGCGAAAATGTTCATTCTAAAGTAATTTTCGTAGTTATTTGCATTGAAATTGAATTTTTTTAACGGCTGCGTCGCGTCCGCTCGCGTTGTGCGTACACGCATGTTCAATGCGCATGTCCAATTAAAATGCGCAATAGTACTTCATTATGTTAAAATATTTTTATTAGCCGCTCGATATGTAAAAGTTTTCGCGTGAGAATATAAAAAAAAAATGTTTTATTTTCGAGACTTACATTTTAAAGCGTCGTAACCTTCGGCATTCAACTTGTAAGTCGTTACTTTGACGAGCATTAACTTAAGAAAGTGCGTGGCGATAAAGATCTACGATAAACCATTTTGGGTAAACAAATGCTTAAATTAGCTTTTTCTAGAATTACTTATTAGTGGAATTCAAAACAACTGCCTCTTACGCAGACAAAGAAACCAATGTCATTAATTTCACTTGAAACCTCCATTTAACCTTCATTTTTATTTAATTTAGCTCTAAAAATCTAATACGTACCTACAAGTTAATTGTAGAACACAAAAGGAGCAAAAACGTCCTCTATTGTTTGTGAGGCAGAGCCCACCTCTATTTGTAGCCTATAGAAAACGTTTATATTGATTAAACCATTTTTCAAACAACCAACAAGGCAATTAAACAACAGCAATGGGATTTTATTCAGATTCATCAAACCAATTCGAAATCATAATTGATCTGCCATGTAAAAAAATATAGAGGGCTGTTAGGAATGGAATAGGCGCCAAAAATACAAAACTAGAGCGATGACTGGCCGAAACACTTGGAGCCGAAAGTCAATTAACGATCGGCCGGGCACGTGGAACAGAACCGACTGATAACGCAGTATATGGGAAATGTTCAGAGCAATGTGCCCAAAACGTGTATTTTTTTAAGATTCTACAGTAGGAGGTTTTGGAAAATTACCTACGATGACATAAACGCTTAAGTACAGCGTGTCCCATAAGCATAATCATAATCATCTTATAATGTTCCCACTGCTGGGACACAGGCCTCCTCTCTATGAGAGGGAAACGGCTATAATCCACCACGCGGGTGCAGTTCAGTGCGGGTTAGTATACTAACCCGCACTGAACCCGCGTGGTGGATTCAAATGGAAGAAATGGAAAATGGAATGGTGGAGATTGGTCTTCGAAGTCTTGGTTCTAGGATATGTAAAAAAAGTAATGCGCCTGCCTGAATTCGAAGCTACGACGTACTGAACGTAAGTTGGGCAAAAATATCAATTAAAAGTAGTTTGATGATTTTTCTCTTTAAACTCTCTTTTCTAAAAAAGGTCTCTCCACGGTGTATCACATTCATTTGGAGGTCTCGTTAGTTAAATCTGTAACTAATAAAAGTTTATCTATATCTCAAGCATATACTAGGTAGAATTTTGTAGTGTATTCGAGGTCCCAGTTGGCGGCTCGTGTCCGCTACCCGATATCGTTCATCCGAATTTCTGCAATTCTGTTTAGAGCGCACGCACCCAATCCGTGCTGGATTTAGATTAAATATTCAAAATAATTTTTGTTTCAGGTAAGTTCACTTTGAGATAAATGTGTTGTGTATTAGATATTTCGTTTTAATAAGACACAATTCAGAATTGGCTTAGAGTTCTTCTTTTTATCTGATGTAAGTACCTTCTTGTAAATGATCATCAACTTGGTTGGCGCAACACATTCTCACCTGTCAGATGTCGCGGCATCATATACTCCTTTCTCTTTCATATCATTCCTCACACAACCCATCCATCTTTTCTTTGGCCTTCCTTTGCCTCTGCATCCATCACCATTAAGTATCTTCTTGTAAATTAAAGATATTAAAACAAGAATAATGGCAAAGGGCTCATCACAGAGAAGACAGGAGCATTGATCACCACGTTGACTCAAGACGTATTGGCGATTTCTGACGTATACACATAGTAAAAATGTCTTGACTACCAGATGCTTCAAATGACACTTATTTCAAATCTATTGGCAATTTTGTATTTACTACTGAACCGCACAATTATTTTAAATACTAAAACAATAACTTTACTGTCAAGTTTTTTTCTGCTCAAACATCAATGTAGGCTTTTGTACTAGGAAGTAAATAAATAAATATCGCTGGACATTACACACAGCGCTATCTAGTGCCACACTAAGCAACGAGGCTTTTGTCGTGGACACCAGATAGTTAGATATACTACATAGATTATTTTTGTTTGTAAATACATACTTATTATACATATAAACATCCATGACTCGGAAACAAATGTCCATGCTCATCACACAAACAGTTGCTCCTACTGGGATTCGAACCCGGGACCCTAATACCGTAAGGCAGCCTCACTACCGCTGCGCCATTTAGGTCGTCGCAAATCATATATCACAAGAGCCAGAAATGAATGAGATTAAGTTGAAGACTGCAACTCGTGTAGGCACAACCAGCCCCACCTAATTTACCAAGGTAACAGTAATAATCCTTCCAGACCCATCATATCACAAAAGTACATAACAACCAATATTTACGTACACAAGCCACTTTTCCAGCCATAATAATTTCACGATCCGCCGACACGAGTGGTAACTGGCATCGCATCGTTGAATTTCGTTATCGCTACAACAATGAGTTTCTGACTGGCTGGCCATCTTCAAAAGTAATTCGCATTTTTCACGTAGAGAGGCGGGACCGACCCGTACCGTACTTGTGTAGGTAGGTATGGACTTATGTGGTACTGTGTATTGGTGATGTATTGCTGTCCGTGATTGTGATTTGTGGGGGGATTTGAATTTTGTTTTCTGAAATACCGAGTTTTTCTTATTATTTATGTATGTATAGTTTATTTGGATATGTTTGTATTTGATAAAGTTCCTTGGTTACACCAGGTTTTTTTTTTAATCTGTTTGGAGTATGTAGGTAAGGATCGTTACAGGTGGAGTTTTGTGGTTTCTACCTACCAGGTCATACAAATATTTTCGGGTGCGGGGAACGAACTCGCAACACGCAGCGCTCCAGCCAATCGGCCAGCCACTGCGCCAACCAATCACAATCTTTAAAATTGAAGTGTGAAAAAGATCTCCTTACAGAAATAGGCATCGATTTTTATGAAGTATCCTTAAATATAATCAGTATCAACATCAAAATATCAACATAAATAATTACAAACATTGCCATTGTTATCGTCAGTTCACACCGTGATGGTCACGGGCTTTGTAAATCGGCTTCCAGTGTCGAAAGGGCCGCGTCGTGTTTGTGACTGATACACTTATTACAACTTATTAATAAAATCATTATTAATTTAAAATAATTTAACGCTCAAAAAAAAGCGCGAAAAGCTTCATTGACATATATGGAACTGGTTCTCCATTTGAATGGTTTATTTCAAGTCATTCGTTTGAATTTATTTAAGCTTATTTTATTCGAATGGGTTTGAAAAGGTGTTTTTAGTTTTATATTAACCCAAATAAACGCAACACTATTTAATTTTTATTTTCACGTTTAAAATGTTAAAAATACTGAAGTGGTGTCTTATTTTTTGACGTTATGACGTGAATTTATTGACATAATTTTATCTGAATACGACATAGAGCTTTTGGGCCTTTGCGAGAGATTGGCCAAAGAGAACCGCACGAAGAGAAGGGTGAAAGGCTATTTGGGAGGCCTTTGCCCAACAGTGGGACAGTATAGACTGAGGAAACATAAATCTTTTCGGAGACGCAGTCACAAGAAGCATCAAGATGAACAAGGCCCAGTTTAGCGTACTCCAACACCCATTTAAACATGAACCATACCTAATAAAAACTGCTGGGTAACAACAAAATTCAGAACATTAAACCACAAAATACACACCACCTTACCATACGTCACTGGAAAATTCTAAGAACTAGTACTTCACCACCTTCTGACATTGAGTTGGCTTGCTCAAGTGCCTATAAGGCGACCATACATTGTTTTAATTAATTGTTATTGCCTCTGCCATGTACCTCAATGGGCAGCTAGCATGAAAGCCTTAAACTCACCTACTTACAGTAGGCATTGTCACGAATGTACTGAAGATAAATTTTCGGTTTAATCACTTTAAAATAAAAAGCCTTTTCTAAAGCCTACGTTAGAAAAGGCTTTTTATTTTCTTGTGAGGTTAAGGTTTTTTTTTGTTTTACTGGGTATTTTGAATAGGGAGGTCGGAATGTTATGTTAGATATTTGTTATTGTTGTTTTTTATTGCTTCAGATGTGGAAACATACATAGAATAGAACACCGTAGGACTAATTTCTCTATTTAAATACAATCTAAGCACAATTCTGACTTTTTCCGAGATTCGTCTGCTAAATCCCTGTGTGCTTTATGGGAAGAGTTACGATGATCTATCCATACCATTAATTAAACCTCCTTAGGTCCAATGAATTTTCAAAAATCCGTTAAATAAGGAAAGCGAGGTCTGCTTCCAGAACGGTTTTGACTGTGCGTTGTCTGTAAGTGAGTGTATTTTAGTTTTCCTTTTGTTGAATATAATCTTAAAAATATCGTTGCATAATTCAGATAAGTGATGTCCAAATCCCACTAGTTTTAATGATAGAGGACAGTGGTTGTCAACCAGACGATTCTGCGCTACGAGATTCGTAGCACATGCTACGAAAAACGTAAATCTCTTAAAAACGGTAAAGTATTAATATACTCGTGTAATTTGTGGACGCACTAGACAACAGACCTACTTAATTACTCCTCAAACCCATTCCACCAATAAATAAATAAAAAAACACGCAACCGAAATAATTATCCACCAATTACAGCTACGTATTAAAAGTTTATTTTATGTCTAGGAAAACAATAAAACTACTTATACGACCAAAAACGAAGCCCGACTTGTATTGGGTCCGAACGGTAACTCACAAACTAGACAGGTCATGGGACAAAAGGTTCGTTACTTGTCTTGTCTGTTTCTCTGATTAAACACAAACAAGCTCCTAAAGAATCTTGAATGGGAAGATTAGATACTAATAAGTGAAGGAAGGAAGGGAGGCCTTTAACCTGCAGTGGAACACAAATGCGTCCACTGCTGGACATAGGCCTCTCCCAAGTGTCGCCACATTAACCGGTTCCGTGCGTCTCGCATCCAGCGGATCCCCGCAACCTTCACCAGGTCATAGGTCCGTCTAGCGGGAGGCCTTCCAACGCATCGCCTTATGGTTCGCGGTCGCCACCCTAGAACTTTTCGGCTCCATCTGGCATCCGTTCTGTGAGCAATGACCCTTGCCCACTGCCACTTAAGTTTGGCAATTCTTCGGGCTAATGGCTAATAATAATAAGTTTTTATTGATTTTTTGCCAATTTATTGACTTCACTTTAAAGTTTTGGATATTGAAGACTTTAAGACAGAGTAGACAATTCCAATCTACTCCACATTATATTTTTTATTTACGATAAATAATATTATGACCAGTGTGGAATGTATTATTATTGAATTTTGATGACTTTATGATGATTAGGTATTTAATTTTGTGTTACATTTATTATTGATTTAACCCACTGTTCGACACAAATGTAATTTTGTAGAAGAATAATAATAAATAAATAAAGCATTACAAGTTATTGAAATTTATTGAGATTCGCCTAGACAACTTTATAAAACTTGAGAACTACTACGGATTAAACCCTGACATACTCGTAACTTTCTACTGAGACAGTTTATTCTTCCATATACATTACACATACATCCTTCAACAGGTTTTGTTAGAAGTAAACCTTTTCAAATTATCTTCGACATGTAGCTGTCTCCTACCCCGCATAATTAAAAGCTAGCCGAACGATTACTATGCAAATACGTGAAGGTAATGTCGTAGCGACACGACTGCTGTACCCCCGAGTTTAGTGGTCGTGATAGTTATGTGTGTCTACACGATGTATAGATAAGGTTTCGGTGATCGACGGTGTTGGCTTTCCACTTCGTCTCTTTGGTTTTTCGTAGGTGGAATGAGAAGCAGTGTATTTTAATGTTAGTGAGTTGTATTAGTATCGTTAGTTGGAAGGTTAATAATTAGTGTGGCATTTGAGTCAATGAGCAGAGGGCCTGGACAGTTGGCAATTGCTTTGAAAACATTCTGTATTTCTTTAACTACTTTCAACAGGACTGATATGTAGGTAGCTACATACAAGGTGTAAATGTACACGTTCACGAACCCAGCATTAACCAAGCATTCTGTACATTAAACTAAGTAACTCTACGCAAAAAATATTGCTGGGATACGATTTTTTCTGGTAGGACTCAATGTAACGCACTTAGGCGATTATGATGTATTGAATATAACAAGGGTGGGTCATGGTGGTATTTCAAGTAAAGTAAAACTTGTATAAAGTTGGTACTTTCACCTCCAATATCTCCATAACTAGAACGTTCCCTCCCAGGTATGATCCAAAACAAAAAAATCGCAATGAGGGGAAGAATAACTAAGCCTCTCGGCTTCGTAATGGGTCTTTTTACACCCATTATAAATAACTGACTGCCTCATTGGTCTAGTGGTGGGAAGCGTGACTTCTGAGCATAAGGTGTTTTGGAATTATTGGGTTTATTCATCAGGAATTTCTCAGTAGCAGCCATGATGTCTGGATTTGTGTCCGGATGATAATAGGCTCGAGAACAGTAAGATAATAGCGAAATGTGGCAGTACTACTAATTCTTTCGGGGATTACAGGCGTGGTTATAAGTATGACATTTAAATAATCATATATCATAGGTATCGCCCTCAGGACTGTTTAAGGCGTATGTTGAGAGATACAAAATGACCTTAATAAAACCAAATCACCGTTTTAGGGTTCTGTACCTCAAAAGGTAAAAAAGGAACCCTTATAGGATCACTTTCTTGTCCGTCTGTCACCACCGATTTTCTCAGGAACGGTTACACCTAGCAAGTTGAAATTTATACCAGATACTGAGGTCTATAGTCCCCACTAGGTGTATAAAAATCAAGTCCTGAGTCAAAATGATAAAAGGATATGGACAAATTTATATTTTCGCGAAAAATTGTAAGTACCAAAATTTACCTTAATTTTCAACTTTTTTTTATTTTTCGGAATTTTCCCTTTACTTGTGCTGTTCTTACAGCACTGAACTTACTAGAACTGTAAATTTTGGATAAAAGCAAGGTCTTCCTTGCTTTTAACCAAAATTGACAGTTCTAGGTCAACCGGAAGTACCCTCTAGGTTTTGGGTCGAAAACCTATATGGTAGTTCCCGTTGACCTAGAATCAAGAAATTTGGCGAGTCGTAATGTCTTACAGCACATTTAAAGAGAAAATATCTGAAAAACGTAAATATGTAGTTTAATAACAAAAAAAGCGATTTTAATATTACAAACTTATTAATTGCGGTTGGTGCAATAGCCGTTTCATGGGATCGAACAGCAAAGTTAAGTTTGTTCTTAAAAAGTTTATACGGAACCCTCGGTGCGTGAGTCCGACTCGCTCTTGGCCGGTTTTTTTCCTATTGTTATTAAAAAGTAAAGAGAGAGAGAGACTAAAGAGGAAAGATTTGTATTTTTGTGTGTGTGTGTGTGTGTTTGTAATGAATGAACTCAAAAGCTACTGCGCCGATTTCAAAAATTATTTCACCATTAGAACACATTGGAACAGATATTCACCCTGAGTAACATAGGCTATATTTTATACCCATACTCCCCCAACGGGAACGGGAACTACGCGGGTGAAACCGCGTGACGTCCGCTAGTGGTAGATAAATAAAAACAAATAAAAAGTGCATTTTGATGTAGTTGGCTAACCAGTCAACTACATCAAAATGCACTTTTTATTTGTTTGGCAGTGCCAAACAACATATTAATTCAGTTTGGTACTACTATGTGAAATGTTAATTAGCTACTAACATTAAATTCATAACGCTGGTGAAACCAAAAATGGATAGAGCAATTAAACATTTCGCCCATAGCGATGTTATGCGCCAATGTAACATTAACATTATTGGTTACACTAAGTAGATAAACAACAGAAATATTATTATTTTGTTATGGATATAAAAAAACCGGCCAAGTGCGTGTCGGGCCACGCGTAATATAGGGTTCCGTAGTAGCCCGTTATATTCAAGAAACTACTTCATCTTAGTCCCTTTAAAGGATTTATTCTAAGGATTTTGTATTTGGTACGGTCGAACGAGCTATTTGGTTTACATTTTTCAATGTAATTTATGGGTTAAACTGTAAACCAAATAGCTTGTTCGACCGTACACAATTATCTAACACCCAAGTTCAACAACTATTACTGCTAAACTGATAAAGTTATCTTAACCGCTATAGTTTTTCCTTAAAGTTCATGAAATGCACTATCATCATGAATTTTTACAGATTTTTCACGCCAGCAGTTAAGCTTTTAGAGGGGGCGGGGGGACGCCCTACTGGAACAAAACAATTCACTTTAAAGTTTAATATTTCTTAAATGGAGCATTAAATCGAAAAATAATGTGAGAAACTCCTTTTAAACAAGTCATTTTAAAAGACCTATTCAACGATACCCCACACGATGAGGTAATCGACGAAAAAGAAATCATCCCCACTTCACATGGGGGAGCTACCCTAAAAATATATTTTCCAAAATTTTATTTTACCACTTTGTCGGCGTAATTCATATTCATACCTCTACAAAATTACAGCTTTCCCGTACCAACGGCCTCGGACAGACAGGCAGACAGACGGACATGACGAAACTATAAAGGTTCCTTGCCAGAACTACGGAACCCTAAAAAATAAAATAATAGTGTTTTATTGCAGGCAAAATACCCATATACAAAAAAAATATAATTGAAACAGATAAAATATTATAGAACCCAAACGATATGGATTTTTTTTTTTCGGATGGTCATCCAAAGCCTTTTTTTTTTTGTTTTTTTTTTTTTTGGATGGGAAATCATCAAATGCCTCCTCCCGCTCTGGGCGGAGCAGGAGGGAGTGTCAGACTTTTACTGACTAAAACCCATCCATGTTCCTTCATCGCCCTTTGTGTTCCGGTTCAGGCATCGGTCCTTGCGGACCCCTTCCTATTACTGACTCTCTTTGAGGCACACGTGGAACACGAACGCGCCGTCGACACGGCCTGTCGTCATGAGACGGACGGACGGCGAGCTAGCCCATAGCCCACCGTCCACAGGCCCTTGCCTACGGTGGCCGGGGGCCACGTCTTGGCCCCGAAGCCCGGGGCGTCTCCCCCTCGCGAGGTTCTCTCCCTCTCACGTTCCGCCACCTCCTTCTCTAGCATGACTGCTTCGCAGAAGGCGGTGACGCCGTCCCATTCCGTCTCGCTCCGGACCATGGCTTGAACCAGGGCCGGACGCAAGAGATCGCCGCGCCGATCGCCGCTTCGAGGACACGTAGGTGCTTCGCCCACGCGGGGCACACCTCCACCGTGTGCTTCACCGTGTCCTCCGGTCGATCCTCGCAGTGGAAACATCCGGACGTTTCCTCCCGCTCGATTCGGTGCAGGAACCTCCCGGAACAACCGTGTCCGGTGTGGACCTGCGTCAGGCGGAAGGTGAGGACGCCGTGGCGTCTCTCAAGCCACTCCTCAAAGAGGGGACTTATCGCCACTATTGTGGCATGCCCTGGAATCCAAAGCCTCAAGTCAGCATTTTACCTTTGTGAAAAGGCTTTTATTAATCAGAGACTCAGAAGGAGACTGACCAAGAACAAGAGCATAACAAAAATAATATTCTTATATTCTTTATTAACGAGTAAGTTTCGAACTAAAGTGTAGATTGAGAATTCCGGCTAGTTTGACCATTAAAACGAAACTTTCTAAATATCAGAAAATTGTTGATCACTTTAAACAAAGTCCAACTCGCAACTCTGCCAAATTCACCTTCTGCGGCACAACTTCACAATCAAAATCATTGATGACTTTGTAATAAAACGATGTTTCCCTTTCACTAATGATTACCTTCAACCTATGACTCCAAGGTGACGAACAGCGAGGTGAATATCAAATCAGCAGGGGTACTGCTGACCTGACTGACCGATGATGGTTATTAAAGGGACCTGATTAGAAAACGCTGGCGATTTCTATTGTTCATTTGTAAATAATTTGTGTTATAATGATAATTTTACTGCAAACGCAATTACGAAATTGTGAAGGATAATTTTGCAATTACAATGTAAAGTCTTTTTTCTTCGTGGATTGTAGAAAAATTGAAGCATCCATTTATGTAAGTAAAAAATTTCTTAAGAAATAAGCAGTACCTTTGTGCTCTTCTATGTAAATATATTGTCCTGTAAAGTATTTTGTGTGTACATAAATAAATAAATAAGTAAGTAATATTGCTAGAATTTTTTACAATTTGTATAATTATGGTACTTAAATTCACACATTCATTCATTCATTTGACTTTGTATGTTTCAGTTTTATCAATGTTTTAACTAGTATAAACAATATGCAGTATAGACTAACAGTCATTTGTAATCAGTATACTACCGACAACGCCCCGAACCTACGCCGACGCCGCAAAGATGACATTTTTAACCAAACATAAACAAATTACCTAAACCTGTAAATCAATAAATCGATCTAGTGACTACATGACATTCCAAACAACTATGTATTAAGAAATAGCTTGACAATACTTGGCAATCTGCCTAGCTTTTTCCCAACTATATTGGGGTTGGCTTCCAGTCTAACCGGATGCAGCTGAATACCAGTATTTTACGTGGAGCGTCTGACTATCTGATCTCCACAACCCATATAATACTGTTTAATACGATAATCCTTGGTAAGACTGGTTGTCAGACTTTCGGGCCACTGACTTCCTGTAACGACTAGGGAATCCAATCCCGCATCAAAATCTCGATCCCGCAAGCATGCGGGATCAAGGTCATCAATCCCGCGGATCCCGCGGATCCCGCGGGATTTGCGGCATTGCTTTTATTTACTATTATTTTTGTTTTGTGTAGTGAAATGAAAGACATAAAGACAAGTATTTTTTTATTATTATTATCAATATGAAGCTAAGGTATACTCATATTATAAATTGAATATAATGATGTTTAAGAAGCATAAATAATCAACTTCTTTTAAGAAACGATATAATACAATATTTAACTTTTCATTCATATTTAAATTTGTATTGAAAATAAAAAATATTCCTTTGTTTTAGAGACATAATTCAAAACTTATTTAGCTGTAAGTTAAGAACTGAATCAAAATTATTTTCCATACAAATTCTAATTAAAAGTCACGAGTTCTATGGCAAAGTTGTTAAATCACTTATTAATAAGCTGTGCTGAGGTGTCTTATAAATAATAAGATAGTCGCCTGAGCCCATTTTTCTTAAATATATATTTTTTTCAATCCCGCAAATCTGCGGGATCCCGCGGGTGTAATCCCGCATTTCTGAACCCGCAAAAAAGGTGCGGGATCCCGCATTTGCGGGATCCCGCGTTTGCGGGATTGGATTCCCTAGTAACGACTGTCAAAAATTTACAAATGACAGCCGGAACCAACGGCTTAACGTGCTTTCCAAGGCACGGAGGAAACTCGGTATGTATTTGGTGGGCGCCCATCCACGGACCAACCTAGGCAAGCGCGGCTTAACCTTAAAGATTGACCCGACCAGCTGTTATTATTTAGCCACGAGCTCCTCAAATACTTGGAAAATGTTCCAACTAAAAAAGTACTTTATACACAGCGTATATCAGAAATAGCTTCCCAATGTCAAGACGATTTCACAACGCCATCCTCCAAAACATTAAGCTTATTGTCTAATGAAAAGTAATTAACTATGTTCCATAGTGCGGGGTGAGGAGACGGAGGTATATTGACAGACAATGCCGAATGGAACAATCAGTGGGAAGAGCTCCGGAGAAGATGCTGAGTCAGCAAGTACCGGAGTCCGTAACTAGACGCGTGCGCCGACGAACTAAGAAATTAGTTAGTTTGTTTGTAGGTTGATTTGTATGTGATTCTCAGAAATGAGGAGCAGGAAAACTGTTGGATAATGCTTAACCGCCGGCGCCGCAGCTGTGCCGCGGACTACCAATCTATTTGGTACTAATAAAGCTTTTGTGATCACTGTCTATTAGGTCTTATCGAAACTCTTTCTTTTCATCTGGAATAGGTACATGTAGCACACCTACATTTTGTTTATGGTACCTGAGCTAATCTATAAATACAAGAGGATTCGATTCTTAGATAGTGTATATATAGCAGAGATAATAAATAAATAAATAATAGTGCACTCACATTTCGCTAGTTATGTTTAAGTCACATATAACACTATTGCCATCAATCGGGCACAAATCCAGACTCTGTGGCTGACAGTGAAGAATTTCCTATGGAACAACCCAATAGCACTTTTCCCGACCCTGGAATCGAACCCAGGAACTCATGCTCATCAATCGCGCTTGCGACCACTCGATCTACGAGGCAGTTAAAGTAGATATATTTGTGATAAGTAAATCGATTTTTACTTATACCTAACAAAAAGTTAGTACCACCTTTTCTTAATTTCCATTGAAATTAATTTATCATCACTAAAATTTACCAAAACAATTTTTCAGTTCCATCCAGACCAAAAGTTTTAAATTAGTTTCGGGAGCAAACTTGAAAAAAAGTTTCTAAATTAGCTAACTTCAAGTACAGTCTCTTTTATAACAAAGATAAGAGAATATACATTTTCGAGAACTACATAGGAAGTACTAAAACACTTAAGTGGCTAACTTGTAGCCGTAATTTTATTTAAATGTTTCTTTTTTAGGGAAAGTTTAGTATGTTCCTAACCTCTGGCTTTTTCAGGGACCTTTGGTACATGCTGATATTCATATTGTCTTCTATGTTGAAGCTTTCTAGCAAGCCTTGCACGTTTCTGAGTATCGTAGAGTATACCGGTAGTTAAAGAATAGATTATTTTGAGCATTATAAATTGTAACTGTGAAAATGGGTATATAAAATATTGAAATTGTAGCTGTGAAAAACCTGGAGTATATAATATATACAAAGTTACAATTTTACATATTATGTAAAATTGTAACTTTGAAAAGCCTCTATATTTGACCGTATGTGTATAGTGGTGGAGCAACTTTGATTCAACCAATCCTGCCACACTTATTTCGATGAACATCATATTAATAAACAAAAGTATTGGTTTTCCTTCGAAAGTAAAAGCGATTCCTCTTTTTTGCAAGAGCTCCGAAATATAGGGAACGCAAAACATGGTAAATATCTTGTTTTCAGTGTTAATAATAGAAACAGTAATATCTCATGATCAATTGGCAATTCAATAGGCTACAACCTCCAAGATTTTCCTTGAACAATCCAAACAAGATACCATATTCTGAAACAGACAAATTCAACAAAAGACATTACGCTACAAATCTTAGTCGTCCCACAAACAAATTAAACCAGCACTACAAAGTTTCTCACAGATCAGCCCACCAGTCCATACCACATCCATTCTCCGTAGGTACCTCTCAATGTGTTCGCTTAGTTAAACCGTAAAGACGCCGACATAACTTCATTGATTAAAGTTCATGTTAACCGCACGTTCTCTCTGTTTTGTGAATTTGTTCTGAGGATGGAACTCGGCTTGTTTGTTAGTTTGTGGGGAGCTGTGGAGCATCGTGTGTTGTAAGATTTTAGTATGTTCTGATATCGGAAATATTCTGATGTTTATTCTAAGACGTTGGTATACTTGAACTTAAATTATATACTATTACTGAATGTTCTTAAACGAGAAGGTCCGAAATAAACAAGAGTTACTGGGATAGCTTGCAGGGAAGCTACCTGAAATGGCTGTCCATGTTTGTCGAAGAACCAATGGCTGATGGAGTAAACGAGACCTAGAGTGGTGACCGCGTATCCGCAATCGAAGTGTAGGACGCCCTTAGTTCAATGGACCGATGTCCTGAAAAAGATGTCTGGGTCAGACAGGATACGTCAGGCGTAGGGCATGGTGTAGTGACGGACGCAGGGACAATTTACCAACAATTACTGAATATTTCTAGGCTCGACTCGTTAAATAACTGTAGGAATCATCCAAGTGTTTAATATTAAAATAATAACTTAACTAACAAATTGTTTAAACAAAAAACCCATTTTAATTAATTTTACCACTGGCCAAAACCATCCCCTTACTATACTTGGTTATTAAGCAGAGTCCTAACTAATCAACTTAGAGGAAGGGGTCCGCGGTCCGCACGCATGCGCACGCCGCGTGAAGATGCCGCGATACCAACCGCCGAGCTGGTCGTGGGCACTAAGTAAGCAGGAGCAGAAGGGACACTTTCTGATGGTTTGACGATTTTTTGCCTATTGTGTGTGTTTCTGCGCAGTTAATTCCAGCACCACTTGTCTCAAAACAGTATAGGAAAACATCATAAAGTAATACTTCTGAGTAACCGTGGAGTTCCTTGCTGGTTCTTCTCCATAGGACATAATCAATTCGAACCTCACACCCATTTTTGGGGGGTGGATTAAAGAAAAATAAATTGAATGTGGTGGACATTTAATTTATTTTGATTCGTGCGAAGCCGGGACGGGCCGCAAGTGTAAAATAAAATGATTTGAATATGAGCTTGAGCTGGTTACCGTACGTTGTAGTCAGTAACCCTTCTGTACTTTCCTGCTTAGGTGTCAACAACGGCTGGCCACATGACGCTGCGCCTGCGCCGCGCGGTCGCACCTCGCCGCGCTTGCGTGTCACACTTGCGAAATTACTACAAACTTTCTGGGGAACTATTTATTTTTTTGTTTTATTTGGTGTTTATTAGGCTCTGCTGGTACCAAGTCCTAAATAAATAGAATTTACTAAATTAATTTTATTTATCCTGTAATGTCATGGTATTCTTGAGCTTGTCCGTTCTTGTTCATTGTTGGAAGATTTCAAATTTATTTTAAAGTTACCTCTTTAGGCAGAGTCCATATTCTAGAAACAAATTACGCACGTACGGTTTGCTACGTTCGTACTTACGTAATAAGACAGAATTTGCATAATATTTAGTCTGTCTAGCCGTCGCCTTGTTTGAAACTGTGACTTCTACGTGATTTAAATTCTTATTAGATCCTACAAGGCCTACCTCTCTAGATTTACGATAGATTTCTGCCAGAACCCTAAGGCCCACGCAGTAAAGATTTCTCAAACATATTTAAGACATTATTGTATTCTGTTTCACATCCAAATTATTGACAAAAACAGAGCGATGTTTTAAACTCGTTCTGCGCTAAACATATTTAGTGATTTATTTTGCAAATTTGCTTTAATCTAGGTCTACTCTAAGATTTTTCAATATCCCATTCTTGTCAAGGGTACAATATACTTCTTTGTCTAGTCTACTGTCCATACTTGAGGCTTGGCGATAAATCAGTCCATCAAAGCTCAAATGTTCCTACTAGGGCATGTAATATCGGAAGGTTTTCAATTCCGATACTAATTTCCGATATTCGTTCTCAATATCGGAATTCCGATATTAATATCGGAATTTCGTTTTTTCCTTAGAAATTGCACAAATTCGGTATGAGGTTGGATTGAGTGCAATAAAAAACATTTTTAAATCGTATTCTTTAATTTGGTTGGAACATTGGTTGTTTTTAAGTATTTATTAAATCACATATTTCTCATTATTTTCCTGAACTTATTACTAATTAAACTACCTGACTCAAAATCAACAACTTCTTATAAGTAATTTAAAATGTGCAAGCAAAATCAACAATTAGGAACAATAATTAGGTATTAGAAATATTTGTTTACAATATTTCTCATTATTAAATCATATACTTATTACTAATTAAACTACCGAACTTCGAGTCAACAAAAATTCTTATAATTTAAAATGTGCAAGCAAAATCTACAATTAGAGGAACAATTTTTGGAAATATTTGTTTATCATTTTTCTCATTATTATCTATACTTACTTATTACTAATTAAACTACCGAACTCAGAATCAACAAAACTGTTATGATTTAAAGTGTGCAAGCAAAATCAACAATTAGAAACAACAATTATTGGAAATAAATGTTTATCAAAATATTTCTCACTATTATCTATACTTATTACTAATTAAACTACCGTACTCAGAATCAGAATGAACAAAACTTTAAGAAGTTTTATTGATTCTGAGTTCGGTAGTTTAAATTATAATATAAGTAACTTGTACTAATTTAAATCAACAGAAATAAACGACTAGGTATGTTTATATTTTAAAATCTCGTTTTTCTTGGTAATATGTTCTCAAGAACAACAAAGCATCAAGCATTTTGTCGGATAGTGAGCTTCGTATTTTATTGCAAAAATATCCGGCCGACGAAAAAACACGCTCACTTTCAACACTGGTAGGCAAAATTGATGTGAGAAAAGTGTATGCCTGTGTCAAATAAACTCCTCTTTCACCTCTATTGTCGTATATTGCTTTTTCAGTCATTACAAATCCCAAAAGATCAAATTCGTCGGACGAAAGCACTGCCTTCTTCTTTTCTTTGCATTTTTCCATTTCCTTCTCAAATTCTTGTTGCAGGGTCAGCTCACTCGCAACGAGACTAGCTGCAGCTAGTGGTTCATCATCTTCATCGGAAGATAATAAAACAGCTGTCGTTGCTTCAGTTTCTCTTTCTGTGACGCTGAGACTCATATTAGGGTTTTGTTTATATTTGAGGCGTTTTAACAAGCTTACAATAATATCACATATTTCTTCGCTTGTGGGTTTCGGAAATGTATTGTCATCTGAAGCACTGTAGGTGTTGTTGTAGAAGCTTTCGGAATCATGGAGGTAGTGTAATACTCCTGCTATTAATAGTCGTCTTTCTTTTATTCGTCTTCGTAAGTTTACAGCGAGACTTGAACTCACTGAACTCTGATATGTGTTTTGCTGGTCAAGTTTATTCAGCATAAATTTCAATGCTGTGTCTGCTGTATATAGTGTGGCATCACGTCTGCAAATAGATAGTACAGTCATTTTGACCACTTCCAAACTACGATGGATATCGGTTAATGTTTGAATTTCCACATCTGTGAAGGATATATCTGATTTAATGTCAATAAGAAGTTTGAAAATGCAGTCCTTCATTTTTAGGAACGATCCTATCATGTCATTCATGCTGGACCATCTTGTTCGACAGTCTAACTGCAATTGGATGTTTTCACTAAACTCTTTACTGACGTAAGCTCTCAGAGCATCGGCTTTAAGAGGTGACTTTCTTATTGATCTCACCAGATTTCGTACTTTGCCAATCACCTCTTTGTAAAGTCTTGGATCAGCTGTGCGAGCTTTTGAGCTTTCTACTTCGAAGCCATCACACTCTGTTGACGAATCATTATCATTGTCGCTTTCTGAGTCTGAGCGGTTTGTGGATTCCATTTCATATTGGAGGGATGGTTCGATTTGGGCTTCGGCAGTAATCGTTGTCTTATATAAGCTATCTATGACAGCGAGCTGAACATCGTGGGCAAGGCAGAGTTGATGATGGGCGGGTATGTACGAACCCATTTTTTTCATGACACTGGCAGCATCAGTCGTATGACTAATAATATCTTCCTCAAGTACGATATTGAATTTGGCAAGGTGCTCGCGCATTATTGACAGAGCTGATGTAGCTGGCATGGACCCCGTTATTTTGACGAGTCCAAGATTCTTGAATTCAAAACCTCCAAAAGCTCTGCAATGAAGGTTTATGTTCATATATCTCCTGTTTCGAAGAGAGGTCCACTCGTCGAGAGTCATTGTAAATCTTTCTCCATTTTCCTTCATGAGGGTTATGGTTTTTTCACTGTTTCACATTTGACTTGTTGGCGTGTTCAAGAACCATTTTCGCAATAGTATTTGGCGTTTTCGGTAAGTCGTATCCACTTTTTTTGAAGAGTTGCCGGAGATCTTGACTTTCAGAAAATAATCTGAAACTTGCACCATTTAAGGCGGTCATTCGAGAAACAATAGCTTCCATTGATTCTGAAGACCTGAAGTATTCAGTCATTAGTTTCCGTTTCTTGAGCTTGGTCGTCTGCTCTTGTGATGTTGTTGTTGACGTGCTTGGAGTACTCTCCGTTGAAGGGGTTCCAACTGCAGTGATGTTTGAGTGCACAGTTCGTAAATGTGTGTGCAAGCCTGTAGTAGACCCACCAGTAGTTTTTAGTTTTTTTAAACATATCTGGCACTTAGCTGTTTGGCCGTCATCCGATCGATGAAAATGATCCCATACATTTGATAAGCGTTTGTTGAGAAATTCTGAGTACATGTCTTTCTTTTTTGATGAGGCCCTGCAAAGAAAATAATTGTTTTTTGTAATGTAAATATGTAAATTGTACGGAAACTTTGACTAGTAATTTTAATAGGTACCTAACCTAGGTACCTGGGCCTGGAATATACAAGCAAATTTACCTATAGCAGGTACCTAATATTAAATATTAGGTACCTTACATACGTAGGTTTCATGACTCTCTACGTAACTTAATATTACTTTTCTGCTTTATTTAATAAATTGTTAACCTGTTTACGAAACCGTCTTTTTACGATCTAATACAAACTAGCAACTTAAAAGTCTACGAACGAAAGAATCACTTTCGGCGTTTTTTGTTTTATTTTGAGCTAGCACAATTATAAAACCATTTAAACACAGTAGTTTATACTGAATTGAAAAAGAACAATTAGATAATAATTTGTACTTACATCTTTTAAAGCGACGTTGCACGTAGCCACATAAAACACAAACACGTCTTAACTTACACAGTAAAGTTCTTGAGCGCAACTGATAGACAGGATGTTTTGTTCGCTTGTGCGAATAAGCAAGGCGTACCGCGCAGATAAAGAGTGAGCGAGACAGACAACACTATTATTGTTCTTGTATCGCATGCTTAGCGAGCTGGCAACAGAAAAATGGTAGCGCGTCACACAAGGATCTAAAATATAGGTTTAGTTTAAAACTCAAAATTTAGAAAAAATTGTCCGATTTCGATATTGGATCACTCAGTATCGGAATTGTAATATCGGAACTTGCGTTCCGAGATTCCGATATTTCGATATTCCGAGATTCCGAGATTCATGCCCTAGTTCCTACTCATCATTTCGCTACATGGTTCTCAAACTTAATAATTTCCAACAACACGACCATATCAGCACTTCTCCGTAACAATGATGGGAGGTGCTGTTTTACATCACATAATGAATCTGAGAACAAGGGAGCAATCAAACATCGAGGAGTGTTGCATACGAGGCTTACGGACTCAAATTAAATTAATATTGTAACAAACGGTCAGCCGTATGTAGGCGGACTTGAAGCGCAGAATCCGATGATTGCTTTCTGATACCGTCTTACGAAATACACCGTTAGTAGACAAACTAAAAATTAAAATAGCTAAACGGCCGGTGGTGAGGCGGCTAAGCAGGGCAATTGTAGAACCCAGCGGGCGGTTCGCCTTTCATTATTTTATAATAACTCGTATAGAGGGCGAGCGAAACCACCGTGTCATGCTGCCGGCCCACGGCAAATAAGCAACTCTTACCGAATTAATTGCCCCATTCTGGGCGGTAACGTCAATCTGGATCGAGTCAATCGGGTGATTGTCGCTTCGCAGACACGATAGATCCGCTACTTATTGTTAGAAGACCTGGTTTTATCTGAAGCCTAGCTTGTTTGTTACAGTATCGTGCTAATAAAAAATATCTCTTATCTTCTACACGAATATCTTTCATCGATCTAAAAATTGAGTCGTTTTCAGCGACACCATTGTTAAAAACATTTTCAATCCTAAATTTCCTTTTATCATTCTTGACTGTCTTAACCTAATATAATCCTTCCTTTTAGGATTCCAGCATGATCTGCGGTCACAATGAACACTAATACTTTTTCACAGAATTCACCATACACTTCATGTCATACAGAAAGTACCTGGAGATTTCCATCAACATGACGCATTTTAATTTTAATTCAATTTCAATTGCAATTCAATTATATACAAACGAATTACACGACATTTTCCTGTTTTACTTATGAAAGTGGATCAACGCATATTTGTCGTTTTTGCGGACTCATTTAGTAAATTGACAACAAAGATTGGCAACGATGTGAACCCCTGTGAAACCATCGATCTTAAAATATTCAAAACATGGCAGGCAATCGTAGTACATAGGCCTCTCACAAGCTACGCCACAACACCCTGATCTCCGGCGATCAAAAAGCGAATATCATCAAAACATAAAGAGATAATAGACTCTTAAACCACAACTTATTATAAGCACATCTAGTTACCATTGGGACGAAACCAATCCTACTCCCCTACCACACACCAAAAAAGCAACACCACTACTCACAAGAATATCAGCCACAGCCCACAAGATCCCATCCCTAGTTCACACCGATACACGGGAACTCATAACCAGGCGCCGCAAACATCTGTAGCGATGGATATAGCACTCGATCGAACCACAGATTATGCTAAGGCGATGTCGAGACGTGTCGAACGCCTATCTCAGATCGATATAAATCATCTTATTAACTATTGTTTTGGGAGGTGTGGTGTGAACGAGCCGATCTTATCGACACTCTGATGTGTTTTAAATTAACATAATAGGTTTTGTGAATGGATATTGCGTTTGTGTTTGTTGTGACTGTAGGCCTATGGGAACGTTTAAGGGTTTCGTTGCGTTTGGCAGATGTTCTCTTGTTATGATCGAGTCTTTACGGCCCGATGAATTGGTAGAAGGCCCAACCTTACCCACTTACCTACTTGGGTCTGCTAATCTAAACGGCAAATCATACATTCGTCTAGTCTCTCAAAGGATTTTCTACTAAATAACAGTTTTATCTGCATTAAAACAATTTATTTAAGATAAATTGGCAAAAAATCGTACATGCTTTCACTAGTTTTGACAATGGCTTGGTTAGCTTTGTTGAAATCAAAATTAAAACAGGAATGATACTATGATCCAAACAAAATAATTTTCATTCCAGATATAACTTATAAATGGAAAAACAAAAGGAAAGGACAAAAATAACCCTATGATTAATCGTAAAACATTATAAACGGTTACTTCTATTTTATAACTGGACATTTACAATCAAATGCCCCTAGCAATATGCTGACATAAACGTTAGGTGTAAACTGACATATGGAGTAGGCGGAGGTTACGTTTCTACACCCACATTTTGTAGATGAAAGTGTTAACTCTTAATATGATAAGAGAGAATAGTTATCGCTCTCATCAGCACGATATGTCGATTTATTTTTCGTATTTAGAAGTTTGATTAAGGGCCAATTTAAACTGTAGTAGTAGTACGTGAAACTACATTGTTTTTCAAATTGACGAAAAGTTTTAAATTCTGTTTTTGAAATTTTACCATAGACTCAGCAACTTTCCCTGTTCTGTTCCATGAACTAATTTTAAGTTCATTGCAGCAAGAGGCGAACCAAATTTCTATATCAATTTTGGACTTGATTTTTTCAATTGCTGTACCTAAAATCATAAACAGTAAGTTGTAAAACTTTTAAAGTGATGTTCTCCAGCTTTAATTTGAATTTTTTGACTCATACTTTTACTAATCTTTAAAAGTATGAGTCCAAAAATTCAAAATTAAAGCTTAGTTTAGCCTTATCTCAAAGTTGAAATCAATAATTTAACGAGAAAATCACTTATGAATTTTGCTAAGTTTAACTTATTATCACTCGTGCGTTTGCCTCCGTAACAAATTGATAAAGAAGGCAAAATTATCTGCGGATTTTGATGCTTTGGCAAAAGTAACGTGGTAGGCCTATTCAAGTACACATAATGCACCGCAAAAAATCAAATCATCGCAACAAACCTAATGCGGTGTACATCCGTTTCTGTCTCTTTGTACCCACATATAGCCTACTTACACGATTCTGATTGTAATGTGTCATCGGCAAAAAAACAAAGAGTTGAATGCCCGGCGAGTTACAACGAAACATCGAATTAGTATGTATGGAGCGAGGGTCTAGCGGCGAACATGAGAAACGTATGCCTGCTGACTCATTGGATGGCCTATCATCTCTGTACCAGGGCTGTGAACTTTCGGGGATTTATTAAAGCTCTTGAATATATTTGGGGGACGTATGTGGTTTGAAGCCGTAAATCTGTGGTTGGTAGGATCTTTTTGAGGTGCATTTTGTTCGTTTCACTATTATCAGATAGATACATTTTAATTAGAAGAATGATGATGACATGACAATAACAATGTTATACTTTTTTAATACACAAACCTAATATTTCTTTCTAAATTTTTACACCTAAAAGTGGGCAACCGTAAAAAGTAATTCAAAATAAAAAACTTTTTTGCACAAAATAAAACCGACTTCAAAAACACAACAAAGTGAAAAATAACTTTAGCTTCAGAAGTCGGTGACTTCTGTGTGTTTGATTCAGTTTCTTTGCCACCAACTATTTTATTTTTTATTAGTATTTTTCATTTTGTTGTGTTTTTGAAGTCGGTTTTATTTTTTTTTCCTCTTTAAGGAAGTCGGTTAATAATAATTATGACATATCACTTCGCTGACTGTTCCTCAGTAGATATTATTATCTCTAGATCCTCTAGCTCTCTTACTAGAACAAATTCTGCACTTTCAGAATTAAAAACCTAAAACAATGGTCATTAAATTAAATGATCATTAATTAAACACAATTTCCGATTACTCGATACATTTTTTCCTCACATCCTGTATGGTAACGAAACAATGCAGCTTGCTAAACAGTTCTTCGGATCAGTTATAATTAGCTCCATTTAATTCCCCTGTAATCCTTCTTACTTTTTGTGAGTCCAAAGTGATGTGGCCGAATTGTTTCGTCGCGGTCATAGAATTTGTGGAAGAGCCAAGTCTTGGAATAGCCACAAGGATTGGGTTTACTTGTAACTGTCAGGTTGCGGTTTTGATTGCATTAAATTATTTGTGTTTCTGCATGTTTATAAACATTGTAAAGGACATTGTGACATAAACTTTTGCCAAGGAATCAGTACTTACATCATGATTTTTGATCCTTAACCAGCTGTGGGTCTCTTCGGTTATTTAAAAAATATTTAAATGGAACACGCTGGCGGTCGAAAATAATTTTATTTTTATTGTGTTGTTTGAATATGTTTGCTTATATAATAGCAGAATTATCTTTTTATTTTATAATTCTATAATTATAAAATAAAAAGATAATGTGTATGATTTTTATTTTTGTTTTTTATTCGTGTGGATAAAAAATGTGACACTATTGTCACATTTTACACGAATAAAAAACGAGTTTAATTGATAATAGAGTTTTTAATTCGTGATAATTCTATAATATTACTGACCAGCTCGATGCTAGGTTGATAAATTTTACAAAGTAGCCCATCGTTTTAGAAATCTTGTTTAAATATCGTTGTTGCTACCAAATAAAACTAAAAAATACTGCGTCAATACTATCTCGATCTTAAACCTAGATCTCAGAACAATAAAAGATATCTCTTCTAGGAAAACACCGCTACATCCGCGTGGCTGTCCTTATTAGGAGCCGCGGAATGACGGGAAGTGATTGTCGTAAATATGATTAAGCTGAACGCAGTTACTTAACAGAATTTGTTATGATTTTAGATGGGAATAAAGTGTAATCATCTTCGAAACCGTTCTTCTGTAGAACTAAGAGCAAATAAGCGGGAACTGCGTTCAAGGGCCCAAATAGCAACGGTGAAACTAATATCCCTTGAACGCGGTTCAAATGTGCTGACTGCGTTCAGTTTGTTCAGGCCACTTCAGGCAATGTGAAACTGCGATACATTACATACATATATAAGTATAAAGCTTTTGGTACCATATTCATTGTACATAACGCTAAGGAGTGGGACTCCTTGGTAGAGTATTATGTGCTTAATAGCTATAACCTAGGTCATATATTATTATTAGGTGATCTCGATGTTATAAGGCAGAAAACGATTGCACATAAAACTACCTGTTATAAAATAAATTGGGGAGAAAGGAATGCAGACCAATGTTGCGCTTATGAAAATATGTGTAATTCTCAATTTAGGCATATTGATTTATTAGCGGACTTACAAAAGTGCTGTGGTAAATACTGTAGTGACCATTATCATAAAGAGATAATAAATAACTTATATAGTGATATAGTCAAAGTTTTATGTTCATGTGCTATAGCGACCTATGAAAGCAGTCGAGGTAAGCGGAAACCCCTGGCAGGTTGGAACAAACATGTGAGCGAGGCTCACAAGAATGCCAGGTTGGAGTTCAATGTATGGTGTGGGTACGGTCAACCGTCTACTGGCCCCATTTTTGACGCTATGATGAGGGCACGGAAAATCTTTAAAGGAAAGCTTAGGTGGTGCCAAAAACACCAAGAACAAATTAAAATGGATCTACTAGCTAAACACCACGCTAGGTCGGATTTTAAAGGTTTTTGGAAAGCCACTAGTAGGTTGAACCCTAAGCCTGGTGTTCCTGTGAGCGTCGACGGGTATTCCTGCCCAAGGGATATAGCTGAAGGAAGGGGTCCGAAAGGACCGATGCCTGCCGGGGTTGCGGGACTATTCGAAAGAGATACCGTGGCCCCGGAACACAAAGGGCGATGAAGGAACATGGATGGGTTTTAGTCAGTAAAAGTCTGACACTCCCTCCTGCTCCGCCCAGAGCGGGAGAAGTCATTTGATGATTTCCCATCCGAAAAAAAAAAAGGGATATAGCTGAGTTATTTAAAAAACAATTCGCTATTAAGTCTACACTGGAGCCCGGCCGCCGTGCGCGGTGTTCGATGCTGGACCCGAGCATGCAGGAAGGAAATCAGGCACATTATACAGAAGATGACAAGAGGCAAATCGCCTGGTCATGACGGGCTCAGCATCGAGCACCTGCAACATGCTGGTCCCCACCTACCTCGAGTTCTGGCACTTCTATTTAATCTGTGCCTGAGTCATTCACATCTTCCGCCTGATCTAGTGCGAACTCTGGTGGTGCCAGTGATCAAGAGTAAGACTGGAGACGTATCGGATAAGTCTAACTACAGGCCTATTTCACTCGCCACCGTCATAGCCAAGGTACTTGACAGCGTGCTCAACTCACATTTAAATAAACATGTGCAGCTCTGTGACGCTCAGTTTGGATTCCGGCCTGGGTTGTCAACGGAAACAGCTATTGTTAGCTTGAAGCATGCTGTCAGGTATTATACAGCTAGAAATACACCTGTTTATGCTGTTTTCCTTGACCTGTCTAGGGCCTTTGATCTTGTCCCATACGATCTTCTTTGGAAAAAGCTAGACGAGATGACGCTGCCCCCAGAGTTTACATTACTCCTCAAGTTCTTCTGGTATCTGAACCAGGAGACTCAGGTGCGATGGGCAGGTGAGCTGTCGGAGCTATGCCGGCCGGAGTGTGGGTTGAGGCAGGGGGGCCTATCCTCGCCTTTGCTCTTCGGTCTTTATGTCAACGCACTGATTGAGCGACTCAGTAGCACGCGTGTCGGATGCTACGTTGATGGAGTTTGTTTTAATAACATTAGCTATGCGGATGACATGGTGCTGCTGGCTCCCTCAATCGGTGCTCTCCAGCAGCTACTCAATGTTTGCGAGTCGTACGCTATAGCACATGGATTGATCTACAATAGCAGTAAGACAGAATTCATGGTCTTCAGGGTAGGTCTACAGTCCCTCTTCTCATGAAAGGTCACCCGATAAACAGGGTATGTAAATTTAAATATCTGGGCCACCTGGTGATGGATGACCTAAAAGATGATCTGGATTTAGAGAGCAGAGCATTATCAGTTAGGGCAAATATGCTGGCACGCCGGTTCTCTCGTTGTACAGCTGCAATTAAAATAGTCCTTTTTAAGGCATACTGCACATCGCTGTACTCGGGAGCCCTGTGGTTCACATATACCCAAAAAGCTTATAATGCTCTGCGTATCCAATATAATAATGCGTTCAGGGTATTGTTGCGACTGCCACGCTTCTGTAGTGCCTCTGCAATGTTTGCCGAGGCACGCACTGAAAGTTTTGATGCGTTGTGGCGAAAAAAATCTGCCTCGCTACTCCACAGGCTGCGTGGCAGTCCCAACACTATCCTGCAATCGATAGCCGCCCGGGCAGACAGCCCACTAATGTGGGCGCTAACTAATCGCACCCGATCTGTTTTAGTTATTAAGTACTAACATAGGCCAAGTTATATTGTTACTAACACAGTGGACCTCTTTGTAGTCTGGAATATAAAATAAATAATAATAATAATATTCTCGAGTGAATAGGTCACTTTTACATACGTATTTGTTTAACTCCAGTTTTACCTCTTTCACCCGTACTGAGAAATCCTGGTGCCCTAAAGTTCAGAGAATAGCGGAACTGCAACTGGTGACAAATACGTATGTTGTGTGTAAACGTGAGGAGAATCAGGATTATGGAGTATTGCGGAAACCAAAGGACAATGTCGTAGTGGCTTGAAGGTTTACGGGAAATAATTTCAAAAAACGAGGTCATGTGTGATTTGGAAAGATTTAAAATGATGACGAAACTCATGTAGGTACCTACCCGCGCAGCGTGACCACCGTAGAAACGGGTTTCTTCGAAGAAAGAATCGACAAAATGACAGATTTCTTTTGTTCATCTGTCATTTTGTCGATTCTTCGTCGACAAAACCAGATTCCACGGCGGTCATGCTACGCGGGCAACACTATTTTTGATGTTTTTACAGATCGAACGTTTTGTAAGAACATCCAAAATAGTGACAAGCTGAAATTAAAACACATTGCCTAACATACGCATCACCAAAGACAATAGGTTTTAACATAATATCCTTCTTTGTACAGTTTTTATTAGTGCACAGAGTTTTAATAAATAAATATCACACCTGTATACCCCGAAGGGTTAGGCAGATAAGTTAAAATTCCATGTAATCGGGTAGACTATTGCCATCAAGCGGGCACAAATCCACACTCCGTGGCTGCTACTGAGAAATTTCTGATAAAACGCAAGTTGGAAAAACCCAAAACAATTTGCCCGACCCGGGAATCAAACCCAAACTCATGCTCAGCAACCGCGATTGCAACACTTGAACAACGAGGCACTATGGTAACTTTACGATAAACTCGTTTTAACCATGTACTACATTAAAAGCTACTATATTGAAGCTACTATATTCCATGTACAGTTTTCATATACAGCATGAATTAGACACTACTTAAACTCCATATACTAAAAGTAATTACCAAAAGGAAACGTGAGCGATACGAAAATAATGTACATCTAAGTAAGGTAGGTCAGACTGGTAATTTTATCATTTTTCATTCATGATTAATTTTCTTAAGCAGCTGTCAGTCAAAGTTGTGATGTTAATAAGTCATAAACTCGTAATGGTTCACAGTTAATGGTCGAGTGTGATCATCGATAGTGGAGCTTGTTACTGGTATCTGTATAGGTATTACGGGCTTTGTGTATCTTGTTGCGTAGGTAGGGCAAATGGAAAACACCACACACCCATCAAATTTTTCAGCTCAAAAATTAAATGTACACGATATTTATCTTTTTCTGGTAGGTATTTTATTGTTTTAAAAAAAGTTATAAACAGACATCCTCCTCCTCAAGTCGTGCTCCTCATTACTGAGGGTCGTGATCCTCCCTTGAAATATTTTTTTTCCCTGACGAGGTTTTGCCATTTCCGTCGTCTATCCATGGCCAAGTGAAGCGCATCATGAAATTTCGTTTCGAGAGAAAAGCTTAACTGGTCGGACTATCGCAAAGGGCTGCGACCTCTTGGTCGTTTACCATCCACATTACCGGTAACCATCAGTTGTTCGAAGTCTTTTCTCGCTATATGGCCGAAAAATTCCAAAACTCTGCGGAGGCAGGTCGTAGAGAGTCTGGTCTTTCAAAATCAAAATCAAAATTGAGCTCGCGTAGGATGGACTCGTTGGTGCGGAATGCCGTCCATCAGGGTATCTGATCCTCCAACACCACATCTTGAAGGCCGAGCCTAGACGACGGGCCTTTACGAGGCCGGTCGGCCTTTCTCAAGGTCCGAGTTTATGCTCCGTATCCAAAAATTGAAAAGACCAGCGTGTTCACCAGTTTCACTTTGGTATTTCGCGAAATGTTGCGATCTCTCCATATTTTTTTAAGCTACATAGCATTCTTGGCCATACCTATGCGTCTACAGATTTCTTTTTCGAATAACCCTATGTTGGATATGTTAGAGCCCAGGTAAATGAAATCAACCGTTTCGAGATTAAGAGCGCCAGTAAGCTCCAAATTATGTGCGTGGTTTTTGCGTGGTTGATTTGTAGGCCCAGTTAGATGCTGATACGTTCCATCCTTGCAAGGAGTTCTACCATTTCCGACTCTGAGGCTGCTAGGAGAGTAGTGTCATCAGCGTAGCGGAGATTTATTAGCTTGGTTCGCCTATCGTCACACCACCTTCCCAGTTTTCACAGAGAGAAAATATATTATCAGACGTACTGATAATTTATTCTCCATATGCGTAAAAGAGGATGAGAGATAAAATGCATCCTTGCCTTACGCCTTTTCCGAAACTGAAGGGGTTAGAGTTGGTGGTCGACCTTCACTATGCCTTTATTTTGATAGTATAGGGCTTAAATTAGGTATACCACATGATGCGGTACTCCAAGCTCCAAAAGAACCTTCCATAGGCTTTGCCAGACTACGCAATCGAAGGCTTTACTGTAGTCTATAAAACACATGATGGGAGGTGTGTTAAACTCATATGCCTTCACTATCAGGTGGCGGATGTTGAAGATCTGCTCACGCGTTCCCTTGCCTTTAACGAAACCAGCCTGTTCTTGAGGGATCTGCCAATCCAGAAAGTGACGAATTCTGTTGTTTATAATATGTAACAGTACCTACCTTGCTGGCATGAGATATTGGAGCCAGGGTTCGATAGTTATCACTTTTAGAAGTGGAGCGTTTCTTTTGTAATGGCAGGTTGACTGATTTTGTCCAATCGCTTGGCCACTTGGCCCCGGTGCTATGGCAGCTTCAATTTACGAGTACATAATAGAAGGTTCCCTCGAAATCCTATCCCACGCATTATTTGGTGCATCGCCCGCCGCATTATGATTTTTGTATAACTCTTCGCAGTATTTCCGCCATCTTTCTGAGATTGCGTTCAGATCTTAGAGTGGGGTGCCATCTTCGTCTTCGATTACCCATGTTTTGGGTTTGAACTGGTTGGTTACAAGTCGCACTTTCTTAAAAAGGTCAGCACTTTGAATGTTGAGCGCGTGTGCTTCAATTTCTTGGCAGATACGCTCCACGAAATAGTTTTTGTCGCGACGACATTTTAACTGAATGAGGCGGCTGAGCTCTGAGTATTTGTCTCTTCCCTCTTGGCTTGACAGTCCTTGGGCTTCAAGGTCTTTCCTGTATGTAATCATTTGCCACGTATCCGCCGAGATCCACGACTGCTTGCAGATGTTAGGTGTATGATGGTTAATGGGGATGGAGTCAACTGCTTTCCATATATTGTTTTTTAAAATGCTGTAATACTGTTTGTCTGCACTACAGTTATTAGGCTCTGGATGGTCCGCCATAACAGACTCTAATGCATTTTGTAATTTTGTACTCTCTGCTGGCGATAGAATCCGTGTTCTTTTTGGTGGTCGTTTTTTGACTGCTTTTAAACAGAGAGTAAAGTTTGCCAACAAAAGACAGTGATCAGATCCGCAGTCGGCCAATGTTAAGACTTACCCGGGTGGTAAGTCTTAACATTGGTTCTCCAACGACTATTTATTATGACATAGTCAATCTGATTGCGAAATCGATCGCCAGGAGAGATCCAGGTGGTGATGGTGTTGAAAGCAGGTGTTCATGATTGTGAGCTTCCTTTCGATGCAGAATTCAAGAAGTTTGGTTCCTCTGTTATTACGAACCCCTAGTCTATATTTTCCGACCGTAATCCCTCAATAATGTCGTCCTTGGCACAAGCTGTAGGGGGCTTAAGGGCATATACCACAATGATATTCAGGGTACAAGGCCTAGTGCTCAGTTTCAGTGTTAGTATTCGGTCAGACACAGGGTTACATCCAAGCACAAATTTATTCAAGTGTTTGGACAGCCAAATACCGACTCCGTTACTGCGGAAGTCTGTAGGGCCTGAGAGATATAGGGTGTTCCCACCAGGCGTCCTTTGATGACCTTGTCCAAAAATCTTCTCTTTCGTTTCAGAAAATGGATGAAATTCAATGACTTTTTGAAGTTTCCCGCAAAATAATAGGCCAATTTTTTTCACCTCCAGCTTTGAAAAGAAGGCATCCGATGTTCTGAATATCACGCGCGATGTTTTCAATTTAAATTTTGTTTTGCCCTTATTGTCAATGTCTACATATCTTCTAAAGTAATATGCCCAATATAATTATTTGTTTGAACTAATAATAATAATACCTTGTATAGATATTCATCATCATCATTCACATTCCGACTTAACCCACTGCTAGAGGCCAGTGCCCATAGGCCTCTCTTTGCTTGCGTCACTTAAGCCACTGCTAGAGGCCACTGCCCATAGGCCTCTCTTTGCTTGTGCCACTTAACCCACTGCTAGAGGCCAATGCCCATAGGCCTCTCTTTGCTTGTGCCAAACTCCACGTTCTTGTCCCTATATTACAATTACAAGTTATTAATTACTATGGTAATAGTTAAAACGCCGACCCATTATGACTTGAAAGCCTTAACACCAGTTATGTTATGTTTATTCAAAACTGTATTTCCACTATATAGATATAAATATTTTATAGGCGTTAAAATTACACTCCTGTTTAAATGCGATGGGTTGTCAGCAGTATAAACACTGAAGGAGTATAAAATTAAGTAAGTTTTGATAATTATATTTTTACTTGTACCTAAGTGTCATATTTATGATCTTAATGACTTGGAAAGTGCAGCCTTCTGATGCTATTTTCACTGCTCAACCTGTAATTTAATGTTATTAGATAAAACGGCTCTTTAGGTGAGACAACTTATCTCTATAAAGATAGGACGATTTTGGATTTTGTTTAAATAAAATACATCATTGTTGACCTTTTCAAATATTTCCTCATCTGCCTAGCCTTTTCCCAACTATTTTGGGGTCGGCTTCCAGTCTAACCGGATTTAGCTTAATACCATCTGACGTCCACAACTCTGTTAGAAAGGGATAATAATGATAATGCGATACCCTTTGGTTTTCAAATACTTAAATAAGTAAAATGAAGAAAAAAACCTTTTAAAGTCACGAAAACGCAATGGGCGATTGTGGTTATCAATGCGTTTTCTTCTTCAATCTTGTTTTTGAAAAAGGAAATTTAGTTTTGCTTTATTGTAGTCCATGGAAATATGAAGTACTATAGTTTATTGGTAGTCTCCTTGTGTAGTATACTAACAACTGACATCTCGAGGTGGTTGAACATTTAAAATATGTTAAGATATTGGTGCGTCTGAAGCGATTCAAAGTTATATTACACTTACCGACCCAACTTAGGTATTTCCAGCCATTACCAGCACACATTTAATAATATAATACTTATGAATACAGCTTGTCCGAGGTGATTAGTAGTGGGATTGTCCAATAAATAACGTCTCATTATAATGGCGGCTCCACTACAGATCGGTCGGTATTTCGCGCGCCCTCGCGCTTTGGGGCGCAAGCGCAGGGCCGCAGTTAGATTTTGCGCTGAAATCGAAAATAAATTTTTATTGTTCATAAATTGAGCGTCTTACAATGCAAAAGAATTGTTGTAGCTTTAAAATGCCCTTGCCTTGTAAATAAAGCTAAAAATATGTCAATCTCCTGGAAAATGTGATTTCACTTTGTGCTGTTTCCGGAAAATCAAACCTACATTCACCGACTGATGGCTCTTAAACACGCTGTGATTCTAAAAGATCACCATCGCCTTCTGGCTAAAATTGTAGACTTTTCATAAGTTCTTTCAAAAAATGATGACAATAGAAAAGTTTCTACGGAAATATGTGAAAAATGCATAAAAGAAAAGTACGAGTAGGTATAGACGAGTTATGTACTTTTCGTTGAGTAGAGATAGTCTTACTTCATTGCATGCAAAAGCTTTTGCAATTGGAGCTTTTGATAGTTTGAAACAATTATCCCTGAAAGTTTCTTTTCACGCTTCGCATCTTTATAGCAGCAGGCACGTCAGGTCCGCTTGAGCATGATGTTTTTGCGGACGAGACTCAAGACTGTGAAGGTCAGAGAATAGAAATTAATGGCAGTTTTTCTTCCTCATGCATATTCCCCGAACATTTAATCTCTTAATTTTTTCACCTTAGAACCTAGTCTCGTTAGGAGCAGTACCCACTCCACGGCACCAGCTCGCGTGGTGACTTAAGGGGCTCCCCCTCTTAAGGAGACCCGAGGCCTGTGTACCAGCAGTGAAACATTATAGGCAGATTATGTACGCACTCCAGGTCCGCTCCTGCTTGGGGCGTGGTGGTCGTGCAGGCGCCGCGGGCGGGGGGCGGGCGCGGGGCGAGCGCGTGCGATAAATGGCCCGTCCGAGTGCGCCGCCGGCGCATGCTCTGCTTTGCGCACTTTTGTTATGAGTGCTGTTGCTGTTCTGCTGGGCGAGCAGGTTTCTTTGAGGGATGAGTTTTCTTAGGAATTATTCGGTATAGGAAGTAACAAACTTACCTGCTTTATGTTTTTTGATTACCAGCATAGAAGGCCTTTTTTGTCCAGTAGCTTATTTGATGACCAAGTCAAGTCAAAAATCTTCAATTGGGTACTAGAAATTGTATATATCGTACACTGGCGGCTTGTAATTAAAGAATTTTAAAATATGAAAACGGTCAAAAGTCAAAACATCACAGAGATGTGTCAATTTATAATTCTGTGATATTCATTCCCTGTAATAAATAAATTATCTCTACGTGGCAGTTGATACTGTTTGTCTATTTTTTTTGGTTACTTAGTTGATCAGGTCCATGCCTCGTAAGCTCGTTCAGTAAAACCCACCCTTAACTAAAAGTCGATACCTGATTTGCTTTTTATCACAAGCGTTTGAGCAATGGTTGATATTTGTCTCGAAATAGCTCGATATGGAAACATGCTTATTACTAACAGCATAAATATCAAAGTTTTACATATATAACCTTGGTCATAAATATAGGGGGCGGGTGAACAATAGAAAGCTTGTTAAATTACATCTACAACTTACAAGGCTGTTGGAAGATCGTAAATCAGAATAAACTTTGCACTTCTAATATATTTGCGAGGAGTAATATCCGTATGCGGCGTCGATTGGATTCGTCTTTCACAGTTGTTGTTGGGACTAGCAATGAACCTACTTACATGCTGTAGTAGGATATGTAGGCGTCTTTAAACCGTTGGTCCCGGCTGTCATTTGTAGATCTTTGACAGTCTTTACAGGTAGTCAGTCACCCCAAAGTCTGCTGACCAGTTTTGCCAAGGGGAACTGTATTACCCAGTTCTATCTGGGTTGGAGGTCAGATAGGCAGTTGCTCCATGTAAAATACAGGTATTCAGCTGCATCCGGTAATACTGGAAGCCGACCCCAACATAGTTGGACAAGGCTAGGCTGATGATAACAAACCACGTCGGTTTCATAGAAAGTCGCTTTAAGTAAAGTACTTAACAATAATTAGTTACTCATAGGGCTGTTGTTGCTGTTTCCTCACTACTACGCTCTGAGAGATTAAGTAACACTTGCCCAGGTTGGTCCGTGGATGGGTTACCATCATTATATACTCTGACCCCTGTGCCAATATTCGTCCTAATTTAAACGAAGAACGTCAAAGATAGCAAAGCTAATAATTTTAACTTTTGACAGTTCTAACTTCAAGCAATTACTAACTTACGTAATAAAAATATCTATAATAATGACTTCTATTCAAGTAAACATTTTGACTTGTTAATGATACAGGTGTTTTCGTTTCTTTTGGTTTTTCCTCAGTCAAAGCGAGTGGCGAGGCTTCTTTGACCCATGCTGTGCACGAAGCATCGAAACGACAAACCTTACCACGATTTCAGCACACCATTCTTCACAACCACCAAACCCAAATCGTGTACCGCGACCCACCATCCAATCTGCAGTAGGTGTGAATGATAATTTCTTTCATCCTCACCAGTGTTATCATTTAACAGTGATTCATATCTCGCGAGGTGAGCCTGGTTTAATAAACAGCGATAATTAAATGTTGTAACTTGAGTTGTTTATGCCGCATGCTCCGGGACGCCGGTGGAGGCCGGGGCTCCGCCCTCTAGCGCCCGCCTCGTTATGACCGTAAGGGATTAACGAGGATCTTGTATTGTTGTGTGTTACACTTATAAAGGAGTTTTGTTATGTTGGATTGCGAGAACTTGTACAAGTTGTTAATGTTTTTAATCTTTATTTTGGTGTTATGTTAGGAGCGTTACAGCATTCATTCTTAGTTTCAGACTCATTCGTTTGCGATATTGCAGCCTGTATTCTATTCCCATATTCTATATATGTTGGGGTCGGCTTCCAGTCTAACCGGATGCAGCTGAATACCAGTATTTTACATGGAGCGACTGCCTACTCAACAGCCCAGTTAGTACTGGGTAATACGATACCGCTTGGTAAGACTGGTCATCAGACTTTTTGGGCCACTAACTCGAAATTCACCTTACAAAAAATCACGTTTGAATTTGCAATATAATGAATAATTATTATGAACATTGTTGTTTGAACTATGTTTTAAAGTGATCTAGGTACCTATTACAATTACTTTTCCATACTTATTGCTTTAGTCTTCAACTGAAGTTATTGGTTGCAATGATTAAAGAAGGTAAAAAAACTATGTATAAGAACCATTTAATGTTGATAAAATATTAATGGAACAAATAGACCCATGTTTCATGTCGCAAATTAAACTGGTATTATTTAAAAAAACAGGTTTTGAGATCACTATAATTTATGGAGTGGACGAGTGATGAGAAACTATTAGCCCATCAATAAAAGACCTAGTTAGCTATGTCCCTGTCATACAGCCTTTGCCGCCCGAGTTTTCACGTAAAAAGTAAGATGATAAGCTTTATAAATTACCCTGTTATGTAGGCACCAAGGTATATTTATTGAGGTTTTTGACATAAGAAACCCTATCATTTTTCAAAACTTATATCAAGATTTCCATCTAGTCCTGGTTACAATAAGTCTGAGTCAATGCGACCGTCAGTCTGTTCTCCAGGTTCTGTACTAGATGGACAACTAAGTAAATCTATGAAACCTGAAGACAGATGTCACGATATTTAACACTTCAAACATACAGTACAGAGGCGGACTTAATGCCATAGGCATTTTCTACCAGTCAACCTTTGGGTGATGCAGAGCAGACAAGCAGTGGTAGGTGTACATCTGAATATAGATATCAATATCTCATCAACTTGACCCCCAACGCTGGAGATCCAATCTGGCTAGATGGGGTGTAGTCGACCTATCTCCCCCCACACAATGCGAGTGAGGAGCCGCAACTTATGAAATGCCCACACCTTCTCTACGATCCCGTTGGACAGTAACCGAACTCCACTCGGGCGAAGTTACGGCCATTAGCTAGTGGTCCATAATTTCATGTTAGGTATATTGATTGGTAGACTTAAAATAAAAAGTTCAGATACAACTGAAACTTTACTTGCCTAAGGTAAAGTACCTAACTACCTATACTAAACATAATCTAGGCTACATACATTACCATTATAACAACACAAACAAACCAACCCATATATATAACAATCTAAATGAACACCCACGCTACGCCACTAGAGCCAGCAAAACCATGTAACAGTACGCAAAACGAATTTTAAAGTCATTTCTGTTCCAAATCTCAAGCATATTGCTAACAAATCACAGGCGAATGGGTCGTTTAGCCACCATTTGTTGCCCTGGGAGCGACGCGGGGAGGTAATTGTGTTTACAATACATCCCCCCTTGCTTTCCACCCCCCCCCTTCCGCTCATTTCTCATCCTCAAACATCAGGGCAACGCTTAGCGATTTCACCTCGGAAAATCTGGGGAAAAGTGGAAAATGCGCTGTTATGAGAGAGGCGCCGATAGCTAAATGTTCGCCGTGTTCGGGTTCGCTTTTGTGTTCCAACGAGCTGGCTAAGTTGGGTTCTGAATTGAGAAGTACCTACAGGTAGGAGGTGAATTGTCGTTGCGCCTTTATTGGTAGTACCTAGATGTCACACTCTTGAACGAATGGTTTTGAGGATGGATTTTTCTGCGTTAGTTATGCGTTCAACTGTTTATGTTTGCTACAATCTAGGTACAATCTTATCCACTTGACAAGCCTCGTTCCCGATGGCTTTTGGCAACTTTACATGAACCTTAGGTAATGAGTGAAAACAAAGATACTTACTTAAAAATAGTATGCGCCAATACTAGGCATTTTTAATAAATAAAAAGAGTTTTGTATTTGGAGAGGAGCTCGTGGCTAAATAATAACAGCCGCTCGGGTCGATCTTTAGGTTAAGCCGTGCTTGCCTAGGTTGGTCAGTGGATGGGTGACCACCTATTACATTCCGAGTTTCCTCCGTGCCTCGGAAAGCACGTTAAGCATTTGGTCCCGGATGTCATTTGTGATCTTTGACAGTCGTTACAGGTAGTCAGTGGCCCAAAAAGTCTGCCAACCAGTCTTACCACGGGGTATCGTATTACCCAGTACTAACTGGGTTGTGGAGGTCAGATAGGCAGTCGCTCCATCTAAAATACTGGTATTCAGCTGCATACGGTTAGACTGGAAGCCGACCCCAATAAAACTTAGGAAAAGGCTAGGCAGACGATGAAAAAGAGTTTTGTATTTCTTGCATTATTCCCTATTAGGTGATATGCAAAGTTTATATTTATATAAACTTTCTCGTTTTTATGTTCAAATTGAGGTACCATGCAAACTTTAACTCCATTTCGGCGAAAAAAATGCAAAAATTCTCCAATGGTGCTCCTTACTTCTTTCCTTTAACAAATCTACCTATTAGGAAATATGCAAGAAATACAAAACTCTTTTTATTTATAAAAATGGCTAGTATTGGCGCATTAAAACATCATTTATTTTACAATTTATTGTTTTATGTAGCATGTTTTTGGTGAAACGGAACGCACTCTGAAAACGCATCGTCCTCGATAACGCCGGCAGGGACGTCAAAGTCCATGTGTAAAAAAAACACTTTTATTTGAAACGTACATATAGTTTCACTAAGATTTTATTATAATATTTTTATTGAAATTTCTCGATGAATAAGGCATATATATACAATTAGTAAAACTATTTTATTATGGCCAAAAAATTTGATGTAAACACGACATCATGACCGCGACAGTCACGGACGTTAGAACTGTCGTAGAAAATTTCAGAAGTTTAATATTATTTTTGAGCGACAAGCAGTAGTTGAATTTAACTTTTAATACTTTTTTTGGGTTATTATTAATATACTTTATTGATTTAAGGGAAAAAAATTACATACATATTCCCTATTGTCGCTATATTTATGATCGTTCAAATAAATGTTTTCCGTGATTGTAATTTGTCTTAATATTATATTTCATAAAGTGAATAAAATTTACCTGACTGTATCTTGTAGCAAAGAATACTGTAGGTATAATGAAAGATACATAACAACATTTTTTCAGAATTCATACGATAAGTCACGCTTTTCAAATAAAAGTAATAAAATACGTATGTACTTGTACTTTACTGAGTTAAATAATCTGAACTGTGAGGTATTAGTTAAAAAATGCCAAAAAAACTTAAACAAAGACTAAAAATTCCAGCGACACACAATAACTTTGGTGGCTGCCATGGATTATGAACGGATGGAGCGCTAGGTTGATAATTTCAGTTACCGAACCGGTTAGTAACTCTTTCAATTTTTCATTGCACAGGGAAAATGTTTTGAAGGTAGGTTTCTAAACACACATTTAAATAGATGGTTTGTAAGTTAGTATTTAAATTGCAAATAGAAAACAATGTGCGGTGTGTGTGTATTACCAGATTTGTTTGAACGTGGACGAGGCGAAAGGAGTATGTAAGGATCTGTAGGTGAAAAAAAAAGTGAATGTTTAAATGTAAAAAGTCAGATCTAAATGAACTCTGGCTATTTCCTGATTTATACGAAGACCTTGTGTCTTAAGACACGAAAAAAATCTAAAGAAATATTTGTTCAAGAAAATCTTCTAAATTAACACTCCATTCGCTCCAACGCTCATTCCGTCATAACCACCTTTAACGAGTCTGGGACGATCGTCCTCATGAAAATCCCATAAAAAATAATAAACAATTTACGTTCACCGACACGCTCCAAGTCTGTCGCCTCACCTTTCGTATTAGCCGAGAAGTTTACAACGCTATTTTTTTAAAAGAAATCTGTTTCCCTTCCCAGATAATGCGGGAGGGATATAAAAAAAATAATTGCGATGGGTAACTCTTTTGACTTGAGGTTGGTAAAGAAAATGACGCTTATAATAAAAATCTGTTAGAAGAAACTGCGTTGAAGCAGTCTCCTTCGGAAGTGATACTGTGGATGTATGCAAAGTACAATATATCCAGCAGATCAAAGTTAACCGTATTATGACTAGTACCTGGGTGACCGACCTCTACTCGGGTGAAAATAGAGAAAATGAACTTTCCCAGATTTCCCAGAAAAGATGAGAGACTTTTTGCCCCCGTAAACCCCGTAAATTGCATATTTTGAACTCGTCAGAGCCGTTTTTGAGAACGTGTTAACAAGTATTACACATGAATGTATACAAACATTGCTAATTTAAAAGTATAGGATGTTAGTCATCATCATTAGCCTCATCATCATATCTATTCTCCTGAGCTCTAGGTTTCTGGTTTCCAGTTTTCCGTTCAGCTATAAATGTGAAAGCTAACAGATATATACACTTTTGCAGTAAGTTCTGAGTAAGTTAAGAATGGATCGTTACGAGAACAATACTTATGCCATATTTGTTCTTTCGCCTTCATCTAGAACACTAGTTTTTGCATATTAATTTGTCCGGGCATTGAGCGGCGCTCGATGGGTCCAAGCCCGCGTGTAATCCCGGGATTATGCGACAGTCGCCAGCGGTCATTAGTAATGCAGGTGGACTACCGTGACCGTGTATGATCTTCAGTTTCTACTAGTATTTTTTTAAATGAGAAATATGAAATTAATAATGTCAAGTTCAATGGTGGATTGAGTTTGGTGGTATTTTTTTGTGAAAGCTGTAAGTTTTGTTTATCAAATTCCTAAAAGAAGAAAGGTATATTTATTTTGTGCGGGATATTTACCCTGGTTTAAAACAATAAAGTAGTTAAGGGAGGAATATGTCAACAAGCCAGACAGCGCAACTTTAGAACACAAAAAAAAAACCAAAAAAAACGGAACAAGATTGTATTTTTATAAATAGGTGCACCTAGGGACCAGGATTCTTTGACGCAAACTACATGCTCACCCAAGTACATACATAAACACGAAGCTTAACTCATAAACAAAAAACGTACATAAAACTAATAAGGCTAGGCCTACATTTTTCATGACTATTTATCGAAACAAAACTCCGACGAAATACTTAGAAGCAATACGATATCATCTATCTATCTCGTTAGACCATTCATTACGGGACACTGAAAATAAACCGGCCCAGTCGAGAGACCAACAAGTGTATAATTCCTGGAATACCTAACAAATGTTAAGTTTTTTCCGTCGGTCTGTACATGGCCCAATTAAGGGCTCGACAACGACCAACCGAGTCTCTATATAATTTATTCGCTAAGGATTTTGTCTTGTGCCACGTTTTTCGAGATATCGATCGATATCGGAATCGTAAACACCTTGTTTAGCTCTTTTGTTATCGATAAAGTTTTGTTATGCCATATCGATTGTAATCGATATTGGGTTTCATTCGGTCTCGGTTATGATGATTTTTATGGGGGCGTTTCTGAGATAAATGTTGGAAATTAGATGTGATCTTTTTTTGTATTTTTATATTGCGTTTGTTATCTTTTATGAAATTATAATGCAATGACCATTACGAAGAATGTCGTAAGTTCCATGTTATTGACATTATACAATCTTTATTTAATCGGTCTCATTTATTGATACAAAAAGTTGATATCGGTTGTAAATGTAATCGTCCACTCTTGAACTTGGGCACCCACAACCGCTACATCAAACGCTCTTACGTCACCACTGTACCTTCTTACACATTTTATGCATCAATGGAATTTTGGATATCCCTACCCGATGTCTATTAACGAGCCAACTATTCTCATGAAATTTTTCGGCAAGTTTAAAAAAAAATCTTTTTCCATACATTTTGATTTTTTGACCGAGTACTTTTGTGTGAAACAGATTTTTTTGAATAACCAACGACAAATTAAAGCGTAGAACAGTGTGATGTGTTTCTTACACTTTGTAATATTTTAGCCACATATTTCAGAATAAAAATATTAGTCCTCCACACATCATGACCCAAGCATATAATGTGCATTACGTTACATATGGATACAATTATTTTTATTCCCTGTTCATACGAATGGCGTAACTATATTCGTGCAGGCTCCGTGCAGTCCTGCAGCATCGATTCTCGGAACTCTTTAATTGCACCCACTCCGACGCAGATCGAACGTTTAAAATCGATTTTTTTATTCGATTTATTTCATGTGAGCCTCAAGTTCAAAATCGTGTTTTTGTTTTGCGATAGCGAACGCTGTGTATATGCAAATTTTACACGCATCTACTGAAACTTCTCAATTAATTAAATTGTGTGACAGTTAGTTTTTGTCATAAAGTTAATTAAGTTATAGGTAGAGTTAGCGTTGAGTGATAATTCGTCGCTGGCACGAAATTACCTGTTACCAACTAGGTAGGTATAAGATATCAAGTTGTTTTAATAAAAATATAGACAGATTCCTGAATTCAGATCAATATTCAATGAAAAAAAAAACAAAAAAAAACTGGTATCATATTTCTTACCATTAAAAATTCCAAAACTGGTATAGTCCAATACCTGGAAACGATTTAATTGGTAACATAAAAATAGCGAATCATTAGTCCCACTTCTGTATTTGAATGAGCAAAATTGTCGCATTCACCCTACGTCCGAACAAACGGCCAGCTTGTGTTTTCACACCTAAGAAATTCTATAGCATCCAAACCATTTTCATCTTTATATCTTCTTCAATTAAGTACAAATTCGATTGCGATATTCCTCATAATCAGGGCAGATATAAAATCAGGCAATTCAGAAATTTCTAGCCCGAACTTTTGAGTCGAATTTTGTATAGTTGCCGTTTTCGACGGAAGCCAGTATGCGTGATTTGAGTTTGAAAAATAAACTCTATTTTCAGTACTGTATAGTTGAATTATGGTTGATAAATAAGCATATATAATCCGAGAAATGTCGGTGATATTCGTGCACGTAATGAGGTGAAACAATTCAAAGTACGAATGGACAAAGACTTATGGAGTTTTATTTTTTAAATAAATGAAATTAAATTCGCTACATTCCCAAAGCTTGTTAGTGTGTAACTTTTTCAATTTCTTTTCTTAAAATATTCCAATAAGAGGGTAGGTTTCAGTGTAAGTATTAGAAAAAATTGGATTGTGGAATGTAGACTGTTGTCGTTCCTGACACCTTAGTAAATAAGTTTTATTCGTGTTCATTTTCTTATTATATTTTCTTACTCGTGGTTGTTACTCTAGGGTACCAAACTTTTTTGACTCTCAAAATTGTTGATATTATTAGAACATTCTTAGAAAAATTAAATTGTTTGGTACCTTTCGATGGGCCAATACATGGAATAAATCAAAGGGTAAGGTAGGTACAATCCATTCTACTTAGACACTAGTTAGTTTCAATAGAGCTACCATTTTTACCAAAGTTAGAAGGAGACAGAAATAGCTTTTTAGTCATGTAAATGAGTGACATAGATGTATCTATCAGATAACATGCAAAAGTGAGAAGTATTGCAAGTCCTGAACTTTGGAGAGCGAGGGAAATCTTTTAAGTATCTATTATTTCACCCGCGTAGTTCCCGTTCCCGTGGGAGTACGGGGATAAATATAGCCTATGTTACTCGCTGATAATGTAGCTATCCATTGCTGAAAGCATTTTTCAAAACGGTCCAGTAGTTTTTATGTTTAGTCGTTACATACAAAAATACAAATCATTTTTTTTATTCTTGGAGTATAAACTCGCACAGAAACCTGAGCATATTCCTGCGTACATGTATTTCAGTAGTAGTTGTAGTACGTGCAAGTGCGAGTTTTTCACCGCACTTGTACACCAACGTCACTTATTTTCCAAATGAAACCCGAATCAACCTTCTGGCTCATATTTGTTTCGTGGCAACAGTTGAAATTTGGAGCAAGGTGCACCGAACACCATCGATCAGGTTTATTTGTTTAAACAAGGTGCACCCAAACCCAATGAAGTTAATTCATAAAATAGTCCGTTCCGACATTCGTGGCATTTACTATTAATTGTGTAATAATATAATTTAGTGCAATCGTAAATACAATTAACGAATTAAATAACATAGCAACACACTACTGAAAATAAAAATAGTGTTTTAAAATTAATTTCGTGTGTTATACCGACCCTAGGTAACAATACTTTCATCTTAATTCGTGATTTCTAGTACATTGGTCCAGCTTATAACCCTTACTGGCAGCTGAGAACCCAAAAATATAGTTTTTTTTTGTTTTTTCAGGAACCTTTCAGTTTTCGGCTCACGGCTGGAATTCTAAAAAATTAAAACTCTTTCCAATAACATATTAGTTTGTTGTCTTTAAAATATGATTATTAATAAAGAACTATCGTCCTTTCACCACAAATTAGTGAGTGTAATGTAAGGTAACGCGATAAAAGCTGCGCCCGCGTCGTCACCCGGTGAGATTACATACGGATCGGCGCACTCGGGACGCGTGCGACGCACCTGCTCGAGTTACGATAGGAATTTGGGTATGGCTAACCTAACCTACAAATAAACTAAATTTTAGGTTAGTACCTATTGTTTTCTTTTAGAACATTACGGAAAGAATTTATAGAAGTCCTGGTCCTATCCAATTTATTTCTTAACCTACCTTGTTCTCAAGACGTAACGCAAAACAGTTGCAGATTCAATTCAAATTGCTATAGTGAAAAAGCTCTTCAAAAATCTAAAATGTCAATGATGTTTTTGATGATTGACTTTTTATTTCTTTTCTTTTTTCTTATTTCCACGCGAAAGAAGTCGGGAGCAAAAGCTAGTCTGAAATGATTTAAGATGATTCCAGGCTAAGCTGCTTTGTATCATCAAAATCTTAGCTTTCCAAACCAAAAGTTGGATGAATAGAACTCATTCTCATCGAACAAAACAAATATTATATTTGCACAGAGGTCCTACACCGCGCGGTCCTGCGCGGTGTAGGCGTAGGTAACGTAAATACATCGATTGTTTAATCAAAAATACAATCATCCAATAGCATTTTAGTAAATTTGTGTGCAACAAAATCAATCAGTGTCATTCAAAGATGTGAATAAATTCTTAAAATTTTATATGTAAAACGAGTACCTATATTATAATTTAAAAAACGACGTATTCGTAATGTGCACTCGTGCTGGGGCCTCTGACTGGTGCAGTTTACACAAACGTTTTTTCAGGGTTTCGTACCCGAAGGGGTCCCGTTAGTAATAAGTAAGCCTCATGATCCGTAATAGGTGACAGTGGCAATTTTCACAGAATGTGTATTTCGCTATAACAACAAATAACAAAAATAAATTAAAAATTCAAGGGGGCTACCCTTGGCGGCGGCGGCCTCTCGCGTCCCGCCCTGGTGCAAGCCATGGTCCGGAGCGAGACGGAATGGGACGCCGTCACCTACTTCTGCGAAGCAGTAATGCTAGAGAAGGAGGTGGCTGAACGTCAGAGGGAGAGAACCTCACAGCATCCCGGCCGCCGCGGGAGACGCCCCGGGCGTCGGGGGCCACCACATGGCCCCCGGCCACCGTAGGCGCGGGCCTGTGGACGGTGGGCTATGGTCTAGCTCGCCGTCCGTCCGTCTCATGACGACAGGCCGTGTCGACGGCGCGTTCGTGTTCCACGCGCGCCTCAAAGAGAGTCAGCAAAAGGCAAAAAAGCAATCCAAGCAAAAGCAATTCCTTCACACCGTACAGGCTTCATGTCAAATTCTTACGCTATCTCTACTATAAAGCTCTGGAACGCGCTACCTTTTGGCATCAAAAAAGCTGAAAGCAAATTCACTTTCAAAAGAAAAGTTCGTAACTACTATCTAAGTCAGAATAAATAGCTCTCAATTTGAAATTTTTATAATAATAATTATTACGTTTCTTGTTATTTTCTTTATAATTTTTGGTATTTGTTAAAATATCTATTAGTTTATTTTATCTGTATATGTGTATTAGTATCAATCTAAACTCTCGTTAACAAGTTAACAAAAAGTTTTTTTTAGACATTACTTTGTACCCTATCACTATGTTTTTCTATTTAACCCAAAGGTTGACTGGTAGAGAATGCCTTGTGGCATTAAGTCCGCCTACTTACAACTATTGTACATGAAGTTTAAATAAATAAATAAATAATAGGAAGGGGTCCGCAAGGGCCGATGCCTGCCGGGGTTGCGGGACTGTTCGAAAGAGATACAGTGGCCCCGGAACACAAAGGGCGATGAAGGAACATGGATGGGTTTTAGTCAATAAAAGTCTGACACTCCCTCCTGCTCCGCCCAGAGCGGGAGAAGTCATTTGATGATTTCCCACCCGAAAAAAAAAAATAGGGCTACCCTACCATGATGGTACGGAACCCTTCATGCGCGAGTCCGACTCGCACTTGACCGGTTTTTTCTGTAATTTATCTAGAGTTTTGAAGTGGAGAAAGCTGAACTGCTACTTTAACCTAATTATAACCAATAGATCCGCCATAGATACAAAGGTGTTAAAGGACAGGTGCACACGTTGTCACCGAGCTAACGACCAAGATTACACAGTTATTAATTACTACAGATTATAATGGCATTAGTTGTACGAACACGCAATTAAAATACTAGGCTGACAGCGAAAATCATGATGTCTTGTTTTATTTTTATTGCAAAATTATTAAAGTGGAATCTTTTTTTGTCTCGTGTTTTCTGTCATATGCGGTTTTATGCCAACAAATAGTTAATCATTTATTGAAGCTTATCTGCATGTCCATAAAAGATGCTGAAATAACAAAAGTTCTAAAGTTCTATCTTAACTAAGTGTGAATTTAAATTTGATCTGACACAGCATTCTAACAAACTTTTGGGTTGGCTCGTTCCATTGTCGACCTCATTTCTGTCCTTAGGACAAGATTGAGGTCTAGAGTAAACCGATTTAATATTAAAAAAAACTGTGCACTGTGCCTTGTCTTCAGTCTACTAAGTTTAAAATGATATCAAGTATAATAAAATTGTCCTTTTTGAAAAACGAGAATATGGAATAGTATTCACCCCGTATAAGGGTTTTTGCAGACAAGCGGCACGTTGCCAACGGCAGATAAACTGCAGCTTTCGCCGTCGACGCGCCGGCGGCAGCCGCCGACGCCACAAATGCAAGCGTCGACGGCAGTCGTCGACATATATCACTTCATAGTAAGTATACACCAGTGGTTACAGGTAGTCAGTGGCCCGAATGTCTGACAACCAGTATTACCAAAGGGTATTACCCGGTACTAACTGGGTTGTGGATCACATAGGCAGTGGCTCCAGGTAAAATACTGGTACACGGCTGCATCCGGTTAGACTGGGAGCCGACACCAACGTAGTTGGGAAAAGGCTAGGCAGATGATGATTAAATATACACCTATAATTTCTTCTACTCGTCCATCATTGGATAAAATCGAATTCATATTAACATAAATATGAAATAAAAATAAAACGAACCATTAAACATGCATATTAATTTATTTTTTTCCAATGGTGTTAAAACTGCGAAGATATTGACTGTTATCTTTTGGGTGCTTATCACATCGCCTGCAATCGCTTATTACTATATAAAATATAAAGTTTCTTGTACAACATATTACACATATTTAACACTATCTTGAATAGAACTCTCAACTAGGACTACGGCATTATGGAATAAGACTTAAAGTTACCATTTCTAATAGCTAAGAGAGGACAAAATAATGATGGGAGAATCTTGTGACAAACTGAAAATATGACCTTATAATTTTATCTAACATAAGGTCAATAACCTAAATATTTTGTGACCTCGCAGAATGAAACTACATTGCATATCAAAACTCGAACTATCCATTTATAAATAGAAATCGCTTTTCGTGTTTGTCTGTTTAGAAATTCTAAACTGCACGACCTCTTTTGACGCAGTTTTCACCATTTTTTAGAGCATTTATTCGGAAGGTATACGTGACATGAAATACATGACTACGTGACATGAAATACATGACTATTTAACTTAGATATAGACAGAAATCTGGAATGTTTTAATGTCTTCAATATGCCCATGGAGGGCAGGTGCTGGTCGCTAGTTAAAACTAAACTATGTAGTAGGTACTCTATTAATCCACTTCACTTCAAAACGTTATAATTATCTTTATTTACAAAACGCCTCAAACCACAACAAGAAAGAAAACAAAAGGCTTTAAACACCTTACGATGAAAACACCACGCTGTAATGTAACCAGGTCAAAACTGTATAGAAGGCACTAAAAGGTGCGTAGTTACTTCCGCTAGAGGGTCGGAAGTGAGGGTGCTTTCGATCGGCACATAAACCGACCAGTAAAATACCTGGCAGCCTGGCACAGGTGCTAAGAATACCAGTGCCTCATTTTAACAAGGATTTTTTTTTCGTGATTTAAATAAAAATAGAATAGATAAAAGTTTTTGTTTGAGAAAATAATGAGGCAGTTAACGTAGTTAGCCATCAAAGCGGGCACGCATACATCCAGACTCCGTGGCTGCTACTGAGAAATTCCTGATGGCCGATAGATGTCATTAAGGGGGTAGTATGCAGATATTACCCCCTTAATGACCCCTTTACTACGATAATAGCAAAGGTCTAACTGGGACTGCTGAGCATGAGGTCCTGGGTTCGATTCCGGGGGTTGGGCAAAGTGCTATTGGGTTTTTCCATCAGGAATTTCTCAGTAGCAGCCACGGAGTCTGGATGTATGCAACTCCTGTTCACAAAAAAAAAATATAGTTGCTTATTAGACTCTAAACTTGAATTGGTACAATTGAAATAATTCTGATTATTATATTACTATATGAAAAAAATATTCAAAGTGAAGCATTTTTTCTTTGAATTTTCGTAATTACTCCTAAACGGCATTAAGTTTTAGTACTTTTTTTTCACACAAATATTTGTCACATTTTTCTTCACAAAGTGTATAATTGGCATTTTGATCCAATGATTTATTAGGCTACAATTAAATAAAAACCAAATGTATTACTTTTATTTATTACTTTTATTTATTCGCACTATTAGGCCCGCAGTGACTGACGTAACAACCACTTTGTAGTGCAAGCTGATTTGAATTTTATTCTAACAGTATTTCAAACGAAGTTCGATCCACCACAAATAGAGTTGCTAATTTAGTAGATATCCCAGTCTTAAGCGTATGTTTCACAGCTCTTACACTACAAGACATTAAATGCATCTAGCACTAACTTAACGTCTTTAAATTATAGTCCCGTTGTAGAGACAGAATGATTTTAAATGCGCCTAGCACTAAATAAATTTAGTGATGGAGTGCAAGTGGCACTAATAATTTTGATTTCCAGTTTCAAAAGTTTAGAGACAGGCAGATTAAAGACCATAGAAAAAAAAAATATATTATCTAAATCTAAGTTTTGTACTGTTGCCTTGACATGAATTAAAAAAAAAGAATTTATACCAACGGTTGAAACTTGCATTTCTTTTGTTTTCGAAACAAAAGTAAATTGGAATGTTTCCAGTTTCAGCTGCTTGTCATTTGTTAGTCATAAAAATCGAAGGGGAGAAACTTGCTTTTGCAGGGTATTTACCGAAATTGGACCTCTAACTACTATCATATAAGGGTTTGTAAAAAGAAATAAAAATTATAATCTATATGAACTTACTTGTAAAATTTCAATTGGACATTTTGACAAGTTTAGTTGAAACAGAAAATCCAATGAAGTAGGTATTGTAAAAAAAAATGTTTTCACTGCAACTACACTAATCATGTCATTAGAAAAGCTCTTGAGACAAACAGAAAAATTCAAAATACAAAGAAGTAACTCATACTTAAGTCATCATCCTGCCTATCATTTTCCAATTAGGTCTCTAAATAGCCCATCTAGATACAGCTGAATACCATTATGTTACATGGTTCGACATCATATCTGATCTCCCCAACAAAGGCATGGAGACTGGCCCGGTATATTATGGATGGTCACCCATCCATGGATCGACCTCGGTAACCGTTGCTTAACCTAGAAGATCGACCCCCCCTGTGGCTGATGTTATACAGCCAGAAACAAGAATAATATTAAAACGGTACCTCCTACAAAGGCTCAGTTTACCTTTCAGAACCCCGATTGTTTAAACATTGTGACATTCCTGTAAGCAAGCCCGCATGGCATGGCTTAATGAAATTCTGACAACATACCTAATTAGAATATCAAATACGTACGTGACGTTCCCGAAAATAAGTTGAAGGTACTTTAATGTAGGTTCTTTGCAATTTAATAGTAACCTCAATTTATTGTTGTAATATTTCTGAAACATTGTTTTCTTTTATTAGTTGTTTATTAGTACAGTAGTACTTAAGTACCCGGGAGACCGAGGTCTGCTCGTGTGAAAATAGAGAAAGCGAGTTTTTCCAAATATGAGACCTAGCTAGATCGATTTACGCCCCAGTATAGTCCTACATTGGCAATTTTAGCTTCAACTATAGTTGGTGCCAGTTAAGATGAGAATAGCGGTCATTGCCCTTTCCCTAATATCTCTTCGTACGAACCAAAACAAATAAACCATGTATCATTTTTATTGTCATGTCATGTTTCATTTTTTTATAATAAGTATGTATTTACAAACAAAAAGTATCTATGTAGTATATCAACTATCTGGTGTCCACGACACAAGTCTCGTTGCTTAGTGTGGCACTAGATGGCGCTGTGTGTAATGTCCAGCGATATTTACTTATTTATTTTATTTATTTTTCATTACAAAAAAAATGTTGAAGATCACGAATGATGACGATTCCAGACTTGAACAGGCTTATTTTTGGTTTTCAAAGTTAAGAAGTTTAATAAATGTTGGCGGGTCAATGACCGCTATTCTCATCTTAACTGGCAGCAATTATAGCATCGAAATCGTTAGAGCCGTTTTCGTGAACATGATTACAAATATTGCTCTTTTAATACTACAGGATTAAATTTGTTTTCCAACTTCTATTAGATTTTTATATAATACCAGATCCTTCTAAGATTTTATTAAATTAATTAAGATACTGTCAAAGAAAGTGTCAGTTGTAACATTCATTATTACAGTCCCCAATAAGCTCGGATAATTATGTGCACTCTTGTAAAGCCTACGTTTCTATTCTTAGGGATCTCTTCCAGTTGCGGGACTGTTCGAAAGAGATACCGTGACCCCGGAACACAAAGGGCGATGAAGGAACATGGATGGGTTTTAGTCAGTAAAAGTCTGACACTCCCTCCTGCTCCGCCCAGAGCGGGAGAAGTCATTTGATGATTTCACATCCGGAAAAAAAAAAAAGGGATCTCTTCCAGGAAACCACTTCTTTTTTCATGACACTTTCTTTTGCTCCCACAGTCCACACAACGTAAAACATTCGCTTGCTGATTTGCCGTCTCCACACAAGAACACGTCTACCCAAACGGCCATCGATTCTACGGCTAAGGTGGCCGGCCAGCCATCAAGCTTATTGAAAGTCTTTTTGAAATAATATTTAACTTTACATAGTTTTCAGTGTCATCCTATTTAAACAAAATCTTCTAATCTAATGAGTCTCTGGATAGCAACATATGAGTGATTAATAATCATAAACAAAAACAGGTGTTTTTAATGTAAAATCTGATAAAAATACTAGGTAATTGTCACATAATAATATTGAAACAAAAACGAGTCAAACTGTACAAGAATTGAATACCACTACGTTTCGAATTCCTAATATTATAACTTGAAGCAGAGACTTGTAAGTTACAGTTAACATTATTAGTTACAAAATTGGGTACCTACCAACCGTTTTTGTTCATTCATAACGCAATAAACAATTCAGAAATATGACACACTATTTCATCAAAATTCCGTCAGTTTTTGTCGCCCGTGTCACCTGTCTTAAGACCCTTGTACAACGTCCGGTTACTACTGCTACGATTACCATACTTTAGCCTCAAAAAAAGATGATTACTCGTCCCCAATACTGGAGTTAATATTCAATACGTTTACACCAAATAATAATTACAGCAGTTCGTCTGCCGAATGCATTAAAGGGTCGTTTTCCTTGTATATATTATAATATTAATGTGCCGGGGAGGGCGCGCGGGCAGGTGCATCCAACGTTATTAAGTTACAGATACTCAATACCCACACACTTTGTTTATTATTATGAGCCGCGTACGTAAATAACATATTATAAGATGTAATAACCTACGTATGCCCTACGCTACGTTCGCTTGTCGACGAGTCTTCGCCTCTGCGTCATTTGAAATAGGTATTTTATTCGTAATGTCGCCTCCGACTCACAGCTGAATTCCGTCTGGGAGTTAATCGTTTCTGTTTAATTTAAATGATCTTTGATCTGTTATCTAATAGGAGTAGTTCCAGGAACTGTATGTTCTGATTCCAGCGTGTCGGGGAACTGGTTCCGTCATCATTTGTTTAACAGTTTAATGATCGAGTTTACAATATTAAACATTTTTATGTTTAGTATTTTTAACTAACTGTAAAACGATATCAGAAGTAACATCTCAAGTTTCTAAGATCAGTCGTGAAAATAAGTTTTTGAAACTGTTGAAAACATTGGGCTTTAGGATTCTGCGATCGTCATAAAGAAGTGTACACATTGCACAGTAGAGTGGATCGGTATGCACTCAGCTTTCCCTTTTTTTGTGCGTTGTTTTCTAATTCAATAAAATATTGTTCTTCTTTTTTTCCGTTAGTAAATGAATGTTTGTAAGCTAAGCAAGAGATAGGTGAGCGCTTATTAGATTAGATTCATATCGTTTTATGAAAATATTGCTTTATTAAATAATTACATGTAGAAAATAGAAACGGTAGTTGTGGCTCCAGCATAAAGATTAATAGCTCATTTAGTTACTGGTTACATAGCGATAGTTAGGTGATTTTAGCTTCTAGTATTTTAGCACTATAATAAATTAAGCTAACTTTATTTGTGATGACATTAAATTGTCGATAATGAATGTCAAGAAGAAATACAGTAAAATCTCCAGCATTTATGTCTTCTTCTCATGTTAGTAATGACTTGCTTAATAAATTGCAATAATATTTAGTAGATAGGTACCCTATGGTAAAGGAGATTACTCATCTTCGTATGAGAATTGGTCCAAATGCTTCCCAGGAATGGGAGTACTCGGCAGGCTTGGGCAATCTCCTTTAACTTAGTGCTAAGATCATTTTTATATACATAACATAACATCATGCCTGTAATCCTCGAAGGGTTAGGCAGACTTGTACCTAATGGTACACCCACATTTCGCCAGTTATATTTTAAGTCCCATGTAACAGGGTGCGAGTCTATTGCCAACAACCGCCACTGAGAAATTCTTGATGGAAAAACCCAATAACACTTTACCCGACTCGGGAATCGAACCTAGGGCCTTATACTCAGCAGTCGCGCTAACGCCCACTCGACCAACGAGTCAGGCATTTTTAGATACTTAATTCAAAATCTGAGATACTCCAACACCCAGCGACCAACGAAGCAGGCTTTTTTAGATACTTAATTCAAAATCTGAGATACTCCAACACCCAGCGACCAACGAAGCAGGCTTTTTTAGATACTTAATTCAAAATCTGAGATACTCCAACACCCAGCGACCAACGAAGCAGGCTTTTTTAGATACTTAATTCAAAATCTGAGATACTCCAACACCCAGCGACCAACGAAGCAGGCTTTTTTAGATACTTTATTCAAAATTCGAGATACTCCAACACCCAAACAAACACCACCGGTCTACACTCAACCCTTCATCCCGGTCATCCCGATAATAAAAATCACTTTGCGTACCTCTCATTCAGAGCCAATGAAGCGACAGGAAGAGTAGCCAGTACAAAATTGAAAAGCAAATCAAACGCGTCGTGACACAGCGCGGGGTCAGTGAGATAACGCCGTCTAAGTCCCAGATTGATTCCCGGATCAGGCGGATAGTCGCGGCCGCTCAAGTGTGTACGATCCCTTACTCACGACTCGGTGACTATGAGGCTCGGGCTCCCTGAGGATTTGTGGACGTTACGTTTGCTTCTTTAAATTCAGAGGCTTGAGTTTATGCTTTTGTTGGTTATAGTGTTTTGTCTTGTTAGTTGTTGAAGTGATGTGGAACGTGGGATACGAGGCTGGAACTCTTCAAAGGTATCTCCCTATAGCTCTATTATAACCAGCCTTTAAACAGAATGATCGGTTGCAATAATTTTGTCCTGATAACTTGGGGTCCAAACCGGCTTATTTTGATTTCATTTTTATTCGAACCTTTTAAAGTTTTTTGGAACTTTTCCACCTCTCAACCCTAAACTTCTGATTGTGTGAAATCAACGATAGACCTTCAAATCGAAAACCAATTGTTCAAAAAATTACAGGAGCATTATTACTATTATTAGGCATGTTAATAAAATCAAATGCAAATACCAATCACTCTGTAAAACATTCTCACTGTTGCGACAGGTCTTCTATTTGTGATAGGACCTGGACCAATGCGGATTGATAAATGGGGTGACGGTGTGGTGTTAGACACCATCGATGTTTTCCTTCAAGAATTTGAATAAAATACTCTCAAAATAAAATGTACTTAGTGCCCGTCTGGTTCGAACCTAGCCATTACAGCTCTCACTTCTATGAGCATTATATACGATGGTCCATCGGGGCGATGGACCCCTATGCACACCTATCCTTCCTTTAGTTAATTAAAATGAAGTAAGAGTATTTCAGCTTTTCCGTCGGCATAAAACCAGTTGCGATAGCCAATCAAAAGAAAAGAAAGAAAGAAAGAATCACCAATGAAAGAGTGCTTTTCCATTATTAATTATAGTTTATTTATACCTACTGAAAGTTTTACTTCATAGTCATATTATCCAGGTATACCAGTTTTGTAGTCACACCACAAAAATAATTATATTTCTTGGTAAATAAGTTTCTTTGATCGTTTTTACTTATCTAAGTACTTTAATATCCCTTTACCGTCTCCGGACCTAAGTGGCAATATGCAGCTACAACCTCGCCAAGCAAAAAAGGCCTAGAAAACGTTGGCAACCTAGAAGCGTTTATGAAAGTTTGGCCAGAGAAAACCGCACGGATAGAAGAGTGGAAGGCTATGGGGGAGGCTTTTGCCCAGCAGTGGGATAATAGAGGCTAAGTAAGGAAAAATGCTACCTCGATATACAAGCAACTAAAGAAACTATGGTCCACTTTCTAACTGCCGTCTGAGCCCCAAAACATGCAGCCACAGTGACCGCTAGCGGCTACCGACGACGCCGTTGAGATAGCGAAGTTTTATGCCATCAAAATACCTAACACCTATACCTAACCTAAACTATACCTAACCTAACAATGTCGTGCCAGCGACTCGAAGAAGACGAAGACTTTTTATCCTTTCAGAAGTGAAAGTTTCACGACTACAATTAAAGCCCAGTTTTTTTCTGCATCTAGATAAACTTAATATCTTCTATTACTAATTAGATTTGTACAGTTACGAATCTAAAGACGATACATACCCATTTAATAAACAAACCAATTATTTCCATCACGATAGTTTGGGAGCTGCGTAGCTATTGTCAAAAGCTTTTTCAGACGGTTACCCCACTGTTACCCACTATCCGTCTTCCTAGTGCTGTGGAAACCAGAAATGATACAATGGGCCATTTCAATTTTATCTCTCAGGCTCTTGCAATTTGTCTAAAATGAATTGTGTTCACGTTTGTAACCTATTTGGCTATGTTGCTCCTTGGTCGTGTGAATGTAAGCCTGCTTTTTAATTGCAATAATTATCTAGTTTTAAGGCTTACGCATGTTTTGTTGCCTTTTATTGTTTGAGGCTAACGAGAGCTTCTCTGTGAATATGCTGGATGTGAATTTTTAACATTATTCCATTCTCAAAACATTGCAAACATGGTCAATTTCCGAATCAGTCAAGGTCAATCTGATTGAAACTTTTATTTCGCCAAAAGATTTTTCAACGTTATTGACATGAACCGCTACGCGTGCCCATTCGACAATTACACGATATATTACGCGTCATCCAATAAAATGAAACAAATAAATCGTCTGGTGCGAACATACCGGCCGTACGTTAACGCTCGTAATTTTGCCAAGTGCGAAGTTCCGTCACATCGGGGGGTAGTCGCATACCGCTTTAGGTGTAAGAATATTCGTCCAAGTGTCGGCTCTCGAATATTCCGCGGTGTTGCCGTGTGCAATAAATCGCAGGGAGTGATGCCGCGGTTTTTGCCTGGCGACATTTTTTCCCGCGCTAGCGGTGCATTTATCACCACGCTCGCTGGACTGGCGGCACCGGCCGGTGACTTATGCCCGCTCCACTCCCGAGCAAAATGCCGTTTCGTTTTTAAAACTACAAACAAGCCACTTCTCGTTTTGTTTTTGGGAAAGGATATAAGTAACTATAGGAGTAAAGGAAGATCTTTGTCTCAGTTTTGTTTGAATAACTCCTGTCTACTATATAATACGATTACGTTTTTGTTATAACCTTATTGAGGAATTTTCCTCCTTTCTAATCAAAGTCTCACTTCTCATTGATATCTAGTATTTCAACTTTCGAACTTGTTCAGAAAAATCGTAAGTTCCCCGGATATCCAAGCATCTCATCCAATAAACTCAAATGAGTTCATATCACAGTAACGCACACAATATAGTCTACCTTGCGACATCAGGTAACAACATGGCTCCACATATAAACCTCAACAAAGAATGTATCAAAATTCATAAGGAAGTGTGCAACAGAAATCTTTACAAATGTCAAGTCGTACGATCACATCTCCACCGATGCATGAACGCTAAGCGGTCGCAGAATAACCGTGCAACTTAAAAAGATCAAAAGCAAACAATAATTGTTTACCAACAAAGGCACCCTTAAAATCCGTCGGAATGAACCGCAAATAAAACCAACGTTAATAAGTAAGGCCTATCGTCGACCGGGAACCATTTTATTCGTACTTTTATCCAATGTCCATTCTTCTGAAATGCGATTAAAATTGAATAGGTCCATATGTCGCCGGCAACGGAGCCGTTGCGTCACAATCACACGGCCGGCTGCATTTTCAATTTGCCGCGAGATAAGCGCGAGTTTTGGACGACTTTTTCTGCAGAATAGCGGAATTGATCCGGTGACTTATGGCGGACAACGTATAAGACGACGTAATTGGATGGTCAATTGATCTGCTTTCCAATTTAAAAGGGACCTCCTCTCCTTTCATAGGGACAGCGAGAATTACTCCGATGTTTATCAATTCAATGAGCTTAAGCTTTGTGAGGGAGAGGAAATGAAATAAACGTTTAATATCAATATTGATAATTTATTCACAATTTCATTTAAAATACACAACTTCACAATATTTTGTTTTAAAAACTAAAAACTTTAGGTACGGGATATCGTTATAGGCTGTTTTGCAGTGATCTCTAATTTACACATTTTTTAAAATCTGATAGTCTTATAATGATTTCATTTATTTTCTACATGTTTCATTTACATTTCATATTTACATATTTTGGGGTACAGGAATATGTTTGTGGTTGTAACGTGTAATTATATTCAATGATCATGACTCAGCAAATGCAGGTAGTTTTGATTGGAGCGTAATACCAGGGATTAAAAAACTAATGAGCAAGCACACCATGTTGGTACAAGGTGCATGGTAATATTGAAACATTGTGGTACTACCACCTTGCACAAAATAACTTTCTTTTGTTCACGCTATATGTTACAACCACATACACAGCCCCGTATTTTTTAAATTTATGGCCACTCAATATTCTTAATTTTACAACGGTAATGTGATACAAAACTTTATAATACACCTTGTGACAAACGAATTTATTTGTATACATAAATATTCAATAGCTAATTCGATTTAGTGACCACTTGAATAATTTATTTAACGAAATCATGGTTAATGCGATAACAAAGTCAGTTCTGCGAAATGTCACTATTCAAAACTGCTATTTATTTACAAATTGCATGTATAACTATTACATAAATTACTATTGCATTTCATTCATATAACATCTACACAAATAATAAAATGTACAAAAAAAACTTATTCGCTCTATCTTTCTGAACACATCACAATTCCTATAGCGAAACAAAACGTTCGAATTAAATATTAAAAAAATAAAATCAATGTACACAGGAACAGAATATAACTTATAGAGATATGTACAAATACACAAAATTATTTCTTCTTTTTTTGAACTATACTTATACGATTAAGACTTCGTAACCGACATTACTTATCATTATAATACTGTACAATTTCGCTAGTTACTTCATGTAAAACACTCTTAATTTAATACTTGTAGGAAACTGATCGTGGTATATCAAAGTCTTTCATTGGGGAACGATATAAACTGGAACAAAGTTTCATTGTGTTCAAAATCAGGATATGTTCAGTTCAATTCAAACTGTAAGGCGAGGTGCTACAGCGAGCGAGCGACTGCGTTGCCTCAACAGGGGAGCCTCAAGGATCGATTCAATCGCTGTTCTTTTCTTGAATTCAAAAGCCTCGTCAATCACAGTGTGTCGCCGTCGCTTTCCGCTCTCGTTGTTACCTCAGCCTAGTTTTTTGTTGTAAATGTCAATTCTGTTCAACAGTCTTATTTATTAATGTGATGTGTCGAGTTTATACCTATGAGTGAATATACTCATAATTACGAAATCACAGCGTGTTTTGTTGCCTCTGATTTCTTTGTAAGGTCATATTTGTCCGTCCGTTGGGGACAGGACACTTGTTTACTTAAGACATTATATTAATAACTGCGTTCTCCTGGGTTTGGTTGACTTATCACGTGTACTCACTCCTCCAGCCAGTCTGTAAACAAGAAAATATTGTTAATTTTATAGTTTTAGGAATGGATATTGCCTAATGTGAGAAATTTTCATGATTAATTGAAAACGGGCATTTGAATTTCGTCTGCAGCTGCAATTTATGAAAGCTGTACCATGTACTTTACTTTTTATTTAGAAACTTCTAATCTAGGATAGTATATGTCAAATGGGGAGATTTGAGGGAGGCTTCTGCCCAGCAGTGGGACAATAAGGCACTCTAAAATAAAAAACCATCAGGAAAAGTAACAGTTAAGCAAATTTACACCCTACGTCAATTTACCATGTTGAAATGGCCATTTCAAACTGTAAAAAGAACAACAGTTTTGATGGATACCTAGACACTATTTCAGTTGTAGGTCAGGTTGCTTAATTCCCTGGCTTTACAATTAATTTCCGTGGCTTTATATCTTTTTATTTGCACCTAACTAAGGTGCTTCTAAATAATAAAAAGATAATCAAAGATAAAAGAAAGATTAATCAAGATAATTTTGGGTTAAGCTCGCCATAGTAGATAAGCAATTGCAATCATTGCAATTTGTACGTATATATTATTGTATTTTAATATGTGAAGTAAAGAATGAGAATAATTATACGCCAAGCCATGTAACCTACACTTCGATATTAGCAAAGACAATAACCGTTGGTAAAACATGGAATCGGGCATAACTAATAGCAATAATTATACCTGAAAATGTTACATTATAAACCTACTTATTCTTACGAAACTGTATAATGTGAACATAACATTATTTACGAGGTTCTTCATATATATTCAAACAATTTAGTGACATTTTTAGTGTGTCGGCAGGTAATTTAAAGTTTTGCATATATGGGTAATTTTTACATTGATAGCAGCTCTTTTTAACACGAGTTTTAAATGAAAGCAAATTATTCAAAGTAGACAGGACTAATATTATAAATTTATATTTTCCGCTAGCTAAAAAATCTTGGTGGGAAAATTGGAACAGAACCTAACTGTCTGATATTTTTTTTAATTTACATAATTCTGAAAATCTACATAATAAATACCTACTCTATTTTGATTGGATGAATTTAAAATGTTTTTTCTTTGGCGTTTCCCTCGATTAAACCCACGATTAAATAGTATCGAACTCTGGTAATACTTGTTACAAGACATGAGATTTTATTGAAAATATCGGAAGATATTCTGGAAGTGACAGTTCACTTACAGGATATCTTCCTAGATTTTCAATTGATAATTAAATAATTGAAAATTCAATCAATTCATTCAATTTCAGTTTTTTTTTTTTTCAGCTATTTTCATGCATAAATTAATATCATTATTGATTTAAAAAATATATAAAATTATTATTTTCGTGCATTATTATAGAATTGAAACCGTGTAAGCCTAAAACAGTGTTTAAATATATACATCATCCTGGGCGAATAACGAAAGATGGTCCTCATGAAACATCAGGATTTTTACATAGTTTCTTACTTGAAAATATTAGTTTGCTATTGAAACTTACCATAGAATTGAGCTGCGCGAGGTGATGATGGTGGTAGGGATTGTGCGAGGCAGGTGGAGGGGCGAAGCCCTGGTGCGGCGCCCCGTACCAGTGCGACATGTGAGCCGCCGCCGGGTGCACTAGACCCACTTGGTGCTGACCTGATGGACAAAGGGGACATTGATTAATATAATGATCTGTTTAGCAGATTAAAATCAGGGAGCATGAGCTGGTTGCCAATGGTGTCGATTCTGTTGTGCACAAACTAAACTTAATTTAGGCTATTGCTATCTTTTACTAAAAGGCAGTGCGAGAAAAGGACGGCTATAGCTATGAAACTAAGTTAGAGATGTGATGACATTTGTATAGAAATATTAGTTCCAACTAAATTTGTCAGCTCTAAATTACGTCCGTCTCTTTCTCGTTTTATTATAGAGAAAAAGATAGCAATAGCCTAAATTAAGTTTAGTTTGTGCACAACAGAATCGACACCAGTGTCTGCTCCATCGTGTCCTTAATTCTTATATTTAAGTTTAATAAGCCTCGACCAGCACTCTTCTACTTTGACAGCGTTAGCCGTGGATTCGGACAGGTTCCTCAAAGTGCAGGGTAAGAAGTCGTTTGTGAAGTGACTGCAGTCTTACTTTGCTAATACGTTACATACAAAATCTGTGCTGTCTTTTAAATTTTCATCAGGACCTTATCTATCAGGACTTTATCCACTTACTCGAAGATTAACAAATAAAAATAAAATAAAATAAAAACGTTTATTTCAATTAGGCATTTCGATATATATTATTGGAGATCGCCTTTTAAGCAAGGAATTGCTTGTTTTAGGAGACTCCGCACTTCCACTTGTCATTTTTATGCAATTGAAATGTAGACAGCGAAAACATGAAAGACTAAACAAAAAAAAAAGAAAAAAAAAAAGATAAATGGGTAACTTAACAACAACAACATCAATTTATTTCAGGCTGCAATGGCCCATAAATATATACCTTATCATAAATATAAAGTAAATACAAGACTTGTGTTAATAAATAAGACAAGACACACAGGCCAGACTGGTATGACTGTATGAGAAACGAATAATTTCAACAAAATCATCTTTATTCCGAAAAAAGGCCAACTAAGAAAGCTTCAATGTAAAATTTAAAAAAGTAAATAATTTTTTTTTTTTTTTTTTAGTGTAATTAACAAAACCAAGGACACACTTAATATTATTTAAGTCCTCCTGATTTCGCTCAAGTATTTAACTCGCATAAAATATAAAGCCTCAGTAGAATTTATTTACAGATTACAAGTAATGGTTCTGCAAACCAGTCCGCAAGTTAGAACCTATTCATCTCCACGCGCTCTGAGATAACTTACTGATACGCTTAATATTTTCCCTTCATTAACTCATTACTTAAGTCCAACTTAAGTCTTAATTAAGTTAAAACTGGAAGGTTTTTGTACTTGGGACTTAAAGATCGAAGAACTGTTTGGCTTTAACTTGAAATGAATTGGCGAATTATAAAAGTACTTAAGAGGTTTCTTTCATTTGAAATTGTACGATTTTTTTTTGTATTGGTAATTGTTGGTGGAGCATGGAGATTGGCAAGAGAGAGTCATCGTCATCTGCCTAGCCTTTTCCTAAACTACGTTTGGGTCGGCTTCTATATTAACCGGATGCAGCTGAATTACAGTATTTTACATGACTCGACTGCCTATCTCACCTGACAACCTTGGTAAGACTGGACGCCAGACTTTTGGCTTCTGTCTACTCGTAACAACTGTCAAAGATCAACAAATGACAGCCGGGACCAACGGCTTAACGTGCTTTCCGATGAGGCACTGAAGAAGCTCGGTATGTAATGTTGGTCACCCATCCAAAGACCAACCTCAGCAAGCACAGCTTAACTTTGAAGATCGACCCGTGCAGCGGTGATTTTTTAGCCACGACCCTACCACCCACAGGTCGAGTGTGTTCAGCAATAGATAAAGTCGGGCCACTGCTCGGATGTTGCTTTATTTCTTAGTCGAGTATTTCAGCAATCATTATCACATTGCTTTCGTAGTCTTCTCCAATGTCTGGGTTGGTCTATCCTCTCCCTCTTTCTTACTAAAGTAGAAGGGGTTTGTGTATTACCGTAGATACCTATTGCATTTTCAATTATTATTCTCGAGCCAAAGATAACTAGGTATACAATTCCAACTTCTTTGCATCTTATTATGCATAGTTCCCAACATAATTAGACCTAAATGAGGTGAGATATCAGTTAAAATTAATTGGACTGCCAATCGAACGGCTCATGAAAATTGTAACATTTTAAATCTGTTAATTGTATAGAGATAGACAAACACAACAGCCAGATTACCATCAATATTTTAATTAACACATAAATAATAGAGTAGTCGTAAACTCTAAATTGTCTGTCGAGTTTGAAAATTGATATAAATTTAAATAATGATTAATTTTATTGCAAAAATGTCATAAAACAGCGTGATTATGTTTTTGTTCCGACATCGAGAAAAAAAAAATTTTTTGACTATAATAAATATTGATATTAAATGGCCGTTAACTGAGACTAAACATTTTTGAACACGTCATGAATATGGATGTAGTCAATTTAGGGTTAAAAAAAAATTCTTACACGTGGGGTTATCGAACCATATTAATAAATCATCATAAATAAACATGTTTGGTCCTGTGACGATGGTGTCTTATTACTACTGAATTTTTTTGTGACTTTTTGACGCTAGTATCAGATTGACGTCTACCTTGTCGGTTCCAAGGGCTACTGCAGATTGTGAAATAAGTTTACCTAGGGAAATTTTCACTTGCAACTCGGAGGTCAAGATTTGTGTTAAAGGATCGTCCTCTATTTGGTACATGGGTTTTGTAAATGTGGACTTTATTTAGCAGGGTATGGGCCAGCTCTCAGCTCTGCAGCTCTAAAACCAGGCCCAAACCCGGTTACTCGGGAAAATACATGATTTCAGTTCTACAGATATATCACAACAAGTACACATTATAACTCACTAAAAACTTACTCAACCTTTATTAACAACTTACAGTACTTACCGAAGTCCATAGCAGAAGGGAAGGCGGACCCGCCGAAACCCTTGCTGCCGTCTCCTAGAGGCTTGATCATGTCTCCCATGACTCCTCCGAGAGCCAGAGCACAAGCGCCGCCTCCTCCCATGCCCATTCCGCCCTTCTTCTTCTTACTCTTACTACTCAACTTGCGGTTTCTTGTTTGAATACCTTCTTTCTTCATTGTAAGAGGTCGGTTTACCTGTTGACAAATAAATTTGGGGTTTAGTGTGATGGTTATAAAGGGCAGTTTTAAAAACAGGAATAGTTAACATAGCATATAGGTACGTAAAGTGTAGGTTTGAACAAAATAAACAGTTAAGGGGAAAAAAACAGAGCAGAGATTTCAGTAGTGATTGATGTTAAAAAGTACCACAATAGGGAAAAACATTATCATAATAGCAAAACAAAAGACGCACGCCAACTATCATTGTCCTGAATGAGAATGACATTATGACGTGCAGCCACCATTAACATAAATAAAACAAAGCAACTAGGATTTACTTGAACAAGCAAATCACGTATCGACCAAATTATTCACTCTGAATATAATATTTCGCTTAATTGAACCATCAGTATATTCTCGACGACCGCGAAGCTAATAAGCCGTAATTGTCCCATGTTGAATCACACAATTTTGTTACCAGTCAGTATTCCATTTTATTGCTCTGACACGACATTTAGCGGTATGAAAAAACGTCTGCGGTACCAATTTAGAATGCTAACTACGGAATATAAAGGCAGGCCGAAACCATAAAATGGTATCACAATAGTTGTGTGCGAATATTCAGCTGTTTGGTGTCCGATGCCGCCGCCGTCGGCGTCACACTGTGCATCCTAATTAGTGCAGCGATGCACTGTGATGCCTGCCTGGACTCGTACGCTTTTGTGGGAAACTGCCGTGACACGCGATTTGAGGTTAAGGTCCTCACACCATATAGATCGCGAATTTCCTGTAAGAAGAAAATGGCCAGAAAACGCAGCCTCTTTAAAGAAATTCCTAATCCGCACAGGTTTTGTTTTAGATGAAGGGATAGGCAACAATGAGGCTGTTTATTTATTTAAATGCAATGAATATAAGGGACATCTGAGTCCATGATTACGTTAAGATAAAATCCGCAGCGTGCTTTCCCCATCAGATAACTTCATATAAATTTCCATAATTGTGCAATTTCTCTGCCAAATTCTCAGGTCAACTATGTCGGTCAGTTCTGCTTTGCATCGTGTGGTTCTTAGAACCGTGCGTCACGACGGACGGACGGACGGACAATGAGTTATTCATCGCCTTCCAGGGAACTTGGCGGCGGCATGTGGGCCCTAAACGCACGATTGCATTGCGCCTGCGCGAACGCAGCCCATGCGCATGACCTGCCCTTGTTTGTGTTTGTTTTTGGCGATGTGCAATTGAGTTTACTTGTGTCGTGGGCTTTTGACTTTTGAGCATGAGACTGGCGTCTAACAATATTCGTATGAAGATCCTGCCATTTTGTTCTAAATCTGCAGATGTAGGATGATGAGAAACCTACCGCATGTTTTTCTTGAAGATTTGGCATTTGTTTCTTTTATCTTATTTAGTGTAGACATGGATTGTGACTGTGACTTCACTCAAAATAATAAACAAATTCTAAAACGCAATACAAAGTGCAATTTCTCCAGACGGACAGTGATAAAACTTCATTAATCTGTTGCTAAAGTACTGCGCACTGCGTAGTTCAGTGCGTGCCAGATCCCGGCGTCCCTAATGCGTTCCCGCGAAGCGCCCACACAGCGCGCATACCGCGCCGTCGCGCGTCTCTCCTCCCAATTGAACCAATATAAAATGCATTAACATCACTGCATGCCGGCAGATTTAGACTGCAACCAAATTAGGTCATTGCGAAGCCTTTACTAGCTATATTTTTTCTTAATTGCCCACTGGAGCGCGCACACGTAAAACGGTCTGGTAGCTTTTATTTTTCCGTATCAATTATTGCAAATTAGTTCCTTGTTAGAAAGTACATACCTGCTTTTATTGCTAGTAATAAAAAATGTGTGTAAAACTAATAATATACGGCGCAAATGCGAATAGTTACGTAAACAAGATGACTTGGAGATAATCATCTCATACTCCTGATGTGTTTTAGTTTTTTTCATCGCACGTAATTTAAAGACCAATAAAATATTGAATGCCAAGCAATTTGTAACACGATCCGCTAATGAATTCCATTTCAGGAAGAAATTAATAACATTAAGTATAATGAATCAGCTTCAAATTGTTGAAATTATTCTCGCATCACTTTGACGTAGTGGAGTAGCGGAGATCGGTTAGTTAGTATGCGAAACAATAGCATCTATGGATTACGTTCGCCCATAGGTGGGTAGCAGAAGAGGGCACAAGTAGTGGGGTATGTGGCTGACAAGACATCCGCCTCGTTCGCGCAGAAATTGCTTAATAACTGGTCTTTATGCCAGCTAATTACGTCTGCCTATTCCCACTGTCCGTGCTGTTGGATGGGTGAACGTACCTACGTGCATTTAGTGGACTATACGAGAAGATATAAGGAAGTATATACGTACCTATATCAATTACAGCTATGTGTTTGCGACTACTGCACCCTGATTTACAATCATCAGTTTTAGTTTCTGTTCTAAACGGTGTTCATCATCAGAATCACCCACTGCTGGGTATAGACCTCCCCTTTTTTCTGCCACAGTTCCCGGTTCTGTGCGTCCGTTATTCAGGAGTTTCCCGCGACTTTGACGAAACGGTGTTACTCGTAGGTAAAAACAGGTGACATTAGTGTCATAAATTAAGCTATTCAAGAAAATGCAAAGCTATATAATTATGTATCTCTCTTGTTTTTCTCATCCCCGAAAAGGCCATCTCTGATGTAAGGATTGTGATTACAGTCATAAACTTAGAATCATTGCAAATGGACTTTGGATCAATATGCGAATAGCCTCTGCAAATGCATGAAGGATTCTAGGCATATCTAACAGGATGAGTGATATGATCGTGTTATATGTACCTAGGTATACAGATACCGATACACCGGTACTTGAGCATGAGGTCCTATTCCCATGAGGTTCGATTCCCAGATCAGGCAAAGTGTTATTGGGTTTTTCTATCACAGATTTCTCAGTAGCAGCCACGGGGTCTGGATTTGTGCCCGGTTGATGGCCATAACTCGCCCCCTATTAAATGGGACTTAAACATAGCTAGCGAAATGTGGGTGCGCTATAAGGTACACCTCTGCCTAGCCCTTCTGTTATGTTATGTGCACAGGTACTTCTTATGATAGCGGACGTGTTCCAACAGTTACGTAAACCCTTTAGCATCAGAACTTCCTCATCCAATTTTTGCGTTCCATATTCCTCTTAGCTGTTTAGTATGCGCTTAACGTTATCAGCGCAAAGTTTCCACGGACTCATAATTACGGTCAGAAATACAGCGGTCATACGGCAATGAATCTGACCAAACATGGTCTTTGCATGCAACGATACGGGTACAGACGTAATGTAACTAAAGTGGGTCGGTTGTAAAAAGCATTTGGGCACCAATGATTATTGTTTAGTCAGAAATAATATGTAACTGTTTTAATTAAATTAAGCCTTTTTATTGAATACGGTCCTCGGATCACAACGCGAGCTAAGCTATGTTCGCGTTGTGATCCGAGGACCGTTTAAAATATAGCATACACGTCCTTGTGTGATACTGATCACACAAGGACGTGTACCTTTCAAAAAGTGAAAGATTTTATAAATAGATTCCGTGCTTCCAGAGACTACTTTCCACGTTCATACAAACTCACAAAATTAGAACTCTCTCTTCATAATTTATAGATTTCTGTTTCAAGACTAGCTAGGTGCTCCATTGCAAAGAACCTAAAATATTCCTTGCCTGCTTATCTGCGTAGCGAAAGAATATCTTTAGCAGGATGAACCAGTCCTGCTACTCCCTAGACGGATACTAAGGTTCGTTTCTGCTAGATAAATCAAGAATTTAATCTCAAAATAAATAAAATGTAGTAAAATATTTCTAAGATAGCAATAATTATAAAGGTCAATTTAACGCTACGTAATAGAACTACAAATAGAATTTAAACTCAATTTTACAAATCTTAAGTTGGCACTTTTGCTTCTCGTATTATAGGTATACTAGTAGAATTATTCTACTGATATTAACTCTGGTCTTTCTAAAACCCATATATGAACCACAAGAAAACCTAGTTTTCAAATATTCAGCATAGTGAACAAATTGAAGCAATCTTGAAGTGAAGCTAGCGTGCTCCAAACTCATAACTGTACACTCACTATATGTGCCCATTCTTGTAAATTGTACCAAACATACAGACTTACAAGTTAGTAGCTAACATGAATTTGATTTGTAGAAATCAAAGTATTATGTAGTTGGTTAAGTTGTGGAGGACATATTGTATTCAGTATTGGTTACAAGTGACTCAATGTTTTCTTGGAAAACAGAGTTCAATTCCGCAAAACTTTGACTTCAACTTAATCTGAAAGAGTGAGTTTCCATGAAGATTTCCAGCTTTTCTTTCCGCTACATAGTATGATTTTCTTTGATAAAAACTAATAATTTTTTTTGATTGATTTTCATTACGTATATGCTTTACTGTACAACCTAAATACCTACAGCATGAATCAATATAGATAATCTTGATTTAACTAATTTTGCAAAGTGATATATGTATTCTTCATTATCGTGTGGTTAATGCCTAACCTGGTGTCAGAGTTTTTATGCCACCCATATAGGCCTCGCTCAGACTTGGCTTTGCATGGTGTCAAAAAATATCTCAGGCATGTTGGTTTCCTCATGATGTTTTCCTTTACCGAAGGAAGTGATAATACGCACATGAATCCGAAAAATCAGAGGTCTTGGGTTCGAACTTGAGACCCTATGATTAGGCGGTTCGACGGTGACACCAGTAGGCTGTATTTACTGTTTTTATTGGCTATTTATGACGTATTAATACAAGATTAACAATAAAGATTTAGTTATTTATACCTGCCTAAGCAAATTGCAACCTAATACAGAATAATCTGATCAGGCCAGTCGGATTCTATACAGCCACATAAACAGAACACGAGTAGCAAAACTATAAAGTTAAATAAAAACGTAACTAGTAATTTTGTTTTAAAATTCCACTTTTGTCATTCGATGGAATATCGTGCAGTACAGTTCAGGGTTAGTAAAACAGCGGGTACAGTCGGCATGCACAACATGCATCTAGTTGTCAATGTAATATCGCCTGAACACGCCATCCTGAATAAACTATGAACTGTACCAACCCACACTTACTGTATATATCTACAGCCTGAATACAGTAGCATGTATAAATGGTTTCTTTTTATTCATTGATTTATTTCTGTGTTAGTTTCTTTTCCATTCTGCACTAATTAGAAAACTAATTATTTCATAAAATATAGGCATTATGGACGCGACAATAAAATACAAAGTAACAAAACTATATGCGACCGCTGTCGTGCATTTAACGCATACGTGCGCCAATTTACTTAATCAAACTGTGAGACCAGACGGTTTTTGTGGTATTGCACGCATTTCATCGACTGCTAACATAGAAGAGGGTGTAAAACATTGGAAAAACAGTGCAATGGTGGCGTGACAAAGCGAAATATTGGCAAAGAACAAACGCATATTGCGTCTCGTTGTGCGTGCGAATAATTGCGTTATGTTTCTAGGCCGGAGAGTGCGCTTATTACGCTATCTGCGCTCATCTGCACAAACACAGCCATAAAACCGCTCAAATGGGAAAATAACAGGCTCATACCACAATGCCATGGAAAATGTTGCTCACGGCCCCTCACTGTAATTTTTTCCAACCGCTAGAAAGCTTTATTATGTCGTTAATTGTTGGAAAACGGCGAACATGCCTTTTATTGGACATAAATATTGTAATGAAACGGAACGGGACGTACGAACCAATCGCAGAGCAGTAAAATTGTGGCGTAATGTTCGATAAAACAAAGCTGACACGTTATTGTTGCGAAACAAAGCGTTGTAAACGAGATGTAGCCACCTAAACCCGATATCTAGATGGGGGTTAAGTAGCAGAGATACTGATTATATTGATATCAATCATGAAGGTAATATAAAAGCAGGTAGCACTTAAACAAATGCATCTTTGAACGACTTCTTTTATAAAGCCTTTTAGGTTTATAATCTTGATTTAGTTCGACTGAAACTATAATTTGAAATCAGGAATCTTTCACATGGCAAGATGTTTGTGTACTTGTGGGTTCACCTTTGCTTAACCCTTTGGGGATTACAGGCGTGATGTTGTGTTATATTATGAACCTCTCAACTTATTTATATGTACATTATTCAAACATTTCATTATTTTTCTCTACACACTTAGGTGAATCTCAATAAGTATATTACGGTGCAAAGATACATCTTTTTGACTTCAGAACCGTAAGTTCCATGAGCATTAAGTTATGAAAAGCGAGACTGTCAACTTCACGTAAATCAATAGATAAAGATCCAATACAAATTAAAGTTGCCAACACCACACACTTTAAGAATTATTACCAATTATACGGCAAAACACTATAGGTATATACACCTATTAACGGGCAAAAACTCGAAAATTGCTGTATTGAAACCGATGACGCTATTACCCTGCTGTGGGACTTTAGTTTTTATCTCAAATACGCTTTGTCAATGTTTACCTAAATAACGACTAGTTGTTGGTTACAGTAACCTGCTGTTATTTGTAAGTAATTGTTCGTCGATTAACTTTTTTCGTGTTCTGATGATAAGTTGCATGTTTTTTTCGTCTGTAATGCACCTATTAGTTACTTTACGAGTGATTTATAGCTTACAGAGTGTATCAAATGATAAATTGGTGTTAAAAACATGTTATTGTAATGGTTTTTGACCGCGGTACAATCTAATTAGTAAGTTTTTCTTTCACTTGCACGAGTTATTGTGTTTAAGAAATGTTGTGCAACTTAGCAAGTAGATTTGTTGGCTATTTTTTCAACTGAAAAAGCAAAAAATTATATTTATTACTAACTGCTTCTAATGATGTTATCGCACTAAGCTACTTATTTATAAACTATGGCAAATTTTAAACAAAGGTAAAAGTAATTGTATTACACGAAGTAGGTCTGTACCTAATTTAAAGATTTCATTTCAAACGTTCACAGAGCAAGAAAGTTTGCAATTAATAAAAACAAGACAGGTGTCAATCCAATATAAAAAAATAACAGTTTTCAGTAGTTATGCGCACTGTCTGTCCGTATCGTTTAGTGGAGTTATTAGTGACACTTCACTTAAGATCGTTAAGGCGACAACGTCTATAACAGCGTAATAAAGCGCTTAATTTTTTACCTTTTTAAATCACACCACTCACTCTTGCAGCTTAAATTGCTACATTAAAAAGGGCTTTCAACTTCGAAGTTTAAAAAGCATTCTTAATTGGAATCACTCTTTCAAAACGCCAGGTATTTAGCGAGCGATTGTAATAAATTCAGCAAAAAGTTTTCAAGATATAGAAGCTATTGTCACGTCGTACGTGAAACTATAAATAATTATATGCCATTCCGATGCATTGTCTTATTAATTTGCCGCGAGCTGGCGACACCTTAAGCATCGCGTGCGAGTTTTTCAAGCGCGTTTTAAATCTCAACTCATTATAGTTAGAAATACAGTTCGGCCGTGCATTTTCGCGAGACGTATGAATTGTGAGAGCAACGTTTGACAGCTCCAAAGTAGGAGAGAAAGTGTTTAACAGCGATCAGCAATGTGGCGGTAACTTTAAATAAATTGCGAGGAATATGGACCTGTTCAAAGTGGACAGATAACGATGAAAGGAGAGAGTAATAAATATGTTTTCGTCGGTCAAGAAATTAATGTGATTGGATTTTATTTGCTTTCATAGATTGCGGAGGAAGATTTCGTTATCTTGATTAAAACTATTTTCGAAGGGTCTACGTATTAATTTTAACTATACCTACACTCAAATTAAACTAAAGATCTCGTGAATTCGTGAGTATTCGTGACACCTAAGCCAATAAGTTTTTTCGCATTTAGTAAAAACCCCTTTCTTATCCACTATGGATATTACTAATTTAAAAAGAAACGAAATTAAAAATCTATTGAATATACGACATACCTAAGTGGCAAGAATTTATTATAGTTAACTTGCGGTCAGGGATAATTTAATTGGTATCTTACATTATGTGTCGCGTGGCTTGCGTTTGATTTTTGCACATTTCTTACGCATAAAACTGGCTGGTAACGAAATAAATACTGAGTTTGCGTGCCTAGTTTTACGAGGCCCAGTTGCTTCGGTGAATTAGGAGATGGGTTGCTAAATAATTCTGTTCCACATTTAAACATTTCAGAATGTTTCAAATGTTTTATCGAATCTTTTAAATTTACCTCTGTTACAGAAGACGCTTATGTATATTTGTCGCTGTTGCAGGTATTATCAAAAGATGACTTCGTGATCACTAGGACTAGCAGTTTTTTACAGGGCAATATTTTCCCGTAACTCAGTCGTACCAAGGAGTATCGTTTTACCCAGTACTAACTGGGTTGTGGAGGTCAGATATGCAGTCGCTCCATGTAAAATACATATATGATATTCAGCTGCATCTGGTTAAACTGGAAGCCGACTCCAACATAGTTGGGAAAAGGCAGATGATGATTTTGCCGTAACTATATTCGTCCAAGTTTTATCGATTAAAGCTTCAAGTTGTATTGTATTCTTAAATGAAAGAGATGGGTATCTTAGTCAACATAGACCTTCAGTTTCTTCAACTTTGACTTTTTATCACACGTTCTCAAGCTCTCAGCTTAGCTCTTCAACCACAGACTTGGTGCAAGAGATGAAATCAGGCCATTTCTCTACCAATTGACTCAAATCTCCAATCGTAACGTGCTAATCTCACCGATGCCATCAACCGAAACACCAACATATTCAGTAAGTTCTCGCTAAACTGATAATTTCTAGGAAGCTTCTATCTCGCAATGGGATATTAACAAGTTGGCCATAACTCGTTGCTTGAATCTTGATAATGTTTGTGTAATCGCTCTCTCAGCTTTGGAAATGGAAAGCAGTTTAAAATTTAGATGGATATTTTGAAAATATGTAGTTATAGAATTACTTAAATTGGAAAGCTTTGCGCGAAACTGATCAGATCAATTAATTCATTCATAATTTTTTTTTTTTATTCATTCATTGGTTCATATTTTTTTATATGTAAGAAACAATATTGTTTATGAAATTGAATTTACATTCATTACATCAAACCAGGAACAAACCCATCAAAATCTGTTCAAAACCAATAGATTCTTACTACGATTTAATTATCATTAGTTCCCTAATCATCATGATCATCATTCTCCTGCACTTATCCTAATTTATTTGGGGTTAGCACATTTTCTTCTTCCATAGGTACTTCTCTAATACTCGTCATCTCATCAGACATCTGACCTTTCTTGCCATATCGTCCTTCCATCCTATTGCAAGTTCTACTAACATCAGTTTAGATTTCAAAACAATAACGCAAAATACACATCCAACCAAAAAAACGTAGCCCCGACAATATCGTGTTGAAAGTTGCAATTAAGAGCAGTGCAGGAGATGTACCGTGGAACAACAAACAAACAAGCCGTTGTCAATTGGCCGCGGCGAACGCTAGCGGAGGCCACACAGATACTACGGGGAATCATGTGCTCTGGTGAAATGTTATTAAAAATAATCGTGGGTTTGTTTTTTTGAGCCGACACTGTATGTGATTTTCGCTAGTTATTTGTCGAGTAGCCGTTGAGAGCTGAAATATTTAAAGGTAGGTAGTTGAATAAGTACTGTAATTTTCAGATTTGTAGCTGTTTGGAGCAAATTTGATGCATACTTATTTTGACGAACGCTATTTTAGTTACTTTGTAAAGTTTTTTATCCATCAGTCGCAGCCCTACTTCACCCACTGCTGGCCTATCTTTTCTTGTGCCAAGCTCGACGTTCTTGTAACATCAGCCTTATCCGGGATATACCCTCGATGATATTATGTCGTTTGTCCATCTCGCCGCCAGACGACCAACACTTCTCTTTCTAGTCTTTGTTCTTTTACTCCTTCTGCCGTCGTCGCTTTGGTAGGTGAGAAAGTTATTTATCCCCTTATTATAGTGCCTCTCCATTTACTGAAAGTTGTCCATCAACTCCGAATAAATATTTCTCTTTGGTCATAGCGAGAGGGAACAGAACAACTCAGCAGCACTCGTTATATTTTTATTTTGAATTCCTAAAAACTATCGCTTACAACTTTCAGCTAAACGCTTCATCAAAACCCAATCTACTGTAACCTAAAGGGTTCTAAAAGCAACCCTAGAAATAGAAATTTTTACCCAACAATAACTCAAAAAAGTATATTTTCGTTGACGTGTGCAATGGACTAATAAGACAAAAAGCGGCTGCGGTAATGTCTCTGGTGAATTAGTTCCGCATAGTTAGTCCGCGCGGCAATCAACCGCGCCCGGCGCCTGCGCAGGCTACTGAAAACCCCGCGGTATGGAGCTACAGACGCAAAAATAAAAATGTTACTTTTTTATTGGTTCCGAAGAGAAATATCCAACTTATTACAAAGAGAACGAAATCAAACACTACTACTAAACTAACTAACCAAATTGTAGAAAATTCCTGCACATCATTTTCTTTTATAATGTCATCAGTAAAATACCCATTCTGGCGCCAAAAGTCGAAAGACAATGCTTAGACTCAGGTCGAGGTGAATGTAACTGGATTATCTTTCTTTTCAGACTGAGTATTCATACGTTCGGAAACATTTGAGCAAAAGAAGAAATACTATAGGTATTATGTATTTACTTATCCACTTTGAAAATTACAATCTTAGATGTACGAGTAAGTAACAAAAAGTGATCCAGATTATCATTCATCTACATTCTTTCGAAAATAACCAAGGTACCCGCCACTTTTTACTCCGTCTCAACGCAAGAGTAAGTCATTAGAGAATACCAGCCTTTTTCTATTCGAATTCCACTTTTTAACTGGATTCACGTACATGGTGCACTAAACGTTCTCAGCGCACTAAACGCCTTTTAAGTATTCCTTGTAAAGGAAAGAGTGGGTTCTAGTACTTTATATGCGCGTGTGGCAATGAATCAAATAGGGCGACTGCCTTTAATCAAGTGGCGCCTCAAGTATTTAACACGACCTAACGCCTGCCGGATCACGCAACTAATTTAATTAGGAAAAATAACTACCGTAACGTAACACTATAGCAATTATTGCTATTTATGCAATTTCTCCTTTTATAGCTCAACAACCAACATGCATGCACGTGTATGCAATTTGAGTGAAATAGAAACTCAATAATTAAAATAAGTAAATTCCATAATTAAGGAAATTCAATAATTAAAATAAGTAAATTCCATAATTAAGGATGTGTTGCAAGACATGTCGATAAAACACGGTCGTGTTTGATATGTGCACGTGATTAAAATAAATACTCCGGGCAGTAGTCGGGAGTGCGCCGACAGCTGCTACTCCGGGGGATAATTGAAACGACGATTTATACACCCGCCAAATTTATCGACATCCACGATTTATAGTGTGAGCGCGGCCTTATGCATCGGTTATTATTGTAACGTTTCATTTTTGCCATGCTCTCGATCATTTCACGTATAACGCGATTCAAATAAAGATAAATCCGTGAAGTATACGGTTTCTCAATAACCTTATGTAATTAAACAGCGCAATTAAAATGTCACTTAGTAATTATCATTTGAACAAGACAATCAGTGAAATGCAATTATTGTAGTAGATTAGTTGCCGTTGATATCTAGTGAAATTAAATCGTTTCTTTACAAAAGTATCAGTATGATTTATCCTTATCTTAATATATACTAGTGCCTTTATTTTGTGGCATGGATTTAACAAATTATTATTAAGTCAATTATCAGGTATCGATAAAAATATCGACATTTCCAATTTGGTGAGTTGATAATGAAGTTATGTTTGTCGTTTTATTAACACTCTAGATAAGGATTAAGAAATAAGTCTGATAGTTGTGCAAGACGTTAAGTGCCGCATTGAATTGTCACGATCCCTTTCAAATGAGAATGTTGTTATTTTAATATCGTAATTGTATTTAACAATAGTCGATTTCTATTCGATTAAGGCATGAACGTAACGGTGCTCTCACTTAAAACCATATTTGCAATGAAGATAGTATATGTGGCAGGAGCCCCAACTTCACATCTCAAAAACAATTATGGAAACCAATAAATTTAAATGTTTCGCGCCTGTGGCAGTGAACCCGGTCCAATTAGAGTCTGGCGGCGTCCGCACTAAATCTCACGATGCTACCACGCTACACTAATTCATACGAGCCCGCAGCCCGCCAACGAGACCTCGTAACTGTCCACGTCGACACAAACTTTAACAGCTTCTCGATTATCGATAACTTCTGCTTCCCAACACTAATGTTGCGTACAGCTGAATAAGTTGCTATTGAACACGGAAGTTTTGAGTACAGTTATTTTGAACTTATTTGCGCTTTAATTACTTTTGATAATAAGATATAAATTCTAACACTAGTGAAATAATCTACATATTATAGTGGCGAAAGCTGCGAGTCCTCTATTTACAACTTAACAATACTCCACCACATTTTATACAGCCGTATAATAAACCGTCATATAACGTACAAAATAACAAAAACCACTATCTTATATCACGTAATAGTCATTTGTCTTTCGTTCGGTCAGCAGTAAAAGCCGCTCGATCGACGCGTGCGCATGGCACCTGCTCCTAAACCCCCACTAATTATTCCACCACTTATTATATGATTACGAGACTTTTTTGGTGCTTTCAATCAAATTACACCTTGGCCATTGGCCTGGCCACTTTGTACGAATGAGATGTCATAAAAGTTTTTTTTAACTCCAATTATATTACGACGGTTGCGTGCCGGTGTTAAACGAAGTATTATCCATTATTATTAATTTTAAAGTAATTTGGGTTCAACTGGAGTAAGTGCTCCTCATAGCTTTCTAGTATTTTTTTGTCAAAACTTTTCGGCACCGAAGTAAAGTAAAAGTAAGCCCAAACAAAAACCGAAGTGAGCAAGTACTAAAGGATTAAGATAACGTATTGTTAAATACAGAATACTGACAAAGGCATTTCTTTGTATTTACATAAGGAACAATAGAAACAGATTAACACAACTTTTGTCACAAACAGTAGCACTCGAGACACACTCAAATCCCGGATTTACAAAACGACCCAAAAAAACGAAGACATTGCGCTAATTTCAGTTTCAACTGTCAACGAGATTACCTACATGATAACGAAACGGAGTTCTAAATATGAATTCGTGTAATGCCCGCACAGTTTTGCACTCAAGCGCATCGATGGTGTGATACGAGGACATAAATAAATAATTAGACGGAGGAGAGGAAGTCGGGGGCGCGGCGGGCGGGAGGGAGGGGAGGAGGGTACGATAGTTTTGAGATAGTATCTCCCGCAACCGCGCTTTGTGTCAAACGTCAGATGTTTATCAGGAAGATGTTTACAGATGTACTGGAGGGGTAACGGCCCGAACATCTCATGGATGCAATCAACCGTACAACACTAATACGCTTGATAGACTGTTCGTTAATTATGTGCTTTGTTTTACGTATCGCTGTCATATACCACTCTTTTTTTAGAGTACTTTAGAAACTACCGCTTTTAAAAATAAAAATTCTAATGTAAAGGAACGTGCGGATTATTCCTGTGCTCGTAGATCACGCTAGATGGCGCTGATAGGGTGGCGCAGCGCCAGATCTGCGATCATCTCATTCCCGGCGTTTCATCGCCTAATTACAAGACGTTCACGTTACTAACCTCAGTTATCAGAGGATCTTTCCTCTAATAGTTTTTCTATTTTTATGGAGTTTATCAAGTGGTTGTTTTGTTAAATGTCATGTAGGTCGCTGTGATTGCGATCTTACATTATGAATGACGACCTGCCATTTTAATGTTGTTTTTGTATTTCAAAATGAAATATTTGATGCAACAATCAAGTCAAGGTTTTGTTCAATGTTTTTGAGTTTTAACTATGGAAATCGTTAAGTATTTAAAATGCAAGATCTTGAGAATGCAAATGATGTCAACATCATTTAACCAAACCGAATGATAGACAGATAGAGTATTAAATATACATAAGTAGTAGACCAAAATATCCACATATTCAAAATTGAAGATAGATTTCTTACCGGCCTAAAAAAAAGAAAAAGCAAAGGTAATCGATCGATACACAGGATCAAATAAACAATGCCGTACCAAACGAATAGCACTCGAAATATCGATAGTTACAAATATAGCGACAAAAGCTTGGGTACAATGAGTATTGCGAAACTCTCGATGCAAGCCCAAGTAATTGTTTTGTAGAAGGACACACCGAGTAATCGCGCGAACGATCAACGAGTGACGTGCAGCTGCTATTTCGGTTCCTTTTTTAAATATACCCGTGGAACTAGTGGAAATGGAAATTGGTTTGACCGTTACATTGTTTACTTGTGATTTTTTTTTTGTGAGGAGTTGAAGATGGCCAGTCTGTTGCACAGTTTGCCAAAATTTTGATAGCTGTCAATGGATTTACTAAATGCGAATGTTTTTTTTGAAGAAGTAAGTAGTGCATACTGCATAAAGATGCCATTTAAGAGGCGGTGATCCATGGTGTTAGATTTATTGTATGTTTAAATTAGAACTCAAGAAATAAAATAGGGATAAATACTACATAATTACTTTTTACTTTTCTAGATTTTTACACAACACTAAAGTTAAATTAAAAGCCTGGGAACAGCGGCTAGTTTCCAAAACATATTCGTTTATTATGTACTTAAAATAGAATTTAATTGCTTTTGCGCAGTTTCGTGAATAATTCTCACATTTTCACAAAATTTATATCTAAGACAGTAAATCAGCTGGGCCCCGCTCACTAAACAAAATGGGAGCTTAAGGCTCATGAATAAAAACATCCTATTTAGCGCTACACTCACCACGTACTCAAGTGTACCGAAACATCTGACCAGAAGCCTGATACGCGATACGTTACCCTAAACATATCAGTAGCAAGAATCAAAATTGCTTATAAACTTTATCGGACATAACGCTTTTCGGCAATGTAAGGTAGTTCTACGCAAACGCATTTCCGGCCGAACGCTGCCGGGAAAAAGCCATTTAAAACAAAAAAAGAAAAAAATAGTAACGTGCCGCGCGCCGCTCGGACACTTCCGGTGGGCGCCATTTTTTCTGTATTGCCAACAGATAAAATCTTTCCGGCCTACTGCGCGAACGCCCGCTTTTATTCCTTTTATTTTATGTGATCACTTTTTGGCAAAATTATACACTTTTGTTAAAAAAAGAAACGTTTTGTTTTATTGAAAAAAAAAAAATAACCGAGTTGGTTCTATTGATTTATTTAACACGTCTAAAACAAAAACAATTAACTCTTCAGCCTTTTACATTAGGTTCAAAGTATTTGAGCTGAAACATGATTATGGAACTTCATGGAGTTTATTCAGAGACAAGAGATATTAGACTGTTGCTTAAAACAGGGGGTAAAATTTAAATTAACATAAGGTGTAGGTACCTATCATACAGCAGAAGCAATAAGCTCGAAATTAACCAATATAAAGCCAACAAGGAAAGCCCTTAACAAGTTAAAAACGCAGTGAGCATAATGAACTAACATTGAAAATGTTAACTGGAACAATGAACATCACAATTAGTGTAGCATTTGCATCGCCACAAAATTCAACGGTCGAACTTATGTAAATGGGATAGCTGTTCAATGTTGAATATTCAAATTGATGTCATTATAACATTCGGCCAAACGCGTCGGCCGTTTGGCCAGCAGCCAGCCGCACCGACGAATATGTAATGTAAAGTAATGAGTAAATTAAACGTACCTCTTTTTTTTATCTCACACGCGAGTTAAAGCCTGGCTGCCTGACTTCTACCACTAGTGGCCATGTTCCACAATGTTTGGCGGTTGCGAAGAGAATTTTAACAAGCCTAAATTTCGCATGTTCGCTGCGATTAACTTAAGTCAGCTCGCAAATGCAAACTTCATTTTGCGAGACTTGTAGCGCAGTAAGGAACTAAATCATAGATTACGCGTCACAAATTCAAACTGCTTACTAAGATTTCTCTACGACTAGACAAGGATTGTGCTTTCGTGAGCGTTTTGTTACACAGTTTTACTGTATTGAGTCTAGACAAATAAACATCTCGCGAACAAAAAGAGTAGCGGGCAAATTCGTGAAGATATCCTTATCTCAAACACATTGTATCCATAGCCTAGCATTAAATCTAATGTCAAAGAAAAATGGGTGAAAAAACAGTGACTGTCAAATTCTTTTGGATGTTGGCTGAACAAAACAGCACTTTAGACGATAAAAAAAAGAAAACTAGAAGAGCGTTCTCGATTCAAAAATTGAATTGATCGCCCCATTGTATTCCAAATGTATCATTTGAGCTGTTATTATGGTCCCTCTCTCTCTAGCTCCATACAAACTGGTAATCCAATACTTTTGTATGGCAGGCACTTAACGCACCGCTCTAGGAACGAAACGTCCGATGTGTAATAAGGTATTAATTTGTTTAGTGTTTTATTGGCTTGCGCTTAAGAAACTTATTGTATTAAAAATGTACTACATGTCGTTACAAATGTTTTAGAGTGTACAGGATGATAGTTATTAGCGATATTACAAGGCTCTTCTTCTTTATTATCTCTATGAAGTATGACAAGCAATTTACATAGAAAAAATAGCGTTGATTATTGCTTATAAGCAAAGGAAGCTTCGAATGAAACTTAACTTCCCTTTACGGTTCCGTCGGCTAACCAAGCAAGAAATCGAAAACAATCGAATGTTACCGCAAAAACTTAATACCAATTCATTGGGAGCAAAAGGTTGGTCGAAAAAAAAATTGAATACAAACCACAAAAAGCTAATCGGCTATAACACGAAGGAAGTAACGTATAAACGAGCGTGATAAATTAAATAAACAAATTTATAAAAAGTGAGGCGAACATACGGCTATATCGTTTTGTTGCGGTGGGCAGGTACGGGACTCGAACCCACGCTCCTTACTGTAATCCTATAAACCGGCCATTGTGGATGGCCAAATAAATAATTTATTTTCAATCACGCATTTATTGGTACTCACTGAGTTAAGTTCCGAGCCCTTGGGAGCTGTAACAGTTTGTCAACTCATCCGTGTTGGCAAATATTGCAATTCATTGTCATATTTTAGGAGTAAAAATCTGCTTTAATCCTGAGTTTATTCATGTATCAAAACCGTGTGTTCGCTCTATAATATACAAAATATTACCTAACTTAGACTTCACATCCTAAAAGTGTCAAAATCTTTAAAAAATAAACATTTCTAAAACCGTTCAATTAGTTTCCCACATCAATCAAACAAAACAGTATCACAATCCAATAAATGTTCTTATTAAAAACAATAACACAAAGCGTTATGGCCTCTCAGGCCAAAATAACAAGACCCTTGTCGGCTTCTCGGGTCTATATGGCCTGTATGAGGGCAATTTGAACGCTTATGGGCATTTATAGTTAAGTTACACAACCAAATAGGCCCACTAAAGGATATATTTTGAGTAAACATACTTGAGCATTGTTTAAACTGTACGCCGACCGAACGATGTTGATATTTGACCCTTTTGGTAATTTCGGCAAGAAAGAATAATATCTTTATACGCAAAGAGAAATAGAACGAACTAGGTATATGGCATGATATTTACAGATACAAAATTACATAAACAAAATATGTAGTTTCATTTTACAGCTTTGCATAACCGGCTAGAGGAAAAGAATATCAGATGTTTTTCTAAATCTGGTTGCTCATAATTTTTAAAGTCTAATCACGATGAAAGAATAACTTAGCAACAGATCGAAGCTATATTTTATTGAAATGTTTTTTTTACATTGTTTTCATAGGTATCTAAAATTCTGATTAATATCACAGGTATCGAATTACCAGCACCGTGAGAAAATCTACAAATGTTATACCTAACAAATTAAAAACATAAAATATCACACATTGGATAATCCGCACAGATAATGCCGTTGTAACATAGTCTTGACGTCATTTAAGTCGCTTTATTTACATAAAATACGATTTTTATCAATAATGGCGTTAACTGTTTAGCTTGTTCGATAATCTTATCCTTTTAAGTGTCGTCAGACCATGAGGAAAATAAAATTAGAGACAATTTATAATACTCAAACTGCTTGCTTATTCATTTTATACTAATTTGTATACTATTTTGGTTAAAACTTTTCCCAGTTTTTTCATAATATTTTTAATGTATTCATAAGTATCAAGACTATAAAGTCCCATGTGGGAGGGTGACGTTGGCTCGAAATCACAATGCGCTCGTGCTTTGTTATATGAATTGCGTTTTTTGAGTGAAATCGATCACGACGTGTCCGCCTCGGGGGCTGGCTAATATCATACTGTATTTATTTACACATTGTTACTTTAAATTTGCTTTTGAAATCTGTATACATGAGCGATCGGCTTCCGAAACCGCTTTATACCTACGCAGAGAAAAAAAATGCGATTTATGGCTGATATTTGGCCGCGCTGCAATTTTCTCACATAATTTGATCGTTGTTAGAATACATGGAACAAACATTATATAGTTTCGAGATATACTTTAGGCAATTAAGTTTATTAGAACATGATATCGTAATAAATCCACAAATGCAGATCATCTTAAATTAAGACCAAGGCATTTTTGAGCCTCGTTCACACAACATAACACCGAATTTATTATGCCATTAATTTATGTTATACACATATGAGATACATAAGTTTAAGCATACGCATATAATATATAATAATTGCTAAATTATTCTATTTTGTTGAATAAACTGTAGTATTAAAACAGTGCGACTTTACAATCCGGGTATCAATTTTATGTGTTAACAACTAATGTCAAAATTTGAATATTTGTATTCGTTACTATTCATTTATTCTCTAAAAACATGGTTTTGGCGAATGATTAATTTATTTATTGCATTTAGAATCTGCGTCTTAAAGGGCATGGAATCTGTAGCGAATGTGTAAGTGAGCCGTGCATAAATATGTATGAAGAGGCGGGTACGGATCCTTGACAATGCTACTGCTATTCCCGTATTGTGCCCCCGACATTATGCCTTCAACGTCTGAAGTAGCAGGCACTCCCATTCGCTCCTTTGTCGCTCCTTCCGAATAATTAGAGCAAACAACATTGTTGCTCTCATACTTGTAGTCGGCAATAAAGTATACATTTCAATGTAAAAAATCTGGAGAGTCCTTAGCGAAGGGTCGCTTTGACAGTTAATTTTTGTCATTGTTGGTCCCGCGACCCGCGCGGTATTTGTACTTTTTCCGTACGAATATACAGCGAGCAGGGATCGCGTGAGGGTTTAAGTTTATTGTTTCGACGGGCTGCGAGAGTCGTGAGAATTGTTACTTAGTACTGCTTGACATTTAAACTTACATCTTGTTAAATCTGCGATAAAACGGGTTCTATTTTTGCGGGCCGCAACCGGATATTGGAATCGCTACCATTGTTCAGTGTTCGGTAACACTTTATCTGTTAAACTATCTTGGAGCTAAATCTCGGTTCATTTAATTTTTGTGCCACTGTCTCTCGGCTTATGTAATACGGCTAATTGAATAACCTTATAATACAATGTAACCAGTCTTTTGTTGTTTTATCTAATACTTTTCCCTCTGCTTCTACAAATCACTTATTAAAAATACATTACAGAACTTAGTAGACGTATCAAACACATCAAACACTGTTTTAAGCTTTCAAGGTTTAAACCTAAACTTGTACTGGCACCTGGATATCTTCCGTGATTGTTCATTATTTTGAGCTCCATTGTTTTGTATGAGTTTAGTAGACTTATATTCTACCAATCCAGTTTCCTTTGAAGGTTTTACATGAAAGGCCATAACTATTTCAGTAAAGACTCGTCTTTCTTTAATTCTAAAAATTAAAGATAATTAGGTGTATCCACGCCATGTTCGGTGTTTCTTATTAGCAATGCAACATCTTAGCTTCGATAAGTAGATCAGATAGCTATAAGTTTATTTAATGGCTTTATAGCAAGAATAAATAAACAAACCAACCACAAAGATAATGAAATGACAAAATGGTTGGTATTAGGGTATATGCATGATTTTTTTTATCATCCTAAACAAAGCGTATTAACATCAGAAATAGTAAAGAGCAATTATTTTTTTAATATCTGATCTATAAAAAATACTAAGTTATAAGTATTTGAAACTGCTGATTAGACAGCGAATGACGTCATTCGCTGCATCGACGTACAAAATACATACTAAATTCCGTTCATCTAGAAAGAGATAGAAACAAAAGTTTAAATGGTTATAACTTTTGTGTTGTTTGGCCGATTTATGTCTTGTTTTCGCTTTTTGACATTATTTTATAGTACTTTAACAATCCAGATCGAAAAAAAGTATGCACATTCCCTATTGATACAGTTATCATATTGTGAACATATATATGGAAAAACCAGACTACTTAAATATGTTCGATTACATTATACGTTTTTTTAGAATACTCACATATTTAATTGGAACCCAATAAAAACACTCAGTGCTGAACATTTACCTAAAAGCTAGACAAATTATTCCAGTTACTGGCTGTAGCTACCTCCATCAGTGACATTATAACCCCGTTTGCATCATAGGTCTAACAATCAGTAACTCACCACTATCATCATCATCTGCCTAGCCATTTCCCAACTATGTTGGGGTCAACTGCCTATCTGACCTCCACAATCCAGTTACTACTGGGTAATACGATATCCCCTGGTAAGACTGGTTGTCAAATTTCGATCCACTACCTGTAACGACTGTCAAAGATCTACAAATGACAGCCGGGCCCAACGGCTTAGTGTTCTTTCCGAGGCACAAAGGAAACTCGGTATGTAATGGGTGATCACCCATCCACGGACCAACCTAGGCAAGCGCAGCTTAACCTGATTATTGACCCGAGCGGCTGTTATTATTTAGCCACAAGATTCTCTATTAATTAGCTAACTAACCGTTATCCAAAAACGAATCAACCTCAATCACTAACATCACATTACTCAACCGTTTAGAGAGGGTATCACAATCGTAATTCATCCGAGACAATCGTATTGCCTTTTATGACGCATTACAGGCCCAGCATACCCCTGGTTATCTGTCACCAAGATACCGTCAACTGTCCCGGGGGGATCGCGGGATACCCCGGGACACCCCGGGATTAACCAGCGAGGGACCGATTTAGATTTGGGACTTTATTAGACTTATTTTATTCTGGTTATAGACGATTTGATTTTTAATTTGAATTTTGGGGTTGGCGTGTTATTTATACTTGAAGAAGTAGGGTTAAATGTTTAGGGTTATTTAAGGGTATTTCTACCGGCTAGGGTGTATAATAATTTAGCTTTATCTGTGAGTGGATCTTATTATACTGTTGTAGAAGTTTTGCTTCTTCTACATAATTATTTGTGAGTAAAAAGGGTTAATATCATCCCCAAAAAATAAAATAGTCCTGAAATCAACTGCACATGACCCATCACAATAAATCTGGTATTTAATGACATTGTATTATATTACAATACTTGAATTTAATCACTTTCCTTCAATGGAATCTGATATATTTGCCATTTCAGAACCAGTCCATCATTCCAGCTTGGTCAAGCATAATCATTATACGACTAGAAGTGAATTCTAGACGCGTGTGACCAAATCATAATTACCGTGTGCATACAATAAATCTGTATCAAATGTTACATCCTTGTTTTAAAGTTATTCAGGTGTATTTTTGTTTGCTAAAAAAAGTGCTACACTCTTCTTTACTTTGACAAAAGTTGTCGTACTTACTCCATTTACTATGTGTCTGAGCACATCTAGACGGATCAGGTAAAATTTAAATATTTCCGTGTACCTACAGTAAATGTTCTATGTAAGATGTTATGTATACGTACAGTTGCTAGCGCATCAAGCTACTACAAACTGTCAAATTTTCTCATTCGATTTTGAACTTAACCGTCAACATTTTATGGTTTAAAATCATTTGGAGAAATTTGACAGTTTGTGGTTACTTGATGTGCTAGCGACTGTAGTTACCTACAATTTTAAAGAAATTACTATTTCTGTGCTACGAAAAGTGCTACGCTTTTCTTTACTTTGTCATAATATGCTCATTGTGACTTATGTGTCGTAGCACATGCGTTCGACCATATTAAATTACTAAATAGGTGTAATAGTAGTAGTAAATATATTTTGAATAGATATTGTAAGAAGAAGTTAAAACGTTTAAAAACTTCATTTTTTCTTTGCTACGAATAGTGCTACGCTTTTCTTTCAATGTAATTTTTATCTCAAATCAAAATATTTAAAAACTCGTTCTAAAGTTTTTTCTGGTTTAATTCTTAACCACGACATTATAATATAAGGCCTAACATTTTCCAATTGGCCAGTTTCAAAAATATGTGTGCAAAAATATAGAGCCAGTTAGTATAAGTTATAGCCGTGTTTAGAAAGAAGAAACGAATGATTTTTTTAGGACTTTCACAAATACGATTTCATTAAGGCAAGAATTTCTCCATGTAAAATGGTTTATCGAGATTAGAATAGCTGTTTGTAGAGCTTCTTCCTTGTCAGTTTATAATAGGTCTGTCAACTTTCAGTGTTTTATGCGTCATTTTAGAGGTAGAGGATTTTTTATCGGGGGCTCCTGATAAGTTACCAATGGAAAATCCCATCAGCCGCACGGCCTGTTTATTTCTACAGCTCGATTGACGCACTAGTCTATTTCCGTACAATTTGTAGCGTAAAGGTGTACTTACATTATGTAGTTTGTAGTAAAGGCCGCACGCGTTACAGACGGGCTCGCCGTTCTGGTTGCGTCGCCAAAGGGTCGTAGTCGTAGTCTTGCAGTTGGCGCACGAGGTGCCTGCCCGCCGGGCTGCGCTTTGTAGCGACTGTAACAAAGATGGGTGGTGGTTAGATTTCATGCCTAAAGGATATATAGTTCATTTAACAAATATTTTAATTTTTTTATTAACAAAGAGTGAGAGTCAGTGGACCCAGCTTAAGGCTCGGACTGCACCAAAGCGGAGACAACTGGAGTGGAGAGAAGTGTGAAAACCTACATCACGTCTCTGCTGTGATTGCATCGTCGAATCTTGCACATCTTCTCTCAGCTCCGCTTGTCTCCGTTTTGATGGAGTCCGGGCTGTAGTCTGTAGACCGAAGTCGACGAAACACAGTTTGCACGTCTTTTGTTTAGTTGGCGAATCAGGAAAGTTGCCAAACGGGATGTAGCCAGACAGGCGCGATGCTTTGAGTAATTTAATTCATCAACACTGTTCTCAAAACGATGAAGGAAACTGGCATGACTTTGAGATTGGGTAGGTGGATATTACAGCCTCTCACAGAGGGAGGACTGTGTTCTAGGCTCATAATCATAAGTAAATATAGCTGAAGACCTTCAACAAGACAACGTATGGACAATACCTGATACAAAAGGATCCTTTATTTTTGATTATTAAATGTTTATTGCATAGATATTCTACTTGTTTCCAGAGCTCGAGGTTATCAATTAGGTGATAGCGTTGTTTAGTAGCTCACTTTAAGTTACACGATAAAGTATCACATTTATGGGTTTTATAGCCTTATAATGCCTTAAGAACAATGATAATGAATTTCACTCAGTAAACTTTTACGTGTGCGGTGTATGAAACAGCTGACCAATTCGAGCACGTTTGTACCTCCATGGAAATGAAATTGTATTTTAATTTAATTGTATTACAACACTTTTGTTATTAATTGTACCCGTCGAAGAAGTTATTATGCAGTAAAGTGACAGTAATGCGTTTATTATTTTAAGTACAATTTTTTAAAAGGGCAATCGCGTAATAATGATAAAATAAGAATACGCGACTGAAATTGTTGAATACGTGAGTTTAAAGATCTACAGATGTAGACAATTTATGATTATGTTGATTTCATAAAAGGTAATACGAAATGACAACTGAATAGCGATACTAAAACTGAATGTAGATCCACATACAAATTAAAGAATTAACGTCGCTGAAGAGTAATCAACTATAATTTTTGAAGAAAAAACCGATTAAAACAAAACGTGCGTCCAAATTATTACCGAAGAAAATATTATACCTAGAGCCAAAATTTACTACCCTATTAATGTACGTTAAAACAATCAACATAAAATACTCGCTTGAGTCGCAAAACGACGCGACCGACAAAAAGTGAATATTCGAATATCGAAACGAAAAAGCGAGGTAGCTATCTGCGGGCTCTCTTACGCACCTGCCCATTACTACCCGTCAATCAGACAAAAAATATCCAAGACATGCGGTGGCCGTTTTATACAGTCCACAAAAGTGCCTCACTCAATTAAAAATGCATTCGTCCTAAACCGACACCAAAATAAAAAGAGCCGGCGCAATCCGAATCATAATAAATCCATTAATTTGTCATGTCATTTATCGAATAAAAAGTATTGAGGTCGTAAAACATTACGAGAGGAACTATTCGGGACGGGTGAGGTTCTCGGACTTCTCGGTAACTAGAATCGAATACTACCAAAGATTATCGTGACCGCACCGCGGCCGTATTGTCCCATTTAATATCGTAAGTGACTGTGTCGGCCTCAGCCAGCGGTACAATCGAGCACAGAAGGCTACATCAGCCATACAAGCTACATCCCGAATATTATTATCCAAACATGTAGGTATCGTACGTACGTACTGCGCAATAACAAATCAGTGTTGCTTTATAGTCCATTTTAAATCCACTATAAGCATTATCTTTCAGATAATATGACATTCAATCATTTTATCAATTCCCAACACAATTTTGATTTTATGATAGTACTATCTTTGACTTGGCCTTCGCTGAACCGTTTATAATATTTTTAATCTTGTTAAATAAAAGAACTGATTTGTAAATCATGTACATGCAACTAATGTAATGTAATTGATTTATTTATCTTTCTGATAGGTATCCATTAAAATAAAACATACATTGTCAGTTAACAGTTTTCTGAGAAAATTCCCCCTAATCTAAACGCCCTAGGCACTTTTATTGCAGTGATTTAGTAAGTTACTCGTCATAATCAATAATATTACAATAATTTTTCAGACACATTATGGTATATTTTAGGGAAAAAGGCTTTACGATATCAATTCGATCAAAAACTGAATGAAGTTTAGTAAAATGAAAACAAATGCAAACGAATAAAACAAAATATGTTTACAGTAAGCACCGTTCCGCCCGCCAGTACTTGCATATTGGAATACCTAAATATTAAATGGTTTGCGTCAATATCTGCCGCGTCATGGCAGCTTCTTTGTGCCAGCATGAGATTAGAGCTGGCCATATTAGCCGAGCCTGTAACACATACTTTTTCTTCTCGTTCTCACTGTAAACTCGAATAATGTTCCATTTGTGACATACGAACTAAGAACTTTTTGTTTTTTTTTTTGTGGTGATATATTGAGAGGTGCTTTAAATGAAAATAAATATGTTACGATGTGACAGATGTGATGTTTAAAGATGGATGTTGGACTTGATAAAAATAGGAGAAATAAGGCCTAGTTTTTTTCATTTCTTATGTAAATTGTTGTTGATCTTTGAAACCTGTTGCAACGATTATAATCCAGGTTCATTCCTTTCATGGCTTTTTATTATTTTAACTAGCTATTCACAACAGGACATAGTGCTTATGTCCGATCGAACCTTTGCAAATACAACTTCGTAACTCATATCAGCTTAATAACAACATTAACTGCACTAGTTTACAACTCAATTACGAGAATCCGATTATATTAAGCGAGATAAGAGTTCCCATCAAGTTATAACTGTTGGTGCATCACGCATGATCCCAGGGGAAAAGGGGGTCAAATCAGAGGGGTTCAATGGTAAGCCGATTACAGGAGTCAACCCATAACTGCCTCACCAGTCACCCCCCGGTTTTATTTCAGTGGAAAAACGGCTGTTTACTCGTAATTTTATGGACGAATTACTTTCTCTCCTCAAACGCTGAAATGGCTGGAAAAAGTCGTAAATTTTACGAGTCGGATTATTTTTTATTTGGGTCATTTTTTATTGTGCGGACCTTGCCAGTGAAAACGTTGTATTTGGATGACCCAGAATAAAATAAAGGTTTATTTATTATCGGTGATAAAATGTATTGTTTTTCTGATAGAAAATCTTTATCGGAATCAGAATGCCTACACTGAAGTGATTAATCATAGCTACCTCCCTGATTACATAGCATACCCACTTAAAAAACGATACGGCTACATAAAATACAAAGAATCCCGAGTATTCGAACACTTGTCCTCTATATCAGAGAGGTTTATTAATTGTTAAACCCATTTCACTGTCAACGACATTCCTCTCGGATCGATATCTTACATACACGCCAAAAAAATACCAAACAAACGCCGACAAAGATAAAAAGCATCACGAACAGACAGTACATATTGCTGGCCACTTTAATTTCCACTGTAGTGTAAACTGAAGAGCTGTGACAATAGAGGACTCTATTGTGAATGTGACGCGAACAAAAACATCGCTTTTGTGCTTTTACAAACGGAATTATAGCATAAAGATGTAAGCTGACCGTATTAAGTGGACACTGCACAATAGTACCGAACAATTTCACGAGCTTCTAAACATGAAAACAGCTGCTTATTAAAACAACATTCCAAACAAAATTCCTGTGGTTAGAAAGTGATTAGGGCACGTATTAAATAACTAAATTATATAACCGAGTCATTGAACATCAAGTTAATTATCAACAGCGACACATCAAACGGATTAGTCCCGCGTCGCTTCACACTAACTCCCGCTAATTCAATAACCCACCCACATTAAAAACATATTTCCATAAAGCCGTGCCCCCCGAGCGATCCAATCAGCGTTATCTCCCCCATCCCTAGCAAACACCTCCTAATCAAATCAAATCACAGCCTCCGTCTTGCCTAATCTATCTACCTATCTACGCTACAACGTAAAATTATATTGCAAAAAGGGATACCTACGTCCCCTCATATATTTGCTAACACAAGCGAAATTTATCCAGCCCGGAAGCAGCCCTCTTACAATACATACCTACACGATTTTGTAGCCGGAAAACACAAAGCTATGCTCTACACAGACACACACACACACAGACACGACGTAGTCACATCGCGCGCACACTCCGCCGCCTATCAGCATATCTACACCATCTAGATCCCACTATGAGAACCCCCAAGGGGGAGGCAATCCATTTACCAGGCCCGACACCGCACTGAAAATTTCCTCTTATCCATATAAAGTTAGAGATGACAATCGCGCGGCAAAAGCAATGTTTTTAAAGGTTTACACGGCCCCTAGCAGTGAAAGCGCGGAATCGATGTAGCCTTTACCCCTCGCCCCGCGCCAGTTTTTCCGGCGCTCCGTCCTTATCTGACCGGGGCGATTAGATAAAGAGAGATAGAGCGTGAAAATAAAGATTTTCATCGTGTTCACTCACACCACGATAGTTTCAGCCGTGTAGTAATGTAAATGTAATAGCGGTGTCGTTGTGTGTGTCGTTCACATAGGAACCGGGACGTATAGACGGAAGGGCTCTCCCAATGGAGCGGGGGTCGACAAAACTTTGATGTTGTGTAGGCTCTTTTGAGGCTGCTATCGTGCCTATTTATTCATAAAGTACATACATTCTTGGGTGATTAAATATCTTTGAAGTAATAGGCAAACGGCTAGACAGAACTGTGGAATGTGACAACATTGTAAATGTGTTTGTTGATGATTGATTCGTGTAGGTACAGTCTGTGGCTGAAATCGTTGAAAGTTGAAGTTGGTTGTACTTAAAAGACAAAGTAATTTCAGTGTAAGTACGAATATTGTGTGTACAGCTATAAAGTAATTTACAACTTGTCGATCGTGTCTCGCTGGAAGTTTATCACGTCGCTAGTCGGGCGCCTGCGAGCATCGTCGAAGCGGTCATAAAAATAAAAGCAGTGCTCGTAATTTTTTAAATTTTCACACGAAGATGCAGCGCCGCGCCGCCCCCGCACCGCGCCGCCCCCTGCCTCCCATTGGCCGTATCCGCGGAAGCCATGTTGGGAAATTCGCTTAACGATTTATTTGTGTGCGGATCGTAGCGCCGGCCGGCCGCGTACTCGATTGCCGTGTTACAAGCAGAAATATGACGCGTGAAACTCATTCACCTTTAATTGTCGCGGTCGGTTGTCTATGTAAATTGAAGCTTCACGGAAATATTTAATGGAAAGGCGGCCGGTATTGTCCGCCCGGTATCTGTTCATGGGCCGTCGAATTTTATAAGTCCGTTAGGATAACAAAGCGTGGCGGTTGCCCAATAGGAGCTATCGGCCGATAGCGATCGACGCTCGCTCGGATTGACACATCAGACCGTCAGTCGCTCGTTGAGATTACCATCGAAATACATTCGCCTCGTAATCGACACGCCGACGTCACGCTCCGCCTCATTGATGCTGCCAAATATCTCTCCGTGCATCCTTATCCGAGCTCAATAATAGAAACATCCTAGTTAAGATTCCGAGATAAATAGCTATTTTATATGTCTGACACCTAGAACGGACTGCTTCATGAATATAATGATGGCGCAAAGTCGCAATGCGAAGATTATGTCATTTACAATTAGATGGGCAGTATAAAACGCAATAATTATCTTGTTCCGACGTTGATTGATACTTTACATTATGCTACTGCTACTGAGTCACACCACTGTCTCATTAGCACAGCAGGTAAACAATTTATAGAATAAATTAGAGAAGAGATTTATAAATAATCACCTATTTTATAAAAACCTCAATAAAGCTCCGATATGAATTCCAATCCATAATTTACTCTACTTCAAACAGAAAATGAAGTAGTAGGCAATAAGTTGCCAAAGGACTGGCTAAAGGGCCTAAAACCATGAGAGTTACTCTCTAAGTATCTATTCCAATAAAATAATATTATAAAAGTTCAAAATTTGCTTATAAGTTTGTATGTAGGGGGTAATCTCTGAAACTACTGAACCGATTCCGAAAATTCACTAACGGGAAGGAACATTATCTCAGAGCGTCATGGACATTTAAGTTCCCGTGGGTTAATTTTTGTACATAAAAACGCCGTATCCCAGTAGTTCCATGCTCTAGTTCCATTATGGGACAAGAGCTAAGCCACGAACATAAACTAATATTATTATAAGAGCCTAATAGAAAGCAGAGTATAACTTAAAAATAAAAAACCGGCCAAGAGCAAATCGGACTCGCGCACCGAGGGTTCCGTACAAACTTTTTAAAGGACAAACTTAACTTTGCTTTTCGATCCCTGGAAACGGCTATTGTACCAACCGCAAATAATAAGTTTGTAATAGTAAAATCGCTTTTTTTGTTATTAAACTACATATTTACGGTTTTTAGATTTTTTCCTTTACCTGTGCTGTAAGACCTTGCTTTTTGCCAAATTTTGTGATTCTAGGTCAACAGGAACTACCATATAGGTTTTCGACCCAAAACCTATAGGGTACTTCCGGTTTACCTAGAATTGTCAATTTTGGTTAAAAGCAAGATCTTACAGCACATGTAAAGGGAAAAGTCTTAAAAAATAAAAAAGTTGAAAATTAAGGTATATTTTGATACTTTATGTACCCAATAAGGACTATAGACCTTAGCATCTGGTATAAATTTCAACTTGCTAGGTCCACCCATTCCTGAGAAAATCGGTGGTGACAGACAGACGGACAGACGGACAAGAAAGTGATCTTATAAGGGTACCTTTTTTACCTTTTGCGGTACGGAACCCTAAAAACATTTAAATATATTTGCATACCAACAACATTGCGACATAGTTGGAGCTCCTGCAATACGCGAATACAATTTACGGAGCCAATCCCTTATCTACCAACCCATCCATTCCTTTAAGCCACGATAATGACAAACGTCAAACAGAATAACCTATTCGCTATCTCCTACAGAACAAGAATGAAGGATGTGCTCAAGCGCATTCAAGATGGATGACAGTTGCGCAGGCGTCAGTGCATCATAGTATAGTGTCACCAGGTGAAGGCCCAATCTTGATACTTGATAGATATGTATACATGTTAATGGCCGTTTAGATTTATAGCCTGAACTTAACAAAACAATTTTGATAGGGATCTAACATAAGTAATTTTCGTTGTGTTCTATTATACAAATTGTCTTAGCTACCCACATGTTGCACACATAATTATAATAAGCAGGTAGAAATGTGCGTGTGTGTATGTGTGTTTGAATTCAGTAGATTATACACACACACAAACTTATAGAAACATATTTGGCTATATGAGTGTGTCTAAAACAAAGTTCATAAATTGAAACAGAATGTCAGTAATTCAGAGATATAATCGTATATCACTAACAATCAGCATATTTGGCTAAACATTGACGTTATAAATCGCACATAACTATGATAATTTCGTTAAAAATAGAAGAGATTAACTTTTAATGAGTTTTTCTAGGAAAATAAACCTCTTTCAGTTTTAAGTGTTAATTTTAGTATATAAATTCGTTGCATAAAATTAAGATACTATTCTACTAGGTAAGTACTTATTACATACGTCAGTTTATATAGGTACCTATTTATCTAAAGCAAACCGTATAACGTGATGCCTAAAAGCCCATCGGCAAGGTTTTGAACTTCTAATCGATAGGTCGTGAGTCCGTTCCCAGTGAACTATTGTGATGAGCCCACTTGCAACCTTGCTTCATAAATTAATAGTAGGCAGTACTCGAAGTCATAAATTACTAATTTCAGGTAATAAGGAACATTACTTAGTGAAGTGTATTATGTCATTTCACCACAACTGATAGCTCTCATTTGTTAACTCTTTTATTAGCACGTTCTGTAGCTAACTAGCCCTAAGAACTTTCATACACGATCACACTCCCCATTCATCATAAAATACTCATTTAAAAACCGCAAAAGCACACCTCATTTACATAATCTAATAATTCAGTTAGCAAGCCACAAGTTAAACGTTACCTCATATAAAAAGACAGGTGTAACGTGTAACACTTAAAAAGAAATACAAGCAACTTCTAAATTACACAAACAAGGCGTCAGTCCTGCAAAATTACAAAGTAACTCGGGAATTATGTCCTGCAGGCGACTAAACGCTAGTAATTCTACCTCGAAACGCTTCTTATAACGTATGAATTTGCATTGAATGGCAAAGGACACTGCGGGCGTTTTCAAAACTGACACACACAGAATTCCGTGTACCGCCGTGCCGCGTATCTCACATCTCATCCTCGAACACCGTGTTTCTTATACACTTAGCTGGAAAACTGCTTGGGAATGTAATACCCGAATGTAGGCTTCACGACTACCTTTCGAGCTTTGATTTAGCTCAGCAAACACTTTATTCGAAGTGACGTAATTCATATTTGTTGAATATGAAATGAGATGAATATTTTAACAAAGTAATATGGCTTAGACGTGATATTACAATAGAAAAACAGTTGTAGGTAATAGCCCATTGTTGGGAGAAGAGTTGCCGCTGACAAAGTCGTTGATACTGCTAGTCATTAGAACAATTTACGAAACAGTGATGATAAAAGACTGAGAAACGGCTCCTATTTTTATAAAAATGAGTTTAAGGTCAGCTGTTACCTAGGATTTGTAACAAACAGCTTTCAATGACCTTTTGAATTATACCCAGAATAAATTCAACCTGTCATCGTAAAAAATAGTAATACAGCAGCGCAGTTCTTTGAAAATCATTTCACATCAAAGTGTTCTTTCTTAACGTGTAGATAATGATACAATTATATGACAGGCCGATTGGTTGTAGCAATTAATCAAGTGAAACAGGTGCATAAAACAGTGCAAGTGAGCGAATGCCCCGGGTTGTGTTGTAAAGCTGCGCCCGCGCCTGTGGAAGTCGTAAATACGATGGCAGCTGCCCATCGCCAATCCCCTTAATATACAGTTCTACCTTCTTGATGATTTGACATTTGTATAGAAATTGTAAGCAGTAAATGAAAATGTGCAAATGAACATCCAATTCGAACAACTAAGTTCGTTAACATGTTGTAAAACAAAAATAAACTAAATAATGCTTAAAACAAAAGCCTGTAAAGGCGTTCTTAGATTGAATCGTCGGTTTATCAGATTTAACACTCTATGTTAAGGGTCGTTTTGATAAAACACACGCTAGATGTGGGTACGCACGACGCATTGCGCAGGAGTGCGAACGCCGCGCGTCGGTCCCTCCGGGTCGGCGGGTCAGTTCGCACAGTTTAGCACCGCGTCATATTTATAATTACGGCAGGCGGGCGCATGCGCGCTAGGCACTCTCCCGCGCAGCGCCCAAGCCGATAAATCAAAATTTTAAATCACCGGTGGGCGTACCAAACCGCTCGACCAGCGCCGAATAAAATGAATTAAAAATAAAATAACGCGAGGGGGCGAGCGCGTCCTGAGAAAATTTAAAGATATTTCGCTTTAGTTTTTTTAATTAATACCTTGTTAAAATTTAATATAGAGGGCGCATGCGTTATTACAATGGGTGTGCGGGAGATTTTAAACTCGCTTTCGGTAACTTATTGAAGCTGCGGGACCTTTTAATTGGATCATTTTTTAACGAGAAATGATAACATTCGATCACGGGTGAGACGAGATCATTACGTGGTTCAATCGATCTCGCAAATTTATTGCAGAATGTTGTTGAACCTGTATTTTTGATACGAAAGGTTTCTTGCGGTGCCTTGCAAGGCTGCCATAGTCTACGGGAGGCCTTTTGACTGTGTATAAACGTTTCTCACAGCTGGAATGTGAACACGAACGTCACGGTAACATCTGAGGAGATCAAAGTAGACAAGCATTAAACTCGGTCCCACACAGTTAACGTCGTGTCAAATTTTAGTTCCACTCATGTTATCTAATAAACTTATTGTAATTTTGTAAGACTGGTAATAATTTTAATGTTTTTATTAACATAATTGAGATTGGTTGACGTGGATCAGACGTGTTGACCACGTAGATGGTAAAATATTATGGAAAAGGGAATAAGTAGCATAATTTCAAGCGCATAAGGTCTAAAATAGAGGTGAGAAAGAAGAAGCAGCGTTAGCACTTTTCTTATTGTCTCTTCTTTATTCAGCTACATTCGGTTTCACTCAAAGCTGACCTCAACATTGTTAAGACACAACAAGGCAGACGAAGATGTCTTTTATTGCATCAAAGTAGAAGTTGCCACAAGACGTATTTATATTATAAAACCTTTTACTAAAAAACTAGCAAGCCTTCTTAATTTATTTATAATGGTAACTTCTTTCTATAATTTATCTATCAAAATTTTAGTCTAAAAATCAGCACCCACCACTAATTTACCCATATCAATAGTACCCCATCATTGCCCAGCAGCTTAACCCCGAAGGTCAGGGTGCCCACATGAGCAGCCGTCGGTTGGTAGCCTTCACTCCTGACAGCTCATCGGGCAGACATAATGTTGATGAGTGTACTTTTTTAATCATACTTTTTGCTGACGGTGCGTAGTGCGTAAGTGAGGTGCTTTTTTCTTTATTTTTTTTTTATGTTTGAATTTTTGTGGTTTGCGTTGCTGGCCAGTGATTTTTATTTAAGTTTTAATAATGCTTGGTTTTTTAACATGATATTATATTAAGCCCGTTATAGAATAGGCATAGATAGTAAAACCCTTTCGCCAGATATGTTTAAGTGATGACTGACTTTGCTAACACTACATCAACGAGATCTGCCTAGTTTTATATCATTTCCTTTGGTGATAGAACTTAGTCACCATGATGACTCAAACCATCAATAAAATGTACTGTGATTTTACAGTTAATTCTAATTCAATCTTCCCATTAAGGCTTCCTCTGACATAAAACATACCTATTGAAAAAGGTTGACAAGCCTCTGTCAGACTTCCATCATATGATACATTCGCCTTTTTAACACTCAATGAAAAATCACTAGGTAGGAATCATAAAGATTGCCATATTCTTATTTAAATCTACAACATAAATCTTAGTAAACGAAGTGCACACATGTAATTTAGCATTCTTATCAACACGATATACTTTTATCTATTAATCTATTAATCGATTAAATATCGAAACTGTGGTAGTGTTAATTGATAAATAATTCAATAAAACTGCTTTATTTGGCGAGTGCAACAAAACGGTTACATAAAGATAAAATATAGTAGTTAATAAACACATTTGTATAGAATTTATTGATCAGACCCGACGTTATGTTAATGTGCAAAGCTACTGCATGTTTTGTTCAATATGATGAATGAACAGGATTTGAATGTCGTAGTAATTCTGTACTACAAAGGATTTATTTAAGTTGTGTTGGTAACCCGTAGCACCTGTGAAAACTACGAGCAAAGCTTCTAAAGAAAATTCGCCTTTGAGGCGATAGAAATTGTATTGGGTGTCGAATCATACTCCTATGGACTGACTAACTAACTACGGTTAGATGTATTTTTGGACTAACTTCTAACAGTAATATGTCAGCATTGCAGAGGGATGAAACCAGCCTGTTTTGGCCCAACATTACGATTTTGCAACTCCAAATGTGAGGAACGTCTAGTTAGACCCTTACCTAACCATTCATTTCTACTGTATCAATAATACTTCGTTTCACTCGACAAAAATACCAACCAGGTTACACACCAAGGAGCCCTAGTAGGTACTTCTATTTCCAATGACACTGGCCAAACAGATGAGAATTTATTTCAAAACTATTCCAATTCGTTCGATATTCATTTGTTTTTTAAATGTCGTCACAATAGTACCTAGGCAGTCCGGCTGATTTAGTACCGCCGTATATTGTAGAAAGGTACAAGGGCAGGTGGGTGCCGTAGGTCGTTCAAGGTGGATGGCATTTTGGTTTATCGCTACCATTTAGTGCGGCTTTATATCCAATAATGTTGGTAGCGGTGACGATCGACTCGCGTATTTGTTTTAAACAAAGCTTTTGGGTAATCTGCAGTATAGAATACTTAGTCAAAGACGTATTCTTTGATAATTTCAGGAATTTGGTGTAAATTACTCATGTTTTATTTTTACAGACATGGGGGTGTTTAAATTTATTTGGTCACTTTCTACGTACATTCCTGATGTCATATATGGGTCACTGGAGAACGGTTCTTCGCTGTCCAGGATATCGACAGATCCAGGGGAACAGCGAACCGATAAGGATCGAGCATGGTATATTCCAGGGTCATAGTCTGAGTCCATTGTGATTTTGTCTACCCTTGAACCCTCTCAGCACACTGCTGGAGCGTTCAGGTCTAGGCTATCTGTTGAGGAAAGATGGTCCGGTCATGTCTCACCTTCTTTTCATGGATGATCTGAAACTCTTTGCCCCCAACAATTTGCAACTGATGAAGCTACTGAAGGTAACAGAAACTTTCAGTAGCGCCATCAGGATGGAATGTGGTGTGGACAAATGTGCAGTCATTCATATGAAGCGAGGGGAGATTATGGAATCCGTGGGAACTCAACTCTCGGATTCCATACACCTTAGATCACTCTCCTCAACAGAAACTTACAAGTTTTTGGGTATGTCGGAAACATTAGGTGTCAATACTGCCGACATGAAACAATCGTTGAGGGAGCGCTTCTTTGGCCGCCTGAATAAGGTGCTAGGCAGTCTTTTGTCAGGCGGAAACAAGGAGTGCGCTTTCAACAGTTGGGTCATGCCGGTTTTGATGTATTCCTTCGGCATACTCAAATGGACTCAGACGGAACTTGATGCCCTGGATACGAGGGTACGCACACTGCTGACCGCAAATCGAATGCATCACCCACGGTCGTCGGTGATGAGACTGTATATCCCGCGGAAGTGCGGGGGTCGTGGCTTCTTAAATGCTAAGACCCTACACAACCGTGAGGTATGCAGTCTCAGGGAATTCTTCCTAGAAGCCGACAGGGAGACGCACTGAGATGTGGTGTCAGTGGACAAGGGCCTCACCCCGCTCTCCCTGGCTAACGAGAACTGACGCAAGCCTGTATTAGACACTAATGACCGCAAGGAGGAAAGGCAGGGCAAGGAGCTTCACGGACGCTTTTACCGGACCCTACATGGCCCCGATGTAGACTTCCTAGCGTCTACTATTTTTTATATTTTTTAATGTTTTTTTTTTTATAGTGTTTTATACCTACATAAATATTTAAAAATATGTAAAAATTAAATAAAGGAAATAATTTAAGTAGTTATAACTGCTTCTACTAAGAAATTATCCTTTTTTTTTATTTATTTATAGGAAAAGACCTATAAATAAATTACAACTGCTTTGTTACTATGGAAACTGTATCCTCTTTAAAACATTTGGACACGAATTTTTTGTTTTTGTAAATCAATGAAAAAAACAAAGATAAAACGCATCAAAACTCAGGAGTGGGGGCTCGTGACGTCAGAACTAGCTAAAAATTATACCAAGGCGTGACGTATTGAGAATTTTAAAAGCGTCATATCTTCGTCAATTTTGGTTTACGTAACAAAAGAAAAAACGGGTCAAATAATTATTTTTTGATAATCTAACTGACGGACTAATTCGATTTTTTTGTCGTCTCGCCTATTATTATTAAAAGCTAAAAACGCGTGATAAAATAAATCATTAGGTATTCAAGATATTCACTGCACGTAACACTTAAAATAGATAAAAGTACATGGCCATTAAAATCAATTAAATTATTATCTTGTATACTTTATCAAGCAAAACCAATGTTTTTTTTAGGTACCTAAACATAATATATACACGCGAATATCGTTCCAATTACGTTAAGTACAATATAATTAAGGAAAAATACTAACTAACGTATAATATTTAATTACTATAATAATTGCAGTGACCTACGTGGCTAAACTTTTTTCTAAATATAAAATTCAATTAGATAAACGGAAATTAATAATAATAATAATTAGAAATCGCCAAACGGTTGGTCGACTCTTCACGTGACCAGAGGGCGGGCCTATTTTTTGGCCAAAGAATCAGCATTGCCATCCAACGTGGCAATGCTGCCAGCCTTCTGGGCACTTTTCCTGTTGACAGCGACGTGGACGAATTTTTCGACGCCCTGTAACCCTTTTTGATACTTGTAAATATTTTTATTTCTATTATAGAGTTTGTGTGTAAGAGAGCAGCGGTGGCCCAGTGGTGGCGGCCCCGACTTACGAACGTAAGTCGTGGGTTCGAACCCAGACAGGCGCATTACTTTGTGTAATTTATTTCATCACCACTGCTCTCAAAACGGTGAAGGAAAACATCGTGAGGAAACCGGCATGTCCTAGAACCAAAAAATTCGAAGACATGTGACATCTACCAATTCCCTCTCATAGAGAGGAGGCCTGTGTCCTAGCAGTGGGAACATTAATAGGCTGATGATGATGATGATGTGTTAATAATGTAAATATTATTAGTTTGTGTTTAATAAAAATCATATTAGATAAATAAATAAATGATGTCTCTTTAAAAGTTATTATACCCATCATATACCTACATTTCATAACATATTGTTACATTCTTGCTTGCTACCTATTGTTGCATATTGTTGGTTTGAATAATTATTGCTTTTACCTTTGTGACCTATATTGTATCTGTCTTTTGTTGGAGACCCAAATAAATAAATAATTTTTAAGATTTCCTGTCTACTATATAAGAGTTTTAAATCTATTTTCTCTCAATATAGGTAAGTGTCCTCATACCCAAAGATTTTAATAGGTTTATATAAAGTCAAATTATTTATTTAAAACTTGCACTTTGCAATACATAAAAATATATGATAAGTACTCAATATTCAACGTTTATTAATATATTTACTTCCCCGAGGCCAAACGTGCTCCCGTGAGTTAGTTAAGTCCTGATTAACATAATAATTATTGTATTTATATAACAAATGTACCAGCAGACGTATTACAAAGGTCACCGTAAATTACCCAATAAATATAACACTATCTGAGACAACAATGTGAAGACAAATAGAGCAAATTAATACGTCCGCGCAACAATTACTCAACTACTTATTACTGCATTGCAAACCCTTAAACTTCACTAAAAAAGGATAGTCGTGTTCGTTCGTTCACTAATACAATAATAATTAATTAAATCAACCTCCGCGTGCCCGAAATGACCGTGAAATGACATTCGAATAACATAATGTTTATTTGTTTCATAAAAAAACGAACATATTTTCAGTTTTTGCGCCAACAACACGTGAGCATGCGCAGAACATACCTCACTATCCAATTAATGAGCGAAACATTAGACTTCGTTTATCCAACCATTTTTTCGCTAAGAACTTTAAAAGAGGGTGTTATTCAATTTATGTTGAAGTTTTTACCAGCGCAAGCGCATCCTATTCATAAAATTTTATACGTGTGAATAGCGGAATACATCCATTTTAATTAAACTCTAATTGCAATCGTATTCTTTATTTCACGTAAGCCTATTGTCGTTTTATTGGCGAATTAAATTCTTAGATTTATAAAGAAACGGAACGTAGTATGAATGCAGAAGGAAGAACAAAAAGGATGCACAAATTAAAAGTATGGTAACAGGACAAAGGGTCGGGATGTTCGATTGGTAAACAAGGGTGGCCCGTTTCAGTTAACAATACGGATTAATTATCGGCCGAAATCGACGACTCAAATATACCTGTCACGAGTGTAGAACGTCGCGGTCCAATTTATATGGGCCCCGGGCCCACGAACAATGGTAAAAGCGGTATACACAATGGGAAACGGGTGCAAAATGAGCAAAAGTGGAGCGCCCGCGCCGCGAGATATGCTCGTACATATGCAAACTACAGCAGAAATGTACGAAACGATTAATTACTTTAATAGACTACCAAACATAGCTTACAAACAAGCTTCAATTTTCCAACATGAATCAACCTTAAGGGAAAATTACTACAACATCTTTTTTCCGTATTAAGGTACTTTCAGCTAATGACTACTGGTATGAAAGCAATTATCCCTACATGTGGGGCTCTGTATGTAAATGTTTAGGGTTGAAATACATGCGAATGCCGCCGAGCACGCGCGTGCACTGACGCGCGGACCACCAAGCTGCGGTGTCAGCCCTTGATTCACTGATGTATAACTTAGGGTTGCCAGAGCAAAAAATATAATATCGGAAAAATACTGTTATTATACCGTCTGTTGGTGGTGTCAATTAAAATTGGAAACATGAAGTAGTACATTTTGATTTATGTGTAAACCTATTAGAATTACTGTAGCTAGACACTTTGTAGGTAAGTGTGGGTCATTTTTTTTATGAACAAGGGAGATTTAGACATCAGTTAATGAGAACTAGTTGACGGCAAGTGATGTGTTGTAAACCCTTTTTCAGTCAGTTTGTTTAGTACTTAGGAGTAGGACTTATTATTTGCGCATATTGTGAAACTTGTTGAGCCAACCCTATGCGAGCGGCGTGGCGGCAGCGACAAGCGTAGCATTGTTAGGCGGAGGCCGCCCTCAGCCCTGAATAAATACATTCATATTGCCACTCTAAATATCTGCGATCGATGCTCCGTACGCCTCTCAAATGCCGACGCACCACAAAAAAACGATCATCCATTAAACAACACATTATTACGTTTTATTTGTTCCAGAATTCATTGTGGCTCAGATCTTTAATTCTCAGTCTTAGCACTGACCAGTGACAGCGTCTACGACAACTCTCATAAAAACTATCTATTCAAGTATTCATCGCCGCGACAGTAATGCCAGCCTGTAAGCACTATTATCCCTATAAACTCACATCAGCTGAGGTGTTTACGAACGATTTAGATCGTTAACACTAACAACTTATTCTATCGACCTCCCGCGTTTAATCGAGCAAAATCTACCGCATCGCGTCGCATTCGGCGCGCCAAAATGTGCAGAAAATGGAAAAAACATGGCGCTAAACCGCGAATCCGTATGTATTTAAACGCCGAATTCGAGATTCCGATTCTCAAAAAAGCGGCCAGCGTTCGGTCATTTAAATTTTTCCAAAACGTGAACACAATGGAACAGATTCAGAAAGTTTGTTGATTTTCTTGTTTTATTTTTAATTTTAAATATAAAAAAGGTATTCGGTTCGGCAAGGGCTGTCACATCATTCCAGCGCTGCTAAGTGACGCCGGACGCACGTCAGTCCCTGGATGTGTTTTATTTTCATACGAATCGGACTGACTCGACTTGTTTTTTGTTATCATAGTTGTTGTAACCGAGTCTCGTACCTAATACGGATATTTTTATAATTGTTTATCGTGTGATCCTTTGTTGGGCTTTTAATTTTATTGTGAGCTTTTGATTTTAAATTCATTCGTTCAACATTCCAATAACATTTCAAAATAATGTTTTTACACACATCTTAAGCTTTGTTTATTACTATAACCGATACATAATTTCGAGAAATATTTAGCAGATGGGTCTAGATAGCAAAATTAATATTCATAAGTTATTTCTATCCAGCGCAGCCTAGATTATGAAACGCAAGAAATGCGCAACGGAACGAGTTTAGAAACGTCTATAAGTTTTACGTTCATGGCATAGGTCGGCTATTCGTCATTTTGTATCAGATCAGAAGAAATTTCACGAGACTGATTAAAAGTAACTGTAGCTGAGAATGCTGAGATAGAATATCGGGTAAGACAATAAAGGCTCGCTGAGGCGACATGCCGCGTCTTGGCGCGATTGACGTCCGAGCACATGACGCTAAAAGGTCTATTGTATACGAAACGCTCGTTACGACGCCGTCCAACCGGTCTTTAACACGCTCGGACAATGATCACTCTATACATAGTAGCCGTTCATCTTCCGCGCGGTGAAACAGCTCGTATTAGAGATATTAGCTCACCGACCTGTTTTAATTGTGGAGCCTATTTCTTTGCGTTTATTTTAATGTGTTTGGGGGCGTGGTTGAAATGGAGTTAATTCTAATGTTGATAGGTGTATTTTACCGTTTAGACGGATTAATGCTTAAATAAAGTGAGGTCTAAAGTTATATTTATGAATAAAATTCAAATGACAGCGACGACAAAACATGTTATACGCACTAAAGTGCGAAAAATTTGCATTTAAATACGACATCTATGCTAACTGTTACCCGAAATACAGTAAAGCTAGTAATAAAAACAATTATGCTAATCCGTAGCTCATTAAACAATTCACGGGTAAATACTGTCACAGTCGATAAGGCTATCGCATCGCGATGCGTGATCTTACATCGCGGATAATATCGGATTGCGTCAATTACGCGATCCGCCTCGATCGCACGATACATACAAATGTATTGTATGCAACGACCTTTATTTAGCAGACGAGTGGAAGCCTGTGTACAACCGCTTTACAATACGAATCATAAAATAAAAGGCACAACCATCCCACTAATAGTAACCGAGGATTTAGCGTTCTTCACAGAAACAAGAATTGTTGTTATAACCCTGTTTGAAGGTAAATTATAGATTTATTGTATACTTGTATACTGCTATGAATCATCTACAGCTATTCCGTTAGGTTTTCTTACATAATAAAACCATCTAGGCGCGCAGTGTTCTCCATAATAAATGCCAGTATTAACCCTGCCACTACCAAGTTGCTATCATTTTATTAAGATTAACCGTTATAGTAGCGTTAACTTTTCATATCATCCTGATTGATGAGACTTGTTCCATTAGAACATTCTGCTTTTGTTTCAGACCAGGTACTGTCTGAAAATGGTCGGGCTTGGGACCCTATTATCGTGTATTGGACACGTAAGTGTCACCAATAAGAGAGCGGGAGAGAACTATCGGATTCTAATTTGACCGGTCCGGCGGCGGCGGGAGTGTCGTTTGTTCCATTTAGCGGAGCAGTAGCGAGACACGGAAGTGACCGGAGACCCCAAGTAGGTCCCGGTGGCTTGTACCCAGCCCGCGTGGGACGACATTACAACGTTGACAAAACACTCGCCTTTACCCAGTATTAACGTCCGCGAATACAGTTAAATGGAATTATACGCGCTTCCAGATACAACGCAAACTCCCATGCACACCAAGATTAATTTGTACCGATTTTTCACGTTGATAAATAACATTATAAAACATTCAATTAAAGTGAATGAATAAAATCAAAACAGAGGTTTACATGTCCCGCGGCATATGTTGCAGATATCAATAATTGAAAAGCGAACTTATTAAATATGCTTATAACACGGTGTTGGCATTGTTCGGGAGTCGCGTCATTAGTCAGGGAGACACCGCTCGCTCCACCCGCTCAACCCGACAATTTGAGCGGCGCGCACTCGCTGAACGCACCAGTAAATTGCGGGTTGCCACCTCGCACCGCTACTTTTATTTATTTGTATTTATAAAGCATTCGGATCCTAATTATATTGGCGGTGAACGTAAACTGTGATTCGAGTAATGCTTTTTGGAACAGTTGGTGGTGCGGCGCGCTGACGGGTTAATGACAGCCCGAGCTTCCTGCTATGTTAATTGTGTAGAGGAAGTCAATAGGCGCGGGCGCATCGCATTATTTATTACATCGAGTTTTGGTTTTGTTTTCTTGCGTCACGTTCGGTAGCAGGCACAGGCACTTACCCGTCTGTCAGTCTCTCGGAGGCTTAGTCCAGATTAAAACGTAATACGGTAGTTTGCTTGTCCGTTGTGCCATTCAAACGATTGCTTAATGCATTTAATTGCTGGACGACTAACAAAAAGTTAGTGACGAATTTTTGACACTCACGGATAAGATTTTTTCGTCGATTAATCGCGAACGATTAGGCACTTGTTCACGGGTGTGCTTTTTATTATTAGAGTGTAAGATAACATCTAGATATGTTTAGATTTTAATGTTCTAGGCGTATTGATTTGTTTGGTTTTTTCATTGGAATGTAACTCTAAAATATTTTTAATTAAAGTTCTGAATCATACAACTAACTGCAAACTTGGAATATAAAAGGTATAGAAGTGTTGATTGCACATGATGTTAAATCGAGATGATTGGCCCGGTAATCCCGCGCCGTGCAATTTGAGGCTTTAAATCATTGGGGACGCTTCGCTCCTGCCAGCAGCTACTGATAAATAACAGCGGAGCCGCGAGACGATTAGTGTAACAAGAGAATTATTCATTTTTAACTGCAATACAGCTTTTATTAAGCTATTATGCCACTGAACATTAATAATGCCGAATGTCAAGTTGGAGAATATTAAGAAAAGGTACTGTTCTTTGAGCTTTTTAGATAGGTTTTGCTAAAAGCTTTAATGACACACGGAAATTATCATTCTCATTTGCAGATACATTCTACTCAGCAATCCTTATTCGGGTGAGTCATTTGCAACTAACAAAAAAAAACTGTTATGAATTCTCCACTCAATAGACATTAATTACGAGCATACACGTTCTGTTTATAAATTCTATCGTCTAATTAAAAAGGCAATAGGTATTAGTGTGTATTCTATTAGCTTGACATGTGCAGGCCTAGTTACAGGCTTCCAAGCTTGTGAATGGAGGCACGTTCAGACCGAGGAATCGATTCTCCCCGCTTCGCCGCGTGAAATCGGGCGCGCGCTCTCATTTACAATCGATCGCCATTTACTCGACCGCCTGATTCGATTACACAAACCCTTATTCGATAAATCGATAGTTCGATACCGACTTAACATGATATTGGTTACGTTAATGAAACTGTATCGTTGTCTTTTGTTGCAAGTAAGGAGTTGAAGTGATGTGAGTATAGCTTTAAAGATTCCAAATTATAATAGTTTGGAGCAGAGGTGTTTAAAAAGGATGAAGTAAACTCATCGTTTTTAGTAAGTTCCACTTCTAGGATGGATCAGGACAGATGGGCGAGAATAGTCACACAGTGGGTGCCTTAAGACCGCAGAAACGCTGGCGTGACGAAAGACTCATTTCTAGCTGGGCGGAGAAGGCAAGACATAAAGAATAATTGAAAAATATGGGTGGGTTTTTGCCCAGAAATGAGACAGCAGAGACTAACAAAAAAAATTGGTCTAAACCCAAACCTTGCCTAAGGAAAAATAAAAACAAACAAAATAATAGCCAACAAAAAATGTCAAACGATATTTTGACAAGAAATGGGCATGTTTCTCCGATGCACTCCATCATTAGAATTTATGACTCCCACAAAGTCTGTTTCCTCGTTATTAATATCAACATTAATTGTGTCCCAATATCCTGACCATAAATGTCATGGCCACTGGCGCCTAGCACAGGTACAAAAAAAAAACTATAAAAGTACGTACAAAAACGTTCAATTCCCCACACAATGAACGGTGAGTCAGGTGAAAAAAAAACTCCAAAATTTATAACACCCCGGCCACCGGTATAAAAATCCTGAGAATAGTAATTTTTCTTACAAAATTTAGTGATATGTCAAACCTGTTCGACGTAGCAAATAAAAATGTACGAAGCGATGTAGAAAAAAAACAAAACTAAAGACTTTGGGTTATTGCTAAAACAAGGGAGGGTTACCATATCAATCAAGGCGTTGACAAAAGTGTATTTTTTTCCTCGTACAGGCCGTGGGATGAAAAAAGGGTCCGTGTTTATGGAAATGCAATAAAAGAGAAGCGAGCGTTGCGCGGGCGCTGCCAGAGTGCCCTACTCTACCCCTCTGTAGCGTCACTTGCTTTAAGTGGGTATTTGTTTCATTTTTATGTTTTTGTATAGGTCGCTTTTTCTGTTAGTTTTTGATTGATAGCTAGAATCTCTAATAATGTTTTATAGGGAAAGCTAGAACAATAAATATATCATTATACATCATGTTAACATTACCTACTAACAAGTGACCTATCTATCTAGATAGGTCACTTGTTAGTGTACCCAAGTGTTAAACGTGTATCTACACGTTTAACACTTGGGTATTATCAAAATCCCACTAAGTTGGTATAAGCCTTCCACTCAATATCCCAAAAATCAACCCAAGAATCGAACCTCATCCTTCCGTTACCTCTAACAATTCCACCTTCCTGACACACTGTCAGGTAGGTTGGATGGAGTGCGAGAACAGTAAAAATGTTAGTGCGATGCGACCCCCGCGGCGTGGATAGGCCCGTGTGTCACTCACGGTCTCACGGCACGATACGTCGCATCGCCTTCGACCGGCCATTTTTTGCCGGACTCACTCATGTTTGGCGTTTATCGTGTCATTATTAAGGTATGTGGTGGAGTTTTATACCTTTAAAAGTATCATATTGAAGCTAAAGGATTTTAATATGACAGTTTCATTTTGCAGCAAAAAAAAAATTAAGTAAGTACTACCACTGAGCCATTAAAAACTTAAAGCAATTATTAAACTTAAATTCACCAACCAAATTAAAATATAATAAAAATTGCGCAGTCAAAGAATAATTCTAAATTTACAAAAATTCGCTATCAGCTTATATTATGCACCGCACCAAAACGGTCTAGGTAAGCTATCATTTTATTTTAGCATACTGCAACTTTCCATCGGCTACTATTTTAAATTAAGCATTACTTTCTAGATCAAATATCTATACTAGCATGCAAGTATATACGTAATTAGGTTACATGAAACTTACGTAACTTATAAGCATGTACTTATTCTTTCTACTGCTCTAAAACAATTAGTGTAATCTGTCAAAATCAATTTTAATTAAAGCTTGTAAGTTGACATACAAACAAACATATATACACGTCTGCAGGATTACGATACGGATCTTAAACTGCAGTATTAATTCAACAGCCTGTTATAATTTAAATCATAAACAATAATACGACTCAACATATAGTAGAGAGACTATTATTTGACCAACCAAACTTGAGACATGCGGATAGCGCTGCTGGCTAAGAAAAACATCATTCTGTCAAATTCAGTATATTTTAAAAATAGTTTTAAATTCTACCACGTCTCAAGATATTTTGGTAGTGGAATAGAGTAGGTTATCCGTGATAGCTGGTGACCGCAAACGTGAGCGACTGCAGACAATCAGTTGCCGGTGACATGATATGAGTCAGATGGTTGTCTAATAAACTGATATTGTTCATATAGTAGGTACTCGTGGTGAAATTCATTTAGGTAGGGTTAGTGTGTCAATGTTTGTTTATTGGACTTGATTTTAAAGGGAAGAGTCATTCCTATTTTATCAATCTAGGTATGTAAAAGCGTTGCTTCGTGTAGTTTTCATGTTTTATTGTAGTTACAACGAAAGCTTCTGGTAGTTCGAGTTAGATAGATTCTCTCTTTTTTATTATTTTAGTAAAATTAGAGAACTACGGCGAAGAACTGTCATTGTGCATTACACAGTGAACTTCATTCTTGCAGTAACAAGGTTGCTGATGGCATTAATGAAATAGACATAAAAAGACCGCCCAGGTACAAATAATATGTCTAATAAAAAAACACTTAAATAATATATAATTCAATATTTATTTAAAAAAAAAATCGCTTGTACCTTGGACCACACTCACGGCCACAATTTATTCGACGGCGCGCTGTGATCGATGACCGGCGAGACTTGTCCGGCCACCGAGACACGGACAACGGCCACTACCGTTCCTAATGTTACAAAAAATATTTTACCACGATCCAAATACGAAAATTTTAATTATTTCTTTATTTTAGTTCACTGGCAGTCAAAGTTTTGGGGGGACTTTTGTTTGTCTCGAGGTTGAGAGAAGCCTAGTAATTGTGTTCGTAAGTGGGATTGGATTCTAACAGCTGTAACTTCAGTCTTTAGGCAAATAAGTTGAGAAATGTTTCATTCTATACATATATTGTTTTTTACTATATACTCTTTTTTACCTTAACTTAACTTTTCGTAACTTACTATCAGATGACAACCAGGATATTATCGTATTCTATATTCCTGTATGTGTGAGAAGTTATAATTAAGACAGAGTTACGTTCGCATTTAAATTATTAGTATGTATTCTAATGACATTGAGTGGTAAACCTACAGGCCAATCTAATAGTAAGTTCTCTAACACATATTTTTATAGCCTATCTGCATTACTCGAAATATCAGTGGCGATGGTTCCATACAACCCGATTCCTACCGGATGCCCTTTGAAAAATGGCACAGTCTGTTTTCTACATACAAATAATATAATCACAAATTAAATACAGGGTGTAAACAGACGCTTCACGAAGAAGTTAACCAAGCATTCTGTCCATCAAACTAAGTAATCCTACGTACAAATTATTGCTGGGAAATGACTTTTTGGGGTGATAAATCACGTTTTACGGTAAAACTCAATGTAACGCACTGAATAGTGTGGGGTGAGGGTCGTAGAGGTGTTTAAAGTAAAGTTCTGCCATTAAAAACATGTACTTATTTTTAAAAAAACTTGTGATAAAGTTGGAACCCAATATCTCCGTAACTAGAAGGTTCCCAGGTATGGTCTAGAACAAAAAAAAAATCGCAATGATAGGGAGAACAAGTGCCGTTCGAGTTTGTTAAGAGTCTTTTTACACCCTCTATATGTACTCCGGCTTACCTCTTACAAAAATTGACCCTTGCTACTAAGAAGTATCACATACCTATATTTGTATCTCCTCATTCATCAACCGGAATCATTGACACAATCGAAAAACTTGGCACCTAACACAATAAATTGTCCGTAATTTATGACATCACGCCGATTAATAGATCAGGCACAGGCAGACAGTGTGGGACCGATTCCTGCCCCAACTTTTAAGGCACAGAATTCTTATTGTAATCGTTTATTTGGCAGACGCATCGCTCCTGAATGCCAAATAGGAAAGTTCTATGACCGTCGGTTTGGTTGATATTTAAATATGTATGTACTACATGTACTGTGGTATATTATGTATTCAGAGAACAGATGTTGAGCAATAAAATTAATTGAAGTTAGTTTTAGTTTCATTTATTTTTAAAACAATACACTTAGGTAATTGGATGCGTGTAGACTTTTCTGAATAGCCTTGGGTCACTTAAGAAAGTATAAAATCCATACAAATACTTGGAAATCCAGCTTTCTGCTTGGGCATGAGAAGAAATGGGCAACGATTTCTCTTAAATAGTACTACGACCACCTACAAAAGTCGGTTAACACATAAATCCGTGTTTTTAAATGTATTTATTTATTTAAACTTCATGTACAAGGGTGGTACATAGGCGGACTTAATGCCACAAGGCATTCTCTACCAGTGAACCTTTCGGTCAAATAGGATAGCATTGTGATCGAGTACAACAAAAATAAATAAGAAAAATACCCTTTTGCAAGCATTAATTAAAAACCATAAATGTATTTACTATAGGTAAGAATGAAAAAAGAAAGTTTGTCGTCACGGCCTGTTTATGTAACATACATAATGTTACATTTACTGCAGGCCGTCAAAGTGATAAAAGTGTATGAAGCTACCACCAACACCGACGGAAATCAGAATAGCATTACATTATTATTAAAATGTACATAATCCCTGATATTTAGTTTATTACCCGAGCATAATGCCCTACTACACTACTACAACAGCCCATAACGTCCACTGCTGGACATAAGCCTCTCCCATGATGGGAGGAATTTGCCGTAATCTCCACGCTTGGCAGGCGGATTGGAGATCGCAGTGATGAAAGACTAACAGAAAACGCTGCTGCCCATTCTCTGGTCTACGGAGGCGCAAGGTGTTCTGCCTCAGACATTAGTCGCCTTATACGACACCCGTGAGTGTAATGGGTTGGTTCTATTCTACTCTGCCGGATACCACACGGCTAATATGCCCTATTGTATGTATTTTAATGCAATACCTATCATAAATTTTGTAGCCACGTAAAGAAATGGTAAATAACTAGTATCAATTTTTCAAATATTATAAAATATGATGATAATTATTTTCAAAAATTCTAATAATAAAATCCCAATTATTGTAGTATGTGGTATTTTTACGAACATTTAGAATCGTACATAGCAGGTAATATTTCGCAGGTAAAATAAGTACTTAAGTTTTAGTAATTTATTTATATGTTTTTGCGTATAATTTTACACAAAATGGTCGGTAGTAATAAATACATTACGCGGTATATTGCTGTTAATAAATAAATTGTTAAGTTATACATAGAAATAAAGAAAAGAAAAATAGAAACAACCCATGTAACATAATCGCATGAGATACGTGTCCACACTACTGTACACATTATATTTGTGAGGATAAATCGCAGGGCGCAGGCGCAAACTTGCGCCCTGCGATTTATCCCCTTTTCGTAAAAGCGCTCTTTATTCGACTCCTGCTCAATGCTATAGTCTGCGCCAGATAAGTAGGAATTAAAGGTCATTGCTTTTTCCTTAATTTCTCTGCATATGTACCCCGACAATACATTATGAATCGTTTTTTATTACTAGAAAAAGTCAAGGATCACGATAAAGGTAGTTTCGGGACATGTTTATGTCATTATTTCTGTTTTCGGAATTATGTATTTGAGTAAATGTATGCGGGTTAATGACCTTTATTTCCTACTTATCTGGCGCAGACTATAGAGAAATTGCTGCGCTTTGTTTGCATCGTTGGTTTAATGGAAAAGCTTGTGCTGAACATGAGGTACTACTGCATGGGTTTGACTCCCAGGTCCGGCAAAGTGTTATTGGGTTTTTAAATTTTCTAGTAGCATACCGGGGTTCGTATTTGTACCCGGTTGATGGCAATAGGCTCGGTCTCTATTACATTAGTCTTAATCATAATATTATCTATAGGGTATACTATACGTATGTGCCAAAACCCTTTGAGGAAATAGATCTAGCAGCTGGATGAGAGTAACTTAGGATGGAGTTAAATGGCTATTGGCGGGAGTTTCATACAAGCCTAAAAGCTAGGCTTGCCCTTATGACCTATACTCTTCATAATGTGAGGGTCTCTGAAAAGTCTGCTCGCCTAATGGGCTTGCCGTATTTTTGGCCCTTTACCATGCCACTGAATGGCGTGTAATGGAAGAGGCAAACAGTGCACCAACACAAACTGATGATCATGATGGAGAATTACGTGACTCCAGATACGGAAAATAGATGGTTGAGGAAATAGTCTAAAAGAAAATCCTGAAACCAACTAAGAAGGAAGAACGTGTCTTCTTTTATTAGAATAGCCATAAATGATCTTCATAGAGGAGCTGATGTCAATTTAATAATTTCTAAACCAACCAACCACCAACACCAACCGTCCACCAACTGGATTTCACAGAGTTTTTCCTAAAGGGAAAATTCAATCAGCCTTTTTCCTGTATAGTTTAGTTCATTGAGATGTTCTATTAGTCGTCATCTCATCAGACACTTCTTGCTTGCTATATCATCCTTCACACAGTCCATCCTTTTTTCTTTAGTCTTCCTCTACTCTAATAACCTGATTCCACTATAACCTTAATTAGACAACTAGAGCTGAAGAAAACAGTGGCCAATGACATAACAACAACAACAACAACAGCCCGTAACGTCTACTGCTGGACATAAGCCTCTCCCATGATGGGAGGAATTTGCCGTAATCTCCACGCTTGGCAGGCGGATTGGAGATCGCAGTGATGAAAGACTAACAGAAAACGCTGCTGCCCATTCCCTGGTCTACGGAGGCGCAAGGTGTTCTGCCTCAGACATTAGTCGCCTTATACGACACCCGTGAGTGTAGTGGGTTGGTTCTATTCTACTCTGCCGGATACCACACGGCCAATGACATGCTGAGAAGAAAATAAATAAATAGAAACACACAGTAAAAACTAGGTTGCAAATGCATTAACCACTGATCCAAGTGGTTGATCGATAACTTTGACGGTTGAGATAGATATCCAGTGTGGTGCATGGTTGCTGGATTATATCCATCGATCAACCATCGGTCTTTTGAGGCGAACAATTCGTTAGCGACTAGCCAACTAAAAGTTTAATTACAAAATGAAGTTAAAATCTTAACTACTCAAAAAAACATTACACTCGAATTGTAGTTATCATATAGCACATGCAAATAAAATCGCATAACGTTAACACTGGTGTCCACTTATATTTCTGTCGGCTCCCGGCCCGGTGACCAGCGATATATTGCAAGATACCCCTCGTAATGTATGAAGCTCTTTATAGTCGCCTGCGCAGCTTTATTGCTTTTGAACTTAAGGTGAAGGTACACTAGATGGTATTTTCAAAAAGGATAGAAAACTTCCAGTTATTAATGTTTGGGGTTTTCAATGAAAAAAATATGTAATTATCAGCTCTAAGATTAACCATAGGTACACGGTAACTATAATAATGTTATTGTTTTGTCAACTTGACCTATTAATACAAAGATATTGTGTTTTTCTACCATTTGGTAAGGCATTGCAATAATAATGATGTTAAGCGAACAACCCGACTAAAGTTTACAAACCATGTTTAATACTTTTGAAAAAAGAAAATAAGAATACTACAAGTAAATTAATGGTTTACGTGACACAAACACTACGAGTTACATCAAATAATTATACTAATTTTTCCATCAATAAGGACTTCATTACACTTCTGCTCGTGTATAATTATATGTGATAGATGGACATGTACAACTGTCCCTATAATTTATTGACATTGAACAACCCAACAACACTACACATGTTGTAGTTTTTTTCATAGATCTGGAAAGTTATTTCCAGACCAACTTTATCTTAGAACGTGACATGACTGTCATTGATTACCAAAAGAGGAGAAAATAAACATAATATAACAAAAAAAACATGTTGTCATACATTTGTAGACATGTATTTAACATGTTCCAAAAACACACTTGTCAAACGTCAAAGTTGAAGTTCGAACACGTGTTTGTGTCAAGTGGGCATGGTTCCTAATGTGCTCAGAAATACAGGTGCACGCGCATAGTCTTTTATTTTCCATAATTCTATTTTATACTTATACAATTTATTGTTCACGTTGCCAGTACTGACAAACAAAGCTTGCCGACATTACGAGTTTGCGCAAAGTAAATATTTTTATGAATTATTCTGCAAAAACATATCTTTAATTCTTTTCTTTTTAAATGCCTGGGATTTTAAATGTGAATGTGAAAAATTGCTTTTAATTTCATTTATTTTTAGAGGAGTGAATTAATTGTGAGACTTTAAAAGAATATTACATTCAGTACCTACTTAAAAGTCAGATGTACTAAAAACAAACTTTGCATAATAAATGTTTTATGCAAAGTGTCAAAGTCCTGTTAATACAAAATGCATAAAAAAGAAAATAAAACCTTTCGGACCATGATGAAATGCGTAAGTCTTTTAATTTTCAGAAACAATAAAAAGACTATAAAAATATTATTCAGTAATTAACAAAATAAGACACGATATTTTAAACTCTTTAAATTATTTAAACCCATATTTTATGACGTCAGCAGTATTTTGTAGCTATCCAAAGCTACCTAATAACTTGTTCTCAGTAAAACTGTGAATTCTTATGTTTTTAATTAAAACATTTATATCTTTTTAAAATTTCACTAAAATTGCCTTATTTTGGTAACAAAATCTTTATCGTAGACCATCTTGCTTTTTAACATAAAAATGCATGTGTTCGTTAATGCCGCGAAAAGTTGTAATTCTATTTGCATTTTTAATTTTGCAAAGTGACACAAGTTGTGTAAGGAAATTAATCATTAATTCTCGTAATTTAGTTTAATTTATTGGGTTGCATTTACTAGATTAAAATGTTCAAGTTTTTGGTTTTAAATAAAAAAAAGAGAAAGTGTGTCTTTTAGGGAACCGTGGAGAAGTTTAATTTATTTATTTAAATTATATTTTTTTTGGTCTAATGGTAGTGCAAGCCCTCTGCTGAGCAAGAGGTTCTGGGTTCGACTCCCGGGTCGGGCAAAGTGTTATTGGGTTTTACCAGCAACAATTTCTCAGTAGAGCAACGAAGACTGGATTTGTGCCCTGTTGATGGCAATTGGCTTGCCCCCTATTAAATGGGACTTAAACATAACTGGCGAAATGTGGGTGTAATAGATAGGTTCACCTCTGCCTAACCCTTTGGGGATTACAGGCGTGATGTCATGTTATGCATGTGTTAATTTTCTCTACAATAAGTATAATGTCTTCCAAACCATACCTCACATTTAATCCCTCAATGACTTGAGGGTTTGAGGAAAAATTGCAAAACCTTTTCACAGATTTCACAAAAGGGAAGTGTAAAGACACTTACCTTTTGTTCAACTTCTCAACTTTCAAGAAAAGAGAAAAGGTGTACGTGATTTTTATTAATCATGCCATGTCATGTTCATGTGCGTATAATTATCACTTGCTTCGGTGAAGGAAAACGTCGTGAAAAAAACCAGCATACCTGAGAGATATTTCTTGACGACATGTAAAGCCAGGTCTAAGGCCCATGGGTGCAGGCATAAAAACTCTGACACCCGGTTAGGCGCTAACCACACGCAAGAAGGAGGAGATTAATTATGTGGATTTTTAATTTACTTAAATAATTATTACTTTATTATTGTTCAAAGAATAATCCTATTTCACTAATTAATCTGTGCAATATTCCGCAGTGATTGCGCAAAGGTTTTAGTTCTGTAACACTATTGTCTTAGTACAAGGTTACCTCCATTAATTTATTAAGAAAAATAATTGTATTTAGTCCACACATTTGACTGCGTATTGTCCTAAGTTTCCCACTTCATTTTAATTCGTGTCAAGTGCAGTTTATAATTGGGCTAGCCCAATTATTATGAATAGAAATTATTGTTTTAATTCATTGTTTTGCTTGCATTAAATATTCAACGTATTGTCCAATTAGTTAGAACAAGGCCGTTGTTTCTTAATGCCTTAATTGCCGCCATTTTGCCGTGTAACAATTTAGTTTTAATTAATTCTAATAAGAACGTTTGCAGATTGATGTTTAAAATAGTAAGTTGGTTAATTCTGAATACTATTGTCTAGGACACGAAGTTGAGGACTAGGTAGGGCCTATGTTTTGCAATCGATAAGTTTGTATTGCCAATGAGATACTCGACCTGATAGATTTATATTGCGTCGTACTTCAGAAGCGTGGTTAGAGAAACAATAACAGCTACTCTTGTAGGTACTTACGTGGTAAAGGAAACATAGCATACTTAGCAGCAGTTAGCACTATTGTATCGCCATAAAAATAAACGTTATCTTGATTTCTAAATAACGTTATTAGAGTCATTGTGGCACAAGCAGACGTTACTCAGGATTAGCCAAAAGCACGGTCAGCGGCGGGAGGCGCGCATTGTCTCACATTTCCCACAACGAAAATAAAAGTGAGAATTCAATCTTTCCCCGTAGCACATTAACGGTATCTCTCCACACTACAGTGAATCTAAATATTAAAACCGCGTTACGTACATCCGGGTTTAAAAACCATGACTACGCTCTCGTATAAGTTGTTTTACAAAGTCGCTCCTATTATACTATTGTAGAAACAAAAAACATTACTTTAAGTTAGTTTATCAATTTAAGTAATCGTTAAACAGGAACGCTATTATACGCATGTGCCCGCAGCCGCAGGCCCCAGGGCCCCAGCCATAACGCTGTACGTTGCAATGAAATCATAACGCTGGCATTACGTAATTTGGCCAACAAAAGGCAAATATTCCGAGCCATTCCGCTAGTTTATGTCTGCGAGACGGGTATTAAGGTAAATTGTAGGTACAATTGCGCGCACGGGCCACTCGTTAGCCGACATGGGCTGACGTGACACCGAGCCCGCCGTATGTCGCATTGTTTCAGTTTTATGCGTACCCGACCTTAGATTAAATGTTAACTCCAAGATTTATGGCGGTCATGCGGAGGCTAGTTTAGTGGACGTTGAGGTCTTTCGTCGAAACGTTCAACTTTCATAAGAGCCCAATTTGTGGGAGCGCTTAATGCTGTGTCGTGCACGGGCGTGCATGCTCCGCCTTTTTATTGCTGCCCCTTTAACTGTACACAACACCCATTCTCTCCGAGATTGTCTCGCTATGCTATTTGTAGATCAGGGAATGTTATCTCGAACACACGCGACTTGGAAAAGGTGCACTGTGGGTAATAATGCGCCCAAATGCTAATAAAACTGGTGTTTGATGTGATCTACAATCGTAAAATGAATCGCTTTCGTTACGACTGTGTAGTGTGTATTCGGAAACGAAGCATCGTGGTAAAAAGTGGTCTCGTGAGCCAATACATCATACTTGCACGTTAATGTAATTAATATAATAGTCTGTTAATGAATGCACATACATTAGTTCTAAACGGGATTGATTGGGATTAACGAGTCGAATCGAATAACGTAACAAATGTCTGGAACTTAATTAACACATGATATACGAACGATAGCGGATATTTCTGTGTAGTTGTAGTAAAAATATTAATTTGTTAGAATTCCAAAAAGTGTCTAAGAACTTGTCTAGATAAACCGATCTAACATGCCTTTATGAACATAACATGCTGAACGTCAGGATTCGTATTATATATTATACCGACGTTTATGGTTTAGCGCACATTGAGTTTTGTTTTTTATTTATGTTTTTATATTCAACAAATGACTTTAATCCTCTCTAAATAATACAATAGTTAAAATTTTGAATCCTGTAAAAGTTGAAGAAGCCTCTTGAGTTTTCATTTTCCAATCGGTTTACCCAGACAATCGAAAACAACAAAATTGGTCGGATTCTTACACTCACCAATCTTCGCTTGGGCTTGATCAGGGGGCGATTCTGTCCGTTCATCTTGTAGTAGAGGCCGCAGGCGTTGCAGAGGTAGTGGCCGGTGCCGTCGCGTCGCCATAGTGGTGTGCTGGTCGCCCCGCAGTTGACGCACTCTCGCCCCTCTGTGTTGTAGACAAGATAGTCAGATGGAGCGAAAAAAAGGGTCAAGATTCGTGTGTCTTTAGTTGAGACAGAATTTGAAATAGAAAAGTTCAAAAATTAAATTTATTTTTTTGTAAAGAGGTTTTGAAAGGAGTTTGATAATAATTGAAATGTGAAAAATGAAAGTAGCTTTTGTAATGAATTATTTCACAGTTGAAAACAAATGATTTTATGCAAGGCAAAAATTATGGAGAAGCGAAACGGTAACACCAAAACCAAAGTCGACAAAACCGCCAAGTAAACCAAATGTATGTACCAAACCATAGATAATTTAGCATTGTATGGAAGGGTGGAAATTACCTGTCTCCTGGCAGGCTGGGAAAGATGAGAGAAAATCACATTCAGAAACATTACAAGTAGAATTTCACTAACTAACAAAGCATGCAACACAAGCAATTACATAAATGTTCTACATCATCCTGCACAACACTTTTATCTCGACATCAACATAATTGCAATTACTACGAAATAATAGTAAAATATTCAATTAACTAGGGAAAGCGCGACGAGTTTCACTTTGAAGAAAAAATATCAAGATTTTTTACACGCGAAGGAAAACTGAGAGAAAGTAAAGTAACGCTTGCATCGGTAGTTAAGTTTGACGGACAACTAAGAAATGCCCTTATAATCGTCGCAAATTTAATGTTTAAACTCTCAATAAACCAAACTACAGATTAAGCTTCAAATCCTAAAAAATCTAGAACTCACTGACTTATAAAAAGAATTAATTAAAGAATAATAACAAAAACTATATATCAATAACGCATAATGATTCGGACTGCAACAACAAAAGCGAGTTGCTACAAAAATAAATAGTTGTTGCAAAAACATTGGTGAGCGTCTAGTACTAAACAGAGCGGAACCAGAACTATAAACTATTACCCACATGCTAATTTTCGCTGTGTGTAATTGTACACCTACGTCTAAAACAATTTCAAACGCAAGCCATTGCCCCTCATCCATGAACCGACTTGAATTGCAAATCTTCGTAAACGAATCAAACAAAAAACGATCTTATAAATTCTACGTTTGACACCTAATTCATCAAACCAGCCAAGCGATGAAATACAGTATTAAATAAAACGCTAAGTCGATACTTTTACTCATGCGTTAAGTTTATAAATTCATGCAAAATCTGACCCCAGGATGAGCCGCCCTCCGGAAAACTTGTTAATACGATTTTAAAAATCACAATAAGCAATTTTACCAAAGTGCTTACATGGTTAGTGAGAGGATGTGTTCACATATGGGATGCGCGTGCGCCGCCCACAATCTTTCTCTAAACTCGATTACACGATCGATGATTTACCGAGATAGAATTTAAAAGCTCGTTACACCTTCGCATCCTCCTCAGAGGCGTTCGATAACAAACTAACCACTATCAGTGTGGGAAATCAGACGACGCGTGACAAACACCGCCGCACTTATCTATTAGTTTGTTTGTATAGAACTGGTTTGAGCCGAGCATATCGATCGGAACTGTATCAATAGGTATCGTAATAATTATGTATCTAGATCTGATTATCCGAGTCCCCAGACGCAGGGCGGTGCGCTGAATAAATATGAATACGCCGGAACGCTACGAAGGTGAAAGTGCTCAAATATCTGATAGAAAAAATACGTTAAACGAACCGAAAATGTTTTACGAGCTTTAGGCAATCCAGCCATTCATCTTTTTTTATGTAAAACCAGATCAAAACCGGCAATTAAATCGGCCGGACCTTATCGAAAACTTATTGCGATCGGGCCAACGACTCACTTTTTGGACTAACCCTTTACATTTTTTGTTACATCGATAAAACCTGTAATTTGTATCGAAGTTTGTAATAAATAAACACCAATAACGATTATTAGGAAAAAATAACAGGATTTTATACGAGCCGCGATGTTTTATGATAGTGTCTCTAGCTTTAGAGACGGATTTAGTTCATTAGTAACGTCTCTATTGGTAAAAACGTTTGTGAAAGCCCCGAGAGCCGCGGGCGGCGACGCGAACGTTTCACAAGATTTACAGCGGCCTGCCCCTCATACATCGACATTACACGTATTATTAAAGAGAACACTGTTCTGATTAATTACTATCCGATTTAATTGTTCGATCCGGTTCAATGGTAACGTTTTAATACATTCACACCGAAGAGTTATTTCTTAATTTCCCCTGACGGACGATCTCAGCTGCCCGGGCTGCTCCGCCCGGCACGTGATTTAGACTCGACATAAAGATATCATTTTATTTTATCCGTAACGGTACCAGTCCGCAGAGACTGCCTATCCAGATCTACTGCAAAACGTATGAGGCTCAGCGAAAAATTCCAGTGTTTATTCAAAATTAGAATGCGGCGCGCTCTTTATAGCCCAGAGTGACGTGCGCTCGTGACGCGGCGGCGCTACGTGACCGCGATAAAAGATTTTCATCTGCCATATTTACGTAGGCGAGTGGGCGGTTTTTATTTTTCGAGAGTCTCCAGGCACTCGGGGCCTGTCGAGAACTCGCAAAGTTTTCACACGCTCCCCGCCGCGTAGGGAAAACACTGCACACGGCGCGTTTCGCTGAGACTGCAGCTCACTCCATCGCCACCCCAGCCATGTTGACCTCAGAGCTATCGATGCGTTCGAAACAAACGAAGCCGGCCCGTTACTACTCGATGAAACCACAAAGTAAAAACTCGTACACACAGTCACGTATAACGTTAATGTGCACCAGGGTAATGTAATTTAAATGAAGGACTAATTCGCTCTCGTGTACCGTGACGCGCTCTCTCGGCGCATCGGCCCATCAACACGTAACGGTGAGGCTATTTTGCATACAAACCATTAAATTATTGCTCAAAACTTATTCTTTGTTGCGCCACAGAGGCTGTTATTACGCTTTAATTATATGCCTGTATGCAAATAGAAAAATTTAATGGAAGCTGATGGTCTCGCTCGAGGTTTATTTTTATTGAGCATTGTGTTGCCAGGAAATATGTTACAAGCAAAAAAAGGGATGTTACAAGTCATTGACTGGCTAATTCTATTTCACTTTTGTTTAGTCATTTAGTGCCGGTTGATAGTTGTTAGGTACAGTGTGATGTAACGATCGGTGATCAGGAATGAAGCCATTTTTCACGGCGCTTGCACTGCACCGATGCTGTGCCGGTCGGCGGTCGGCGGACGCTCGTATTTGCATTCGTTATTAGCATACTGCGAGATAATTACGTGTGACGAGCGATGTGATGCCGCTCAGTAGCAACTTGTACTGAACCCGATGTAATTATTATATACCGGTCATGTGATGTCCGAGTATACCGCGCACACTTCTCGCAACCGGTCTGGACTATGAATTTTTTTCTATAACCAGACTTTAACTGTTCGATTTGCATGAAACCATGAACCGTTCCGATGCAGCGTGTATTACAAGCTGAGCAAGATAACGTAACATCTCTGTCCTTTAATTTTATAATTGAATTTATAGCTCCGCGGATGTCCAACGTAAAATGCAAATTTCATGTTGATGCAACACTGTGGGCAACAATACACGTCGGCAGACCGTGACGAATTTACTATACCTAACAACACTAACTTTGGACAATAAACTTGGAAACATAATTTAAAGTACGTTCGGATTAAATGAATTGGTTGGTAAGTAACTAAGTAAGTAGGTACTCGAAACGTGAGAGAAAGATTTATTATTTTTGTATTTAGTGTTGTCTGTTGGTATTATACTGGACATAATAAAAAGTATTGCGTCGTCGGGCAAAAATAATAACATATTAAGAGTTGGCCGGAGCCTCATTCCTGCTGTGTGGCGGTCCGTAGCGCGGGCGCACGTCACCGCTAATTGGTTGCGCAACGCAACCGCGGCGCGCGCGCGCGTTGCAGCAACACGCTGCTTGTCTCGCATCCCAATGTTACACGCGAAATTTTCTCTACCACTGTCAGCGCGTATCATCCAATTAATTATTGATTTTCACACGGATTATTCGTCGTTTTCAAGTGAACGAACTTTCTTCAATTGCTGGTTTTCTATCACATTATTATGTCAAATTTACGAAGACTACGATAGATTAACAGGCTCGCTTCGAATGTCGCACTCACTGTTCAATTCTCGACTTTACCTAAAGGCCATAAGAAAATGATTGCAAGGTTCTCTATCAGTCGAACAAAGCGGTTGCATTTGAATTGTTATTGAACACAAAATCATTGAATAATTTGAATACAGTCTAAGTGAACGCAACATTGTTTTAGAAAGTGTTGAATGGTACTGTTTAAGAAATAGCCTGTATAATAACAGGTTACCATTGGAACTGACCGTTTATTATTCGAATTGCCCTTTGCATGACATTCTTCAAATACAAACTACGTTTTAGGTCACGATTTTTCGATTGTTCGATCTAAATGCTACGTTGTAGTTAATCTTGTATCATTAATTCGTAATGTACAAAGAATTGATACTATAACATTATCCGATGTTCAGGACCGAAGGCTGAAGTACTTGCTTGAGTACCTTGGTTTACCTAACAATTGACTTAGATAACCTTTTACATTGTGCCTTTGAATCACTGACTATTTTTAATTTAGAAGAATTAATCCACCTATCGATTGAAGTAGTTCCAATCTTTGTACCAGCAAAGTATAGTCCTCAAACATTGCTATGAAATGCTGCATTAATTTGTCTTAAAGTCCGCGTATATTGTAATAGGCAGGAGGCTCGAGGTCAGGCGATCGCTAGCACAATGGAATGGTCCACATCCGGCCGCCGCGCATTATCATAATACCGCTTCCACCAAGGAACTGCCACCTACTGCCCGAGATATATACACCATAGCGGCTTAAGTACTTACATTTCATGCCCCTACAACCATCTACTCGACACTTATTACCACCATCCGTGTGGTTAGACTCTATTTTGTTCGTCCAATTGCCTAATTAAATCGCTAGAGAGTAACATTACCCCTTGTTTTAAATGGAAATCATCAGTCTTTCATTTATATCCTCACATATATGTATACGCAATAAAAAATAATTAGTTATTGTTAATACCAATTATAAAAGCATCACAAGCCGTGGTTTCGTGATGATTAATTATGAAAAAAAAACATTATATTAAAAACAAATGAATCGGGCAGCGTGGACGGCGGACTATCAATTAAATAAGTGAGCTAATAAACTATTTCCAATTACAAACACACATTATATAGCGGGTGTGTATTGAGTTTTTTACGACAATTATCAAGAACACGTCGGTTTAGCAAAAACTTAACGACGCGTGACATTGTGTAAATTGAATTAGAACCTGAAGAATCTTTTTTTCAATTGACATACTTTTGTATTCTGCATTATTTTAAAATGGAATGCTAATTTTGTCTGTGGGAGACTTTTTAATCTGTGGGCGAGGGCTAAATGTCAAATGACATTTTTAATCAGCTCTCTCCCGTTGCAATGACAGTGATTGTATTCAATACTATGAATATTTAATTTAAAAAGAATTGTTAGAACAGACAATAGACATAATTACTGTCGACATCTTAAATCACAACAAATTAGCTGTGTTGTATAACACTTGAAAGAATTTGCGAAACGAATTCTTTGGAGAGATTTACATTTTCATAATACACGGAAGTGTAAAATAATAAATAAGTGAGTACTTAGTTAATGGCTTTATCCCGCGCAATTAACGCAGCGCCTACTTTTTTTCAATACGTATCTAATTATATCATGAGAAATCCATTATAACAATCTAGATGCGACCGCATTCGTGAGCCAGCATGCTAATCCATTTGAAATTTCACAAAATATTGAACAAACATAATTGGAACGGGAACTATTTAATTGTCTGTCTATATTAACAGTCATTGTACATAATTCTGCACATTCATTATTCTAATATGAGACAATAAGCCGCCATTTTAGTTCCCGGCCATTGTCAAAGTTTAACAAGTACGGGAGATATAATTACATTTTCAAATATAAAATAAAGCTGCATTATGTGGTGTTAATACAATTAGTGTTGTGTAATTCTTTGTGTTATGATAGCAATGACGTGGCTGGTGGCTAAGAGTGCTCTCGTTACGAAAATGCGTCTAACAATTAAAGGTCATCATTTAGTATGAGTATAATTATATGGGTAGGGCGTTTTTGCAAGCCTGGAGTATACATTTGTTACAGAATAGACATAAGACTTTTCCTACAGAATTGAGAAAGAGAACAAGTATCTTTGTTAATTTATTGTGAAAGTAAATAAGATCCGTTTCTCCTAATTTAGAGGACTGTCACGACACTTAATAGAAATCTACTTAAGAGAATTTATTTAATTATCTAGTTAGAAAACAATGGCAGGTCGCAATTAAATAATGAGAAACGTCTAGTTTGTTTGGTCAACATCAGTGGAGGCCGCGTCAGTTCACATGTACCGCGTAACAATGAGGCGTACACGCGGGCCGCCCGGCTTACACACTAATATATTAGACAAGTTAATTGGGGAATTCCTGCTCTCATGTACCGACAGAAGATTGATTAAATTCGCTTTGAAACTACACGCTTTCCAACGAAAATCTAACCACAGTTCCCGCTAGAAGAGAATTTATCTCGTTCCGTAACTGCAAAGAGCCAATATTATAAATTATTAGTACAACACCTCCACCGTTGAGCAGTTAGTAAGAGAAGCGTTAGAACCCGACATGAACCCAAGCCCTAGAACCGTGTCACAGACTCGTGAGGCGCCACAACCCCCGGTGCAAGAGCCGCGCTTATCCGAACACATCGCGATATCACTTGACAATGCCATTTCGAAACCAAATGAAATATTAATCTCGCTACGTTTATCGAATTAATATATCTCAATTGTCGATGAGACAATCTGTAGAGATTCTAATTACGCGGGATATCTCCGCTGCCATTCTGTAAAGCCTTCTATTAGGCCTTGGATGGTCGCGTATTTGATTTATTAACTGATTAGAGACCATTTAAATGAAAGCTTTTCTAGGCGTAATGTGAGTGGGTATCGTGAGCGAGAGATGTGGATCATCTGAACGCTTACTGTGATATCTCGAGCCAGTGATGCTGTTATTAGTGATCGGATAAGCGCGTGTCGTGGTGTGTGTGGTGAGTGCACGCAGCGGGAGCGGTGCAGGCGGTGCGGACCGCGGACTCACCGGCGCTCGTTCGCGTCTTGTTCGGGCGAGGCTTGCTCTGCTGCTGCCCACTATACCCCTTGCCCTGGTAGTTGTAGTAGTCGCCGCCGGCGGCGTTGTACTGCGCGTTGTATTCCCCGGAGGGCTGGCTCGACTCCTGGGGGCACGAGTCCGGCTGCGCACCTTCGCGCTGCTTGGACGGCGGCGCGCCCATCATGGGCTTGACGTCGCCGCACAGTGGCAGCTCCTGCTGCTGCTGCATGAAGGCGACACTCATGGCGGTGGCGTGCGCGACGGCCGCCTGGTAGTCCTGCTGGCCGAGCGCAGCCGCCGCCACGGAGTCCGGCGTCGAGTCCTTGGGCGGCGTGGGGGGGAAGGAGAACAGCGGGTGCGGGTGGTGGTGCTGTGCGGGCGACAGGGGCTTGTCCGCCTGCGCCGCGTCCTGCTGGAACCCGCTGCCCCACGCGCCGCCGCTCAGTGCCTTGGACTCCAGCCAAGGGTGCAGCGGCGTGTGGAAGTGCGGCCGGCACACCTGCCCGCTGCCGCCGCTGAGCGTCCGACCTGCACACAAAAAAGAACGATCTTTAATATCAACCATAATAGTGATGATTCCTCCGCAATTTGATTCGTAAACCATGTTTACGAGCGTTTAAGTAACCATTACCGTGGCTGAGATCCAGCGATAGACAGTCATCGTAACACGAGTCCGAAACATCTAAACTTGTTGTCATTAAAGCGGACAATTTGGAGGCGTTTTGTTACCCCAGAGCTCACCTAAATTAATATTATTTGTATCTAACAACTGGTCTTTCACACGACATCTTCATTCTCAAATATTGTAATTGTAATCATGAATATTCCGGGTTCTAATGGCTATTTGATAAACAAATAATGGAGGCATTACGCGGGTCTCGATGGCTGCGTCCGTGAACAAAAGGCCTTACTTTTCCGAAACGTTTCAAAAGCGGCGTATCACAACAGTAACAATTAAAATTGTAGGCCAGCTGGAAATTTCATTAATTATGTACGTAGTAGTGTTAGTTTTGATTATACACTGTGTTCATTAGTTTGCATACGCGCTTCGTAAATGTTTTGATCATTATGTTTACGTTTGGATTCCGGTGCAGTTGAAGTTTTCGAATAGAAATAAAACGTAGGGATTCAAAACGCTCATGTAGAGGCGCTCCCCATTTTAATTTCCGATTATTATTTATAGAAGTGAAAGCAAACATATGTACGTACGGGTGCATTTGTTAACCGAGGGTGGCGGCAGTAATGATATCCGTGTTGGTGAACTGTTCGACGATTGGTTGATTTCAGTTAGGGGCGCATCCCTTCACGCTATTCCCTACGGTAATGCAGCAGGGAGCTCAGACACCGAGCATCCCCGCGGCGCACTGCGGGTACTCAACTACTAGTTACACTCAACTTACTGCCGAACATATGTTCAATACTATGTGATTTCAGCCAGATACGATTGATCTACGAGCCATTGCATTTACAATACCTATGCAGATGGTTTAACAAGATAAAACAATACAAATTAATACCTTGACCTTCCTAAACAAAGCTGGCCGATTATAAAATGGTATCGTTGCGTCAATGAATTCGTCGCAAACAATGTTGTAGATATATCTACACAAGCCCGCATCGTGTCGATCCAGGTGTCGATCGCAGTTTGAGATTATCAACGATTGTTATCACAAGGGCACCCGTACATTGCGGCCTAGTCACGGCTAGCCCAGCCGGGGAATGAACCTTACCGACAGTGAATGTTGCTGAATGTTGAAAGTACACATTTAATTAGTAACATCAGATAAGCCAACAGCACCTGAAACCTCCAATCAGACCGGTGTCCCAAAATCATTTGACAGATTGTAATGACTGTAAATCTGATAAAATTTTCAAAAATAAAGTCACAAAAGAGTCACTCATGCCATATTCATGAGACAATTGAAACATATAGATTTCAATCAGTATACTTGCAGCTATCATAATTATTTTAGAGGGCCAGTTTGTCTGAACCGAATTGCGTTGGACGAGGTAAATGGTCGATAACATCGCGGTGGGCTTCAGTGAAATAATCGAGCATCGGGCTGGAGTCATTACGGTAAACAACACGGAATAAAACAATAATCAATCCGTACGGGCGTCACATTAGGCCGAATATACACAACAACGTTGTGACAGCGTCCGCGACAACCGGGAGCCACCCCTCGCGCGTTAGGCCGGGTTCACAATAGCCCCAGCGATGGCGGACCGATAACGCGCGTATGAATAATTCCTGTTATCGCACCATCTCGCCACATGCCCTACCTGGCCGCTACCAAGCTCCTCCAAAACAGCCGTTCCGATGCGACAGTTTAAGCCGTTCCCCTACAATAATACAACAAAGCTGATTTTCCGGCGATATCGTGGTACCGGGTGGCCACCGGCGCTTTTTATTCATTAGAGGGCTGCAAGTTTCGGCCATTGTACTAGATACGCAGTTTGTATACCACTAAGCCTTGATTGTTATGGGATTTCGTGTTTTACAAGCACGCGGGGCTAATAGAAAACAAAAACTATAAACATAATAGTAAATACGGTGGAAATTGAATTAGGAGATCCTCTTTTGTCGTTATCTCCAGATCACTGTACCAATGTGAAGTTCTAATCCGGGATTTTATAACCAGCATGTTTTATCGGTGATTTTAGTTTGAAATACTGAACCACTTTTATTGATCAGAATTCCCATCAAACTATCTCCCATCCTCTCACATTTATCTCTTTCGTCCTTTATTCAATGAAACAGTTTTTCAATATTAATAATTGGACTTCTAATTTTAGCAAATAACGCCCAACACATGCAGTCACCAAACCAATCAATCATCAACACTCATAGGGGTCAATAAATCATTATTAGGTAAAAACCCCCATTTCTCACACAGTAATTAAAGCTAAGTAAATACGAAAATCAAATCATAAACCAATCATAGCTAAGCCGTTAGTTCCCACAGACGGCGCCGAAACAAAACACCGGAATTGAACCCCGGCCCTTGCCATGTGCCTACCCTCGGCAGATGCAGCAAGAGATCTTATCACCGCGCCACAGGGCACTAACACTGGTGTTCAAATTGACGATGTACACCCGCCTTATGCATTTACTGTAACGGTTTTGTAACCCTTCGAATTTTTTTCGGGTTGCGAATTTTCACATACTCATTGGGTGGGTTACTCGTAAGAATAATTAAATTAAAGTACTGGCTGGCCCGCACTTTCAAGCGTGGTGACTTTTTTTGTAGACATCTTTGGTCTTTTGACATGTAAACTTGTGACAGTGGTTTCGTGAAAATTCTCTTTCGCTATGTTATGATGAGTCAAAATAAAGTCAGGTTATAAGTTTGACTGGATGCGAATATGGAAATACAATAGTATTTATGTATTTAACCGATCGTTAAGAGGAGTGTTAGTGTTCGTTTTTTTCGTCTATTTACAGAATTGCTGTTTTCCTATAAGTAATAAGTGCTTTTTGAAAATTGTATGAACTCTATACGGAGTTTCAGACCCAGACTTTTTGTTGGGTGTTACAGACTGTCTGGCTTTCCCTTTTTATCCCACTAACTCGAGAGCATACGCCAAATTTATCGCGTTCATATTGGATATCCGTAAAAATTCATTGAGTCCATTAACCCGCCCCTTGGTCTTGCATCCACACAAGCGTTAAGGCGTGGTTACACTGAAACGGAGCTCCCTCCTTTATGCTCCTTGCTTGCGGCGAAAATTGCCCCTTACGGCCCAAAGTGCCTCGTAACTGGTGGCTGGTGCATATGTAGGTAATAAACTATAATGTGTGTTGTGCCAGCGTGACGTCTTCCGGTGACAGTTACAACTTGTAATAATTATAGCCCTAGACTTAGGTGATTGTATTGCGCGCGTCTACATGCGTTTTAATGAAACGAATTATGTTTTCTGCGCAATTGAAAGAAGAAATAAAATTGCTTTAATTAAAAAAGGCATGCTGTTAACGATAGAGCAATAGCAATAATTTATTTTATTTTATAAAATAAGTTATTTAGTGCTGAAAAAAAACACTCGGTAAAATGTTGTACATGTAGTCCTTGATTAGAATTGACTCATGAACGAGAAGTGACAGGCCTCGTGAGAACTTTCCCGGGGCGCGTCAAGGTCAGCCGGCCAGCGTCGTCCAGTCTGCCGCGGTTTATTTGCACGCCGTGACATCAGCCGCATCCGCATGCGAGCTGCGTGCCCGCGCGTGTGTTCACGCCTTTACAATCGCCAATACGCACGCCATCTTATCCCTTCCACTTATTGTATTTAGACGTGTTATCCTTTGTTCCCGCGGTGGATCATTACGTGCCCGATCATCGCGACATCGGTAATCCCTATGTACGTTGTCATAAAGGACACATTCCCTCGACGAACGCGCCCTGTGAAATGTCCGACGTGTTAGCGAATGATAAATGTAGGCGTCGGTATCGCGTATCGGATCTCACCGTTCGCACGCCGAATTAATTTTAATTTATTGATCGTCGTATCGACGACGAGTATTTTAGGTGCCTACTAACGTCGCAACGCTGCTTTGCTTTTAAAGTATTTATTTACAACATTTTCTTTTCACTGGTTTAATATATTGCCGGTGGAGTTGAGCTACTTCTCATGATTATTTCGTTGTGTTCTCGCCTTGTTACCAAATTGTAACGTTTATGCGACTATTTGCATTCATATGTTAAGATATACGCGTACTTCTTTATGAATTCACCACAAAAACCTGATGAACAACATGTTATTTCCGATTTAGGTTAACTTTATTTAAATGGATTCCCCGTTAAAGCACGAATTATACAATTCAAAATATAGACTTTTTATGATTGCAATACAACTTCTGCTACAAAAGTGTACGGCAGTTAACTTCATAATTATTGTCAGTAAAAATATTAAATCGTTTATTGTGAAGGAGCGAGGAACGTTTGTGAGCCAGCCATGACGGTCAGATGGAAAATATTCGCACGCTAATTAGCCGGATTTCCCTTATTATGAAAGTATGTAAATTATATTTGGGGCAATAAAATACCTACCTTTATTTCAAAACTTTGGTCGATGTTTGTGTTTTACGATGCACGGTAACTTTATACCTAAAAAGTGAAACCCAAACAAAACCAGTTGCGAAGTGTCGTTGCTTTATGCTTATTTGTTTCTGTATTTTATGCAGTGGTATGGCTATGGGAATATTGAATAGACACTTAGAAACTTAGAATAGATACTCAGAATAAAGTTTGCTTGAGACTTTATTGATCAAACTGCCCGACAGTAAAATGTCGCTCGCTTGCAATAATGATCGAATTCGCGTTCGAAAACGTCAATGAACTTAGTCGAGAATTCGCGGAACGCGATCTGCAGCTGAAGTCGAAAGTGATCGAAGCGATCGCACGCGTACGAATACTCCCACAGTCGCACAACACCGTGTGTGTCTTGTACTGACCATTTACTTCTAATTCTTCGTCCAAAATTATTTTTATGATCGACATGGCCGCGTACCGAATGGTAAACGTGCTCACGGGCGGTCACACCTCACCTTACCTCCTGATTGGATTATAATGCTTTTATATTACAATTCTTATTATTACGGATGGGTGCTACCGAGTGGCGTGTGACAAGTGACGCAGGGAATAACAACTAGTGTCGATGGCGGACGGAAAAGCTGTCTTTTCAAACGCTGTCGAACGCTGCAACACAACTTAGTCAGATTCGAAACAATCGTGGTTTTAATTCTGGCTTGACATTTTGCTTATTAAAATCTAGGATTGTAAAGATTTTTAGGAGATTTTATTCATTACTTTAGTGATGTCGTAGTTTTGGTCACTTATGCATATGAAGTTATGTCTGATTGAACACAGAATTTATATTGCTTTTTATGTTGAATCTTTAACAAAACATTAACGTCAATAAAATTACTTCAAAACATTATTCTTTAAAATATAAATGACAGCATTTACTTCCGCATTTTCGAAATGTCACCATCACTGTTCGCCTATCGCCTACAGCGAACTCGATTTTCGACACGACACGATCGGTTAAGCCCACTCGGATTAGAGTACGACTAGTCGAACGTGCGTCGTCTCGTCGTGGGTGTCTCTTTGATTTACGACAACTCACATCGAGATGGTTATACACTTTCTATATAATAAATACCAATAAAATCCTGTTGTCTCGTGGTAAACATAACTAATTAACGAACGAACGGTAGTTTAGTAACTGCTGTAAACTTTAAATCACCTAATAAAATTTTACGCAAGAAATTCCATTGCGTTTATGCTTATATTACCCACTACTTTAAGTATGCCTTATCTCGTTATGCCAAATAACTATCTTAAATTTCGTAGTATCAAACTAACAAATGTATAGAAGAACATCATTTAAGAATCTTAAATATGAAACTCTGCGAATATCTAAGCATTTAGACGTTATCTTTTTCAGATAGAAGTTTTAGTCTACGAATAATTGTTGGTCAAAGCTACTTTAACGCTTCGGTTAGGTATTGCATCAATCGATTCTTGATATTGTTAATCGATTAGCAGGCAATGAATTATTTGATTTTCGCCCTTAATTGGTCGAGTTAAGGTTTAATTTTGATTCAGTGGTTGAGTAAGAACGTACCTTCAATTAATCATGCGTAAATACAGCAATAGGTTTATCATAATGCGGTAGTTTAGTACTCGAGATGAGAGGACAATTTCTTCTCGGTTGCTATGATACGGTGGAAGGAATGTCTTGCATACAGGACATGTAATTTCAAGCGCATGCGCGCCGCATACCGAATGGGCCCGCCTCGTTGGAACCCGGGGTGGGTACATTGTATTTTTATTTTATTTTCTGACGAACCCATCACTTCTCATTAAGTGGCGTTTGGAGAATAACTTAACATCGCTAATGTCCGGACACGAATTTTATTGTTATTGCATTTTAATAAATTTTCATTGTTCCAACTTGTCAATGGCCCTCTCTATATATTTCCGAGTATTTAGGAAGGAACCTGGCTTTGTTATTGTTTATTGGTGAGATTTAAAGGTGTTTATTGAATATGAATATATTATTAGACACACGCGTCGATAGAACCACCACGATCGATATAAATCTCTAGAACCGACGACACATATCAAATTTCTTCTATTCGACTAAACAATATTTGTCGTAAGCTAATTCTACTTCAAAAACTGCGCAAAACGGATGTAACAGTCAATCCCATTACGCCGAGACATTGCAATAACCAAACCCAATCTATCACGAGTTAGAAACCCGAATCCGATTCGACTCGATTCTTAACCGACAGATATCGATATGCCAGTAGTGAGACATCGGTACTCTTGAAAGCGTTCATTGCACGGATCCGTAAGAAGTCTACTGACTGTAGGGATTCCATGTAACAAGAAAACTACTGAAGTTAAACTGCTCATCAACCTCGAAACTACGCGATACGTTAAAATCGTGCGTCGATGCTACGCGTCTGTGGGCGTAGTAGGTCAGGCGCTACGCCGTAGCTATGCTACGCCGATCGTAGCCGATAGATTAAGATCTTCGAAGCTACGGTCTTTTTGGCCGATAGTTTAGAAGCTAAACTGCTACATTCTTCGTTGTCGACGGTAGAGTTACTACGCCAGTCTGCGGTATTCATACCTAATAAAGCGCTATCATTATCATAGAGCATATTAGTAAAACGCTTCAGTCTTTGTATATGTATAACGGATAAAATATTATTCTGCTACTAGTCTCCATAGTCAATCATTCGGTTCTTCTCGTCTCTCTCTCTACTCTCTACTCTCTCGTTCTCGAAAAAGATTAAAAAGCTTGTCTAAATATGAACATTTCATCATTTACCACTGGCTTTAACTGATGACCAATAAAGTATGGTCTACTGACAACCTGATTTTGCAAATTGGAATAGAATAATTACTTACTGTAACAATATTTCTCAAGAGACCAAAACAACCAACATCAGTCAAACTGAACCTTCTGCCTCTATCTTAACAGTCGGTATTCTTAAAAGCGCTCATAGATCCGTAAGAAGCCGGCTGACCGCAGGGCCACCGTCGCCCGTCGGCCAGTATGTCACGGCATACAGCATCAGATGATCAAACGCGCCGTGCGGGGAGTACTGACCAGTTTCCACTACATTTCACTTGGGAGACTGCTTATCAGGTGGAGTTATGAGTGCTTATGAATTAGATACTTGGTTTTTTTTTTTTGGTAAATAGAAAGGGATTAATGTTATTTGCTCTCAATTTACCAACATTTTCTATCTCTAATAACAGGGAGCACGCTTTTTGCCATCAACCGGGCATAAATCCAGACTCCGTGGCTGCTACTCAGAAATAACAACACAACACAACATATAATATAACCACATAACATAACATCACGCCTGTAATTCCCGAAGGGTTAAGCAGAGGTCTACCCAATAGTATACCCACATTTAGTTTTGTTTTAGTGTCATGCACAAATCCAGACCACGTGGCTGCTACTGAGAAATTCCTGAAGGAAAAACCCAATAAGTCTGCCCGATGATGCCTCGATGCGACGCTCAGAAGTGGCGCAGTCAAACGAGAGAGACGGTGAATTTCATCGTCATCATCATCATTTTAGCCGAAAGACTGGACATAGGCGTCCCCCAAGTGTCGCTACATTGACCGGTCCCGTGTGAATTTATGTGGGACCTATTGTAAGAAAGTTCAACCAATGATTTATATATTATATATACTTGAAGCCTTACCGGTACTTGCAGGTGTACTTCCAGTTGATCTTGAAGTGCAGCGACGGGCTGCAATGTACTATAACGCACGTGAGTTCACGGACGCAGACTTTTTAACCCTACGTGACCGTGTTAAGATTGCTAGATTATTCAAACCTCAGACCGACGTCTGGGAGGAACTTTTGTCTGAATGGCAAGGTAGGTGGGATAATTCCATCAAGGGCCGACACCTCCACCAGTTCTTTCCATCCGTTCGTGAACGGCTGGCCAGGACATGGTTGGAGGTTGATCACTGTGTTGCCCAATTTCTCACCGGTCATGGTAACTTTAACAGTAAATTATTTTCCTTCAAGCTTGTTGACTCGCCTTTTTGTCAATGTTCCACATCTGACTGCGAATATGAACAATCAGCACATCACATTTTATGGGAGTGCAGTCTTTGGCAGAATGAACGCAACATTATGTTGGATAGTGTACAGGTTACATCCGGAGTTATTTACTATACAGACCTTGTGGAAACTAGAACAAATTTCCGTGCGTTCAAGCGTTTTTGCCATACCTATTATTGGAATCAAATATTACAGCTCACAACTTAGGACCCATTAATGTTAATATTTACCCGTGGTGCTAGGCAACTGGGCCTATCCCTGTTGTAAACGTCCCTTTGTGCCTATTGGCCTTGTTTCGTTCTGTCTCCTGCTGAAATGGAGGGAAGTGGAAATTACGGTTTTTTCCTACTCCTCCACTATACTTTTCTGATTAATTTCGTTGCGGGATCCAAGACAGTTAAATTCATTCTCTGGTACTTCGTCGAGCTTCATTGTCTCGGCGCTTTTCTGGTGGTCGCCACTGTTGATTCTGGCTTTCAGGAGTTATAGTGGTTTGGGAACAGTGTGGCGGGCTTGTCCCAAAAAAAAAAAAATTTATATATACTTACTAGCACAGCTATATATATATATTTTTTTTTAACCCGCGCGGTTTCTTTCAATCGCGTGTTCATACGTTGGTGTTTAAGAGATTTAGTGTGAAAGTTAATATTCCAAGAAAACAGACCAAATCCACTTCGGAACTCGCGCATTGAGAACCCTAAACCGTACCAAATGCAGAAGTTATAAATTGCATAGGCTTAGTTAGTTAGTCCATACTCAAAATTAGGTTTGTTGTAATAGAAAAATTAGGTCCCATGGCAAGACATTTCAGTAACGTATTTACGCTTTGAACAATAAACAGCTCCTGACCGCTCCTGGGTGAAAGGTTTAAAACCTTTCCCAGTTGTTAGACACATGGCGCACAATTCTGACTCGAATTTGAGAAGCCATTATCACGTTACCGTTCACCAAATAGGATAGAGATAAAAATAAGTATGCGCCATCGCCAGGGATATTTACTATTTGGCAAAGAATTTGTAATCCATTAAAAGTGATAATAATTTGATTATCCATTTTAATTAAACAATGCTCACGACCAGCAAGTAACGTAAAAAATATTACTTACTTGGAACGTAATTTTCTTTTTAGCTACTCTTTTACAACACCAGCCTAAAGATAAAGATACTAAACACTAAAATTACAACACCAGCCTAAAGATAAAGATATTAAACACTAAAATTAAAATACGAACGTAGGTATTCAAGAACACTTTTTCTAGTAAGAACAACTAATCATCATCATCAGCCTATTAATGTTCCCACTGCTGGGACACAGGCCTCTCTATGAGAGGGAATGAGTTATAATCCACCACGCGGGCCCAGTGCGGATTGGTAGATGTCCCATGTTTTCGAATTTTTTGGTTCTATGACATGCCGGTTTCCTTACGATGTTTTTCTTCACCGTTTTGAGAGCAGCGGTGATTAAATAAATTACACAAAGTAATGCGCCTGCCTGGGTTCGAACCTACGTCTTACTGTTCGAAAGTCGGGGCCGCCACCACTGGGCCACCGCAGCTCCACAACTAATACTAAAAAACTATTATAGTAATACCACAGTGTGAAATGCACAACATGTAATTCGCGAAGAAATAGACATAACTAAATTCCAACTAGGCAATAGGTAAGAAGTAAGAACACAATTAAGTATTATCCTCCAATTTAAAATTAGGAAGTGAAACAAACAAAAACGAAGACAAACCAAACAACGATGATGACAAATATTTCAAAGCAAATTAGTATTAATAGCGAAATATCGCAGAACAAAAATGAGCTTGAACGTGTATCGCTTAGGTAACCTCAGGTTTTACACTATTCTGTATTCTGTGATTGATTCATGAGTTCGTTTTTTGAAACGTTTTTTTCTTACCTTTCAGCAGACGCCTGCATACTGAAAAATACTGGCCACCTAGAAATTGGCATACAAACTTTAGAACGTTATAGAACCTCATTTCATTACCTTTCAGCAGACGCCTGCATATTACTGAAGCATACTGGCCACCTAGAAATTCGTATAAAAACTAAAGATAAACCTCAAGGAACTTCCAAATTCTTATTTCAATGTAAAATATGCATTAACACGTTGCCGTAAGATACAATTTGGATCTTTAACTTTTTCTTACAAACTCTACTTTTTTCGGATGGGAAATCATCAAATGACTTCTCCCGCTCTGGGCGGAGCAGGAGGGAGTGTCAGACTTTTACTGACTAAAACCCATCCATGTTCCTTCATCGCCCTTTGTGTTCCGGGGTCACGGTATCTCTTTCGAACAGTCCCGCAACCCCGGCAGCCATCGTCCACAGGCCCGCGCCTACGGTGGCCGGGGGCCACGTGGTGGCCCCCGACGCCCGGGGCGTCTCCCGCGGCGGCCGGGACGCTGTGAGGTTCTCTCCCTCTCACGTTCCGCCACCTCCTTCTCTAGCATTACTGCTTCGCAGAAGGAGGTGACGGCGTCCCATTCCGTCTCGCTCCGGACCATGGCTTGCACCAGGGCCGGACGCGAGAGGTCGCCGCCGCCAATCGCCGCTTCGAGGACACGGCGGTGCTCCGCCCACGCGGGGCACACCTCCACCGTGTGCTCCACCGTGTCCTCCGGTCGATCCTCGCAATGGAAACACCCGGGCGTTTCCTCCCGCCCGATTCGGTGCAGGAACCTCCCGAAAACACCGTGTCCGGTGAGGACCTGCGTCAGGCGGAAGGTGAGGACGCCGTGGCGTCTCTCTAGCCACTCCTCAAAGAGGGGACTTATCGCCACTATCGTGGCGTGCCCTCTTGTTTCTACCCTTAAGGACCGAATTTCGTAAACCTTTTCTTAGTGAGCACCTCTAGAAGCCGAAAGGAACATTCAGGCCCACATTCATGTCTCTAACTTCAAAAACATAGGACTTTCATACAAACTTTGACACCCCTTTTCAACCGCTTGGGGTACGAATTTTAAAGAAATCCTTTCTTAGTGCACCCCACACTGAAAGAGTGCTTGTGCCAAATTTCAGACCTCACGGCCCAGTATTTTTCCGAGATTTTGTAATGAGTGGTCAGTCAGTCAGTCACTCACTCAGTGAGTGGACTTCTCTTTTATATAAATATATTTAAAATAGCCGTGTTTAAAATTAACAGTGTTTTAATAGGTAAACCCTTTGTCTACACATACGCATAGTATCCCCAGTTAGATCACTTCTGGAATCCTATTAAACTAGTCCTAGGTACACGTAAGTACATACTCAAAATAGTTTTACCGTGCCGCGGGCTATGAATTTAATATGAAGGTACTTAATGACACGTTCACAACATAAAGCGATTTATCATCTATGGGTTTACTACTTTATTTTACTTTATATAAATACAATAGGTTTCTAAGTCGTCTATAAATACTCACTGTTGAACATGGTAACTAATCTTGTCAATAATTTCAAAATATTTAACATTGTCATCAAATTTGTTCACAAATAATTTATGACAGCCCCTACCTCCTATCCTACTACCCCTACGTCCCGGGTTCGATACTCAGGTCAGGCAAAGTGTTATTGGGTTTTTCCATGAGGAATTTCTCAGTAGTTTTTCACGGAGTCTGGATTTGTGCCCGGTCGATGGCAATAGGCTCGCATCCTATTACATGGGACTTAAACATAACTGGTGAAATGTGGTAAAAAAATGGTGTACTAATGGTGTCCTCTGCCTTACTTTGCAGGGATTATAGGCGTCATGTTATGTTATGAGGTCACAAGATTAATTTCCAATACAAATAATGAACCTATATTCAAAGCAACTATACCAAACATGAATCTTTGTGAAACGATCAAACAATTCAAAAACATAAGCTGATAATCCATGTCTTAACAAAATGATAGCTTATCTCAAGAGCGTCTTAGTCTATCGGCGCCGACTATCAAAACACATGCTTTGGTTTGCGCAAGCGCAAGGGCACGTTTATAATATTAGAGCCAGTACAGGCAAGGACAAAAATTTGTAAACACTTGGTTAAATTCAGATGCGATTCCTTTGGATATTACTCGTACTAAACAGTATGTTGGCAGCTATTGTATATTTGTTAAATATCTCACTAATTCTCATGGATAGATAAGCAAAATAGGGCGGTTGTAATTCGCTACAATACATTTTTGCTCGTGACTGTACGAGTCTCTAATAATAAACGCCCTTCGACGTCTTTGTGATAACAATTGACGGTAGCAATCACTGCTTGTACGCATCCATGATAGACATGTACATGAGTACGTAAATCAGAACAAATGTACGTAAGAACTGATAAGATTAGTGCTTAGATACAATATAAGTCAAAGAAATGGACGTAGAAAATGACACATCATGTGATGGAACCTCTAAGATGTGAAAACTGTACTTGAACCATGACAAGTAAGTAGCAAAATATGTATAATAAAAGTAAAATAAAAATCGTGTACCAAACTCATGCTTCCTCAATAAAAAGAGGAAAATAAACACAGAGAACATCCTAAAACACGTATAAAATAAATTAAGTTAGCAACATAACCACTCAAATAAGGCTCATAACTCGTATAAATATAGCAAATAATGACAATAACATACCACAAGCACGACATGAGAACAATATGAGTCGTCATAATCATTTTCATAATTAATAACCGTGTACCAGTCACGAGGTCTATCATAGAGCGTGATCTAAGAAGCAACAGCTTGAGTTTTCATCAGCGAACACGAACAAATTGTTTTACAAGCTACGATTTATTGGGTTATAGGAATTGCGAAATTACAAGTTGGCTAACATCGTCCGGGGTCTGTCTGACCCCACAATCTTGACAATGGCGGGCGAGAGGCCGAGTGTTCCTGTAATAATGCCTATAATGACGGCGCCCGCGCCGGCCAGCAGCATGCTTACATAACAGTTCGTGACTTGCGCATTACGGTATCGGGAGAAAAATATACGAGTCCACAACATACAGGCACGCATCTAACGTCAGGCTCATATCGATATTCTATCATTTATTCGTAAATATCTACTGTTCGAAGTCATATTACACAATGATTCTATAATAGGCATGACGACAGAATCAAAAAATTGCAAATCTATTTAGTCCGTCAGTTTGAGAATTGGAAATTAATGGACACGTATTTTTTCTTTTTGTAAATCAATGAATATTGAAAAAGATAAAACGCATCAAAACTCGGGAGTGGGGGCTCGTGACGTCAGAACTAGGTAAAAATTATACCTAGGCGTGACGTATTGAGAATTTTAAAAGCGTCATATCTTCGTCAATTTTGGTTTACGTAACAAAAGAAAAAACACGGGTCAAATATTTTTTGATAATCTAACTGACGGACTAATTAGTTTTTTTTTGTCGTCTCGCCTATTCTATATGTACGGCGATTTCATAAAAGAAATTTAATGAGCGAAATATAAAGCATATTAGCTTGTTTGAAAATTAATGAACCAAAACAACTAGTTAATTAGCGATAAGTTATTATAACCGTCGCAACTGTACTCCTTAGAGCCAGAGGCGTACTTCCGAACATCCACAGTTCAATGACGATATAAGTTCATTAACGATATGTTCACTAAAACTTTTTATATTTTATTTAACATTTTAAATTACGCCTGAACTTTTATATTAAAAAAATAAAACCGTACAACACACAATAAATTACTAAAATAATTATACAGCCTTAAATTGCAATAGAAGAATATTAGATTCAGCTGTATGTAAAAAGGCATTTCTAACACGCGATCGGGTTAATACTTTGATCATTGGAAAGAAAACGTTAAAACAGTTCTTAATTTATTGGTTGGTGTATTAATGAGTCGATATGTTTCTATATTAATTCAAATTTATCGACGTTTGCAGTCCGCCCCTGTGGTCTCAGGAACTCGTTCGCAGGTCGTCAACTATAACTTAATCCTTCTAGATAGGTAGGTAACTTCGATCGACCTTTCGTATGATTCATGAACACGCTTTTACTGTTTATGGTTTAAGTCATCAACACAATAATTTACTTATGACGTAATTACCGCATACGTAAATGTCAATTCATGTGAAAAAGTTCCGCAAAACGAAATCTAGTAAAAAAGTTCTAACCTTCCAAGTGCGGTAATGGGAGAAAGGACAAAAGGCATAGTTTTAATGACTGGCAACTAGAACCTGCAGGGCGTAGCTTTATAATGGGTATTGTGTTGATTAATATTTCTGTTACGACCTGTCAGCAGATCCTCTTGTCTGGCAGTGTGTGTCAGATTAAATTAATTTGTCTTTTGAACAAGACAGGGTAAAGACACCTTGCTTAATCCTTGACTTTAAGGTCACATTTGTTCATCATTCATTTTAAATGTGAGTCTTCTTTTGACATACTTTTGAGTCAAAACTTTGGTCTTTCAATAAATAAGACTAGTTATCTTACAAATTGTGCAGGCGACGAGCCTAGGCAAATCGATCATGAATTATGTTCTTTCTATTTTGCGATCGATCATGCAGATAACTTTTAATCTATAAGAGAGAGAGATCCTTGAGAGATCTTTGAGATAGCTGCATGTTACATACGAGTATATTAGTTTTGAGGAAGAGAAATTCTCCTCTTAGTATATTCTTAGAACATAAAACATCAAGCCCATAGTACGCACGACTACTAATCAAGCTATACTTAACCAGTTTATGCGGATCTCTCATTGTACAGGAAATCTGTACAAAGCGAGGCCATGTTATACTGGAAATGTATAGGTTGATGTGTCGCCGTGTGTACGGTAGAGGTGTGCTAATCATGGATAGGCTGAGGTGTATCTGCAGTACACCCATCGCGCGACATGTATCTCTGTGCGATTATTTGTGTGTGTGAAGGCGTGGTTATAGGGCCAGTTACAGACGGGCTGCGTTTTAATACGTGTGGTTTACACTTACCGATTTCCGTAAATAAGAAAAAAAACCTACCCTTTTTTATTATTGATTCCGGTCGAGAATCATTAGCATAGATACCCTCTTGAATTTGACCAGGATGCAAAGTGACACTTGTAGAGGTTGAGACTATTGCCAATTGCCATCAAACGAGCACGAATTAATCAAACTCCAGCTCCGATCAGGCTCGAATCAGTCAGTCCCTTGCAGTAATCCTGCTAAAACTTTTAAACTAACCTCAAAGTCTTCCAATTCCAAAACACTAATTTATTATTATCAACTTGCCATAGGTAGACAACTTCGGTGTTACATTGCAATCAAATATAATAAATCAATAGCAACATTATTACTTACTTAGTGGACATTTTAATCAATGTTATTCCGATGACAGATCGCTCTGATCGGCCATAGACTGTGATCAATATATAGCCTCTACGAGTCACGAATACTAGCCATGGCTGCTTAGGTATAGACAATATTAATTCGTGGCCCGTTATACGTAGATTGGTGACGTCATCAAAGTTAGTACTTATAGGTAGGTTCTGTGAACTAAAATGCGTGGTTAGATGTGTGGATTGGACTGTCCCAAGAATATATTTACCCGACTGCCAAGAAAGGGTTATGTTGTTTTCTTTGTATGCTTCATGTTGTGTTAAAATCTGTTTGTCATCTTCATTGCACCCTGACATGTTATTTTTATAGATTATTCTTAAAAGTCTGATAATGTCCTATAAACACTGACCGTATCAAAATCAGCGTTTGCAATTCTGATTCTATTTCGTATATTCTGAATTTTCCAAGAGACTTCTTAAACATCTACATAATAATTAAGTTGTCCATTACCTAGTAATGTTTTTTGTATATCTTATGTCTCCAACATAAGATATACAAAATCCTAAAATAAATAAATACCTGGCGAAATATGGGTACCATAGGATCTCTGCTAAACTCTTCGGGAACGGAAAATACAGGCATGATGAAACGGAATTCTATCTAGTAACTATTCTGCCAAGTTCCTAGTCAGTAAACACAACTTTCCTACCCAAGCCCTATTAAATACTTCCGTCCTCGTTAAAGATTCTAACAAAAATGTGCAAAATCCCGTCTTAACAACAACACTAACAAGTAAACAAGTCGCCATAAGCACGTAACAGCACACCTGCGGCCGCGCCACTGATGACGGTTATTGCGCGCGCGCACCCGCCAACCGTGCTCTTATTACCAGAGTACACAGACTGGGCGAATTGTTGCCTTGTCAGGTGCCGTATGGATGGGGTCAATGGTTTGATGACCACAGTGTTACTGGCTAGAGAATTCAGTAGGACAACTGTTTTTGAAAGGACCTGCATAACTTGACCCATCCTCTATTCTTCTTGATACGAGGGTTCAAGTAAAGCAGGGCACTTCTTTTTAGCGTGTCGATGGTAAATTAAATTGAGTCAGCCCAAAATTTGGCGGCAAGTTTGGCACTTTCAATAGCGTCTATCAGCTCTATGTGCAAACAACAGGACAGGCACGACACGATATCAAGTGTCCCATCGCAGGGGGTAAGCTTTTTATGTGTCATTACAAGCAGTAATAAGCTTCAGATGTATCTGCTTTTATGTTAATAATAATACTTCTGACCTTTTAGTCTACTCTTAAACTTTAGTGAAATCGTAGGTTGTATCATTTTTATTTAGTGGGACCTAACTTATAATGAAATGTATGTCATACACCAGGAATACAGGCGTAATAAGTTGAGACCTGCTATTTCCATGGGATTTAGAAGAGTGGTAGACTCATTAAGTAGGGTACACTCGCGCCAGTCAACACCGCCCGTTACCTATTAATTAAACAAACCGCTTCAATTAATTTAATCACAATAAGTGAACCAACATTAATTAATTGTGAATACATATGTAATGAGCTGTAAACTAATGAAAAACATACGCTTCATCACACATAAATATACGACGCTTTTATTTAATTATCGAGCATAACCAATAGAAATGTGGATTTACAATTAAGTGCACTCATTGAGAAAATTATAATTTATGTGCTTTTTAATAAAACTGATATTTTTTGCAAACTTCATCAATAGAAGATTTATTTCTGAACTTTAAATCGATACTAAAATATGTACAGTCGTGGTCTTTTCCGCCTGATCAGTTAATTTTTTTTCGCTTAAATCATGCGGTGGCGCCGAGCCACGCCCCCTTAAAGTTTAGGCCTATTAGGAAAGCGTCAACTTTGGCGCGCAAAATAACAATAACTCTCGTTTGGCGTGCGTCGTCAGTGCGCTCGGCCGATCGGTATCTTTTCATTCATTATTTCTTTACAAAGTCAACGGGGGGCTAGAGAGCGTTTCTATGTTGTAAATGCAAGCAAAAATTGGCTTAGTGCTGATCAGGCGGGAGTGTCTTTGATAGTACCTACATATTATAAATAGTTAAATTTTGTACGTATGTAAATTTGGATGTAGGGGGTAATCTTTGTCTATTAGGGGGGGTCTGACCCGGTTCCGAAAACTTTTACACTATAAAACGTCCCGTGGGATAATATTCGACCATAACGCGAGCAAAGCCGCGGGCAATAGCAAGTACATTTTAAACTGGATTTTGAGCCCATTAGAATTAAACCCTCTGTTGCTAAGAATCTGTGGTAAGCGACCAGCACTTGCGTCCTCGACAAAAATTTACGACCGAATAATACAGACGCGTCATTACGACTACATTATAAAATTACAAGATTAAAAGTACTGTTTGTTTTAATTAAACATTAATATTAAAAACTTTATTTCCCAAATATATTCCTGATACCATCAACATGATGATAGCATGAACCAACTTTCAGTAGCAGATAGAAATCAGTTAATAGAGCTCGAGTATCCAAGACGATGGGTATCTACATTCAAAAGTAACAAAGAAAGACAAATGCCACACTTGCCTCGCACAAAGGAGTGTCCATTCTTTACCGGGGTTGCGGTAATGAGTCTTTGTCGCTGGCCCTTGGTAGCCAGTACAGAACAGTGGGGTATAAATCATGGCTGGCCAGGAAATCATTCATCCTCAGTAATGTGCTGCGAAAATAGGCTTCCACTCGCTACGGCGCGGCGCCGCGACGCTCACGCCCCGCGCCCTAAATATATTACAAAAATAAAAAAACGTACGACGCTAATGAAAATATAAATCTGAAATTCTCGGCAATTTACACTACAACGGTTCTTTAACGTGTATTACCTACACCAGGCCAATGCTCTAATTATGAACTATATTTTTTTTTAACAGAAGATCTAGATTACGGTTTAGATTATCGATTGGTATAAAAAGAAAGCGATCACAGATTGGTAAAGGCACAACAGTAAATTAAGTGAACCAAATTGATCAACAGTATCTAATCTAAAGTTTATTTCTTGCGAAGGTTAATGTTAAGTTTAGTGGCAGGCTACCAATCGGTTACTATTTATACCCGGTCGCGAACCTGATACACTTGTAATTCTCTTCACCCAAAACAAAAAAGCAAGAGCGGACACACAGCTAACTGTGTTCGAAACATATTTGAGAGCAGAAAAACAACGAGCTCCTGAGGTAACTGCTTTATACTTTATTTATATTTGTTATCTCATCAGTTTAACTAACGATCCTCTTATCTTTTATTGTTAGATACACTGTCTATAAAACACAGTATATATAAATCGTGAATTAATAATTAAGTCTCAGTTTATTGTAGTCGCTCTGTTAACAAGTTATTTTGTTGTGGCACGATCGCCATTAGTCGGACATTCGAGCCCAATCAATTAAAAAGAGTATAGCCACAGTTCGTTGGCCGTTCCCACGACATTTTTGTCATAACTTCTGCTTAAATTTTGAGCTGTAACCATTCTTAGGGACGTCTGTAACCGCATATCGATGTATGACAAATCGTGACAAAACCACCGACTCATCTACACTAGATAGGAGTTCAAAGTTGTCTAAAACTAGATACAGTCAATTCTGAACCTTATGTGGTTGGGGTAAGAAAGTGGTGAGCTAGAAGCGTATCGTTGTAGGCAGAAAAGTAAAGTTGGCATTTGTGTACACGAATTCATGTGGCTGAGCCGCATGCCTGCGCCTGCTCTGGCTTCATCCATCAAGCTCGGCGCGCATCACCTTCAGCGCGGCAATCGACCGGAAACATACTCTGCCAGCCTCTGACTTGGACATACCGCGTAATTAAACAGCTTTTCTACCTAATGCGAACACATGCAGTGAAGAAACAAACAACAAGACACAAGAAAGATCACTTCTTGAAAATCGTTTTTCTCAATGTAACTTTGTATAGCCCTGCATGTTCTTTTTTTACTACATGCTCAGTGTATCGCAACTTGATGAGATAAGGTAAATATGACATTTAGATATTAACTTTGAGAAGTTAGCGCTATCGTAATTTTATTTGCACGCGCACATTAAGCGTTAAGCTGATAACAACTTAATTGTGGATAAAAAGAAACTTAAAACAACATTAAGTTTTATAGCAGTTCAGACGCAATTCACAAAAAACTGCAATTACTTTTAATTTCAAGTAGTAGATATCATTTTCATCACGGGGTTTTTTGCCGCTTCAGAAATACACTTCCTAACATGTCCCATACGCGATTATATTCATTATCATGCGAGCGACATGGAAAATAGTGTGCTGTCCTACTTTGTCCCGTGTTACTGTGTATAATATCCGTCCCTGTCGCGGGCCGGTCGCCATAATTTAATATCAAATATCAATATTTGGATGCAATCAATCAAAGTTAATCACGCGAAAGATATAAAAGCAAAATGAATACATTAAGTTCTTTAGTGAGCGGCGTCGGGTGCATTCGAGCGAGCTGTACCAGCATTATTTTTTGTACGGGACCTAATAATGACCGATTAGGAAAAAAAATACGTTGGGAACTCTGTTGCCCATTGTATTAAATCCATTGTCATGACGTAAGCACATTTAAATATTAATTAGCTTAGATTAGAATGTTAAGCTAGAGGTAATCAAATGGAGCCAATGGTTCTCAAACGGACCCGTCTGGCCGTCTCCTTTATATGTAAATTAGTTGGGTAGCTAAGTACAAATTAAAATAATGTTTATTGGTTGGTTGGACGTTTTCTAGTTACTAAGATTTGTGTTTTAATTGCTTTAGTGTTAGCTATAGCATTTAAACTATGCTAATTTACTTAGTCGAAGCAAGAGAAGTTTGTAGGGATCATAAATGACCACTGTTGTTTCTCCCTAACTCAATGAAAAACAGTGTTAAAAAGTCTAAGTTACAATTCAAGAAAAGAGCCTATTAACACACAACATCAAAGCATAATTTGAAACCCACAAAACCACACCATAATTTCTGTAAAACATTAAACTTCTCCCAAGTGCACTATTTGTTTTCAAACAAGCTTAAAACAAAACGAGCATTAAGAACTAAAGTTCTAGACAAAGAACAAATGTGTGGTAATTTAAAAACTTAAGTAATTAGGTCAACTGTTTCCCGCTCGATCGATGGTAGAGAAGCACGCCAAACTTTTAACTACGGCAAACGTCAATAAAACGGTGTTTTCTAGTTGTTTGTTTGAAACCAGCAATCGATATTTGTAAGCGTTATTGTTAGATGGTTGGCGTGTTTTGTTTGTTAATTGTTTTGTTTTATGCTTTATTTGTTAAGTTTTCAGTATGTTTTTGTTTAAGGGCTGAAAATTGGAGGCTGGTGAGATGGAAAATTTTATTTTGGTAATTATTTGAGCATGTAATATTAATGTGTAAGGAGTAAAGTATATGGTTGGGCAATAATCATCACGTTTCTTGTGAATAACGGGGTAAGCAAGAATTAAAAAGATTTTATTTCGATTGTACGTACTTTAAAAAAAACACAGTGACTGATACACGCTCTTACTTTGTTTAATGTTAAGTATTGATTAATGGTTGGTCAGCCTCGTACATATCTAGCAAATGAGTTACTGTACTAACCTCATTTACACACAGATTAGCTTAACTATTTCTAGTAATAAACCCAGGCACTACTAAGTAACATAAAATAATCACGATAAACAAAAACCAAACACATTGCTTCCACATATGGTCTGCAATAGACCAAAGTACCTTTACAGTGTTATAGTACTTTTTGTTCACGTTAATTATTCTTCAGTTATTAGGTACGGTTTGATCAAAGCTTCAAGAAAAACTACTGGTTTGCTTCAAGAAAAAACTCCATGTATTCAAGCAAATGGTGTTAGGCCATGTGCACATTTTGCTCTTTTAGTTTATATTTTGTTAAAGAATTTAAAATAAAGAAAATTTAATATTTGTTGATGACCTTATTATGTTGTCACCAAACATTTAGATGCAAAGTAATGATCCAAAAAAGTTTTTACATGATACGACAGGTTCTTTATGATTTTAATTTTAATTTTGTGGGTTGATAGATCTGATTATGTGGTATTTCTTCTTCTTCTTAACGTGTGGTTAGTGCCTAACCTGATGTCAGAGTTTTTATAATAAATATCGTATGATAGGTAACAATTTATTATTCACCACTTTGTGAATGAACGTGGTTCCAACCTGCAATCTATCCAAGCGGAAAATGGCTTTTTTTCATTTTTGTTCATGTTTAAGAGGTAAAAATAATGATGTATAGTGATTTTTCGCACCAAATGTAATGTCAATCACTTCACTGTATACTTTTATACTGTTCTCATCGGAGACCGTTCGGCTTGCCTTGCAACAGTTGAGATTGCGCCACGCTTCTTAATTCAAAATGGCCGCCGCTAAATGTATTGTGACGGCTAATAATATAAGTGGCCAGTATAACAGACAGTTTCACTTAATTAATGTTGAAGTGCTTCTGGGCAGGGTATGTCTACTTTCGATTTTTATTTAGTTATTACTTACTATCTTTATATCTGAATTTTTAGAATATTTTTGGTTGAATTCAGCGGTGCGTTTCAAACAATGTGGTTACCCTACGCTACAATGAGTAGTTATGTACAGTCATGTGGAAAAAATACTACCCTATTTTTTGTCTTTAGATTAATTACCCTCAAAAGCCTGACTAAGGATTTTTGAAATACAATCACGTAAATTAGTATTCTCCTTATATATCTGGCACTGTCAAAAGGTGGTTATGATAATCACTATGGTACAGGTAGGTATACTAGGCTGTATAATGTATAAACTACCAAGCTACCCAGTAATAAAAACCCACAATTTGTCAATTTATTTTTAGCTGTAAATAAATTTAGGCTAAGCTGCAGTTACTGTTATGTTGTCAAAACAATACTCCAATGTTTTACATTCTCTATAGACAGTTAAAAGAGAAGATATTGTTTTAGATAAAAGGCAATTGAAGAATAAACCCCAGCCCTATCAATAACCCCACAAATCTAGGAAATATAGTCAATTTATTGTAAAACAAATTCTCTATACACAGTTAAAAGAGAAGATATTCTTTTAGTTAGATTAAAGGCAATTGAAGAATAAACTCCAGCCCTATCAATAACCCCACAAATCTAGGAAATATAGTCAAATTTATTTGAACCTATAAATATAGCACGAGTCAAAGCTGTATGTCTATTTTACAGTGGCTATGTTTCCAACTGATGGGCAATGGTAATTCCATTCTCTTGCGATCGTTGTCGACTGTCCGGCGCGTATCGATTGTGTGGTAGCCCTCAATGTATGGTGAACTAGCTGGTAGGTTAAGTGCCTACTACCGCATACAAAGGGGCAAATAGAGAAAATATTTATTTGATGTAAAAATATTCACACATTGTCGATAATCCAGTAATTTAGACGGTTTAGAAAATTAATAGAGGCTTTCTTTTTTTGTTTTAGTTTCTAAATGCAGAGTTATTTAAAATATTCAATAAACTCCAGCCTAATATTACCTAGCCTTGAATAAAAGCCTAATCAAATAACGCTTTTACAGACACTTTCTACAATTCAAATTTCAATTATGTCTATCTGTTTCTATAATATTATTCTGCAAATTTTTGAAGTGAGGCATAAAATTAAAATATTTTTTAAATTTACCTAAAAGAAAGTTTTAGAACAAAAACAACTCCCGACACAAAGTTGAACTATCAAGGCTAATGGCATAATTTATAATAGGTAAACAAACCTTTTATGTTAAAATGAATGCAAAGAAGTGCTAATTTAGACGCCTGTGTGGCAACAACGCCGTTGTTTTTTCCAGCAAATATTTAATTCATGCGGTCTAACTATGCATGTCGCCAGTCCACGGCCAGGCTCTGGTTGCAAAGTGCAGGGGGAAAATAATTAACCGTTGATGGCAGCATTATTTCGTGGTATGATTACGGGTAACGCAGCAGTGTGCGTCTGGGAGGAGATGTCGCGGCGTGCGCGGGCGCAAGCCCCACCCCGCGCGCTAATTGCGCCAATCTGCGGGGCGCGACGCACGCACACACGCACAAGTCACGCACACACCTCCCCCCGCGGTGACAAACGCTGCATTCGCCAATGTATGTAGTACCTCCGTCACTAGTGTATGTAAATGAAAATGTACAGAAGAGCACAAGGAATCAACAGCAGTTATTATACGGGAGCGCTCACAATAGTGGGATCATCATTTTAGTGGGAATTGTTCATGTTTAATTTTTTTATGCCGCAGGCATTCAATTATTTTTAATTGTGCCATGTTTCGCACAATTACTTGCCGTAATAACAGTTTGTTGTAGTACGTAAAAGTATAAGCATTGAAGTCACTGAAAAATGACACTTCGGTCGAGATGAACAGCCAGCTCGAATTTGCAAAAGGAATGTTTAATCAATTGAAAGGTGGGTGTAGGTGGATGAGGCAGTCAGACGACAGACAGGCGGCCGACGCTGACACACTCGGCTACTAAATTCATTTATTTAACCAATAGAACGCGGTAATTGAAAAAATCTCATTTTCTCCCGTCTAGTGATGTAAACTTGTGTTAAAGGAATAATAAAAAACAAATGAACGTCTGGCGGTCGGTCCTGCTGCCATGCCGGCCGGCTACTTGTTTGCTCATGTTTTACTATACCTACGTATGTGTAACTTCAGTTTTACTCAACCACATTATTCAGCCATGCAAAACTGCAAGTGTTAGGAAGGTACTACATGAGATTTTTATGGCTCACATTTGCATAAACATTCCAGTCCACAGACTTGTGGCAAAAAACGACACAGGAATAGAAACAACGGTAGTCTATTGAAGGCTATCTTTTTTAGGAGCATCGTAGGTATATAACTAAGTAACTACATACAATTTGTTGCCTATACCTAACAGGTGAGTTCAGCAGTCATTTCAATCCACTTATCTACATGTGGAATTGCGTAAGTGCACACAAGCCAATAATTTAAAACAACGTATCATAACAATTACTATTTTTTATAGTCACATACGACATTGGATAGTTGACTCTATGCTGCCGCAATATAAGGCTGTATTTCAGTTATCTTGGTAGAGATTACGAGTGGCCCGATGGTTGTCATTGCTCAATAGGTGTGAAATTGGCGATGAGTCGATACAGAACAGTGGATTGAATAATGTGTCTGGTTTTGTTTGTCTGTTTGTTTGCGGTCTTGCCTTTCATATTGTTGCTTGGCCGGGCAAGGGAACTTTGTGAAAAATAATTGTATGGAGATTGCAAGATGAAAGGAATAATTGCTGAAATACTTTTAGGTGTTTTGTATTTGGCTTCCTAGGAGTTAATACAGTGATTGATTGAGTAATTTTAATAAATAAGTTAAAAAAATACACAATGCACAATAATAAATTAATAATCTAACTATTTGATTCAACAACACTGAGAAAATTAAATCATAAGAAAGATAAATTCAGGTAAAAATAAAAAGTATTATTAAGTCGGAAAACTCGTGACGTCTGAACCATTCAGTTTAACAACAAAAAACCCTGAGAACCAGACATTTTTATTTTCATTTACCCTCAGTCCACAAATCAAATGAAACATAAGCCGACCTCCATTAAGTAGGTATCGTGCAATAGGTGTAACATTTCAGAAGTTACACCGAATAAAAATAACAATAAAAGTGAAGCTCTCTCAGTGGAATAAATAATTTCCACTATGTCATCAATCGGTTCACTAAACCATAAATTGTGAGTGCGCGTTTGACGCGGGGTATCGCGTTACAGGGACACACCCGTCACCATGGCAACCGAGCTGTCATTAAAAAAAACGTTTCATTAGCTCGCCACCACGTCCCAACGAATTCCATCCAAATTAACATAAATTGTTCTCCTTGACTCTAGATAACTTCTTGTTCTTAGATACTTTACGATCACAACCACGCTTTTATATGAACGCGACACATCCATGCAGTTTAATTTGTAAATAAAATAAGTATAATAAGGTACCAGGTATTATGCCGGTGACGAGAGAGGCATAAACCCGGTAATAAAGTTAGTGACCAAAGTGAAAACGATCCAGGTTGTCATCGTAGTAAGTTTATGTCTGTCTCAATATGGTTAAATACACTTTTTATAACTCCATGAACCAAGCTCCGCGATGAAGCATCGATTCTACAACGAGAAGCATGCCAAAACCGCCTATTTATGCGCAATTTAAAAATATAAACATTCAAGTAAACCGTGTTACTTTTATATGAGATAACTAAAGTGAGCAGCGACATTCGGGTAATATTTTTTAATTTACTTATCTGTCCGCGGGAATCAATGTTTCACATAATGTTATGTGTAAGTAACCTAATCGAAACGCCGCCGTGTGTCGACGGACGAATTTACCAGATTCAGATATAATCAGAGCGACAAGAAGCCGCATCGGACCCCGACGCTAACACGATAACAGAGTGGGTTTACAAACAGGACCAAGTGCGGGTGGACGGGCGGTCGCGTCCTCCGAGCCCCGACATCGACACACATAAACTAACACACATAACTGCTGTGAATGCGACGAAATCAATTCTCAGTTCCGATTCCGAGAAGTGACACAGTTTCTTAAGTGTCGCATCACTACCGACCGACCGCTAAATAAATTCTAATCGTCCTATACCGTCCACATGCCAATCTAGTCCCTAACAACACCGTATAGACGAACTTTTGTACAACCGCCCGAGTAGTTGGAATATAAAGAAGAGCCACCTGTCCCCACGAAAATCTTTATAGCCGCCATAAAATTTAAACCTCAAAAGAAAAAACAAAAAGTATGGATTCATTTTTTTTCTTTTACGAGCGGGGCCCATTTTAGATCGTGTTTACCTAAGCTGTCACCTTACAGAATGGCGATTTTGACTGGTCGGGTCCGTTGAATTAATTGTGGAGTTTTGGAGAGATATCGTCTGATGTGCGATAACGTCGGACGGACGAGCTGCCTACCGTCCGTGGGAGCAATTTGCTTAATTCTGACAGTTTCGCTCGCGGAATTAGAGGTCTGCTGCTTAATTGTTACGACGTCCAGTTCTGAGAGTCAATGTTCGTAAATTGTACGTAATGTGAGTGATTTAGAGATCAGGCGTTGTTATCAATTAAACGGGTACTGTGAACTTCAGACCGGCAGAACCAACTTGCTATTCCACATTCAATATTTACTATGAGTAACATCGCCGTTGAGAAAGGCCTGTCAATACAACATTGACAGCTCTATACAGAACTGAACAGTGACATGTCGTACGGATCAATAAACGCGTACTTACCGTGCGAGCCGACAGCGGCGGAGTAGGGGGCGTGCATCTGTTGATGGTAGTAGCGGGCGCGGCTGTGATGGCCGCCTTCCAGCGGGGAGTGGAAGAAGCCGTCGCCATTGGCGTCGGCGTTGACGTCGCCGGCGGCCGGGCTGCCGTTGACGCGGCCCTCGTACCACCGCTGCTGCAGCGCGCTCGCCCCCGCCCCCGCGCCCTCTCCACTCATGTCCATGGCCGATCCGACCTCACACACCATGCATCGCTTTTATACACACACACTATAAGTCCACTCCCCTATCAACATTCCTAAAGTCAACTCGGTTTGGTGTATGAGAACCCGAACTAAAGAGCAGTCGGGCTCAGTGTTTGCATAAGTAGGCCTCAACTTGACGCGGTGGTTGACGACCAGTTCATATTGCACGTATCTGTGGAAGATAAAAATTTTATTAGTATTGTTTCTTTACGATTCAAAACAAAAAGGGAATTACACAAATAATTCCAAGGAAAAACAAACATAAGGCACACGGATGTCATTAGGTCATTTTGGTCGACATCAAAGAAATACGTACGATAAATCTGAGCCGGTGTTTTGTCAAAAAATAGACAATCAATTAAGATAATAGTGGTGTGCTATCAAATACGTCTGCGATATCGATACGCTCCCAATTTGATTAAGTGATAAGGAGCGAACAACACTCGAACCGCCGCGATAAGCGATAACCGGGTATTAAGCGTTGTTAGCCAACCGAGCAGTGATTTTTATTACTACCGAAAACCTGCCAGAGATATCTTTATCTGCTTTAGACGCATTTGTTGACACTCATAAAAAACCAGCACCTTCTGAACAAAGTGATAATAAAAAGATGATAGTAGAATCTGGTAAATTCTGACTGAAGTCTGCAACATGATGTACACACAGTACTGTAGGTACACCTCTTTTTAACCCTACGGGCATTACAGGCGTCATATTATGTAATGGGTAACTCTACAAAATGCATATGGATTTATAATGAATGAGCTTGGAAAGTAACTTATTAACAGGTCCTGAACTGATTTCAAACGAAGAACTATCCTTTCATATCGCATTTGACATTTCAAAATCTCATATAGTGTTGCAATTGTTGACATTTCATTCTAAGTGTACAAAATATGATACTTGATAGCCCATCGCCACACCCACAAAGTATTATTTTAGTTAACTCCGAGCTGTACGTTAACAATAAAAGAACTTCATAGGCATGCCAAAATATATGCGCTATCATATACATAATAGAGGTATTTTAATGTCATTGTGTGTACACAATACGATTTATATAAATTACATATAATTTTGGCTCTTTGTGTTATATGAGTAGGCTGATAACGAAATTGAATAATATATTTAAGTCGTATTTTGTAGGTCATCTCTACTACGGTTATATGATTCATGTTAAAATATTTTGTCAATGTTAAAATGCAACCTTCAATAGGAAGCTAAAATTACAGACACTTTAGCATTGATTATTAATTATTTTTTTTCGTGTAGCCCATCCTGCCCCACTGCTGGGCCTTTCCAACGCCGGAGAAGGCAAAAAAACGAGAGGTTTTTTTGCCTTCCCCGGCCAATCAGTCAGGAACGAGTCCAAATACATATTTAGCATTAAATAAATATTTATAAAAATGCCAATGGCAACGTTAAAAATCGTGATTGTGTAAGAAACGTCAAAAATTACAAAATCATCATCCATCTCAATTTACAAAGACATTTTGTAAACGCGTCCGTAATGATACGATGAAGATAAGTTCATTGCAAGAGAAATATTTCACGAATCTATAAATGATCATGCCTTCATGAAAAAGTTTGAAGTGTAGGGGAAAATATTGATAGGCACATAGTGGTATATGTGCCTATCAATATTTTATTGTGCCCGTTCTGATGTTTTTTTTACGTATTTATTTTTATCAAATATTTTTATCATCTTGTAATTGGTTGTCATGGTATAGGCACGTGATGCGGAGGAATGAGGAATATTTCGTGAGGAAAGTTTTGAGTATGAATGTGGATGGGTATTTGAGTAGAGGAAGACCAAAGAAACGATGGATGGACTGTGTTAAGGATGATATGGCAAGAAAAAGACGTGTCTGATGAGATGACGAAAAATAGAGAAGTATGAAAGAAGAAGACATGTTGCGCCGACCACAAATGAATTGGAATAAGTGCAAGATAATTATGACGATTATTATCATGCAATAGCTTGGATTTACGTCTGTTATGTTGAACAAATTTCTAGAATAAACAACTTATGCTTTGAATTAGGTAGAAATGTAAAAAAAACATAATTTTGCATTTTGATCAGGTTTTTTAATGATATTAAGAATGACCTTACTTAACCAGTTCAGTTTAAAACATTTTAAACTTTGATTATGGCTTCACTATTTACTAAAGTCCTTTAGTTCCAGACAAAAAAAGGTTTTTGACTTCCCCTGAGCCCTATTATGGAATAATACTAAAATATCAAGAATTAAAGACACCAGTCATTTTCTTTAACGCAATTACATAACATCTCGCCTGTAATCCCCGCAGGGTTAGGCAGAGGTGTACCTAATAGTACACCCACGTTTCACCAGTTATGTTTAAGTCCCATGTAATAGGGGGCGAGCCTATTGACATCAACTGGGCACAAATCCAGAGGGCAGATTTCTCAGTGGCAGATACTGAGAAATATACAAATTAAATACAGAGCAAGGTAATACATATTTTATGAGGAGTTTAGCTTGTTTTACTTTATAAAATAGTTCCAATGTGTTCCATCTGCCTCGCCTTTTTCCAACTGTGTTGGGGTCGGCTTCTAGTCTAACCGGATGCAGATGAATACCAGTATTTTAAATGGACCTTTACACTTATACGACACCTCTTGGTAAGACTGGTTGTCAGACTTTCAGGCCACTGACTACCTGTAACGACTGGCAAAGATCTACAAATGACAACCGGGACCAACGGCCTAACGAGCTTTCCGAGGCATGGAGGAAACTCGGTATGTAGAAGGTGGTCACCCATCCATGGACCAACCTAGGCAAGCACGGCTTAGCCTAAAGATCGACAAGAGTGGCTGTTATAATTAAACCATGAGCTTCAATGAGTTCCGTGGTAGTGAAATAAATTGTTAAAAAAGACATTGTCTTTAGAACTATCATTTTGAATACCTATGTGTAGCAATTTTCTAATAACTCGAAGATATTTTCAACAAGGACTAAGTACTTATTTCTTTTAGTACTTATTTTTAAGCAATTAACTATCGTTACGATAAGAACGTCAGATAGGCCAATCGCGATAAAATCGATTTATTTTATCGCGAAAAGAATTATTTTATTAAAAGCAAATTCGAACACTTGGCTTTACTTATCAAGCTTATTATTTGATAAAAATTATTTTTATGTTTACCTAATTTCCTGCCCCTTAGATAGCGATAAGAATCTAAGAATTTAAATTTTAAATGTATATTTACTTAGGCTTTTAATCAATATTAGATATTTCAATTTGTTAGAGGTTTTTAAAATTCAATCAATTATGCTGCATTAATTATAAAATAAACTTGTGAAAGTTTAAACATTGATAAGTTTACAAGTAACATTTGGAACTCTATAGCACGTTAAACTGTTTGATGAATTTGGATAAATTTTGCATTCAGGTAGACTACTAAATCAATGGGTACTTTTGGTCTAGGATGAAATACTTCAGGATGACAAATAAGTAATTACAAAAAGTATAAACCACACAAATGTCGGAAAATCTAACAACTGTCAGAGATTGAAAGCACATGCAAGATCAATGAAGAATCAAATTGTTATTGCTCCTGATAAAATAAAAACGTTGCTATGTGCATTGATACAAAAAAAGCGATCTAGAAGATCGCTTTTTTGTCTATCTTTCTGACCACTTAAATCTGAAGCGGTTTAAACTATCATTTACTCTGGAATGTTTGTAGTTCTAATACAATAATGTTTAACTTATACATATATGTTGGAATACAGTGACGAACTTATTATTAACTAGCGACCCGCCCCGGCTTTGCACGGGTGCAATGTAGCATATACATATAAACCTTTCTCTTGAATCACTATCTTTTTCTGAAAACTACATTGAAATCCGTAGCATAGTTTAAAAGATCTAAGCGTACAAACAGCAGGAGCGACTTTGTTTTAAACTATTTAAAGATACTAGGTTAAGATAGTATAAGGTTCTCTGTCCTCATGTTAGTGACTTTGTGTCTTTTTTGAGAACAATCTTAAAAACTATTTATAGCACAGATATTTCGATGTTTAAACATAGGCTTTAGTTGCTAGTTTATTTACGAATAGGTACCTACTTAGCTAATTATGACTTTAGCATAGTTCACCAAGAACTTGTCTTAGGGCATAATTGACCGCGGGCCTGTGGATGGTGGGCTATGGGCCGTCGCCGTCTGTCCGTCTCATGACGACAGGCCGTGTCGACGGCGCGTTCGTGTTCCACGCGCGCCTCAAAGAGAGTCAGCAAAAGAAAGGGGTCCGCAAGGACCGATGCCTGCCGGGGTTGCGGGACTGTTCGAAAGAGATACCGTGGCCCCGGAACACAAAGGGCGATGAAGGAACATGGATGGGTTTTTGTCAGTAAAAGTCTGACACTCCCTCCTGCTCCGCCGAGAGCGGGAGAAGTCATTTGATGATTTCCCATCCGAAAAAAAAGGGCATAATTGACACAAGAAGCCCATCATGAGTACTAAATTGGCTGATTAAAAATTGATCTTTAGGTACCATTTTTTTTAATTATTCATTTATAAAGAGAGAAAATATAAATGATGGTAAATGTAACTCAAGATTATTTATTTACTGAACTATTTTTAGGACAAAATGCTCAGAAATAAACTAAAACTAAACACTTACTTGTGTCCAGTAGTGGTTTAAGACAAATAGACTGTTAGAGCTAAAATTTATAAATTCACGCCTTTATCGCATGGAGGTAGACAGAATCCACAGAATAATTACTTAAAGAAATGGTAAAAAAACGTATCTAGGCCGGCTTATATCTGAAACCTGACAATACTGGAAAGATTTTTTCAACGAAATCTTCCAAAAACGGGTTCAAACTAATTGCCTTAACGACTAATGATGGTAATTTATTTAGATCTTCAATAAATAAAGGGGATTTTCAACAGGCCAAACAGGACCTACGTTGTCTTTTATAGATCTAGATTAATATATCACTTGAGCGCTACGAAAAAATATACACGTCACATTGAGAACTTCCTCCTTTTTTTCGTCGGCTAAAAATAAAATGAAAATGCTAGTGAATCCACAAGCTGTTGTTACAATGTAAAACAAAATTTTAACTTTTCTAAGTATTCAAATGAGCTAACTTTTATGTCTTTAACATGCCTCACAAAGGTATACAAACGAGCGAACCGTATGTAGAACATAAAAACTATAACGGTCAACACGATCAGTTTAAAATACCTTCACATTTACGACATTATAAAATACCTATTTAATTGTGAAAACATTTTGTCTATTATCAAGAAAAAAAAAATACAAGGTCTTTCAAAGCCAAAACATAATCAAACACAAAATGAAAGCAAATATTCAAGTAGCTGTTGTATCTCTTACCACTGATAAGATGAAAATCTCCAGTTTGCTCGATAATTTTCCAAAGAATAAGTATAAAAGATATAGTATAAGTAATGATCTATCACAACCAACACATCCGCTATCTGGCCATCGACTGAAAAATGGATTTGCCGATAAAAAAAAGAAATCTCACGTTTTTATCGCAAATTACGTCGATTTTATGTGATTTCCTCGTAATATCAGACGATAAGGTAACTTATCGGGCGGCACCATTGCTCTGTAATCACTATTTTTCACTAATTCAACGATTTTAAAAACTTATCAATAATATTATACCAATTGATTTAACACACATTTTTTGTTTTTCAATTTTTGGCGGCAACTGACCTGGTGTAATGGTCACTATTTAGCCTATTTAGTACATTTTTGTTATATCGGATATTGAAACTGACAATAATTAAATTCACAAAGGTGCCTATTTAAAAAATAATTAATTGTGTATATTGTATTTCCCTAAAAGCTTAATTGTTTTGAGAAAAGTCTACCATCAACTTCCTGGCCTTTCTACCCAAGGTTGTTGCAACTTGTTTTGTGAAAAGACCATATTTTCTTCATAAACAACATTGACGTTTTAAAAAGTTACCAAATAACACAATAATTTGAATAAACATAGCCCACTTCTAAAGCATGTCAGAAGTAGGTAATTCTCAATTCAAATGCATAAATTCACACCCAATACTGTCGAATCATTATTCATAAAGATGTCATAGTAACAGATTATCATAATTTTATATGAGACCATATTTTCACAAATAGCTCTAAATCGCCCATAGAACTCCTGCTGTGAAATTGCCTACCGTACATATTTTGAAGTGACATTTATCAAAAAAATCTAACTTAATCATAAATTCTATACATAGGCTCAAAATATGTTGATTAAAATTGCAGAGGACTATTTTTGTATACAACCAACCCTTTATAACTGTAATTTTATTTATTTAGGTACGATCATGCATATTAAAATATTATAATGATGTGGTTTAAACCAAAAATAGTATGTTTATTAATTAAATATGTCGAATGGTTGGTTTTGTTGTTGTTTTATTTGCTGGGCCCTGCATAAACTGGTCTTACAATTGATCTGCGCAAGCGCAAGTGATCGATGCGCCCGCGCCTGTTACTTATCTATACGGTACGTAGGCCTATCGCGGCTGGGATCGAGCGATCGCGAGCGGTAGCACATTCGAGTTATAAATCATCGCTGATTGCCTATAACTCGGTACCAATGATAAACATTGTGATTTTACACCCGTCCAACGGTTTAAATTATAACTTCATGAATATTATTAGGGTCCCGTGGGACTTTGCTAAAAGCCCTTCTGTATTGTGCCATCTTATTATTCTAAATTTAAAAACTAGCCATGTCTGTTTTTTTTTTTTCAATAATTTAGAATAATGGATAGAAGTCCTCTTGAATTGTGCCGTCTCATTACCTATTCTAAATTTAAAATTGAGTATGGCTTATTTGATAGCGACGGTTTAAAAATAGAACTTAAGATTAATATTTATAAGTAGCTGTATATTCTATACCTACTTTTGTGTTTAAAAAAAACTTAACCTTGTGACTGTCATTGTGGTTAGTTAAATTCGTATCGCGGTTAGATCTATCACAGATATCAGATACCAGGAACACTGCTTTGCTTTGCTTTTCAACTTTAATTTTATCACTTTTCACCGTAGTCCTAAACCTGTCACGACTTTAAAGATATTAACAACATCAAAACTCGTACATACCAACTTAAAGATTCTGATTTTATGATCAAACCTAATATACTACAGCGAGAACCCCAATATAATGAGGCTACGATTGGCGATTGACCGTTTCGCAACGAGTTTCCCTATTTGCATCAAACACTGTTGTGTTATATATTCACTATGTATTCAGTACATAGTGATACTTGCAATTGACGCCCTCTGTATTCAACTATGACAATGTATTCAGGAATAAACAATCCAGAATATAAAATACGGAATCCCGCATTTTAAATCTGTATCCATTAGTTGAAAGAAAATTGTTGTATTGCTAAGAAAATTGTTCATAGGCTTAAAATTGTAAACAGCGAAAATAATTTGTGAAATAGCTGAAACACCAGAATATAATAACTTTTTTTTACTACCTACCATCCACCTTTAAATAGGACTCATTTTTATGAAAACTAAGTAATTCAGTAGTCTTTAATATATTGAAACATTGCTTCAGTAGTATGTACCTACACCAAGTTTACTCAAAGGACAAAAAAAAAACATTTTACAAACATATGCTAGTTATTTTGCCAAACTTCGCCAAAATTAAACTAAAAACAAAACAAACTGATTCTAATAAATATAAAATAAGCAAACAAATTAATATAAATCTAACAATCATCATGTAACCTTACACACGCGTTTACACTTCCCTATCGGTCTTATTAAGATTAGGCAAGGCCCAATTAAGATAATTGATTTCCCTCGGACCTCCCGGCTGAACGAGCGAGGCCTAAAATCTTAAACAAAAAAGAAAAAAAAACTTGTACTATCTTTCAAGTTAATCGACTCGTTTCGATACTAAATCGATCAAGAACTTTTACTATAAAAATATTTGGTGTAAAACCTTTTTGTTAATAGTTATTTTATTATTGTTATTATGATCAGAGAGATTTCGTTGAAAATGGCGATCTATCGGAGTTTCTTCCCACGTGTGTTTGGTGGCTTTAGGCTTCAGATTGTTCGTGTTCCACGCGCGCCTCAAAGAGAGTCAGCAAAAAGGAAGGGGTCCGCAAGGACCGATGCCTGCCGGGGTTGCGGGACTGTTCGAAAGAGATACCGTGGCCCCGGAACACAAAGGGCGATGAAGGAACATGGATGGGTTTTAGTCAGTATAAGTCTGACACTCCCTCCCGCTCCGCCCAGAGCGGGAGAAGTCATTTGATGATTTCCCATCCGAAAAAAAAAAAAAAAAAAAAAAAAAAAAGGCTTCAGATTGTGGATAAGGTTTCGAACATGTACTACTCTTTTTTAACACTCTTTTAATGATAATATTTATTAGCCTATGTTAGTGTTGTTTACTGTAAATTGATTTATCAGTTTTGAAATTAGCTCTTAGAAATATTAACGGATTATTATTTAAATTAATTTTTTAACCTACAACGCATTGGGACTTGTCATGTGACTTGACGAAATGTGGGTGAACTGGTAGGTGTATGTACATTTCTGCCTAATCCTTCGAGGATTACAGTCGTGTTATTAGGTACCTATGTAAGTTTTAATCTAAAACTGTCCACTGTCCACATAGCTATCACACAATCAAAAGTTACTTTAAGCGCAGAAGATATTGACTAAAAGCAGCAGTATAAACCAACTACTGCACAGTGAGCTAGCTAACAAATTGACTCCACTTAAAGTTAAAATAAACAAAACGATGAAACATACATGTCACAACGGATCTAATGACTTCATACTAAAGGCATCGAAGCAAAGGTTATACCAGCATTAAGACTGGACCCATAAGAACATACTAGAGAAAAAAAGATAATTCGTCCCACACTTAAGGGGTTACCCTTTATTACAAGGTGCTATACCTGTCCTATTTTAAAAGAACTTCGAAATAAATAAGATTGTTTGGAGAATGTTTGAAAAGCCTAAAGCAGCTAGTCCTATGCAAACTAAATAGCCGTTTTGCCCTTAAATTGCAGGTGCCGTACCTATAATTTGTAGGCAATACTACAGTCACTGTACGTTTAATTTAAGGCTAAAACCAAGATTTATTGTACCAACAATTTGTGACTAAAACGAAGCAATACAACAGTCAAACCGATTACCTACGCTGATCACTCAAATTGATCGATGCCTTTTAAAATAACAGCATCGAATAATTTATCGATTCTACCAATTTTTCATCGAAAACTTATAATCGAATGCCGATAGGTGTTTATTCAACCGTTTGAATTTATTAACTGAACAATTTGTAGACGATTGTGTTAATTGAATGATTAACTAATCGCTGTATCGTTTAATATTATTGAACGTTGAATGCTATGTTAGCATATTTACACCTTGTTGACATCAAATAATATATATATTTTAATGTTAGATCATAAATGTATGTAAATAAATTATGTAAAATTTCAACACTAACTAAATTATAATGTTCAAAGTTAGTATTTGATTTTTAATAAATAACCAATGATATGTATCTTCTTATGTTGTATGTTGATGTGTGTAAATAATTTAGTACCCCAAAAAAAAAAAAAACAAAATGCAAACCCACTAGGTACATAATATTCTACCTACATTTTTAGTACATATAGAGCATAATTAAAGCTTGGCGTATTTATGTACTGAAAAAAAGCATTTGTATAAGACTATGTCTTTAGTCTAATTCATGAAAAAAAAATTGTAAAACTTTACTTTTGAATTAAGATTAGTGTACGGGCAGCAGCTCCGCACACTGAGATGTTGTATGTAGATGGACGAATCACACGGGATGTGTACAGGGAATTAAATCACTGTTTTGTGTCCGTAAATGATTGACTGTTTATTATGTAAAACATTAAAATATATAATACATAAAGTAGGTGACTTGTGGCGGGCGTAATAGCCTAGTCAGCGAATGTACATAAATCGGTGAATTTAGCAACTGCTAGTTCAGGTAAAAACTAAAACAATGAATATCATGTGGCGATGCTCGTACAATTAGCAAAAAAGAAAACTAGGCTATAGATTTCTAATATTTATTGCGGTACCTACCTACTTAAAATATTATTGCCATATTGATTACTATCCACTAATTATCTCATCAATTTAAAAATACTTAAATACAAATTGTATTTTCGTTAAAAGTAACCCTTCAAATAATAAAAATAATAGCATTAACCATGTATTAACGCCATGTCATTTTTCACGATATAGACATGGTGAAAAAAATATGTTTTACCATATTTATGTCAGGTATATTTAAAATTTTAAATGTAATAATTTATCACCACATATTTGTAATTCAAAATCAAAAACCTTGTTAACATGTAATACAATCCGAGAATATCAATAAACCGTATTTACTTGGATTTATTCAGAGATATTATCTACAGCCTCTACGCATCTATCTACTTAGGTAATCTAGGCTTTATTTCGCTGCCTATTTAAACTAATTCTGATATAGGTATTCAATATATTTTTAGTGCTCACGGTGCCAAGAAATCACTCGTCAGTTCGCCTCGTTAGTCAAACTGCAAAATTATTTTAAAAATAATGTTAATAATTTATTTTTTCTTATAATTATTTAATAAATTATAGCTCAACTAGGCAGGATGTAACACTACATAGAACCTCAAACGGAAACGTTGACTTCATACAAACTCACACATACACAAACTGTGAAGGCTTATCGGCAGCTAATCGATTTGCGTTTGCACATCTTGGAGCGCATTCAAATTTCGATCGTGGACTGTCATGGCGGCCCGATTAGCCGAAAACAGCCGAACGGCCGATATGAAACCGAAACAAAGTGACATTGACATTGATTGGTTGTTGAGAAACTTCAAACAAAGGGTACGTAGATTCTATTCGGTTACACACTGGCATTAGTATAAATATATTCAGATTATAATGCACACACATACATATTTAAATCCGTTATCTTTGCATGTGAGTGTGAGTTCTTCGTATACATAGCACCTACTTATTTGCTGTGTGTAAATTTTTCCTTTGAAAATCGTTTCACAATAGGTAGATGGTTATATTTTTAATTCATAATTCATCTTTGAAAGTCAAAAACATTTTTTTTTTAAAAGGATATAGAAAATGTATTCTTGTTTCATAAATAAAACATGAAACAAACCTTAGATTTGATGTACAGATAGGTAAGTATAAAATAAACAAAGTAGCTTATACACTTTTCACAGACTAGATTAATTTGAACTCTTTGATTAATTATTAATTAATGAATGCATTTATTTCAATAAAATTATCTTTCATAGTGATCTTAAATCTTAATGATTGCATTTGTTATAATAAAATAATTGTAAAGCTAATACAAACAAATACAAAACAATTAGTAATTATGTATCATAAACATAAAATAGACAATATACAGGATAATTAAAATTTGCAAATCATTTGACAACTTTTATTTGGAAAAAATAAATTTTAACAATTTTGGAAATCCCGTTTATGTCTTTTACTAGAACAAACTAGATTTCTTACAAAATCTAAGACCCCTAGATTAATATAAATTGAATATAAATTATACATTGAATAGATAATTTGAGTCATTTTAAATGATAATTGTTATTTACCTCATGCTGATAAATAATCATTTAGGTAACATTTATGATAAAAAGTAATGTATATTAAATCTTGCTCAATAAAACTGAAAGATGAGCTTTAAGTATATGATTACAAGGTTATTTTTATTTTTAAAACAAGTTGTTAATAAGAAATAAATATTTTTTACTTTCGCGCTCTTTCCGTCGGACGTAGGAGTCGACTCTACATTTTGTGACGCGAAAAACAACGGCTTAGAAACAAAGTTTTCGAGCATTATGGATATTTAGCGACTAATTTGTATAATCACTGTGTGTTTATTGGGTATTTTAATTCATATTGTACCGTTTTTATTATTATTTTTGCAAACTTTGCGTCATTAGTTTTTAATCAAAACATAGAGCGGAAAGTTGATGTTGTTTTAAAGAAACTACATTTAAGATAGGTTTTTCTTTACGAAGGCACTTAGGAAACCATGATCACTTCATGTTGGAAAAGACAAGAAGAAAATATTTTGGAAAACTTTAATGAAAATTCAACCATACATGTTTGTAACACCAGTAAAATAATAAAAATGATTAAATACCTCGAATGTCCTTATCAGATGCTTATCACAATGAAGTTCACTATCACTATTTATCACTGTAAATACTGTGCAAATGCAAAAACACACTGAAATCATGAGCTCCATTCCGTTTGCATGTTCATTTTCATCGGATAATTCTTTAATATCACAGGTCACAACTGGTTCTATATTCTACGATGGTTATGTATGTAGAGGATAGTACTAAAGCACGTTAATATTGTTTGAAATTACAAAAACAGTCCATGTTAAGAGCGCAAGCGCAAGTGCGGCGACGTTGAGGCGTGCGGCACGTGATGCGGCGTCGATGGGACGCAACCCGACACTAAACCAGTCGTGTGACTTTTTGTTGTGAACGCGCGCAATCGGACGCCCTCGGGTGCGCTCGCCGCCGACGACTGCCGTTCGGCTGGCGCGCAGCTCTCATTGGTCTACGCGAGAAACAGAGGGAGGGGCCTACACCGCGATGGGAGTGTTCTTCTTTTAAAATTTTCTTTTTCTCTTTTTGGGCGGTAGTGCGGTGGTGTGCGTCAGTCGAGGCGCGCGCGCCGCGGGTGATGGATGGCTCCGCGGTCGCCCGCACTGTATTCTGTTATGCCGGATGCTGGCGGCCCGACGGCTCCTTACAAGATTAATTGCCTGAAATTAGTGGTACTTTCACAATCAAAACGACACCCCATTAAACAATAGCGGTCACTTTATTTAGAACCGGTCTATTTTAACTCTTATTTGTGAGTTAGTTGATAAAAAACATTATATATTTTAACTAGATAATAAGTAATTCAAGCATTATCCATTGGTAGCTTAACGGCCTATTTGATTAAACCACAGAGATATAGCAGCCATAGACACTACATACAATTTCAGTTTATTTTCACAAAATAATGGAAAATGTTGCTTAATTGAGTTACTATTTCCTGCGTTATAACATTAGAATATAGGCAAACAACATAATCTGTTTTGGTACATAAGTTTTTCTTTAATAAGAAAGATACATTAATAAATGTTTTTCAAGCATACAGGCACAAAGCTTTATCTAACTTTTGTATGAATATTAGCATTTTAGTAGGTGTTGTTGATATTGATGTAAGTCGTAACATAAAGGTTTTATTCAGATACCGATAACCGATATACTCGTAGCTGTATAAGTGTTTACATAATGCTGTGTGTTTAGATAATGTTTTACATTACCTAATAGTATTTAATTAAGAGATAGGTAAGCGTGTGATTAATGAAAGCCATAGGCACATAAATACTTCAATACATATATAATACTTAGGTATTATGAAAGTGGAAATCATTAGGAATTTCTACTCTGTACAAGTAGCGTATTATTATAATTAGAATTACGATATAGTTAGGCCTAAGGATGTACTAAAATTGCAAAAGAAGTCAAAATCATGTCTAGATTTTTTATACTGAATGCCTCGGTAGTCCAGCGGTCGCCGAAGCTACCACTGAGCATAAGGTCTTGGGTTCGAATCCCAGGTAAAATAAAAAATTGTAGCCTGGAATCTGGGTTCACCCTATTAATGGCAATATAAGGCTTGCCAATTATAAGGTACATGGATCTTAAACATAACGAAATATAAAGTACACTTTACTACAATCCTATGCATTAACCTTTGGGAATTAGGTACAGACCTGAGCTTTTTAATACCTAACTTAGAAGTGGAAATTTCTTTACGAGAACCTACATTGTGTTAAAATACTCTGGACTTATAAAGTATACAAGCTTTTATTAATAGAGATGTAGTCTTATATTTATGTTTCAAATTAGAAAAGAACAGAAGTTTAATCTTAATGATTAGTAGCATTTTTTTTTACTTTATACGGCTTTTCTTTACATTTTGTGTTCTCAAATACATTAATTAATTTAAAACTAACAACTTAACCAGGGTTAAGCTGTTCGTAGTTTGAAGCATTGGTAGAGAAATATTTATTAACTCTACATTTTGGCAATATGAAAAGAATCTGTAATTTAATTTTCATTAAGGCACAATTGATTACCTATATTAAATTGTGCCTTAATGAAAATAATATTATTATTACTAACAGCCTACTTTTATAAAATTTAGTACAATTTTGGCAGACTCTAATATTGAAATTTGCTACATGCAAGGGTCCCAAGTTGCAGTTCATTTTTTTTTACAGAAAATAAGGACCCTCATTTATAGGTATTCATATCAAATTGTTGACTACTATTTTATTTTTACCCAGCACCAGCAAGTACTGAAATACAGGTAGTATACCAAAGCCTATCAAAATACCAGCGCTGCGACTTTTTTTAAATGTCACAGCACCATGCTGAGATAGGAGCATTTTGGCGTCTTACAGGACCAATTTAATAGGTTTATATTTTTCTTATTTTTACTTTTTTTGGTTTTAAAATTTTGTCTTAATGTTTATTCTATATTTTTTGTGTTATGTCCTGCGTGAGTCTAATAATTTATTTTTCTTTCTTTCAAAGACAACCATAATATTATTATGTTTTGCAGGCTGGCACAAAAATAATTCTGGTTGGAATGTTAGATACGATCTATCATAAACGTAAAAAAAAAATGTCGTACAGTTTGATATAATAATAAATTTGGCTTCCAAAATACTATGTTCCAGAAAACGTAAAACGGGAAACCAATGCAGTAGGAGTTACTTCGTATATACGTGTGAGTGCTCGTGACATTATCACACTAGCGAGAAGAAGAAAGAAGAAGAAAAAGAGAAGAAATATAGATACATACACTACTTACCTAAACCACTTCTCAAAACCAGGCACACCAAAGCGTCTATCCAACCCTAAACCCAACATGAAAAAAAAAGACAATAGCTCCCCAGAATGTCTAAGACTACCCTCCCTTTGAGCGTGATTTATTCTATATACCCGCGCTATAAATCTGTCGGGCACAACACTATCGCTAGTGCTGCGCGGTAATGGCTAATGACATAACACCCGGCTGCCAGAGTTCGGGCTAAAAATGGCTTCTTAATCGGTTTGTATGGATAAATGTGTAAAGTGGAGAAGATATCTTGTTTATGCTTTCAGTGAGCTGATTTAAGGAGATGTTGTCTGATGGATTTGTTAGTTAAATAACATAACATTGCGACTACAATTCCTGTAGGGTAAGGCTAAGGTGAACTATAGTATACCCACATTTTGCCCGTTATGTTTCAGTCTCCTGTAACAGGGGGTGAGCCTATTGCCAGCAACCGGGCTCGAATCCAGACTCCGTGGCCGCTACTAAGAAATTCCTGATAAAACTTTGAAACCTAATAGAACTTTGCCCGACCCGGGAATCGAACCCAAGACGCCATGCTAAGCAATCGCTTGTGACCAATCGACCAACGAGGCAGACCTACTTAGTTAAATATCTTGTCAAAACAAAGGTCAATTGTGCTCATCCTATTGCACTAAGCTTTGCTAAAAATATGTATCCACTTGACTTATTAGTCTCCTCGACGGTATATAAACCCAAACATAGGCGGCATTAAAACTCTGACACCAGGTTAGGTACTAACCACACGAAAAAAAATAAGAAGAGTTGACTAGTTCTCTGTCTTTGTTTAACACTTTAATCAATGCTTGAAGAAAACTTATCAAAACTACACACATCAAAAGTATCTAGGGATCAACATATATTTTTGCAATAACTTTTCTCCTGATTGATATTAATTAAAATTTTCTTTAAGGATTCATCAAATAAAGTGTTTTCGTTTGTCACAGTAACGATAAACCAAGTCACCTTTGCATTAATAAAGAAATTTGCCATTTTCCTAATAAAGGGATTTTTGACATTTGAACCACTAACATTAAAGTTCGAAAAAAAGACTGAAATAACAGTTTTCTTTAAAATTTTATTGGGTAACTTAAACAATTAATAATCCGTGTTTCTACCGCGAACACTAACAACACAAGAACATCGGTTTGGCATACTCAAAATGAGTTCATCCAAATCACGCTGTGGAATGGCCGCCCATGTTCGTTGCAACAACAAAAAAAGGTCTTCTTGCGACTGGATACCCTCCATATTCGGCAGAGCTCTTCTCTGTAGCATATCCCATGCATGCTCAATCGGGTTCAAGTCTGGCGACTGAGCAGGCCAGGGCAGGACATTGATGTTGCATGCGTTGATTACGCCATGATGTTAGCCGTGAGGCTTCATCACTCTTCAGGGAACTTAATTAGCGACCAAACAGTCAGAAACCGCTTGCATGAAGTGAACCTTCATTCCCGAAGACCGCTACGGGTACCACCTATAGCAATGCACAATCGTAGGATTCGATATCAATGGGCTCTTGAACACAGAAATTGGGCAGAAGAACAATGGCGTTTCGTGTGCTTTTCTGATGAGTCTCGTTTTGGTATGAGACCGGATACAAGACGTATACGACACTGGAGAACCCCTGGACGCCAACAGCGATTAAAATCCTGCCAGGAAGTCCATCCTTATAGTGGTGGAACCATCATGGTATGGGCGGGTATTTGGATCGGCGGAAGAACTGAGTTGATTTGGATCAGAGGCAACCTCAACGCTCAAATTTATGCTGAGACGATTGTATCAGACGTCATCGTTCCTCTACAAGTGCAAATCGGTCCCTTATTTCAGTTAATGCATGATAATGCACGACCGCACACCGCAAGAGTTGTAAGACAGACTCTCGCCGCAGCTAACATCAATGTCCTGCCCTGGCCTGCTCAGTCGCCAGACTTGAACCCGATTGAGCATGCATGGGATATGCTACAGAGAAGAGCTCTGCCGAATATGGAGGGTATCCAGTCGCAAGAAGACCTTTTTTTGTTGTTGCAACGAACATGGGCGGCCATTCCACAGCGTGATTTGGATGAACTCATTTTGAGTATGCCAAACCGATGTTCTTGTGTTGTTAGTGTTCGCGGTAGAAACACGGATTATTAATTGTTTAAGTTACCCAATAAAATTTTAAAGAAAACTGTTATTTCAGTCTTTTTTTCGAACTTTAATGTTAGTGGTTCAAATGTCAAAAATCCCTTTATTAGGAAAATGGCAAATTTCTTTATTAATGCAAAGGTGACTTGGTTTATCGTTACTGTGACAAACGAAAACACTTTATTTGATGAATCCTTAAAGAAAATTTTAATTAATATCAATCAGGAGAAAAGTTATTGCAAAAATATATGTTGATCCCTAGATACTTTTGATGTGTGTATTTAAAAAGCTGAACAAAATAATTGTCGGTAATGATTGACGGTTTTCTGCAAAACTAAACGTTAATAACGTTTTAGCGTGATTTTACACATCAGCATATATGTGGAGTTTTGCTAGTTATGCTCATTTGAGCCTGTTTTATGCATAATCAGTATATAATGTTCCCACTGCTGGGACACAGGCCTTATCTCTATGAGAGGGATATTGAGCCATATACACACATCAAAAAGTCTAGGGATCAAGCATTTTTATGCGGATTTCTTGAGATTGAGATGTGGCTTTGTAATAAATTTATGATTTTATAAATTTATATGGATCCTTTTTGGTGCATTTCATAATTTGAATCAGGAACTCTCAATCAAATTCGAGTAAAAGATGAAAATAAGCTGTCAATATTTTCCCTATAAAAACATACATTGAAGACATTATTAGTGCTACTGTTTCCCTACTACTGATTAAAACCAACGTTATTATGGAGCGGCGACGTCATTTAAGCAGGGAAGAAATGCTCAGAGCCGTGGGAATGATAGAAGCTGGTTCCCGGCAACATACTGTAGCTTTAGCTCTGAATACAAGTCAGAGTGTTATCAGTCGACTTTGGACACGTTACCGAAGCACTGGTACCGTGGCTGAGCGCCATGGAGGACGGTATCGCTGCACCACACGGAGACAAGACCGATACATTCAAATCTTAACTCGAAGAGCTCCAACAATAACCGCCATGATGTTAGCCGTGAGGCTTCATCACTCTTCAGGGAACTTAATTAGCGACCAAACAGTCAGAAACCGCTTGCATGAAGTGAACCTTCATTCCCGAAGACCGCTACGGGTACCACCTATAGCAATGCACAATCGTAGGATTCGATATCAATGGGCTCTTGAACACAGAAATTGGGCAGAAGAACAATGGCGTTTCGTGTGCTTTTCTGATGAGTCTCGTTTTGGTATGAGACCGGATACAAGACGTATACGACACTGGAGAACCCCTGGACGCCAACAGCGATTAAAATCCTGCCAGGAAGTCCATCCTTATAGTGGTGGAACCATCATGGTATGGGCGGGTATTTGGATCGGCGGAAGAACTGAGTTGATTTGGATCAGAGGCAACCTCAACGCTCAAATTTATGCTGAGACGATTGTATCAGACGTCATCGTTCCTCTACAAGTGCAAATCGGTCCCTTATTTCAGTTAATGCATGATAATGCACGACCGCACACCGCAAGAGTTGTAAGACAGACTCTCGCCGCAGCTAACATCAATGTCCTGCCCTGGCCTGCTCAGTCGCCAGACTTGAACCCGATTGAGCATGCATGGGATATGCTACAGAGAAGAGCTCTGCCGAATATGGAGGGTATCTAGTCGCAAGAAGACCTTTTTTTGTTGTTGCAACGAACATGGGCGGCCATTCCACAGCGTGATTTGGATGAACTCATTTTGAGTATGCCAAACCGATGTTCTTGTGTTGTTAGTGTTCGCGGTAGAAACACGGATTATTAATTGTTTAAGTTACCCAATAAAATTTTAAAGAAAACTGTTATTTCAGTCTTTTTTTCGAACTTTAATGTTAGTGGTTCAAATGTCAAAAATCCCTTTATTAGGAAAATGGCAAATTTCTTTATTAATGCAAAGGTGACTTGGTTTATCGTTACTGTGACAAACGAAAACACTTTATTTGATGAATCCTTAAAGAAAATTTTAATTAATATCAATCAGGAGAAAAGTTATTGCAAAAATATATGTTGATCCCTAGATACTTTTGATGTGTGTATATATCCACGACGCTGGTACAGTGCGTGTTGGTACCCACCTATAATTAATTGATGCTAAGTAAGTACCTACTACATCCTTCTCATTATCTCGTTATAGATGTCGATGCTTTATCTCGTAAATTGTGAGTTATAACAATAAGTGATTATAAGTGTGAATCTCACACGTATTCTTATGAAACTTAACTAGTTCTAGTTAATAGACAAAACGGTAGGTAATACGGTTACCTACATATATACCACATTTCGCCTGTTTGTTTCGCAGCTGTACCATATTTATTACCTACACCTCTACTTAACAGTTCGGGGATCATAGGCGAGAGGTTTTGTTTTTCAGGAGTGTGGTGCCTTGTGTGAGAACCGCACTGATGTAGGTATCGATGTTTACCATATCAAAGATTTACAAAAAAATAAATTAGGTACATTTAGGTCTTCTCTACAAATAAAAAGGTTTCATCAATTTGGCTGTCTTCATTCAGCATGCAAACTTAAAATTAAATTAAAATACCTACCTAGACAATTTACTCATAACTTAACAAATTTTACAAAAAACTTGAAAAAAAAAACAATAATTAAGTACCATTACAACCAACAGTCTTACACCCACATTTTGCTTGGTGTTTACGTCACATGTAATAAGGACCTAATGCCATCAACCGGGTACAAATCCAACCGCCGACCCCGGTCTGCTGCTGAAAAAAACCTAATCGACAAACCCAATTTCACTTGGCCTAGCCTAGAAATCGAACACCAGACCTCTTGCTCAACAGTAGAGCTTGCCACTACTAGACACAAGAGGCAGTCCACTCCTGAACAAAACAGAATTAATATCAAAATTGTTTGGGGGCCCTACGAAACCAAGTTAGCGAACAGCAAAAAAAGAAATAATACAGACCGGACAGACTACAGACTGGTATTGTATGACTGGATGACTACCTAAGGTCTTAAACATTACTGGCGGAATGTGTGTACTATTAGCAGTGGCGTAGCTAGGCCTAATAGGGCCCTGTATCAAAATTGTTTGGGGGCCCTACGAAACCAAGTAAGCGAACAGCAAAAAAAACAGAAATAATACAGACCGGACAGACTACAGACTGGTATTGTATGACTGTATGAATACCTAAGGTCTTAAACATTACACACACATACAACTTCCGTCCGGGGCGGGGGACATCAGGCAACTTACTGTATCATATGACACAAATAGTACCGACGGTGGATGCAGGTAAACAGGTAGATGTGGCCTACTTCGATTTCAGGAAACCTTCGACACGGTAGATACACACCTCACACTTTGTCCTTTTTCGCCTGCTATTTACGAGACCATTGTCAGTACGTCGACTGCAGTGGGCAGCTCTCTGAGCCCTATTTTACGAGATCGGGAATCAGTCAAGGCAGTAATTTAGGGCCTTCGGCTCTTCATTTTAACAAATAACGACCTGCCGAGAGTGGTCAATAAATCCAAACCATTGTTATTCGCGGATGACTTGAAATTGGTTCTTGCAATAAAGCAGGAGACAGATAACGATGTACTACAACAGGACATTGATTGGGTAGTAGAGTGGAGCCGTAGTAATTAGTTGTATTTAAATGTGGCCAAATGTTCGGTGTTATTATTTTCCCGTGCCCGCGGCCCTAGTCATTATCAATATTGCATGGATGGAGTCCGACTGCAACGTGTTTTAGAGGTTAAGGACTTGGGCGTGCGCTTTACAATTGATTTTAATTTCCGTAAGCATACCACGGATGTTTGTAAAAAAGCATACCGCAATTTGGGGTTGGTCTTCGGCTAGGAAACCAGTTCACGAACATCAGTGCTCTGAGATCATTGTACGAAGCGCTTGTATAAAGTCATTTGGAATGCAATGCTGTCAAATGGTCGCCACATGAAGCCAAGTACAAAATAATGCTAGAACGTATCCAGAACAAGTTTGTGAGATTCCTTTACTTAAAGCTGTATGGTGTATATCCAGGGTATCCCAGTGGATACCCTGGATCACTATATCCTACTCTATTTGTGCTGGGCATGGTAGGCTATTATAAACTAGAAGTAAGAAGGGAAGTAGCTCTCGCCACTTACTTATTTAAAATTATACGCGGTAAAATACACAACCCCGGCGTTGTAAGCACGGTTGGGTTGTGTGTACCTGATGGGTACGTGGGACGACGGAGGCGGCCGCCGCTGCTGTGGGTGCCGCCCGCTCGTACCAACCTGCTGCAGCACGCGCCGCTAACGCGCGCGCTGCGTACACTCAATATGGTGTCACAACAGATTGACTGCTTCAATTGTTCACTGAGTGAATTCACACGGGCCGCATTTTGCAAAATTACTCTTGGTTGTCAAAATAAGTAATTAATTCTGTTCTTGATAGACTATTGTAAATTATAACTACTCTATTGTATTAGGTACCCAAACCTGTGATGATAGCTGTATGTGTTGTATAAATAAATAAATTACCGGCGGAATGTGTGTGTAATATTAGCAGTGTACGCCACTGCTAATATTACACACACATTCCGCCGGCTAGGCCTAATAGGGCCCTGTATCAAAATTGTTTGGGGGCTCTACGAGACAAAGTAAGCGAATACCAAAAAAAAATGCATCCTGACTAGCATCGCTTAATCTGTCATTTAATTTACTAAGATAATATAAAAGCGAGCAAAGAGGGATATAAAATTAAGTAACAACGCTCATAGCTCGCACAGGTAAAGGCATTCATCGAAAATCCAGAAAAGCGAGCTCGAAAATTTCTAGCTTTTCGGACCGCGACGAGTCAAGTCTTCTCTGCGATAAGTTAAATATTCATTATTTAAGCATAACGGGCCTCTTATCAATAACAATATGAGGGTATTGGAAGATTTGTGAGTTTTTCCTTTACACGTCGGGGCCCTTGTTACTCGGGGGCCCCGTATCATGGATACGGCTGATACGGCGGTAGCTACGCCCCTGACTATTAGGTACACCTCTGCCTATAACCCTTCGGGGATTACAGGCGTGATGTTGATGACTACCTAAGGTTCGTTCAAATCATTGTTCTCAGTTGGTGTTATATCCGCTTTAACAGATTTTTTTTTCATGTGTAAAATCTAAAATCAAAATGAACGTAATTTTCAAAAACAAATATTGAAAGTTTTTTATAAATGTTGATGTTATATCGGGAAGTCGGGAACTAAAGGAGACAATATTTTTTGTTTGGAGAACAGGCCACCCACATAAATTGTAGTATATAAATTTCTTCCTTATAATCTCTAGATTACAGTGGTAATATTAGCTAATGCCATGTCTAACCGGAATGATGAGAAATTCGAAAATGAATCCACACACTTACAAGTTGCTGCACGTATGTAGCAGTCACTGAAAGTAATTGTATTCGCACATTGCGTTGAAATCTTACTGCACAATTGACACAACGACCAGCAGATGCCATTTTTAACCGACTTCAAAAAGGAGGAGGTTATACTCGTATGTTGGTGTGTATGTATTTTTTTTTAATGTATGTTACCTGATTTCTCCCCCATTTGTGGACCGATTCTCAATTTTTTTTTTATTTGAAAGAGTATACTCCTGAGGTGGTTCCATTTAAATTTGGTGAAGATCTGATGCTGATCTTCGGAGCTATACAATGGAACTCTTCAAAAATAGACGGCAAATCTGTCGTCATTGCTGCAATCGCTTGGATGTTTGGTGTTTATACAACATCATGACGTAACATCACACGTGTATGCTCTGAGGGGGTGCGCAGATGTGTACAATATACCTAGATTTTGAAAGTTAGGTATGTTTGCGGATGGATGGACAAAGATTTTATTGGCCTGTCAGAAGTATTGTGAGAGGAATTTATGAATGTGTGACTGTGAACCTTTACTTTGTTATTTTTGTATATTTTAATTTTATGTTATCTCTTACTATTTTAGTTCTAGTTTTAGTTACAGTAATTAGTTTAAATACAACCGTTTAAATTAAATAAATGTTAAGTTCCATTCATTGGGGATAAGCCCATTACCATGACATGTGTTGTTAAATTCATGGCAACTTTTTTGGGTACAACTAAAAAAGGTAAAACAAAAAAAAAACGTTTTTGCAAAAAATAAAACAGACTTCAAAAAAAAACACAAAAAAGTGAAAAATAACTTTAGCTTCAGAAGCCGGTGAAAAAACACCAAATCAATCGAACAAAGGTCAAGCTTCAGAAGTAGGTGTCAAAAACACTAAATCAATAAAGGTCACCGACTTCTGAATCTTTTTTTTTTTTTAATAACCTTTAAAAAAAGCATTCAAAAGCTCACAGTTTAATACTATTTCTTTTTATATTATATATTCCATTTCTATTATAGCAGATATTTATTAACAATGGATTCCGTACTTTTATGTAAACAGAAAAAACGCCCCTATTTAAGTAAGTATTTTCTGTCAAATGACATTGACCACAACAGGAATGATTTGACTCGCAAAAATATATCATAATCTAACTTATTTATTATGATTTTAAGATTCCGGTTTCGTTTCTATGTAATCTTTCGTTTATTACTATAATAAAACGGTTAGTGTCGTTTACGTGAAGGGGAATTTCCGAAACGGTCCAGTAGTAGTAGTTAGGTGGGTCTAACTTCGAGAAAGAGGTCAATCATCGAATCTGACTCGGCTGGACAGCGTTCGGGAAGTTGCGCGGTATCTTCTCGTCCAACTTACCACAGTGTCTCAAGACGAAAGTCTATGACCAGTGTGTGTTGCCAGTGATTACATACGGGACCGAAACGTGGTTGCTCACAATGGGCCTCATCAGAAGGCTTAAAGTCACCCAAAGGGCAATGGACAGGGCTATGCTCGGAGTTTCCTTGCGCGATCGAATCCGAAATGAAGACATCCGCAAGAGAACCAAGGTTACCGACGTAGCCCGAAGAATTGCCAAACTTAAGTGGCTGTGGGCAGGGCACATTGCTCGCAGAAAGGATGGCCGACGGGGCCGGAAAGTTCTGGAGTGGCGACCGCGAACCAGAAGACATTGCGTTGGAAGGCCTCCCACTAGGTGGACCGATGACCTGGTAAAGTTTCCGGGTATCCGCTGAATGCGAGTCGCACGTGACCGGTCAATGTGGCGACACGCGCGGTGAGGCCTATGTCCAGCAGTGGACGTCTTTCGGCTGAAATGATAATGATGATGATAATGAAATTTCCGAAAACGCGTATTTAGTAACATTTTTGAAAACTTAATTGCGAGTATAGCTTACTTAAAAAATCTTGCACCTCCTCAAGCAAACGCTTCATTCAGGTAATAAGTCAGCTTCATCCCTCACAATCACAAATAATCTACATGCTCGTTCATATCTACATACTCGCATGTACTACATGAGCCTAATACATAAGCTCTTCATCATCAATAGACATTAAATACGTACGTATATGTAGGCTACACACATAGATACCTACATACAAACGAATATAGACGTAGTTAGCTACGTATGTAATGTCTCGGCAACAGTTAATCAGTGCGAGGTCGTGTGTCTCGGAATTACTAAGCGAACACAACAGAGTATTACTGACTACATCGGAGCGAATTTTACCAATAACACTGAACATGATTAGGGTATCTAAACTGCGTTTAAGTGCTGTCAGTATCAATGACACAGACTGCTCTTGAGCGCAGTTAAAATGTGTTAACCGCGTTGTCTTATTACTGAAATTAGCTATTAATATGTCTCGAGTTCGAACCCTAGACATGCTCCTCTGATTTTTCGGATTAATGTGCGTATTGTAGAATAATAATTATCACGACGTTTTACTTCACCGAAGCAAGTCGGTGAAGAAAAATGTCGTGAGGAAACCAGCATGCCTAAAAGATATTTCTCGAAAGCATCTAAGGCCAAGTCAGAGGCCCAAGGGTAGCATACAAACTCTGACACCAGGTTAGGCACTAACCACACGAAAGAAAAAGAAGCTAATAGAGTTGGCATATCATGAACCTGATATCTATATTATTTATCGAATTAATTATGACAAAATAAATAGGGATTTTTATGTATTCCACACAGTTAAACAGTGTACCAGCAACTGCATTAGTATTATATTGATTCAAGTTTGCAAACCCGCTAGCCAAAGCTAATGTATAGATAGATCTAAATACAGCAACATCACAATACAGAGTATCCATCTCGTCCTACATTAGCAATAATGACGTAGCTTGGCCGATCGTACACTAACCTTCAAAGATTATTTTGCCTCACAAGTCCTTTGCAAATTTTGACAAGAACTATCAGTAAATTGAACCCTCAATAAGGTTGACATGATCTAACTTTTACATAGACAAATATTAGCGGTACATACCTGTACGTGGACTTTTAAGCTTTTGGTAAAATCTGAACGAGTGTAACCATATATTATTTCAACACATTGTTTGCCAAAAGAGCCTTATTTAACTGTAACATTATCGTTTTATGAAAAACTTTACATGGCTGTATAACTGACTATCTGACTGACAGATAGGCAGTTGTTTCATGTAAAATACTGCTATTTAGCTGCTTCCGGTTAGACTGGAAGCCGACCCCAACATAGTTGGGAAAAGGCTAGACAGATGATGATGATTTGTCGTTTCATGACATTCAGCAAGGGTTAGAGAGGTAACGTAATTATGAGGCCCACTACGCCCATACATTATCCACGTAGTATCTATCTATGTACAACGTACACAGTGTAGTACATGTAGGTTGTTACTTAGACATGTCTAGTTAACGCAGGATTGAGGCTCCGCCTGAGGTGCTTAATCAATATCTAAAGGAGAATTCGACCTTACAAGGTTTTGTATTATAGTTAGTATACGATGAGGTATTATCAATACGTTTGTATATATCTAGAGTTAAAATAGCCTCCACGTGCATGTATAGTAATGTGTATACAAGGTGTAACAGGTGTAACAACGTGTAACATCTCTCCGTGTGGTCTCTCAGACCATGAAACTGAACCACTTTTGTTCTACGAGGTCTTGAAATTCGCAAAAATTGGACTTTCCATAGAAACTGATGCGATCAGCTGAATTTCCAAAAGTCATAGAACAAAATTTGGACACTTTCATGGTCTGAGATGCAAGAGTATTACCGAGAAAAATGATTCTTTACTGTCAAAGAACGGCAGTTGTAATTGTGTGTACGTACTATTAAAGTTGATAGTCAATTTGCCATACAATAATTTCCATGTCAGGCAGCTCAGCCTTTTTGATTGTTTTTATTTTAACCACGCCAAGAACGTCTGCCTTCGTGGACAGCTCCTTTATCTTTTTCTAACGAACTTCTAATTTTTACATAACATAACATCTTGCCTGTAATCCCCGAAGTGTTAGGCGGAGGTTTACCCATTAGTACACCCACATTTCGCCAGTTATGTTTAAGTCCCATGTAATAGGGGACGAGCCTATTACCATCAACCTGGCCTAAATCCAGACTCCGTGACTGCTACTGAGAAAGTCCTGATGGAAAAACCCAATAACACTTTGCTAATCGAACCCCGGACCTCATGGTTAGCAGTCGACCAGCGACCTCTAAACCAACGAGGCAGTCGTTCTAATTTTTATCACAACCACCTGCAGTAGTCCAGATTAGCTCTGTATCGCAAGAACTAGAATCATCGGAATAGCATTTACCCAGCTATGGGATGATGCAGGTTTCCAGTTAGGGTTGCCAGATGGTCGGGATTCGTCTGGATTCCTCCGACATTTTGAATGACTCCCGACAAAACTCAATATCTCCAGACAAACAGCTTCTGGAAAAGTTCTTTACAAATTAATCATTTAAACGTCAAACATTCGTCATTTTTATTTTTAATATTTATTTCTCCCGTCAACAATCCCAAAATCCCGACATTTTCAAAATTTTCTCCAGATATTTTGGTCTTTCGATCTGGCAACCCTATTTACAGTAGCAGTAAATAATCAACGTTTTTGGCTTTCATCTTTAACCGTATTTTATTTAGGCATTCAATTCGGTTCCGATCATTGGTAGTGGAGACGCGCAAAAGAGCTGAATCTCTCTTTTTTCAGAGAAGAAACTGAAAGTCTCACTTATTCTATTTTACTGTGTAAGTTAAATTTAATATTCCCTAGATAGGTAGTGTTTATTTTATAAAATAAACACTACGTATCTAGGGAAGCTGGGGTAAAAATTTTAATTTTTACCCCAGTTTTAAATTAACTATTTTCTTTTACCTTAGCAGCTTAGTAAACATTGAGAGCGATGTTTCATAAATTTTAATAAGTTAAACAGGATGCACATTAATAATGATATCTAGATCAAAATAATGAGAATCTAAATACATACTTCTGGCGCTTGATGCTTAAAGATGATGAGATGCGACCACCGACGCAGAAGTTCTTAATCTTATTGACAATTAAATTTTATTTCCACAAGATATAATCAGCAAATTGCGTTAGTTTCGTAATTAACATATTCAATGAGTTCTATTAGAATTTACATTACATTTGTCAAGAAAACGCCTCAGTACAAAAAGGATGCTTTGTGTTTATGTACCTAATAGATAAACCCTCTAAATGATTGTAGAATAATAACGGGATGAGAATAAAACAAATACCTACTTAGATACACCGAAAACAGTACGGTCGGGCTCCAAAGACCTACGACACCCACACATTTTCTAAGCGGGCAGCCAGTCTGAATAACATTTAACCCCTTTGAAATGTAAAAGCATTACGGAATGAAAAAACAGCACTTATGTACCCTGCGACTCAGATAAACCATCTCCCGTACAAAGAGCACAAAGATACAATGCCTCTGAAAGGGTTCAAGAACGCACTTTTAAATTAACCGCTATGAATTCCAGAACGACTTACATCATACACAAACTTCAAGCCATTTCCAACCTTAGCAACACCATCTAGTAAATATTAGACGTCATAATCGTATGAACCAAAAGTACGATATAAAATATTAGTCGTCGCAATACGCCTATTTAAAATAGGTCCGTTTACATTTTTCCTTTTCATGTCATTGTCTCTGGCCGAGAGCGCTTGCAACCGTCACGTTCCAATTTTGAAAAGTGTCGGAACAAAATGGTAGTCGCTTTGTGTAGTGCCCCCGCTCCTGACTCGAGTTTGGTAATTTAGCAGATGTTCAGAGAGCCCCGACTACCTTTGAAGTCGACTGCAGCTTCCAACTAAAGAAAATGGAGTTTCAACGTTTGTTTATTTGACTGCGTAGTTAGGAAACACGAAGCAATTTCTGAGAAATGTGTTCGGTAAGTTGTCGGTACGTTTGGAATCGTTCGGAACATGATTCGTAATTATTCAAACCGCATACCGACGTCAAAAACATCATCCAACATACACGAGGAGTCATAGATCCAACCACCCATCAGTGGAGGCTGGTAACCAAATTGGAACATCACTGTGCCGTGTTTACAACTCGACAAAAAAAAAATAACAAAGGAGCCGAATTTAAATTCCAATCGAACTTTGACACATGTCTGCCACCATAAACAATGGAAATTCAAATCATCGTTGCAGCGGGCTGTGGCGGACTAATGCGATTGTGGCGTGAGTGAGTCTATTGCTCTTCATCTATAAATAGGAGCCTTTTCTCTCGCTTTTTCTTCACAGAATCTGAGTCGAGATTGTGCGATAAGCTATCTCGTGTGAGACGGTCTCAATATCCACAGATGGCCTTGCTCCGGAGTAATCTCTGTGCCCGACGTGGATATTTTTGACATTTTTTGCTTGTGATTCTTTGAAAATCTCGCTTTGTGCTCTAATAGGGACATTATTTTGACGTGGAGCACGCCGCTGTAATATTGTAAACACTGATTGAGTATAGATAAGTAAGACAATCAGACATTTTGTCCTTGGTTGTGACGTTTTTTGTGGTAACGCGAATTTAAGCCTTAGATTGAGGCTTGATGTTACCGGGAAATGTTGGCAGCTGTCCTGTGTACACACTGGAGTATGTGTGGTGTTAAGTACATTATACCTACGAACGATCTACACTAGTATAAAAATGGCAGCCGTATGTTTTTTACTTGTTTGGCAACCTCAGCTCTACGGAAAGGCCGCGATTTTGAGATATGGTCAAACTTAGGACAGAAGCAAACAGGAAAATAAACAAAATAATATTTGCAAATTCAGGTGTTTAGATGTTCTTGTTTATTGTTTGTGTTCAAATATAAATGTGGCAGTGTGCACTAAGCTGAAATATTATGTTAACCAGTAGTTTTGAATCCATATAAATAGAAGTCATTATAATACAATTTGTAGCGGAAAATTCTTAATGATGCTACTGCACAAAACAAATTGGAATCATTATCCGTACAACAAGTAGATAGTTCCTTAAAACATGCACAATAATGTTTTTGAGACAAGCGAGTTAATGGCAGACAACATCTCGTAGACATTTCTAATATATCAAAAGTCCCACAATTTTAATTAAAAATGTTTAGCTTGCTAATGAATAAAATTATCCTCAACACAACCCACGCTAAGTGTACGCTCTTGTTAAACAAGTTATTTAAATATTTTAAGACCAACAAAGGCAAAGACAAGCTCAGTGTTATTCAATATGTCGGTAAAGTGTGTGGTTTTATGAAAAAACCTCTGTCAAGAGACTCAGGTGACAGTTGACGATCTACGCTCCAATTACGGTTAGTTTTGTCGAATTAAGCGATAAATCACGCACCGAACAGGAATCGGGAATTTACAAGACATACCGTCATGCGGTGTCGATAAGCCACACGATGAAAGCCTAATAATACCTGAACTAAAAAGAATTACTCCATACTTTAATACTCCTTGCTTATAAAATTGCTTCATGTTAATCATGATAACATTTTAATTTCAAGTCAAAGTTCGTTAGCTCGGCAAAATATTCCACGTAAATCAGGTGTTTTTTAAAAACTTCTTTTCTTATTATTCCATGTTTTGTACCCACATTTTTCGGTAATACGAAGCAGAAATTTAATGTGACTGAATCTGAAATATTTCACATTACATACTCGTTTTTCTTTGTTAGTCGCGTTGCATTTAATACGTTTGAACCTAAGACATTCGGATTAGAATTAATACCAGTCGTATTTAAAGTCGCGGTATTTAAATGAACGTAAATAAAAAGGAACATTGCATGAAGTAGTGCTAAGTGAAAGTGCGATAACCGTCATACTGGTTGGTAAAGGTAATGTTAGGTTCTGTTCCACGGTTGGTAATTTAAACAGTTTCATGACTTTCCTCACGTGCCACGGGCTTACACGTGATGGATTGTTTGTAAATGAATAATTAATTTTATTTCTCATAAAGCTACGACACGTAGCACGTAATAAAACAATGACGAACCGAAATAAAAACACGAGTGGGTAGTTGACAAAAATACGGCGGCACACGTCGTCCGGCCGAGCAGACAATCTCCGTACCTAGCCCTTATCTGTGCAACTTAGCAAACAAAACATCGCAACCGGCAATAAGCATAAAACAAAATCGTTTCGACCCCACACACGCCGTCGCCCGAACACTTGGAAAAATCCCTATGGATTTTCCGCGCGGGGTGACGAGGGCGACCGGCGGCGCGCGGGGGCAGGGGGAAGGAACGTAAAAGAGAAAAGCTGCGAGTTTTTATCTCGGCGCCATAAATTTTATTCGTAGCGTGATTTAGTGCGCAGATTGCCCCCCGCGCCCCGCGTCCCGCCCGCCCCGCGCCTACGCCTCGCCCGGGTAAGGCTGCTAGTCATTGTCAAAATTATTGCACCCCTATCTACTGAAGCTTTAAATATATGTCCCCGACACGTAGTTATGCCTACAACCCGTTCCTACGGTGATATAAATTTTATAAGATGTTCCACATAAAGAATTGCTTTTACACGATTTTGTACTTACCTAAACATTTGACTAAAAGTGAAAATAAATAAAAGAAAGCGAACAATCGAACAAAGGATACAATACAAATGTATTGGCAAATACAAAATCCATTTGAATTAAGCCTATTCATTCCTTTGTATCAGCTATGTTTATTCTAGTGGATAGTTACGCAAGCTTCGCTTTCCTTGGGTCTCGATTGCATCCAAGTTTCCACTTGATTTGTTTAGAGTATTGCAGCTAACACTGCAAAAGCATCGAACCGACTGCAGAATAATGCAATATTGGACTAAGCAATGGCGCCAAGCATTTCTAAGAGAATGCTTAAAAAAAACAGCGCTGTCCTAATCCTTTATTCTTACTCTGAGAGTAAATCTTACTTATTTGTCAATACCGAGCCACAAAGGCGTCCAAATACCCTTACACTGGATGAAAAGCATAATACACGCCTCATAATAGTGTAGCAATTCAGAAACTGTTAAATTCATAATGCGCTTTTGTTGTGCTCTTGACAGCTTGGTTTTTTCAACAGTGGTTTCGTGTTGCCGGCCAGTCGCGAAAGTGATGTCCACGATTTCTAGCGAATCGATCACTATCTACAGGGCGTATTTTATGTAAACACGACAAATTTCGTGATGTAAAATAAGTAGCTACAGATGCGGCTGTGTTATTTTTATTGTCTGCGCGAGAGCTGCGGGTTCGGAGGATCGCATTTGATCCGGGACTCACTCCACACTGTGTCTTATCTCGGATCTGGTTTTATGAAACCCTAAATTTACGACTGCGGCGAGGGGTGGGGGCTGTATTAAGCCGACTCTCGTCGCTTCGCTGCGACAGACACTTTTGTCACCAACAATTCATGGCTGAAGCAAATTCGGCAAAAATTTTGCGTGTCAAATTACAACGCAGCGAACAGTCGATTGATGACGAGATTAGGCAATACGAGTGTCGTTATGAAACGTACTTCACTTTACGATTATTACTTATGTAAATGATGGCATAAAAGATTCTTTTGTAGCAAATAAATGGAAGTTTACTTAAGTAATTTTGTTGTTCAGTTTGGGACGTAAGTAACAGACTTTGTCTGGGGAATTCACATAAAACGAACTATTTTACTGATAAGTTCTGTACACTAAATCAACAATCTTGAAGCTATAACAATGTTCTTCAAAAACACCTTAATAAACACATCAAAATACCTTCAAGTCAAAACAAACACGTTTTCCCTCTCTTCCATAACCAAAACTGTTGATAAATTATTATATTATAGATTATAGCATCTTAATTAGGGGAGGAGGATATTCTTAATTGCGAGCCGCTTGCCGGGGCGGGCGGGTTAGCCCAGATACAGACCGATCCTCTATAAATTACGGGAATAAATCCCGGGAAAGAAAAATTGCCCTCTAGAGCACATAATTCTTGCCTTGTCACAAGCTCTCCTTATCTATAGCCAATACCGGATTACAATGTGATTTTTATTTCATGCTATATTCGTTGGTACTTCCAACCTACTTACGTTGTCTTTATGTTAAGTTATTTATGTTACCTATGTGGAATTTGCTTTTGTATGTTTGGGGGAGGTGGGGAAAATTTTTCTATTGTTTTTTCAGTAGTATTTTGGCTGTCTTAGTTCAGTGTAGAGATTTATGGCTGAAATAATAAAGTAACCAACGATTTCGTCTCTTTTCTCATCACAAGGTAGATTAACTGTCCAGGTACAGCCGGCAATAGACTTTTGGCTACGATTCCCACTAATGGCGGTACTTTCATACAAGCCCGAAAGCTTGGCTTGCCCATAAAACCTGCTACTCTTTATGATGTTAGGGTTTCTGAACAGTTTGCTTGACTTTTGAGCTTGCCGTATTGTTGCCTTCTAGGCACGCCACTAGCTTCCCACACCTATGAAAGCTCTAAATATGCTCTATTTCCTAGGTAAATTAGAAGTAGTGAGGTATTACTGTACTATAGATACCCATTACACGTATTAATTGCCTAACTTGCGTCTCCTTCTTCTCTTTTTGCTTCTTCGTCTAACTCGGCAGTTTCTTTTGCAGCGTACCTAAGTTTAATTTAGTAAGAATTGGTTAGTCGTAATTCGTTCGGTTCATAGCGCTACCAGTTGCTTCAACCGCAACAGTCCACAATTTCCCTAAGTAACATTATAGGTAGAGCTGAATATGAAATGTAAGATGTTATATCCAACTGTAGAGATAAAAAAATACTGAAAAGTCTGAAGTTTGACGTAAGTAGAAATACTACCATAAGAGATTTTCAGTTTAAAATAAAACCAGCATGCTTGAGAGACATTTCTTGTTTTTTTTTAATTGCATGTAAAGTCATGTCAGGCCCATGGGCCAATGGGTGGCATAAAACTCTGACACCGGGTTAGGCACCAATCACACGCTAAAGACAAACAAGTTTTTCATAAGACAAAATACGTTTACCCACTTACATTGATCACTTCTTCTTCTTATTATGTAAGCTAAGCAAGTAGGTAGGTGGATACCTACTCCCTTAATCGTTATGTAGGTGAATATCCCCTCTGCCTTCACAATGCACAGCCCTACACTTTCCTTCGCTTTCTGTTTCACAGAAAACCACCCCTATTTGTGAATCTAGTGCAAACATAACAACACCGAGTATTCCACAATAAACTACCAAATCATTGCCAAAATTGTAAATCAATACTTAAGCTAATATATTATAATGTTACCCAACAATATCTTCTAATGGACAATGACAAATGATTCTCTTTGTATCGAATTGAGATGTCACGGCGCTTTATACTACAACAAACGAATTCACGAAATATACCAGAAAAAAATTCAACCTTCTTAAAATTTGAACGAAATATTTTGACAACATAATGTATGGGCAGGTATCGCTGAGTGACTAGCTAATGATCGTTTAATAGTGGATGAATGTTGGCGAAATTCCGTGATTAGGGGGAAAAAATGGATTTTTTGTGATTATTATTTCTGGATACTTTTACTGTTTGTTGATTGCAGAAATTAGTTTTTTTTTTTAATTCCCTGCCTAGAAAAGTCTTTAGTTACCCACTGTGGATTAGGCCAATTATAGGGAATATGTAAAACAGAAGGTTTATAGGTATCTAATTAACATTTTACAATTCTCATTCTTGTTAGTTCTATAAATTCTAGTTTTAAGCAAGTTACAAGTTATTACAAACAAAAACACTTTTTAATACTTACACTTTATTAACTTTTATTTGCACCTAGAAAAAAACCAAATATGGAACAAGCTTTCACGAACATTTTAAGAGATTTGTTGACCTCGGTAAAAATATGGAATTCTTTCGGTCAAAAACATTTTATGTAACTCAAAAAAGTAACAACCTAATTATTTCACTTATTACGTATGTAACCGCAGCTACATTCGTTAGTAAATTCCTTCGCGTATCATCTCGTACGATCTCAAAAATCGAGCATTTTAATCTCAACACACCGCTCTTTGGAACCACCCTGCATTACTTGAACCCCGACCAAAGCGCTGCTTGTTAAAAGATCTGTCAAAAAGTCTATACTAAAACTTAGTTCCTTATGTTACCGTATGTCAAAATACGGTGGCCGTAGGAACTTGTCATTCGTAATGCGTATATAAACTTGTTTTAATAATTCCTAAGTTTATATTAATTAATATTAATGGATACAGAGGGGATGACTGTTAGAAATTTAATAGGCACGAATTTCTTTGATTCATATTTAGGCATGCATTCGTATGTCAGAAGCTAATTAGTAATTACTCTGTAGTTTTAATGTAATTACTTCTGTAAATATTACTATTAATCAAGATGCACTTTGATTATGGACTTAGGTTTAAACTGGTACAGTACCAAATTCTTATTAGTGGATCTTGCTTACGGTGCACCACACAAGCACTCTTTGAAGCCGAAATTAGGAAAGTTCTAATTTTATGAGTGAGTAAGGCTTTGGTGTCAACTTATGAATCCCTTGGAGATAATAAAGTCAAGATCATCCACCAAATGATTAAGTACCTAATATTCCCTTGGATGATCTTAATATTGCCTTGGCCTTATGTACTACATAGTTAAGTTACCATCAAAAGCAGTTGCAGCAAAAGAAGCAGCAGATATGTACTGCCACAGATTAATCTACAGTGACACAAAAGCTTGCTTGAATATAATAAATTATATCTAATGTTTAAGCCAACGAGTCTGTAAATACAATCGATACTTAATCACATATACTCATCACGCCTATTCACATACACTATCCAATTTCAAATAATTGCATAACGAATGCGGTGACACAGCATTGTATTAGAATTTATTATTTTCTTTTGTTGGCAACACCCAGCCCAGTGGGTCGCGGTTGGCAACACAGAGCACGATAATGCCGATATTTATTTGTGTAGAGGAGATTATTTATTTATTTTTGTTTGTAAAGATACAACGTCGATGTTTTGTTGTCGGTTCAATGGCTGTACAAATGATTTCCATTGCTCCTGTAGTGAGCAAACACTTAAGTGTGTTGTGTTATTAAAAAAAGTTGAGAGGTAACACCTTAACCTTTTTTGTGCCAGCGTTGATTCGAAATTTAAAATTATAGTAACAGTAGTTGGCACTTCAAATAAAAATAAAATTGTTATGTAGTGACTTTGACACACGGTATTGGCAGCAAGTTACGAAACCTATATTTAGATAAAAATATCCATAATTATAGTTATTCCCAGAAATCACACAAAGTCAATATCAAAACATTATCAACAGTCTATTTTTGCAGACGATTAGATACTAATTAATACATGACAAAATTACTTTAAAATAGATAAGCCAATATCCGGCTGAAGATATCTGCAAGGCAACATGTAACATCTTTTGATAATTTTATTGCTCATCGTAGATACTGCAAGCTACATCCGTTTTGATTCACGGTTATTCCTAATTAATAAAAGAAATCGAACTATCACGGAAGTTTATAGTTTATTAATTGAAAATTTTGAATAAATAAATTTAATTCCCTTCACAAGTTAAGTAACTTTAATCAAAACAACAAACATTGCCCCTAAGACCCACTGACCACATTAATATTATATATATCAATCATTTCATAACTCGTCATATTTCGCCCCCACCGTTTTGTCTAATCCGGAGTGCTCAGCTAATATTTTTTTTCTATAACATGCAAGAGTGCTAAAAAGCAAACAGCCAGCAAGCTAGCCTTTATCAGTCGCTTGGTTTGATGCCTTTGTCTCGCTACCTCAGGCGAGCCCCGTTAAATGCTCTGTTAACCATCACATAACAAAGGATTCAAGGAGATTATGTTTTTATGTAATGGAACTTGGGAGTGAGTTTTCATTTCGTGAAATCGGATTGTAATGTGTGGTCTGTGCCTAGATGTTGTGATGTGAGATCTATATTGAAAGTAAAATAATGCATGTGTACCTAAGTAGAATTTAATTTAAAACAACATAGATTTTGACAGATTACTTTTTATTACCTGATCTGTTGATTCCATTCCATACAAAAACTCCAGAATGCTACTTCAAAACGAAAAAGTGAACATAATATTTCGCTAAAACAAACCTTCTAGATTCAAAATATTTTTCTATGCATGCCAATAAAAATAAAAATGTACCTCTCTACAGTAAAAAAAGTAAGTTGAAATTCAAAACGTTCACCAACAGTTACAAAGTAATTAAAATTACGCAACCATCCAAAAGAGCAACAAAAACATTTAACTCCGAAGTGACAACTATGTTAGCCATCCCAAATATTTGCACGAAACATTATCTCAAGTTTAAACTCAAACAGAGGAACAATAAATCAAAAAACAAACGCAAAACCAGAAACAATTTACGCTGAAAGAAAAAAACTCGACCACCGGGACGGGGCAGCCACGGGCTCCACGGCACACGGTTGCGGCCCAAACCCCACGATTGCACGCTCTATTAGACCTAATAGTATTCGGCATGGCCCGCCTTGTTACCAAACAGACATATTTATTGCAATATTAGAATTAACGATGTGAACATGGCAACATTACCCCTAAATAAGAAGATAATTCGGTCAGACTTTAATACGCTGACAAAGATCACTCAACTTCGTAATCGTCCGGGCGTGCTGCTCAGGCTGCGATTTCAATTTTATGTGTCGTTTAATTGTGAGAAAGTTGTATTCAATTATTTTGCTGGTAAATTAATTGCGGAAGAACGGACGCTATCTCGCGGTGATAAAAAATATTATATGATAGCATCAGAAAATGATTTAAAATTATATAAATGGCTACTGTATGATACGATACGGCTGATGAGACAAGTTGAGACAGTTTCTTATCGTTATCTTCTTTTAGCTCTAGAATTTTATGTACAGCTCCTGCACTTCGGTCGTTTTAATAATTAAAAAGTCATAGTAGGTAACTAATCTATGCTAATATTTTCTTTAAATGCAAGAGTAAATTAACTATGTCGGTAAACTAATTTGTGTGAAATGGCACATGGTCGGCCATGGTAGGGTCGGCTTCCAGTCTAAGCAGATGCAACCGAATGCCAGTATTTTATATACCAATACGATACCGTGGGATTAAAACCGACCTACAAACGGCAAATGCTAGTAACCAGCATTTGCCGTTTGTAGGTCGGAATTTACAGGTAGACTATCAGCTAGTCTACCTGTAAATTTAAGTTTGACATAACGAAAGTGCCGTTGAGGAGGTTCTTGTTGTCTAAATAATATATTGTTCTTCTGCTTTCATGCTAGCTACTACAACGACACCAGAGACGAAAACAATATTCTTGATGTACGGTGGGCTGCATCAATAGGGTATTACACCCATTCTTGAAAAGTGTCTCAATTAGATTCTATAGTGCTAATGAACCACTAAAAAATTCACAAAATTTTTTTTCAATCGCTGTGTGCCCATAAAAATGCATTTAAATTTTGCATTTTCAAATTTCGCGCGTAATTTGACGAAAACGCTGGACGCAGTGGACGCCATATTACTCAGTGGTCATGACGTCAATTGGCTGTGTAAACAAATGCAGTGATATTTGAAGTTGACAGTTGACACTTCTAAGTTTACATAGCCGTAGGACGTAATAACATGGCGACTACTATAATGGTGTTATGAAACAGATTAAAAAATCTGAAACCTTTGAATTGAATTTTAAAATTTAGTTTGCTATTTTATGAACTAAAACTAACGTTTTCCGTCTGCTTTTTGCCTAAGCTATCTTAGAATAAAATACCCTATTGGGTACCCCAGTACCCCGTCCCCGGGGTTCGAACGTAGGGGGTACCACATCGAGAAGCCGACTGTATGTTCCTAAAACGTTCTAATTTACTCCTTCCTCATCATCTGCCTAGCCTTTTCCCAGCTATGTTGGGGTCGGCTTCCAGTCTAACCGGATGCAACTGAATACCAGTATTTTACATGGAGCGACTGCCTATCTGACCTCCACAACCCTGTTAGTACTGGGTAATACGATACCCCTTAGCAAGACTGGTTGATTTTCGGGCCAGTGACTATCTGTAACGACTGCCAAATCTAGTATATTCCTAGTCTATTCCTTCCTGTGCATTCTAATTTTGATTTCTTTTAAACGTCTAGTAGTTAATGTCAAACCTATATTTTGTTATCTACATTGTCAATCGTAACTGACGAACATATCTCGCGCCATAGCAACATATCTATCGTGTTATCATTCGTCGGTACTTTGATACCAAATATTTTATTTTATGGCGCTTATCTTGTCTTCTCGAGTATCGTAAAAGGTTGATTTTCATGAATTTCTTATATTCCGTGATAGAAGGATTTTTGCATACGTTAATTGCTTTTTTATTGTTTTTAGTGATTTGGCTAATTAATAAAATGTATAAAATTTTAATAGCTTTTAAGATTTTTTTTCTTTTCTGATCATTTTGAATCACTCGTAAGTTGTTCGTAAAATGGCTTACCGTTATTTGTCGGGTTCGTAGTTGAACAAGGTCTTATCTTCCAGGATTTCAATCTCTTGTAGTTTTTTCTATTTATCTTATGTCTATGAAGTCTTTTAAAGGGATCAGATGAAATTCAAACTTTCAAACCAAGGCTTCAATTTTTTTTACATTGAATTATAAGGTAATTTTATTTCATGCTGTCTCTTCAAGCATAACATAGAACTTACTACGTTTTGAGACTGGCCTTTTGTATTGTATCTATAATCTCATTCATTTAAAAAACACGAGAAAATATTACAAATATTTCTAACACATTAGTACCGACACTCAAAGCCACATAAAGCACATAAATCCAACTTAATCGCCACTTATAACGGTTTATTTCGCCTAATTACCACAATTTTGCACACAAGGTCGCACTAGCGGCACACTTTAAAATCGGTTTGCTCAACTTAATTTTGCATAATACGCCGTATTTCTGGTTATAAAATAATACGCCTTAAATACGTAACGCCAATAAAACGCAAATTACGACTGTGTTTAGGGTCCATGATTAGGCGCGGTCCATCAGAGATTTGCCATGGCTGGTGATAAACTTAGGGGCGGTCCATAGGCAAATTATTATTTATCTGTTTTGTGTATGTTGGTATCACGCTTTACTGTGGTTGGGTTATTAAATTAGACACGAGTTAAATTGACGAATGACTCGTTAAGTGGGAGCTTGTGTGATGTGAAGTAAATGTTTTCACATACGTAATAACACTTCCTGAACTTTTCCTTCTGTCTAATTTTGAAGTCGACAAGAAGCTTTAATTTTTCTATAAGTCGCAGAATAAGGATCGATATTTGTCGACTCTATTATATTTTCAGTCTAGGTAACTGTTCTAGGACCAACAAACCCCTTTCCGGCTTAACGTGGCTCAAAATTCACTATTTAGTAAACTACTGTAAGCCGCAGTCGTTTGCAATGACCAACACTTTGATTTTACCCAGTTAACATTCACATCCTGGATATACAAAGACAACTCAATTATCTAATCGAATACAAGCTTACTACAGAACACTATCAATAACATAATCGTCTTACGACCACGACAGTTCGTGGTGACATTAAAACATATTGCAATAACCATTTCATTTCCTAATTCCGTTGCCGACTCAATTAAAACAGGTTCTAAACGTCAATTACGTGTCTATTATTTTACGACAAAATCTTCTAATTAGTCTCCCGGCCAGTAAGCACCAAACGTCTCCATACGAATTATTACTTTAATATTTTATAGCCCCGTAATCCTTGCCACAAGGCAATAGAGATTACCATCGCTTCCGAACGCATCTCGATTTCTTTCATTACATCTAATTAGTCTAATTATATTTCTCTCGGAGAAGGCCGGTAGCTGGCTTGTAAATTGATATTACGATTGGGTAATGTAATAAAAAAATCACATTTGGAAGCCGTTATGACAAGGTTAGGTCGTGTGTGCACACTCCGGATGCCAAAATGGCTGGACAGCCTCATCGTAACTCCAAACATACGACATATTTTTATATGTTTCCCATATCGTAAATAACATTTTCGTCATATTTAGCAATACTAGTGTAATTTAGCGCCATTTTAGGAATTAATAGCTTTTTATTATTTATGAATTCCGCGTTAATCTTAGAACGGAATATAAAGTATCCGTTGCTTTTTCCCACGCGGGTTAAAAGTCACAGCAGACATTTAATAATTGCAAATTTACAGTCGGACTATACCATTATTTAACACAATTTAATGTCAATCGTTTTATACTTGTTTTGAGGTCAATGGCAGTTTAGGAGAAGCGGTATGATGTGACACCGTCAAAAAAGTATAGCACAAAACTTATGAACTACAAGATGTAGATTCAACCAACAATAACGGATAATAATAATTTTATATTCTACTTTTGAACTTCTTTAATTACTCTACACTAAAAACAAATATTCTCATGAGAGCTAGTTGTAAACATGCAAAACCAAATAAGTCCTAGGCAGGTTTTAATCGGATATTGAGTCATATTAATACTTAAAGGTTAATCAATAAAGCGCCGTCTGTTCCATGTTTGCGTAACATTTAATTTATTCAAGGTCTCGTTTCCTTTTGTTTTACTTTTGAATTATGATAAACAAAGACTTGTCTTTGACCAATTAGATCCCCTGGTGTTAAGCGGCCATGGTGCATGATTTCCTAAAAATAAAAAACTATTAAATAGCGTAAAAAATACTGTGGGTAAAGTGGGTAAGTATACTATTAGGCTCACCTCTTCCTAATTCTTCGGGGAGTACAGGCATGCTTTTGTGTGAGGAAAACTCATCAGCATCAGAATCTGTCTAGCCTTTTCCCAACTATGTTAATGTCGGCTTCCAGTCTAACCGGATGCAGCTAAATACCAGTATTTTACATGGAGCGACTGCCTATCTGACCTCCACAACCCAGTTAGTACTGGGTAATAATTAATGAAGAAAAACTGGTTGTCAGACTTTCGGGCCACTAACTACTTAAAGACTGAACTTAACTTGACTAGTGTCAACTATTCAACGTTAATGAACCCCGCCACAGATACATGTTGGCAAGTACCAATATTTGTAAAACAACTCTCAATCAAATCCTCATAAGATACCACAGACACGGATGACATGGACCACATACCCTCATGGTACAGGTAAATGCATTTAAATTAATTAAGGGGGAGTCAGACCGCCCGCACGGCTACCGTCCCGGCGGGGCGCCCGTGACGACTTCATGCGGCTTCCCCGAAGCGGGACAGAGCGGGACGCGGGATTTAGTGAAACTAGTACCTGGCTACGTGACACGAATGCGAGTAGTTACGTCATGGACTCACGGGTCAGCGGAGTGGATAGTTTGGATGCAAGCGTTAAATGCAAGCGTTGGCTTTTTGAAGTGGTCTACTTGGTACTTACATAAAGTTCGCAACTGTAGAGGCTGTTTTAACGCTAACCTTTCTTTTCGTTTTATAAAGTGACATATAGAAATTATCTGTTTTTTTCAGTTAAATAATTCAGGTTTTTTTTTTTTAATGTTTCATTAATTGCTTGTGAAATGCATTATTTTCCGTTAGTCGGAAAATCATTTGGCTGCTCTGCTTCAATTTATTGTTCCCTAGGGAAAGTTATTGTTTTGAGGATGCTACGATTTGCCCTGGTGGTCGATTATTGGACATCAGCTGTCAAGAACACGACGCTGATGGCTGACGACTTCGACAGTGCTTCAATCAGATGCAAACTGGTCTTATTTCATTTTGAACCTCTTAGATTCTGGACATTAAATGCCAATCTAGGGCAGACAGACAGACAGTGGTCCAGTAGCTCTGTTCAAAACAAACATAACATGATAACATCACGGACTCACGGTTGTAATCGCCAAAGAGTTAGAGAGAGGTGTACCTAATAGTACATTCCGCACGTTATATGTTTAAGTCCAATGTTATATGTATGGACGAGCCTAATCCATCAACCGGGCAAAAATCCAGACTCCGTGGCAGCTACTGAGAAATTCTTGACGGAAAAAACCTAATTTGCCCGACCCGGGAATCGAACCCAGAACCTCATGCACAGCAATCGCGATTGCGAATACTAAACCTATGACACAGTCAAAAACATAATGACGCAATAGTAAAATTCTTAGCACGACAATTTATAAAACTATCCCCATACACGGTCATCATTTGTATGCTAATTAAACAATTAAAATTTCACAACTAGTACAGGGATCCCATGTATCTCACGTCACGACTTGTGTTATCGACTGCCCACTGTGCAGCTACCTGTGCAAACATTGTCACAATAGGCGTTCGCCCTTAACTCACCCTTAACTCGCCCGCTATGAGTTATAGCAACTGCCCCTTAAATATTTCATCGATTTTATTGTGGCTCCAATGTCAACCCCGTCTCGACGATGGCTATAAAGACTGTCGTTAATTTTTTGCGCAATAACGCAAATCGTGTTTCGCGCCGAACTTTTATGTTAATCACAAGTTTGAGTAAGATTTTTACTGTTGTACTGTTTAGATAACGCGTAAACTAAACTGTTTTACTAAAATATTGCAAATTAGATTAGATTTTAACTATTTTTTGTCATTTAAGACGTCCTGCGTTTTTAAAAATCTGTGCAAAACTGCAACGCCGCATGCGTAAAGTCAATGAAATTCTTTTCCTTTAATATTTTCGCGGGCTACCTTTTCCTGTAGGTACTCAAACCATACAGGATTATCTCAAATAAAAAATGAGGCCCACCAATGCGTAATACTATAACATAGACACATAATAGGATGTATAGAAGGCTGTATGGAGTTAACCCGTGCTCACCTGGCGTCAACCGCGCTCTCCCACAGATAAAAAACTCTTATAAAGAGATAAATTATTGCGTTATGGCTTTTTGAAAGAGTCCACTGCTGCTGAGAAATGACAATATTATTAAAAAGTACGCGTCTTTGTCACTATATCTTTTTGTGTTCGATATATTGTCGCCATAATAAATGCTGCCCCTTTATGGGTCGAGCATTGTGCTCCGTACCTTTGTGGACATTATTAAATATATTTTAAAGAGTTTTATTAATGGTAGGCGTCGTAAAGAGAATGTTTGATTTATTTTTTCGACGCGTGTGCTCGATGTTAGTTTGATAGCCTTCAATCATGAGAATAAATTTGTGGGAGAGGAATAAATGTCCTTTTAAGACAGACGTCGCGACGCACGTAAGTATTGCACACAAGTCATAACAGCAAATAACGAAACATCCGAGAGTACTAATGACCAATAAACAAGAGTAACGTCCGTCGCTTACGTTTTTATTGCAAACGCGTCGATAATGCAATAGCCAAGCTGCAAGCGCGAAAAAAAATATTTCCCGCGCTGTCAATAAACGTAAAGCTTGCGAAAAATTGTCATATCGAATTCGTTGTTTTGAAATACGATTCGCTTACCTCCTTCAAGTATCTTCACGCCTTCGGTGCTTTTATAAAAACATTTTTATTATGTTGATTTTGTTTATCTCGCTGTGTAGACGAGAATATGAGATCTTGTTACGTGTACAGGTATGTGACCACAATTAAATTTTTTGCCCCCACCTACGAGTCATGAGATAAAATGTGTTTTTATGCGATTTTGTGATGTGCTTAACACCTGCGAGAGTTCAAAAAAACGTTCAGTGTGTACCATCATTTTGATATGTAAATGTTCTTGTTAAATAATAGTTTGGTATCATTTTTCAAATGCGCAAACTCTTATCGGCAGACTTAATTGTGTAATCTCTTGTAATCTTTAAATGTAGTCTCAACGTTCGCGTCTCATTTGTATTATGATTCGTTGTGAATTACTTCAAAACTTCCTAGAATGTTGGACTGCTTACTAAAATTTTTATTTTTTATTTAAACTTTATGCACTTAACGTACAAAGGCGGACTTAATGCCTTGGGCATTTTCTACCAGTCTACCTTAGGGTGATGCAGAGACAAAACAGTAGATGCAACAGAACAGAAAATTTTGAAGAATGAAATATAATAATAAATACTTATATACATATATACAACAAAATATACAAAGTGAGGAAAGAAAAAAGATAGTAAAAACAAAAAAACGACGAAAACCAACAACAACAAACAAACACCAGAATCGTTCAAAATTTTGAAATTGGAGCGCCAGTAGCGCTTCAAAAAAAAATCCCCGTCCGTCTTAAAACAAACCTTCTTCATGATAAACGTCACATTAATTTTATAATAGCTCACAAATCAATGCTTACCTACCTGCAGTTTTCATGTCGTTCAAGTTTGCAGGTGCAAAATTTCTGCCTTTTGGAAGGTGATAGACTGATAGTCTTATCTGAGTCCATCCACATTTATTATAAGAATTCGTGCTGTCATCCCTATTTAAATTAATAAGCAAGCTTAGTATTAATAAACCACAAAGACATAAAAAGCTGTCCTTAATGCTGTTACAATTACCTATTCTTACTTCAAGATCATGTGTAATCATCACAGTAATTATACAGGGTCTATTATAATAAACCGTAAGAAAATATGAAATCTTTTGTTTTCTTTATAATCTACCTATGACGTCTATGGATTTAATGCTAGCTATTTTTACACGACTGCCAAGGAAGTGTTATGTTTATATTTGGTCCTGTATTTCATCTACCAATACAACTTTTTTCCTGTTAACCTAAGTATTCAGCAAAAGTCCTGTCATGTGGGTTGATAGTTGACACTAACTCTCTAAGGAAACGAGCAGATGGTCCATTCATCACACCTAACCAACCACACACCATAAACTAAATAAAACATAACAATCTATCAAGAAATCTCCTATCAGAATCTTCTAGACAAACTTACACTTACTCAGACACCTAAAGACAGTCTAATTCATGCATCCTTGAAGATGTACCATTGACGCAGGAGCCTGCTAGCCTGCCCGGTCCCATCGGAAGTCGTGAAGGCCAATAAATAATATAGTACCATCACGTGGCGCTTAACAAATGGTCACTTCGTGCTTTGCCACCGGTTCACCTGACTTGGTGCATAGATTATGGAAGTATGAGATGGGTCAACCTGCTTGTACTCCACCAAGACCTGACCGAAATCATACCAATTTTGTGAAGTACCAGGGTAGCCCGCGAAATTCAATTTTTCTTACGTCTTTTGCAATTTGCAGTGCAGTATCGGGCTGTCCGTTGAATAAAAAATATTTTAATCAACATACAAACTGACACTGGCCCGGCGAATTGCAAAAAAACGTAAGAACATTTGAAATTCGCGGGCTACCTTAGCAAATCCTCCTTAAACTGAAAAATTAGGGAAATCACCGTAAGGTAGTTTCCTCTCAAGTAAAATTAGGTATATCAATCTCGTTGCAAGCGCGGCAGCTAGGTAGGAAGTCCTGGGTTGGATTCCCTGGTCGAGCAAAGTATTATTGGATTTTTCCATCAGGAATTTCAGTAGCAGCCACAGAGTCTAGATTTCTGCCCGGTTGATGGCAAAGGACTCGCCTCCTATAACATGGGACTAACATTCCTTGATATTTATGTAGGCATTATTAGTTTTGTTTATTTATTTTGTAAAAAATTTTAAGTGTTTTTTATATTTTTATAATGCCGAATAACCCTCCCTCGAATAGCCCTCCAGCCGATTTCACAACTGCGAATCGCGACCAGTTGCGAATTTAGAATTTTTATTCTTTGTTCGCAATCAGTTGCGAATCAAGAAAACTTTTCCTTAACCGCAACTAAGCATCCCGACTTTCGTTTCTTTTCTTTATTTTTCTTCTTTCGAACATCGAAAATCGAATGTCCCCTAAACCCCTGAAACTAAAGGTTCGCTTCCTATTAGTTCTCTAAGGAATCGGAAATTAACAAGACCCAACAAAATTATACCTATCTGTCCACAAAGCTCCTACTCTTTGGCGGGACCCCCGCGATTCGCCGGCAGCTGGTGTGTCTCCGCCGTTCAATAGTATCATTAATATCGTCCATACTAACATTAAATTGATTTTAAAATACATTCGCCTGTCCTATAGGTATTCGCGGCAATTTCGTATGCTGGAATGCTTGGTTAGCGGTTCCTTATGTTGCCGATTAGCTTGTCTGTATATATTATTATTGACTATTGAAATTACGGAGTTTATAGGTATTTAATGTGCTGTTTGTCCTTGAAAATATTAAGTAATTTTATTTTATTGTTGTTGCCATTCATGGTTTAAAAATTGTCTAGAGCTCCTTGTGTTACAAGATTAATATTGTCCATCTCTAAAACCATTAAAATTATCTAATTAGATTAGAGAATACAGCCAGAATCCGAATCATCATCATCTGCCTAGCCTTTTCTCAACTATGTTGGGGTCGTTTAACAGCCTTATTGGATTCATCTGAATACCAGTATTTAGTAGTAGAATATACCCAGAAAATCAAACTTATAACACTCCAACGGGACCACTTCCAATTCGTATCAATTCTTACATGAATGCAACACACAAAACTTATTCTTTCTAAAAATAATTTACAATTTGCTTCTTATTATAATCGCAACGCAATATCATCCAAGCATACCGCTGTTTCATAAAAAGTCTCCGCGAGCAATTCCCGGCTCGCCAATAACATTTTAAAGTCTATTTAGACCCGTTATCTTTAGTGTTATGTGCAAAGCTCAGTTAACTTAGACTCGTTATATTTTAGACAAAAGATGCCCAAGACCCTAGATCTAGTGCTTAGCTGGGTTTCAAAGATATTGTTCGATAAAGTACCCACTTGAATCTTTATTGAGTGTAAAACTTACTACGGTGCACAAGTCTTCTTCGTGTATTTTAAATGCTGGTTTAAAACTTCGACACATCTACGGTGTTATTATTAAAACGAATGTCTATTTCTACCTGAAAAATAATAACAATATGGACTTAATGATGATGATGCCATTTTGCTCAATAAGAAATCGTTCCTATTGTCCAACACCGTTTCTTTGTAACATGATTTTACAGAAATCAATAATTTTAGCGTCTGCCAAAAACCTGTCTCCGATAGAACTACTTTAACTGCCTACATCAAAGTTACAGTTAATAAAACATGTTTTGTAGTGTATTTTTTAATACAAAATCAGAGATAAACCGACTATCAAGTGATTGAACTGTTACACTGCCAAAATGCTTGGGTGGTCTTCCCCTGGGGCGATGGCACGTTATACATGTAAATCATACAAAATAGATTTTATGACCACCTGGCTCGTTGGTCCAGTGCTTGCAAGCGCTACGCTGAGCTTGAGGTCCTGGGTTTGATTCCTAGATCGCACAAAGTGTTATACGGTTTTTCCATCATAAGTTTTTTAGTAACATCCCAAAATCTGGATTTGTATTAGGTTGATTCGGATAAAATACGAGTAGGTACGACGATCCAACGTGATCAAACGATTTTATTGATAACTAGCACTTAGCTCGCGACTTCGTCCTCTAAAATTGTAATAGCTCGGCTATGCATGATATAAATATAATTTATAGCCTATAGCACCCACGAATAATGTAGCTTTCTGTCAGAAAGAATGTTTTGAATTGGATCATTAGTTCCGGAGATTACCTCCTACATACAATCGTACAAACAAATTTTACCCCTTTATAATATTAGTATATAATAGCTTTTGCCCGCGGCTTTGCTCACGATGATCGGAAATCATCTCTCATGAAATCTTATATATGTGTCGCTATAACAGTCGTTCCCAACCTTTCTTGGACCAGGGAGCAGGGACCACTTTGGTGTCTTTATTGTTAGCAGAGCCCATAAGGTCCTAGATAAACATGGGCATCGACAGTATTACATCTAGAGGCCCGAACTCACAAAATGCATAAATTGAATAATGGGATGAAAACCTTAACAATTAAGATAGTGAAGGATACAAAAGCGATCGAAGTGAGTTCGAAAAATTTAGCAGTCATTCATACGGAAGTAGGAATAAGCGAGTACATTCTCAAACAATTTTAGCACATCGCCTCTGATTGGTTCTATTAGGTTGGGTTGAGCAGTTGAGCTTGCATCTTCTGTGCAAGTTACAAAGTACGAGTATTATTTAAACCTTTCGCGGACCATATTCGAAGCTCCCGCGGACCACCAGTGGTCCGCGGACCGTAGGTTGGGAACCACTACGCTATAATGCAGCTTCCCATTAGTGAAATTATTTTTAGAATCAGATCAATAGTTCCTTAGATTAGCCCATACATCCAAAGCTTTACCTCTTTATAATAATTAGTGTAGATTAAATTATCTTAATTCTACTTCCGCGGTGGTCTGCCCACCGGGTGACAGCACGTGCCTCGCTTTGCCCACTTACCGTCACTCCTGCATGCTGGAAAACTTCCGGTAGGACACAAGGGAACCCTATACTCTAAGTATTTACCTAATAGAACAACAAAACAACAACTCAATAAAACAACTAGTGTTAGTTGTAGTGTAGGTACATTATAAAATTGAAAATAACACAGACTAGCTACATTACTTTCAAATCTCTTTGTAAAGTTTTCATCCTTAATAGCACCACAGATTTCAATGTTTGAAATAGATGAAGACTGTGATCCGGGATGGGACATCTGCAGATCTGTTTTAGTCTGGTTAAACTTTCTCGTATAATAATTATGATTACATTGACCATGATTTAGACAAAATTCAGTGTATCTACTAAACCTAATATACATTCTGCGAGCAGACTACTAAAAGCTGTATCATGATATCTTGTATTTACTTACCTCAAAAATCAACCCTTACGTTCCTAATGCTTACAATTATTTTTCAATATCCTAATTACACCACCGGTGGTCTACCTCCGTAGCACGCGCCTCAGTTTGCCCACTCGAAGCCACTTCAGCGAACTTCCGCAACAATACACCAAAGTACAGCACTGTACACCAATATACCGCACTTTACATCGCTTTAGCAGCTGCACACGCGCTCTCAATGATGTCATTGTTTCGAGTGTCAAGTACTTACCTTGGTGGTCTGTTAGCATGTTACCATATTGATGGCCACTTACTAATTTCCCTGTTTGTAACAAACTAAATTCTTCCCTTCGTTTATTTCTTTTTTCAAGATCTTTTGACACGCGATCTTTTAGTTTTTTTTTATTTGATGACATTACTAGCTAAGTATAGGTTGATTATCACTTATTAGCAGTAAATTAATGAGTAATATAGTTGCGTGTGGCCGCAACGCTTATGTTATGGGTACTTCCATTTGTTTAGGAAAAACAACATCAGTGGTCTTACGACTCACTAGATCACCTTGACTACTGTGAATCTAAAATCTATCATAATCACACACTTAATCAAGTTATTATAACTATTGAATTTGGCACAGCTGTGAGGCACACCGCTTCCTTATTTCGTTTATTTTGTTGTTTTATATCTTGCTCTTGTGCCAAATAAATTTATTTCTTTTCTTTTTTCTACTAACAAAGTGCCTGTATCCAACTTTGAGCTATGACAATCCAGAGTAAGTAAAAGTCAGAATTTTAATCGAATTTCGGACAATCACAGCGACGACTCTCCATCGAAGCAGGATAATATTATAGTGCACAATTGTGTTGCCAGACACAGATGCATTCTATCTTCCGTCACCCTCACAATTCGATGGGTCGGCAATCCGACACGGTCGGAGAGAGATCGGGCCCAGGACCAACTGCTTTACGTGCTTTTCAAAGCATGGGGATTTTGCAACGTTCCAAAATCCGGACTGCAACTGAATATTTAATAGAAAAAATTAAAAACCCTTTGCCCGACCTAAGTATCGAACCTACGCTCAGAACTTTTGACGGCCACGAAACCAACCAGGCTTCCAGAAATAATAAAAGTACAGCTTACTACGAAATAGGTCAAAAATTGACGACACACGCAGCTGCACGCGCCCTCAATGAGGCCATTGTTTGTCGTGTCAAGTATTTGTCGGCGTCATTACACGGTGGTCTGCCAAGTATTAACATATTGATGACCTCTTAATGAGTTCCCTACTTTACTAACTATTGAACTCAACCACTGCTACGAAGTGCTACGGATCGTAGGCTCGTAGCCCGTAGCAATAATCGTTTGCAAAAACATCGATTTTGATTTGTTAACTACCTTATTGTGGTCACAACCGTTACTGCTGAGCATAAGGTTCGATTTCTCCTTCGGAAAAAGTGTTATTGGGTTATTCAATCAGGAATTCAAAGTAGCAGCACGGAATCAGGAATGGGGGCTATCGCGCATGAAGTCGCCGCTAGAGGCGTTCGTGTAGAGTAAGGTCTTCCGAAATGTCAGATGTCAGTGTTCGCGCGTTGCGTGCTTTTTTATCACTTATTTATACTAATACTTACGATTGTGTTCTTGACTGAGCCATTCCTGATTAATTTTGACTTGAAGATTTTAATTAGCAACTTAGGATCTTATTTGTTAGCACTTGAAGGTAGAATGATTTTTATATGTTCCATGCTTGCTAATTTTAGGGAGAATATTTTAAATATGTATCTGAAGTTTACACTATGTTGTTATACGTAATAAAATAAACTATAAAAGACGTTATTTTTACTTTATAGTATATAATAGAATTATTGACAAGACCTTACTCGACAGTGGCGCCATCTGATGAGCTCAAAAACGATAGCCCACATTGTGACTGGTGTACTCCAGTCAATATTTGATTTTATAGGCGAATTTAATTGAATTTTCAATTAGTAGTCCAACTATTTAGCACCAATACCAATACATAAACAAAATACCCTTGACCCAATAACTAAACAGTAATTCAAAACCGTGTATCCAATGGGTAAGGTCAAACTGTCATCCATAGTTGGCGTACGATATTAAGTCCCAAAGGATCGATTCATTTGCCAACATCATGCACTCTAATTTGTCAAGATTTATACAGATTTTGATTTTCGATGTGATGATGGACAATTAAGATAGATGCTCCAGGGTAGCCCGCGAAATTCAAATTTTCTTACTTTTCTTGCAATTTGCAGGGCAGTGGTACGGGCTTGCCGCAGGATCCTAAAGCTAGCGGTAGTTTACAGTTAACTTAAAAACTATTTACATTACATTTAGTTCACTAAAGTAATACCCATAATATTAATAAATAATTAAGGAAAACGTTATAATTAATGAAGACGCTACAAATATGATTTCTGTAAGACGTATGTAGTTACAGAATTATTATCATCAAAATCATCTATACAACCCTTCAAGTTCATGTAACTCTATTGAATGACTATTTCATGAAAAAGTCATTCAATCAAGATGCATGATGCATTTCGCGGGCTACCCTGGATCATCCACCTTAAGGACAACAATACAACAATTTTAATTGTAATATTTTTCGCTGTTGTATTTTTAGACTGGACCGTTATTTTTTTACTACGGGCTGTAGAAAAATTACTTATTTAACTTGCATCTCATATGCGTAACGCACATTTTCTATCCGATAGATTATGAAAGAAACTCATCCAATGCTTTAAATGTCACGAAAATTCATCATGAATATTGAGTAAGCCAAGTAGTTTAAGTAAGTCAATGAATGTTGAATTGACAGAATAAATGGCATTGCTATTGCAAGCATGTTACACAATTACCCCACAGGTCCTATGTCCGAACTCCGAAAATAGGTCAAGTAGTCTTTATAAAATTAATTTGTTCGGGTGTTTTTAAAACAATCTGAAGCTCTAGTTTTACCTGCAGTAAATACTGATACTAAAACTGTTAACCTGCGTCATCCCACTGTTGGCCAAAGGCCTCTCTCCATGACTTCCAGTTTGTTCGATCCAGAACTACGGTGGACCACAGCACTAAATATGTCAAATAATTTAAAAGGGCATTAAATACTCACCATCAGTCTCTTGCCCTTTTCCCAATTAATTCGAGGTCGGCGCAACATGTGTTATTCTTCTATATACTCTCTCCCCCCTCTCTCTCTCTCCTCTCTCTCTCTCTTCTTTATTCTTCTATTACTCGTCACCTTATCAGACACCTCCTTTCTTGCCATATCATCAGTCCATCCATCGTTTCTTTGGTCTTCTACCTATGCTTTAACATTCAGGAAGAGACAGCACTAATTTTAACCAATAACAGGGCAATCTGGACCTAATACCTAATATGCCTAACTTCTAAACTCTGCTAAATTCCAAACTTATATACAGGCCGTTTTCCTTTACCAAACAACCCCAAAACTGCAGTTGACAACACAGGAACAGGTTGATAACTCAAAATAAAATTTTCCCGTTATGTCTTTGTAAATAAGCAAGGGTGGATCGCCGTTTGAAGTGGAGGGTACAAAGGGATGGGGATGGGGGTTACCGCAGATCCTATCGGCGTGTCCAAACTGCCACAGACAGATAACTGTGCGTGTGTGAGTTGAATTTTAATACACCTTGTGTTAGTTACGGACTAAATGCTTAATTGAAAATTCGTTTTATGTAGTTGGTGCTTGTTTTATCTATACAATAGGCGAGACGACATAAAAAAAAACTAATTAGTCCGTCAGTTAGATTATCAGAAAATATTCGACCCGTGTTTTTTTTTTTGTTACGTAAATCAAAATTGACGAAGATATGACGCTTTTAAAATTCTCAATACGTCACGCTTAGGTATAATTTTTAGCTAGTTCTGACGTCACGAGCCCCCACTCCCGAGTTTTGATGCGTTTTATCTTTGTCTATATTCATTGATTTATAAAAACAAAAAATACGTGTCCATTAATTTACAAAACTCTATATCGTCAACTGACGGACTAAATAGATTTGCAATTTTTTGATACTGTCGTCATGCCTATTATTAAAAAGAGGAAAGATTTTAATGATTTGTTTGTTTGTACCGAATAAGCTCCGAAACTACTGGACCGATTTTAACTAAGAGCATTTCAGCAATAGAAAGCTAAATTATCAGGAAGTAACATAGGCTATAATTTATTTAAAAAAATAGAGATCCTTAAGAACATTGCAATGACCCTACGACAGACAAAACATGGATACATAATATGCTTTAATACCTGTGCGAAGCCGGGGCGGGTCACTAGTGTTAGATAACATAACATAACATCACGCCTGTAATCCTCAAAGGGTTAGACAGAGGTTACCTAATAGGACACCCACTTTTCACCAGTTATGTTAAGGTCCCATGTAATAGAGGGCGAGCCGATTGCTATCATCAATTCATCATCATCATAATTTCAGCCCAAAGACGTCCACTGCTGGACATAGGCCTCCCCAAAGTGTCGCCACATTGACCGGTCCCGTGCGACTCGCATCCAGCGGATTCCCGCAACCTTCACCAGGTCATCGATCCACCTAGTGGGAGGCCTTCCAACGCAACGTCTTCCGGTTCGCGGTCGCCACTCCAGAACTTTTCGGCCCCATCGGCCATCCGTTCTGCGAGCAATGTGCCCTGCCCACTGCCACTTAAGTTTGGCAATTCTTCGGGCTACGTCGGTGACCCTGGTTCTCTTGCGGATGTCTTCATTTCTGATTCGATCACGCAAGGAAACTCCGAGCAAAGCCCTCTCCATTGCCCTTTGGATGACTTTAAGCCTTCTGATGAGGCCCATTGTGAGCGACCACGTTTCGGTCCCGTATGTAATCACAGGCAACACACACTGGTCATAGACTTTCGTCTTGAGACACTGTGGTAAGTTGGACGAGAAGATACCGCGCAACTTCCCGAACGCTGCCCAGCCGTGCCGTCGATTGCTGTCAACCAGGCATAAATACAAACTCCGTGGCTACTACTGTGAAATTTCTCAAATTTATGTTAGATGTTGTTTGCTGTTGTCAAACTCTTTAGAAGAACCCGTCATAAATGTTTTTGTTGCAAACTAAACGATAAATTCGCCACTGTTATTGTGTCTCGACTATCCGATCAGGGTCTAAACTGCATGAACTCCGTCTGAAATCATGAGATTTTGGGTTGTTTATAAAGTTTTATTCATCCAAAGGGTAAATAGGGATTATATTTCAACTACAGCATCAAATTGATTTTATCTAAACATTTTTTTTTGTGTTTTTTGATGTCACGAAATAAAATGTAGAATAGAAAATACTTTATTATACACCAAGATTGAAACACAACTGTTTTACAATATTGTTGATTCTTTGGATATATACATAAGATACAGGGTTATACAAAAAGATTCAAAGTTTTACTATTAGGTGAATTTGAATCCATATTAACAAAACTGTTACTTTTTTCCTTATCTAAAATCAAGATAAAAATCAAAACATCTTTAACAGATAAGATCGTTATCTGAAACTAAAAATAAATAATAGAACAAGCATTTTCAAGTTTACCCTGAAAAATGTGCAGGGTCGGCTTCGGGTCGATACTAAAGTACCCCCCGCGCCCCGCAGGTGCGACGAGATAATCCAAGATGGCCGCCGAGATAGGACGTGACGTCACAGCGCAGCCCGCGTGCCCCCCGCACGCCTCAGCCGCCCCCGGCGCATCCTCGAAGCCTCTCGCCACCCTCCTTAGATCCTTTCAGAAATCCGCCGAGTAGCGTCAGAAGAAAATTTGCTTGCTTGTTTGGGAAAATATTTTGTTCAGCATCTGCGGGTAGGGAAATTAAGGCCATCTTTACTTTACGCTTAAAAACATGTTTTAATACTGATGTACCACGCCTTTATTTCTCCGAAGGATTAGGCGGAGAGGTACCTTTAGAACATTTACTTTCAAATCTTTACAAGAAAATCAAACTTTAAGAAAAGCCCCTTTTTTGTATGATAAATGGTGACCCTTTTTTAATGATAGGCAGGTGTAAGTCGTTCAAAAATACATTAATAATACAACCATTTTTTTTAATGCATTAATTTGTGTGTGTACATAAATAAATGAATATTCCAACAACAAATAAGTATACTTTCGCCTTTTTTTTTTAAATAATTGCACCTGTGTTTACTACGGAATTAAAACATATTAAGCGTGCGTGATATATTATAACAGTAAAATTTCAATATGGTTGATTACTTATACACGAAATTCTTTAACTTTGTGCGAAATTATTAAACTTTCGCTTAATTTCACTTTCGTTAACTTTATCTTGACATTTGTTAGCGGAAATGGATCTTATTAACTGTACAATTTACATTTATTTAATCGTATAAAATAAATTATAACGTTATGTAAATAATATTATAAAATTAAGTGGATTTTGATAAAAATATCGAATTAAGACTTCCGAAAACTATTAGCAGAAGTATACATAATAAAATAAAGGTAAAGCACAGGATTTAATCAATGTTTTGACATACATAGCGATCATCCTGACTTCCTTTTACCATTACTTTTTATTTAAAAGATTATATATTTATTAGTCCTTTCTTACACGTGCAAAGTGCCTCTTTACTTTTCCCCACAAATAATATTTAAAGAGGTTACAAACTTTTACGGAAAGTAACTTTTTGTCTTGAATGAAATATTATCTGATCTTTGAACACGAGCTTTCATTGAATTAGAAAGGAAAAACAAACTCTTTGTTTTTCGAACCCGAAAACCAGAAATAATACCAATGTTTAAAAATTGTAGCTAAAATTACACACCTGCTAACTGTAATTATTATAGGTATCCTACATAACTTGGTTGCCCATTTCCTTTTTTTTTGTGGTCTAGTTCAAGAAGTTTTTAGTTCTCATATTTATAAGTCAAACAAGTCGTGTGCCCGACAGAGTTTCCCATGGGCAAAAATACGAAATTTCTTCATTACTATTTAACCTATTTAAGAGACGATTTTTAAAATCTTTTCCTACCTAGGTATTTTATTTATGGACTGCTTGTGCAAAATTGTAAGCTTCTAGGCTGAGCCGATTCAAGCTGAGCGTTGTGAATGAGTTTAAGTTTTTTGTTAAACAGATTAATAAGAAGTAAGCTTTAAAATGGGCGAATGTTAATCACACTTAAGATTTGACTGTTTGTAAAACTACACCAAAAACGTCTTGTTTTACTGTCGCTACATAGGGTGGTGTGGCGCTATGTGCTCTGAGCTATGTAAGGGGTTATCTCTCCAGCCGCGGCTCTATCTAAATCTCTATTATCGCAACACGCCGAATAATTATTACTACATGTATAAACTGTACTACTATACTTTACTTATGTATGTACATTGTACATCTGTACATGTACAGCGCGTGTCAGTAAGGTGTGCTCAAATTTACGGGTGTTTTAGAATTTAGAAACCATCAGACTGAACAATTTTCTCAATAGGAGTAACATCGTATTCGTTAAAAAATAAACTGCGGTCCCATACATTTCGGCGGAGTAAGTAGTAAAGTTTTGTACAGGACAGTTGATTTTTTTGCAATAATTTTATTGGTCCCATTGGATAAAATTGTTCAGTTCGATAGCTTGTACACACCGTCAAATATGACCACAACTTTCTGACACGTCCTGTTTAGGTATTAAGATGATGTTTCAACTTTGATTTGTATCTGCAAAGTTTTTAAGGTTTACCTAAGTCATTTAAGTTTGTTATTATGACTTTAAATGTAATTGGTTTAGTTGTAGACGTTGTAGTGTAAATGAATTTAGTTTTCAGTCGCTCTATCAAGTTTCGAAGGAGATTAATGTGGTTATTGTCTAATGAAGAATCGACAAGTAGTTGCCGTCCAAATTCCAATCATGAGCTATTCATACTTATTTTGAGTCTTTATTTTGCTTCAAACTAAACTAAATTGGTACTATAACAAATGCATTTTTTGTTTAAGCAAATTGGATTGGCATTGTTCTACGTCATTTTGACCAGTATTTAAGTATTTTAAAACAACCAGAAACCAGTGATGAAATTAGAAATTATACAAAAATCTTACCCTTAAAGAAAACTTACTATGTAGTTATCAAATCTATTTCACGATGTCCGAAACCAAATAGCCACTACTTATCGAATAAATTAAAAAAATAGAATAGAATTTTAATCTGCCAAGTAAGTTAACGAGAACTTATTAATCGTAGATGGTGAAACAGGCCCTAAGTGTTTTAATCTTGACAAAATAATAATCTCTACATCTACGAATAACTTACACGCTTACCAACCTATAAAACCCATAAACCTTACGTAAAGAGTACAGTGCCACACCATAAACCATTCTCAACTAAGCATTCCCTTTCAGACACCTTCACTAATTCACTGAGCGCCTCTCGATCCGTACTCAGACTGAAAAATCACATAAAAGCATAATCCCCTGAGGAACAATCCTGTTTCCCTCTTCAGGAACAAAGGAGGAAGCTGAGGACCAGGTCCCTCGGTCCTCAGGTTATGAGGACTTGAGGGCCAGTCTGCCTTATCGATGTCATCAGAGTAGGTGCTTAGTATCGATTATTTCATTCGGTAATGCGTTCAATCGATGACTTTATGCTCCGATGTTAGTGTTGGGTTTATTTGGACTATAAAGGGTATAAAAAGACTCTTAACGAAGCCGAAAGGCACTTGTTCTCCTCGTCATTGCGATCATTTTTTTGGTCCAGACCATACCTGGGAACCTTCTATGTAGTTACGGAGATATTGGGGGTCAAAGTTCTAACTTTTTCACAAGTTTTTTTAAAAACAAAAATATTTTTAAACACCTTCACGACCCTGCTTAGTTTAAATAATTTTATGTACAGAATGCTGAAGAGTCTGTTTACCCTGTATAATGAATAGTAGGTACCTACTAAACTATTGATGATAATACTACACTACTACTAAATATATACTTTTTAATATAATACGAGTAGGATGGCCTCATGGCCTAATTTACAACTTTTATATAATAACATTAAGTAACTGCTATGGGTGAACTGTATGTAATTACGTGCAATGCCTGAAATAAAATGATTTATCATTATTATTATTATTATTATTGGTCTAGTGATCGCAAGAGTAACTGCTGAGCATGAGGTCCTGGGTTCGATTCCCGGGTCGGGTAATAAGTAAAAATTAAGGAGCATGTCTTACTCTCGAATTCTAAGGGCGATGAAATTTCGATACAGAGATATCGTTATAAGGACAGATTATGTTCAAAAGACCTTTTACCTTTTGATTAATCTGTTTAATTCGGCGACTGCCTCGTTGGTCTAGTTGTTGCAATCGCGACTGCGCAGTATGAGGTTCTGGGTTCGATTCCTGGGTCGGGCAAATGGTTATTTGGTTTTTCCATTAGGAATTTCTTAGTCCCCCTATTACACGGAACCTAGAAATGTCACCCACATTTCTAGGTCCACTCTACTTCTAGGTAGTAACTATTAGGTTAACGTCTTACCTTGGGGGATTCAGGCGTGAAACATCACGCGAATTAAACACTTAACATAACAATGTTAAGTGTTTAATTCGCCGTAACCAAAAACAAATATTATCTAGTTCTACTACAACTCCATTCAAAAATTCAGCCCATTATTTTATAGTACACTATTTTTAGTTCTATTGTATCACAAACATGTCGCCGAGTTCTCTTTAGCCAATAACCGTCAATGTAGACACTCATTACAGACGGTACTGCATGTAATTGTGTTGCGACTGCGCCCTATGGGACAGGGCAGAGGGCCTAGGGTCGTATTCAACAAGACATTTGTTTGCCTTGTTGCGGCATGTTCTGTATGTTCACACTATGCGTGGGGCAATGCTGATGTGTTTAGGGTAGTTTTAATTGGTTCAGTCATATGGCAGCGGTAAAATAGATAAACCAATGGTTCTATTGGCTGTGTTTGTTGTTTAAATAGTGAAATAATAAAATAAAAATATCGGCTTTTCTTCTAAAAAAAAGGTAGGTAAGTACCTTTTAAACACTGTTTTAAGCTTTCACAGTTTAAAACTAAACTTCTCTTCTCCTTCTCTTCTTCTTCTTTTCTCTTTCTTTCTTTCTTTTCTCTTCGGGAGCTCAAAACAAATAACAATCACGGAAGATATCCCGTAAGATATCCCTAAACTTATATTGTCCCTTACCTTTTGATTTTGCTGTATTTTTTTTTTGCCCAGAAGATACTCTTACTTTGATAGCAAATGGAGATGGGTCATAAAAGAAAGGGATTACACCAAGTAGAGTAGGTACCAACCTAAGTGAATATCAACCAAATCTTTTACTGCCATCCAGCTTATTACAACCGACCACTCGTAGTTCCAATAACTCCGTAGTTCTGAGCTGCCTAGACCGGTATAGTACAACACGAATTTTAAGTCGTTCGTGGTGCGAGTTCCGACACATCATATTGAGACCTTCCTCAAGGAAGACTTTTGGCCGAAGGGTGTCATGTATCGGCGATTCCGCGGAAGGCTACGCGACACCACGCAGCGCAACATGACGCCGTCTCTTCGTGTTCAATAGTTTAATTAGGTTTTTGTGGTTTTTATAAATATGTATTTGTGATCACTAACATAAGCTGATATATTTTTTTAAATTCAACTTTATCAAGAAAAAATCTTTGTTGTGTGTTTTCTTTAAATAGAAATACCCTGCTTGAAATAAAAAAATATAACTCTATATTTTCAAATAAAGAATCTAAAAAGAAGAAGAAATCATATTAAAATCTACAGTAACAAAAAAGATTTCGATTTTTCAAAATGATCGCAAACTTTTTTTGATGTGTGTATGATATGGGTCTTTTGTTACCTGAATTAAATGATATATTATTAATATTATAGTCCAAAATTAGATTATTACATTAGATTTAAAGAAAGAAGTGTGCTAAAAAGTTAACAAGCTTACAACAGCTTAACCAAGCATTTCTAATCTCTCAATCTTATGTTCCCTACCTATACCTAATTGTATACCACTTTCCTTAACCAACCCTATATACACAGTACATATAGGTACGTGGTAGTAATTAGGCGACGCACGAGCCGGTGGGAGGTGGGCGCAGGAACCGGAAGCTCGCCGGAGATGAAGGCGCGATACAATATCCGGTTAGACGCCATTTCCGCCGCGAGACGACAAGCGCGTGTGTGGATGCCTTTACTTACAGATAGATACTGGAGTGTGATTTTGGATTGGTTAATGTGGAGCTATGTTGGGTAGATAGGTTAGATTTCGATGTTTATTGTTTAAGGTTCTGTTAGGAGCCAAGCCTCTTTAGAGGCTGAAGGCTGAAGCTTGAGGAATAACATGTTCCTTAACGGTAAATTTGACCAGAACAAGACCATACGATCTTAAGAAGAAAATATTAGTGGACAATTAAATTAGTGTGTGTTGTTACTCCAACTGTGACAAATTTTGTTATAAGTTCCGAACTAGAAAGTATATACCTACCTATTTACTACTTTCTAGAGCATTCAATAAAAAGCTGTTATTTTGAAATTACAAATACACACTTCCATTTTATTTGTTTGTATAGATCAAATCACAACTGTCTGTATTGACACAGGATTGACGCAGGATTTCAGTTTGCTCAACCATTTATTTTCGTAACGGGACGTAACTTCACATAGGTATTTATAGGTAAATGGCTGAAGTTCAAGGCCTAATGTGTTGACTAAGCTATCTTAAAGGTCGGAAGTTCACACCCTTTTCCGTAGAAGCTAATTCTAGCGCCACCGTATTCTGCGTAGGCAGCAAAGCAATCAGGGATGTCAATACATCACGTAGGAACAATGTAGTTTAGTTTAATTATTCTAGTTCGTTTTTTTTTAAGTTTTCCGGAGAAAATATGTCTTTGAAGAAAATTTCGGATTTTTGTGTACTTTGAATTGTGCTTTATAATTTTTTTTGGAACAGTTTTTGAAGAATACAGGAAGTTTTGTAGCAAAAACTCTCACTCACAACCCCAATGCCTTCTGACAGTTCAACAAAACAAAATATTAATTGTTTTACTCTAGGACCGTGGGGTCCGAGCGCTCACAGCCTTTTCAAGGATATTTCAAAACGTTTAGTTGACACTTCCCGTGACCCTAGGGCTGGCTTTTACCTTGGCCAAAGGCTTAGCATTGCCATACAGCGTGGTAACGCCGCCAGTCTCTTGGGGACATTACCAGTTGACAGTGTTTAGGAGGAGTTTTTTGACGCAATTTTTTAAGTTTTTAGTTTAAGTTAGTTAGTTTAGTTTATTTTAATAAATTTGTGAATTGTAAATATACTTTGAATAAAGAAGATATACCCATCTATTGTTTTAAGAAACTTCAATTTCAGTACTTTCTTAAAGATAGAAAGCTCACTACGGTTAAAGCTGTTTGTGTTAGGTTCAGCCTTCCAGCAGTAATGTATGGGATTAGTGTGCCCTTTATAATATTTCAATAATTTAATGTTTTTCTTTCATATATTTTCCCGAAGGCTGGTACGAGGTGGCGCAGGGGAAGAGTTCTTGGAAGGAAATGGGGGAAGCCTTTGCCAAGCTGTGCAGTGCAGTGGGACAAACGAATATTGAAAATATTATGTATATGTCGGATCCGGTCATGAGTACCTACTGACGGGGGAATGGATCGCGAGCGCGCCAGTGGTAACATTACGCGACCTACTTACCAGTCTAAAAAAAAAACTACTACCGTAAACTACCCTAAAACTGTACCCGATTAATTGTGCCCCATGTTGTTGTGTTAAAGTGTAATTGCAAGTAATTTGATATTTATTGTATCGCATCCAGTGTGTTTTCATAGCACGACACCCATCTTTTGCCCACATAATGCTCGAGCCTAACGAAATAAATCCTGACAACCCGATAAATATATGTGTTTTTGAATTTTTTTTCTCCAAACATCAGGATAAAAGAATATAATCCCCTTGGAAAAATCCCTCAAAAATCTAAGAGCCCTTCAAATAAAATGAGCACACATTATCTCCAAATCACAAACCCTTTACACTGCACGCCGTGCCCTATCTGTCCCAGGACAGGTCACAAGTTCACTCCAGCCCATATCTGGTCAGGAAGCGTGAATTAGCGCGGTCTGCGCCGGCGCCGCGGCGCGTGCGACGTGCTTTTGTTTGGCGTGCGTTTGCGCGGGTGTGTACTTCCCCTAGCTGTCAGATGTGTACTAGGTAGTTAGATGGCAATTGTATTGGATTTTAACGGAGTGGTACAATTTAACTCAAAGAGCATTTGTTTAGTAGGTTTCAAGCATAAGCATAGTGTCACTTTATTTATACTTTATAAGTGCGTAAAGATTATTTTTAATATTTAAGGCGACTACAGCAGCTAAATTAGCAACTCTATTTGTGGTGGTTCAAACTTCGTTTGAAATACTGTTAGAATAAAGTTCTAATCAGCTTGCACTACAAAGTGGTTGTTACGTCGTCAGTCACTGTGGGCCGAATAGTGCGAAATGAGTGTTTTTTTGCGATTTACAAAAAATCTATTGATTGGACAAAAAAAATTAAACACATAAGACCTGCTTTATAGTTAGTTCAGTTAGTATGCAAAGTTTCATGATATAATTTGAAGTACTTTTTGAATACCAGCGGTTTATTGTTCGACTTGGAGGTAACTTTGGATTTTTTTCTATCGAGAAAAGTTTATGGAATCGTGTTTTCACACATAGTACTTAGCATTAATCCTCAACTTTACCATATCGGGGGGCACGGCAGTGCCCCCACAAAGTCGAGCGCGAAGCAAACACTGCCGTACCATCCTTTACTGGAACCATTTCGCCGCATTTTCAGGCCCCTATTTGAGAACCTCTGGATAAGACCAGAAAGCAGAAATTTTCGTCATCCAGTAAGCTATAATCACATACTTAAAATCCAAATTTCAAGTCTGTAGATCATTTAGTTCCGAAGTTAAGCGAAAGCAAAGTTTCGCATTTATGACACTCACTCACTCACTCACTCATGATCATCAGAATAGAACTAGTACTTCCCATAAACTCAGAGAGCTGATATTTGGTACAGAGTTAGGGTTTAATGGCCACATAAAGGGAAAACTATAAAACTAGGATAATCGAAGATCTGGAGTACCTGGTGACCCTAATTAGAAAACACAAGAGCCCAACCAAACTATTAGAGATCGACATACCGCCTTTACAAAAAATATTCAACTTGGTGGGCCGCTTCATTTGATGTCAAAAATCGAAGATCTGAAGTATCTGATGAAGAACCCTCAGCTGGTCTCAGCTGTATTAGAGATATGGTAATGCCCCCTTCTACTATTGGTACATAAAAAAATCGACTGTCATTGCAAAAATTCAGCGTAGTGGGACACATCTTCTAATCTAATTTAATCTAGCCTATAGCGTCCCACTGCTGGGCGAATGCCTCCCCTTCTGCTTTTAATACGCATATAAATAAAATTAAAGGAAAACTCTGGATAAGACTAAACTGGCTTTTATACTTATACTTACAAGTTTACAAGAAGAAATAGTCGAACGATTAACTTTATTCTACTCGAACATAACACAAATTAAATAAACAAATTACACTAAAATATTAATTTCGCTCAAAATTTGGTCAAAATATAATGCATTGGACTAAGAGTGGCGGTGATACCCGCACACGTCGCTAGATAGCGCTGATTGTATTTTAAAACGCGCTTACGTTTGTTTTTCCGATAACCTTATATGGCGAAAAGCCAACCGGCCGCGTTACAGTCGTTTACGACATTCTTCTACTGCGCTTGAAAACGTTTGCTAGGGATTAGGAGGGATTATTTGCATTTCGTTGATTTCGCTTATTATTTCGTGAGGTTTGCTAAGGTTAATTCATCATCATCAGCCTATTAATGTTCCCACTGCTGGGACACAGGCCTCCTCTCTATGAGAGGGAATGGGCTATAATCCACCACGCGGGCGCAGTGCGGATTGGTAGATGTCACATGTCTTCGAATTTTTTGGTTCTAGGACATGCCGGTTTCCTCACGATGTTTTCCTTCACCGTTTTGAGAGCAGTGGTAATGAAATAAATTACACAAAGTAATGTGCCTGTCTGGGTTAATTAGCAGGTTGTTATTATAACAATTCGAAGATTTGAATAAGTTAGGAATTTTATGATTAGTGACGGATTACTGATTAATCTGAGATCATACCAATGGATTGGTTATTGGTAATCTGAGATCATACCCCGGGCATACGTGTACAGAGAATGAATAAAGTAAATACGAAAAACTGTTGCTACTGTACAAGAATCAGAACCGGAAAAAAAGAAAAGAAAGATTTGTAATAATAAAAAAACTACTCCTAAAAAGAAAAAACTGTGTCAAATAAGAAAATCTAATAAAATAAATCAATATGCCCCAGGTTTCTACAAAAAGAAGTGAAATCCCACCAAAAACATTCTGTAAAAAACTAGCCAAGTCTCGATGGAGCTGCTTGTTTATCTCTAAAAAGTAATGAAATCTAGACAAAATCGTGCCAAGTCTAGGGTTCCTTACTGCGATTTCTTTATTATTACAGTTAATGTTGTGTAACTTGGCCGGTAGAAAACCAGGTGCTCCATGACACCATTGCACCAATCTGTCGCCAGAACCGCTACCCATTGACGATGGAAAATTGCCACTTCGAAAACGTTGATTCAATAACCAGTCAATTGTAGGCTTGATAAAGCTGCGTATTTCAATAATACTTATGTATAGGCGAGCCCGAAACAAACAGTATAAAAAAAAAAACCAGTACAGACGGACTTCTAATCATTGATAGAAGTCCGTCTATTTTATGTTAAATCGGTGGTCGATTTGACGCTCCAAAAAGACGAGAGCAGAAGTCAGCATTGTCAATGCTGAATGCATGTGTTGCACAATCAACAACAGCCTAAAATGAGACACTAGCGTCCAATTACCAATACCAGTATGGGCTATTATCTCGCTTAACAAACATAGGTAGTTACAACAGATATAACATTACGTGTAAACCAAATTGACTTGTACCCACTAACGTATAAAGAATGTTCAACGGCTAAGTCACAAAACATTAACTATAATAATAAAGAAATCGCAGTAAGGAACCTTAGACTTGGCACGACTTTGTCTAGATTTCATTACTTTTTAGAGATAAACAAGCAGCTCCATCGAGACTTGGCTAGTTTTTTACAGAATGATTTTGGTGGGATATTTATTTCAAAATTATTGCTGCAGTATTTTAGGCGTAACGGAGGATCATGCTAAGCCATTTGAGGTACTAAAGGACCTTAAGTGGTACCACATATCTTGCCAACTCACACACATATCTTTCAACACAGATAGGAAAAGGCTAGACAGATGATGATGTCGAATCATTTTAATCTCCTCCTTATCTTATTTACAAAGACGCTATACAGAGCAAAACTGAAAATATGTAATACAAAACTAACACTAAAAATAATATAAAACTAACATTAAATTCTAGGAATAACTGCAGCAATTAATCAAGCTGCAACATTTAATTAATTGAATTTATAAATAGACGAGTGATTTCAAACAGTACAGCTTCTTAGTTTCTCATAATTCTTGTTCGTGACAGATGCTCGTTTAATTTCTTTTTAAAGACTGGAGCGCAACAGAATTATCTTGTAATTAAGTGCAGATGCAAAGGAATGATCTTTTGGAGTCTTTGATAGTAATACATATTAACTTTTTAGTAAATAATTACAATGCTTATAGAACTTAAATAGACATAGACTATTCTTTTGTTATAAGCACTGTTTGTGATGTGCAGAACAAAAATGAACACAACATTATATAAAACCGTTTAAAAACTAAATGGAGTTGTACTCTACTATACAATAAAAGGTGTAAAAAAACCTAGACGAAGCCGAAAGGCACTTGTTCTCCCCGTCATTGCGATATTTCTTTTGTTCTACACCAGACCTGGGATAATTCAGTTACGGATATATTGGGGGTCAAAGTTTTAACATTTTCACAAGTTTTTTTTCAAATACATGTTTTTAATTTTAATGTAAGATTTTTACTTTAAACAGCTCCACGACCCGCGTACTATACAATCCATCCACCAGCACAAAGGATTAAGTGCGTTACGTTGAGTTCTACTGGAAAACGTGACTTTTCACCACAACAAAAAGTCGTTTCCCAGCGAGATTTTTTTTAAAGTTACTTAGTTTGATGTACACAATGCTTGGTTGATGGCTTCGTGAAGGTTTGGTTTACACCCTGTATAAAACACAGCATCAAAAACTTTAGCATTATAATAAAATATAAGTAATTCTAGTACATATTTATAATTATCTCCATTGAGCAAAATTAACAGTAGTAATTTAACTTCAAGATTTAGTTTTTTTTTTTGTAGTAATAAAATGGTAATTCTTTGTGTATTTAGACGTTTATTGGTTTTAGCTTTGTTTACAAAAAGCTGAATTCAGGATTTAATAAAATTATGAGTTAACCTTCAGTTTAATAAGTTGAAGACGAGAAGATCGAAAGTTATATACAGAAAAAACCTAGCCGTCGTTTGCCTTTGTTTTTTTCTTAGAAGCCAATTTTCATACAATTCGGTATTTTTGTATTCTACCCTTGTGGATATTAAAGTGTAAATCCTGAACATCTCTACAAAATAAATATCTACTTAAATCTCAGTAACCGCAAGTACTGTACGGCGGCGGGTGGGTTGCCGGAGTTGCCCCACAATGGGTTTGATTTACTGCCGTCTCCCGTTACACCCCTTGTTGCTACCCGTGATGGGCTACTGTATCTATATCTCTATACTCTAATACTATTTTAATAAGGTTTTGTTTTTACGTTAATTTTAGGTTAAAAAGTGTGTCAAATCAAAATCAAAACCTTTATTCTTTAAATATATTATTATTATTCGCTTAAAATGCGTAAAGAAATGGTACTCACAGAGGTTACATTATATTTAGGGATTCTCGTCTTTGTACCTTGTCTTTGCTTGAGCCGTATTATATTAGAATAATTAAGAACTCTGAAATATCAACGACATTTACCTACTTACTATAAGTAACAGTAGGTATAAATTGTTTGTGGGCCCAATACCTGGGACCAGGTGGCCACGTTTAGTGTGGTTACGGATACAAACAGTTTTATTTTAAACATTAAATTGCAATAACTGACGGCCAACATTTTTAATTAAGTAAAGACTTATATTGATACCATTAAGTGCCTACCTAAATGGCTACAGCTAACATAATCATTATGTATCTACTCTTATTGCAATAAAAATGCAATAAAACGCTAATCCATAAGTACTTATACAAGGATGACGTGCACGACATCTTGTTCTCTTCATTGTAGAAATTAATTGTCAAAGAAAATTTCTAGATAATTATTTCCATTTATGTCTAAATTATGTACTTATCCTTGTAACTTTGTAAAAGGTAATTTTGGAATAATCGACATCAATTTTAAGTGGATTAAACATTATTTTTATAATGTCATCACAAAAGTTACAAGAACAAAATTGCGAACCGCGGCTAATAAAAAATAAAAACCGACTGTTAATGGCCAGTCTCCCACAGCGTTAATTACGCTGACATTCCTTCCACTCGTTCGATTCCGTTCATTCATTCACAATTACATCTGTTAACTAAACTATCGGCGTCACCCTCCACTTTGGACCCTGGGGTTCATTTAACCCCTCGAATATAAAAGGAACAATAACATTGACTGGTCCGCTCCAGCAACTGATTGCGCAGTATCAAATCAATGGCGTTGGTGTTTTAATTCTATTTTTTGTTGAATGCTTTGTTATTGTTTGTGTCAATCAGCTTCGGTTTCGAGATAATTCAATTAGATATTTGAATAGATGAACACGTTTGTGTTAAAGATTTCAAGGAATGAAATTCGTTGAGTTGATTTATCATACCTAACAATAATGCTATGAAGTTTTAATACAAACCCTGCTGATCCCCTAATCGTCCTAGCAGACAATGAGGATTTCATAAATCAATCAAACTTTCAAACAAAGATCATAACTCCAACGCAACGACTCTTCTGGAAAACTTAAATTACTCTTTTTTCCGCAATGCGAGTGCGAATAATCTTCTTGACGGGCTGAGAAATTGATGGCGTCGAAAAAACGCCAAGTCAAAATCCGACAAACTTTTTACGTCAGCCGAGTTTCACTTAGAGAAGTTTCTACATCCATTTAGAAGTTACTCCTATACGACAAGCTGACAAATTTTAATGAACCCAAGAGGGCTGCTAATGTCTGCGACTCGCGTAATGGGAAAACTTTGACGCGCTCCCCCGCCGCCGCCTCCGTTCGCAACCAACGCGCTCCACATTTTTACCTCACATATTCTATTGTTTCCAAGACATATTTACCAAAGTCAAGACAAAACAGCGATTGTGAGTTCGCCAACTCACATTACGAACACAGAATTGTTTGATTACTTTATCCGCTAATTTTCGGCCGACGAAACGGGAACGTTATGGGAAATAAAATGTAATGCTATACCCCTGGGTGCGTTACAATAAAAAGCGCAATCATTTTGACGTGTGCCATTTCAACTCTTTCACTGAACTCCGCCTAGTATAAATTACATTATAAATTTTAACCTAATCGTTCAGTGACCAACGAAAAAATGTATTAGGGGTGACATGATTGTGATTTAAACGGCTAACCCCCGCTTAAGGGCGGTGTCGCGTCATCCATCATACGCTTTACATATGTTTGAATAAAGCTCGTGGGAAAAGGATTTCCTCTCAGAAGTCAAAGCGGCATTTTGCTACAATGTAGGGTGGCCAACTGAGCAAAAATAGTGGATTCTAAAGAAAATGAATAGGTCTTGTGAATACCCCATGTACTAAACGCCTACGTCATATTCACTTAAGAGGGCCCTTCCCGGCCCACCTATCGTCAACGTGAGCATGGTCGAAAAGCTTGTTCTTTCATCCAGAGTCACAGCGGTGGTATTCTTTCAACTCCCCTGTCTTGCCTAGCCCCGATCCCGCACTACTCGTCACCCGCGCACCTCATACCGCCTAACGCGAGGAAATTGAACGCAAAATAGTGTTCAAAAATTTATAAAACTTGTTCCAGGAAATACGTGTTTTTGAATAAGTCTTAGAAGTTTTTGAAATAAATATTTGTCATTTAGAATCTCCACTACATTTGCAAGGCTTTTAGCAGGATATTTTCTTTACTTTTACAATTAATGAGTACTGTAGGAACGGCCAAAGTTGAGGTAAAATTTGTGCAAAACAGCAATTTTTGGAGGCTTATACCGAAGTTGTTTCTACTCATTTTTATTTTTTGCTTCCATAGAAGCCTAGATATAGTGCACAAGATACCTATCAATGGAAAAAAAAAATAAAGATATTATGTGTAACAACGGCATAATTACGCACGAGCGTTTGTCAAAATTCTCGCGAAATGTATGGCGGGTTGGCCGCTCTTAAAGAGTTAAGGTTAATTAAGTACCTACGTAGGTACTTCCATCCCATCCCTCATGTTTCCTCAGGTTTCCTCCCGTCATGGGAGAGGCTTATGTCCAGCAGTGGACGTTATGGGCTGTTGTTGTTGTTGTTGTTGTTGTTGTTGTTGTAGGTACTTAGATTAGTCTGAGGTACAAATATAAAGCCAACCCATAGATAAAGGCCTATAATACTCACGCTGCGAAGTTTTATTCACATTCCAGGAAACTATACCTACGTCTTGAAGCGTATACGTGAATATTTATTTGATATTTTTGCCAGACGGTCTGGGTTTTTTTTTACAGACTGCCAATCGATGGATTATAGAGAGATCTTTTAATTCTTCAGTGGATCGAACCCAGTACCTAACTTTCGTTTCCCACCTCTAGCCGAACCCATGGCAACCCTACCCTACAAATAGCGGATTAGGGCAGTTTGGCAAACAAGGCGTCGCCGGCGCGTGCGACGCTTATAACTAATGCTGTATTAATGTCTATTAGCTGCCCGCCATTGTTCTGCACCTAGCCTTAGCCATTTGTTTGGATTTGCGCTAGTAATGCGACAGTGAGGACTAAGCTGATGAATTTCGCACGAGAGGCGTTAATAGAAGTCAAGTATGGACGTTTGTTGTGATTTCTAGATTAGGGTATAATGCAATTGCGTTTTTTGTACCTAACTATTCCCAGGGTGTCGTGAAGGGTAGCTGAGGTTAATATGATCAGGTCGGTGTGTTAATTTTGGTAACTGTTTCAGAGCTGATTTTGCTCTGTGGGTGGGTAAGCGCAATTTGAAATTTGTATAATTCGAATATCTAACCGATCATCGGTAGACGTACATAGTACATACAAACTCGTTTTTTACATGTTGCCAAGCATTTATCTGCAACTTTTCATTCACACCTACCTAGGAAGCAGCATAGTCTAAGGCTTAAGGCTGATGCTCCAGGGTAGTCCGCGAAATTCAAATTTTCTTACGTTTTTTGCAATTTTGACCTTGAAAAAGTTATTCTTGCACCTTTATGAACTTGGAGGGTTGTATTGATGATTTTGATGATTATAATTCTGTAACTACACACGTTTTACTGCCGCGAATAATATTTTAATCAACATACAACCTAGCACTGACCTGCAAATTGCAAAAAATGTAAGAAAAATTGAATTTCGCGGGCTACCCTGAAGCATTCACTTTAAGGAATTAACATCATACTCAACTTACAACCCTAAAAACGACAGGGAAAGATCTAGATAAAATCGCGAGGCCTCTGTCAAGTCAATTTTATCTAATCAAGTCATCTACCTTGGCCTCAAAAGTCAGACCCTTTCAAAATTTGGCTACAATTAGACCCCAAACAATTTGTAGCCAAATCTGAAATCAAACCGAGGGACGCCTAATCAGCAGTTGCGCACAACATACGTAATATTACTAAATATCATTAAATGATATTTTCTTTTACAGCCGTAGCAAGTGAAACAATTGTTTCACGAATGTTTACTCAGCACCTCTGACACCATCCTTCTCCATCCTTGTAGCACTGTAGAAGGTATTGAATCTGAAACATCAGACTACGCCAAACAAACTTACATAGTTTCGCTTTCCATTACCATAGCAAACTTGCAGCAACTTTACAAGGCCAATGCCGCAGATCGATCCGCCTTCTGCCTGGCGATAGTCGCGATAAAACTGTTGTAACAGGGGCTGCCTTCTGCCTTATCGCGGGAGGCACGTGTCATCAAGCTAACTCAATGCACCCCATCATTGTTGTGACGTCAGAAAATGGCATCCAGCTCATTGTTATTGTGAACATGGCAGCTGAGAGCGTTTGGAGTTCTTAAGATTGAGAAATAGAGAAGAATAGTGTAAATAAGATATAGCAGGCCGCACGTCAGTGCTAACAATACATAAGCCAGCCTATTGATTGATGAAACTTTGAACTACGCTAAGCCAGCTCTAGGTCAAGATACATAAGCACAAGTTATGTTCTTCTAAGTGTATGCTCTTTTTCGTGAAATTGCTGAAGTATTAGTAAAAAGAAAGTCAGAAAATATACCTCTCCTATTATGAAAGCAGTTCCATTGGTATTTGCAAAAAAGGTTAGTGAGATTTTCAAGTCGCTATCAAAAATAGTGTACCATGCATCACGATTCAGGCCAGAAACCGCTAACGGCAACCAATAATACAATAACACTTTATTTCCTATCTCATTACATCGGTCCTCCCACAAAGCGTTCTCATTACCGGCGTTTCACTTTACACTTCCTGCTCATTCGTGTGCAATCTGTAGTGTGCAAATCCGTTAATCTTATTTGGTGGGTAGTCGGAACGCACGTGGCGCCACGTGGCGCAAAATCAAACTAATCTCTAGGCCGTACGCGTCGCCGGGCAGCGCGCGTGCGCCGACCCGATAACGCCAAGAAACGCCATTCATTCCCGCTCTTTTGTAGTGAACAATCACTTATTTATTTATGATATTTGCTACTAGACAACCTGCCACCCTCGTGAGTTAATGTGTACTTAACTCCGCTAAAGCCCCGCGTCGTCAGTTAGGGTGTCTTATAGTGTAGTAGGGTGTTATAGTTGCTGTCTATGCGTAAAACTTAAGACACTGATTCGATATTTTAGAACTAAGTAGGTAATTACGTAATGTTTTCGTTTACGCTACGCTATATTTATTGCCCAAAAATGCACTATAAGGGCCAACCGACACTTAGCAAGCAGAAAGCAAATATTTTATTAATCATTTGATTTGAATAAAATTATTAAAGAAAAAAAAATAATTGTGAGTTTATATTCACTTCTTAATTTCTCGTTATGTTATTAATTTCGTGCAGAAAAACAGATAACAATAATGAGTAATCGGCTGTTATCATTAAACTACAGGTTGATATGATTAATTTAAATTCATGAGTATACAGTGCACGAGGGGCATACTACACATTAGGAACAGCCGATTACTTTTTTCAAATTTCAAAAGCGTCCAAACCTCATGTGGCTCTAAAATAGGCATTGAACAAATCCTAGAATCATAATACAAGAGACTACCTTTATTATAACATGTTAGACTAATTTCTGTTTCAAAACTACAAGAATTTGAGCAATGCGTTTGAATTACATTGTCAGGAGGGTGCTGTTGGTAAACATTTATGAAATTGTATTGAAATAACCTTCTTCTTTTTTGAAGTTGGTTAAAAATAAGATATTGGCGTTAGTTCCAACTACGGATACATGCCCAAGGAACCATGAAGCCTTATATTTTAAATCACATTCATCGAAAAGAACTTGCTGACAAAAAAAAAGGCAGGTCCTGCTCCACAACCATAGGGGGGGGGCAAATTTATTGATTGTTCGGGTCGGGCATTATTTGAGTCTATCGACACGTAAAGAAGAAGATGAAGAATTGATTCCCATGTTCATGTATTGATGGAAGCTGCAGAAGATTGTAAAAATATACTTGCATTATATAGATTCCAGTTCTTAGTATTATATAATTGCATAGCACATGTGTGAGTACTTTGTACTGTTCAGCCACCATTTATATTTATTTATTTCTCATTGACTTGAATATGCCTTGGTGGCTGAGAGAATGTCATGCTCACTTAAATGTCTCGCTGATGGTGGCGGGTGTGTCGGGTCATTTAGTTCCCTTCAATATGGTTGAGTTGAATGGCGCCGGTACATACGTCATGTTTGTGAACGGGCGCTGTCAGTTGGGACTGGTCATCTCTTAGCTGCCAAGGTTCATTTTAATTACTTTATTCGTAAATTGTTGATCTAATCTTTTACTCTGGACGCTCTTAGTGTGCACGTCTTTCTACATCGTTCTCACATAAATGTATAATCTCAAAATTAATGATGTAACCCAGATTTTGTAACAATATTTTGTTTTTAAAAGAGTGTCCATGGAGTTTCTTGCCCGTTCTTCTCCATAGAGATCTACGCTAGGGAATGGGCAACTACAGTACTTTCTCAAGTTATTAAGCCTTGTGACTGGGACTGTAGCTTTGATTTTCTTTTTTGTATTTTTGACATTCAAAAGTGCCGTAATGGTCTAATTGAAATAAATGCTTTGAGTTTTGAGTTTGAGTTTGCAGTGAAAAAGTCAAATTATTTTGAAAATAATGCTATGCTAAAAGCTTAGTGCTCAAAGTCATAAAAAAATGTTGGTCTAACTGAGAGTGACAGTTAACGAAGTGACACTTGACAGTGACACATGGACACTGACAACGATCGTGTGAATCGCGTCATTGGATTGGACTAATTATTTTATTTTTCCAAAAAATACGCAGCGTTAAAATAGAAAAAAAAACTCTCTTAAATGGGTGAAGAGGACGAATACGCTTGTGTAAACAAAGCACACCTAAAAATCAAGGACACGTCTGGTATCAAAAAGAAAAAAAAGAAGAAAGCCAAGAAGGAGACTGAGAAACTGATGGAGAATGAAGTAAAACAACAGGTCCAGCAACAACAACAGCAACAACCTCCAACTGTCGCAGTTGTTAACACTAAGACGAAGGCTGAGATGGCGTTTCAAAAAATGCAGGAGAAAATGGTACATAATTAAAATATGCTTAGCCAAGGCTAATAAAATTTTAGTTTTTCCTAAATCATGTTTACATTAGCATTCATTGATTCATCTATGATGATAGTTAGATCGCTGTATTCCTGACAAGTTGTTACTTTCCCTAAGACAACCCTCAAACTGTAAATTGCTGTTGTCCAACAAGTCTTCTCTTTGTTGTGTTGACTATTCCTTAGATAATAAGTTAAATAAGCTGTAGCCAGAACTCTGCCAGATTGACAGCATTGGTAGTGTTTTCCAACAGGTCCCTGGCTCAATGTGTAGGTCCTCCCCCTTTCTTGTAAACAAAAATAACATTCATGATCAAGTCAATTTTATACAATGTTAGCACAACTCAAATCCTGTTTGAGAATAAAGTATTTTAGAGTGTAGCCAATTCCTGATCAACAAACACTACCACAATTTCCATGTAGAATGTTCTGTATCAATTTACTAACCTGCCTTTTTTATCATTGCAGCAAAAACAGAGAATACAGCAGAAAGCTGAGATGACTCATAAACAAAGAGTGGAGAAGTTCAACCAGCATCTAGACAGCCTAACTGAACACTTTGATATACCTAAAGTATCTTGGACTAAGTGAAATCGTGCTAGCATTTTAATTTTTAGATGTGTAATTTTATTATTTGTATCAGTTTTAAGTAGGTAGGTTTAAGTATGTAACTAATAAATGTATGCCTGTTTTCACAGACACTAGATGTCACCTAAATGAATACTGAAGCACACTATTGGATTTTGAATGCTTAGCTCAGTGCCAAGAGCTGATAATCCAACAGTGCAGTATTTAAGCATTCAGTTAGTGTAAGTGAATGCAGACATTAGTATAATCAATGCACCATTCTTTTGTTTTTCTCAAAATACCCAGATTTATAGCCAATACACAATTTTACCTTCCACTTTGTTACATATTTTTGTTGTTTGGCATACAGGGCACACGCTTGCTTGTCACGTATGTGACTGGCGTTTAAAAGGACCTGGCTTTTAAGCAACCAGCATCGTCAGAAGGTTTTAGTGTTGCTCATGGCAATTGTAAAATTTCCTACACCAATAATATAAACAGAAGATTATTAAATTCAAACACTAAGATATTGGGATAACATTTTATTGATTTCTAAATAAATTATTAAAAAAACATGTTATTTATAGTGTCTTTATTTTGGACGGAAAACATTACATTTCACATAATGTTACTGTACTATATACATTGCACAATATATAAATTGAAAAAAAGAAGTATTTGATACCTAGGTAACATTACTCAATAAAGTAATAAGAGACTGATTCCATATTTTGTTAAGCCTGTTAACAACAAACATTCTTCTGAATCGTTAAATAGATTAGATTTATACATTTCTAAGGCACATAAAATCAAGGTTTTATATAAAGGTCCCAGTTGTCAGCCATAAATATACATAAAAGTAAATAGCTGTGAAGGAAATATTAACATCATAGACTCATAATTAACTAATCTTATTTCGAGTTTTAATTTTATAAGGTAAATTATAATTAAGAAGCGAAAATTGATTTACATGGTACGGATAATCTTAGTAATCTATTTAAATAATGGTCCACATAAAAACCACCTCAGAATGCAGTCGTAATAATAAGAATTCTTGGAAAAGCTGCAGTCATGAATGTGCTATCACTGTCTTCACAAAATTATAAATAAATGCCTAAGTAAATGTTTACAAGAATATGTCTTCTTGAACTTCTTTCAAAGTCACTTGAATCATATAAAAATAAAATTAATGATGGTACTAACCAGAACAAATATACAATAATAAGTGCTTAGTCAAATATTTATATACTTAGATGTAAGGCACATTGCATTTATTGAGATTCCTCAGAATAGTCTATCTATAGCATACCTAATAAGTACAGAATAAAACCCAAGATATAAAACAAAAAGTAAATAAATTCATGTAAAAAAAACTGGAATAATATATGTATAACTGGACGGACTGGATAAAAACAGCCAGTAAATTAAATTTAGTAGCAATTCTACAGCAGAGAATGAAAATGTGTAAGTAAACACAACATTGATAAGGAGGAAGTACCAAGACAGCCCATGAAATTCTTACTTTTTTTGAATGTGCAGGTCAGTGTTAGGCTGTATATTGAACAAAGATTCACGACCGTAACACGTATGTATTTACACAATTAAAATCATCAATACAACCCTAAATTCATTTTCCTGTAAATTTCATAGAAACGTAAGATAATTTGAATTTCGCAGGCTACCTTAGCGCATCCTCCTCAAGACAACCTACTTGTAATCTACATCAGTCTAATCACCAAAACTCAAACGCTACTTAAGTTTACAATGTTCTTAGTTGTGCTGTCTCTACAATTCACGTCAACAGAGACTGCATAAGGCACTGTCCTACTAGAAAGCGATCGCGTATTCGTGCGAATCGCTTCCTAACAGGACTCAGGAAACTTGGTAAGGCCTTAAGCACATAATACAAAACGGTTGTCGCGCAAATATGCAATCTTTTAGAATATGAAGTACTCACGCAGTCAATCGCTTTTGTACTCTCTAGGTAAAACCTTACGCGACCGTCGAATACGCGATCGTTTATATAAAGTATATGTCGATTCAAAGAACGCGCGGGACCGAACCGAAACCATCCTTTATGGTTAGAACATGGCCTTAAAATTAAGTTGCGTTTGCGTATTCCGCCGTGCACTTATTATTTACTGTATTATCGTAAGTAAAGCTACCAAAAATATCGTTACGATAGTAACTGCCGTTGTCGGAGCAGAATTACTGCCCCAGAATGAGAAACTGAACACTTTGATGTAGTTTTCCTTCGTGGACCAGGGGTCACCGCCGTCGTCGAAATGCATCGGACATTGGTCGCGTTCCCTCTCGTATTCTTCCATCTCGATAGCAACTGCTGCACCTTCCGTGTAGTTCCATGATGTTACGTCTTGCTTCAAGTCGCAGTATGGCCCTAAGGCTTGAGACATTAGTACTCTAAAAGAAGAAAGCAATAAGTTAGCATACAAACCTCAGACCAAATAAAAAAGTTAAGACGGAAATCTGCGAACAGAGAAGTGAGGCCGGTTTCGTAAACATGTGTGCATTTATTGAGCGTAGTATAAGAGTAGTTTAATTGTAGTTTGATGTAAATGTGTGCGTGTATGCACAGAGCGAGGCGTAGTTTTGCGCAGCGCTGTCTTTGTTTTTTATTTGGTCTTAGATACAAATACTCAAAGCTTGATGAAACAAAACCCATTAGATAAAACATTAAAAAAAATACCAATCGAATTGAGAACCTCCTCCTTTTTGAAGTCGGTTAAAAATACGCATAGAACAGAAGAGTACATTTCTGGATTTTTTGTTTGTCAATCTGTAAACAAATCTTACATACCTATTCAGATCAGCTCGCTGGTACACCCAACATCTATATTTAGAGAAGGGATCCAACTCATCATAAGTAATCAGGTAAGACTTGAGATTCTCCTTCCAAAAACCAATGCATTTCATCCTGTAATCCGGATCACTGTAGATATCAACTGGTCTACCCAAGTAATCCACAGACAGGCAATAATTCTCCTTGATCTGTATGGTTTTCTGGTCTATATCACATACTGAGAAGTCACTGAGATTCAGTTTGCAGTACAAGTTTGGTCGAGGACTTAAAGTGACACCTCCCAATATTCTCGTTTCGAATCTTACGTCGCCTTTTTGTGTAAAATTGAACTTTCCTGCGACAGGGCATCGGATGGGTGAAGGGTCTTTTTTCAAGAATATATCGTAGCGCCATTCTTGTTTGTTTTTGAACTGTACCCAAGAGCATACTGTGTGGAAATTGCTCTGAATCATGGCCAAACCTTTACGGTACCTAGAAAGGAAAAAGTTAAAGATAATTCTCTGCTATTTAAAATACCTACTAAGACGTGTTTAAATAAAAGTTTACCTTATAACATTGTGATGCTGTGGTACAAAGTCGAAGCACACATAATCCTTTTGGCAACCATCAACTGTGAGCCGAGCCATCATTACTCGGCTGTCACGCTGCTCTCTGTAAGATAAATTATTAATTTCCAAGTCTCAGAAACAGTAACTTTTAACAATATCAGTATGGGACCTTATCAAATGCGCGATATTTCAAACAAACGACACATTCTTCTAGTTTTAATACACATATTTTACATAGAATAGGACCAATAAGCATATATAATATGCATAGCATAGCCAACCTATTACATCCGGGGGGATGTGAGCTAGGACACAGGTGTCCTCTCTATACTGCATCAGGGTAGCTTGTTTTAAAAACATGTATGACGAAACTGTTATACATTTCATATTAATAACAGAATACATATTCAATTAAATTTAAAATGGGAAGAAATAATACCTGCAAACATAAATGGTTCTCCTGAATCTACCCTCATCTGGGTAATAAGTTTCTATGATATGTGTTTCGTTGATAAATACATCTGCATCAATGTTAGCAGTGTTGATCCAATCTCCAGAAAAGTTCTGTGGTAACCTACATCCTGGTTCTACTACTTCAGCCTGTAAAAAAAAACAGAAAATAATATTTCTTATTGTATTCAGTTTGAAGGTTCAATTCCGAATGCAATTGCAAACCGCCATAGCAAAGCCACACACAATCGACTGTAGTAACACAACCGGTTTCTATGTGACTGAAAACAGTAGTAGTTCTGTAGATGGTGATATTGTCACCTGTTGCTGTTTTCATTGAGTTCAGTTGTCAGTACTTTCTACTGTTGCGATTGGGCGCCTGTACGACCACGACCACAGGTGACGATTGCCTTTACAGTGTTTTTATTATGCATGAATTTGATTATTCCATAAAATATTTTTGCCTTACCTTCACAGCTGTTACTCGATATCTTTCAGGCGACTTCTCAACAGTCTTCAATGTATTACATTCTGGTGTTATTGAAGCACCTATATAGAGATCGTCATCTCTGTTCTTGAGGAAACAGCGGTATCGTTCGTCTTTACGAGATTCTTTCGTATTTGCCACCGCAAAGAAGTGATTCTTGTTAACAAACCAATGGCCTAAAACAAAACACATTTTTATAAAAATAAGTACCAATAGAAAACCTGGAACATTCTGCTTACTTCAAAACTATAGCAAAACTGTAGTAAAGCAAAAAACAGCCATCATGCCTGTAATCCTTCAAAAAGTAAGGTAGAACAGTGGTTACACAAATGGTGAACCAAAGCAGATTCCAAGCTGCTAATGAGAAATTCCCATTGGAAAGACACTTTGCCTAACCTGGAAATCAAAGACTTGTGGACCTTAGTAGTACTTACAACTAACATCTCATGAAGCAATTATTATGTAAAAAAAATGATGCATTTGAATTGCACACATTGAGCCAACATGTGTCCTGGTAAGCATAATAATAATAATAATAATAATAAAATAGCATAATCAGCTATAATGTTCCCTGCTGGGACACTGCTGTGTCTCTATGAGAGAGAATGGGCTATAATCCACCACCCTGGTCCAGTGTAGATTGATGGTGTATCCGCATAAAAATATCAAATCAAAAAACTAAACTTACCCAAACAACTGTATTCCACAACACCATTAAAAGTATTAGACATTCCAGCACATTTCCTGTATGTAATATTGAATTTCTGATTGGTGATCAAGAACTGAGTACCAGCAGTCTGACAAGACTTGATCTGTGCATCTGGGTGATTACATTCTCCAGTGAACCGAAAACGGTTCTGATACGCGAACTGCCAAACACCTTCCAGAGATGAACGACAATTCACCTAGAATTTAAGGAACTGTGTTAATAAACTAGGTACCAACAGTGACTAGTAACAAAATAAATACTGTTAATAATTTTATTTCATATAACTCATGGAGTCATGGCTAATATGGCTGAGATGAGAATGCTAAGGGGCCTGAAAGTGGCGCCAGTGACTGAAAAGATGTGTGGTAATTGGTTATCGTGGGATGGACATAATTATGATGTGGAGGAATGAGGAAAATGTTGCGAGGAAAGCTTTGAGCATGAATGGATGGCTATAAGGGGAAAGGAAGACCAAAGAAACGATGGATGGCCTATATATTAAGTTGACATGGCTAGAAAGAAGGTGACAGTTGAGATCACAAGTAATAGAGAAGTATGGAAGAAGAAGATATTATTATGTTTTTGTGCCAACCCCAAATAAATTGGGATAAGGGCAGGAGAATGATAATGAATTCTAGATAACTCAAGCTAGACAAACAAATGTGATAAGTTAAAAAATTAAGTTAATAACTTAGGCTACACAAACCAATATGATAACTTATTGCATTTGTTTATCAAGCTTGTGTTAGCCAAATGTTTACAAAGACGCAAGTTTACACCTTTCCAAAATATAGAACACTGCTTGTCTCACACTCAAACAAATGACAAACCCTATTAGATTCAAATTTTCAAATAGTGAATAATATAAGAACAATCTGACGATGATGGTGAATCTGATTTGATGACCCGAATGGCAGTGGTGGTGAGACTGCCTTACGTTCTTAGGGTCCTGGGTTCGAATCCCGGTTGGAGCAAATGTTCGTGTGATGAGCATGGACATTTGTTTTCGAGTTATGGATATTTATATGTATAATAAGTATGTATTTACAAACAAAAAGTATCTATGTAGTATATCAACTATCTGGTGTCCACGACACAAGCCTCGTTGCTTAGTGTGGCACTAGATGGCGCTGTGTGTTAATGTCAAGCGATATTTATTATTATTAGATCATTGACAGTCGTTACAGGTAGTCAGTGGCCCAAAAAGTCTGAATACCAGTCTTACCATGGGTTATTGTATTACCCAGTACTAACTGGGTTGTGGAGGTCAGATAGGCAGTTGCTTCATGTAAAGTACTGGTATTCAGCAACCAGCAACCAGTTAGACTGGAACCCGACCCCAACGAAGTTAGGAAAAGGCTAGACAGATGATGATGATTATTATTATTATAATCTTTTAAGAAACTTACAGGTACATAGTTTTCAGAGAACAAAGTTATAAGCCCCTGTTGATCAGGGTTAAGGCCTCGACACACCCTTTCCACAGTAGGTTCTTCATCAGGGGCTAAGTTCACACAAGGGGATTCAATCTTCTCCAGTACATTCACAGTTCTAACAATTAGCTTCACGCAGTAATAACACTTTGTGTATGAAAACACCATTGTGTAGTTTACTCGGAATTCTGCCTTTATGTTAACACATACACCCCTGTAGACAAATATGAGGGAAATTCAATATCATTTTGTTATACAGTGAATAACTTTACTGAACTAAGCTTCATCACGTCTTTATGTAGCAATAAAAAAAATAAAAATTACAATGAAGTTATCAAAAATATTAAATGAATTATTTGCCGGTTATAGCTCAATAAGATTATTATTTGAACTATCTAACCATGTTATTGACTCTGACTTAGAAAACCAATAAGAAATACATTACCTCCCAGTCATATCACTTGCATTGATATCAGTTATAGTTTGTTTGCCATTTTCGAAGGAAAACCAAGTGTTTCTCAGCACTAGAGGTATCATACATTCTGCGACAACAGTAGCAACTAGAACAATACAATAAAAACGTTAGGCACTGGGCGTTACCACTAACGATAAATGAAAATTTAAAAACATTGCAAACAACTTACCACCAAGCGATAAAAAAGCTATCACAGAGATTATGGCTAAGTTCCGTGCCATGTTTCTGATAGTATATATTTTACGAATACATTAAAATAAATAAAATGTACGCAAACTTATCAACAGCGATAGCTTAACAAAACCCAACTTTTTGACAAGATGCCGCACTCCACTTCTTTTTTTTTGGTACAAAGTTTGATACAAAGTCTTTCAGTCGCATTCATAGATAATATTTATGGCTGTAAAACACTAAAACACTTCACACATTTTCACTACCTATATAAACCTCCGCACTCCATTCCGTTCTCAGTGTTGCCAACTCTACTACTTCAAAATATGCTAGATTGGTGTAAAAAAATATGCCAAAATATGCTAAACTTCTATAAAAATGCCAAAAAAATATGCCAAAAAAAATGCCAACATAATTAAGTATCAGTATTTATTAAGAAATCAAATCATTGGAATAGAATATCAATGTCTTCATCTTCAACATCATCAGCTGATGTGGAAGGCTGAGAGCCAGAGTCGTAACTCGCAATGGTTCCGATACTGCGTAGTATATTGTCTGGAACAGTGTAAGAATAGCAGCACTTTCCTGCTCTTTTTAGGTCAAATCTGACATACAAAATGGCATTTAGGCATTGACATAATTATATATTACTATCATTGCATTTAGGGTTCTCACCGCCAAACGGTTTCGGAGTTTTGTTTTTACCAGACTCATTTGACTGAATACACGTTCAATATCCGCGTTTGAATGCGGCAATATTTTATGAGACATTGCAAACTCACTTAAATCTGCAAAGGGATTGTTATCAGCTGCATCTTTATATTGCATGACTTCATTCCAGAACTTTACTGTGGAAGTCAAGGATTCCCATTAAATGTGAACTATGTTTCTCCATTGAGATACCAGTTTTTCAATCATAGGTGCATTTATTCGGAACTCTTGCGCTATTTCGACAATGGATGGTTTAACTACTTTTAACCGCTCGAATGCTACTTGGCCCGAATGTCGCTAATTCAATTATTTAATTTTGACGTGGACTGCATGCATCATAGGCCCGATTGTCACTATTTCGTGCATGTACGACACGTCGTAGCATTATAGCTATTTCATTCTATCACACACTTTCTTCATGCTAAAAATACGACAATAGTTCCGCAATGGTCTATTCGTATTTATTAAAAAATAGTGTCAGAGACCAGTTTAAAAGTTGTGGGTGAGTGTTTTCGAGTAAATGGGGATGGCTGGTCAAAGCTGATTGTAGATGGCGCGTCCATAGCTTAGACCCAATCTGACCAATGATGTCAAACTATTATGAAATATAAAATGACATTGACAGATTTTCAACCAATGACGGTGTTTGGTTCATGCGGTGCTAGCGCCATTAGTTCCACCAGTTGCCCACCCCATTACTGATTGAATGGTTAATTATAATATAGTGTATATGTGTGTGTTACTGCGGGTTTTATCCTGAGGGTAAGTATATTTCTAATTCTGTGTGGTTTTCAGTGCACTTGTAACAGTACTAGAATTTTGTCAGAATGATAATTTATTAAATTGTGAGACCATTTCTGCCTAAAAAGTAACAACTATCGCATTGAATATTTACTCGTTAATAGTTTTCAACCAAAACATCTACAAAAAGTTCTAAATATAAGTTAAAATTAGAATTTTTGTTCAAGTCGGTCGGCAAAAAACGATATGTAAACAAACAAAAATGGACGCCCACCATAACATAAAGTAGGTAGTACACACATGTAATTTCGTAGTGGTCGAAAAGTGTTGCCGTGCTAGTGACTCATTCGTAGTGAGGTGGGGAAAGTGATCGAGGTTAGATATCGATATCAATTTTTAATTCAAGATAGATTGTGATTTACATACTTTTCATGTTTCATAAAAATATGTTAAAAAAATATGCTATATGCTAAAAGCTAAAAAAATATGCTAAACAATGCCAAATTTAGCATATAATATGCTAAATTGGCAACGCTGTCCGTTCCGCAGGGAGGGCAGGGCAGGGAGGAAATCACAGATTAGATAGGTACTTATTAGATTTAGTAGCGAGGAAATGCGCGTGCTGTCACCGGTTATTTAGTTTAAATTAATTTTTTTTTTTTTTTTTTTTTAGGAGGGACCACTCACAGTTGCAACGCGCTAAGGTTGCTTTACTTTTTTACTCTTGGAGAAGGGTGATGGGATCATCGGGTGTGGCAAGAGTGAGCCTAGGACGGCGAATTCTAGATATGTTAGAGAGGGCGTAGTTGGCTGCTGAGGAAATCAGGGGGTTTGGGTGTTTTTCGGCCTTATCGAAAAAACCCTTGGTTAGGCGTTTCATAAATTGGGCTATGGTGGGGATCTTGAGGTCAACATGGAGTTGCTCATTCCTAACGTACCATGGGGCTCCCGTGGCCTTTCTTAAGAATCGGAATTAAATTAAATAAATAAAAAATTTAATAAATAGATAAGCCTTGTGACTGGGACTGTAGCTTTTTTTATTATTAGTAATTTTGACATTCAAAAGTGCCGTAATGGTCTAATGATGGGGGCTATCGCGCATGAATTCGCCGCTAGAGGCGTTCGTGTAGACTAAGGTAGAAAGGTCTTCCGAAGACCGAAATGTCTGATGTAATACAGTGTTCGCTTGTTGCGTACTTTTATATCACGTATTTATACTAAAACTCACGATTGTGTTTTAGACTGAGCCATTCCTGATTAATTACGACTTGAGATTTTAAGTAGCAACGATCTTATTTGTTATTACTGCGAGGTAGAATCATTTTTAAATGTTTCGTGCTTGCAACTTAAGGAGAATATTGTAAATATGAATCTGAAGGTTCCAATATGTTATTATACGTAGTAAAATAAACTTTTTATAACGTTATTGGTGTTATACTAGAACCTTATTATTTTTGATAACCTTTTAAAGTTATGTCAGATCTATTGCATAAGAACCGCTGTTATTAATGAAATTATATTTTTACATGTCACAACCACGAGTCTTATTTTATAATGATAAAATAGTTTTAACATGGTAGCAGAGCGTGGTTACAAGTGATAGTAACTAGAGAAGTCATCAACCAAGTTTAAAACAATCCGGTAAGACAAATGTTCATAATGCAATCACCAAGTTGTAAAATTGACATTGGTCACCTGGAGGGTGTGAAAAACTGGTCGACTTGGAAATTTAAAGTGACATTATTACTAAGAGGTATGCCCGGTGGATTGGACGCGGTAAACGGTGCTCTAATAAAACCCGTGAAACCTAGTACCAACAATGTCGACGAAATTTCTCAATATAATACTGCTCTCGAAAAATATAATAAAATTTATAGTTCTGCATTACCGCAAATATGTCAGATGAAACTCTTCAGAAAATCATGCGTTTTAACTCGTCTAAAGAAGTTTGGGACGAACTACATCGTCTTTTCGATGGCACGTCTGAAGACAAAAGTTATGATCTATGTATGAGGTTTTTCAGCTATTCAAAAGATCCGTCACACGACATCACAACTCATATCTCCAAAATAAACACCATTTGGTCAGATTTGATAAATGAATTAATGAAGATAGATAAGTCTGAATTACCAGATATCATATTAATCTGCAAAATTCTGGATACTCTACCTGAACCATATTTCTCATTCAAATCAAGCTGGATGTTGATGTCAAAGACAGATAGAACAATAGAAAATCTGACTACACAACTCTGTGCCTATGAGCGCTCTATCTCTTTGAAAAATGAAGGTCCTGCAGAAGCTCTAGCCTTACAGAATTCTAATAAAGTAAAGAAGAAATGTGGATATTGTGGAAAAGTCGGTCACAAAGTCAGGCAATGTCATAAATAGAAAGCTGACAGTAAACCAGCCAAGCCTGAAAGTAAACAGACCCCAACAAATTTGAACTTAATGCTCATGCAAGTCAATACAGATGTTAATTCAATGCATACACACTATGATACATCGAGTTGGTTCGTCGCCAATGGTGCAACTAATCATGTCACCTGCCGGAACGACTATTTTTCTAGTTTTCAGCATTTTGAAGATAATCGTATAGTGACTACTGCTAATGGAGCTACTGTCAAAGCAATTGGCAAAGGTACTGTTGACTTGAAAACATTTACCAATGGCAAGGAATCCAGAGTAACACTCTGTGATGTATGGTATGTACCTGATATTATGCGAAACCTATTCTCTGTACTGGCCACTCAAGACAGACTAAATAAAAGTGTTTTCATGTCTGAAAGGGAACACTGCTCGCTGAAAGTTGATGGACAAGTTAGACTGACTGGCAAAAGGATAAAGAATGGTAGCTTATACAAGCTCAATGTAGAGACTATTATAAAGTCAACACCTAATGTAAGCATTTTGTCAACAGAAAACATACTACAACTGTATCACGAAAGGTTAGCCCATCAGAATAAAAAACATGTTATAGGTGTTATAGAACGAGAACTAGGAATTAAAGTTCGACTAGATTCAGAATTGTGTACTGGCTGTATTTATGGTAAAACACACAGACAGTCTTTCGGAACAAGAGTACGAGCTAAATTACCTGCAGAAATTTTACACGCTGATGTATGCGGTCCATTCCCTCCTTCTTTTAACAAATTTCGCTACTTCGTTTTATTCAAAGATGACTACAGCAAGTACAGACACATTTATTTTGTTCGACTGTTTACCAGAAACTCCGACAAATGTTACAAGAATGTAAAGTAGCTGGATACTCTGTTAAAGAATTTCTTAGCGATAACGGAGGTGAATTTGATAATCAAAACGTCAGGTGCATTCTACAAGAAGCTGGAATTAGACAAAGCCTCACGAAGCCCTATACATCCCAACAAAATGGTCTTAGTGAACGTGAGAATAGAACCTTAGTTGAAGCCGCTCGTACAATGATGCATGCTCACGAAGACTTACCGTTTGCTACATGGGCAGAATTGATAAATACCGCTGCGTACGTGTTAAACAGAACTGGTCCAACTTCAGAAAATGGAAAATCACCATTTGAATTGTGGTATAAGAAGCAAGCCAGCAATCAGTCACCTAAAAATAATTGGATGTGAATGTTATGCTCATATTCCTCAACAAAAAAGGAAAAAGCTATCTAAAAAGGCTGAGAAATGCATTCTAATTGGATATGAGGGTGATGAAGGCTATCGCTTACTGAATAAACATGGTAAACTCATAAGGTCAAGAGACGTTACATTTAATGAATCAGTATTGACTCCATTTGGTCAAAGTGATTTGGAAGAACAGCCTTCAGTCGAAACACACTTTTCACTTTCAGTACCACCGATGTGTGATGCAAGGGAGGATAATTGTGTCGAAAATAGCTTGGATCGCGCTGCAAGTAGCTCTGATGAGCTTAGTTCGACTTTGCCCCCCACATCGCCGGATTTGGTTGTGAGTCAGGAAATAGAAAGCCAAGATGACTCTACTGAACCATTACAAACGTCTTCAGAAGCATCAATGCCAGAATCACCTCATTATGAAGACGCCTTAGATGATGGTGATGATACTGAACGACCAAGCATCTCAGATGATATAGCTGAGATAGCCCCTAGAATGACTTTACGAGATAGAAGTCAAATACGACCGCCTATTAGATTCGGAGATTACGTCATGATGTCAGATGAAATTTTTAATCAGATAAATCAACCTAATACCTACAAAGAAGCAATGACTAGTACGCATAAAGATCAGTGGGTCAAAGCAATGGAAAGTGAGGTGAAGTCTTTAAAGGAAAACAAAACCTGGATAATGGTGGACCTTCCAAAAGACAGGAAGCCTATATCCTGTAAATGGATTTATAAGATCAAAACCAATGCTGATGGTTCTCTAGATAAATTCAAAGCAAGACTAGTTGCTAGAGGATATACACAGAAAAAGGGCATAGACTATGATGAGACTTTCAGCCCAGTTGCTAAGATGTCAACAATAAGATCAGTCTTAAGCGTTGCTGCAAATGAAGGCCTAAAACTCACACAGTTTGATGTATCAACTGCTTTTCTCTATGGTTCACTGAGTGAAGAAATATATATGAATCAACCTGATGGCTACTCTGATGGATCTAACAATGTTTGTAAACTCAAGAAAAGTTTGTATGGTCTCAAGCAAGCGCCTCGGTGTTGGAATAAATGTATGGTGGATTATTTAAAAACCATTGGATTCAAACAATGCGATACCGACCCCTGCCTGTTTATAAGAAACCGTGCAAGTAACAAAATTATTCTTGCTCTCTATGTAGATGACGGTTTGGTCGCTGCAACAAATCAGGAAGATTCTGAAAAGTTAATAAGAGAATTGAAGAGAAGATTTAAAATCACGATAAAAGATGCATCCTATTTTTTAGGATTAGAAATAGAGGACCATGATGGTAGGTAATATAAAAGTGTCACAAAAGCACTACGCTCAGAAAGTTTTAGATCGCTTTGGTATGAGTGATTGCAAACCTGTTACCACTCCTATACAAAAAGATGGACTGCCAGATCTGGATAAAGAAGTGGTAGACCCTGCTTTATTTCCGTATAGAGAAGCTGTGGGAGCACTCGCATATCTGACCGTTGGAACCAGACCGGACTTAGCATATGCTGTAAGCGTTGTATCCCGGAGTCTAGAAAACCCTTCTAAAGAAGACATCCAGAGGCTGAAACGTATCCTAAGATACATCAAAGGAACTTATATGGAATAGTTTTTAAGAAGAGCTGCAATGCTGGAATTCTAGAATGCTACAGTGATTCTGACCACGGTGGAGATCAAAGTACCGGACGTTCGACATCAGGCATATTATGCTTATACTCTGGAGGAGCAATTTCTTGGACAAGTCGACGACAAACATGTGTTGCAATATCAAGCACCGAAGCCGAATTGGTTGCTGCCAGTGAAGCATCTAGAGAGATTGTCTGGATCAAAAAACTCTTTGGTGAAATATCTAAATTGAAAGAAATACCTAAGCTAAAGGTCGATAATGATGCAGCCATAAAGATCTCACACAATCCAGAACTCCACAGAAGAACCAAGCATATTGCTATTCGACATTTCTATGGGAGAGAACTCGTTGCTAATGGAGAAATACGTGTAGAATACGTTCCCAGCGAGTTCCAACTAGCGGATTTACTGACCAAAGCATTACATAAGTCACGGATTGTATCAATCGCAAAACAAATTGGCTTGATATAGTAATAGGGTTGCCAAAAAGGGAGGATGTTAAGGAGTATGTTATACTAGAACCTTATTATTTTTGATAACCTTTTAAACTTATGTCAGATGTATTGCATAAGAACCGCTGTTATTAATGAAATTATATTTTTACATGTCACAACCACGAGTCTTATTTTATAATGATAAAATAGTTTTATCAATTGGTACTATAAAGTATAAAATAGAATTATTGACAAGACCTTACTCGACAGTGGCGCCATCTGGTGAGCTCAAAAACGATAGCCCCCATCGAAATAAATGCTTTGACTTTGAGTTTGACCTGAGTTGTACCTATGTAACTTTTCTCATATGCAAAAATATAAAAATTCAGTAATAATCAATGTTGATTCAAAATTATAATTACATTCCGTTTAAAATTATTTACGTTGTTTTATGGAAATTTCACTACGTTCTATTTTTTTCCTTGAAATGTTGGCAAAATACGATCTTTTCTAGTCCATTGTACGATTTTCTAAAAAAAAAGTTGGCAATACTCTGCTCGCAGTGTATAAAGTGTTATATAGCCATAATTATTATGTATGTATGCGACTGAAAGACTATATCTGTGGTCATGAATAAATATTAAAAAAAAACCTAGTTCTGTCAAAACTTGACGTGTTCGTGTTTTGGGTTGCGGGATTCAATAACAAAATAATTGTCGCCATAGCTGTGAATAAATAAGTAACTAAGTAAGTAACACAATTATTTATTTAAATATCCTTCAAAGAAGTACGAACGTTGCTCCTTGTTCCTATCAATCGTCTGTTATCAAGTAATACGTCTCCTAATTAAACTATTGCTTCATTCAGAATTTTCAGGCATGGGTCGCCGAAAATCAAAACGAAAGCCTCCGCCAAAGCGAAAGGCCATCGAGCCACTGGACCAGCAGTTCAACTGCCCATTTTGTAACCACGAGAAGTCTTGTGAGGTGAAAATGTACGTATCGACATGATTAATTAAAAATCTGAATCCATCAGCTGATGAGTGATGACATTTGCCTACTTAGTTTGCGAATCATTTGTAACGGAACGTGTTTTGATTTTCAGGGATCGAGCTCGAAATACGGCTCGGATACAGTGTCGAGTTTGTTTAGAAGACTTTCAGACTACAACAAACGTGTTATCCGAGCCGATAGACGTTTATAACGACTGGGTGGATGCATGCGAAAGCGCCAATTAGTTCTATGCCATTGGTTACTTTTAAGTTATCTTCTTTTATATCTGTATTCTATCTTTAATAAAGAATGAAAAATATCACTCATTGACTGACTAATCATGAAATCTCATCTACCAACTTGAAATTTGGCAAGTTCCTTATTATGTACCTAGTTGGCTGCTAGATCCTTAATTTTATAACAGACTTCAAAAAAGGAGAACCTTATGCATTCTACAAGTATTTAATTTAGCAGTTTTACTATAAATCTTGACATTTTAGTGTGTAGATGCTTCAAGCTACAGTTTTTATTAACACTATACAGGGGTGTATTGTGGGACATCAATGCGGAGTCGATTACCATAAATTCAGCACATGAAGCTAGGCCAATGTAAAATAAAATTATAGGTTATTAAAACTGCAGTATACTAAAGGGCAATACCTGCACAGTCAAAATAGATGGAAAAGGTGTTTAATAGGTATGGTAATGACTTGCACATTAGTGTTCCTACCAGCATGTATGTGACAAGTATCAACATGTAAACCTTGGGAGAAGCATGTGATTGTTTTGTAATAATGTAACTTATCAAAAAGGATATTCAAATAAATTCTCAAAGAACATTTAAGTTTGTTATTCTCTTTATTTACCAACAATAAAGCTTACAGGATAATGTGACACAGCCACTGTAAGCAATGTTCATTACATTTAAGCAATTTTCCGCATTAAATACAAACAAATTACATAAATAATCTGCATTACTAAGTCTTATTTATAAGACAAACTTTCTTTTTGACCAAAATAAGTAGGTAAATAATAAAATTAATCAGAACAAAATTTAGTACTTAAAAATAACAACATGCAATGCAACAGTAAATATTTTGTTTAATAAATAAGTATCTAATACTATTTAATTTTACGGTTTTAATATAATTTGTATATAATTTTCAATAATACATTGATACATACACCCACAAACAATGGGGCACTTATTATCATGTCCTGCGTGTCCTGTTGTTTGTTGACTACAGGAACTGATAGACGCTACCGAAAGCGCCAAACTAGTAGCTCAGTTCTGCAGTGCAAGTACGTAGCACTCGATTCGATACGATTCGATAAATCTGAGTTATTCTCGATAAAATGAGTTTTTAACCAATCGAAAAGTCGAATTTATCGAATCGTATTGATTCGATCGTTATCGATTGCTACGTACTTGCAGTGCTGGGCCGACTCAATAGATTTTCATTGACACACTAAGAAAAATACATTTTTGAGGCAAGTCCTTTCAATATAATAATAATTATGCATAGTTCAGAATATGCAGTACATTTTAGGGTAGGGCCATATGGTTAGTTGTTTCTAGTATAATAGGGGGCCACCATATACATGCAAGATAACAACATATAAAAACCATAACAATAAAAATTAAGCCTCTAACAAATGAACTGTGATTTGCAGAACATTCTATTCAGGAGCTATGTCTCATATATCTCATTTACAATTCCACATATTTCATATATTTTTTTACATACATAGAAGAAAATATATGATGGCGGATAGTACATTAAAAGCTCTAATGCTAATTCATGGCCTAAAAGCTTTATCAAGATATAAGAAAATTTCACGATTTTTTATGAATATTATATTTGAGATTATATATTTCTAAAACACAGTACTACACTGACTCAGTTTTGAATGTGAGTGGAATGTATTATCCTAGATTAAAGACGATAACAATGCATCTAACCTGTAGAATGTAACAATAAATAACTACAAATGTATAGCAACAATATTAGAGCTATGATTCGTTAAATATTAGAGATATTTTTTTATTTATATTCGATTAATATCGCAACATTCATTTAATTTACGGACGCGCTACATAATTTATCATGTATTAAATATTTACCACCTACATAACATTTATGTAGAGGCGTTCTCTAGACAATTTCCTGATAAGTATCTTGTTAACAATCCAATAAGTTTGAATATTCTTAGTGGTGTTCGTTAATTGACCGTAAAATTCACTACATGTGCAGGTAAGTAAAATACTTAAACTTTAATTGTACTAATGCTCAAGCCAAAGCTTCGAGTCCTACTGAGTTATAACAACAATATTCCTCAAATGTTTTATAATACTACATATTTATTGACATTGTCAATATCATTCCCTTACAGCTATCGATAGGTATTACACATTGATCAAAATATTCCTATTTAAGTATTAACACAATAAGACAGCGTCAAGCTGCATCACATTTCATTCAAATTGAAATAAATAAAAAATCACTTTATAAAAATAATATAATACATTGTCGATAATTGAGCTATTGCCTAGACTTACAACCCAGGGATATCTGTAACCATGTCATCGTTCAGTAAGACTATATATTATACTAAATTGCACGCGCTATGGAAACATTACGTAATATTTACAAAAAGACTACCAAGTAGTAAAACTATAACAAATGTGTAAAGAGACATGACATGGTTACGAGAGCCGCATACCACCGAGCCCCTCTGTGCACAAGCTGTGTTAAGAAGGTATATAAGGTGTCAGAATAGCTCACACTAAAAGATCACCGCACTGGCGTACTAAAACAGGACTTACTTGTAATCAAATCCTTCAATAATTCAATTGGAATGTGTTTGTCAAAACTATCAATATAAATAATAACCATTCATAACGAATATGCGACGTTATACAGCAATCTGCATTACAATTGTTAAAATCCATTATAGCGTTAGATAGAAACATTCACAGAGAAGCACAATTAGTTAATGCAAAAGTTTTAAACATGTTTATATAGGTACTCGAATATTAAAATTTGCCCATGTCAATGAAAGAATCGTACTGTAGATCGTAGCTGTCGCCGACAGTATTGTCGTCAGACGAAACGTTGCTACTGAGGCTTGCCAGGTGTTGTATTGGAGCTTCGTCGCACGTAGCCGTGTTGTCCGAATCATCGGAACTATCACTGTTACTGTCTATGTACTCATACAGCCGGGTCGTCTCGGCTGCCATACAACAGACCTCAGACATCTCGTACGAACTCATTAACGTCGACGTCTTCTCAATGTTGATCGCGTCAAACGTGCTCGAAAGTAAAGCGTCTTCGATGGGAACCGTTTCGAAATGAGATGAGCAAGCTTCTTCGGTGAAGCGACCCGAATCGCCGATCTCGGACACATTCGGCGACATAGTCTCGTCGAGGGCTAATGTGATACATTCACCTTGTACGTGGGACGGTTCATCGACGTCTTGGAAACTTATTAGGGGAATATCAATTTTAGGAACGTCTTCGACGATATCTTTTGCTATTGAAACTGAATTGTCATCTGACAAATCTTCTCCAGCGTTAAGTGTCACCGTGTCGTAGTTGGGATCCTTCTCGATGTTCAAAGGCTCTAAGTCATCCACACATTTGGTGGAATCATCGCTGCTGTCAGACGCTATGAACTCAATGCTCCTATCCAAGATACCAGTGTCCGTACAAGTGGACAGTTCGTCTTCGAAAACAATTTCAACACTCCTAATCCTCATGAGAGGCATTTTAGATGGTGATATTTCGTTACCTTTAGCGGTCATACCTTTTTTGTGATGACTAGTATCGTTTAACGACTCGGTGCATTCGCTAATTTCGTCGTAATCGATTTCGTAGCTCCTAAGATCGGAAACGCAAGGTGAGCTCTCGGTAACTTTGACGGTAGGTGTTTTAGATGTACAGATATGTGCATTAGTGTGATCGGATAAGGGCGATATTGTGGTATGCGCATGGTGTCCCTAAGGTTGCAATGATTCTTATTGTACATTGGTGCCTAGATCTAGACCGCCCTCCTCCTGCATTTTCGTGAGGAACTTGAACACTCTGTGATTCTCGTCTGTTTGCTTCACCATGTCGATTAGTGCTAGCAGCTTCTTGATGCCAATGAAGATCCTGCGGATGGAACAAATTATCTCAAATGCTTTTTTATAAAAGCCAGAATGTAATTATAGGCTGGTGACTTTTTTAAGCACTTTTGAAGGCAGCTGTGGCCCAGTGGTGGCGGCCCCGACTAACGGACAGTAAGTTGTGGGTTCGAACCCAGACAGGCACATTACTTTGTGTAAATTATTTCATCACCACTGCTCTTAAAAAGGTAAAGGAAAACATCGTGAGGAAACCAGCATGTCCTACAACCAAAAATTCGAACACATGTGACATCTACCAATCCGCATTGGGCCCGCGTGGTGGATTATAGCCCATTCTCTCTCATCATGAGAGGAGACCGTGTCCCAGCAGTGGGAACATTATAGATTGATGATGATGACTTTTTAAAATGATTATTCTCTCAATATTCATATCACAGCGCAGAGTTAACAACTCCAATTTCTATTTTGGGTCTTGGGCACAAAACTCAATCCATAGCATTAGACTAAATTCAAAATATCATTTATCAAATCGTCACTTACCTGTCTTGTTGGACATTGTGCGGAGTCAGGATTGTACAGAGTTATTGTTTCAATAAATTAAACTCTACGTACCTTTCTCCTTGGAAAATCAAGTTAGATCTGGGTCTAAAGGACTATTATAGGACCCAAACCGAACTAACGAGTACTGCTCAATAAATTAGAGCATTCTAATCTAATCAGCGGCGAAGATTATCTAACTTAAAAAAAGACTGAAAAAAAACAAAAGCATCTGCTTAGCCTTTTCCCAACTTATGTTGGGGTCGTCTTCCAGTCTAACCGGAAGCAGTTGAATACCAGTATTTTACATGGAGCAACTGCCTATTTGACCTCCACAACCCAGTTAGTACTGGGTAATACGATACTCTTTGGTAAGACTGGTTGTCGGACTTTCGGGCCACTGACTATCTGTCGGTTTTGTCAAAGATCTACAAATGTCAGCCGGGGCCAAAGGCTTAACGTGCTTTCCGAGACACGGAGGAAACTCGGTATGTAATCCACGTCACCCATCCACGGACCAACTTAGGTAAGCACGGCTTAATCTAAAGATCGACCCGAGCGGCTGCTTTTATTTAGCCACGGGCTCCTCAATTAAAATAAACGCAAGCAAAAACGAACTTAAAAAAAATGGTGGCAGTCACCTTGGGTTTGCCTCTGCATAAGCAATTTCTTCTTCAGTATGCTGTGGGGCATTGCTCAGGAACCTTTTCAGCTTCTTCATGCGGGAAGGTCTATAAACGAATAGGACAACATTCATATTGCACCTGTGCTCTCGAAGCTGTTGGTGAACTTTGGGAGTGAAAAAGACATGATCGAAAACCGAGGCGAGATAGTTGGTCATACAGCTTGCAGGGAATGCATTCAACCTCCATACAAAATGTTTTAGTCTGCCTTTACTACTCAATCCTTTCAGATGGGGGTTCATGGACGGCTCAGATCTCAAGTGTGTATGCGGCGTGTTTCTACCTTCCATCTTGCGCTGCATGCCCTGACACCTGCGCACTTGACCATCTTATGACTCCATCGCGAGCGCAGTTTGCCTAGCTGAATTTTGGGACAGGGTGTAAACAGACTTTAGTAACTTTTAAGTAACTACGCAAAAATTATTGCTGAGAAAATGCTTTTTTTGTTGGGGTGAAAAATCACGTTTTACGGTAAAACTCAAAACATTGTGCTGGTAGATAGATGTATTGAACAGTACGGGGGTCGTGGTAAAAATCTTACATTATAAACATGTATTTAAAAAAAAGAAAATTGGAAAAGTTGACAGTTGGACCCTAAATATCTCCGTAAGTAGAAGGTTCCCAGGTATGGTCTATAATAGAACAAAAAAATGATCACAAAGACGGAGAGAACTTTCGGCTTCGTTAAGACTCTCTTTACACCCTTTTTTAATGAAAATTTGCCATCGAGACGCTAAGAAGAAGTCTGCCTTGGAACACCTACGAGTTTAATAATAATAATAAAGATTTATTGTTGAACTAGGACTAGATTACATGGCAAAGTATTTTAAGATAAAGCACAAGCAAATAGTTTCTTAATCTAGTTTAGACATAAATAAGCTCGTATGACTTCAATAATGAGGAGCCCGCGGTTTAATAATAACAGCCGCACGGGACCTTTAGATTAAGCCGTGCTTGCCTAGGTTGGTCCGTCGATGGGTCACCACCCATTACATACCGAGTTTCTTCCGTGCCTCGAAAATAACGATAAGCCGTTGGTCTCGGCTGTTATGTCTCGGATGTAGATCTTTGACAGTCATAACAGGTAGTCAGTGGCCTGAAAGTCTGACAACCTATCTTACCAAGTATTGGCATTGTTCGAAAGAGATACCGTGGCCCCGGAAAACAAAAGGCGATAGATGGGTTTTAGTCAGTAAAAGTCTGACACTCCCTCCTGCTCCGCCCAGAGCGTGAGGAGTAATCTCCTTTGGTAGACACCTTGAAATAGCTTTAAACAAGATATTTTACTTCGCCTACCTGGAATGTTAAGTTTGAAGAACCAGTCATGCCGCATGCGTGATATTCTGCACTATTTGTCAAGTAAAATAAGGGGAATTCACTGTTAAGCAATTTCATTACTTACTAAAATGAACCTTAAATCTCGACTTTATAAAAAGACCTTCGAAAGTAGTTATGGGTAGTCAAAAGACATCATGTTCAACTGGGCTGTGTAGGCCAGATAGGCAGCTGCATCCAGTTCGACTAAAAGCCGACGTAGTTAGGAATAGGGTAGGCATGAATTACCTAAAATATTGACATATATATAATTATAAACATTGAGCCGCCACTCCGCCACTCTAGTAGAGAGGGTAGGGTAGAGTAGGGACTCCATTTTCCGTAACTCCGGACAGCCAGAATCAACAGTGCCGTATCCTAGAAAAACACCGAGAGAATGACACTCAACGAAGTCCCAGAGAAACAACACACACTTGACAACCTGCTTAACAATTTATTTCCCTGACTTGACGTATTCGCTAGTTTAACGTACCTTATTGTTTTTGGGAGTACGCCTTCATATGGAGCCCTAGTGATAAGACCGGGCAGCATCAGACGCTTACCTTGCTAAAACCATCCCAGGGTTCAACATCATCCCATGACAAACGGCATTTAAGTGTAACATACCTAGCTCCGCGGATATCATGCTGTATCTTCTGCAAGTCCTGCTTGGAGAAGGCATCGCTCTCCTCAAGTACTGCCATCACATGTTCCGGTTGAGACAGGTTCGGTACGTGGAGGACGCCGGTGAACGCGGACAGCATCTCCATGTCTTCGAGGACTTGTCTGGGGATGAATTATTTGGTTCAGTGTAGGTATATAGGTACTTGTTTATATCTATTTAATACATTCTTAGACTCTTTCATTCATTCACTGACAGAATACGCACTTGCAGTATCAAGCAGTAAGGATTTTTTAACTGCAAACTTTTCCTAAAGGGGTTCTTCAACTGTTTCAGCTACAGGAGAATGGTCTTAGGAGACCTTTTTTATTTTTTGAGAAATTTGACTCTGCTTTCACAACTCTTTCAAAAAGTGGCCCAAAGTCGTAATGGCCCAGAGATTAAGGCCTCGCCTCTCTTGCATGAGGTTTTGGGTTCAAATCCGGGCAAGTACCAATGTGACTTTTTCAATTCATATGTGCTTTCTAAGTGTATCTTGGACATCACAGACATCGGTGAAGAAAAGCATCGTGAGGAAACCTAGACTTATAATTAATTAATATAAGTCTGAAATCGCCAACCCGTTTTGAACAAGCGTAGTGATCAATGCTCGTGCCTTCTCTGTATGAGAAGATGCCTTTGCCCAGCAGTGGGACAGTAATAGGCTGGTATTATAGTCAGCTAGAAAATTGACAATTTTCATAATAACTTTTTTTGAAGACAATAGATCCTGTTTTCACTGTGTTTCTATCACACAAACGTTTCAACGCACTACCGCGCCGAGACTTGAAAATCCATTCGATAAAATATCGTCCTGTAAAAAAATCGCCACTACTATAGAGCTAAATTAAAATACGACAAATCATTCATCCTTACCTCCGACTGCTAGTACACAGAATAAGCAGTTTCCGTCCCTTAGGCGGCTGTTTCTTCAACAGCACGAGTAACGCCTGCAACGTCAAGTTGGAGTACCGCGGCCCGATGGGACCGTAGTCGAGAAGACGCTCGATATTGTCCACCAGGATGCAGGATAGGGTTGAGCGGTAAGCGTCGTCGAAGTACTGCAGACGGACAGAAAGTTGTTTAGTAGATGGATCTGTTCTTGTTGGCAAACAGATAATTTGTAGGTTAAGGGCCTATTTCACAATCTCCGAATAGCATAGTGGCTATTACTGAATAAATTAAAAAATGGAACACAATTTGTATTAAATTTATCTGCCGAGTAAGTTGTAGGTGGTGAAACAGGCCCTATAGGGTTCTAAAGTAGAATCGTTTAACGCGTTTCGTATGTAATGATACGGATGGGATATATGATACATAGCGACAGTTAGTACGGGTAGCGATAGATATCGTTTACAATTGCAAGTTTGTATCATCAAGTGTAAGTCAGTAAGTCATTATCAAGTGACTATACACCGTGGTTCGGGCTCGGCAGACTTTGTTGAACAGTAGGCCGACCAATGCTGGACATACGCCTGCTCTTTAGATAACAAGTTTCTGATCAGCTTCCATCCAACATTTCGCACGCTTAATCATATACTGACCGATTAGTGTTTAGGTCAAAATTGAATTAAGTATCTAAGAAGTTTATTTTAACGCCCTCTTTTGGCCGATCTCTTTTTTTTTATATCTTGTTTCTAGGCGGAGTTAAACCTATATCTGTCTCTTTCACATGCAAACGTTTCGGCAAAGTTTTTTACGAGACAGAGACAGATATCAGTATGCGTCAAGGACTAAGATCGTGAACATCACGTGTTTTTATTTAAAAGTGTCAAATTAGTAATTTAGTCGCTAAGTCATAACAATAAGAACATACATTGAATAAAATACGGACTCATTTCAAAATGTGTCACCAGTATTAAATCAATGTAACTTTATCTTTTATATTAAACTGACGCATCTTGAGGAACAATTTTTTAACCGAATAATAATTATAGTAAAAAATCTAAATTTCTTTAAAATTATCTTCAAACATGAATACTCACTTTATCAACTATCCCTATAATACATTATTTCATTATATAAAGCTATTTTCTTTGAGTAATAAGCCATTTTGTAAGTTAAGTCAGGTTTGCTAAATCGTTTTTTGCGATTTCCCGAAAAACTTATTTTTTGAGTTATGTCAGTATATGATTAAGCGTGCGATTTGTGAATTGTATAATGGGTGTAAACGTACCCTTAGCGAAGCCGAAAGGACCATGTTCTCCCTGTCATTGCGATCATTGTTTTGCTCTAGAGTTTAGACCATACCTGGGAACTAGTTACAGAGATATTGGGGGTCAAAGTTCCAACTTTTTCATTTTTTTTTAATACAAGTTTCTAATGTTTTATCTAACTATACAGAATGCTTAGTTGATAGTAGGTATAGTATAGTCGAGTTACTTTTTCGGCTTATGCAGAAAAGTTTAAGAAAACCTAGGTTGCTAGAGCAAGCGAAGCGAAGGTCGCTCTAGCAACCAATGTTATCTAAACGTGGGTAACACGTGCCAATTTTCCTTTTCGCACGAGGGCGCTTGGCCACCAAGTTACACCACTAATATCATGTTGTATTGAGTATGGACGGTTGTACCCACTACAAATCAATTCTAGTACCACAAACAATATAAACTAACCTTTCTGATCTGCAGGCATTTGGATGTCTCCGTGAATCCAACCATATCCTCTGGCGAGCAAACCTTCACGAACGGGAAGTCCGACAGTTTCGCCAGCTCAGCGGCCAACGCGGTCTTACCGCTGTTCGGGGGCCCTTCCAACAGGACTGATACTAAACCTGGGTCAAAGAATATGGTGTTAGGGGCGATTTTTTTGTTTAGGTATATTAGATCAACAAAACGATATGACGATATACGTCTGTTAAGTCTAATTGTGGGAATCTACGACGTTTAACGTTAAGAGCGGCCAACCCGTCACACTTTTCATACAAAAGCTCGTATGTGATTATGCCGCTGTTATGCATATATCTTTGATTTTTTTTAACTAATAGGTATCTTGTGCACTATAACTAGGCTTCTATCAAAGCAAAAAACAAAAATTTGTAGAAACAAATTCAGTATAAGCCTCCAAAAATTGCTGTTTTGCACAAATTTTATCTGAATTTTTGGCCGTTCATAATGTACTCAATTTGGTAAAAGTAAAGAAAACATCCTGGTAGAAGTCTTGCACATGTAATGGAAATTCTAAATGACAATTATTTATTTCACAAACTTGTAACACATAATCAAAAACACGTTTTTTCTGGATCAAGTTTAAGAATTTTTTTTCAAACACTATTTTTCGTTCAATGTTATCGCGTTAGTCGGTATAAGGTGCGCGGAAGGCGAGTAGTGCGGGGTCGGGGCTAGGTAAAACAGGGCAGTTGAAAAAATATCGCCGCGATGGCTCTGGATGAAACAACAAGCTTTTCGACCATGCTCGCGTTTTCGATAGAAGGGCTGGAAAGGGCCCTCTTAAAATCGCGACCCAACATCCGTGTCGTGTTAGCTGCCATTGCACTTCCGCATCAATGATGAAAAGAAATGGGTGGGTCCAGTTCTTTCTATGATAAGGCGTCATAGATTTTCACGCGGACATCGCATCATAACACGTCTTCTTCTTCTTTGCGTGTCGATTAAATCAAATTGTGTTAGACCAGTATTTAATCACCACGATGGCTCAAACTCATCGCAACACGTCACCACGATGGTATCGTGTGTATGAATTTTAGCACTAAGAATTCTTGCCATTTGGTTATGGAAATCTAAAAACCACTCGCTATTAATATCTTACCGCTAGCTTCAGTAGCGCGCGCCTGCTGAATATACAGCTGTCCATCTTCAAGCAGAGACGAAACCGGACTGCCCCAGTTAATAATACCACGGCTCAAGAAGTGTTCCAACGCCTCGGCTGCAGTTCCGAATGCTGGCTTGATATCGTTCTCAAGCGCGTGTAGGAAGTCGCCTCGCTCAACCATGAGCTTCTCCATAGCTTCGGGGTCTACCTCGACCTTGCTTGAGGCTTTGATCAGACGGTTCATGGCCGTTGATTGAGCGGCACGGACTAAGCCCTCCAGTTCCGCACCGGAAAAGTTCTTTGTTAGGGTTGCGAGTTCCTGAGGGTAGGAATAATAATTTTAGTATAAATAAGACCCCGGCATTGTTCCCTTATGTGAAAATAAAAGAGCTGTGGTGTATAAAAAGTACTCTCTATCTATCTATCCCTTTGAGACGGGAGACATTGGACCTTATTCGACCACATGGTCCAGTGCGGGTTTGTAGGATGTGTGGCAAGTTTTTAAAATAAAAGTACAGCCCGCGCGTTTAGAATGTAATGTTAGATGTGTGGCGAAACGCGAAATATGTTTAGCGTTAAATGTTTTAGTGACTTATGGTGCTTGGCATTTCCGATTACCACGGCACCATACCATTTCCTTAATACACATCAAATTAAGATAAGATAATTTAACCGTGTTTTATGGTTCGGAAACTTCCGATATGTAGTTTGTTCCCCCACGTGATTAACTGCCACCGAAATAGCCCCCATGAAATACCACTACCCGTAAATAGACTGCATTTTAAGAAAATAGGTTGACGATAGGGGTTGAAACTTTTACATAATCCAGTGTATTTATACACTACGACTACTTATGTTTGAGATTAAAATAAATTATTTTTAGGGACTAACAAGGTTAAGATAATTTCCTTTTAAAGTAGGTGAATACCTCCAGCGTCAACAATTAGAAATCTGCCTTGGCCATTTTGAAAGCTTTTTGACAAGCTGTACCTACGTTTAACCGTAAAAATATTTAAATATGGTTCCATTCCTGTCTATTGTTTAGAGTTGACAGAGATAGTGACACAAATTATTTGGTCATTTGTACCAGTATGGCGGTTCTTCAGGGGTCTAATTACATTACGTAATGACAAAAAGGAAAATGATGATCATAGCGCTGGTACCGGCGGCCCAATTGCGTGGCCGTTAATCGAACGTGTCGAATAAAAAACGAGTGTCGAACGATTTGTTCCACAAAAATTCTTGTATTTTCCGATAGTCGATAAAATAAGAAGAGGGCGGTAGCGTAACGCCATACTTCTCCGGTGTGACTTCATCATCAGCGTAGAATGTTCCCACTGCTGGGCCACGGCCAATGAGAGGGAATGGGCTATAATCCACCACGCGGGCCCAGTGCGGATTGATAGATGTCAAATGTCTTCTAATTTTTGGTTCTAGGACATGCTGGTTTTCTCACGATGTTTCCTTCACCGTTTTGGTGTGACTTACAGCCCACCATACCGACGCGAATATATAAATTAAAAAAAAAGAACTCAACCATTTGTACCAGGCTAATTTTTGTACAGCTAATCATCGTCGCTCGTCTAATCATTGCAAGCGCCATGATCGGTCATGTCGTGATATCGGGAGGCGGAACTTGTTCAAACGGATCAAGTTCCACCTTGTATGAAGTATGGAAATATGTAATGGTATAGGCATCGCCTAGGATAACGATCAGTTGGTTAAAAATGAGATGTTTTGATGTCGGTTAGGTGCAGTGATATACTTGTGTGTGTTTCCTTCAAATATTCCGTATAATTATTTATTGACGACCCGTATGGCGCAGCGGTACTGAGGTTGCCTTACGTTCTTATGGTCCCGGTAAAAGCAAATGTTTGTGTGATGAGCATGGACATTTGTTTCCGAGTCATGGATGTTTATATGTATAATAAGTATCTATGTAGTATATCAACTATCTGGTGTCCACGACACAAGCCTCGTTGCTTAATGTGGCACTAGATGGAGCTGTGTGTAATGTCCAGCGATATTTATTATTACTTATTCCACAAACCTTAGAATCAACATCCTCAGCAATCTTCTTATACTCCTTCATACGCTTGGTGTGAATGTTCAAGATCTGAACCCTGCCCTTCTCGTCGGGTAGACCGATCTCCATCTGCACCTCGAGACGACCGGGTCGCATGAGAGCCTCGTCTATCATGTCGCGACGATTCGTCATACCGATGACCAGAATGTTGTTGAGTTGGTCGACACCTGAAGAAAAGGTGGTGTTTAGGCTAGTTTTTTGACAATGTTTTTTTTTTCAGCTCTGCTGGACAGGGTTCCGTCCCATCGCGTTTATACGACGTGTTTCCGGACGATATCGATAAACTTCGACCGGTCATTGTACTCATCATTATGAACAACTATTACTATGAGACCAAACCCTGAATCGCGAAAAAAATCAGTTGTTCCATACATTTTGACGAGTTATGCGAACATAATTGTAGGGAACAGCTAATTTTAAAACACGGTGTATAAGGTGTATCTATTCATTCATACACGAAATATTTTCAGAAAATCATCGCTATAACGAAGCCATTTGAAGGAAAAAACATATCAGAGTAAGTTTATTCAGAAAAAAAAAAATCTTGACCCACAAAATAAATATTGGCTCTTTATTTTTCATCCATTACGCTAGTTTACTACATCGCCGCGTCGTAGTAAACGTTGTATGCATAATGTCTTAAGAAATTTTTGGAATGAGGGATTTTCTTTTTAGCTCTTCCCTAGTTGCTGGATAGATGGCGCTGAACTTGGTAAGTTACTGCAAGGAACGGAATGTAAAAAAACTGATTCTAACAAAGCGCGAGAAAACTAGGTTATATTCGGAAGCTTAAGCAAACGAAAGTATCAGTCAACGAGCGTATGTGACGTGGCGCAATGTTTTTTTTCCAAGCGTTTTGACTTTGGCACCAAGTAAAATATTCAGTTCAACGCCATCTAGAGAGTTCTTGGAAACTATTATTTAATAATATTTTTAATCCCTCAAAAAGAAAACCTCTCATTATAATAATTTCGTGAAAACAAAAAAACTTAGATCTATATTTTTTTTTCGTTGCTGTGGCTTCGTTATAGCCGTTAGATGATTCTCTGAAACTATTCCGTGTTTGAATAGTGTGGCGTAGTGGCGGTACTTCATTCAAGTTTAGAAGCTTGGCCCTATAACCTACTACTCTTTATGTTGTAAGCGTTTCTGAAAAGTCTGCTTGCCTAGGAACCAAAAATACGACAATTTCTGTCGCAAGAAAATATTTTACGATTTTAACCGCTAATCCGCTATAAATTTTCAAAACTAACGCCGCCATATTGCTTTTAAATATAAATTTAATTTCACTTTACTATAGGCAGTTATACTTATAATTTCCTATAATGTAGATTGGACCATTACATAAACTTACGCTTTTTCCAAGGCAGAATCCATAGAATGCCACCCGCTATGAAGACCAATAGTATGCTTACCATCAATCTTTGAGAGCAGCTGGTTCACAACAGTATCATGCACGCCAGTGTTGCCTCCCACAGATCCTCTCGCTTTGCAAATAGCGTCGATCTCGTCAAAGATGATAATGTGGAGACCACTGTTTGGTCCACACTACAAGAAAAAATTATATAAGTACAGATCACCCATGGAAAGTATGTGTTTCGGTTATCATCTACTAGTTTCGGAAAAGAACGGGCTTTGAGCTGGGGGTCTACTGTCTAAGACCGTCAACGAAGATACGGGTCCGTCCGAAAGTCGCTCGGAACCCCACTTCCTATTAATTTCGGATTCCTGATTTGAAAACATGAGAGTAGAGGCAACTGTCAATCGAAGAGAGACTCTCTGTTACTACTATGCATGTATTTGCCTATTTTGCATTACCATGATTAAAATATGTACAATGTTAAGCAATTTAAAAAAAAAAAATAAGTAAAAGATGACGACCTGTAACTGGAGTAGGTTAACAGAGAGGAAACGCGATAAAGCGGGGCAGCACAAACGTTACAAAGGCTACTCTGTGAAAGGCTACTCGTAGTAAACTTGGATACTTCATAATTTATGTATAATTCATTCATTGCAATATTAGACAGAACATTTTTCCAATTCTTACCCGTTTCTCTTCCTCTTCAGCATCAGCGAACAGCCGTCGAATGTTGGCCTCGCTCTCACCCACATATTTGTCCAAGATTTGCGGGCCGTTCACGATTTTGGGCTCACGTGCATTCAACATGTTTCCGATCTGACGAGCCATGAGAGTCTTACCGGTACCGGGAGGGCCGTACAGTAAGATACCCTTTACGTGCTTACAGCCTAAAATAATATGAAACGATAGTTTTATTTACGAATACATTGATGCTCGTAAGCCTTTGTTGAGAATTACTCGTACATCTCATTTTAAAATAGCGTCACTTATTTACGAGGTAGGTACTATAGAAGAGACGCACAAATGTAATTTTGCCAATGTACCTTTTATATTGCTGTATAAACTTGTATAAAAGGAACAAGACTTATCGACGCGTAATTAGCTTGATCAGAAAGCGGTTTATATCCATGCAATAAAATCAAATAGTCCGAAGCGGTGTCAAGTCGCGTCGTGTAAAACGAAACGAGACAAACGACGTCCTATTCGCTTTTTTTAATGGAGATAAGTCACTCTCCTTCCCGGTTTAAAGTAGTTTAGAATTGACCAAGCTATCAGGCCCGAAGGCATCTAAGCCGATTTCTGCCGGCGGGAAGCCGGCAGGAATCGGCTTAGATGAATTGTTCACACAAGGCACTCTACGTAGTGTCAATTGTAAGCAAATAAGTTAGTAAGTTAAGTTAGTTTATTTGCACATTTACCTAATTGCTCCACAACTTCAGGAGGAAACACTCGAGAAGCGAAGGCACGTCGGAAAATAGCGTTGAACTCTCTGTCCAGACCGCCGATACCCATCTTTCCGAAGTCCCAATCTGGGTTGATGATAGACTGGCGTGGTTGTCTCCTATATTATGTCGGAAATATTATCAAGTCATAAGTAATTTATTCATTTGTTTAACATAGGTACAATAATAATGGTATATCAAGGCAACAAAGAGTGCGATATGATTTGCCAGAGAGCGTACAAATGTTTGTAGAAAAAACAAATTCAATTAGGAAATCATGGCAGCCAAGTCTAAGTAATAAAATAAAATAAACCTGGCCAATAAAAAGAAAACAATTATAAAGAATGGCATACTAAAAATTAATTAATAATAAATAACAATAAAAATCAATGTCAATAAAAAATGAAAAATCTAAAATAATATAAATTTAAAAATGCACCTTGATTGCCTTGTTGGTAGTACATGAGGGTTCGTTTTCCATAAATTTTTTTTTAGCCCGGAGTTTGCATTAGTGCCTGGTTGACGGCAATTAACCTTTATTTTACTTAAAACAGAGACTTTAGTATAACTGGCAAAATGTAAATGTTCATAGCGTGTATTAATGTTGGAGCATAAAAAAAAAATTGCACGTAATATACGAATCTAGATGTTTTGACAACATAACATCACGCCTGTAATTCCCGAAGGGTTAGGCTAAGGTGTACCTAACAGTACACCCACATTACGCCAGTGATGGGCCTATTGCCATCCCGGCACAAATCCAGAATGCGTGGCTGCTACTGACAAATTCCAGATGGAAAAACAAAACAACACTTTGACCAACCTGGGAATCGAATTATGGACCTCATACTCTGCAGTCCTGCTTGCAACCACTAGACCAACGAGGCAGTATGTTTACACAAGAATGTGTATGTTTTGACAAGTTGTCGTAAAAACCGTGCGCTAGTCATAAAACCAAATTGAGATTCAGGTTTATCGATCTCTATTGTTTCCAAATACGAGTACTGCTTACCCCTTAGCCTTTCCGATTAAGTTGAGGGAAGAGTTTTCGGCTTTATCGAACTGAATGTGGCCATCAGGAAGGAGACGGCCCATCCTGACGCGTCGGGGTACAGCAGTGTTAGCGCCGGCCGCCAAAGCTTGGACATCCACAGCTATAAGAAATACACATAGAATGTAGATTATATTAGTAATTAGTGAAGGATACTTTTCTTGGTTCTGTATGGTGTCGGACGCAAAGAATAGCACCATCCCATATCTTCCCGTGGGTGTCGTAAGAGGCGACTAAGGGACTTACCAGAGAATGGGCAGCAGCGTTCTCTGTGCTTTTGTAACAACTGCACTGCGATCGCCAACCCGCCTGCCAAGCGTGGCGATTATGGCAAAACCCCCCTTTGGGGGAGGCCCATGTCCAGCAGTGGACGTCTTTCGGCTGAGATGATGATGATGATGACTTTTCTTGGACAGATTTTAATGTATATACGCACTACACACTATGCACTAATAGGTCGTAATTAAATCCAGATGCGATTTTCTCGTGAAATATCAATTCAATATTCGATTAAAACTTTGAGATAGTGCCAAAAAACTATTTTCGTAACAGCAGAATACATTTAAAGACAAAATATTTTTTATAAGTAAGTACAGTAGGGCCTCGATAATCCGGACTCCCGCTTGTCCGGTGATCGCTGTAATCCGGCCGGGCAATGGGCTTCGCGGGTGTAGGTGCGGGCTGCCATGAGCCAATACGTCGTCAGTCTTTTGTTTATCGCCTTTCGTGTAGTACGTACAGTTTCAATTTAGCGCGCTCGCTAACATCATGGCGCCGCCATGTAAAAATTCAACATTCAACATTAAAAGACAAATTGCGGATTATAGAAATTTTAGATAAAGGTGAGAGCTACCCAGTCATTGCTCGGAAGTTTGGTATAGGCAGGTCAACTGTAGGCGACATAAAGAAAAACAAAGACAAAATCTTGAAGTTTGTTAGCCTAACAGAACGTGGTCCCGGTGTACGAAAAACACTGAAGAAATCGGAAAAACCTGTTTGAGAAGATGCTTTGTTTACGTAGTTTTTGCAACAAAGGCGATTGCATGTTCCTGTAGTCAGCCTTTCCCAAAGTGGGCGATAACGGTGCAGGCCTAAAGGGGGGCAGTTAGACACCCAGAAAAAAAAATGGGGCCGTTGTGTAGTGGCTTAGGGGGCGATTTGTAATTTCATCTAGGAGGACTCTTAGACACCGACTGAGCTCGTGAGAAGAATCAATTTTGTTTGTTTTATTTTGAATAAAAGATACTCTGTCTGATAAGTAAAGTTGCGTTTCAATAATCATTCTCATTGGCAGGTGTAGCCCTTAAGAGTTAAATTGAGACTTGAGCACCGTTGTGTACTACCTACTGCGCTCAGGTCTCAAGTTAACTCTTTCGGGTTATAGTAAAAGTCTCGTTTAGAATGAATGTTTAATCTCCGCTAATATAGCTCACAATAATTAATTTAATTTGAAGTTATAAGTGGTTTTAAAGTAGGTGAAAAAATGGGGGCGCTAAAAAATAATTAATTCTGAAAGTGGGCAGTGGACAAAATAAGTTTGGGAACCTCTGCAGTGTAAGTGGTGATATGATTTGTGAGAAAGCTCGTATTTTTCATCGCCAGATTACAAACTCCAATGTCTTGATTAATAAATTGATTAAAGAAACTAAGGTTAAACATGTGTTTTATTACCATTAAATATGGCATAATATAATCCGGACGCCTCGATAATCCGAAAAGAGTCTTGTTTTTGCCTCTCCGGATTACCGAGGTCCTACTGTAATTACGTGTTCAAAATGCTTATGAATGTACTGTGTGGTAAGTTTTTTGAGTCCAGCTTGTTGCGTTCCAGCACTATTTTGTTCTAACCATGTTTTTTTTTTATTTATTTTTTCCATATCATACCTAATTTGACGACCCGAATGGCGCAGCGGTAGTGAGGCTGCCTTACGTTCTTAGGGTCCCGGGTTCGAATCCCGGTCGGAGCAAATGTTTGTGTGATGAACATGGGCATTTGTTTCCGAGTCATGGATGTTTATATGTATATTAAGTATGTATTTACAAACAAAAATTATCTATGTAGTATATCAACTATCTGGTGTCCACGACACAAGCCTCGTTGCTTAGTGTGGCACTGGATGGCGCTGTGTGTAATGTCCAGCGATATTTATATTTATTTATTTAATTATTTTGCTGTAGGATTTATATTGCTCGATCATCAAGGCAGGAAAGTTTCTTTCATCACTTGTTGTGTTCTGGTTTCCCCAATTTTGTATGTTTCCTACATTATATTTATTTTATATATATATATATATTTTTTAATTTTCTTAGGTATTCATGTCAGTGTTGCCCCGAGTTTTCATAATTTAACAAATGAAATATCTTACCTTCCAAATTCTTGACAACGAGAGACAAGACCTTCTTGTCCTGGAAAGAGAAAGCCAACTGCTGACCAACAGTGAAGATCTGGTTGGAAAACTGGATCAAGAAGTCGCGAGCCATTTGCTCCGAATCGTAGGGATCCATGGATGTACTGAAAAAATATAATTATAATCAGTCTAAAAAGCTCCCACCACTGGTGGCCAGCCCCCTTCTATGTGACAGAGAGTTGGCTAATCCACCAGTCGGGCCCAGAGCTCGGTTGGTGGAAGTCGCATGTTTTCAAATTTACAATTCTACGACATGCCGGTTTTCTTACGATGTTTCCCTTAACGGTTTTGAGAGCAGTAGTGATGGCATAATTAACTCTTAAACCACCACCCCTATTAAAATCCCACTAAACGACACACCATGAGACCCAGGAACTCAAATTAAGATTTTAGAAAAAAAAAACCCTTGTCAATATTTTATTTATCTATTCCTTTATTCATTTTCACATTACATACATAATACATACATTTACGTTTGTAATATTTTTAAATACTTAATTTTATTAATCTTAGTAACATTTTGGGGTAACTTTACACAAAATATAGATTTTTGAGTTTAGTTACATTACATCTTCATCTTATAAATTAAACGTCTTCAAAAATAAAGTGTTCGGTTTGCCTAAAAAAAACATGTTTTAGACACGAATCTTTTGAACTTCGGGTTCAGCAAGGAAGAAAGGTCGAAACGTGCGACTTCATACGCTAAAAAAAATACACTTAATTTTCTTTGCAAACTGTAGTGAGTCCCGTTCACCAAAGTGAAGTGCCTGACTGGGTTCGAATGGAATCCAATCTTTATTCCTGGCCCGTGGCCGTTACTACAGGGCCACAACTATTCTCCAATTATATAATAGAAAGAAGATGAATTCTTGTTTTTTTTTTCGAATGGTCATAATCTTATTACGTACATTTTAATATTTTTAATTGCATCATGAAATTCAGACAAAAGAATTACCTATTATTTAAATTATCAACATATATTATTTTTATTGGAGTATTACAAAAATATTATGCCATTGTTGTCTTGGGACTGAAATTAGGATTATTCACACACATTCTAAAAAAAAATATACCCTCAAAACGACCGATTGAGAGCGGCAGCGAGGTTAAAAGAACTCGACAACCGCGACATTTCTGGGCAGGTCAACTTTTCAGGCTAAATGAAACTAAGCAAAGGTTGAGTCAACCCAATTTCACATATATAGCGTCATCCCGTCGCAGAGCGTATCAGCTGTTTATCGGGTACATTTCAGCAAGTGTGCGTAGGAATACCACGTCGTAATTCCGCAAAGCCGATTTTATCAGCGAACTATCAAATCAAACATACCTACGTACGGCAATGAAGTCATACGGCGTTAACGCCGAGTGCTATTTTATGGTGGACATTCCAACAATACGCACAAAACACTTGGAAAGTTTTACTATACATGTGCTGTGTTTCCATATAGTTACCTATAATCTTGAACTTTACAATTTTCGAGTGTATAGCGTCTTCCTTCTAGGTTAGCAATAAGCACACTCGTCGACGGCAAAATAGTCTACATCATAGTTTCCCGGGGAGATAGTGGTCGAACTCGTGTTTATGAATTATTTTAAAAATCTAGGTTATATTGTTTGTAAACGAATCCTGGGGTGGAGTATCGGAAAGCGTGGGGTGCGACACTCTCCAAGTAGGTAGACCGAAGATTTAAAAATGGTGGCTGGGACAGACTGGACCCGGAAAACGGAGGGCAGCAGGGTGCTGTGGAGCCACTTGGAAGCGGCTTATGTCCAGCAGTGGCTTGCAACAGCTTGAAGTGATTGATTGGTTTATATTTTTAACCCACTTCTAAAAAAGGATGAGATAGTGTATTCTACCAGCATCTTTTTTTTTCAAGTAGGTATGTTTTATTACTCCGTGATTACTGGGCCGATTTACAGATTCTTTTTTCATTTGGTAGAGGTAGCCCGCGCGGTGGTCCCCATAAAAATGATTTTTTATTGAGATTGATTAACTTTGCTTGAATAGTTTATGAGTTAGCTCCATAAAATACGTATTTTTAGGGTTCCGTAGCCAAATGGCAAAAAACGGAACCCTTATGGATTCGTCATGTGTCTGTCTGTCCCTCCGTATGTCACAGCCACTTTTTTCCGAAACTATAAGAACTATTCTGCTGAAACTTGGTAAGTAGATGTATTCTGTGAACCGCATTAAGATTTTCACACAAAAGTAGAAAAAAAAACAATAAATTTTGAGGGTTCCCCATACTTAGAACTGAAACTCAATATTTTTTTTATCAAACCCATACGTGTGGGGTATCTATGGATATATCTTCAAAAATGATATTGAGTTTTCTATTATATATTTTTTCTAAACTATATATTTTGCGCGACAGACACTTCCAAAGTGGTAAAATGTGTGACCCCCCCCCCCCCCTGTAACTTCTAAGATAAGAGAATGATAAAACTAAAAAAAATATATGATGATGTACATTACCATGTAAACTTCCACCGAAAATTGGTTTGAACGAGAGTAGTTTTTTTTAATACGTCATAAATCGTAAACCGCAATTCACCTTTCATTTTACTTATCAATAACTTATTTTCTTTTTTAAATACACTATTATTAAAACATCGATCAAAGTTACAACGAACTACAAGAACTTTTAAATTATGTTACTTGCTGCTACGGAACCCTTCATGGGCGAGTCCGACTCGCACTTGGCCGCTTTTTTCTCCTTGGCCCTGAGTCTTGGCCTATGTTGATGACATGAGTTACAAATAGTTACAATGTAAAATTCATTCATGACAAAGATTTGTGTGAGATACCACAACTAAAAAGGTAAAATAAAAAACATTGTTGCAAAAAACGAAACCGACTTCGAAATGGTTTTTTTTTTGTGTGTTGTAGTCTATCCAGCACAAAATCGTTTATAATACACCCACGTATGTACACACTCATGATACATATGTACACTATGTACCTATTAGGTATTACAGATGACTCACATAATTGGATTGCGCCATAGATACTCACGTTTTCTTCAACATGAAGTCAGCTTCTAAGGTCACACTGCACAGGCATTCTGCATTCTGGGGCTTAAATGGCTTTACATCAATGGGCTGCAACAAAAACCTAATTTAATTTATGTCCTGTTTGAAAGATGGTTTAATTTACGATAACACAATTACTAAATCATGAGGTATTTACTGTCTAGCATATAGCAGTCATCACCAGTAGTCATCTAACATACATAAAAGTGTCGTTGGGTTTTCCCTTCAGGAATTTCCACGGAGTCCGGATTTGTGCCCGTTTGATGGCAATAGGCTCGCCCCTTTATTACATAGGAGTAAAAAACATAACTGGCAAAAAGTGGGTATACTATTACCTCTGCCTTACCCTTCGGGAATTAAAGGCGTGATGTTATGTTTTTTTTTTTGTAGACATTCATGATGATTTTCAATTATGATAATTTCTTTAAGCATCATAAACCATTGAAAAATGATTATCAAGTGATATAATATTGATTGTAGTTATTCCTTTACAACTTACCTGACCAATGGAAAGAGTAGCCCATTTCCTCTGTGGGGCAGAGAATCCCACAGTGCCACGGTCCACACCACTGTAGAACTTTACGCTGAACACGAAGTGTTGCGATGGCCCGGTAGATATTTCAACATGCCTGTAAATAATGTTTAATTTATTTTTATACTTCAAGGGCTAACAAGATATGGTGAGTAGATTTTGTGGTCCTATGAATGGGTAATATTAAGGAGCTCGTGGCTAAATAATAACAGCCGCTCAGGTCGATCTTTAGGTTAAGCTGTGCTTGCCTAGGTTGGTCTGTGGATGGACCACCTTTACATACCGAGTTTCCTCTGTGCCTCGGAAAGCATGTTAAGCTGTTGGTCCCGACTGTCATTTGTAGATCTTTGACAGCCGTTACAGGTAGTCAGTGGCCCAAAAAAGTCTGACTACCAGCCTTATTATTGTATTGTATTACCCGGTACTAACTGGGTTGTGGAGGTCAGATAGGCAGTAAATCCATGTAAAATACAGGTATTCAGTTGAATCCGGTTAGACTGGAAGCCGACCCTAACATAGTTGGGAAAAGGCTAGGCGGATGATGATGATGAATTGAGGTCTTCTCCCAGATTTTAGGACCAAAAGTTTTAAATATTGAATCATTTCTCTTTTAAACTGGCGCATTTTGCCGATATTTATAAAACTCGACTAATAGGAATATTAATAGAGTCTTACAAATATAGGCGAAATGTGGGTGTAGCTACTGAGGTGTACCTCTGCATAGCCCTTCGGGGATTGCAGGTGTGATGTAATGGTTTTTAAAATTTGCAGGGCAGTTAGGGAAAGATACTTGTTAATATGAAATTCATAACAACTGGAATTAAATGAACTGTGTGCATGTGTTTTTTTTTTGTTTATTTAGATACTGATGCATTTAATTGGATAATATTTATTGTCTACCAGCAGAATACAATTCTTTTTCCTTGGTTTTATTTTGCAGAATATATTGTGTTTGATCGAGGCCACACCCAGTATGATGTTTTCCATGGATGTCACAGTGTCTGCTAATATCTTCTTTATTGTTTCAACAAACAATATTGCTACAGTTTGGCAGCAAGCATTGCCAGACTTTACATACCCCAGGGCAATGAGGTAACCAGGAATTTCATGAAATCCCTAGAGCTATCACAAAATCACGAAAAATGACAAATATTCAAATCTATTACATCTTCCTAAAAATTGTAGTAATACTAATATGACTAAATATTAATATTATAATTTACAATTTTTGGCTAATCTGCAGTTTTTGTACATCAAAATTACATAATTAAGACAGTCCCACAAAATGCCCGCCCTTCTCCGCTCTCTAGTGTTTTAGATGGGTAGAAGTCAGAAGTGGTGGTAAAGTCCCAGCAAAACCTATTCAGATCACTGCTTACCTCAGATTTATATTAAAACAACATGACTGATTTATTAGTATAATTAGTGTGTTCGAAAGTGGGAGAGAATCTATAAACTAAGTGTCTAGTGTGCCTGCCTCTATTCCAAAGCTATTACACTACAAGTGCAAGAAAGAGATATTTATGTTTTGTTTAGGTCATAGCGCAAGCTCCGTAAAGTTTCCTTAGAAACAGTGCCTTTTAAACAGTCTCCCACCATTATATTTTAAATGATTATGATGAGTTATAATAACTTACTTGACATCACTGTTGAAGTCATCTGGGTTGATGAGTGCACAGTTTGTGATGGCAAGCTCGTCCGAAGGACATTTGGCTGCCTTCATTCGCTGTGAAGAATAAAACAAACTATTAAAAAGTTTGTTCATAAAAAATGAGTTTCCTGACATGATAAGGGTTTTTGTAGTTCATAAGCTTTGTGATAAGGATTTAACATGAATTTTAATTAAAACTTATGGCCATTATGATAAATTATAATTGGTGTACTACTTTTACTCTAGCATAATTTATTAATAGATGCAGTATGTACTGTAAACTAAATTATTCATTATAACTAAATTTTAATTGAGTTTGCAGTAAGAGACAGAATGGTCTCTGATGATGACAGACCCAACTTGGTCTAGTTTTCAGTTTCAATTAGCAAAAATCAACCTCATGCAGGTGTTTCTTATGGATAAGCTAATATTTGATATTACTCAGCTACCAAAATGTATTAAAAGAAAAGTCCTATTTACAGTAATACCTTCATAGAGGTTACTGGGGACAGTGTCTTTAATATTATTACATGGACTGAAACTTACCATTGAAGACATTTTGATGAGGATTCCTTTACTTTTTAAAGTACTATTTTGAGTTGTTCTTGGATTTTGACAAATGATTCACGTCGACTGATTTGACATCAGCCTCCTGAACCGTCACGCTAAACAACGAATGACTGCATTGAATTTATTTTGCCTGAAAAACCATTGGTCCAGCGATCAATACTCGGCAACTGGATCCACAGATTAAATAGAACTCTTTTCTTTTGTTGGTTTTCTTCGATCGACGGAGATCTGTGGCACAGTGTTGCCATCAAAAATATGAATTAAGGATGAGTATACTTGTACATTTTTCGATTTTTAAACAATATTTTTCGACAGAACCACGTAATTACGAGACTCTGTTTCTTCAACAGAATTTTTAAATCCCAAAATTAATTCTGGCATGTTTAATGATAGTGGCTAATGTAAGCTACAGCAAATCAACACGATATCGTGCCACCTTTTTACCGAGATTACCGGTTATTCAACTACCGTTATTTTCACTTCACCACTCAAAATTACAAATGGCCGAAAAAATTGGATCGGTGTCGAAGAAGGAATGTTATTTTTGCACTAAGTGTAGCGTTCTGAAAAAAAAGAGTGACCTTAAAAAAATATTACACAAGAACAGTAACTTTATAATGATGTGATGTTTGTAATGATGTAAGATACTTAGTACACAGTACGGAGGAAAGAGCTAATTTTCTACTAACATAACCTTAGTTATTTAATAAAATGGAGCTTCCGCAGCCGCCACAAGGTGCGTCCTAATTCAATCATATATATTTTATTTGGACACGTTTAGTGGGTGCTTCAGTAGCTAAAAATAAGTTATATTTCTAGATCAAGACCTGCGCAACATAATAGACAAACTCGCCCAGTTTGTCGCTAGAAATGGACCTGAATTTGAAAAAATGACCAAGAACAAGCAAAAAAACAATCCAAAATTCAGCTTCCTATATGGCGGGGACTACTTCAACTACTACCAGTACAAAGTGACAACGGAGCAAGCAAGTAAGCATAATGAAAATGATGATGGAAGAGTTTTGAATATTCCAATGATCGCTGATTGAGTGTTGTTATAACCGATTAAGTGAACCTCCGCTGTTTATAGTTCTAAAGCAATCGGCCGGTGGCCAGCCGGCTCCTGCTCCCGCCGGGGCTTATATGGCACAAAACAGGCAATATGTAATGCCCCAGCAGGCCGGAGCTACTCCTGCTCAGCTGGGCCTAGCGGCTTCGATGGCGGTGGCACCCGCGCTGCAGCAGTGGCTCGCGGCCAACTCGGCGCCGCCCGGCACCCCGCAGCACGGCCACCATGACCTCGACAACATCTCCGCACAGATCAACATGCTCAAAGAGCAAATAACTCAATCTGAGAATAATCTTAATGCTCAACACACAGTAAGTTTCTCCTTGTTTGGATTTTTGTTTGTTTTGATTATAAAAACCCATAAATTTTCCAAAATACTGATGATTAGTAATAGTAGTTACTGATTAGTGAACTAGACAATCATTGAGGTAATTCAAGTTAGATTCCAATGCATGTTTAAAAGATTGGGCAGTGTTGTATTAGAATTCTGTGTGACTTGCTGGTTTACAAATTCAATATTAATTATTATTTGCAGGCTGTAATATTCTTTAGGGTGGTTCTACAAACTATGTGTACTTTATTTTGCTATTCTTTCCATATTTAATTCTACATGATTTTTCTATGTTGTCTCATATTTAGCACAACTTACTTAATGTTTAGTATTCATTAATTTCTGTTCTATTTTCTTAAAAATGCAGCTTTATTAATTTGACGATCAATACAAATGCTTTCATAAATGTTTTAGGTGTTGATTCAACAACAGCAAGCTAAAATCAACGAGTTGGTGAGCAAGGCTCAAGTGGAGAAGATCCAGATGATGGCAGAAGAGAACCATATCAGCCTCAGCGAACTGGACAGCATACTGCAGCCAATCATTGACACATGCACCAAAGACAGCATATCATCAGGTGACAATTATCTCCGGAATAGGCTAGTTTCCACCACCAATAAATTGCAAATCTATTTAGTCTGTCAGTTAGAGTATTGGAAAATAATGGACATGTATTTTTTGTTTTTGTAAATCAATGAATATTGACAAAGATGACACGCATCAAAACTCGGGAGTGGGGGCTCATGACGTCAATGCACTAAAAATTAGCACGTCGTGACGTATTGAGAATTTTAAAAGCGTCGTATCTTCGTAAATTTTGGTTTACGTAACAAAAGAAAAAATATGTTTCAAATATTTTTTGATAATCTAACTGACAGACTAATTGGAGTTTTTCAGGACACAAGCCTATTGCACATCAACATTTTGATGGTTAATAGGAATTTCTATTCAGTGTGTCCACACATAATAAAACATCCCGAAAACCACACCCTATTACCCTAAGATTTTACCAAACTTGACAACTAACTAGACCTTAATTGACCTCCCAACACTAATTTAATAAGAAAACAAAACTTTTATTCAATAAAGAAAAGGCACCTGAATATAATATGTATTTTAAAATACAAAACAACGAAAGAAAGAAAACATATTTATTTGGCTTAAGCCGCAAGTGCACACAACAAAATAAAAAACTTAAAACCAAACAGAAAAGAAGTAATATTGTGTGACTCACGGCTGCGCCAAATAGGCCCAGTTCAGCAAACTGCCGAGCAGCTAGTGCCCGACACTGGTTTTCAACTGGGCTTGAGATGGTGATGGCAAATGTTTTTAGTGGTTCAATGGTTCAGTGGTTTATTAGAAAGAATAAGATTTATTTACTTAAAATTTTGCCTGTCAATTCCCCATAGGCAAAGGCTGGATATTACAGCATGCCACATCACATGACGCGGGCAAAGTCATATCGCAACATCTCCTACGAAAAGTGACTCAGCCTGGTGCAGCGTTCACACAGAAACTCCACATCATTTACCTGGTCAATGATGTGCTCCACCATTGGTTAGTACCAAACACTAGAATTATTAACACCTAAGCTCATTTGTTCATGTTCAGGGATCTCGTATTTGTTGATAACCTAACCTTAGTTGTTTCGCTTTCAAATCTTTGATTAATTAGTGGTTCTTATTGGTTTCTTGGCAATAGAATAATGGTATTCTTTTGTTGTTATTGTAACCTAAATATTTGGTTTAGAAATTATCATTTTGTATGGTATAAGTTTCAATTCTCACCTGTTTATTGTAAAAGTATGCGTAACAAGCAGGTATTTAATTCTAATTCATTACTTATTTAAATACAAGAATAATGCAACGGCGATACGTAAACCTGATTTTATTTGTATATTAAGCATTTTTATAAATCCCCTTTAAGATTGTGTACCTCCCTTTACGTGTCATTATCAAATCGGTGTCTATGATGCTATTATTCCTAATTACAGCGCACGCAAAAACGCAGAAGATCTCAAGAAAAATTTGGAAAATGTGGTGGTTCCAATGTTTTGCAATGCCAGTATAGGTAACATATTTATAATAATGCCCTCAAGATGTAGGTCTCTCTTGTTCGATTGTGCATTCTCATCTTCAAGTTAAAGCATTTTTAGTACATCATCGCCTGTGGTTTGTGCCAGTCAGGTAACTTGCTTAGTGTCGGCCTCGGCTCGTATGACAACACTTTAATCATTTTGCTGTTTCAGCCGTCACTGAAGAGCAGGAAGCTAAACTTAACAAATTGCTTCGACTTTGGGAATCCAAGTCGAACTATTTCGAGACTGCCGTCATTGAGAAAATGAAGAGTCCCACCAGCTCCTACCAGGAGTACCAGAACAATCTGATCTCTCAACACTCAAATGCTATTGCTCATCTAACACAACAAACTAAATCTACCTTCGAAAAGTAAGTGCAATATTTATGTACACGCAGAGGAAATATCCTATGACAAATTTCATTGAAATTGTTTTTACTCTTTAAATATTATAATATGAAGATTTCTAAACTATCCTCATTTTCTAGCTATCAAACTCAACACCAAGCTTTTGTCGCGCACACAATGCAGCAGATTCAGCAATTGGAAATGCAGAAACACGCCATTGAACTACAGAACTCCCACGATCCGAGTAAAGACAGTGTACAGCAGAACAACATGCAAAACAATTTTCAAAATAACAATTTCAATGACCAAGGCTTCCCACCAATGGGTGGCTATGAACCGAAGTTCAATTCAAACAACCAATATGGCAGCGAAAGTGGTGACAACTATGCCTCTAACAATAGCCTAAGCGGAAACGAAAACAGTTACGACAGCCAGACATTTGACCAAATAACTAGTCAGAAGATTAAGAATGAGATTAATGAAGAGCCAGATTTGTCTATTCTTCCAAACATCAACTTCTCCCAACCACCTCCTGGCTTCATGCCCAACAATGACAACTCAGCACTGTTAGCATTCCAAAATGGTCTACCAGATCTTAGTAAGCCCCCACCTGGATTCCCTCCATTCCCTGATATAAACAATGAAGATCTAATGCCTTCTGTACCCTATTTCGAACTACCGGCTGGTTTGATGGTCCCACTCATTATGGTATGTAAATTTTAATTATTTTCTTTGTGAATGAGGAGTAACAAACAAATGGAGTGATAACATACAAATAGTGACAGGTGTGTGCGATGATATTGGTGTAATAAATGTGTGCATTGAACTAAAGTCATTTTCCCCTGCTTTTCTGTCAACATAAATTAGTTTATGATCAAGGAGAAAGACTATTAGCACTCCTTTTGTTAACACCTCCATTTTCTTCTGTGGCTGTTTTATTATTCTCTTTTCTGATGAAATATGTTTATTTTAGTTGGAAGACGATAGATATCGGCCATTGGATCCGGCGAAGATTCGACTTCCACCTCCCGCCCCGCCTAATGATAGATTACTGGCAGCTGTCGACGCGTTCTATGCTTCGCCTAATCACGAACGGCCTAGAGACAAGTCAGTACATTAAAACAATAATTATATGATACAAATTAATCTATTTTTCATATTCATGCATTATTCAGTAAGATTTCTTCTCTTTTCTGCAGTGAGGGCTGGGAGAAATTGGGCCTGTATGAGTACTATAAAGCTAAGAATGCTGCTAGGAAAATGAAAGAAGAAGCAGTGGCACAGGGCTTCCGGGAAAAGTCAAGATCACCTAGTCCTATACCAAAAGACTTGCAGAAACAACCTACCCCACCCGGCAGGAGATATAGGTATGATTTGATTTTATTACTGTCATAACCTAAGTTCTATGGAAATTGAGTCGTAGTTTTCGAAAAGTCGTTAAGCGGTTGGATACTGCGACGCTGGCCATTTTTTATGAACTTTCTTTTCCCTTGCTGTCAAATACGGTGAGGAAGGTAAGAAGTAAATATGAACATTCCACTTATTCCGTACTCTATGTCTTTATTCAGTGTTTAATTACTGTCATTCAGTTTTGTGCGATATTCAGTACAGTAAAATAATATTCTTTATTATGTACTCAGATCAAAAAGTAAAACCCCAGAGAAACCTTCGCCAACAAAATCAAAGTCAAGATCACCATCTCCAAGAAGAAAGTCCACGTCATCAACTTCGTGGAGAAGAGAGAGGGACAGAGAGAATCGAGAAAGTAAGTTCTATTTTCTTTTAGTAATTAAAATGGCGACGTGACGTGCGTTTATGAGCATGATGCAAGAATATGGATGCAAAAGGAGTTTGTAAGGATCATAGCTGGTGGTGTTTTGTCGTTTCTCTTTACACCCAGTGTTAAAAATACTGGAGTTTATGTATGTATGTGACCAGTGCACAACAGGTGGTGGGGAGACCAATTTTTAGAGCAGCTGTGAACGTCTTTTGGCTGATTTAATAATAATATCAAATCAATACTAGTAAAATCAGCCAAATATGTAAATGAGCAGACAGGTGTGTTACTTTGTGTAATTCATTTTTAGGAAAAGTTTTTGAGGAAACCAGCTTGTTCTAAAACAAAAAATAATCTAAGGAAATAGGCTAGTTTCCGCCATCAATAAATTGCAAATCTATTTAGTCCGTCAGTTAAGAGTATTGGAAAATAATGGATACGTTTTTTTTGTTTTTGTAAATCAATGAATACTGACAAAGTTAAATCGCATCGAAACTCGGGAGTGGGGGCGCTCTTGACGTCAGAACGTCGAACGCACTAAAAATTATACCACGGCGTGGCGTGACGTATTGAGAATTTTAAAAGCGTCGTATCTTCGTCAATTTTGGTTTACGTAACAAAAAAAAAATACGGGTCAAATATTTTTGATCATTTAACTGACGGACTGGCCACGTCTGCCGCATGCCTAATGAGCTATAGGCCAAAATAGCCACTTTCTGGAGCCGTTCACAGCCAAAAGGCGTCGCGGCAGACATCGTAGAAGATGGCGGGACGAGCTGGATAAAACCAACGACCAGTGGTCCACAGCTCTGTATAGAAAAAACTGGAAGTCATGGGGAGAGGCCTTTGCCCAGCAGTGGGATGACGCAGGCTAACAGTAACAGTAACTGACGGACTAATTAGATTTTTTTGGTCATCTACCCTAATATTATAAAGAGGAAAGATTTGATTTTTTGTTTGTTTGTGTGTTTGTTACGATTTAATTCTAAAACTACTCGACCGATTTGAAAAATTCTTTCACCATTAGAAAGCCACGTCTTTACTGAGTACTGAGTAGGCTATATTTTATCCCCGTACGCCCACGGGAACGAAAACTACGCGGGTGAAACCGCGTGACGTCCGCTAGTGTGACATAATTATCCTAAGATGCTCTGGGCCCGCGTGGTAGATTACAGCCCACTCCCGCTCTCCTGAGAGGAGGTATTATGATTGTGTCTGCAGTGTTCCCACAGCTATTACTGGTTGTTACTGTTTATGATGCATTCAAGAGGAAAAATAAATTCATGGTCTCTACTACAGCATGCCGTTAAACCGTTATCAGAAAATATGTTGGACCTTAAATTGGCATGTTGTGTAACTGATACATAACAGATAATATTCAATACAATTAAATAGATGATAACTAACCTGCCATATTGCGCGAAAGAGATGTCTGCGTTCGTATAATATTATTATTTTTTAGAAACTTACGACTTGCAGACCTCAACCATAAAACAGTGCAAAATCTCTTGACGAAATGACGTTTTTAGCAATAAGGTGTTCTGATTTGTGTCTTTCTCTATTACTTTGTATTGAATCGACAGTTTAGCATTGGAGACAAAGGATAGTGTGCAATAACACCGATCTCTGCCTCTATACTATAAGAAATAGTAATAAATCTGTTACCACAACTAAAATTAATAAACAGAAAGCATGTGAAGCTTTTCGTCCCTGCTCTCATTTGTAGGTAGATCTTTATTAGCCGTTACGGATACTCAAAATCTCAAGTCTGTCCGCCAGTACTACTTGTTTCAAGGGGTATCGCATTAACCAGTTACTGGGTTGTCGAGGGCAAATAGGGGATCTCTCAATAGGGTAGATGACAAAAAAAATCTAATTAGTCCGTCAGATAGATTTTCAGATAGAAAAATATGTGTCCAAAAATATTGGACACATATTTTTTCATTTTTCACGTAAACAAAAAATGAAGACGATGCAGTGCGTCGAAAACTCGTGTGACGTCACATTTGAGTACAATTTTTACTCAAATGTGACGACAAGCCCCCCCCACTCATGATCTTTGACACGTTTTAGGTTCGTCAATTTTTATTAATTTGATTAAACAAAAAACACGTATCCAATATTTTTCGATAATCTAACAGATTTTTTTTTTGTCAGTCATCATCCCTATTTTAGTTGCACTGGAAACCATCTCCAACATAATTGTCCAAGACCAGACAGAACGATGACGATGAAATAAAAACGCAGTACTAAAATGTAAATGGTATAATAACAGGTCGTCGGCGATCCCGATCAAGATCGAGGTCGCGATCACGAAGCAGATCAAGGGAACGGGACAGGCACCGGGAGTCGCCGAGGTCACGGCGCGTTGAACGTTCTAAATCGCCCACACCTCCTAGTTTCCTGTGAGTATGATGCTCATCTACATGTTCAATTGTTTTTTAAATGACAAAGTTTTTGAGATTACAAAGCGCAGTTTACGATTTCGATTTAAAATATAACACCACAAAATCCTTATTACAAATGTATAAAATTTGATCCATCACACTGGCTCCCAACAGGACCTAATTTAAAGGCAAGAAAGACTCCTTAGAGAAAATATTTCAAAACCTATTCAAGGGGTTATACACTTCTAAATAAATTAAAAAAAAAAGCAATCGGTCGGTACCGGTGGAATTGGTCTGATGATCCAGCCGAAATGCGGCCATGGGGAACGCTCTCAACTAAGCCCGTCGGTTTTAAGTCTCGTTGGATTTGCCTGAGAAGTCTGCCTTAAATCACTGTAGAACATTTTGTAAGAGTACTGTTCCATTTAATTATTATTGATTTAAATTCCCATAGTGGTGGAGCATACCCCAGTACATCTACGTCAGGTCTAGACTCGAGCAACAAAGGTCACCAGCTGTTACAGAAGATGGGATGGAGCGCTGGCGGCCTGGGCGCGTCCGGACAGGGTATCGCCGAACCAATCAGCGGCGGCATTGTTAGAGACAGACAAGATCAGTATAAAGGTAAATATAGACAAAAATACTAATTATAATAATTCTAAATACCAAAAACTTATCTTTTCGAAAAGTGTAATACGAAGCAAAAAATAATTTAAGTTTCTGTAGTTGATTGTTGCTTTTGTTATTCTGAAGCCCTTATTTTTATTCGAGTTTGGTCAAGCCAAAAGGAAAGTTTATGATTTTAGCAATAGCAGTTTGTAACATTATTATGTTTCGCTATAGCTCCTAAACTACTGAACCGTTTTTTTTTAATAAAGTGGCAACAACAAGTTATATTGTTAACTTGTACAATAGTGTAGGGGCAGATTTAATAATCCTTATTTCTTTTGTTGTCCACAGGTGTAGGCGTAAACCTCAATGATCCCTATGAGAACTTCAGAAAGAACAAGGGTGCAGCATTTATTACGAGAATGAAGGAAAGAGCATTAGAGCGTTCATCGTGATTGCTCGTCCAACTCATAATATGAATTGATGTAAATGTGTATGTACGTTGCGATAGTGTGGATGGGATATGATTTATTTTATCTAAATCATCTTAAATAAAGTTATATGAATTTTCAAACGTGCTTTTATTTTTATATCAGCTGAAATAAATACACGATCGGTGTGCTCACGTCGTGGCGACATTCATTAGCCCGCACTAGACTGGCGTAGTGGATCATGGCCCTTTTGGTAGTCTAATGGGCCGCTAAAAGTTCCGGGCCCCAGAATCCCGAGAAGTGTCAAAGATACACAATATAGGTACATTTAATATTTTAACAATTTCCTTCCGAACGAATTTCGATCTCGTCAGCCAATATCAATGAAGATTGTACTATCTGGGTCTTTTCCGCCTGACCAGTTAAATTTTTTTTCGCTTAAATCATGCGGAGGCGCCGAGCCACGCCCCCTTAAAGTTTGGGCCTATTAGGAAAGCGTCAGCTTTTGCGCGCGAAATAACGATAACTCTCGTTTGGCGTGCGTCGTCAGTGCACTCGGCCGATTCGGTATCTTTTCATTCATTATTCCTATACAAAGTCAACGGGGCGGGGCTAGAGAGCGTTTCTATGTTGCGAGTGCAAGCAAAACTTAGCTTAGTGGTGGTCAGGCGGGAGTGTCCTCGATAGTACCAACGTAGACACTAGTGCTCAAGTGTGTACACTCCCTCTTCCTTTCCGACACGAATGGGGAGAGACCAGGTGCAGTCCTAACAACTTTACAAGACACGAGGGTGTTACACCACCAACTTCTAAACATTGTGCTTCTACTGCGAGATTCCTGGAAAAACTCAAGAATACTACCGGCTCTGGAAATTGAACCCAGGAGTAAGTAGTTGCAGTTGCCCCTACAACCCCAACAGAACAGGGCAGCAAATATTTGAGTAGTGTAAAGAAAGTAAACAGATAAAGTTTTATTAAAGCTTATTTTTTAGTCATTTTAGAAATGCAGTGAGTAGATTATAATTATTACAGTTCAAAATCGTCTTCATAGTTATCTTTGAATTCTGCTAGCTTATTTAAAGTTTCACTGTACTCTGAAGCTTCAAACCCTTCTTGGTTAAATTTGTGCAATTTGGCAAATTTAAGCCTACTAGTTTCTCTGTGCAGTTTTTCAATCATATCTGACATAAAATTACCATTGTGGTATCCTGCAACAACAGCACAACTCTCAACCTTCTCTTGGGTAACGTCACTTCTTACAAACCCATATTTATTAAGTTCGTTTGAGAAAAATTTTGGGTAAGGAGTTTTGACTTCGAGAGGCTTTTCACATATTGTCACGTTTGTTGCTGAAAGGAAGTTGTTTGCTTGGAAATATAATTCAAACATCTCCTTCACATTATTACACCGGTATGCTGGTATATTCATTTGTTCTTTGGCTTCTTTCAAAGGTGCTTTCAAGTAGCTTTCTGGAACTCCTCTCACAGTGATCAATTGGAATATTTTATCTGAAGCAATTTTACAACTAGGTGTTATACTTGTGTAAATAGGTTTTGTAGTAGTATTCAAGTAATCTATCAAATATTGTGATTCATTTAATGGTAATGGCATTCCTAATGAGGCTGAAGCCATTTTTCTGCCGTAACCAGTGAGATCAGCACAAATATCTGATAGTGTGAAAATGTTGCTTTTGTGTCTATACTTCTGACTCAATGTGTCCATTGCTGATGCTAATAAAGCTGAACTATGGTAATACAGTTCAGGATTGTAATTAATGTAGTCAAATTTCCTAGGACTCCCTGGTTTCCTCCATCCTTTCTCTCCAGTGCATAGGGGAACAAACAATGTTGCATACTCCGACAGCTCTTGAATAGAAACTGCTGTGTTCACAAGCCTTGTGGAATCTTTAACATTAGCCCTATCTCTTTCTTCTTGTGTGGTAGGACTGTTATCAGGGAAATGTGAAGGTATAATTGGGTATGCTAGAATTGTTTTGGTGTATTCGTCTGCAAGATGCTCTATACAACTGAGAGCAAGGCCTGCGAACCCATCCACACAGTCAAAGTTGACTTGAAAACCTTGCATGCTGTCACATTCTTCTACATATCTTCGGATGTTGTCTGTAAATGCTTCGCCAAAATCAAGCTTCCAGACTGATATGCCGGTATGATAAATATCCATACATTCCTGAAAAAATACAAGAAATATGATTATACTATTGACAAATATACATTAAGGTTACTCTCAACTTAATAGACAAAACTTACTGTATCATCTCCATGAACATATTCTTTTACAATATTTATTGTTCTCTCATGAAGCCTGGGGTATAAGTAATCAGTCCATGTTTTAACATCTTCTTCAAAGTTGTATTCTTTTGTGGGAACACTTGGTCCCTGACTTTCAATATCTGCCAAGTACTCATTTTTCGGTGGAGCTGGTTCTTCGATTGTCTCAACAGCATCCCAATTTATTGTATTTTCTTCGCCTCCACTAGACAAACCACCACTTTCAGGCAAAGTTTTCAGAGAACCTTTAAGGTCAGCCAGAAGGAGTCGTGGTGTGTATGTCACTTCACGCTTCGCGGTTTGACCTTCACGGTATAAAATATCGTGGTTAACTTCTGTTTGCACAGTTCCTGTATAATCAAAACTAAGTTCTTGTAAGTTCCAAAAGTGTGCACCAACATAGTTCGCGTAGTGACCAAATTGTAGGGTGAGTATTTCACGAGTAGACATGATGAATCGCATAAACTAAACTTAGATCTAACAAGAATGTAATATCATTTCACAGTAAATAAAGTTTAAACGGTTCAAACAAACAAACGCAGTAGTACCATGCATGCATGCAGTACTGTCAGTATGACAGCGACAGGACAGGTATGAGTTATGACAATGAATGACACTGACAATATAGATTAACGTACAGTTAAAACGTTTTCAGTGAAAACGCGTTTTCCCTAGTTAAAACTATTTTTTGTAGTTTCTAGTTTTTTCCTGTTATTTATTTGAAATTTCAAGTACATAATTAAAATAATCATGAGCAGCGGTGGCCCAGTTGTGGTGGCCCCGACTTACGAACAGTTAGTCGTGGGTTCGAACCCAGACAGGCACATTACTTTGTGTAATTTATTTCATCACCACTGCTCTCAAAACGCTGAAGGAAAACATCGTGAGGAAACCTACAACCAAAAATTCGAAGACATGTGATATCTACCAATCCGCACTGGGCCCGCGTGGTGGATTATAGCCCATTCCCTCTCATCATGGGAGGAGACCGTGTCCCACCATTGAGAACATTATAGGTTGATGATGATGATGATGAATTAAAATAATCAAATAAAGAAAAGTAAAAATCAGCTTATTATGAAATACATAATGCTGGTCCTGCTCCACAACCATAGGGGGGGGGGGGGGGGGGGCAAATTAATTGATTGTTTGGGTCGGGCATTATTTGAGTCCATCGACACGTAAAGAAGAAGATGAAGAATTGATTCCCATGTTAATGTTTTGTGGAAGCTGCAGAAGATTGTAAAAATATACTTGCATTATATAGATTCCAGTTCTTAGTATTATATAATTGCATGGCACATGTGTGAGTACTTTGTACTGTTCAGCCACCATTTACATTTATTTATATTTCATTGACTTGAATATGCCTTGGTGGCTGAGAGAATGTCATGCTCACTTAAATGTCTCGCTGATGGTGGCGGGTGTGTCGGGTCATTTAGTTCCCTTCAATATGGTTGAGTTGAATGGCGCCGGTACATGCGTCATGTTTGTGAACGGGCGCTGTCAGTTGGGACTGGTCATCTCTTAGCTGCCAAGGTTCATTTTAATTACTTTATTCGTAAACTGTTGATCTAATCTTTTACTCTGGACGCTCTTAGTGTGCACGTCTTTCTACATCGTTCTCACATATATGTATAATCTCAAAATTAAAGATGTAACCAAGATTTTGTAACAATATTTTGATTTTAAAAGAGTGTCCATGGAGTTTCTTGCCCGTTCTTCTCCATAGAGATCTACGCTAGGGAATGGGCAACTACAGTACTTTCTCAAGTTATTATGCCTTGTGACTGGGACTGTAGCTTTGATTTTCTTTTTTGTATTTTTGACATTCAAAAGTGCCGTAATGGTCTAATTGAAATAAATGCTTTGAGTTTGAGTTTGAGTTTGAGTTTACAAAATGAAATGAAGTAAGTTTACCTACTTATTATTGCATGGCATACTATCGTAGCATTTTGAGTTGCAAAGGTTGCCTTTTTCTTGCATTCATTTGTCAGTCCTCCAGATAATGTTTAACAGTCTCCGTTGGTTTCAATCATCTCCCAACACACAATGAACTTTGAAATCTGTTGAAAGCTTGAATCATTTTGACAAAACGGGTTTTCCCTAGTTAAAACTAGTTTTCACTGATATTCAAATCAGTTAATACTAGTTCTAACTAGGGCCGTTAGTAAAAACTAGTTTTAACTAGGGAAAACGCGTTTTCACTAAAAACGGGTTTTAACTGTAACACATACACAGAGCACAGACTATCTATACTAACCACCACAGATGATGGTAGTCTCGGTTGGTAACACAAACTTATTAAAAATAATCTGACGAGGGTTTAGGTGGAAGCTCCAGGGCAGCTCGCGTCACGTTGTTTGAAATTTGCAGGCCAGTGTCAGGTAGTATGTTGATTTAAATAGGATTCGCGTCCGTAACATGTATGTAGTTATTATGGATAACTGTTACTGTTAGCCTGTGTCATCCCACTGATAAGCAAACGCCTCTCTGATGACTTCCAAATTAGTCGACCCAATGTAGACCACTGGTCGTTGGTTTTGTCCAGCTCGTCCCGCCATCTCCTGCTAGGTCTACCGCGTTGCCATCTGGCTGTATCAGGGCTCCACATCGTGGTTATTTTGGCCCACAGCTCGTCGGGCATGCGGCAGACATAGCCCATGTCCCACTTTAGCTTAGCGGCTTGCAACGTCAGTAATTTGTGTTTTGGAGCGCAGTGTGGTGTTGCGTACATGGTCGGTAAGTTTGACGCCTAGGATACTGCGCTCCATTGCAGGCGGTGCGGCTGCGGTCTTTTGAATGTTTGTCAAAGACGTCAAGTCTGAGATCCACAAGGAACTTGAGATCCATTATGTCAAAATGGAAAGAATGCCCACAGACGTATACGTCAGTGAGAATGCCCTACTCTAAGAGGGTTATTGTATTGATAATTTTAATTCTGTATTAACAAGATAAGTGTAGCGGGCGCGAATCATATTTTTCATAAAACCCAACCTGACACTGACAGAAAAACGTCACCCCCGATGATGCTATCACCCTCTTACAGGAAAGCAGCAAAGTCACCAGAGGCCCTACTCTCTTACGTTTCGTCCGAATATTCTGATCTATCCGTCTCTCTCACTCGCACTCATCTGCAGACGTGCGCGAGAGGGAGGGATAGATCCGAATATTCGGACGAAACGTTAGAGCCGTTCGTAGAAAATACAAATACAGACCGGCAACATTCCGACCTCGCCGCCGAGGTCCAACGCGACGTCCCCGTTCAACCCCCCCCCGACCCTTGCTTGAGCCAGCCCGCGATGCTGAGCCAGTAGTTCAAAACCAGCCCCCAATTAATTTTAACTTAGATCCAGCCTGTCCCCTTGCTGCCCCCCCAGCGACGCCCTAAGCCGAGGTTCGTACCCCACAGGGGGTGCCCTTAGTGCGTAGTCGCTTAGTTTTAGTTATGCCCCTGGCTGGAGGCCTTTATTTCAAGGCATCCACAGGACTAGCCCGGTTAAGCAGTAGCCAGTCTCCTGACTGAACTGCGAGATGCCATACACAAAAAAGACAAAATCGTAAGAAAATTTAAAGATTTCGTGGGCTACCTGGCGTTTTCACTCTGGTCAATTTAGAGGGACAAAGGACGCAGAGGGGGGCAGCTGCCCCCCTCTGCGACGCCCATGCGGCTACGTAATATTACATACATAGTCGGTAGGTGTAACAATAGTTGGCAAAGCCCAAAATAAACGTGATTTGAAAGAATAGTTTTCGGAACTCGTCTCTGTTATGGTTACTATCCGTGCGGTGCGGATTTTTATGGACACATCCCGGCTTTTTGGTGTACGTTACCCCAGCAGGAAAGTGTCTCATAAAGTTTTATGAGTGGAACGTTTAATAATTAGTCTAATACCTTTAACTGCTGTCAATGTGGCCCCACATAGAAAATGTGTGCCCCTTGTCGTTTTGGAAAAAAACGGAAACGATTCCTGCTGGGGTAACGGTTTTCCAGCAGGAAAATTCTAAACGAATGATCGGAGAGAAACATTGTGCCTTGTAGCTTATATGTTAATGCCAATAGTGTGGATAGTGCCACACACAATGTGCCCCCAAAAATAAAATGTGTGCCCCTTCAGGTTTTCGAGATATTGCATTTCCTGCTGGAGTAATGTTTTGCAGAATCGTATATCTCTAAAACCATTGCATGTGCCTCTGTAGAATAAACATACACTAGTAGCTCTTAATGTGTGCCCCTTAGTGCCCCAATTAGATTTACATGTACACGGCTTTTTGGTAATCCATCCGCAATGAGTAGTCTACGAATACTATCATTTAAGGAAATAGGGCTCTAATTAAAACAAATAAACTTAAGTGATCAATCAATTTTATTACAAAAATGTTATGAAAAAATCGTTCAAATCATCTAGGTTTCCTTAGGTGTATTACTAAAAGCTAAACTAATGGCTACACTTATTCTAAATGCTTATTACTTGGATGTTGCAATACTGGCAGTGGAAAAATACGTTAACTATTTTGTATTGTACAAAATTACAGCTAATTCTCGGCTGTGACAAATTGTTGAAACTTACAATGTGGGTTATTTCCAAATCTATTTCTTTAATATCCGCATTGGATTTCCTAAAGCGTGGCTGCAGTCAGTATAATTATCAACTATACAGGATGGTAGGGCACCAACGCGAAAACTGTTACTACGTTACTGGTACATCATTCTGAAACCCAGCACATCGTATTTTTCGTCGGAAATTAAAAAAAAACAGCCATGTCCTACTAAAGTGTAACCATGTGACCTACACAGTCAAAATGTATGGAACGGCTGATTTTTTATAAAATTACCCTTCCACCCTGCAGGTACCATATAATATTAACTATTACATTACTTTGGAAATGGCATCTACAAATACAACCATAAACACGATTAATTTATTTAATTAGATTCACACGCATACTATCGAATTATAGCAGGAGATATCAAAACGCACTATAATAGAATATTATATACACAATTGCACTGTTGTGTCTAGGTATACATAGAGCACCTAATTTAAACGCATTTGTTGAGGATTCTTCCATGGTGTTTGTTTTTATATTTAGTTTTATAAGTATAATCTATTCCTACCTACTAACTATTGAATGAAAACGTTTTATTTAGGTACATTGGAATAACCAACTATGGGTTGCCGCTGGTGGTGAAAGATCGACCGCGCCTGGATTTTTAACCGCTGTGAACTTAGCTTCGAGCAAACGTTTGGGCTTTTTGATTACACTGTGATAACAAGAAGCCAATTACAAGGGTAATCTATAACGCATGACGCGCACCAAGAGGCGGGTTCGCAGGGTGCGCGTAATTTTACTAATCCTGTAAGACTTCTACTTCCTACGCGCAATACAATATCAACGATAATAATACGTCACTTTTAAACTACAATATAAGGCAGTATTTTGTACATTTCTCTATAGTGCTAGCACCCCAACCAACACAGTAACCTGAAAGCATACATTTCTGAACTTTCTAATAAAAACGAAGTCTAGCAAATCGTTCACCAAAAGTAGCAACCTCAAGCAATAATAGGCGACGTGAATACCCGTCTCACATGAAACGTAATAGATAGGAAAACGAAAACAGCGTAGCGTTTTCTCATTATGCTGTAACATGAGGAAAGACTGCTGTCTTAGTTTCTTTATATCTGTTTACTTTTGTGCCTTTTTCGACAATTGAACGTAGTTTTGCCTATAGCCTCGTACCTACACTATACTAACTGCAAAGCAGAAAACTTACAAACAGTTAAATCTGAATTTTATAATAACTTGTGATAAATATGATTAATTTCCATGGGTGATTTCAATATTGCTTCATATCACAGTATCATCTAATCTAATATGTATTTAGGAAATAATTGGACTACATTTGAATATATTTTGATAAATAACTTGTAACTAAGTGTATCTAATAAATATATGTAGCCGGTACTAGCATTAAACATTTTCTTTGTCTGTAAATCTATCTGCTCTATAAATCCGTATCTAGACTTCCAATTCGCAAGGCTGGCGCATTTGTCAGTACAACACAACTGAGGCCAAATAAGCATTTCCTGCAGGTCTCGATATGGTTACAAATCGACTTGAAACTTATAATGCCTCGACGGGCGCGCAAATGTTTTATTTGCGACCGTCGAGTATGCAAAATTGGTATTTAAATTCATTGAATGAAATATTACGATTCATGCTCTAGTGTCGTTTTCCAACCTATAACTAATGCATAATTATTTATTCTAAACTCACAAACGCACAATTTCATTTACTACTTTCGAGAGATCCACTAACACAACCAATACTACAAAGACCAAGTCTATTTCATTCCAATCCATCTTCTTATCTCACAATACACTAATCAAAGCATGTATGTACTTCGCAATGTAGTCAATATGTTTCGTCAATAACAATTTACTCAATTCTTGAAAATGTGACAAATTGCTGTTAAGAAAACATAATGAAATCATTGCCGAATGTTCCATTCACATATTTTTTTACTAAATCTATGCTTTTGTATTGATGTTGGATTATCCAATTAAATCGACACCTGTAACCACTGAAATTGCACATCTTACGTGTAAAATCGCAACATAATAAAAATGAATGTGGTATGTTTCTACAGTACATAAATAAAATAAATGTATGTAGACACAAGGTTATTTTTAACAGGTACAACGTAAAGTAACTAAAAATAAGTTTTGCAGCAGTGTATTGCCGAAGTCAGCTATAAACATAGACATAAGAACAAAAGGTTCTTACTATGTACTTCTTTTTTATATAAAACCATTTCAGCTTCAATGAAGCTAGGTTCGAACTTTCCAATTAATGAAAGTCCTTGTTTGCGTAAAACTTCAACTAATTTTATCCAAGAATTGCTGACTGAAGTCACTTAGCGCTTGGCATCATTTCTCATTTATTTAAAAGACGTATAAATATAACGACGTAAAAATGTCTTGTAATTATGTCTATAGTTAGCTATTTTCGACTTACGGCAGCATTAATCAAATGATATTATAAATTCCGGAAAAAAGCTGCCACTAACAACAAATAGTATGCAAATAAAATACATAACACAATATGTACATATATCAGCGGTGGGAACTTGACATACCCGCTATAGCGTTTGCTGCTAGATTGAGACATCATTTCATGTGTACTTTCCTATTTTATTTAAACAGTTTTTCGTACTTTAGTCCATATAAACGAACTAACAATAAAATAAAACATTGCCCTGTCTTCAAATGGAAAAATATCTGTCTTGATAAAAAGAAAATTAAAAGGTCAGTTCGCTTATATGAAATATTCCGTAATTTTGCTAAGCTAAACAAACTATTCCTACAATATTATGTTTTGAACGCTATTGGGCAGTATTCAACGTCACTTTTTCAAATCAAACCAACACAAATCGACAGCACTCGATGGTGACATAATAAGAACCTACTTACACATCAAAATCGAGATGCATCTGCTTTCATGTTTACGCTTAACAAATAATATTATTTTACAGTGTAAGATATGTAACAAGTGTTCCGTTTTTGTAAAAAACATGTAAATACACTTATCTGGTACAGACTATCACGATCGAATTTGATACATAATACAAACATTCAGCATTCTGAGACACATTCACAGCTAATCATTAAGATTCGAATTATTAAACGTAATCCAAGTTATCTAACAATGGAACAATCACTGGAGAGACTACGCTATGTTCTATCGTTGACCCCATAACGTTATGATCACAATTTTATATGAATACAAGTCTTATAAGTTGTTTAGGAATTTTGCTTAAATTAATGCGACTCGGTTGACGAGTGGCGTTTTTCTTCTACTAGTGTGCGTCTGAGTTGTCACAGGTTGATAGATGAAGCTTGTCTTAGCCCGTTTTGTTTGATGTACTGGAAAATAAAATAAAATTAATTAATTAAATATTTAGTTTACCTAGTCAATATACTATATTTTAAGTAGTCATTTGTAAATAAGGTCGTAATAATTAGTTTAATTTGCTTTATTGTAACTACTTCACAGGTATTTCACAAGTCTACTATGTTCTTAAGATATATTGTACTAAATAATAAGCATGATAATTCAATTGAGCTCATATGAGAGCATAGAGTTTAACAAAATTATTATCTTGATAAACAACATCTTATTTAACTTACTTGTATAATTTTCCGTCATCGACAAGTCTAATTTCACAGGTTTTGTAACATCAATGTCGATTTCTTCATACGATTGATCTAGTATCTAGAAAGATAAGCATATGGAAATGTTAGTTATGTTAACAGTATTTTATGAACAAAGTATGCAGACTCGGACCAAAAATTACTACATAATTATTATTTAAATAAATCATCTTTCTGTCTGTCATCTTTAAAAAACAGACAGAAATATAACTTAAGAACAATGATTCAAATTCAGTTTATGCAGTTTGTGCGTTAGCCGGGTACAATTAGACAAAAAATATTCAAAAGGTGGAACGAAGTTTATAGTGGTCGGATTTTCATGGGACTTTTTTCATTGAGTTTTTAGAGGAGTGGAGAAGAAAGTTAAAAAAAATTTTGCCGATCGCGACGTTTTTTTGACGATGCTAAGCATATGTAAAGTATTTTTTGAAAATTTCCTATTTTCTGCAATAAGTAATATGCATGAAATACAAAACTCGTTTTATTTATGAAAATTGCCTTGTATTGGCGGATAAAAACATTGTGGTACACTTGTTTAAGTTTCTAAGACATCACTTGTTTTACAATTTACTGTTTTATGTAGCATGTTTTTGGTGAAACGGAACGCACTCTCAAAACGCATCGTCCTCGATAACGAAAAGTTCATTGTGTCAAAAAAACACTTTTATTTGAAGTGCTTAGAGTTTCACTAAAATTTTATTATAATATTGTTATTGCTTTTTTTACTTGATTATAGCACATACAATTCGTAAAATTATTTTATTAAGGCCAAAAAAATTAGAACCAATTAGCGTTTAATGGTAGGTCGTAGGTCACACTATTACGCTACAATATGAATTCGTCGAATTTGAAGTTATTGATAAATAAAAAAAAATATTCGAAAGGAAATTTTAACAAAAAGTCGCGAGCGGCGAAATTGTTTTTTTTTTTTATTTTCTTCTCCACTTCTCTAGGAACTCTAAAAAAACGAACTAATAAAAATAGTCCCGTGAAAATCCGACCACTATAAACTTCGTTCCACCTTAGGCATGACGAAAGTATCAAAAAATTGCAAATCTATTTAGTCCGTCAGTTAGAGTGTTGGAAATTAATGGACATGTATTTTTTGTTTTTGTAAATCAATGAATATTGACAAAGATAAAACGCATTAAAACTCGAGAGTGGGGGCTCGTGACGTCAGAACTAGCTAAAAATTATACCTAGGCGTGACGTATTGAGAATTTTAAAAGCGTCGTATCTTCGTCAATTTTGGATTACGTAACAAAAGAAAAAATACGTGTCAAATATTTTTTGATAATCTAACTGACGGACTAATTAGTTTTTTTTTGTCGTCTCGCCTATTGCACTCGACTAACTCAGTGCTCGTTAATTTACGTGTAGGTAATTTGATACAAATTATGTTCCATTTTTGAATTTATTCGGCGAGTACTGACTATTCGGACATCGTGAAACAGGCCCTAAGGGCCGGCGCACTTAAGGCGGAGCGCAGCGCAGAGCATTTTTCACTGTCAAACATTATCGACAATGTCTTCATTGAAATAATATCTCAAATCAATTAACAGACTGCCCGTGGACACGCGATCTTCCGCGCGGAAGCGCGCATTCTCGGATTCATTTATTTTAGATATTATTTCAATGAGGACAATGGTGCCGATTCCCTTGTTTACAAACTAAACCAAATTTAAGTTCAGTGCGTCTTTTTCTTTCTATTTCATTAAGAAAAGGACAGAAGATAAATTTTAGTTACGTTCTGTCAAATTAATCAGCGCCATACAACTTTTAGACGCGATTAAAAAGTTGACTACTAAAATTACATCAAATTACGTCAGGTGCTGACTAATTTGACAGGATTAAACTAATTTTATCTTCTGTCCTTTTCATAATGAAATAGAAAGAAAAAGATGCATTCAACTTAAATTTAGTTTAGTTTGTGAACAAGGGAATCGGCACCAATGTCGACAATAGTTTGACAGTGAAAAATGCTTTGCGCTGCGCTCCGCCATATTTGCGCCGGCCCTTAGTGTAATGCTGGAAACATGTGAGCATCAATTTTACTCACTTCAATATCGCTGACTTCTTCACCAGATTCCACGTCGGTCATGTATGAGGTAAGAGATGATGGTCCCGTTGCGAGTAGTCGGTAAGTGCCACCGACCATGCCTGTACCTTCCACCACTTCTTCTACTTCCAACTCTTGATCAGACACCTCCTACGTAAAACCATAAAAGGTTACTCCACTGACACAAAAACAAAATAATTATATTCGGCCTATATCACAGTGGTATTAACAGAGGGCAAAATAAAAAAAGACTAAAGATTTGACATTTTGGTGCACCTGTTTCTACAATTCGTAAGCGAGGTCTTTGGCCGCGAAAATAAAAACATGATGTTAAGAACAGAACACTATATTTATTTTGGGTCTAAGGCTTAAAGTTCCGATGCATAATTATGCATATTTTGTCTGCATGCAACTGCTCAAGTTTTTGCTAATGATGCATGAATCTAGCGCAGCTCCTAGATTTGAGTTTCTTTCGTTTACCCAATTCTTTACAGATAAAAATATTTGATTTCGTATCATAAATGTGAAAAAAGACGAGAGATGTAAAGGTAAAAATAGAAATGTCTTAATTCGGAACGTATCACGCCTTATCAAAAGGATAGAGTGCGTAAAAGAACATCCACATTTGGCGATGCATATGGCGGCGCTTGCGCACCCTGGCAGCAGCCAGTGGTAGCAACATCTGCGCACTTGCGCAGTCAGGGTGCAGGGCGCATGCAAGCAGCAAGTTACTCTTGTTCGTAACGATAAAAGATTAAAACCGTCTGAGAATTCTGAGATAACTCACCTGTTCAATAATAGCCTCTTCCTCTTCAACTTCTTCCTTGACTTCGGGATCTAATTCGACGTCTGCATCCAGTTCCGGGTCAGCGTCAACATCTGCATCATCATCCGCGTCATTGTCCCCGCTTGCTCCGCTGTACTTCATTTCACCTCTTTCTAGAGCCTCTAAGTTTTCTGTAAAATTAATAATAAAATAAAATAAAGAGTGAGGTAAGAGGGTAAGGCCAAACAACAAGGCTGAATTAACACGGGATGGATAAAATGGCGGCAGGGCATTAAACATTCTCCTTAAACTTAAGGTGAAGATTTATAAAACAATGACCAATGACCTGCTGTCTTGTATGGATCAGAATCAGGCCACAAAAGGGATGAATGAAAGGCATTTGCATGTTGCGAAGATGAGAATGCTGAGGTGGACATGTAGTGTCACGAGAATGGATAAAATAAGAAATTACTACATAAGGAGAAGCCTGAAAGTAGCGACGCCCGGTGACTGTAAAGTTGTGTGGTAATCGGTTGTCATGGTATGGGCATGTGATGCGGAGGAATAAGGAAAATTTCGTGTGGAAAGTTTTGAGTACGAATGTGGATGGGTATAAGAATAGAGGAAGACCAAAGAAACGATGGATGCACTGTGTTAAGAATGATATGGCAAGAAAGGAGGTGTCTGATGAGATGACGAGTAATAGAGAAGTATGGAAGAAGACATGCTGCGCCGAAACCAAATAAATTGGGAGAGAATTATGATGAGGTTGATGCCAAACGAACGTAATTATGAGTATGAGTCGCGTAATTTAAATAAGCCGATACTGTGTATGAAACACTCATTTTACGCGACTCACAGTTAAAGAAATTACGCTCGTTTAGCCTCACCCTTATTGGCAGAAGAAAGAGTTTTGGTGGCCAGTGACGAAACACTGTCGACAGAGTAAGTGTGCCTTGTCCAGCAGTGGATCGGTAGGTGGTAGGTCTAGGATCAACTTAAATCTCAAATGCGTGACGTTATGTTCTATGGATGACAGGTAATCCCCTAGGAGTTGGGCAGAGGTGTATCTACCCAAATAGAATATTGATAAAAAAAAATACCATAAAGCCGTGTGCGGTTAATAACTTGAGTGAGAACGGGTAGAGATCATAAGGCGGGGCGGTCGTTCTCTAGATAGTAAATTTATACCATGTCCCATAATAAGAAAGCAAAACTGTACCTGGATAAACCATCGCCTTCTTGATAGCTTGTGGATCTTTCCGTGACCATTTTTGCACTTCTTCATCCATTTTTCCTATTTTTGAAGGATTCATAGCCCATAAGCAACCTGCAAGAAAAAAAAAGAAACTATAGTTAAAATTGTGATATTCTAAACATACTCCTATGTTTATTTTCTGGCTTTGGCTATGACGAGTTATACTAAATTTGCTTGCAGTGGGTAAAAGATGAGGCCAGACAGCTTTGGTTGGAAGCGGAGCTGAAAACCGTACGCCCGGCACCGTACCTCATTCGTGCAGTTTCGTAGCCCGTAATAAGCTAATATACAAGATTGAGGTTTAATAGGAGGCGGTGGATTAATTTTGCGAGATAAGAACAAGATAATTACCTTTCCTTTGACTTCCATTTGTCGATGGTTTTTCAATCTTTTCAAAACATTTATTCAAACTAAGATTATGTCTGACTGAATTTTTCCAACCATTTGGTGCAGTTTTGAAATAAGGGAAATGCTGGCTGAAAATTAAAAGAATTTTATTATTTGCTGAATCGAACGACATACATATTATTAATTATTTCATGTTCTTAGACGTGTAAAACTTACCACATGAAGTTGTAAATCTCTGAAACAGGTAAGCTACCTGTTCTTGAATTTTTTAGCGCCATTGCTATTAAACATGAATAAGAGTAAGCTGGCTTAGGAAACTCTCCAACATTACTTTTGCTAGAAGCGTTTATAAACTTCGCATGGCTAGTATCTAACGTAAAACCACCACTTACTGAAGTTTTAATAATTTGCCTATTGTTACTTAATGAATTATCAATTAAAATTGTTGCCTGGTTTTTGTTACCGTTCGCTAAAATTGTTCTAGAATTGTTAATTTGTTGAGGGTCCAGTATGTGTATATTACCAGATATAATTGTTTTCGTTCCTAATGAGTGTGCAACCTTTTGGCTCGTATTTAAAATTGAACAGCTTTTGTTATTAACTTTTATTAATTCTGTTTGACTTTTTATTCTGAGCGTTGGTGTTGATAAACTTGATACTTTAGATTTGTCCAAATCTTTTAACAAGTCCTTCACAACATTTTTCTCTTGTTTCCTAACATAAATCACCATTTGTGTGGCTTCTTCTAATTCAACACTTTTCTTGGTTTTTGGTTCTTCAGGTTCCTGTACTTTTGATACTTTTATCGCATTGGGCGAAAACGTTAAGTGACTCTTTTCTTCTTTGGGACTTGGAAGAGATATGCTATTACTGCTTAAATCGTCGGTTGCGGCCGCCGATGTTAGCAATAAGTTCGACGCTTCCTCTTTCACTATGCTTTTTACTGGAGTTTCTACAAATGTCGAAGGCATAACAGAATTCGGATTAACCATTACTGCGTTTGCCTCCGAGCCATACAAATCCAGATTATGAACAAAACTAGAACTATTATTGAGCCAAGTTGCAGAATTATCGGTGTCCATGTCTAATAAAGGAGGCAACTCCGAAAAGTGTGATCCTAATGTGTCCTGAAAAGAAAAGAGTAAGGTAAAATACAATCATGTAAAATGGGAACAAATGGTGTACATATTTCAATAAATTACTTTATGAAACAATAAACTTACAGCAAAATCCGTCATACTGCTAAGGTCCGTTGCTATCTCATTTTTTATATCCATATCCAACATATCCTGGAGTGAATCTGTGATATATAAATCCATGTCTGAGCACCACTGAAACAAAAAAAGTTCATTATTGTAGACGTACAACAAAACAAATCACTAAATAAAAATAACAATCTTGTGTGTTATGAATTATTATTAATAAATGACCGACATAAGTTTTTCGTAAACATTGGATTGGATTTCGCGCCCATTTCTATACAGTTTTGATCTACGGAGCCGAGCGAGACAGTGGTACGAGAGAGGCGGTACAATGAAACCACTACGTAGTACAGAAACCTGTTTTTGTATTAAGGTATGCGCTACCCTAACAGCGACGGAGTACAACAGTTTTGTTTACACTATAATGAAACAGTCATTTTTAAATAGGTATTCCTTTGTTTCACGTAGCAGGACATTCATTACTTTGTTTTAGCTAAACATTTTTGAAAAACAAAACTACCTCAATCGATATAATATTATCACGTGAGGTGACTGAGCTAGAAACATTTTTGTATCCCATTCGATCCTTTTTTTTATTAAAGACCTACACCAACCCACGAACATTTGGACGAGGGTTCGAGCAGTCCGGACTGGGTCGTTCGTTTACAACTGACGTGTATAAAAACTAACGAACGGAACCACTCCGAAAGCTTCCAACATTCGGGACGCAGTTTTTTGTCTATGCTTTTACTCGTATCTTTAAATAACGTGTTCTGGTATGCTGTTATAATATGTCCGTGATCCATTAAATTGTATATATTTATATGTGGTGTGTAATAGTAACCTAGAACTTTCATCTTCTTTCAATCAAATACCTAGGAATGTATTATTTAAAGAATGGATTTTTTTAAAACAATTTTTCTTATTTTCAATGCCTACTTTAGGTGAATGTATTGAATACTGGGGGCTACAACTACTAACTGAAGTCCTTGACACAAACAAGTCTTACTGCTTTAGGTATCTTAAATGTAGTTGGTAGGTATCTATGAACTGATTTAGATCGAGGTTTAAGAATTTATTTATCTGAATTCTTGTCATCTCGAATAATCGTACACCCATCGATTGCGCGTAAGGATATTGAAGATGTGGTGTTCTTCACGAAAAACCTATGTATTTTTACGCTTTTTTTATGTTTGGTAGTTAGCTAGTTTTACAAAACAATTGGTAACATTTACTCTAATTTTGCAGATTCAAACACCCCGCAAATCAGTCGCTATCCAGTATTATAAAATTGCAGGTACATTTTTGTCTGATCTACGTTTATAAACACGACAATTCGGCAACACATTTTCTTTATATAATATTACACATTTGGTATAAGTTTAACTCGTCAACATGCCAGCTAAATACATATAAACGAGTGCAGTGACTGATAAGTGGCCATGCGATATCAACAAACTATGCCTATTAAATTCAGTTTAGTCATTATTCAATTTGGCAGTCGGACTATCGGTCAGTTTTAAGTATAACTTGTTTAGCAGTTTTCAGTTTTGTCTTTGAATAGGTCAGAAAAAAACAATTACTCTCAAACAGTTCATGGATTATTCATTATTCTGTATCCCAAAAGTCGTACCTAATACCTACCCAAGTATCAACTTTTCCCGCGCAAACAGGATAACGGGATCGAAAATTGGACACACCTTACTCCGCAGGCAGAACGGGAAGGGTACAAATGGGGTGAGAAAAAGAGACAGCGATATAGGATCGAAAGAGGGGTGAATCAACCCCTGATACATAGCAGCCACGCCAAGCGCACCGCTCCCTTTTGAAGTTTACGCAAGCATGTTGTATTAGGTAGGAGGTAGGCATTCATTTTAGGAGATGAAAACATCCTGCAGGCAACGTGGGCAGTTGCAAAATGTAAGGTTAAGTATGAGATAAAATGCTACGAAGCAGGTACCCAATTGGTTTGGTAATACGTTGTGGGCACTTGTGGGTTAAGTTTAAAAATATGTTCATCGCGAAGCACTAGGTACCTATATCGTGTCATTGAAGACCATGAACCCAAAATTTTATATTTCTCGAGTTCATCTTAGTCACGAACAAACGACAACGTGCTATATGAATATGACTTGGAAAAATACATCGGCAGACATTCAAGTTTTTGCATTAGTAAACAATACCGTCTACCTGACGGTATTGTTTAAATGCTGGGTATTATGATGTGTTAGGTTTTTTTCATAGTACTTATATTACTATATCAGGTAAGTCTCTCACAAGTCACAAGTTTGATGTCTGTCATTACATAATGATGTAACATCATGTGCATGTCTACTTGTCTAGTGCTAAGTTGCCAAATAGACATCGCTATTATCGCTAAGTAGGTACCTATGCTGCCATATTGGTTTACGTATTATAGGAGGTACCTACGTTATAACGAAATAGTACAGGCAAAGTTGGTTTAAAACGTGTGGACCTGGACGGTGGGCAATTTTTACATTCGAGTTTAGGATTAAGTCAGAAAATAATACGTCAGGCCGTCGGCACTCATCACAGCATCAGCTAGTGATTTTGAATCCATGATGGCTGATGGCAGGTGAAGTTTGCACTAGCACTTCGTTCACCTTTGTTTTTTTCTGAAACACATTTTTAATGAAGAGTAAAAGAAATTTCGGGATTCCATCCACTTTTCATCGATTAAAATTCAGCCCCTACAAGTTTCAGCAGAGTAGATACTAGTGGGTAATAGATGTGGAGGCGCCGCAAGGGGCCCGCCGCCGCCGCCGCTGTGTCCTCGAACCTGACCGCGCGCGCTCGCCTTGAACTCATCGTGGTCGGCTCGGCTCTTGCACCGATGGCCGGCGGCACTCGTGAACGAGCCGCGAAAACTCGACGTCTCGGAAAACTTTGAATGATTTTTTCACTTTTTAGGTAGTTAATTATGGCATGGAGTGTGTGCTAATATAGGTAATTGTATAGAAAAATAAATAAATTTAAGTATTAATAGTAATTGTGCACCACTGAATTCTACTAGCTAGCCTACTTAACAATTAATATTACGCTTATGTCTTTATCTGATAAACCCTATTCATATCCATACCATAGTAAGTACCTATCTATCATTAATTATTTTACGAAATGATTTGGCGCGAAAAATACGCATTGGGATAATATTGCGCGCGCAACCTCGATACGAAGCATCTGGGTGGGGTTCCGTCGTATTGATTGCATGCGCGAGTTCGTCCCCTCGCGCCCCAGCCAGCTTTCTCGAAGTTGTCTGTTATAAACACGGGGAGGGAAACTGAAAAATATTTCAGCTCAACTTTTATAGCTAGGTTTGGAGGTGTTCATGTAGGTTTAAGCCAAGTCTAGACCGGAAAACGAGATAGTAAACGATTAAGTTGTCAAACAGCATTTTTTTGCTTATTCTATTTGAAATTTTGTACCTACCTAGTAGACCAGGTATTCTTTAAATAATAGAAAAAAGATGGATGTTTAAGTTGCTCGTAAAACATTGTCTTTACAATTTAGAAAATAATTATGTATTATTTAAAGTTTGCACAAGATACGTGAGGCAGGCGGAAAAGACAGATGGCGGAGGTCAACGGCCTCACTGTAAGTAAATTACTGACTCACCAACGGTCTATGAATAGGAATATAGGTACCTAGGTACCTACTTTATTTCACATTTTCCGAATAGTTACCTACCGAGTTTTCGTAATTTTAATTGCTTTTAGTGAATAAGTTTTTTTAGACTAGGTAGGTTTGAAGAAAATAAAGCCGTGTTTTGTCGTTGATAAAATTTTCTTTGAACTAGTTGTGAGTGGGTGGGGCCCACCTTTTCTTTGTCGAATGATTCGATCGCTTTTAACTTGAAATTAACACAGTGACCTTAAATTTTTTATAGTAGGTAGGTAGGTACGTAACCCCAGGCAGACTAGGTTAATACATAATTATGTACATAAATAAAGGTTATTTTAGAAAATAATAGGTAACTGGAGGGCCATTCCTAATTTTTTTGAAACCGCAAAACCGTAACCGTTTACATCACTTTTGTGTAGCGGTTCTTAAGAAGACACCTGCTCTACAAAGTTCAACTGTGTGGTGCCAACAGTCTCGAACCCTAAAAAGCAGGTAAGTTATGGGTTACAGACTTCCTAATTATTTTTCTTTGTTTTACTTTATGTAACGTTCCTTTATGTACCTATCTACTTACGTCGTCAAGAATTATTTACAGTATATTTCCGATATTCCCTCTCATTGAGAGGAGGCTGTGTCCCAGGAGTGAGAACATTATAGCCTGATGATGATGATGATGATATTTCCGAGAGCTTGTTATTGATAGACAGCATCAAAATATTTACTTACTGTAAACAATTTGTCATCTTGTTGTTTATACCTACACAGAAATACATTGATAAACTCGGCGCATTTATAGGTTGCAGTAACCACCCGGCCCGTCTCGCTGAGTGCACTACCGCACGCACACGCTCACGGTGCAATGCAGCAATGCCACACCGATCCGTGCATTCACAACTACAAGAGCACGTTGCACTCATTGTTCAACGTTTTGAAATTCTCGCTCGCTCAAAACCGGCCGTGGGAACAAATCGCTTCGTGGATTTCTGTACGTTAGGTATATCTATTACCAACAAAACAGTTGTAGGTATTTATTGAGCTGATTTATTGTTTTTTTTCAAGTCCATTTCATTAAAAGTAAAGCAGGTTTTTTTTCTCACGATGTTATAGGAATTATTACCTACCTCTAGTAACCTTCTAGGAAGCCCGTTTTAAACAGGTAGGTACCTATGCATAACTGCTTATTAGGCAGATTGCAGGTACCTAAATTTTGATTTATTTACTATTTTTGTAAATAGTTAGCACACAAATTCATAAATTAAACATATATATTTTGAAACTGAACTACGTGTAGGTACCTTGGTATTAATTCAAAACTATTTTGATGAAGTTGGTTACCGAACACCAACCGAATTACGAAACTTCAGTCTGTTTATTAAACTATATTAAGTACCTGTAAAACGAGGCAACCTTTTATCGTAAATAGAACAGGAATACCTACGATCTACCGGATCTACGTAGGTATACCTACTACAATTTTACAACTGATCGTGAGCTCATTGACGAGTAATTGCCGCCGATTCTAACTGCTACCTTTCTATATTTATAAAGATATCAACATGCCGTCCGTAATAAACAATCATTATCTAATCTATCAACTTGTTTTTAATACAAATACACACGAACAAAATAATAATAATTTTCACGTTGTCTTGTCGTTTCGTTAACAACAATACGTTGAAGACTTGAGAGAAAAAGAGACAGAATATAAAATAATGAATGTCCGTTATTTGTGTCTTTTTTATTGGGTTCATGGAAAACAAAAACAATTTATCAATTAGCGCATGGTATTTTACACCTTTTAGAAACAAGTAATCAGCAATTTTAAAGGTGGTACGTTCTCAGACATTACCTAATCAACTAAGTAGGTATTTTGTACGAGTTATTACACGGTACACCGTCCATGAGAGAAAGAGCTGGAATGATTTCCCGCCACTTTGACAGAATTACTACAAAACTAAAAACAATCAGTAGGTAATAATCGAAAGCGGAGATTAAGAATAATGTTTTAACACACAATCAACTTATTTCGTTTCGCTGATGACAACAAAATTGATAAATGACATCAAAAAGAGCGGGACATGTTAACTCGTTGGACTTTCCCATTATAAATTCCTTGTTTTTCGAACTAAAATGAAATATAGGTTTATTGTATGATTGTAACTTCACTTACCGAATATTTATTGTTATAAATATCCTTAAGCTCGAAAGAATAATCCTGAATTTCACACATTTACGCTTTTAACAACATTAGATTGACAGATATACACCACTCACTCCTATAAAAACCACAATCTGTTTTACTATTCTGTGAAAAGGTACACAAAGAATGGTCTTCCCTTCTATTGGAGAACCGAACCCACGTGACCAATCATAACCAGTTTCTATTGGTGTTCACCCCGACATGAATTGACGTCACTACTCAATTGACGTACTATTTACAAATTATTTGATCAAAAATGCTTTTGAGTATTTCTTAAAATTTGATAATTATAATGATAATTTATTATTGTATTACTTTAGCTTAAAATGTATTTTTCATTATACTTACGACAACACTTACCGGTTACATGGCTCGTCCATTCACAACAACATGGCGGTTTGTTTACACCGGCATGATAAGGCGGGAAGTACTTCTGCCGTGTGTGTAAATATATACCGATGAAAGTCTATGTTAAAATAATCATTACTTTTAAAAGAATATTTTTATTGAAGTAATTAGTAGAATGTCCAAAAATTTGCGAATAAAATGGGAAACTGAAAGCACATGGGCGATACCACTTTTTTCTGACGCCAGCGCTCTCTAGTGGCAACTTACAATAACGTTGAACATTCTGGCGGTAAACTCAACATACAAATTCAGTCTTTCTGCATTCATTCACATCAAACAACGAAACCTTTGTATTTCATCATTATTTTTGACACTGTTCATACTTTAAAAATAATATTAATTTGAAATGATAATTTGATGTGATTAAACACATTATACAGGACAACGCACAGAAAATTATGAACAAAATATTTGCCCTGCATCATAGCTTTCCATACTGCCTTCAGTAGCAATTTTTTTACAAAGCTTTGATTCCAATAATTTCAAATACAAACTTAAAATCTAACACAAAAATATAATAATAGTAAAATTAATTAATTGTAGAAAAACAAGCAAAAGATCAACTAAGCAAGACACAAGAAGAAATTACTTGTCAGTCAACAATAAAAGTTTTTAGACAATGCTTTCCAAAACCTATATTTACTTTTGGCAGTTTTTAATTTATAACTACTGTAACATTAACAAGTCTCTAAATATCTAACAATAAAGAGATATTACAGCCAAATTAATAAGTAGATAGACAGCCTATTAGCTAAATTAACACTGGAAAATAATAATCAGGCGGTATCACGGCAACATAGTTTAAATCCACTGGAGAATGTTAGAATTTGGCAATTTTAATATTCCTTTGTCTTTTATACATTTCAAATGTTCCTAATTTTTTTATTCTCTTCTTAAGGAGGTAATCGTTTTTGAAGTTGGAAATATCGCTAGATTGAGCAACAAATTGTGTTTGCTGAGAAATTACATTGACTTTAAATTTAGTGGTAAAACCACTGTCAGATGTTGAGGCCGTTGGTATGAAGGGCAAAACCTTAGGGTTCTTGATGGAAGTGGAACGTTTTTGCTTTTTCTCATCCATATCGTCGTTAATACAATAAACACTTTCTTCCAAATAGTTCGAAGGTTTATTTCTTCTTCTTTTCGTTTCTTCAACAACAAACTCCGATGTAGCTACGATTTTCGTTTTCTTTGCTTCAGCTACACCTTTTTTAGGTTTGTCATCTAGCTGTTTTATAACATTCGGAGGCAAACGTGGAACATGAACCTTGTCAAACGAATTTTGTTTAAGAACCTGTAGAAAGAAAGATAATTATTATAACAATTTAAAGTACTTACGTAATGTGTTTGCTTATGATAATAATAAAAAAAAATACTCGACCTTTGATATTTCACTGGCATCGTCATCATCTCTTTCCTTCCGTTTTTTGTTCTTTTTGGTTGCTCCTGAAACTAACAATAACATGTACTTAATAAAGTAGCAGAAAGTATAAACAATTATTTTATTTGTCCTGTATTATTATTATTTCCTATGTCCTTTACTATTTTTTCAGTCTTTTCATTTACCAAAAACTAAAAAAAAAAAAATACCTTCATCAATTTCAGTGACGTTTGGACGTTGTACTTTATTTTTCTTTTTGGTAGTTTCAACAGTTCTGATTTCTTGCTCCCGTGTTTCGGTTACCACATCTAAAATTGATTAAATCATATTAAATTGCGGTATGAGCTTTGGGGCCAAATCCTTAGCAACTAAACTGTAGGTTTTGAACCTGGAGCCGGAAGCATCGGAAGCCTAGATAAATGATAACTTGAAGATGAGAGCTAAGCGTGAGGAATTTGGGACTGAATCAGTAACAATGATTTGATTTGGAATTTGCGACGGTTCACTTTTCAGAGTCACCAGCTAGAATAACGAGAACCCGCACGCCTCCTTTGTTTGTACCATGAAAAAAAAAATAGCAAGTTACGTTATGATTGGCACAAGCAAAAAGATATGCTATATACTAGATATGCTATATGGGTGAAGTTGGGGTGTTGATGATAATGATGTTATGGGCTACCTACTTTCAATTTGAGTTTTGTCTTCGTCATTGTTAGAAATTTTCCGTTTCTTCTTTTGATTCTTTGTCAGTATAGACTCGTCATGAGTGAGTTTAACGTCATCTGGAATAAAATAATAAATATAAAATAATTCTAGGTTTTGCCGGCGACCTCCTACTCGTGTAGCTTTCCATAATTCAAAGCTTTTATGAAATCAAATAACTACACACTATATACTATTAAATGAGCAATTATGAAATAAAAACGGCTCCAACAATGAAAGTTGCAATATAGGGCTTTACGGGAGTGAAAAATCGATCTAGCTAGGTCTCATATCGTGGAAAATTCGTTTTCTCTATTTATACCCGAGTAAAGCTCGGTAGCCCAGTTACTTATTATTAAATTACTAGTAAAGATTACATCACGCCTGAATTATGCAAAGTTGCCCTGATTTTGAATAATATAATAATTCAGTTTTAGTTCTGAAAACTAGCTTCGAAGCCAGTAGTGTCAAGTTTAATTATAAATCTGATCTATGTACCTACCTTTAATAATTATTTCCTCAATTGTTTGATTGGCAGATGATTTGCGTTTGCGCTTCTTTGCGACCAAGTCTTGATTGATTACATCTACTTCATTTTCTGCGGCAGATTAATATTACGTAAAGAAGGATTTAATTTACAACATATGATAATATTATAACAACAATTTAAGCTATGTACTTGTTAAAATAAACCATATTAAATAATGGTTTTTTTGCAAGAAATAAAACCGACTTTAAAACACAACAAAATGAAAAATAACTTTAGCTTCAGAAGTCGGTGGCAAAGAAACTGAATCACACAGAAGTCACCGACTTCTGAAACTAAAGTTATTATCATTTTGTTGTGTTTTTGAAGTCGGTTTTATTTTTTGCAAAACAATTTTTTTTGTTTTAATTTTTAGTTGTAATATCCTATACAAATATTAGCTATACATTTATTTTCACATAACATAACATCACGCCTGTAATCCCCGAAGAGCTGGGCTAAGGTGTACCCAACAGTACCAGTACCTTACACCCACATTTCGCCAGTTATGTTTAAGTCCCATTTAATAAGGGGCGAGTGCCGGCGCAAATCCAGACTCCGTGGCTGCTACTGAGAAATTCCTGATGGAAAATCCCAATAACACTTTTTACCCGACCTGGGAATCGAACCCAGGACCTCATACTGAGTAATCGCCACCACTAGACCAACGAGGCTGTCATTTATTTTATATTGTTAACAATACATGTTATGGTAATAGGCTTATCCCCAATAAAATGGAACCTAACATACCTAACTATCGAAATGCGGGTGTACTGTACACATCTGCATACCCCCTCAGAGCATACAGGCGTGATGTTATGTTATGATGTTGTGAAAACAATAAACATCCAAGCGATTGCAGCAATCACGACCGATTTGCTGTCTATAATTGAAGACTTCCATTGTATGTGATCCCCATCAAATCTTCACCAAATTTAAACGGGATCACCGCGAAGTAATTTTCTTCCAAACAAAAAAAAAATCATCGAAATAATAAATAAATCGGTTCACAATTGGCAAAGATATCGCTGAACATACAGACAAAAAAAAAAAATCGGACGAATTAATAACCTCCTCTTTTTGGAAGTCGGTTAAAAATAATATATACTACACACCTTTGTTTCCATTCTCGGCCTCAACTAAGTTATTTTCTGAAATAGTTCTTTGTTTTTGTTTCTTAGCGTTTCCTAAAGAAATATTCTGGATAATTTCTGCGGTTTTCTCAATTTCTGTAAGCAAAACAATATTTTTAATTGATCAATGCTAAAGAAATTGGTTGGTAAAACTTCATAGACAATGAGGTGCAAGTGCAACTCATTTTATGCATCAAAGCATGATAAACAGCAATGGTCAACATCATTGCAGCCTTGTTCCATCAACGACTGAGTATAAGGCCTCTTTTTTGAGTAAATACACAACAAATTAATTAATTACAACATACCTGCAGTTTCAATCACAGTAATGTCTACAACATTTTGCGAACTATTGAGTCCTTTCTTATTTCTTTTCTTCTTTTTGGAACTTTGGTTTGGAGTTCCAACAGCGGGGCTATTCTCTTGAGTTCCATCATTATTTTGAGAAGTATTTAAATCTTGTTTTGATTTGTTCTTCTCCCTGCGGTATGAAACTTCAAGCGGCGCTTCGTTAGAATCGTCTGGAAAATTTAAAATGGATCTAATAAGAAAACTGTTGAAATACACTAATAGGAGAACTGTTGATATTTATCATGCAAATGGTCACTAAAACTACGACAAATATGATTAAGAATGTGCTCTGAAACATAATGATAATATTAAAATCAAGTGTAACTATACAGACACAAATAATAGCTATTTATTCACCAAGGGGAGTAAGGCACAGATTACTAATCGAGTATGCATTTGAGGCCCGACGCGAAGCGGAGGGCCGTGAACCATACGAGTTTAGTAATCTGTACTTACCCTCGAGTGATATATACTGCTTTATACTACACTTAAGCACAAATAAGTAAAAGACAAAATAGCAAAAAAAGTATTTTTTTTAAGTTACATTGACATTGTTACAAAGTTTACCAAGAAAATTGTGACTACAAAATACGTCAACCAACAATAAGTTTTTTTTATTTTAGCGCGTCAAACAGTTTTCGCGCCAAAAGACGTTAGAGAAGGTAAAACGGCCCGTTTAGCAGGTTCCAACTTACGCGCGTGTTAAAGCGAGAGAGTGTTATAAATCTCTCGCACTACCGCATAGAGGTTTGAAGTTTGCCGGCCATATCGGAATGTATGCTAACTGCTTTAAAAGTGCTAGTGGCCAGTACTTTTTATGGTAAAATTAAATCGTTTGACTGCCAACGTCATCAAGGCTTTAAAAAAAAAAAACAAAACGCGTTAGTAATCGATTACTACCCTGATTTTCAGGGCAGTAATGAAATTCCATACAATGTAACTGCCTAGATTTTTGAGAAGGTTTAATGAACAGCTTTCAAGCCTTTAAATGGGGTAGTATTGGTACACTTACTAAGCAAGTGTAGTATAAATATATTAATATTTTTTTAACCAGTACGGGATTGCGGACGAGGTTCTGTACCCCGTTTCTGACAGATTATATATTGAAGTATCTGCCAGAGTGTGGCATCAGCAGCCGATTCGCAATCTGACCGGTCTGCCCGAACTGTCAGCCAATAGGAAGGTATATCAAATAAACCTACCATCAAGTGGAATTTCCTCTCTACCGGTGAAAGACACATTCTTTTTTCGTTTATTCTTCTTTGCACTGTTTTTGATTGAAATATTTGCATCAGTTTTATTTTCGTCTGCGAGGGTGCCAGTTGTGTCTATGAAGAAGCCTAAGTTTTCATCTTCAGGGGCACCTGGAATTCACAAAATATTATTATAAAACTCCAGTTTGTAGTGATCTATTGCCTAATTTTGGACCTTGGTCAGTGTATATAACTCTAGATACATTCTAATATTCCGTTGACCCAGTGATAAAATTATACCTTTGAAACTGGAAAACAACAATGCTGAGGAGGAGAACAGAAATATGTATGGTTGGATTAAACTTGTCCAGATGCTTCACAAAGTGCTTTACTAATATTCTACAATAAAGATTGAACTTACCCATTTCTAAAGTATCTTGAGACTGGAAAGATTTGCGCTTATTTTTTTTCTTGCCACTTTCATTCAATATAGATTCATCCTTCGATTTGTTAGCAATATCTGAAAAACAATTATTTCCAAAATAAATCTAACACTTGTGTAAATAAAGCTTGTGTATTTTGAATCTTTTCAGTGCATATTGAACTGTGTTTGGTAAAGTTTATCATGTGAATTAATATTTTACTTAAAACAACCAAGTGTTGATGAGAGAATTCCACTTTTAACAGCAAAGTGAGTCAATTTAAATTGAGTTAAATGAATACTATAAAAAGTATCAAAAAAAAATACACACCTGTATACACCTTTAGAGGTATGTAATCACCGGGAGCTTCTTCATCATCCTCTTTCTTCTTGACTGATACCACTTCACTGTCATTGCTATCTTCAGGGAACAACAGTTTCATATCAATAGAATCAGATGAACCTTCAGACATTGTAGTATCTTGTTTATCAACTTTGTCTACACTCTTGTTCAAAGATTTGCCTTGCTTCTTAGTCTCGGCAACAATTTCAGATGCATTAGCTTTGTTTTTCTTAGATTTTTTGACTTGCGTAAGATTCAGTTGGTCTACAATTGGTTCTTTAGATTTCTGCTTTGTTTTCTTGTTGAGATCTAAAGAAATGTTTGATGCTTTGATCTTCTTTGAGCCAGACTTGTTCAAATTGTTGAGAACAGATTCATAGTTTTGTGTTATTTCTTCATTTTCACTTATTGAACCGTTATCACTGATATCCTCTTCATCATTTTCGGCAATAGTTGCTTGTAATGGGTCAGATGTTTGATTCGATTTCATTATTGATGTGTTTTCGTCTACATTTACTTCTTCAACTCCATCAATGTTGGTAACAGTTACTGTCGAAATGTTGAGGTCTTTTTGAGGAGTCTTTGGCTCTTCCTTGATAACATTGAGCAAAGTTAAAGGATCACCTTTGTCTGTCTGGTTATCAGCACAACAAATGGTGATTTCTTTCTCATTTGTTTCATCTTCATCACACACTGACTCCGATAAGCGTTTGACTTTATTTTTCTTTGAAAGCGACTTATCGGTTTCTGATTGTAAAGCACTTGTGTCATGACTGGAATAGATTCTTTGACGCCTATTCTTCTTTGGCTGTGCTGTAACTTCATCATCCGATTCTGACGAAGACGTGTCAAAACGTTGGCGATTATTTTTCTTTGACTTGGGTGATTTGCTCTTATCAGATTCATTCAATTTATGTCTTGCTTCATACATTTCTCTGGAAGCTTTTTTCTGTTCTTTTATCTTGCGTTCGTTGAATTTCTTCTTAGATTTCGCTGTCATTGTGAGTTCGTCAGCGCTCATGGAGAGGTCATCGTCGGAGCCACTAAGCAAATCTTCATCTTCTTCATTGGAACTTACAATAAATGAGTCTTTTTCGTAATTCGAGTCATCAGAAAATTCTTCTTCATCTGAATCTAGTGTTTCACCCTTTTCTCTTATCTGGTTTTCTTCTTCATATTCTCTTTCTTCCTCATCCCTACTGTCTCCCGATTCGTAATCATCGCTGGCTTCTTCAGCCTCATCGTGGATCATTCTGCTTTTTTTCAATGACGCATCTTCTTCCGACTCTTCTTCGGCATCCTCTTCCTCTTCAGAAGAATCCGAACCTTCCTCTTCTGACATGATAGATGCTTCTTTCTTAGACGTATTCAAAATTTCTTTTTTCTCTGTTTTGTTAGCACTGTTAGGGGCAATTATTGAAGTGTTGATCTGCAGGCCTAACTTTCTCATAGTTTTTTGTTGAAGAGGTGTACTTGTGGAATATGTTAGTGACAGATTCTTCTTGTCATCTTTTTCTGTGACAACATTTGGCACATTCACTGATTTTGATAATTGTTCATTTGAATCATCTTTGGCCACATTGGACTCCACATTTATTTCATTTTCTGACACATCTTTTAGTTGAGACAAGACCAAAGTACTTTTATTTTCGTTTTCATTTTCAGTTTTATCTAGAGTAGATTTGTTTTTAGATTTATCAGAGTTCTTATTTATGCTGTCATCACTAGGCATAATGGAAATTGATGACTTCCTCTTAGATTTGTTAGAACTTTTATTTATCATGTCCTCATTATCATCTAAAATAGAGGTTTTTATTTTATCTGTACTAACTTCAACAACCATAGCAGTCACGGATGATTTTCTTTTCGATTTATTTAAACTCTTGTCCATATTCTCATCATTAGCCAGGAAGAAATCTGCTGAAGATTTCCTTGTTGATTTGTTTGAGATTTCATTAGTATTTTCTTCAGAATAATTGTAAGATATTGAAGACTTTCTCTTTGATTTATTGGACTCTTTATTAATACTTGCATCATTAGACTTCTCTGCATTTAATGACTTCCTTGCAGACTTATTGGAATCCTCATCTGTTTTATCAGTCACAACATTTGATATTGAAGACTTTCTTTTGGACTTGTTGGCCTTTTTATTATTATTAATACTATCATCTTGGTTATACTCTTTATTTATACTTGCATCATTAGACTTTTCTGCATTTAATGACTTCCTTGCAGAGCTATTGGAATCCTCATCTGTATTATGTTCAGTCACAACATTTGATATTGAAGACTTTCTTTTGGACTTATTGGCCTTTTTATTATTATTAATACTATCATCGTGGTTATACACGTCAATTGCAGAAGAATTGCGGTTAGATACATTGACAATGCCATCTGTAGTATCTTCAGAAACTTCATTAGTAATAGATGACTTTCTTTTAGATATATTATTATCCCCTACTGCATTATTGATCACCTCTGATATGGAAGATTTTCTTGGCGATTTAGTGGAAGTCGCTTCACTGCTGCTTTCTAAACTCAAATCTGGTATTACAGATTTCCTTTTAGACTTATTGAGACTATCAGTTTTAACTTGAGACATGTTTAATAATGACTTTCTTTTTTCTGATGCTGACTCATTCTCATCTACAAAATTTGTAAGTGATACATTTTCTGGCATAGTCTCATCAATATCCATTGGTTCATAACTTAGATTAACTTTTGTTTCTTTAGCTGTTTCATTTTCTAACGGGTGGATTACAACCGGGACACATTGATCTCCACTATCAAAACCTTTGTCATTCTCCTTTTCTTGATTGGAGTCTGAATCTTCAATAAATATCAAAGATTGAACAACCCCACTTGGTGCTTGTTCAAATAATTTTTGAGTTACACTGGTGTTATGTTGCTTTGATGAATTTAGGTTATTGATTTCTTCAGAACCATCTTTAACTTCAGTAGGATCTGTTGCTGATTGCTGGTTCACAGATGTATTTAAAATCGAAACATCATGTACAGATGTTTCTGTCTTAACTGTCATGGATGTTTCATGCTTTTTCTTCTTCTTCTTGTTAGACAAAGTTGAAGAATTAAAAGAAACATTGTCTTGTTCTTTGTCAGCTTCGTTATTTTTATTGCCTGTGTTCATTATACCTTCACCAGAACCAGAAATGTTCGAAAACTTAAGGCTATCATCTTTCTTTTTGTGCTTTTTCTTGCTGACCTCACTATCACTACAGAAGATGCTCTCCTGAGGAGATTCGACAGAGATTGTGGTCCATGACTTGGTTCTGTTCCGTTTAGTTTTGATCTGTGGTTCTTCAACAGCTGTGGTACTTTTATTGAAGATGCTTTTGGCCTTATTGGGTGCTTCTTGTAATTCTTGTATGAGATTCTTACTGGCTGCTGATAGGTTGATTTGATCTGATGCTTTCTGGTCTACCACTTCCGTTGTCTGTTCAAGGTTAGGTTCTGACACAGGTTTATCAGCGGCCGCGGTTGTATCACCTGATTCTTTGTCACTTCGGAGTTCATTTTCTTTGTTTTCATTATCAATTGAAGAACTCTTCCTACCAGATTTGCCAACCAATCTGGGACTTTTTCTGACTGAGAGCGAGTCATTTTTAGATGTTTCAGTAGCTGGGGTTTCTTTGACATTGTTCTCAGATTCTTCTACAATGATTTCTTTAATTTCGCCGCCTAATTTGCCAGCAATAGGTTCAACTGAAACAATTATAACATGTTATGAAGTACCGGTTGTAACTTAATACCAGCTAAGTGTGTGTTGGACCATGCACAGTGAAGGGTTAATCATTTGGGATGTTTATTTACACACACATGGAAAGTATTGATTTTATCAGCTGCAATTACAAGTGTACTATTTATTTACCTATGTACACACACCCTACTTAAAACAGTAAATAACAAAAAGATAAAAGAGCACAAAGGTTCTGTATGAAATAGTGTTCCTAAAAAAAAAACTAAAAATTTTAATTAAGTACCTGGCTTGTCAATACTAGAAGTGGAGTTATTCCTAGTTCTTCTTGTTGATCTAGCTGGGGTAATTGGAGCTTCATTATCACTTCCTGTAAATATTCAAATTTCATGTTCAATAACTAGACGTATATACACTTTTAGAGACCAAGTTTGTCAATAAAATTGCAAACTTAGGTTCCATTGTACAAAAAGACCACTAAGCATAGGTACGGTCGAACAAGCTATTTGGTTTGTATTTTTGCGTTAAACTGTACACCAAATAGCTTGTTCGACCGTACATGTTTTTAAAAAACTATCAGACAATGCTAATATTATTAAGAGGGTGCATTCTGAAAGTTGCATTTTAAAACTGTGAAATATCATCAATTCACTAATGTTACTGAACCAAATTATGAGATCCCGGCTTCGCACGGGTGGACATTTATGTTCACCAATTTTTTTCTCGTAATAACGCAACTTATGTAGAGCGATATAACCTAATTTATAAATACAGTAATATTGGTTTAAAAAGAAAACAGTAAAAACTATCACACACTTAAAACAAGTCAACAAGGAACAAAATATCATGAAATGATCAGCCGAATGTTCTATCTACAATTCATTATTGATCTATCATTTCAATTGGTCAACCAATCTGTTGTATTGATTGGACCTGATTGATTTGGTGGCAATGTGTTGTTTTTAGGGTTCCGTAGTCCTGACAAGGAACCCTTATAGTTTCGTCATGTCCGTCTGTCCGAGGTTTTGCTAAGAGACCGTTAGTACCAGAAAGCTGTAATTTTGTAGGGGTACACACCCCTACAAAATTACAGCTTTCTATATATCAGTTACGCCGACAAAGTGGAAAAATAAAATTTTGAAAAATATTTTTTTTTTTAGGGTAACTCCCCTACAAGTGAAGTGGGCATGCATTTTTTTTCGTCGTCTACCCCATCGTGTGGGGTCTCGTTAAATAGGTCTTTTAAAATGACTTACGGGATGCTAATACTATTTTTCGATTTAATGCTCCATAAATATTAAATTCTAACCTGTAGTTACCCGCAATAGGCGAGACGACAAAAATCTACTTAGTCCGTCAGTTAGATTATCAAAATATATTTGACCCGTGTTTTTTCTTTTGTTACGTAAACCAGAATTGACGAAGATATGACGCATTTAAAATTCTCAATACGTCACGCCTAGGTATAATTTTTAGCTAGTTCTGACGTCACGAGTCTGACGAATTCGGGAGTGGGGACTCCCGAGTTTTGATGCGTTTAATCTTTGTCAATATTCATTGATTTACAAAAACAAAAAATACGTGTCGATTAATTTCCAAAACTCTATCTGACGGACTAAATAGATTTGCAATTTTTTGATACTGTCGTCATGCCTATTACAGACACAAATGAAATAACTACACAGTTTTGTTCCAGTAGGGCGTACCCCCCAGACACCCCCTCTAAAAGCTAAACTGCTGGCTTGAAAAATCTGGAAAAATTGATTGTGCATTTCATGAACTTTTTTTATTTAAGCATCTTTTATAAATCATGCCAATATGCCATGGCCAGTATAGACAGTAAACTCAAAACAAAGAATTAACTCTGACCCTTCATTATCCTAGTCTCAATATCAAGTGTTAAATTATGAGGAACATGAGGCTTATATTAAGTTTTACTCATCTACCTGCCCAGCTTTTCCCCTAACTGTGTAGGGGCTGGCTTCAGCTTACTTCAACTGGATGCAGCTGAATACCAGCTTTTTACATAAGTTTTACTATGCAACAGAAATTGTTTAATGACATTCAAATCAGTAAGGTATCCAGGTATCGAGTTTGAACTTCGAACCCAAGACAAGCACCTCTGATTTTTCGGATTCATGTGCGTATTGTATAATTATCAGTTGTTACAGTGAAAGAAAATATCGTGAGGAAACCAGTATGCCTGAGAGATATTTTTCGACGACATGTAAAACCAAGTCAGATTCCCATGGGCGGCATAAAAACTCTAGACACTAGGTTAGGCACTAACCACACGAAAAAGAAGTAAATAGTTGCTCAATAATGGAACATATCATATTCAAAGAGACTCTCTTCAAGGAATCGGGGGAGCCCTTTTATCAGCAGTGTGACAGTATGGGCTAAGAAAAAAAAACAAGCCATTCCTTACCAACTAGTGAGGTTCTTCTAGCAGCGCGCTTCGCTCTGGGCGAGTTAACATTCACAGGCTCTGCTATAAGGCTGGTATTAGACTTGATCCGAGTGCTACGCCTAGATGGTGTGCCCTTGTCTTCAGCCACATCTCCAGGAGTCTCAGATACTATGCTGGTGTTTGACCTGATCCTGGTACTGCGTCTGGATGGTGTGATCGCATTCTCTTCCACGGGCTCTATCTCTTTGACTGTTGACTTCCTGGTCTTTTTAGGTGCTGCTTCTGGAGCTGAAAGGTTATGAGTTCCAATTTCAAAAGTTATGCTAGATATGGGTGACTAAGTCTTATTCACTAAAGATGCTGAATTTTTAAGTAAAATTCTAAAGGTCATTGTTTATGGAAATTTAGTTTTAAAACAAGAGCAATGCTGTATATGTCGGCGTCATATTGTAAAACCCGTCATTTTATAATCTGCCTAACCTAAACTAACGTGGGGGTGCCCCAAGTCCCGATTATGGGAACAGAGCTACTTTGATTGCATGCATTTGACGGTTTCACTTCGACAGTTTACAATCTGACTAGGCAGATTACAAAATGACGGGTTTTACAATATGACGCCGACATATACAAGCTAAGTTTTTGCTTACATTAAACCTTTTGAGGGGTCATTGCACTCATTATTATTTAAAAAAAAAATGAGATCAGTAATTTTGTTCTATACATTTTTGTGCAAAATGGGGGAAACAGCATATTGTTTTTTTTTTGTGATTTCAGGATTCTTCCCATTGTAAAAATTGATCAATGATGAATACAATGACCAAAAGACGTTTAGGATACAAAAACACAAAATGCATATTGTTTTTTTTTTTGTGATTTCAGGATTCTTCCCATTGTAAAAATTGATCAATGATGAATACAATGACCAAAAGAGGTTTAGGATACAAAAACACAAAATGTGGTCTTGCACCACATTTTGTGTTTTTGTATCCTAAACCTCTTTCATTACATAATTCAGCATTATTATGCTTATTCCTTGCTTAAAATGTTATTTCCAATAATATATAAGTATTGAAAAATGCCTATTGTAATTTAAATATTTTTTTTATACAGAACTGTTTAAAAAAAAGCTGGATATGGAAATGGCTATAAGAGTCACTATAGCGGCATTCATTTTCAGATAAGTAATTAAGTAGTAAATAAATATTAACAATTCAATATGGCAAACTTGGGCAGTTTACAGCTAGACAATATACACTTCTATTTTGATACTAAAAAAAACAATATCCTAACAGGTGTATCTAAGTTCAAGCTACTCACAGCCTGTAACTGTATGTACATTGTGCAATAAATAAATAAATACAATAGCAGAAGCATCATTAGGTACATCAGTATATTAGCTTAGATTTTAAAAGCCAGCAAACATCCTAAACAATATAAAATGCTCTTTATAAGCATGCTTTGGTCTTCAGTAATTGAAGGAACACATGTAAAAGAATCTTTTGTTTTATCATGATCTCTTTTATGTCTGTGAACCTTAGTTGGATAACTTGGATATCATATAAATAAAATAAATCAATCCTAAGACTTCACTGAACTGATAATCCTGTCATGTGGGGGTAACTACATTTTTTTGGTTGGTATAAATAGAAAACACATGTCATAATATGACTGTAGTTTTTTACTTGTTTGTCAACCCTACTGTGTTTTATCATTATCTGAAGAAATATTTCACCATTATTCCCTAAACTTATAGTTAAGATTTCTTATTGTGCTTGTTACTGCTTTGATAAAGGCATCAAAGCAGTAAAAAGCACAATAAGAAATCTCCAGAAGTCATATTTCAACAGTCCACAGTTGAAATATGACTTCTAAGGGCTTCTATATGTTGATTTAATTTTACATGACTATGTTATTATGCAAACCATACAGAATAAATAAAACATATTTGTATAAATCATTTGCTTAACAGTCAATTGGTTTGTATTTCTTACCATTTTCATCAATGAGTTCCAGCTGTGGCTTGGCTGCTAGTCTGCCACCTCTCTTCTTTGTTGGTGTGGATTGTGTTGAGGGTGACTTCACATCTTCAGCTTCCACTGACAGCCTTCTCCTTAGCCGTGTTACTGTGAATACATGGTTTAGTATCACTTTTTTAAAAGTTCTTAACTGAAATGCCTTTTGCTTTTAAAAACATTTTTTGACCTAAAGATGGCTTACCTGTATGAAGAAAACCTGGCTTTTGGGTTGTTCTGTATATTACTCAATAAGAAACACCTACTTAATTACAATCAAAATGCCAAATCTAAACAGAAATATAACAAAATGACTAATGAATTCAAATTGAGACTGGTAAACCTAAAACGAAATAACTAGTTGGGAATGTTTGGAATATAATTACAGGAAAATGCTTTGAAATTACAGCCTGAATAAAATAGAGAGACTAGTTTAGATTTGGCGTGGCCAATATAATCTCTACAAGTCGTAAAAGTATTAGCAAAATTCAGTCTTGAAGGTGGGCTTCGTGACCATGTTTTAGCGTGCGCGTTGCGTGACTATTGCTATGCGACAATCGATTTTCGCAAGTCTAGAAGACAATATTTAGAATAAGGTATGCTAAAACACCCTGGGAACTAAAATGCACCTGATAATATTACGAAATAACATCGCAATAGCGAATTGCGTCGCTTACGAAGTGCAGCTCAAAAACGCTATTACAACATGTGAGCACATATCTACATAGCTTGATTATGACAACATCAAGTGAGATTAAATATAATTACATCTTCCTAGTTTATAGCTTCTAGAATGCTTTAGATTTACCGGTAGCGTGATCGCCTTATCACGAAACTTAGCATACCACGCTTCCATGCCGCATTTATTGGTTGTTAAGTTTTAAAATTTACCTTTAATGCCGACTTCTTCTTCCATTTTTAACACTTTTCAAACATTAACAACAATACTTTTTCAAATGAACCTTCAGACACGTGCAAACAGCTCAACCGAATTTAAAATCGTGCTTTTTCGAGGCAATTGGTAAAACAGCTGTTGGGACGCGACGAACTGTCAAATCAAATTCGATGCGTGCTTTGCCCATGGCAACACAGCTGTTTCCGCCGAATAAGGATGTACTAACTAGACAGTTCTATTGTTTTAGTTACGGTTTTTATCTGAGTGAGGTTTAATTTTGTAGTATATTTTGCAACTCTCGATTAGTACTTATAGTGTACTGTTATTGTTTTTAAGTTGGAAAGAGTTTTTGCTTTTCTCTTAGTATAATCCCTCGGGATTTTCAATATTATGTGACTTAATTCTAAAGAATAAAAGTATTTATTTCAACCAACAAAGGATCATAAAATAATAATAATAATAATATCGCTGGACATTACACTCAGCCCCATCTAGTCCCACACTAAGCAACGTGGCTTGTGTCGTGGACACCAGATAGTTGATATACTACATAGATACTTTTTGTTTGTAAATACATACTTATTATACCTAAAAACATCCATGACTCAGAATAATGCAAAAAAGTTTGGAAAAATCTCAATACAGTATAAAAATTGATATTATCTCCCAAACTATAAAACTTTAGCGAGGGAAAGTAGGGTTTAATAATTAAATATCGCTGGACATTACACACAGCAACATCTAGTGCCACACTAACCAACGAGGCTTGTGTCGTGGAGACCAGATAGTTGATATACTACATAGATATTTTTTTGTTTGTAAATACATATTTATTATACATATAAACATCCATGACTCGGAAATAAATGTCCATGCTCATCACACAAACATCCGGGATTCGAACCCGGGACCCTAAGAACGTAAGGCAGCCTCAGTACCGCTGCGCCATTCGGGTCGTCAAAATACAACATAGACAACACAATTTAATTAAGGGCTAGCCAAAAGCAGTCTGGTTTGAATGGGGTGGGCAACTGGTGGAACTAATGGCGCTAGCAGCGCATGAACCAAACGTCGTCATTGGTTGAAAATCTGTCAATGTAATTTTATATTTCAAAATTAGATTGACCTCATTGGTCAGATTGGGTCTAAGCTATGGACGCGCCATCTACAATCAGCTTCGACCAGCATTCCCCATTGGTTTTTTGCCGATAAGGTGATTTTATGTGTGTGTACGGTCAGAAGGTTTGGCAAAGTAAAAAGCGTGTTCTCAGTTGAAGGTTTACTGAACGACTAACACAAAGATTACAATATACAGTACAGTGATTGAGGGCTTAGAGTTAACTTACGAGCTACGTCATACATGACCTAAGACTAAAGATGTATAAGTAATTTGCCTACGCGCTACAATCCTCCCCCCTTAGATTGAACGATAAAATTTTTATTTGTGACAACCCAAAAGAATACAAAATTATCTATGAACTAATTAAAACTACAGACGATAACCTAACAATAAACAAATTGAGTTGTGAACAATGGTTTTACTTATGCTACACTATGCTACTTATACTAGAGAGAGTATTATTTTCGTCACATGTTGTTTACACTACACTTTAACTTTGAGGTTTGCACCTTTGCACTCGCGATTTGCTTGTAGGTTGGGCATCCCTGGTGGTGCGCCGATAGCACGTTGTGTGATCGCGTTGTTGATTTTGTCTCGACGGAGGCTTCGATGCGGCGCTTGCAATAGCACCACCCCACGTAGAGTATAGATAGGGTTACCGCTGTGCTGACTAGGATGTTTGCGGTTAGCGACATCTTGTGGGTGACGGTAATGGTTTCATCTTGCAGCGAAATCTTGTTGCCGGCTGCGCTGTTCTGCGCCACGGTAGTCACCTTGCTAGCTGGCTGGCCCATGTTGTCTGACTGCTGGCTGGTATGAGTGCGGCGATAGTGAGCGTTTGTTGAAGAGTGACGGTTATTCATACAACTGATAAAGACGTTGACGGAGGCGGCTCATATGTCGAATCTCACGGTCTTCTTAACGACCCGGCCCGATTTCGTTGTAATCAGCGGTGTCGTAGTGCTTGAAGTGATATATGGAGTCGTAACGTTCGCCGGATGTGGGACGGTGTCGGGTGGCGTCGTTGTTTGGGTCTCCTGGCGTGGGACCGACACATTATCAAATTCTAATAGGTAAGCTGGTTTTAGACGATCAAGTGACACTGTGACTTGCCTTCCGTTACAGTCTAATGTATAAAATTTTGGATGTCGTTTTAATACTTTATATGGACCTTCGTATGGTGGTACCAAAGATCGACGTGCTTCATTTCTAACAAACACATGAGTGTTAATGGCTAAATCTTTATGAACGAATACACTATTGTTGTTGCTATGTAAACTTGAATGTGAGAGTTTGGGAACGGATGACAATGACTTGGTTAACAGTTTGATGTAGTCGCTGTCGTTAATATTGGTTGTAGATTTTGAAATAAATAGGTCACCTGGCAGTCTGAGACTACTGCCGTATAAAAATTGCGATGGACTGTATCCCAGATCTAATTTAACTGCCGAGCGCAACCCTAGGAGTACTAGAGGTAATTCCCGTAACCATTGTGTGCTATTTGAACATTTTGCCATAATAGCAGCCTTTAAGGTACGGTGAAGTCTTTCTATCATGCCGTTCGACTTTGGGTTGTATGCAGTTGTGCGAACTCGTTCGATGCCGAGTCTTTTTAATAACTGCCGAAATAAATCTGATTCGAATTGACGACCTTGATCTGAGGTTATACGTATTGGACAACCGAAACGAGCAATCCAATGCTCTACGAACACCTTAGCAACCGTTTCAGCTGTTATATTTTTTACGGGTATAACTTCTGGCCATTTCGTCACCCTGTCGATGATGGTAACGCAATATTTAAAATCCTCTGCCGGTGGCAGTGGTCCTATTATATCGATGTGTACATTTTCAAAACGATTACCTGTGCTGTCAAATTCGCCTATCGGTGTTACTGTGTGGCGTTGAATTTTAGATTTTTGACAGGGAACACACATTTTAACGAAATTTTTTATGTCGGTATTCATGTTGCTCCAGAAATACCTTGACTTAACTAAGCGTTGAGTAGCTGCGACGCCGGGATGACTCACATTGTGTAAAGTCTTTATGGCCAGTTTCCGGAACTGTATGGGTAGATAAGTACGTATATCGTTTGTTGATGTTTCGCAGGCTATTTTTATTTCTGAATCGGGCATTGTTATTAATTTAAATTGGAGTTTGTCGTGTTTGCGTAGATTTTGTAATTCGGGATCGCTTTTTTGTAGTTCAGCTAACTTTTGATGATCTACTAGTGATGGCAAGATAATCTCATCGATTCGGGATAATGCGTCGGCGACTGTATTTTTGTCACCTTCTATGTACATGATGTTATCGCAAAATTGGGAAATGAAATCTAGTTGTCTTAACCGTCTAGGTGAGTCTGAAGGCGATACCTTTTTAGATAGGGCGAAGGTCAATGGTTTGTGGTCTGTTAGTACTGTTAGCTGTCTGCCTTCTACCATATGGCGGAAGTGTTTAATTGCCATGTATATTGCTAGAAGTTCCCTATCGTACGTGCTGTATCTTGTTTGGGTATCGGTGAGTTTCTTTGAATAAAATCCTAGAGGTTCTAATTTATCACCAACTTTCTGATTTAAAGCGGCGCCTACGCAAGTACCGGAAGCGTCTGTCATCAACACTAATGGCACGGTTGCGTCGGGATGCGATAACGTGACTGTATTATTGATGGCTTGTTTACATAGACTGAATGCTTCTAATGCACTTTCGGTCCATGTAATTTCTGTTTTGTCGCGTTTTTTTGAATTGTGTAAATACGCGTTTAGTGGTGTTTGAATTTCTGCAGCTTTTGGAATGTTGAGCCTGTAGAAATTCATCATTCCGAGGAAACGTCGAAGTTCCTCTATTGTATTGGGTTGTGGATAATCATTAATAAGTTGCGTTTTGTTTGCGCTCGGTTTTATGCCTTTTGAGTTGATGTGGTAACCGAGGAAGCTTAACTCGGATTTACCGAATTCGCATTTATCTGTGTTGATTGTTAAACCGATATTATTTAATCGTTCTAAAACTATCTCTAAATGTTTTGCATGCGTTTCTTTTGAATCTGAAGCTATAGGTAATTACATCATCAAGGTAAGGAAATGCAAAGTCAAGACTTTTTAATGCGTTGTTGACTAGCCTTTGAAAATCTTGCGCTGCGTTCCGTAACCCAAAGTTCATTCTCGTAAATTCAAATAAACCGAATGGAGTTATGACTGCAGTTTTTGGGATGTCTTCGGGAGCCATTGGTATATTATGGTAAGCTTTCCGGACGTCAATTTTTGAAAATATAGTTTTCCCTTTGAGTAAATATGTGAAATCAAGTTGTCTTGGTAATGGGTAACGGTCGGGAGTAGTTTGTGCGTTAAGTCTACGGTAGTCTCCGCACGGTCTTATTTCACCGTTTTTTTTACTAACGCAAACAAGTGGGTTAGCCCAAGGACTATTCGAAGGTCTACAAATACCTAATTGCATCATTCTTTCGAATTCTGCTTTGGCGACTTTGTATTTCTCCGGATTAAGCGGTCGTACTTTTTCATGGACCGGGGGGTCCATTAGTATAAATGTGGTGTTGAACATCATGTTTAGGATGTGTTTTAAAGTTTTCTAATTTGGTGATGTCGGGAAATGTTTGTAATATGAGATGGTATTCGTCGTTTACATCGATTGATCGAATACTCGATTCAGGGCAATTTGTAATATTTGTGGCGCGCGATATTAAAGTGAGTTTGTCTATTAGTTTCCTACCATGTAAGTCTACTATTAGTTTGTTAGCAGCAAGGAAGTCAGCGCCTATTATTGAACGTTGTACATCGGCTAGTATGAACTTCCATTGGAATGGGCGACGTAAACCTAAGTTAACTGTGATGGATTTTTCCCCGTATGTTTTGATTTTTGTGCCGTTGGCTGCATATACTCGTAATATGTAATCTGATGTAGATGCGTTTTGCCTTTTACCGGCTAAAACCGACACATCAGCACCAGTGTCGATAAGAAATCGTGCACCAGTTTTAATATCTGTAACACATAAACGATAGGAATTGTTGACACCGGCGACATTGTGTATTTGACCCGGTGTCTGAATTAGTTTTCCGGGTTCCTTTTATTGCAATTTATTGTGTCGCCGCATTTACGCGCATTTATACCATAAGTGAAGTGGTAGAAACACTGGTAATTCGCATCACCTGGTTTCTCTTTTTGTCTGAGGTAATGATGACGGTTCTGATGGTTAATGGAATCGTCTAGTTTAGTGCGTAATTCTGAAATTTCTAGTTTCATTTGTTTCAGCTCATTTGCAATGGTTTCGGGAAGTGTTGGGTCTGCACTCGGAGTTGTTTTAGAAACCGGGGCTATTTCAGATGGTCTGGTATTTTCCAGAATTTTATCAGCGATTTTAGCCAAACCATCGAGTTTTACCTCGTCAGTGTCGCATGCGGTTATGACGGCCCTAATTGAGTGTGGAAGACGACCTGTCCACAATAACTTTAGAGTATCGTCTGGGACTTTATTTTTCCCTAAGTCTCGCATACGCCGTAATAATTGTGAAGGCTTTTGATCTCCGAGTTCGATTTCGTTTAAGAGTTGGTTCATTTGTTTTGTTTCCAACTCTTCGTAAACCGAAATTAACCTATTTTTTAGAGTTTCATATTTATTATTCTCAGGCATGTTTTCAAGAATGTCACTAATATCAGGTAATTCGTCAGGTTTCAGCCTAGCTATTAGAAGTTGACTTTTGTGCTGGTCACTTGCCTTTAAAGGATCCACGATGGCGTTGAATTGATGAAACCAGAGTCTTGGTCGATCTTGCCAGAAGTCCGGTATCCTCGGTGTCATGGAAACTGCCGTCATCTGTTGCGGCTGTGGCTGGTCTTGGTTTGACATGGCTGCAAGTTGTTGAGAGAGCTGCGGCCTGGTAGAGTGAGTCGTTCGTTTTTACGCGCGATGAATTATAGTCTTTGTTAATAACTTGGAACTCGATACGCGAGCGGACGCGTCGGGTGTCACCACTTTGCCGATAAGGTGATTTTATGTGTGTGTACGGTCAGAAGGTTTGGCAAAGTAACAAGCGTGTTCTCAGTTGAAGGTTTACTGAACGACTAACACAAAGATTACAATATACAGTACAGTGATTGAGGGCTTAGAGTTAACTTACGAGCTACGTCATACATGACCTAAGACTAAAGATGTATAAGTAATTTGCCTACGCGCTACAGTTGGTTTTGGTTGAATGTATAATCCATGTTCCTAGTTATTTTAGAGTGAGACGCTTTGATTACGGACCACCCAGTTAATAATAATGTACTCTGTGGCACCACCCTAACCAAAGTCAACGCGCGCGCGCGCGCGTGCGGCCAACCTTAATTAAACTTATACTCACAGAGCATCTATATATATGCTCATACTGTGTACCGATTTAAGCAGTGTTTCGTTTTGACAGACTTCAGCAGACTTGGAAAGGCAAGGCCGTCTTCACCAAGTTCTGGTTATTTCGTGTAGATGGCGCCACTGATGTTTGTTATTTTATGGGTTTAATCAACGTCATAAATAGTAACGCTTTTAATAATACAAGCTTTTAAATAGCTTCGTTCTTGTATTTCAAGTTACAAATGAGGATGATCTTTCTGGCATCATGACAAATTGACAATGCAATAGTATGGCACTATATACTGATGCAGCCGGCAGATGGTCGTGAATAAACAAGATATTATGGTCTATTTGTGTTTCGACTGATTAGATTTGTTTTTACAAGAACCGGAAGGTACGGTAGGCCGAAGTGCAGTTCAAGATCTAATGATGGAGCTGGAAGGTCGCTAGTAGAACACCTCAACTAACCAAGATACCTGCGCAGCAAGGATGGAGGATTTAGGCCATCATGGCCTACTCTAGAATATTGTTTGTTCACGTACAAATATCAATCAAAGTCTTCTAATACAGGCTTTTTCTTTGCTTAAAAGGAGGCTCCAATCATCAACTTGTTGTTCTGATTTGGTTAAGGAATAAACAATTTCTTTTTTTATCAATGAAAATGTACTTACAATAATAATCTATGTATTTGAGTGACAAATTCCCCATCCATAATAAGAGGGTAGATGACACCATATAACAATAATCCCAAGAGACCAATCTCTAAAAAAACAAATACTTTATTTTGGGCCTGAAAGCCTGATTTATTTTCAATTAATTGCCAAATTCTATTTTTAGTTGCTTTGAAATCAATAAATAGTTGAGTTTTTATTGAGTTGACCAAACAGTGAAGTTACAGCTTGCTATTGCCATACAAAATCTATGAGAGAACCGCGTTTTGGCAGCTCTTAAAAAGTATCTCAATGGGGAAGGCTGGTCAAAGCTGATTGTAGATGGCGCGTCCATAGCTTAGACCCAATCTGACCAATGAGGTCAAACTATTTTGAAATATAAAATGACATTGACAGATTTTCAACCAATGACGGTGTTTGGTTCATGCGGTGCTAGCGCTATTAGTTCCACCAGTTGCCCAACCCATTGATTGGTGACATTGGTGTGTCCTCTTTGCCTCTACCCCATTGTATATCGATACCTGTCACATCTGTGGAGTTTTACTAGTTAATTTAATTCAAAATTGTGTCTACTTACTAAGGGTAAAAAACAAGTAGTAGGTAGTATAATTGAATTGTACATACAATGACATGTTAAACACTAGATTTAAAAACTTAAAATAATAGCACTCACTTAGTGCACAACCAACACCATATCTACTGATCATTATCTACGTGAGTAAAAATTCATTTAATCATAAAAATAACAGTGTTTATGGACTTACTGGTTTCAAAAAAAGAAAAAGAAAACAAAATTACGAAGCTAGTGGTAAGTTTAAATTCGATTAAAAATGTTTAGCTACAAATTTGATATATTTAACCTCCTTACCTCCCCGAGGTTAAATATATCAATGTTCTCTATAAGGTTTTATGAATCCACTACCATAAGTTGACTCAGAGGAGCGCGAGAAACAGCATTGGAGTGACAGACTTGGCTGCACTATAAGTATTAGGTACTATACTCTATGATTGGCTGGTATTTGTAGACAGTAAACCAATACTACTATACAGCAGTAAACGGTATGGGCACGCTCTTCTACGCATTATATGAAGGTATCATAGTTTATTATTTAATAATTATACTTTTGGACATTTTAAGTAGGTACCTACTATAATCCTACTGGAAGAAGTACTTGATTATACTAACTCTTACATATCTTATTTACATTGATATAAGTAAATACGTTTGTTTACTTTGTTTACCAAGTCCAACATGTCTGCGTCAGGAAGCACACAAAACTTTCCCCAGCATCTTTCCGCCCGATACAAACAGTTTTCTCGTGATTTCTTTCAGCACATTGTCGTGTCTTTTGAAAAATAATGGTCCTCTTTATTCTGCAAAACCTGGCACGATGAAAAGTTACTGCAGATTGAATCGCAGAAAAAGACGCCGGCTTAAATACGAATATTCAGAGTTTGCTTTTTAAATAAATTTTGAACATCTTTTGCAGCGTGGGCAAATAGAAAATTATGCGGTAGGTAATCCAATAGGGTGGCTCATACTTCCGGTTTTTGAATTAAGAATTTGATGCTTGGGAACAATTACGTAATGTTTTACTATAAAAAAACGTTTTATACAATATTTTATTTCATAGTCACATAAAAAGTCTCATCGAGTATTGATAAAAAGAACAGGAGAAAAGACAACTTAAATTAAATAAAATAGAACGGTAATCGTTTCGTAGGAACTCCGTTATCGTACTTAAGAACCACGAGCCACGGTGTCGTTGGCAATAATACATACAATTGAAAATATTAAAAGCTCCGTGAATTCCATTAGTTTTTCCGAGTTGACAGCGAATAGCAGCAAACTCCGCCCCGCGTTAGGGTTAAGTGGGTCCGCACTTAAAAAGACATCAAGGGTACAGAAATGGCATTATATCTTCCTGATGACCCCTCTTCAGAAATTACGTTCAACGTTGTTAACCCCATTTCTCTCTAGGGACGTCCGTCTCGAACACCCTCGAAGGGAAATACTGATAAATGCGACCGGACAAATATGACGCTGATTGTGTAAAATTAAGGTTAACCTCACCTGTGAGGGTGAATAAGCGAATAGAGAGTATTGGTCCTCATCTTATTTGCTGATCCCATATACATAGCACATACGCCACCTACGGTACGTATGCCGCAGATAGGTGATCAGTACTGACTTTACATGATTGTATGTATAGCGACATTTCGTAATCTTGCATAGCAAAACGCCTGAGCAGTTGGTATTCCCCTTACTAAGAGAGATCTATCTTAGTAGGTTTTTAGTTTATTTATTTTTTTATTAAAAGTATGCATTTCCCATAAACCGGCTCACGTTCCTGCTAAGTTGTAAGTAGTTACTTTCATTAGTTTAAGCTGCCAAAGTGATAAGAATCTACGATATAGTAGATTCTTATCACTTTGGCAGCTTGAAGAAGGCAAATGTACAAATTATCGTAATCAAGTTAGCACTGGATTCTGCAACTAAAGCACTAGTCACGAGTCATGAAGATGCACTGTTGGCAGTGTCTTTTCTACCTATATAATATGTCGATTGTAGGTATCTAACAATGCAATGGTTTAGAACCGGTCAACTAAATTTAATTCCCAACTACCTCTAGTTTATCACAGTTCAATCGAGCTTTAATATCACAAAAGAGATACGGATCTACAAAAAGAAATCCTACAAGCACATTTTCTCGTATTCTGCTAATGAATTTTTCATCCACAAGTGCAACATAAATTTTATATTCAGGTAAAATGAAAATGGTGCACAACGGGCGCAAAAAAAAACCTATTGTATGTACGGATGATTGCGTTTACCTAATTTGATTTACAAATTTAATGCTGACAGCTGCAGGCATTCAGCAAAATGCGGAGTAGCCTATAAATGGCCATACTTTTTTATCTTTGCGGTGAAAAACAGAACTTTTTCATAGACAAAGCGAAAGGGCACAATAGGGGGAGGAACGGTGGTACCGAGATCAGGAATTTTCATGGAACAAAACCAGTTTTGTAGTCTCGACAGTGGTCAGACTTTATTGCAGCAACGGATTTTACAGTTCGGAGTTGCTGGCTAATTTCAGTCCTGATTAAAGAGCTTCCTTACAAACTTAGCAAATGTACGAAACAATACTGGCCGTATTAAATAGCAAGACCAAGACCAAGTGTTTGGTCGTTTAGCTTTAATTGTGTTTTGGTTTTGCTCATATTTTAGTCATACATTTTTGTCGGAGTACCTACCTATAATAGGGTTGGATATAACTTTGTTTTTCCGCATGATACTACAAACTTACGATCAGATACTATAGACACGTTCAATCATCAATTAAACTTAGGGTATCTATATTTTGTTCTTACTTAGGCATCAAGAAGACATGACTTAACCATGGACAAACAATAGCTCTAGCAATAACAATAGCTCAAAAGAGAAGTTACTGCTAGCTAAGCTACTACTTTGAAACGCAAAGCCCTATTCTGCTAATTCTTGTTATTTCTTAATAAATAGCTAGCTTACCACTTTACTTACCTAAGTCCTAACAACTTGCGCCATAACGTTGATGGTTCTTGGAGTTTTGCCCACACCGGGAAATGAAGGTGAATTTCATTAAATTTTCACTCAGTTTTCTAAGCAACAACGATTTTATCGACACGTTAGTACGTTTTCTTCGTAATGAGTCCAAATTACCACCTGACTGTAAAATTAAAAATTTTGTAGATGTAAAATATACAGGGTGAGTGCAGACTCACCCTGTATATTTTACATCTACAAAATTTTTTGTTATTATTTATTGTTTGCTATGGCGGGTGCAGACCCGCCATAGCAAATTCGCATATTCTCATTTACTAATTAACGACCCGAATGGCGCAGCGGTAGTGAGGCTGCCTTACGTTCTTAGGGTCCCGGGTTCGAATCCCGGTAGGAGCAAATGTTTGTGAGATGAGCATGGATATTTGTTTCCGAGTCATGGATGTTTATATGTATAATAAGTATGTATTTACAAACAAAAAGTATCTATGTAGTAGGTATATCAACTATCTGGTCTCCATGACAAGCCTCGTTGGTTAGTGTGGCACTAGATGTTGCTGTGTGTAATGTCCAGCGATATTTAATTATTAAACCCTACTTTCCCTCGCTAAAGTTTTATAGTTTGGGAGATAATATCAATTTTTATACTGTATTGAGATTTTTCCAAACTTTTTTGCATTATTTTAGTAGGTAGTTTTTTATTACTTGTTGGTAGTCATAAACATTGGTGATTAAAATACCTCGGAACTTCCCTTAAACTAGGTTTATAAATTAAAATAGAAGGCATTAAAAGAAAAAAAACTTGATTAAGAAGTCTGAAGTAAGGTAATAATTAGTAAATGACCTCCTCTATATGCGAATTTGCTATGGCGGGTCGAGACCCATTCACCTTGTATAGACGATGGATACCTTACTATTAGACAGTTGATAGTATCGTCCAGTGTTAGTTACTACAACTACTACAACTACAACAGCCCATAACGTCCACAGCTGGACATAAGCCTCTCCCATGATGGGAGGAATTTGCCGTAATCTCCACGCTTGGCAGGCGGATTGGAGATCGCAGTGATGAAAGACTAACAGAAAACGCTGCTGCCCATTCTCTGGTCTACGGAGGCGCAAGGTGTTCTGCCTCAGACATTAGTCGCCTTATACGACACCCGTGACTATTGGGTTGGTTCTATTCTACTCTGCCGGATATCACACGGCTAACTCTGCCGGATACCACACGGCTAACTCTGCCGCTGCTGCAGTGTTAGTTAGATTCTTGTTTTTGTGTCATGCTGGATCGTAGATTATGATGGAAAAACCCAATAACAATTTGCCCGACCCGGGAATTGAACCCGGGAAGGACCTCATGCTCAGCAGTCGCGAATGCGACTACTAGACCAACGGTCAACATACGTGATTATATTGAACGTTTCGTTTCTTGAGTCAAAACAGAGAAAAAACATATATTCGAATAGCTATACAAAAGTCAATAGTGATTTTGGCAGTCATTACAATCTTATGACCCGTAGTAGACATAATACGGACTGACATTTTGTATGAAATCGATAGGCACATAACTACCTAAGTGCTCAATTTCCATTATTGTAATGGTCTCAATTTATCCGTTCGATCAAAGGGATTTTATTGCGATGTTTCTATTGATTGCCTGATATAAAATATTTTTGCCTAGTGTTACCCTTTACTTTGATTTATTTGATACGGACCTGACGATATCCATTACCTGATTACACAAGCCATTGTCGTTAGGTTCTGTATGAAACTTTCAACATATTGGGTTTAAAATATTTTTATTTGTTGTTGATGTTTTGTATTAGTATGGTTTTAAGCTGAAAAATAGTGATGGACATGAATTTTGATGGATGGAAAGGGAGAGGGAGGCCAAAGAAAACATGAATGGTTTGTGTGAGCAATGATATAAAACAGAAAGGAGTAGGTAAATGATATAGTGATGTCTGACAGGGAGAATGAAAGAAGAAAACATGTTGCACCGACCACAAATAGAATAATAAAATAATAAATATCGCTGGACATTACACACAGCGCCATCTAGTGCCACACTAAGCAACGAGGCTTGTGTCGTGGACACCAGATAGTTGATATACTACATAGATACTTTTTGTTTGTAAATACATACTTATTATACATATATATCCATGATTCGGAAACAAATGACCATGTACATCACACAAACACTTGCTACTACCGGGATTCGAACCCGGGACTCTAAGAACGTAAGGCAGCCTGACTACCGCTGCGCCATTCGGGTCGTCAATTGGGCTATGGGCTAGCTCGCCGTCCGTCAGTCTCATGACGACAGGCCGTGTCGACGGCGAGTTCGTCTTCCACGCGCGCCTCAAAGAGAGTCAGCAAAAAGGAAGGGGTCCGCAAGGGCCGATGCGGTTGGCCGGGGTTGCGGGACGGTTCGAAAGAGATACCGTGGCCCCGGAACATAAAGGGCGATGAAGGAACATGGATGGGTTTAGTCAGTAAAAGTCTGACACTCCCTCCTGCTCCGCCCAGAGCGGGAGAAGTCATTTGATGATTTCCCATCCGAAGAAAAAAAAACAAAAGGTTTACAAAATATTTGTTCGAGCAAAATTGCCAGTACAGCGGTTTGACATCGTTGCCCCCCAACAACGATGTCCTTTTATAAGAACACGTCACTCTTCTATTTACAGTTGATACACAAAACAATCCCACAATCCCTCATGTCCATCATATTTGTCTATTATTTCTGTCTCGAAAAGAATTTTGGTAACTTTCTGCATGATTAGATTCAGGGGTCGTTTAATGTCGGAAGTAACCAGTCTGCGAGCTTCGCCGCTGGGACCGAGCCGAGCGAGCGTAGTTCGCTCGACCATGAAATTGCACCGCCGAGTCTAGCTTAAATGACGTGATAATTTACAAGTGTGTTCATCCACACATCTGTCGTCCTGTAAAGGCGAAACTTTCATACTAATTTTAGCCGTTGAAAACTAGGGACTGCGTCCATATGTGCATTAAATATTTTGGCGTTTGCTATGTTTATCTTGAGGTTTCGTTTGAGTGGGTTGGCGAAAATCTTCGTTTTTCGTTGAATTATGATTGTGTCTTCAAATTATTAATTATCCAATAGGGAAGCGTTTTAAAACCACTTAGGTTAATTAACTTATACATATGTTCCTAATCAAATCAAATTATAAAAAAATATCGTAAGTTTAAAATATTTTTCGTTTTATTCATTGTTCTCGGTTACCAACATACAGCGGTAAAATACGAAATGAACAAAATCCGAAACACGAAACCACCTGAATGGGTCATATCTGCCGTAAAACGAAACCCTCGTTGTAGTTCTATTGATAATTGCCCACACCGCGGGCTGCCACTTTTAATTGGCACGCCACATTGTGGTTAATTTAAAGAAGAAGCCTAACGAACCAACCGTTCCTAGTTAGTGGACAGGTAAAAAATGAAATGCCCGGAAGACTTGGGAGTTTTTTATTCGCTGCAAGTTTCCTTGGAATCGTTTTTCTGGTGGGCCGCTATAAAAAATGTACAATAGAGTGACCAACTGCTAGTAAATTATTATATTTCTTGAGTCTTGGATGCCCTGAATATCAGTTAAGATAAGAATAATCTCTAATCTGTAATCCCCGAATCGCCAGATAGATGTTTAAGTCCCATGTAATAGGGGCCGAGCCTATTGCCATGAACCTGTTACAAATTCAGACTCCGTGACTGCTAGTAAGATATGCCTGATGGAAATAAAACCTAATAACACTTTGCCCGACCCGGGAATCGAACCTAGGACCTCATGCTGAGCAGTCGCCCTTGCGACCACTCGACTATCGAGGCAGTCGAGGGAGTAGTTTTTGGAAAGTAGGTACTTATGTATAATCATTATCAAAGTTGTATTATAGTTGCTTATTTCGTATTCGCGTGAGATTTGGATTTTCCAAACTTGCAGCGAAATGTAAGTAGTTTTCCTGGCTATCTAATCCACAGTTGCGCTTTTGAAAAGAAATTACGCTACCGCTTAAAGTAACACGTAACACTAACGTCACGGCCTGAAACAGAACACAGAAAGGGCTGAAAGATAAAATCTTTGAACCTGTCTAGTTAGATTTACGATTACTACTTCTTGCATGTTCGCGGCTTTGTTTATTACCGCATTAAAGTAAATAGGCTAAGATATGCCTGGCATTCGTCTAAAAGAATGCAAGAACTGTTTTAAAATGCATTTGCGAAAGATTCAAAAACATTCTAGAACTTGAAGATGGAATAAACAAAATAGTAACAATTTATGGAATCACTCCGTATCACGTTTATATTCTCTAGAACGGGTAAAGTCGGACTTTCGTTAACTCTTATTAATACTAGGTACTACTCGTAGTTTGCTAATGACGATATTAGGTCCCTCCCAATGTACCAAAAAGGAGTCCATCGCCATTTCCTCGGATGTAGTCCTAATTACAGACTAATAGTGAGAATTTCCTAATAGGAATTCGCAATTACATTTGGACGTTGGGATCGAATTCAGAACCACATGAGCGGAGTGGGTTTGAGGTAGTGATTAGGACTACGGACAATGACGCACACGTATTATGTACTCGATTTACGTCACAATTGCACCGTAGCCACATATTGGTGTTGTGAGAACAATTTGTAAAGCTGTGTAAATGATAAACAACAGTAATTATGTTAGCGGAAACAAATACCAGGGTTCGATTTTTACGTGATACTTTCGCGATTTATATTCGTTCAAGTTTATTTTACGGCCGCCCTTTGTACTTTGTAATCTGGGCAAGTAATTAGGTATGCTTTGCTATAGTTTGGGTACTTACAACAAAGTATTTTCCAATAAGTAATAAATGTTGGCAACTAAGTTCAGTGGCACGAACTATTTTCAAAGAAAACATAATAATTGCAAATATTATTTACGATTTTATTCGTCATTATTGGATGATATCGATGTGGTTATGTTTGCAAAAATGTAAACCGAAAAGTTTTACGATAGCTATATTTTAGATTTTAAAAATAGTTCGATTTCACGTCGTTCTTTCGTGCGTTCGGGTACTGTTAAGTAGTTTCAAAGTTCAAACGGATGTTCATAAGGTAAAAAAGTGTATTTAAAACATTTTACAACATTCTGTGTAAGTATATGATCACAACATTTTACTTTAAAAACTGTTCAGTACGAACCTGTGAATGCAGCCATAGTCTACGCGTGAAGCTCCGTACTCGTAAATAAGTATTTGAATGTCTTTGCCATAAATAGTGACAAAACATACTTAGATTACTTACATTTATATGTATACTCAGTTATAAATGGATACAAAATCTCACATACCATTGGGATTAGATACAGGAGTCTGTCGGAAAGTTAGTGTTGGTATGTCTAGGTAAGTTTTATACGTACTTTCGCTTGTATTTTCCGAGCGAAGCGGAAGGAAACTTGCTCCGGATCGTGCTACACTGACTCAATAGTTGTGTTGCTGCCATATGTAGGTAGTATAGGTAGGTATGTACCTATAGTGGGGGACGCAAGGGAGGGAGACGTGACTAATAGGCATGACGACAATATCAAATAATTGCAAATCTATTTAGTCCGTCAGTTATAGAGTATTGGAAATTAATGGACACTTATTTTTTGTTTTTGTGAATCAATGAAAATTGACTAAGATAAAACGCATCAAAACTCGGGAGTGGGGGCCTCGTGACGTCAGAACTAGCTAAAAATTATACCTAGGCGTGACGTATTGAGAATTTTAAAAGCGTCATATCTTCGTCAATTTTGGTTTACGTAACAAAAGAAAAATTTTTTTGATAATCTACCTGACGGACTAATTCGTTTTTTTTTGTCGTCTCGCCTATTATTGGATATATTTTTTGTAAATAAAGAAGGAACGGAGCTATTTATTATAGTTATTGATAAATTTAATGTGTTAAAGTTATGTGTAAAAAGAAGACAATATCTGAGGGTCAGTCAAGCGGCGATTTGCTTTCAAAGGGTTTCGTATTCCTGCAACGACTTTTAACAGGTTTTTTTTAATCTTTTCAGTATCTTATAGCAATCCAATATATTTTTCAATACACTTCCTCGAAAACTAGCGCTTAACGCACTACTACTACATAGTTATATTCAGTACCTGTGCATTGTATTTCACACTCATGTTTTTTTTTTTCATTTATTTCTACTAGTGTTCTATTTCCACACATCATCATCATCATCATCATTTCAGCCGAAAGACGTCCACTGCTGGACATTGGCCTCCCCCAAGTGTCGCCACATTGACCGGTCCCGTGCGACTCGCATCCAACGGATTCCCGCAACCTTCACCAGTCATCGGTCCACCTAGCACACATAATTACTATAAACTAAGTCCAAAGTTGTTAAATTACAAATACTACTCGTATTTTACTTTTACGTCATCGTTGCCACTCATAGACTTACAAAGTATATCCTTCTATCTCTAGTGTGTATACTAAATCAGTTTTCTATTTATCAGAGCCTTTTACAATAACATCTGTAGATCTAGGTCAGAATTTGGTTCTCGCTAGTCACACACACTTGACACACTCCTCTCATAGAGCGACATCTCAAATATGTTTTGGGTCATCAAATGCTTGAAGTGCTTCCACGTTCAGCACAAGGAAATTGATTTTCATTTTAAGACATGCTTCCTTAAAGGTTTATCCTAAAAATGAAAATCAATTTCCTAAGGTAGACTGTACCTACTTACCACTGATGAAGAATAGAAAAAAATATTTAAAGGAATACAAAAGACGAGTACCTGCCTATACATAAAACGCCGCCCACGACAATAGATTTACTTTGTAAAGGTTAAGAAATTCTCGTTAAATAAATTCAGGCTCTCATCCAATACTGAAAATGTGCTTCAAGATAATGATTCATATCCTGTGCTCTATATGTCGCTGCATGGTTCGCAAAAATGGGATAATCGTAAAAATCCTTGAATTTTTTATTGTTGGGCAAATAAGAAATATTTAATATTTTTGAACCAGGATTTTCAAAAACCACCCTGTATAAGATGATTGGAATCTAAGTCAATTCTATACATCTTAATTCTCGTTGATCAAAGCTCGAATATATTTGCCTTCTTAGCTGTAGCTCCTTCGTCAATGCAAAACGTTCATTTGGCATTGTGTTCAAACTCATAGTCCCATATGCCCATTTTACACAACGTCACCCAAGACTCAAGCATTAAGTACTTATTAAAACTATGTAGTTTCAACCTATCAAATGGCTTGAATCTAGTTTTAAGTAATGCTGTAATACGGGCATGTAAAAGCTGGTTTACTGCAAAAAATACTATTATTGTGACTGAAATCGTTCTTCGATTCCAACAATTCGGTTTTTTGCAATAAAGGCTAGATTTTTTGCAAAGATTCTACTTTTACAATAATCCTGCGACATAATATACAGCCTTGTTTACATTTTATGTTATGAGGACGTTCGGTTCGACGTCATTTAACAAGAAACTCAAGAAAAGAAACATGGTTGAAAGATAATTTCGTCGTTCAAACGAGTCGAGAAAAAAGGCGTAGGTTCTGATAATAAGCTGCATCCGCCATTGAGCAGCATGTGCTTATTCCGCTTTGATAAAAATAATGGCGGAATATAAATCAGCTTGTGTTCTCTTGAAGAATACTGAGCGACGCTTCGGGAGCCGAGTACACATAAAGCCTTATTTATTCACAAATATTTGTTTACTTCGTGAGATCATTCGTACGAGGGCCTAAAAGCTGAGCCTCTAATTTTTTTGGCTTACTGTGTAAGTATTGTTACTTTAACTTTTGCTTGTGAACATCATTTTGACTTAAAGTCACTTTTTGAGGTGACTAAGGCTTGTACGAGTACCAGGCCACTAGGTCATGCCTTGGCCTGGTGCAATGTTGACTACTGTTTTTTGAAACGTAACATCAGTCCTGTAAACCCTGAAGGGCTAGGCAGAGGTGAACGTAATAGGGTACACCCACAGTTTGCTTGTTAAATTTACGTTTAAATGTTTCATATGTTAACAATTTGTCAAAATGTGGCTGAAATTAATTTGGTATAGCTAACAAATATTGGTCTAGCAATGAAAGTTAATTTAGTTGAAGGCAAATATTTGATGCTATTTTGCGTTAGCAATTAATGTAATCTATTATTTGGTGAAGGCATGCATTAGTTGAATAAACAAGCCCTAATTATTTACAGTTTTCATTGATTGGTCGATCGAAAGCGTATTTTTCAACTGGACTTTTTCGGATTCCGTTTTCATTCTAGACAAAGATTATGGGGTATTTTTTTTAAGCTACCCGAAACTGTCAAATTTTCCCAATCAACCATAGACCTAATGCTTTAAAATTTCTTAAAAAGTTGTTGCTCAGCAGTGGGACATTTAAGGCTAAAATCGTTGAAAATCTATTTAAGGAATTTTATAGATTGTAGTCGCTTGATGTGCTGGGGTCTATACCTCACTCAACAATAAGTTTATATAGATTCATACCTATCTGAACTGACACTGTTGTACCTAAGTAGACGACTGTTTTTTTTTTTGTGTTTGTTTCTTAATGCATTTCCAGATACAATACCTAATATGAAAATTCCATGGAAACTGCTGTTCTCAGAAACTGTAACAAACTTATTACTTGTTTAACCAAGAAAAGAGCGCAGTTTCGCAAATCTTTCGAAATCTTTTCATACGACCGAATACGCTTGGGTGGTATTTACTTCTGCATTTATAACGATAATAAATAGTGTTTGTTAAAATGGACCCCAGAAATGTTTAAGCAGTTTACGAACTCCAATAAGTCTACTACGTAAAGACGAAAATTCGTTTCGCATTCGATTATACTGAAATTAAGCTGCTTTTACCGACTTTATTCGGCTGAAGTTAGGTTCATGGACCGAATATTCCGTCCGAACATTCGGCATTCATAAAGCTTCGGCGCACGTTTAGTTGCGCCGAATCCACATTCGGTCCATCTCTACTACTTAGTACTTGTACATTTAAAAAAATCCGGATTTATAAGGATATTTTCAGGATAGTAGTTACGTTGACCGTCATAGAAATATTTTGAGAAATTTAAATTATTAGTCACTTCGCTCGTAAAAATAGTTTTCTAGAATATTTTTACATCCAGTTATCTGTGAAAAAGTATCAGTTATCAATTTCAAAAGAAATGTTGGCCTTAAAATTAGATATTTTAAATAATTGCAGAAAATAAGAAATTAAAAAAAAAACTTGAAATATGCATTACATCGACTACAATGAAAAAAGAAACAGAACAAATTAGCGTTTAATGGATGCACGTAGGTCACACTATTACGCTACAATATGAATTCGAATTTAAAGTTATTCATAAACGAAAAAAAAAATATTCCAAAGGAAATTAAAAAAAATATATGCGAGCGTCGAAATTTTTTTTACTTTCTTCTCCACTCCTCTAGGAACTCAATAAAAGAGTCCCATGAAAATCCGACCACTATAAACTTCGTTCCACCTTATTGTCTAATTACACTCGACTATTGCTATTTTAGTTCTGTGTTTTCCCGCCTGCACAGATAAGTTGGTTGGTTGACACAAGGTGCCAGTACTGGATTTTCTCAGTACATCCAGTACTGAGAAAATCCAGTACTGGCGCCTTGCATTGCTCCTAGCGATGGATGGCACTATCTGTCTCTAGTCTTATGCCACTTTACGCGATTGCGTTTAGCGATACGAGCTTATTTCCAGTATTTACCAGTCAGCTTGAAATACGAATAAAATTCCATGATAACCGAATTGACGTTCACAAAACAAAATATTTATAAATATTTGAGGTTTTTTTTCTACCCACTCGACGAGAATACATTTTGATACAAAAGTGGGGAATCGTTCTCATTGCAGCTGAGGCGGAATTCACGTTATGGAACCGAGAACTGCAGTGACAAATGCCCACATGAATCAAACGACGTTTTTCAAAACACTTACGAATAAATAAAATAACAACGAAAAGTATGTTCGTCATTGATCATAATGCGCTGCGCTGGATCGGTAGCGAACATCATCGCGACTCATCCGCCAAGGTGACAATAGGATACGGCGGTGTTTTTTTGTGCGTGCAAGCCCCTCATAACCAAGCCATCTCCGCGGACGGTGCGGTATGCGTCAGGCATTTTCAACCGTTTAAAAAAAAGGAAATGAAGATTGAGGCTAACAAGAGCGCTATACCCAGCAGTGGATAAGGTCAGAGTGTGAACGATGATAAGTTTTTCACAAAAAACCTTTCGAGCCGAACTTAGCTAATTAAAATAAATATCGCTGGACATTACACACAGCGCCATCTAGTGCCACACTAAGCAATGAGGCTTGTGTCGTGGACACCAGATAGTAGATATACTACTTAGATACTTTTTGTTTGTAAATACATACTTATTATACATATAAACATCCATGACTCGGAAACAAATGTCCATGCTCATCACACAAACATTTACTTCTACCGGGATTCGAACCCGGGACCCTAAGAACGTAAGGCAGCCTCAGTACCGCTGCGCCATTCGGGTTGTCAAGTCAAATTGTTATAAATAAATCTACTATATGTTCAGTAATCAAGATAGTAAATGCATTCTGTAGACGCCATAATGTTATCTCCTAAGCTTCAGCTTCAGTTTCAAACTAGCAACATAATCCACTCCTACGAAATTTAAAACGAATTATCCGTCTAGCTTTAGTGCAAAGTTTCAATAAGTAGGTACATTCTCAGTGTCCGTGTGAGATCTAATGAATGAAGCTTGTTCACTCTGCGAGTGCGCACTTCCGTAGCGAAAGCATTCGAATTGAATTACAAGACACCCCGCTACACGTGAACGAAGTATTTATAAGATCAGAGCCGACGGGGAGCTAGAGAGCCAAGTCGGGCAGTGCTACGTATGTTAAGCCACTTATAAGAGACTACTTCTTGTGTTTCTGTTGAGTTATGAATTGGTAAAATAAAATAAAGCGTGGATGTGATGAAGTGTGCTATGACAAATACTCAAGTCATATGCAAGTAAGTTGATATTTGTAAAAGTACGATGGGATTGACATCGTCGCATTTATGCACAAAAATCCCTTGAAAAAAAAAGATTTAAAAATATATACGAGTATACTCACGTGATGCAACACATATCTATCAACCGACCTTTTTCAACTTACTTGCTGGCTCTTAATGCACCGAATTTAAGTCAACAATACAGGTTTAAATTCTTTCATTTGTATAGAATACAATAAACATTGTAGTGTATCTAAAACGTGTGCTTTTTACTATATTTACTAGTGCGCAAAAGTAAGCTACAGATAGCTATTGCTAGGATATTGTAGGAAAGGTGCCTTTTTTAAATCTCAGCATATAACTTTCATGCCATGATATGCCTAATCGTTGCAGTTATAGAACAAAAGAAGATCTGAGAACGTAACTTAAAGGTCTGAATAGCTTTTCAGTTTGCAGTTACGTAGAAGTTTTTCTATTTGAAAAAAAGAAAAACTGTTTTATAAATCTTCAATAGTTGATGGCAGAATTTCGCTCCCACGTCAGCAAACGCCTATTTATTCAAAATTGGGGGAATCTCCAACCTCTTTATTCAAAAAGGTAACATATTGAGTGGAAAATAAGAGTACAAAGCACCTCACCCGCGGGGTGGCGTCGTCGGCGGCGGCGCCTTTCTGATCTACGGTGGGTCCTTCCTGATTTACGCCCCCGTTATTTGGTTTTCTTAATGGATTTTTGATACACATCTGCCTTTTTATGGAAGGAAACTGGGTTTGCCAGATGAGTTTTTTTTTTGTTTTTTTGAAGATGATGGATTTATGCGTATTGGCTTGTCCATGATTATCTTGGAGGGTAGGTAATAAGAATTTACGAAGTAATTTAAGCATAAGGTAAAATGAGGTTTTTTAAAGCCCTAAAAATATTGATTTAAAGCGAGAGAGAGAGAGACCATACTTAATATTATAAAGAGGTATTTTTCTTTCACAAGCAGAAAGCTACATTATGCGTAGTTGTTATGGGTTACAAATTATATTTATGTCATACGTTTTAGCCGAGTTATAACAATTTTTGCAGACACGCCTCAGATCACGTCGTTGAATACCTATTAGAATAGTTTCTTTAACATCCAACTCTCACAAGAAAGTACAATAACATATGGGCCGCATTATGCGTAAGGATCGAACATAGTCTTCAAAGTTTATTCGACCCGGTTGGCGAACAGAAGGCAGACTACCCTTTTATATGAAAAGTTTCCCCATAAATTAAACTGTGAAACACCTCGGACCTTCAAAGTAAACACACCATGATTTAGTAATGCTTAAATAAAATGAAGATGAGCTATTCAGTCAAAGAGGAGCTGAGGGTCATACAGATAGCGATATCATCATCATCATCATCATCAGCCTATTAATGTTCCCACTGCTGGGACACAGGCCTCCTCTCTATGAGAGGGAATGGGCTATAATCCACCACGCGGGCCCAGTGCGGATTGGTAGATGTCACAATCATGTCTTCGAATTTTTTGGTTCTAGGACATGCCGGTTTCCTCACGATGTTTTCTTTCACCGTTTTGAGAGCAGTGGTGATGAAATAAATTACACAAAGTAATGCGCCTGCCTGGGTTCAAACCCACGACTTACTAAGTACTTAAGTCGGGGCCGCCACCCCTGGGCCACCACTGCTCTCGATAGCGATAGAGATATAGGTACATATTTTTACAGAATAATATCGAATAATTGATGATGTATTTGTAGATCTTTGACAGCCGTTACAGGTAGTCAGTGCCCCAAAAGTCTGCTGCCTTACGAAAGGGTAACGATTACCCAGTAAAAACTGGGTTGTGGTCAGTAGGCTGTCGCTCCATGTAAAATACTTGTACTCAGCTGCATCAGGTTAGACTGGAAGCCGATCCTTGCTGATATATCAATTGGTAATTAGAAAAACTATCTCAAACTGAGTACCTACTGCAGTTTTGGGTATAAAAATAATGGAGTATGCACGACCGATTAAAAAAAACTCTTGTTATTAAAATCTCTGAAATCCCAAACCTTAATATGAGGTCCAGGATATTGTTTTACACAGTTAAATTAACTGGCAGTCGCTCCATGAACAATTCTAGTTTTCAGTTATATCCAGTTATAACGTAAACCGATTCCGATTAGTTAGTAGCTGTATATTCTATGATGTGGCTGAAAAGTTTTTCATACCGATAAGATACGAAAAGGGATAAAGAAAGAGTTATACTGCAATTATTGGTGTGCTACTTACTGATACAAATACAATCATTAGCGTAAGACTAGGTATATCTAACCTCACTAGGTCGGGTCGGGGGGGGGACGCCCTACTCTAACAAAAATTTGCACTTTAAAGTTCAATATGTCGTACATGGAGCATTAAATCGAAAAGTAGTATTAGCAACCCCTAAGTCATTTTAAAATACCTATTCAACGATACCCCACATGATGGGGTAGACGACGAAAAAAAAATTCATTCCCACTTCACATGTAGGGGAGCTACGCTAAAAAAATATATTTTTCCAAAATTTAATTTTACCACTTTGTCGGCGTTATTGATATACACTCTTTTACAAAATTACAGCTTTCTAGTACTAACGGTCTCTCAGCAAAACCTCAGACAGAAAGACGGACATGTCGAAACTATAAGGGTTCCTTGTCAGGACTACGGAACCCTAAAAAGTGCGGACGTTTGCCGCGGCGCAATTATGTATATAAAACTAAATTAAACCTGTGCAGTTGTCTCAGGTACACCTGGAATAGGAAAAAGGCCATACAAATATATGTTCCGCATGCGGGATTCGAACCTGCGACACGCAGTGCAGCAGCCGATCAGCTGCTGCGCTGCGGTGTGGCTGAGAGATTGGTCTGCAACATCGCCAAAAGAGGAGAAAAAAAAATATCTCGCATTTAAAATATGCGCGGCATAACTTCAAGCTAAACTAAAACGCTACCTACCATTTACATTCTTATATTCTCAAGCTAAGTCGCACATTATATTCGCAGCAAACTCCCTGGCAGTTAAACCGGCGTTAAACCACGGTTACGCTAATGACGGCATGCAACTGCGGTGTGTAAGTCACGCCGGCGGCCGCCGGTGACATTGCAGCCGGCGCGGCACTCAAACTACTTCTGCAAGTATTCAACTTCTAACCAAGCGTAATGGAATGGGGATTTAGTTGAGATACTGTTTTGTTTTTTGTTGGCTTAGAATGCCGTAAGGTCTGGATATTTGGGAAAAGGTCAACGTCAGCTATACGCAAGGCACTGGACCAGCAACGCCTCAATTCGAGCCGTCCGGAATTGTTTCTATGAAACTCCATCTTGCAGTGCAGTCTCATTCGCCTCGGATCGGTATCAACTAGTAATAAAATATTCAATAAAACACGCTTCGGAGCAGAGTGACGTCATTTTATTTTTCGCGTGCTTCTCAGCAACATTTTATACCTATAATTATTATAATGCCATTTTTGCCATTTTTGGGAGACCCTCAGATTGGATTTAGAATAACGTCACGTCATGCCAAACTAAACATGTATGCAAAAATTCAGCTCAATCGGAAACCAATGGGTCAATTTAACTTCTAAGATTTTTTAACATAGGTAGGCTTATTCCACAAATCCCCCCTAAGAGAATCCCCCTCAGGGGGGAAAACTGGACTTTAATGTAAAAATAATCCAGACAGTCCCCTTTTCATTTTGAGTTATTCCACTATTCTCACCTGACAGAATCTTCCTCAAAAACTGACCCCAGGTGAAACTAACAAAATTGTGTTAATAATGGGGTAAGGTGATTCTTCTCATACAGTGTAGTACTTTGAGCTAGTTATCAAATACACAATCTGACCAACATGGAAGAAGAATAGCCTTGCAAGCGAATGTCACCAGTCCTCTCTGATGAAATACTGAGGTTACATCATAAATGCACAACGCACTACAGTGTAAAGCTGACCATTGTAGTAATAAATGAATTACTTACCAATAGTTGACAAAGGTCAGGCAGATTTTCGCACTTGCAATTTGAATTCATCGGCATCACAAACCTTCACTACAACTTCTATTACTTCCAACTATGGTTCCCACATATCGCCATTCCTTGACACACACCTACGAGTACACACGTACTTATATCACTTCCAAAGTTCTCGTCAATAGGACTTCGCTTTAGAACTGGCAGCGAACTTAAATACCAAGTGTTCGGATCGTGCCCTAGACTGCAAGGCTGCGAACAAGGTGAGCTAATTACCTATTAATTTGAGAGCTCCACGGCTCCACGAGTATGCACTTTGTTAGCAGCGAGTGTGGAACGAGATAGCTTGGGTAATGGACCATAAACACATCGGGCTTTTTAAGGAGTTGAGCTGAAAGAAGTTGCGTAATGAGTCGTTTGGAAATGTTGGGATGCACAAAGGAAAGGAGAAATTATAGAAGTTGTAATATCCGTGAGAAAAAAATGTTATTTATTAATTTACATACAAGGTGTAAACGAACCCTTCACGAAGCCGCCAACCAAGCATTCTGTAAATGACATTCTGAAACTAAGTAACTGAAAGCAAAAATTATTGCTGGAAAACGACACAAAACATTGTGCTGGTGGATGCATTAATTAGTACGGGGGTCGTAGAACTCGTGGAGGTATTTATGTGAAAAAGTTGGAACTTTGAACTTTGAACACTTCTAGTTACGGACATATTGTGGATCAAAATCCACAATATGTCCGTAACTAGAAGATTCCCAAGTATGGTCTAGAACAAAAACTTATCACGATGACGGGGAGAAAAACTGCCTTTTGACTTCGTTCAGGGTAGGTAGTTTTACTAGATATGGACTACAATCAGTCACGAAAATAAACATTTACCTATTACAAAAAACCTTTATTTTATAAAGTAACAATTTACAAATTTATTAAAATAAACTAAACTAACTAACTTAACTAAAAACTTAAAAAATGCCGTTAAAAAACTCCTCCTCAACACTGTCAACTGGTAATGTCCCCAAGAGACTGGCGGCGTTACCACGCTGTATGGCAATGCTAAGCCTTTGGCCAAGGTAAAAGCCAGCCCTAGGGTCACGGGAAGTGTCAACTAAACGTTTTGAAATATCCTTGAAAAGGCTGTGAGCGCTCGGACTCCATGGTCCTAGAGTTTCAACCTGTACCCATGTCTTTGTATCCATGGAAACAAAGACATGCCGTCCGGTCTCTTGCCATCGTCGCGTGCCAAGCCATTGGTTTCTAATAAAGCTGGAACGCCGACGGTGACAAGAGACCGACGGATGATGTCATTTAAATTCGCGTGCCGTGCAAAACGGCCAGCACTTCGGCTGCATGACAGGCCGTGGTGTCCAAGGCTGTTGACAACTTCACCACAGTGACAGTGATGAGGAGAGCAACATGGGGCGCCTAGGCGTAGAGCAACAGCGAGGCGGAAAGTGGTGTCGTCGAGCAACGTACCTGTGCTCGACGACGGTAGTGCGTGAAGCCAAAGACCCGACTCCCACTCACCCACAGCCAGCAGGCGCGCTCGCTCAGCAGTAGTAACAGACGTGTTTAGTAGATTGATCTGAACTACTCTGCAGAGCGGCTCGTCCCACCGTCTCTGGGAAAATGGGTAGTCGGGTTCTTCAGAATTCGGGCAAGCGAGTTTCCAGGCGTTGATAGCCTCGGAGAAACACGGAACATCAAAATCAATCAGTGTGGAAGCCAGGATTTTCCTGATTAATTTCTCAGTGCCGTGGACCGAGGATATGTAAGCCGGTAAACTAATACTAGAAATTTTGCAGACGCCGAGCCCTCCCATACGAATGGGAAGAGTAGCTTGGGTCCAGGCTCGGTCGTCCAAGGCCACATTTAAAATGGATGATAAAGTATTTCTGATAATTTGATCCATTTTGTCTAAAAGATGAGTGTGCTTCCATAAAGGAGAAGCACGTAGGAAATATGTTAATTTAGGGCCGAAACAGCAGTAACGGATAATGGTGAATGCATGTTAATTTGGAGTAACCTTTCCGAAATATCATTGAAATTTTGAATTTTTTCCTCGATGAAATCGGGAAAAAATTCAAAATTAAGTTAAATTAAGATTATTAAAATTAATTAATTAAATTAAATTAAGGTCAAGGCCAATGGAGTGAAGATTATTTTTTATGAAAATTAAATCATCTAAAACTGTTTCAACATCGCCGCCCAAGGTTCCATCGTCAAGATACCAAACGTTAAATTTTGAATTTAGCTGTCTAACAATTGGGTGAATCGCTAAACTAAATATCACAGGCCCGAGGGAGTCTCCTTGTTGACAGCCAACAGCAGATTCCAAAAGTTTGTCACGATACAGTAATTTAGACGGGTGTCTGTAGCACTGCCAAAGAAAACTATAAATTTGAGGTAATTCTTTTTAAATTTCTGTTAACAAGGTGTCCCTATTAACTGAATTGAAGGCATTCTTAATATCAACCTTCAGGATGACCTCACCTTTGCCAGAATTTAGGTAGGTCGACAAACCGTGTACGGCAGCCTCTCCCTTTAGAACCAAAACCTAGCTGCAGGGGCTGAATTTTTTTCGAAACAGCAAATTTACAACAAATCTTGGCTGCCATACGACGGTAAGTAGTACCCACAGCAATGGGACGAATGCCGCCATCCCTCTTGCGCAGGGCACATAAATTGGCCCCGTACAAGACACCGATGACGGCTTCGTTCACCTTGCCGGAGAGTAGAAGGTTAATCAGAGCCGTAAGCTCCTTCAAGAGCGACTCACCAGCCTCCCCGGAACAAATTAGGTCCTTTAAGTGCTGGGGACTTAGGCCGTCGAGGCCGCCGGCGGAGCCACTCTGGAAGGAGCAAACGGCTGTGACCACCTCTCGACCTGTAATGGTGAGGGAGTGAATGTCCGAATCAGGAGGGTTGGGAAAAGAAAGGCCATCAGCGGGGGCAGGGTGTTTAGTCTCCAGAGCTGCGAGTGTTTCTGGAGAACACGGAGCCACCACATTGCTACTGAAGAGAATCCTGGCTGCACCGCTTATGTCACCTTCCCCTAACTTTGGTTCAACCAGATGCGATATACCTCTCGAAGAGGAATATCCCTGTGCCGATAAATTGGAAACAAAATTTTGAGCCGAAATATTACAATTATCTTTTATTTGAGCGGTTAAAGTCTTTTTTGTGGGCAAATTCTTTTGAACATGCAGAATACGGTAAGCGAAGGTAAGCAACTGTTCCCAAGCACTTAGCGAGTTCTCACGGACGACAAGGCGCACACAACCTGCTAGGCTTTGTGCAACTAAAGGCCTAGCACCGCGGGGAACTCGCTTTAAAACAGGATTATTACATATTACAATATTGGCGTTTACTTAAATACCTTTTATTATGTGACACGCAGTTGGCACAGTTCAACTGTTTTCCCTAGAGTACAAAAAGCGACTCCGGAAATAAAATCTGCCGAAAATACGCATTTAAACTGGTTAGTGCAAATTATATGCACATTAAGTGGAATTTTATGTGTCCAGTGTCTGAAGAAATATGCAGTTACATTTACGTACCAATTTTTTTAACCACTTGCTCGAAAAGGGAGTCAATGCACTGTAATTACGCACTAGTGTGGAAAGAACATCAGTCCACCACATTATAATTACACTATTATACCGACTAGTCAGAGATGTACGATTTTTTTAACATCAGGCAATTTCTAGGCAAAAAGCTTATAATGGCCAAAATCATGTAAATATCGTGGCTCTATGAAGTACATTGATGTTAAAGTGAATAATAGTACATTTTGATACAAGTGGAGAAAGTTTGTTATTGTATTCGAGGCGGAATTAACACCCGAGCTGCAGGCGAACGTTGTTATTGAGCCGAGAACTGCAATAACAAATGTCTACGTGTATCAAACGACGTTTTTCAATACACTTTTGAAGAAATAAAATAAAAAAAACGACAAATATTTTTGTCACGAATTATTATGAAACTATGATTTAAATTTTCTTTTTTTCCGCGCTTTGCTTTCGCCACGTTGAAGGAAAAGCAAAGGTATAAAGCCGCTAAACAGCCTAATATGAAAAATAGAAAATTCAAATATTTTCGAGTTTAGAACACAAATAAATTTTAATTTGTTCTTAAACGTTTATTTTATTTTAATAATCATGATTTTTGATGATGTTCTTGTTATAAACATTATTTAAATATTCAAAAAATATTAACGCCGTAAAGACGCTTAACTCTTTGCCGAGATTAAAAAAAAAACAATCGCCGACTGTAGGCGTTGAAACAATTTGGACTAAGTATATGTATCTGTGGCAATTTTCATTCCCGCACAAGTGTTGTAAAATGAGAAAAAACGCACACGTGTGAAATACATTGCATGTTGAACCTAATAGTGTGCTAAAAGAACCAGTTTTCGAGGAAGTGTATTGAAAAATATTATATTAACATAACTGTGCCTTTTTGTGGCTCTTGGAGTACACTACCAATTTTTTGTATTGTGGGGCTAGTCGTTGCGGCCGCCAGGGAGCGCTCGTCGTGGTCAGTGTCGAAAAGCCAAACAGAATATAATGGCAAATGTACATTTTATGTTGCTTTGTGGTGTTACATTTTATATGAGAAACAGTTTTTTGATAAGCTCTATGTTTTTGCATAGGTACCTATGCAAGCAAACTATAAACATAGACACTTGTATAGAGTTGATATAGCTTTGTTACGTAGGCATGAATCTGAACAATGTTTGAAAATATTAGTAAACATTTATTCGTGGAACAACTTATGCCAGCCAAAAAATGAAAGAAACCCTTAAGAATAATTGACCAAAAAGTTCTATTAAGAATGAACAACGTTTGCTATGGAACCAATCTGAAATCGCGAAAAAACAATTCTTCCATTGTATATGCGCTTAACTCCACAAAATGTAGTTGGCCTGAAAACCCTTAGGCCTGAATTCCTCCTTTGGTGATGACGGTCGCGTACGACAGCGAGATATATATATATATATATATATAAAATACGGCTGACGTACGCGTCGCTGAAGTCAGCGTCGCAGTACGGTACTATATAGAACACAATGTATACTCGTACACGCGACCGACGTACGCGACCTACATCAGCGTAAGAGGAATTCAGGCTATATTCCTTCATATTTAAGGATGGTCCCATAGCAAAAGTTGTTCCATTATATGAGTAAAACAGACCCATAAAATACCTCCCTCATTTAACCCAACACTCTGTAGATCCCTCCACATACAGAGAATTGCGAAACAAGTGTAATTTAAAACAATCAGCTACTTTACAATTTGCAGTGGCGTGAAATTTAGTTAAAATTCCGCGCTCAACTTGAGCGGGCATTGGCGGCCAACTAATGAATGAACGTCCTTGTCTTTGCAATTCAAGAATGGAAGACAGCACGACTTTTATACTGCTGTACTGGAATCTTCACATGTATTCTGGGACTGGTTTGCGACCATTCTGGTAATTACATTCCGGTGAGTTCCAGAGGGTTTGTGTTCTTTTTAGCTTTTTATTTTCTTGATTTGACTTAAAATCATGAGCAGCAGTAAAGTCTCCGGCAACGTGAACAATGATTCTAAGACCATGGACATGGGACTGGTAATTCCGACAATTGTGGTAATTACATTCTGCAAGTTTGGTTCCTTTTAGTATTTTTCCTCGATGTCAGGTAAAAAAATCATTCTGAGATCATTAAGGTGACATTGGTGTCGATTCTGTTGTGCACAAACTAAACTTAATTTAGGCTATTGCTATCTTTTTCTCTCTAATAAAACGAGAAAGAGACGGACGTAATAGGCATGACGACAGTATCAAAAAATTGCAAATCTATTTAGTCCGTCAGTTAGAGTATTGGAAATTAATGGACACGTATTTTTTGTTTTTGTAAATCAATGAATATTGACAAAGATAAGACGCATCAAAACTCGGGTGTGGGGGCTCGTGACGTCAGAACTAGCTAAAAATTATACCTAGGCGTGACGTATTGAGAATTTTAAAAGCGTCACATCTTCGTCAATTTTGATTTACGTAACAAAAGAAAAAACACGGGTCAAATATTTCCTGATAATGTAACTGACGGACTAATTAGTTTTTTTTTGTCGTCTCGCCTGTTTAGAGCTGTCAAATTTAGTTGGAACTTTCATTTCCAAAAAAATGAAGGGTGCACGTAAAAACATGTCGACTAAAAACACGGTGAAGCGCAAGGCATAAACTAGTTTGACATCTCTAACTTAGTTCATAGTTATAGCCGTCATTTTCTCGCACTGCCTTTTAGTAAAAGATAGCAATAGCATTTACAATAGACATTTATTTGCACGTTCGTGGTAATAATTTGAGAGGTACCTAGATACCTAAATGCTACCAGCATTTAAGTACCTGTCAAGGCAATTGGCAGCAAAAGGAAAGTAAAAATTAAAAAAACCCAAGATATACGTTATAACTTCCAATCAAAATAGAAAGCGCTTTTGGTTCGTGATAGAATCTAATTACCTAATAGGTACCCTTATATAATCTTAATTACTCATTTAGGATTAATGTCTTGAGGGAATGATTATTCAGACATTTATAATCTACTACTAGCAGCTCGCCCCTTGTTTGCATATTCCTAATACGAAAGAACGGTAGGATAAAAACATGGTGAATGTCACACCGTATCAAACTTTTATCATGTATTCAGTTCAGAATTCTAGATCACCATGTCATCCATCAAAAAATAGATGTTTCATAAAAAGTGCAACATCTACCTACGTAGTCAAAATGCAGCTGTTTTTTTATTAAATAACCGAAGAAATCTGTCAAAGCTGCCGTGCAAGTACGTAGGAATCGATTCGATATATCTGACAGTCATTCTCGACTCTCGAGTTTATAACAAAGATAAAAACTCATTTTGTCGAGAATAACTGTCAGATTTATCGAATCAATTCCTCCGTACTTGCACTGCAGGTAGGTTATTATAGTCTGCACCATCGTTTTTTATTACTAGAAAAAGTCAAGGATCACGATAAAGGTCGTTTTGGGACATGTTTATGTCATTGTTTCTGTTTTCGGAATTATGTATTTGAATTAATGTATGCGGGTTAATGACCTTTAATTCCTACTTATCTGGCGCAGACTATAGCTATCATATCCATGGTTTAAGTTTGTATTATCATGTCCTTTAAATCATGTCTAGATAACACCTTCCGTCTTTTAATACATATTAATGCATGTCAAGTAACATCTACAAACTATCATTAAACAAACAAATCAACATTTATTTTCCACCAACAATCACAATCATAGCCAAACTTAAAATAATAAGTTGAGCCGATCCAAAAGTGTTACTTATTATCTATATATAGATGATAACCAGGCAGGATGCACGAATGTAAAGGCCTTAAATATTATATCAGGTAGACGAAGTTCGTAGTTCATACATTTTTGATTCGTGGTTAGGGCACTTGATCGGCGCTGTGACATTTATACACCATGTATAAAGGGTGTAAAACACCTCTTAACGAAGCCGAAAGGCGCTTTTTCTCCTCGTCATTGCGATCATTTTTTTGTTCTACACCATACCTGGGAACTTTCTAGTTACGGAGATATTGGGGGTCAAAGTTCCAACTTTTTGTCAGGTTTTTTTTGTAAATACAAGTTTTTAATGTAAGATTTTTACTTCAAATACCTCCACGACCCCCGTACTATTGAATCCATCCATCAGAACAATGTTTTGAGTGCGTTACATTGAGTTCTACCACAAAACATGAGTATACACCCCAAAAAAAAAGTCGGTTCCCAGCAATAATTTTTGCATAAAGTTACTTAGTTTGATGTACAGAATGCTTGGATGACGGCTTCGTGATGAGGACTTTTACACCCTGTATAAATAAAGGTCTGATACACGAAACAAAACAATGCTTTTAAAAAGTTCTGGTTTATTTAATAGGCTTTTATTGTGTTTATTAAAAGTTTTAGTTTAACATTTCAGGTTAAGTACTTAAGTAGTACCTATTGGTTTGCTTCGTTTTCTCTTGTATGGGCTGACTTTAGCGATGTTTTATTTAATAAGTGAGAATTTCACTAAACAAATTGAACGCACTGACTGTCTCGTTGATCTAATGGTCGCAATCGATACTTGTAAGCTTGAGGTCCTGAGTTCGATTCCCGGGTCGGGCAAATGTAATTGGGTTTTTCCATCAGGTATTTCTCAGTAGCAACCACGAAGTCTGGATTTGTGCCCGGTTGTTGGCAATGGGCGACACTTGGAGGAGGCCTTTGTCCAGCTGTGGACGTCTTTCGGCAGAAATGATGATGATGATGATGATGTTGGCAATAGGCTCGCTCCTTATTACATGGGACTTAAACATAACTGGCGAAATGTAGGTGTACAATTAGGTACACCTCTGCCTAACCCTTCGGGTATTACAGGCGCGATGTAATGTGTAAATTGAACGCAATCAGCACAAGTAAACCGCGTTCATCGTTGCTATGGAATATTGACACTGAAAAAGGCTGGACTCATACATGCGCGTTCGTGTTCCACGCGCGCCTCAAAGAGAGTCAGCTAAAAGGAAGGGACCGATGTCTGCCGGGGTTGCGGGACTGTTCGAAAGAGATACCGTGGCCCCGGAACACAAAGGGCGATGAAGGAACATGGATGGGTTTTAGTCAGCAAAAGTCTGACACTCCCTCCTGCTCCGCCCAGAGCGGGAGAAGTCATTAGAAAAAAAAAAAAAAAGGCTGGACTTATACATTCTGAATATTAAGAGTCGGAATTCATATTATTAAATAGGGAAGCCCGGAAATGCATACAATTTCATTATAATCATAATCTGAAAAAATCAGAATGTGTGTGGGGTATAATGAAATTGTATGCATCTCCGGGCTTTCTTAATTAATAATATGAATTCCGACTCTGTATTCAGAGAGGAATTCAGAATGTATGAGAGAGCCCTAAACGCGGTTTAGATTTGTTCAGAAAGCGTAGTTTTATTTGTGAAATTCGCTCTAAATAAGACCTACGAGTATTTCCAACCTTTTCTTTCTCGGTAATATCCACTTACTAGTAATAGTTTGGGTCCTCCGCTACCTATCCAAAAATTTCGTTACAAATTGCAAAACCCTGGTACAATATTGTCCTCGACGATTTTGTAGAAATTCTATAACATCAAATGGGATGGCAGCAATCTCGAAGATATACTGTAAACAATGTTTTCGAAACGTTTTCTACTAACATTTCCAACATTGTAAGTTTTGCACGCAGACTGCGTTTTATGACCCGTACTTTTAATACTTCGGGGAATTGATAACTCATGGCTGCAAAATAGTGCGTTTTGATGCAGGTTCGCATAAGATGTATCAAATGACGTTTTTCGCTACGGTTATGCTACTTGCCCGTGAGGATAAAAACCTCCGATAAAATATAAAAAAAAAACCACACTTGTAAGGAAAATATATCTTGACATCATAATGTTTTGTCACAAATATTGGTGAAAAATGGCTCACAGATTTTTTGCCTTCGCGTTTCGCAGGAGAGTCACTGCGAATGGAGAGACTGAAAGCTGTCAAACTGTCTAATAAACTAAGGAGGTGTCTGATTTGGATTTCGCAGTTTGAAAACTAGTAAAAAAAAACTTTGTTTCTTTTTTCAATATTCGTTTAACTTTTTTATTTTCTAAAATAAATTCCGTTAAGTCGAAATGTCCCAACACCTAAACCGGGCAGGTCCGTACAACTCTATATGGATGGTAACCCTATCTGTGATGTAATCTATAACAATGTTATACAAGTTGATCGAGTTAAATGTACCACCACCAAGTGTGGTGTTTAACTGACCCATACTATACAGTATCGATACTTCGTATGTAGACTTGGTAAAAAAAACAAAATAACAAGAAAAGTTTTTATTACTTACTAGAACTTATTTTATAATCATATTTATTTTTTTATTTAATACTTCAAGCACAAAATACAGAGCGGACTTAATGCTATAGGCATTTTCTACCAGTCAACCTTTAGGTGTCGCAGAGACAAGCAGTGGTAGGTTATTAGGTATATCTGAAAATAATATTAATTTAGTTCTAAGATAAACTACTAGAATATATAAATATTTATTTAATAAATATTTTGAATGCAATCAACATAGGAATAAACAGCATCACTTGCTTCCTACTATGGCGCGAGCACTAGCTTCAGCACTGGCGCTTGGCAACACTTGCTGCCAGCGCTGGCTTGCACCGCAATGTTTTGCAAAAAATCGCTCTTTATTAATATTTAATAATTCGTTATAATTTTCGTTGTAAAAAAAATAGCGCAATTTTATAGGTACTGCGGAATGAAAACGCTGTTATTTTCTTAAAAAATCCAGAATGTTCTCCTAGTTATGCATCTGGGAACCCTAATGACAGCTGACAAGTGTAACTACCCCACGACAAGGTATTACCGCACGTCACGCTGGTTATAAACTATCGATAGCGTGCACACAGCGGCAGCGAGACGAGACAGATGCGTGATTAATTATCGCGTCCCTTCACAGCGTCAACGTAATGATAGTTTAATTTATTCGGATTACCTACTTCAGTTATTGGTTATTGAATGGAAATAATGTGGAATTGATGAGAGTCTGTCTGATTCGGAGCCTTTTTTATGATTATACATAATAAGACAGAAAGTTTCAAAATTGTTCATCATCACCCCCTCCTGCAATTTCTCAATTCATTTGTGATCAGCACATTTTGTGATAAATGATCAAAATCTTACTACTATAATTAATGTGAAAGTTTGTGAGGATGGATGGATGCTGAGCAGTCCAAGCAACTTAATAGGTTGCATTTAAGTTAGTTTTTAAACTAAAGCAGGCTATTTTAAGTCTTAATAGGCGTTTATGAAAGCGTTATAAGTGGAAAAATTAAAAACTCGACTGCTTGAAAATAAACAAATACTTTAAATAAAAACTGAAAAGAAAAAACCTTTTTTTTTAAATTTTATACTTTTTAGTTACATAAATATACCATTTTAAAATCCTCATGATGAGCCCTTTATCGAGCCGTTCAGTCTGCAGAGCGTGCCAAACATTTGAATTTGGCGCGAAAAATTCGCCATTTTGTTTTTATTTTATTTTGATATACCCAGTGTCACTCTCACAGTAAATACGAATCAAACGACACGTCTCAAGCTAAAATCCATCGAGCCGTTCAGGCCACAGAACGTGCCAATTTTACGTACACACATACATACTCTCGAAAAACATAACCCTCTTGGCGCAGTCGGGTAATAAAAAGGGCCAATATTTTATATTATACAGCTTTTTGCGTTAGTTTAGTAAAGTAGCTGTATAAGAAACCATTGCATAAATATCTTCTATGTATCTTGTAAATATGAGTAAATGGAAAAAACGACGGCGACGTGCCGCGTCTCAGTAAATGAACCCCTAGTGCTCACTTGTTTCCCAGATAGTTAAGTTAATCATAACCTTGCCTTTAGCTTGAACAAACAGAAATACACACAACATGTCCTTAGTTAATGTGTGTTTATAATATCTTGTTCTACTTTAATTACCCGGGTGTTGCCAGCTTCCTATTTCTGCCACAATATTTCTCGCAACACGTTGTTGCGTTTATTGGATCTCGTATAACCGTATCGGCTTTCACTACGTCTTACCAGGCTAGCAGCAGATGAGCAACTTCTTGTTCTTAGGAAAACTCACGACATGATATTATTAATGTAAGAAAATAATCCATTCAAAATATTTAATAAGCGAATTACATGTGCGTAGCACTCGTAGGCGATCCGCTACGGCGTAGCACCAGATAGGCATGCGCGGGGCATAACCAGTGCTACGACTGGGGAGGAGCCTGAGTACTTTTTGTTTTCACTTCTATCGGCAGTCCTCAAAGACTGCCCCGATTTATTTTTCGTACAAGGACGTTCTACCGGCTAATAAATAGTACCTGACCGATGACCTGGTGAAGGTTGCGGGTATCCGCTGGAAGCGAGTCGCACGGGACCGGTCAATGTGGCGACACTTGGGGGAGATCTATGTCCAGCAGTGGACGTCTTTCGGCTGAAATTATGATGATGATTGAGTTTGGATGATTAAATAATAACTAAAATACCAATTTAGCTAGTACACCCTCATGGTTTACTATTGCTCCATTGATTTATTGATTTAAAGCTAGACAAATAAATTACACAAACTATTGTGCACTGTATAATTTACAGTTATAACTTGGTGTGCATGTACCAAAAGTATAAAGATGTAAATATGAATATCTCCAGCAGAACAAATTGGAAAAGTTTTCCATTATATTACGGTACTACAGAGCTTGAGTTTTCAACTTTCTATCAAGTTAAATAAGCCATAAGCTCTAACTCAATAAGAATCGACATTTCTTTGAGACTATAGTCTTGATCGACGGAACATTTACTTAAATAAAAAGTTTTTAGTTTATTGTCATTAAATACGTAGTCAATTATTAATATTTTATACAATTAGGTAATGTTGTTAAGGGCTTTTCTAAATTGTCAGCACATTTCTGGAACAAAAATTAGGAGTAACATCTTACTTCAAGATTACGTAGATACGCTTCGGAATTTTTGAAACATTATGAAGCAATGGAAAATAAATTTTAATTGAAATCCTTCGGCTTAAGATGGAAACTGTGTACTACTCTGTCAAGAAAATACTGAGAAAAGATCAATAATACACAAAATGTCTGTTATTCATCCAAATTTATTTTATCACCTTCAAAGTATGCTCCTTTAGAAACGATACACTTGCGCCAACGAATAATCCATTCATCAAAACATTTTTTAAACGCTGCTTCCGGAATTGAGTTCAGTTCTCGCCGCGAATTCTCCTTTATGTCTTCTATCGATTGAAAACGGGTGCCACGAAGTGGTAATTTGAGTTTAGGAAAAAGAAAAAAGTCAGCAGGAGCCATATCTGGTGAATATGGTGGTTGCTGGATGGTATTTGTTGAGTGTTTGGTCAAAAATTCGTTCACAATGATAGCCTTGTGCGAAGGCGCATTGTCGTGGTGCAAAATCCAAGAATTTTCTTTCCACAAATCTGGCCTTTTTCGTCGAATTTGCTCTCTTAAACGCCGCATAACGCTCAAATAATATTCTTTATTTATCGTTAGACCTTCCGGTAAGAATTCAGAGTGCACAACACCGCGATAGTCAAAGAAAACAGTCAACATGACTTTGACTTTTGATCGACTTTGGCGTGGTTTTTTCGGTTTCGGTTCAGTTGGAAGGCGCCACTCCGAAGCTTGTTGACTAGTTTGCATGTCAAACTCGTAAACCCACGTCTCGTCACCAGTAACAATGCGTTTCATGAATGTTGGGTCCGAACTGACTCGTTCTAGCATGTCCTCAGCGACTTTCATGCGATTGAGTTTTTGGAGAAAATTCAGATCTTTTGGGACTAGCCGAGCAGCAACATGTTTCATACCCAAATGATTAGTTAAAATGGTACGGATCGACTCGTGAGATACAGAAAGTTCGGCGGCTATCTCTCTCAGAGTTGAATGGGGATTTTCAGTCACTATTTTCTTCACTTTTGCGATGTTAACTTCAGTTGCAGACGTTGACGGCCTACCAGAGCGAGGCAAATCTTCCATCACATCTCGACCGCTTTTGAACGCTTTGAACCACTCATAAGCACGAGTTTTTGATAAAGTCGATTCATCGTAAGCCTTTTGTAACATTTTCAGTGACTCCGAACACGAAATTCCATTGGCGATGCAAAATTTAAGACAAACTCTTTGTTCGATATTTTTGTCCATTATGAAATTCGCAATACACACTAATATATGATATTACTAAAACCAGCACTGTATTTAATATAAATAACAGATGCAACTCAAACTCCGCGCCAAAATGGAAAACAGTTGTGCCAATCTAACAACTACGAAAAAACAAAAATTTGAATTTGGAACCATAAACAAATCATCCATTCCCGATACTTTTTTGACTGAATGTATGTTACGCAGTTGGGGTGCAGATGCAGGTACGCATGCAAATTGTGATGACATAGGTACTCATAAGTATTCTAAGTTCAACGCGAGTTTGGTTACTCGTCTTCATCTAGTGGCTTCACATTTCCTTCATTCCTTAGACTTATAAGCCAAAAGAGTACACCGTCACGTGAGCGAAACCGCCGCTACAGCTAGTAGGATTAAATATTTTGCTTTGCAACAATATTAATATTAATCCTTTGAGGACTCGTGTATCATTTCTGTAACAAACCTCAATAATCCCGCTAAAATATAAACTAAACATCTAAGTT